>CAJQZP010001593.1:3527500-6075000 GCA_907164705.1 Parnassius apollo | reverse complement strand
GGACGCCTTGGCCCATGCACTGGAGGTGGAACCCATGCGGCAGGATCATCGTTCCCATCGCATCAGGGAGGTTGCAGCAGCTACAGTTCGCAACCGCAACATAGGATACAGCCCTAGGTGCTATGGCTGTGGGGAAAGGGGCCATCTTCGATCCAGCTGCCCTAAGCGAACCATAGAAAGGGAAGGTGAACGATCTCAGGAGGGTAGTGCGGCCAACAGCACCGCCCAGCAGCAGCAGGGAAACGAGTAAAAGCTAGAACTGCGGGGCGGGTGCTGGCTGATGTTAAAAGAGCCCCAAGGATCTCGATCTCACAAACCCATGATGGGAACAGTCTAATCATCAAGGGCGAGGTCAACGGAATGCCGTGTAAACTGACCATAGACACTGGAGCCTCTCGTACGGTTGTTAGTTCCCAACTTATAAGTCAGTTCCTTGGGGACTCCGCATATAACCGAGAACGCATTAATTTGGTAACAGCCACCGGTCAGCGTATACCCGTCCGTGGAGAGAAGGTGATGGAGTTGAAGGTAGGCAACGTGATCTACCTGCATAATGTCATCGTGGCTGATATAATGGACGACTGCATCCTAGGCCTAGACTTTATGAGGAATAATTGTTGTGAGATCGACGTTAAGCAAGGTGTTTTGAAATGTGGACAGGAGGAACTTTTTATGGAAGGTGCGTTACCAGGGAACGTGTACAGCATTAAGAAGATTGTTCTTCCGCCGAGATCAGAAACGAGTGTTCCGGTTAGTCTTCCTCGAAACGCTGGGCAAGCTCACCGTTGTGTACTTGTGGAAAGGGTAAACAATGACCTTCCATGGAAAGTAGCTCGAACCTTGGTCAGGACCACTGACATCTCAGGAGTACGTGTGCTGAACCTTTGCGACCGGGAACAGATTATAGAAAAAGGCACACTGATTGGTACTTGTGAGGAAGTGGATTGGTTACGTCGGTGCCAATATATATCGAGTGGGACCCCCAGCAAGGATGCAGAAACGAGAGTGACCACACTTTTGGAAGACTGTCGCAGTGTTCTCTCCCCGAACGAATTGGTCAAGGCGAAGAAGTTGTTACTCAAGTACGCCAATGTATTCTCATCAAACGATGCTGACATAGGAAAGACTGGCTTAGTTCAACACAAAATAAACACAGGAGAAGAATTGCCTATCCGTCAGCGGCCAAGAAGATTGCCGGTAGCACGTGAAAAGGAAGTGGAAACCATGATTGAAGGAATGGTGAAGGATGGTGTTATTGAACCTTCCTCTAGTCCATGGTGTTCACCAGTGGTGCTGGTGAAGAAGAAGGATGGCAGCATGCGGTTTTGTGTTGACTACCGCCGTCTGAACGACGTTACGAAGAAGGACAGGTATCCCTTGCCAAGAATTGATGACACGCTGGACATGCTTACAGGAGTAAAGTGGTTTAGCACGCTGGATCTAAAAAGTGGCTACTGGCAAGTTGAAATTGACCCTAAGGAGAAAACTGCGTTCTCGACGGGAAAGGGTCTGTAGCAATTTAAAGTAATGCCGTTTGGGTTGTGCAATGCTCCAGCAACGTTTGAAAGGCTGATGGAACTTGTACTTACCGGGCTAATTGGCGATGCCTGTCTGGTCTACTTGGATGACATCATCATCGTAGGCCGTACGTTTGAGGAACACCTTCAAAACCTGGAACGCGTGCTCATGAAGATTCAGAGTGCCAACCTCAAGTTGAGCCCGAAGAAATGTTCACTATTCCAACGGCAAGTTAACTTTTTGGGGTTTGTAGTATCGGAAGAAGGTATCCACACAGATCCAGAGAAAATCGCCGCTGTCAAGGATTGGCCGGTTCCAAAAGACAAGACGCAGGTTAAAGCATTTTTGGGTTTGTGCTCCTATTACCGGCGATTTGTGAAGAACTTTGCAGATATCTGCACAAGCTAACCGAGGAGAAGCGACATTTCTGCTGGGATGAAAGTTGCAATATCGCATTCCAGGAGCTCAAGGACCGTCTGTGCAAAACACCTATTTTGGGATACCCTGATGCAAGCAAAGAATTTATAGTTGACACAGACGCAAGTGATATAGGACTTGGCGGTGTGTTGTCTCAACGGAATGGTGACCAAGAGGTCGTGATAGTGTACTTCAGCAAGTCGTTGTCAAAGCCGGAAAGGAACTATTGTGTCACAAGACGCGAATTGCTCGCTGTGGTAAAGTCGTTGCAGCATTTTAGCAAATATCTTCTGAGACGAAAGTTTCACTTACGAACTGACCATGCTGCACTAAAATGGCTATTGCAGTTTAAAAATCCAGGACAAGTTGCGAGGTGGATTGAACTACTGCAGGAATACGACTTTGCAGCGGAAAATCTCACGACAACGCAGATGCATTGTCAAGAAGACATTGTCCTGAAGATTGCAACCATTGTACTAGGCAAGAGAGTAAGGATGAGGTATCCGTGAGGATACTCAGGACGGACCACCTCAGCAACGAATGGAAGGACAGCTTACAACATGCACAGCAGGAAGATCCGGACATGAAGCCGATTCTGGAATGGATAAAGGCCAGTGCTCCCAAGCCTAAGTGGAGCGACGTCTCAGCAATGAGTTCGATCACTAAAAGCTATTGGGCCCAGTGGGACAGCTTGCCGCTTCAGGATGGAGTTCTGTGCCGTAAATTGGAAAATGTTAGGGGAGACAGCTGTCATTTGCAAATGGTTGTCCCTAAAACTAAAGTACCGGATGTTCTACAGCTGTACCATAATGATTGTTCCGGAGGCCATCTGGAAGTTAAACGAACTCTACTGAAGATCCGAGAACGGTTTTATTGGGTCCACTGTCGAAACGATGTCGAGGACTGGTGTCGCAAATGTACAAGTTGTGCGGCTGTAAAGGGACCTCAGACTCGTAGTAGAGGTGCATTGAAGTTGTACAATGTTGGTGCACCATGGGAGAGAATAGCCATTGACGTGGCGGGGCCGTTTCCGGAGAGTGAAAGCGGTAACAAGTATTTCATGGTTGTGATGGATTACTTCACAAAGTGGCCAGAAGTTTTCGCCATTCCAAATCAAGAAGCTTCAACAGTTGCAAATAAACTAGTTCATGAAGTCTTCTGTCGTTTTGGAGTACCTTTAGAGATTCACAGCGATCAAGGAAGGAATTTTGAGTCTCAAATATTCCAGGAAACTTGCCGAGTTATGGGTACTCATAAAACAAGAACGACTTCTTATCACCCGCAATCTGATGGAATGGTGGAACAATTTAATCAGACATTGGAGAGGTACCTAGTAAAAGTTGTAGACAATCGGCAACGAGATTGGGACAAGCACATACAACCGTTTTTGTTGTCATATCAAAGTTCTGTTCACGAAAGTACAGCAGTGACACCAGCTTTCGCAAACTTTGGAAGAGAATTACGGCTGCCTGCAGACCTGATCACCGGGATACCACCTGATGCCCCACGCAGTATAAACGATTATGCAAATGACTTGCGGAACAAAATGAATGACATTTATGAGCACGTCGGACAATCGGGCCAGCAAATGTCTGAGAAAATGAAAACCCGGTACGACCGCAAAATGAACAATAAAGGGTTCAACGAAGGTTCATTAGTGTGGTTGCACAATCCAGTCCGCAGCAAAGGGAAATCTCCTAAGCTTCAAGCTAAATGGGACGGCCCGTACCGGATTGTAACCAGGATCAACGATGTAACCTACCGGATACAGAAAGGCGCAAGAGGGACTCTTAAGATCGTCCATGTGAATCGCTTGGCGCGTTATTATGGGACCGATAATGATCGGGACGAGCATGTCTTAGGAGGGGGCAGTGCTGCGTGAATAAGTCAACTAGCGCCATCTAGTGTCAGGAACGACAGCGAGGGGAGCTTTGCAGAAAATGACATCACAAATCTTTCAACCGACAGCGCCATCCGAAGAACTAAGTTTCTAGAAAATCTATACTCGACCACTCGTCGCTTTGCGCGCACTTACTTGAATATTCCGGATGCTTCATTGCTAATTTATATAAATAGGCGCTGCAAGATGCGATCGAAGTAGTATTTAATTGGCGAGAAAAGCGAAGCTTCGGAGCGGAATAAAGCGAATTAGTGTGTTTAATTATTAGTGTTTTAAGTTTTAATTTGTGTAAAGTAAATTAAAGTGTTAATTTAGGTAATTTTATCGGCAATTTTTATTGTCACGAACCTCAAGCTCGTAACAATATCATATGGTATAGGTTTTGTGTTTCTTTCGGGATATGATATACAGTAAACCCTCGTTAATACGAACACGGTTAACACGAATTTTGGTTTAAGGCGAACAAAAATTTGCTCTAGACAATAGTTCCATAAGCTTCAATGTAATTATGTTCGGTTAAGACGAACCCTCGTTAATCCGAACTTCGAATAACTTTTTCGTCCCTTCACGGTTAATTATCGGATAATACGAACTATAGAAATTCCCAAATCATGTATTTTGTATATTTTTTGTGCTTTTTCGGTTAATACAAATACCGGTAAACTATGGCTGAAGAGATTAGAAAATTCATTAACTCGAGTTTCTAAAAATAGACAAAAGATTAGGATATCAAACATTCACTCGAGTACCCAAAAATAGAAACAATACCTCAAATTTTCTTTCCATCTTACAAAAGGTATTGAAAAGGTTGTAAACTTTTGAAAACTAATTAACAAAAGCAAAGGCTTCTTAACAATTTGGCTTTGTTAAGAAGTGTACATATAAACTGATGTCTGATGAACATAATAATAATGTTAAGTTATAAATGATATGTAAAAATAATGTAAAAAATTTATAATAAAAAATTATTGTAAATATATAATAATAATTATAAAAATGTATCTATGATATATCATACTATTCAGTTTAGAAACACGAATTCATTTTTTGCATTGTTCGTATTACACGAACTACCCTGTAACACGAACTATTTGTCTGATTTTTTCGTGTTCGTGTTAACGCGGATTTACTGTATTATATTTGTCCAACCAAGCTAACATGTCACTTTTTCTTGAATTTGATGCGGATCCGATAGGACGTTGTGGTGCGATGCATTGCTGTTATGGACTACTAAAACTGACTGTGGCGGTAAATTTGGAAGAAATTTTTCAGTCAGCATTCATTTTACTGTGATAATCTCCCGTTTGCTTTTTTGCTGGATAAATAAGCAAATCTTCTAGAATAAATCCTTGTTCCGAGCAGGTATGAACTATCATGTCGCTATTGGAAATAGGTACTTTACAACCTTCGCTCGTTTTGTCGGACCATGATTGTGGCAACGTATGCGAGCTGTGTATGTAAGATTCATCCGTATATATTATAGGTCGGCCTGTCTTGCAGTTTCGAAAATTATACTATTCTTTTGAGTCTAATGTGACTTTTTTCAATGATTAGTTTTTTATTATTTAGTGTCTTATTCCATCTGAAACCTAGCCTCTGAACAATCTTCCTTAATGAAGAAACGCCTCCCTCAAAGTTGATACTTTCAACACTTCTATTAACTTTTTTAATGTCGGAAATTTATGCTGAGCCAAATGAAAGTTGTAGATAGTTCGCCTTACGACTTCTTGGTCAAAACTATCTATCGAAGAATTTTTTGCTAACCTTGGTCGCTTTTTACCCGGTGTTCTAAAAGTAACTTGAGGCACCAATGTTTTGGATGCTGTGGCTCTGCTTTTCCTGAGGTAGATTGTAGTGATTTTGACGCTTTAATAGCCGCTATAACTTGATTGCGTACTTCACAAACAACTCGTTGAACACTTCTCCTAGAAACACCAGTCGCCTCTGATGTCAAACCGTACAAATCTTTCATTTAACGATCTCCACCATCACTTTTTTATTATGATGATGCATGAAATAGTTAAAAACATTGTACACTATTTCACGAGATTGTCCTGTTAAAGTTTTGCCGGAACCAATTTTTGCAGAAGATATTTTATTCTAAACTCCAAATATGTGAATAATCAAACGCGCCGCGCGTCGTTCACACGTGACAGACGCTGACGGTTGAATACCAAAAAGACCACGCTGTATTTATAAACAGTATCAAAAGCAAAACAATCACTGTCCCCTTCACACTCATAAGCTAGATCGCACGCGAGAGAAACGGGCAGACTTTTCATGATGCGCATGCAGTGTGACGTTACGCCAAGGGCTTATTCACAAACACTACACAAGCGCAACGTGTAAATGTGTTGTACCTGCCAGCTTTAGTTAACTGAACTATATTAAATCAATAACAGAAAAATTCACTAGGTACTTTTTGTAATACATACAATGTACTTTATTATAAAATCTAAACAAAAAATAAGAACGTGTTCGGTAGACAAACCCGAATGAGTTAATTAACTTATCGATAGCTGAAGTTGTGGCGTATCTATTGACAGTTATCTAGAGAAGACAGGCTGCAGTCGTGGCGCCGTTATTGTATTTACTATCGTAGCAGTGCCCTCTATGTACATTCCGTGAAGCAAATCCAGTGCTGATTAAACAAAAACAGTAATTAATTTTATTTATGGTAGAGCCACGCTGCAGCTATATTATAGTTGTAGCACGAATGGGTCGGCTCGACCGGGGAAGGACCACGCTCTCACAGAATACAAGCGTAAAATAGCAGCTTAATACTGCTGTGTTTCGTATGGTGAGTGTAAAGATCCGGAGACCCTTTTTTTACTGGTTACGAGGCATTCCGTCTTATTCGTCAGGGGTGACAACGCACCTGCGTTTTGATTCTTAATTGAGGATAAATGTAAATGTCTATGGGCCACAGCATCCATTCACCATCAGGTAGACTATGTGCTCGTTTGTCACCCTTATTCTATAAAAAAAATATTATCCGTAATAATTCTGGAGATAATTTGGTGGAAATATACCAACAGAGCACCCAGTGAGGGATTTTCTAGAATCATCGGTACTCGTGTAGATTCCTATTTAACACCATTTTCATGTTTTGGGGTTGGGAAGATATGGGCCACCGGATAACCACACCCACCAGGCAAAAACACACTGTTATGTGGCTCTATCACGTAAAAAATGTTAACTAATAAATAAGTTAACGAATAAGTTTTGTTCTATAGTAGATTGTTTTGCAAACCTTTACGTAAAAGTAAAAAAGAGCTGTTATTTATAAGAGGCTAGGATCTTTGTAATTTTGATGTTAAATTATCAAAAGCATTCGTAAAAATATTTGTACTTATTATATGTGTGTGATCGCTTTAAGAACTCATAGACCATAATGCATACTAGAGACATTACTATTGTCTCTTGGCGGACTTGGCGCTCTGATCAAAATTGAATTGAAATTGAAACATATTTACGACGTCAATATGGCGGATAAATGGGAAAGTAAGTTTTGTTTATATTTTTATTACATGAATTATTAACTTCATATTGACTAATATTAAAATTTAAATTATTATGTGAAATTTTTAATAGGACCTCTTTGTAAATGAAGTGATCAGTGCAGTACTTTATCTGTAAAGTATCAAATATTTTTTGATTCTAAAGGTTCAAAATTTGAAAAAATTTAAATTTTTACTTGTGTTGACATGGGCTACTGTGATGACAATGTTTAGAAAACATGCTAGTTAATTATTAGCATAGTTTTACAGAATTTATAAAAGCAGTAACTATTAAATCTTGAAAAGGGCTTTCTAAAAATACGAATTCTTTTATCTTCAAGGTAGTCGCGATGATGGAAAAAATTCAACGAGAGTACAGTATACGGTCAAAAATGAACCAATGGATACAGACTTTCCGGAAGAAGATAATTCTCCACCTGCTTTCGGACCTGCCGCACTTGGTCTACATAGAGTTGGCACAAAGTTACCGCCAAAACCTGCGCCTAGCGAACCAGTACAAAAACTTAATGCTCGGGGTATGCCCGCCCGTATAAGAAAGAAAAACAGATTTATTTTTGTTGATGACTTTGTGAATACGTCTCCACCTCGGCGGGCACCTAAAGTGCTGTCCAAAACTCCGAATAAACCACCAAGTGCTAAAAAGCAAAAGACACCAATCAAAAACCAGAAAAATGTTGATAGATTTGAAGAAAAACCTACAACACCTGGAAGTCAGTCACCAGATCGAAAAAGTGGCCATAGAATAGGTGTGAGACTAAGAAATTTATTAAAATTACCTAAAGCACATAAGTGGGTTTGTTTTGAATATTTTTATAGTAATATAGATAAAGCCCTGTTTGATGGAGAAAATGATTTTATGATTTGCCTTAAAGAATCTTTTCCACAATTAACAAATCGCAAGCTCACTCGTGTTCAATGGGCAAAAATACGTCGAATGATGGGGAAACCTAGAAGATGTTCTCAAGCATTTTTTGCAGAAGAGCGTAAAGAACTTGAAAGAAAAAGGAAATTAATAAGATATATACAACAAAGGAAAACAGCGGATATTTGTGTTAAAGATCTACCAAATGAAATTCCTATGCAATTGGTAGTTGGTACTAAGGTTACTGCAAGATTGCGCAAGCCTCAAGATGGATTATTTACAGGCTGTATTGATGCTGTAGATACATCTAATAATACTTATAGAATAACTTTTGAGAGACCTAAATTGGGAACACATTCTGTCCCAGATTATGAAGTGTTGTCAAATGAACCACCTGATACAATAAATCTTTCGTCTGTAACACAAAAGTTTAGGCCTAGATATGTTATGCAAGAAATTTTTAATTTATATCAACCTTCTGTACCCGCTAATATTAATAGTCAAGGTGATCCTATGATTGGCTGTAGTGATATATCTAAACACATGGACTCTCATATTGGCAGTTTTCCCTTTGCGCTACTGGAATTAATAGTAAAACTAGCAAAGATATTGCAGGCTAAAAAAAATAAAATAAATAGGCTTAAAGAATACAATAGTGAAGCTGAGAAAAGAAAACCTTTTGGTCAGAAATTGCCTGAAGATTTTGAAAGAAAATATGCTGCAGTCGTTATTGATCTGGAGAGAATGAATATGGATTTACAGGAATATATAAATCAAGTGCAGCAGTACTGTCAACAAATTGCACCTGGTCCTAGTTTAGCTGCTATGCTAGCACCATCTCACCTGAGAGAAAAATGTCGAGAAGAAGCAGCAATGCTTGTAGAAAAAAATAATAATGGTTATTTAAAAGATGCAAACATCATTGATCTCATTACCGATTTAACTGCTTTAATGTTGCAAGTAAAAAGTTTGTCTGATTCTGACCAAAATGCTTATGAATTAAGTGTTTTACAAGGTACTATGGACCAGATTAAAATGAAGCTAGAGCCTCAGCACCAGAGATTATTTCAAAATAACATAGAGATTCACATGCAGAGGATTCAAATGGGCTTAGGGCAAATGTCATCTAATAGTTATGTTGCTGGCACATAATTTATTCAATTTTAGATTATTTTATTAAAAGTGTATTTGTTATTATTTAATGGATTTATAAACAACAGTACTATGAATTGTGTTCTTTTACAAATGTAAATATCACCTTTTTCTTAAATGTCAAAATGGTTGTTCAAATTCATAGCTTTTATCTTAATGAATTTTAAAAATTTGTCTGTATCTTGGAAAGCTTAAAAGCTATAGGAAGAAATATTCTATAAAACTAACTTGTATGACAATTATTGTTTTAATATATTTTAATATACTCAAATGATTTTTTTATGGCATAAAGGTGACAAGGACAAGGTGCTCGGCGGTGAAGGAAAACATAGTGAGGAAACCTGCATGTCTGAGGAATACCGGCGCACCGGGTGTCACCTTTTTGGGGGTGACACCCACCCGGTTTCCCACCTTTAAAAAAAATGTACAAACAAAAAAAAATCGCTAGCACAAAAATTTCTTTTTCGGGGATTCCTCCACTAGCACTAGCTCAGCTCTATGTATAATTCGAGGATTCCCGCAAAAGAGCCCGACGCTGTCGTGGGGGATTCCCCATCCCATACTCGCGATCTTTGACGTCTCAATTGCAACCGTTGTTCATGACGGTTTGCGTGTCCGTAGCTTCATGTGAGAGGAGTTTCAGTAAATTAAAATAAAAATACAACTATTTGCGGGCAACAAGAACAGGCTTGGTGATCTTGGTATATTAGCCATCGAACACGAGGCAATACAAAATATAAATTTCGACGAAGTTATTGCTGAGTTTGCAGCTGTCACAGCTAGAAAAAAAGAAATTTTAATTGTATAAAAATTCCTTTTCTGTCTTAGTTGTTATTGTGTTTTGTTATTTCTTCAATATTATAAATAATAAATGATCCATGTCCTTTATCATATAAAATTTATTGCTTTTTACTTTCGATGGGGTGACACCACCAACTTCCGCACCGGGTGCCACCCAAGGTAGCTACGCCACTGATAACATCATTTATTCTGTCTTCCTTTGAATGATAAATAGGGTGGATAGCTTTGTACGTGGTAGAGCCATGCTGCAGTTATATTAGTAGTTTAGTTGTAAGATTGGGTTGGCTCGCCCGGTTAAGGATCACACTCTCACAGAATACCAGCATAAAATAGTAGCTTAATGCTAGCTGCTGTGTTTTGTGTCTGTAGTGAGTAGAGAACTAGAGATGCTAGGCTGAACTAGGCATGCCATCATAGTCCTCATGGGTGACAATGCATCTGCATTTTGATTTGTAATCGAGGATAGATGTAGACGTCTATGGACCACAGAAACCACTTACCATCAGGTGGACTGTGTGCTAGGCATGTCGATCTGAGATCGATTTTTGTGCCAAAAAGATCGATATATAGTACTGAATCGATCCAGTAAATCAATATCTCACCCTAGAAAATAAAGTCGAATTGTAACGGTCGAAAACACCAACAGCAGCTTTGGAGGCTATGCTGGAGCTAACACCGCTTCATCTACATATACAACAAGAACGACTTTAGCTGCCATTAGACTCAAGACCCCAATTCTTTTAAGTAAGAGTAGAGTCCCCCATACAGATATAATCTATAGAATTTACTCAAAAATTCCTATCTTACAAGCCAAGTATGATAGGATCCCAAAACAATTTGTATTCGATTAGAAGTACAGGATACAATTGAAGGAAACTAACCATCTGGAAGGATTGGGTCCAAGAGAGCTCAAAGTTTTCACGGATGGCTCTAAGACAAATGGAGGTGGGGTCTGGGGCTTTCTCTGAAGACCTTAATATCCACATATGCACACTGCTGGGTACCCACAACACAGTCTTCCAGGCTGAATGCATGGGTATCATCCAAGCGGCCATAGCAATAGATGCTAGGAAGGTGAAAGACTTCTCCATCAGAATACTGACCGACAGTATGGCGATACTACAAGCTCTGAGTTGCAATGTGACGAACTCGGGACTGATACACCAGTGCCATCAACGATTGAATGAGGTATGTAAGTACAACAATGTGACACTGCAATGGATCAAGGGACACAGTGGATCTAGAAGCAACGATGCAGCAGATGAACTGGCCAGAAGGGGATCGGCCCTAGCAACTATAGGGCCGGAACCAATAATACCAATCCCCTTTGGCTACTTTCGTTCACTGGTACGTAGATACTTCAATAATTTACACGCTCAGCTTTGGAAAAATTTAGTAGACTGTAGACAAGCTAGGGAGGCCCTACCTGAAATAGTCGTCTAACCAAGGTTCTAATGAGACTGAACAAGCCACAGATCAGGATAGTAACAAGTGCTATCACAGGACATGGCTCTTTTTGTTCACCATAGGTGTTACTGGCAGCCCCCTGTGCAGGGCATGCATGGGAGAGGAAGAAACGGCGGCTCACGTGTTGCTGACATGTCCAGAAGTTGCTTCATACAGGGCTAAACATCTCGGCACGCCGGGATCGCTCCCCCGAAGTTGCTTGCAACATAAAGGGACTGCTGAGCTTCTTCGGGGAGATATCATGGCTCGAATAAGCATATTATTCCTGCCCACACGCAAAATACGCGCTTAGACGTGGAGTTGCGGAAAACAGCCCGTCGTAAACTAAACTAAACCTAAACTAAGGTCGAATTTTTTTGTTTTCATAAGAACTATAATTTACAATTAGTTTTTAAGTAAGTTATATAATTTATAAATTAGAATTTACTCATACTCATAAAGAACGACAGTTTTCTCCATTCATAAACTAGCAAAACTGATGTGTGCTTAGTTACTTTCGCCTCTTCTTAATGGATTAAAGAAATAAGAATAAATTACGTTTGTACTCTACTTTGTATGAATCAGAAAGCAAATCGAAAAAAGATTGATTTTTGAGAAATCCATCTTTTAGACCCCGATTTTTTTGAATCAATTCATCAGATTTCGATTCAAATTGATTTAAAAATCGATCCTTTTCGGAAAGAATAGACATCCCTACTGTGTGCTCGTTTGTTACCCCATCCTATAAAAAAGCTAGTAATTACTTATTATTTTAATTTAATCAAATTCTTCATACCACTACATTGCAATAAAAAACAACAATTAAAATTACAATGTATTTAATCACTGCGTTCAGAAAAATATTAAATTATGTTGTAGTAACCTGGGAATGTGATACTGATAAACAAATAACTGAAAAATATAGCATAATACAATTGCAATGTACTACAGCTAAAACTTCTTTATGAAATATTACATTTACATATTGCTTATGTACATAAATTTGGAAAACAGTTCACTGTTTATACTTATTCAATGTGTTTAATAAATCATCGGCTTCCTCTGAAGTTTTTACCCTTATAAGTATTGGAACAGGTGGTGGTTTAGCTTCTGGACTTGGAATACAAACCAACATAACATTATTTTTACCCATACGCTGAATTGGGATGGCAGAACTTAGTACCATATTAAGTAAAACATTTCCCAAATTTGTGTTGGCCCGCACTAATAGCTGGTGTTTTTCACTGTCTTCAATTTTTTTTATGTAGAGTGTACCAACACCTTTATCCACAAAGTTGCCATCCTTCTTAACAAATATTTTGCAACGTTTATCAAATACACTATTTTCTTCCACAACTGGTGTGAATTCCACCTTTGGTGGTTCATCTTCTTCTTCATTGTTTTCACTAGGCTTATCTGTATTTTCTTTTACCTGTATATTGGAGTTGAAATTAAAAGGTTTGTCAGTTCCAAATGAAAATGCAGGTTTATCATTTGTGTTTGCTGCTGAATTGCTTCCAGCAAATGGGGATGTGGTTGTGGCAGTGCTTTGGGTTGAGTTTAAAAATGAAAATCCAGCACTAGTGTTAGTACTTGCGGATGATGTAAAACCAAAAGAAAAATTTCCTGATTGAGTGCTTTTTACAGCAAAAATTGATTTTGGTGTATTAGAAGATGCAGTAGTGAATGAAGGTGAGCCTAACATATTGTTGGTAGGTGTTGTATTACTTTTTATAGGTGCTGCTTGATTTTCTGTTTTCTTTGAATCATTGTTGTTACTATTTTTTTCTTCTTCTTTTTTGTTATTATACTCATCTTGAATTTCTTTTAAATACTTTTCATAATCTTTGAATATTGGTGTTAGTATACACAATGGTGTTTCATCCACATGCTTTTTGATCCACTCAGATACAGATTCATTTAGACCCTTTAATTTACTGTAGTAAGTTAATTTTTTGCCCTCAATCTTTTCTGAATTAGTATTACTTTCCTTTGTATTCTCAGTTTTAGCATCCACAGCTGTATTTGTTAATTGTGACGAAGCACTTGAGACTGGTTGTATTTGAAATGCTGTTGAACTACTAGGCGCAAATAAAGACTTATTGTTACTAGAACTTGAAGCTGTACCAAATATTGTAGATGACACTTGGGAGCTTGACACTTCTGGTTGTTTAGAATTGAAACTATTGGTAGTTACTTGTGTTTTAAATGGGTTATCATTTACAGTAGAATCAGCCTTAGATGCAGTAAAAATTGATTGAGCTATACTTGAAGTGGGAACCCCAAAAACTGATGATGATGATTCTGTTGTTGGCTTTCCAAATGATGGCTTAGCAGGAACTGAAGACGCCGGTGATGTAAAAATGTTACTACTTGACATACTTCCAAATGGTTTACTAGTAATATTAGTGGATGGTGGTACACTATCAGTTGTGGTTGCAGAGGTAGTATTGGTTTTGCTGCCATTAGTTAAATTAGCCAAGAAATCAAAAGATGAGGGCTGTGTCTTATTGAAACCACCAAATCCACTAAAGACTGCTTTTTTAGTCTGAAAGAAAAAATACATAATATTATACTTGTTGAATCATAGAATACATTCTTATAAATAACAGAAAATTCACAATAAATTCCAATAAATAAAGTTAGCTGTGTGAAAGTGGTCTAAAATAATTCATCACCTTAAAAATGCCAAAATTATCTTACAGCTTCAAATACATAGCGGAGCAAACATTTTGTTTAAAATAAAACTCAGTGATGATAGCACAATCAAAGAACTTTTTAGTACGACAGAGATATGAGATTTTATGAGATCATGTGACTTGAGACAAACTTTTAGAACGCCAATATATATATAGTTGTTGTGTATGTAGTTCTGAATTTCTTTTTGACATAATAGTAATAAAATTTGTAACATTATCAATAGCCTATCAAATGTGTTCTAACACTTTCTCTGTCCAATTTTCAGACATGATTGTAAGACAATAGCAATAAACTATAGGTAGTATATTTGAAGGTGAATGGGTTAAGATAATTATTTAATTTCAAATTAAATTCAGTTAAAATAGTTTTAGTAGATGAATTATTATCATCATTTCAACCCTTTACAAGACCACTGCTGAACATAGACTGCTGAAGATAGAATGCTACAAAACATGGTTTTGAGCCACCTGCATGTTTCAGCATGTTTTCACTCCATCTGGGTGGCCACTCTATATTTAACTAGCAAATTGGTGCATTGCGGTCGTTGTGAAGGATTTCCATAACCATATGCAATTGCTCAAGCTAATTAACTGATGACAAATTATACCATTTCACTAAGAGAGTTACACATTTTTTTAATTATAAATCAATGTCATAATCCCTTACGGTGGTGATTCATGTAGTAATAGTTTGAGGTATAGTGCACTTGCTTATGAAAAGCCTTTGCCATGCCATACCACTTGCGTAAGGATATGTTAATTTTACTTGGTATGATTTTTATTTCCAACATTTTTATTATATATTAATTGATAAAAAGCAACATATTTGAAATGCTCCAGGAAGTCTGAAGTATGTCAACATGTTCAGGATCTCCCCAAACATTATGTCAGATTTGATAACCACACATCCTCGTAAGAGACCAATTCCTAACAAAAATAATTCACAAGGCTATTAAATTTATAAAACATCCTAATTTCAATAGAGAAGATGGCTGGGTGCTACCATCTCCTTGCAATCACATAATTATTAACATTAACTCCAAACCTAAGCATACTACTGTATGACTTGATACTGTAATCTTGTTGTTATTCACAAAAGTTGAAGGCAACCTTCAATGTCAAACACCTCAGTCTTCCTCGAGATCGTGGGCATTAGAACGAGCCCGAAATGTTGGAAATTAAAAAAGTTAATATTAAACATGATAAAATCCATAAAATTAGTTTTAATCCATGTGTAATTCAAATAAATATAAGAAACCATTAAGCGACATATTGTCGAAACACAGTCAACAGGTTTGATTAAATGACTAAACTTTAATATTATTGTTTAATATTTATCTGTTTATTTTATATAATAGAAAACACTTGCCCCATCTGCATTTTGGGATCTTCGTTTGGCGATTTTTATAACTCGCTTTTCTAGAACGTCTTCAGGTGCAACTTTAAAAGTGCCCATTTCTTCCTCATCCTTTTCTTCTTGATCCCAATTTTCATGATTAAGATCTGTTGTAGCCCTCCTTTTTACTGACATAACGCTTTTAAATATATATTAGCTTGATCTAGTTAGATCTAAATATAGACTATAACAGCAATTTTAATTAAAAAAGTACAATAAGTCAATATAGAAATTGGAAAGTATAAAAAATCAATATTGGTAACACATGATAAATTTATTCAAAGGTTATCACAATACAAAATTTGGATTTTCACTGCATATGTCTTTAGTTAGAGAATGGTATACTCCTTGGAATACATTTATCTGAGGGCTTTATAGATATTTCTGTATAAGACAGCTTATTATTCACTTTTAAATATTATATTTTAGGTAATTCTATATTCTCAGAATTTACTGGGCATGCAACTTAGAACATTATCTCTAGTATATAGTCAGTAATCTATGGAATTTACAGAAGCAGAAGCATAGATTACTGACCATAGATAAATAAATATGTAGCAAGCTATTACTGTACTAAACAGAAGCCAACAGAAAGTCAGATTCAGAAGTCAGAAGCCACAAGCCAGTGTTGCCAATGTCTATAGATAAATAAATAAAATATGTAGCAAGCTAGTACTGTCACTTTTCAGAATACCGTCTCGCATTCTTTCCAAACCTTCCCCGAAATCCCCTCAAAGTTCAGGTTATCAAGAAAAAAGCAGAACGTTTATTTATAAATTAAATATAATTTTATATTATTTCATCAATAGCTTCCATTGCTGGATCCGCTTCTTTATTCGCCTCGTCTATAGTTCCGTACATTTATCCTGAGTTAAATCTCTTTAACATATTTGATCTTGGTTTAAAACAACAATGTCACAGTTCAAAGACCTTACAGTTTGGAAATGTATGTTCTTGTGCAGAACAACGGTGGGGGCACTCCAGGGCAGGGGCGGACTGACCTTGTGTTATCACACTTCACCGAGTCTGATAGACAATCCTTGCGGTTGGTGCGACCGTGTTTTGTAGTACTTATTTAACTCGTTTTAAAATTGAAAACATCTATAAAAAGAAAATGTCACGAAAATATTTGGCAGTGCATCAAGTGTTTTTCTTGTAGAAATAAAAAATGTTTTAGTTCAATAAACGTTTTCAGCATATAAGTATTTACATAATGTTAATAAATGCATTAGCATTTTATTACTTATTAGGGTATTAAAATACGCAAAATAATTTTCTTTCCATTTTCGTAACAACCCCTAGCATACATGTTGCCGCGTTTATGCTTACGCGGGCGGTGGCATCGCCGGACACCAAAAGTGTTTCGCAATTGTAAGTTCTTAAAACTATGGCAATGTATATATTATTCTCAAGATGGATTTGATAGTGTGGATGACCAATTTGTTTCGAAGTTTACTTTAATAGTCACTAGGGAGAAGGTTATTTCTACAACAAAACAAAATGGCAACGACAAAATTTTTAACGCCAATTTGATAACGTGTCCGTAAGTTCTGTTACCGATTGCATTTTTGAAATTATATACTTCAACCCAGAACTCCTCAATGTGTTACGTGTGCGAGATAATTATAAGTATTAATTAACTTGAACCAACTTCGAGGCCATTAGGCTATCGTCACGCCCAGCTTTGAGCTTTCGCTTGTGAGATTTTGCCGTTATTTTTAACCGTCAGGGCTTTTTCCAGATTACAGTTTTGGTAATAAAAATCTCCCAATTTCCAAGTATTCCCTGATTTGTCCCCACATGATCATAAAAGACCCTAATTTGGGGAGATTTCCTTCAATCTGGCATCAGATCATTGACAATTTTTTTATTAATTAAAGTTTTTGGCTTGGATGTTTGTAATTTAAGTCATGTTTTCATTTCATTTGGGATCTTCGTTTTTCACATTGCGAAGTTTTTAGGAGATTTTAACGACATCTAAACGAAGCGGACAGTTAATGACGATAGTCACTCAAGTCCATAAGGCGCCTAAGCGATCAAAATAAGTTGAGGTTTATATCAACATAGAAGCACTTGTTTCGCCGTTTTCTCTAACAGATCACATGCGCAGATACTTAATATACACTTTTACGTGACAAAATACACTTCAAACCATTAATTAAACAATAAAACAGGAGCAAAAATTCGTCGACTGTCAAGTTCCCGCCAAAAACCTCAGTGACAGAAGCCCAGACCAGACCCCAGACTATGGTGGCTAGAGGATCCTCTATCCCAGAACTAGAAGCTCAAAATAATGAGGTAATAAGAAGTGCTAGAAAACCATGTATTTATATAAATTTAATTTAGTTTTAAGTAGGGCCCATGAGTCGTGGTAGCTCAGGTGGTTAACGCTCGTTGTAAATATAACCGAACGCGAGTATCCCGGGTTCGATCCCCGCCGGCACCAATGAAATTGTTAATTGCAATTTTAAGTGCTGATATACCACGTGCTGGGCAGCGAAGGAAAACATCGTGAGGAAACCTGCATGTCTTAGGAATAAAAAAAAATGTTTCGAAGACATGTGAAGTTCGCCAACACGCATTAGGGCAGCGCGGCCGACACTTCCTAGCCCTAAAACCCTCTCAGAAATGAAGGGAGGCCTGTGCCCAGCAGTGGGACGTATATAGGCTGTAACTTTTAGGACCCATGAAGCTTATTGGTAAAACCTTAGAGTATAAATAAGTAAGCTATAAAGCGCACGTATCGCTCGTTGCCCATAGAACGATTGGTGAAATCGGGTATAGATTTCACCAATCGTTCTATGGATAATAAAAAGGTGTTCTATAGATACCAAAGATATTATAAATACAAATTACAAATACTATATTTTGATAGATAGGTACTGATATGAAGAGATTGAATAGTGATGCTTCAAGATTGATGCATTACTGTACATAAGTTATTAGTTTAAATTAGGCAAGTATTTAGTAAATTATAAGTAGGTGGGTACTTATAAGGTAGGTTTGAGCAGACCAATAAAACACTGGTACAAGTTTATATACAATTAGTACATAGACAAAAAGAAAACAAACAGTTTGAGTGTATTTTTTTTATTTTTACCTCCTCATTTTTTGTAGTACCTTTAAAATATTGATATTTTAATTTCAAGCGTGAAATTTTCCAAAAACGCTATTTCATGGTGTTTTGTGTTTTTATACATAGTAGTAGGTAGTAACACTTGAGTAAGCTGCTGCGTGCCGTCCCAAAGGCACAATACGTAAAACGTTAAAATAATTCATGTCTTAATTCAATATAATAATGATCTAAATTAGTGTGTCGTATTGAAATCTTACGACCAATTTTAACTTGAAGTTATCAAGATTTTGACTTTGACAATAAGTATAACACAGTCATTTCCATAAACTACTAATTATATTAAATTATAATATGTAATTACTACTACGGTGCAACCATGAAGTTACGTGTACCCACCCTTAATGTTACAATCCTATATATTTTTATATATTTTTATCGATAATAAATTTAAGTGAAAAAGTTAATAAATATTGTACCTAAGAGAATTATAAAATAAATTTATTTTATTATTATTTAGCTATTTATTGACGATCTTTTAACATTCCCGAGAAAAAAGTATTTAAAGTGCTATTTCCGTGCAATTGTTAACTATATTCAAGTTCCTCTTCCCTTTCCTTTCCTTAATTTTTTACATTGTTACCACAGAGTACTTGTACTTGTTATAAACCGGAAATTGTTACACTGTTTGTGATTGTGAGATGTGAGAGAAGTTGAGTTTTTCGTTGGATTTTTTATTGCAAAATATGAATTACCTATTTTTCACTTATATTATTATAAATATTTGAGGAACGTTCTATTAGTTAAATTAGCTAGAAAATAAGATCTTATTAATATAGTAGGTATTAATTTATTTGTGAGAATGGAAGTGTCTAATGAAATTAAGGAAGATATTCGCAAAACTCAGTCAGACTTAAAAAATGCAATTAGAGTTCATCAAGTGAGTGTTTGTTTAAATTCTTAGTGTTGAGTATGATTTTTTTTAAATATTATAAACCCATTTTTGTAAATTATTGAGAAGTACCTGTTTTAACAACTACCAAATATTTTTTCAACTTGCAGATTTGGGTTGCGCGTCTTCAAGAAGACGAAAATGTACGTAATTGTTAACTTTACTTTTTTACTTTTTTAACATGATTTCAGAAGATGCACTATCACTTAATTGTGAACTTAAAATATATTTTTTTTAGAATATACACCTGAAGTCAAAAGTTAAGGAAGCAGAAAATGAAATAATTGCAATTGGACAAAATCAAGTAAGCATACCTTTAAAACTAGATTCCTGAGGGACAAGATTAAAGCAAAATATTTTATTATTATTGCAAAAAGTAAATTTAAAAATATTTAATAAATTTTCAGTTATAATATTTTTTAATTAAATTTATTAAACCTTTATCTTTCAGAAGCAAGTAGTTGATAGATTGCGCAGAGAATTAGAATTGTATCAACAGCGCCTCAAAGCAAGAAATACGCAAGTCAGTATTGAAAATGAGACCCGTTATGTAGCCCAGCAGTTGAGGGATCATCAGATACAGTATAGAAAAAGAAATAGAATTGTGTCATTATTAAAGCCATCTGTACTTAATGAAATCTTTGTAAAAACTGAAAATACTGAAAACATACATAATGTTTTTGATTCAGAAAATGAATTAAAATTAATTAATGAAAAAGAGAATGCAAACAAAAGTCAAAATGATGATAAATATAAATATCAAAGTAACTATTCTCAATTGCCAAATGATGTGCATGATAGTAGAAATAATTTTGCTAATGCTCTTAACAAGGTCAAAGAATCACTAAGGTAAGTACTTATTGTATATAAATGAAATACTAATTTATTATTGTATATGTATGTATATATTATAATATATTTATTTTTTAAAATTAGTATCCCTCATATGCCACAATAGAATTTATTGTCCTGTCAATTTACGACGTTTGCTGACCATACGAAAATGGTGCAATTTTATGGTAGATTATAAATAAAAATTCATAGAGTAACTGACTTTTGTTTAGACTATAGGATAGAGAATTTTGTATAAATTATATAATGCCAAACTTTGTTAAAGAAATAATAATAATAATAATCCCTTTTTTTTTTTTTTTTTTTTAAAAAAAAACCAAAAAAATAGTAACAATTTTAAAAGGGGGTTAAGGTTTCTGAACTTAAATATATGAATAATATATGTTGTATTTCTTTTTTGTTTTTTATAAAATGTCCCGAAGTTCAGTTTGCCTCTTGGCATAGGCCTCCTCTAACATTTTCCACTGGGACCTGTCCCATGCTATCCTTCTCCAGTGGTGTCCCGCAGTGAGTTTTAGGTCATCATCCTACTTGTTAAAGAAAAGTAGTCTGTAAATATAAGTTTTAATGGTTTAAAGTGCTGTGGGTAGGTGCGGTCACATGCAACCGCTCGGGATTTGAAGGACATATGCCATAAAAACTTATAGACAACTTTTCTGTAAAGAAGTTGGGCATTATAGAATTTATACAAAATTTTCTATTCTATAGTTTAAACAAACATCAGTTATTCAATGGATTAATCATTACAAAAATACTTTATTGTATTTTGATAACTACATACCTAGCGGATGTTAGTAGTTTGAAAATTACTATTATTATTATTTCTATATATTACTTGAAATTATTTACGTAAAAAGATAAATTATATTCACACAAAAACTTTCATAACAATTTAATATTATAAGAAAACTGTTCTTAACTTAGAAAAATCCAAAAATCAATGCAACAATGAACAACAACAAACACTCGACAATGACGCACTTTGAATGTAGATTATAAATGAATATCTATAGTCTAACTGAATTTTTATTCAACTAGAGGGTAGAAAGTTTCATATTGATTCTATAATGCCAAACTACTTCCTAGAAAAGTAGTCTTTAAATATAAGTTTTTATAGTTCTGTGGGTGGGTGCGATCTCATGAGACCGCTAGGGATTTGACAGAATATGACCGCAGCCTCATGAGACTGCAAGAGTATTGAGCAGTTAATATTGTTAAATTTTTACTGAAATACAAAAAATGCAATTTCCATTAAGTATGTTTTGCTTTAAATCACAATTAACAAATTTTTAGTAATTCAAATATTTAAAAATTTGCTTTTCATATGGTTACAGTGGAATAAAAGATAACAATAGAGAAGAATGGCAGGATCACCGATCAGATTCTGATTCATCACAAGGTATTGAACCATCACCTACCCCATCACCTCCACCTTTACCAGAGCCTGGAGAGCCAGTGCCTAAAGAAATTTTTATGAGGTATGTTATTGTTAGGGTTTATGAGTAAGTCACTGTGGCCACACTTTGCAGTGCATAATTTAACCAAAGAATCAAGAAACTAGAAATAACATTGAAATGGTTTCTCTGGCACTTTGCACACTCTGTAGGGATGGCAGAAATAGGTAAACTTAGAGTTTTAGATTGGATATTTTTGTTCACTTTGTTAAGAAACTAAATTGATGGCCAACAATTTCTAGTAAGTTCTGTATTTGAGTTTTAGCTAGGTTAATATGTAAGAGATGCCATGATTATTTGGTTTCTATTCGGTATTTTGCCTATTTGGCCACTTTGTTTATATTGAGTATTTCAATTATTACAGAATATTGCGAATTATTTGGCTGAATACCGAGTACTAAATCATAAAAAAGGCACACATATTAATTAAAAACTTATATATTTTACCAAAAAAACATTTCAGTGAATACTTAAAATTTATCAGAGGTATGTAAGTAGTGATGAACGAAAAAATTTTTTTAAGCGTTTGATGATAGCAACCAATTGCACTTTTCCCCATTAACTATAACTGCTTCTGAAAATGGCCTCTCACTGTATACACTGCTACCGGGCAGTGATACATAATGTTTTGCCATTTCTGTTAGTTTTGGATATTGATGTTTGCTGTCCATCACTTGTGGGGGTTTTCTGTCTGATCTATGAGAGCTGTGTTTAGACAAATATCAATCTTATTTGCAAGTAGCACTTTTCTTTTTCACATTCACATCTTTCGCGATATTCTGTATTATACAGCAAAATCATTATTCATGGCATCTCTACTATATATTAAATTAATTAATAATTAATGTATAATATGGACTTGATGTTCTTTGTTTATTTATTTATTTAAATCAGTCCATGTGACTAACAAAATACATTCCAAAAAGCCAACACACAGTCTTAAAATACATTTACATTCCATGTCTGTCATGTAAATTAAAATAATAAATTATGTATGTTTACAAAATTAAAAATTATATAGGTAGTGTGACAATTTAAATAGATAAATAATTGATAGAAACTAGTGAAATATCAAATATCTTTAGAATTAATATTTAACAATGAAATAAATAAACAACTTTAAAAAGGTAAATTGAAATATATATAGGTATATTGGAAAAAGTTTATCCAAAACGGCCGATAAATATTTAATAAAACTATTTATACGAATTTTATCCCGTTTAATTAACTTATTTTTAATTCCCGATATTTCGGGTGCTTTACAGCACCCATGGTCACGGGAGGACTGTGACGTCGGAAATTAAAAATAAGTTAATTAAACGCGATAACATCCGTACAAATAGTGTTATTCAATGTCTAGTGTTTGCGTAAATATAAGTTCATCATCATTATACATCATAATCATTATTCCGGTAAATATGTCGGAATTTACGTGCTGAACAAGCATGTCGTCGAGAATAATGCGCGCACGCGTGGTAGGCCCAGAACGTACGCGTGACTGGCCACGCTAGCAGCCGAGGTCAATGACGCCCTCGCACTGTATATTTTTGACGTCATTTTGTGACAGCTTATTTTTATTAGCTTAGCTTATAGCTAAATTAAGAACCGATTGTGAACAGACTAAGGCATCAGAATTTCGCGGTAATCCTGAAAATGTCAAAAAATTTTTTTTGACTTATTTTTTCAGTATTTGTAATTTTTACTAGTCTCAAACTGTCATCATCATCATTACAGCCCTTCACAAGTCCACTGCTGAACATAGGCCTCCCCCAAGTAATGCCACAAAGCACGGTCCTGAACCACCTGCATCCATCGACTTCCTGCATGTCTTACCAGGTCGTCACTCCATCTAGTGGGGGGTCGCCCTACACTACGCCTACCGGTACGAGGCTGCCACTCGAGAACCTTTCTTCCCCATCGGTTATCGGTTCTTCGAGCTATATGGCCGGCCCATTGCCACTTCAGCTTACTAATCCGTTGGGCTATGTCGATCACTCTGGTTTTACTGCGGATATCCTCATTTCTGAGTCTATCACGCAGAGACACTCCAAGCATAGCCCTCTCCATAGTTCGCTGAGCGACCTTAAGCGTCCTCATTCGGCCAGCAGTGAAGGACCACGTCTCAGATCCGTAAGTCATCACTGGCAACACGCACTGGTTGTACAATCTAGTTTTTAGAGATTGAGGTATACCTGACGAAAAGATATGTCGTAATTTCCCGAACGCTGCCCAGCCGAGTTGAATCCGTCGATTGACCTCTCGGTCGAAGTTGGACTTACCTAGTCGGACTATTTGTCCCAGGTAAACGTACTCGTCAACAACTTCGAGCATAGTGCTCCCAACAACTACCGGCATAGGTGTGACATGGACATTAAACATGATCTTTGTTTTGTCCATGTTCATCTTAAGACCTATCCGTTGGGAGGCACTATTGAGGTCATTGAGCATAATGCTTAAGTCCTCCAGCGATTCTGCCATAATGACTATATCGTCGGCAAATCGAAGGTGAGTGATGTACTCGCCATTGATGTTAATACCGTATCCTTTCCAGTCCAGTAGCTTGAAAACGTCTTCCAACGCAGCGGTGAAGAGTTTCGGGGATATAACATCACCCTGTCTTACACCTCTCTGCAGTTGGATAGGTTTCGAACTCTGGTTCTGTACTCGGATAGCCATCGTAGCCCTACTGTACAAACACTTCAGCACTTCGATGTACCGACAGTCAACTTGGCACCGCTGAAAGGACTGTAGCACCGCCCAAATTTCGACGGAATCAAAGGCTTTCTCATAGTCCACATATGCCAGGCAAAGTGGCAGATTGTACTCTTCGGTCTTCTGTACAATCTGCCGCAGGGTATGTATGTGGTCTATGGTACTGAAGCCTTTTCGGAAACCGGCTTGTTCGGGAGGCTGGAAATCGTCGAGTCTGCGTGCGAGACGATTCGTAATGACTCTCGAAAATAGCATGTAGACGCGGCTCAGAAGGGAAATCGGTCTGTAGTTCTTCAAGAGAGCGTTGTCGCCTTTCTTAAAGAACAAAACCACCGCGCTTCTGCTCCACGCCTCCGGAGTAGTGCCACCATGGAGGACGGAATTGAAGAGCTTCCGAAGGACTTCAAGTACCGGTTTTCCACCCGCTTTCAGAAGCTCCGCTGTAATTCCATCCTCGCCCGGGGCCTTGCCGTTTTTAAGGTGGTGGAGAGCCATTCTAATCTCGCTCAGACTGACGTCCGGGATATCATCGGAATAGTGTCGGATAAGACTTGCTCTTGGATCGTTACTCACACTTACGTGTGGCTCCAACGATGATGTGTACAGCTGCCCATAGAACCTCTCAATCTCACTCAAAATCTCAGGTGTCCCGGAAACGATGTTGCCACACTCAGTCTTCAGCTTTGACAGTTGGCTCTTTCTGGCAGACAGATCTCTGGCAAAGACTTTGGAGCCCTGGTTCCAAAGTCTTTGCCAATTTTTCTCAAACTGTAGCCACATAATATATGGACTACTAACACAAAAAAAATCAATTGCAAATCTTGCGGACTTTCGGAGATATAATTTTATTAAAATTTCCTGAAAATTCCAGAATGTCCTGAAATTAAGTAATAATTAAGTGTTATTTTTATGTTATAATATTTACAATATTTGCTATTTATAATATTTTCTATGTAAGCTATTTACAATATTTATCATATTTAATCTAATTTTAATACAGTACAATATAATTAGTAATTTTCATTTAATTTTCGCCTTCCGCTAAAAATATTTCATTTTCGTTTGTCAGAATAGATGTGAATATGCATTCATCAGTTTCATTACATTCCATACTATCACTGTCATTTTGTACAAGATTGTCATCGTCGTTTAATTCAAATGGTTTCAACATTTCAATAACTGTTGATATTAAAATTCTGGAAAAAACTTTAAATTGCATTTTTGCAAAAACTGTAATAGCTAGTCTTGCGGGAGTTTTTGTCTTGCATTTGTAACATGCTTCTTCATATGATAAATAAGCTGTCACAAAAAGACGTCAAAAAAATACAGTGCCTCGCCTCGGCACCCATGTCATTTGCTGTAGAACCGTTTGATTGTCCACAGCATTATGCCTTAGCGAATAAAAGTGTACTATGAGCAGTAGTTTCCGCCTCAACGCTAGCGTGTCCAGATAAATGATACAAACAAAAATAGGTATAAATAGGGATAGTATCCGTATGTTTGCTTGTTAATGGAAATGGAATTTTCTCATAAGGGCCCCAGACAATAGCACCAAACTAGAAAATGCTACGCACATATTATATGTTGCGTTGTTGTTGTTAAGCTGTGAAGCCACCCTCATTATAAAATCGAGTGCTTTGCTAACCTTTTTACCAATATTGATCATATTATGTGTTCTAAAGTCAATTTTTCTATATAAGGTCAGCCCTAGGTCACGAATTTCTTAAACTCTTTCCAGTGGAGCGTCTGGTAAATAATATGAAGCGTATATAGAAGAATGAGAGTGCAAAAAGGTGATAACTTGGCATTTAGAGGCATTAAAAGGCAGCTGATTAACATTGCTCCACTCGGCGAATGAGTTGAATGCTCTTTGTAAAGCCATAGCGATCAGCTTCCTTACTCACAGCCAGGCATATCTTCAAGTCATCCGCAAACATGAGACATTTAGCCTTCCTCACAATCATTAACAGGTCATTTATCATAAGTAGAAAAGAGTATCGGTCCTAAGGTACTTCCCTGACTGACTCCAGATCGGATGTAATGATCGTCGCAGTCATAGCCGGCCACTCTCATAAACAGACTGCAATCACTCAAATAGAGCAAGAGGAAATTTAAGAGCTTGTGACGATCCAACGGCTGCCAATTTCTGAATTATAATGTCGTTGTCTACCAAATCGAATGGCTTTTTAAATAATGATTTCTTAAATTTACGCGAACACTTCACATTGAATAAAACTAAATTTACAGATTTTATCGCGTTTATTTCACTACTTTTACTTATTTTAATTCCCGACGTTTCGGGTGCCTTACAGCAACCATGATCATGGGGGGGACTGAGATGTTTGACGTCCCAATGTCATTGTTAGCCCGGCTACCTTCAGTTTTTGAATATTAATTTTTGGTCCGATTTACGCAAAACGAACTTACATTATCTTGAAGTCTTGCAGTGGTATGCTTGGGTTTGGGTTTAATTTTGTTAATTATAGGATCCCAAGCAGATGGCAGCACCCAACCATCTTCTCTATTGAAATTAGGAATGTTTTTTAATTTCAATAGCCTCGCGTATCATCCTTGGTAGGAATCGGTGTTCTTTTGCGAGGACTTGTGGTTTATCAAATCTGATGTAATGGTGGGGACGATCTTGAACATGTTCACAGACTGCAGACTTCCCGGAGCGTCGGTGCTTCACGTCAGCTATATGTTCTTTCACGCGGGTTTTGATGGATCTTTTTGTTTGACCTATGTAAGAGAGACCACATTCACAATCTAACTTGTAAACTCCTGCATATTGTAGAGGGTTATTACACTTGACGGATGGTAAAAATTGACTAATCTTCTTCGGCGGCTTGTAGTATGTTTTAATGGAAGCTCGCTTCATGATGTAGCCAACTTTGTCTGTGATTCCTCTGACATATGGTAGTACAGCAGGTACACGCTCGACTGTGGCCGGCTTCACTCGGTCACTGTGACGTAGGCGCGGGACCCGAAGCTTGTTGTCTTGCAATACTTGCTTGACATGCTGAAGTTCGGCGGCCAGATGTTTTCTGTCACAGATCCCTCGTGCTCTCAGAAACAAAGATTTACCCACGGTAGCTAACTGTGAAGGATGATGGTGAGATTCACCATTTAAATATCGGTTGGTATGGGTCTTTTTCCTATACACAGTGTGACCAATTATGTTATTAGGATTTCGAATGACTAAAACATCTAAGAAAGCTAAAGAATTATTTGCCTCTAACTCCATTGGCTTTTTAAAGTCAAAATAAGTCGCATCAACGCATCCACTTCGACAGTGACATAATAAGATTTATGTGGCTCGTTGTGGTTAATCGGGCCTGTTACAACCAATGCTGGCAGTAATTCAAAATAGAACCAACCTGTCAGCTAATACGATGATCAAGAATGGACTCAAAGATTTTACCAAGGATCAACGGCACCGTATTAGTCCTATAAGTGGAGACATCGGAGCCAGGGTTTGTCTTAGGAACTGAATTAACTCTAGATCTTCCATTTTGAGGGTAGGTCGACTTATCTAGACACAAATTGCAGATATATAGCAGCGGAAAACATAATATCCTAACACTGTCCTTTACCCAAAAGGACGGTATTCTATCTCGACCGATCGTGGAGCGTGGTTAGAGATGCTTAACTGAGCGAGTAGGTCGTCTGCTTCCATGCGATCGACGGCTACTCTCATGGAGATGCGGCCAGTGCCTAGAAGCGTAATCTCGTGATGGATTATGGAGCCAAAGTAGCGCGCAAACGCGGCGGCAGTGTCCGCACTCTCCATTTCAGCACCGTCGTGTGTGAAACTTTCACGCCTTCGTTTTTTATTCCGCTTTTCTTTAACATATTCCCAGAACTTAGAGGGATCATCGATAATCTATTTTTGAGTCTCGAATGTGCCGCTGATTAGCATTGTTAATTAAAGATTTCACGTGCGTCTTATAATATTTGTACAGATCTCTATTGAAATCTTTACTCTCTGTTTTGAACTTAATGAAATTAAAATATTTGTACTTGATATTTCGAATTATTTCCGGAGAGTACCAACGCATACATCAGGGACGCTTTTTTTATAGAAGTGCGCGCAAACGAACAAGCGGCTCACCTGATGGAAAGTGTAGACTGCCACCCGTAAACAACTGCATCAATAAAGGAGTTGCAAACCTGTCGCCGGACTTTTAAAAGGGAGTAAGCTAAGCGTTAACAATTCAAAAATAAAGTCGTACTAGGAATAAAACTCCTAGTAAATCGCACAGTGGTGGACCGCCAAGCAGCCAGATGGTGTGAGTAGACACCTGTCGTTTGCAAATGGTTGTCCCTAAAGCTAAAGTGCCGAATGTTCTACAGCCGTGCCATAAGGGTCGTTCAAGAGTCCATCTGGGAGTTAAACGAACTCTACTGAAGGTCCGAGAACAGTTTTACTGGGTCCATTATCGTGACGATGTCGAGGATTGGTGTCGTACATGTACAAGTTGTGCGGCTGTGAGGGGACCTCAGACACGTAGTAGAGGAGCATCGAAATTGTACAATGTTGGTGCACCACGGGATAGGACAGCCCTTGACATTGCGGAGCCGATACAGAAAGGCGCAAGAGGGACTCCTAAGATCGTCCATGTGGATCGCTTGGCGCGTTGTTATAGGGCCGATAATGCTCGGGACGAGCATGTCTTAGGAGGGGGCAGTGTTGCGCGCCCAAGTTGACGTCTGGCACTAGCGCCATCTAGTGTCGGGTAACAGAGCGAGGAGAACTTTCAGAATACATGACTAATCTTTCAACCAACAGCGCCATCTAGTATCGAATTGAACTAAGCTTTCTAGAAGCCCCACACTCGAACTTTCGGCGCCTGGTCGGTTGGCGCGCGTATTTCTTTGAATATTCTGGATGTTTCGGTGAAAAAGGTGTATTTAAAGACGCTGCAATACGCGATCGGAGCAGTATTGAATTTGGCGAAACAAGCGAAGCTTCGGTGCGTAATAAAGTAAATCAGTGTGATTAATTATTAGTGTTTTAAGTTTTAATTGGTGTTCGGTAATAAAAGTGTAAATTTTGGTAATTCAATCAGTTTTTATTGTCACGAACCTCAAGCTCGTAACAATATGCAGAAGAAACAGCCTTGGTGATAGCACGCAGCCTTGTGGAACACCAGCGTTAATGGGCTTGTAATCGCAGCATGCACCGTCTACTACGACCATGATGCTCCAATCAGCAAGAAAACTGGTGATCTAATTGCACAATATCTCGACAAGCCCGTAGGAAGGAAGCATCGTAAGAAGTGCTTTGTGCCAAACCCGATCGAAGGCTATGTCCAAACTAACAGCCAACGCCTCCTACTTGGACTCTATTGTCTCCGCCCATTTAAGAGTTAGGTAACCCAGAAGATCACAAGCCGAGCGACCACGACGAAAACCGTACTGGCGGTCACTAATCAGCTGGTGATCTTCAAGGTACTGCATAAGCTGGCTGTTAATAATGGATTCTATTATTTTAGAGAACAAACACGTGATGGCGATAGGCCTATAGTTGGACGGATCAGAGCGGTTACCTTTTTAAGGATCGGGTCCACGAGGGCGGTCTTCCATGATTTCGTGACTACGCCGAGGGAATCATTTATCAAGCTATCATTATCAAGCTAATTTTGAATGAGTATAGGAACAGATAAAACTGGCTCAGTGATTCTGGATGTTGACGGTATTAGAAAGTTTCGAGCTTGAGGACCAAGGTCATCGAGCACAATATTTTCATATTTTTATTTTATTATATAATTTTTAATTATATAATTATTATATTTATGTCATTATCTGGTCTGTATGGAATAAAAGTAGGATCAGCCACACTCAGACATCTAAATTTTCCCTGGGTCTTACTGTCAGAGGCGTCCTATTGTAAGAATTTTTCAATCTGCTCCTCCTGAAGATCTATCTATCAAATGAAACATGTATTTTATACTTTAAAATAGTAAATAAGCAAAGAAAATCTAAGAAATGTAAAACCACTTACAAACACAGTAAAAAACCTACCTTTGATGATATTAACGATCGCCTCCCAGGCGATCGCGTAGGCAATATCTGCAGCGGCGTATCCATGTCGAGCGCGCAAACATTCCCTTCCGTGTCGCGGGTACATTGGGCTGACGCGAGCTCACGGCGCGGTATGTCTTACGTCCCCGCAATTTCAAAATAACCAGAAAAACCATCCGCGGGCGGCCTATCAGGCGATGATTAGTACTCTAGGTTTAAAACCGCTTTTGTTAATACAATTATGTCGTACCGTGAGGTAAAACATTATTACGAAACAACGCCGTATTAGATCGTAGTTCGCGCACGTTTTAATACAGAAAGTGAAAATGTCTATATTGTTTCAGATCTACTACTATCACGTTTTGTACGATAGTTCTGCCGCCTAGGGCTTGAAGTATTGATATGTATTACTTTTATACAATAGATGAATATTTAAATTAAATGTTACAATTGCCTCGTGATTTTAAGTATGAAAATAATGTTTCATAAATTTTGTATTTTTTATTTATTTATTAAAGCAACCTACAAGACACACGAACACAATGTAAATACTAGAAATGATAGGAAAGTTTATATCTGAGTGTCGTTTTAATTAAAGGTTGCCACGGCATGTGGACTGCATGAATTTGGACTGCCAATATGTTTCTTAAAATTATTCAGGAAATTTGAGTTATTATTGATATAATATTTTTTAAATTAGAACGAAATGTTAGCTTACAGCAAAGGGCCGCAAAACTTTATGCCTGAACTTTTGAGGCCTATCTCTATATCTATCAGTAAAGATATCGATATCACATACCTTGCAGAGCGTATTATATTGCTTCTGTAACCTGTTTATAGTTTTTAAATAATATTCAATGACTAGAGAAGTGTTTTTGATTTTGTGCTTTTAAGATTCTTGCAAAAATACTGGTATGGTATTTTTGGCTTGGGTGGTGGCAACTCATACGCAACTGCAACGATAGTATTTTATCTGCCCAGAATTGTCATTTGGTAAATTTTCTCGTCTAAAATAGAAAAAAAATTTGATATAGTAGATTTGTTGCAAAAGCAACTGACCAATTTTATACAAAATTTTTTCCTATTTTATTTCCAGGTTAATTGGGTTAGTAACCCCTTCTCAAAAAGAATTATTAGAGAAGAAGCGGAATGAGCGCCGTAAAAGAGCTACCACTAGTACAAATAGGAATGATTTTCTGTATGGGAATTTTGATATGGTGTCCGTAAGTATTTTTTTTCCTGTTAAAAATAAGATTTAAACATAAAAAGTTGAAGGATCTATTCTGCACATATAAATAAAATTACGGTGTCTGTAATAATAAAATAACTGGCTTTTATTTGAGATCAGGAGGTTATTTGCACGCCATTAAGATTGAGACATGAATACCATTACTGTGTAGCAGCGGTGTAAGAATATCCACTATCCCATATCAACCCATGGGTGTGAAAGAGACAATATGAAGAAACAAATCAGGAGATGGGCAACAGCGTCTTCATAATAACGATTAAAAATAATAAAAATAAAAGACTGTGGTTGACAGCCCACTTTTTTTTATAGAAGAGGGGGCAAATGAGCATGCGGCTCACCTGACGTTAAGTGATTACCGACCGCCGCCCATTAACAACCGCAACATCAGGGGAATTGAAGGTGCATTGCCGACCCTTTAGGAAGGAGTAAGCTCTTTTCTTCTTGTCAAGCGTGGCAACTAATGGCAAACACTCCCTAAAGGCAATCTATGGGAGAAGCGTATGTTCAGCAGTGGTCTTAATTTTTCAAATTGATTGTTTGCCAGCGCTGGCCTAGCGAGATGGCCATGCGATCGTTGAAACGCAACTACACGATAGCGACGATCGATTCAGTTGTGATCGAAACGTTTTTCGAGACGCACGTGGAAGAATTAGCCGCTGCGGCAATATATCTATACAACACGTACTGTTATTTTCTTAATGTGCACAAGAATAGAGTTATCAAAAAGAAATGGCGTAAAAGAAGATGGTGGATGTTATCTATCCATCGCAATAGAACTAAATATGTCCTAAGTCAATTTAGTTTTCTTTAAACAAAAATAATTAAATAATTATAATTAATAAATAATTATTATAAATAAATAAATAAAAAATTAATTATGTATATGTTCTGATTTTAGTAATAGTAGCTCCATGATTAAAATTTTATAGCTTTATTATGAGGCCACATGTTCGTCATTTTTAATTCGTAACTAATAAACAAAGCACGAACGTCCACACTTCAACGTCGAGCGCGCACTGTGGAATGAGATGGGCCACGTGTAGATACGTACCACCATCGCTGGCCCACCTTTGATGTGCGGCGGAAAAACCGACACCGTCGCCATCCCCAAGACCATAGCACACACCATAAGCCATCAGACACAACAACGCCCTCTACATGCTGGCCGATCATAGTGGGTCATCGCGATGGCCCATCGTGTAGAGGGGCTATTATGTAATAGTGCTGTTTGCCAGTAGTTTAAAATAATTTTATGTGATGGTGGATGAATGATGTGATGGTGGATGGTGGATGAAAGATTGAGGGGCGCAGTGGTAGATACAAGGGTTTACCGGGGTTCTAACGTAGGAACGGATCATTATTTGGACTCATATATAGAGTTTCACTCGAAATGCTAAGGACTGGAGAGGAAGTCGTGGCAGGCCTGCTGCACACCTTGTTTAATTTATGCTGGGAACTGAAGCGGGTACTGGTAGACTGGTGCAAAGCCGTGATAGTCCAAGTATATAAGGGAAAAGGGTCGCAGCAGGACTGTAAAAACTACCGTGGCATCAGCCTTCTCAAAACTGTGTGTTCAAAACTGTATGCTAAGGTACTGATTGAAAGGGTCATGAAAGAAACTGATGGAAAAATTTGGGATGTGCAAGGGGGATTTAGAAAGGGAATGGGATGTACAGATCAAGTCTTTTCCATGCGCATGATCGCGGAAAAGTTTTTGGCCAAAAATCAAAAGGTTTTTTGTGCGTTCATGGACTTAGAAAAGGCCTATGACAGAGTGGATGTGCTATGGCAAACACTGAACTCATTTGGGTTGAGCGCTGGCTTGATACAGGCATTGGAGTCTCTTTATAGGGACTCTAGTGCTTGTGTTAGGATCAACAGGGTCTACTCGGACTGGTTTGACATCCATAAAGGTGTCAGACAGGGCTGTGTGGCTTCCCCGTGGTTGTTTAACCTATTTATGGAGAGTTGTTTGCAAAATTTGAAAGTTGAAGAATGCGGTTTAAGAATGGCTGAGTTAACCGTCAAATGCCTTTTGTACGCGGATGATCAAGTTATCTTTGCGTCGTCGGCGGCCGAGTTGCAAATGATGGTTACATTAATGACCAGATCATTAAAAGAAAGGGGTATGAAAGTGAACGCAAGTAAGACGAAGGTTATGGTTTTTGAAAGAGAAGAAAGTAAAACGATTTGTGAAATAAGAATAGAAGGAGAGTTGATCGAGCAAGTAGATGAGTTTGTATATTTGGGCTGCGTATTTAGCAGAGATGAGAGATATGATAAGGATATAGAACGACGAGTGAATGCGGGAAAAAGAGTAAATGGGGCCCTGCACTCTATTGTGAAGAGTCAAAATGTGTCAAAAAAGGCACGTATGGCAATTCACAATGCTGTGTTGGTCTCTACTTTAACGTATGGTAGTGAAAGTTGGGTGTGGCAGAAGAAGCACGAGAGTAGAATCAACGCAGTAGAAATGCGGTCGTTAAGGAGTATGTTAGGTCTGAATCTGAACGACAGGGTAAGAAATTGTGTAATAAGAGAAGAGTGTGGTTTGCAAGATGATGTTGTGACCAGGATTAAGAAACGAATGCTTCGGTGGTTTGGTCATGTGGAAAGAATGAATGAGGAAAGAGTGACAAAGAAAATTTATGTTGCAGAAGTGAATGGCAGAGTCGGAAAGGGACGTCCTAGGCGAAAATTTATCGACCAAATTGGCGATTTATTGAAAACGGGCCAAATTAGGAGTACCCTTAACTGACGAGCATGTATGCGTAGGTGTATGGATGTGAAGGAGGCGAGAGAGGTGTGTCAGGATCGTGCTAAATGGAAGTCTGTAGTCTACCCCTCTGGGTGACAGGCGTGATTGTTTATGTATGTATTATGTTAAAATAATTTGTCATTCCATTTTATCCCGTGATTCTTAAGAGGTTGCTCCTTACAATTGCCATGACCTTCTTGAAAATGGCTTCTCCCTCTTTCTTCCACTATCGGACAACCCGACACTTGCCTAGTCGCCACCTTTTCATTGTAGTCTTATCCCGCATACAAACTAAATTTGTCGCTTCATCGTTTGTCATGCGTACAGCAAAGAAGTGGAATAAGTTGCCAGCAACTGTCTTTTTATCAGATTACTATGTGGGTGTCTTCAAGGCAAGAGTGTGTATTATTATTTACCAACAGGTGGGATAGTAGACAAGCGCAAATCCCGTACTTAATTAGATTAGTATAAAAAAGCACTGGTAGTACGTAAATGTTCAGACCGACAATATGGAGCAGCATCTTAGATGCGGGAAGCTTAGAACTGCGTTCGATAATCCACTCACCAAGTGCGCATATTATTTCAAATCCTCCCTAGTATTTGTAATGGAAGGTCTTTTGAAGAAGAAAACATTTAAATTTTGAGTTTCATTTTTTGCATTCTTTAATCATTTTTGCACAAGTTTTTTGCACTAAAATTTGTATGTAAATATGAACAGTGCCCCTGACAGACCCAAATGGAATTATGTTTTGTCATACAAGACTTTGTATGGCAAAACATAGACAAGACACAGTATGAGAGACTACTCAACATATTACTTCAAATCCTCCCTAGTATCTGTAATGGAAGGTGTTATGAAGAAGAAAATATTTAAATTTTAAGTTGCATTTTGAAGCATTCATTAATCATATTTATACCAGTGCCTTTAGCACAAGTTTTTGTGACTAAAATTTGTATGTAAATATGAACAGTACCCCTGACAGATCCAAGTGGAACGTTTTGTCATAGAAGACTTTGTATGACAAAACACGGTATAAGTGACTACTACTCAATGGCGATTTTTATCGTCGAAAAGATTAGCATCAAGTAGTACTTGATGATTATTATCCTTAAAAAGATTATTGATGAAATTTCATCATTCATTTATTCATCATACTCGTCATTTTTAGTGATAGACTTGATAAATATATAAGTATTACAAATTTTTCAGAAACGTAAAAAGTATAACCAGTTTCCATATCTACAGTCACATAGTGATCCTCCTCAAACACGTTCTGCAAAGTTGAGAAGAAAACAGGTAATTATTTGTTTATTATGAATAATTTCATAGGAAAAAGACAACTAGTTTTCAAGGAGCCTTCCATCATGGTTCGAAAAATAAGCGCTCGTTTTTAATTTTCTTTTTTTGTGAGTAAGATGAACCCAATATCCGCACAAAACAGCTGCAGCATTGTCAGTTGTCACCCCTGAGGACTAAGATGGAATGTCTCATTACCAGTAAAAAGTCTCCTATCCTCACCACTCACCATACAAAACACAACATTATGTTGTTATTTCAACTGAAGACACAATAAATTTGCTTTTTTAGATATTTGACATTATGATTTTTTCATGTACACTGTATTTATATTATTCTGACGTCAAATAACCGTGTACTGTCGGTGTAAGAATATTCACTACCCCATATCGTCCCTTGGGTGTCGTAACAAGCGCCAGATCGAAACTGAAACAGGAAATGGGCAGCAGCATCTTCCTATTAACAACTCAAAATACTGCTACTGAGACCGTGATTGCTACCACCTGCCCACCCGTCAAGTGTGGCAACTATAGCAAAATCCCCTAATGTGGGGAAAGTCTACGGTCAACAGTGGGCTTTATGGGCTGTAATAGATGAATGGATGTCATGTAGCGTATACAGAGTTTGTCAAAATCCGACTAGCTTCTTCTTCTATAGCTCATAAAAGCTCATTGATAGATATGGGCCTATCCAGTTGAAGAGAGGATTAGCTTTAATCGCCACGCTTGACGGGCGATTGGCGATCGCAGTACCAGACGTCGAGCAATTTTGAGTCTGCTAAAATACCTGCTGCTATTCTATGCCTATATATATTATGCTAAATATTATGCTAAAATACTATGCCATATATTATGCTAAAATACTTAGACCAAGTGCCAGGGACCAGTCTAGGAATTTTATGTCTCACTTAAAAGAGATGGTTATACTTCCATCTACTTATAGCAAGCCATGTCTGCAGTCTGTGAACACATGGTTATCCTCCTCACATCTCCTCGTCACAATACATCAGATTTGGTAGATCACAATTCCTAGTTAAAGTACACCGATTCCTACTAAATATGATCTGCGAGGCTATAAAAACAAAAAAATTCCCTTATTTCAATAGAGAAGATGGTTGGGCGCTACCATCTGCTTGGGATAAAGTTAAATCCCAACCCAAGCATACAATTGCAAGACTTCAAGTAACTGTAAGTTCATACTGTGTAGATTGGACCAAAAATTAATAATTTTAATCTGAAGGGAGCTGTAGTTAACTATGACACTGGGACGTCGAACACCTTAGACCCCCTCCCCCCATGTGACCATGGGTGAGGTAAAGTACTTAAAGGATCGGGAATATAAAATAAATTAACAAACGAGATAAAGTCCGTAAAATCTAGTCTTATTTAAATGTGTAGTATTCGCGTAAACATAAGAAATCGTTATGAGATTTAGATTTTATTATATTTAATCCATTACAGAACCAAAATAAATCATCGCGCGAAGGATCACCATCAGGATCATCCTCAGAAAATAAAGGTAAGATTGCCTCACTTTATACAAAGATATTTTACCAAATAATTGAATTTCAAGAGATTTTTAGAGATTCCAGATTTCAAGAGGATCGTAGCGTAACGTGAGTTAACTGGGTTCGTGCGTCGCTCGTACCATTGAAATGTTAATTGTAATTCAAAATACTAATTCACCACATGCTCAGCGGTGAAGAAGATATCTGAAGAAACATGCAGTCTGAGGAATAAAAATTTTGTTGTTATAATATGTAATAATATATAATTTGTTTAAAACTACTTTTACGGATTTCATCGCGTTAATTTGAATTATTTTTAATTCCCGACGTTACCTCAGTCCCCGTGACCCTGGGTGGTGAAAAGCACCCGAAACGTCGGGAATTAAAGATAATTCAAATTAAACGCGATGAAATCTGTAAAAGTAGTTTTAATAAATGTGTAGTGTTCGCGTAAATATAAGAAATCAATATATAATTCAGCAATAAACAATATTATATATATTATTTAAAAATATTTTGTAAAGGTGTACATACATTCAGCCCTCGGATAAGAATCACAATTCAGTTGTGTTACCACCCATGATAAAGATGGAATATCATGTTCTGAATAAGAAGGGTCTACAGTTCTCGTCACACCATACACACCAACACAGGAGCATTACATTGCTATTTCACTGGTATTCTGTGAAATCTATCAACACTTACTGGAGCAGCACGCTTGATTTATTGTTAGATAATTCTCACATATCTAGCAGTGAGTGGAAGGTATATAGGCTGTCACTTAGTAATTTGTATTTGATTATTCATATTATAGGTTGGGGAAATAACAAACCAGCTTGGGCTTCCTCATTACCAGCAGGCCTGTCGGTGGAACCAGTACAATCTCCAACGAAGAAAGTATGTCATGGATGTGGAAGAAATGGTAAGTAAATATTATGTACTCATTATAACATCATTTTTTCTTAAACATTATGTTTAAATTGCAAGGAACACAACTTATTAATAAATTACTTATGCTGCCTCATAAAGAAAAATATATATATGGTATTAACCATAGATAGATCATTGCTTTTCATTGCTATAAGCTAACTTATAGAAAAATGCATAAAAATTCCTTTAAGATTTGTGACTCCATTAAGATCTTTATTAATTTTTCTTTGTATTTCGTTTATTAATATATTTATTCTTGACCTAAGCACTATGACCTTCATAGTGCCTCCTAACGGATAGGTCTTAAGATGAATATAGAAAAAACAAGGATCATGTGTAACGTCCGTGTCACACCTATGCCAGTGGTTGCTAGGAGCACTAAGCTCGAAGTTATTGATGAGTATGTTTACCTGGGACAAATAGTCCGACTGGGTAGGTCCAACTTCGACCGAGAGGTGAATCGACGGATTCAACTCGGATGGGCAGTGTTCGGGAAATTACGGCACATTTTCTCGTCAGGTATTCCTCAAAACTTGAAAACGAGATTGTGCAACCAGTGCGTGTTGCCAGTGATGACTTATGGATCTGAAACGTGGTCCTTCACTGCTGGTCATATGAGGAAGCTTAAGGTTGTTTAGCGAGCTATGGAGAGGGATATGTTTGACGTTTATCTGCGTGATAAACTTAGAAATGAGAGAGAAATCTTACCAGGTCGTCACTCCATCTAGTGGGGGGTCGCCCTACACTACGCCTACCGGTGCGAGGCTGCCACTCGAGAACCTTTCTTCCCTATCGGTTATCGGTTCTTCGAGTTATATGGCCGGTCCATTGCCACTTCAGCTTACTAATCCGTTGGGCTATGTCGGTCACTCTGGTTTTACTGCGGATATCCTCATTTCTGAGTCTCAGTCATAGCCCTCTCCATAGCTCGCTGAGCGACCTTGAGCGTCCTCATACGGCCAGCAGTGAAGGACCACGACTTAGATCCTTAAGTCATCACTGGCAACACGCATTGGTTGTACAATCTAGTTTTTAGAAATTGAGGTATACCTGACGAGAAGATATGTTGTAATTTCCCGAACGCTGCCCAGCCGAGTTGAATCCGTCGATTGACCTCTCGGTCGAATTTGGACTTACCTAGTCGGACTATTTGTCCCAGGTAAACGTACTCGTCAACAACTTCGAGCATAGTGCTCCCAACAAATACCGGCATAGGTGTGACATGGACATTAAACATAATCTTTGTTTTGTTCATGTTCATCTTAAGACCTATCCGTTGGGAGGCACTATTGAGGTCATTGAGCATAGTGCTTAAGTCCTCCAGCGATTCTGCCATAAGGACTATATCGTCGGCAAATCGAAGGTGAGTGATGTACTCGCCATTGATGTTAATACCGTATCCTTTCCAGTCCAGTAGCTTGAAAACGTCTTCCAATGCAGCGGTGAAGAGTTTCGGGGATATAACGTCACCCTGTCTTATACCTCTCTGCAGTTGGATAGGTTTCGAGCTCTGGTTCTGTACTCGGATAGCCATCATGCCGTGTAGTGGCGGTTAAGAATATCCACTACCCCACATCTTCCCGTGGGTGTCGTAAAAGGCGACAGAGGGAAACAGGCAGGAGATGGGCAGCAGCATCTTCCTGATAACAGTAACTGTACGACAAAAGAAAAAACTGCGGTTGCCAACCTGCTCGCCAAGCGTGGCAACTATGGCAATATACCCCCCATGAACAATTACACAAATAGACGGCCCCCAGTCTCCGGCGGCCCCGCTATTCCTGGCTACGGTGGCGACCATGGTAACGGCGGGGCAGGGGGTGCTAAGAATCTTCGGTGGGGAGGTTCGGTTGCCACCTACGACGACTCGACCTGGCAACATTTAACGCACGCACCCTGAGGACTGACGAGAAGATCCTGGAGCTGGAAGAAGAGATAGACAAGTTGCGCTGGAATATTATAGGATTATCCGAGGTCCGAAGAGAGGGGGAGGACACGGTGATTCTCGAATCCGGCAACTTGTTCTATCACCGGGAGGGCGACCATCTGTCCCAAGGAGGTCGGTCAAGGTGTCGGATTTATCGTCCACAAGCCTCTCGTCAATAACGTTGTAAAGATTGAGAGTGTGTCGACGAGGGTCGCGTACCTGATACTCAGAATCACCAAACGGTATTCGCTGAAGGTCATACAGGTTTACGCACCTACCTCGGCACATCCCGATGAGGAGGTGGAGGAAATGTATGAGGATATTTCCAAAGCCATGCATTCCTCCAAAACACACTATACGGTGTTGATGGGAGACTTCAACGCAAAACTAGGCACAAGAGAAAACGGTGAGCTGAATTTAGGGAAATTTGGAGTAGGGCAACGGAACCGAAGGGGCCAGCAGCTGGCCGACTTTATGGAGAAAGAGGGACTCTTTATGATGAACTCTTTCTTCCAGAAGCGGCCTCACAGGAAGTGGACCTGGTCGAGCCCCGACGGTTCGACAAAAAATGAGATTGACTTCATTATGACGACCAGACGCCAACTGTTCAGTGATGTCTCAGTGATCGCAAGGGTGAAAAATGGCAGCGATCACCGAATGGTTAGAGGCACACTGAACCTAAACGTTAAGTTGGAGAGGTCTCGTCTAATGAAGTCAACGCTCTGTCCCCCTCGTGCTCTAATCCAGAATCCCGAAAACTTTCAGCTCGAGTTACGTAACCGCTTTCAGTGCCTACAAGATTGCAATGCAGTGGACGATATGAATGACAAGCTCGTGGAAACTGTCCATGCGGTCGGAGCTAAGTTCTGCAACACCCGCCGCAGAAGAACACAAAAACTCTCCGATCACACTCTTAATCTCATGGCTGTTAGACGGGAGACGAGGCTGCAATCGTCAACAGATTTGACAGCATACAGGCAACTGAATAGACAGATCTCCAAATGCATGCGGCGAGACTTACGCAACTTTAATACTGCTCGTATTAAAGAAGCGATCGAGCGGAACCAGGACTCCAAAGTCTTTGCCAGAGATCTGTCTGCCAGTAAGAGCCAACTTTCAAAGCTGAAGACTGAGTGTGGCAGCATCGTTTCCGGGACACCTGAGATTTTGAGTGAGATTGAGAGGTTCTATGGGCAGCTGTACACATCATCGTTGGAGCCACACGCAAGTGTGAGTAACGATCCAAGAGCAAGTCTTATCCGACACTATTCCGATGATATCCCGGACGTCAGTCTAAGCGAGATTAGAATGGATCTCCAGCACCTTAAAAACGGCAGGGCCCCAGGCGAGGATGGAATTACAGCGGAGCTTCTGAAAGCGGGTGGAACACCGGTACCTTGAAGTCCTTTAGAAGCTCTTCAATTCCGACCTCCATGGTGGCACTACTCCAGAGGCGTGGAGCAGAAGTGCGCTGGTCTTGTTCTTTAAGAAAGGCGACAACGCTCTCTTGAAGAACTACAGACCGATTTCCCTTCTGAGCCGCGTCTACGTACTGTTTTCGAGGTCATTACGAATCGTCTCGCACGCAGACTCGACGACTTCCAGCCTCCCGAACAAGCCGGTTTCCGAAAAGGCTTCAGTACCATAGACCACATACATACCCTGCGGCAGATTGTACAGAAGACCGAAGAGTACAATCTGCCACTTTGCCTGGCGTATGTGGACTATGAGAAAGCCTTTGATTCCGTCGAAATTTGGGCGGTGCTACAGTCCCTTCAGCGGTGCCAAGTTGGCTACATTTTAGCCCTTTTTAAATATTCCTCTCAATTGTTCCGCTTAAGTGTGGGCAATATGAACAATTACATACCAAAACAAGGGGTCAGCTGCACAGTAAACCCTAGCTGTTGATCAATACTGTATTTGCGCTTTAAGTGTTGTGATTCATGCTCTACGAGTATATATTTGTCCAACCGTGTTGAGGCTGGGTAAGAATATCCACTACCCCATTTCGTTCCGTGGGTGGCGTAGGAGACGAAAGAGGGAAATTAAAGCAGAAGATAGACAGCAGCATCTTTCTGATGATAACAACTTAAAATAATAAAAAACTGTAGTTACCGATCCGCCTGCCAAGCGTGGAAACTATGGCAACAATATATAAGAGAGGCATATGTTCAGCAGTAAACTTTTATAGGTGTGGTTTTATAGGTTGTTTGTTTTATAGGTTGTGTTGTAATCGATGGATGAATACTTGTCCACAGATGTGCTGTCACTGTTGGTGTGGTGTTCGTCGTGTTCAGTGTGGCAGCACACGGGCTGCGGCGCCGACGGGCGCTGCGCCGGCTGCCGCTCGCCGCTGCCCGACCCCGCCGCCTGCCCTCCCGCGCACCACGCGCAGATGTTCCGAGGTACGTCGCTGCAGTGTGGCCACACATCACTTGTCTCTACACACACTACACACCCCGCCCGCGCACTACGCCAGGCCTCTATCACTCTTGCTACCTGCGTGAAATAATTACCTAAAATCGCGACGCGCCCGGGCGAAATAACGCAGTCAGGGCTAGCGCGTTGGAGGCGATTTAATGTTAAAGTTTTTTAACTCTGTTTACGTAAATAGATTTATGTAAATAGTTGTTGAAATAGTTTTTGTTTAGTGTTTAGTATATTTAATTGTCGGTAAAAATAGTTGTAAAAGTTTTAATGTATTTTAAAAATTATATTATATGTATTACCTATTTGATAAATTATAATAGCAAAACGTCGTTCCTGTGTGTGACATATCACTCGTCTCTACACACACTGCATACCCCGCCCGGACACCACGTGCAGATGTTTCTAGGTACATCGCTGCAGTGTGGCCACACATCACTCGTCTCTATACACACTATACATCCACTCGCGCACCACGCGCAGATGTCCCGAGGTTCGTCGCTGCCGGGTGGCCACACGTCACTTGTCTATACACACACTACACACCCCGCCCGCGCACCACGCGCAGATGTTCCGAGGTACGTCGCTGCAGTGTGGCCACACATCACTCGTCTCTACACACACTACACACCCCGCCCGCGCACCTCGCGCAGATGTTCCGAGGTACGTCGCTGCAGTGTGGCCACACACCACTCGTCTCTACACACACTACACACCCCGCCCGCGCACTTCGTGCAGATGTTTCGAGATACGTCGCTGCAGTGTGGTCACACACCACTTGTCTCTACACACACTACACATCCCGCCCGCGCACCATGCGCAGATGTTTCGAGGTACGTCACTGCAGTGTGGCAACACACCACTTGTCTCTACACACACTACACACCCCGCCCGCGCACCACGCGCAGATGTTCCGAGGTACGTCGCTGCAGTGTGGCCACACATCACTTGTCTCTACACACTACACACCCCGCCCGCGCACCACGCGTTGATGTTCCGAGGTACGTCGCAGCAGTATGGCCACACACCACTCGTCTCTACACACGAACGGAGAGTCGAGTCCCACTACACACCCCGCCCGCGCACTACGCGCAGATGTTCCGAGGTACGTCGCTGCAGTGTGGCCACACATCACTCGTCTTTACACACACACTACACACCCCGCGCGCGCAACACGCGCAGATGTTCCGAGGTACGGTGCTGCAGTGTGGCCACACATCAGTCGTCTCTACACACACCACCCGTCGCGCACCACGCGCAGATGTTCCGAGGTACGTTGCTGCAGTGTGGCCACACATCACTCGTCTCTACACACACTACACACCCCGCCCACGCACTTCGCGCAGATGTCCCGAGGTTCGTCGCTGCAGTGTGGCCACACGTCACTTGTCTCTACACTCACTACACACCCCGCCCGCGCACCACGCGCAGATGTTCCGAGGTACGTCGCTGCAGTGTGGCCACACACCACTTGTCTCTACACACACTACAAATCCCGCCCGCGCACCACACGCAGATATTCCGAGGTACGTCGCTACAGTGTGGCCACACATCACTCGTCTCTACACACACTACACACCCCGCCCGCACACCACGCGCAGATGTTCCGAGGTAAGTCGCTGGCCACACATCAGTCGTATCTACACACCCCACCCGCGCACCACACGCAGATGTTCCGAGGTACGTTGCTGCAGTGTGGCCACACATCACTCTACACACACAACACCACGCCCTCGCATTACGTTAATATATGCGATAATTCTAGATGTTAATAAATGATATTGACATTTAGAATTATCGCGCACGTTTGTGTCCAAAATGATATGCGCACGTTTGTGTCCAAAATGATTACAGCTTCATTTCTAAAAATTCTTTTATTTTTGGCGGTTTAATCTAACCTTTGGCTCTCCAAGCCGTCGAATAATTTTAATTGAAGGGTCCTTAGTTGGCCGAAGGTGACATAAGCCGAAACTATATATGTTCCAACACTAATAAATAATATTGGTGTGTCACATAACTATTTTAAATTATTTAACATTTGATTTCAGATAAACTAGCAGAGCGGAAACGTCTTCAGGAAAAAAATATAGAACTGTGTGTAGAGTTACGAAAATTAGAAGCGCGTGCAGCTACTTTGAAGGAGAACTTGGACGAACACAATGCTGAAAAAAGACAACTGCTGGCCGATCAGATCAAGACACAGAGAAACCTCCAGAAGCTGCTAGACTTCATCAGTCAATTTAAAGAGACGTCCATCAGCATCCGTTCCACTTCCACTAGTGAGTCTGGAAGTGAATTAAGTAAAAGCAATGAAGAATGAAGTTGGTAAGACCTTTGATAATGCTAATTTTGACAACTTTGTTAAATGAATTTGATTCTAACCTCAAGGTGGCGTTAATGTATTAATTGTGTGACCATGGCAAATAATTCTTACAGTGGAAAAGGATATTGTGCAGCAAAACATATAAAAATTAAGGTTTTAAATAATGCTGTCACATTTTTCCTGAACAACCAAGCTTGCCAGTTGAGAACTTAACTTAACTGCCGCCTTACCGTGTAAATTGAAGGAGCTTAGTGAGGCTCCCCTACTTGCTGTTCACGATCTACTGACATATGAGATTTGGAATAAAGGGGAAAAATTGTTCCTAGGTACGTCGGTACATCCAAACTACTGTTCGGACTGATTATATCTATCATGGAAGTTAGAGAACTGGGGAACGATCGCTACGTATTAGCATAGCCCGCCTGTCTTTGAAAATTTGTAGAATTTATAGCGGTGCTGCCGTCGGTAAGTAGTATTTGCGAAGTTAGCTGTTTATGAGTACAAGTAGATGAAGTTAGTTGAATAATGTACAAATTTTCTTCGCGGCATTGGTGAGAAAATTTTCATGCTGCATAATTTTTTAATTTTTGACAACAATAAACATTAAAAAATGGAGAAATATTTTATTGTGCGTGGATGTGCAAGTGGTTTAGCATCTGATCGGAAAAATAGACTGAAAATGACTTTTATTGAGCGAACATAGCGATCGCAGCGCCTCACTTATGGTGTCCATGTTTCTGAGACACTACTTTCTACGGCGATCGTACTTCTGTTCTCTAACCACCATGATATCTACGATGACATTGACGAAGTCATAATTCCTTATTTCCCTGTTTCCTCCTATACCTGAACGATTTTTTTAAAATGCAATATAAAGAGGATAACCATGCGGTGTAAAATATCCACTAACCCATATTGTCCCGTGCGTGTCGTAAGAGGCTACAGAGGGAAATAAAGCAGGCGATGGGCTGCAGCGTCTTTCTAATAACAACTCGAAACGAGAAATCTTCGGTTGCCAAGGCGCCTGTTAATCGTGGCAACTGTGACAAAACCCCCACGAGACAATCTGTGGGGGAGGCGTTTATACACTAGTGAACTTTTGAAGGCTGTTATGGATGGATGAAATGGATGGATTAAACGCCGCCCGGATACGCTCTGAAATACTGGAGTGCTACAGGCTGAGAAGGAATGTTGTTTTGACGTATTGATGGGTTTGTTCCAAAATAGAACCCAGTCTACTGTCCAATGCAAATGACGTCATAAATCGACGCCATACTGATAATTCGTTTCAAAACATTTGACAGTATATGACATCATACATTTGCGTCATATCGGAAAAGTGTTGGCGGTTAATTTGTCGTTTTGTGCTCCAAAAGTCTCATGGAGATACCAGCAATTATTCTATAATTTTTTGTATTTGAATAAATAAAAACAAATTCTTGCGTGCTTCATTTAGCGTACACACAATTAAAAAATTGTTTAAAATTATGGAGTAAGGAGAGTAAGGAGTACAGACTGTGTATTAAAAAGTGTTCATAGAAAACCGTTAAATAAGGGTGGCGCTACTATAGCTACGGGCTAAATTTTAAAGAACGCACCGAAAAATATTAGTGGTATAGACGACTTTTTCGAGGTTATATTTACTAAATAAAATTATTTTAGATTTTCGAGCTACTGAGCAGTTTAGCAGCACACTTAAACAGTCGACAACTGTTAAGTTCATTTCATCCCAGTGGTTACTCCAGTGCTATTGTGGAGGGTTTTTGAACTGTTATTTACTGCTTACAGATGGCCAATTTTTCAACTATTCTACTATGGAAGTTGGTACTCCTTACTTCTACACTCCATATTTAACTTATCTTCACGCACAATCCCTAACGGGGTAGCCAGAGAGAACAGATCGCCAAGTGTCACGATCCTTACATACCTCTTTCGCTTCTTTCAGGTTCATTAACTTCTTCATACATGCACGTCTAGGTATCCGAGTACTCTTGACCTTCCCCTCTTTGAGTAATTTGCTCACATGGTCTTCGAAAGTTAGTCTCGGTCTACCTCGACACCTTTTAATATTTACTTTCGCGCTATATATTTTCTTCACCATTCGGTCTTCACTCATTCGTTCAACGTGCCCAAACCATCGGAGTACGCCCCTATCAATTTTTGTGATAAGGTCATCTTTCAATCCTGCCATATTGCGAATCTCTTCGTTTCGCTTTCGGTCGGTTATGGTAACGCCGCACATTTTACGAAGAGATCGCATCTCCACTGCATTCAACTTGCTTTTATGCTTCTTCTGGCATACCCAGGTTTAGCCATATAACAAAGTCGGTACCAACACTGCGTTATGTATTGCAAGGCGTGCACTCTTCACTACGCCTACCTTTTGACTAACGCATTCAGGGCACCATTGACTTTGTTCCCGGCAGCGACACGCCTGTCCACATCTAAATCACATCTTCCATCCCGGCTGAAAGCATTCCCCAAATATACAATTTTATTTACCTGTTCTAGACATTCCTTATTTACCCATATTTCACATTTCGTTCTCTCTTCGTCTTTTTCAAATACCAGAACCTTAGTTTTATTAGCATTCAAACGGAGATCTTTAATTTCACGTTCTTCTTTCATACACACGTGACTAATGCCTGCAGTTCTGCTTCTGATGGTGCAATAAGCACTACATCATCAGCATACAGCAGATAATTAACTTTAATGTCACCCAATTTCACACCCAAACAGCTATTTTTCAGCTTCTGTAAACAGCTGTCGAGATACAGTATGAACAGCCAGGAAGACATGACACAACCCTGTTTTACGCCCGCTTGGACGCTAAACATGGGTGACAGGTCATGCCCTACCTGCACACAGGCTTTACAGTCATAGTAAAGTGACTGCACAGGCCTTAACAATCGACCATCCACACCATATTCCGGCAACAGTTCCCACATTTTCTTCCTTATAACCTTATCAAATGCATTCTCCAGATCCACAAAAGCACATAAAATCTTCTGGTTAACACTCAGAAGCTTCTCTGTGATCATACGGAGAGAAAACCTTTGATCCGTGCATCCTCTTCCAGGTCTAAATCAGCATTGTGCCTCCCATAAGAATCTTTCCGATTTCTCATTCATCTTCATTTCTCATCCTACGTGTCAAAACCTTCAAGTAAACTTTATTTGCTAAACTGGTCAAGCTGATCGCCCGATAGCACCCGCAGTCAAAATGTGAACCTTTACCTTTATATAAAGGCACAATGACCGCGGATCGCCAATCATCCGGGACATCTCCCGTCCGCCAGCACAAATTGCACAGCAGATAAAAGCTGTCCCAGACGCGAGGCCCACCATACTTGACCATTTCAGCAGTAACTCTGTCTAGTCCCGCAGCCTTACCACATTTCAAACTTTGAATCGCACGTTCAATCTCTTTCATGCTGATGACCTGTGTCATCGAGGTCCGTGTCTGGCGTGCCAGTCACGGCGTCACCCCCGGATCCTACACTAAGATCATGACACGCATACATTTCTCTATAAAATTCACTCCATCGCTGCATGACGTCCGATTTTTCTGAGAGGACGTCATTGGTTTTCGAAAGTACTTTGTTCATTCTTAAGGCTGTCGCACCACTCCGGGACCTTCCAACCTCTTTCCAGAAGAGTTTGGAGTTTTCCTTAAAGTTGTGCGACAACCTTTCGTCCGCTTCTATTCTACACCTTACACGTACTTCCTCAATAAAAGGAATCCATATTTAATATGGCCGGATATCCGACACAATATGGCGGCGGCACGCCAGTACAATATGGTGTCCATTAATGACGTCATTTGCATTCGGCAGTATACTGGAAACGTTTCGGAACCCCGGAACCTTTTATATTCGATATTTTATATTCGTAATATGAAATAATCTATTACTGTACTTTTATAAACTTTTCGTCCATAAATAAAGTGATATTTTCATTTCAGTTGCAAGTTCTGAGAGATTGTCTTTGCGTTGCAAGTCTGTGTGAACTGTTAAAATAACAAGAAAACAACAAATCATTTTAATTAGATTGAAATTGTTATATTATACCCTTGTTTATAATGAGAAAAATGAATTTTCCTTTGAATACTTGTAAATAACATGTGTTGTTTCTCTTTACTGTTTTGTATATTTTTGTATATTATGCTTTAAAACATATCTAAAGTTGATTGTACTGATAGTTCGGTAAGAGTGAATTATTTCGATTAGTTGTATCAACTCAATCGTTCATAGATTAAATATATTGAGTATTGATAGATTATCGATGATTATTAACATTTTTTTTAAATGTTTAAAACAGGTAGCAAAAGTTAGTTAAACAACCTATTATAACTATTGTTTTGTGGGATACTGATCAGTATTTCACAAAACAATGGTTATAATAATATACAAGAGTTTGTTATACATGAATACGGTTCAACACATAATGTTGTTATATTTATGTGTAGTTTTGTAATAATATTTGATATTTTTGTACATTAACACAAAATTTGAGCCATGTAGGTATGAAATAGTTAACAACATTTCACATATTATACAGTTATCATTTTGTAAAGCGATTCTGTAAATAGGAAAGAAGACAATTCTTACGATGGAAGTAATGTCTGTACTCTGTATACACTTTGTGTTACGTTACGATTTAGTTTTTGCTCTTCTAATAGATTTTCTCTTTCTAATAACTTTTACGATTTTTTTAAATATCTTGGTTAGTAATATTAAAATAAAAGTACTTATGTGCTCAATGATTAAAAATCTTGCTCAATAATGTCAAGCCATCAAACTCAGAGGCTTAATTCTACTTAGAAACTCTTTTGTATTGATTATAAAAAAGTTTATTAGAGGCGGATTTTGTTTCGATAGTAGCATAGTGACAATTAAATTTTGGCGCTTCCTGGTACATATGATCGAAATAATAATGGAATGAAACTTCATTTGTGGCCATGTCACTCCATCTCACCCCCCAGGTGTGTGTGTGTACATGATGTGTGGTATAGACCAGAATTGACGCGAGCTGTGAAGGCTGCTGCTCGGAGTAGTTACATTCCCATGGAGAAACAGGATCCTTTTTGCACGGAATATTCCGTTTTATCCAATAAAATAGGTGTCACTATAAAATATAATTATGGTAACCTTAATCCTAAAAATGTCTCCATAGACCTGCCCTATCCCTAGAAATGGAAAGGGTGGTTTTTAGGTGTCACTATAAACTGTAATTATGTTAACCTTAATCCTAAAAATGTCTCCATAGACCTGCCCTATCCCTAGAAATGGAAAGGGTGGTTTTTAATTAATGTCCAACAGGGCAAAAGATCGAATTTTGGTTAGGATCAGGTTCATTGTCTAAGCACACTTGGTAGTATTTCATGTAAAAAGTGCTATGAAACAAACCCTTAGTGCGTGCTGTGTATTGCTTATGATGGGTTTTATTATGTCAAAATATGATCAGCAAAAAAGTTTTTTAGCATTTGTCTTGTTAAAAATACAAGAGGCGTAAATATATTTTTTGTTGTTGAAAGTACTAAATTAAAGATAAATGAAATCTGTAATTGCATATTTTTTAAATTATTTTTGATAATTTAGCGACGAATATTTGTTTTGTGAAATTACTTTCATGACTACTCTACGTTCGATTAAAGACGGCGGAAACTAATTTCAACTTAAATTTCATCTCTGCTCGCTACAACTTTTTTTGCAAAATAATGGCACATTTACACAGGGTCAGTAGCTGTCGTCAGTGCTGGCGCCGAAAACTGACTCTTACTATTTACAAGCAGTCATCATTTCGTCAGTAGTCGAGTATATTTCTTTTGGTGTACACACGTTCGAGAAAAATGAATTCTCGAAAACAGCAAAAAATCAAAGTTAATAATCTGTTGAGAAGATTTACCTTTGTGATGATGCAAGAACTAACTGGTATGTTAGAAGAAGAAATATCTAAACAGAAACGAATTTGGGTAAGAAAATGGATAGATGACCGAGATAAAACTGGAGGTTCTGCTCTGTTGTTAACCCAGTTGCGAATGGAAGATCCTGGGGAATACAAACTGGCTTTGAGAATGACGCCAAAAAACTTTGACGATTTGCTTATGTTGCTATCAAGCTCTATTCAGCATCAAGACACATTTATGAGAGACGCCTTGCCAGCCAAAGTGAAACTCTAAATTACGCTTACATTTTTGGCTTCTGGAATGTCGTTTCGGAATCTCAGTCACTTTTATCGTGTATCGCTACCATCTATTTCTAATTTAATACCGGAAGTGTGTTGGGCAATATATGAGTCATTGAAAACACAGATTAAGGTAAGAAAATTATATATTGAAAAAATACTTATTAGTTTACTTATTAGTAGTAGGTTATCAAAAAAAATTACAATCACATATAAATCATAATAATCTAAACAAAAGTAGGTACTAAGCTGAATCAAAAGCATACTTAATAACATCAGTTACACTGTCACTTTCACATTCAACATTATCGTTATTAAGATCTGTATTAGGGGCGGTACGGATGAGCAGCTGACTGTTATCTACATAACTTGGACTTTGGAAATGAAAAATAACATCCCAAAGAGCTGCTACTGGACAGCTACCCGTGGAGACTGGGTGGGATAAAATCCCAAAGAACTGTTGCTTGAGGCAGTCATCTGAGTTACATCAGGGAGATAAAATCCTAAGGAACTACTGCTGCTGCTGTTTGTCGTAGAAGCTGGACTAGGAGTGTAACGGTTCTGCTGAGGCTGTGTACGAGTAGTAGAACTCAAAGAAAAGTAAGTGTTTGGGTAAATATTCACGTTTCTTCTTCTGTTTTCTATATCGGCCAGTCTACATTTGGATAATGTTGTTTTTATTTCTTCCTGAGCAATTATACATTGTTCCTCAGAGTTTTTTTAACTGAGAAGCCACGTACTTTCCGTAAATATCACAATCACTTTCTTCGTCTGATGGCATATTGATACTATGTGATACATTTTTTATGTCTTTTATCATTTCGGACATCTGAGACAGTTTGCTACGTTTTGACCTCGGTCTTGTCGGTTGATTGGAGTTTTGTGTGATCGGCCCGGATTCTGAAGCTGGTGAATTCGCAGTGTTATTATTTTCTGCGTTAAATCTTATCTCATCTTCATCATCATCACCAGAAACAGGAATATTGTTGGGAGTGTCCGAATTATCCTGAAAATAAGTAATTAGTTATAATAACGAGTACCTAAATCGATTTAAAAATATGAAATACCCTACTAGGCGTAAATTATTAGTATAACTACCGTAATGTATAGCTAATTACATACATACAAACCTTATACCTACAATACTAACTCCATCATACATACGACCCGTATGGCGCAGCGGTAGTGAGCAAATGTTTGTGTGATGAGCACAGGACGTTTGTTTCAGAGTCATGGTTGTTTATATGTATAATAAGTATGTATTTACAAACAAAAAGTATCTATGTAGTATATCAACTAACTGGTGTCCACGACACAAGCCTCGTTGCTTAGTGTGGCACTAGATGGCGCTGTGTGTAATAATGTCCAGCGATATTTATTTATTTATACCTACCTACACACGCATCTATACTTAAATATATATTGTGTTACTCTATAATAATATATTTGATTGTTTATTTAATACATTTTTATTATTTTTCCTTTGCAGATTTCAGATGGAGAGGATGAATAGAAAATTATCGAAGACGGATTTAATACCAGATGGAACTTCCCCTCGTGTTACGAAGCAATTGATGGAAAGCATGTCATTATCAAAGCGCCACCAAATAGTGGAAGTGAATTTTACAACTATAAAAAAACCAATAGTATTGTTTTGATGGCTATTGCAGATCATAACTACTGTTTTTCATACATCGATGTTGGTGCGAATGGCAGAAGATGGATTACTGCCAGTGGATGGAATCATTGTTGGCGATGCAGCTTTTCCGTTAAAGACTTATTTACTCAAACCGTATCCAGGTTCACAACTGTCTACTAGTGAAAAAATCCTTTTATCCAGTTCCAAGTAATAAGTTGCCCTCAAGCTTTTAATTTTGTTTTTGACCTCGGTAGGGCCAAACCCTTCTAAATTTATTTCTCGTGCAATATTCTGTAATGCTGTTGCACGCATTTCTTTATTTCTATCATTTCCTGATGTGTTATCCCACAGGCATTCATTATCGCGGTATAGTTCAATAAGCTTTAAGTTTTCCCTCTCGCTCAGTTTTCGCGTCATTTTGTGATGCGGTCCGACGCAGCATGGTCCCCGTACAATTGAGCGGCAGCGACTGACTTCGGCATTTACACGGCGTCAGTTGCGCTCAATTTACACGATGGCAGTGCCAGGTCAGCACTGACTCGGCACTGGACTAACGGCAGTTACTGACTCAATGTAAAATTGACTTAATAGTAAATAAATGATTAATTCTGAGTGCAACATATAACTATGTTTATATTATGAAGGCAAGTGCTAATCTCACAAAACTGGTGTTAAGGTTTAACATATTTTAAAACTAAATTACTTAACATATGTATTGAAGTTTTAATTTAAAAGAAAATAAAGCAGTATTTATAGTATATAGTACCGAAAGTCGAGACGCGTTAGGTTGTCTTAAGAAGTATACCTACGCAAAATATTTTTTTGGTTGATTTTATTATATCTTGATTAATGTTATTCATTTAATTGTTTAATAATGTAGGAAATTAACACTGGTACATCAATCATTCTTAAAGTTTCTCTCTAACTTAGTCTACTTTATGAATGATCATAAAGGCCGGTAAGGTACGAGTGTTGTAGATACACACACACATATTATACTGAAGTTTTGAAATATATACTTTGTTTTGTGAATCTGACTTACCTTTCTTACTCTTTCAAGTACACATTAAAGAGAAACAGAAGTACACAAGAAAGAGAACGTACACCAGCATTATTATTTCAGAAAAATATGGTTTGTTGATTTTAGCGCACTCCGAGCAGCAATATGCTCCAGAATTTTGTTTGTGAAAAATAATAATGAACTAAAATATAACCAAAATAGAGTTGAAATTACCTTGCAAAACAATTAACTTTGTCGTATGTTCGCGTAAGCTCCTTGCCGTCACGCAGGCAGTCGCGAACATGCTCTAGCATTTTCGAATATGATCTAACATACGCGTGTGCCCTTTGTGATCAGTCGACGCTGCAATGTGTCCTACGCTATCAATGAAAAACTAATTGATCAAGTGCAAAAAGACTTAATACATCCTTTTTTAGCAACAGCCCTGGTGCTTGCAAATCAACTACGGCCGCTGAGTTTGCGCGAAGGATTTTCACTGTGTGTTCGTACAGCATTTTGCTGCTCAGTGTGCGCTGAACTTTATTGTGTATGATTACTTAAGTAATAGTTTTATAGAAATGAAGTGATTTAGCAAAAATAAGTTTTGCGTGTATTGATTGTGGTTAGTTTATAATTAAATTAAAGGCGTTGTAATTATTAAAGTTGGTAAACATTACTTTTCCCACATCCTAATTTTTACTAACTTTAATATAATCGCAATCGCAATTTATTATTGCTTTAACAATCTTATCTCGTTTATAAGTTTCTTCTTTGTTTGTTTGTTAAATAAATTAATTAATTTGTAAATCAATTTACTCTGTGATATGATTAAGAACAGTTAAATATATGATGGGTGTTTAATATTTTGATCCATAATATGCTCGTTTTTATAAACACAAATCGATCTTATGATAACGCCCAAAGTTTTCCTTCGTGGATACAAGTTTTGTTAAAACCAGCGTTGTGTATAAAATTTATTGAATAGTAAAGATTCTTTTATTTTATTTTGCACGAAACCAAAACATATACACTCACGCCTGTCACACCCAGAGAGGGGTAGGCAGAGACTGCTAACAGTCTGGATCAGATGGCGGTGGCGGGCCTAATGCTGCATTATCGTAGTTGGTATTATTACGTTAATATTGATTCTTAATCGAGGAGTAGATTATCGATGGGCCACAGCATCCACTTGCCATCAGATAAATTGTGTGCTCGTTTGTCACCATTCTTCTATAAAAGAAAATCTATTGCTGCCTACAAAAGTCAACACTGCTGAACATAGGCCCATATATTTCTATATATTTATAATTTGTAGCTGTTATGAGGAATATGTTGCTGCCTATCACCTGTTCTATTTTCCCTCTGTGGCCTCTTACGACACCCGCGGGACGATATGGGGTTAGCACCACCACTACACGCTACTTTCTTCATCAGCCCATAAAACAACACAGCTGTGTTAAGGTATCCCCAGTTGTAGAGAGGATTTGTCGTGATCGTCGAGGTCTGGAGCGGCTTGGCTTGGCTCTTCTGGCGATAAATCGCTTTAACGCCAATATCATCGACGATGGTGTCAATGTCGCTGCTAATTCCAGATGCACTGCTATGGTAGTCAGACATGTGAAAAACACTCCCCATCGTTTCTCATGTCGCTTTTCCACGGATACACTCATGGGGCTGAAATAATTAAAAAATTTCTTCACCTGTTTGAGGTGAGGTTTGGTGTGAAAATTTCTAGTGGTGTCGTCTACTATACTATGCGTACACTATACGTTGGAATCCATCGCCATTCACACGACTTGCTGTGATTTTCGATCTTAGCCAGTCGATGAGCAACATATCCTCTGAAAGTTCGAAGATCTGACCTGATCCATGCCACCACTACGCGTGAATCCGTCCAGTAGAGCTGCTTGTAATTCAAGCTTTGGAATGGAAATTGGTTTTAAAGGCGCTACTCTTGTTTAACGGCGAGTAGTGCAACCTGCATCTCTTCGTATTCGCCCGTGGTGAGGCTTGAATTACAAGGAAGCAGGGGATCACCTTGCCAGGGCTACTCCCGGACGACCCGAAGAGGATCCCTAGAGTTGCCCAAGAGTTGTGACAATCCAAGAGGATGGGAGGGCCACTGTCAAAGGAAAGGCTAGGCAGTCAACCCCCCTTCCCCCACCCGCAACACCAATGGAAACGCTGGAACCCATCGAAACAAGGTCAATCACCGGGGCGACTCTCCAGCCTCCCCCCCCCCTAAAGATGTCATAAAGAACAAAAATAGTAGAGACCCATAAGAAGCAAACCCTCCAAGAAGAGGAAGCGGGGGAAGATGAAGAAGAAATCGCAGCCTCCCCCTCAGGCAATAACCTCTACCCCTACACCATCCGTATCGATAGCCTCATAGGCGCAGGTTACCACCAGAGCACCAAAAACCAACGTGGTTATAGCGCCAGAAAGGACTCTATCAGAAAACAGAGCCAGCTCTACACGTAGAGCGCACTCTACCCAGAGAAAAACCCATCAATGCCCTGAGACCAGTGCCTTCATACATATATAAAACACTACAAGCAGCCGACCACGAGACAGCTGATGGCATCCAAAAATTGGTAGGCATAGCTATCGAGATTGGCACTCAAGTCCTGGCCGACATCCGGGCCGAGACAGATCCAGTAACCGCCATTATGAAGGCGCTGGCATCACTACTGTCACGCCATTACAGAGGACTGCGTTTTCTCTATTGGAACCCGGATGGGATACAGCAGAGCATCCATGAACTCCGCACAGTCCATCAACAGGACATCCAGGTGATCTTGCTGAGAGCGACAAAGTTAAGACCAACAACGCATCTGAAGCTGCCAAATTACTTTATCTACAGGCGGGACGAAGTCAATACTCAAGGTATCGCCTACAAAGTGACGGCAATTCTAGTGAAGAGAGACATCGTCCCTCAAGATCTGGACCTGAAAGATTTTCAAACAATGCGCTCCATTGGCATAAAAATGGAGGCGGCGGGCGAGGAATAAAGGATCTTTGCAGCATACCGCCCGCCAGGGACTCCATTTTACTCCTCAGACGTCCGGACGGTAATGGAAGTCACGGCGCTCACCATCATCGCCGGGGATCTAAACGCCAAACACCCGGCGTGGGGGTCTAGACTGATCAACCTGCCGGGTCGTGTACTCTATGAATATGCTGAGAACTACAGCTACGACATCTTAGATCCCGAGGAACTAACCCACGTACCTACGAACCCACGTAATTGTCCGGATTTACTGGACGTCGTGATCGCTAGGAACGTCAACTGCCCTATAGACGTTGAGGTGCTGTAGGATCTGAATTCACAGCACCTCCCGATTCTGATTACCCTTGGCACCAAGGCGGTGACCACGCCGCCCAGAGCTTTTAAAACCAAGATCGACTGGAGGCTCTATCACCAACTCCTGCAGGAGAGACCTATACACCTACTCAGCGGACAATCAATTCAGCGGACGACGTAGAGGCGCAACTAGAATATCCAGAAGTATCCAGGAGGTGCTCATGGAACTTCATGTCTGGAAGGAGAGCCGCGTACAGGTTCCTGAGGTCGCCCGCGTCACCGCTTCCAGGAGACTGGTTCATCTCCCCCTTTGAACTGCGGAAGACGGTTCACGACAGGATTACCAACGCTGCACTCCGACAGCTACCCAACAGAGTTCTTGTAGAGATTGGTCTACAATGGCATGTTGCAGACATCTCACTTCCTGGAATACTGGAAGAAAGGCAAAGTGACCGTCTTGCTGAAACCCTGGAAGGACAGGCGTAGAGCTGCCAATTACAAATCGATCACGCTGCTACCGCATATAGCTAAACTGCTCGAAAGATTGCTGCTAAAACACGTCCGCCCGTGCATCCATTTCGGGCGCATCAGCACGGATTCAGGAGGGATCACTCAACAGCAACACAGCTAACAAGAGTGCTGCACCTTCTTGCGGTCGAGCACAACTGCGGCCGGCGGCCGCACATCGTTGGCCGTCTTTCTCGATGTAGAGAAGGCGTTCGACAGGGTGTGGTACTCTTAAGTGCCTTGACCCGCACACCTCGAAAGAGTGCCATCGGCCCCGTGACGCCGAAATCCGCACCCGCGTGTGTCCAATGTGGACAGTCTGGCCACCCAGCTAACTTCAAAGGCTTTCTTCGCGTCCCTCGCCCCCATCCTATCAAAGCTGCTAAACCAGCTCCTCCACCTGTCAATGTCAGCTCATTCCCGGCTCTTCTATCCAAAATGCCCCGCCAGGGCTATCCTCAGCCCCTCAGGGCCCCCACACCAGGCGCAATCCTCATTGGCCGATGACCTGGAAACAGTTCATTCTGCTATCCGGAGCATCGACATAAGGGAGATTGCCATTCTAGCACGCAAACTGCGTGCTTCACAGTCATCTCAGGACAGTCTTATTGCTCTTGTCGAGCACCACAACCTTCTGCGTTCACTATAATTTAGTCATCTCCCAATTCGTAAGCCGCTTTAGGCGCGCTCCTCAGCCGGTATTCGCCGCCTGCACCCCCCTTTACCCAAAGGGTGTCGCTTCTGAGTTCTGATACGGCAACGAGACCTTACCAGGTTAAAGCCAGTCTCAGGTGGTGTTTAATGCGTAGGCACTCTAGGTTTCTCAGTGAGTCTCACATAACCACGTAGCCGGCTGCTTGCTATGCTTTGAGCATTCGCCACCTCCCTCCCCCGCTTCCTGGATGGTAGATACACCGTTTCACTGTAGCATTATACTGTCCTTATCTAACATATTACTGGTATGTCTCGTCAGTAACTAAAACATTAAGTAGACATTAATCAAAAGTGCTTAAAGTGGATAAAAATGTTCTTAATGCTTTATTTAATTCTTATTATATAGCCGAATGTGTGTTCTAAGAAATAATGAAAGATTTAACGAGATGTTTATTTCGCGTCGCCAAGAATATCTTACCTGGGTCAAGTATATTTCAAATTTGGTTTTCGAAATATTTTGTATTTCTAGAGCCGCTGTAAACAAACGACGCAGTAATCCACTCACGACGGTAGTCAGGCCCGGAATGAGTCAACGTGTATTTAGTAAAATATATTATAAAAAGGCTACTCAAATAACGAATTTCGGAATTTCTCAGTCGAAAAAAATAATTATAACTAAACAAAACAAAATTAAACTGCCATTTACATTCCATGGCTTCCTACATGATAGATGAAGATATTAAAAAATTGAGTTGTATAATTAAGATTTTCAAATGTTATCGTGTTTACTCCTCCATGCGAACTTGATAAATCTACACCATAAGCCAATGAAACTACTTTTTTAATGTAAAAATTTGACTTTTATATAAATAAATATGGTTAATATGATGGTTAGATACGATTGCACGAGATAAAACGTCGGATTCTTGATTTTTAGACGCTAGTAGAACATACCTACGCGCTTTCTGCTTTAGGCATGCAAAACATTATGCTTTTTTCTTCTTCATGATCATCAGTTTTCAAAAGTTGACTACAGGACATGGGCTTCTCCCACTGTAAGGGTGATTTGCCATAATTGTCGCGGTTGACAGGCTATCGAAATAGAAGACATCTCGCATTTCTGACGTTGCTGCCGTAGCCGGTCTGGGTATTTTATGTCAGGCTCTGACGTAACCGTTATGGTTATACCGCCATAAAATATCGAAAGTTATTCGGTATTTCTGGCGGTTCCCATAGTCACCTCTTAATATACTGCTGTTGCTGGATTCATTTACGCCGTTACTACACGGCAAACGAATTATCGTTCTCTTCTCATCATTGAAGTTTTGAAATGTTTGAATAACCTACCTCACTTTCTCTTTTACATTTTCTTAGTGTATATCTACGTTACTTATTTTGTATTTTAATAAATAATGAACGTAACGGCACCATCGGTTAAGTCATCGATGCACTTAATCGGTTTTATAATGTAATTACTGTTTGAGTTCGAACTGTAGTGTAGATTATAAAATATAAAACTTCAAAACAAATAAAGTTTAAAGTTTCTATGCGATCGTAGTCGGGTACTTCTAGTTCATTAATTAAAGTAAATAATTTTCAAACAATATATTAAAATCTATAACCGTATAACTGTCAACAGGCACGCTTAGGTGTTTCAGAAAAAATCTAAGCTAATTCTAATATGTCCTTTCCAACTGTAACGTCTTTTCGTAGCTGTTCGATGCTTTGTTGTAGTAAAACATACTCATGTTCAGATAAATCAGTATACTTTTTCATTTCACCAACTCCATTCTTGTCAACTTCGATACATCCTGAGATGAATGAAGTCCCAAAATCATTATTTTCGACAAAAGCGTTAGTGTGACTTATGTGGCCATTTAAAGCTTCTAGTATATTTTCCGTGAATATAGAAACGCTAAATGCAATTGACAATGCGGGAGCATATATTCCATTAGCTATATCAGAGATGTTATAATTACGAAGTTTCGCAATGAGCTCTTGATTTTTTTCTTCCGAAAGCTTACTTTTAGGATTTGCTTGAGATATTAACGGTACCATGGTTTCTTTAGAGTGACCACCTATTACTGGTACAAAACATTCACTAGGCTTAAATTCATTCTCTGCAGCATATAAAGCTTGCGCTTTAATTGTATCAATTGTAGTAATGCCCAATAACTTGGCTAGATCGGTACAACCTTGATTCCTCATTATCTCTGCGGCCATCGGCACAAGCGTATTAAGGGGCTCCGTTACTATCCCTAAGAATGGTAACGGACTTATTTTGGCTACTGACATGGCAATATTTTTTATAAAATCAGCATTTTTTGACAATGTTGACTTCGTTATCCATCCTGTGTTTTGAGAAACATCTCCAGCAGCAATAACTAAACTGGAGCCTTGCAAAGCTTCTTCTAAAGTTTCTTTTCCAGTGTAACCTTTTATTGTTGAATTTGAGGGAATATGTGATAAATCCAATACTATTCCAGGTATGTGCTCGAGATAGTCGTATAAAATTAACTTAGTAATATGCGGGTTAGTTCGTAGTAGTAATGCAGTGGTTTGTCCAACCTCACTGCCGCTGCCAACAATGGCAACCTGATAACACCTGCAAGGTAAGATGTAGATTTTTGAAATCAAATTGAATATTGGTCTTGCAAGAAACATTATTAAATATTTATAATATGATACGTAAAAATTAACTATCAAACAAAATTTGACAAATTAAATTTTGGCTATCATAATTTAAAAACAATTACACGAAGCATAGAAAAAAGAAAACTCTTACATATTGCACAGACAATGTAGACTATACTTATAACGAAACAAGTATAGTCTACATTGTGTCAACAATGTTGGCTTACAGGCTGGTAATGAAAATCCTTTGAAACTTTTCAATAAATTTCAAAGGATCTTCATTATCAGCCTGTAAGAGTCTACTACAAAGAACTTCCCCAAATGTTTCAGTTCCCTATGTTGCCTCTTACGACACCCACGGGGTAGTGGATATTCTTACATCGACACAACACGGTTAGTTTTTATTTGTATTTTTACAATCGTACATTGAATAAAATTACTTTTAAAGATTTTATCGCGTTTAATTTAACTTATTTTAACTCCCGACAATTCGAGTGCTTTGCGCCACCCATTGTCACGGCATAGTAAAAACGGAATACTAGGATTTCTCTTGCGCCGCGCGAGTTTTAAATGCCTACTGTCAGTGTTGCCACTGTCTTTTTGCTTAACAGCTAAATCTCATTTAGTTTTATGAGTAGTTATAATATTTACAAACATAATACATATGGATACGTGTCTATGCATCATATTTGTTATTCATTTCTTTAGTTTCCTCTCAAAGAAACAATGTTTGTCAAAAACAATTCCAGCCTTACATTATAACAAATGCCAAATAACTAAAATACGAGTAAATTAACACCGAGCACACCGTATCAGCTCAAATTAAATTTAATGTTTAAAATTAATTTGATCTGATAATTAATGTACTTATTGGTATGTGTTATGTATATAATATGTAGTTATATAACCTATTAATATTTTTTTTACAGGATAGGATGACAAACCAGCACACAGTTTACCTGATGGTAAGTGGTTGCTGTGGCCCATAGACGTCTACATCTATCCTCGATTACGAATCAAAATGCAGATGCGTTGTCATCCGTGAAGACTTAGGTGGAATGCCTCCTAAAAATGCACCTGTAAAAAGGGTCTCCGGTTCTCTACACTCATCATTCGAAACACAGCAGTATTAAGCTACTATTTGACGCTGGTATTCTGTGAGAGCAAGGTACTTCCCCGGTCAAGGCGACCCATTCGTGCTACAAATATACTAGTAATATAACTGCAGCACGACTCTAGCACGTAAAAAACCTATTAATAAAAAGCTACTTTACTTAAACAAACCCATATATTAAATTATTTTACAAAAACCAAAAATAAAACGACAAAGACTACTATAGTATGCTATAGTATAGACTGCTATAAATATTTTACAGCTATTATACAGTACATATATCGTAGACAGAGAATCCTAGCATTCTAGCATTCTCTGTCTACGACATATATAGTTAACAAAGTCTCAAACAAAGGTGTGCAGAGCGCGGCGGGGGACCCGACTCGGCCAAACCTTTCGGACTTAGCAAGTGTCGTTGTACGCGTGTCGTGCTGTGGCGGGCTCGTCGTGGGCTCGTACGTACGAGTCCGTACTGTCAAGTGCCAGGCCACACACATGTTAGCGGCGTTCGGTTCATTTCTTAGAAGAAACCCTACTATTCTGTTTTTACTATGGTCAGGGGTTAAAGAAACGTCAAGTGTTAGTCCTATACCTTTAAACGAGCAATTCTTGTATATATATATATATATATATATATATATATATATATATATATGTTATATATATATATATATATATATATACCCGGTTGACCGAGCTTTGCTCGGGATTTTTCGCTCGGTTTTTTTAATTCGTGTGTTTTTGAAATTATATTTAGATACAAATTACATAATGATGAAATACGAAATAATATTTTTTGATCTTAGCGACATAATAGAAAAAACTGAACTGGTTATTTGAATAAAAAATCATGAGTGCAATTAGTTTAATTTAAATTTTCGTGTTTTTAAAAAATAATGAAAAAAGGGCTCGAAAAAAATAGATTTTCTCAAAAAAAGAAAGGAACTTGAAAAAAAATTAAAAAAGTCGGTCGGTCTTTTCTTAATTTTTTTTTTCAAGTTCCTTTCTTTTTTTGAGAAAATCTATTTTTTCGAGCCCTTTTTTTTAGTATTTTTAACAACACGATAATTTAAATTAAACTAATTGCACTCATGATTTTTTATTCAAATAACCAGTTCAGTTTTTTCTATTATGTCGCTAAGATCGAAAAATATTATTCGTATTTCATCAGTATGTAATTTGTATCTAAATATAATTTCCAAAACACACGAATTAAAAAAAAACCGAGCGAAAAATACCGAGCTAAGCTCGGTCAACCGGGTACTAATAAGTTAAATTTAATGTGATATAATCCTCAAAAGTAGTTTTATTTAATGTGTAGTGTTCGCGTAAATAGAAGAAGTCATTAACAATACATTCACAAAATAAACTTGAAGCCTACTTTCAAGTAGGTACATTTAGGCGGTGTTACTTTTCCATTGCAACATCTATTGTAAACAGAAAAATTAACTAGGAGATAAAAAGCAGGAAAATTTTAGTAAAGGACGACGGCGAAGACTAAAAATATTTATTTTGAATAATTAATATTCCATATCTAATTGTTTAATAGAAAATAATTATAGTAAAAGCACTCGTACATTCAAATTACAGATGGGATTTTGAAAATTAAGAGAGCAAAATTTTTCGGTCGGACAAGTAGGTATTAATGTACTAGCATAAGTTTCGGAATATTCGTTCAACTTCGATTGTAACTAAGCCAATAGCAGGGCTCATTCCCAATTATGCCACCGTATAATTTGAATGAGCGGTTATCAGTCACGATGTAACGTTGGATGAGACGGCTAATTTGCTACCGCGTTATAATCGCAGGGAACTGATCATTGCTCAGTGTATTTTTATAGTACCTATCCTTTTAAAGCAACAGAAGAAACATCCTTTTAGGATGAGCCTATAACTAAAATATAGATGTATTATAGAGCCTTTAACTAAAATAAAGTGATTTGAAAAGAGTATGTATTTAACAAAGAGATTTAAATATTTACTACTACTTAAATGTCTTTGGTATTTAATCACTACGCTTTAGTCATGTGCATTAGCATGTGACATATATCGTTTTGTTATTTAAAATGTCTTAAAGTCGTTTCAATATCTTTAATTGATAAAATGCTTATTTCAAAATTAAAAACGTTGAAAACTTTGTTTCATAAAGATAGGAAAATCCAATTGACATATATACACCTGCGAAACATCCAAGTGTCCATCATAGGAGCAGTGTGTGATATTGGAGCTAATTTGGCGTTGCTATTAAAACGAAATAATAAAATTTCAAGTTTGCATTTGTATGATAATTATGAAAAAGTAAATGCAATTGGGTTAGAACTAAGTCATCTACCTGGTGGACCTCATATATCATCATTTGTGGGGCAATGCATGTTGTCTTCTTCGATACGGTACTCCGATCTCGTTGTTATGGTTGACAGAATAGGTAGAAAACCAGGGAACGCACGAGAGCAAATGATTCCTTCTAATGCTCCATTAGTCCAAAGGCTTTGTAAAGCAATGTGTGAGCAGAATTCAAACGCAATGCTAGCTATTTCAACTAGCCCCATCAATTCAATAGTCCCTTTTGCTAGCGCGTTGTTGTATAAATATGGTTCGTATAACCCCTTTAAAGTGTTCGGGATTACACACCTCGACGTTGCAAGAGGAAGAACACTCACTGGGAGCGCATTACAAGTGAATCCTACTAAAATATATGTTCCAGTAATAGGTGGTCACTCCGATGAGACCATTGTGCCTTTGTTTTCGAATATATCACCAAATTGCTGTATGGACGACACTCAAACTCATATGTTGACAAAATTTTTAAGAAAATCTGGAACAGAAGTTGTCAATAAGAAACTGGGGAACGACTCTGCAACTCTGGCAATGGCTTGGTCAGTAAATGAATTTGTTGATTGTATCTTGGACGCGATACGCGGCGCCGAAGTGATGGTCAATGCTTATACTGCAAATCCTCATTTTGGAACGAAATATTTTTCGGGGCCAACTCTTGTTGGTTCAAATGGCATTATACAACCATGTTACGACTTTTCAATGAATGATTATGAACATGCTCTTTTAAATAACGCTCTTCCCATTATAAATAGAGACGTTATACAAGGTGAAGAATATGTTCAAATATTCGAAAGCATTTCAAAGAAAATATAGAGTATGTTATATGTTAAAAATATATTTTTATTGCAATAAATGTCACCAAAAATGTGTCCAATGTTATTAAATGTTATTATGTTCTTATTGCACGTTTAGTACGTGTCATAGGTTGAAATCGTCCAGAATGCACTCACATATTGCATTGAAAGAAATCCTTTCCTTAAGGTTGCCCTAGTCGATAGCTCGAACTAAATGGTGGGCGGGGTTAAAATGCATGCTATCTCAGTCGATATCACGTGCGAAAGCGATAGACGCTGTGATGAGCAGTAAGAAGCTAGTGCGCACACACATACACACTCCTGAATGACGCAAAGCGACGGCGTCATCGCGTACCTACACATTGCGATTCTTTTTTTGAATGACAACATAAACTCAAACCGCAATTGAAAGCTCCTTGTCGCAGTGGCTTAGCAATGATACTGCGCTGGGGGGCCGCGGTTTCGAATCCCATACGGAACAAATATTTGTATGGCCTACAAATAGTTGTTCCGGGTCTGGATGTTTGTCCTTGTGCAATTTATGTTTGTAAACTGCCTTCACGATACAGGAGAAAATCCTACTGTGGGGGTAACGTATTTTAAAAAGAAAAAAGAGAGAGGAAACAAATTGGTGTTATTATTATGAACCCAATTTAGTTGTTATTATGAAAGTTCTTATGTGAATTTAAGTAGATGTTGTTATTATATAATAATTTCATTGATTTGTTTTTACCTACTTTTTAACCGACTTCGAAAAAAGGAGGCGGTTCTCAATTCGTTGTTTTTTGGTTATGTATGTTCTGTTCATGGGGGGTATATTGCCATAGTTGCCACGCTTGGCGAGCTGGTTGGCAACCGCAGTTTTTTGTCGTACAGTTGGACTTACCTAGTCCGACTAGGTAAGTCCAACTTCGAGCGAGAGGTCAATCGACGGATTCAACTCGGCTGGGCAGCGTTCGTGAAATTACGACATATCTTCTCGTCAGGTATACCTCAATCTCTGAAAACTAGATTTTACAACCAGTGCGTGTTGCCAGTGATGACATGGATCTGAGACGTGGTCCTTCACTGTTGGCCGTATGAGGACGCTCAAGGTCGCTCAGCGAGCTATGAAGAGGGCTATGCTCGGAGTTTCTCTGCGTGATAGACTCAGAAATGAGGTTATCCGCAGTAAAACCGGAGTGACCGACATAGCCCAACGGATTAGTAAGCTGAAGTGGCAATGGAGCGGCCATATAGCTCGAAGAACCGATAACCGATGGGGAAGAAAAGAGTAAACGGATATGAGGAAGCAGTAAAGAAAAGGCTCCCCGAAGTATATATATGCCAGCCAGTGTCAGGATAACCGCTTTTTCGACAGCGCGTCTGATGTGAGTGGGGCTTTTATGTAGGTTAATTAAATAAATAAAAATGTTAGTTTGTAAAATGTTTATTGATTGTTTGTGTTCAATAGCGTTTTGCAATATTCTCTTACTACTTAGAAAGTTATCAACAATAGGAATTGTGTCACTGCGGGGACAAGCACAAACGTCTATCAAAATAGTAACGTACCTAAACGGAATAGGACTAACAGCACAAATTTCCTTACAAAAGTCCAAAGAAGACGTCTAGACAAGGTAAGTAATTAGAAGAAAACTACAATTTACAGATCGATTGTAAATCAAATTTACAGTAAGTCGTACAATTAGCGAAATATAAATAAAGTTTTGAATTATTTTATGATAGTAGATAACGCTAGTTGACAACTAAACACTGTATGGGATTGACATCACTGAACTAGTCAGGTGGTCAGTCCAAACAAATAAAAGGCGCGATTGTAGAAAGAGATTCGTTACGAAACGTTTGTAGGCTAGGGGGCTTGGCCTGATTATGCTATTGATAACGAAGGCTATAAAATATGTACAAATTAGAAACTAAATCCTATGTGTACTTATCTGTATTCATAACCCAATATCTGAGGTAGGTTGATGCGCTCCTTAATTTTTATATAGTTCGTATTATTCTATAATAGTAAATTAAATCTAAACCAAAATATATACTATAATACCATAGCAAAGCTACCACTATTTTATTTAGTAGTAGCTTATATAGTAGTATAGTAAATTATATATAAAAAAATATGAGTATTTCTAAGGTAAGGTTAAATATAAACAAATTTTGTGCGTCCTCCGTTCCGTACCATCTTACAAGATTTAAATATACATATTATTAACGATCAAAAAAAAAAGCCAAAAATACACGTTTCTTTTTCTAGTAGGAAACCATTTAATTTCAAATTTAATAATACTATTTGCTGTTATAGCGGCAACAGAAATACACGTTCTGTGAAAATTACAACCATCTACCTGTTACGGATCATGAGATACAGCCCGCTGACAGACAGACACACGGACAGCGGAGGCTTCGTAATAGGGCCCTGCTGGTTACCCTTCGGGTACGGAATCCTAAAAAGTACTTAGTTATCCACTCACATCTGTATGGTTCTTTCTTCAAAAGACCATAGACCATAGACATCTGCCTGGTTCTCGTATGACATGACCAATGTAATACCTGGACTGACCTCTCTGAGTTTGTTTCGGCAGATCGGGTGCTTCCTCTCAGTTTCATGTTTTTGTTGTGTTAGTGTTTTTTAAAAAAACAACTTACAAAACAAATTTTATTTATCATTGATTGCCCTTCTTATATTCTTATGTAAAAGTAAAGTAAAGTAAAGTTACAGCCTATATACACGTCCCACTGCTGGGCACAGGCCTCCGCTTATTTCTGAGAGGGTTTTAGGGCAAGTAATTGTCCGCCGCGCTGCCCCAATGCGTGTTGGCGAACTTCACATGTCTTCGAAATATATTTTTTTATTTCTCTGACATGCAGGTTTCCTCACAATGTTTTCCTTCACCGCCGAGCACGTGGTAAATCAGCACTTAAAATTGCAATTAACAATTTCATTGGTGCCGGCGGGGATCGAACCCGGTTTGCTCGCGTACTGTGAAATTTAAAGCGCACGCTAACCATCTGAGCTACCACGGCTCTTAATTCTTATGTACTTACATAAATTACATTAGGTATGTTAGGATATGAGATTCCTATACGTAAACACGATTATCGAAAATAGAATTACCTATTCTAATTAAATTTATAGATAATTTTGAGATTTTCGACAATCATGCTTATCAATGAGATGTTTTCGTTAGTTGGCAAATTAAAGTAGTTAAGTACCTAATGTACTACCTGTATCGAAAGTTCATTATTATGTACCTACCTGTTTTCAATTTTAACTACATGTGCTTCAACAAGCTTATGGGTACATTTTACCAGCTATATTCATCCCGGCTTCAGCAAGTGGACACATATAAAAGGAAGCAATTTTTCTAAATAAAGATGTAGATATGTAGGTATTACAACCATAAATAGATAGCAGCGGCTAACCTAGTGAGCATGTGTGGGAGCGCGCTGCGCCCCCCCCTCCGTCCGTCCCACTGATCGGGGAAACAATTTGTAGCGAAAGGCAAGATGATTTACAACGAAACGGAGCGCGCGAAATTTTATAAACAGACCTTTGGTAGTCTGGATGTCATGAAAAATCTATTGAATATATCTGTTCAAAATAAAATTATTTGCATTTTTGAACAACTAATCTACCCCCGTATGGTAACTGTTTTGCAATTTTCGTTCTTCTTATGGTATTTATTTCCCCCCAAAAATGTGTTAAAAATAGTGTTGAAATTCGGAATTTTCGACGTTTATAACTTTTAAACATAATCTTTTTTTACTATTTTGTTTCCATACAGGGCTAGATAATTATGAGACAAATTGAAATCATTTTTTATTTTGTACGTACATCATCAAATATTGGAGTAATCGCCAGACTACGTTTGTGTGGAAGAATGAGCGACTAGCGTCGATTCGAAACCAAGAGTTCTTTGCGTCTGAGAACTACGACTTAAAAATATTATAATTTGGATGTGTTGTGATTCTTTCAATGCAGTCATACATAAGTCTAATTTTAATACCCATAAAATAAAATTGAAAACACTTTTTCGCTATAAATCCACTTCTGAACGTACGTCTATATCGCCCATATTTGGCATTGTTTTGACTGCCTAGTTGTCCAATGGTTGTAAACGCGACTGCTGATCATGAGGGTTCAAATCCCGGGTTGGGCCAAAAAATCAGTTTTTCTGTCAAAAATTCTCAGAGAAAAAAAGCACCACGGAGTTCCTGACTCCGTGCTTATACTTTTTTCTCTTTTTTGAAGTGAAAATTTCTTTAGTATCGTAGTGATTTGAAAGTCTATGAAACAAAAAAGGAACAGTAAAAAGAGACAGACACATAAATTCATAAGATTTAACGTGAGAGAAAATGAGATAGGAAGCATTATAGCTCAATGTTCGTGAGAAAAAGGTCGTAAACGCCGCCGAAACTGCCTGAACATTTTGTTCAATCTCTCTTGCTCTTCGCTCATGTGGTACGAAGGTGTCGTGTGCCTTTGGAATAAACAAGCAGTGAAGAACGGCCAAACCTCAACTTCGTAATAGGTAAAATTGATATAAATCTTTTTGTAATTAGTGTTACATTTATTTACTATAAAATTAAATTTTCTTATGTATATGCCGAACTTGTAGTTTAAATTATAATATTAAATAAATCATTAGCCGTAAAGTATTTGTATTTTATATTTCATTTCATTTGAAGGTATCACTTATGTTGCGTGCTTGCGTGTGACCTGCACTCATGTTTTTTTTTAATATATTTTTCTGCTGGCGGTGTTTTAAACTGATGCCTCGGCAAGCTCGTTAAGCCGTTGGTCCTGCGCCTGATCTCTCTCCGATTAAGTCGGATTGCCATCCCATAGAACCATGAGGGTGAGGCAATAGATAGTAAATCTGTGCTATGCATAAACCCGGCCACTATAATTCATTCCTTCACGGATGGCAAGTTGTGTATTGGATGGCCACCGTGACCAAAATTCGGTCTGGAGGACTTCATTATTATTGCCATAGTTGCCACCAGTTTTTTTAATATTTTGAGTTTTTATTAGGACGCCATATTTTGTTTCGGTTTCCCTCTATCGCCTTTTACGGCAGCCATGGGATGATACAAGGTATGGACTCTCTTGCGTCGCCTTAAATTCCCCTAAAAATTATTTGAGGACATGTTAAATCAATTATTACACATTATTGTAGCATTCCAATCATCGATTTTTAATTATAAGTTTTGCTTAATCTAGATTCGAACGTTTAAAATCCTTTAAATACACACAATAACATATAAAATCTGTCATATACTGCCCTGTTCTACAAAATAATCGGTTCAACTGAAATCCAATTCGAACAAATACTCTTAAAGGAATTCTCTTAAAACCATTCCTTAAAGAAAACGTTTTTCATGATAAAGAGCAAACAGCACCTTTGGGCTAGCGCGTTAAATTCAACGATGCAAATAGAGACATTACATGTTCTTCAGGATGTCTGGCAATCGAGGCTAACGTGTGCGGTGCTCTTGGTACTGTTTAATATCCGACAAATGGCACGGCGGTGACCCAGAGCGGCCATCGTAGTGCGATAGGCGAACTGTAAACGTCTTTGCGGCGCCACCAATATTGCAGTCTTAGGTATTGGAAATGGATGTTCATTATCCATATGTTATTATGGTTTACACTTTCGAAGTCATATTAATAATAGTCGTATAACCTTATAATAAAAAGTGAAATTGACACCTTCGAATTAAAAGTTTAATTTCTTTAATACTACTATAATAAAAAATAATTAAACATTTTTAAATTAAAAACATTAAGCGTCAAAGTTTAGCCATTTGTTGAAAGCCTACTTATCTTTACATAGGCATTTTTATGATATCTAACGAAAACTATTATGCGAACCATCGATTCTTTTAATAATAAGTCATGTATTAAAGTCAAGTATTTCCTTTAAAAATCTTCTCTATATTGTATACGGTAACCAAACGTGTATTCGCAATTCATACCGCAAACAGGTCGTTAGGACTGCGTTGACTTGAAGGTAATCACTAAGTGGCCATACGAGAGTAGTTGCGATGTTACATTCAGTTTAATGTCTCGTTCCGACTCTTAATGGCGACCGTCTGATGGTTGTTAACTTTGTTGAAGGTTTTGGGTTACAAGATTGGTAATTACGTCACTCGTTAGCCCCTATGAGACTCGTTTAGCTTCATCATTATTGTGTAAGGGCGTTAAAGCTAATTCCTTTTCAACTTTGTATTATTCTCCTTAGTTTAATAAATATTCTCTAAATAATATATAATAATAAATTATTATATTTAGTAAATTTAAGTCTTAAACTTTTTGATAGTCTTGAAATATTTGTGTTACCATTGAATAATGTTTTCGAAATAACAAACTAAATCATATTGACATGTATATAAACGAAAATGGGAAAGAAAAAAGTCGTTTTATTGCTGATAAACGCCACCTAGCTATTTTTTTCCAAAAAAAAAAAAAAAACAAATTAATCAATTTAAGGTCGTCACTAAAATGTTCTACATTAAGTATTTATTGGAAAATCCTCATCTCATAATGATTTCTTATATTTACGCGAACACTACACATTGATTAAAACTACTTTTACGGATTTTATCGCGTTTAATTTTAATTATTTTATTTTTAATTCCCGATGTTTCGGGTGCTTTCCAGCACCCATGGTCACTGGGGACTGAGGTGACTGACGTCCCGATGTCATTGTTAAACCCGGAGTACCTTCAGCTTTTTTAATTATTGTTTATGGTCCGATCTATGCGAAATGAACTGACTATGTCCTGAGGTCTTGTAGTGGTATGCTTGGGTTTAGTTTTAATTTTATTGATTATAGGGTCCCAAGCAGGTGGTAGTACCCAGCCTCCTTCTCATTATCCTTGGTAGGAATCGGTGTTCTTTCGCGAGGATTTGTGGTCTATCAAATCTGATGTAATGGTTGGGGTCGTCTAGGATATGATCACAAACTGCAGACTTCCCGGAACGTTGATGCTTCACATCAGCTATATGTTCTTTTACGCTGGTTCTAATTGATCTTTTTGTTTGTCCTATATAAGAGCTTCACAATCAAGCTTGTACACTCCTGCATCTTGTAGAGGAATATGACACTTGACGGATGGTAGGAACTGACTAATCTTCTTCGGCGGCTTGTAGAATGTTCTAATAGAAGCTCGCTTCAAGATGTAGCCAATCTTGTCTGTGACACCTCTGACATATGGTAGGACAGCAGGCACACGCTCGACTGTAGCCGGCTTCACTCGGTCACTGTGACGTAGGCGCGGGACCAGAAGCTTGTTGTCGTGCAGAACTTGCTTGACGTGCTGAAGCTCGGTGCCCAGGTGTTTGGTGTCACAGATCCCTCGTGCTCTCTGTAACAAAGATTTGCCCACGGTAGCTAACTGTGAAGGATGGTGGTGAGATTCACCGTTTAAATATCGGTTTGTAAGGGTCTTTTTTCTATACACAGTGTGACCTATGGTGTTGTTAGGATTTCGGATGATTAACACATCTAGGAAAGGTAAGGAATTATTTGCCTCTAACTTCATAGTAAATTGAATTTTAGAGTTTCTAAAAATGCAGTTACTTTGTCTGATGGTAAAATTGTGAAAGTATCGTCTTCGTAGCGCTTGTAGATGGTTTCATTGTCAGTAAGACATAGGTCTTTTATCTCACTGACAAAATGGTATGAATCCTTAGTGTGTGCTCTTGTGTGTCCTCTGAGTGGTCATAATATTTTAGCTAAGTGTTGAGCCAATCTGTAAGTTGGCGAATCAATATGACTCACGTTTGTGTATTTTTGGTAACCCATACAACTTCGGTGGTTTGGCACATGAAGGTATTATCGAATTAACGTCTAGATTCAATTTCACGGAGTATTTCTTAATTAGATCGCTAGTTGTTTTAAACGTATTAGTTGTAGGGTCTGTTTTGAGCTTTTGGTATGTAGTTTCATCCGACAAAAGTTGTTGTATTTTAAAATTGTAATCTGACGTACTTATCCATTATAACCGTAGCATTACCTTTATCTGCGCGGAGAATCGTAAGCTCTGGTCTGTTGCGTAATTTTTTCAACGCGTTTAATTCATTTTTGGGAGGATATAACGTCGGGAATTAAAAATAAAATAATTAAAATTAAACGCAATAAAATCCGTAAAAGTAGTTTTAATCAATCATCATCTCAGTTAAAATAGAATCGGACTTACTCAGAAGTTATTAAATTAACACTCTTCTGTTCGCCTTCAAGGGCGAAGAAAATAAGGTGAAAATAAAGAGGTCGAAACAATTAATTAATACCTAGTTTTGGCTTTATTTATGCTAATGCCATCCTGTATGGTAATTGATGAATATTAATATTATTGGCTCTGGTGACGATTTAATAACAAAACGATTTGATCGAAACCTGATTGAAATCAATTAGCATTATCGTATATCATCACACTGTAATGGTCTGACTGTTGAACATGTTCCCTCTGCAACAAACCTGAATTTTGAAGAAAAAACGAAATACATGTATTTATTGTAACAGCTACTATTGGGCCGCTTCACATTGATAATGGCGATTATTTGCATATAAAAGCTGCATGTCTTTATTTATTTGAAATTACTATGTTTCAGTTCGATATTTAAGACAGCTACAAACGAAATGCTATTTTCCTCAAGGCTTAAAATCATCTTAACCACTATAAAGTTAATAATACAATCAGTTCGTAAAATATCACTTCATAATGTTAATTATGTTATGATTCATAATGTTAATAACGTTTATTACTTTTAAAACTTAATATGTTACGTTTTACCGTAACAAACAAGGGTAATTACTGTAGTGTGTGTTTAGTGTATGCTCATGTAGCTATATATATGATAGCCTAATAGACATTTTAGAGAGTAATAAACCTACAGTCAAGACCACCAGACGTATCATTTATTCCCCGAACCTCCCGACATTACATGGAGACCCTGCCAGGCGGTGCGCTGCTACAATGCAAGCGCACCGCCGGGCCCTGCATAGAAAAATAAAGTAATTTATTGAACAAAATAAATCAATCAAAATAAATATATGAAAATAATACAACAATAAAATCAACATAATACCGGACGTGACAAATAACTTTTTAAATACGAATATAAGAAGACTACAATTTTTTTGACAAATCGAAGCCGATAATATACGAGTACTTAAAGAAAAAATGTTATAGAAGAAATGAAGAAAAGACCTGAAAATAAATTATACAAGAAGCTTCAGTAACATTGTTATTAAATCAAGAAGATAAGAGAGAAAATTTCCAAGAAAGAAGATTCCAAGACACAGAAAACACCTTAATCAAAATTCCCTCAAGAGAAGAGTACCAACTTTATCAAAAATAAATATGAAAGAAAAAAGAGTACGAGGAAGTCCAGGCCCAAACACATCGAGGAGCTAAGAACATCTTCGAGTACCAGAGCAGCAGAAAGAAGTCAGGGGTACAACGAGCGACTAGTCAAGTTCTGTAGCAGATACAAGACATCTCGAAAGCACCGAATGTAAGTTTAATTTTATAGTAGTGTCGATGTCTATTGTAAAATTATATTAATACTTATATAATGTTATACGCAGAACTGGGGAAAGAAAATTTTTAATTCATTAAAAAAATAGGAAAAACATTAATACTATTAATAGAAAAATTCAAAATTATGTATTATACCGCAATAATTAATCGGTAAATAACTACTTAATAATGATAATAGTAATATTTGTTTCGCAACAATATGGTTGTGCAATAGTTCTACATATTCTACCATAGTAATGTGTATATTTTAATGGACAAGTAGCTATAACAATATTTATCGAAATTTTAACAACATATAAATTATTCAATGTTTTTTAATTGATATGTTTATTTTCTAATTAATTATGTAACAGCATTAGAGGAAATACCAACTTTATATTATTATTATAGCTCAATATCATATACTTGGTATAATCATTAATTTGTCAATCATTATGTATTATAAGTTATAAATGTTACATCCAATTATCATTATTTTTTTTCTGTTTTATGTCAAATTCATTAATTCACTATTCCATTCATAACGAACTAATGCAAATAAGACAAAATAGTAGTTCCCTAGATAATTATGGCAATAAAATCGAACAATTATTCGTAGATTTGACGATTTCCCAAGCCGATGGTGACCAAAACGCGCATAAAAATTTTACGTCCTATAAATGAAAAGATTGCTATTTAAAAGTTTCACAAATGGCTTGCGAAATAGACAACTCAGTATTATTTTGTCAGCACGTAATTATAGTACGTCAAAAGAAACAATTAGAGCTGAAAAGGACGAAGAGAGAACGAAATGTGAAATATGGGTAAATCAGGAATGTCTAGAACAGGTAAATGAAATTGTATACTTGGGGAGTGCTTTCAGCCGCGATGGAAGATGTGATTTAGATGTGGATAGGCGTGTCGCTGCCGGAAACAAAGTCAATGGTGCCCTGAATGCATTAGTCAAAAGGCAAGGCGTGGTGAAGAGTGCATGCCTTGCAATACATAACGCAGTGTTGGTACCGACTTTGTTATATGGCAGCGAAACCTGGGTATGCCAGAAGAAGCATAAAAGCAAGATGAATGCAGTGGAGATCCGATCTCTTCGTAAAATGTGTGGCGTTACCATAGCCGATCGAAAGCGAAACGAAGAGATTCGCAATATGGCAGGATTGAAAGATGACCTTATCACAAATATTGATGTGACAAGTGTTTGCGATATAAACACTTAAATAAATATATAAAGGAACCAATGGTTATAACCGATATGGTATATTCCGCTTTTGATATAGTTTATTTAGATTTAGTAGGGCCCTTATGTAAGCATAGTGCTAATAATGTTTATATACGCACACTACAGTGTGATTTAAATAAGTATGTTGAAGTTTATCTACTTAAAAATAAGGATACTTACTATTTTAATGGAATTCGCTTTTTTACTTTTAAAGTTTATTAAGGTTTAAATTTTAAAATATAGTTTAAGTTTAAGAAAATAATAATATTGTAAACAACCTTATATACGCCTTATAATAATTTTGATAACTTTATTTTTTTTAACTGTATTTTCGTGTCTAGTGAATTAATAGTTATATATGAAAATTTTAAATGTTATGCAGTTATGATAGGCAACCTAAAAGCAATTTAAAACAAAAACTTAGATTAGACTTAAATTTGATGATAGTTTAATAAATTTAAATAAAGAGATAGAAAGTTATTCTTTTCAAATTACAGTGTTTACGATATTTTATTTTTATTTTATTATGTTATAAGTTTGATATAGAATAGGAATTTTAATATTTTTAAATAATTAATAATTTTTTTTTGAATCTTACACCAAGTTTTGTTTTATCGAAAAAAAAAATTTGTAATTCAATTTTTTTTCTTTTTTGCCGATGGGCGTGTAGTGTGTGTTTAGTGTATGCTCATGTAGCTATATATATGATAGCCTAATAGACATTTTAGAGAGTAATAAACCTACAGTCAAGACCACTAGACGTATCATTTATTCCCCGAACCTCCCGACATTACATATGTTACACATATGTAAAGAACCCGTCTTACTTTCCTCTCGAGCTGTGTTCGTATTGGTTTCGTTATTGGTAACTACGAGACGAAATGCTATTTTCTTCAAGGCTTAAAATTACCTTAACTACCATACAGTTAATAATACTATCAGATCGTAAAATATCACTTCATAATGTTAATTATGTTATGATTTATAATGTTAATAATGTTTATTACTTTTGAAACTTTATATGTTACGTTTTACCGTAACAAACAAGGGTAATTACTGTAGTGTGTGTTTAGTGTATGCTCATGTAGCTATATATATGATAGCCTAATAGACATTTTAGAGAGTAATAAACCTACAGTCAAGACCACTAGACGTATCATTTATTCCCCGAACCTCCCGACATTACATGGCGACCCTGCCAGGCGGTGCGCTGCTACAATGCAAGCGCACCGCCGGGCCCTGCATAGAAAAATAAAGTAATTTATTGAACAAAATAAATCAATCAAAATAAATATATGAAAATAATACAACAATAAAATCAACATAATACCGGACGTGACAAATAACTTTTTAAATACGAATATAAGAAGACTACAATTTTTTTGATAAATCGAAGCCGATAATATACGAGTACTTAAAGAAAAAATGTTATAGAAGAAATGAAGAAAAGACCTGAAAATAAATTATACAAGAAGCTTCAGTAACATTGTTATTAAATCAAGAAGATAAGAGAGAAAATTTCCAAGAAAGAAGATTCCAAGACACAGAAAACACCTTAATCAAAATTTCCTCAAGAGAAGAGTACCGACTTTATCAAAAATAAATATGAAAGTAAAAAGAGTACGAGGAAGTCCAGGCCCAAACACATCGAGGAGCTAAGAACATCTTCGAGTACCAGAGCAGCAGAAAGAAGTCAGGGGTACAACGAGCGACTAGTCAAGTTCTGTAGCAGATACAAGACATCTCGAAAGCACCGAATGTAAGTTTAATTTTATAGTAGTGTCGATGTCTATTGTAAAATTATATTAATACTTATATAATGTTATACGCAGAACTGGGGAAAGAAAATTTTTAAATCATTCATTAGAAAAAAATAGGAAAAACATTAATACTATTAATAGAAAAATTCAAAATTATGTATTAAACCGCAATAATTAATCGGTAAATAACTACTTAATAATGATAATCGTAATATTTGTTTAGCAACAGTATGATTGTGCAATGGTGTTTAAGTATAATTTAGTTCTACATATTCTACCATAGTAATGTGTATATTTTAATGGACAAGTAACTATAACAATATTTATCGAAATTTTAACAACATATAAATTATTCAATGCTTTTTAATTGATATGTTAACTTTCTAATTAATTATGTAACAGCATTAGAGGAAATACCAACTTTATATTATTATTATAGCTCAATGTCATATACTTGGTATAATCATTAATTTGTCAATCATTATGTATTATAAGTTATAAATGTTACATCCAATTATCATTATTTTTTTTTCTGTTTTTATGTCAAATTGATTAATTTACTATTCCATTCATAACGAACTAATGCAAATAAGACAAAATAGTAGTTCCCTAGATAATTATGGCAATAAAATCGAACAATTATTCGTAGATTTGACGATTTCCCAAGCCGATGGTGACCAAAACGCGCATAAAAATTTTACGTCCTATAAATGAAAAGATCGCTATTAAAAGTTTCACAAATGGCTTGCGAAATAGACAACTCAGTATTATTTTGTCAGCACGTAATTATAGTACGTTAAAAGAAACAATTAGAGCTGAAAAGGACGAAGAGAGAACGAAATGTGAAATATGAGTAAATCAGGAATGTCTAGAACAGGTAAATGAAATTGTATACTTGGGGAGTGCTTTCAGCCGGGATGGAAGATGTGATTTAGATGTGGATAGGCGTGTCGCTGCCGGAAACAAAGTCAATGGTGCCCTGAATGCATTAGTCAAAAGGCAAGGCGTGGTGAAGAGTGCACGCCTTGCAATACATAACGCAGTGTTGGTACCGACTTTGTTATATGGCAGCGAAACCTGGGTATGCCAGAAGAAGCATAAAAGCAAGATGAATGCAGTGGAGATACGATCACTTCGTAAAATGTGTGGCGTTACCATAGTCGATCGAAAGCGAAACGAAGAGATTCGCAATATGGCAGGATCGAAAGATGATCTTATCACAAATATTGATGTGACAAGTGTTTGCGATATAAACACTTAAATAAATATATAAAGGAACCAATGGTTATAACCGATATGGTATATTCCGCTTTTGATATAGTTTATTTAGATTTAGTAGGGCCCTTATGTAAGCATAGTGCTAATAATGTTTATATACGCACACTACAGTGTGATTTAAATAAGTATGTTGAAGTTCATCTACTTAAAAATAAGGATACTTACTATTTTAATGGAATTCGCTTTTTTACTTTTAAAGTTTATTAAGGTTTAAATTTTAAAATATAGTTTAAGTTTAAGAAAATAATAATATTGTAAACAACCTTATATACGCCTTATAATAATTTTGATAACTTTATTTTTTTTAACTGTATTTTCGTGTCTAGTGAATTAATAGTTATATATGAAAATTTTAAATGTTATGCAGTTACGATAGGCAACCTAAAAGCAATTTAAAACAAAAACTTAGATTAGACTTAAATTTGATGATAGTTTAATAAATTTAAATAAAGAGATAGAAAGTTATTCTTTTCAAATTACAGTGTTTACGATATTTTATTTTTATTTTATTATGTTATAAGTTTGATATAGAATAGGAATTTTAATATTTTTAAATAATTAATAATTTTTTTTGAATCTTACACCAAGTTTTGTTTTATTGGAAAAAAAAAATTGTAATTCAATTTTTTTTCTTTTTTGCCGATGGGCGTGTAGTGTGTGTTTAGTGTATGCTCATGTAGCTATATATATGATAGCCTAATAGACATTTTAGAGAGTAATAAACCTACAGTCAAGACCACTAGACGTATCATTTATTCCCCGAACCTCCCGACATTACATATGTTACACATATGTAAAGAACCCGTCTTACTTTCCTCTCGAGCTGTGTTCGTATTGGTTTCGTTATTGGTAACTACGAGACGAAATGCTATTTTCTTCAAGGCTTAAAATTACCTTAACTACCATACAGTTAATAATACTATCAGATCGTAAAATATCACTTCATAATGTTAATTATGTTATGATTTATAATGTTAATAATGTTTATTACTTTTGAAACTTTATATGTTACGTTTTACCGTAACAAACAAGGGTAATTACTGTAGTGTGTGTTTAGTGTATGCTCATGTAGCTATATATATGATAGCCTAATAGACATTTTAGAGAGTAATAAACCTACAGTCAAGACCACTAGACGTATCATTTATTCCCCGAACCTCCCGACATTACATAGCGACCCTGCCAGGCGGTGCGCTGCTACAATGCAATCGCACCGCCGGGCCCTGCATAGAAAAATAAAGTAATTTATTGAACAAAATAAATCAATCAAAATAAATATATGAAAATAATACAACAATAAAATCAACATAATACCGGACGTGACAAATAACTTTTTTAAATACGAATATAAGAAGACTACAATTTTTTTGACAAATCGAAGCCGATAATATACGAGTACTTAAAGAAAAAATATTATAGAAGAAATGAAGAAAAGACCTGAAAATAAATTATACAAGAAGCTTCAGTAACATTGTTATTAAATCAAGAAGATAAGAGAGAAAATTTCCAAGAAAGAAGATTCCAAGACACAGAAAACACCTTAATCAAAATTCCCTCAAGAGAAGAGTACCGACTTTATCAAAAATAAATATGAAAGTAAAAAGAGTACGAGGAAGTCCAGGCCCAAACACATCGAGGAGCTAAGAACATCTTCGAGTACCAGAGCAGCAGAAAGAAGTCAGGGGTACAACGAGCGACTAGTCAAGTTCTGTAGCAGATACAAGACATCTCGAAAGCACCGAATGTAAGTTTAATTTTATAGTAGTGTCGATGTCTATTGTAAAATTATATTAATACTTATATAATGTTATACGCAGAACTGGGGAAAGAAAATTTTTAAATCATTCATTAAAAAAAATAGAAAAACATTAATACTATTAATAGAAAAATTCAAAATTATGTATTATACCGCAATAATTAATCGGTAAATAACTACTTAATAATGATAATAGTAATATTTGTTTAGCAACAATATGATTGTGCAATGGTGTTTAAGTATAATTTAGTTCTACATTTCTACCATAGTAATGTGTATATTTTAATGGACAAGTAACTATAACAATATTTATCGAAATTTTAACAACATATAAATTATTCAATGTTTTTTAATTGATATGTTAACTTTCTAATTAATTATGTAACAGCATTAGAGGAAATACCAACTTTATATTATTATTATAGCTCAATGTCATATACTTGGTATAATCATTAATTTGTCAATCATTATGTATTATAAGTTATAAATGTTACATCCAATTATCATTATTTTTTTTCTGTTTTTATGTCAAATTGATTAATTCACTATTCCATTCATAACGAACTAATGCAAATAAGACAAAATAGTAGTTCCCTAGATAATTATGGCAATAAAATCGAACAATTATTCGTAGATTTGACGATTTCCCAAGCCGATGGTGACCAAAACGCGCATAAAAATTTTACGTCCTATAAATGAAAAGATCGCTATTAAAAGTTTCACAAATGGCTTGCGAAATCGACAACTCAGTATTATTTTGTCAGCACGTAATTATAGTACGTTAAAAGAAACAATTAGAGCTGAAAAGGACGAAGAGAGAACGAAATGTGAAATATGGGTAAATCAGGAATGTCTAGAACAGGTAAATGAAATTGTATACTTGGGGAGTGCTTTCAGCCGGGATGGAAGATGTGATTTAGATGTGGATAGGCGTGTCGCTGCCGGAAACAAAGTCAATGGTGCCCTGAATGCATTAGTCAAAAGGCAAGGCGTGGTGAAGAGTGCACGCCTTGCAATACATAACGCAGTGTTGGTACCGACTTTGTTATATGGCAGCGAAACCTGGGTATGCCAGAAGAAGCATAAAAGCAAGATGAATGCAGTGGAGATGCGATCACTTCGTAAAATGTGTGGCGTTACCATAGTCGATCGAAAGCGAAACGAAGAGATTCGCAATATGGCAGGATCGAAAGATGATCTTATCACAAATATTGATGTGACAAGTGTTTGCGATATAAACACTTAAATAAATATATAAAGGAACCAATGGTTATAACCGATATGGTATATTCCGCTTTTGATATAGTTTATTTAGATTTAGTAGGGCCCTTATGTAAGCATAGTGCTAATAATGTTTATATACGCACACTACAGTGTTATTTAAATAGTATGTTGAAGTTCATCTACTTAAAAATAAGGATACTTACTATTTTAATGGAATTCGCTTTTTTTACCTTTAAAGTTTATTAAGGTTTAAATTTAAAAATATACTTTAAGTTTAAGAAAATAATAATATTGTAAACAACCTTATATACGCCTTATAATAATTTTGATAACTTTATTTTTTTTAACTGTATTTTCGTGTCTAGTGAATTAATAGTTATATATGAAAATTTTAAATGTTATGCAGTTATGATAGGCAACCTAAAAGCATTTTAAAACAAAAACTTAGATTAGACTTAAATTTGATGATTGTTTAATAAATTTAAATAAAGAGATAGAAAGTTATTTTTTTCAAATTACAGTGTTTACGATATTTTATTTTTATTTTATTATGTTATAAGTTTGATATAGGATAGGAATTTTAATATTTTTAAATAATTAATATTTTTTTTGAATCTTACACCAAGTTTTGTTTTATTGAAAAAAAAATTTGTAATTCAATTTTTTTTCTTTTTTTGCCGATGGGCGTGTAGTGTGTGTTTAGTGTATGCTCATGTAGCTATATATATGATAGCCTAATAAACATTTTAGGGAGTAATTAATCTACAGTCAAGACCACTAGACGTATCATTTATTCCCCGAACCTCCCGACATTACATATGTTACACATATGTAAAGAACCCGTCTTACTTTCCTCTCGAGCTGTGTTCGTATTGGTTTCGTTATTGGTAACTACGAGACGAAAGGCTATTTTCTTCAAGGCTTAAAATTACCTTAACTACCATACAGTTAATAATACCATCAGATCGTAAAATATCACTTCATAATGTTAATTATGTTATGATTTATAATGTTAATAATGTTTATTACTTTTAAAACTTAATATGTTAAGTTTTAAACGTAACAAACAACGGTATCTACATATGTAAAGAACGTGTCTAACTTTCCTATCGAGATGTTCGTATTGGTTATCTCAAGTTGTTTGCTAACTCGCCGCGGTAAGAATTGCAAATGGCGATAATTCTAACTACGCCAATAAATCAGCTACACCCGCTCAAGTTTTTCCTCAAGGGTGCAGCTTTAGTACTATTGTTGGTGATTGATCGCGCCTTTTTCCGTACTTAAAACTTTCTTTCACGGAGCAAATGTACATGTGCTGCGAAAGAGTTTCGACTTAGCGACACTTTGACGTGTTTGGAATCGGTAAAAATATTAAATTTATCGGTTTTAAATCCGTGAATCGCTAAAGGGTTTTTACATTCATATGAATTTAAGCATACGGTACATTTCATTTACGGAATTGAACGATTATTTCGGGAAGATTGCTCAGTGGAAGACTACTTTTATAATGTTAATGATTATTTGATTGGAAATAAAAAGTTAAGTTAGTTATTTCATACCATATTTAGAAAATATTAGAATTATAAAAACATATGTCTTAAATATTTTATTTTCTGTTGGCACAAAAACGTAAAAACTATTACAATATAATAATTAATAAATTGGTAAACCATGCCATAAGGTCTATAGTCCGCACTTTGTAACCCTCATAGTAAAAAGAAATATTGTTAACCTTTGAAAGATTATCAATCACTTTGTACACGTGTACTAATACAATTAAATATAAGAATTTACACTAAACAAGTGAGAAAAGCAACAGCTCTTATAAGTAGTAACAACAAAACGAGTAAAAGTTCTATTATTGCAGTTATTGGTTCGTACATAATTGTCGACACCTCGTATTAGCGGCATGAGAAAGAAAAGCTATAAATTAGCCATCGATGACACCCACGGGAGGCGCCGCGGAGGCCAACGATGTTCAAACGATTTATGGTCATCGCTAATTGTCCTTAATTTATATCTTCAATATGAACGTAATGGTTTCAATGAGAGAATGCGACGACGACGCACTCCAATATATTTGTTGGAAATAAGCGCAGGTGGGAGACTCCCTTTTGGCTGCACTTGTTTTTTTTTAAAATTAAATTACCAGAAAAGTTTGAGTATCGGTGGATAGTGAAATCATCTATGCTCTATGAAATTTAAAAGAGAGTGCTAGTGTATTGTGTCTTGCAGTGCAGTACTTGACTACAATTCCACCTGGTCGTAAGTGGTGATAAAGGCCCGAATGATAAATCGTACTGCCTTGGGGTAACCAAATTCCTACTCAATCTTATCTCGAAGACAACTAGATTATAAATGTTTGGTGATGATGAAAGGTCACTAATTTAGAGTAGAAACGAGTAGAATAAGTAGAAGCGAGTAAAATAAGTAAAAACGAGTAGAATAATTTATTACGACGAAAATGCTTTGATTATTATAATCAAAGCAAAATGTGATTCCTTATATTAGATATATTAAAAATTTACAAAATATACAAAGATCCTAACCAATAAAAATGTCTACTTTGAAATATTTTAAAATCTGAAGATTACAACAACGAATTAGGATCTTATAATTCAATTACATGTGATTGGTAGTTAGGAATTCGGCGAAAGGAATTTTTATGTGTTCGATTCCTGGAAACAACAAGCGCGTGCGGCCTCGCATTCCACGTGAACGGTGAAGGTATAAAGCACCGTGGTTTAGGCGTCCCTCCTTTTCCCCAAGAGGGGTTGCTTCCGATACGGCAGAGAGGCCCCCAAGGCCAAAGCCAGTCCCAGGTGGTGTTTAGTGGGTAGGCACCTAGGTTTTCATAGTGAGTCCCACATAACTGAATGCTCTTAGCATACACACCTGTATTCACTTTGATTAGTGCGAGTGCAGGTGATTAGTAATTGCGGGTGATTAGTGCGGGTGCGTAGTGTAAGTAGTGTTAAATTCTGTTTAGTGGCTGTGTTTAGTAAATTCAGTTGTTAGCCGTTGACCAGCAAGTACTCTGTTTAACTTTCTTAACCTCTAGCGAATATTTAGATCGCAAGTTTCTTATTTTAGTAAAAACTTCTTTACTTCCGAACCCCGGTATGTTCATAGATTCACTTATACGTAGAAATGCTACATCTCGGGCTCCTTTAATTTTGCAGGTTAGGGTATTTACTATTGTAAGGACATTATTTTTTAGATACTACTGCACAAATTTATAGGTTATGACTTCGGTCCTCTTTGCCATTTTTGAAACACAAGCGAGCGTCAGACGCTAAACGCTAAACACTAAACACTGTTGTCCAGACGTGTTTAGTGAAGGACATACTGCGAGTGAGGGGAAAGGGAGGACGCACGGGACGTGGATACTAGCAGTCCACTCGTAAAAAAATGGAAGACGCTTCTAATCACTTTACTACGCAGATTACTAATCACTTGCACTAATCAATCGCTGTTCACACGTGTTTACTCCTAATCACTAAGCACCTACACTAATCACCTGCATTAATCACTAATCAAAGTCAATACAGGTCTTACTACACAGCCAGCTGCGTGGTATGCTAAGAGCATTCACCACCTCCCTCCCCCGCTTCCCAGGCTTTTGGGCGCAAAAAAAGCGAGGTGTCCCATTTCTTCTGAGCGCTGAGTCGAATGGATCTGCATTTCAGCGGTGTGTGTTAACATTTTCGTAAAGAACAATATCATGCTCCATGCTGATAATATAATAGCTCTTTTCATAGCTGAATTTTCTATGTTTCACAAGACGTCGAGTGTAACTACAAATGGATAGAAACAAAGACGCCATTAAAATTTCCCACTACTTTCCTGTGTACACATTACGAAAGGCAAAGTTCATTCAAACGTTTCCATTGTTCGTATGCGTGGAATATCGTCAACGATAGGGTAAAGACTTGCTGAACTCCTGGTTGTGTGATGGTGGAAAGGAGAGGAAGAAGCTGAGGCATGTTTTATACGTGGTAGAGCCACGCTGCGGTTGTACTAGTTGCAGCACGAATGGGTCATCTCGGGGTAGAACCACGTTCTTACAGAATATCAGCGTAAAATAGCAGCTTAATGCTACTGTGTTCTGTAAGATGAGTGTAGATAGATAACCGGAGACCCGTTTTGGTAGTTTAGCCCTCATGGGTGACAACCACAGAAATCTAAATAATAAGGTACTATTATTTAGATATCTGTGGAGACAACGCATCTACATTCTGATTATATTGAGGAGATATATATTGAGGATAAATGTAGATGTCTATGAGCCACAACATCCACTTACTGTCAGATGGACTACGTGCTCTATTGTCATCTTTATTCTAAAAAAAATTATTTCAGTGCACACTAACTGAAATGCATTCTATTGAACACCGAGAGGCTGTGGCTACTCTACTCTCGTGCTCGAGGCTGACAAGATTAGTTTCAACCAAATCAAGGTCACTAATAATCCTCCTTGTACGCCTCTCCACTAAGTCAAAAGGCTGCTAGGTGGCTTTTTGCAGTAGCATACCAAATGTGACAGCAGTATTCGATGTACTACGGACTTGCACTTAATATAGGGTGAGAAGTTGTCGAGGTGTGACACCTAGTATTTTGCGGTTGCTAGTATTGTTCTAGCCTCAATGAGTCGCCCAAAACTCAACTGACCTCTCTCGACCTCTCAAATTATGATGACTGCTACATTGATTTAGCAGCTGTCTTTTAATCTCGATGCAATTAATCTCTAGATAAGGTATATTATGTATTATAATAACCATTGTTTCGCATACCGTGTACTTAACGTTAAATAAAATCTGCATATTTAAGAAACTTCCAGGAAAGAGTTTTGGAAATGTGAAGTACCGACTCTAACTTTGCTCTGAAGAGTCGTGGTTGATTGTTCCCGATTTTATCAATTCGCTTAAGGCTTAAAGATGGTCTATATCAAGTGTGTGTCGGACAATTAAAGCAAATCTTTAATCCGGATTGATAAGCTCTGATGTGAAATTATACGGCAATGGGATGATTTTGACCCAGTAGTGGAAATACATTGGCAACAGCCGTAGGAGTTTGATGCAGTCGCGAAAATACGGTGACAACAAATTAACAAAAAACGGGAGAAGAATAGTGTCGCTATTGCGAGTCGCCACTCTCTTTAATTGGGGTTTAGAGTCTTAATTAGTGATCGGATGATCGGATGCATATTTACCTAAAGTTCATTTTTGGCTAGGAAATTATGGAAGCGGCTTCTTAAAACTTATTTCTTTAAATATAAATCTCGGGATTCCAGAAGATTAAATTCAAGCGAAAAATTATGCAGTCCTTTACTGTTAACTAACATTTAGGCCTAGTTTTAAGTTTGTTGTTGTTTTAAGAAACATATTCGTCGTATACATTGCCTGCCGTGGTAACCTTTAATTAAGACGGCACTTAGTTAATAAACCTTCCTGAAATTTCTAGTATTTACATTGTGTTAGTGTATGTCTTGATGGTTGTCCTAAATAAATTTAAAAAAAGATACGGGAACGCCAAAATAGTCCTTATTAAAAAAACAGAGGATTACATAATTGTTTGATTTTACTTGAAGTTAATTTTAAGCTCCCCATCAATTTATAAGTATGTTGAGTGTAAGAGGAATAGTAGGTAGTACTAAAAAATTAAGAGGAAGTCTAGAGTTTTTTTAGTCAAAATAGGTAAATATACCTAATAAAAATATGTATTTTTTACTACCTACACCCGATTTGGCATTCTATGATAAAAACAGTAAATTTTTGGAGTCTAAAATCCCAGGATTTTTTCGATACAAAAGTGAAGTGCATTCCATAACAGCCAACACCTACACTTTAGGTAAATATGTATTCGATTATCCGATCACTAGTCATAATTAACCCCGTATTTACCCCCGCGAGGTGGGTATGCGTAGGTATTGCCCATGGAAACAGACGTATTGACAGCTGATGGGCAGCTGCACTATCAGTGCAGGGGTCATATGTGTTCTTGGGGTGTATTTGGCTCTTTCCCGCCTTGGGTTGGAGAGAGCAAAGTTTTGCGTAAACGCAAATCTTTCAACAAATGCATGCCAGCTGCCGGTTTCTTAGACAGACTTGTACCCAGCACAGAGGATATGAAAGGCTGATAATAATAAAGACCTGGCTAGAGTCACGTAATCGTCAAATTACATTCAAGGTGATAGTTAACGAAATGTTTAGTATAAAAATGTTTTAATAACTACCTACTGTGCACTGCACAATAGGCTATGTAAAACCATAAAACAACCACGTCTCCTTGTAGTGGTGTTTTAACTCGATTAATGCGATAATTAGCATACCTTGACGAATACCTTGTTAGTGCCGTGTCCTCACTATGCAGTTTCCAGAAACGCTTCCGTTACTTCGTTCTGAGTGAGGTGCACCATTTTAAAATCAATTTTGCTTGTTTACTTTCGGAATAGTTTCTAATAAGATTATTAAGTGATGAATAGACGACGGAAATATTCGCGGAAAATTTAATTTTACAAATAATATCAACATTATCACATCTGCATAAAAAGAGTAATCAAAAATTTATAAGTTGCCAATAGATGGACTATTAATCTTCATGTAACGTGGTACTTATCAAAACAATATATAAAAAAGTATACTAAAGTAAATGTGACCACTTTAATATGATTAATGGACCAAAAATAAGTTGAAATTAAACGCAATAAAATTTGTAAATTTAGTTTTATTTAAAAGTTTTAGGTTTGTATTAAAAATGACTTATTTATTCATCACTATACTACGTTTTTTTTAATACTGTTTTTAAAGATAGCTTTGTTCAGTTCTTCCTGGTCTTAAAAGTAAGATTCGACTTGTATAAACTTTAGAGCATAGCAATATTGGAACAAAATAGGTTATAATTTTAATTTTCTTTTCCATCAGTACGCAAATCAGGTCCTTTCTTACGACTCCCACGGAGCGGACTTGCTAATGTCGCCCCCACACGCCAAGAGCGTGGCTGTATCAAACTCATCTGTTATTTGTAGTACAATTAACATTAATTTAATGTTCGAATAATCATTACTTATTAATAACAATAATAATGTCCTTCAGACCGAATTTCAATCACATCGGCCAGCCTCAACGGAGACTACAGCAGGACAGAATTATAGTTTAAACAATACTAGTTTTTACGGAATTTATCGCGTATATTAACTTTTTTATATACTGTTTTGGAGGACTGTGATGTTCAACGTCCAGATGTCATAGTTAACCGCGGTTACCACAGATTAAAATTATTAATTTTTGTTCCGATCTACACAGTATGAACTTATAGTATCTTGAAGTCTTGCATTTGTATGCTTGGGTTACCAAGCAGATGATAGCATCCAGCCATCTTCTCTATTGAAATTAGGATGTTTTTTGATTTCAATAGCCTCGCGTATCATCCTTGGAAGGAATCGGTGTTCTTTAGCGAGGATTTGTGGTCTATCAAATCTGATGTAGTGACGGGGGGCGATCCTGTAGGTGTTCACAGACTGCAGACTTCCAGGAGCGTCGATTCTTCACATCAGCTATATGTTCTTTAACGTGGGTTTTAATTAATCATTTATTTTGTCCTATGTAAGGTCTCTTTACATAGGACAAAATAATGATTCACGTTCAAATAAGTTATTGCATATTGCAGAGGGACATTACACTTGACTGATAGTAAAAACTGACCAATCTTCTTCGGCGGCTTGAAGTATGTTTTAATGGAAGCGCGCTTCAAGATGTAGCCACTCTTGTCAGTGACTCCTACTAACTGTTGAAGACTGCATCTCAATTGTAACTAGAAGGCTGGAAGAAAACAACATGCCATGCCATGCCATGACACTGCCTTACATCTGGCTACCTATTGTGGAAGGAGGAGTCCCACAAGCAAGTAGATGCTGTGGCAATGGGCTCGCCTGTATCTCCCATTGGCGCCGACATATTCATGGAAGACTGATTAGAAAGCCCTGCTTACTTTTCCCTGTGTGTAGTTTAGACTACATTATATTTGTTATTGCGCTCGATAGCATTAGCTTTAGAATTTTGACAATAATTCGAATTATTTGATTAAGTAGAATATTTAAATGAATTGATAAGCACCATTTTTAATCACGCTTTGTTAATTATGTTGCAAATCAGATAATAAATTGCACAAATCACTATTTACCCTTTAAAACAGTATAACAATATAAGTTTATTAGGTAGAAATTCTAAATTCTAAACAGTTTAATGTTATTCAAAGACAGTCTATTTATACAAGAGAATGTAATAATTATATCGTCACATATTAAATTAATTTGACAAACATCAACGGTTATGTTTCGCTTCGAATACTTATGAAATAATACGGCCGACATTTCTCCACGCCTTCGCTTTTATTAATCGATTTAATTGAGCCAATGAACAATTTAATTAAAATTCTAAAGACACGGCGGAGTACAGTCGACTCGGATCCGCGGACTATGTTACAGGGAAAATGCGAATGAAAAGAATGTATCATTTGTCTGCATATTTTAGACAAACGATGTAATATTGTTCTGTGGAAGTCCCACTGAAATGTGTCCTTTGAAATCAGTTAAGTATCTTCCCGATTAGTATTGTAGTAAGTCTGGTAGAGTTCTAAAACAATTTCTGAGTCCTTTCAGTGTATATCATGCAGTGACAGCGGACAGGAGTTTCGTAGGATATAATCGGAACATAAGTAGGATGTACGCCTCTCCCGCAGTGGGAAGGATTTGCCATAATTGTCATTGTTTGATATTACTACAAGTGGTAGGTTTTGAAGTCATTTTAAATCTGGTATAAATTAACGATGATTACGTCGCCATTTATCAGAAACCTTGACAATTTTTGAGGCTTTTCTAGGTTGCCTTTAACGACACCTACGGGATAAAACGTTCTATTTTTTTTATAGAATAAGAGTGATAAACGAGTACATAGTCCACCTGATGGTAAGTGGTTGCTGTGGTTCATAGACATCTACTTTTTTTTTTTCAATGAAGAATCAAAATGCAAATGCGTTGTCACCCCTGAGGATTAAGACCGAATGCCTCGTTTCCAGTAAAATGGATCTCCGGTTATCTACACTCACCTTACAAAACAAAGTGACATTAAGCTGCTATTTTACGATGATATTCTGAAAGAGTAGCGTGTGGTGATCATTTCTCTTATGTTTCCGCCACACAGAGCCTTATACAATGACGGCTTGTAATTATATATTTGTATTTCTGGCCATCTTATTCGTGTGTTCTTTCTTTTTTTTCTTCTTTTTTTGCCAGAATATAGTACATAATATTATAATGATGTTATTTATTAATGAGACCTTACATTATATCATTATATTGGCGTGCAATATCTTTACAATATACAAAAATATTATTGGGTAATATTAATGGGTTTAAATTATTGAAGAAAGCAATGATGTAATCTTTCAAAAATATTTCAACACCAAGTTTTTAAATTACAATAAATACATACGACAATTATTATTCTTCGTAAATAATTCTACGTAAAATTAAATTAATTTAAATAATAATTATGAGTAATGGTAAAAATACCAATTTAACGCAATGTCAGTGGCAAGAATAAAAATATGCGATTAATAAAATGTCGGAGAACAAATAAGTGACGTGGCATGTCAGGTATTTACGGTACGGGTTATTGAGAGCCCGGGACGAAGGCTCTATGCTCGGTGCTTTGTGTCTTTTATTTTATTGTCTTTACACTAATTTGAATCACATTGTTATATTTAATAAAAGCAAATAAGTGTTTACGGAGAAAAAACTTTCGAGATCCCACTTGCTCAGGATCGTGCTTTGTGGTGTTCGTTGAGGGAGAACTTTGTTTAGATGTGAACTTGTGATCTATAATCCGTCAAAACATACACTAGACGAACCGACAATAAAGGTATTAGCGAAGGGAATGAACTTCGCATTAACACCGCGAAAAATCCCGTACGAAGAAATTATCTGCAGTGTTGAGGATGTATGCGGAGGTGTATGGATGTGAAGGAGGCGAGAGAGGTGTGTCAGGATCGTGCCAAATGGAAGTCTGTAGTCTCTGCCTACCCCTCTGGGTGACAGGCGTGAGTGTTTATGTATGTTATGTATGTATGTTGAAGATTGTCTGTTTAAGAATAATATCGGAAAGGAAGATTTGGAGGCTATACGTCAAGATATTTCGTCCTTGTTACGTCGTAGTTCAGTGCCGAAACCAAACCTTCCTAAAGACGAATTTACAGCGTTGATTAACTTACGGAACAGACCAGAGCTAACGATTCTCCGCGCGGATAAAGGAAACGCTACGGTAATAATGGACACGTCAGAGTATAGTTTTAAAATACTACAGCTTTTATTGGACGAAAGTAGTATAAAAAGGTCAAAACAGACCCAACGACTACCACGCTTAAAGCAACTAGCGATTTAAAAAAGAAATACTCAGAAAAATTAAATCTCGACGTGAATTCGCTAATACCATCATGTACCAAACCACCGAGGTTGTATGAGTTACCGAAGATACACAAACCAAACGCTCCACTACGTCCTATAGTGAGCCAGATCGATTCACCAACTTATAAGCTGGCACAACACTTGGCAAAAATACTGTCACCACTGAGAGGACATACCAGAGCACACACAAAGGATTCATACCATTTTGTTAGTGAGATAAAAGACCTACATCTCGCTGACAATGAAACTATGGTCAGTTTTGATGTTCAGTCACTATTCACATGCCTACCTCTTGAAGACTGCATCTCAATTGTAACTAGGAAGCTAGAAGATAACAACATGCCTGCTGAATATACAGTATTACTCAAACATTGCCTCACATCTGGCTATCTATTGTGGAAGGAAGAGTTCTACAAGCAAGTAGATGGTGTGGCGATGGGCTCACCTGTATCTCCCATAGTCGCCGACATATTCATGGAGGACTTCGAGGAGAAAGCCCTTCTTACTGCTCCTGTAAATCCAAGATTCTACAAGCGGTACGTAGACGATTTTTTCACCATTTTACCATCTGACAAAGTAAATGCATTTTTAGACCACCTTAATTCTATAAACTCTAAAATACAATTCACAATGGAGTTAGAACCAAATAATTCTTTAGCTTTCCTAGATATTTTAGTCATTCGAAATCCTGATAACACTATTGGTCACACTGTGTATAGAAAAAAGACCCATACCAACCGATATTTAAATGGTGAATCTCACCATCATCCTTCACAGTTAGCTACCGTGGGTAAATCTTTGTTTCAGAGAGCACGAGGGATCTGTGACAGAAAACATTTAGCCGCCGAGCTTCAGCATGTCAAGCAAGTGTTGCAAGACAACAAGCTTCGGATACCGCGCCTACGTCACAGTGACCGAGTGAAGCCGGCCACAGTCGAGCGTGTGCCTGCTGTACTACCATATGTCAGAGGAGTCACAGACAAGGTTGGCTACATCTTGAAGCGAGCTTCCATTAAAACATACTACAAGCCGTCGAAGAAGATTAGTCAATTTTTACCATCCGTCAAGTGTAATATCCCTCTACAAGATGCAGGAGTGTACAAGTTAGATTGTGAATGTGGTCTCTCTTACATAGGTCAAACAAAAAAATCCATAAAAACCCGCGTGAAAGAACATATAGCTGACGTGAAGCACCGACGCTCCGGGAAGTCTGCAGTCTGTGAACATGTTCAAGATCGTCCCCACCATTAAATCAGATTTGATAAACCACAAATCCTCGCAAAAGAACACCGATTCCTACCAAGGATGATACGTGAGGCTATTGAAATTAAAAAACATCCTAATTTCAATAGAGAAGATGGGTGGGTGCTGCCATCTGCTTGGGATCCTATAATTAACAAAATTAAACCCAAACCCAAGCATACCACTGCAAGACTTCAAGATACTGTAAGTTCGTTTTGCGTAAATCGGACCAAAAATTAATATTCAAAAACTGAAGGTAGCCGGGCTAACAATGACATTGGGACGTCAAACATCTCAGTCCCCCCCGTGACCATGGGTGCTGTAAAGCACTCGAAACGTCGGGAATTAAAAATAAGTAAAATTAGTTAAATAGATGATGAAATGTATATTGAATAATTATTATGATGTATTTAAGCGAATTCTTCTTGCTTCTTTGCTCTCTTAATAAGGTCGTGTACCTTTATCATGGCTTTTGCCTAGATCGGCAACATTCTGTTATTAATTTTATGTCTTTAGAATGAGGGTGCTCAGAGTAATTGTTAGAAATAATTCCAGTCACTAAATTGCACCATCACACATCACGACAAAACTGGCGATACAATCCATATAAACTTAATGATTGACTGAATCGACTAAAATGTTGTAGAGCGTTATACGTGGTCACGCTGTAGTCATATTATGTTTGTAGCACGAATGGGTCGGCTCGATCGGGGTAGGACCTCGCTTTCGCAGAATACCAGCGTGAAAAAGCAGCTTAATGCTGCTGTATTTCGTACGTTGACTGTAGTGAACCGGAGACCCTTTTTACTGAAAACGAGGCATTTCATTTTAGTCCTCACGGATGACAACGCATCCGCATTTTGATTTGTTATCGAGTATAGATGTAGATGTCTATGGGCCGCAGTATTCATCCATATAACATCAGGTGGTGTGCTCGTTTGTCACTCGTATTCTATAATAAAATACCGTACCATTACCGTTACAGCCTATAAAAGTCCATTGCTGAACATGGGACTCAATCATAGGGGGGTTATTTGCCATAGTTCCCACGCTTGGCAAACGTGTCGGCAACGCGTTTTTTTCCCAGTCGTTATCAGGAATACGCTGCTGCCCATCTCCTGTTTCGAGTTCCCTCTGTCGTTTCTTACGACACTCATGGCATGATATGGGGTAGTGGATATTCTTATGAAAAACTTCTCATATTTGAATTTGTCACCATGATCGGTATCGGTAGAAACGATAAATTTATTACAATAAATATTACAGAATAACCTGTTTAATGTAACATATTACTCTATAAATTATTAATACGCTTAGAATACGAATAGAATACGAACAGTTTGATTTGAATGCGTGGTACTCGTACCAGCAAAGTCTAACCCGGTGTGCATAAAAGGCTTTGCAGATTGTGTTTCACGGCAAGACCTAAGGTCCGCCATTTCCAGGAATGACGGCCCAGGACGAACTCGAAAGCACCCGTCAGTGCACCCGATGGCGAATTAAGTTACGTGCAGAAAGAATCCAGAAATTCTGACGCAAAATAAACATCAACAATTCGCGGGCCAGCGTGACAATTTAATTTATGGTGATGATCAACTAATAAATTCAAAATATGATCTTTACGTGGTAAAACCATAGGGTGTATACAACAAAAGGCTGAAGACTCGCCGGGCGTCTGGTTAGAGAAAAAGGAGAGAGAGGGATTTAAGTTTAAGTTATGTAATGAGAGTTTCCACAAGTTTTTCTGCCATAAGGGTGGCGCCACTTTGGAATGAGGTGAAATATTTAACAGATCTCATGGCGGGTAATTAATTTGTGGAAATGTAAATGTTTGTTACTAAAATATTTGTTATATTTTGCATTAATTAGCTTACGGATGACGGAACAAAAATACGGACATGGATGACGGAATAAAGGTCGAAGAATTAAAAAGAGTTCAAATGTGTATAAATTAAAGAGCACACCACGGAGGGTTTGTTTTGTGTACATACAAGGTTATTTTGCAATAACAAATGCCAATGTCAAATTTGCAAAAAAGGTTCAGAATAAGTAATACAATAGGTAAACGGTGGGGAGAAACTAATTAAAAACAATCTCAAACATAAAAACCACGTAAAGATCATATTTTGAATTTATTAGTTGATCATCACCATAAATTAAATTGTCATGCTGGCCCCGAATTGTTGATGTTTATTTTGCGTCAGAATTTCTGGATTCTTTCTGCACGTAACTTAATTCGCCATCGGGTGCACTGACGGGTGCTTTCGAGTTCGTCCTGGGCCGTCATTCCTGGAAATGGCGGACCTTAGGTCTTGCCGTGAAACACAATCTGCAAAGCCTTTTATGCACACCGGGTTAGACTTTGCTGGTACGAGTACCACGCATTCAAATCAAACTGTTCGCTGTATCGTTGGTATTGCGCAAAATCGTTGGTATTGCGCAAATGATATAATTTGCGATTGTCTACTTTCCTTCCATTGCAATGTAGTGTGCCTTTAAGGTAAGAGTGAATAGCCTTATGTCTTAAACCAATACGCTATACCATTCTCGGCGATATCCTACCACTTACCATCAGGTGGGATAGCTATCAAGCACTGTAGCTTATAATAAGTAAAAAATACGTTTTAATAACCACTGTTATTAAACAAACATTTCGTAATTTTCCATCTTTTGGTGATTTAATTCAGTTTTATTGTTCTCGGTAGTCTTCATGAATATTTAAGCGTATTAATAATTTATAGAGTAATATGTTACATTAAACAGGTTATTCTGTAATATATATATTTATATTTTTTTTTTTATATATATTTATATATATATATATATATATATATATATATATATATAGTTATAATAAATTTATCGTTTCTACCAATACCGATCAATGCATTATTTTAACGTATTTTTCCCTCGCCTCACAACGCGTGAGCGTATGGGAGTGCTCTACTCTCGTAATGCCCCTATGTGACGATTTTGCAACATAAAATTATTAGTATGTCTCACCATTTAGATACTAAATCAATAAAAAAGTAAAGATGTTTTGGAAACGAGATATATTAAATTATAAAGTCAGCTTATTTTTTATGAATTATTTTATTTATATCTGGCTATTATCTAGGCTGTCGGTTAGTCTGTGCACTTTTTCTGTCTTCACGTTTCGAAAAAACATACGCTACGAAATGAAATGAGTTGTTCTAAATAAGTTTCCATTTATTCTCAGGATAGTCTCTATTGCTGGTTGTTATCAAATTTATAGACATTAAAAATATTTTTTGATGTAAAAAATAAAAACGCTCATGAGGTGTGCACTTTTGTATTTTCCAATTGTTTAAGTTTTTGGACGTGGAAACGTTATGTGGTTTCTCACAATAGGATTAGTCATATAAATTGTGCAATTTGTGTAATCGGGTAGTGCGGTCATTACAGCCCCTGTGTCAAGTACATACAGCGCACGCGCGGTTAGCTTTGAGATAAGTCACGGACGAGTCGCGTGTGCGACGCGTGCGGCTGGATTGCTATTTACCGAAGTAGAAATCATACAAAAAATTTAAAGATGTCTAAAGTCAGTTTGATGCAAATTGACATTTTCGTGCTGTTATTAATATTGCTAAATTAGTTTTAATGAGAAGAACAGAGATTTAACGAAAACTGATTAATTGTATTAAAAAATAAAATTGTAATTTTTTTTATCTGGCACCACTTGAACCAAACTTTTAAAGTTCAGTAATTATTCTAATAGAAAAAAAAAAACACTACAATTATTTGTACCAGTATGCTTAGATGGAGACTTACCTAATTATAAATGCAATTTGCTTTGTTTTTATAAAAACGAGGCCAATATGTTGCGACTTCATTATTTTAAAGCAATGCCTATTATTTCATATTTTATGATGAAATATGGATCTGTTATTTCAAATAATAGTTTTATATTTAATCTGTAAAGTAAGCTTTAATTTATTGTATCCCTAATATGAGTCGACGGTTATGTCCCCTAATCTTTATTTCGGCGTTAATATGAAATCAGGATTACACTCCATTAAGTTCGGCTTCAGTGATCGAATAGTTGAATAAATAAAGATTAGAGGAACTGCTGCTTAAGTGCCGTGAGAGTGACTTAGAAAAATAAATCTCTCGTCATTATAGGGTATTTAAATATAATTTTTGTGGGATTAAAGGATAATTTTTTTATATGTGCGAGCAGCTATGCAAGTCAGGGAAGGAGACCTAAAAGATCATATCGCCGCTATGGCTATAGGTCACTGCTGAGCCCTATATCTTCAATGAATAGAAGGAGTTGCTTAGTCGTGAGCAATTTCACTTCTTCTGGGCAGAGTACAAAATTTCTCAGATGAGTTTCCCATTAGCCCATTAAGGATCCTCAATCAATTAGGATGTGTAGAGGAGTTTCTTCCGTTATGAAATAGAATCGACACAGCCTTGAGTCGCTTAGTCCCAGGATGGACATGTGCTTTTTAAGACAACAGTGTCCAGTTAGGGCTCTTGACAGAATGCGCAATTTATTTTTACTTAATAAAATTAATATTGCCATAGGATCATACTGGGACGCAAGCCCCAGTTGTTGCCGACCAAGCGACTGCACGTACCTAAAGTAATGTTGGTTGTGGGGTCAACATTTTTAGATGTCAGGTCTCCAATTAGCAGTGATATGGGGCTACTGTCTAAGGCGCCCTCTATATCTAGAAAGGTACAAAGAGCTATTTCTTTATCCTCCAGTGCTTTTTCGACCCTGTCAATGACACTGATCAGGACTGTTTCGGTAGATTTGCCTATGCGGTAAGCACGCTGGTTGTGATGTATATATGTATAAGGGATGTAGCTAGAGCTACATCCCTTATACATATAATATCTATTTATAACCTTTTCCAATGTCTTAAGAAGAAAGGAAGATAGGCTTATAGGTCTAAAGGATTTTGGTAAAGCTTAGTATGTGTAATTTTATTGGTAGCAAAGGTTATGTCTAACACTTCTTGCCTAGACGCGTACAAAGGTGTACGGTGGCGTACACCCTAAGCTTAGGCTTACCAGGCGGTTGGAGATAAGAAAAGCATAAAGTAACTCACTTCTTTCGTTGATATTAGTGCTTCCCCAGGCTGTGTGGTGCGCATTTGCATCACAACCCACCACAAGTTCGGCGTTATGTTTTCGGACGAACTCCGCCACTCGCTCTAACTCGATGGTAGGATATGAGTTCTCTCCTGGAAGATAGGCTGAGCAAATGATTACTCTAGCCCCTGTGCATCCCTTGAGCTTTACGAAGGATTAAAGGATAGTACAAACGATGTTATGTCCCACGCATGTACTCTAATCACTTTTACATAAAAAAAGTTTTATTATTATCTGGAGTATTTATAAAGTATTTTCATCTGGTTGGGCTGAATAAATATATAAAAGGATGTAATAAATAAATATACATAATTATATATTAAATATACCTACGAATATAAATAATACATAAATAAATAAAAGCCCAGATAGATGGAAGCCCTCGGCAGGGGAGACCAAACGGCCGAGGGTTAGGGGGAAAGGGAAAGAAATCGGTATCGAGGAGCACCGCCTTCTGTATTTGAATTTTGAACCCGGAGCGGTCCGTCACGAAGTCTCAGTCGCCTCAGATTACCCAAGAGGCAGACCGGGATTAGCCTATCCGCAGAGACGACTACAGGACTAATTTCGGTCGGCAGACCAACCCATCTGTTGGTCATCTCGTGAGTCTGGTTAAAATATTTTGTTTTCTTATCTGTATCGGCTTTCACGAGGTTCGCGGCATACGGAATGGTAATGTCGACCAAAAATATCCTTGACTGCGCTCGGTCCATCAGCACAATGTCAAGCTTATTCGTAAAACTATTCTTACGAATAATCTTGACATTGTGATAATGGCCTGGTCCCAGTAGAGCTATAGGATGTATCTCCGATAGTTGTTGTTCTTAATAACTTGATCCTGTAGACACAACCCTCGGTTTCTCCGAAGAGATCACGAAACGTGGTTAGTTGTGGGAGGCGGCTGTATCTACAAAAGGTTCATGTAGAATCTTGAAGAACCTCCCGTGTAGCTCCTTCTCCTTCTATAAGGTCTCCTGGTCGGCAATGCAATGTACTGCCGGGTCCTGCATTGCTTGTTGGCTAATGATACAGTGGTAAGTCCTTTATCACAAGAAATGACGTCTTTATAGAATTGATCATCCGATCCCGCGAGGAAGTAATTAAGGAAGCTGCACACTTCGCGATTATACATGGTGAGCGCGCCTAAAAAGCCACGCCCACCATGCTTTCGCGGTAAGTACAGCCTCATTACCGACGATCTCGAATGATGCACTCTATGGGACGTCATGGTAGTGCGAACTTTTCTACCCAGGGCTTAAAGTTCAGTCTGAGACCACCTGAGTATGCCAAAGGTATACATGTGGACAGGCATGACCCACCCGACCCGGTTTTTAAGTTGACGGACATAAATAAGTCTATACCCTCAGAGTTAGCAATCTTTCGCCATTCAACATGGAGTACCGCACACTCATCCGTCCCCAGCTCCATTCTAATAGAGTCGCTAAAATCACAAGTGATGTTTAGCAATTCCACAAGACGGGAGCGACGGATGCATTGCACCACTTTGCTAATGACCACGTCAATGAGAATTGTTTCCTTAGTTCCACGACCACTGCCATGACATCCATTTTGAGCGCACGACATCACCTGATTTGAGTCCGGATGACGAGTGATTCCCGCGCTCAAAATGGATATTAGATGTTAGCGCCTTGTTCGTCGATAGACACGTGATGGGGCGGTATTTGCTCGGGTCTGTGGTATCCTGGTCAGAGCCAAATGAGTGATCCCAGTAGTGAAGAGGTCCGGGAGCGACTTCCCGTCGATCACAGCGTGACACACCACGAACCCTTTCAGCCAGTAGTGATGCAGTTTGTCGAGCCCCGAATATTTTAGTTCAGGGCCTTACGGACCGCTTCAGCTCCATCAGCCGGCGTTATGATAACGGGGTCCATAGACGTAACGCTCGCATACTGACTCGCCACAACTCCCTTCCATGGACCCTCGCTATGGTTTACGGGCTCTGACTACAGAATGCGAAAGTGTCAGCCTGATTCGGTTCTGCGCCACTTATCATTGGTCGCTCGATGATCACTGAAAGAGACGATTCTGGTTGAACCATATCGATCTCTCGGTATGTCGCCGAATCCGCTTGCCACAAGCAGCGATTCTCTGCTTCGGGTTGTCTATGCGCTCCGTCTGTTTTTGCCTTATATTATTATTATTATAGGGGAGTTTCATTTGTCTGCCTTTGGTCACATATCTCTCAATATTCCACAGCTGAATTATTTGTTTAAGAGAATTCATTGTTGTCGTTAGACTTGTTTGAAGGACAGGTAAGCGATTGCATCATTTAATTACTAAAAGACTACTCGCATAAAAGTTTGGGATGTGTATATAGTATGCTTACGTACGGCTGTTGGGAGCGTTGCCCTGTACACTATGTGATAGGGACAACTGACTACTATAGAGATAATAAATTAAAGAATTGACTGTACTAAATTAGTTTAATATGTACTATACAGACGCAACCCAACAATGAAACCGTGCGATTAGTAACGTGAGCGAAGTTGTTCTGACCGACCGGCGACCAGCGAACCGCTGCTTTTGTACCTTGCTTTGGCTGTCTAGCATACCCCCCCCCCCGCTAAAAGTACGCGATGAATTGCTGATGCACTTATGTCAAGCGCAACCTTGTCTTCACCGATGGCATTTATAGCTTTATCGAAAGAGACTCTGTACATGACAGCACGTCGCCGCTGTCTACGTTTACACAAAAGTAGGGAAATTATAATGTTTCCTTTTGTTGCCTCATATTTATTTGTAGGTTAATTTAAAAAGTTCTCTGACGTAAAAAGACTGTTAACAATTACTGTACCTATAACGGCAAAGTAAGCCATATAAGGCAAATTGTCTCAAGCTGTCCTTGTTACTTGTTGCTTGCTTTCAGTGCGTTATAGTTTTATGCGACTTCTGGATTTTTTAAGAATGCGTCAAATGACGTAAAACATTTATCAACTGATTAACAAATACAACAATAAATATAATATAACATGGTCTTAGACTTTGAATAGGATTTTTTTATTTCGAAAAGAACCCTAGATGCGATATATTCGTGTACCTAGATGATTATGTCATCTTTTTTAATGAATTTACAGTCTCATTTTAAACGCGACTTCGGACCTAAATATGAATGCAAATTATTAAGGATCCAGATCTCTTTAGCCAAGCACATTAATCTTAGATCTCACTTATCATTTAATTAGATCCGTGTCGAGCTCCCTTGCGGCTTCAATTTTATTTTATAACGTCATACACACGTCTCTCCCTTAATAACTAGAAAACATAATTAAATTTGCAATTGTTCAAAAGTTAACGTTAAAACTAGACTTAAATCTCATTAATTAAAGTTCAAAATGCTGTACATAGATCGATTTGTATAACAGTACATTTTGTATTGTTGCAGTGATGGCGCACGTCCCTGTGTTGTGGTCGAATCCTATTCGTTACTGGTCGAAGTGCGTAACAAATAAATAGGGCTTTGCAAAATTTCAAATTATATGTAAGAAAATAAACCTTCAATATTAATATACATGTATGTTTTAAATAAATAAATTACTTTCTCTATATTTTAAGTAGTATTTTTTAATGTAAATAATTATTATAATATACTGTCTTTTGAACGAGTTGAGAATCGAACGGTCTAGACTTTTATCTCTTAGGCCGCGTTTCCACCTGCATGAAAACTTCACCAAGAAGTGTCCAACAGTCTATCAGAGAGTAGCTTGCAGATGTAAACTACGTAGCAAGTGCACCTGCGACAAGTTGTCAAGCGATCACTGCAAGTTGTTGCGAGTGCAACAGATTGCAAGTCTTAATACACACCAATTCGCATCAGATCTCGCTGCTTACTGATCAAGTTTCATATATCTCGCAAAATTACACGTGTTTTAAAATAGGTCTTGAGAGTAATTCAAGATGAGCATCTCTGTCTTTATAAAATGCACCCATATTACGGGGCGATTATTTTGCGTCCCATATCGATGATCATGTTCTTACGGGTAAAACATTGGTTTTTACTGTCGAGCACCTTTCTGGAGAGTCTCTGCAAATAACATTAGATATCTACTTTTACTGAAATCTTTTAAAATTTTTATAATGTTAACTTTATCCATAATAGTGACAATAGGTTAAAGTGCGTTTGGGGAGGCCCCTGGGCCATCCCAAAGTTTTGTAATAATGATAAGAACATAATTGTTGATAAATGTTATTAACAGTGTATCCATGGGTGTATTCCGGTGTCAAAGATAGAACCAATATAATTACAGGGTATGAGTCTATTATAGTCCTCAGACGTAATAAGAAATTTCCAAGTTCTTTTGTTAAATGTCGAAAGCCTGCATTCATTGCTTGCAGTAGCTAATCATCATAAGATGGACCGTTAGCTCAAATATTACTTTATACAATAAAAAGTGATGACAATTAGATATATAAGATATCTATAATGACTTTTGTCATTATGACATAAGTGTGTAATACGAAAGTTTGGGATGTGAGTAACTGGTAACAAAATCTTAAAAAAAGTCAAAAGCAAAGCATTGACAACCCTGATCACAACAGAAACTGCATTTAATGTCTTGCGCGCTTTCGCCGGATATTAAGCCCCCAAACTTAATCATGTCCCTCTTCTCTTACAATATCGAACAGTAGAAAAGATTTTTTGACGCGGCTCATTATCCGGCCGGTATATTCCCACGACTTAAAAGATTTTTTAAGCTACCATTTTATTTTTACAATTAGATCCGTGAGGTAATGCGTTCACGCTGCATAATTTCGCCGTTGTTCAGTGGGTTCCAATGCGGCCCTAACGTGCAATTTTTGTAATTGAATGAATACAAGATTCGCGTCACAAAACGCGTACGTAATTTATCTATTGAGAATAATTTTGTTAGTTCGTTCACGTGATACGAATATTTTAAAGCGCGAGGGACTTGCGTGAAATTACATGGTGATGACTTTTGGAGGTGTAAGGAGAACTTCTCCAACATTTTCTTAAAATGTTAATATCACCTGGACGCGGTGCATTACCAATACAGCCTAAAGTTTACTCATGAAGTTAGGCCTCCCCTAGAGATGGTCTCATGGAGGGGATTTTGCTACAGTTGCCACGCCTGACAGGCGGGTTGACAACTGTAGTTTTTAATAATTTTGAGTTTTTTTTTAAATAATTAAATAGTATTTATTTTCTTCCACATATTATCAGTACTTTATAATAGACTAAGTAATAGTAAACTTATGCAGCTAAATAACAGCTATAAATTTAAACTCAATATAGATTACAACTACTTGTAAACAAAAGTACATTTAAATAGACTTGTTCAATTTGGAGAAACCGTTTAAAAATTATTAAAATATATTAGGTGTACATATAAACCTAGGCTGCACTAAAAGTATCGGGAATGGAATATTTCCACTGATCCCGTCATATTAAAATCTTTTTAATTGATAACTCCTTGGTTTTAAAAATCAAATACCATTTAATTATTTCTTAAATTTACGCGAACACTACACATTGAATAAAACTATTATTTACGGATTTTATCGCGTTTAATTACTTTAATTTATTTTTATTATTATCCCGACGTTTCGGGTGCTTTACAGCGCCCATGGTCACGGGGGGGACTGAGATGTTTGACGTCCCAATGTCATAGTTAGTCCGGCTACCTTCAGTTTTTTAATATTAATTTTTGGTCCGATTTACGCAAAACGAGCTTATAGTATCATGAAGTCTTGCAGTGGTATGCTTGGGTTTGGGTTTAATTTTGTTGATTATAGGATCCCAAGCAGATGGTAGCACCCAACCATCTTCTCTATTGAAATTTGGATGTTTTTTAATTTCAATAGCCTCGCGTATCATCCTTGGTAGGAATCGGTGTTCTTTTGCGAGAATTTGTGGTTTATCAAATCTAATGTAATGGTGGGGACGATCTTGAACATGTTCGCAGACTGCAGACTTCCCGGAGCGTCGGTGCTTCACATCAGCTATATGTTCCTTCACGCGGGTTTTTATAGATCTCTTTGTTTGACCTATGTAAGAGAGACCACATTCACAATCTAGCTTGTGCACACCTGCATCTTGTAGAGGAATATTACATTTGATGGATGGTAAAAATTGACTAATCTTCTTCAGCGGCTTGTAGTATGTCTTAATGGACGCTCGCTTCAAGATGTAGCCAATCTTGTCCGTGACTCCTCCAACATATGGTAGTAGAGCAGGTGCGCGCTCGACTGTTGCCGGCTTCACTCGTTCACTTTGACGTAGGCGCGGGACCCGAAGCTTGTTGTCTTGCAATACTTGCTTGACGTGCTGAAGCTCCGCGGCCAGATGTTTTCTGTCACAGATCCCTCGTGCTCTCTGAAACAAAGATTTACCCACGGTAGCTAACTGTGAAGGATGATGGTGAGATTCACCATTTAGATATCGGTTGGTATGGGTCTTTTTCCTATACACAGTGTGACCAATAGTGTTATCAGGATTTCGGATGACTAAAACATCTAGGAAAGCTAAAGAATTATTTGCCTCTAACTCCATTGTGAATTGTATTTTAGAGTTTATGGAGTTAAGGTGGTCTAAAAATGCAGTTACTTTGTCAGATGGTAAAATTGTGAAAGTGTCGTCTACGTACCGCTTGTAGAACCTTGGATTTACAGGAGCAGTAAGAAGGGCTTTCTCCTCAAAGTCCTCCATGAATATGTCGGCGACTATGGGAGACACAGGTGAGCCCATCGCCACACCATCTACTTGCTTGTAGAACTCCTCCTTCCACAATAGATAGCCAGATGTGAGGCAATGTTCAAGTAGTATTGCATATTCTTGAGGCATGTTATTTTCTTCTAGCTTCCTAGTTACAATTGAGATGCAGTCCATAATAGGTAGGCATGTAAATAGTGACTGAACATCAAAACTGACCATAGTTTCATTGTTAGCGAGATGTAGGTCTTTTATCTCACTCACAAAATGGTATGAATCCTTTGTGTGTGCTCTGGTATGTCCTCTCAGTGGTGATAGTATTTTTGCTAAGTATTGTGCCAGCTTATAAGTTGGTGAATCGATCTGGCTCACTATGGGACGTAGTGGAGCGTTTGGTTTGTGTATCTTCGGTAACCCATACAACCTCGGTGGTTTGGCACATGATGGTATTAGCGAATTCACGTCGAGATTTAATTTTTCGGAGTATTTCTTTATTAAATCGCTAGTTGTTTTAAGCGTGTTAGTTGTAGGGTCTGTTTTGACCTTTTTTATATGTACTTTCGTCCGATAAAAGTTGTTGTATTTTAAAATTATATTCCGACGTGTCCATTACTACCGTAGCATTTCCTTTATCCGCGCGGAGAATCGTGAGTTCTGGTCTGTTCCGTAAGTTATTTATCTTGACGAATTTACAGCGCTAAATAACTTACGGAACAGACCAGAACTCACGATTCTCCGCGCGGATAAAGGAAATGCTAAGGTAGTAATGGACACGTCGGAATATAATTTTAAAATACAACAACTTTTATCGGACGAAAGTACATATAAAAAGGTCAAAACAGACCCTACAACTAACACGCTTAAAACAACTAGCGATTTAATAAAGAAATACTCCGAAAAATTAAATCTCGACGTGAATTCGCTAATACCATCATGTGCCAAACCACCGAGGTTGTATGGGTTACCGAAGATACACAAACCAAACGCTCCACTACGTCCCATAGTGAGCCAGATCGATTCACCAACTTATAAGCTGGCACAATACTTAGCAAAAATACTATCACCACTGAGAGGACATACCAGAGCACACACAAAGGATTCATACCATTTTGTGAGTGAGATAAAAGACCTACATCTCGCTAACAATGAAACTATGGTCAGTTTTGATGTTCAGTCACTATTTACATGCCTACCTATTATGGACTGCATCTCAATTGTAACTAGGAAGCTAGAAGAAAATAACATGCCTCAAGAATATGCAATACTACTTGAACATTGCCTCACATCTGGCTATCTATTGTGGAAGGAGGAGTTCTACAAGCAAGTAGATGGCACCTGTGTCTCCCATAGTCGCCGACATATTCATGGAGGACTTTGAGGAGAAAGCCCTTCTTACTGCTCCTGTAAATCCAAGGTTCTACAAGCGGTACGTAGACGACACTTTCACAATTTTACCATCTGACAAAGTAACTGCATTTTTAGACCACCTTAACTCCATAAACTCTAAAATACAATTCACAATGGAGTTAGAGGCAAATAATTCTTTAGCTTTCCTAGATGTTTTAGTCATCCGAAATCCTGATAACACTATTGGTCACACTGTGTATAGGAAAAAGACCCATACCAACCGATATCTAAATGGTGAATCTCACCATCATCCTTCACAGTTAGCTACCGTGGGTAAATCTTTGTTTCAGAGAGCACGAGGGATCTGTGACAGAAAACATCTGGCCGCGGAGCTTCAGCACGTCAAGCAAGTATTGCAAGACAACAAGCTTCGGGTCCCGCGCCTACGTCACAGTGAACGAGTGAAGCCGGCAACAGTCGAGCGCGCACCTGCTCTACTACCATATGTTGGAGGAGTCACGGACAAGATTGGCTACATCTTGAAGCGAGCGTCCATTAAGACATACTACAAGCCGCTGAAGAAGATTAGTCAATTTTTACCATCCATCAAATGTAATATTCCTCTACAAGATGCAGGTGTGTACAAGCTAGATTGTGAATGTGGTCTCTCTTACATAGGTCAAACAAAGAGATCTATAAAAACCCGCGTGAAGGAACATATAGCTGATGTGAAGCACCGACGCTCCGGGAAGTCTGCAGTCTGCGAACATGTTCAAGATCGTCCCCACCATTACATTAGATTTGATAAACCACAAATTCTCGCAAAAGAACACCGATTCCTACCAAGGATGATACGCGAGGCTATTGAAATTAAAAAAACATCCAAATTTCAATAGAGAAGATGGTTGGGTGCTACCATCTGCTTGGGATCCTATAATCAACAAAATTAAACCCAAACCCAAGCATACCACTGCAAGACTTCATGATACTATAAGCTCGTTTTGCGTAAATCGGACCAAAAATTAATATTAAAAAACTGAAGGTAGCCGGACTAACTATGACATTGGGACGTCAAACATCTCAGTCCCCCCCGTGACCATGGGCGCTGTAAAGCACCCGAAACGTCGGGATAATAATAAAAATAAATTAAAGTAATTAAACGCGATAAAATCCGTAAATAATAGTTTTATTCAAACACCATTTATTTATTTAAAAAAAAAGATTCGTCGTTGAGAAAATGGAATTGACTCGAGAAAATTCAAGAGCGATGATTTATTATGACATGCGAGGTGGTTTAACACAAAAACAGTGTGTTGACCGGATAATTTCTGCATTTGGTGATGAAGCTCCATCCAAAACCACAATTTATCGCTGGTTTGCTGAATTTCAACGTGGACGTGTCAAGCTCAGTGATGATCCCCGTCAAGGTCGTCCAAAAATTGCAGAAATGCTGTGGGTAAGCTGATTGAGCAAGATCGACATGTGACATACCCCGAAATTCAGGCAACTTTAGACATGGGCATGAGTCAAATACAAATAATCTTGCATGAACAATTAGGTGTAAAAAAGTTGTTTTCCCGATACCGCATTCGCTCTGTGAGGAGCAAAAAGCGGTTCGCATTACTTGGTGCGTCAGAACTCTCTAAAGATTCCACGCAGGATCCTCAAATGCTGTATACAACATCATACACGATACGATATACGCGTACGAACCCGAAACAAAAAACCAGTCACGAGTTTGGGTGTTCGAAAATGAGTTAAAGCCAACAAAAATTGTTCGTTCACGGAGTGTTGCAAACAAAATGGTGGCCACGTTTGTCTCCAAAACTGGCCATGTTACGACTATTCCTCTTGAGGGACAAAGAACGGTTAATGCAGAATGATATGCTAGCATTTGTTTGCCACAGGTCGTTTCTGAACTCCGTAAAGAGAACTGCAACCGCCGCATCATCCTCCATCACGACAATGCGAGTTCTCACACCGCACACAGAACAAAAGAGTTTTAGAGCAAGAAAACATAGAATTATTAGACCATCCGCCGTACAGCCCCGACCTAAGCCCTAATGATTTCTATACTTTCCCTAAAATAAAGTTTAAATTGCGTGGACAGAGATTTTCATCACCTGAAAAAGCTGTGGACGCCTACAAAACGGCCATTTTGGAGACCCCAACTTCCAAATGGAATGGTTGCTTCAATGATTGGTTCCATCGCATGGAATAATGTGTCAAATTTCGCGGAGAATACTTCGAAAAGCAATAAATACATTTTTAAATAGTAATGTTGTGTCACTTCCCTGATTCCCGAAATTTTCAGTGCCGCCGTCGTAGGTCTATTAAATGATATTAATGTGTCGGTTGCGTGTATGTGTGTGGTGTGTAAGTATGTAATAAATATTTAAACAATACGATTGTGGCCGTTGAAGGAAAAGGGGAGATCTCCCGCCGGGCAAGGTGTTATGCCCGGGGAGCGGCCAACGCTCCTTGTGATAGTTCGGAGATGTTCTATATATACTGTTTCTGATTCGGAATGTTGATAGCGTGATTTAGACTTCGGTGTATTTCGATTGTGGCGCGACGACAGCGCCGCTACATCACCCCCTGCTCAGACCGGAGGTCGATAGTGCAGCCTCGTTGTCAACGAATGTGCAAGTGCCAGGAGATTGCCTTGTAGTCTGCAGTGAGTCGAGAAGAAGGCAAGTAATCTGCGAGAGTGCCGTGAAGCAGAGGCGAGCAGTAAGGCTCAGAGCCGTGCCGAACACTGTATAGCGCAGAGAGTAGCTTGAAGGAACAGGAAGCATTATTATTCCAGTGCTGCGGTGAACCTTGTGAAGCTAGATGGCTTGCAGGATATGAAGACTGCAGACGATATCTGCTCGGGAGCGAATGGGTGGGGTATTCTATGACGATGATGAAGCTTGAAGTTTCCGAAAGTTGTTTGGTTGCGTGTATTCAAGATCACGTCGGGGTCACCACTGTGGCCGTGGAAGGAAAAGGGGAGATCTCCCGCCGGGCAAGGTGTTATGCCCGGGGAGCGGCCAACGCTCCTTGTGATAGTTCGGAGATGTTCTATATATACTGTTTCTGATTCGGAATGTTGATAGCGTGATTTAGACTTCGGTGTATTTCGATTGTGGCGCGACGACAGCGCCGCTACACGATCAAATAGTTTTTCTGTTTGTTCGTTGAGTTGTTGCCAGGAAGATGCTTTTCCCCATATCCTGTTTCGGTTTTCTTCTGCCGTCTCTTACGGTACCAGCAGGTACGATGTAGGGTAGTAGATTGCCTCTACTTCGCCACTACACGCTGCCCGGGCGCAATGGCGGTACATTGTTAATAGACAGACGAGCTAGCAACTAACTGATAGCGGAAAATCCATTCGAAATCCAAATTTGGCGGACTGGTTAACGGCAACAGCGGCCTAGTGCAATCAGTGCGAGGGTATCGGCTCTCATAAAGTCAATGCTTCTCTTCTTCTTCGTCAGCCTGTTCACTAGCCTATGCCCACAACTGGATATGAGCATGTTCCATTGAAGAGAAGAAGACGTTGAAGACAAACAGCTTAAATAACAGCTTTTTACTAAATGCATATGAAAGTATATGTAAGGTACTTATTACAAACTACACAATCTTTAAAAATTTTTGTCTGTCTGTCTGTTTTTTTCCGATCTCCGAAACGGCTGGGCCGACTTTGACAGGATTTTCACTGGCAGATAGCTGATGTCAGGAGTAACTTTAGCTACTTTTATTTTAGAAAAAGAATTAGGGTTCCGTGTAGAAAAAATTAAAACCTATAAAACGTAAAACGTAATAAATTCTACGCGGGCGAAGTTGCGAGGAAAAGTAAGTTAATTAATTTATTGGTTATATTTTTATTTTATTTTATAGAATAATATATTTTTAGAATGAATTATTTTTTAGAATAATGGTGAGAAACGAGCACACAGTCCACGTGATGGTAAGTGAATGTTGCGGCCCATAGGAATCCAGAGGAATGGAGAGTGAGAAGGAACGCCTCGTTTTCAGTAAAAAAGGTCTCCGGTTTTCTATAATACCCATACGAAACACAGCAGCATCGAGATGCTATTTTACGCTGATATTCTGAGAGAGCATGGTCCTTCCTAGATCAAGCCGACCCACTCGTGCTACAACCATAATTTAGCTGCTGTATGGCTCTAAAACGTATAAAAGATCTTTTTGGCATATTCCACAGTCGATTCTTACGATGCTAACCAGACGAGATGAGGTGATGAATTTTCATGATGCCGGCACAGTTTTTTTTAAATTAAATGAAGTGCAAAACCAACTTAAAGACCATCTGGATCGTAAGTGGCTACTGCAGGTCACGGATACCTGAAGCAAACATTAAACAAAGCAGGCTACCGATGTGTTGTTGCCACGGAGAACTGAGATGGAATGCCTCACAGCCTTAATAATTAGGGATGAGTAAATACAAGAAAGCACTCGATACTTTTCTTTCGATACCGTGTAGGTATCGAAAGAAAAGTACTTGTGTCGAATCGAATCACACGCTAATTGAGAACGCCCTATATAGTATATTATCAATGGGACAGATTTCCGAATTAAAATTAAAGCCAAGCCACCTACGCTTTTGTCGCTTTAATTGTTTTGTCTTTCTTTTCACAAATATGAAATATTTGGAATCTTGGGCGCAGCTTATATAGAAAAAGGTTGTTTTCCAAATATTTAGAACAATTATTGTTTATACCTTTCCAAAATTGATTTTTTGCGTAATAAGTTAAAATTGTGTTCATTCTTAACTGTATCACTATTATAAAAATAAATAAATAATAAGTAGTAGCCACCTCGACCATGGTAACGGCGGGGCAGGGGGTGCTAAGAATCTCCGGTGGAGGTTCGGTTGCCACCTACGACGACTCGACCTGGCAACATATAACGCACGCACCATGAGGACTGACTAGAAGATACTGGAGCTGGAAGAAGAGGTAGACAAGTTGCGCTGGCATATTATTGGATTATCCGAGGTCCGAAGAGAGGGGGAGGATACGGCAATCCTTGAGTCCGGTAACTTGTTCTACCACCGGGAGGGCGACCATCTGTCCCAAGGAGGTGGCGGATTTATCGTCCACAAGTCTCTCGTCAACAACGTTGTAAAGATTGGGAGTGTGTCGACGAGGGTCGCGTACCTGATACTCAGAATCACCAAACGGTATTCGCTGAAGGTCATACTTTACGCACCAACCTCGGCACATCCCGATGAGGAGGTGGAGGAAATGTATGAGGATATTTCCAGAGCCATGCATTCCTCCAAAACTCACTACACGGTGTTGATGGGAGACTTCAACGCAAAACTGGGCACAAGAGAAAGCGGTAAGCTCAAGGTGGGGAAATTTGGAGTAGGGCAACGGAACCGAGGGGGGCCAGCAGCTGGCCGACTTTATGGAGAAAGAGGGACTCTTTATGATGAACTCTTTCTTCCAGAAGCGGCCCCATAGGAAGTGGACCTGGTCGAGCCCCGACGGTTCGACAAAAAATGAGATTGAATTCACTATGACGACCAGACGCCAACTGTTCGGTGATGTCTCAGTGATCGCAAGGGTGAAAACTGGCAGCGATCACCGAATGGTTAGAGGCACACTGAACCTAAACGTTAAGTTGGAGAGGTCTCGTCTAATGAAGTCAACGCTCCGTCCCCCCTCGTGCTCTAATCCAGAATCCCGAAACCTTTCAGCTCGAGTTACAAAACCGCTTTCAGTGCCTAGAGGATTGCAATGCAGTGGACGATATGAATGACAAGCTCGTAGAAACTGTCCATACGGTCGGAGCTAAGTTCTGCAAGACCCGCCGCAGAAGAACACAAAAACTCTCCGATCACACTCTTAATCTCATGGCATGTGAGATGAGGCTGCAATCGTCAACAGATTTGACAGCATACAGGCAACTGAACAGACAGATCTCCAAATGCATGCGGCGAGACTTACGCAACTTTAATACTGCTCGCATTAAAGAAGCGATCGAGCGGAACCAGGGCTCCAAAGTTTTTGCCAGAGATCTGTCTGCTAGAAAGAGCCAACTGTCAAGGCTGAAGACTGAGTGTGGCAACATCGTTTCCGGGACACCTGAGATTCTGAGTGAGATTGAGAGGTTCTATGGACAGCTGTACACATCATCGTTGGAGCTACACGCAAGTGTGAGTAACGATCCAAGAGCAAGTCTTATCCGACACTATTCCGATGATATCCCGGACGTCAGTCTGAGCGAGATTAGAATGGCTCTCAACCACCTTAAAAACGGCAAGGCCCCGGGTGAGGATGGAATTACAGCGGAGCTTCTGAAAGCGGGTGGAACACCGGTACTTGAAGTCTTTCAGAAGCTCTTCAATTCCGTCCTCCATGGTGGCACCACTACTCCGGAGGCGTGGAGCAGAAGCGCGGTGGTCTTGTTCTTTAAGAAAGGCGACAACGCTCTCTTGTAGAACTACAGACCGATTTCCCTTCTGGACCGCGTTTACGTGCTGTTTTCGAGAGTCATTACGAATCGTCTCGCACGCAGACTCAACGACTTCCAGCCTCCCGAACAAGCCGGTTTCCGAAAAGGCTTCAGTACCATAGACCACATACATACCCTGCGGCAGATTGTACAGAAGACCGAAGAGTACAATCTGCCACTTTGCCTGGCATATGCTGACTATGAGAAAGCCTCTGATTCCGTCGAAATTTGGGCGGTGCTACAGTCTCTTCAGCGGTGCCTAGTTGACTGTCGGTATCTTGAAGTGCTGAAGTGTTTGTACAGTAGGGCTACGATGGCTATCCGAGTACAGAACCAGAGTACGAAACCTATCCAACTGCAGAGAGGTGTAAGACAGGGTGATGTTATATCCCCGAAACTCTTCACCGCTGCGTTGGAAGACGTTTTCAAGCTACTGGACTGGAAAGAATACGGTATTAACATCAATGGCGAGTACATCACTCACCTTCGATTTGCCGACGATATAGTTCTTATTGCAGAATCGCTGGAGGACCTTAGCACTATCATGTTTAATGTCCATGTCACACCTATGCCGGTAATTGTTGGGAGCACTATGCTCGAAGTTGTTGACGAGTTCATTTACCTGGGACAAATAGTCCGACTAGGTAAGTCCAACTTCGACCGAGAGGTCAATCGACGGATTCAACTCGGCTGGGCAGCGTTCGGGAAATTACGTCACATCTTCTCGTCAGGTATACCTCAATCTCTGAAAACTAAAGTGTACAACGAGTGCGTATTGCCAGTGATGACTTACGGATCTGAGACGTGGTCCTTCACCGCTGGCCGTATGAGGACGCTCAAGGTCACTCAGCTAGCTATGGAGAGGGCTATGCTCGGAGTTTCACTGCGTGATAGACTTAGAAATGAGGATATCCGCAGTAAAACCAGAGTGACCGACATAGCCCAACGGATTAGTAAGCTGAAGTGGCAATGGGCCGGCCATATAGCTCGAAGAACCGATAACCGATGGGGAAGAAAGGTTCTCGAGCGGCAGCCTCGTACCGGTAGGCGTAGTGTAGGGCGACCCCCCACTAGATGGAGTGACGACCTGGTAAGACATGTAGGAAGTCGATGCATGCGGGTGGCTCAGGACCGTGCTTTGTGGCATTATTTGGGGGAGGCCTATGTTCAGCAGTGGACTTGTGAAGGGCTGTGATGATGATGATGATGATAATGAGTAGCCACCTCTATGTTATGCATTTCGTTAGACTATTTCAACTATCACACAATTTTTTATTTTGTACGTAATTAATAACAATTTTTTACTTGAAAAAAGTATCAATATTAGTAAGTACCGATACTTTTGGAGTACTTAAATGAGTAGTATCGTAAAACGTTTTGGGTACTACTCATATAAGTATCGATGTTTTGATGCTATCGGAACATCCCTAATAATAATTAGTCTGATTCTCTTTTCAAACTAGAACGTAGCAGTGTACGCACTGCTATTTGATGGGAGAAGTAGGTAAGAGGTTCAGACCTACCCAGGTGGACTATTAGGCTAAAATGTAGAGTATATATATACAATATACCTCCACTAGCAAGTTTACGTGATAATGCGACATTCAGAAGTAAACTAACAATATAAAATAATATATGATTACAATTTCATAACAGCGGCTTTGAACAAAGGGGGACTCTAATATCCAAATACACCAGAATCCGAAACTCCGTAGATAAAAAAAACTCTTTTGCCTAAACATTACTATTATATTGGAGAAGTTTACTTGGTAGAGTCAAGCTGCGGCTATGTTATTGTTACAGCACGAATTGGTCGGCTCGACCGAAGAACTACCACGCTCTTAAAGAGCGCCAGTGTAAAATAGCAGCATATTTCGTATAATGAGAAGTACCGGAGACCCATATGTTACCCCCAACGAAAAAGAGGGGTGTTATACAGGTTGTACTGTTAATAGTAGTTCAAACGAAATGTAGCGAGAGATGAGATCGTGCCGTATGAGAACAGAGTATTTATACGTGGTAGAACCACGCTGCAGCTATATTATAATTGTAGCACGAATGGGTCGGCTCGACCGGGGAAGGACCACGCTCTCACAGAATACCAGCGTAAAACAGCAGCTTAATGCTGTATTTCGTATGGTGAGTGTAGAGATCTGGAGACCCTTTTTTATTGGTTACGAGGCATTCCGTCTTAGTCCTCAGGGGTGACAATGCACCAGCGTTTTGATTCTTAATCGAGGATAAATGTAGACGTTTATGGGCCACTTTATCCACTCACCATAATACTGTTACAGTTCTCAAGGTTTATTGATGTTGATGATTATATGTATTTAAAATGTATGTAAAATTTATCACCTTAATACGTATAATTTATGCCATTCTATTGAAATAGCAAAAACCTTGCATGTTTATTGCAGTTTCCCAACAACATGAACAGTTTCTTTAGAAAAAAAAATTAAATTTGCAAATTCCTATGAGACAAGATTTTTCATACAACTTCAAGATACTGTGGTGTTAAAAAAAGTACTACGTTTACAATTAATAAAATAATGAAACAAAAAGTTATTACTATTTTATCGCTGAAGGGCCTAATTTTTCGAAAAAAAATTTTTTGTTTTATTTTGCGGTACATCTTAAAATATTGTAAAAATTAGAGATTGTGGCTAAAATTAAGCCAATAATGATATGACGTCACAGAATCTAACACCTAAATCACAAAACAAACAAATTAAAGCCCAAACGATATCCTCAGTCCATAAATGAGATCCGAGATATCCGAGATGTCTACGCGCCGCAGCATCTATTTACCATCAGGTGGACTGTGTGCAATGTTAAGTGCCTGTCACACTAATGTTATAAAAAATTAAGCAAGTACAACAAAAACCGTTATAGTAAATAGTGAGTTAGTTAGAATTCAATTCAGTTATAACTTGTATTATGTTTTAAAGGTATTATAATTATATATATATATACATATATGTGATGTAGATAAAAATCAACGCGGACCATCTGACGCGAGAAATGGAAAAAATACGCTGAACAAAAAAATAGAGATTAAACTGTATTTAAATTTGCATCAGCGGTGGTTGTGATGCAGATGAGTGACGTCACGTGGAGCGAGCCGCCGTGTAACCACCCCTGCTTAATTGACGCCCCCTCCCTGTATTCGTTGTCTAACATTTTTTATTTATTTTTTTAACATTTCTGATGGCATTATGATTAAATAACCCTTTGAGCCTTTTTATGCTGGACGCTATAAAAACTTTGTTTCTCCAAAAAGTTTGACACTACAAATTCATAACGAATATAGTGCCTGACTCGTTACTTATTATATGTTTATCTATATTTAATGTGTTATTAAAAGCTTGAATAAAACTTATCTATTATTATACTTATTGTAGTTTTATAAAACTTATATTATATGATCGATTTTAGTTAATGTGGAAGAAAATGTGTTATTACATTGTAATACCAACAAGAAAGCTAGTCGGAGTAGAGTTAATGCGTAGGCCGAAGGAGCAAAGCCGTGTTATTTGTCAACGAGCCGCCGACGCTGGGGCGGCGCAATCTTAAAATCAATTTTCATTTATTCGCAGATTATCCTCGGTAGCGCGTCCGGTAATGTATTAGGAAGATATAGAATGATCAACGATAAAAAATCATTGAATACATTATAAGTAAGACAGTGAGTTTACTTAAAATTATGTAAAGAAATTTTGGAAGCTATAAAATATTTTGTAGCAACATCGTGGATGGAAATCTTTCAGGCGGAGATCTATACTGCCATATATTGGGGGTATTCGAATCAAATAATTTTGACTTTTAAGTATTTTTCTTAGCTGACTTTAAAATTAATCACCTGTTTACTTGCCAATATGGAAATAAATTTTGAAACAATGGTTAAGATAGATTTTACTAGAGAGTCCAGGATGGGCACCGCAAACCCAAATGGTCACGGGTTCGAATCCGCCATTCGACTAGTCGCTTAATAATTTTTTTATGAACTATCTAGTAAAATTCAGTGTGGTTATAATAGTAAAATTTAGTAGGTAGTGGTTAAAGGGAATATTAATAATGTATTTTGCATCATTGCTAGTATTTAAAAAAAAAAAAGAAAAAAATGGTCTTACTTTCTCTTGAATTACTTTCAGATCAGCGGCAACTCATGAGTCCGCAACGCTTAACAGATTTAGCAATTTCACCATCTGAGAGGAAGCACCAGAGTATCACTGCTACTATTTACAAGATAAATGCCGGTTGAAATTGAAGGGCTTTGAAAGAATCACCAAACCGTCTGAGATGAACTTTATACTATTCTAACCAGTAGCGGTTTGCGTTCTACCCTCATTCCTATAAAATATTCTTTTTTATTATTTACTCATTATCTTTGATACTGAAATATTTCTTTTCTTTGATAGAAATACGCACTATTTATTTTTTGAGTATCCATTCGCATTATATATGATTTCACACTGAATTCGTTCTGAAAACAACTAATAAATAACAATTTTATGAAGTATATCTTTAGTGCCATCACATTAATAACTTCAAAAATAATAAAATAAAAAGACACTATGCATTACACATCTTGAAGAAACTAATTGTTTTGCACCCCTCCGCCCTTACTTATATACCTATTGAAGAAAAAAACGTAGCTCCGTTTAAAATTGCATCGAAACTCTCATTTCCATCAATTATTACAATTATACGTCAGTTGACAAGTCTGTAACTTTTGTTGTACTATATAAACGTATGTCCACAAAACAACCGAATAGACTTGGGCGGTTGGGTCGGTAAAATCTTTACAAATGTGGGCCGTTATCGTGTGTTGCCGGTATTGCCCGATTGACCGTCGGGCCGCGTGTTGCTCAGCCTGAAAAATAACGGATTTATTTAATTTTATGGCAGTGCCGCGTGCTGAATCGGCGATTGGGCTGAGGTTACGAATGGAGGTCCGGCAACTTTATTTATTTTGGTCTGTGATGAAGTACGTGAATGATCTTGATGTTTCTTGGACAGTTTTTTATTCCATTTTCACATCTTGGCTAGCGGAGTTACCATTATGGTATTTTTTAGTACCTTTTAAATTTTATTATATAAAGGTTAGATATGTAATAGCAAAATAGAAAGAATTTTTTATTTATATGATTTGAATTATGAAGCTGAAATAAATGCCGATAAAGTTCACCTTTATAGGATTTTCTTATTTAGTGTTTCGCAACAGGCCATTCTGAAACGCTCATAATATGAATGGGATGTTTTTTATCTGCAGACTATTTGTCAACTAATTTGAGGATTAGTACAAGTATAACGTCCCGGTTTCCCCTGTGTTTACTTTTCCCATGGCTGTGTGGTTCAGCGGTGGGGTAAGACTGATCTCATTAAATTAATCCCTGTAGATAATTTTACGATTTGTCACGTCAGATTTGATTTGCTCGAATTTCGAGTTCAATATTATTCGCTTTGCGTCATTTGTTTTGAAGCGTATTGTGTGCTTTAAAGCCAATTGTGCATAATTAATTTTTTATTGTTTATATCCAGTGTCAGATATTTTAAAATTAATTTTTACAAATATGGTTGAGCCCCCCTGACGTTTTATGTACATGTTATGTTTTATAATTCACTGAAATTGATGTTGAAAGAATAATGATGATAATAGATGAAAATTTTTAATACTTTTATGTGTTCTGAAATAAGTTATTTTTTATTGACATAATAGTGCGTGACTTTACCAATTCAAGCTGATCGAATTGCTACACAATGGTTATTCACTAAAACGAGGTAATTGAAAAATTATCGTAGCGTAAAGTTTTTAATTCACATCGTTGGATAGATTTCGAAAGGAAAGGTAAAACAAACGACGTGTCAACCAGAAGCTGCTTTAAAGTTTAATTTTTTATATGTACATTGTTTAACATTTTTGTTATGAAAACTTATTCTAAATATGTGTAGTACGCCGATTCTATATAATAATTTACTATTTTACGTTGTACCATATTATTTCAAATACCCGTGATAAAATTTTATTAATTCTTTAAAAATATTAAATATCCAAAAAAGGTTTTATCTGATAAGGATATTAGGGGTTTGTTAATATGGTAATTTTGCCATATAACCTCACCGGACGGTTTTTATTAACTCCGAAAAAACCTACCCGGCAGGCGGATAGTCATGGAAATTTTACCACGAATAAAATAAGGTTGCCATAAAACCCCCACGACCACAGATGCACATACAAGTCACGAATTTATGGTTTTTGCACCATGATAATGCACCTGCTCATACTTCATTGCTTGCTCGTCAGTTTTTAGTCAATACAATACTGTAATGATGCTCCATCCTCCATATTCGTCAGACATGGCTCTGTATGACTTTTTCCTATTTCCAAAAATAAAGATAACCTTAAAGGGTCGTTGTTTTAAAGTATATATGACATTAAAAGCGCATCGCTGAAAGAGCTAAAGCCTATCCCAAAGATTGAGTTTGAGAAGTGTTTCGAGGATTTGGAAGCGCTGGCACAAGTTCACAATAACAAATGGGAACTTTGAAGACAACAACATTAATGTAGACGAATATTTTTTTTTCAAAAAACTAATATTCCCGTTATTTTCTGAACACACCTCGTAGATGACAGTTTAACCATTACGTATATACCAGATGTAAGAACTCATAACGGCTACGAGGAACAGGATAAACGTTTTAGACGTATAATATGCTCATCTGCTTGAAAGTATCTTCATTACAGCGAATAATAGTAATGTAATATTATGTTTGTTGCAGTACATATCATAAACTATGTCCATCATTGCATAGTTTATGATATCGGTGAAAAAAGTAGTTTGAGAAATATTGTCATGCATGAGTTGTACTATGTGGTGGCGGTCGTAGACTGTCGATGTCGTAAAAGGCGACATAGGGAAAATTAAAAATTAAAATAGGCAGCAGCATCTTTCTGATAACCACTTAAAATAATAAAAATACTGCGGTTGCCATTCCGTCGGCCAAGCGTGGTAACTATGGCAAACCCTTCCTATGAGGCAATCTATGGGAAAGACCTATGTACCGCAGTGGACTTTTATAGTCTTAATGGATGGATATTAAGCACGTATTTCGTATTTTAACGATTTCATTCTTTGAAAACTACATTGCATTTTAAATATTGTTTCATGGTCGGTGACCAGCGATTATAGATTTAATAGTTTTTTGTTTTTGTTGTGTAACACAAGACAAAAGTAAGACTTTATCCAATAATTCAACCTCATCTCTTTAAGGTTACTCTTGTAATGCTTTTGGCCTTATTTTTTAATAACTTTTTGTACTCTTATTATAAAGGTTGCAGACGCGAAATAACGTATTTTTACGTTATGTTTTTGCACTGATCAAATTTAGGTTTAGAGGTAATTTTTTTCAATAAAACGATACATACTTTAGAGTTTTATCTTTGAGGTATAATCATACAAATTAAGGGAAATGTAAGGAAAATAACGTGACACACACACACACGCACGCACGCACGCACGCACGCACGCACGCACCGCGCACGCACGCACGCACGCACGCACGCATGCACGCGCACGCACTCACGCACGCACGCACGCACGCACGCACGCACGCACGCACGCTTGCACGCACGCACGCACGCTCGCACGCACGCACGCACACACACATATTTTAGAAAGACTTTTTTTGCGCCCGAAGCAAATAAGGGCAACCCTCCGGTAATGGGGGAGGGAGGTAGTGAATGCTCGTAGCATACCACGCAGCCGGCTGCGTGGTTATGTGGAGACTTTTACCCATTAAACACCACCTTTTAGGATTGGCTTAATGATCTAGCGAGAGATCTTTAAGCCGTAAACTGACGCGACCCTCCTTGGCTGAAAGGAGGGCGTAAGCGACGAGAAGCGGCTTAGAAGTGTGCCTAACTAAGTCAGATTATGAGATGAGTGAAATAGGCTCGGCCTGAGCCGCCAGGCGGCAGTTCAGGTCAGCCAAAAACTTGTTGGGGGTCCGAGAGTGAGAGAGTTTCTCGGCCTGCGGATACTAGAGCGAGTGCGAAGAGGGGCTGTATAGGCAGCTGTCTCGCGAATGAGGCAATTTGAGTGGGAGCTTTAAAAAGACCTGTCAATTTTCTTCCTCAAAATTTGATTCTATGTACTCGTATATTCATAACCATTGAACTATTGTTGATAATAAAAGTTATGATAATATTCAAGGATGCAAGCTGCTCAGGACTGGTGTGACAATCTTTAAAGCTTAATATTTACTTGTGTCACTGGTGATGAGCTAAGATGGTAATTATGGTGTATAATTAGTATAATTCCTATGAACTATTAATAGATAAAGTAAAAATTGTTTCAAAATAACTTAAATTAACATGCAAATAATACAAAACATGCTACATTGACAGAGTCAGTTTTTTTATGTATAATTTTAATTATATATCATGGTTTCTTAGAAAAAATATAGAAAATGCTGTAGAATGATTTTCAAAATATATCGTTTTATTATAATCAGAGCAGCGATGTACTTAAAGCTTGCATAATTCGTCAGCGGGAGAGTAAACAAAATTCAAATAAGTATCAAACTTGGCTGTTGGAGCTGTTTTGCATACCATCATTTGCTATTTACCAGGCTATGTCGGATTTTATAGAATCCGTTAAGCGTCAGGTGTTGCCATTGTTTGCTAAATTACTTTATCTAAATAAAATAGTTTTTTTTTTAATTTACGATGTTGCGTTTGTGCTAAAATATACAATATTATTTGTTATAGAATAAGGGGACAAACGAGCACGTAGTCCACATAATGGTAAATGAATACTGTTACCGATAGACATCTACATTTATCCTCGATTAAGAATCATATGCAGGACTAAGATGGAATGCCTCGTACCCAGTGAAAAGGGTCTCCAGTTCTCTATACTCACGATACAAAACACAGCAGCATTAAACTGCTATTTTGCGCCGGTATTCTGTGAGACCGTGGTCCTTCCCCGGTCGAGCCGACCCAATCGTGTTATAACCATAAAATAGCTGTAGCATGGCTCCACAACAAAACAAAATTAGTCTTATTTTAATACCTTTGCCACATGAGCAATTACTCATGTGCATTTACGATTGAATATCACGATGACAACATTTAATTTCCTGGAATATTAGTGATAGTAAAAGCTTTGAATATACAATTATTACCATACAATTATTATTTCTGGAAGATTAAACAGTGGTCGATCATGTTATAGATCTGGCATGAAGTTTTACAGTATTTCTTATGAAAGTAAGGGTAACAAACAAGCACACAATCCTCCTGGTGGTATGGAAAAATGCTACCCATTAATATCTACATCTCGTTTATTTTTTTCTTTCTTTATAGGATAGGGTGACAAACTAGCACACAATCCACCAGTAAGTGGTTGCTGTAGCCCATAGACATCTACATCTATCCTCGATTACTAATCAAAATGCAGATGCGTTGTCACCAGTGAGGACTAGGATGGAATATCTCGTTTCCAGTAAAAAGGTTTTCCGGCTCTCTACACTCATCACACGAAACACAGCAGCATTAAGCTACTATTTGACGTTGGTATTCTGTAAGAGCGTGGTCCTTCCCCGGTCGAGCAAGCCCATTTGTGCTACAACTATACTACTAATATAACTGCAGCACGGCTCTACCACGTATAAAATATGTTTCGAATCAAAATGCAGATGCTTTATTCCCCATGGAAGCTGAGAAGGGAAACCTAGTTATGATTAAAAATGGTCCTTAGGAAGCAGAGCATCATCATGCTACTATTCCACTTTGGTATTCCCTATAGGCGTTGTTTTTTTCCGTTGGAACCGACCTATTCGTGCAGCAGCCATAATACAATGCAGAGTTTTTTTATAGGATAGGGTGACAAACGAGCACATAGTCCACCTGATTGGTAAGTGCTTGCTGTGGCCCATAGATATCTACATCTATTCTCGATTACGAATCAAAATGCAGATGCTTTGTCACCCGTGTGGACTAAGATGGAATGCCTTGTTTCCAGCAAAAAGGGTCTCATGTTCTCTACATTCATCATACGCAACACAGCAGCGTTAAGCTGTTATTTTACGCTGGTATTCTGTGAGAGCATAGTCCTTACCCGTTCGAGCCGACCCATATGTGCTGCAGCCGTAATATAGCTACAGCATGGCTCTACCACGTAAAACGTGTAAATCAAATTAGAATAAGTAGTGAACTCCTATTTCTAAAATGTCTTGTTTCCAAAATCTTCATAGGTACTTTCGCTATGATTATTTTAATGTAATTTTTTGGAGTGTTGGTGTAGTTAACAAGTCCAGCACACTTCATCTCTTTGGATGGCATAAGATGCGACTACGAGGTATGCCAGAAAATCACATGACCTCCGATACATGGCGGTACATCTATTATATTATAGATGCCGGATGTAAAATACCCTGATCGGCAATAGGGAACAACGTTAAAAGCAAGATAAACGTGTTGCTGCGGCAGTTAACTGCCCTTCAAGTATAGTAATTTTGGCAATTTATTTGTTAAATGGAAGAGACTTATATCCAGTGGTGTTTTTTTTATAGGATAGGGTGACAAACGAGCACACAGTCCACCTGATGGTGTTTGCTGTGGTGGCCCATAGACATCTACATCTATCCTCAATTACGAATCAGAATGCAGATGCGTTGGTACCCGTGAGGATTAAGATGGAATGCCTCATTGCCACAGCATTAACCCTGCATGGGTCGCGCCCTAAAAACTGACGTAAGCGGTCGCGTGGAGTACAATTGTAATCCAAATAAAAAACTGCAAATTAAGAATCAAAATGTATTTATTTCACTTTGAATGTAATAAAACTAGAAATATGTACCATACGGAATGAAATAAAAAAAATATATCTTTTATTTTATTTATAACTTAACTTTAAAAAAAAACTTTTATTAATTTGTAAGCAAAAATGGCACATTGATTTCTTAATGAGATCATAAATCATCTTAAGTAATTATCGCTAATCTAATCATTGTTTTTTAAACAAGAGGAACATATGTATTTGGAATGATCCGGACAAACGAATTTATTACATGCTGTGCATAATCGACGAGTGCTCTTATTGCGCGATCTTCTGCAGTCATAGCAGCGACCCAGTCTGCTAGTTGACGATAATGCCGAGGTACTTGGCTGATTTTCAGCTTGGGGAACTTCCAGAAAATCTTTTATTTTGAACACCAGACTTCGTGGTAATGTCTTTCGTTCCAATCTTCTGTGAGCTGATGGTTTCATCCATGCCAATGCCATGGAAATAAGAAAATCACGTCGTACTACCTTTGCAAAATTTTTGTTGGCAGTGTATATGCATAAAGCATTCAAAGCACTCAAATTGAGTAAATCGAAAAAAAAACTGTTAGAGGCCATCGTCTTGAATTTCTAGATACGTCGTATAACGAGGACATTTTGTCTACCAAATCAACACCATTCTTTGTACGATTGTAGTACGTGATCATTTCGGGTTTTTTGTGATCTCCTGTACTGTTATCGATCGTCGCATCGTTATGCATTGTAGACATGACGATTACTACTTTGTTGGACTTTGGTATATAAGATACCAACGTGCAGGGTGTGTGAAAACCAAATTTTGAGGAATAAACAGAATTTCCTCAACGAAACACCTTAGGAACTTCTCTTTTATCTTTTCTTACAGTGCCGACCATTGTAGTTTTGTTCTCGAAAAGTTGCTTTGCAACGTTTAGCGACGAAAACCAATTATCCATGGTAACATTGCGGTTTTTCCCAAGGATAGGTTGAACTACTCGCATCACTACGTCGGCCCGTTCATTGCTCACATGAAAAGGTCCCACGGGCTGCTTGCCGGCGTAAATCTCTAAATTGTATGTGTATGGGTAGTGAACGTCGACAAGGGCAAATATCTTAATCCCATACTTTGAGGGTTTGCTAGGTATGTACTGCCTAAAAGGGCAACGTCCCCTAAAGGCCACAAGCTGCTCGTCCAATGTCATTTCTGCACTTGGAATGAAATGTTGTTGAAATTTGATGATTAACATCTCAAAAACTTCACGTATTGCAGCTAATTTATCAATAATAACACGATCTTTGCGATCATTAATATCATCAAATCGTAGATTTCTTAGAAGAAATTTAAAACGTTGGACAGACATCGTTAAATAAATGGCATCGATTCCAGTGTGATTCCTGTGTTCAAATATTTGTTCACAGCTGCTTCGGCCCAATTTCAATACACCTGCTAAATAAATAATACCGAGAAATGCCTTTACTTCAGTAGAATCCGTCAATTTGGCATCACGTTCTCTGGCATATTTTTGTTTAATGTGCTCGATCTTTATGTTAGTATATTTTACTATCAGATCAATTACAACGTCATCTAAGAAAAGAGATATACAATCCTCAGCAGCACCTTTCTCCCGGGCGATTCCTTTTGGTCCTGGAGGTACAAAAACAATGTTGTGACTGCGAGTTCTTCCTCTATTCGATGGCGCAGTCTTACTCCAGCGAGTATTATCCACACCAATGTAATACTCCTCGCAGCCAACTTGTGAGGAATCATCTTGTCCTAGTTCAGAAACGGTTACGGTAGATACCTCATTTGGAGTTTCTTCTTCTTGTTCAGATTCAGATTGGTGATCCTGCACTTCCAGAAAATCTTCTTCATCGTTTGAGCTTGCGTCATCTTCCAAATCATCACTGCTATAATCTTCGTCAAGCCAAGATTCGATTTGAGCGATACGCCTTTCATCCATGATTGTTCTGTTGGGATAAATTACAAAAAAACGTTATCAATATAAAAGCTGTACATAAATAAACAAATAACCGTTATGTACTAAAGTTAATTATTGCAAAATAATAGTTAAAATAAATAAAAACATCAAAATATAATTGCACAAAATACTCACGTAATAGGTCGCGTGGATTACAATAGTAATCCAGAGTACTTCACGGATCTCTTGTGACACAACCAGACGCGTCCGGCGCTCGCGCTTCACTAAACGCGTACTTTGGTTATTCAACTACAAGTACATGGCGCGCCGAAATAATCACGCAAAAGACTTTTCTTTAATTTTATATTTTATTACAGTGGATTACCATTGTAATCCACGCGACCACTGCAGGGTTAAGCTGCTATTTTACGCAGGTATTCTGCGAGAGCGTGGTCCTTCCCCGGTCAAGCCGACCCATTCGTGCTACAACTAAAAATAACTGCAGTATGGCTCTACCACGTAAAAAAAGTATTTTACGGAATAGCAGATAAAGAAGAAGAAAATTTGAATGTTTTTTTTTTTTAAATAAAGATTATAAAAGCGCGTAAAATTACGTCTAAACAGATCGCGTGAGCGGCTTAAGTTCTCGTTAGCACACTTTGTTCAGTGACGAAAGGTGCCTCAGTTAATGTATGCAAATTCCTGTTTCGTTGTTTCCTTGCAGGGGCTCACTGAGCGATGTTACTAAGTAGGGGGTGGGGATAATTCCAGCTACTTGTGGAGTTAAAGAGTGACATTTTCTTGCAAATTATAACGTCGGGGTATTAAAAATTAAGAACGTTGTTTTAATAATATCCTAAATGCATTTACGGCGTTAGTAGAGTCTAGGTAGAGACATCCACTAAATTTGATAAGGAAGTTAACTAGAATTTTATGTAGATAGAATAAAAAATTATTAATAAGGTATTGTGAACTGATGTTTATGAATAAATCACAATACGGCGTAAAACTAAGTACATATATGTTGTAGAAATCGAGTTTTGTGAGGAAGACAAATTCGTGAATTTGAAACTGAGATTTTTCATTCATCATTTTTTTTTGACGTATTAAAACTGTTATAGAGAGAGTTAAAACTGTTATACTGAGATAACACACCCTTTTAAGCATCTTTTTTAAGTTTTATTTTTCTTTAGCTGGTTTATTATTTCTTTTATTATATTTAAATTGTATGTACGTATTTAAACGACTTCACTATTTATTTATATTAACACTGTAGGGTAGGTCTGTGTCATTGTACTCTTTAACTATCATGTTCAACAAGATGTGATAATTCATATACCTTTAGTTTTGAGAAATTATGATAATATTTTGTCTTTATGTGGTAGAGTCACGTTGCAATATAGTGGCTACCTGAGGATAGATGTAGATATTTATGCACATTATCCTTTAACCATCAGATGTACTGTGTGTTCGTTTGTCATCCGTTTATAAAAAATATGGATAAGTTTGTACATATTTATCTCTTATTACGTTTGTATTTTTTTAAAGTAAAAGCTGATAAACACGTGGTAGAGCCACGCTGCAGCTTTATTACGGCTGTAGCACGAATGGCTCGGCTCGACCAGGGCAGAACCACCTTCTTACAGAATACCAGCGTGAAATAGCAGCGCAATGCTGCTGTGTTTCGTATAATGAATGAATGAACCGGATACCCTTTTTACGGGAAATGAGGCATTCCACCTCAGTCCTCAGGAATGATGACGCATCTGCATTTTGATATTTAATTGAGGATAGATGTAGGTGTTTATGGATCACAGCACCCACTTACCTTCAGGTGGACTGTGTGCAGACTAAGATGGAATGCCTTGTTTCTAGTAAAAAGGCCCCAGGTTCTATCAGCATACAAAAAGCAGCACTAATATGGTGTTATTTTACGCTGGTATACTGAGGGAGTTCCCCTTCTCTGGTTGAGCTGACTCATTCGTGCTGCAGCCTTAATATAGCTGCAGTGTAGTTTTGCTACGTAAATAAATAACATCATTATGTACGAATTTGTAAATAAAAGAAGTTTAGCGTTTTAGATTTCACATGGTCGTACCTTGCTAGTGGCAGAAGATCTAAAAAGACTATCCAAATTGGTTTTAGAGGACATGAAAAGATAATAATTGCTTAGGTACTATGGAAATATGGAATATGGAAATGGATGGATAAAAATTAAAATTAGACAGCCATACGAGAACAGAGCCGTGGTAGCTCAGATGATTAACATTCACTGTAAATATAACAGAACGTGAGTAACTTGAGTTCAATCGCCGCCGGCACCAATTAAATTGTTAATTGCAATTTTAAGTGCTGATTTACCACCTACTCGCCGGTGAAGGAAAACATCGTGAGGAAACCTGCATGTCTAAGGAAAAAAAAAGTATTTCGAAGACATGTGAAGTTCGCCAACATGCATTGGGGCAGCACGGCGGACACTTCCTTGCCCTAAAACCCTCTCAGAAATGAGAGGAGGGCTGCGCCCAGCAGTGAGACGTATATAGGCTGTAACTTTACTTTAATATACAAGAACAGAAAAAATTGCCATATTTACCACGGATACCAGGTGGCTTACCAACTGCAGATTTTGAGTTTTTATTCTAGACTCTATCTAGTTTTTTCCATCACCCGCGGGATGAAAGATTTTTCATTAAACACTCATTGTTCTTGGATACGGTGAAATATTCCTTCTTCACACTCTGTCAGTCGCGACAACCTCGTTTCGCGCCCTGTCTATTTTTTCAATTTATAAATTGGATGCGTATTATAGATAATATGATTACTTATGTCACTAATAACATAGTCAATAATTTATTTAGTTCAAACAACACTAAATTCACTTTTATTCAGCTAGTCTCCGAAGAGTAATAGTCAGCTTCACTCCGTGCGGTCGCTGGGAACATCAGTTTATAACACAATTGCTGCGAACAATAGTCCAAAATAGCTCACAATGGGCCCGTTTTCTCCTCAACAACAGCTCAATGGCCAGCCATCGATCCCTCAGCGGAAAAAGTCAAGGAAATAACCCGATAAGAGTGATTAATTGGTTTAAGTCGATTTCAATGAAAGTCAGGGCGGAAACGTCTTTTTACTTTAGGTTTATAAGCAATTATTGAATTAAGATTGCTTACTATTGAATTATGAAACTTAGTTGAAAGTTACGATAATTATTATATTTAAATAACATAAATTTTTCGTGTTTGCCTGATTTATCAAGAATATATTATGACTTAACACATTAGCACTCAGCACATAATATATTTTTTTTTATAGAATAGGGTGATAAACGAGCACACAGTCCACCTGATGGTAAGTAGTTGCTGCGGCCCATAGACATCTACATCTATCCTCCATTAAAAATCAAAATGCAGATGCGTTGTCACCCGTGAGGACTGAGATGGAATGCCTCGTTTCCAGTAAAATGGGTACCCGGTTCTCTACACTCACCATACGAAATACAGCAGCATCAAGCTACCATTTCACGCTGGTATTCTGTGAGAGCGTGGTCCTTCCCCGGTCGAGCCGACCCATTCGTGCTACAATTATTATTACTCTTTATAATACTACTAATCTAACTGCAGCATGGCTCTACCACGTAAAAAAATATTTAAACTAATCAGTGTTAAATATATTATAAATATATTTAATATATTATTTAACACTGATTAGTTTCAATTTTATATATATATATATATATATATATATATATATATATATATATTTCAAAAGAAAAAACTGTCGCATTAACACAATGTCTTTATATTTATCCTCGATTAAGAATCAATATGCATGATATTATTGTCACCCCTGAGAAGTAAAATGGAACGCGGTATCCGTTAAAAAGGGTCTCCGGTTTTCTTCCGGTTTTCAGCTGCTATTTTACGCTGGTATTCTGTGAGCGCATGGTTCTACCCCGCTCGAGCCCACCCATTCATGCTACAACCATAATATAGCTGCAGCGTGGCTCTACCACGAAAATATGACGGAAAAGAATAATAACTAACCAACTTAAAATATGTAGTCGAAAAATAAGCAGTGAGTGATATAAATTCTTTTGATTATGTACTGATATTTTTAAATTAACAATAGCAACACATAACAAAAATACACGTGTATACATTTGTTATGTCCTCTCAAAATCGGGCTAAAACTGTTTCTTTTAAACAAGTAGGTGACAAAACGTCGCTGAAAACGCGTAAGGCTGGTATGATTTGTGAGCGAGCATGTTTCGAGTTACACGGCAATAAATTAAGCGAGTATAGAAAATAAATGCGTCAATGTGGGTCGTCGGCTCGTCGGTCCGGGTCGCCGCTGTACCGTAGTGATGTTCGTTTGATTTATCGATGGGTTGGATGCAACGTTAAATTATTTATGCATCTATCCAAATGACATTTACAACGATTTGTTGACGTCTCCTCACACACAATGTTTGCCGGCTGGATATAACTCATGTACTAGTATAATTAATGCAATGATTTGCTAACGCAAGATCTATTTGCGAAGGAAAGCCGTTATTTTTAATGTCTTTTGTATTTTGTATTATAAAAGTTCTGTACTGGTAATTCTTCGTCTTTGTCGGCCATTTCATTTTTGAAAATGAGACTCTCTTATAATAATAATAATAATCTATAAAATCATCATCATCCTTACAGCCAATCACAAGTCCACAGCTGAACATATGCCTCCCCCAAGTAATGCCACAAAGCACGGTCCTGAAATACCTGCATCCATCGACTTCTTAAATTTCTTACCAGGTTAATTACTTCATCTTGTGGGTGGCTGCTCTAAAATATCATACCCATATAATACCCATTTTCAACACACATTATAATACCCACTCGGCTGCTATCCAGGACATATATTTTTAAGATTATGACATATATTCTTGTCACTTGTACTTCAAAACTTGAAAATAAGAGTGTGAACCAGTGCGTGTGCTTTCAAAGAAATGATTGGCAAAAATTACCTCGCTTAGAAGACGGATTGGCGATCGTAGTAGCAAATGTCTCCCATCTTGGTCGCTGCATGCTTGGCGCGCTGCGCTGGTCATTGGTCTGAGTAATTTTCTTATAGCGCTCGTACCGCCATTTATCGGAGTCGCTGATATCTTTGTGGAATTTACACTTGCCTTTACGACACATAGGAAACGACATATATGGCAATAATATTATTTTACTATAAATTACAGTTTACTAATATATTCTAGTTTACTAATATATCCTAGTTTAGTAATTTTAATTGTAATATCGATATCGTTAGGCAACGCATTGACACCACAGTCAGTAAGCTCTGTGTTGAATGGATCGCAAATTGATATAGAAACGAAAGGCGTTCCCTTCGATTTATTTAGGAATTTTAGCGTATTCATGTCATGCGCCCTTAAATTGAACCATTCTATTCTACCTAATGACAAATCAAATGCGGCGTTGCCTACTTGTTTGTCTGGTTCTTTTTAATACCCTTTTGCCATCACATTGAGCAAAACGTGGAGTCTCTAAATAAAAAGATTAACAATTAATAAGTTCAAGTTTGTTTTATATCTATTTTGATACGGAACAAAGCCTATAAAAAGTGAGTAGTAGTTAAAAAATTAACGTTTGTTTTGATCAAATCACTCTTATTGAATTAAGTATTTTCTTTAAATGAAAAACGTCAACATTTTTCTTATCGAAATCTGTAGAAGTTAGAACTGCGCTCAGAATATGAACAGTTGACCAAAGTGAGTAACAATGGGAAGTGTTTATAATTTTTTATGTTGTTTCGTTATATTATGGTCTATTATAAAAAGTTATGTGCGTGGAAATATAATTATTGTGATGTCAGTGAAGTGATGATGATAATGCCCCTCAGATTTATCATCGTTCATCCTTGGTGACTCTGCCCGTAGATGTGAAGTTATTCCTATACTGAGGGTTTTGTAAATTGTGATGCAAATTCTTCATTGTTACTTGTGAAATGTACACTCAAAATTCATTTCAATTGTATATATTAAATTCTAACGTAATAAATCATTTTTTACGACACCCCTTTAATATCGTCATAATTGACTGAATGCAGGAGATCCTGTTAAATAAGAAATAAAAAATTAACCATAGTGCTGTCTTGGAAATAGTATCAAAATAATTTTTATGAAGATTATTAGTAAATTCAAAGAAAAAAACACAATTTTCCCGACTTTTTAGCCAACTTCCAAAAATAGGAGGATCAAAATTCGATATGTTTAGCATATAATAGAATATAATCATTTTTTTATAGTATAGGGTGACAAACGAGCACACAGTCCACCGGTAAGTGGTTGCTGTAGCACATAGACATCTACATCTATCCTCGATTACGAATCAAAATGCAGATGTGTTGTCATCCGTGAGGACTTAGATGGAATGCCTCGTTTCCAGAAAAGGGTTGTTTACTACGTCACATACAAACACAGCAGCATGATATATCTTAACTGCAGCATGGCCTCGTAAAACAATCATTTTTATTATATAGTTTAAAGTAATTCTTTGAAACTCTATGTTAAACTTCAGCCCAGAGAAGAACCAGCAAGAAATCCAGCGGGATTTTAAAAAAATAATAATTTGCAATATATTATATTATACAACTAGTATGAAAACATTATAAACGTAGTAGCGATCACCTAGTTCACAGGGGTTATATACGTATTTTAAGCGATTTCTTTGTCACTTGTGAACCGAGTTTAAAGATTTTTTTTATTAAATAGCTCATATTTCAAATAAAGTTTTAGTATCTATTCAGACCAAATTGCGATTGTAAAATTCCTTACTCCACTCAAAAGGCCGGAAAATAGTTTTTATAAAAGTAAAAGAATTAAAAAATATATGTCATTGCCTTGGCACCGAATTCGCATACTCTCTGAAGTCTCCTTGTACCTTTATTAAAAGATTTTTTTTTATGAGTAAATGATAATTAATCGTCAATTATTGTCGTAAGGGCGAATGCTTAATCCTTTTAAGTTTTACGCTTTATTCAGGTTTTTTGATTTATTGTTGGATTAATCTCTTAAGCCGATTTCAAAAAAGGAGGAGAACCCAAATGGATATGATTGTGACCCGATTTAGATAGTTCCATACAAATTTGTAAAGAATTCGAAAAAGAAAATCGGATGAACTTTTTTATAGTATAAGGTTGACAAACGAGCACACAGTCCACATGATGTTAAATAGATGCTGGTTTCCATAAATATCTACATTTATCCTCGATGAAGCCTCTAAATGCAGATACGTTGTCACCTCTGAAGACTAAGATGCAATGTCTTGTTTACAGTAAAGGGAGTCTCCGTTCTTTACTCACCATACGAAATCCAGCAGCATTAACTTACTATTTTATGCTGTTATTCTGTGAGAGCGTGGTCCTGGTCAAGCCGACCCATTCTTGGAACAACCGTAATTTTGCTGCGCTTGGCTCTACCGCGTAAAAGTTCGTTTAATGTTGGGTACATAAGACGAAATTCTAGTATTTACCAGTTTTGACAGAGGTTTTGCAATTTTAATATGTAGTGAGGTACCATTAATTGATTTCGTCTCAAAAATAAAACTACAAATTGGGTCAACATTATATATACACAAAGATAAACAATTTGATTGTTTATTTGTTTGTTTTGTCTTTTGGGAACCATTTGTGCATTTTCTTACGTATTGTTACGCGCTCCAGTCAACGATACACTAGCGCCATCTAGTGTCAGGAACGAGAGCGAGGGGAGCATTGAGAAAATGACATCACAAATTACTCAACCGACAGCGCCTAGTCGAAACTCGAACGCTCGGTACCTTCCGCGTGTTTACTTGAACATTCTGGATATTTCTTTCCTAATTTAAATATATAGGCGCTGCAAGATGCGATGGAGGCAGTGTTGATTTGGGCGAAACAAGCGAAGCTTCGGAGTGGAATTAAGTGAATTAGTGTGTTTAAATTATTAGTGTTTTAACTTTAATTGTGTAAAGTAAATTAAAGTGTTAATTTAGGTAATTTTATCGGCAATTTTTATTGTCACGAACCTCAAGCTCGTAACAGTATTATTATAAAGTTATGTAATTAAAGCTATAATTGGCTCCTATATTTTTGTGCATGTCTCACGGCTATTAAAAGGATGTATTATTGGCGTGGTGCACTCAATGCACAATCACCCTAATGAGCTAAGCTGCAGCTATATTATGGTTGCAGCACGAATGGGCCGACACGACCGGGGCAGGACCACATTCTCACAGAATACCAGCGCGAAATAGCGTAATGCTGCTGTGTTTCGTATGGTGAGTGTACAGAACCGGATACTCTTTTTTACTGCATTTTGATTCTTAATTGAAGGTAAATGTAGATGTCTATGGGCCACAGCATCTACTTACCATCAGGTGGAATATATGCTCCTTTGTCATGCAATGCTATAAAATAAAACCCTTGCGGAAGTGCAAGCAATATGTTGAGTATTTGTTATGAAGGGCTATGAATTAAGTTGAACATGTCTAGTTTTAACAAAGTATTTAGGTATTTATGATTTTGTTTTATCACTAGGAACATAATTATGACCGGTGTAGAGTTGTATATATTTTTGGCATGAAACAATTTTCTTTTGATATATAGAATGTACATATTCCATATTATAATGTATTAAAAATATTCTCTTATTACTTACTTATTTTATATTTCGAAACAAGAATAACATTTTTGGAATACTTATGTATTCTAAAAATCTTTTATATCATTCGCCAAATGAAATTAGAAATAATAGGTATATTTTTTGGAGTTTGGAAAAATAAAAATGCAACTACACACAGTGACTTTAAATAAAAAAAATATAGCTATACTATAGACCTTGTATAAAAAGCAAGTTTGAATGTGACGCTTAAATAGCCTTAACAATGGGGTATAAGTGCAGCAGGGATGACCCTCCGAGTTGCGACGGCGGCAGACCTGCCACGCAATGAACGAGGTGTCACCAACTAGTTTTATCAATGATGAATGGGACGCAACTCATGCGATAGCGAAAAGCACTTCTGTAATACATGGGAATATTTTGCGGTTATGGTTTTGCTATAGAAATATACATTAATCAATTTTTATTCACATTCATCTACTCATGACTTTCAAATTTTCGAATATTGAAAAAAGTAATAATGTTCTCATTTTTCGGAAAAATATCAGATGGAATGAAATAATATATAATTTAACTAATAAGTATTACTGTGTAAAATAAAATATTATTTAACTTGTAACTGAATCATATTTATGTTTTATATGATATATGTATTATTTGACAAGCTATTGAAAAAAAATGTAAGTATCTCAATAATACCTTTCTTAATATTACCTTTGGGTACGTTTATGCACTTATTAAGATCGCACATTTCATCGCAGTAACTGCAATTAACACAATTTGCATATAAATCACAAAACAGTGTAGCAGAAACGCAATCATCCGATCGTAATTTGATTCAGTATCGTTTTTATTTAGGCCTAAATGCAATACCGCACAATCTGCCCACTTACGACGCTAAGCGTCGCTTCGGTTCCGTAACGTTATAACTCGCGCACAGGCTGCGAAGGAAAAGCTTTGTAATGGCTAAGCTTTGGTACGTGAAAAGGAAGGATAACACTCCCCGCCTAGTATGGCGACCTCCCGCTCATTCGCTTAACGCAGCTCGTGACGGACGCACGTCTATTCAGCTAAAAGAAATTCGCGTGCGATCGCGTAAAAAACTTTTCGGTGGTGTGACGAACTGTCGCTTGGGAATTAAAAAATGTACACGATCTTTTTGTGCTGTGACCGTAACTGAGTGCGAAGAGACTTTTCATCTGCAGAAGTGCTACGGGGGCTAATTACGAGCTGCTAGGCTAATTGGTGGGGCCGGCGTTTCATGAAGGTGAGCCGACTTTTATTTCCGTTCGGCAATCCCTCTAATTGCATCAATTAGCGTAATGCGGCGACAGCTTTGAAGCAGCCCGCTTAATGATCTCTAGTGTGTACCAGATATCGAGTTTAAAAAAAAAACAAATATTTCATTTTACGTCTTTCTTGTAATGACATATTTATTTTTCATAATGTAGCTTTTTTTTTACTCATATTAATTAAGCTAGACTTAATCTATAATTTATACATGTGTCGATTTTGGCTCGATTCAATATACTTAGCTCGATTTAACAGCTTAAACATAACAATTGTCTTATATGTTAATAAGATCATACGAGTATTGTTATAAGAATAATATTCGTTATCTGTGTCATAAAAGAAAATACAACGAGTAATGAGAGTTGATTTGATATAATACTGTTTTTTCCGTTTACTCAGAACTTTTAAGGTATCTGTATGTCTTTATATTTTATTTATTAGTATATTAGTCGACTCTGCAGTGACAAAATTTAATTGAATTAATAATGTCTAAGTATGGGGTGAACAGTTTTCGAGTCGTTTTTGCATATTAGAAACTCCTAATGATTACTGAGGAAGTGTGGTTTTATTGCCAAAGAAAACTTTTTTTCCAAATATATTTGTTACTTATTAAAAACTATCGGGGATAAGCAAAAATGATATAGGCAAGTAACGAACATAAAACTTAGTTTAAAAGTATCATAAGTAACTTAATAATGACGATGGAATATTAAGATCATTAATAGCGTTTTATACAATAAAATAAAATACCATTAGATTACTGCGCCGAGCATTTAAAAAAATCCCTGAGAGCGATGAACTTACTTTAATTACCAATAAATTATTGCACGTCTAAGAACTTGTAAATTTGTATGTTTTGTTAAGTCGATTAAGTAAATATTTTCTAGTTTTCGAAATTTGAATTTGCGAAATCATTATCATATTAGCAAATATTAATTTGTATACGACATTTTAAGCTTAATGTCTGGTGCATAAACTATTTGAATTTTAAATCGAAAAAAAAAAACGTAATTATTGGCTAGTAAGAAATAAAATTACGAAGAATATTCTGACACGTATTATAAAACAAGTTGAACTTTTACTACCCATATTTTATTGAAACAAAATATCTTCATATCTTATAATATTAATATAATACCTAACTAATATACTTTTACGTTATTTAATATATTTGTTTACGTTTAAATTGGTTAAAAACAAAAGTTCAATTTTTAAATTATGAAGCGCAGGGCATAGACGTCATTATAAGCTGTGATTCATTATTTCTGTCAAGAATAGTTATATTTCCGGTATAGTATAAAATATGCTGGTGGTATAATTTTATTAATTTGATTTCGATTTTATCACATTACACAATGCATAATTGTAATAAAAAATATCAATAAAATATATTTTACAAATGTATATAAAATATAAATTAATTTAAATTAAGTTTGAGGTTCTATTGTTATAATCGCATACTTTAAAAATAAATTAGTTTCGTCACCTAATCTGCAATTAAGGAGACTGCAAGTTTCGTCACTGAAAAATCATTTTGTTAAATATTAATTCACTTTGTCAAAATCTATCGTATGTTTAACGTACATAAAATAATCTTTCATTTTCTTTCTTTTTCATTTTCGACGATCCTTTTTCATGTCCTATGAAAAATCCGTAAATTCGCAAAAAAAAAAATTGTGGGTCACTCATGGGCAAGAAAACTATCCTATCTCTCAAGTTGGATCAAACTGTACAGTGTGCAAATTTGATTAAGATCGGTGAAGTAGTTTAGGAGTCCATCGTGGACAAACAACGTGACACGTAATTTATATATATTAAGAGATAATATCAATAAAAGTTTTATATAATTTATTGACAATACTGGTTGATAATATATTGTTAATTTTTAGTTGGTTTTCTCTCATCACCAACGAACTCTCTGCTGACAAACGAAGAGCGTCATCAGAGCGTAGGTACAGATGAATTTGAGATTTGTAGGAAAATATTCAAATATTTTCCGTAAAACCATACTCCGCGGAACGATGATGAGATCAGCATTTATAGTGTTACATTCTGTTATAATATGCGACCAGAAATATACGACCAGTTGACAACAAACGGACTATATGATATTTGAAAAATAAATAAACTATAAATAAACAATAAAAGAAAAATATCCAAAGCAGCTGCTAGTCGTAAATAATGAATCAAGTTGAAAGCAGAAGCGGATTAAATGAAAAGTAATTATAGCTACTGCGTCATTGAGTAAAAAAATAAATACAATGGTTAATTAAAATAATAAAACAACACAAGAACGTGCGCATAATGTGAAATTTACCCAATTTCCACGATTTGATGTTATATTGAAGGGATAATTCAAATTTGCGACATTAAAATTAAAATGTCCATTTATAAACTTCAGATTGTATTAGTATTATATTAATGACATTATTAAATAAAGGCTATATTAAGTAAAAAAATATAAAGGTATGTACGTTCCACTGCTGAACACAGGTCGCATCTCATTTATGTGAGGGTTCCTGTTGACGGACTTCACAATTCCTCGAAGTATTTTTTATTTATTTATAGGATAGGGTAACAAACTAGCACACACCTGATGGTAAGTAGTTGCTGCGGCCCATAGACATCTATCCTCGATTACAAATCAAAATGCAGATGCGTTGTCACCCGTGAGGACTAAGATGAAATGCTTCGTTTCCAGTAAAAAGGGTCTCCGGTTCTCTACACTCACCATACGAAACACAGCAGCATTAAGCTACTATTTTACGCTGGTATTCTGTGAGACCGTGGCCCCGATCAAGCAGACCCATTCGTAGTACAACTATACTACTAATGTAACTGAAGCATGGCTCTATCGCGTATAAGTTTTTTCTTTTTTCCACAAATGTGCAGGTTTCCTCACGATGTTTTCCTTTACCGCTAAGTACCGGTGTAAGAATATCCACTACACCATATCGTTCTGTGGACGTCGTAAGTGGTGGCAGAGGGAAATTGAAAAACGAGATAGGCAGCAGCACCTTCCCGACAACAACTTAAAATAAAAACTGCAGTTGCCAAACCGCTTACCTAGGCATGAGGCAATTTATGGTGGAGGTCTATGCTCCGTGAACTTTTATAGGTTGTAATGATAAATTAACGATTAACAATTTCATTAAGCTTAAATGCTATAATAAATATAATTATCATCAGTTATGGAACTTTATAATCTCTGCTTCAAAGTGTCAGTTTCGTTTTTCGTTTTAAAAGTATGACTATTGCAGTAGCGCGACACTGTTGTCCCAAAAGCTAATTAGAATCCCGTATCCGGCTTGTTTATTCTCTAATTAGCAAGTGGCTCATTAGAGCTACATCACTAGGCTAGAGAGAGTAGCGAGCAATGCTTCATTCGTTTTAATTATATACACTGCTTCTTGTGTCTTATAATTACCGAGCACAATTAAGGGACAACATTTTATTGCTTATCTTTGTACATAATGGTTGTTTATAGAACGAATTAACGTTCGTCTCGGAAGCTTTTATGTACGCCAGATGTTCTTTGTGCAATGGTTAATGATTTTTACATGTCTTTCGTTTTTCTTTGATTGTTCAGTAACGCTGCGTTACTAAATCGTGTGATAAAGTGTGGTAAAATTAAAAATTTGTACAACTGACTTCAATATAAATAAAACGAGAACACCATCAATGTATTCGAAGTCAATTAAATACGCATTATTTGAGGATAACTCAAAAACTACTAGTCAGATCTTGATCAAATTAATATGGGACTACGCGAGAAGCACCCACTTTCGGATTAATAAAGAATCATCAAATTCGGTTCACCCAGAAAAAAGTTCTAAGGTAACACACGTAAAAAAACATAGTCGAATTTATTACCTCCTTTTTTTGAAGACGGTAGAAAAGCACATGATTTTGTTTATAAAAATCATTGTCTGCAATTATGTTGTAGATTTATGGATACGTGTCCTTGATAAATTCCAAAAATCTTGTATAATTTGCTTAGCTGGCTTCATATTCTCATTAAATTAAGGTAGCTAGTACGTTTAAAAAATCAACATATTAAATTTAAAAAAAAACTACTTTAAAAATCATTGAATTTCACCATTCGATATACTAATATTTCACACTATTGTAAACATAATAAAATATATTTGCAGCCGACAATACAAATATAAGAAGAAGTCGTTTGGGCTCTGACTCTGTAATTAGATGGTAAAGTAAAACTACTTTTACGGATTTTATCGCGTTTATTTTTGCTTTTAATTACTTTTATTTTTAATTCCCGACGTTTCGGGCGCTTTCCAGCACCCATGGTCACGGGGGACTGAGATGACTGACGTCCCGATGTCATTGTTAAACCCGGAGTACCTTCAGCTTTTTTAATTATTGTTTATGGTCCGATCTATGCAAAATGAACTGACTATGTCCCGAGGGCTTGCAGTGGTATGCTTGGGTTTCGTTTTAATTTTATTGATTATAGGATCCATAAGCAGGTGGTAGTACCCAGCCTCCTTCTCTATTACCCAGTCATCTCAGTCCCCCGTGACCATGGGTGCTGGAAAGCGCCCGAAACGTCGGGAATTAAGAATAAAAGTAAATAAAAAGTAAAAATAAACGCGATATAATCCGTAAAAGTAGTTTTAATCATGTATAGTGTTCGCGTAAATATAAGAAATCATTAGATGGTAAAGATTTGCGAAGTTGAGTTGTTATCAATTTGAGTTGTTGCCACCCATCTGCTGCTTCAGTTTTCCTCCGTCACCTCTTACAACACCCACGGAAGGATATAAGGTTATAGAGTGGTGGATATTCTTACACTGCCACTACTCCGCCGCCAATAGATTATGTTATCTATGGTGACACTTTCCTGCTCCACCTTGTATAGATTATTTATATACACTATGTATATAATATTCTTAATTAATAAGTATAATAATGTCCTCCAGACCGAATTTCGGCTACGGCGGCCTGCCTCAACGGAGGCTAGCCATCGGCGCAGGACAGGATTATAGTGCCCAAGTGTATGCGCAAGCACAGGTGCACTCTCTATTACCTCACTCTCATAATCCGATGGGACAGTAAACCGACACGACCGGAGAGAGATCAGGCGCAGGACCAACGGCTTTACGTGCTTTCCGAGGCACGGGGGTGACAGTGACACACCGCCAATTCCTGACTCCGGGCACCTACTGAGAATTTCTTGACGGAAAAACTCTTTTCTTTCCTTTTTGGCCCGACCCGGAATTCGAACCCAGGACCTCATGATTAGCAGTCGCACTACTACAACCACTAGACCAACGAGGCGGTTAATTAACAATTTAATAATTATTAATTAATTTTATTTTATTATAATTTAGTAAATAATAAGTATAATTGCTATGTTGTAGAGAAACATCTACTCCTTTTTTATTTTTCCGTGAATATTGGAAAAGTCGTCTATGGTAGGTATACATCAGGAAATTTTCATTTAAATATTTTGGGATACCTTTCTAAAAAATTGCAGGACTATATTACGCAAATGGCAAATGCGTTTCCCAATATCGAAACCACTATTTTTGCTTTTAGAAAGGACTATAATATAGGCTGTACCTTTTGTGCCTTGGAGTTAGTTTGGGTTAAAGGAGTACCTTTTAACTATGTCCTTTTTATAGAAGTAAGGGTCACAAACGAGCACAAAATCTATTTGATGGTAAGTGTATGCTGTAGCCTATAGACAGCTAGACTATCGATTATCAATCAAATTTCAGTTGAGTGGACACTTCTAGAAGAATGGGCAATTCGTGTCTTCGTTTCGCTACACTTACCGTACGAAACATATCCATATTATGTAGCTATATTACGCTGCTAATTTGTAAGAGTGTAGGCATATAGTTGCAGCTTAGCTCTATATGTTAAAAACGTCTGCATTTAAGCAGAAGTACACCCATTGCTGTTTTCTGTTCTGAAGGGTATATAGATTATATTAACAGGCTGTGAGGGCTTTTACCTTAGTCCTGATTGGTTACTATGCATATGTTACATTCTTTGTTTGAAACAGAAAGCAGGTTTCCATTGACTGCAGTATCTTTTCACGTCCAGATAAGCTGTTCACTCGTAATCACACTTACATAAAATCTATGTAAGTACGGCAGTAGACTTTAACAGGGATGATGATGAATTGCTACTAAGTGTAATTATTTTATCTAAAGTACGTCTACATACATCGCACAGGAGGGGGAAGGTCTTCTTGCATTTCTGAGAAGCAGGGAAGACTTCGTTTCTTGTGTTTCTTTACCCTAACGAGTGTTGAAGGACTTTCGCGATGTTTCCTTCACCACTGAGCACCTTGGTTGGTTTGCTTGAAAGACACTCACCGCGTTTGCTCTTGAAATACCATAATTTTAATATTTCATTCATCTAAAATATTTTAATATATTCAGCATTCTGTTTGAGGAAGCTCAAGGTCGCTATGCTCGGGGTTTCTCTGCGTGATAGATTTTAAAATGAGGATATCCGTAGTAGAACCAGAATAACCGACATAGCCCAACAGATTAATAAGCTGAAGTGACAATGGGTCGGCCATATAGCTCGATGAACTGACAATCGATGGGGAAGAAAGGTTCTCGAGTAGCAGCTTCGTACCGGCAGGTGAAGTTTAGGGCGTCCCTCCTCTAGATAGAGTGATGACCTGGTAAGACACGCAGGAAGTCGATGGATGCAGGTGACTCAGGACCGTGCTTTGTGGCATCCCTTGGCGGAGGCTAAATTGTATTTATATAAATTTATTTACTCGTAAATCGTGAATGCAAGAATTAGAATAAAACGGAAAAAATATCATTACTTACTGATTAGAAATCCAAATAAATCTTGAGCTTTGCGTAGAGCAGTATGAAGAGTGCTGAATGCGTGTGTGTAAGTATTCGTGCGCATACGTATCATGTCGTTAGTGTGCGAGTATGTACGCATTGTTTTTGTTCAATGATTTGCCATCTTTTGTTTGTTCAAATTAACTGTAACTATTATTATTTATAATACATGCTATCCATGACAAGTATTTTTTTTGTTCTTCTAAAATTCGTTAATCTATTATTGGTTTTTTTTTCTTGTCTCTTAGATCTTTGTTTCTGAATCGAATGCGGCAAGATGAAGATGAGTGAGTGCATTTGTGTTTGCTGCGCAGACATAAACAACAGAGCCTTCAAGCGGAAAATATACTCGTATTTTAAAGGCCACAACGCACATACAGTTCCTCTTTTATGAGCGAAAGTTCTGTTCTTAACTGGAAAATGTCAAAGTGGTCGTAAGTAGCCGCTCCCATATGAATATTAAAGAAAATACGCCATTGATTTATCCGTTTTACACTATTGATAACAATAGCTGACATAACATGTACGATGATACATTTGCATTAATTAATTTTGGCTAATTAATAACCTGCTTTAATTAACGAGGCTGTTAGGACAATTTAATCAGGGTTGATTGGACTAGCGGTAGTCGGCGTCAGCGTACCTGGTATGGGCTTTCAAGTGAGATTATTGGATATTGTTTAATTATGAATTTATGACAAACATATTAATTACGGAATAAAATAATCGATTGTATGTTGGCGTCCCAACCTCTTTAAGTTAATTTTATGTCCAAATTAATTTTTGTATACCTAATATTGACTCTATATACGTCTTAGACCATGTAAATGCAACAGCCTGCGAAACATAGACTTATTATTATACTACCTGCGAAATGAGTTTTTTTTCATTTAGCGACCGGAAATAAAATAAACAAACTAGTCCACACACAATAAACGTTATGACTTAAAATTACGTTTATTCATATGTAGAGACAATTTTACATCATCATCATCACCATTACATTACATAGTCCCCTGCACAAGTCCAATGCTGAACATAGGCCTCCCCCAGGAATGCAATTAAGCAAAAATATGTTTGATACTACAAAAATATGCGACAAATATTAGTTTTACAGTGAACTGATAATTTTCCATTGAATATGTGTAAAAATATAGTTAATATATCAGTTTTTAAGAGATACATTTCTACGGTTTGACTGGACTGTTATTAAAAACTTAAAATGCTCTTTTTAAATTAAGAGTGGCATGTGAGGCTAACGCCGCAGCGTTGTCGCTAACGATTGCTCGAAACACACGGGCTCACCGGCCGCACTAATTGGTCCGCCCCAGCCTGTCTTCTCTTCACCGCTCTACAAACAAATTAGCTCGAGAAACGGATGTCGACGGAGCGTTAGGGTTTTCGCTTAAAAAAATTGTAATTATCATGTTACCGTAACTATTTTCTTCTTAATTAAACGAGAGTTTTTATGGCGACAAGTTGATATGTTCTAAATTAAGTATATTCGTAGAAGCGGGCAAATTCTTTTACAATATATGAATTAGCAATAATGATAACAAAATAAAAAGACATATTTACAACAAATGTAAAAAATTACAAAGTAATGGTCAATTAGGAAGAAACATTAACCTATTTCCTGTATTGCCTATTGTGGTCAATAATGTTAAAATTGCAATACTATATCGAAAAACATTTTTTAAATTATAATATTTATATTGTTTTATTATTACTTGTTATTGTAATGTAACCAAACTTACAATTAATTCAATTTCAGTCGGAAACCGTTCTTACATTTTTAAACAATTTTTAAAATTATGTTATATAATCAGGTAATTAAAATAATCTTACATAGTTATAATGATAATAATAAGTCTAAAAGTGCGTTCAAGTTGGAAATATTCGCGCAAATGTTAGCCCTGCTAAGGTCACCAGCATTCAGTAATAAGGTTGTTGGTGGGTCTTGTTTTTCAGCGACGGTGCCGCTTCCTCTAGTTACTTATTTAATTACCGTCGCGACAGTCATGCCTGTGCTCTTGTATAAATACACCTTCAATGTCTCAATTTAACGTTATTCTGTGTGATAAATTAAATTAAATTTAATGATGAGGTTCGTTAAAAATAATTAAAAGACTCAGAATATCGCGGGCAAAATAAAAGTACTAATTATAACAGAAGTGACAAAACGTAGTTTATTAAGGTTTGTTTAACTAGATTTCATCATTAAGTTTTTATGGACACGAGAACCTGATGGTAAGTGATTGCTGTGGCCCATAGACATCTACATCTATCCTTGATTACGAATCTAAATGCAGATGCGTTGTCACCCGAGAGGACTAAGATGGAATGCCTCGTTTCCAGTAAAAAGGGTCTCCGGTTCTCTACACTCACCATACGAAACGCATCATCGTTATGCTGGTATTTGACGCTGTATTCTGTGAGAGCGTGGTCTTTCCTGGGTCAAGCTGATCCATTCGTACTACAATTATACTATCGATATAGCTGCAGCATGATTCCACCACATAAAATTGTATACAACTAAGTATAGTATTTTAGGTAATATAAAAACACAAAACAAAAAGCTTTTTATGGAATATTAAATATATGTACTTAATGTTCATTTTATTAGTTTTTAGAACACCTTTTGTTTGATACATTAGAAAATAATATAAAAGGTAACGACTATGCACTTAAAAAAAGACCACTAAAATACAAATAAGTTCAAAACAGCAGTTATCACACAGAAGACAAATTGAAGTAAAATTATATAGTCTTATTTTAAATTTATAATATAGTAATATTATGTATTTATATTTAAATATTATTTTAAAAATAGACTTTTAGAGTAAAATAAAGTTACAGCCTGTACAAGGTTATTTTGCAATAACCGTCCATATTTACAGAGATGGTTCAGAATAAGTTATATAAGTAAATGGTGAAGTAAAATTAATTTTAAAAATCTCGAAAATTTTATCCTTTTTATCTTTTAAATTTAAAATGCGTGATAATGCATTATTTGAACTAATTTTACTGCGCACGTACACATTCGTAGGGGTCAATCGGTAGGTAAAAACCTTTTTGGAATAATTTCAAATAAAAGTGATAAATAGCCTTATTTACTCGTACTTTTAAAAACTGAAATAGCGGTATATAATTTTTATATACTTGTACATAAGTTTAAATTTGGCTACTTTTTTAAAAATACCCCGGCATAATAAACAATAATGTAATATAGTAAAGAATAAAGTTCACACTGTTTACCTGATGGTAAGTTAATGCTGCGGCCCATAGACATTTACATCAAACCTGGATTTAACCTCCTCCTCGGTTTTAAGGCAAGGAAATATCCGCCGCACAGCCAAAATGTGTGTTGACGTATTTCACACGTTTTGGAAAAATATTTTTTTCCTTATTTCTCATACATGCAGGTTTCCTCACGATGTGTTCCTTCACCGCCGAACACGTGGTAAATCAGCACTTAAAATTGCAGTTAACAATTTCATTGGTGCCGGCGGGGATCGAAACCGGGTTACTCGCGTACTGTGAAATTTACACAGCGAGCACTTAGCCCCTGAACTACCATGGCTACTCTATCTGATGGTTAAATTAGACTTTTAATAAAAAGTAATAAAAATTTAAATAATTCTCACATAATAGCTTCAGAAGTCGGTAACAACAAATAATACTAAACGTTCCAAAGTAACGCAATAATTCAATATTATTTATTTGAACTAGCAAGAGGTAGACTAACTACGAGGATATTGTAAACAGAATGGAACCCTGCCGATATTAAAAGGGTTTCATTGGTTTATTTTTGAAATCTCATCACACACTTTATCCAGGCCTATGACTCCACATCCACGACTGTACAATAGGCCTTTCCGAGAATGCGCTATCTGACATACTCGAAATATTGTCATAGCAAAGTTTTGCCTCACTCTGGTAAAGCTGCTACCCACTTTTATATCATCAACATCGTCATCGTTATTACAGCGCCTCACAAGTTAACTAAAAGTCCTCCACTAAGTAACACAGATAAAAATGTAGAATAACTCCGATGTATCACATGTACCAAGTGACGTAAGGAAACGCAAAAATCTTTTTTACGTGGTATAGCCATGCTGCGTCATGTGTGTCACTGCTACAGCATGAACGGGATGGCTTGACTGTAAAGGACTACGTTCACAACGAAGACTGACTAGCATAAATTAGCAGCATAATACTGATACTGTGTTTAATAAAGTGATAATCCTTTAATCGTATCTCTTTACATTGCGATGAATTTTTTGACCTGAGTATAAGGGATGAGAAAATCGAAGATCCAACTCTACATATGAAACAGAAGCTAGTATCCAAAGTAATATATCTAAGGCACGTAATTAGAAAGTCATTGCGCGTTCGGACTCATTAGGAGCGTCCCGTATGACAGTACGAGATAACCCGGGGTGGCGTGACTAATGACGTAGCCTGACGCATTTGTTTGTCAATATACTTTGTGTTCATCTGACGTCCGTTGATCATAACATTTCGCTCGACGGTTTTTTGGGCTGTATAAATTTAATATAATGTAGGCAATAATTTTAATTAGCCTTACTTAACATTGATTTAAGTATTTCAGCTGTTCCCCTTGATTTTATCCGCGTGGAATCTATAACAATTGAATTACGTGGGACTTATATTTTTTCGCGCGGAACCCTAATTCTTTTTGTAAAATAAAAGCAGCATAGTTTACTTCTTATAACATCAGCTATCTGCCAGACAAAGTCCCGTCAAAATCGGTGCAGAAATTTCGGAGATTAGCCGATACAAACGGTCAGACAGGCAATTAAACGGAATTTAAAAAAAAAATTGTTTTTTTGTTAAAGGTAGCGTATATAGCTTCACATGCGTTTAATAAAAAGCTGTTATTTTGACATTATAAACCGACACTTCAATTATATTTATTTATATAGATAATAAAATATATTTTTGTGTATGTTTAAGGGCGTGTAGCGAATAGATTGACCATCCCATCTCAGCCGTCTAAAGAGATCATAACCATCGATAGGGAGCGGTATAACTATGACACGTGAACTTAAGATATAATATATCCAGTACAGCAATAAAATTTGCCTTCCAAACGTGGCGATTACAAAATTATTTACTACGAGGTAGTGTATGTTCTGCAATGACCTATTTCTGGAATGAGAGTGTATTCGATGAAAGAACTGGCTTAGAACTAAGATCATAGTCATCGTCATCATTGCAGACGAACACAAGTCCATGGCTGGTCATGGCCAAGAAATACCACAAAGCACGTCCTGAGTTACCGACATTCATGATCAACAAACTCAGTAAAAGCAAAAGTTCTAGGGAAACGTTTCTTTTGGGTTATTAAATGTAATAAATAAAACATGAACTGTTACAGACAATTGAATAAGACTGCACTATTTATAAAGGTGGTGAAAGATAAAAGCTAAGGAAGTACTCCAATTATCTATACTTCCCGTAAAGTAAGCTGAATTCACAAATAAACACCAAGGTTAGTTGAAGAACAAAAGTTTCATAATGACGCTGAAAATAACATCGAATACAAGAATTTATTAAATCAAATTTTAAGCGACTCTTGATTATAAATGTTTTTATTATAAAATGTCAGGGAACGATTTTGAAAACCGACTGATGGTATAATACTCGTAATCCCAAGAAAGTATCTTATTATTAAGTTAAGTTATAAGAAAAAAAATTGGCTTGATTTTAAAATTATTTGCAACACAATGTAATATTATGCAATTTTTTTTTATAGAAATATCGACGTGATTGTGGCTAACGGATGTGTGCTATTTTACTTATACTTTTGTATTTAATTTGTAAATGCGAAATAAAATTAAAAAAAAGTATCTATTAACTGTAACTGGCTGTCTTCTCGCCAGGTTTCAAACGATTGAATGATTTAAATGAATAAAACGTTATTATGTATAATGTACATGTATCTCTATATATTTGACGTGGCAGAGTTATTCTTCAGTTCCATTATGGCTGCAGCATGAATGATTCGCTTAGTAGCAGAATGCTCAACGTGCAAATGAGGTTGGCATTTGGAGAAGGAGAAATATATATCTATTTATATCCCTTATAAAGAGAGATTATAAAATAAATAAATAATTCTTATCAAATTATAATTGCGCCCTAGCGTAACTTGTTTGTGAATTAAAGTTATTGTAATATCGTAATTTTAGTGTTAATTACGTATTGAAAATGTCTACATTATTAGATAGGAATTATTAGTGATATGGTAGCCTCAGTTATGTAGACGAAACAATATTTTCGATCGATTTCATCGGTTTCCTAATTGGTCTTATGCCGGCGGCTCGAATGCAAATACTCTGTTATTAGGCAGGTTAATTAAAGAGTTATCGGTTGTAATTAACCCGTTTCGGTACAGTACGTATGCCCATGGTTCGTATGAAACACCACTAATTAAGAAATTCCTTCTTCATTACCTCAATTAGATTTATTCACGTCGGGAAAAATAACAACATACGTTTGAGTATGTTTTAACATCTATTATAAATTGAGTTATTGAGAAATTGAAAGATAAGTTAATAAAACCATAAGTGCTCTTCAATTTAAGTTTATTTTACTTATTATTAATATAATTATTTAAATTTAATGTAAATTTATATGAAATTTATTACAATAATTTAATATTATTGCTTTAAGGACTCTGTGTGTAATGCATATTTCAGTTAATAAGTAGCACACAAATCGATTGTGATTTGTGACGATGATACTTTTTAGTATTCATTACTTTGAGATTCTTTTAAATCTCAATATTAAGAAATGTAATATACTACAATACATTTTCTCCAATAAAAGATTAATTGTAATTGAAAAGGAACAAATTTTTTTAAACAGAAAAACAGACTTCGTTTTCCTGCAGAACCACGCGGCAGCTACTGCTCGATGGGCCGGTCCAACCGAGGAGGTGAGAAACTAGTTGACATTCCTCCCGGGAAGACGTGAATTCTGGTCTCTCGCCAAGGGATTTTCTGTCAGCTGTCTATCCTATCTCTGCTCAGGGAGGACGATTCACTGACCCATGCCGCAAATGAGAAATCTGATCAGTTAGACTCTCTTTTTGCATCCAACTCGACTCTCTATGACGGGGGAACACACCAATGACCATCCCGCGGTGTGATTGCTCCATGCCGGATGTGTTGCTTACACAGCGCTGGGTGCTCAAAGTACTCCTCTCCTTGGAAGTCAACAAGTCGAGTGGGCCTGATTGAGTCCCTCCTATTGCGCTGAAGACAGATGCTCCGGAGTTGGCACCGGTTTTAACGCGTATTTTCCGCTACTTATACTCTATAGGTGTAGTCCAGATCTCATGGGTGACAGCTTACGTGCACCCATGATTCCTAAAAAAGCGACTGTTTAGACCCGTCCAACTACAGATCCAAACCATTATTAACTGGTGGTTGATGAGGTACTTTGAGGGTAAACAGCTGATTAGTGACCGCTAGTACGGTTTCCGTAGGGTCGCTCGCTCGAATCCCTGGCCATCGGCGATTTTTCCGTACCGAAACGTCAAGAAACGAGCTTACTCTTTTTTAAAAGGCCGCAACGCACCTGCGATTCTCATGGTGTTGCAGTTATTCATCGGCGGCGGTCGACACTTAATATCAGGTGAGTGGCACGCTCGCTTGCCACCTATTCTATGAAAAAAGAAACTCAATGTCGTTAATTGATATGTAGTAGTGAGCTGGTTTCACAGCGAATCGAAATCATAACATTTTGCAACAGCAAAATGATATTAACTAGCAATAAAAATTCTTATTTGCCACCCTTCACTCCACTCACATGTGCTCTGATGCATCATTACTTTATCGTCGAGACACCGCATCGTTGTTGTATCAGGACAGAGGATCATGCAAAATATCTTCGTTCTTTATTAGAGCCAAGACCAAGAATCAGAATAACCACGCTATCACAGAATATCATCGTGAAATAGCAGCTTAATGCTGCTGTGTTTCGTATGGTAATTATACGAGTACGTAAGTTTCTGAATGGAAATGTGATATTCCACATTAGCCCTAAGGGGTTATAACTTATAACGCATCTGCATTTTGACTTTATCTGACACACATCCGTATTAAAAAAAATACATTTACCATTATTAACATCGTAAACCGATAGGTTTCCAAGTTGTAAAATAGTAGATGAATTGTCGATTGATTTTGCATAATAGGAGATGCCCTGATGAGATCATGCATGATGAGTTATGTTATATGTAGTTATTTGACTATTCCTTGGTTAAAGCGTACGAAGAATTCTTTTAAACCCAGTAATTATACATAAGATTTTATATAAAAACAGTTAAAACTGTAGAAAAAAATTTTCGCTGTTTTATTACTAAAGTCACCGTATTGTTATTTGATTAAAATATCAAGCAATTAATTGAGCAATTATACATTTCGTTGACATTAATTTATCGATCTTCATACCGTTTTCTTAATTGCATTGACGTATATTATTTACATTCGTTATCGAAGTTAGTTCAATCTGTTCGTAGAATATGGATCATAATAATGTTAAATTAAATATTTCTTGTAGTTAGGTAGGTTTATATGTGAATTAATATATACTACTATTTTGATAATTAACACACAAAAATATTTTGTTTATTAATATTAAGTTTTGTATTAGGAACTGTTTATGAAAGTCTAAATAAAAACATAAAACATATCCCTACGTTTTGAGGGTAATTCCACCTGATTAAATTTTTATTAAAATTTCTTCTGTAGTTTTAAAACAAAAAAAGTTGAATTTACAATCAGTTGCCAAAGCGAAAGTTGCTATGTGAGGGCTGACCGAATCGAAAACCGATTTTAAATCGATACATGTTTAACCTACACTTCAATATTAAATTCTCAGATCATATGCTCAGGCCTATGTGATTGTTAAGAGTAGTCAGAATTGATAAACCTTTGATCTCTATTATCATGCTCTCATGCTCGCATCATTAAATAAACTTTCGAGTGCTTCGCTGTCTTCGTTTTCACTGAGCTTTTTTCGATTTCAAACGACGTTATGAAAAAAGTTGACCTTTTTTTAAAGCACTTATCAAAAGCGACTGCGTATACGCTTACGCAATGTCTGCGTAAAGCAGAAGAGATAAAAAAGTTTTATCTTTAATTACCATAATATACTAAATATATATAAACAAAACAAGGTTTTAAGAGTTGATAATAATACATACTCGTAGTATATTTTGTCACTGATTTTTTTGTAGTAAGGTCCTATTAGATTTTTTTTATAGAAGGGTGACAAACGAGCACACAGTCCACCTGATGGTAATTGGTTGCTGTGGCCCATTAGATATCTACATTTATCTTCGATTAAGAATCGAAACGGAGATGCGTTTTCACCCCTGCGGACTACTCACCATACGAAACACAGCAGTATTTAGCTGCTACTTTATTCAGTGAGAGCGTGGTCCTTCCCCGGTCGAGCCGACCCACTCGTCAACGATAATATAGATGCAGCGTGGCTCTATCACGTATAAGAAGGGCTCTGAAGACGGTATATGGCTCCTTTATTGTCCGTCTAGATATCACACTATTACCTATTTCTACTGTCAAGTAGCTTGCGTTGCTGTGTGCTGGCCAGAAGGGTATAAGAGAAAAGAGAGAGGGTATAAAGAAAGAGAGAGAGGTAATATATCTGTTGCAATCTTTGTTTGTTACAGTTGTCCATGTTGTTGTTGTACATAGGTACTATCTGGTTCACTATAAGTTGCCCGCCCCGGCTTCGCACGGGTGATTTCTGGATCTCGACAACAGCGCCCCCTACTGGGTCAAGTTGAGTTTTTAAACCATCCCACCTAAATATACACAAAAAAATTTAAAATTTAAAAAAGTTCAAAAAAAGTTTTTGCGACAATTTATATATATATATATATGTATCTCTCAATATATATATATATATATATATATATATATATATATATATTTATATATATATATATATATTGAGAGATACAGAAAATAAATTGAATATATTTTACATAACTTTGCTTACATATTTAAAGGGTATCATATTGTTTACGTTTTTTTTGCAGCGTAACAAAATTTATGATGGCGACATGATGGGTCGTGGTGATTTAAGAAGCGACTATGAGAAATACCAGAACATTGTGTTATAGCTTCCGATAGATGGCTGTAAAATATTTCGTATTTATAGCGTCAAAGGTCGTCTATTTTATGGTCGCCAAACCTCCTTTCAAGTGTAATTATTCCTCCCCTTTATAGGCAAATTCACCGTTCTATGTGAGACTAATAGTGGACTAGGATAGTTTTTTAGAGAAAAAGAGGTAAATAAGCGTTCGGCTCATCTGATGTTGACAACCGCTCTCCATGAACATCCGTAACTCGATCTATATTACACCTAATTATTAATACCAGCGATATCAGTATCAGACGTCTCGCAGCTCTGACAGCGTGGAGTGACTAGACCACAACAAGGGTGAAGTAGAAACCATGATCTTGACTTCAAAAGCACTCAAATTAAAGTTAGTTAATTCTGCGTAGATCGGACCAAAAACAATAATTAAAAAGCTGAAGGTACTCCGGGTTAACTTTGACATCGGGACGTCAGTCACCTCAGTCCTCCGTGACTATGGGTGCTGGAAAGCACCCGAAACGTCGGGTATTAAAATTAATATAAATAAAACGCGATAAAATCCGTAAAAGTAGTTTTAATTAACTCTTTAATTGTTATCGAATTGTTATAGATGACTTATTTATGGGTTAAATTTAACGGTTGTTTTTATTCAATATAAAAGTACTCTTTAAGTGTTACTTTTTAATATTTATTGGCAACTATACTTGAATCTTCATGACATCGTATGCTGAGAGTTTATTAAAAAAAAGTTATACTTACTTATTTTGGGAAATCTAGAGAAGAGTAGTCTAAGCAAAAAATGGGGTCGTCCATTTATTGCCCATTTTGATTTGAGTGCTTTTGAAGTCAAGCTAAAGTTTGTTATAATGGCATCGGTTAGCGAATTTTATGCAAATTTTGTCTACATAAAATAGGGGCCACAAACTGTATCCACTTTTTACTACTTCAGTTTCGAAAGGCTCATTTTGCTCGGCGACTGTTTTGTTTTATTTTGAAGTTTTTCATCTAACATTTTAAACGGCGTCAGAGGGCCGTAATTCTGTTCAAAAAGCAAAAAAATTTTGCTTTTCTATTTTGGTTAGTTATAAGGTATCTTATAATGTGTTTGTTAGATATAACTAACTGGTATCATTATCATCATTACAGCCCTTCACAAGTCCACTGCTGAACATAGGCCTCCCCCAAGTAACGCCACAAAGCACGGTCCTGAGCCACCTGCATCCATCGACTTCCTGCATGTCTTAACAGGTCGTCACTCCTTCTAGTGGGGGGTCGCCCTACACTACGCCTACCCGTACGAGGCTGCCACTCGAGAACCTTTCTTCCCCATCGGTTATCGGTTCTTCGAGCTATATGGCCGGCCCATTGCCACTTCAGCTTACTAATCCGTTGGGCTATGTCGGTCACTCTGGTTTTACTGCGGATATCCTCATTTCTGAGCCTATCACGCAGAGAAACTCCGAGTATAGCCCTCCCCATGGCTCGCTGAGCGACCTTGAGCGTCCTCATACGGCCAGCAGTGAAGGACCACGTCTCTGATCCGTAAGTAAACGTAAAGTAACTAACTGGTAACCGGCACGTAAAATAATTGTGGAAATATCATTTTAAATTTCGAAGAGTTATATTGTTTAATTAGTAATGATAATGATGATGATATATAACTTTCAAATAAATTTGTTGGTACGATACACGTGCCATCTACTGCAAATTAATTGAATTATGCCTACCTTCGTGAAAGTGCAAGCAATAAGTTGACAAAGTTTTACCATAATACGATGAACGGTATGGCAACGCATAAAATACGAATAAACAAACATAATTTTTTATATATTAGATAGATATATCAGATATATATTATTTTACGTTTAAATTGATCTCCTCACTTTTATATCACAAGCTTTTTTAACTTCACCTAATTAGTATTTTTATGATCATTATTGTTTATTGTCTTTCACAAATCCATTGCTAAAAATCAGTATCTCACAAGGGACGGCACAAAGCACGATCCTGAGCCACTTGAGTTTACCAACTTCCTGCATGTCTTTCCAGGTTTTCATTCTGTCCTGAAGCGTACCGTCCTACATTTTGCTTAGCATTACGAAGATGCCACTTTATATGTAATCTTTTTTGAATAACAAGACCACCACATTCTGTTCCATGTCTTTGGAAGCGCTACCATGGAGGAAGGACTTGAACAGCTTCTGAAGAACTTTAAATACCGGTTTTCCATTCTCTTTCATAAGCTCTGTTGTAATTCCATCCTCACCCACTCAAACTCTAGTCTCACTTAAATTGACGTCCGGTAAATCCTCGTGATGGATGATTGTTCTTGAGTCGTTACTTTCACTTGCGTATGACTACTACAACGGCGATGTGTAAAGCTGTCCATAGAACCTCTCAATCTCATTAAAGATGTTTTAACATCTTTAACATATAGGATTTCCGCAAAGTAACGTCTGATTCTATTAATTGCCTCTCAATCTTACTTAAAATTTCAATTATTTCAGAAATGACGTTGCACCATTGTACTTTAACATACATAGGTGGCTATTTCCCGTAGACAGATCTCTGACTCTGACTTTTGATCCTTGGTGATCCACTTAATCCCATCTTTCATGCGAGTTGTGTTTAAGTATGTTTAAGTGATTCAATTCGTAGTTGCCACGTTTGGTAGGCGGACTGGAAACTTTTTTTTAAATATTTAGTTGTTATCAGAAAGATGCTGTTACCCATTACTTGTTTGTTTCCCACTTTACTTACGACATGCACGGGATATAGCGTAGTTTATATTCTTACGTCACCACTACTCGGTTAACCTGCTAGTATATGTTGGTCATATCTTGTAACTGAATTTTAAACTAGTTCCAACTAACTTATTTAGCTAAAATTTTATTACACACTTGTGTGTATTAGGCAATATAGTCTTGTATACTCAATTGTGTATTCTTTTCTCCGAAAAGATACATATATTTTCTTTTCAACCCCCCTTGATATGAATATCAAATGAAAGGGTTTGTCAAGCATAACACGTGTCTTATTACGTGACGTATCTTATTTTTTCAAAAAGGATTGTTTTAATATTTTACATTTTATTTCAATTCATGAATTTTTCTGCCACCAGGGTGGCGCCACTCGATGTGCATTATTTGACAGATTACATAGTGGAGAAATCAATATGTTCGAAAAATGCAAAAATTAATGTTCTTTTCTGTCGTAGACAGAGAAACCTATAGACATATTGACGCCTTCTTTCGCATTCGCACACGAAAAAGATAGATTTATCTTTTTTTTTATTAAGTGCGAGCAGCTCTGCAGGTCTAGGGAAAGAGACCAGTATCACTGCGACCTAGGAGATCTATTGTGATCGCTGCTATGGCTATAGTTCACGGCTAAGCCCTATGTTTTCAATGAATAGAAGGAGTTGCTTAGCCGTGAGCAATTTCACTTCTTCTGGGCGGAGTACATAGTTTCCCAGATGAGTGTTACTTTTGCGCATTAAGGGTCCGCAATCAGTTAGGATGTGTAGAGGCGTTTCTTCCGTTATGGAACAGAACCGACACATCCTTGAGTTGCTTAGTCCCAGGATGGACATGTGCTTTTTAAGACAACAGTGCCCAGTTAGGGCTCTTCCCAGAATGCGCAATTTATTTTTACTTAATCCCAGGGCTTCTGAAGCGAAATTACGATCAAAAGCTCGGATTAAGGTTTTAGAATGTTTTAAGCCTGGTGTGTCAGATTTATTGTGATAAAGAGTTTCAAGGGTCAATCGGGTTAGGGATCTTGGGATTCCACAAAATGGCTCAGGTCCAAATTGTGTGCACTTTGAGCCCTCCCGTGCAAGTTTGTCGGCAAATTCGTTGTCTACAATACCCTCGTAACCCGGAACCCATCTTAAAACGACCCTGTTGTTACATCCCAGGGCGTATAAACGGTTCATGCAGTCTCCAACTAGCTTCGAGTTCACTAAGTTTGACCTCAGCGCTAGCAGTGCTGCTTGACTATCAGAGTTTATGTAAATTATATGGTTGACGTAATGTTTTTCGAGATTGATTTCCGCACACCGAAGTATGGCGAAAATTTCTGCCTGGAAGATAGAGGTGTATCTACCCAAATTCATGCTAAGTTTGAATTTGGGGCGTTCCCCGTAAATTCCAAAGCCTACGTCGAGGCCCATTTTAGACCCATCGGTATACCATATGAGGCTACCGACCTCACAGATAACCTGGCCATTCAGCCAGTCTTCTCTGGAGGGCGATTCCACTATATAATTTTTATCAAAAGTGTGTAGTGGACGCATGATATCTGAGATCATGCATAAGATCGGCGATTCCTTAATTGAGTCGAGCATGGATCTCAATCTGCAGGAGAGCAAGCTCAGACCGCCCTGGGCGTTAATCCTATACAAACTAGCCCTCGCCTCCTTGTCTAGATAGAGATCAAGGGGCGTTAGGCATAGAAGTGCACTAAGAGCCGCTCCAGGCGATGATCGCATAGCTCCAGTTGCCATTAAGCAGGCAGTCCTTGTAGACTATTAGGCAGTCGTCTTTTGGTTGGCCTTGTTACAACAGACAATAGAGGCGTAGGTGAGAATCGGCCTCACTATGCTGCTGTATAGCCATAGGAACATACTGGGACGCAAGCCCCATTTGTTCCCGACCAAACGACTGCACGTACCTAAAGCAATTTTTGCCTTATGGCATACATTGCTAAGGTGAGAGTTACACGTTAGTTTTTGATCGATTGTTACGCCCAAATACTTAACTTCCGTGGAAAATGGTACTTCTTTACCATTAAGTTTTGGTTGGACTATCTTGTCCAACCGTCTTTTTTGGTAAAGGGTATTATAACAGTTTTATCAGCATTAACTGATAAACTGTTATCCCTACACCAGTTATTTATGGTGTTTAGGGCTGTTTGTATTATTGACGATAAAGTACTTTGGCAAAAGCCACTCACAATGATCGCAAGGTCATCAGCATAACCCAGTATGTCAACGTGGTCGCCATTTTCTACAATAGTTGGTAACCGCAAGAGTCCAAAGAAGTGGTGACAAAACACCTCCTTGTGGGCAGCCTCTTGTAGTTGCAACCTCAATCGAAGTTTGAAAGAGCGCTATTTTTGCCTTTCTGTTTGAGAGCATTGACTTCACCCATCTGATGGTTGTGGGGTCAACATTTTTAGATGTCAGTCCTCCAATCAGCAGTGATGTGGGGCTACTGTCGAAGGCGCCCTCAATATCTAGAAAGGCATAAAGAGCTATTTCTTTATCCTCCAGTGCTTTTTCGACCCTGTCAATAACACTGATCAGGGCTGTTTCCGTAGATTTTCCTCTGCAGTAAGCATGCTGGTTGTAATTTATGGGCCTCGTAGCTAGAGTTACATTCCTTATATATCTATCTATAACCTTTTACAATGTTTTAAGGAGAAAGAAAGATAGGCTTATAGGTCGTAAGGACTTTGGTAAAGCGTAGTCCTTTCTACCAGCCTTAGGTATAAATCGAACTTTGACAACTGTCCATCGTTCTGGAATATATCCCCAGGCAAAACTTGCTCTGAAGATTTTCAGTAGATAGGGAAGAAGTATGTCAATACGCATCTGCATTTGGATGGGAATTATTTCATCCTCCCCGCTTGTTTTAAATGGTTTATAGGAGTCAACAGCCCATTGCAGCAGGTTTGGCCTTGTTATCTTTGCAGCCCTACACCAGTCCTCATTACAAGGACTTCGTAGGGCTCTGAAAAAATTTAAGACTGAGGCCTTGAATGACCCTGGGAAATGGGTTGACGCTAGTAACTCCAATGTTTCTGTTTCATTATTAGTGAAGTTACCATCAGGCTTTTTAAGAAGCCCGATCTGGTTAGGTTTCGCTTTCGATAGCATTTTGTGTAGTCTTGCATTGCGAGGCAAAGACTCAACTTCCTCGCATAGCTTACTCACGATGCTCTCTTGGCTTTCCTAATTTCTTTATTATATTCAGTTAGGGCTGCACTATAAACTCTATCACACTCTTTGGTTTTCTTAGCCCTATTAAATAGTTTCCTGGTCTTTTCCCTTAAGTTCTTTTAGCTTAGTATTCTACCAAGAAACTTTTCGTGTTGAGGTCTTGGTTTTGACGGGACAACTGTCCTCGAAGGCTTCACAGATACCTACGGTTACTGTCTCCGTCGTTAATTCCAGACCTTCAATCCTTTTGATGCTTTTAGGAAACGTTTCCAAATTCCTCCTTAGGTTATCTTTATAGATATCCCAGGAGGTAGCTTTTGGATCCCTAAAAGTAACGGTTTCATTGATTGGTGATGCTACAATCACAAACTTAATGTGTTTGTGATCAGACATCGAGTTTTCACTACTAACATGCCAGTCATTTATTGGAGCTTTGCCTGCTCCGTACAGGTTGGTGTACATCCTAAGTTTAGGCTTACCAGGCGGTTAAAGATGAGAAAATCATAGAGTAACTCACCTCTTTCGTTGATGTTAGTGCTTTCCCAGGCTCTGTGGTGAGCATTAGCATCACAACCCACCAAAAGTTCGGCGTTGTGTTTTCGGGCGAACTCCGCCACTCGCTCTAACTCGATGGTAGGATCTGAGTTCTCTCCGGGAAGATAGGCTGAGCAAATGATTACCCTGGCCCCTGTGCATCCCTTGAGATTTATGAAGGCTGTAACCAGGTCATCATTGCAGTACTCTGGAACAGCTAAAAGTTCAATATTTTTATTGTAAATTATACAAGCTCTGGGTCTACTGCCTTTAGTATTGACAAGAATCTTACCGGCAGCCGATAATCCCAGAACTTGACCGTTGGCCACCCAAGGCTATTGTATGAGGGCGAGGTCAATATTGTCCTCTGCAAAGCAAACCTCCACCAATGCAGCAGCAGCTGCTGCATGGTGAAGATTTGCCTGGAGGACCCTTGTCTTATCCTTTAGGTTAGCCATTTATGGGCGTGGGGGGCAGGGGTCTTTTCCACCAGTTGAGGACGAAGACGTCTTTTACCGGCACTCTTGACCCCCGCCTTACCTTTCGTTGTACCGCTTCTACCTCCCCTCCCCACACTCCTGGAAGACAACAGCGGAGGCCGTCGGACCGAGGCGAGATCAGCGCCTTGGGTCCTCGTCACTCTCACTCTCACATGTATACATCTTGCATAGAAATGAGACAGTGGTGTGATTGCTTGTCCCTTTCTCCGTGCCTTTTTTTTGTTTAGCAAACTACACTTTGCTAAACAACTTTGTCAGTACGTAGCGATCTAAGGAGTTCACAAGTTGGTTTAAGTGAGAAAAAAAGTGTTCTGTGAGCTAAGATTGGTGAATTTTGTTCAGTTCAGTTTTTAAGTCATAAAGATTATTGTATAACCTAAAACTACGTTATCGTCCTTTCTCACTCGAGGCCACGCTAATCATTAGTCTATATGTTTCTCTGTCTACGTTATCCGTACTATTGGTTATGTTTTATATTAATTATATTAAAAATGAATAAATCAAACCACAGATATTCATGAAAGTAGAAAACTTAATGTGCAAAACATTAAAGAGCAAACCACTGAGGCTCTGTTTCGTGTATTAATATTCTTGAAACTGATTAACTTTTATTCAAAACTAACTTCTCAATTAAATTACATTGTGTAACAAAAAAATTCACCTTACTGAGTACCAGCGACATCTGGTGAGCGGAATATTATTAGTCCTTATTCGTTAATTATGTTTAGTTAATTTTTCAAATTCCTTTTCTGTTGTATTAATAAGCAAACTCGTGTTGCAATATTTTTTTATAGAACTAAAGTGATATACGAATATACAGTCTGCAACCGATTTAAAATAAAGTAGGCCTTAGATGTGTTATCACCTCTGCCTTTTATAGATGGTAGAGTCACGCTGCAGCTATATTATGGTTGTAACATGAATGGGTCGGCTCGACTAGGGAAGCACCACGCTCTTACAGAATACCAGCGTGATATAGCAGCTTAATACTGCTGTGTTTCGTATGGTGAGTGTAGAGATCCGGAGACCCTTTTTTACTGGAAACGAGGCATTCCATCTTAGTCCTCAGGGGTGACAACGCATCTGCGTTTTGATTCTTAATCGAGGATAAATGTAGATGTCTATGGGCCACAGCATCCACTTACTTTCAAGTGGACTGTGTGCTCGTTTGTTACCCTTATTCTATAAAAAGAAACGCCTGATAATCAATAATGCCTAACGGCCTTAATTAGGCTTTAGTTAGTTAAGTTAGGTATTATTAAGTTATGATTCTTTAATACAACAAACTTATCTAAATTAACAACACACGCTATTTTAAATGGACATGGACGTTGATGTGAAGGTTACACACACACACACACACACACACACACATATATATATTTTTTTTTTTTTTTTTTCGTTTATATATTGTGTGTGTACAAAAATAAAAGCATAGTGTTAGGTACTTGTAATGAACGAAGTGTTTGTTCAATAAGCTTTAAACGCTATTTGAAAATGATGAGTGCGATAGTAAAAATTATATTCTGTATAAACGAATGGATTGCGATTTCATTTCTAACGCTACGTCGTTGAATTGCAACGAGGTTAATACCCTCCTCACAGAAAGTGCTCATTTCCTCTGATGGTGTGCACTTCATTCGTAGAGTAGCAAACATCGGGACGCAGTAATGAACGGCCAGGAATTGCGTCCACCACCACGGTAATTTGAACGTTCAGTGGGCCGACGCGCACCAACAGCCCTCGAAATTACTACCGCTCTATACCCAGCGCTTAGTTCCTACCAGTGTTCTCGATAGTTATCCATTAAAAGATTTTTAAAACAATTTTTTTAAATCTTAAAGGAAAAGAAACATATTTGTGTTTTATCAGTGTTCCGTTTATGTTATTTGTATTAATTTGATAGCTGACAAATGACTTAAATGTACATTACCTCATGGCCTTCGATAGAGCCGTGGTAGCTCAGGGGCCAACCGTTCGTCATCGTCACAAATTTAAAGGAACGTGAATAACCCGGGTTCGATTCCAACCGCTTCTATAAAAATTGCTAATTGCATTTTTAAGTGCTGATTTACCACGTGCTCGTTGATGAAGGAAAACATCGTGAGGAAATCTGTAAGTCTAAGATAATATGTGCCAACTGGAGCAATGTGGCGAACTAATCCATAACACTCCGAAAATAAAAGCAGACCAGCTGTGGCACTGTAGTTATGCTTACATTTATATAGCTTATTTTTTATTATATTATATTATATTTTTATTTATAGAATAAGGGTGGCAAACAAGCACACAGTCCACATGATGGTAAGGGGATGCTGTGGCACATAAACATCTACATTTATCCTCAATTAAGAATCAAAATGCAGATGCTTTGCCACCCCTGAGTACTAAAATGAAGTACCTCGTTTCCAGTAAAAAGGGTCTCCGGTTCCCTACAATCACCATACGAAACACAAAAACATTGAGCTGCTATTATACGCTAGTATTCTGTGAGAACGTTTTCTTGCCCGGTCGAGCTGATCCATACGCGCTGCAACCATAACATAACTTATCTATAGCATGGCTCTATCACGTAAAAATATTAATATTAATATAATTTAATTTAATATTAATACATTTTTATATTTTTACAGTAAGCTATTTTGTATTTTTCAATTTTGTGTGAAATCTGTTAATAAAAAAATTCTGACTTGATAGTAAGGGTCTATCGCTTCTATCGGTGGATACCTGCAACTTATTTTTAATAAAGGAACCTACATTACGTATTTGCCACCACTGACGACTAAGATGAAATGTCTCACAGTCTGAATCACAGTGACAATTCGCCATTTGACTACTGTCGTAAAATAATTTTTAACCGACTTCAAAAAGAAGGAGACTACTGAATTCGATAGTATGTTTTTTATGTGTGTTACCTCGGAACTTTTTTATAGTTGATCTGATTTCGATTTTCATTTGAAAGCTTATACTTCTCATGTGGTCCCATATAAATGTGATCAAGATCTGACCAGTAGTTTTAGAGTTATCCTTAATAAAGCGTATTTAAATTGACCTCGACTTCATTGATGATCTCATTTTATTTATATTGAAGTCGGTCGTACAAAATTTTTAATTTTACCACTTGTAGATCAAGCATTTTAAGCTTAGTTGGGTTTTATAAAAAATAGATAAAATTAAAGTGACTATCTGATGGCAAGTTCAGCCTATTGATACTTATCAACTTAATAATGAAGAAGACAACGGATGCGTTGTCTCTCTCTCTCTAGGACTAAGATAGAAAACCTCAGGACTGTCACTGTATTGGTTACCCATACTCTTCAAACTCTGCAATTTCTATATTTTTGTATATATAATTCTTCTGTCCGTGTGTTTTCATCATTCATTCATCATTTTATTCTAACCCTTGAACGAATTTCTAACCCTACAACGACATCGTGAAATTAAATTTGACTATAATAGCTCATTGAAAATACAATTGTAGGTGTAACAAAATTGCTACACCGTCGAATAAAAAGCGTATAGTTTATGTGAAAACGATGGATTTCCAAGCGTCACTGTAGCGAGGTAGAGTTTCAAAACTGACGTGTAATCATGGCGGAGTCAACAGCGCAGCGCAACAGTGCGGGTCGGCTTTCAATTTAGCGGAATTAATAACAGCACAATCCGACTCCCTGCTGACCACATAAACTGGCATTCTCGATGATTGTGGATCGACAGCCGGTGTCACATTCTATCTTCGTTGGCGCTAAATCATTTACGTTATGGCTAAGAGATACTGTCGCCATGACTGCGTGACTTACTGCCGATGGTACTGAGGTCCAGTCTCCAGATTTAATGATTTCTTATATTTACGCGAACACTACACATTGAAATAATACTAGTTTTTACGGAATTTATCGCCACAGTCCCGCCCGTCACCATGAGTGCTGTAAAGCGTTGGAAACGTCTGGTATTTAAAAAGTTAAATATACGCGATAAATTCCGTAAAAACTAGTACTATTTCAATCTCCAGATTTAACTTTACCACAAATGATTTTATGTGTAATAAACCGGCATGTGGTAGCAGTGAATCATTATCCTTTTCGTATGTTCAAACGCCTATTATGGTGGGAAAAGGGAATTACCACCCTTTTGTATAAAATAAAATATAACATAATAGTAAAAATCTGCGTTCATCTGCGTTTTGATTCTTAATCGAGGATAAATGTAGATGTCTATGGGCCACAGTATCTACTTACCATCAGGTGAATTGTGTGCTCGTTTGCCCCCCTCATTAAAAAAAATGGCTTATGATTCTCTTCATAAAAAACACATAAATATTATGTTTATATAATATTAAAGCTTGATTGTTTGTTTAAATAATATTAAAGCTGTTACTGTGTGAGAACATAGTCTATCCCCAGTAATAATATCTGCATCATGTCTTTACTACATATTATAAAACGACTTTTTCTACCTGTCACACAGTCACGCTGGAATTAACTTTCATTCAAGGAAGAGGTATAAGTGATTATGGAATATATGGGCCTTCGGTTTTAACTTTTAACACTTCCCTCACTTAGAAGAAATCCACGTAATAAGTCGCATGCAAATGCTTATTCAAATTCTAGTAGAATCATTCAGTTTTAATGTAGGTAATTACGACTCGAGTACCTAATAAGCCGACTTTTAATTACAACATCGTACATTGGCGTTATCCTTTAAAGTACTATGTTGTAACTGTAGTTTGGTATTCTTGGATTAATACCGAACATTTCCGGGAAATAGTTATCGACTACGACATAATATGAACGTTGTTTATCAATGCTGTGTCTATCTGCTCGTCAAACAAGCCGGGAGACAGAGCGTCTAAATTAGAATACCAACCGGAGCATAGAGAGCCATCAATTTGCGTTTTCGTCTAATGCTACCGTGTATTATTGTAACGAATATTATGTTTATTTTACGACTTCGATTTCCGTTAAGCAAAATCAATATAATTTAAAAGACGTGAACGAATTAAAGACTTTCATGAATGTTAGTTAAGTAACTAACGTTTATATTTGGATAGGAACCTAATTTTCTCGAGTCAATTCCATTTTCTCAACGGCTAAACAAGTTTGACAAAACCTTGTGACAAGACCGAGAATCTTTTTTTAAATAAATAAATGGTATTCGATTTTTAAAACCAAGGAGTTTTCAATTAAAAAGATTTTAATATGACGGGAACAGTGGAAATATTCCATTCCCGATACTTTTAGTGCAGCCTTGTATCATCGAAACTGACAAACGACGGAGAATTGTTATTGAAAATTATTACAAACTAACCCCTAAAAATCCACTTTTATGGTTGAAATACAACTCATTTCTACACTGAATTCTTTTGCGTCACTGCCTGGAATTACATACGGATTCATACCCGTTTTATTAAAAAAAATATTCATTGACAGTTTAATCTAATTTAATTTATATCACTTTTACGCGAGCTACCCTAATTACTCCGTCGGAACCGGGAAAAACCTCTTCGACAATCCCTAATGGCCAATGGAGAGGCGGCGTATTCTCTTTGGTGAGCACAATCACAGTTCTACAGTTAAAGATTGGCAATGTTGTTATACTTGTCATAATATTCATTGCTTCATTTAAATGTTATTTAATAATTAGTTTTTTTCTTCTTTTATTTAGTTAAATTTATATAGCATGTTGCATGTATTCGTCGAAACATAAAACTACAATGTCCTTTTACGCACAGAAGTTGTGATGGGTATATAATATATTATACATAGAGAAGTAATATTTAATACAAACATGTATAATAGACACTTAGCTTGACCGTTATTTAATATTATTTACACGAAACATGTCTTACCAGGTCGTCACTTCATCTAGTGGGGGGTCGCCTTACACTTCGCCTAACGGTACGAAGCTGCCACTCGAGAACCTGGTAAGACATTAGAAGTCGGGGGGATACAGGTGTCTCAGGACCATGCTCTGTGGCATTACATTGGCCTTGGGGAGGCCTATGTTCAGCAGTGGACTTATGAAGGGCTGTAATGATGATGATGATAATGATAACACGCAAACATGCTATCCGAATTTTAATTTACGTCGTTTATATTATGCACATTGATATTAATGATTCGTAAAAACGAAACGAGTTTTTGTTTCGTGGAAAGAACCGATGTCGGTCAGTAAATCGAATTTCCTAGTATTTACAGAAAGCATTGGTTTAGAAGAATGCATAATGGGCGGAAAAATGTCAGCCGTAAGTGTATTAAAGTTGGGGCGGTGTTTCCGCTGCGTGCCACCACTGATGTATAGTTGCGGCCAACAAATTGAAAACAGTAGCAAATGGTGCGATCGCGAAGCGGCGGGGCGCTCTACAGTGGTTGCTTTTTAGAGGGTTTTAGATACCAAATTTAATAGGTAAAGAAATTTGTATAAAATAAATTATTATTAATGATGACAATTTCTTGATTTGATTATTTATACACAGAAAAAAAATCTTACATGGAATAGCAGTAAAAATATTTTTGCATTGCTGACTAATAGATTGCTTAGGTATTAGGTAGTGATAGATTGATCAGAGATAATTGTTTTTATTTACTTTTATTTTATTTTACAATTGTGCAATATTCAATGCACTACTAATTATACATTAACCCAAATAATTATAGAAGCTTAGAATAGGACGCTTGCGTGATTTTATAGTACGCGAGTTCAACACCATTATGTCACTATCAGCTCGCTGAGAACGAAAATATCTCGGGGATATGATATAAAATCCGATGAGCCGTGGTAGATCAACGAATGAAATGAATTCCTTTCAGAAATGAAAAGAATCCTGTGAAAGTAAGATGATCAAGAGCTGTTACTTGAGATTGTACTTCACTTACAAACCGATCTATGAACCTGAATAAACCAAACCTTGTGGGTAGGTTACTACGTAGGTAGAGGACGCATATAAAATATAACTGTAATCGAATTTTAATTTGGAAACTGCGTTATTTATAAGATTTTAGTAAGAATTCTTTAAAGTATTAAATGCAATTTCAAAAGTCATAGGAAAATAATTCCGCCTATGTAGAAAGATCTCTCACTATTAGAATTGTATTCAATAAAAGGTTTCGTTCGCGCAGAAAATGGTCGCAGGACGCGTGAGTAGCGTTTCATTCGTAGAAATCCTTCTTCGAGGAATTTAGTTAACTTATATTTTAAGTAATTTTTTTTAATTTTAGATTAACTTTTATGATTTCAAGAGTATATTCATAGGACAATACTCAAGAGTTTTTGAAAAAGGTTAAAAAAATAACTTGACAGATATAAATTTTGTTAATATTATAACTAAAATTTTCACGGCTGTGATCATGTAAAAAATTCTCTGCAATTGTGTAGTGTAACAATTATTTTTGAGGTCGAATGAGTCTAACGTGAGAACGATTTAAGTCTTATTACTGTTTGCGCGTGCGAATATTACCTATATGGTACTTTAAATCTTACCTGCATAGTGCTTCTTTTTTTTATAGGATAGGATGACTCTTTATCTTCTTCTTTATCTTCAACCATTTAAAGTGCACTAGGGTCTCTCCCTTTGTAGGAAGGATATGTTTTAATTGTTATGCAGGCGGATTGAGGATTGCAGTACAACTCGCGGCAAGAAAGTCTCGCGGTGAACGTTATTGCGCATTATTGGCCGTATTGAGCATTATTGCGTATGATTCGCTGTGCGTATCGTCGCACGCGCTAATTGGCTTTCCAGTCGCATTCCGTGCCCCGTACTGATACAAAGTTCGCAGCTATCGCCTCCACGTTTTGTTCGGCGCTAGACTTACGTGCCGAGATAAAATACGGACATCTCGCAACTTTGACACCGCTGCCGTCGCCGGTATGGGTATTTCATGTCTGGCGTAAATGAGATTTTTTATTGGTAAAGGACCACGCTCTCACAGAATACCAGCGTAACATAGCAGCTCAATGTTGCTGTTTTTCGTATGGTGAACATAACGAGGCATTCCATCTTAGACCTCAGGGGTGTAATGCATCCGTATTCTGATTCTTAATCGAAGATAGATTTAGATGTCTATGGGCCACAGTATTCACTTACCATCAGGTGAAAGGTGAGCTCTTTTGTCACTCTTAATCTATTTAAAAAAAAAAAGTTAAAAGTCGAAAGCGTAAAATGCACGTTTTGTAAAAGTGAACATAATTTATTTCTTTTTTACATGTTCCATACAAAAATACAGCGAAATTTATTGGCACTACGAAATTACCATTCACTGAACACGGCTTTGGTAAAACTTCTTGAACGCTCAGGGAAAAGAAAAAAAACTACGCAAGGGGTGCGTGTCCCTCACAAATAGTTAGATTATATAAATAAGGCGCTCGGAACAGTTTAAGCGATAGCAATCTGCGGCCGGACGGTTGGATGAGACCGCCTCTACTCAAATTGAGTGGGGCTTACATAGATCTTTTTTCTTACTCTTCTACCGAAAATTTTCCATAGTTTCAATACAAGGGTATCGATGTGTTCCAATCTAAAACATTTTTATCCGAAAACTTACGTTTAACACGATTTCGGTTTGAGCCATAATTTCAATTATATAAAAATTATGCCATCACTGGTTAGAGTTCGCTGTAAATTTCACAATACGTGAGCAAACCGGGTTCGATCCCCGCTGGCACCAATGAAATTGTTAACTGCAATTTTAAGTGCTGATTTACCACGTGCTCGGCAGTGAAGTAAACATCGTGAGGAAACCGGCATGTATGAGAAATAAAAAAATATTTCGAAGACATGTGAAGTTCGCCAACACGCATTGGGACAGAGTGGCGGACTATTCCTAGCCCTAAACCCTCTCAGAAATGAGAGGAGGCCTGTGCCCAGCAGTGGAACGTATATAGGCTGTAACTTTACTTTACTTTACTTTATGCCATCCACTGTAAATAGTCACGAAATCAGTTTTAACAAGACACCGATACCCAAATATTCAAGCGCTGCTCAATTGTAAGATGCCGTTAAGTCTGCACTAAAATAGAGGGTGACAAAAGAGCACACAGTCCACCTGATGATAAGTGGATGCTGTGGCCCATAGACATCAACAAGTATTCTCGATTAAGAAGTAACATGCAGATGCGTTGTCACCCCTGAGATGAGATGGAATACCTCGTTTCCAGTTTAACGGGTCTCCGGTTCTCTACACTCACCATACGAAACACAGCAGCATTAAGCTACTGTTTTACGCTGGTATTCTGTGGGAGCCCGTGACCCTTCCCCAGTCGAGCCAATCCATTGTTGATACGACCATAATATATCTGCAGCGTGGCTCTACCACGTATAATAAAATTCCCTCACGTATAAGAAGCCGCCACCATATAGCATATTAATTCATTAAATTGTTTTTTTTAAATGTGGTCAAAGCCAAGATAGGTTTCATATCCTGTTCAGTATCGTTTACAGGTAAGATTAATATTAAGTATCCTGGCTTTTATTGGATTAAGCCAGTGTTCTCGGTCAGTGTAAAGTATATTCTGCGGTTGGGCATACAAGGCGATATAGGTAAGTCGATATAGCCGAGACGCGTCACCGCCCACGGGTAAACTGGCTAAAGTTACGTTTCTATCCAGTTTACTGATACGTTACAAATTGAGCCGTCGACACTCGATATGTGTGGCTCCGTGATTTATTTCACCGAACTTTTGCTTTTTATTTGAAGCTCATTGAAGGCAGAGTCGTAGGTTTATTATAAAACCTTAAAACCACTATCTCATTATAATGATCTCTTTATGTTTATCAAAATATGTTGATTAATTATAAAAAAACGTATTATAATTATTAAAGAAGAAGAAAAGTAAAAGTAAAGGTACTGTTTTTAATAGTATAACGTTTTTGACAATCATATGCAAATAGAAAAGGAACTTTATTTTATATAATTAATTTAATAGGTAGATTATTGTTCATGCTTAACTTTATTTAAACTATAAAAATGTAGATTTTGCACAAAGAAAATCGCTCTTACAAAATAAGGAATGCAATCTCATTGAAGAATCAAACAAATTGCGGAGATTTGACGGTGTCCAATCCAACTGTAGGAACAGTCGCGCACTACACAGCGGGGATGGGACCCAATAAGCAAAACTAGCTACTCTGATGCCTATCGCTAAACTTTCACATTCAAAGATTTGTTTCTCGAGATTAAATCAAAGGCGAATTACACTAGCGGCGAAAAAGAAATATAGCGAGTCCGGTCCGCGTGAGGGCGGGGGTGTCCCGCTGAAATTGCTTTTCAATCCCTCGGACTTTGGACTTGTAAAGAAGTTATTACCTTCCAAGGAGATAGCGGCGGGTCCGGCGATACGGATACATGTCTTTTTCATATGTAATATTCCTTTTTCGCGTTTTATTAATGGAAAATGTTTCGTGGGACATTGCGGTCAGCTCTCGCCTCTGATATTAAAAAGCCGTTGCTAATATAGCGTGGCTTCTTTACGATAACAATAAAACGCTTTATTTATGAAGATGCTTAAAAACATTTATTTATTTGTTTTTAATATCAGTTTTTTAGTGTTTCGTGTATGTGTTATATTATAAAATAAAAAAGAAATGTGATGTTTTTACACACTTGAAAAAGGAGGAGGTATTCAATTCGACTGTATGTTTTTTTTTAATGTGTGTTACCTTAGAACTTATTTCTGGGTGAACCGTATTAGATGATTTTTTTTATTTAAAAGCTGGTACTTCTAGTATGGTCCCATACAAGTATGATCAAGATCTGACTAGTAGTTTTTGAGTTATCTTTAATAATGCGTATTTAATTGATTTCGAATACATTGATCCGGTCGTATTGAAGTCGGTTGTACAATTTTTTTAATTTTACCACTTGTTTACATTTCATGTTTTTTTATAATAAACCCATTCTCTTCGGCATGTATTAATACAGTATGATGATATGAACACACTAACGTGATACTTGGATTGTGCTTCGGCCTCCTCATAATATGAAGTCAATACGAAGTCACAATTAAGCGGTTATTAATGTTAAGCTTCCTATTGTTTTATCCATATTGTGTAGGCTACCTGTGTGCACTGCCCGTTTAATAATGATACCCACTCTAATTAAGTCCACTACACCAATGTTTGGAATTAATTAGTGTATTGTTTAATTGGCATCTCTTGTTATCTGTTTGTTTGGATTATTTATTCATTAGTGGTGTTTGTGACAGCTGCTGTTAAGGTAGACTGGTGTCGTGAATAGTATTGTATAATATAAAACATTACTTTATTGTTTGTGGTAAATATCGGACGTCAATGCACTTTTTAGACATTGAAAATATTTAATCGTCTGATATATTTTACGTAGTAGAGCCAGACTGCAGCTATATTGTGGTTGTAGCATGAATGGGTCAGCTCGACCGGGGCAGGACCACGCACTCACAGAATACCAGCGTAAAATAACAGCTTAATACTGCTGTGTTTCGTATGGCGAGTGTAGAGAACCGGAGACCCTTTTTACTGTAAACGAGGCATTCCATCTCAGTCCTCAGGGGTGACAACTCATCTGCATTTTGATTCTTAATTGAAAATAAATGTTGATGTCTATGGGCCACAGAATCTATTTACCATCAGGTGCACTGTGTGCTCGTTTGTCAACCTTATTCTATAAAAATACTCTATATGTCATCGCAAGTATTTCCTGTTTTTTAATTTTATTATATTTTTAACTAGCGATCCACTCGGCTACGCCTGGGGGTATTTTTCAGCTGTTCCCCACGACTTGCTCCGATGGATTTCATGGATTTTAATTTTTTTTGCGTAATAACCCTAACTTTTTTAAATAATAGTGGCCTAAGTTACTCCTTATAATATCAGCTATCTGCCAGTAAACGTCCTGTCAAAATCAGTCCAGCTGTTTCAGAAATTAGCTGGAACAAACAGACACACAGACAAAAATTTCAAAAATTATGTTTTTGTTATAAGCACTAGTATATACTTTCATATGTGTTTAGTAAAAAGCTGTTATTTTAATATTACAAAAACACTTCAATTTAATTTATTTGTATGGATAAATAAACTACCAATGGCAAGTTAGTAGCTTTTTAATATTTTCCTAAATTTGTTTTATTATAACAAATTGTCACTTTATGTGATTTTACGTGATAAAACCACAACACGAATGGGTCGGCTAGACCGGGGAAGGACCACACTCGCACAAAAAACCAACGTAAAATATCAGCATTGTATTTCTCATAGTGAAAGAACTTGCCGGTAACGCGGCATTCTATCTTAGTCCTCGGGAACCTTCAACTATCAACGTATCTGTTATTCGATTCTCAACTTGGGTCGGTGTCTGTGGACCACAACCAACATATTCACACATCATTATATGCTCAATTGTCAATCTTAATAGAGAATAGTAACGCTGCAGCTATGTTATGGTTGTAGCACAAATGGGTTGGCTGGACCAGAGTAGGACTATGCTCTCACAGAATACCAGCGTAAATTTTTTAAAAAGAATATTAACAATGCTATAAACATTACTAATGTTCCCCTTAACCACTCGTGGTAAGCTTAAATTGCTTGTGTTACGAGTGGTTCACGCCAATAGTCGAATGGCGGATTCAAACCCACGACCTTTTAGAGTTCGCGCACCGCACCCTGTCATTAGGATACTGTCGCTTCAGTAAAATGGCAGGCAGCTGTTGTATTTTGCATGGTGAATGTAGAGATCCGGAGCCCCTTTTTACTAAAAACGAGGCATTTCATCTTAGCCTTCAAGGGTGACAACGCATCTGCATTTTGATCCACCTACCACCAGATAGACTGTGTGCTCGTTTGTCAACCTTATTCTATAAAAAAATAGTATGACCAATATTCAAGGGTTTATTAGTTTAAGTTTTTATATTGGTCTTTCTTTTAATCTAAAAATGAGTTACAAGTAACGTGCATTGTCGGATACAGGGCGCTGGTGACGTCACACGCAGGGCCGCTGTACAATGCGGGCCGAAACAAGCGCGTGTGGCTTGATTACACCTGTCCGTCACGATTAATAGAATATTGTGTGTGATTCAAATTGAATTAGCCCGCCATTGTGGAATTACCCGTGTATGTTTCGTACCGTGTATTGGTTTTGAATATTTAGTAGCCAATTAGATCGGGTTGCTATTGTGATTTGGCAGTCGGGGACGGGTTGCTCCCGACTGTGATGAAATTGTTCGCGGTTGATGATTTATAAATTGAAAATGATTACTTTGACGTAGCTCGATGGTTCAAATAAGCTAGAAAGTCGTTAATGGAACTCCAATTGTTCGTTATTACGTTTTTGTTTTACTAATTATGAAACCAAAGCCAGTGCTTCACTACAATACTTTAGGATGCGTCTCTTGCGGCCCTTGTTATGCCTAAGTAATGATCTAACTCTGCTGCAGCGAAATTCTTAGGATCATTAGGTTGGCAACTGGTTGATGCGTCAGCAGCTTCTTTGAATGATTTTTTTTAATGTTTTTCCTAAGATCAATAATTTTTCTAGATATTTTCCGATGAAACGATTTTTATAAGCAGTCATTTTCGCATTTCGAAAACAATCTCTCGAACATGAGTTATTTGACAACTAATCAGTAAACACTCATCAACAGTGTCCGTGGGTGTGTGACTGATCGAGTACCGATGCAAGTACCTTTCTTTCGATACTACTTGGTACTCAGTTTTAAAGTATCGATACCAAAGTACTTTGTACGTAAAGAAAAGTATCAAGTGAGTACTTGTATTTACTCGTATCGTTTCATCCCTAACTCTGTCTAAGGGAAATAACCGCGTGCCGCCCACTACCGCGTTTTTTTAAAGCCAAGTATTCGGCGAGTACTCGGCCAAATCTAGGCCGAGGACTCGGCGAATCACTATACGTTCCATATCTACTACAGATGTGACCTTAGTGAACTAAGACCGAATGACTCACGGCCTGAAATTATACTGGCTATCTATACCCTTTTAACCAGAACACAACAGTACAAGCTCTTCTATTTGACGTCAGAAATAAGTAAGAGTCGGAAAAGGCTCGACTCTGAGGTAGAAAAGTAGCAGATAGACGCAGATTGACTCTTAGATAGAAAAGTAGCAGTTAGACGCAGATTGACTCTTAGGTAGAAAAGTAGCAGATTGACTCTTAGGTAGAAAAATAGCAGATTGACGCAGATTGACTCTTAGGTATAAAAGTAGAGATTGACGAATTAGGTATGTAGCAGATTGACGCAGATTGACTCTTAGGAATAAAAGTAGCAGATCGACGCAGATTGACTCTTAGGTAGAAAAGCAGTGGATTGACGCAGATTGACTCTTAGGTATAAAAGTAGCAGATTGACGCACATTGACTCTTAGGTATAAAAGTAGAAGATTGACGCAGATTGACGTATCTTAGGAATAAAAGTAGCAGATTGACGCAGATTGACTCTTAGGTAGAAAAGTAGCAGATCGACGCAGATTGACTCTTAGGTAGAAAAGCAGTGGATTGACGCAGATTGACTTCTAGTTAGAAAAGTAGCAGATTGACGCAGATTTACTTTTAGGTAGAAAAGTAGCGGATTGACGCGGATTTACTTTTAGGTAGAAAAGTAGCAGATTGACGCAGATTTACTCTTAGGTAGAAAAGTAGTAGATTGACGCAGATTGACGCAGATTGACGCAGATTAACTCTTAGGAATAAAAGTAGCAGATTGACGCAGATTGACTCTTAGGTAGAAAAGTAGCAGATTGACGCAGATTTACTTTTAGGTAGAAAAGCAGTGGATTGACGCAGATTGACTTTTAGGTAGAAAAGTAGCAGATTGACGCAGATTTACTTTTAGGTAGAAAAGTAGCGGATTGACGCGGATTTACTTTTAGGTAGAAAAGTAGCAGGTTGACGCAGATTTACTTTTAGGTAGAAAAGTAGCGGATTGACGCAGATTGACTTTTAGGTAGAAAAGTAGCAGATTGACGCAGATTGACTTTTAGGTAGGAAAGTAGCAGATTGACGCAGATTTACTATTAGGTAAAAAAGTAGCAGATTGACGCAGATTTACTTTTAGGTAGAAAAGTAGCGGATTGACGCAGATTTACTTTTAGGTAGAAAAGTAGCGGATTGACGTGGATTGACACTGAGGTAGAAAAGTAGTCCAACCAGATATTAAGTAATATTAAGATAGTTGTATTACCCTTACCAATTAAAATTATCGGCGTAAAAATTTGTTTTGTTTTACGCGAAAGTAAGTTAATTAATTTTAAAATCTTCCATACATATAAAAGGCGATGTTTCTGTATGAAATCGTCTAACTCAAAATCTATTTAATTGATCCATGAAAATGTGTAAATATGTGTATTTTTTAATGGAGAAGTTTTATATTCTGCCAGGTTCAGCTAGTCTTTAATATAATGTCTTTCCTAAAGTAACGCATGATTCTATTAATTATGTTTATAGAAAAGCATAAATTCATTTGAGATTTTATTGAGACTGTTAAGGAAGAAGTATATAACAAAGTTTTAGTGACTAGGTAAAGCCACATAAATGCATAATGGTTACCTACATAATGTAACAGTAGGTACATGCGTACTTGACATATACACCCGCACTATACGTTTATACACTTTACTTTGTACGTGGTACTTTGTATGCTGCAGCTATATTATGGGTGAAGTAAGAAGGGCTTGATCGGGGTTGGACCACGCTGTAATATGACAGCTTAATGCTGCTGTGTTTCGTATGGTGAGTGTAAGAAACGGAGACCCTTTTTACTGGAAATGAGACATTTCATCTTAGTCCTCAGGGGTGACAACGCATCTGCATTTTGATTCTTAATCTAAATGTAGATTTCTATGGGCTACAGCATCCACTTACATTGATCTATTCGAAAGTATGATTTTGGGTGTATTTTGTATTTTGCTACTATTATGAAATATTATTAAATGCTATATGATTTAAATATATTTTGTAACCATTATATAATTCATGTAAACATATTTGCAATAAAATGCATCAATGTGGTATTGGTACACTCTAAAAAAATATTTTAAATTTGCTGCTTATTATATAAACTAATTATTCCTCTAACTAAAGCCGTTTCTAAAAACACCATGTTTTTATAAACGACCTTATTTACTTTAATTCTTTAAATATTTGACTTTGTTATTGGCCCCCGTAACTTTACGCCCAATTGACCACGAATGTGTGCCGTTGATGACTCAATATTTGCTTTGAGCTCTATAGCATACGGACCGCTGAGCTGATGATGTTTAGCCAGCTGGCGTACCGTCATTTACAACAAAAAGCTGTAATGATTGGGAAAGTTTAATATTTGCCTTTTTATCTGGCGACTACAAGCCCATAGGATCACGATTAGTATTTTAGTATTAAAAAAATAATATATTTACCAAAATAACTCCAAATAAGTTAAAATGTGCTAGGAGTGTGCTTGGAGGATTTCAAATGGCGGATTGAAATCCAAGAGCTTTCGCAAAGCGTTTGGATTTTTGTGAAGTTGGTTCTACTTTTAATTTAAAGGTTATTTATTTAATTTGCACAGTTTTCTTTCCTTTTTACTTTGTAGACTTTGATATCAATTTTAAGACAAACATAATTCATTATATTGTATTAATTTCATTTAAGTGAGTAAAATTATATACTTTTATGTGATTGGGTTAATTATTTTATTATTAATAAACATTTATTTCATAATCATTTGATTATAATAAACTCATTATGCAATTTAGTTTCATTGATTTCAGAAATCAATACGTTTAGTAATAAACGTATTAATTACTCCTTACTTCTACTCTTATGTATTCAATCCAATATCTTTATCTCAGGTATCAAGAATTAAAAGGTTAAGAACATTGGACTATAGAGATCTATATAATAACGTAATAATATCAGTTTATGAAATACAGTACGAATTTGCATGGATTTTTCGGGATAAGTTGGTTCGGAGAACATAGTCCGTCTAATAACTTATTTTTATAATTACGTCTAATAACTTATTGAAGAAGTTGGTATTACAATATAATATATCCTAATATTATGTGGTCATTTTTCAATATACACACAGAAGGAGAGGCTATAATAATATCTAACTGTGAATTTTAACATGAAAACGATTTTAAATAGTCTCTCTTATTACGATCCCTAAGTTTTTATAGCATGATTTAAAACTATCATGACTTAAATTATTTAATTGAGAGTATAAGTTACATTCAAACTAACTTATGAAGCACACCTACATGAAAGAGCTCTATCTAAGCACTGAAAGATCATGTGTAACAGAATACGCCTGTTAGTAGACTAATTTAGGTAGAAGATCATCCTCGTAATTAATCCACTTAGATGGAACCCACGCGGGGAGTTCGTTGCTTTGAAACTGGATGCTTAACTTGCCTCTTGCAGTTTCAGACTCTGGTGGGCCTCTCGGCTGTCTTACTTCAATAATTATAGCGTTTAGTAAGGGCGTTTTGTTGCACAAGTATAAACTAGGAATTACCGTTATATAATGTTGTAATATTTATGGTGTTTTAATTACTTTTACGATTTTATTATTACTATCATCGAAATATCTAACATAGTAGACTTTGTACTTGTATGTATACTTTAAATCCAGAGTAGGACGAAGAGAATTTAACCAAACCGAGAGCATTTTGTTAGATATACCTTGAGACTTAAGTGCTATAGTCACCCTCTGGTCTGCCTTTTTATATGTGTAGGTCTAGTTTATTCAACATAATTATTACACCATATTTGAAAAACGCGATATTTGCGGTTTGTTTGACGTCTCTTCATACATCATAAATGGTAACTAGTTTTTTTTTTCTATAAGTACATTGATAGCTGGTTTCTATTGAATATAACTACAGTTACGGATTTTACCGCTTTTAATTACTTTTACTTATTTTTAATTCCCGGCGTTTCGGTATTATTGCGATAAAATCTGTAACTATAGTTTTATTCAATGTGTTCGCGTAAATTTAAGAAATCATTAGCTGGTTTCTAATGCAATTTTTTTAACGTTTAGTGAATTTATTTTTGGTAGAGTTGAACTAAAAAAATGATCTTTCTAAAATCTAATTAAAATAATAAGGAACTTAAGAGTAAAATCACTATTTATTTTATTTTTTAATGTTTTCTTAAAATTACGTGGTTACTGCACATTTAAAATAAGTTAAAATTAAACGCGCTGAAATCCGTAAAATTAGTTTTACTCAATATTTTCTTATTTGATAAATATGAAATAATAGTGTTCAGCAAAGAATGCACATTATATGTTATAATCATAATACATACAATGAATTTTTAGTTAAACATTTTTATGCACTGATTATTTATCAAATTAGTTATACTAATTCCGGAAGAATGTTGTGGTCACAGTACAAATCCAAGAACGCAAAGACTTTAACGTACTTGAAATAAAGTTTATTTTTCTTTATTTTTTTTTTGAACAACAGAATTAGTAATAATACAAATAAAACTGCACTCTTAAAAGTCTTATTGCCTTAAGTTACAGTCCATTTCAGTTTGTTTTGACTGTATATATTTAGTGTGACTGTAATTTACGTAGTTTTAATTATTTTTGGGATAAAAAATTACCTATATAAAAATGATAGGAATCGATTCAGTAAATGATTCTAACAAACTGCTTTCTCAAAGTGCGTTAATTACGTTACATATTTATATATATATATATATATATATATTAACGATGTTGCTTTAGTATTAAATATAGATCGCGATAAAGGACTAGTATTAGTAGTATAATAATAACTTGGTTTCTATTTTGTGTCGAAGGCGACATTATATCCTCAAACCAATGAAACCAACAAACGGCACAATTCTATCAAAGAATAAAAGTTCAAAGTACTAAGGAAATAAAACACAAATCCGTTGCTCTGGTGATAATCGTGTTACATCCATTCACACCATAAAGTGCCAGTAATGCAATAGCACTGTCGCACAACGAGCTATTGTGTGAATTACTCGCGCACCAAAATAAAGGTTTAATTAAAACACGCGACGACCATTTTTTGTGACCTCCGTGAACATATTGAAAGGTACCGAGTGGTCCCTTTTAAGGGTAAATCGTGAATGTGGACTGATTATGTTCATTCATAACGGAATTCGGTATTCTGTGAATACTTGTTGATGAACGGAATGAACGATTGTCTGCGTTATTGATAACGTTTGCCGCTAATGTAGTTCTTTAAATAGTCAATGAATATGAAATCCCATTCCTATATAGTTGATTAACATGAATTGAAGTAAATTGAAATATTGAATATGTTTTGTAATTGCAATTATAGTGATGATGTACAACTTAGTCTGTAGTGAGGGTAAACTTGAGAATAAATACGAAACTGAGAAATGAGAATGTCTCGCGGAACAAATCGGTGGGCATATATATTTATATAATGGCTTTATAACCATTTCAGGCATTATTAGAGTGTACCAAATACACGAATTATAAATTCCTAAATAATTATATTTTCTTCTAAAATTCTGTTATGACAGATAATGTTTTGTGTACTATTTCTTTAGAGTACTAACAAAATAGCCTCACGCTCAATAAATTAACTACCGATCGATTAATTAGGACTTTTACGCAGCAGGCAATACGTGAAGTAGTTGCAGGAAAATTGAAATTTAATTACAGGAAATCAAATTAATTTTGTAACTAATTGCTTCGATCGAATCAGAACATACCTTCATGGGTCGGCGGCACGCATCTGTATAATGAAATGTTCGTCAATGATCCACTATCGAATATTGATTGTGCTTTAATTGTTATCAGGTGATTTGGTAGTGGAGGTATATTTGAAAATCGATTATATAAAATATAAAATCGATATAGAATGTCCCCCCTTTTACTTGCAACAAGTCATTCCATCTTATACGTCAGGGGTGACGACGTGTCTGCGTTTAGATTCTTAATCGAAAATGGATGTAGGTGTCTATGGGCCTCATCACCCACTTATCATTTAGTGGAAACGTGCTCGTTTGTCACTTTAACTTCGATAAAAATTTTGTAACTTTTATCTCTACACACACCATACGAAACACAGCATTAATAATGTCCAACCCCGGTCGAGCCAACCTTTTCATGCTCCAACGATAACACTGCTGCAGCGTGGCTTTACCACCTTACAAAAATATTCTTACCGGTAATCTTAGACCAACCTATCTTTAGATCTTTCTAATCTAATAATGAAAATGTTTGTGTCCTAGTGTTACGGAATTTGACGGCATGATCGATGATCGACTAGGAGGGCAGCAAAAAGCGTAATTATACCACAAACTACTGTTCAAATTAAAAAAGGTTTTATACAGCAGCCAGCTACGTATGTACGAAAGCAGTTGATAAAGAATCATTATTACAACAAATCATTATATTATTGCAAATTCTATTAAGGGGATATAGTAAGTCAGCTCAAATTCTAATTTCGCCCCCACTTCCCCGCGCGTCGTATGCTATGTACCGACATGTTTGTAATCACTAATACTCTAAGTAGATAGGTCGTTAGATACTTATTTCATTAGGTTTATCACATTTATGCCTGTTTATTAACGCTAAGCCAGTCGCTTCTTATTTTTATCACGGTTATTTCCCATTTTAATTTTACGTCGTCCTGTTGCGTAATGTGTATTCTGATCGTAAGCGACACAACTTCTCCCTTCAAAAGCCTAAGCGATACTAACGGGGCGACAGGAATCAAGCTTCAAGGCGCCGATAGTTTAGGTAATTTCTTTTTACAGTGAAAATAATGGTATTAAAAAAAGTAAATAACATAAGCAATGCTTTATATTTAGTTCAGTTAGTATGCAAAGTTTCATGATCTTACTTAAAGTATTTTATAAATAACAGCGATTTATTGTTCAGTTTGGAGGTAATTTTGGATTTTTTTCTATCGAGAAAATTTTACGGAATCGTGTTTTCGTCTAACATAGTCCTTAACATTAATCCTCAACTTTACCATATATTTATTTCAAAATTAATGCTGCAATACTTTCGGCATAACGGAGGTTCTTGCCAAGCCGTTTGAGATCATAACCTTTACCCTTAAACAAAGTGCTGTAGAATATTGTTTTAAAAAGTATGTATAATAATTTACTACGCAAAGCAATTAATCTATCAAAAATTAATTTAATCACTTCATTTTTCGCCTTAAAATGGCGAGCAGTTGTTGGCCGCTCACCTTTGTCAAATTGCTAATTGCAGTTTTAGGGGTTAGTTTACCACGTGCTCGGCGGTGAAGGAAAACATCATGATGAAATTAGCATATGTGAGGATTGAAATATTTATAGAGCATGTGCAGTCCGTCAACATACACCGGATCAACGTGATGGACATATATATTATATTGCACCATAACATTTTCAGAAATAAAAGTATATCTGTGCTCAGCATCGGTTATATGCGGTCTGTATTAAATATATAAAGGTAAATAAAATAATGTGTAATAAATATTTATTTATAAATTGCACGCAGAATTTAATGAAACTTATTTGTTCTAATAGTAATTGTGTAACACCTACATTCTATGCAAATAAATAGTTATTAATTATATGCTGTAACTTAGAGGTATATTAAAAAAACGTGGCAGAGCCACGTTGCAGCTATAATATAGTTGTAGTACGAATGGGTTGGCTTGACCGAGGTAGCACCACACTCTCACGGAGTACTACCAGCATCAAATAGCAGCTTAATGCTGCTGGTGTGTGCTGTGATGTGTTTCGTAGAGAATCGGCCACCCTTTTTACTGGAAACGAGGCTTTTCATCTCTGTCCTCAAGGGTCACAACGCATCTATATTTTGACACTTAATTGAAGACAACTGCAGATGTCTATGGGCCGCAGAATCCACTTACCATCAGGTGAACTGTGTGCTCATTTGTCAACCTTTACTACATACTACATTATTACATAAAAAAAGTTAAGTCGACTAATGTGAATGAAAGCCTGCAAGTTCAAGAGGATTAGTAAGAATATTTATGCATGTGTGCGTATGTAAGGAACGTGACATTTGAAGCTTTTAATTCGCAATTAGTGCTTAAGAAATAAAGCGCTTACAACACATGTCAATAATGTATTCGTTTGTATGGATTCGGTCGCGAATCGTTACGTTACAGTTAGGTTTACTTAGCCGTGTTTATCGGATAGTGTTTGTAATAATTTTAACATTGTTAGAGCTGTATTTCCTCAGAATTACAATCTAATTCTAGTAACTATTCTGTAAGCGTCTATTTAAAATCATATATTAAAATAATAATAAATAATGAGCTACCTACCAGGGACAAAGAAAAATTCGTAAAAAATATTTAAATAGAAAAAGAGAAAGAGAAACAAAATAGTACTGTTTGATATCACAATAAAATGATGGATGGAAAACAATAAAAAAAATAAACAAGAAAAAGAAATTGGTGATGTCAAATCGAGTCCCCATTTAAGCATTACATTTCTTCTGCACAAAAAACGATGCAGCATGATGCTCTGCAAATATAAATGTATATTTTAACATATACATTTATATTCACATAGCGTCACGCCAGGAAGGCCCGATGGGCCAAACAGAGCTCCAGACAGCAGACCACGCAGTGATAGGCTAGCTCATCGCCTACCCTACACAAACCCTATTAGTTATATCAGTCGTCTTTTACAAAATCTTTTTTGTACAATAATGTCCTCCCGACCGAATTTCGGCCACGGCGGCCTGCCTCAACGGAGGCTAGCCATCGGCGCAGGACAGGATTATAGTGCCCAAGTGTATGCGCAAGCATAGGTGCACTCTCTATTCCCTCACTCTCAAAATCCAATGGGACGGTAAACCGACACGACTGGAGAGAGATGAGGCGCAGGACCAACGGTTTAACGTGCTTTTCGAGGTACGGGGTTGAGACACCGCCAACTTCCTGACTCCGAGCAACTACTGAGAATTTCTTGACGGAAAAACTCAATAATTTATTTTTTGGCCCGACCTGGGATACGAACCCAGGACCTCATGATCGGCAGTCGCACTAACACAACCACTAGACCAACGAGGCAGTCAATCAGGCAGGGGCAGCTTTTTGTATAACAAAATATGGGATCCATTAGGTCCTAGATCAAATTTCAAATGAAGCCTCATGTTTAAACCGATAGACAGAAGTACTTAAAGTAGGCATAGTGACAAGGAATGTAAGGAATATACTTGGTAGGGCCATGCTCCAGCTATATTAATAGTATAGTTGTAGCACGAATGGGTCAGTTCGACCGGTGAAGAACCACGCTCTCACAGAATACCAGCGTAAAATAGCAGCTTAGTGCTGTTGTGTTTCATAAGGTGCGTGTAGAGAACCGGAGACCCTTTTTACTGGAAAAGAGCCATTCCATCTTCGTCCTCATGGCTGACAACGCATCTGCATTTTGATTCGCAATCGAGGATAGATTTAGATGTCACCCTTATCCTATAAAAAAAACATTAACGTCAAAAAGAATCTACGATATCAAATTGCCCTAATGATTACTATACGTACCAGTATAACCTGGATGAGTAATGCAATATCATTGTATTACAGGGTTTCTATTTTAATTAACGCTTATTGGGGCATCGCTGTAAATTAGCTGTTATAACTGAAGCTTATTTTCCTTTTTGTTTAAATTTAATTATTATATATCCGTATATCGGTCAATATATTTATTTTAGATGATAAATAAAATTGTATATTGTGCATACAGATAGCTGTAGGTTATTATAAGACATGCTTATTAATGTGATAATTAAAAATTTTATAAAACACGCTGAATGGACTCAAACTTTTTTTTTACTATTTTTTTTAAAACAAATTGACAGCTCCGTGGCCCAGGCTTAGCTATGAGTTGCAGTGCTGGGGGCCGCGGGTTCGAATCCCGCATGGAACAAGTATTTGTATGGCCTACAAATAATTGACCCGGGTCTGGATGTTTGTCCTTGTAAAACTTATGTATAGAAACTGCCCCCATGACACAGGAGACAATACTAGTGTGGAGGTAACATTTTGATATATATTAAAATTAACATTTTTAATTTCTACAAAATACTCGTAGCTTTTCAAGTCGGTACTAAGTTGCTTACTATACAGAAAGAACTATGTGGAAAATATTTATTTTAAAAATATGGAAGCGGTTTCACATTTTTTTTAAATCTTGTTTATTTTACCCTTTTGAGTTGTCGAAGGAATATAATAAGTTCAAGGTAAAAGTTGGAGTGTCGCTTGATAACAATAATGGCCCCAGAGCGAATTTCGGCCACGCTCACGGCAGCCAGTCTCAACGAAGGCTAGCGGACAGAACGCAGGACAGAATCATAGTGCCCGAGTATGCATAATCACAGGTGCACTCTCCATTCCTTCCCACTCCTCATAGTCCGGTCATCCGACACGACTGGAGAGAGATTAGGCAGGACCAACCGCTATACGTGCTTTCTGAAGCACGGGGGTGAAACACAGCCTAGTTCTTGACTTGATTTGATTGTTCGGGTTACGATCATTAGACAAAAGTATTAATGTATTAAAATTTTCCCTATTTTTCATCCTTAGAGATGATTTTTTAAATTTTTATGCGACCAACCCTGAAACTTATTTAATTAAAAAATTAAAATTTAAATCGTTTCAGCGGTTTTAACATTATATAAAAAACACACGCTTCGAATATATAACCTTCCCGGTTTTAAACTTCAGATTAATAGTAATATTAATACAGCATCAAACGGGCGAATTGAAAATATTTAGACCATCGAAACATAAGTATTGTAAGGCTATGGTGTCGATATTGAGAGATTCCTTCGGATTCCTTCCTTTCTTGAGATGGTTAGCTAGTAACTTAGCATACCGATTTTTCTGTTTTTAACTAGAAAAAAATAAGCTTTTTAACAGAAGTTAACTTGTTAAAATATCTTCCTTTACTCCATGATCAGTCCAAAATGGCCACATCTGACATGGTCGTTCCACATTGGGGCGAAGACTTGTCGCTTTAAGCTTTGCAGTCGGATTGGTGATTGCAGAAACAGAAGTTTCGTACCTTCTTCTCATTACCGGCGTTAAAGCGATGATTGTATATCTAAGCTACAAGATCATTTGGCATACGCATATGCCATAGTTGCCTTTTACGAAATGGAATAGTGTAATTGTACTTGATTCTCTTACGCCGCCAACACACAGTTATTTTTTTGTTAGTTAAATATGTTTACTTGTAATTCAGCTCATTTTTAGTCTCGCATACCTTATCCATATTGTTCATAATATATTTATCCATCATCATATATTTCATATTGTCGTAATTTTTTTATATTTTAAAATTTACACCCGATCAAGCTTAACCGAGAATGTTTCAGCAACCAAACCAAATTTCCTAAAGTTCATACGTTTCGAATAACTTGTGCTTGGCTACCACACTTGGGCTGAGTTTAGAGCCAATATTGTATTGGTATTGCTACTCTCCATCATCACTCTATTTTGGAATTTTTGATGGATATTTCGTCATCAATTTGTGGTCTGAACCTTATTTGTCGTTAATTGGCAGGGTGCCCCGCGTTCAGATGAAGTTAATATTTTGAGAAAAAGCGTACTTGATATTTCGTCATTTACACCCTATTTAATTAACTTATCGTAAGAATTCATAATCACCATCACTACAATCCTTTATAAGTCCACTACTGAGCATAGGCCAAATCCCAAGGAATGCCACAAAGCACGGCACTGAGCCATCTGCATCCATCGACTTGCTGCATGTCTTACCAGGTCATCACTCCATCTAATGAAGGGCCATCCTACACTTTGAAAACTTTACATCAACATTATCTCGATTAATGTATTAATACCCCGTTTTATTAACAACAACATTAAAATACTTTCATCATCATTACATCCCTTCACAAGTCCACTGGTGAACATAGGCTTCCCCCAAGTCAATGCCACAAAGCACGGTCCTGAGGCACCTGCATCCATCGACCTCCTGCATGTCTTACCAGGTCGTCACTCCATCTAGTGGTGGGGTTGCTCTAAACTACGTCTACCGGTACGAGGCTGCTACTCGAGAACCTTATTTACCCACCGGTTGTTGGTTCTTTGTGTTATATGCCACATTGCCACTTTAGCTAATCCGTACTGTTCCGTTCAGAATCCGTAAAAGTATATCGGAAATGAAATATAGGCTACTATTGTCGCTTGTTACTGCCACAACCGCATCGGTTAGACGTTGCACCAATAATACGCTCAATTAATTAGCGGGGCGACTGACGCGTTCGACGCACTTACCTAATTAATGTCCCAGAACCGGGCCAGCAATACTGCTGTTATTATAATACCACTGACTGCCGCTGATTGAGTTGCCGCACACAAACAATGTAATCTAATTGAGGTAATGACCGCACCTGTTCGTAATAAAATATTCATTGTTTATACGGGTATTGATTTTAATGTAAATCAAAAAATATTTATCGTAGCACATTTTCTGTACGGAGCCTTTATGTTTCCTTAGCTGAATTCACCGTCTTTTTTTATAGGATAGGGTGACAAACGAGCACACGGTCCACCTGATGGTAAGTGGTTGCTGTGGCCCATAGACATCTACATCTATCCTCGATTACAAATCAAAATGCAGATGCGTTGTCACCCGTGAGGACTAAGATGTGATGCCTCGTTTCCAGTAAAAAGGGTCTCTGGTTCTCTACACTCACCATACGATATACAGCAGCATTAACCTACTGTTTCACGCTGGTATTCTGTGAGAGCGTGGTCCTTCCCCGGTCGAGCCGACCCATTCGTGCTACAACTATACTACTAATATAACTGCAGCATGGCTCTACCACGTAATATTGACAACATTCAAATATTACGTATGAGGATCAGGAGTTATCAAGTGCAGGACCAATCAATCTTATTCAACGTCACCGTTTACCATCAGGTAGGATAGCAGTTAAGCTCTGTTTTAAAATAGTTGAAAATGTTATTAGCGTACGTCGTAGAGTCATGTTGCAGCTATATTAGTTGTAGTACGAATGGGTCGACCAGGATGACGCTCTCACGGAACACACACCTAAAATAAAAGCTTAAGGTGTTTTGTATGGTGAGTGTAGAGAACCGGAGACCATTTTTACTAGAAATGAGGCATTCCATCTTAGTCCTTAAGGGTGACAACGCATCTGCCTTTTGATTCTTAATCGAGTATAAATGCACGCAATGATATTTATGGGCCACAGTATTTCGTTCGTTCATCACCGTATTTTTATAAAAAAAAATGTAACCTCAAATACAGACGTATAGTCACAGGTCAATCTGCACATGACCGATGGGAGAGTCAACGCTTAACTGAGACTGTGCTTAACTGAGATATGTCCAAGAATATCTAGGTCCCGGAAACAGTAAATTTTCAAATCAGTTACGAGTAGTGTTTTTACAGAGATGACCTTGGTTAGGGATTAAACTAAAAACCTACGACGTAGAAGCCTGTAACTTTGGCTACTGAGCTACGTAATTGTGGACATTTGCAACTAGATATCTAAAAAAACAATAGTCTCAAAGCTGAACGTTAATTGCTAATCATGATGATATTATTAAAATTGGAAACATGTCATAAACGTTTTTTAAGTCTTTTGTTGCTTATTATTTTATTATTATTAAGATATTAACACTAGTGTTTTATTGCAATAATAAGTATTAAATATTATAGCTCACTTCCGAGCAACGAAATTTAAGAGCGGTGAGCAATTTAGCAGAAATTTTAATAATAAGTCCCCGGTATTTCTATTATAACGGGAGGCGATCAGGTGGGGCTCCGCGAGGGGTTTAATAACTCACGATTAGCCTATTGGATTCGCTATGAATGTTTGCTATTTTTTCTATACTGCCCCAGTGCACGTTTAAATGAAACGAAAATTAAAAATAATTTGTTTGCTCTCGTAACAAATAACTGTATTATTATTAAATTCCTCAATTAATTAATCCTCTGAATGCCCGCGAAACTTGCCAGACATGATAATGAAGAGGTATTATTTGGGAATAATTGAGACCCCTTTGTAATAGGATGTGTGTACGAGAGGGGTAGGGGGGGTGTGAGTTGTTTGTTATTTTAAAAACAAAACGTTGTGTTGTTATTATTACAAGTTTACGTTACGTGAACCGATAACCTATTCACTCGTCTAACTTAATAGTGGCATAATATTGGTGCTGAAGTACAAGTAGATCATTCATTCCGGTGCTAGTGTAGATAATTACAAATTATCTAAAGCTTTCGTGCCTGCTTGAATTGAAAATAAAATACACGATCGGAAAAGTCTAACTGAAAATGCTAAGTAATTAATTATGATAATGTTTCAAACTGTTGCGAAAACATTTATTTTGAAAATGGACATGTGTTGAATATTCGAAAGGACGCAAAATTTGTACCTAATATTTTAATATATTATATTGTCGTTAAAAGTTAATTTTTAGTATCAAATTCTGTACGAGTTGTAATTAAAAAAGTGATACCGCTTAATGTGCAGTATGAAGTCTCCCTTCACGTAGGGGTGATTTTTAATTATTAAAATTTCTACGCCGGCGGCGGCTGCCGATATTACTTTGATATGGGGCCCTGACGAGATATTGCCGCCTATTAGGTACACACATTTTGTCAATTTTTTTACCAGATAGATATTAATTTCGCTTGTTTGTTTGCTAGATCGTTTCAGTTTAACTGGATCACAACTTTATGTTATAATGAAAAATGATAAATTATTCAACGTGCACTTGTCATCTGCTTTAGTACTACAAATTTATAGATTAATAATCTTCATTTATTAATAATCTTCAGTTAGAGCCGTGGTAGCTCAGATGGTTAACGGTCGCTGTAAATATAACAGAACGCGAATAACCTGGGTTCGATCCCCGCCGGCACCAATTAAATTGTTAATTGCTATTTTAAGTGCTGATATACCACGTGCTCGGCGGTGAAGGAAAACATCGTGAGGAAACCTGCATATCTGAGGAATTAGAAAAAAATAATATTTCGAAGACTAGTGAAGTTCGCCAACACGCATTGGGGCAGCGCGGCGCACACTTGCTTGCCCTAAAACGCTCTCAGAAATATGGGAAGGCCTGTGCCCAGCAGTGGGAAGTATATAGGCTGTAACTTTACTTTTTACTTTTAATCTTCAGTTAATTCAAAAATAAAAACCAAAAAATTTATAAATCACTAACCCAGAATTTACTCTGTCTCTGTACTGTTACATTGTCTCAGTTCTATTATTCTAAAAATTTCATAATTCACAAAAATTTTGTGAAATAGTAACATTAACCAAGTAAAGTTATTAATCTAGTTCAAAAACAGAGAAGTTATTTTTTTATAGATCAGAGGCCAAACGAGCATGCCGATCACCTGATGGTAAATGTGAAAATTTTACAATTACGGGTGGAAAAATAATAGATGAAATTTTTTATCTAACAATTTAGAACGACATTCTCATTATAACCTTGAACATGTGATGTAAGTTAGTCCACTTGAAAGGTTTAAAACATTACATCTATAAAACAAATTAAAAACCTACTGTACAATATTTAAATTTTAATTTTATTTTTTTGTGTCTGTTATCACTTTTTTATTTTTTTATATAATTGCTGTGATGTGTTCAAAGCAAAGTAACATACGCCCACTATTGAAAAACAGATTTTCCTCATTAATGAGTTATAATGTAATTATTTCTGAAAAACAATTAAAGCTTATAGACAGACATACATTTAAAAAAATGGTTAATTATTTCTTAATAGCACGAAAGTAACCTCTAGAACTTAGTTATTTCTTTGTTATAGACAGACATTTCAAATATATTTATACGTGTATAAATGATGATGATGGTGATGATAATGATGTGTGGTAATTGTGATTGTGCTGACGATTATTATTAAAACCAAAAGAGATACTTTAACTTATTGCATAACATTAATTTATTCTGTAACGAAAAAAGCTATTTGAATGAAGCAGACGCATCTGTGGAGTCCGCGAATTGAAAATAATAACGGAATGTTTTAATTTCCCTGCGAGTGACGGGTCACGTGTCACCGCCCCCTAGCGGGTGCCTTGCGCAACTGTCACCATCACTGCCGCGGACAATTAGGTCTGCTCATGAGATTAAACAAGTACACTGCGCATGTTCATCAGATTTTTTACATAACCGGTTTAGATCGCCTGCAGCGCATGTACGAACGTCAAGTCAGCCATAATAGACGGCTTGAAATGAATGGAGCTATGATAGATATGACAAGCTTGAATCGTTTGCATACGCTGGTTTATTCTCATGACTAGTTTGGTAAGTCTCGATATTAATTATACTCCGGTATTGTGGACTGTGGAGTCTAGCTTTTTAAGGTCTCTATCTTGTTTAAGAAATAAAAAATTGTTTTTGTAGAAAACTGCCTATAGGTACAACTCAAAATAGTTTTTGGTCTATTAGAAATAGGAACTCTCACATCAAAAATATTAAAATTCGTTTAAAACGAACGTAACAATTTATTGAACGTGGGTTCGCGTCTGGCACGAAACTGGTATACGGTACCCACGGTTTTTAGCGTCGCGTAGCCTAGCCAGCACTGCACTACCAATTCGTTACAAGGTTGAAACTTATGAACGGTGGCAGATAGTGTGTAGGCCAATGCTCAACAGTGGACTTATGGTGGGCTGCGATAACGAATAATGAATGACGATCATTATATTTTTCGAGTTCTAGATTAAATCCCGTTTACAATTCTATCCGAGAAAATTGAACTTTTATGAGAAACCGAAAGATTTGTAACAAATTATCTTTGAAGGTTATTTTAAATCTAAATGACGCCTCATTAATAAATCTTACCCAGTCGGAGCCGGGGAAGGGTGTTTAGTACACATAATTGTTGGTGCGTCTGTAAGTGATCGTGTAACTTTGAGCGACTTGACCGGTTGCGACCATATGACCACAATATTTGTTTGAGACGATGCTTGCTATGCTACGAACTGAGACATAGCGTTGTAGTCAAGTTAATCAAACAAATTCTATATTTATGGACTAAATTGACTCAAACTCACAATATATAGTGCCAAAAAAGAAAATCACAAAATTTAGAGCCGTTAGGTGGGCGATGTGGTCGAGTGTATTTATAAATTTATAACTATACTGTAAAAACTCCGGAACTAATTCTGAATGAATTTCGTCGCACCTCCTACTACCTAGTAAAAGCATGTAAAAATTAATTGTTTTTAGTTACCTATGTCAGATTTGCATTGTTTCATTTTTTCTATACAATTTTTAAATCATGATCTTTGTTTAATGCATGCCAAAATCTTCACTGGCACTATTTGATCCAAATCATTAGTTCCATTGATGGACACCGCACCGGTCTTATTTTTCATGTTTGAAACCGTGCGATATAGGGGTCTGACAGGTTACTTTTCAAAATTTCATGAATGTATGCAGTTCTCTGAGGTCATTGAACATAGAGCTTAGGTTCTTCAGCGATTCTGGCATAAGACGCCATTGACGTTAATTACATATCCTTTCCAATTCAGTAGCTTGAAGACGTCTTCCAATACAGCGGTGAAGAGTTGCGGGTATACTACGTTAACCTGTCTTACACCTTTCTGCAGTTGGATAGGTAGTTCTTGGTTATATTTAAAATTAAAATAAACTCACTTTTGTATTCAAAATCCAGTAATCACTTGTCATATCACAAAACTTCTCAATGACGGCCACAGGTAAGTACATTTAAAGTGTTAAAATGTATTAAAAATAAACATTTAATGTTGAATGTGCAGGGTACGAATTAAATATTAATGCGCACTTCCCATTCGGGCTGGATTGCCTTATTTCAATTTGAGTGAATGCTTACTGATGGAGTCGCACGAGCGTAAAATTAACGTCGATTGTTGTTAGTGTTATAATTTTGTTGCGAACGGTAATCCTGAGCGTGTCGTAAAGCCTGGATTAGGAGGGGATGAATGATATGCACCCGCTTGACTCCATCTTAATTAATTTTTGCTCAAGCGATTCTTAACAATTTTCCTAGTAGTTGATTACATGTTCATTTCAAACTGGCGTCGTTCCGCCTGGGTAAAAATATTGATGCGGAATTATGTTTATTTTATCAATTTTCAATTCCTCCAAAAAAATCCACTCATTACGAAGATTAGCCCAGCAAGATAGACAGACAGACGTGCAAAAATTTTAAAAATCCTTACTAATGTTTAAATGGCATGCAAGTAACTCCCTCAGCTCAATAAAACCTTCAATTTTATTTAAATAAAGATATAAATTATGTGAGAAATGTGATGGGGTGAAACAAAACATTACAACTTACATTTTATTTTAAGTCATAAATGTATGTTTTTTATAATATACATTTATTATATACACTTATAATACTGCTAGAATTCCAAGCTACACTACACTACATAGTATATATTATATAGTTACATAGTATAAGTTACACTAGTTACTGTTACTGAAATTTATTAAAATAAAAGTTGTGGACTACCATATTAGAAGCTACTAACCCAGACTAACAAATTAAAATAAAATAGTTTACCACCGTGAAACAGCAGTATATTGCTGCTGTATTTCCTATGGTGACGAGGTTCGAGGATCCTTTCCCAAATAAGAACTGGTAACTAGGCATTCCATCTTAGCGTTCAGGAGAGACAACTCATCTGTATTTGATTCTTAATTGGAATAAATATGTGTCTATGTTCCACATCATCCAAACACCATCAATTGTACTGTGTGCATCATCATCTATACTTCTTTTTAAAAAAAACTTGAAAAACGGCAGAGCCATATCTTAAAATACATATGCATATTCTTATCAAAGAATATTATAATAAGAGTTTTCTCAGAATTTGATTTTCGAAATCAAATATGGCTATATAAGTGATACTTTTCTGTTTGAAGTTAAGGTTCTAGAACCTCGATCAAGGACATAAATTTGCCTATTTGTCAGTTTTCAACAAAATTATATGCTTTTAAATATGTATTTATCAATTTCGGTTATACGAAACAAACTCGAAAAAACTGTCAGAACGAAAATAAAATGATCCCTTGTACAATATAGCAAATCTAAAATTAACCGATTTTAAAAAAGAGGTTTTTAATTTTTCATTAAAGTTACACAGTATAAGTTACACTAGTTACTGTTACTGACATTTATTAAAATAAAAGTTGTGGACTACCATATTAGAAGCTAGTAACCCAGACTAACTAATTAAAAATTATCAACTTGAATTTTTAATTCTCTCCTATGAAGTGACAATAGGCCTCGCCCATATATTGCTCCATAGGAGAGATCATAAGTGGATTTTTCCATAGTTGCCACGCAGGCTTAGGCAACCGCTTTTTTTATTATTTTGAGTCGTTATCATGAAGATGCTGCTGCTCATCACTTGTTTGGATTTCCCTCTGTCACCTCTTACGATACCCACGGGACGATATGGTGTAGTGGATATTCGTACACCGCCATAACACGGTGTATTAATATACTTTAACTTTGCAGTGTTATGTAATCAACATACATTGAATGTGTTATTAAATATACATATTTGAAAGAGAAACAACCAATTTCAAATTAAAGTGGCACGTTTCAACGAAGCTGCGACCCTCGAGGGTCAAAAGTCCTGCGCATACAATAGATGCATTGCGATCCAATTAAAATTAATTAGCCCCAGAACACACTCCACAGACCAAGGCAACAAATCAACGAAAGATACAAGCTTGGATAGCGCCGCCAGTGGATAAGGACGTCGCCAGATTTCAGCCAATGTATTTTAAATTTTAATTTTATCTCATAATGTTGCTATTTGTTTGGAGTTTAAGAGCCCGACATAGACGTAGCATTTTTACACACGTTTTATTGTAATTATGACTTAGTTTCTTTAAGTGCTTTAGTTTTAATCAATGTTCCGTTTGGAATGCCTGTTTGTTTAATGTTGTCATCTTGTCAAATTCTAAATAAATGATAGACTTACATTTGTAAAATAATGACATCTGTTCTGCTCATGAGAAATATACTTACTATGATCCTAGATCATAATAATATAAAAGATTGAAATATAATTTCAATCTTTTATATTACTATCATCTAAGATCAAGGATATCGGGATCAGGATCATTTAATGAAAAATTAAAAACCTCTTTTTAAAATCGGTTAATTTTAGATTTGCTATATTGTACAAGGGATCATTTTATTTTCGTTCTGACAGTTTTTTCGAGTTTGTTTCGTATAACCGAAATTGATAAATACATATTTAAAAGCATATAATTTTGTTGTAGGAGTAATGAAACCTATTGAAAACTGACAAATAGGCAAATTTATGTCCTTGATCGAAGTTCTAGAACCTTAACTTCAAACAGAAAAGTTTCACTTATATAGGCATATTTGATTTCGAAAATCAAATTCTGAGAAAACTCTTATTATAATATTCTTTGATAAGAATATGCATATGTATTTTAAGATATGGCTCTGCCGTTTTTCAGGTTTTTTTAAAAAAGAAGTATAGATAAGATAGTATGATTTTTTAAAAAGCACACAGTACAATTGATGGTGTTTGGATGATGTGGAACATAGACACATATTTATTCCAATTAAGAATCAAATACAGATGAGTTGTCTCTCCTGAACGCTAAGATGGAATGCCTAGTTACCAGTTCTTATTTGGGAAAGGATCCTCGAACCTCGTCACCATAGGAAATACAGCAGCAATATACTGCTGTTTCACGGTGGTAAACTATCGGAGCTTGGTCCTTTACCGGTAAGTAAGTAAGTTGACACATTCGTACTGGAGCTATAATACAGATGCAGCGTGGCTCTACCATTATAGCATACGTACCATGGTAGCACATGTGTATATGTTGCTTGACAGTACACAGTACCACAACTTAGAAGAAGTTTTCGTCCTCGTACAACTTCCTTGTAAAATCGATTATCACTTCCTCTTTTAAAAGGCCGGCAACGCATCTGCAATTCCCCTGGCGTTGCAGCTGTTCATGAGCGGCGGTAGTCACTAGTCACTTACCATCAGACGAGCCGCATGCTCGTTAGCCCCCTCTCTTATATAAAAAAGCGAGTAAGACTGTAATGTCCACTCAGGCAGATATTTAGACAGATACGTTGCCTTTAAGCCTGATCTGTAGATTTTACCTAAATTATTCCATATCATCGTATAGTTCGGGATGATTCGATGAAAGCGTCAGGTTCAGAGGTCAAGTATGCTTTTAGTGCATAAGGCAATTATACCATTTGATGGAGACTAGATATGGGCTCTCCACCCACAAGACACCTACAATACAGGATGACGAGATGGATGTTATTATATTATGTAGCGATTTTTGCTATATTTTCTAGTAATGTCTAAAAAGGGTATTCATATTTCTTTGACACAAATTCCATCATGTTTAGTCATTTGTTTTAGTCACTCAGTCCTCAGTTTAATTTCGATGTGTCATTTTTCTATCGAGAATTAATTATTCATCTTCACAGCCATGTTGCGATAGTTTTATTCATAATGAACGTTGGTTTTTGCAAGAAAAAATATTGTTTTCCTTACGTATCTTAGTTAATTGGGCCTGTTGTAAAATAAAAGTTATTTTTGTTTGTCAATTTATTACTGTGGCGGGCGGGAGGAGACGTTGTTAATCATAATCAGGACGATTGCCAAAATAACTTGTATTGCTAGTGCGACATGATTTATGGTGTAAGCATGTTAAACTCAAAGCAAGCAGTGTTACGTTCAGGTCGCCCAGATAATTGACGTCTGCGAAATTCTGGGTTCACCACGCCGTGATCTAATCTAGTTTCAACACAATTTGTATCTTATTACTGTTATACTTAGTATCAGTATAGATTGACTTTAAATGAACTGTGCTTTTGAGTAATGTTACCCTATATTGGATGTAGTACATGTTCAAAAAGAGGTACCGTAAATAAATGGGAGGATATAATATTTAACACGATTATTTATATAATACCATTAACTAGTTTTTCGTAGTTAAACAGAATTTTTTTATAGGATAAGGTGACAAACGAACATACAGTCCACCTGATGGTAAGTGATTGCTGCGGCCCATAGACATCTACATCTATCCTCGATTACAAATCAAAATGCAGATGCGTTGTCACCCGTGAGGACTAAGATGGAATGCATCGTTTCCAGTAAAAAGGGTCTCCGGTTCTCTACACTCACCATACGTAACACAACAGCATTAAGCTACTATTTCACGCTGGTATTCTGTGAGAGCGTGGTCCTTCCCCGGTCGAGCTGACCCAACGTGCTATAACTATACAACTATATATATTCTTTTAATAATATTCAGCAGACTTGGATCAAACTTTGTTCCGACATAATAATCACCATAATTATTACAGGCGGTAAGAGCCCTACTGTAAGACGTAGGTTTCTTCAGAACCGGCATGCGTTGAAGGGTTGGCCATTGCAGCTCAAGAAGAATTATTGCAAATAGTCTTGCTAATTAGTAAGAGAACTAGACCTGTGTGTCTGGAGCGCGAGTTTTACTTGACGTTACAAAAAAAAATTCGCGGGGATGACACCTATCTAGTTAAACCTTGGAAAGCAAAACATTATCTTATCATTATCAGTATCTATACAAAAAAAATGATAAAGCCGTTACCGAGACACCTGTTACGTATAATATATTATAATAAACGTGCAAAGTTTTCTTCAAAGAGTAGCCAAATTTAAAACTTAAGTTCAAACATACAAATAACGATATACCGTTATTGCAGTTTTTGAAAATACGAGCAAATGCGTGTATTTTCAAAAACTGCTTTATACTTATGTTCAAAAACGTTTCTACTTTTATTTAAAACTACCTTAAATTGAATGTGATTTATGGGCAAGAACGTTTTTGCCTTACGTATGTGTGCGTGCGCAGTAAAATCAGTTAAATAATGCATTGCATTTGAATTTAAAATATTTATTTACTACTGATTTATTACTCATTCTGTATTTTCTCTGCAAATTAGGCCGGTTATTGCAAAATAACCCTGTATTATAAAAAAAAAATTGTTCCCTTATAGAAAAAAAATTCATCCATTATAAGACGATAAAAGCTATCGTAAAATCAACATAAACTTCTTATAATATTATTTCTTTTAGTGATTCATATTTTGTTATCATTTATACGTAAAAGTGTTTTACGTAATAAACTCTTCAGGTGTTGTAACGTATAAAAATCCCAGCAATTCAATTAGCAGGAAAGCAGGGCGGAGGACGCGGAGGGCAAGGCCTAATAAACATAATATAAATAATCTATGGCGATAAATCTGCAGCGCTTTATGGCAGGAGTGGGTTGTCACTCCGTCTAATTAGCGCTAGTGCTGCTGTGTTAAAGCCACTCTTAGCCATAAAGCGCTGAATTCGATGCTCTTCTGATTTTTTTTCATCGATTAGTAGTTCTGATACAAGGCGAGTTTTTTTGTTATTTGATATTTAATCCGTTTATGACTTTTGTCTATGGAACTTAAGGTGTTAAAATGTAAGTTTAATCGAAAAAATTCAACATGAGTAAGAGAGTAATGGTTAAATTTAAGTTGATAATTTATATTTACTTATATATACGGTAAGAACAGAATGCAAAATAACCTTTATAGTACGTGAGGCTCGTATGGTCATCCGGTTCATATGGTCACTTTCTTATAACTCAAAAACTACAGCCATGTTTGCATAGATGGCTTTGTGATACGATAGCTCTCATCGGTCAATCAAATAGTAGAGTCAAAATGGCGCTGCTTTATCGACGCCATTTTGACAGTTGACATTAAAGTAAATATTTTAATCGATTTTAGTATGGTGTAGTGTAGATAGTTTTTTTAAGTTGATTTTTCAGTGTTCATAATTATTGCCAAAACTTGTTTGTTTTTTTTCTTAATATATTAGTTATAGTATTTACGACTTTGGGCTTTTGTCTCTGTCCTCCTCGTAGTTTTTTTTACGGGGCGGCAATGCCTAAGGGGACTATATAACCCTCACGTACCTTAATTATCTTTGGAATTAAAGTAAAAAATGCCCAAGTCCATTACAAATGAAAGCGCTTAAATCGCTGTGCGAGCTCTCCAGTATCGTCAAAGCACTCTTCATCAGGCTTAGTTAATTATGAGGACATATCAGCTTTATTATAATTACTCATTTTAATGTTGCTGCGCCTAGCGTCATGCCGTGCCATTACACTGTTACTATTCCTATATGAAATTTTATATCGACTTAGTGTAACTCACATATCCACAGCTGTTTCTATATTATTGCTTACAAAAAAAATGTTGCAACTAAAATTTTCATATGCTTAAATTACTGAAAAAAATTTTGTGTATCAAATTCAGTTTTCAATTTGTTACTTAAATTCTTTTCTCGTTAATGAATGTTTCCGGTTCTTGTAAAGGTAAACAATTGATAGAGCATTCCATTTTTCCTGCTATCGATTAAGATTATTAAGACAAAACGAAAGGTGAGATATTTTAAAATTGTTAATTGTGAGCATTCGCACGCTACGTTAAGTGGATATCTTTTACATCTGTCTAGTACACACGGAATGTTTTAATTATGGTTCTGATATAAGTAAATATATTGCATAAAGAAAAATATAACGCTATTTTAGTTTTTGTTCGGTAGAACTTGCGTGGTGTAGGTGTTACATGCAGTCGTAGTACTCTGTCGGTATCACTCGCATGCACCATTACCTCCATAATTTAATTAGTTTCGAGTGATCATTTCATTAATAGAGGCGATATTTGGCGAGCGAGCTCTCGTCCGCTCGCGGCTTTGTCAATTTTAATTAATGCCCGATAGGTGGACCGAAATGTTGGAATTCTTCATTAATTAGTCGGGCTCGAGATTTCTAATAATTTAATTAACGACGGGAGTTAATAAGCCCGAACCGTCCCGTCTGGTATTCCTGTAACGCGTTGGCATTCGCGTGATCGTTAACGCCCGAATTCAGTATATTACGTAAGTTTGTACAATGTACATATACGTTCATCATCGTGTAGTGACTGAATGAAGAACATCCAGTACCCCATGTCGTCTCGTGGAGGTTGAAACAGGAATTGGGCTGTAACATCCTTCTGATAACAACTTGAAATAATGAAACTGTGGTTGCTAACCACCTGCCGAACAGCAACTATGGCTAAAACCCCCTAGTAGAGAGGGGGGGCTTAATGTAAAGTTCACCATCATCATTACAGCCCATCAAAAGTACACTGCTGATCTGAGGCCTTCCTCATAATCGCAGACGAGTTGGCAACCGCGGGTTTTTTTGACTGAATTGTTATAATCTGCAGCATAAGAACATGCTGCTGAACATCTCCTGTTTCCTTTCCATTTTTTTTATAGGATAGGGTGACAAACGAGCACACAGTCCATCTGATGGTAAGTGGTTGCTGCGGCCCATAGACATCTACATCTATCCTTGATTAGCAAATCAAAATGCAGATGCGTTGTCACCCGTGAGGACTTAGGTGGAATGCCTCGTTTCCAGTAAAAATGGGTCTCCGGTTCTTTACACTCACCATACGAAACACAGCAGCATTAAGCTACTATTTGACGCTGGTATTCTGTGAGAGCGTGGTCCCTCCCCGGTCGAGCCCAACCATTCGTGCTACAACTATACTACTGATATAACTGCAGCATGGCTCTACCACGTAAATAATACCACGTACATACCACTTCACATTAGCCGACTGAACTAGGATTATTTTTTAACGTAAGCACAGAATAAATAATAGTACTACATAGCGTAAGCTTATGCTATCTTTTTTATGCTTAAGTTGTCATTACTTAAGTTTAACTTACAACCAATCGGATAAATATGTAAAATGGAACGAGAACGAAAAATGTCTTTTTTATCCTTCTGTCGTCTTTACTTAAGTTTAACTTGCAACCCATCGCCTAAATATGTAAAATGAAATGAGAATAATAAAATAAATAAAAAAGGTACGTGACCTTAACTGTTTACTGTATTAAATATTTTTTTAAATTAAATGAGGGTAACAAGCGAGCACCTGATGGTAAGTGGATGCTGTGGCCTATAGACATATACATTTATGCTCGATTAAGAATCAAAATGCAGTTGCGTTGTCACCGCTGAGGACTAAAATGCAATATATTAGTCAATGCTAAAATGGCATACCTTCTATCCAGTAAAAAGGGTCTCCGGTTCTCTAGACTCATCATACGAAACACATCAACATTAAGCTGCTATTTTGGCTTGCATTCTGTGAGAGCGTTTACACCATAATGTAGCTGCAGCGTGGCACTACCACATATAGCTTAACAACAAACAACTTGGTTAAATTTAGGTGTATTTGATTTATTTATGACTAAAATTAAGTCTAGCCGGTTGTTATTAGGTTAGAAGAGCCTAAGGGCCATTCTAAAGCAGTGATAAGAAAAGTTTATTGGAAAAGCGGCTGCTGGCCGTATGAGGAACCTCGACGTCGCTCAGCGAGCTATGGAGAGAGCTATACTCGGGGTTTCTCCGCGTGATAGATTTAAAAACGAGGATATCCCCAATAGAAATGGAATAACGGACACAGCCCAACGGATTAGTAAGCTGAAATGGCAATGGGCCGGCCATATAGCTCGAATAACTGACAACCGATGGGGGAAGAAAGGTTCTTGAGTGGCAGCCTCGTACCAGCAGGTGAAGTGTAGGGCGTCCCCCCAGTAGAAGTGACAACCTGGTAAGACATGCAGGAGGTCCTTGGATGCAGGTGTCTCGGGACGGTGCTTTGTCATCCCTGTGGGGGAGGCCCATATCCAGAATGATGATCTATGAAATGCATATATGCAAATTATGAACAGTAGTCTAAGCATAAAACTAAAGATTAATCGGCTAATCTTTACTAAGATTATTTCGTAACATATGTACATTACATATATGCAAGTATACATAAATCGATTGCTGTGTTCACTTAAGCTACCTGTTGTAACGACTTCTGTATAACGGTGGACAGAATTTAGAGAAAATTGCATGCCATTATGTTGACATACTGGCTGCTATTTACACTAAGTACTAGCCTTTCCTGGGTCGAAGTAAATGACACACGATCGTTGGTAGCCCTTTTCAAACAGAATGTCAAGTAAATTGTTGACGTTTGTCGCATAATGCTCGCAAACACTGAAAACTGTTTTTAGCTTATGGAAATTCGATGAATACAACATCATTACAAAGTTATGCTCGATGGTTATGATCAAATTTTATATTTTACACTTCGTACTATGCTTTAAACACAAATATGAAATCTAGTCATTAAATAATGACTTGTAACTTATCGAAACTATAAAAAAATTAAAAATTGGACGTTTACTGTTTATTAACAAATTAAATGTTACAATATTTAAGTCAGTATTTATCTATATTTAAGCCAATCTTAAAGGAATATACGTGGTAGACCATACTGCAGTTATATTAGAAGTATAGTTGTAGCACGAATGGGTCGGCTCGTCCGGGGATTGACCACGCTCTCACAGAATACCAGCGAAAAATAGTAGCTTTATGCTGCTGTGTTTCGTATGGTGAGCGTAGAGAACCGGAGAACCTTTTTACTCGAAACGAGGCATTCCATCTTATTCCTCACGGGTGACAACGCATCTGCATTTTGATATGTAATCGAGCATAGATGAAGATGTCTATGGGCCGCAGCAACCACTTACCATCAGGTGGACTGTGTGCTCGTTTGTCACCCTATCCTATAAAAAAAACCGTGTCAAGATCTCACCAGGATTTTTTTTAATTTTTTTTTTGCAATAATTGTGTTATTATTTTTATAGTATCCTTTACTTTTATTGGAACGAGCTAACGATTTTCTATTTTGTGGGAGTTTCGGGGATATATATCGATCTAGCTAGGATTTATTTTTAGAAAATGTCTTTTTGTCCGTGTTTTTAGGCAATGAAAAACTGCTACAATATCGTTAGCATAAGAAAGTAAATTTTGACAGTTTATTAATGATTATAAATAGATTAATTGGTATATTGGGCGGTCACAAAATCGTAATACCATGGTTCGAGCCCAGACCGACCGACCGACCGACTTTTTTTTAATTTTTTTTTTCAAGTTCCTTTCTTTTTTTGAGAAAATCTATTTTTTCGTGCCCTTTTTTTCAGTATTTTTTAAAAACACGAAAATTTAAATAAAACTAATTGCACTCATGATTTTTTATTCAAATAACCAGTTCAGTTTTTTCTATTATGTCGCTAAGATCAAAAAATATTATTCGTATTTCATCAGTATGTAATTTGTATCTAAATATAATTTCCAAAACACACGAATTAAAAAAAAAAACCGAGCGAAAAATACCGAGCAAAGCTCGGTCAACCGGGTACTGTTATTATTATTACTCCTAGCTAGAAAAGTGTTCTGATAAGAAAATGTACGGAGTCGATGTATGTATATGTTCAGCGCTAGTGGTAGTCAAGGTGATATTCTTTTTTTACTGTAAATATACATAGCTCAATAAAATTAAAATAAGTTTAATATAGAGAAAACTAGTTGGAACAACTTGTTACATTGGTATTGTTGTTAGTTATGTTGCTTATTAGTTAGTTGTAAGTGAGATCTAATTAGAAAAATAGATAACGCATTAGTCAAAAGACAATACACAAAACTGTAAATTATAGTCCATTTGATCGTAGGTAGTAACACTTTATCTGCGCAATCACCGCCGGCGACGTCAAAGCCTTCTCAAAGGAAGGTCCTACCCTTTCTAGCAACTAGGCTTGCAATACCGCGAATGTAGACGAGGCGTGGGAAGCATTGTTTCTCTCATTGGTTTTAGTATTGGATCTTTCATACGAGTTGTACTTATTTTATACGCTTCCATTTATTTTTAAGATCGAATGCATCTCTTACAAAGAATAATGAAATATTTTTTAAGGTAATGGCTGAAATTCGAATTGATGATTTGTATTAATTTTATCAGAATTGGCTTTTAAAATTAGCATAGATTTTCCGCACTTTTTCAGTTTAGAAAATTTTTGGGAACTGCGTTTGTTTTACAAACTTTGAATTTGAATATCGAATGTCATTTCTGGCGTGGCATCAACGCTACACCGTAGCCGAACACCGAGCAATACCCGTAGATACTACGATACCAATACTGGACTTATGTACTACCGACGAGGGACAACAAATGAATGCACTTTGGGTTTTTGGTTCAATAGTTTTCTAAGAACGGAGGCTGAAGTCGATGGTGATAAATTAAAAGGTGCACTGGAAGCGAAATAAGCAAATATGTTTTAAACAAAATGGTATATTGGGTTAATTGTGTCTAATTTAAAAATAAAGAAGATTGAACAGTGGATACTGCGTTATGTACTCGTATACGAACGAAGAACAGCCAATCTAAGAAATTATTAAGAGTCATTAAAATACCTAATGTTTTTTAAATACTGAGTTTATTACATAGGAAATTGTGGAGGTATTCACCGTAATCATGTTATAAAAATGACCAGTTTAATTTGGCTATACTTATTAACATTTTCACCGCATTATTTAAAAATAAAATTCTTTTCATTGTATTTTATTTACTTAAATTCAATATATAAATATTGCTGATGAAAATTGGCACGAAAAAGTTTGAAATGTAACTAAGTAAAAGTTGCCAACAAATTCTAGTGAAGGAGCTTTTAATACCGGAAAAACGTGCCAATTGGAAGTAATGCAATTGTGTCGCTTGGCATTTTCGCGTTCTACGCAAGTCTGCAACCAGCAGTACATACTCAAAGGATTTTTGCTGATGCGGCGTTCTTACTCGGCTAATTGTAATTAGTATGTGTTGCTGACATAGCATTTAATTGAATTATGTCAGCGCTCGATATGAGAATATACAGCAGGGGTCATAAACCCTTATTACCGATAATTGCGATAGTATTAATCGTATAGTTTTTGCATTCTAATACTGTATGCAGAATCAACCGGTATATGTACGTTTTTTGTATAAGATGAAAAACTAGATAACATTCCACACTATTGTGACTACTGCCTCCTATGGTCACCAGCAATCAACTTAACAGGTTCCCAGTCCACGATATAGACACAGTAGATAAACAATGGAAATATTCATATATGATTGGAACATCGAACGTGGGAGATGGAAAGGATACTACAGATGTATTGCTTTCAACTAATTAGGATTAAGACTGAATTTCCTTACAGCCTGTAGTATCTTCATATCGGAATTAAGAATATGTACTACTGTTTGCAGGCATAAATAAGAAATATAATATAGGAGTAAATAATTTATTTCATAGTTTAATTTTTGGGCCGAAGTAGTGACCAGAGCCGCAGGCGGGCTTTTAGTGGCTATATACCTAACCTATGGCATAACAATTTCTTAAGAAAAACATTAAAGGTAGGAGTTAAACTCTGGTTTCTCGCGTACCTGTGTAATTAAAGTGAGAGACGGTCTCTGAGTTGAGTTGGTTCTTAAGAGATTCTCTTTCCTTTACTTAGGAACAGGCGCAGTGACTGTTTTGTTTAAAAGAGAACTCGCTTGGGAATTACACGAGGAAACGATTGTATTGTAGTGTGATTGTGTCTTATTCTTTCTAAAATGTGTTCTCGTGTTTTGAGTTGAAGCAGAAGTAAAGTAAATCTAGAAATGAAAAAAAGGGTATCCTGTCAAATAATTATATTTCAAATCAGTCGCTTGTGATGAACAAGATATTATAATCATCATCATTTTCATTTTTTTAGAGGAAAGGGGTGACAAACGAGCACACAGTCCACCTGATGGTAGGTTGTTGCTGTGGCCCATAGACATCTTCTACATCTATCCTCGATTACGAATCAAAATGCAGATGCATTGTCACCCGTGAGGATTAAGATGGAATGCCGCGTTTCCTGTAAAAAGAGTCTCCGGTTCTCTACACTCACCACACGATACATTAAGCTACCATTTTACGCTGGTATACTGTGAGAGCGTGATCCTTCCCCGGTCGAGCCGACCCATTCGCGCTACAACTATACTACTAATATAACTTCAGCATGGCTCTACCGCGTATTAAATAGTACCACGTAAAATTTTCATCGTTACAGCTTATCAGAGTCTGCTGAATATTTTAATTTGATGGTCTCAAGGAGGGATTTTGCCATTGCTGCCGCGCTCGACAGGCAGGTTGACAAACGCAGTTTTTTTATTGTTAGTTGACATTAATGTTATAGTTAGAAGAACAGGAATATGCTGCTGCAAATCTCGTGTTTCGTTTCTCTCCGTCGCGTCGCCTCTTACGACACCTCGCTATGACATGGGGTAATGAACCCTATTAAAACCCAATAATGCGCAATCGATCTTGTCTATGATTTTATCTAATATTGAAATTTTGTTCCGATTGTTATTAACAATTTTTTTTGACCTGATATTGCTTATTCATTCGTTTGCAAATTTATTCTTTAAAAACTATTTGGAAGATAACGTCGCATCTCCAAAACTATCCAGCGATAGCAGCGTTGTTTCACATCTTAATCCTGCGGCCGACGCGCTGGGAAAATGGCGGAAATTGAAAATAAACATTTCATCTGCACCCCGGCACGCACTGCCCAAATTGACAATACAACCAATTTGCCGCCGCGCACCGACCACCTTTGTATGGGAATTGAAAAATAATATTACTCTTTTTTCTATCACGTACACGTGGGCAATCTCGAAAATAAACTATCATTTTTCGAACGTTCCAGTTTTAAATTGTAAGACTGATGGAAGTATGTTAATTTAAATTTTTTTTAAATACATAAACAACAGTGCGTTCACCCGATTAACTTTAATTTCATCATAATATATAAAAGAAAATTTTAAAATATTCTAAATGAAACACTTACAGTGTTTTCTAAATAAATCCATTTTATAAATTATTTTTAGTGTTATGAGATTGAGAGTAGTTTTGATATTTGTTTTTTGTAGTATTAGGTACACCATATGTGATGTAAAAACTAAATATTTTTAATAATGTTACTACAATTGAAGTTGAATTAAATAAACTTTCAATTTAAACTTTTTATTAAGCATTGTTTAAATAATTAATAAAATTGCATAAAGATAACTTGTTTAACGGCAAGGCAAGGGTGTTATCACGACGAGCAGGAAGCGGATTGATAGCTTGATAGAGCGAGCGTTCAGTGTCCATTCATTCAGTTTTTATAAGGCGCGCGGTTTATGAGCACGTGTCACATTTTAGCGCGCGGGAAATGTCTCGTGATGTTTAGTTTTTTAATAATAATACTATTACTTAACATTATGTGCAATATTCAATTTGCTTAAGTATCTGTGTTGAATTTATTATGTCCCCTCTAATTTGATTGATTTGATCCGACCTGACAAAAACTTATGGTAGGTAAGTGTTGTATTTTGTATTTGAAGAGCAAGTTTTTCTATGTGTGTCTGAGTGCATAAATTACAGCAGAGATATATCGAAAGTATATTTTTAATTCAAAATTAGGAGAAAATAATATCAATCATTTTATTAATAATTATATGTGCTATAAAATATAATTTGGTTTATAAAAACGATATTTTTAATAGCTATCTGTTTAGCTTTTTTAACAATGGGTAACATTACATTTTTATTTGCTGTAAAATTATCGTTTATCGTAATTATCTATTATCGTAATTTATAATTATTCTCAATAACTGTTTAAAAAATTAATTTCCATCTTATATTCCACGGTATTGTCATCAGTCTTTATTAACGATCAAGTTCTTATTCATGTTAATATAAAAGATGTGCACTAAACCATATAGTATTTATATTATGTGTGTCTTAATTAACAGTTAGAAGCTCGATTTTATTTAGGACTGTTGTAAGTTATTATAAAGCGATAATAAACGCAACTTAGTTAGTCAAAAATTATAATCTTGTACTTGAATTATTACAAATATTATTAGGGTACTAATTATTAACTACCTAACAGAATTGTATATTCTATAGGGAATATTTTTAATCATCTGTCTCTTCAACGATCTATAGATCAAAATACGATAAATGCTTATAAAAAGATAAGTATTTCTAAAACAAAAATCACACACAAAATATGTTGTGTTAGTGTACCCGAACAGACTAGCCTCACAATATTATTATTAGAATATTTTTATCACTATAATTATTGCCACAAATTTTTTCGCGCGTTTCGTTTCATTCACTATTCTAAAAAACAAATCGTTTCACCTTAGAGCCAATTGCTATATTTTGAAGTACGCCTTAATTCTGAAATATCTTGGAATGCCGTATAATATGGAAATTGCCACATCAATAACAACGCTGAGCGGGACGTCCCGGCTCTTGAGGGACGTTTGGCAAGCCTGCGAGTAGGCTTGCCAGGCTTGCTTGCTTGGTGGGGTTGCCAGGTCTTAAAACCGAAAAGCCGGACATTTTGGTAAAAAGGCCGGACACCCTTAACTTTATCTTAGAAAAAGACATTTTTTAAAGTAAAACAATGGTCTTTATCATTTACCGTAAAATCTTCATCAGTGCTAATGAAATAACTCAGTCAGTCTTCTTTATTATTAATTAATATTCATTACAATATTAATTTCGGTAATTGCAAAAATATGTATGTAAGTATATGAAAAATGTACAGAAATAAGTATATGAAAAATGAAAAATGTCTAATTTGGCCGGAGACGCAACCAAAAATCCTGACTGTGTCCGGCTTTATCCGGACGTCTGGCAACGCTATGCGCAATTACACGAAGAAAAAAAATGGCAATTTTTTTTCTTCGTGTAAGTTTTGAAGTATTCGCAGATGTCAGCGCGAATATAATGTGAAATGGTAATAATAGAGTTTTATAATAACTTTGTCAGTCTTGTTACTATAAAATCTAAAAACATGAAGATATTTGATACTAAGACAGTTTGTATATAGTAAGCTAAAAGCAGACCCGGAATAATATTTATAAGCACTTTAGGCGTTCTGATTCCGACTGGCTCATCATTTGTTTTTATGCATTATCCTATTGAATCAATCTGTTCAGCTTTTAGCAATAACAGCATAATATGAATAAAATTGAACAAAAATTGAAAACGAACTTTATGGAACTTGAGTTTAAGTAAGATCAATTCAAACTAGCTTTTTCTATCCATTATCTAGTGGTTGTGAATAGATTTCATTGATAAATATCAGAGTGTTTATCGTTCCATATAATTGACACATTTGTAATTCCCGTCCACATATACCGTACGTGTTACAAAACGTGTCTTAGTAATAGTCTCGGGCTTAAATTATGGCTTAAGAAGGGTCTTTTTCACAAGAGAAGTCCCTTAGCTGCGGTGCCACAATATTTGCTATGTTTGACATTTGCTATCCAATTCCATACTAGTTCTCAAATAGTGTCTAATTTTATTAAGTGAATCCAGAACGTAGAAGAACAGACTCTATTTTAAACCTGAAACTAATAAACATATAAGCTATTTTTTGCATTGTGACGGATTGACACTTAACTTGTAACACATAGATCGAGGACCGAGATCAAAATTAGAATTTTTACAGGATCTATGATAACCATTTTTTTAAAAGACAAAACAAAATAGTGAATCGATTGTTAAATTTGGAATGATTTTAGTTAATACAATGTCAAGTAATTGTTATAGGCTCTTATCGCAGTATGTCCTGTTTACACAATAGCTGTGATAATATAGACTTCAATGCAATTAAAATGTGTTTCCATAACAGGCGTAATAATAAGAATATTTGGGGTAAAGAAGTACTTGATAGTACAAATTGTTAATTAGCTTAATTCTAACGTTGAGTTTTAAGGGAATCCTTAATTATTAACCGTAAAGTTTAAAGAGAGTCCTTAATTTTTAACCGACTTCAAAAAGGAGGAGGTTTTTTCTAGGTGAACCGATTTTGATGATTCTTTTTTTATTTGAAAGCTGGTGCTTCTCGTGTGGTCCCATGTAAATTGATCAAGATCTGACCTGTAATTTTTGAGTTATCCTTAATAATGCGTATTTAACTGACTTCGAATACATTGATGATGTACACATTTTATTTATATATTGAATTCAGTTGTACAAAATTTTCAATTTTACCACTTGTGTTAGAATTAGGAAAGAGTTGAACCAACGTTAATAGTTATAGTTCATCATTATCATCATCATTGTAGATCATCGCATAGAAAAACACACAGAAACTTATTTATTCAACATACAATAGATTATAAATAATACTTAATTAAAGTCACTGTTATTTAATTTACCACTGCACTGGTTTGAAAAAACCTCTGTCATGGGGAAAACCAGCAAGAAACCCAGCTAGACTTCTTTGAAATAAATAATAAGAACTTACAATCATTAAACAGCTTACAATAAAATTAACATGAAGTTTTAAGTCTAAATTTCTTAACTTGAATCATTATCATTATCATCATCATTGCCACCCATCACAATTTCACTGCTGAACATAGGCCTCCCCCAAGAAATGCCACAAAACACGCTCCTAAGCAATCTGCATCCATCGACTTCCTGCATCTCTGACCAGGTCGTTACTTCATCAAGGTTTACTTCTTCACCACCTTTCTTTTGTTATAGAATAAGGGTGACAAACGAGTACACAGTCCGTACCTGATGGTAAGTGTATGCTGTGGCCCATAGATGTCTACATTTATCCTCGATTAAGAATCAAAATGTATTAAGCTGCTATTTTACGCTAGTATTCTGTCAAGCGCGGTCCCGGTCAAGCCGACACATTCGTGCTACAACCATAATATAACTGCAGCGTGGCTCTACCACGTATAAATAAATAAATAATAAATAAATAAAATTGTTTATATATTGTTGTTTATATATTAATATAACTTGAAATCCATAGGAATCGTTAGTAGAGAAAAACTTACATCTATGTGGCCGCTGCCGCGCATTCTGTTTAGCAAAGATGCGGTCTTTTTTTCGGATTATTGCATCAAAACTATCCACACCCGCCAGTGCAAACATCGCAGACGCGCTACAGTAGCCCGGCAGCCTCAACAGCGCCCTGAATGCCTTGTTGTAGTGAGAGTATAAATTTCCGTATAAATATCGCGTATAAATTCTTCACCATCGTTTATCGATTCTTTAAGTTAAATGGCCGGTGCGATGATACTGCAACTTTTTGATTCGTTGCGCTATGTGGGTTACAGTAGTTCTTCTGTGGATATACTCATTACGAAGTCTATCACGCAGGGTAACTCCGAGTATAGTCCTCTCCATAGTTCGCTGAGCGATCTTGAGCTTTCTCATATGGCAAGCAGTTAATTATAATGCCTCAGATTCAAATGTCATCACTGACAGCACGTGCTGGTTGTGCTCTTGTTTTCCAGTTTTGAGGTGAAGTGACGCCTAGAAGATAAGCCATAATCTTCTGCCTAACCGAGTTTCATTATTGTTTGCAAAGTGATATTTAACGTGAAATCTACTACTAACTTACTATACAATAATGATTTCTTATATTTACGCGAACACTACACATTGAATAAAACTATTTATACGGATTTTTTCGCGTTATTTTTAATTCCCGACGTTTCGGTTGCTTTCTAGCACCCATGGTCACGGGGGGCTATAGTACTTTCAGCTTTTTAATTAATACTTATGGTCCGATCTACGCTGAATGAACTTACTGTGTCTTGAAGTCTTGCAGTTGTATGCTTGGGTTTAGTTTTCATTTTATTAATTCAGGATTTCAAGCAGGTGTTAGGTAGTACCCAGCTTTCTCTATTGACATTAGGATGTTTATTTTTATTTTCAATAGCTTCAAGTATCATACCTGGTAGAAATTGATGGTTTTTCGCGAGGATTTGTGGTATATCAAATTTAATGTAATGGTGGGGGTCGTCTAGGGATATGATCACAAACTGTAGACTTTACAGTATATAATTTCTCCATTACATGTTTAGTTAATCAAGTATTTATTAAGAAAATAATTTAAAAGTTATAATGACGTAGGTGTAGAAGACAAAACCTTCATTAATTTCCATAGATTACAGTCATGGTTTAGTTGCTTTCAAATATTAGAGACATGTCGTAGTGCACACAAGCGACTCAAAAGCATTTAAATTGGTTATAGAATAAATGCCATGTAATCACTAAAGAGACCGTCTAAATTATAATTAAATGAAGTGGAAGTCACTCGATGGGCCACAAATGAATGAATGTATAATTGAATGACTCCCCATAAATAAAAGCAATTTTCTTACAGCCCCGCCCATGGTGAAGCGTAATTTAATTAATGGGTCGCATCGCATACCTCTGACTAAACTATTTCTGGCGTCACTGCGACAAGATCTACGCCGCTAATCGAACGCTCACTATAATTTCACGAAAGTGTAGGATATTTTCTTTCGATACGGAACAAGAACATCTTTCTTTATTTACATTTGTTCATTTGCATCATTATTAGTTACCGTTGGGGAAAAAAGGTCCTCGAGTGGCAGCCTCGTACCGGTAGGCGAAGTGTAGGGCGACCCCCCACTAGACGTGACGACCTGGTAAGACATGCAGGAAGACGATGGATGCAGGTGGATCAGGACCGTTCTTTGTGGTATAACTTGGGGGAGGCCTATGTTCAGCAGTGGACTTGTGAAGGGCTGTAATGATGATGATGATGATGATGATCATTATTAGAGCCCTACACAAACTTTCTGCTGGACATAGACCTTCCACAAGGAATGCCAGAAAGCGCGGTCCGGAGCCACCTGCATTCACCGACTTCTTACATATCTTACGACGTTACTCCGTGTGTATGGGTCTTCGACTTACATTTCTTTTACCGGTACGAGGCTGCCACTCAAGATATCTTTTCTCCATCGGTTGTCAGCTACATCTGTTTATTCATATTAATTAAAAAACAGATAGGTACTGTATGTTCAGGTATAGCAGTTAAACATAGGTAAGTACGACTAGACATAATATTTTAAAGTAGAAATAAATTGAATTGCTTAAAATTTAAAAAGAAAAAAGGACCGTCATACATATTAATAGCGCGTTTATATGTTTTTATTTCTGATTAGTAATGGCGATGCTCAAATCGATAACATTAGTTTCAAAGAACATGAAATAAATGCTAATATAACACAACGAAAATACCAATCCCATAAGAGGCCATAAATAAAACATGGCGCCCGATACCTCCGATAGCTTTTGTCTTAGCTAATAAATGTTTAATAAGAATTAGGTAAAAGCGGTTCTCTCTAGATAATGTGAATCTTCATTGCATTAGAGGGCGACTGCATAATGTTATATTGACTTACTACATGGCCAGGATATTGGTTTATATTTGTAAATTTACTTTTATAAAAGTTTTATGTTTTTTTATATGTTATCACGTAAATATTGAAAAGGATTACAACCCGAAAGAGCAACAATTATCTGAGAGATATATGTAATTAATTCATTAGACACTTAACTGGGATAAGTCTACCTTAGCTGTGCTTAAAAACAATTAACTTAATCGTTTAAGTTAGAAAACACGTTCTGTAATACATTAATTTACATCTCGATAGAATTTTAATTGCGGTAATGAGAGACTGCACTCCAATAATGGAGTAAAACTAATTATAAAAGGCAATTGATTTAAAAGGAGTGGCGTCGTGGCCGCGGTATGAGTAACAGAAAAAGTTTTCAATTTCACTAAAAGGGACTGGTTTGTGTCTCAGAAGTCTCGTCTGGTTATCGGCTTGTAATGTATGAACTTACTCGCCGCGGCTTTATTTTATAACTCACTTCACGTAATAGGCTCCCAGTTGCTTTAATTCACTTTGCCCCTCGCCGCGCGTACCGTTTACTAATTTTCCTCTCGCCTTTGAGGATGTGCTAATCGCAACGATTTCAAGTACAACGCCATGTTAGTTGATAAATAAAAAAGAGGTGTTCTCACTTTTACAACTACGAAGTCACTAATATTAGAAAGCTTTATCAAAAAATATATTATTTTGTAAAAAAGGAATAAGTTCATGGCAGTGTATATTTACTTTTATTTTGTTTAATTTAGTTATAAAATTGTAAGATTGTCTTTCATCATGAAAACTTTTAAAAGTTTCCTACCGAAAACTATATATATATATATATATATATATATATATATATATGCATATCTCAAATCTAACAACTCCTAGATGATAAAAATCGACAGAAGACAGAAACTTTATTTTGATAACTATTCCTTAGTAAATTGTATATCTATCTCTTATATATTTTATATGACTTTTTTCCGTATATATATATATTGTATGAAAAAAAAGTCATATAAAATACCTTAATTCGATTACACTTAATTTAATTTATAAACAAATAAATAAATGAATAAAATGTGTAAAGAAATAATCAAAGAAAAACTGTATAAGTATCTACCACTACTGGCCGCTTTTTATTTCTGTGGTACCTAATGGAGGAATCACTCCTCAATGTACCTCTAGTGAATGTTGGCAGACTTCACATGTTTTCAAAATAATCAAAATATAGCTGACAGTTATAAATTTAATTAATTTAAGTTGCCACTATTTCCGAATGATGTAGCTATCAATTTAAAATGACAAAAAATCCGTTCATAACTTTACGTTGATGTTTACATACGTTATATTGTTATTAAGATTCTAACAAGCACCAGAGAAAGGCAGCGTTATTACAGAAAAGGAGGTGAATACATTTCTTATTGTGTGTAACTACATATTAGGAGTCAGACAAAATTTAATGTCATAAATTCATCCATAAACATGCTTCATAAATTATCATGGCAACGATTTGGAACATTTTACAACAGCCATCAAAGATCCTTTACGATCGATAGGGATGGTGACTGCACCGTCTCATAATTAATTCGAGACGTTTGTTTTATAATGTAATAAAATATAAGCAGAATCAGTTATAGCCAATTTTACATCTTTATCGTTGAACGACGTTAGCACGCGTAATATGAATTTTTTTACTTACTATAAAATGTAGGTATTTAATTCTATTGGATATAAATACGACGCGGAGCATTACTGCGACCGGATACATTAAATGTTTCATTTTTACTGTCTTATAAAAATGAAGGAATATATTTCTTACTTTCAATCAAATCAATAATACAATTAAAACCCTATTTCAATGAAATAATATATAATTGAAACAAGTATAGCGTTTGTAAAATATGGCTGTAAGGGGTTATAAAAGATGAGTTTTTCGATCTAAATTGAGTTGGACATTTGCAATAGATAAAGCGATAGTTCCCAGTTATAAAACGAACTTTATAGTTTTGTTTTTGACAGTTTTGACGGTTCTTGTCTACTTATTTCTTCCTTCGGTTGCATATAACTGAGGTGAAACTTTTAACTTCTTCGACGTATACTCCCTGATGACGTCACTTACTTATGGCATCCGTGAGATAGTGTTTAGTTTTAGTGCGCAATTCTTTTTCATTTCATAACTCCAAAATTTTAAATGAATTTTGAAATGCCTACTTACGAAGTCCTTCTGAATAGGTACCGAAATTATGTTGCTCCTGTTTCTGTCGCCGAGGTGTTTCTGCTATATTGTGGTTTGATGGATAAGAGGATCAAGAATTGATTGTGAGGTGTTTCGATCAGACCTCTGATATATTACACGAATCTGTGGATTTTGCTTGAAGTTTGTTGCATTTTGTTGGGTGAAATGTTAGCTCGTTTGTTACTCAAATATTATGAAGTTTACTCCAATATACTCTGGCGCATTGTTGGTACCTATGTCTAATTTTCTTAATTTGACTAAATTTTCTGTATAGCAGTGAATGTAAAAAAGTGAGGTAAAAATAATTTCACGAGTGTGTAAATGCACTTATAATATGACAAATGTCATCATATGCTAAATAAAACGTTTAAAAAAATTAGTGAAAATTTGTAAGGTTTAATATAGACTGTTACGTCATTTCTATGAAATACAATGAAATATCTTTATTTTTGACGTTAGTAAAAAAAATTAGTTTGTCAAATTTCTATTTGTAGTTTTCCATTGTAACTAATATATCATGTTTAATGTAAATGTTGTACATGATATAGACTATGTGGGAGTTGTGTAGGATGCATAATAATAATAGTGTCCTCCAGGCCGAATTTCGGTCATGGTGGCAAAACCTCAATGGAGACTGGTCATCGGCGCAGGACAGGATTATAGTGCCCAAGTGTATGCGCAAGCACACTCTCTATTTCATTAGACGGTAAACCGACACAACCGAAGAACCAACCAACGGCTTTACGTGCTTTCCGAGGCACGGGGGTGAGACACCGCCAACCTCCTGGATCCGGGCAGCTACTGAGAACTTCTTAATGGAAAAAATCAATAACTGATATTTTTTGGCCCGACCCGGGATTCAAACCCTTATGATCAGCAGTCGCACTACTACAACCGCTAGACCAATGAGGTAGAGAAATATATGAGCATTAAATATTGTATAAGTTAGAACATTAAGTATAGTTAGTATAAGTAGGATGTATAAAAGAATAAGTGTCCATAAAATGTACATTGCCCTAAAATAATAAGTACCTACTTATAATATAATTTTAGTAAAATATCTCCATTTAGAGATAGGGCCGCGTGATAATGTTCTCCTTCAGGAATCTGACGGGAGACACCTGAAAACAATAAACACGAAATTGCCACAATAATCGGCCCTCATGATCAGCACAACGAGTGCTAGACAATGGGGCAGATTACGCGATAGGGGTTTAACCGAATAGCAGCTAACTCGATTATTCGGCCATCCGTGATTGTGTTTCGGCCTATTAATATTTGAATTTCGTTATATTATTGCGGCGGGCGGACGCCAGCGGTAATCTAATATGCTTAATTTTGTTATTGACTTCGCTTTGATTAAAGTGTATGTTTTCTATATAAGTGGAGTGAAATAAGTACAGAATTATTAGAAAATAATCTTATCGGCTTAATGATATCCCTTTTCTATAAATTTGAAAATAAATTAAAAAAGTATTTATGTTAGACGCAATAAAAACCGTAATAGTAATAAGGTAGTGGTCTCAATTTCGTTAATAAAGAAAACGACGGGTTGCACTCCGGGAGTGCCGGTAGAAGTGAAAACTTGAATTTTTTTTGGGGTTCCTTTTTTTTTTTTTTTTTTTTTTGTGTTTTTATAAAAACCCAGGGGTTGTTCGTGCTTTGTCGCATCCTTGGCCAATATTCAGCAGTGGAGTTGTGAAGGTATACGTTTATTACTAAATGTGGTATATTGGTAGTCTCTGGCTTAAAGAATAGTCATTGTCACAAAAGAAGTCTTTTAGCCACGGTGCCACAGTCTTCGCCAAATTCGACATTAGCTGTCAATTGTCAATTGACGACTCCGTGGCGCAGTGGCTTAGCAATGAGTGGCTGCGCTGGGGGTCGCGGGTTCGAATCCCGCACGGAACAAGTATTTGTATGGCCTGCAAATAATTGTTCCGGGTCTGGACGTTTGTCCTTGTGCAATTTATGTTTGTAAACTGCCCCCACGATACAGGAGAAAATCCTTGTGTAACGTTAACGGTGTGTAGTGTTAACGGCTAACGTTTTAAAAAAAATCCATTTTTGTTTTTTGTTCGCATATTTTCCACTAGAAATCTTTATTGAAACATTCTTGTTTGAACTTGTACCCCTTTTATTAATAAGGTGGCAAAATCGGAAACTTTTTCCCCTGCTTACATCTCCCGTTTCGTTTTCCTCTGTAGCCACTTACGACAATTATTAATTTCTACAGATTGGTTATTCAAAAGTAAATTAAGGCCAACCTATGCATTTTCGAGTACGAGTTGGAAGAAAGTTCTCGAAATATGTCTGTACTGCAAATATCCCTTAAGAAGTAATACTGCAAATCCTATACCTTTAAACGAGCAATTCTTGTATATATATATATATATATATATATATATATATATATATATATATATATATATATATATAATCGCAACCTCGGAAACGGCTCCAACGATTTTCATAAAATTTAGTGTCAGGGAGTTTCGGGGGCAATAAATCGATCTAGCTAGGATTTATTTTTAGAAAATGTCCTTTTGTCCGTGTTTTCAGGCAATAAAAAACTGCTAAAATATAAGAAGGTAAATTTCAACAGATCACTAACGATCGTTATCGGGATGTGTCGGGCGTGATTCGTTTTCTTTCGCTTTTCCTTTTTTTTTCAAATTCCCTTCTTTTGTGAGAAAATCTATTATTTCAAGCCCTTTTTTAGTAATTTTTAAAAATACGAAAATTTTAATAAAACTAATTGCACTCATGATTTTTTATTCAAATAAACGGTTCAGTTTTTTCTATTCTGTCAATAAGATCAAAAAATTATTATTTAAGTTTCATCAGTATGTAATTTATAACAGTAAATATTTAAAAAAAAAAACCGAGCAAAGCTCGGTCATCCGGGTACTATCCCTTATCCCTTATGAAGTAATATCATGCGGCTTGCTTTCTGAAATAATAAAACAACTAAATACGATCAAAAATTATTTTTTAATTTTTACAATTTACAATGAATAATATTATAAATTATGTAAGTATGTAAAATATAGACTAACTTTTACTTAAATACAGTTTTAAGTAATAAATTTCACTTTCAGTTTTCAGCTGAAAAAAAATTACTAGCTATGTTGTGCATAATTTATATATTTAATTTATCGGAGGGATAATCAAGACCCTTAGAAATAAATGAGAATGTCCTTCAACTCTAGTTGCACACAGTCTCTCAAGTATAAGTGAGATAATCAAAGAACATTATGCACGATTAAAAAAAAAGTTGTGTCGCAATACTGCAGACGACGGTAGTGCTAGGGTGCGACAGAAATACGACGGGGCCCGCCGCGCCGCTCCACGCTGTCGCTGGATTAAAGAACAACTTAAAGGAAAGCAATCTGCTAAATAAGTGCAGCCTTTAAATCATACTAGAGAGTATGCTCTACCTTACTTTTAGAAGTAAGAACGGGTTAAGAAGCCTTGCAATATTTTCTTCAGAAAGTAGATATTCTCTTTTTAGCAAAACTATTTTAAAATAAAAATTTTAAAAAATATACGTAATAAGACGATAAGAGAGATTTTTTGCATTTTGCACAACCCTTCCTCTCCCACATACCTCAGAAGCCGATTTTCCTTTACCCATCCTCCGGACAAACCATGCAGATCCCTTGTTAAAACTCTTCTGACTTTCCCTGGTTTTACTCCCACTACTTTTCAGTTCACGCGGTAAGATTATGGAACTCACTACCGTCAAATATAAGAAATTCCGAAACTTTGTTGGTATTTAAGAAACGTCTTAGAGATAACTACTTTGCATCCTGTTAATTTATATATATTATTCTATTATATTAGTTTTAGTTTATATATATCATATGTAACTATCGTATTTATTATTATTATTATTTATTGATTTATTTTATTTTTATTTATTGTTTTATTTTATATAATTTACGCAACATTGTGTATATTATTTATTTTTTAGTAGTACTAATGTATGCACTAAGTTTGCAATTTCAATATAATTTCCTTTATGGGTCTACTGGAAGATATTTCAGCTAATTTGGAATAAGTAGAACCTTTGTACGAAATTACTATAAGACTGCTTCTGTATCTTAATGTGTGTACATAAAATAAATTAAAAAAAAGACCAATCATACATATTGAAAATATTCATCGAACGCTAATCCGTTTGTTTATTAAAAGAAATTGAGTATTAAATATATTATGTGTAGTGGCCGTGTAAGAATATCCACTAAGTCCTACATGTTTTTCTGTGGGTGTCGTCTACGGGATGACATGGAGTAAAAAGGCGATAGAGCTATTGCAAATATGGGTGATATTTACAATAGTTTTTATAACATGAAAAAATGGACAGAATTTTTACAGCAGTCTGGAATTGGACACTTGATATGCTGGAAAGGTGATATAAGAAAAAGTTACAACTTTGTATCTATCTATATCTACGATTTGAAATATATATATATATATATATATATATATATATATTCATTATCTTGTGGCAGAAAGCCATGGATACTACGCACTACACACTGGCAGATAACAAAAACAAAGTAGAAAAGTTTGGCCAGTCCGTAACTATAACAGTCGACAACGAAAATAACGTGAAGCCACATTTAAAAGTAATGGTAGTTGCTTGAATTATTTAGCTCCTCGTCTCGTTACTTTAGCCGGTGTTTCCGCAGGTGTGGCAATCATATTGTCTCACCCACACGGTGGGAGAGAGGGGAGGCGTTCTCAGATCTCCCTAGTCGCGCCGCTTATTCTTTAATCTCGCTGATGAATTATGATTAGCAGAGTGCACTCAATCCTATTAGTGTTGCCTGTTACAAAAATGCCTTGTAGGTTTGTTCTGTTCGTAATAGACCCTACTCAATAAGATCCTCTTTTTGAATCACACATAGGGGGACTTAACGATTTAGAAATGTAACTAGTTACTTAGCCTTGAGAGCTGCATATCTCGATTGGATTCTCTTTCATTCGGCTCATGGATTGAAATTAAATTTTTCTTTCAAACGATAAAATGTAACGGTTTTAATTACAGCATTACCTTACTGTAGTTTTTTAACGTTCAATAATTATAAGGCTTATTAGTAAATTTTATTAGTTTAATGAGAACCAAATTCTAATTTAATTTTAAGTATTAATTTAGAACGCCATAAAAGTTTTCTGAGCTGCTTGTATTCAAATTTACAATTGATTTCAGTTTATAAATCATATGAATAGTCTCCTGGGCGCAGCAGTGGACATAATGCACTACTGCACGTACTGAGACGGTTACGACATACTAAGCGGAAGGGATGTTTTTCTAAGAGTCTGTATTAGTGGGTATCACCCCTTACCAATTTTACCGACAAGCGGTATTGCGTGCACTGCTGTGTTCCAGCCTAAATGGTAAAAAGAACAAGTATAGTTACAGGTTGTGAGACATTCCATCTGAGTCCTCCGAGGCACCGGGACATCTGTAGCCATTTTGTTTAGAGTTGTTTGCCCATTTAGTTGCAGTAACCACTTACCATGAGGTGGACTGTTTGTTCGTTGGTCACTTCAATGTTATAAAACAAGGTTTCGAAGAATGAAAGCCGTTTGCCTTGATGGGATGGTGTATATGAGTGGTAAAGTTGGGGAGCGAAGACCCGATACGCTTGCACGTTTTCGGGTGGCTTTTGTGCTGAATCGAAATCGGAATATTAGAAACTGTGGAATGCGGAATGCATTTAGTTTTTATAGGACTATTTCATATACGTGGTAGAGCCATGCTGCAGTTATATTATAGTTGTAGTATGAATGAGTCGATTCGCTGCTGTGTTTCATATGGTGAGTGTAGAGAACCGGAGACCCTTTTTACTGGAAACGAGGCATTCCATCTTAGTCCTCACGGGTGACGACGTATCTGCATCTTGATTCGTAATCGAGGATAGATGTATATGTCTATGACCCACAGCAATTACTTTTTTAATTACAATTACGTTGACTGTGTGTTCGTTTGTTATCCTTTCCTATAAAAAAAATAAAATATAAAAGAAGACACATAATTGGTCGTTCCCCCTTTAAGTCTCCTATGAATAAGAGAATTTAATTAAAATTATTAACTAATTGATTGTGAAATAAGTAGTTTTATTTTTCTATTTTTGGATGTTTGGAATGCGACACCGATACAAGAGAAATTTAATTTAAAATTTCACAACCCTTGTAGGGAGGTATGCGTGTATTAAGGTAGATTTTCACTTTTATCATATCAAATAAAGCATATATATTGATATCTAATAAAACACAATAAAAAGGAGCGCATATTTAGAATTTATGGTACTTACTATGAATAGGAATGCAGTGTTTCGTTTTAACTTAACGGCCAGCGGAAATACATTCGAAATTCGAAATGTGCATTAACATTTTCCCGACAACAAAACAAAAACCTTTATGACCGACGCAGTGCCACGTAATAGCTCGCCGTGGGACCACAAACTCCGATTATCCAAACAGAGAGCTTCTGAAACAGCGTTGTGAAATTTTAACGTGTAATTGATTATGAAGTTGGCCACTAATGGGTGAAAATAGTTTCTAATTTGGAGTGCGGCGGCGAGTAATTGGTCTCGGTCCGCTTCTGTGTTAATCATTAACGTGGTGTGGGCTGTTGGACGTGCGGTCCCTCGCGGCCCGCGTGGAGCATCCTTCAATTTAGACTGCATAACGTGGACGTCCCCCAATGCACAATTCTCTGCCCAGAGGTCTGGAATTAGTCGGAAAGCGTTCATAGTTGGCGTCAATCAGTCGTCAATTATATTATATAGAGGCTTAGTGGGGAAAAAACAGGGAAGACTTTCACCAATTATTGGTGAAAGTCACAAACAATATTTAATAATTATTAGATATTTAAAAAAATGAGGACCAAGGTTTTCAGGCTATACAAATAAATCCTTATCCTATAAATCCTTTCCATATCATATTTATTTAAAAAAATAAAGAAAAATAATTTTGATACTTATCTAAAGTTCAATCGACGATTACAAAATCACAAATAGTGTGATGGAGATCAGCCCGATGAGATAAGCAGCTGATTTGTAGCTTTGAGTTTAAATTTAAGAATTTGATGTTTAAATGGCATACAGATATAGAATATGTATTTTAAAGAAGATTAAATTGGGGTATTTACCACTTGACTTTTGACAGGACTGAAAATGTAAAAAAAAACACTTTTCCACGCCATGGCCATATTTTTTTTAATCTGTGTAAAGATCACAAATAAAAATGAATAAAATATTAGCGACTACGTTCACAGATTTAACAGACTGCTGACAGCTTGACGACAGCGACGTGGAAATATTTTCGTATAGTTTTATCTTAGCCTCGATTGACGTTCATTAAATCCTGATTCGTGCGTATTGACATTTGAAAGTCCATGCTAATGGAAGGCGTGAGCTTTTTTGCGTCTAATCTGGCCCGTTGCATTCGCCACGGTTTGTTTTCAGAGTGCCGTGGCGTGTCTCTGTCACCGGTTGGCCAGTAATTATTCACGAAGGCTTCACGGGATTTACGTGGAAAAAGTCATCGGTATCGCGATCGTGCTCTACTCTATTACCCTTATCCAATATCCGAATAATTCGGATCGAAATATTTTCCGGTCAAAGCACTTTTTAGATTTTTGTTAATTTTTGAACGTAGGACTTTGTGGTTACGACATTATCAACAGTGAAGTCAACATTAAAGAGAAATATGATCTAAAGTATGCTAAATTTATACACTACATTACGTAGAGACACATATGCAGCTTGACACGACAGACCTCCTACCCCGTCTAGTTTGGATTTCTGTATTATATGTACGTATTACCATGTATTCATATTAAATTTATAACAATTTTAAACTACTTTGACTTTCACTCTTTCTAATTTTTGGGCAAGCAGTGACTATTTTCCCATAATTGATCTGTAGATTCGTAAAATTACAGCCTTGCAGAGCTAAAGACGGCAACATTGAATAAAAATGTGTTGAATTAAGTTTTTATTATTATTACACTGTTTTATTAAAATCATATGTATTTTAACAAAGAATTACTATAATACATACATAATAGAACGGGGGAGTGGGCGGAGCCCGTGTATCCACAAACATGTCACTGACATGTCAATTCACACCTATAAATGTCAACACAATCAATCGTTTTCAATATTCGTGACAAGCGTCGCTGCATGCAAATTATTTAAAAAATGGAAAATTGTGCAATAATTACGTGACGAAAGAACAGCGAGAAATGAAATTTAAATAAAGGAGACGTGTTCTACAACCAGTAAGTCGAAACTATATATTTTTTTAAATATTAGAAACAAAAATTAAAAAATATTGATGTGACAAAAACATTAATCAAAAGTCAAAAATGTGTAAATTCGCTCAGTTTTAATACAGCGAATCGGGTTTGTAGTAGTGATAATACGACGTAATTGCTTGTACATATGTGTGCTCCCGGCGACACCGATCCTCGTACAAAATAAGGTTGACAGCCATTCTATTGTGTATTCTAGTATTCTATGTATTTTAATATGTAACAGAACTTATGATCATAATAAGTAGCGATTGTATATCCAAACGTCTAACCAAATATCCAATTGAACTCTCCAAATCTCATTAGGCCTCAAGTTATTTTACACTTCGTCATTCATTGGTTGATTAGTTCCTGCTATAGAATAAACAAACAATCACTGACACAATTTGAAGCGCAGTGTGCATGCTTCCACCCAATATCCGTATCCTATTATTTATGGCTGCCCGATTGGGGCACTCTCAAAAACATACAAAACTGAACGACTCGAGCAATTTGTCACGGGGGTCACAATGCCTGGTATTGTTTCAGCCAGTTGGTTCTTAATGCTCGCTTTCATTGTAGCAGAAAACTAGCCCGTATACTGGTAAACATTTTTACGGCCGATGCATATTAGCGGGACTTGAATAAGACGTTATAATACATATTATAATTCTTGAAATTGCTATGTTTTGTAATTCCCTTTTTTCGATTTAATTCATAATAGTCTTAAATGCTTTGAGTCATATGTTTGTACTTGTACATTGGTATTAGTTTAATTATTTTATGACATTTTAAATTAAATTATAATTAGATGTGGAAATTTGAGTCAAAACTAGTTACGGCCTAATTACGTCCAACGACTAGCACTGGTCTCCTTTCATTTGTCTTGAACTTCTAACTCGGATTATGTAATTTAAAGTGGCACCTACTACAGCTCAAAGTACTAATATGGTTTTAATTTACTTGTCGAACCTGTTGTTGCCTGCTCCACATAAAATATCTTTCACTCATCATCAAACCTTACCTCCATACTAGGATTTTCTCATGTATCGTGGGAGCAGTTTACATACATAAAGGAGACAATTTCTTTTTGTATGTAGAATGGATCCACCACACATTATGGCGTAACTAAATTAAATGCATGTCGATTTATTCCTTATAGTCTGTAGGTTACAATAGTGATGTTAGTTTTGTCGCATCTAACGGGAATACTGAGAAATTAACAATAAAAATATGAATATCACAATAACCTAAAACGATTGTCTAGTATAATAATTATTAGTGTAAAAGAAAGTTTTAGGTAATTCAGCATTTATAGTATCTTCAGAAAAACATAGTTCACAGACAAACAAACGTGGTGTGGAAACTATTTTTATATGTATTGATAGATTAGTGAGTATTAATCCCAAACACCATTACCGTAGCTAAATATATATGTTTATAGCCAAGATAACTAAGGAACAATATGCCCGTTTATAATATTACTTATACACGTTATATGATGATGATGCTTTGTAAATATATAGTATACCTGCACTCAGAAGTTAATGACAAAATAGGGGTATAAGTTTCGTTCCACGGTCACTTTGATATATATGATATCAGCAATTAGAAAGAGGATTAAAAACAAGTTTTAGTGGTATCTCTTTTAAGTAATAAATATATAATATACAAATACATAATCAATGTATATAGTTTCATATGTGGTAGAGCCACGCTGCTGCTATATTGTGGTTGTAGCACGAATTAAATATATAATATACAAATACATAATCAATGTATATAATAAGTTTCATATGTGGTAGAGCCACGCTGCTGCTATATTGTGGTTGTAGCACGAATTAAATATATAATATACAAATACATAATCAATGTATATAACAAGTTTCATATGTGGTAGAGCCACGCTGCTGCTATATTGTGGTTGTAGCACGAATTAAATATATAATATACAAATACATAATCAATGTATATAATAAGTTTCATATGTGGTAGAGCCACGCTGCTGCTATATTGTGGTTGTAGCACGAATTAAATATATAATATACAAATACATAATCAATGTATATAATACGTTTCATATGTGGTAGAGCCACGCTGCTGCTATATTGTGGTTGTAGCACGAATTAAATATATAATATACAAATACATAATCAATGTATATAATAAGTTTCATATGTGGTAGAGCCACGCTGCTGCTATATTGTGGTTGTAGCACGAATTAAATATATAATATACAAATACATAATCAATGTATATAATAAGTTTCATATGTGGTAGAGCCACGCTGCTGCTATATTGTGGTTGTAGCACGAATGGGTCGACTCGACCGGAGAAGAGCCACGCTCTCTCAGTATACCAGCGTAAAATAGCAGCTTAATAATGCTATGTTTCATATAAGTGTAGAGATTCGGAGACCCTTTTTTTACTATTCCATCATAGTCCTCAGGGCATCTGCGTTTTGATGTAGATGTCTATGGGCTATGCTCGTTTGTTATTATTCTATAAAATGTTATCGTTTTGAGAAATATTTATCTTTTTATTATACAAACTGTAAAATGCTCCGTTACACGTATGTTTTTTTTTCACCATTAGCCAGAACACGAATATCAAAACAATTCTCTTTTTTTGAGATTTCATGATTCTGGTTAGATTTTCATAAAATGCTTAGACTGTTTACTATAATTAATTGGTATCTTTTTTATGTGTAATAACATAAAGTTACGTTAAAATTTCTAGTGGTCTCAAAAACGATTATCTCCTTTCCTCCTTTGTCCACAAGGACAAACATTCAGACCCGGAACAATTATTTGTAGGCAATACAAATACTTTTTCCTTGCGGGATTCGAACTCGCGGCCGTTAGCGCTGCAAGTCATTACTAAGCCAGTGCGCCAGGGAGCCGTCATTGAAAAATATTTGTATTTAAAGTGTTAATTAAGCGTAGCACGGCTCCGTGCTTGACTATAGCTTACTACGGGGCTGTTTTTTTCGTTAACGCGGTCTAAATAACAGTTTTTATTGTTATTTATTTGATATTTTAAGGTATATAATTTGTTATAGTTCGGAAACTTCGAATCGTGTTTCACGTTCTCATTAACCGGTTGACTAGTTGTGCTAATTTTTTCGTGAAATATCACAAGCGGTAAATTTCATGGTTCTGGATTTTATGCCGTAATAGGAGACGATCTTGTGAATTGTTGGATTGTAAACCGAATTTGATATAATTTACCGATAAAGAAATTATATTGGCGTTTAGAGCGAGCAAATTTTGTGTCTTTACGAATAATGTATGAAATTGTATAATTTTAACGCAAAAAACATCAAACATTTGTACTTTAATCGCGATCGTAGATTCGTCAAAATTAAGTAAGTGAACCTATATATTATGATTTTAATTTAATACGAAACTTAAATTTCATATTGTAATAAAATCTATCAAAATGGAATTGTACAGAGTGAAACTCAAATTAAGTATTCAGTAATGACAACTACCATAATAAAATAAGAAATTTCATCGAATAGTACTCATTTTTTAAAAATTACCATGGAGGATAACATTTTATTACCATTCTATAAACTATTAACATTCTATGAACTTCTCCTATGCTTTGAAAGCGTTTTAATAATTTGAACATGAATAATTACTTACCTGAAATAACTATGTGTATGCCAAACAAAAATAATAATACCCACAGAACGTAGCATCATGTATGGTTATTGTGCTACCACGTCCGCAAAAGTTTAATTAAAATTTACAATAATGTTATAGTAATCCGATATATTATGCCTTTATATTTTTTTGATATACTCTGGGAATTTATTTTATATCGTGGAGGTCGTTTACATACATAAATTGCACAAAGAGGAACATATACATAAACAACAAAATAAACATAAATATATACATAGAACCGGAACAATTGTTTGCCGGGCAAACAAATAAGTACATTTTGAACCGTGCGGGATTCGAACCTGCGGCGCTTAGCCCTGCAGTTTAATGCTAATCCACTGCGCTACGGAATTGTCTACAGTAGAAAAGTTATTTTGTAGGATGTCTATTTTACCATAGATGCAAAATAAACTTTATAAACGAACTGTTTTATCCTACAATAATATCGAGAATTAAATATTGGGGGCTTTACTCTTAAAAATCGACTCCAATTTAAGAAACGAAAGAAGTCTCCAGTGCGATGCCTAATGCGTGTTGACGGACTTCACGTGTATTCGAAAGTTTTTTTAAGTTTTTTAGACTTGCAGGTTTCCTCACGATGTTTTCTTCCACCGCCAAGTACGAGGTAAATCAATACCTAAAATTACAATTAACAGTTTTATTGGTACCGGCTGGGATCGAACTCGAATTGCTCGCGTTCTGTGAAATATACAACGAGCGCTTAACCACTCAGCTACCACGGCTAACGTAATCGTAACTAAGCGGTAATCAACGATTATAATAACAGCCGTTTTTGTTTTTAAATGACTTTATAACAATATGTTGTGATTGTCCATAGTGCGAGCGAAGGACGCCGCAGCAGTCAAGCGGCAGTCCGGGGCTGGGCACGCACATGCTAGCCATGGACGTGACCAAGGAGTCCCGAGCTTCTCCGCTGCCGGCGAGCTCGCAGGCTTCCGGTACAACATCCTCGCAACAACCGCCGCAGCCACAGGTTGAGCTCTTATTATGATATTCTTTTTTCTCCTACACATAGTATGAAAAAAATTGTAATTTCTATAACTTTATATAATAATAAATCGTATTTTTTTATGATTTTGTTGACTCTATTTTCACTTGTGGTTACATCTAAGACGTACTGGTAAATTCGTGTTGAACTGACACACTAAGTATTGTACATTTTCAAGTTACATTTAATTTGTATCGATGGGGAAAAAAGTTTGTCAAGTGTCAGCCATGTACCGGTAGACGAAGTGTAGGACATTCCCCAATAGATAAAATGACCACCTGGTAAGGACATGTAGGAAGTCGACGGATGCAGGTAGCTAAGGATCGTGCTTTGTGGAATTCCTTGGGGTAGGCCCATGTACAGCAGTGGATTTGTGATGGGCTGTAATGATGATAATGATGATGATGATGTACATTTTCAATTTTAAAGTCTAAAAAAGTTTTTCTATATTTACTTAGGAAATGATTACACAATAAAAGCTCACAGTAAACCTGATGGTAAGTGGTTGCTGTGGCCCATAGATAACTACATGTATCCTCCATTACGAATCAAAATGCAGATGCGTTATCACTCGTGAGGACTAAGATGGAATGCCTCGTTTCCGGCAAAAAATGGGTCTCCGGTTCTCTACACTTACCATACGAAACACAGCAGCATTAAGCTACTACTTGACGCTGGTATTCTGTAAGAGCGTGGTCCTTTCCCGGTCGAGCCGACCCATTCGTGCTACAACTATACTACTAATATAACTGTAGCATGGCTCTACCACGTATAAAAGATAGAGAATATAAAAGATTGAAGTAGTACACGGATATTTTAAAAATCAAAAAATTATTTAATGAAAATTTCCTTCGTGCAAAAACCATCGGTTGGGCAAGCCGAATAGATCAACCATATAACTGTCACTGTGTAACTTCATCCATACAGGACTTTATATAGACTTACTATAGTCAACCAAATCTAAGAAGTACGTTTTGACAGCTGTCAGACTTATTGCACCAAGCATGCCAACCAAAATATGGGAACGTACAATATTCGATTCTTAAAAAAATCGATATCGATAATTTAGAGTTGGTAATCATTTACCGTTTGGTTTGAATAATACCAGAATAAATTAAAAATGGATAATTTAAAACACAAGATTTATCAGTTTCTTCGTATTTTTTGTTACTGCGTATTTCTATAGGCACAGTTATAAAAATTTAAGAATGAAACTATATTAAAAATAAATTTGTTCAATCACTTTCAATACAACTAGTACAGATGTCGTTGTTTATATTAATTATTATTTGATTTTCAACAACGCAGTCAAACTCTACTAACTCTACGGCGGCCGACCGCTAAGCTTACATACGCATAAGTCTACATTACCTGAAGATGCCTCGTGTAGAGGCGAAACACGTGTTGTATTATCGTCGATGGTGTGTCTTGCCTGGAATAGTGGTGTTGGGAGTAGTGGTGCTGGGATTAGTGGTGACGGAGTTAGTGCATGCAATTGAGGGAGGGCGGGAGGTGCTCTTCAATTCAGGTAAGACACATCATTGTATTTGTTTGGCGGAAGGTTGCGAAGAAATTTATACTTTTATTTTTTATTAAACTTGTTTTATTCATGATTTATGTAATTTAAGGGTTTTGGATATAAAAATTAAATTAAACAAATAATACATAAAAAAATTAATGATTCGATTATTTGAAAATTTTTACCGATTATTTGAATATTTTGCCGATCATTCGCATAACAATGAATTTTGATCATTCAAACACTACGGTAATATACATAGCGACATATCATTGAAACGACATCAAGTAAAAAAAGTTAATAATGGTTATTTTTTAATATCTTGCTTTGTTTGAAAAAATCAAATTTAAATTAGTTATAAGAAACCATAAACAATGTAATGAAATACAGATAACTTCATAATTCTTCGGATTTAAGTAAAAGGTTATTTTAAATCGTGTGAGTACGGTTGTGCAAAGTTATTGCAGAATGATTAATGTGAAACGTCAAAAGGTATTTCTTACATTTGGTTGACTATAAAAGATTGCAAGTATAAACAAAGTGTGTTGTTAATTTCTAACAGATATGTGCGGGGTGTAGTAAGGTGATCACCGAGCGTTACCTACTCAAGGCTTTAGATCAGTTATGGCACGAGGACTGCCTCAAGTGCGGCTGCTGTGACTGCCGCTTGGGTGAGGTCGGCCATACGTTGTATACGCGCGCCAACCTTATTCTGTGCAAGAGGGACTATTTGAGGTGAGACATCACATATTTGAATTAAATCTAGATTTTTTTAACGGATATTTTTCCAAATCTTTAGGGAAACGTAAGAACTAGATATCATTTTTGCATAATTATCATAAAGTTGTATTATTTATTGAAGGGCATAGTACCCTTCCTATAGACTGTACTATAGAAGAACCCTTCATATTTGGATAGACCAGTTTTGCAATGTGAGTTTCGTCTGTTATCGAGTATGGGTTTGGTTGTTTTTCGTACGTCAAAGCATGGCGTTGTAATACGGTGCGAGTATTTTCAAAGACGCGAAATCTGGCAGGTAGGCAAGATGATGGAATATTAAACGCTTTGTATCTTAGCAACGTTACTGGCTTGGATGTTTTGAAAGATCTCGTGGCGATCAATTGTGTTGAGTGCCGACATCTTATGAAGACCACGAAATGTTCCTAGCATTAAAGTGGCCATTAAAACTTGTTTAATGCTATGGTCGTCAGCCGTAGATTGCTTCGTAAGGGGGCTATTGCTACAGTTGCCACGCTTCGCAAGAGGGTTTGCAACCGCAGTTTTTTATTTTAGTCGTTATAAGGTTAAGCTGCTGTCCATCTCCTGATTTGTTTGCCTCTATCACCTCTTACTTCTACCCGTAGAAGGATTCTTCTGAGTTTGAGTTCATGCCTTAATACGTATTGTATTATTTTGTACGACAAATATTAAAATAAACTTTTCCTATGTCAGGCTGTTTGGTAACACTGGCTATTGTGCGGCGTGCAACAAAGTGATCCCCGCCTTCGAGATGGTGATGCGCGCCCGAAGCAACGTGTATCACTTGGAATGCTTCGCCTGCCAGCAGTGCAACCACAGGTTTGTATTACAAAAAAATATCTTATATACGTAGTACGTAGTAGCTCAATAGTTAAAAGCCTGCCTTATTTAAAAAAAGTTAAAGTTACAGCCTATATACGTCTCACAGCTAAGCACAGGTCTCTTCTCATTTCTGAGGCGGTGTACCGCCGTGAAGTCGCGGCATAAGATACTACTCTCACAGAATCTCACAGAATACCGGCTTCAAATAGTAGCTTAATAATGCTGCTGTGTTTCGTATGGTGAGTATATAGAACCGGAGACCCTTTTTACTGGAAATGAGGCATTCCATCGAAGTCCTCACGGGTGAGAATGCACCTGCATTTTGATTCGTAATCGAGGATGGATGTAGATGTCTATAAGCCACAGAAACCACTTACCATCAGGTGGACTGTGTGATCGTTTGTCACCCTATCCTATAAAAAAAAAGATAATACCCCATATTTTTCTAACGCAAACCGCCATCATATAGCGAAGTTACAGAGGATGAAAATTGCTTATAAATACTTCATCATCATCATCATTAATGCATCTTCTCCCACACATATCTACTATTGAACATAGACCATCACCAAGAAATGTTTCAGAATACGGTCCTGAGTAATATATCGACTTCTTGATGTTTTTACTAGGTCGGCTCACTATCTAGTGGGGAGTCGTCATACACTCTTTAAAAAAATAGACACTTTAAATTTTAAAAGAATTCAAACACATTAACGCACAGGTTTCGCTTAATTTTTTCACCTGTCACAAGCGAATGCGTCCGTGAAAATTGAATGGGGACCTTGCTATATCGAATACAAGTCCGTTGAGGAACTTTTCTTCTACGAGCGGGATAAAATATTGAAGGGAAGGTTAAGAGTGAAAGAGACAACTGTATTCCGCGATAAGGGTTTATATGGCTTATTCCACGCACGGACGACAAACAAAGAGTGCGATTAAATTTTCCGCTACATAAGGCGCCCGCATGCATGGAATGTGTTTATTATTATTTTGAAGATATAGTAACTTAGGCTTTACTGGATTATCATATTCACCTATGCTAACGTGCACGTTAACAACGTAACGTGACGCAACTAAACAGTTTATTACTTATTTCATTTTTAGTGTTGATTTACCTTAATTTAAAAAAAATACTTTTTAGGGTAATTCGCAAGATTTGAAGAAGCCGACACGGTTTCTAATTCATATTGAGGTTGGTTGCCGACTTCATTGCCTCTTTAAAAATGACGAGACTGTTGTCCTACATTGAAATCTTTACAGGATTTAACATATTTTTAATTACAGCTTAAAGAAAATTAATATAAAACAGAAAAGACTCTTATTTTGTATAATATTAGTAGGATTTTCTCCTGTATTGTGGAGGTGGTTTACATACATAAATTGTACAAGAACACACATCCGGACCCGGATCAATTATTTATATTATTATTCATACAAACACTTCTTCCGTGCGGGATTTGAGCTCGCGACCCTATAACGCCGCGACCAATAGATTATCCACTGTGCAATATGTCAATGTGAATTTACAAACACTCAATACCTAATACAACTTTGTAAGCACCGTATACTATTTTTGTAAGCTATTCATGCTACAACAAAAATCTTTAATGCTATGTTGAACAAAGAGATAGCATCATCTTATATTTATAAAATAAACAGTGTTATGCTAATATATTGTACTAATTAAAACGACTTTATCGATCAGTTGTTTATATCACCGTTTCTATTTTTTTTTAATTAAAGCAAGGAATTATAACATGTTTGGCTACACGCTATAGACTTGGGCTCAATCGTCACCGGACTTGGTTCTCTTAAATAATAGAGAAGTCGCGAAGATTGGAGTCGCTCTGAATGGTTTATACGTCACTTGTGGACCTTTCTAGTGTTGGCACCACTCGCATAACACTTTTACCCAATTGTATATTCATTTGAGTGCTCCTTGAGTACAGATTGTTGTGTTGGATTTCTTTTTACGAAACGTTTAACGTGATATGGGCGAAAATTCTCTAGAATATTCTATGATAGAGAAACAAAATTTGAATTGTGTTTAAAGCGATTAGTAACATTTAAAGATCTTTAACGTAAATTGAAAGGAAAAGGTTATTTCAGGCGTAACAGTAGATATATAATTATTAACAACAGGTTGTGAGGTATTTCATCTTAGTTTTGGGTGACAGCGCTTCTAAGGCTTTCTTTGTTTGGAGTTCGTAGCAGGTGTCAATTGGCATCAGTAGCCTATTTATCATTTCTTGTATATTATACGTTGCAATATTTTTAATAAAATAACTTTATATTATGCGAGGGGGAAAGCTTTATCTTTATATTGAATTTCATATAACTTAATATAAAACGTGTTTGACTTAGATTATTGTTAATGGAGTAGTTGACACTCATGGCTATTAACATTCTTTTTACGAGCTATCGACAGAAAATGTCCTATAGAAATTATGTGGGGATATCTTTAAATGTCGTCAGTTCCTTTTAGCCAAATAAACATCTTATTTGTTATGAAATGAAATGTAAAAAATGTCAAATGTTAACTCATATTTGTATTTTAATTATATATAATAATACAGACATCCTTGTAATTAAATTTATAATTAAAAAAAGATTGTATATATTATGTTATATGTGTGTATAGTTTAAAGCTTTAAAGGTATTATTAGACATGGCGAGTTAAACCACCTGAGAAATTTTCTTCACTAGTTAGAGAATCCCCTCATTAATATCTCTAACTAATTCTGGTAATTAGTTTTGAGTATTTGTAAAACCTTTCTTGGTTTTTATCACGTGTTTGTAAAATTAATTTAAAAATGGTTTTTTCACTGTACAAACATGTACAACAATAGTGCGCACTTTATTAGGCTAGAGACATCTAGCGTGGAGTGGCGAAACCATACAATACTATTTTTTAATTAATTAATAAATAAAACATTTAAACAGTATAATCAAGTTAAACTTAAAACAGCAAACCGATCAAATATGTTATAAGCCATATCATTTAGAAATGTGGCATGTGTAGCATATGCGAATTATATGATGTAGAAATTTATTAGTAATAGTGTCGGCTACTAAATTATATTTTACTAAATCAACTAACAAGGTCTAAAACAATAAAGCGCTGAAACGATTAAATATCACGTACAAATCAATTTCGTAGTGGGCAGAAATCTGAATCCAATTTGCGGGCTGTCGGATCGAGGCGGCGGGCGGCTGGTATCAGAGGCGAATATCGCTAAACGGCTAAATAATTTAGTAGCAATCTGGCGGGTGGTCCGCGGACGCAAACCGACGGAAGTGGAGATCACACGCTGTCTGATGTTTGTTACACATCTCACGCCAACTTGTCCAAATCTGTCTAGTTTAAAGACACGTTACGTAAATAAATTTTAAACGTCGTATGTGTGATTTAGCTGTTGTTCTAGCAGCAAAGTAAAATATTACTATAATCGTTTTTATTGTTCTCTTGCAATTCTGTCCATCCATAGTTTGTCCGGAAGAAATCGCTTCCAGCGATAAGACCGCCCATTGTATCACATTTATATTTGCTCCTTTTCTTTTGTACATATTTAAATATTTTTGGCGTACAATAAAGTGTTATATATCTATATATAACCGGTTCCTTACCAATCAAGAATTATATTATGCAGTGAAGATCGACTTTTGTGAATCAGAGGCGAGCAACTGTCTGCAATTCCACCGCAGAACTCGTAATAGGCGAAGACGCTGAATCTTTATGGTTAATATCCATAGAAATCATAATAATAAGACAATAGAAAGGAATTAGCGCTCGATTACTTCCAAAACCGATGTCGCCACATCTTACCGTATTATAAAACATACGCAATGCAAAATGATATCTATTGTTTCACATTACATTGCTTGGCGAGATTGTCAACGTTGCGTGTGTCGCGTATTACGGTAGAACAAAAGCAGCAATGGTAATTGTACAATACGAAAAGCAATAAATGAGTTTACAAAGGTAAATATCATAGCATATATAGTATCTAGATGTAAATTAGTTAAAACAATGATAAGTAGTAAATAATCAACTTACTGATGAAATGTTATGTTTAATTACACGTCCTTGATGAGTTTTTATAACTGATTATGCTGCAGTGCACCATTATAAATTTATAATAAGAAAAATTCACGTACGACGTTGCCCGCACAACTGAATCACAAAATGGTGAATTATGTTCGTCAACCCATATAAGCGGCGACAAGGTCACGCATCTATTGTCTTTGCCAAATTTGACTATTTTGTCGATAAAAATTTGAAAAGAATGGGATTCAATATATAGTAGAAATGTATAAAAATATCATTTCCCTTCTCCAAAAAATGTTCTGGATCTAAATCTCTGTAATTCAGTAAATATGCATACATGTTTATATTTACAATATTTTACTATATTCTGAATAGTTAGCAGAGTTGAATAAATTGAGAGCATTTAAGTTGATGACTACGGTATGAAATATTCTTATCTTAGGGCGCGATTTCATTAAAAGTGTAGCTTGTAGCTGATTCTCTGCCTGAGGCAGATTGCTGAACTATTAAATGTAGCCGCAAAGTACTTTACCAAGTATGACCGTACTATGAGTAAATGGATTTGGATGCCAACTCAGACAAATAGTCAGTTGCAAACTATACACCGCCTATGAAAAAATTAATAGGCTTTTGTTAAGTTGAACCTCTTTACTATTAAATACTGATTTAATAATAATCGGTCAGAAAAAAACATCAGATCATGGCTTAAATTTCTCACTGAGATAATAATGGAATGGGAAGAGTCCATCAAGATGCTTCTCTCTTTGATCTTTAAAAAATATTATTGTAATTTTCTTCAAGTTATAGAGTTATTAAATTGAAAAATAATAACTTGTTAAATTATATATATTAATAGTATTAAAGTAAGTTTTTCAGAGATATGTTACGATAACTTTTATAGCCTTTATTATTTTCTACCAGATTTGTACAGGTATCGGTTTTACTTTTTACGAAGAGCTTGTAATCATTTCGTTTAATTTTTTGAAAAGCAGTCAATAGACACGTCCGCTTCCGTAAAACGTCGAACTTCGCGTCGACAGCGTCACGATACAATGGCCGGACGCACAAAGCTTAACTTGCACCCAGTCATTAAAATTTTGTTCTACATCTTTTCCATTACGCGACTGCAGACAAAAAAAAGCAAAATAAAAAAGGACAAATCCCCGAAAAACAAAAGTTGGGGACGGGGAGAACAGGAAATAAAGTTAATTAAGAGCGGCGAAATCGACTGAGTTGCGGTGGAAATTGGCTCTTTAAAAAAGAGACATTTGTAGCCGAGCTATTGCGCTTAATTTTTGTGACAAGTGAAACAAAAGAGTTGGCAGGGTGGCCGGAGACGCGGTGGGAAGACGTGGGGAGGGCGGGGGAAGAAGGGGGAGATAAGGCTGGTTGGTGTTATCACCGGCGGTTCCGGCGGCCAGTGGCGAGTCGAAGGCGATACCTTTTGTTTTGCCACATTGAGGGATGCGCGCTCGCGTGACGTTATCGCTACTTCTTGCCCACGCTGACCTTTCCACTCGTGATAGTAAATTTTATTTCTCAGACATTTCTGGCTCCTTTCCGGCCTATTTTTTACTTCAGCCGTGATCGTATATAAATATATTTTCTATTCAAAGAAAATACGCTTAATATGCAACGTGGCGTTAACTAGATTTACGTGGAAGCCTTAACAATGAATAGGTATAGGTTGCAACTTTAGCTGCGCTGTCCGTGGAAAAACACTAATTGGATCTACCTGCACCCTGTTTACTATAACTGCATCTGACTTGGATAGGGAAATCACATAATTAGTTTACGGATATTCTCACATGCTTAATATATTTTAAGTTATTTGGAATAGGTATTTTATAATTAAGAGTATAAAAGTAAAGTAATTAACCGGTATTTTTTATTTTATACTTTTAACAATTTTTGTTTGCCTAGAGAACAGAATACGGTGAAAGTTGTATCAATATACGCAAGTTGGCTTTTAATTGTATCTTGCAAGTCTCACTGTCCGTCTCAAAGAGAATACAATCAATACGTTTAGTCCGTTTAGTGAAGTTATCGTTTTGTCTATGTCAGTGTTAGCTGTCAGATTTGAAGGAAATTTTAAGTCAATTAGTTTTCCGCTTTTATCATAATATATTTTGTTCACAACAGCTGCGGATGATTCAATGTTTGGCGAATCATAACAGTAACATAACAAATAGTTCTAACACCAGTAGTCTAGTTCGTACACCGAGTACTGTCTTTTAGCTATCGCAATTTACTAACTTTATTCGTGTTATTTATTTCTTATAAATATTTATTTGACGACCACTGAATTATAGCTTTGCAAACAATACGGTTACTCCAAGTTTTTAAGATGTAAGTATTGTGGTTGTCATTTTGTTTCCGGCATTGCATTTGATCTTTATTCTAAACGTCAGAACTTAAGGTGGTGGTAAGAGTGAGAGGCATTAAGACTCTGTTATTTTGTAAATACACTTAGGAATCTATAGTATATCATTAATAATGTATTATTGAATGAATTAATCGATTTACTCTCTCTCCATAATAGGTAATCTTAGTGCTATGGAATGGAGAAGTGCTAGACAGGTACCTAATTTGTGAGAGACTAGTGCCTGATAGAGCTATAAAAATCTATTACAGCTAAATAAATTGAAAGTTCTTGAAATCAGATGGTCATATATAAATTAGAAAGAGGAAGGATTATGATGTTTTATCTGCGTTTACATGCTGTAAGATTTCTAACATTTCTCTCAGGATTTACGAATCAGACAGGAATCTTCTTGTCTGAAAATGTAATTTTATACTACTTCTTTGTTCTCAGATTCTGCGTGGGTGATCGCTTCTATCTCTGTGAAAATAAGATTCTCTGCGAATATGACTATGAGGAACGGTTGGTTTTCGCGAACATGGCGTACAACCCACCACCACTTGCCCATTTAAAGAGACAGACAACTCATCTTTCTCCGCCTCCGGTAAATATATCTAATATACTACTTAGTTGGAGGATGTAACCCAATTAAATCAAAAAAGCCATAGAAATAAAAACGAAACAAAGAAAAGCAAAAAATGTATACAATTTTTTTTTAAACTAAAACCTATAAAAGGTTACATACATACGTGAGAAAAAAATTCTGAATCATCCTTTAATTTTATTGTTATTGAAGTCCTGTTGTTTTGTAGTCATTTATATCTAGAATGCAAAACATACAATGCGTAAATGGTACGAGTATGTCAAATATACTCGTTCTTCAAGCTGTAGTTCTCCCCAATATCCTAAACTTTATTACGTCAAGATTTAGTGGGGAATTGGTAACAATTATTGACTCAAGCAAATAATGGATGACTTAATAATACTTTTTACATAGCCATTTTTGGAAGGATTCTGCAGGAAGGAGCTGGAATTCGATCACTGAAACTTTGTATGTGAATTGTTTGTGAATTATTAATTCCCACCTTTTTTTCTCATTAATTGTCACCAGTTCCTCACAAAATCTTTACATAATCAAATTTAGAATATTGTTGGAGAGGATTTCAGCTTGAAGAACGCAAACATAAATACAATGTTTTACTGTAGACTTATAAAATTGCCGGTACATTTAAAAAAAAACTACTACTATTGAAGTACAGGTAAGATGCGAGCACAAAGTTCACCTAATCGTAAGTTAACGCTGTAGCCCAGAGACACCAACATCTATTCAGTCCATTTGACAAGTAAAGAAAGTCTACAGTTTTTGTCACTCGCAATACGAAACAGCATAAATATACTGTAATTGCCAATATTCCGTATAAACTGATATACGAAATATTGGCGCAAAATACTTACCGAGTCCGAAGTACTTCCTTCTTTGTGAAGTACGTTGTTTGAGTCAACAAGATTGAATCTTTCCTGCTACAGAATCCATTTAGCCAATGAGGGAAAGCTTGTGCCCGGTCGTTGGTACTACTTACTACTGATGTTTTACTTTATTTACTTTAATAAAATAAACATTTTTCTTTTAACAGACGAGCAACGCGATGAACCTGATGAACGGTTCAAGCCGCTCAGGGGATCTAAATAACAACATGTCTGGCTCATCTCCAGCAGCTTTCGTCCCTCCCCCGCACCTAAAACCATTAGGTCTTTCGGCGACCAGTTGAGATTATCGCATGTGAGATACGGCCCACCCATACGCCAAGTATCAAAACTAAAATATCGCTCTATACTCTTCAATGATTCACGTAAATGTACGTTGGACAAGAGTCGGTTAAATTAAAAGGACTAATTGTCGATCAACATTTTTTCAAAAAGTGATCAACAGAAGTGTATGTGTTGAACTGCCGTATTATGGACTATGTATTGTATAAAATATGTCAAAGCTTCTATAGCTAACGATCTAAACTAAAAGAAACTGCTTTAAAAGTAAAATAAAATACTTTTTCAATTCCATTTGAAGTTGATCTCAGAAGAGCAATGCTAAATAAAGATATTACTAACGAGTGTATGAAGATCGTAAAACCGGTTGTATATATAATCGGATAAGAAAACGCGGGTTTCAAGACTGCCGATCATTGTATTCTAGTGCTAAAATATTGATGTTTGTGTAAATATTATAATTATGAAATTTTATTTAGTTTCTATGTTAAGGAACTCAGTTATGTATTAGCGAATTAAAAGAAGAAAATCGATCAAATATATTATTTTACAACTCTATGTTCAGAAATATGTTTGGCATAGCCATAGTTTTATTTCTCGATTATATTTCGCTTTGTTGTTTCTTTTTGTATATTGTAAATTACTGTTAAGTTTATCTGTAAACATTGTTGTAATTTTTGTATTATTTATGTAAATAAAAGAATTAACTTAAGTAGGTAGTTTATTGTATCTAATGATTAAATAAACAATGGTAAATATAAATATTTGAACTTAGCAAAATATGAAAATACGTGTTTATTAAAATGAAAAATTACATAATTTGAAATAGTTCAAATTAGTTTTTTTTAGAGATATTTCAAATGAATCTTTGTATTGACTATGGATAATCTTTAATTCCGCATTTAATTAGATATATTATGCATTCCTAATTTAATTAAGGAACGTTGCTCTTGCGGACGGACAACACATTTGTGTGTAATGTCAAATAAATGTGTCTGGTTCCATTTTAAACCAATGATTTGACCAAAGATGTAGCTCATTAAAACTTGTTCAATTTATATATCTTTTTATTTCTATAAATCCTATTTAAAATTCCTTTCATATTCCATCTTGTCGCCATAGCAGTTATCGACTGCCTCGTTCGTCTAGTGGTTGTAGTAGTGTGACTGCTGATCGTGAAGTCCTAAGTTCGAATCCCCGGTTGGGCCAAAAATTCAATTATTGAATTTTTCCGTCAAGAAATTCTCAGTAGTCTCAACCCCGCACCTCAGAAAGCACGTGAAGCCGTTGGTCCTGCACCTGATCGCCCTCCGGTCGTGTCGGTTTACCGTCCCTTTGGACTATGAGAGTGAGGAAATAGAGAGTACACTTGAGCTTGCGTATACACTTCGACACTATAGTCCTGTCCTGCGCCGATTTCTAGTCTCCGTTGAGACTGGCCGACGTGACCGAAATTTGGTCTGGAGGACATTATTATTATTATTATCGACATAAAACAAACGAACCGAAATTCGATGTGTACAACTAGTAATCAGTGAGGAGTCAAGTTGCGTACTTTCAACAGAAATCAAATCTGCTAAACGGTGCATTAAGTAATAATAATTAGTATTCTAATTGATTTGCCCGATATAATTTAAATGTTAATTTTGTATACTAGAATGACTCTTGACAAAATCAATACTTCCATTAAACAAAAGTTAAAGATACAGCCTATATACGTCCCATTGCTGGGCAAAGACCTCCTCTGATTTCTGAGATGGTTTTAGGGCTAGGAAATGTCCGCCGCGCTGCCCCAATGCGTGCTAGCGGAACTTCACATGTCTACGAAAAATATGTTTTTTTTTAAATATTTCTCAGACATGCTGGTTTCCTCACGATGTTTATCTTCAACGCCGAGGTAAATTAGAACTTAAAATTGAAATTAACAATTTCATTGGCACCGGCGGGGATCAAACCAAGGGTGCTCGCGTACTGTGTAATTTACATCGTGTTCTTAACTCTTGAGCTACGGCTATTAAGCAAGTGGAGACTCAAATTCTAGGGTGGTAATAAGAGGAGTGAATTGTAATTTGAACCAATGGCTTTGACCCTTAACTAGGCTACTGCTACTTCTCAAAAAAAAATAGAAATAAGTGAAAATAAATTTGCTACATTTGATGACAAATAATGGAACGCTTCAAATCTATTTTTTTTTTCAAAAAACAATGCGAAAGTTTCTTTACATTTTAACCGGTGGTAAGAAATCTAAGTGTGCGTTCTGCTCGGGGAGCGGTCAACACAACGCTCCGATATTTTTTTTTTAAAGTGTAGATATGCAGCTGTTGGCCCTGCGGCCTTTACAGCTTCATCGAAGTAGGCTCATGAGTGAAGGAGACCCAATAGCTGTTGAGTGCAACGGATCCTACCGTCGGCGAGCGCATCGCCAACTACAGTCCCAAGGTACCCCGCGACTTCTGCTTTTTGAGTGAGACTCGTAAGAGTGAGGTACGAAACCTCGGCCTGAACCACTATCGTAATGAGGGGAACGGGTCGTTCGTATATATATATATACGACTAAGATGGAATGTCGCCTGTAATTATACTGGCTCTCAATACCTTTAAGTCCGGAACATAACAGCGCAGGAACTACTATTTGGTGGCAGAAATAGGCAAGAGGATGGTACCCACCGAGACGGAGAAGAGAGGCAGAAACGTCCTAGTAAGAGTACTCTAGATTATTCATATTATTCTAAAGTATTCAAGAGTAAAATATGTCTGCGGTTTGTGAACATATTTAAGTTTACCTCCAACATGGTATCAGGTTTGATAGATCACAAATTCTCGCAAAAAAAGAAACATCGATTTCTAACGACGATGATTCGTGAGGTTATTGAAATAGAAAAGCATCCTAATCTAAATAGAGAACATCTCTGTTTGCTCGCTTGGGATCCCATAATTATTAAAATAGTTTCACCGCATGTATCCAACATAGTCCAATATATACGTCTCACTGCTAGGCACAGGCCCTTTTATTTCTGAGAGGGTTTTAGGGTAAAGAAATGTCTGCCGCGCTCTAGCAATGCGTGTTGGGGAATTTCCCATGTTTTTTGAAATCTTTTTTTTCTTATTTCACAGAGATGCCAGACTTCTCACGATGTTATAGTTACTTCACCGCCGAGCACATGGTAAGAGTAAATCAACACTTAAAATTGCAATTAACAATTTCATTCGCGCCGGCGGCGACCGAACCCGAGTTGCTTACGTACTGTGAAATTCACACGAAGTGCTTAGTTCCTGATCTACCATGGCTCTTATTCAAGAGTATTCTAATCAAAATAATTTTGTTAATTATTTTGATTAAAATACTCTTGAATGTTGTGGTGGGTGCCGTGTAGTGGCGGTTAAGAATATCCACTACCCCATATCTTCCCGTGGGTGTCGTAAGAGGCGACAGAGGGAGACAGGCAGGAGATGGGCAGCAGCATCTTCCTGATAACAGCAACTGTACGACAAAAAAAACTGCGGTTGCCAACCCGCTCGCCAAGCGTGGCAACTATGGCAATATACCCCCCATGAACAATTACACAAATAGACGGCCCCCAGTCCCCGGCGGCCCCGCTATTCCTGGCTACGGTGGCGACCATGGTAACGGCGGGGCAGGGGGGTGCTAAGAATCTCCGGTGGAGGTTCGGTTGCCACCTACGACGACTCGACCTGGCAACATTTAACGCACGCACACTGAGGACTGACGAGAAGATCCTGGAGCTGGAAGAAGAGATAGACAAGTTGCGCTGGAGTATTATAGGATTATCCGAGGTCCGAAGAGAGGGGGAGGACACGGTGATTCTCGAATCCGGCAACTTGTTCTATCACCGGGAGGGCGACCATCTGTCCCAAGGAGGTGTCGGATTTATCGTCCACAAGTCTCTCGTCAACAACGTTGTACAGATTGAGAGTGTGTCGACGAGGGTCGCGTACCTGATACTCAGAATCACCAAACGGTATTCGCTGAAGGTCATACAGGTTTACGCACCAACGTCGGCACATTCCGATGAGGAGGTGGAGGAAATGTATGAGGATATTTCCAAAGCCATACATTCCTCCAAAACCCACTACACGGTGTTGATGGGAGACTTCAACGCAAAACTAGGCACAAGAGAAAGCGGTGAGCTGAAGTTAGGGAAATTTGGAGTAGGGCAACGGAACCGAAGGGGCCAGCAGCTGGCCGACTTTATGGAGAAAGAGGGACTCTTTATGATGAACTCTTTCTTCCAGAAGCGGCCCCACAGGAAGTGGACCTGGTCGAGCCCCGACGGTTCGACAAAAAATGAGATTGACTTCATTATGACGACCAGACGCCAACTGTTCAGTGATGTCTCAGTGATCGCAAGGGTGAAAACTGGCAGCGATCACCGAATGGTTAGAGGCACACTGAACCTAAACGTTAAGTTGGAGAGGTCTCGTCTAATGAAGTCAACGCTCCGTCCCCCTCGTGCTCTGATCCAAAATCCCGAAAACTTTCAGCTCGAGTTACACAACCGCTTTCAGTGCCTACAAGATTGCAATGCAGTGGACGATATGAATGACAAGCTCGTGGAAACTGTCCATGCGGTCGGAGCTAAGTTCTGCAAGACCCGCCGCAGAAGAACACAAAAACTCTCCGATCACACTCTTAATCTCATGGCTGTTAGACGGGAGATGAGGCTGCAATCGTCAACAGATTTGACAGCATACAGGCAACTGAACAGACAGATCTCCAAATGCATGCGGCGAGACTTACGCAACTTTAATACTGCTCGTATTAAAGAAGCGATCGAGCGGAACCAGGGCTCCAAAGTCTTTGCCAGAGATCTGTCTGCCAGAAAGAGCCAACTGTCAAGGCTGAAGACTGAGTGTGGCAGCATCGTTTCCGGGACACCTGAGATTTTGAGTGAGATTGAGAGGTTCTATGGGCAGCTGTACACATCATCGTTGGAGCCACACGCAAGTGTGAGTAACGATCCAAGAGCAAGTCTTATCCGACACTATTCCGATGATATCCCGGACGTCAGTCTAAGCGAGATTAGAATGGCTCTCCAGCACCTTAAAAACGGCAGGGCCCCAGGCGAGGATGGAATTACAGCGGAGCTTCTGAAAGCGGGTGGAACACCGGTACTTGAAGTCCTTCAGAAGCTCTTCAATTCCGTCCTCCATGGTGGCACTACTCCAGAGGCGTGGAGCAGAAGTGCGGTGGTCTTGTTCTTTAAGAAAGGCGACAACGCTCTCTTGAAGAACTACAGACCGATTTCCCTTCTGAGCCGCGTCTACGTGCTGTTTTCGAGAGTCATTACGAATCGTCTCGCACGCAGACTCGACGACTTCCAGCCTCCCGAACAAGCCGGTTTCCGAAAAGGCTTCAGTACCATAGACCACATACATACCCTGCGGCAGATTGTACAGAAGACTGAAGAGTACAATTTGCCACTTTGCCTGGCGTATGTGGACTATGAGAAAGCCTTTGATTCCGTCGAAATTTGGGCGGTGCTGCAGTCCCTTCAGCGGTGCCAAGTTGACTGTCGGTATATCGAAGTGCTGAAGTGTTTGTACAGTAGGGCTACGATGGCTATCCGAGTACAGAACCAGAGCTCGAAACCTATCCAACTGCAGAGAGGTGTAAGACAGGGTGACGTTATATCCCCGAAACTCTTCACCGCTGCTTTGGAAGACGTTTTCAAGCCACTGGACTGGAAAGGATACGGTATTAACATCAATGGCGAGTACATCACTCACCTTCGATTTGCCGACGATATAGTCCTTATGGCAGAATCGCTGGAGGACTTAAGCACTATGCTCAATGACCTCAATAGTGCCTCCCAACGGATAGGTCTTAAGATGAACATGGACAAAACAAAGATTATGTTTAATGTCCATGTCACACCTATGCCGGTAGTTGTTGGGAGCACTATGCTCGAAGTTGTTGACGAGTACGTTTACCTGGGACAAATATTCCGACTAGGTAAGTCCAACTTCGACCGAGAGGTCAATCGACGGATTCAACTCGGCTGGGCAGCGTTCGGGAAATTACGACATATCTTCTCGTCAGGTATACCTCAATCTCTGAAAACTAAAGTGTACAACCAGTGCGTGTTGCCAGTGATGACTTACGGATCAGAGACGTGGTCCTTCACTGCTGGCCGTATGAGGACGCTCAAGGTCGCTCAGCGAGCTATGGAGAGGGCTATGCTCGGAGTTTCTCTGCGTGATAGACTCAGAAATGAGGATATCCGCAGTAAAACCAGATTGACCGACATAGCCCAACGGATTAGTAAGCTGAAGTGGCAATGGGCCGGCCATATAGCTCGAAGAACCGATAACCGATGGGGAAGAAAGGTTCTCGAGTGGCAGCCTCGTACCGGTAGGCGTAGTGTAGGGCGACCCCCCACTAGATGGAGTGACGACCTGGTAAGATATGCAGGAAGTCGATGGATGCAGGTGGCTCAGGACCGTGCTTTGTGGCATTACTTGGGGGAGGCCTATGTTCAGCAGTGGACTTGTGAAGGGCTGTGATGATGATGATGATGAATTTTGTTAATGAATTGTCAATTGGTCTAAACTTGTATTAAGTGATTAAATAACGAATATGCCGTAATCAGCAAAATTTAGTCGATTCTTGCGAAACTCCTGCACGTAATATTGAAGTAACTAACTAATTAAGCGACAGTAGCCTAATGGCAGGGCGCGGACCGCGAACTCAAAAAGGTCGGGTTTCGAATCCGCCATTCGACTACTGGCGTGCACCACTCGTAACACAAGCAATTTAAGCTTACCACGAGTGGTTAAGGGGAAAATTAGTAATGTTTATAGCATTGTTAATATTCTTTAAAAAAATTCTAGTCTTAAGCAAATCGATGATCGCAATGCTTAACAATGTTAGCATTGGGCACGAAGGGGCCGGCTTAACCGGGGAAGGATCACGCTCTCACAGAATACAAGCGTAAAATAGCAGCTTAATGCTGATATCTAACCGCTAACAAACCACCACAGAGACATGATAATATACCAAATCATAAACCATCATCATCATTATCCTATTTCTCCTATTCATATTTCGCTTTTTAATCATTTCTAGCCAAAAAACGCACGAATAAGTCTTTTAGCCGCGGCGACTGTCTTTAAGAAATTCGGCATCTGCTGTCAAATTCCATACTTAAATTTATTTAGTTCAAATATTTTCCATGAGAATTTTGTATTAAAACATACTCTAGGTAGTTTAAACCTGAGACTAATTATTAGAAACTACTTTTTGTAATGATATGAAATGCAAAATATTGAAACTGTCTTTATTAATAAGGAAACGAAATGAAATTAAATAACCTATACTTTGCTAGGGTTAATTATGAATAATTTTGAGTTGAAAACCTTGCAAAAGTCCAAACTTGGTTCCGCACGCTGCTAAAGTGGTCTAAAGAAACATAATTAGTGATTATTTGAAAAAGGTTGAAGTAAATGTATTTAACACAATTTTATTATTGCAGATACTAAATCGGAATTTCATGTTTTACTTGCTACACTTTGTCATATGTAAAGGAATTAAAAGTCTAATGATTTAAATAGAATAAGAATTAAATATGATTCCAAATTGATAATTCCGAAAAATTCTTCAAAAAAGTTGAGCACTGAGTATGAGGTGGCTAGCATAGCGATTATTATGGGATCAGTTAAAACTTTAATTCTCACGTTTGTGTTTGAAGATTTGTTCATACATTTTTTTTAATTATTCTAAGCCAGCACTTAACTACAATTCCACCTGATGGTAAGTGGTAACTTAACAAAAACTTATTCACTCTTGCCTTGAAGACACCCACACTGTAATCGGATGGAAAGACAGATGCTGGCAACTTATGCCACTCCTTTGCTGTACGCATGATGAACGACGTAGCAAACCGTATAGTTTGAATGCGTGGTAAGTCAACAACGAAAGGGTGAAGATTGGCCGAAAGTCTGGTTGTCGGATAGTGGAAGGGAGAGAGAGGAATTAAATTATGCAATTCCTGTGCACACTCTCCGAAATGCATCCTGTAGAAAACGATAAAAATTGGTTTTAATCAAATTCGGGTCACCAATAAGCATCCTAGCGCACTTTTCCATTGAGTCCAAAGCTAATAGCTGGCATTTTGCAGCACCAGCCCATATATGGCAGCAATACTCCATGCACGACCGGTACTGTACTAGTGGTTAGGACTCGTTTTTTGCCTAGGTGTCAATCTGGGCCCACTGGTACCACCCGCTTACCTATTCCTGCCACCATGTAGCAGTGCTCTTGCACTGTTATGTTCCAGCCCGAAGGATATAAATTCCTTGATAGATTCCGAGCCAAGCTGCAGCTATATTATGGTTGCAGCACGAATTATGGTTGCGAAACGAACGCACGGGTGTACTCGACCGGGGCCCACGCTGTCACAGAATACTAACGTAAAATATTATAGCAGCTTTATGATGCTGTGTTTAATGGTGAGTGTAGAGAATCAGAAACTTACTGGAAATGAGGCATTTCATCTTAGCCCTGGGGGGCGGGGGGCGAAAATACATCTACACTTTGATACTTAATTCAGGATAAATGTCATCATCCACTTACTATCAGTAGAACTATGTGCTGGTTTGTCATCCTTATTCTATAAAAAAATATATAGAGTGATGGCGTATTCAGGGCACGTTTTTTAAATACCAGACGCGTTTATTTTTATTAACCTTTTCATATCATAAAAGAGGCAACAGAAAATCAAATAAATTGAAAAATAAAGTAATATATTATCTAATCTTAATATAAAACATGTTTCTTAGTGGACAGAAGATAACATTTTTTTAACGAAAATAATAGGTCCTTACATATGAAATTGGCGCTTTGTACGGGAGGAACATAAAGTCAAATTTTTTTTTGTTAAATATATTTAATTCCCTCCTTGTCGGATGTTTTGACGGGAACTTGGCCGTCGACGGATTGTCGCTCCTGTTTTGTCGCTTGAATTTTGGTTTGAAGTGGATTTTGATTCGTAAGCGATGCGATTTTGTGAATTAAGTGTCTGCGGGTGTGAACTATTAGAGAAAACGACGAAACAAGTGCTTTGATGTCGATATAAACTTCAAGTTATTTTAATCGCTTGTGCGCTTTATGAACTTGAGTGGCTGTCGTCATCAACTGTCCACTGGGTTGAGCTGTCCTCAAAACCTACCAAAAACTTCACAATGTGACGCATCAGCATATTGTGAAGAAAAAATATATAAAAATTAAGATTCCAAAAGAAATGATAGGCTCAGAAGGAGAACCTAGAGCCGTAAAGCCAGTTAAATAAAAAAAAATATCTCTCCTTGTCATCATTACCAGCTAGTAGGAGAACCCTAACAACTAGAAGAGTTCGAATTTCAGCAACGAATAAACCACGTGAAAGCTGGAAGCCGTAGTGAAAATTTTCATGTGGTTATTTTTCGAGAGCTTTTTATAAGATGTTTCTGGAAGGAATTCAGTGTCACAGTAAACTTTCATAACAGTTAAAGATTTTTTATTCAACATTAAAAACCTTTTCACAACTACATAGATTCAAAATATCTTGTCTATTAAAATATACAACTAAATTTAACCTAATTAGAGCCATTTATGAACTCATGTAAACCGCTAACTTCTTCGAAAAATCAATGATTACGCGATGAAATATATGGAATTCATTTCTATCACTTCTTCAATGCTGAATTTACAACAATAAAAGCACAAAAGAAAATGTTGTGTCAAACGTCAAGTATCGCTATGGACCTTTATAATAAGAAAATGCTATTATCATTGGTAGAGGTGAACGGAATTTGAAAAGGTCTTCTTTTCGTAGGAAATACTACAAAAATTCAACAGGGGTGTAAAAATGTCGTCCGGCACCTTATTGTTGGATTCGTTGATACCACCACAGAGCAACGTAAAAGAAAACAGAAGAAAAGTCAGCAAAGTTGAACTTACAACGTTGGTTGATTAAAACTACTTTAGCGGTTTTTATCGCGTTTAATTTTAAATGATTTTTAATTCCCGACGTTTCGGGTTCTTTCCAGCACCCATGGTCACGGTGGACTGAGGTGACTAACGTCCCGACGTCAATATTAACCCTAGGTCCTAATATATGGTTATATTAAAAAGCTGAAGGTACTCTGGGTTAACAACATTGACATCTGGACGTCAGTCACCTTAGTCCCCCGTGACAATAGGTGCTGGAAAGCACCCGAAACGTCGGGAATAAAAACCATTTTCGGTTCGTAAAAGTAGTTTTAATTAATGTGTAGTGTTTGCGTAAATATAAGAAATCATTACAACATTGGTATATTTAAGACAACCTTATAAATACTATTTTATACACTCTGTTGTAATGTTAAATTGACCGAAATTAATACATTAAAGTATATGGCACTTTGTGATTTTTTTTACTAACGTTACAGTTAAAGCGGACGTGTAAAGAGGAGAAAAATCACCCCAATTTCCTGGCACCCCGCTCAGCCCCCATTGTCGGTCGAGCGCAGTCTGATAGAATTGTTATCGATGCCATCTTTAATTTCAACAGTAAACAAAACCGCCGATGATGTTTTAGATTAGAAAAAATCCTGAACACAGCTATAAGGTATAATAGAATATGAGAATCAATGGAAAAATAAAATAAAAAAGTAACGATTTAAAATTGAAAAATGATTCACATTACGAAGTCAATTATTATCATGTCGGCACAGACGACGATAGTCTTATTAGCGATTGAAATTGCAAATAATGAAACGAAGATTTAGCATTTGCTATTATTTAGTAGTGACGTGTAAAAAGAGCTTTGTAAACGGTCAATACGATGAATTGAGTGAAAAATAGCATCGACTAACGCAACGACCCAGAAATCAAAACTGTGAAACCGGCTGACGAAAAAATTGAAAATAAGAAAATGAATACAACGTAGGAAAGCCGAGCGCACACCACTGATGGCTTCTTGCAATAATTTCCGCTTTCAATGAACGCGTTTTTCTTTTTCTTATCACCGCACGAACTAGGATGGTTGGGAATAAATTGAAATACAAAATTGATTGTTGACTTTTCCCGGCTGCTTTATTACTGTCATAAATAGAAAAGAGATTGAAAATTGCCTACAGACGACCGTGTTGCCGGATTCCATGATTCCGTTATTATTTTCTAGCTTTTTTTTTTACTGTGAGCGCATCATATGCTGTCTATTTGATATATTGTAGATAATTTAGACAATAATTAGTTTTAATTAGAAAAACGATTGATTGTCTAGTTACGCATGGTATACCGAAATATCGAAATACGGGAATACGGGGAGGGAATTTTTTCCAATTTGGGGGGAAGAAATTATCTTATCTTCTGAGCTACTATGACTTGGGCAGCATAATTTGACTAATATATTTAGCAATGTCATTATTAACAACTGTCAAGCTGCAAATACCGTGCAAGTAATGGATGTGGGAAACTCCCTCCCTATGGTCAAAGTCAACGAGTAGCAGTAGATTTCCAAAGGTCGATGGATTGATCGACTATTATCAGTGTCATTTACAAAGTCCGCTTTTGAAAATGGAACATTCCAAAAATGCATATCTGCATATAGGGCATTTACTTCTTTAGAGTATAAACTGCACTTATCAATCACCCTGAGCTGATAGGTTAGTTTGAGTAGAGCTGATATTAGCTACTGATCGCACCATTTAGAAATTTATGTTGTATATATATATATATATTAATATTTTCATATCCATATATATTTTTATACACTAATTTTTTGAATGAATTTTTTACTGTCAGTCCTTTAAGTGTGCTGCCAAACAATACAAATAATTAAGAAAACTCATTAAAAAGTTTCTTTAAAAAAAAAAACAGTATTTTTATCAAACATTTGAATACATTCAATTGTTACTTAAATTTAATATGTTCTTAATAATGTTGAAATTATATAACAAAAACGAGCAATTGATAAAAACGTTACATGAAACAAAAAATCTCTTGTGGCTAGCACGCACTGCGGCAAATTTTCTAACGTTTTGTCCCTGCAAAATCAGTAAACTACAGAAACACATAGAAACGCGCTCACTACAAAAACAATTCACATTGGATTTAAATTCTGTGAATTGCTACAGATTTGTTGCGGTGCGTCATCGTAAATATTTTTTGATTTTTTTAAAGAATAAGGGTGAAGTAAGTGGGTGCTGTAGCCCATATACACCTGCAACTATCTTTGACTAAGTGACAAAGTGTAGGTATACGTTTTCAATCTTGAAGACTAAGACAGAATGGCTCATTATCAGTAAAATGATCTCCAGTTTTCTACACTAACCATACGAAACATTGCATCATAACCGCTATTTTACATTGGTATTTTGTGAGAGTGATAGCGTGGTCCTTCACCGGTCGAACAGTCCCATTTCTTCAAGAATCATAATATTGCTGCAGCATTGAAATGAAACATCATTTAGACTTATGAAACTCCGCACACTGTGGATAAAAATCTGAGTGAACACCGGCTGGCCATTCGTAGTAATGTATTTCTCATCTATTATCTTTAACATTGACTGCATTCAAGCAGTTTATAAAAGTGTCACTATCGTCGATTATTGACGAGAGTCGGGACTCGAATTGCAATACGTCCAGATATTACTCCACTGTTCGCGTTCTGAACAATCACGGCTTTCTGTTGCATCATTTAAAACGTACCCCAACTCATCCCCTTACTCTGCTAGTTTTCAGGCTTAAACATAGACATTTCTGTCTTTTGCCTTGACACCGTTATAGGGCATATTTTCTGCTATCGTTTTTCATCTTTTATGCATAGGCATGTTCAAGAATTACGTGCGTACATACACACTAGACTCCATTGCTGTTTCAATTCTGTCATATAACTTAATTTTATGAAGTCATTAGCGCTTTCGTAAGAAATCCTAACTTATTATACATTTATTACATCAAATTAGAGTATTCTTATAATTTTCACCTATTTATGTATTAAAATATTTTTATAAGCAGTTTTTTTTTAAATTTAGTGATTTAGTAAAAAATCATGCGACAGTCGCGCAGACTTGCAAATATATCATATAGTAGTGAAATATATTTTCTCGGATCTATTTTCCGAACGTAGGAGCATTAGTTGTAAAACTTTAAAGAAAATGGAATTGTAAGCGGTCCGACATAGATAGCAACCGTCTGCTGGACGATTTATTGAGATATCTGATTTAGTTAAGATGTTAGTTTGTTTTAGAATTACGTCTAATTAGTCTTTAGAATTGCCATACGAGTAGATATCTACTCTAAATGTTAGACCCTACTAAAACCTAGTGATTATATACTCTTTGGTCCCTACTTAATGTATTATATTGAAAGTTTGTGTATCAGAAGCAGCAAGAGAGTGGAATAAATGTTGTAGAAATGTAGTCAATAAGGAGTGTTATGTGTGACTCTGAACGAGTGTTATGTTATGGGTGACTCTGAACGACAGGGTGAGTTTTTGTGTGATAAAAGAAGTACGGCCTGCCAAAAGATGTTGTGACCAGAATTAAGAATGGAATGTTTCGGTGGTTTGGTCATGTAGTCTGAGATTTTATACGTGATAGGGCTAAGCTGCAGCTATATTATGGTTGTAGCACGAATGGGTCAGCTCTCACGGAATACAAGCGTAAAAAAGCAGCTTAAAACTTCTAAATTTCATATGGTGAGTGTTGAACACCGGATACCCTTTTTACTGAAAATAATGCATTCCATCTTAGTTCTCCGTGGTGACAAAGTATCTGCATTTTGATTCTTAATTGAAGATAAATAAACGTGTCTACGGGCTACAGCATCCACTTACCATCATGTGAGCTGTGTGCTTGTTTGTCACTATTATTTTATATAAAAAAACACTTGCTACCCGCGGTGCCAAAAATCATCGGTGCGCTGAAGACAGACGCGTGTGGTGTGTCACTTGTCGATAGCCGCTTATTGATTCCTAGAAGGATGAAGAATAGTGCGCGATGGCGCACGGTTGCTTTTTAATAAGTACAGGTAATCTAATATTTGTTAATTACTTTTAGAGGGCATAAATACCTGTTTTAATATGCTTCTATTAAAACAGGTATATATAGTTATTTGAGATTTGGACGTTATTGATTCACGCACAATCCCTAACGGGGTAGCCAGAGAGAACAGATCGCCAAGTGTCACGATCCTTACATACCTCTTTCGCTTCTTTCAGGCGGGGGTCATTGTAGAAGCGTGCTCGTCGCGACCCCTGCCGGCCCTTTTCAGGGCTGCAATTCTACACAGCTGCGCACCCACGCAAACGAGGGTTAGGGCGTCCTCCCAAGGCGATGCACACCAGCTCGTCCCCGTTGGTGTGGAATGCAGCGCACAAAGCGGCGATGGGGACCGCCACCCGTCACGCACAGCCCGACACGGCGGAAGGTGGAGAACGGAGTGCAGAGTTGGCACGTGGAATGTTAGAGTGGGCATGAGAGATAAGACGAATGAGTTGATCGAAATAATGAAAGAAAGAGAATTAGATGTCGTGTGTATCTCGGAGACCAAACGGAAAGGCAGTGGCACTGAAGAGCTCCCTGGCGAGACGTTACTACAGAACTACATAAATTAGGCTGTTATTGTGTAATAGTTTGGTACTATCGCATCTAACTTACTGTGACATTGTTTGTGCTCCTTGTCTATTAAAAAAAAAAAACTGCTAAGATTATGCAGGCGTACGTGCGGTTCTGTTACAATGAACTCAGGAGACACCATATTACACCAGTTTTAATTGAAAAAAATATACTATGTCCAAACAATTCACCTTAAAATATGTGTGTTTTCTGCACTCGTTGCATCATTTTAAGTCACCTGCCTACCTTTATGATAAACTTTCTCCAAAAAACAACAAATGTAAATCTCTAAGGGATGGGGGATACCAGCTAAATGTCCCGAAACTGAGGATAGTTGGTGCCAGAGGCTGTTTTAAGCATGCCGCAGCCAAAATATGGAATGATTTACCACCGCCAGTTCGATCGTCGTTAAAGCACTCGCTGCTGACGTTCCGCAAAAAATGTCGCGACTGGCTGCTCCACAGGCAGTCATTGGCACTAACTGACTACAAAATTGTTTGATAAAAGGCCCTTTTTAAAAACTTCATATACGTTAAGGTTTAATTTTGCTGTACATAAGTTTAGATTTTATTATAATTTTAAGATAAGTCCCCAGACTTTCAAGAAAAGAGCTTACTCCTTTCTAAAGGGCCGGCAACGCACCTGCAATTCCCCTGGTGTTGCGGTTGATCATGGGCGGCGGTAGTCAACATCAGGTGAGCCGCATGCTCGTTTGCCCCCTCTTCTATATAAAAAAAACTACCTAATACTACGAGGGTGGATTGAAAAGTACTCGGCCTAACACAGATCCATTCAATTCTAAAAATCAAATCTACCCACATTATTTAGTTCAGTTCAGACTAGTTCATTGTGTGAAGTTCGAAACGTGTGCGATAATTAGTTGTGATTTTATAAATTTATTAACAAAGTAATCGGACATAATTTCCGCGAATGGAGCAAATCGAGCAGCGTGCCGCCATTAAGTACCTCCATAACAAGGGGCTATCATCAAAAACCATCCATGATGACATGGTCAGTACATTAGGTGATTGTGCTCTGTCATATTCATCCGTCAAAAAATGGATAGCAGAATTTAAGCGTGGTAGAGAGAGTGTGAAAGATGAACCCCGCTCTGGAAGGCCTTCGACGTCAACTACTGACGAAAATATTAAAAAAGTACTTGATTTAATAATGGGAGACCGCAGATAAAAAATTAGAGAGATAGCCGAGATTATAGGCATCTCTTATGAACGAACTCAGACTACCATCTGTGGGTCTCCTACACCCACTGAGCCATAGACCATTTTGTCTCCAACTAGCATAATAAGATTTGTTTATGCTGATGAATTTGTAATTTTTGAGACAAATAAAGACTTTTATTATTACTATTATTATTATTAAAGATAAATATTTCGCAAACGGAGTCCTGAATCGTAAAAACGTTGTTCCATAACGGCAATATTTTTGAAGGACCTAGCTAACGACATCACACACGATGGAATAGACGGGTAAAAAAATCCTCCTCCATTTGACCCAAAATAAAAATGTATTTGAGGATTTTATTTCACAGTTTTGTAGGCGTGATTAATACGCTATATTACAGATTTGTAACACCCAGGGTCTCTGAGTAAAACCGCGAACGGACGGCTGGACGGACATAGTGAAACTATAAGAGTTATTTGCTATTTAACTACGGAACCCTAAAACAAGAAAAAATAAATGATAAAGTACATAACTTTTATACTTCTAATAATATTTAGACAATTATTTTTATGAGTTATTCCTTGTTTACACTCTTTTATGCTCAGACAAATGAAGTAATGGCAGTAGTCTATTCTTTGCCCTCAGCAAGGGATTTAAACATGAAAATGACTTCTAAAGAACAACCAGTATAAAAAGATCCGCGGAAAAACGCTATATTAGACGATTATGGCATAAATTTGTAGTTACCAGGGGAGCGAGGAATCTCTTACGAAATTGTTACTTGCCCCTGGGGCTACCAGTTTTATTTGAGTTTTAATTATTAAAACTTTCATGAACTGCTTATTTCTTTTTATGGGATTGTCGAATTAATTTCTTTTGTTTCCAACTCACAGCATTATGTGTTAATTACTTACATTCAGAAAGTAGGCAGGTACTTCGATTCTATAATTTGTTACGCAAAATAGATGCGAAAAATGATTGCTTATATAATTTTTGCAGGCGTTATTATTTATTTTGTTGATAGGGTAAAGAATATAGAATAATCTCGTTTTGATCAGAATTTAAATATGTTTTAACCTTCAACAGTATCACGTCTGTTGAATATCATAAAACATTTTAAAGTTCACAGAGATATTCACGTTCAATTCTCATTCAGTGCAGTGAGTCTACTGTAAGTAAATTTAACTTTAAAATATGCATAACAGTTTTCCAATGCGATCCCCTTTCGGAATTTAAACACATCGAGTCGTATTAAGATACATTTCAATTCCACTGCACTTCGGAAGTTAGAAAAGAAAATTCACTTTAAAACACTATAAACACTGTATGCATACGACCTATATACTATCTTTGTAAAAATTGGATTATAATGGGTCTCTTAATGTTCACGCTTCAATTTTCTTTTGTTTTTTGTACCGTTTAGTGGGGTCGTAACAAATAATCTACCACCTCATATCATCCCGTGGTTGTAGAAAGAGAGTACAGAAGGTAATGAAAGAGTCACTGGACCACATGGGCAGTAAGTAGTATCTTCCTGATTCTTACTGAACTTGAAACAATAAAAAAGCCACAGTTGCCATCCGCGTATTAAGCGTGGTACCTAATTGAGGCAAATATCCCCCTTTATGGCAATATACGAGGAAAACCTACCTTCGGTAGTGACTTTGATAAGGCTATAGTGATGATGATACCCTGGTTATTAACATGCTTTTATTAGCTTCGTGTGTGTCTATCTGGCTTCTTCTATCTATCTATATATCTATGTAACGAAATATGTAATTTTCATCATCTTGTAGACTTGAAAATTTTCACTCTATGACAATACAAGAATTTAAAATTTCCTAGTATCCTGATCGGAATCACTAGGATAAAATAAAATATTTCTATTTCTAGCGTATTTCTGTATATTTTTTAAGTATAGTTTATTTAAACGTTGAATTTTTACTGCAAAACTATCAAAATGTTAATGCAAATATCGTATAACTAAGTAGTATTAAGCAGATTCAAGATTATTTAACAAAGTTATTAAAACAAAGTCTTTATAACAAATGAGTCCCGAGATTTGCAAGTTAAGTAGCCGTGCCTTCTCAAAATGTTAATACCATCTAAAACTTGGCGTTGGTAATTTGAAATTTTGGTTTTAAACAAGAATATAAAAATAAAATTTTAAATGGCTCAATTTATTATTTTTAGAATGATAAAGAAAATAAGTTTCATTTACTCGTATCTTTAAAATAATTAAACATAAAATAATTAACAATCGTATAAAATAAAAAAAATCTCCTATATCAACTGCACCTGCATGCAGTAGGTACACCCTGACGATTGACAGATTCGGCTCTGGTAAACTTATACACAAATACTCAAACGCTGTCTCGTGCTGTCACTATTACTTTAAGTCAAAATGACTGTGACACTACGAGACTTAACATCTTAAAATTGAGAAGCTTTTGAGTAGTTGGCCGTTAGTCTCACAGATTTTAGTGATGAGGAGCAGCGTAGTAGTACCGGTGTGCGAGGGTATCTATTTAGCATTCAATAATCCGCATGCATATTTTATTAGGTGGTGAGTGTGGGAAAACTTTTTCGAAAATGCTCATTAACTAGTGCTAAAGATCGGCCTTTAATTTATCTAACATTAAAACAAGTTTGAGCTCGGAAAAGAAGTCAATAATTATAAAATCATAATATATTTGAGCACATCGTAGATTGTGAGAGAAAGTAAGGTTAGTGAGAGTGGGTGCGAGCGAGAGAGCCAGAGCGAGAGAGAGAGGGAGAGGGAGAGAGAGAGAGAGGGAGAGAGAGAGAGAGGGAGAGAGAGAGGGGGAGAGAGAGATAAGAAATAGAGGGGGAGAGGCAACTTCAAAGAAAGAAGGCTGTAGATGCATCTGAAGAATTCTACTTAAACTAACTTTCTATTTCCCCTCTCTATTCTCCCGTCAGACAGAAACACAGCTATTTAGCAAAATAAGTAAGAGGGTAAAACTACTGGGCGGGGGTTAATCTACTCCTAATTCTCACATTTTGATATTATCAGTAGGACTAGATATTGTTTTTATTAGGACTAGATTAACACCTATTCTGCTCTCCTGTCCCGCGAGTAGTTTGGCAAATAGCTGTGGGGGAGAGCGCAAGTCGTGTTGATCCCCAGGGCAAGTCTGAGGAGTTTTTCCTTCACGTGGTTGCCACTTGTTATTTTATCTGGTTCAATAGGAAACAGACAGTACAGAAACACTCAGATGAACTTTTTCTTTTTTCCCACTCCCTTGTTCCTATCCTAACCCAATCCAAGGTGTTATATACCGTGCCAATGGATGCGTGACAGGGGGGGGGGGAGTTTAGTCGCTAACAAACAAAAAGATTCGAGTAATATTTAAGCCCTTCCCTTGGCATGCGGGGCTTTGCCGAGGGTGACCGAATATTTTCCCTAGCTGATCGTAGGTCCAAAATGAATGAAGATATACATTTTGAGAAAAACAGAGAAAATCTCCTTTAGTGGAACTATCTGTAGGGACGAAATTCCTCTGCCCAAACCTTGCCAGGTCCCGAAGGCGAAAAAACGAAGTTGGTCTGAGGAGGAGTCCCCCGAAGACCAGCCCAGGAAATCTATAAAGCTGGTAACGGGGAAGAAGAAGCTCAGCTTCGTTGCTATAGCTGACTCCGCGCGTGTAGTAATTCGCAATTCAAGTCCTATGAGCGCGGAACAGATGCGGCGGGTCCACCGGGCACTAATACAGGTTATTATTACTGCGCGCAGCCGGGACTGGGGCCAAAATTTTTAGGTTTCACCCACAAGCCAGGTTGGATTGGTGATTGGACACAATGCAATCCTGGATTGCCTGAGTTAGGCGAGCCAGGATTGCATTGTGGATTGTGGGGGTGAAGATGGAAAACTGAAACCATGGCCGGAGGCAGAGCTCTCCGTAATATCCGAGGCCTAACTGCCTAAGCCTCAGCTGGGCGTCACCTACCTGCCCTGCAGCGAAGCTGATTCTTTAGAGAAGGCGGTTGTGTGGCATAAAATAAGGGGCTCCATAGCGAGCTCATGGAAATCCTCCACTGTAGGGATGAGGAGAATGGGTTCCTAGTAACCTTTTATCTGGACTACCCATCGGCGGAGGCTTTCCAGGCGGCAGGCGGCAGGCGGCAGAGTCGTCCTTGGCTTTAAAATAACAACTTTTTCCAGGGCAGGCTCTGACACGGTAATGGATCCTGAACCGTCCCAACTCCAATCCTCAGCCCTCCACCTCTCGGGGTGAGACTCGAACGTCATCAGCGAGTGTGACTGAGACCCAAGGTGCTCATCTCACCTCAGTCAGATGTCCTTCGCTGGTGTCAGCCAGGGCCAGCCAAGTCAGGGGTAAAGGGAAGTGAGGTGAGAGCGATAGAGCGAAAAGTAAGATGGGGGTCAAGAGCGCCAGTAAAAGATGACTTCGTCCTCAGCAGGCGAAAATGACCCCTGCCCTCCACGCCTATAAATGGCTAACCCCAAGGGTAGGAAGAGGGCCCTTCCGGCAAATATTTACCATGCAGCAGCTGCTTCTGCCGTGGTGAAGGTTTGCTTTGCAGAGGACAATATCAACCTCCTCTCATACAAAGAGCCTTGGGTGGCTAACGGTCAAGTTCGAGGATTGTCGGCTGCCGGTAAGATCGAAATATACTAGATATAAGATCGATACTAAATGCAGTAGACCCAGAGCTTGTATAATTTACAATAAAAACATTAAACTTTTAGCTGTTCCGGAGTACTGCAATGATGACCTGGTCACAGTCTTCAAGAGAAGCACAAGGGTCAGAGTAATCATTTGCTCAGTCTATCTTCCCGGAGAGAACCCAGATCCTGCCATAGAGTTAGAGCGAGTGGCAAAGAAAAAAAAAGCACAACGCCGAAGTTGTGGTGGGAGTTGATGCTATTTGCTCACCAGCTCACTACACAACCTGGAGAATTACCAACATCAAAGTACGAGGTGAGTTAATTTATGACTATCATATCGCCTGATAAGCCTGATCACCTTTGTAACGTGTGCTAGGCAAGAAGTGTTAGATATAACCTTTGCTATCAATAACGTACCTAGGCAGATAACTAACAGGCATGTTTGTGGTGAAAACTCGATGTCTGATCACAAACACAATAAGTTTGTGATTGGAGCATCACCAGCTTATGAGACTGTTGCTTTTAGGGATCCAAAGGCGACCTCCTGGGATATCTACAGAAGTAGCCTAAGCAGGAGTTCGAAAACGTTTTCTAAAAAAAAATACGTGTGGCACTCGGTGACTGCCGCGGTAAAGCTATTGCATAGCATTTTTTATCAACTTATGCAATTATAATTATTTATTTATTTTATTTATGCAGTAAAGTTTTTGATATTAAATCAAGTTACACTTTTTGAGCGTTGTGACCGATAAGAAAACAATTTTTTTCTCTTATTGAATAAATGAGAAGTTAATATTGTTTAAAATATTTTTAATATCTTACAATACATGTAGGTTATTCAGGAATTTTTATCATTGAGTTAGCAGCTAGCGTACACGCATACGTCTAGTCGCACGCACAAAAACACCGTGCCGAAGTCTGCTGAGTGCCGAAGTCTGCCGAACTGAAATGACGTTAGACGATGCACGGTTTTCAACGCCACACCTCCGTGCCCGTCGGAGTGGGGAGCGTGAGGTTTTTTTTCGTTACGGAATTTCTGGATTCGGTCCCCGCGCTCAAGGCCCGCGATAGAAGCTATGCAATAGCTTAAAAGCATCAAAACAATTGAAGGTCTGGAGTTAGCGATGGAGACAGTAACTGTAGGTATTCGTGAAGTCTTCGAAGATAATTGTCTCGTCAAAACCAAGACCTCAACACGAAAAGTTCCTTGGTGAAAACATTAAGCTAAAGGAGCTGAGAGAAATGACCAGGAAACTATTCAATAGGGATAAAAAAAACAAAGAGTGGGATATTTATAGTGCAGCCCTAACCGAAGATAATAAAGAAATTAGGAAAGGTAAGAGAGCATCGAGGAAGCTATGCAAGGAAGTTGAGTCTTTGCCTCGCAGCGCAAGACTACACAAAATGCTATCGAAAGCTAAACCTAATCAAACTGGGGTTTTTAAAAAGCCTGATGGTAACTTCACTACTAGTGAAACTCAAACATTGATGTTACTAAATTCAACCCATTTCCCAGAGTCACATAAAACTTTTGCCTTGAATTCTTAAAGAGCCTACGAAGCCGTGAGAACTTGCTTAGGCTGCAAAGATAATAAGTCAGCAGCCTGGTGCAGTAGGCTGTTGACTCTTTTAAACCATATGAGACAAGCGGGGAGGATGGAATAATTCCTATATAACTGCAGATGTGTATCGATATCTTTTTATCTGGTGAAAATCTTCAGAGCGAGTTTTGCATAGTAGGGATATAATCCAGAATGATGGACAATTTTCAAAATTTAATTTATACCTAAGGTTGGTAGAAAGGTCTACGCTACGGACCTACCAAAGTCTTTTAGACCTATAAGCCTATCTTCCTTTCTTCTTAAGACATCGGAAAAGGTTATAGATATATTAGGGATGTAGCTCTAGCTACAAGGCCCATACACTATATCCAGCATGCTAAGCGCAGAGGCAAATCTACGGAAACAGACGTGATCAATGTTATTGACAGGGTCGAAAAAGCGCTCGAGGATAAATAGCTCTTTGTGCCTTTCTAGATATTGAGGCCATCTCCGACAATAGCCCCACATCACTGCAGGTTGGGGGCCTGACATCTAAAAATGTTATGGGGTCATAACCATCGGATGGGTGAAGTCAATGCTCTCAAACAGAAAGGCTAAATTAGCGCTGTTTACAACTTTAATTGAGGTTGCAACTACAAGAGGCTGTCCACAAGGAGGGGTTTTGTCACCCCTTCTTTGAACTCTTGCGGTTGACCAAATATTTTATAAAATAGCAGACTTTTGCATTAACATACTATGTTATGCTGATGATCATTGCGAGGGCGTTTTGCCAAAGTACTTTATCATTAATTATACAAAGAGCCTTAAACACCATAAAAAATTGGTGTAGGGATAACAGTTTATCAGTCAATGCTGATAAAACTGTTATATAATACAATTTCCCAAAAAGAGACGGTTGGACTAATTAGTCCCACCAAAACTCCAACTATAAGGTAAGGTATAATAAGGCCAACCAAAAGAAGACTGCGGACAGATTAAATAGTCTACAAAGAACAGCCTGCTTAATATTCATCGCCTGGAGCGGCTCTTAATGCACTACTATTCCTTACGCCCCTTGATCTTTATCTAGACAAGGAGGTGAGGGCTAGTTTGTAAAGCATTAACGCCCAGGGCAGTTTGAGTTTGCTTTCTTATAGATAGAGATCCATGCTCGACACAATTAAGGAAACACCGGTCTTATGTATGATGTCCACTATACACTTTTAATAAAAAGTGTACAGTGGAACTACCTACTTGAGATCGGTAGCATTATAAGGTATACTGATGGGTTAAAACTGCGCCTCGTCGTAGGCTGTGGTGAATTTTTGGGGAATATGAATTTGGGTGGATACATCTCTATCTTCCAGGCAAAAATCTTCGCTATACTTCAGTGTGCGGAAATGAATCTGCGAAAACACTACGTCAACCATATAATCTATATAAACTCTGACATTCAAGCAGCACTGCTAGCGCTGAGGTCAAACTTGGTGAACTCGAAGCTAGTTGCAGACTGCTCGAATCGTCTTAACGCCCTGGGATGTAACAACAGGGTGGTTTTCCGGGTCACGTGAGTATTGTATGTAATGAACTTGTCGACAAGCTTCCATGGGAGGGCTCAAAGAGTACACAATTTGGACCCGATCCATTTTGTGGAACCTCAAAAAGCCTAGCCCGATTGACCCTTAAAATTCTTTATCATAATAAATCACTTAATGGTCTAAAATATTCTAAATCCTAAAAATTCTAAATGCTCAATCCAGTCTTTTGATCTTGAATTTGCTTCAGAAGATCTGGGAGTAAATCAAAATAAATTGCGCATTACGGCAAGAGATATCCTAAGACTTTAGAGACTCAATGACGTGCCGGTTGTTCCTTAACGGAAGGAACGCCTATGAAAATCCTAACTGATTGCGGACCCTTAATGCTCAAACGCAACATTCATCTGGGAAACAATGTATTTCGCCCAGAAGAAGTGAAATAGCTCACAGCTTAGCAACTCCTTCTATTCATTGAAGACGTAGGGCTTAGCTGTGAACTATAGCCATAGCAGCGATCAGAATAGACATTTAGGTCGCAGTGATACTGGTCTCTCTCTAGAACTGCATAGCTGCTTGCACGTAAAAATACTAATTTTTGGGTAATACCTATCCAAAAAGACTCCTACAAAGAAAAAGAAATTATTACCTATAAATTACCAAAATGGGGAAATTTAATATTAACATTGAATAATTCTTTCTTTGTTAGTTTTCGTGCCTAAGAGAGTTTTAAGAGCCGTGGTAGCTCAGTGGTTAACGCTCGCTGTAAATATAACAGAACGCGAGTAACCCGGGTTCGATCCCCGCCGGCACCAATGAAATTGTTAATTGCAATTTTAAGTGCTGATTTACCACGTGCTCGGCGGTGAACGAAAACATCGTGAGGAAACCTGCATGTCTGAGGAATAAGAAAAAAAATATTTCGAAGACATGTGAAGTTCGTCAACACGCATTTGGGCAGCGCGGCGGACACTTCCTTGCCCTAAACCCTCTCAGAAATGAGGGGAGGCCTGAGCCCAGCAGTGGGACGTATATAGGCTGTAACTTTACTTTTTACTTCGTTTTCGTGCAAGTATTTAAATAAGTTTTTTAAATAAATTAACTTATTGCATATCTGCCCCTTTTCTTCCTTTTTTTTCTTTCTTTTGAAAAATGGCTATCGCAAAATAACTTTTATATTTTGCTTGTTTTATGCCTTAGTAACTATCAAAATTATATTACATATGCAATATTTTAAGGTGAATTAAAAATATTACAGGTCCAAGTATTCCGCAATAAGGTCTGGAAACTTGTTAATGCTATTAGAGCAAACTGCCGAGGCGTTAAGCTTGCAAACCTTACTTAATTCTACTTATTCGAGAAACTTTGACGGAGAGCCACCACGTTCCCGCTTCGCCACATCTTTTACAACCCGGCAGCTTGTACTCGTAATGCCTGAATGGTTCGAAAAAACATTAAAATACCTTATAAATGGTACATATGCATACTTGCATTGATAGTTTACATTATAATGTAAAATTAAGGAATTGAATATTTTAAGTTCAATAACGTAAAAACTTAAGACGTGTTTTATGTTTTAGGTTATCGCTATTCTTATCTTATCCCCTTTGATTATATACTTGTACATTATAATCAAAGCTTATCCCGTTATATAATGCTAAAAACTCTGCTATTTAAAAAAGCAAAGCTCTTATAATTCGTAGAAAATTAACGTTAACCCTACAATCCCCGTAAAAATCCCAAGCAGTCGCATGCGTCCGGTTTATCCCGAGCGGTCCCACTCACAGCACTTTAAGCAGTAGAAACTTATATTTAGAGACTACTTTTCTATAAAGAAGTTTGGCATTATAAAACCTATACAAAATTAATCCTGTGGTATAAACAAAAGTCAGGTTTTACTTCATTACAAAAAGATTTTATTGTATTTTGATTACAAAAAAACATACATACCAAGCGGATGTCGGCAGCGTGAAAATCACAACTCTTTCTATATATATTATTCGAATTTATTTACGGAAAAAGATAAATTATATTCACACAAAAACTTTCATTACAATTTAATAATAAAAACTATACTAAAACACTACAAAAACCCAAAAAATCAACACAATAACATTCACACGAAAATGGCGTACGAAATGAATGTAGATTATAAATAAATATCCATAAACTAACCGACTTTTTATTCCACTCAAATTTCATATTGATTCTATAATGCCAAACTTCTTCATAGAAAAGTAGTCTTTAAACATAAGTGTTGATGGGTTAAAGTGCTGTGGGTGGGTGCGATCACATTTGACCACTAGAATTTTGAAGGAATATTGAAGCGGTCAAATTTGGACGCTTGCCGTTTTAGAGGTTAGTTAAATAAATGACAACGTTTTGTTTGTGCAACCTTTGTTATATACTCGTACAAAGGTTGCACTAATTCACTGGCTTGTTGACCAGATTCAACGGAGAAAAATCCTTTACAGTTTCATCATTATCATCATCATCATTATAGTCCTTCATGAGTCCAATGTTTAACATGTAACATTTACAGTTTAAATTAAAATATTTCAAAGGTGTTACACACCTAAAACATTACTTTGTAAACAGCACAAGCCTAAAACATTGCATTGTTTCTACATAAATTTTATTGCTAAACGAAAAATAATGCAATCTGTGTAACATGACGCCTTTATTTCTCATACTGAAACATTTAATTAGTCGATTAGATTGACAGATCCTTCTCATACAACTATTCTATTAAATTTGTTACGCTTATTGCGGGTATTTGGTTTTGGTTTTAGTACTTACATATTACATCATCTTATTTATTTTCTCGATCATTCAAGAATAATCAAATATTCAAAAATAATTTAACACTTTCTCACATAGGTAACATTTTTATTTAGCTACATTTCGAATATTACTCTAAACACGGGTATGTCCAGATTTATTAAAAAAATAACAGAATTTAGTGATTTCATAAGTCCTTAATTTAATAGTACCTTATTAAATTTGTGAAATCACTAAATACTAATTTCACACACTAATTTCTTAGGCAAACAATTTATCATTAATACATTAAAAAATCTTAGACAATCCACCGACTTATTGTGTTGAGTATAATTAGTAAACAAAGAATCAATATTTGCGACGAGTGCATTTCGTTAGCAAAATTTTTTTTTGTAATAATCATTTGTTGTTGAGCTTCAACGGTTGTTTTTCTCTCTATATTATCTGCATCTTCAGTTTGTTCAAAATCTTTTGGATTTTCTTTAATTTTAATCGAAGTCAATGTAGTTGTTTGATCTTCATCTATTTTGCTGGCGATAAAATTATCTGTTACTGTTGTAATATTTTCCGTTGTTGTTTGTTCTTCTATTACAGTTGTCAAAGTAGGTGGGGTCTTACCAGATTCATCTGAGTTTTTTTCAGTTGTTTGCGTACTCATAACTAAAGAAGTTTCTGTAGCTGTAAATGAATCTTCTTGAACAGATTGCGAAACTAAAATAACTTTCGTTTCATTGTTGGTTGGTATAACTATCTCATTTATGGGCGTGTCTTTATTAATTGTTACGCATGTGGTATTACATTGTCCTTCGTGACATTTTTCTTCCACGCCACAAGTAATAAACTTTTCCCAAGCTGACAAAAATTGAAAGAGATGTGGTTGCTCACAATTGTCGTTAATATAAGTCTGTAATCCTGTTACCTCTCCTTCACAGAGTAGGGGTCCACCACTGTTACCCTTGAATCAAAGAAATTTTTAGCATTATATTAAAACTGACAGTAAAAATATTCTTACAAATATTAAAAAATTTGGCCTACAATTAATTGTTCCTAGTCTGGATGTTTTGTGTTTGTACATTTTACTAGATTGTCCGTAACACGGCTTTACAGTCGAGAAAAATTGCTAGTGTGGTTGTAATATAAGTAAACGCAAATTAAAAAATGTCAGTACACTTACTTGGCAATATTCAGAATCATAAATAAAATTCTTGTTGTCGTCACTATCAGCACCACAAATCATTGTGCTTGACTGAAAATGAAAGCCGCAATCTGTCGTCGGTAAGAGTAACTCAGTCGATATCTGCATCAGGACTTTATCTTCTGTTGCATTGCCATATCTCCTCTGCAAATTATTTGTCTCTTAAAAAAAGCTAACTGTCTATTTTAATGCCTATCTCACTAAAAAAAGTGCAATTGTTTTTAAGCGTTTCCTGTGTATCTCTAAATAATTTTTAATCACATTTAGCGTGCTTGGTTTTGTGATTTTAAGTTAATGTTTGCTATAAATTATTTGTTTTAAAGCTAACTGTCTATTTTATGCCTATTACTAAAAAAGTGAATTGTTTTTAAGCGTTTCCTGTGTATCTCTAAATTTTTTAATCACATTTAGCGTGCTTGGTTTTGTGATATTAAGTTAATGTTTGCTATAAAAAATTTTGGCGGATTTACTCGCGAGTTGTCGTAGTACACTAACGAGCGAAACAGTTTATTCATGTGTGTTTGTTAAAGCAATGTGCCAAAGCCTAAATGCCAATAGCCGCGAGCCTGGCACGTTGGCTCACAAAACCACAGTTTTGTGATAGGCGCGGCAGTAAGTCCACGACATACCTTGCACAACGATCAGTGTCTAAGAATAAAAGATATCAAATCTAATAGTCCTCTTATTTTGGATAAAATTAGTTTGGCAGAAACCAACCAACCCAGAAACGAACTACTGATGTCAATGAAGGCAAATTCTCAAATTATGTGACGAGCAGTAGAGTTTGATGATGAAATTATATTATAATGTGGTGTAATTTATATTGAGTTTATAACATCAAAAGATGGTTTAACTCCAAATTAAAGTTAAAAATAGTCTAGTAATCCAAACCATAGGCTTCCTCCTTACATTTATTATAATAATTGCAAATTAAAATGTAAAGCTCGCCCATAATTTGACGCTGAATGCGCTCGTGCTGAAAAGCACAAGCTATGGCTTACTTATCCTTGGTCGATGCTCGAGACTGCACAGCTTTGGATTTAAGCCATAAGAAGAGACCCTTTAATCAAGCCTCCAAGTCCTGAAAAGAGATATTATAGCAATCCAGTTTCTACCGCATTAAGTGCATCGGTGCAAAACTCTATGGTAATCATCTGGCAGCAAAGCTTTTTAACCTCTAGCCAAAGCGGTCGAGACAAACTTCTGCCGGTCACTGCCTCCGCTGGTTAAACCAGATGGCTCAATGGCGCATGCAGCTAAGGAGAAAGTTTACTTATTTGTTTCTGCTTTTGCTTGCAATTCACGTCTGGAAAGTAGCAACAGCGTACCAGCTCAGTTACCTCACTGCGGCAGATTTATGTCAGGAAACCTTATCAGGAACAAGGAGGTTCTTAAAACCTTGTGAAGTTTAGACGTGAAAAAAGCTAGTGTACTTGGTGGTATACCATCTATAACTCTAAAGGTCTAAGCTGTGACTGGAATAGTGACCAAATCTAGGAAGTTAGCTAATGTGCAGCATGGGCCTAAAAAGGGCAGCCGTGCCGACCCTGCCAACTATCGGCCAATTTAGATTACCTCCATACTCTGCAAGGTTAATGGCAGAATGATCTCCATAGTGATCGCTAGTAGACCGAAGGCGATCAGCTGGCCTTAGGGCGTATGCCACTTACATATGGGGCGAAACCCTTGAGAATAGAGGGAAGCACTTGCTGTTACCCTTGATGTCTCGAAGGCCTTTAGTATGGTATGGCATACTGGCTTTGAAGGCAAGATTTCAGCGTATGGCTTATCCACTGGCCTGACTGACTGGGTGAAGGACATTCTGAACGAACGATCTCTCAGAGTCGTCATTGATGACTACTCGTCCAGTCCTATCGCGATAAACGTCGGAGTTCTGTTTTCCCCTAAACTTTCTTCCTGTTGCACATTAATTATCTAATTATGCCCAGGATCTATGGGTATGCAGACGACAGCACAGTTGTGGAGAGGTATCAGCCGAATGCTCAGGCCAGTCGGTATCAAATCCAGTCCAAAAGATAAGCTACGATTGAGCGTGCGAATCTCTCAAGCAGGCAGTTTCCGAATAGGGTTATGCTGATTTCGTGAGATTCAACACCTCTAAAACGCAAACGTCTTTTCTCCGCTTAAAAGGAGCCGACTCACCTAGCTCCTACTTTTAGGATTGTATCGTTGGAGTAAACTGACCACCTTCAGTTGTTAGGGGTTGAACTTGAATTTTCTCCGAATCTCAACTACGGCCGGTTCATTGAGTCTATGCTCAAAGCAGCCGCGAGGAAACAAGGTGTTCTTGCAAGCATCCGGCGGTACTTCACGTCGGGCAGCTTCTTATCTTATATAAAGCGCAAGTCCAGCAGTGCTTGGAATACTGCTGTCACATATGGGCTGGTGCTACAAAATGGTACCTAGCATCGTTGGACTCAGTGGAAAGACGTGCTACGAGGCTCATTGGTAACATTTATTTCGTTGAAACTAATCTCGTTAGTCTCAAGCACAGGCGCAGAGTAGCCAGCCTCTCAGTATTCTAAAGGATGCATTTCGGTGAGTGTGCGCAGGAATTACATACTTTAATTCCTCCCTCTCCTTTCCATTATCGGACAACCAGGAGGTCGGCGGATCTTCACCCCTTTGTTGTCGATATTCCAAGCATTATAATCAAACTTCGTCTTTTGTAATTCGTACAGCAAATAAGTGAAATAATTTGTCGGGCTCTGTCATTCTGTCCGAATACAATCTGGGTGTCTTCAAGGTAAGAGTGAGTAGGCTTTTGTTCCGCTAAGACATTGCAAGTTAACTTCTAGGGCTACATCACCACTCATTACCAGGTGGCATTGGTATTGGTCAAGAACTGGCAAGTAAAAAGAAAAAAGAAAAAAATAAACGACTGCAGTTATTGCTGGAATTAACAATAAGGAAGATTAGATTAAATAAAAACAAAAACTATAATTAATATTATACCTTTAATAAGGTAAAACATAATATCTTTAATATAAAAACTATCAGCTTTTTACATGTTTTTTTTTAATTTCTTATAAAGATAGAGAAATAAACTCATTAAATCAACATAATTTAAGAAACGCTTAAAGTTAAAGGATAACAATCCTTTCATTAAATTGCCTATCTTTTCATTAAATGACAGTAGAAATGGACAGGTCCGGTAGTAGTAGAAATGGATAGGTCAGGTAAAAAATATATTGAACGTAAAAAGCTTTTTGTTGAAGACTAGCGTTACGCCCCGGTTTCGCACGAGCGATTTCTGGATCTCAAAAAAAGCGCCACCTACCGGATCCAACTGTAAATCTAAACCATCCAGGGACTAATGGTGATTAATATAGCGCATAGCGCTATATTATAGCGCGCTATCTCTTCATAACGCATAGCACGTGCTATGTAAGTAGTCGCCATGGCGCTATGACGCTATGACGCTTTGGCGCTATTCATATCAAGCAGCAATTAAAATAGTTCTAGCAGCAGAGCTGTTGGGAGTATACGTGTGACGCAAATTTAATCCAGCAGCACGCTTTTTATCGCGCGCAAACTAATTTAGTGTTAGACGTTATTTAGTAATGTATACTGTATATTTATAAGTGATCGAAGGACACAGTTGTCTGCTACAAAAGAAGCCTAACTAATGTTTATAAAATATAAATACAAAAGTGTATGTTTGTAAATAGTTGTTTTTGTATATACAATCAATAAACTTTTAAATACACCTTTGATTTATAATTTATATTAAATTTAAAATAACGTTTACATCAATTATAATAAAAAATATTAATTTTATTTTGTTTTAAAAAGTACAGTCCTTAAAAATATTTTTAGAATTATAAAAAGTCGTAAGCGTGAAAAGTATGAAAGAGCGTTCTTTAATTTTTCTATACCACTTTAATTTAATCTAAAATGCGACTTATTACGAAACAATATTCTTACATAGCACGTGGTCTATCCAATGAACGACATGTAATGTAGCGTGCTCCGAGATATAGCGTGCTGCTGAACTTAACGCGGTTGCCGGCCTCCTACACACTTTTTTATAAATAGCGCGCTATAACATAGCGTATTTAATAGCGCGCTAGAAATTTTTAGTTTGTAGTCTGTAGCGTGCTATTGATTTATAGTCGTTTTGAACAACTTTACCAGGGACACACTCAAACTCACAAAAAAATTCATCAAATCGTTCGGGAAGTTTTCGAGTTTTAGCGAGGTACTAAATGACAGCAATTGATTTTTATATATTAATAGAGATATATAATTTCAGTAAAAATACTTACCGCATAAATGAGCATCTTACAAGCTTTTACGTTAACTTCTTGCTTATAACGAGGTGTTGTAGGCGCTACTATAGAAGTTGTGTTGAACGGCTGAAGAGTTTTTAGTAGAGTGATGTCAGAAAACCACCACTGTTGCGCACTGAAGTTGTAGGGTTGAACGACTTGTATCACCTGTACATTTCAGACAGTAATTTAATTATTAGCTACTAATTGAAAGCTGAAAAACAGCAAATATAAAGTGACGGTTTCGAAATTTAAATCCTAGACTGATTTTAAATTTTAAAAGATTAAAAACTCTTATCACGTTATCAGAAAAAACACAATTTTAAAAGTTTTTTCTTATTGTTTTCAAAACTTTACTTACTTTACAACTTTATGATATACAAGTAAAGTTATCAAATCAATATCGAAATGGTTTTAAGATTTACCGCATATTACATAACAATGTGATACGTTTCAGCATCAATCTATAATACTTCCATCCATTTGACCGTGTAAGTATGAATTTCTAATTAAAAAAAACATCCAACACGTTATTAATAATAATGAGAATAAATTTTTACTACTGCTACCTACTTAAACATCAGGAAAGTTGTCTATTGAAAAAATATACGAGCAGTATTAGCAGTTATATTTTGCAGTAAGTAAATTGGCGTAACAGTTAAATATGAAGAATATTTTTTCAATGGGCGTGTAAAAAGAGCGCACAGTCGATATGATGGTAAGTGGATGCTGCGTCTCATAGACATTTATCCTCGATCTAGAATCAAAATGCAGACGCATTATCTTACTTGAGGACTAAGATGGAATGCAGTCGTTACCAGTAAAAAGAATCTCCGATTCTCTAACTCACCATACGAAACAGAAGCATTAGTCTGTTATTTTACGCTGGTGTTATGAGAGCGTGGTCCTTCCCCGGTCTAACTGACCCATTCGTTCTGTACTACAACAAGAATTTAAAAATATAATTTGACGATTATTTTAATCCTAGGTTAAAAATACTCATGGAGAAAGTCTTCTTCTTCATCAGCCATTAACAATCCATATATGGACATGGTCCTCATCCGTTGCGAGGAAGTACTCTCCCAAGGGAGGATTTGCCTACTCAACCGGTGGATTGACGATCGCAGAAACAGACGTCTTAGACATTTGACGATGCTGTCCATCGCCTGTCTGGATATTTCATATCTGGCGTAAACATGATACTTATATCATTATCTGCCAGGAGCAAAAAAAATTGGTAGTTCCGATAGTCGCTTTTATGATACCATCAGAACGTAAGGCTTATGAATTACCACCTTACAGCCTTTTATTTAATAAGTAAATATCACATGTAAATATCATATGATAATCGTAGCAAAAATATAATAAAAACAGCTTTATTATACGTGGTATAGCCATGCTGCAGTTATATTAGTAGTATAGTTGTAGCACGAATGCGTAAAATAGTAGCTTAATGCTGCTGTGTTTCGTAGGGTGAGTGTAGAGAAACGGAGACCCTTTTTATTGGAAACTGGGCATTCCATCTTCTTAGTACTCACGGGTGACAACGCATCCGCATTTTGATTTAGCAACCACTTTCCATTAGGTGGACTGTGTGCTTGTTTGTCACCCAATTCTATAAAAAACAAAAACGAAGCATTTAGGGGTACAATAAAAAGTTCAATATTTCAAAAATAGCCTTCTGTGGGTTGAATAGGTTTCTCGTGGCATAACTGGGTGTAATAATTTATTATTTATTTTAAGAACACATTTAAAAAAATTCTTTCTTAGTGATCATAAAAGACAACTACTCTCAGATTTCTAAGTCTAAGGCTTTTTGGGCTGTGCGCTTGTAGATGAGTCAGTCACTCAGGACAAACCCAGGTGGATATTCTTTAACCGCCACTACACGGTTACACGGCTACGCACTGCACTACACACACTAATATAAAATACAAATTATTAATTATGTGATTGTTGACTTAATAGATTTTATATTATAATTATCATTACGGGCTAAATCAGCCGGGAAAACATAATTACAATAAATTAAACTACGCTGATTTTTTTTTGATGATATGAATTGTATACCTCACGTTCTTGTTCCTCCTCGTCTTCGTTAAAGTTGAAATTAGAGTCTATATTGACAGCACCAAGTCTGGCTAACAGTGTCTTCTGTGGGAAGGCCAGTGGGGCATCGTTACGTTCAAGAGAAGCGGTGAGAAGCCAGTTTGGTAAAATTAAAACTGCGGCTCGACTGAATCGCACACCTGGTTTGTCAAGCACTGACGAATCTTGGTAGTAGACAAAGGCCTGATGACAATAATATCTTTAACTTATTTAGTACAAACATATAATACATGCATTCTGATATTAAATGTCGTTGGGAATCCGGAAAGGCTTTAATACAGTTGTAGGGATTATAGTGAATTTTAAGACATTTTCAAATTTCAACTAAGTACTACTAAGGTACTAAGATTAAACTGTTATTGGGGTGATGTTGAAGTGGAAATAACTACTTAAAAATTATAAAGTTTTTAACGTCACGTTTTTTTAAACACACGTTATCGAAGCTTAGCATTGAAAAAAAGTGTGTGTTTTTGACTTCTTGGGATGATGTGTATCGCTTACAATCCAACGCTATCGTGCGATTTTTGTGTTAATAGAATAAGATAGAATAGATTTTTTCATTGAATTTAGATTACAAGAACACTTATTAAGTCATTTACGATTTACCACTGTTCAGAAAAAACCTAGAGGGAATAAGCGTTAACTAAGCACACCGACAGGTACTATTGACATAAACTTGGATTGTTTGCTAACTAGAAAAAAATCAATATAGTAAGTACATACATGCGTATGCATGTATGCGTGTTCTTATATGAGAACTTAAAAGCTCTCCGGTAATTTAAATGCTTATCATTTATGATGATTCCTTAGTACTACTTTTATGAAATTCTATAACATCAATAGGATTTAAGTGAGATAAGAAACTGTAGTCAGTTTCTAGTCTTAACTGCACACTTAGCATCCTGCTGACTGGTACACGAGGTAATTGCGATTGACTAATTACAGAAAATACATTTAAATGCCAAATTCGAGTGTCAAAGACTAGAGCCAAAGAGCTACAGTACTAATGCGAGGGTAACGCTCCAATCTTCACTAACAACCATGGTTATCATATATGCCAGCTTTTTTATAAAAATGAATGGCAGTATGCGCATTTAAAAGGCTGCGGCAGCCTGATAATAATGACGTGTAAAAGAAAAGCTACAGTCTATACACGCCCTCCTCTTGAGCACAGGCACAGGCTTAAGTTTTTAAGATAGTTTCAGGGCAAGGAATTGACCGCCGCGCTTCTTTCCTTATGCATGTTGTCGGAATTCATATGTCTCAGTTTTCTTTAATTTTCCTGACATGATGGTTCCCTCACGTTTTTTTCATCGCTAAGTACGTTTTAAATGCACTTAACATCTGCACTTAACTTGCAAATAACAAGTTCATTGGTGCTTGCGGAATCAAACCCGAGTTTCTTGCGTCCTGTGTAATTTACTACGTGTGCCCTGAGCGGAAACGACAAAGTATTTACGGGATATATGGTATGGGATCTGGATTTTGGAAAAAGATGTTACACCCTGACGACTGAATATATGTATATATATATATATATATATATATATATATATATATATATATATATATGTGTCGTCGTCACATCTGATGAGTAAGATTTATTCACCACATGGAGTTCCGAATTTTTCCTGTCAATTTCTTCACCATAAAACATACGATGCAGCTTTGTTTGCTAGCGAACCCTGTTTGTCTGTAAGAGGATAATTCTTGTCGTACGTATTCTATCATAAGTAGCATCTTATTTTACAAATATTTGAATTAAGCTAAATATTTGAATTATTAATTTTATATAGAATTATTAATTTTTTAATTATTAAATTTTAATTTAGAAAACCTAAAAGTTTCGGTAACTTATTAATATCTCTGTAAAATTATTTTACAATTACAGTTCTCTTACCATAAAGGGAAATATTCCTCTTTTGACTTCATTGTCAGGGTCAGCCACAGCTCCCGTTAAACAGATAACTGAAAAAGAATTGTGGAAACGTGAAAACTACAATTTGGGATCAATAATTTTACCATTTAGAAAAGCAACTTAAGAACGTACTGCAGCACAGTGCAAATATAATGTAAATTTTCATATTTCCAAATTATTTACAGAAATAACGGAATGACGTTTGCCATTAACTCTCGTGACAAGCGTGTTTAAAAGAAGAATATAAAATTGTTTTAAGCAGTTGTAACATCGGCCAGTTGACGTACGCAGAGTAAACATACAAATAATGAAAACTTTTTAAACGCTAACAAAAATTTCGGTACTTTCCTTCTGCTTCTTGCAGTTAAAAAAGAATCAGCGAAGTCACGTCCCTTTATTTTTCGCCGTTATCTTTGACAAAGTTGCGTCGACTCCACTTAAGGGCATTAATCAGAATCGCATCCCGCCTAAGATGTATTATCCTCAATAAAGCGAAAAGAATGAGTTTGCAAATTTAAAACTCGTGTTTTACAGATAACAGTGAAGGATAAATTCGGGAAACATCAAATTATTCATGTAAGGGGTGTTAAAGGACGCGTTTTAATACGCTCAGAGCCACGTCGCCTTTTAAAAATATGCTAAGAACATTAAAAGATGCCATTTATTTTAAAATGTAGCTGATAGGAACACGGTTTGGTTGGGAAAGCTTGCATTGCGACTTTTTGCTTGATATTCTATAGAGCGTTTATTATTTAAACATATAATACAATATTACATTACTTTCATCAGAAATATAAAATAATAATAAAAATAAAAATTGTTTATTTCGGAAAACTTGAATCTATAGAAATTGTTAGTAGAGAAAAACTTACATATATGTTAGTAATATAATTTATACTTTTTTTAATATTTAATTATTAAGCGGGACATTGTCCTGGAGATCATATTTTTGATCAGTGGACAGTCCCCACTTTCAGCAATCTCACTCAGCACACTGTGGCCGCTGCCGCGCATTCTGTTTAGCAAAGATGCGGTCTTTTCTCGGATTATTGCATCAAAACTATCCACACCCGCCAGTGCGAACATCGCAGACGCGCTACAGTAGCGCGGCAGCCGCAACAGCGCCCTGAATGCCTTGTTGTATTGAGTACGTAGGCTACTATAAGCCTTTTTGTTGTAGTTGGTCCATAGTCTGCAAGAATAAAATGATGCACAATATGCTTTGAAAAACGTGATCTTGACAGCGTCAGTGCAGCGACCAAATCTGACAATTTCGGATATACCGATATTGATCTCTATATGTAAAAATGTTTTTCTGTCCGTTAGTCTCGCTAAAACTCGAAAATGGCTCGACTGATTTTGATGAATTTTTTGTTTGTTTTAGTGGATCCCGGGATGGCTTAGTTTCACAATTAGACCCATCACTGAAACAGAAATCACTCGTGCGAAGCCGGGGCGGATAGCTGGTGTTGTACATAATTATATCGTTTATTTAAAACTAGCTGTTCCCCGTGACTTTTTAAGAAGGGGGGGTGCCGGAGGGTTTCCGTATAATAAAAGTCTTAAATGTTTGTGCAATTTGCCGCTATTAATTTTCGTAAATGTCAACATTAATAAAGCGAATTGGGTTTGTAGTAATGATGACTGATAATACGACGTAATTGCTTGTATGTGTGTTCCCCGCAACGCAGAACCTCGTACAAAATAAGGTTGACAGCTATTCTATTGTGTATTATAGTATTCTATGAAAATAATAGTATTCTAAGTTACTCCTTATAACATTAGCTATCTACAAGTTTAGGTTCCATCCAAATCGGTTGACAGGTTTTTGGGTAATGCGTGTTCAGACAGACGTGGTGTGAGAGTTTTATTATAACAATAGTATAGATAGATAGATTAGGCCTTCTCTTTGGAATCCAAAAAAATACGGCCTTGAACCACTTGCACCTCTTACTCTTTATTCTATCTGGTGAGGGACCAACCAGTGCCAGTACACTGCACTTACAGGCACGAGGCTGTCCCTTGAGAACATTTCTTCCCTATCGGTTGTCAGTTCATTAAACGGGTTGGCCGGCCTATTGCTAATTTGGCTGACTGATCCGTTAGACTATGCCGATTACGCTGGTATTACTACGGATATCCTCATTACAAAGTCTATCACACGGAGAAACTCTGAGCATAGCCCTCTTTATGACTCACTAAGTGATCTCAGATCCACATGTCAACAATTATGGCAACACGCACAGCTTGTTCACTCTTGACTTCAAGTTTTGTGACTCGAAGATGTGTCGTAATCTCCCGAACGCTGCCCAGCTAAGTTAAATCCGCAGCTTGACCTTTCGGTCGCAGATGAACTCGTTAACAACCTCTAGCACAGATTTCACAAAACTAATGGCATAGCTATGAGTGTAATAAAATATTTTAGTAGATATAATTATTACTTACGTTTGTTCTCACATCTTGAAACTCTATCGTTATTGATTACATGAGTATTGCGGTATCATCAGAGTTTGTAAGTTGCAAGAAAATTCTTGCGGCTACACCGGTAGGTTAAATATTAAATTAAAAAAAAAACATTATCAGTAGAAGGTACTTATTTTATTTTATCAACGTATTACTCATTACCTATATAATTTTATTTTTATTTTAGTAGTAATTTGGTCAGACATTTACGAGCCGTGGTAGCTCAGGGGTTCTGTAAATTTCACAGTACGCTAGCAACCCGGGTTTGAACCCCGCAGGCATCGATGAAATTGTTAACTGCAATTGTAAGTGCTGATTTACCACGTGCTTGGTATTGAAGGAAGACATTGTGAGGAAACCTGCACGTCTGAGAAATGAAAAAAATATTTCGATGATATGTAAAGTCTGCCAACACGCATTGAAGCAGCGCGGCGGATACTTACTTGCCTTTTTTTGCGCCCGAAGCAAATAAGGGCAATCCTCCGGTAACGGGGGAGGGAGGTGGTGATGCTCATAGCAAACCACACAGCCGGCTGTGTGGTTATATGGAGATTTTTAGCCACTAAACACCACCTTTTGGGATTTTCTTAACGATCTGACGAGATATCTTTAAGCCGTAAACGGACGCGATCCTCCTTGGGAGAAAGGAGGGCACAAACTTACTTGCCCTAAAACCCTCAGAAATGAGAGGAGGTCTGTACCCAGCTGTAGTACTTATACATGCTGTAACAAAAAATTATGAGTAATTTTTTTATATTTTTTATTATTTATACATTTTGGCTACATATTGCTTTACATAAAGACCGATTTACACTAATACAAGTACAGTAGCGAGTTAACTTGCGAACCTGGCAAGTTAAGTAGAAAATCTCGTTTGAGAGCAGATTTCCACTTTGAGAAGTACAGTGGCAAGTTTATGAGCAAGTTTAGTACAGGGCAGTTGACAGCCGGTCAAATGTCTTCGTGGTGAGTTAAGTTAAAAAGATAAAATTTTATATTTTGAGGGTCGAATGCAAACACGTTGCGTCCTGTCAACTTATGCACTGAACTAAACTCGCTTGTTCACACGAGCAGCGAGTTTAGTACTTAACTCGCTGAAAAATAGACCGGCCGGCTATCCCGTTCAACTTAATTATTAACTTGCTACTTAACTCGTTAATTGTAGGTGGTCTCCTTAGTCTATGTACACTGACAGCCAACTTCAAGCAAATAAGGCAGATACATTGTCATCTCCAGACTACAATGGCATACCCCATAGCCTGTATTATATTACATTTTTAAGTCCACTTCTTCGGAAATTGTAGTGCCATTTTCCTCTTATGTAGCAGATAGATTTGTTCTTATGCATGGTAATGCACGGCCCCTTTATTGCGGTTAGTTGTCGAATAGCCAGCGCTCACCCGACTTATACCCTATAGAGCATATGTGGGATAAGCTTGGTAGATAAATTAAGAAGAGAAATCCTGCCCCCACTTTTTGAGAGATCTTAATCTTATTGGATTTTTCTGTCGAAAAATTCTAAGTTGCAGCCAAGAGTCCTCTCTCCGGTCGTATTGGGTTACCTTCAGAGAGTAAGGGAATAGAGAGCACCTGTGTTCGCGCACAAAACCGGGCACTGTAATCCTGTCCTGTGTGATGGCTAACCTCGGTTAAGACCGGCTGCCGTGATCAAAATTCGGTCGAAAGGACATTATAATGTAGAATTTTACTTTAGTTTTGAAGTCAGTGCCTATTTTTCATTATTACAAGTTCGAGGTTATATACACAAGAAAGACGAACATACCTAAAAAAACACACGCTATGAATATACGACGGTAATAATACCCCCACGTTTTTGTAAACTCGGTTAAGAAATAAATAAAATCGATTCGAATTTAACGTATCTGTATAAGCTTATTACGCTGTCATCACGATGCAAGCTTTCAGCGCAGTAGTGTCGGACTCTTTTCCCGAGGGAGATATTGTAGAAGACGGTAAGAGGTCCATGACGGCGGGGCTAAAGTTTTGCGTAACGTGCTGTCGTGTATTTTATTGCTACTTAAACTAATAAGTTTACTTAAAGAGTAAAATAGTTAAGTACTATCGGATTATATCCTTAAGAGTGCATACTTACATCACTATTTTGAAACCTTTTACTTTCATAGCAAAATGATCATCTAATTTAATTAGATCTACATACCGTCACCATTACAGCTTGTTAAAATCCACCGCTGAACATAGGTCTTGCCCATAGATTGCCTAATAGGGGGGACATTTGCCATAGTTGCCACGCTTGGCAAGCGGGTTGGCAACCACAGTTTTTTTCTTTTTAGTCGTTATTAGGAAGACGTTGCTGCTCATCACATGATTTGTTTTCCTTTATCGCCTCTTACAACAGCCACGGGATGATATGGTGTAGTGGATATTCTTACATCGCCTCTGACGGTCAGAATCCTGATTGGCAACAGAAACCAGTGTTAGAGGGACTAGATTTCAAGAAATAATTGGATTGCCAATCCACCGTACAGTTGTGCGGGTCAAGGCAAACTCTTGCTACTATACATTACATAGTACTAGATTATTGTTAGGTATTCTCGATGTTTCTAAAATAAAAGACAGTAGATTCACCATCGTGAAAACTGTTAAGTTATTAAACGAAATAGGTAAATATCAAATATACATAATAGCAGTTTAAATCAAATAAGAAGATTCTAGTGTAATTTACGCAAAGAATGTTCTATGTGTTTTGTAATTTCTACGTGAATATTCATATGCAATCTGTTTCTATCGTAGTATTTCCTACGCCTTATATAATATAAGTCTTATATATATATATATATATATATATATATATATATATATATATATATATATATATATATATATATATATATAATAGTCTTATAATTATATACTTTGAGTACAAAATCTTACGTTTCTAGTATAAATAATCTGATGTTTTACACATTACTCATTTAAATTTATTGTTCTAACCTTATACTGATTTTAATGCGGAAAAACTTATACTTGATTGATTGATTCAAATAAATAATACGACTTTTTTTAATAGATATGTTTATATAATTCTGATACGTATTATGCTTTTAGTTGAATAATCGACCTTTAATATAATTAATAACTAATTGAACTCGATTACTCTAATTAATTTAGTAATTATAGTTTAATTTTTTTTAAATTATTCTTATTTTTCTAGATATGATACCTAATTCAATAATAAATCGTTCGAAATTAAACTAAACGTTCGTAATTTATACATCAAAACTTCGATTACGGTATAAACTTTTAATTTCATTTTTCAACTCTTTGTACTTGTGATAGGGTCGAATTTTATTACAAGTTCCGTTTTTCCGTGTCTGATACTTAACGCGAGGAAGAACGAAGGTGATATGAATATTAAACGCTTGAAGAATTAGAAGATTTATACTACAATTGGAAAGTTGGGTAGAGCTCGCGCACTTAAATGAATGTTTAACATTATCTGCAGAGTTTAAAGCGAGTTGAGCCTCTTAAACAACTTGTGAAGAAACTTTAATAGGCAGAGGCTCTCGGGCGATTAATTCGGAGACGTGGAAAGGTGGACGGGAATTCTTAATGTTAAAGGGTGACTTAGTCTTCGCGATTGTTATATCGATTCTGTACATTGTTGCACGTTTGTGTTCGGATAATAATATTTTTCATTTTTACTATATTCTAGCAAAGGTTATTATTATTTTAAATTGTTATATTTATGTTGTTTTAACCACGTATTCGGCGGTGAAAGAAAACCACGAGGTCCCGGATGCAAATCATGGTTGTCGGGTTTTTTTAATTATTTACTATTCATTTTTTAGTTTATTACTTTTTGACATTATTTTTATTCATTTCTTTTTATTCGTTTATTTGCCACAGTTTTTCAAATTTGAAATTAAGTTTATTGCTCGTCCTTGCTTATTTATTTCCTGGCTAAATATACCTAAGTAAATAATATTGAATAAAATTAGTCATTTAGCGTCCAACAGCAGACAAAACATTATTTTGCATTGTTTACGCGCTGATGACGCGCTTGAGTTTAGTAGTAAACAAGGAATATACTATGTACTCTCTAAATTCCAATACTCCATCGAAATTTCTAGGCGATATTCCATCAATATTTCCAAGCTAGTATATATCTACTCTAAGAAAAATACAAAAATACGACAATTTCCTTATTGCGCTTTGTTGTTCGCCATATTCCTATTGACCTATTGATGTACCACGTGTACAATACGATCTTTTTTGGCGCGGTCGCGGTGCACAGAACATAGTGTTCCCTGCTCATCGGAGCCATTGCGAATGATGCGTGAAACAAAAAATAGTCGAAGCCTCGCGTAACGTGAGATGGACGAGAATTTATTGCACGAAATAAAGATATAGTAATAAAGCGCCAAATGCATTTTATTCAATGAATCGAAAAATGTTATTAATTTTTAACAATCTCTAAGCATGTATTTATTATATAAGTGATGTCATTTATTAAATTTTTTCCTTGATAATATGCACCACGACCAGAACAAATTGTTTCATGATAAAAATAATAGGTAAAGGAGACGGTCCAAATTTGTATGAAGCGTAGGCCTGGTTTTAGACAAGTGGGGAAATAAATTAAAATAATATATTACACTTTTGGTCATTCAAATCCATGAGTTTGCCTTTATTTCAGTGGTATTAATATTTTATTCTTACCAAAAACTGCAACAATACTGGCGAATTGATGTCTTTTTTTACGTTAGCTGTCATCTGTCATGAGGTTATTGACGCCTAGTAATTCAAAATGTGATTATTCTCTAGTACATAGTTAGTAATCTATGGTGATTATAAAGATGTCCGATATCAATGAAATCAAAGTCTCACGTAAATCAAGAAGTCGATAAAACCTAAGCCGAGTCAAACAAGCACTAACTGATCCAAAGTTCAAATAAAAAAAAAAACAAATTGCCAAAGAAATCCAAAAGAAACAATAAACGCATTGACTAGTTCACAACTGCACGAACAAGATCGGAATAAAAAAAAATATCACTCTACCTACATTATTTCACGACGCAAGTCACTTTACAGGCATGACTAACTGGAAAGGCACCATCTTGTTAAATCATAAAAATTGCATTTTTATTTTTATTATTCTTATTTTATTATTTTATTTTTAATAAAATCCCTGAATTTTTCGCTTTTATACGGTAAAGTATACATATACTGGACCTGAAATGGACCGTCTCATTTATGAGTTTTTTTCTATCGAGATAATTTTATTCTATTATGTTTCACTCTAACCCAAACGCCGTCCACTACCATCTCGAGACGGCGAGGCCGGCTCTGCTCTTTCTGACCGAGACGTAGGTGTCCTCTCCGGCTGATGTCTCGTATCTCTCCTACCCGGGGTACAAACTGCAACACTCCTTTGTGCCTCGGGCTGGAGTTTGCGTTTACGTCAGAGAGGACATCTGTTCTCGACGCCTCGGCAGTCTTGAAGGTTCGGACCTGTCCATCCTTTGGCTACGCGTAGAAAGCGACGACCATCCGCACGTCTATGGGTGCCTCTATAGGTCCCATAGCGGTAATGCCGAAACAGACCGACTCTTCGACCACGTCCAAATGGCTACAGATTCGTTGCTACAGTAGATCCCCTCCGCAGAGATCGTGATCCTCGGCGACTTTAACGCCCATCACGCCAAATGGCTTGGTTCACGTTTAACCGATCATGCGGGGAGGTCTGTTCGTGATTTCGCCTTGGCATATGGTTTGACACAACTGGTTACTTCATCTACGCATATTCCAGATGTGGAGGATAATGCAAGGTGCATTATCCTCCACATCTGGAATACGCGCTGTTGGACCTTTTGCTGACCTCTCACCCGGACGGATATCAGATTTCCGTCGACGCCCCTTTAGGCTTCTCGGATTGTCTTGTTCGGAGTTTGGTGCCACTCACGCTGAAATCGCAGTTGCATTCTGCAGGCTGCCGCTGTGTTTGGTACTATAGGTCAGCCGATTGGGATGGGATGCGGTCTTTCTTTGCACCCTACCCTTGGGGGCCGGTTTGCTTCTCGCCGGACGATCCCAACGTTGTTGCGGATTCTGTCGCTGATGTGGTACTTCAGGGTATGGCACTTTTTATTCATTCCTCTGTGGTGCCCATTGGAGGCAAATCTCAGCCATAGTTTGGTCGCTCCTGTAAAATAGCATCATGCTATAAGCAGGTGTGCTACCAAACCTGGGCTGACGCATCAACGTCCTGGGATGTAAACACCAGCGCTCTAAAAAAAGAAGAATAATTCCGCCTCTAGGTCCTTCAAAAGAGTCATTGACAAGGCAAAGTCAGAGCACATAGGCAGAATTGGCGAGAAACTAGTTCGCCTTCCTTCTGGAACCCGTGCATTCTGGTCTCTCACCAAGGCTGTACAGGGGAATTTCTGTGAGCCACCTCTTCCATCTCTGCACAGGGAGGACGACTCACTGGCCCATACCGCAAAGGAGAAAGCCGATCTGCTAGGCTCTTTCTTTGCGTCCAACTCGACTCTCGATGACGGGGAGAGTACGCCGTCGACCATCCCGCGGTGTGAGTGCTCCATGCCGGAAGTGCAGTTCACACAGCGCTCGGTTCGCAAAGCACTCCTCTCCCTGGACATTCAAAAGTCGAGTGGGGCTGACGGAATCTCCCCAATTGTGCTGAGGACGTGTGCTCCAGAATCGGCACCGGTTTTAACGCGTCTTTTCCGGTACTCCTACTCCCTAGGCGTAGTCCCAAAATCATGGAAGACGGCTTTAGTCCACCCGATCCCTAAAAAAGGCGACCGCTCAGACCCGTCCAACTACCGGCCTATCGGCATCACCTCCTTGTTCTTCAAATCAATGGAGTCTATTGTTAACTGCCAGCTCATGAGGTACCTTGAGGATCACCAGCTGGTTAGTGATCGCCAATACGGTTTGCACCGTGGTCGGTCAGCTGATGATCTTCTGGTCTACCTAACTCACAGATGGGCGGAGGCAGTAGAGTCCAAGGGGGAGGCATTGTCCATTAATTTGGACATTGCGAAGGCCTTCGATCGGGTTTGGCACAAGGCGCTTCTTTCGAAGCTCCCTTCCTATGGGCTTACCGAGAAATTGTGCGATTGGATCACCAGCTTTCTTGCAGATCGGAGCATCAAGGCCGTTGTAGACGGTACAAGCTTCGATTACAAGCCTATTAATGCTGGTGTTCCACAAGGCTGCGTGCTATCGCCAACGCTGTTTCTTCTGCATATCAATGATATGTTGTAAACCCGTAACATTCTTTTTTTTTTTTTTTTTTAAAAACGTTACCCATACACTAAGATTTTATCTTGTATCGTGGGGGCAGTTTACAAACATAAATTGCACAAGGACAAATATCCAGACCCGAAACAACTATTTGTAGGTCATACAAATACGTGTTCCGTGCGGGATTCGAACCCGCGACCCCCAGCGCAACCACTCATTGCTTAAGCCACTGCGCCACGGAGTCGTCTAATTCATTGCTATGCAGATGAGAGCACTGGTGATGCTCTTTACACCGGCCGTGCCAATATTTCTCGGGAAAACGTCTCCGAGTACCGGGACAAACTTGTGTCTGAAGTGGAGTCTTTGCTGAACAGAGTCTCGGATTGGGGGCGACTAAATCTAGTCCAGTTTAACTCCCAGAAGACACAGGTTTGCGCGTTAACTGCTAAAAAGAACCGCTTTGTCGTATCTCCTCAGTTTCAAGGCACTCCCCTTGTTGCCTCAGCCAGTATCGGAATCCTCAGCGTTGACATATCGAGTGACGTGCAATTTCGTGGTCACTTGGAAGAGAAGGCCAAATGGGCCTCTAAAAAGCTTGGCATGCTCAGCAGAGCGAGACAGTATTTCATGCCGGCACACCGCCTGCAACTTTACAAGGCGCAGGTTCGGCCGCACATGGAATACGGTTCCCATCTCTGGGCTGGGGCTCCCCAGTACCAGCTCCTTCCACTTAACCGCATCCAGCGCAGAGCGGCTCGAATCTTCGACGACCGAGTGCTTTCCGATCGGCTCGATTCACTGGCGCTGCGAAGAGATGTTGTCTTTCATTTTCTTTCGCAAATACCATAGGGAGTGCTGTGAGGAATTGTTCGGATTAACCCCAGCCGCCAAATTTCGTGAACACACTACGCGGCAAACGTCCCAATACCATCCACACCATCTGGATGCTTGGCAGTCCACCACTGTACGTTTCAAAAAGAGTTTTCTTGAGCGTACAACCTCTCTGTGGCATAGTTTACCACCGGCAATTTTTTTCGGACCGATACGACCTAGGGACCTTCAAGAAAAGAGCTTATTCCTTTCTAAAGGACCGGCAACACACCTGCAATGCCCCTGGTGTTGCGGTTGATCGTGGGCGCCGATAGTCACTTAACATAAGGTGAGCCGCATGCTCGTTTGCCTCCTCTTCTATAAAAAAAAAAAGAAAAAGAAAACGTCTATTTTATACCATTAATCATATAAAATAGAAAATAACATTATTAAAATAAATAAAATATTTTCGATTAGTTTTAACCATTGCGTAATAAATTTAATGACGCCGACAATTTTAACTTTTTAAAACAGTGCCATCTAAGGTAAAATATAAAACTAGTCATATTTTGCGTCAAGTTGCTAATAAATTATATAATATAAATAACTTACATTTATATGTTAAATAATTAAATTCATAATTGAATTGAAATGTCTAACATTCATTTTTTAGTTATATCGTTATTTCATTTTAGTAGAAATTTATAAATTTTATAGTAACTAATAACTACCTAAATAGATAACAGAGAAATCTATCAAAATCATAAAGCAATTAAGGATGTTTCTAAGTTTAATTTCTAATCTATTAAAAGTTTTTAGTAGGTATTAGTTTTTTATCTATAAATAAAGACTGCATTTATCACAAAACTCTTATTATCCTTTCAGTTGAAATAAAGAGATTCATATATATGTATTAGTTAGATCTTACAATTTATAATATCATGAATTAGTCGATTAATGCGTAAAATGGCGGTATTTCATAAAATTTAACGGTGTTTGTTGACTATAGTAGATTGCTTGGCGAAATAACAACTAAACACGACATTGCTATTTCTAGATATTATTGTTATATTGTAAAATATTTTTGACAGATGCCGAATTTTTTATGGGTTATATATAACTTTATGCCTTATTTATGTATTATATAAATGTTCGCGACTTTGTTGTGGGATCTAGCCAACCCAGCTGCCCCTCAACTAATTGTGGCTAAGTACTAGATGGTACAGTTTTGGTTGTCATAGTTTTAATCTAATAATAGCGCCATCTACTTACTGCTAAATAAACTAATAATAAGATACTGAACAAATTAAACACAATTCTATTAAATACTTATTGTTGTAGCATCAAAAATTGTCAGACTTAAATATCCAGACTGGTGGTCACTGTTCGCATGATTTATCATACTTGACAATTTTAGCTAAATTAATAACAAAATTGTGTGTACACAGTTTTGTTATTGTAAACTGTGATAAAGAGAGAAAGTATTTAGTTGAAAATGTTATGTGTCTATCGGCATAGCAATATTTTACTAATTTCTTTATGTAAAGTAAAGTTACAGCCTATATACGTCCCACTGCTGGTCACATGCCTCCTCTAATTTCTGAGAGAGTTTTTAGGGCAAGGATTAGTCCGCCGCGCTGCCCCAATGCGTGTTGGTTGTTGTTGTCTTCGAAATATATTTTTTTCTTATTTCTCAGACATGCAGGTTTCCTCACGATGTTTTGCTTCACCGCCGAGCACGTGATAAATCAGCACTTAAAATTGCAATTAACAATTTCATTGGTGCCGGCGGGGATCCAACCCAGTTTGTTCGCGTATTGTGAAATTTACAGAGAGCGCTAACCATCTGAGCTACCACGGCTCTCAAACAAATTTCTTTATGTATCAAGTCCGATATAAGTAATTGAAAATTAAGTTAAATTAAGTGCATCGCGAGATTTTTATCCATAATTGATGGAAGAGTTCGTGATACCGTTGATGCAGCCTTTTTTACTTTTATATGGGACTTTCACAACACTTTGTCATACATTAAGATAGCTTTTATATTTTCAGACATAACCGTTAAAATTATTAGTTTCACAGCTCACAAGAGTAAATAAACAGGTTCTTGCGAAAAAGTACTATAAATATCAAAGAAAGAAAATTTTAAACATATGTTTATTTTTATTTTAACTATGATTAAGACGGCATTTATATACGGCATTGATAGAATCTTGAAAGTCATCTCCGGTCAAATGTAATTAATCCTCCGGTAATCAAACCGATTTTAACGTACCTTTCGTAGTAGGTACGTAAGCAACTCGAATTCGATTCGCGCCGACTTCACTCATATTTTTACTACAATTTGAAGTTTCGATTCATCACGTTATCGGTGGTGAATAAAAACATAGCGGGGATACCTACATATCTGAGAAGTTAAAAAATATTTCGGAAATCATTTTTAGCTGTATGTATGTGAAATCGATCATCCCGCGTTGGAGTCAATTCAGTAAACTTCTTTTTGTCCTAAAACTCGCTGCGGCATGTGCCCAGTATTGTGATGTATCTAGACTGTTACTTTTTTACTTTTTAATATTGCTATCCACTGCTGATCATAGGCTTCTCCCATTGTTTGTCAAATAGACCGGGTATTTGCAGTAGTATTCACGCTTGGCAAGCGGGTTGGTAACAGTAGCTTTTTATTACTTTGCACTGTTAACAGGAAGATGCTGTCACCCATATTCTTTCATTTCGTTTCAGTTTTTCTCTATCGTATCTTACGATGCACACGCGACAAAATGGGATAGTGGTTTCTTTTTTACCGCCGCTACATGGCTAATATATTTCCACTCCGGTACATTAATTGGATTACTCCTACAGATTGCCAAATAAGTTGTATATTTGCCGTAGTTGCCACGCTTAGTATGCGAGTTGCCAACTGCATATTTTAATTATTTTGAGCTGTGATTTTTTTTAAGAAAGGCGACAACGCTCTCTTGAAGAACTACAGACCAATTTCCCTTCTGAGCCGCGTCTACGTGCTGTTTTCGAGAATCATTACGAATCGTCTCGCACACAGACTCGACGACTTCCAGGCTCCCAAACAAGCCGGTTTTCGGAAAGGCTTCAGTACCATAGATCACATACAAACCCTGCGGCAGATTGTACAGAAGACCGAAGAGTACAATCTGCCACTTTGCCCGGCGTATGTGGACTATGAGAAAGCCTTTGATTCTGTCGAAATTTGGGCGGTGCTACAGTCCCTTCAGCGGTGCCAAGTTGACTGTCGGTATATCGAAGTGCTGAAGTGTTTGTACAGTAGGGCTACGATGGCTATCCGAGTACAGAACCAGAGCTCGAAACCCATCCAATTGCAGAGAGGTGTAAGACAGGGTGACGTTATTTCCCCGAAACTCTTCACCGCTGCACTGGAAGACGTTTTCAAGCTACTGGAAATAGAAATAGAAATAGAAACTTTTTTATTCAATGTTGATTATAAAAATACTTATTGAAAGTCACTTTTTTAATTTACCACTGGACTGGACTGGAAAGGATACGGTATTAACATCAATGGCGAGTACATCACTCACCTTCGATTTGCCGACGATATAGTCCTTATGGCAGAATCGCTGGAGGACTTAAGCACTATGCTCAATGACCTCAATAGTGCCTCCCAACGGATAGGTCTTAAGATGAACATGGACAAAACAAAGATCATGTTTAATGTCCATGTCACACCTATACCGGTAGTTGTTGGGAGCACTATGCTCGAAGTTGTTGATGAGTACGTTTACCTGGGACAAATAGTCCGACTAGGTAAGTGCAACTTCGACCGAGAGGTCAATTGACGGATTCAACTCGGCTCGGCAGCGTTCGGGAAATTACGACACATCTTCTCGTCAGGTATACCTCAATCTCTGGAAACTAAAGTGTATAACCAGTGCGTGTTGCCAGTGATGACTTGCGGATCTGAGACGTGGTCCTTCACTGCTGGCCGTATGAGGACGCTCAAGGTCGCTCAGCGAGCAATGGAGAGGGCTATGCTCGGAGTTTCTCTGCGTGATAGATACAGAAATGAGGATATCCGCAGTAAAACCAGAGTGACCGACATAGCCCAACGGATTAGTAAGCTGAAGTGGCAATGGGTCGGCCATATAGATCGAAGAACCGATAACCGATGGAGGGGAAGAAAGGTTCTCGAGTGGCAGCCTCGTACCGGTAGGCGTAGTGTAGGGCGACCCCCCACTAGATGGAGTGACGACCTGGTAAGATATGCAGGAAGTCGATGGATGCAGGTGGCTCAGGACCGTGCTTTGTGGCATTACTTGGGGGAGGCCTATGTTCAGCAGTGGACTTGTGAAGGGCTGTAATGATGATGATGAATGATGAGCTGTGATTAGAAATAAGCTGCTGCCGATCTTCCGTATATATTTACTCCAGTTCAAGTATATAGTTCTTCTCACACGTTTACCCTGAATAGAACTATATAATTCTGAAGAAATTTTAAAGTCGTGGTTTTTTAATTGATTCCGCTACTATGTTAAGAAGAGGGGGGGAGGGATTAGGCCTCCGGTCACCTGCACTTACCAAGCCAAACGCAGAGGTAAATCTCTACTTCACGCTGGTATTCTGTGAGGTCGTGTAACGACCCCCGTTCGAAGCAGCCCATTCGTGTCAAAACACTCTACCACTATCAAAACTTATAATGAAGTTTGTTTGTGAATATATGGTTTACATTCAGTTCACAAATTGAAACGTTAATAACTGTTATAAAAATAACTTATAAAGGAAAGAAAAAATACTACCCCCATTTTTTTTGAAGTCGTAATAGGCTAAAATGTAACCTATAAGTTGCCTCGGATCACAACCTACGTGCAAAATTTCATGGAAATCTGTTCAGTAGCTATTGCGTGAATCTTGAATACACACTCACGGAGATAGACAGACAAAAATTCTAAAAACCCCTAATTCGGCTTCAGTATTCTTTATTTAGTCGCCTGGATATTTTTTCCAGAAAATATTACTGATACTATTTTTGAGATTTATTATATGTATGTTTTATTATAGGATAGGATGGCAAACGAGCACCCAGCCCACCTGATGGTAAGTGGTTGCTGTGGCCCATAAACATCTACATCTATCCTCGATTACGAATCAAAATACAGATGCGTTGTCATCCGTGGGGACTTAGGTGGAATGCCTTGTTTCCAGTAAAAAGGGTATCCGGTTCTCTACACTCACCATACGAAACACAGCAGCATTAAACTACTATTTGACGCTGGTATTCTGTGAGAGCGTGGTCCTTCCCCGGTCGAGCCGACCCATTCGTGCTACAACTATACTACTAATATAACTGCAGCGTGGCTCTACCACGTAAAAAAATATGTAGATTGTACACCAAAAATTATAGAAAAAAACTCAGTATTTAAAGGTATAATCGATGGCATTATCGCCAAGAAGCGATCTTCACCAGACAATCACATTGCAGAGGATATAATGACCTGTGAGAAAGGGTAAGGGTGTACGCAAGTTGTTATTGCTGATCATTCGCGTGCTGTACGATAAAAGGAAAACGTCGTGATGAAAAAATTGTTTCCTTTTTAATTAGGAAAATAATACATATTTGAACTTGAATAAATTGGCCTCTTTAATTGCTTTTTTATCCTAACATTACGGCATATGGGGCACGATTTGGGTTGCCAACCGTTCTACGAGGGCCTCCCACAAAAAATGTGTGCAGGACGCCATTTGTCCTGTTTCATTGTATACGAGTATATTTCGGGCAAATGTATATGGAAGTGTACGCGCTTTTTGTTTCACCTACATATTCGAATGAAGATGAAACACATTTAAAACGTTTTACACATTTTAATATTTTTCGTCTTCATTAAACACAAGTATTAAAAAAATAATAATAATTATGGTCTTAATTGATTCAGAAGTTTTGAGATATACAAAAAGTATTCTAGATACTATTAATATTTATTTTACATCTTTTCAAAATATTCTCCATCATGCTTTATACAAAGTTCCATTCGCCTAAACCAACTCAGAAAACACTTTTGCCAGTATTGATCTGACAGGTCGGAAATCCCTAAAAAAGCGATAAAAAGAATCATTTAAATCAAGTTTTGACGCTTTCGAGAAATCGGAGAACTTACGAGTACATTAAAAAATTACTTTTAGGAAAAATAACTTTTATAAGAGTTTAAAGCCGACTTTGAAGTCATAAAATTCATTAGTCTACTCAAATTGAAAAAAAGAAATAACTTTGAACTTCTTTGAGTAATTAAAAACGAACAAAATAATTTTACATTCTAAATTCAGTGCTAAAACATAGTGTATAACCACCAACCGTCATGACCTTGGTCGAGTTGATGTAAAATTGGACAGTGTAGGCATCGGTTGTCTGACTAATATTTTGGTTGAGTCCGACGGCCTTGGTCGCGAGCGCATCCCTCACGACACGTTGGGTCCGTGGTTGACGCCGACCGTGTGGAACGCTGTCGGCCGACTAGAGAGCCTCAGTGCGCATAGATAATACCTATGCGCGCTTAACAGTCGTCGCAGGCGGATGTTTCACGGCACTATGGATACGAACAGAAGCGAAGAACGTGAGGTCCTGACCGAATTCTTGTCACTGTATTGTGATTTACCATGTCTTAAAGTACCATGTCATGTTTGTTTAAAGTAATGCGCTCTTTCAGCCACAATTTTATCCATTTTTTTCATCTTCATTCAAGCATAGAAACGTTAAAGCTAAACCGATTTTTTGTTGTATAGAAAAGCAAGGAGCCATTTTTAAAAGTAACTACCTTACGTCTTTACTCTTTAAATACCAGTGACAACGTTGTTGAGTTGTGTCAACCACCCGACCGTGTAGAACGAATACAAAAATCGGTTGACCCGACCAAGGTCACGACGGTTGGTGGTTGGTCCCGACCGTGTAGAAGAACTTTAAGGCAACGACTACTGAATGTAAAATTATTTACGACTTTTCAGTTCCTGGAAGTCTGTTTTTACTTTTTATTAAAAGTAATTTTTGCCCATTTAAGTGGATAAAGGAATATCTATTTTTTTATACAATAAGGCTGACAAACGAGCACACACCTGATGGTAAGTGGATGCTGTGGCCCATAGACATCTACATCTATCTTCGATTAAGAGTCAAAATGTAAATGCGTTACTACCCCTGAGTGCTAAGACGAAATGCCTCATTTCCAGTAAGAAGGGTTTCCGGTTCTCTACACTCACCATACAAAACACAGAAGCATTGTGCTACTATTTTACGCCGGTATTCTGTGAGAGCGTAGTCCTACTACCCCGGTCGAGCCGACCCATTCGTGCTACAACCCTAACACCCTTTTGAGTGGATTGTCGATCTAAATCGCGTCTAAATGTTTTGAAATTGCATAGTATATTTTAACTGTTTTGTCCCGCTTTTTTAAACGTATTCATGCATTTTACCGCAAATCCGTGCACTAAGATTTGCAAGTTTAAGCACGATCCCAGGGTTACCTGCATAAATGGGGCTTCGAAACACACATTTTTGTATTGACATTTTTATTATATCTTTTAATATAAATTGTGTGTATAATCGAGAGTTTAATAAAAAGTGGGAATGAGTATGTTGCAGGTAACTTTTAATAAACGTTATTTTATTTTTAACATGATTATCTTTTAGTATAATACACTAAAAGCAGTTAGCATTCTGGGTTCATATAAATGCTATGCACACTATCTGTGAAAAACTTTGTTTCTTCAGCAATTAAACGCAACGCAACCCGACGACGCTTAACATTTTTTTCGACTTTTTTTAACTATTTCTTTTGTAACTATCTTATGCCACCCACGTTTAAATTCGGCATTTTAACGTGACATTAGAATCCGGCGGAGAATTTTCCGTATTCTATGTCGTAAATCTTCATTGACATTGTTCCATAGTGCCGATATTTAATAACAGCGCGTAGTTTATTTTTTGCAATTTATTTATTTCAAGATGATTCTTTATTCTTTTAGATGTTTAGATAAGTTTTTTTACATAATTAAAAATAAATACCTAAAAGTTTGAATGCTTTAGGGCTTCAGCATTTTTTTATAGGATAGGGTGACAAACGAGCACACAGTCCACCTAATGGTAAGTGGTTACTGTGGCACATAGACATCTACATCTATCCTCGATTACAAATCAAAATGCAGATGCGTTGTCACACGTAAGGTTTAAGATGGAATAGCTCATTTTCAGTAAAAAGGGTCACCGGTTCTCTACACTCACCATGCATGCAGCATGAAGCTACTATTTTACGCTGGTATTCTGTGAGAGCGTCGTCCTTCTCCGGTCGAGCTGATCCACTCATGATACAACCATAATATAGCTGCAGCGTGACTCTACCACGTATAAAACATCGTGTAAGACGGCCCTAGGCTTCTAGAGTGTATTTCCCAAATTTAAGTGTAAATTTTGACTGAGCAAGAAAGTCCAGTGAAGGAGTGTTCATGAGCTGATGTTAATGATGTATTAAGGTGAATATTTTTGAAGTGAAAACTTCTATAGAAGCGTTGTGTTTTGAGAATCGATGCAACAAAAAAGCGATACTAAAAGTGACAAATATTTACATCAAGAGAGAACGAGGTAGAATACAGTATACAGTGTTTCCTTTTATCTTGGTCTTCTTTTCTGAAGAACTAGCTTGGACCGCGTGAAAACTACACACACGTATTTTCTTAGTTTAAAACTACTTTTAAAAGTCATATCAAATAGTAGCCTTATGTTATACTGTTTGTATGGTAAAAGTTGAATTACGGAAAGTAATAGTGGGTAATATAAAGTTGATAGGCGCACTTCGCAAGCAGTCATTGTTTGACGGCGTCATTTTCCAGTGCCCGGCCCGCACCATTGTGCTGTGCTTTATTGAATTTGATTTACGCGCCAATTTTTGTAGGCTTCGGTTTTTATTAACTGACCTCGGCGCCGATGTAAACTTAATTGAATCCGGCAACAAAAGGCATCGAATGAAAAGAGCGTCCGGCAGTGTGCGATGCAGATTATAATAGATTTTTCCGAATTTGCATCGGTTTTAAGTTATTCGATATTGAATTTTTTACGGTGGTTGAACTATTGTTTTCAAGTTTCATATTTGGAAAATGTTATTCAGTTAATTTAAAAACAGTAAAAAATTTCCTACATTTTCTTTTATTTGTTCGCAATAAATTATTCCTATAAATTGTTTTATATTTTATAAAAAAAAACAACCATAAAACCTTTTAACTATAAAATATTACTATATTATATGATAAATAATTGATAAGTTAATTGTAATGCGAATTTTTTGTAAGGTTTACGAAGAAAGCATATTATTTAAGAAATCATTTTGATTTTGCAAACATCATTAAGGAACACATTGATATATGCAATGTCAGCTTATCATTTAATATTGAAATGCTTGAAGACGATTTCAGATTTTAATATTCAATCAACCAGCTAATATTATTTTATTTTATTTTACACTAACACAAATTAAAACAATAAGTTAAATCAAATCAAATCATTTATTTGCATTAAAATATGCAAATGAGGTGAAAGTAAAACTTAAACAAAAGATTTTTACATTTAGTCCTCACAGACATGCGAAAAATACGGAACATTTATGAGACTGTGATTTACACATTAAATAACATTAAAATAACGAAAGATTTACACTTAAAAAGAATACTTTTTTTAAATCATAACAAACTATAGTAACTGGCAATAAGCATGAGTGCCATTATCAGAAAAACATGTAATTTTTTATATACAAGTGATCCAATTTCGATATGGTATGTTTCTAAATTAAAGCTCCCGCGAAGGAAGCCCTGGGTAAAAAGCTACTTCATTATTAAATTCGTGTTAAAACCATTTTGTTCAACTATTGTACAAATAAAAAATTGGCAGTTAAGTTTTAACGCACCGTATTTACACATTTACACAGGGTTTTTTTATAGATTAAGGATGACAAGTACACAGTCCACCTTTAAGTAGATGCTGTGACCCATAGACATCTGTGTAACTATGCGTTGTCACCCCTAATGACCAAGGTAGAAGCCTCGTTACCAGTCATCCCTCACATTAAGTTGCTTTTCACTGGTATTCTGTGAAAAGGTGGTCCACCCATGGTCGAGCCGACCCATTTCTACTGCAACCGTAACATAGTTTCTGCGTGACGCTACCACATGTAAAATAGTTTATTATATTTTTACGTTAAAAATCCCTATTAACGAATGAACAAACTCGTCTTTAGAATTAAGCGTTACGTTTCTGTTTCTCCTTCAAATTTTCTGCAACAAAAGCGAATTATACGCGAAGACCGTAATCTGAGTTAATTATCTGAAATTCGGTCGTATTTAACGTCGTTTCAAAATGAGTTTTCACAATTGTAGTCAAGTCAAAAGAGCCTTGTAAAGGAATCGCAAACGCAATTAAGGGCAAGTTGTTGTTTGTTGAAAATGTTAGGGAAAGAGTGTGCATGACGTGTCGCTTGTTTCACATGGGTGCGTTACTGGTATTTCCATTGATCACTTTTTATGAAAAATATTGTTTTTATTCAAGTCTATTACACGTTTTGTGATAAGTGATACGAAGTTATAGAACTACAAGTTTTTTTAGAACAAGGGTTACAAGCGAGCACACATGGTAAGTGGATAATGTAGACCATATATACCTTCTATCTACCCTTGTTACGAGTTTGAATTCTTTTAGCAATATGCTTTTTGTAATTTAACCACCTCAAGTTAGGATAAGAGAGCTAAATCTCTACTTTTATGTAGTATATATATTAAAACTATTTAAATGTAGAAATATAATTTTTCGATTTATTGTCGCTTTCTAAATTTGTATTGTTTATCATAATATTTAATTGTATATTAGCTTTCGGAATCCATTTGTAAATATGGGGCACTACAAGAATGTATCAAATAATACTAATATCTTGAAATATTTGCACACAATTTCTAAGTCTCACAGGCGCATTCTGAAACATTTTTTTAGTAATAGAAACCCTGTAGCCTAACGTCGTTCTCCGACGTCTACGTCTGTGTTTGCAATTTTTGATATATGATAACATTTTAGACATTTGTTGGTGGCCAAAGCTACTTAAGAAGTAGTACTTGTGCAGAAGTTTGTATATTTGATATCTTCTTAAATAAAGTTACAACCCATATACGTCTTCTGCTGGTTTCCTCTCATTTACCGAGAGGTTTATAGGGCTCCTACTGCATCTTCCACTTTTTACCACCATTTATATTGCCCGGACATTACGAATAATGCCAAATTAATCTCTTGGTCACCATATATATTGGTTATAATCTATGTTTTATATGTATTACAATTAAAATTCAGATTTCCAACTTATTAAAAGTGTAAACTATAAGATTATTTTATTCAGAAGTCAGCTACGCTGGTTTACTTTGTAGCACAACGTCCGCTAAAGCTTATTACATTATTTTGATTGTGCGCTATAGAGATATAATGAATCAAATCAACTGGAACAATGGCGTCGCAATTAAATCCAAGAGGGGTGTAATGTCTTGGAAAATTCATTGCCACAGGGATTTTTTTCGTTTTAAAATTTAATTTTAATTTTAAAACAGACGAGTGCCGTAAAAGCTTATATAAAAAGTACATGACGTACAACCCGTTCACACATTATTTATGGTTTATTTATAAGTACCCGGATGACCGAGCTTTGCTCGTTTTTTTTTAAATTACATTTAGATACAAATTACATACTGATGAAACATTAATATTTTTGATGTTATTGACATAATAGAAAAAACTAAACTGTTTATTTGAATAAAAAATCATGAGTGCAATTGGTTTAATTAAAATTTTCGTATTTTAAATAATACTAAAAAAGGGCTCGGAATAATAGATTTTCTTACAAAAGAAGGGAACTTGGAAAAAAAAAGAAAAAAATCGGACCGAAGACAGGACGCGAACCAAGGCATTACGATTTCGCAACCGCTCGATATCCACTTGAGCTATTACGATCATTAACACAGTGTCAAAATTTACCTTCTTATATTGTAGCAGTTTTTCATTGCCTGAAAACACGGAAAAAAAAGACATTTTCTAAAAATAAATCCTAGCTAGATCGTTTTATCGCCCCCGAAACTCCCTGGACCCTAAATTTTATGAAAATCGTTGGAGCCGTTTCCGAGATTCCGATAATATATATATATATATATATATATATATATATATATATATATATATATATATTGAATGAATTGCTCGTGTAAAGGTATAGAATTCCAGTGTGATTTACGTTTAGCTAGGCCTGATGGTCTTCTCGCAATATTTTGTTCTCGAACCAAAGATAACATAGGTGCCTCTTCAAATTTTTTTAAATAAATGCATGCGAGAAGGAACTTTTCCTAATATCTGGAAGCGTGCTAATGTCTTTCCCGTACATAAAAACGGGTCAAAGCATAAATCGAAAATTATCACCGAATTTCAATCTTATGTACCGCTTCAAAACTTTGTGAAAGATTAGTACATAATGAAATCATTCTAATTCTTTATAACACTATCATACCAAAGCAACATGGCTTCGTAAAACAAAGATCAACTATAACTAACTTGGCCCTTTAGGTTGATGAGCTATTTTTTAACATCGTTGATCGAATACAAACGGATACCGTATACAAATATTTCCAGAAAGTGTTTGACAAAGTTGACCATGAACTACTTCTTAAAAAAATGACGTTTAATGGAATAAGAGGCAATCTTTTAAGGTGGTTTCTTGAAATATTTTAATTAGGACCCACAGTTGTTTTATGTGGGCACTGCTTCAAAACAATAACAGTAACAACTGGCATGCCACAGGGATCTACCCTTGGTCCGTTGCTTATCATCCTCTTTATAAATTACTTAAATGAATGCTTTAAACACTCAAAGTTTTTATTATATTCTGATGATCTGAAGGCTTATAAAACTATAAAAATGTAAATAATTGTTTACTATTTCAAGAATACATTAATAATTTGAGATTGTACAGTCTGAAAAATAAACTTTATCTTAGTATCCCGAAGTGGCATTCTAAAAATAAATAATTGGTTAAATTCAACCATACCTTCTGTGAAAAACTATTACATAGAGCCTTTTTTGTAATTTTGGACTAAAAACTCCACATCGATTTACATTAAGAAAAAATATATGCAAAAAAATATCAATTTTATGGTCTTATCATGAGATTATCAAACAAATTCAAAAATCCTTCAATAGATACAAATATCTGCTAGGTCCTTGATTCAGCCGCAATTAGGATATGCTTGTCTTATATGCAACCCCTACTATGCGAAACATAGTGTAGCCATAGAAAATTCAAAGCAAGTTTTTACGCACAATGCATTATCGTCTTAAGTATTTTACCTTTTCATATAATAAAATTCATGAAATATAACATTGTCTATGGCTATGTCTTATTTAATATTTGTCATAATAACTTACGCAGTGTACGCCGACGATGTGTATTCGCCGTTATTACATGGCGTAGCCGTAGTAATTCCGGCAAACGAATACCACTGTGACGGACGATAAATGTGATAATACATAATTTAAACACTCACGCCTGTCACCTCGAGGGGTAGGCAGAGACTGCGGACTTCCACTTGGCACGATCTTGATACACCTCTCTCGCCTCCTCCACTTCCATGTACCTACGTATACATTCTTGTCGGTTAAGGGTACTTCTAATTTGGCCCATTTACCAATATATCGCCAATTTGGTCGATAAACTTTTACATAGAACGTCCCTTTCCGACTCTGTCGTTAACTTCTGCAACATAAATTTGCTTTTTCACTCTTTCTTCATTCATTCTATCCACATGACCCAACCACCGAAGCATTCTTTTCTTAATCCTGGTCACAACTGGTCTCTTATCACACAAATCTCAGCTCAGATTCAGCCCTAACATACTCCTTAATGACCACATTTCTATGCATTTATTCTACTGTCGTGCTTCTTCTGCCACACACAACTTTCACTACCATACGTTAAAGTAGGGACTAACATAGTATTGTGAATTACCAAACGTGCCTTTTTTGACACATTCTTATATTCCACATTAGAGTGTAGGGCCCCATTTTCTCTATCTCCTGCGTTCACTCGTCGTTCTTTACCTTTATTATATCTCCCATCCTTGCTAAATACGCATCTCAAATATACAAATTCATCTACTTGCTCGATCAACTCCCCTTCTATTGTAATTTCACATATCGTTTTACTTTCTTCTCTTTCAAAAACCACAACTATATAATAAGTTTTTAGATATAGATATTTTTGCAAAACCTTTACCCCCGGCCAAAAACAACTATTGCTGCATTTAAAAACATGTATTTTATGATTTTTTTTGTTTTTCCTTTTTATATGTTACTTATATTATGCATAAATATATTGAATTAGTTTATTTTGTTTTACTAAGCAATACTAATTAAGACGTGGATATCGTAGTTGATTGTACAAACATCCATTTAATTTCTAATTTAAACTTCTATTCTTTGTAACACTTATTCTATTGTTTCTTGTCCCAAATATATTTAAAAATATGTTACATAATAATAACTTACTTTAATATAAGCCCGTTAGTTAGTTTGTCTTCGATTTTATCGCATAAACTTTAAATTCAATATAGTTAGTTTTTGTATATTTTGTATATTTTAAAAGAATATTGTTTATATACGCATGGTTTTTTTTAAATTTCATACGTAGCTTTTGTAAATTTGTAATAAAAGAAATAATAAAACAAATTAATTTTTTTAAATCCTAATATTTAAAAAAAGTATTATTTAAAGAAAACTATTAGTAAATAGCAATATGTAGTATTTTTAACTTTTAAACACCGTAATTAGGGTCAACTAATTATGCACTTTTGATACCGATTGTGAAAACTATATTTTCTTTAATGTATCGGTTTCGATACACATTTAAACTTGGCCCATATTTAACAACCATATATACCAATATAATATTGGGAGGTAATTAAATCAATACAGCAATTGCAGTGCTATTGTGCGAATTGCTTCGTGAATCCACAAAACATTTCGCCTTCAGTCGGGTCTAATGCAAATCGTAGCCTGAATACGGTCTGTTTACTTCTTTGCCCCTTTGTTTCAGCCGTAACGAGCAGAAAAAGGGCCCATTCAGAGCATCCGAACCTAATTACCCCACCCTCGGTTACAAAGGAGGGTTTCTAATTAACGACATTATGTCAAATAATTTGTTTGAGCCGACGTCTTACTTCGTTTCACTCGTGTATTGGATTAAGTTTGCTTTTGGTTGGGTACGTTTGTTTTATTAAGAAAAGCCTTTCGATTAAGAAAGGATTTATGATTTATCGAAGAACAATTCACCGCTTATTTGAGACCAGCAAGGGTTAGACTTTATTTTACGCTATTTCGGTAGTTATGACGTAAGAACGGCGTAAGAGAATCCTTTGCCCAATTTATCGTTTCGTGGGATTTATAAGAAGCAACTATGGGAAAAATCAGACAGTTATATTATCTTCTGATAGATGGATTTGAGACCGTTTGATGTCAAAATTTACCTTCTTATATTGTAGCAGTTTTTCATTGCCTGAAAACATGGACAAAAAGACATTTTCTAAAAATAAATCCTAGCTAGATCGATTTATTGCCCCCGAAACTCCCTGGACACAAAATTTTATGAAAATCGTTGGAGCCGTTTCCGAGATTCCGATTATATACATACAAGAATTGCTCGTTTAAAGGTATAGAATATACCGGATTTGCTTGGTACGGCGACATGTGCAGCGTTTAAGGCTGCATTTTCGATGGGTGGCGGCTAGCGCAAGCGGAAAAAAATACGCAGCGGAACGCTACCTGTTTCTTGGGTGTAGGGCGGAAGCAGGAGTGGAATCGCTCGCTAGTCGCCCATACATGTCGATATTTACTACAGACTGTAGTGTTTTTCTTGAAAAAAAAAATGATATTCCCAAAAATTTTATCTAATTCACTCATAATCACATCTTTATTACCATGGCCAGGATCGTTTGCTTTCCATAATGCAAGCCTTTCCAAAAAGTCGGTAGAAGAAGACATGTCTTCTTGAAGTACAAAAAAGAAAATAAACAAAATTCGCTCGTTCCGAGCGATAAAGGCGATTTCAGGATCCGCTCATGACACCCGTTTCTCCAGCCGCGTTTTCTGCGGCCCTTAAAAACAGTTCATACAAAATATATTGAAAGTGCGTATCGCTTCCGCGGTTCCGCTGCCGCAACACCATCCACTTAAAATGCAGCCTAAGATGCGAAACATCTAATACCACTGCGGAAACTAATCCATCTACCAAACGTGATTATTATGGTAAATCTTCTCTTTTATGGTAGAGGCCAATGACCCGCTGTGAGGGGCTGATAAAGACAAAAGAATTTTTTGGAGGTTGATATGATGTTAGTTTCACCTCCTTTACATAATTTCTTTTTTATATTTTTAAATAATTATAATCAAATACATTATTTGTAAATTTTTATCATTTAGTCAACTATATGTACCATCTTTTTACAAGGAGGCCGTTATATAGGTTTCATCATTATTGTACCATTCACAGGTACAGTTATTAAAGGCTCCTAAACTCATTCAGATTATAGTTGTTAATGAGGTTGATCGTTATGCCGTGTTGTCTCCACACTCCGTGGATAGTGCTTCGTCAGCTGTATCCAACAGAGCGGCCGTATTCTGATGAATTTAATATCGTCTATACTTAAATATAGCAACCAATAAAATTACACCCTATATTATTTTTGTAACTTTAGACTAGTTTAAGTTCGTATATGTACACGTTATAAAACTTCAATGTTGAACAATAATAGTAAGACTTCGTTATAGATTTTTAGATATAAAGTATCTTATTGTAATAAGCGGTACAACTACGCTGCAGCTATATTATATGATTGTAGCACGAATGGGTCGGTTCGACCGGGAAAGGACCACATTTTCAGAGAATACCATTCGACTTTAGTCCTCAGATACTTAACTGAGAATAAATGTAGTTATCTATGGACCACAGCATCTACTTACCATCCGGATGTGTGGGATTGTGTGCTCGTTTGAAAATTTATTCTATATTTAAAAAATAAACTTATTTTTGGTTTGTGAAAATGTCAAAATACGCTAATGTTGTATTCTATTTGTACATATTATAGCTTTAATAATACTTACCGGATATGCAGCAATTAAAAGTAATTTACTAACACTAAATATATTAAAGGATTACATTCCAAACTTCATGTTGAAAACTTAAGCACTTTTGATGGATTTTATCATGTTGTATCTGCGATAAAAATGATTCAATTCAATTCAAATAACCAGAATTGGCCAGAAATCCTTTGGTAACTGTAACAGTTAACAATGTATTTGCAATTACTATTGACTGCTAATAATTCAATTCAATTAATACCTACTAATCATTTGCCTTGATGTAGAGCAATGTTTTTCTGCAACAAAAGAAAGTTTAATTATTATTGGAATCAAATTCAAATAGATTTTAGATAAAGCAACATTATATAATATAATAGACGTGGTTAGCCACTTCTGTTATGTATGGCTGCAGTATGGTATATATTAGTAATTTATTTAAAGGGCAATGTATACGCTTTTACAACAAAATCCCAGAATATGTACAAAATTTGTCATTAAACAAGTATAAATGTTTTATTAAAGAAAAATTGTACAAAATTGGTTATTATAACATAAATGAATACATAAATGAAAATAACCCCTGGGAATGAGGTGATCGCCACCATGCTGGTTCTATAAAAAATCATTCGAAAATTTTAACAAAATAAATTTATTGTAAATTTAAATATGTTTAAAAAAATTCCCGTTGGGTTTCTTTCTGGTTCTTCCCAGGACAGAGGTTTTTTTGCGAACCAGTCGTAAATTAAAAAATGACTTTCAATAAGTATTATATAATAATCTATGTTGAATGTTGAATAAAATCATTCATTTCATTTCATATGAATGGATCGGCTTGACCGGGCAATGCCACGCTCTCACAGAATGGCAGCATGAAATAGCACTGTAATGCTGCCGTGTTTCGTATGGTGAGTGTAGTACCCTTTTTACTAGAACAGTGCAATTATGACGCATATTTTCTGGACTACCACGGCTCCTTAGTTGTATTTGTATGCATGTGTGCAGTATGTCGTTTACTTTACATACTTGGCCAATTTAATTTCACGTTAAAACATGTTGCTGTTAGAAAATTTTACTTTTCCATAGCCTAAGCTCACTTACACCACACTGCTTACTTCTTTTAATCTTAAAAGTCAAATTACAAACACAAATATCAAAAGAATAACGTGTGTGGCTAAAATTATTTTACTTTTATTCTATAATACCTTGTTAGTAATCGAGAGGTGATTTTTAAAGCAATATACTCGTATACAATAAACGTAGCACTTTTTATCCCACAGAAATCCAAAAACAAAATTATTGTGATATTATACATAAATAATATTTGGCCCACATTAAATACAACTTTAAACCTTTATCTTTCTCTCCGTTGAGGACTGACCATGCTAATTCCAGTAGCAGCATTCGGGACGTGGCCGTAGGATTAGCAGACATTTGAATGCGGAGCCGTCGCCTCCTCACTAATTGAGTTAATATTTGGTTATCGGCGCCGCGCACTCGTCCTCCGCGACTAATCCGCACGAATTAATGACTCAAATTTATCATTATTAATGCGTACGTGAACCCTACCTGCACCTGATATTCGTGCACGTACACACTACGAGTATGATTATATTTTATTCTGTAATATTCATTTATTCTTTATTAATAGTTTTAAACATAGAATACTATAATACACAATAGAATGGCTGTCAAACTTATTTTGTACGAGATTCGGCGCCGCCGGGAGCACACATACAATCAAGTCGTATTATAACTACTACAAACCCGATTCGCTGTTTTGACAGACTGAGTAAATATTAGACTTTTCATTAATGTTCAAAATCATCATTAAAAAATCGTTTAAATTTTAATAAATAGATATTTATATGTAAATAGTGTTTTGTGCGAAATTTGGAAGCAATTGTAACGTCAAAACACATCTCGTGTTGAGATTTATACGTGTGAATTGACATGTCAGTGACATTTTAGTGGCTACACGGGCTCCGCCCACTCCCCCGTTCTATTGTGTATGTATTATAGTATTCTATGGTTTTAAACATTATGTGATCTATTACTATTACACGATAAATAAAATTAAATAATAATATAATTTTCAATAATTATTCCCTAGAAATACCTTCCTATTGTTAAGAGCCGTGGTAGCTCAGTGGTTAACGCTCGCTGTAAATATAACAGAACGCGAGTAACCCGGGTTCGATCCCCGCCGGCACCAATGAAATTGTTAATTGCAATTTTAAGTGCTGATTTACCACGTGCTCGGCGGTGAAGGAAAACATCGTGAGGAAACCTGCATGTCTGAGAAATAAGAAAAAAAAAATATTACGAAGACATGTGAAGTTCGTCAACACGCATTTGGGCAGCGCGGCGGACACTTCCTTGCCCTAAAACCCTCTCAGAAATGAGGGGAGGCCTGTGCCCAGCAGTGGGACGTATATAGGCTGTAACTTTACTTTACTTTTACTTTACCTTCTTGTTTATTTCTTTCACTTAACAAAACGTACCTACTGCTGATTTTCTATTTGAAGGGTGTTTTTAAATGATGGTTCGAGCTAAACATGAACTGTAAAAGCCACTTCGTATGTTAACTGTTTGCTTGATTGTCACTTTTATTATGTAAAGAACGTAACCCAATGGTTTAATTGAGTGGTGGTTAGCCATAAAAAATTGTATATAGACCAATTAATGTGAAAAAAATTATCAAGTGGAAGCCTGCACCAGCGCAGTGTTGGGGTAACTCTCACAAGATGGGGTGATGATAAGATTACAGAGAATCAATGGATGCTGGTGGCTTAGTTATAACTACTCCTGCACCTCTTTACTCTGTGAGATATGATCACGAATACTTTTACAATACAAGTAAACTTTGGTTTTACTCCTTTTTACTCGATACACTACTAATTACTCTCGGGTCTGGTTATGTTATTACTATTTCCGTGTCTTTGAAACTACAGCTTAGCTTACCTCTGAGCTTATTGAAATTATAATCACATAAAATTATGATTATTTTTCGATCTATTTATTCTTAAGTTACAGTTGTCGAAAATAACACAGCGGACAGAATTACTATCAACAAGACAATATGAACTATAGAATAATACATCATACATTATTAGATAGATTCTACTATAATTATTTAATCACTTTGGCAACTAACTTATCACGTATTTTATCAACTATAACGACTGCACTCGTAAGTTTCCTTCGTACTTAAGTAATTAAATTATTCCGGTCTGTGTAATTCTGATTACTCTAGACAATGATAAAAATAATTATAATCATGAATTTTATATCATTTTAATAATATGGTATTAAAATACCATATTATTAAAATGATGTTACTTAATTATGTTGTACATAAATATAGTCTTGATCGACAAATATAAGGAATAAAAATATAACTTCTAGTCCAGTACACCTCGGAACAAACGTATAAAACGATTGGTGACTTACAAAATCGAGAAGTTCCTAGTCATTCAATCTTGGGCGTATATGTAAGCATTAAGTCCATCAGTGTGAGAGAGGAATCTTCGTGGGGAGGCCTATGTTCAGATTTGGACTTGTACAAGATTTTTTAATAAACTCATTAATAAAATAATGACGTCAACATAAAATATAAATATCACCAGAGCAAAACTTTTAAAGTTTAATCCAGTATGATTATATTTATACAATTTTAAAAAATATAAAATATAAAAATAATTGTAATATATCTTATAGTTTTTTTGTCTTAATGTGAACGCTATCCGAAATGGTCAACTGCGTCACCCATTCAATTCGACAGTTTTACGATGTTGCGCCGTTTATTTGCACGTTCCGTTCCGTTCGTGGCTTTATAGCGTTTTTATAGCGGTACTAGTTCATATTTTGGCGGGCTTAAAGGATTAAGTGGACCCACTAACCATTGTTGGCGCTGGGATTGTATCAGAATTAGTGGATGAGTCGCAGGGGGTTTTATTCTTCAGCCTACAGTCTATTTTCCTTAGTCACCTCTTACAACACTCTCTTTTTTATAAGAGAGGGCAAACGAGCATGCGGCGACAACTGCAACACCAGAGGAATTGCAGATGCTTTGTCGGCACTTTATAAAAAGAGTAGGCTCTTTTCTTGAAGATCTCTAAGTCGTATTGGTTCGGAAAAATCGTTGGTGGTAGTCGGTTCTACAAGGAAGTTGTACGAGGCTAAAAAGTTCTTGTAAACCGCACAGTGGTGGACCAGCAATCATCCAGATGGTATGGATGTGGATGGTATCGCGAGTTTTGTCACGATGTGTGATGGTGGAATTGAACAATCCTCTGAGCTCTCCTCGTGGTAGATGCGAATACGCGAAGAGATACAACATCTCTACACACCTGACACCTGAACAGAAAGAACTCGGTCGCCAACGATTCAAACCGCTCTGTGCTGGATGCGATCGAGTGGAAGGAGGTGACACTAAGGTGCCCCGATGCCATAATATATTTAGTTACGAAATGAGCTTCTTTGGACGAGTAAACACAAACGTGGTCTTAAATGCGATTGATGATCATGAGGTCCCGTATTTAAATCCTGGATCGAATCAAAATTGGCTATTGGGTTTTTTTGACAAAAAAAATTCAGTAAAGTTGGCGGTGTTACGAACCCGTGCCTCGAAAACCAAGTAAAGCCACTGATTACTTTGGTCGTGTTGATTACCATCCCATCGGACTATGATAATGAGGGGTGGAGAGTGCACCTGACCGTGAGGATATACTCGGATCTAATCCTGACCTGCACAGATGGTACTTTTTTGTTGAGACTTGCCGCCGTGACCGAAATTCGTTCTGAAGGACTTCGATTAATTACTAAATACTTTTATTTATTTATTTCAGAGTCATGGCTAAATAAGTTGCTGTATTTGTCACTCTTAGGATCATTTACATGTCTTACCGGTATCGGCCTAGTAATTAATTCTTAGTTTTTTACAATATCATTCGAAAGATAAGATGTCAATAAAATAATATATTATTAATCTAAGAATAATAATAGCACTTATTAACAGTTTGTGGAGTATAACTTGATAGAGTATAATAAAGTTTTAATAATTATGAATGGTAGTAAAATTCATTTGAATTTAGAAAAACATTGACATTTTGCGAACAAAGCGTAGAAGTTATAAATTCATTAAAAAATAAATTTAGAATATATATATATATATATATATATATATATATATATATATATATATATATATATATATATATATATATATATATATATATGTAAATATAACAGAACGCGAGCAACCCGGGTTCGATCCCCGCCGGCACCAATGAAATAGTTAATTGCAATTTTAAGTGCTGATTTACCACGTGCTCGGCGGTGAAGGAAAACATCGTGAGGAAACCTGCATGTCTGAGGAATAAGAAAAAAATATTATAATGATTTCTTATATTTACGCGAACATTGCACATGATTAAAACTACTTTTACGGATTTTACCATCAGACAAAGTAACTGCATTTTTAGAACATCTTAATTCCATAAACGCTAAAATTCAATTTACTATGGAGTTAGAGGCAAATAATTCCTTACCTTTCCTAGATGTGTTAGTCATCCGAAATCCTAATAACACCATTGGTCACACTGTATAGGAAAAAGACCCATACAAACCGATATTTAAACGGTGAATCTCACCACCATCCTTCACAGTTAGCTACCGTGGGCAAATCTTTGTTACAGAGAGCACGAGGGATCTGTGACAGCAAACACCTGGCCGCCGAGCTTCAGCACGTCAAGCAAGTTCTGCACGACAACAAGCTTCGGGTCCCGCGCCTACGTCACAGTGACCGAGTGAAGCCGGCCACAGTGGAGCGTGTGCCTGCTGTACTACCATATGTCAGAGGTGTCACAGACAAGATTGGCTATATCTTGAAGCGAGCTTCTATTAAAACATACTACAAGCCGCCGAAGAAGATTAGTCAGTTCCTACCATCCGTCAAGTGTCATATTCCTCTACAAGATGCAGGAGCGTACAAGCTTGATTGTGAATGTGGTCTCTCTTATATAGGACAAACCAAAAGATCAATTAGGATCCGCGTAAAAGAACATATAGCTGATGTGAAGCATCAACGTTCCGGGAAGTCTGCAGTTTGTGATCATATCCTAGACGGCCCCAACCATTACATCAGATTTGATAGACCACAAATCCTCGCGAAAGAACACCGATTCCTACCAAGGATGATACGTGAGGCTATTGAAATTAAAAAACATCCTAATTTCAATAGAGAAGGAGGCTGGGTACTACCACCTGCTTGGGATCCTATAATCAATAAAATTAAAACTAAACCCAAGCATACCACTACAAGACCTCAGGACATAGTCAGTTCATTTTGCATAGATCGGACCATAAACAATAATTAAAAAAGCTGAAGGTACTCTGGGTTTAACAATGACATCGGGACGTCAGTCATCTCAGTCCCCCGTGACCATGGGTGCTGGAAAGCGCCCGAAACGTCGGGAATTAAAAATAAAAAGTAAAAATAAACGCGATAAAATCCGTAAAAGTAGTTTTAATCAAAAAAAATATTTCGAAGACATGTGAAGTTCGTCAACACGCATTTGGGCAGCGCGGCGGACACTTCCTTGCCCTAAACCCTCTCAGAAATGAGGGGGAGGCCTGAACCCATATTACGAATATATATATATATATATATATATATATATATATATATATATATATATATATATATATATATATATAAATATATATACTCAACAACACACATTCGTAACACATTCGTAAAGGTCGGTCAGTTGGCAAAAACGTCGCTCATAAATCACAATCAATTTGGAATAATTTCAAATAAAAGTAGAAGCCTTATTCACTCGTATTTTCAAAAACTGCATTAATGGTGTATAATTACTTATATATTTGAACTCAATTTGGCTGCTTTTTGAAAATTAACACTGTATAGTGTCACTTTTGTGCGTAATCTATTTTATATGTCAGAAAATCTTTTACAGAATAAAAACATCGGTCAAGGCCGTTGAGTGAAAGTTCATTATGGACTGTTGTATTACTAAATACTTATACTTAAATATTATCCATCACTAACTATAGTATTTTGTGACTATAATTGATCAACGTTCAATCACCGCCGCTTAACGCTTTTGATTGACGAGCAACGCTAACGTCGTTTACATGGCGCGGAGGAGCAACACATGTGACACGAGTATTATGAATTAGCACAATCGGTGACTGGTGAACTTACGAGGACGATTTTGCGTTACATCCCAAAGAAATGTTTATTTTAGTTCATTAGAAACATTTTAAATGAAACTAATTTTATGGATTTTGTCACGCTTTATTGTAACTTTGTGATTCCCGTCGTTTCGAGTGCTTTACAATACCCATGATCACCGGGGTACTAAGGTGTTTGACGTTTCGATGTCATAGTTAGCCCGGCTAACTTCAGTTTTTGAATATTAAGGTTTAGTCCAATCTACGCAATATCTATGGAAAAGGTAATTATTCTTATTTCCTTCCTTTAGTTCCTCCTATTTCCTGCGAAATACATCTATCATCTTTTATTTTATTTATTCTTATAAAGAGTATATCTTATTTACATTTTAAATTTTGCCGACAGCCAGTTTGTCGGCAAAATCTATAAATTTGACTTAAAGTTCCTTTACTGTTTATTAACCCTTTGTAAATTATACATTTTCTTTATTTCTATTATCATATATACCCCGATACATATTGATGCAGCCGCATATGCAAAAGCGCACTGATTTAGCTCAACACATGCTTATTCACTCTTGCCTTGAAAGTAATATTGCAATCAGATGGAAAGACACATGCTGGTAATTTATTTCACTTCTTTGCTGTACCTATTATGAACGACGAAGGAAACCGTTTGGTTCGAACGCATGGTATTTCGTCAACAAAGGAAAGACCAGACAAGCTAACAGATGCGTCAATGGATATTGCTTCACATAACAAGCGGATTGGCGATCTCACTGGCGGTATCATAACCTTTGCAGACGCTGCGTCGTCCAAGGGATTTTATACCTAGTATAAATTCGAAATGGTCATACGCTTCGGTACGGTATTTCTGGAGATCACAGTATGCTGCGGGCCGTTTCTTAAGACATCTTGGAGCAAAATAAGTACCACAAAATAAGATATCTTCGAACTGAGATGGGCTGATGGGTTCTTCTTTGGTTAAGTTATATCTGGATAAGGTTTAATTCAACATAATTCAATAATATATAACCAGTTATTATGATCGATTGATCTTATACTAGTTGCACCACCTAAAGTATCTAAATTAGTTCCCTGACATAAATTTAAAAAAATATTAACTATTCTGTGTAAATATAATTGGAAAAATTAAATTTTTAATAAAAAGTTTGAATCAACTTCAAATAATTAAAAAGAAAAAATATTTCGTCATAAAAACTTCTGAAGTCGGTGCTGAGATAGTGTAGCGAAGAAATGAAGCTCAGACTTTAAGAGGCTTAATAGACTCCGAAGTCTCCAGAAGAACTCTAAAGTCTTCTGAAGTCTGACGATTTAATTATTTAAAAAAATAGCTAGCGTACAACTGTGAACTCGTGTGCGCGATATATAATAGAAGCGATGGAATCACGTCAGCGTACACGCACTTACTGTTAACGCATTCAGTCTTCAATTCGGATGTTACCCAATAACATGTTTTTTCGTTTCTTATTAGAGTGCTTCCGCCACACCGACCGCTCCCTATTGTCCTCTTCTGAATACACAACCACATCGATTAATTGTCGATCGATGTAGAACAATAATTTGACAATGTTTTACGATCAGTATCCGTCGATTAGTTAAAGCTACTACACCAATCGATAGACTTCGATCGAATGGCATCGATCGACGATCAATGGATTGGTGTGGTTAGACTCTTAAGCAGACTACCTACATAATATGACACAAATTGCAGCACGAAATAATACGTTTTCTTGTCTGTCCATGTAAACAATTGAAAGCAAAACTTTTTTAAAGTGAACATGTACGTTTTCAAATGTTTTGCGTTCTACGCTTACAAATGTTACGTTAATTACAACTTTGCCTGTAGAAACAAAAACTAACGCATCTGCAGCTCAGTAGGTGCACTAATAGAATTATGCACATAATGTATTTCAATAAATGCTGTACACAATTTCGAAAAATGAGTTAGTGGACATACATAACAATACATTTACCCTGAATTATTGACATACGGTAATGATCGAGTAGTTACACTCGTAGCTCAAATTTATAACGCTAATGACGATAGCTTGTTTGGTGATGTTTCGCTAATTAATTATGTAGTGTTGGTACGATGGGATATCGATAGATATTGCTTTTCCACAGAGTACGAACATTGGAATATTTTTTATGTATTCGGAAATATATAACTATACAATTTCCATCTACATAAAATACTATCACATCAGTTAGCTATCGACATTGGTGTAACGTCAAAGGAAATATTAGGTTTATAAGTGAAAATAACTGTTTATTCGTATTTGATTTAAATGGCTCATGGCTGAAATAATTGCCGTTCGAAAAGATACATGAATGTACAATTTAATGTAAAAGCTTTTCTATATTCGGAATTTTGTGTAATGACTGAATGAGTGAATGTATATAATAATTACGTGAAATTTACTCTTTTTGCATATTAATGACATTAAAGCACTATTTAGATTAAATACATTAATGAATTTTAGCATTTTGAAATCTACTTTAAAAACACATATTATTTTAAAATAATTATCACTTATATTTTCAGACATTTTTTACTTCCAGGATGCTTTGTCAAATACATATTTAAAAAAATATTAAATAAAGATTTATTTTTACAAGATTTTTTTGTAACGTTCATTATTTCATCTAGAAGTAATTAAAGACATTTAAAAATTCTGCACAATTTTACGTAAACTGCCGACTTTTTTAATTTGTTTTATATATTAATATTTATGTAAGCGACACCAACATGACGTGTTGCGGCGCTGTAAGATATTTCATCAGATTTTCAGTGTTTTTACACATATTATAAAAATATTTTTTTTTTAATTTTGCACTGAAATGTCAATTAGAGATTTATCTTTATAAAAATGTACCATTGCTAAATATTTATCCTTTAAAATATTATCGCTAGTAAAATTGGGATTGACATTTTTTGTATTTTTATGGAACGGTCATTATGTCGTTTCAATTTTATATACACTGCTTACTTACTTTTATTAGGTTATATAATACAATATGTAAGCAATAATAGTAACATATTTTATTAGTTTCTCAGTATAATATAAATATAAAAGAAATTAGTCTTTTCCCAATTACTAAAAATTGAAGATTTTGCAGTAATATGAGAGATAATAATTTAAAATGGTTGGAATTTTTAAAAACTTCCTTTAAATTTGAGAAAGGTTATTATTTTTATTTGAAATATCGAGTATTATGTAACAGGCAACTCCTACATACTCGTAAATATGTATGTATCATTTTGATTATACCTAACAAGTGAAAAGTTACAGATCACAGCCTAGCGTAGGTTCCATAGCTGGACACAAATTTTTGCTGATTTCTACAGGGTCCGTCGCATAGTTCTAATTGGGATGAAAGTCGAAATTTTTTCCGATAATTAATAGAATCAGGCGTAACTTTGCGGAATCATTATATTAAAGTTGTTAGTTGCTAAGATGCGCGTAATGAAATAAAATGATGTGTCTTACCTGGTTTGGAGAGCACCTCCCGCCCTCCCTCAATTGCGTGCACTATCGCCGTCACCACTAATCCCAGCACCACTACTCCCGATACCACTACACCAGGAAACATACACCACCGTCAACAATACGACACGTGTTTCGCCTCTACACGAGGCATTCTCAGGTGAAGTAGACCCTGACCGCTAAGTGAGCATTCTCCTCGAGACAGGATTATAGTGCATAAGTGGCATAATTATGTGCGCAAAAACAGGTGCACTCTCTATTCTCCCACTCTTTGATCCCAAACATTAGGGTGAAACACCACCAACTTATAACGCCAGGCGGCTGTTGAAAATTTTTTGACCTGATTTTGATGTGACCTACAATCGAACCCGCGACCACATTTTTAACTGTTGTTCTTAAGACGCGAGATTTGGTTACTATGAAATTCACGGCAACTGCCCAGCTTATAAACTAACAAGCCTCTTTACTATATTTTATCCGGAGAAAATATTTATAGTAAAGTAGTACGAACAATTTTCTCATTTTAGAAAATTGAAATGTTGAATAGGACGTTGTCTTCCCTATTGTCTAAGCTAAGGGAGGGTGTAAATGGCATGTTGTTCGAGATGCAACGTGACAAATTAGATCAAGTGGCTCATGACATTGCATTAGTGATTGTGCGCGACATTGGGCTAACATAATGACATCACGCGCGACTCAAACTCCGTAATTAACGACTGATTAACGCACAATTAGCTGACTAATCACTGATAACAGATGTCACCAAATCGATTTTACGTCCGTACAATACAATCGATTGTCGTTACAGCCTACTAAACTCAACTGCTAAACATAGGCAACATTTGACAAGCGGGTTGATAACCGCAGTTTTTTATATTTAGTCGTTATAAGGAAAACACTGTTACCCATCTCCTGATTTGCTGTCGACTCTTACGACACCCACGGGATGATATGGGTTATAATTGATAGAATCAGGCGTTAATTTGCGGAAATTCATTATAATAAATATGTTAATCTTTAATTCGCAACCTTCCACTTAATTGAATACAATGATGAGCAGCATTAAGCTGCTATATTTTTTACGATGGTATTTTATGAGAGCTACAATCATTATATAGCTGCAGTATGACTATAAGGTAAATAATAAATTAATTCGATACAAACTTTTTCAATTGTTTCTGTATTATTTAACCATTTGTATTATTTTACTAAGAACAGAAATGTTAACAGCGCAGAAATTGCTTGCTATAACTCAAACTGTCATTTGCCTTGCAAAATTCATGAGTATTAGGTTGGACTGCTAAAAAATAAATCGTTTGCCTCTTTATCGTCTCGTCTAAAATCCCGCTCGTAAATCAGACTTCGTTCGTTCGGTTAATTATTCTAACGGTCGGCGAGTACAATTAGAGATAAAACCTTCCAAGATTACAGTTAAATTCTTTCTTGTTACGCGAGAGATGTACAGCAATTGTTAAATATCTTCGAAGAGCTTTTGGAGTGATAAAGCTAAGGACATGTAGGAATCGTTTTCTTACGTGGCAGAGACACGCTGCAGCTATATTATAGTTGTAGCACAAACGGGTCGGCTCGACCAGGGCAAGACCATTCTCTCACAGAATGTCAGGATAAAATACCAGCTTAATGCTGCTGCGTTTCGAATGGTGAGTATAGAGAAATGGAGAACTTTTTAACTGGAATCGAAGCATTCCATCGTAGTCATCAGGGGTGACAACGCATTTGCATTTTGGTTCTTAATTGAGGATAAATGTGGATATCTATGGGTTCAGTATCCGCTTGGCATCGGGTGGACTGTGTGCGCGTTTGTTACCCAATTTTATAAAAAAATATTATTATAAATGGTCCAAATACGGTTAAGATGGCTCTTAACTTTATTCTTACTATCAGGTAAAGAGTTGATCGCGCTCTTCTTGTACGAACTTATCAGACGTCAAGTTCAACTACAGTATTTTGCTTCTGAACTGTCGAATTCGTGATAAATAAACAGGTAAAGTTTGGTTCGTTATTTACAATAGAGTCGTTTGAAATCGAAGTTTGGTTGCTGACGTACTGTTAAATTTAAAGGTACTCAGAACTTGAAATAGTGTTGCGCGGCTAAGTTGACATCTGGCACTAGCGCCATCTAGTGTCGGGTAACGGAGCGAGGGATGATTGATGTGTGATTAATTATTAGTGTTTTAAGTTTTAATTTGTGTAAAGAAAATTAAAGTGTTAATGTAGGTTATTTTATCGGCAATTTTTATTGTCACGAACCTCAAGCTCGTAACAATACCTTAGCTATGTATAAGATAATTTTACTACGATTTTTACTGCAAATGAGGCATTCCATCATAGTCCTCAGGGGTGCCAACTGATCTGCATTTTAATTCTCAATCAAGGATAAATGTAGATGTCTATGCAACCACTTAACATCAGGTGGCCTGTGTGCTCGTTTCCACCACCATTCTATAAAAAATATTACATATTATACAGATTAATTCTATGCACTTGCTTCGTGTTTATCTACGATTATTGTTTATTTTACCCGTGATAGACGCCAGCTGTGGCTTTATTATGACTAGACATCGGATTATATGCACTAACGAAAAGCCGAAATATGCATGCAAATATGCACTAAAAAGACCGAAATATGCACTTAAAACTGTTGATATGCCCCAAAATACGCACAATGCAAAATCAAAAACCATTTTTATTTTTATGTATTTTAATTAAAGACAGTACAAAAACAACGAAATATTCAAAAAAGTATGCATAGTTTTTATGACAATATCATTGACTTATATATTACTAACGTAAGGACCGGGCCGACCGAACAACTAAAACGGACCAATGCATTGGCCCTAAAATTACAGTTTAGGGCCAACGCGAATCGCGAATCGTGGTGCGCGCGCAGGTCAGATTTGCCTGTCACAAATATGTCTATAGTCGTATTTTTAATTAGACGATGTCAACTGACGTTTACTGTGTTGTCAGTTTTTGATGAAATAAAAATAGTGTTGTGACAAAGTGAATGATTGAAAAACTCCTGAATTAATGAAATTGCCTCGATTGTCTAGTGAATAGTTAGTATGCTGAACTGCCGATATCGGGTACGGGGTTCGAATTTTAGTCGTGATTTTTACATACCAACGAGTTTTCGACGACTATGTTCCTATAATATCTACCTATACTGAATACCGAGTGTTTTAAACATTAAGGAAAATATTGCGAGGAAACTTGTAAGACTGTCCTATTTTCAATACATCATGTAGTTGAAACTATAGATGTATAAAATATAACAATTATAGGTAGGTAATCAGAATAAAAAAAATCGCTTATTACATAATTTGTTTTTATTCATTATCAGATAAAAAATCATCACTATCGCTTTCGGTGACATTAATTAAAAATCTGTCAGTAACATTGTCAATCATGTGGTCGAGACCATACATTTTGTCTTCTTTTTTAATTATATGAGACACGCAGCTATTCCGTTTTTCAGGTGTGATATGTTGAAGTCCTTCTTCAAAAAGTTTTTTTACTTCTGACATTTTGAAGGTTTTGTTATTTCTTGCAACATATCCTTTAGCCTGCGCCCATACCAACTCAATGGGATTGAGCTCACAGTGGTATGGGGGCAGACGTAAAACAATTATCCCATGCTGCGCTGCCATCTCGTCCACAACATACTTATCGCAATGTTCTTGCTTGTGCTGCCGTACAATGTCTATAAGAGTAGCTTTAACCATTGTTGCTTCGAATGAAATATTTTTGCTCGTTAGCCACTCTAGTATTCTAGGTTTAGTCCAAGACATTTTAGGCAGCGATTCTAGTTTCCTGGAGTGGTAGGGGGCATTATCCATCACTACTACGGAATTTGGTTTTAGTTTTGGCAAGACACCCCAAAACCACTTCTCAAAGGAATCGGCATTCATCTCTTGATGATAATCTTCTTTTTTTTTTGGCTTCAAATATTAATAAGCTGTCTTCTACGAATCCTTCTTCCCCGCCTATATGGCCGATAATTAATCGTTTGCCCTTTCCTGAAGGCTGTTTTAAGCCAGTGGTCAAGCCATCTAGGAAGGCCTGGCGGGACGATAACACTGTCTGGTCAATCCATGCCTTCTTCGGTGCATGACCTTCAAGATAGTGAAAAATATCAATTAATTATTTGAAAGTACAATTTAATGTAAAGAAAACAGAAAATTGTAATTACCTTCGTTGATCCAGGTTTCATCTTGGTAATAAATATACCTTCCTTCCCTTCGATACTCTTTAATTTTTCGAAGGTATCGCTGGCGCCATAGAATAATGTCCTGTCTGTCAATTAAAATGCTGTGTCTTGATTTTGTGACATATTTGAAATTTAAATGTTTCATAACATTTCTTAATGTACTCCAAGAAAAATTGGGTAAGTCTGGGTCTTCATTGACAACCTTAAGAATCTGTAAAGTAATAAAATATGTTTTGAGTAAGGAAGTCTACGCAATCTAATACTTTGGTTTTACAAAGAACATTATGGTGGACACAGAATATAATGCAGTAGAAGGAATAAAGTTTAAGTTACCTTTATAATGGTGGGTGACTCATTTGCATAAAAAAAATTATGTACTTTTCGCCTTATAGCGGCAAAAGTAAAATCGTTTAATTTATCTTTGAAACTGTGTTTCGGTCCACGTTTCTCGGGAGACTTAAATTGTTCATTTTCTTTGCATTCTTTTAACACACTGTAAACTGAGGTCACACCAATTCCCAAAATGTCAGCTGTTTTCGAAACACATTCTTTTTTTTCGGGGGCCTCAATAGGTAATAGTGAAGCAGCTTTTTCCTCAAATACGTGTTTGTAGACGTTTTGTATCATAAGTTTTTCGGTAACGCTTAAAGCAATCCGTGGTCTCTTCTTTCTTGGAGACAAGCTTTGGCTTGACGTGCTTGGTTGAGGATCCATATCGTTTGTACGAAACAATATAGCAACAAATAAACACAACAATTACCACAAACACAACCTAACGAAAAACTTAACAAAAACAATAACTAAACAGCGTGAGCGCAGAAAAAACATTCGTGCTATCAGACCAGAGGTTAGAAGCCGAATAACAAACAAAATGGCGACCGACGCGCGCGGCGTTGATCGGTGTTGGCACTAGTCGCCGCGCCGCGCTTTGTAATAAAACCTCAAAAAACTGATTGTAGTTACATACTACTAGTAACTTATATCAGAGCACTTTTATACAATTTTATTGTAAAATAGAAATAATATTCTTTTATAGTTTGAAATGATTAACTATTCACACTCATTGTTCATTCATCTGATTGAACGAGAACTGAACGCATCACTATTACTTTAAATATGGCAACATTATTTTACAAAGTGACATTAGCTACTGTCAGTTGGCTTCGTCTAATTAAAAATACGACTATAGTTGCGTGGTAAAAGAATGCAATTACGATACAAAGATAAAAAAACATGGGATATCGTATGATCGGTAAATAACCTTGTATTAATTTTGTTATTAATTCTGTGTCTACCACTGCGTTACAGCGTATTAGAACAGAAAGGTTACAAGATGAAGGTGAGAAAAAGAAGTTCAAATGTAGACTGAAAGAAAATATAAGTGGTTTGGATGAATTATGTATGAAGGAGTTAGACTTGGAGAATGTATGGCAAAATGTAAAGAAAGGTTTAGTGGATGCAGCTACCGAAGTATGTGGTGTTAGTAAGAGAAAGAATGAAAGGAAAAATAATACGTTATGGTGGGATGATGAGGTACGTATGGAAGTTGAAGCAAAGAAGAGAGCATGGCTAGATTTACTAGCAACAAAGGCTGGTAATTCTAGCGGTACGAATGATGATATTGAAAGAAAAAAGGCAGTCTTTAGACATCTTAATAAGAGAGTAAAAGAAGTAGTTGAAAGAAAAAAGCAAGAAAGAACGGATAAGAATGATAGAAGAATATCGGATAATTTCCAGGCAAATATTAAAATGTTCTGGAAACTTGTAAGAACTGCCAGGGGACATTCAAAACAGCCTATGATGAATGCTATAAGAGACGAGAATGGCTATATTCTGAATGATGAAGTTTTGAGTTTAAAGAGATGGAAGGAATATTTTGAAAGCGTGTTTATGAGTGAGGAGACAACGTGTGTACTAAGTGAAGTAGAAATTCCGAAGGAAGAGGAAAGAGGTAGCGAGATTAGTGTAGGTGAAATAATGAAAGCAATGAAAAGCATGAAAGCAGGTAAGGCTGCCGGATATGATAGAGTTTCACTCGAAATGCTAAGGGCTGGAGAGGAAGTGGTGGCAGGCCTGCTGCACACCTTGTTTAATTTATGCTGGGAACTGAAGCGGGTACCGGTAGACTGGTGCAAAGCCGTGATAGTCCCAGTATATAAGGGAAAAGGGTCGCAGCAGGACTGTAAAAACTACCGTGGCATCAGCCTTCTTAGCATTGTGGGAAAACTGTATGCTAAGGTACTGATTGAAAGGGTCATGAAAGAAACTGATGGAAAAATTTGGGATGTGCAAGCAGGATTTAGAAAGGGAATGGGATGTACAGATCAAGTCTTTTCCATGCGCATGATCGCGGAGAAGTTTTTGGCCAAAAACCAAAAGGTTTTTTGTGCGTTCATGGACTTGGAAAAGGCCTATGACAGAGTGAATAGGGATGTGCTATGGCAAACACTGAACTCATTTGGGTTGAGCGCTGGCTTGATACGGGCATTGGAGTCCCTTTATAGGGACTCTAGTGCTTGTGTTAGGATCAACGGGGTCTACTCGGACTGGTTTGACATCCATAAAGGTGTCAGACAGGGCTGTGTAGCTTCCCCGTGGCTGTTCAACCTATTTATGGACAGTTGTTTGCAAAATTTGAAAGTTGAAGAATGCGGATTAAGAATGGGTGAGTTAACCGTCAAATGCCTTTTGTACGCCGATGATCAAGTTATACTTGCGTCGTCGGCGGCCGAGTTGCAAATGATGGTTACATTAATGAACAGATCATTAAAAGAAAGGGGTATGAAAGTGAACGCAAGTAAGACGAAGGTTATGGTTTTTGAAAGAGAAGAATGTAAAACGATTTGTGAAATAAGAATAGAAGGGGAGTTGATCGAGCAAGTAGACGAGTTTGTATATTTGGGCTGCGTATTTAGCAGGGATGGGAGATATGATAAGGATATAGAACGACGAGTGAATGCGGGAAATAGAGTAAATGGGGCCCTGCACTCTATTGTGAAGAGTCAAAATGTGTCGAAAAAGGCACGTATGGCAATTCACAATGCTGTGTTGGTCCCTACTTTAACATATGGTAGTGAAAGTTGGGTGTGGCAGAAGAAGCACGAGAGTAGAATGAACGCAGTAGAAATGCGGTCGTTAAGGAGTATGTTAGGGCTGAATCTTAATGACAGGGTAAGAAATTGTGTAATAAGAGAAGAGTGTGGTTTGCAAGATGATGTTGTGACCAGGATTAAGAAAGGAATGCTTCGGTGGTTTGGTCATGTGGAAAGAATGAATGAGGAAAGAGTGACAAAGAAAATTTATGTTGCAGAAGTGAATGGCAGAGTCGGAAAGGGACGTCCTAGGCGAAAATTTATCGACCAAATTGGCGATTTATTGAAAACGGGCCAAATTAGGAGTACCCTTAACCGACGAGCATGTATGCGGAGGTGTATGGATGTGAAGGAGGCGAGAGAGGTGTGTCAGGATCGTGCCAAATGGAAGTCTGTAGTCTCTGCCTACCCCTCTGGGTGACAGGCGTGAGTGTTTTATATATATTATATAATTTTGTTACAATTAAATTATTATATAAACGAATTTTTAGTTTTATTTTATAGTTAGTTACGTTACCAAGATTAAGCCAGGGTTGGATTCAGACCCTCAAAAATATTGTACATGGAAAATAAAATTATACTATTTAAAAAAAAAATTATATGACGTTTGGGATTTTGGCGTCAAGCGTCTTGTTTATATATATATACGTTTCGTTTTGTGACGGTTTTATTTTTATTTCTGTTTAATTTTTGTCTAAAGGACTTAGTGTAAGTTAAATTTTGAATATTGGTACCTAATATATTTAATATTCAATAAGGGTAAAACGAAAAGAGTACAAAAGAAAAGGATCGATCGAGCAACTATTGACCAGAAAGGGAGCTAATTCTAATTTTATTTAAAAAAAACGCGGCACTCATGTACAATACAGAAATTCTCGATTTTGTAAAGTTAATATTAACATGTAAAAGGACTCAATAATAATACAAGTCGACCTTTAGGTAAATTATGATATTTTCGCTTAGTATTATTACGATACTATGTACTACAAACTATGAAATAATGGTACAATTAGAATAATTATACTACGAAATCCGACCCTGGTTACGTCGTGTTTTGATATGACGTTTGTATTATGACAGATGTGATACTTTTTCTTGTATGAAAAAGTTATGTGTAAATTTAGATGGGCCTATCCTTCCCTTTGAAATCTTTGGACTTTTGGTTTGTCACCCAGTATCAATTTATACGCCGAAAACGACCTCTACATTAAGTGACGACATTAGACAAAACTTAAAATTTGGGCGCCATTTCTGGAGATACCTGTTTAGGCAGGGTACGACCTATGCCGTTGATGTAGGCATTAATGTTCTTTATGTCTTTAGGACTCAGGTTTTTACGCAAAATAACGTCCAACTTTGTGCGAATCTGTTATGACATTGAATTAAAAAGGGCGTTGGCGAGTTCAAACATTGTTTCTAGTATTTCTATTGATTTAAATAGAGGAAGGTTTTTGTTTCTAATTTTCTATGGCATCTGGTAACTTGTGGAAATGTATTTTAGATGAAGGCGCTATTCTGTTTAATGGATGGGTCTTCAAATGCCAGCTTGCTTGACTTAATTGCAATGGCCTCCGTACTGTCAAATTGAAAAACTACTTGTTTTATGGGGTCAATATTTTCAGCATATAATAACACCGCCTTTAGCCAAGTCCCCATCGAGTCATTATAGGTTCTGGCGGCAATGTTAGATTTGGCACTTGTTCATTGTAAGAGAGCACACGCGATGGTGCTTTTAAAAATCCTTTTTTAAAAGCACCATCGCGTGTGCTCTCTTACTAAGAATACTTTTCTCTCATACAAAAAATACTTTTTGTTGAGGAAATTAATTTGTTAACATTCCCATACTCTTGCCTTACCTCTTCTGCAAGGCGAAGAAGTCCGTGAGCTAAGCAGGTAATGTGCGGACAGTTCAGTTAGCCACTGCTCTCGCGCCCTACACGTCTTTTTCAACTATATATAAGTTCAACTATATATAAGTTCAACTATATATAAGTATACGTACCTCCCGCTACTAAACGAAATATGCACGATTTAGAAAAAAGGCTAAAATATGTATTAACGCTATATTTAAAGAGTTATATGCGTTCGCATATGCAAATCTACAAATGCATAAAATCCGATGCCTAATTATGATATACTGGTAAAGCTGAGTCGCCTATTTAATTTTAACTCGTTTTCAGCTATATGCATATTCTAATATGGAATGGTGAATTTATTGTTAAATACTCGTAACTGATCGCCAGTAGCTAATCCTTAGTGTAAGTTCTTACTTTCTATTATTTCGGATATCAGCTTAGTATCTAACTAGTATATTAGTTGCAATTAGCATATTAACTTGGCGATTTGGACATTTTCTGCATTGAAACTCAGATAGGGTGTTTTCTACATGGGGTTTTTACTTATTCGTGCCGCCAAATAACAGTTTATCCATTTATTTATTTCTTAAAATATTAGTAATCTTATTAATTAACATTACTAATATTCCTTTTAACCACTCCTGGTAAGCTTGAAAAAGCTTGTGTTAGGAGTGGTTCACGACAGTAGTCAAAAAGCGGATTCGAACCCACGACCTTTTGAGTTCGCGATCCGCGCCCTGCCATTAGGCTACTGTCGCTTCATTTAGTTTATCCATTGTTAACGTGGTAGAGCCATGCTGCAGCTATATTACTGGCATTGTTGTAGCAAGATTGGGTTGACTCGACCGGGAAAGGACCGCGCTCTCACAGAATACCAGCGTAAAATAGCAGTTTAATGCTACTGTGTTTCGTATGGTGAGTGTAGGTAACCGGAGACGATTTTTACTGGAAACGAAGCATTCCATCTTAGTCTTCATGAGTGACAACGCATCTGAATTTTGATTCGTAATCGAGGATAGATGTGGATGACTATGGATCACAGCAACCACTTAACATCAGGGGTACTTTGTGCTTCTTTGTCACCTTTACCCAATATTTTTTAAGGATGAGAGAATATATAGTTAAAGGGTATTAACAAGCATTAATCCTCTAGACTGACAATGCAACAGTGACCTTTCTGCTATGAATTGGAGTGTAAGACGTAGTTCAGTCAAATATAATGGGTTAAAAAAGTACCGAATTATTTAACCAATTATAATTATTAATTTCAGCGCAAATTTAGATGTAAAATTCAGGTAAGATAATGCGGGGTGTAGCGTAGGCGTCTCTCCACATCAAAGACGAGATAGGGTGAGGGCGGACGTCTCAATAACAATTCTTGTAAAGGGTTGAAATTCCGACGTTCTTGGGTACATGACACTTGGTCGTGTAATGGTAAGTATATGTTTGTAAGTAATAAGTAGAATATTTGTATAAATATAATGTAACCTAATGTTGATTTGGCAAGGTTCACTGCTACTATATAAAATTTCACTGCTGTAAATGGACTATAAATGGATAATTCATTGATGCTGGCGGTAATTCAACCCGGGTAGCATACTGTAAAATTTAAGGCGAGCACATAGCCACTCAGCAACCACGGTTCTGTTATAATAACAAAAGGGGGAGGTTTTTAAAACAAAACCCTGTTTAAAACCCTCGATATATTGCTGACAGTATCATAAGTATTTTTGCACTCTACCGGATACTGCCAACATAAGGTCCGCCATAGGTCGTGGAGTCCGATCAGGTACCTCGCCGCCTGCGGTCGCCTGCGACCTAACCGTGAAGTGCTAATAATCGGTTGAGCCCATGCGCTCCCAGTGCGTTTACTCAAGAGAGAAGAAAGAAGACAAAGACATTTTACCTGTTTGCGGAAGTGCTTCAGTGCTATTGTGCGCCTTTACGGCCGCCAGGTGCATCGGGCCGCCGGCCCATTGTTCTATTGTGTAGTGCTAGTTAGTACCCCACGTTCTGCCGATTTCCAGTAACTGTAAGTAGTTTATTGCACACCCGCTGCCTCAGAGGCAGCAATTCTATTGTTTTAATTTCTGTGTTCGCTTGTCGCATTAGGCGACAGCTAGGTACACACCCTAGCGTACCAACGCGCTAGTTTTATAAGTGTTCGTTTAGGCACACACCTCCCCTGCCGAAAGGTGGGGGGGGGGCTTGATACACAAGTGTTTTAATCACCTACAAGATGGCGGCTATCATTATAGCCGAACTAACGGACTTCTTTAGTCAAGTGTGCCCCGACGCTTGGGCTGCTTTCCTAGCCCAGCGCAACAAGGCCACTGCTGAACGTCCCATTGTACGCATCGATGACCCTATGTCGCCGAGTACCGGGCCCTCGACCCCTGTGTCCATCGACACAGTTTACGACGCCGCGTCCCCCGCGCCTTCTGCGCTCTCCACCCGCAGTCTCCGTTGTTTTCGGACGCCGAATCAGGCTCCGAGATGGAAACGGATAACCACCGGCCCGAAAAACCCGTAGACGAAGGCTTCACCCTAGTCTCGGGTAAAAAATGAAAGCGCACCTCCGAGAAAATGGGAAACGAGCCTCACTCGGCCCCTACGTCGCCCAACGCCACTCCGGCTAAAAAAGTCGCGCCTTCCGCGCGCAATAGGACCGCGAACAAAGCCGCGAACCCGACTCCGGCCGTAGTAAGGACGGAGAAGCCGCCGCCTCCAATAATTTTGCAGGATAAATCCCGCTGGAGCAACCTATCGAAGTGGATAGACTCAAAAAAGATCTTTTGCCCCAAAGTCCACAATGGACCGCAAGGCATTCGTATCCACGTCGCTACGACGGACGATTTCCGCGCTCTAACTGCGCACCTTAAAGCTCAGAATCTGAGCTTTCACACCTACTCCCTCTCGGAGGACCGTAACCTCCGTGTTGTAGTTCGCGGACTCCTTAAGGAGCTAGAAACAGAGCACATCTTGAGCGATCTTAAATCGCAAAATCTCCCGGTTAGAGAAGTGCACAGGATGTACCACGCGACCGATAAAAACGGTACCTACTCGTAGATCTTTGCCTAATAATATTGGGCCTGTCTCCAGAGGGCAAATAAATATTTAACATCACCCGGATCTGCAACCTCACGGGGATTGTAGTTGAGTCCCCGCGCAATAGGGGCATCGTTGGCCAATGCCACCGATGCCAATTATACGGCCACTCGGCCAGAAATTATTTCGCCCGGCCTAGGTGCGTTAAGTGCCTCAGCGATCATGGCACACCCGACTGCCCCCGAACGCCCGAGTCGGAGGGCACTCCGTCCTGTTTTCTGTGCGGCGAAGAGGGACACCCAGCGAGCTATCGCGGGTGTACCAAAGCGCCGCGTAGGAAGCCGAACGGAGGAGCAATCCGACGCGGGTGGGCGGGCAACTCCAGTAGGTCGCGCCCACGGCCTTCTGCCGTGGCACCAACCTCGGTGCCGCAACCCGCGCCCGCTCAGGCTACAGCCAAGCCCGCCCCCGTTAAAGGGACTTCCGGGCAAGGCCCATGCCCTCCGGTGCCTTTAGCACCTAAACCCAACGCATGGGTTAGGCCCCCGGCGATCGTCAGCGCGGCCGCCTCACGGCCAGTGCCTCCTCGCCAGGCCCAGAAGCCCAAACCTGCCCCTCAGGCATCGTCAAACATCGACACTGACCTCTTAGTGTTCAACTTCGCCAGCAATATTAATGTGGCCGAAGTCACAAACTTATCCCGCAAACTTCGCGAAGCCAAGTCTATTCAAGATAGGCTCAATATTACCATTGAGCATATCAGTCTTATCCAAGCGATAGGTTCGTTCCAGTGCGCCTAAGGGAATTTTTTTCTTTTTATAACCAAAATGGAAATACGACCTATAGGTAGAATCAAGCCTAGGTCTCTGACTGTCGCGTTCTTTAATGCAAACGGTATCGGAGATCAAAAGGAAGAGATCATATTTTTTTACGCGACCATGACATCGACATCATGCTAGTACAAGAGACCTTCTTGAAACCTAGTTTGAGCGATCCCAAAATATCCAATTATACCTTAGTAAGAAATGATAGGCTGACCGGACCTAAAGGCGGCACCATAATCTACTACAAAGGGTCCTTGCAATGTGTACCGATAGATACTCCGCTGCTTACTAACTTAGAAGCGTCGGTCTGTAGGATAGCACTTACGGGCCATCCGCCAATAATAATTGCATCAGCATACCTGTCTCCCTTAAAAAGTATATTAGATTCCGACATATCGGCTCTATTAAACCTAGGCCCTAGCGTATTAATCGCGGGAGACCTAAATAGTAAACACGTTAGCTGGAATTCTAACGTTAGCAATCGTAACGGAATTATTTTAAGAGGCCTCACGGAGAGTATTAACTTCGATGTTATCGCTTCCGAGAGTCCAACACGCTATCCTTTTGCAAATAACCAACATCCGGACGTCCTTGATATAGCACTGCTAAAAGACATCCGACTGACTATTAATTCGATAGAGGCTATTATCGAACTAGTCTCAGACCACAGGCCGGTCGTTTTACAACTGGGCCGGCCGGCAGGTGAGGTCCCTCAGACCAAAACTATTGTCGACTGGCGTAAACTTGAGGTGAAACTTAAGTCTACGAACTCCCAGTATTTGGACACTATACCTGACAAGATAGACTCGCTAGAGGAGGCCGACAGGGCGATTAGCGCCCTTTCGACTCACTTCACATCAGGTAAAGGTATCAGGGTAAGGTTCGTGTATCGCACGATCAATACACGAAACTTCCGGCGGCTGATTACAGCGAAGAAATCCGCGCTCAAAAGATATGACCGCTACCGCAAGGAAGCCAATAAACTTCGGGTATGTTCTCTACAAAACGAGATTAAACAATGAGTAGCCGAGTTTAGAAACGATAGCTGGGATAACCTTTAGAAGGTATCGAACCATCTCAAGACGCCTTCTAGAAATTAACGAGAGCTGTTAAAGCCGATAAATCCTCACCGATGCCGCCGCGTGAGGCCGGACCACCCTGATCTCGCCCTAGACGATCTCGAAAAAGCCGAATGCCTAGCCGACAGTCTAGAGTACCAGTGCACGCCATCCACCGCACCAATAGATCCCGCTCACCTACTAGAGGTAGAAACGGAAGTAGAACGTAGGACTGCGCTGCCACCAGCGGGCGAACCTCTGGATCCTGTGACAGTAGATGAAGTCACCAAAACTATCAAAAGCTTTAAGAATAGATCAGCCCCTGGGACAGATGGCATCAGCAACAAGGTGATCAAATCCCTTTCGGCGCCACTTATTTACCTCCTTGTAGGAATATTTAACACTTTTCTCACGAACTGCTCCTTCCCAGATATCTGGAAAGAAGCAGACGTAATAGGGATCCCAAAACCGGGTAAACCGCGTAATCGTCCCTCTAGCTACAGACCCATTAGTCTGCTCAACACTTTGGGTAAGCTATACGAGCGCATTATTCACAAGCGTCTCCGTCATTACACCGAATCCAACAGACTCCTCCCAGACGAGCAGTTTGGCTTTAGAGCCAATACTCATGCACCCACCAGATTCATCGCCTATCAGAATACATTCTGTCTGGCTTCAGCCAAAACCCGGTAAGGAAAAAGGCTCGAAACACGGGAGCCCTCTTCTTCGATGTCGCGAAGGCGTTTGAAAAGGTCTGGCACGACGGCTTGATTTACAAGCTGTACAAACTAAACGTGCCTGACAGGGTAGTGCACATCATACGAGCCTTCCTTTCGAACCGCACTTTTCGATATCGAGTGGAGGGAACCCGTTCTACGAAACGCTTCCTCAAGGCCGGGGTCCCACAGGGTTCCATCATATCTCCACTCCTCTTCACACTCTTCACGAGTGATATCTCTAAAGACCCCGTGGTGAACACCGCACTCTTTGCCGACGATACGGCACTCTATGTGTCAGACTACGCCCACGCCAAAAAAAAAACGCCTAAAAAGGCGACATGATGATTGGTAACAATAGCAAATCATAAACCATTTCATCATCATCCTCACTTTATTGCCTTTCCCTTTTTTTAAAAAGGGAAGCACTAACCTCTAGATACTAGACTGCCAACATATTCCATTATCTCTTAGGTTTTTAAATGTTTAACTTGTCTCACCTTGAATTTCACATACGCTAGCAACCCGGATTCAATCCCTGCCAGCATCAATTAAATTGTTAAAAGTAATTTTAATTACTGATTTACTACGTGCTATATGGTGAAGTAAAACATTGTAAGGAAATTTGCATGTCTGGAATATGTTTACATAAAATACATCGAAAATATTATTAAATTATGAAATTTTATTTAGGCTGTTATCAAAGAAACGTGGATATTATTTTTTGAGAAAACAAAAAGAGAAGATGATGCCATGTCGTCATGGTTGTTAGTAACAAATAACAAAAAAAAAAGAGGAAAATACCTGCAGTTTTTTCGACATTTCTTCTCCGGTCAGAGGAACACACATTTCGATACAGTAGTATATTTGAAAAAAAACATCCGAAAAACAAAACATTATTTTTGTGGAAGATATCAATATATTTTAATTTCATATCAATTTATTTAATTTCACATAATATAATAGGCTGTAACTTAATGATTATTTTGACACTACATTATTATTGCAGACTATGAGATGTTACTTACCTTTATAGCAGCTTAGGGAAGGTTGAAGCGGAAGGAGACGAAGATTTTTCCTATATTACTTTTATTTTCTAACTTATAACTTAACTACTGTGACAATGTGAGTACAGGGAATATGAAACTACATAATTTACAAACTAACTTAATTACTATTGGGCTATCTTAACAAATATATCTTGGGTTTTATACTATATTGAATATTCTTACGTCACATAAGTAAATAGAGTCGCATATATAAAGACGTGCTGGTTTTTTCTTAGCAGGCAGTAGGTGACTTCCTGATGGCACTGTGTTGAATATTCTTAAGTCACGTACTGTTATTTGCTTAGCAAGCGGTGCTGTATGGTAGGTTACTTCCTGATTGCTTGCAAGGTCTCGGTAGGCATATATAACTTGTTCTCCTTAGTTCTCAGTCAACTACGCATCTAAAGAGCCTTTGGGCTGAAGATGCCACTTATCATTACGTGGATTTACGTCAGCAAAAAGCCTATAATATCCCACCGCTAAGTATAGAATCACTACGTTGATCTTTTGAATTTGACACTTAAAAATATTTTATAAACGAGGAATCTTATGGATCTCTGCTAGATAGTGATATAATCATTTCGTATAAAATAATATATATATATATATATATATATATATATATATATATATATATATATATATATATATATATATATATATTATAAAAAATTATAAAAAATCGAGAATTTAATAGAAAATCGCGTATAAAGAATTGGACAGTATTAAAATAGTGCAAAAAATCTGGTGATGTTATCTATCCTCTTTGCTATGAAGAAGGTCCAATATCAGCAGTGGAGCCTCGTTATATAATTACTTACGTTTCTATTTCGTCAAGTTGCCAAGAGCCAAAGAAACGGTTAAAGAAATATGTTTGCACATTATTATAAATAATTTAGGTAATTAAATATAAACCTTCAGTTGTAGCAAATATATGCATCTTTATTTTTGATCTGTTTTAACTGTTCGGCAAGTAAAGCAAACAGAACTTTCTAGGCAGCTACTTACCCACAGACTTCCGACATTATTGTTTAAATATGCGAGTCGGCGCGCCTATGTTAACAATTTTGACAAAGACATTCTTGTTCTGTAGCTTGCTTGTAATGCTTTGATAACTCTTTAAGGTAATTTGAAACTTTTATATTTCGTTAAGGACCCAAGCAAGGTATATTTATCTAAGTTAGCACTGAAAAATTAATATAATTTTTAACATTAAATTTAAGGGAGAATTTCCATAGAATTAATTGTAAGGCAGCAGTTGATGGCTATTTATAAATGATAAATATACTTCTTTAATGCCAGTACCATTATTGTATGTTTAACTATTGTTATAACGATAAATGATGTAAGTAAATTATTTAATGAAAGTGAAAGCAATATACAACTGACTAACTGACTCATCACGAGATCTCTAAAACTATACACCCGATTGACTTGAAATTTAGTATAGTTAGGTACTCATTTCGCAATGTAAACGCTCACTAAGAACGGATTTCACAATAGTCCTAAAAAAAACATAGGTTCCGTAATAAAATATTATAATGCGCCCAGCAAAGCGAGCGGGTATCTTCTTAAATATTTTATATACTTAAATTTCTTTCATAACCTATGCATCTAACTATTTAAAAAAATCATATCCGATTCTGTATAGATGTTTTGATTTTAATGATTTAACAGCTGTTTAACATGCTATTACAATAGTAAATGCTTAAAGTAATTTGTTAAATATTCCTATACATTCCTGATGAATATTTACCGATCGCAAATAAATTTTGAATTCGCATGGAAGTTAACAAATTACTTGATAAAGTGCCCATAACGACGATACTTTACGGATTCACCCCGCCCACCTGTCACGAGTTTTTCCTCCAGGGGAGGCGGTTCGACAGAGTGGGCGGAGCTTCGGTGATAATGGGTGTACGCCCCGCCCAGCGGTGTGCCACGCCCACGGACAGAAACTTCAGTTTTCAGTGGAACGCCACACTGGATGTTACTCCCGATATGACCGTACAGTTCTCACTGAATTTCATTTTGAAATTCATTTTAAGTTTGCTAATTTACAACTAATCATTTCGACAGGATTTTTATACACACTTTTTACAAATTTTATTAATAGAATTAAGGCATACATATAATTTTACTATTCCGCGATTTTAGATTAAAATCCAGAATGCAAACGTTCGTATCCCCAACATCATACGTGCTTATATACTAGTAGTTAGCACATTACTTTAATATGGGTATTGTAAATTCAGGTATTAAACGATCAGAAATTTGAATTAAATCGTCATGTGAAAATAATATTATAAATATATTTTTTTTTCTAAACTACATTTTATCTTATTTTTTTATTATTTTATTTTACATAAAAATTAACTTTTGAATGATTTCAAAAGTTAAAAGTTGTTGTAGAAAGATAACTGAAGTCGGGATCAAATCAAGTCTGAAAAAAAAATGGTTGATTGGAACCAAACGGTTTGCTTCGTCTTAACGTACATGAAAGGAGTAGAATAATTTGCCAGCGTCTGTTTTATCACAACCGTCCGATTATAATCTAGGTGTCTCCAAATAATGAGTGATTTGGTTGTCGTTACTCTTACGTTATTTTACTCGCCACACGAAACACTACATAATTAAGCTGTTGTTTTACGCTGTTATTCTGTAAAAGCGTGGTCCTTCTCCTTCTCCTGTTGAGCCGATCCTTTCGTGCTACTACCAAGAACTTACTCCTTTCTAAAAGGCCGGCAACCTGCAATTCCCCTAGTGTAGTAGTTACTCATGGGCGGTGATAGTCACTTACAATCAGGTGAGTCGCATGCTCATTTGCTCCCTCTTCTTAAAAAACTAAGCTGCGGCGTGGCCCTACACGTAGGGCCTAATACAATATTCCTCATAACTTTATCTTATGATTTCTAAGCACCCGTCGAGGTGTGGTCAATTAATAACATGAACAACTGTTTGTAGTGATTAAAATTTTATTCGTAATTTTTTTTTAAATTTTCTAACTTGTGATGTAAATAAATTCATATTTTGGGTACAGTCTTCGGTGGTAAATCCTATAAAATTTTACAGTGCAAATCTATATTGAGCTTGTGTTGTAAATTTACGTGAGGATAATTTTATAAATCTATAACCGTATAGGTCGCTGGTTTCATATTTTACAACAAGCTTTTTACTAAAGCTACATTTTGAGTCAAAAACATATTACAAACATTTTGGCATTGTTGAGTTTTAGTTTAAACTCGAGAATGTCTTTGAATACCGGCTTTAGTCACTCCACTATCGAGCTGTCCAAACAGTCTTATTAAACCTCACCGATTGTACTGTGAATAAAAATAAATTACAACAGTTTTAAATATAAGAAACGTTTAAAACACTTTATTATGCTCAATCATAGATTTTTGAAGCTAAACATCTTTAGGCACGATTGACGGTAATTTAAATCGGAGGTTACATCTAGTAAAATGTACAGACTGTTTATGCAGCATAGAGTAATAACATACCTATGTATGTATTATTTATTGGCATATATCATAAGGCAGCGCTTGATTACAATAGTATTTCGAAAGTATAGTAATAGTTAGAATAATAGTAAGTATGCGTTAGTAAAAATAATAGAGAGTTTGTGTTGACTTAGGGTAACATCAACTTTTAGCATTTAATTTCGATCCAAATACCTCAAATAAAGCCACTGTATCTTGAAAGTCTTGCAGTGTTATGTTTAGGTCTGGATTTCATTTTATAAATAACAGGAACACAAATTGTAGGTAGCACCCAGCACCCTCTATTGAAATTAGAACGTTTTTTGAGCAACTTCAAGATGGAAGAGGTTCTCAATTCAAGTTCCGCCCCCAAGGGAAAAAGTTTCATATTGGTCTATTGCTTAAGGAGTTTCATATGATATCTTCGCAGATATAAGACCTATTTTAATTATTCTATTTTTTTAAATAGGTTATGCTTTAAGAATGGTCTTATATAATTTTGGAGAAAAAAATTCACCTCTAAGGGTTGCAAATAAATAACTGCTTCTTTAGCAATTTGAAGTCGGTTTTTAGTTTTGTTAAAAATAATTATTTTTAATTTGAATTAGCAGATAACATGTAGAGCAAAAACAAACCTACACAAATCACATTTACATAAAATGCTTAATTGATTAAAGTGGTCAATAAAGGGATATAAAGGAGGAACCTCCTCGTCGGTTATACTAAGCTGCTATTGGTGTCTGGCGCACTCTGGATTATAGGCGAATTTTCAACCTTTCTACAACAATAGCAAATCCAAATGACAATTGAAATAAGTCCATTATTTGGTATCGATTTACCAAAAAGTGTATGCAAAATAGTGAGGATATTATGTGACAAGCCTCTTTTTTAACCCTAGTGTTCCCTCTACGTCGCTCTTACGTGTTTCTACCGCTAAGTGCCAGTGATCCTACTGTTGTGTTTCTTTCTATAGGGATAGACATAAATAAAGCACAATAGGTAAGAGATCTTGAGCCTAAGAGGTGATTTGTATGTGTTTTTTGAAGGATAAGCGTGACAAACAAGCACACAGTCCACCTGATGGTAAGTTATTACTGTGACCAATAGACGTATTCATTTATCCTCGATTACGAATTAAAATGCAGATGCTCTGTCACCCGTAAGGACTAATATGGAATGCCTCGTTCCCAGTAGGTCTCCCGTTCTCTACTATCACCATACGAAACACAGCAGCGTTGAGCTTCTATTTTACGCTGGTATTCTATAAGAGCGTGTTCCTTCCCCGGTCGAGCCGACCCATTTGTGTTACAACTATACTACTTATTTAGCTGCAGCATGTCTCTACCACGTATAAATAATATAGGCTATGGGCTGCACTGCCTAATAGATGCTACTATTAGATACTACAAGCTCTTTAATCACTATAATTTAATTAGAAAAATGATGATAAATAGTTCAGCTGTGTACTTTCTTATTTAGATTCACTATCTACCTCTTAGTTATACGTATTCAGGTAATTAATTTGTTCATTGAAGCAGTAATGAAGTTCGATACTTCCCTGTGAAAACAGAAACTTCGTATAAAGTAAAATATTCATTAAAAAGTCCATCCGTTGCGTTAGCATCATGGGTCGTATTTCAAGTTTAATCTGTGGTGATTAATTAAGATGTCGGCGGGGGTCACGCCGACCGAGTGTATATCATAAAATTGTCTTAAATTTTATTTGAAATGCAGGGACGGACTGCAATAGGGTAAAACTAAAACTACACAAACCTTCATTACTAGTATTAAGGACCGATTTTTCATTATTGAAACGAAAGTTATCCATGAAATAAATTATAAAGTAATTATTGAATTATTTATTCATTCTTATGTAATTATTGATTTGTTTACGTTATAATTTGTGCTATGAATAAATTTTATCTGATGATTGAAAACTCAGCCTGTATAGGATAATATACTCGTAGATAACTAAGTTATCCATGTTAACTTAATTACCTACGATTTATTCAAAAAGTTTCCTTTAAAGCACTGCGCCGTGCTTAGAATAGAGGATACACTACCCTATAATATCATCCCGTGCCTGACGTAAGAGGCGACTGAATAAAAATGTTACAAGACTTGCGCAGAGGCATCTTCCTAATAACAAATAAAAAATTAAAAAACTGCGGTTGCCAGCAAGCTTGCCAAGCATGGTAACTATGTTCCTATATAAATTTCAGGTAGTAGCGACTGTACAGGCAGAAGTTGTAAGACATTAAATTAACCGGTATGATCATATGTAACCATTGCAGTAATTATATCGCTTCTTTTATCACGTGCTCGGCAGTGAAGGAAAACATCGCGAAGAAACCTGCATGTATGAGAAATTAAAAAAATCGTAAACATATGAAGTCCGCAATCACATTTCTTTGTTCTTAAACCAGTTCGAAACCTGCACCCATCAGTGAGACGAATATGTAGACTTTGACTTTACTTTTTTTCTTTAAATCGTAATTTAGCTGTGCCTTTTTGACTCAACTAATTATTTTAGATTCTTTACTGCAAACTGAAAAATGAGAACGGTAGGTATCAAGCTAAGTATTATAATAAGCAAAAGGCATGTCAAGTTTAAGTTTTCTAAGAAGAATAAGAAGAAGAAGATAAGAAGCGGAATAGATAGATATTAAAATTAGACATTTTATCGGATTTACTAGAATTTTTCCAACTTTCCCCTAGTTGACTCTAGCGACATCTACGGAAACGGATTGTTAGATTCTATCACGTCACGATCATACTACAGCACGGATAATACTTAGCGTTACGTTACGTTAATTACGTCCTACAATATTAAAAAAAGCGTTCCAAACGTAAAAACACATTGTTCAATATTATATAAACTAACTGACAAATTTAACAAATAAAATGAAAAAGTTCATTTAACAAGTCGACTGTTGGAAATAGGCCTCCCCAAAGAATGCCTCAAAGTAGAGTCTTGAGCCCCCTGTATCTAAGACTTCCTGCATGTCTCACCAGATCGTCATTCCATCTAGTCGCTCTACACTACGCCTATTGGTGCGAGGCTGCCACTCGAGAACCTTCGGTCCCTATCGATTGTCGGTTCTTCGAGCCATATGGCAGGCCCATTGCCACTTCTGCTTACAAATCCGTAGGGCTATGTTGGTCACTCTGGTTCTACTGCGGATATCCTCATTTCTAAGTTTATCACACAGAGAACAGATTTAGAAGCAACAGTAGCCTAATGGCAGGGCGCGGACTGCGAACTCAAAAAGGTCGTGGGTTCGAATCCGCCATTCGACTACTGGCGTGAACCACTCGTAACACAAGCAATTTAAGCTTACCACGAGTGGTTAAGGGGAATATTAGTAATGTTTATAGCATTGTTAATATTCTTAAAAAAAAAAGAGAATCCCGAGCATAGCTCTCTCCATAGCACACTGAGCAACCTTGAGCGTCCTCATACGGCCAGCAGTGAATGATATAAAACGAACGATATATTATTGAATACAAAATTAACCTTACAATTTTACAACCTATTGTCAAACCATATGTAATTTTATTAAACAAAATTTAACGTAAATTATTCATTAAATATAAAAACTAATTTTTGTCTGTTCGTATTTTCTGCGCTGCCATACCGTTCATCAGTTGCGCTAAAACTTTTCCGACATATTGTTTGGATTCCCGCGAAGGTTATAGCCATGCTACTGTTTATTTATAGTAGGTAGCGCGCGTATCGTACCGACTTTATAAAGTTATATTTGATGGTCATAATCATTCCTAAATATAACTTTTCCGAATTTTAAAACGATATTTTCACAATTATTTCTTCTGTGGTAGCAACGCGGTTGGTACCAGCTACTTATTCAATAAATAATTAATATCAAGTGTTACTCTGCGTAAATGAAAAAAAAATCTTTTAACTCATGTTCAATTATTTCACTTTAGATTAATTTTAAAATATAATTATATAATATTACGTTCGGCTCCGAGTCCGTCTCAATGAAAAATTAGCAAAAGTAATTCATTAACCGCCCGCAAAGATTGCGCTAAGTCCTTTATTTCAGAGTGGGCTCCCGACTAAAGTATTTTTTAATTCCCCAGCATTAGCATTGTCTCTTGCGTTGATTTATGTCCTGGAGACTGCTGCGCCGCCGGTACATAAATACGCCGAGATAATGGCCCTTTTTTAACACCTTAATTAAAACGCGCTAGCTACTTAATTGATGGAAAAATACGGAAAAAATATAAATTCAGTGCTTTTACTTATTACTGAAACTTGTTCAGGAATATATTGTTTATAAATATCATTTAATTTTGAAGGCTTACATTTTGTTGTATAAATATGGAAATAAAATGTTTGTCAAGGCTACGTGACGAAGTGGTTAGAGTGGCTTGGTGACGCCTTGTCTCCTGGCTTGAAATCCAGTGCAAGCCAATTTTTTACAACAAATTAATAAGTAGTTGGCCTTTGAATATTCTATTGATTGTACCTCTATTTCAAAACAGCATTTAGCCTAATTCCTATCTTATTGCGTAACACTGGATACAAGTAGTTTAGGATGAGCGTGTGCCTATGATTTTGCATGCGTGTGTTTTTATGTCTGTGCGTAACTTAACCATTTCCGATCATGTCAGATGACACCATGGTCGCATATCGACCCGGAGAGGACATCATCGCGATAAAAACAATTGAAAAGTTAAAACGTACAAAAAATAGAGTATGTGACTACTGTATTTATAGGATATGTGTTCATCTCAACTGATACTGGTTGGGATATCAGTTAGTTAAATTACGTCGTGAGTACATTTCACTGCTAGGCACATTTTCTCATGGTAAACGAATGAGTCAGCTCGACCTGGAAAGGAACATGATTTCACAGAATACATAATGTTTGCAAGCTTGGAAAACTGGTGATACATTTACTGCTAACGAAGAGTGCTCAGTGATAAATATTTTCTGACAATGTCTATGTGTCACAATATCTAATTACCGTCAGGTGGACTCTGTACTCGTCTGTCACCCGCATTTCTATAAAAAGTGGTCCGTGTGTTGTTAAACTTATAGAAAATACAATAAAGTGAAGTGAAATAAATATACAGCATAATAATTTGACGTAAGAAATTAAAAATTAGTTTTTGTAATATAATTTTATTCAAATCTACTGACGCATATAAACGCAGTCATAATACATTCAGATTAGATTTATTTGATAATGCGCTCTTCACTAGACTAAATTTAATTGAGCGAATGAATCGGCGTCCTTTAAGGCGTACATTACATGCTCATACAGGCGTCAATCAATTCCATCAATCATGATTGATAAAAAGTGACTGATCCGAATCTGTAAAGCTATGTCTACACCAGTGCGCTTTCCTGTTCATCTTACGTCTTCCTTTAACGCATGCCTGAGCAACCATAGCGCATGCAATAGTGCATACGATAGCGCATGCGCTTATAATAGTTCGACAACTTCGCATGCGTGTAGCGAACACTGATTCGTCACCGGTGGGTTTGCATGCATCATTTCATGCATTTCAGTAAACAAAAATGGCAGAATACAAAGTTAAAACATTAGAATTTATCGAAAATATTCAGTATTATGGCAACATATCTAATTTGCAAAAGCTTGTAGAAAGGTGGCTTTAGTCTTTCGTGTATAATTTTTAAAAATAATGTCATTGTTTAGCTCTAAACCTTTCAATATAGTGTTGTTCCGTTTTTACAAATAATCTTTCATACAGATTCTCCTTTTCTTGCGTTTTTTTCCTGAACTTAACACTAAATATACGCACTGATAGCTACTAGTGCCGTGTCCATCTTAACGACTAACAAAACCTAATCGAGGCGCGTGACGTATAGACGAGTTGCATGCGAAAAACGCACTGGTATAGACGTTAAGCTGCATGCGTCATATGACACAGCGCTTGATGCGAGATGAACTGAAAGTTGAAACGCTAAACGAACATGAAAGCGAAATTGAAAGCGCACTGGTGTAGACATGGCTTACCCGAGTTGTCGCTGTTATCGAGCGATAGGTTTGATATAGCAGTTTGTAAAAATAGCAAATGACAAATATAGTCTGTGCAGCCATGCCATGTCTCCCGTGCATATAATATGTAATTTGAGATTATGTTTTCTAATTAATTTAATATATATTGGAAGCTTTATTATAATATAGTTTAATATTAATTGTGTAAAATGTGTACTAATAAATAATATGAAAATAACTAAGCATGAAATTCGACCATTTTGTGTTTCATTTATTTATTGCAGGTATTTTTGTAATAACATGTTTACCTGGCTTCTCACAAAAAACAGTGTCATTTGCTCAGGTCATTTTCAGACCTCTGACTTTCAAATGTTGGCATACAATAGAAGGTCGAGGCACCAAGCCAACTTTAATACCACACGTAATTTATTTTTATATCATTGAGACTACAAACTAGCGTACAGTCAACCTGATGATAAGTGAGCTGTGGTCCATGGACATTTACGATATCAGGCCAACAAACCACTACGGATTGTAAATGCATCGCCAACCCCGAGGACCAAGGTGTAATGCCCGTGAAATATTGAATATATAGTATAGTGTAGTGTGTGGTTAGTCATACTTGTGAAATTAAGTTCAAATTTGTCCACTTCAAAAAATGTACAATGTTAAATCTAATTTTCCAGTGCCTTCAATTAACATTTATTCTACCAGATGACAGACTAAAATCTTAAGATGCCATTAGTGCCATATAGTGCTATTCTTGATTCGTTGACATATGCAGGTACTACATCAACTGCTCCACGCTTGAGTTTCCTTTTAATAGTTGACAGTAGATAATATGTTTGATTAAAATAAATAGGTGCATATTTATCAAAGAGTAAGATGATATAAAGGAGTTCTTCTATTATATTATTGAGATTGAGTAAGCTGCATAGAAAGATGATCACAGCATAAAATAGCCTATTTGTTTTCAGACTCAGTCAAAGGAAACATAAGAAAATTCTAGTCCGATTCCCACAAATATACTTACACCGTGTAAAAGAAAATATGCAGCAACACCTATATTAACAGAAAAAAAACTTAGGAGGCTCCAAGCAAAAATCTTTTTTTTAAGTTGCTGGTTTGAAAAGCTTTAGAATCTGGATGAAATATCTTTTAAATATAAAGGAACGGAATGTTTTTTGAAAAAAAAATAGGCGTTGAAGAAACCGAACTTATTAAACGTCAACTTAAGAAAAATATAACAGTAGGAAGCTCTCACGATCTAAGTATTCGTCACAATTGCTTCGTTATATATACCAAATTAATCAATTTTAAAAACCAGTGATAGATAATACTATCACTGGTTTTGAAAATTACATAAATATTAAGTTTATTTGTTAACCGATAGGTAATTATCGTATACCTTTAAACGAGCAATTCTTTATATATATATATATATATATATATATATATATATATATATATATATATATATATATATATATATATATATATATATATATATATATATAATCGTAATCTCGGAAACGGCTCCAACGATTTTCATAAAATTTTGTGTCCAGGGAGTTTCGGGGGCAATAAATCGTTCTAGCTATGATTTATTTTTAGAAAATGTCTTTTTGTCCGTGTTTTTAGGCAATGAAAAACTGCTACAATATCGTTAGAATAAGAAGGTAAATTTTGACAGTTTATTAATGATTACAAATAGCTTAATTGGTATATTGGGCGGTCACAAAACCGTAATACCATGAGCAGAGACCTAGACTTTTTTAATTTTTTTATCTTTCTTTTTTGAGAAAATCTAATTTTTCGAGCCCTTTTTTTTAGTATTTTTTAAAATAATATTAACTAATTGCACTCATGATTTTTTATTCAAATAACCAATTCAGTTTTTTCTATTATGTCGCTAAGATCAAAAAATATTATTCGTATTTCATACATACATACATACATAAACACTCACGCCTGTCACCCAGAGGGGTAGGCAGAGACTACAGACCATTTGGCACGATCGTGACACACATCTCTCGCCTCCTTGTCGTAAAGCGACAATTAAAAACAAAAGAACCTAACCTAACAACAACGAAACAACAAAAAAACGAATAATTTATTTAAAATTTTAAAAGATGTTTACACTTTTTTATATAAAAAAATGAAGATGATGATGGGTGACGTGAATTACAATTATACCTACTCCAGACGCTGCGTGTGCCTACTCCGGGCGCTGTGTGTGCCTAGTCCGGGCGCTGTGTGTGCCTACTTCAAGCGCTGCGTGTGCCTACTCCAGAAGCTGCGTGTGCCTAGATCAGGCGCTGCGCACCTACCACAGGCATAGCCTGTGCATACTCCGTGAGCGGTGAGCACCACTGCGAAGCGCGGTGTGCCACCTTGGTCTTCAGGCTCCGTGTCAGTACTCATTTATTTTTGTTATTTTTAAAAAAAATAATTGTAATTCACGTCACCCATCATCGTCTTCATTTTTTTATATAAATAACTGTAAATATCTTTTAAAATTTTAAATAAATTATTCGTTTTTTTTGTTGTTTAGTTGTTGTTAGGTTAGGTTCTTTTGTTTTTAATTGTCGCTTTACGACATCCTTCACATCCATACACCTACGCATACATGCTATTCGTATTTCATCAGTATGTAATTTGTATCTTAATATAATTTCCAAAACACACGAATTAAAAAAAACCGAGCGAAAAATACCGGTCAACCGGGTACTAGTAATAATAAACGAATAATATCTTTATTAAAGTCCACAAAAATATCCAGACCACGTCTGTGTGTGTGTGTGCGTGCGTGTGTGCGTGCGTGCGTGCGTGCGTGCGTGCGTGCGTGCGTACGTGCGTGCGTGGGTGCGTGCGTGCGTGCGTGCGTGCGTGCGTGTGTGTGTGTGTGAAATTGTTAATGTATTATTTTAATTGTTGTGAGTTTCCTAACGACATACGATTATTTTTGTGTGGGAGTCTGAGTAAGTGTGCGTGGCACAGATTTCCTTCGCAATAAATGACACAGTTTTGTATCGGAAAATAATGCCATGGTTACTCTCCTCCTGTATAGCTTTATAGATTTATTTGATTTTGTACATTACAAGAATACTAGTTCACACTAGTTCTTTTTAAATATTTTTTATTAATTTCTTTTTTCTTTCATCGTATCTAATTAATACCTTGCATCCTAGTAAGACTTGGATCAATCACGATCTACTGTCTAGCAGCCGCAGTTTAGTGTTAACTGATAACCGATATCCGGCACCCATAAATACGCCGTTGTAAGTTTATGTAAGGCGATATAAGGTCGGTCAGGACCCGTTTAGCTCATGCTTATCGGAAGAACATTCTCAACAGGAAAACCTATTTAGATTATGTTACCTGCTAATATTTGCTTATATTACTTGGTTTACGTAGCTTGTGTAACCGAAATTGATATCTGTATGTTCCTCTGCCTATAAATTAATCCTTCTTAGTCGTTATATGTGCATTAATATAGCAATTTTATCGAAAATTGTTATAATTAAATCAAGGACATATATAAAATTAAATATTTATGCACAACGGAAAGAAAATAAGAAAATGAATAAGGTTCGGTTAACGAACGCGCATTAGGAGCATTATTAGCAGCCAAATTATGTACGAGTAACTTCAAGAGCAGGCAAGATGCACCTAAAAATGATCATCTTTTATGCCGATTTCAAAAAACGATGATATTCTCAATTTGACTGTACATGTGATTTTGTATTTAAACGCGATACCTTTGGTCTTACGGTTTCATTAACGTCAACATCATCATCATCATTATCATTAAAACCCTTCACAAGTCCACTGCTGGACATAGGCCTCCCCAAGGAATGCCACAAAGTACGGTCCTGAGCCACCAGCATCCATTGACTTTCTGCATGTCTACTCCATCTAGGGGGGACGCCCTGCACTTCGTCTACCCGTACATGGCTTAAGATCTTGTTATTATTTCGCGATATCTTTGGAAACTAGCCGTGATTACTCAAAAAATATATAACCCACACTCTTGTCAAATATGACTTAAATGCGATAATCTTAAGCAGACGTTGAAGTCGATAGAAATAAAAGTTACAAGCAAAGCAGAGCATGCGTACTGCCACTGAATACCAATCCGTACATCTAATATCGATATATCAAACGTATAGCTTTTTATGAGATGGATCCATTTTGCTTAACCACTTGCAATTACATACCGGTTTTCAATGCTTTTGCTGTGAAAACTTCTTTAGAAGCGTTGTGATTTGAAACGATAAAAGGAAAAAGCGACACTAAAAAGTGACAAACATACGTATACATCTACAGGATATAGCCAGCGAGAGAATGAGATAGAATACAGTATACAGTGTTTATTATAAATTTATTTATTTTTAAATCACATAAACCCTACAATTATTCTACTTCTGATACTCTGCATTCGTCTCATTCCCTCAAAGTTTAGTTTTCTGAAGTTTTCACTTCTATCGCGTGTGAAATGCACAAATGTATTTTTTATTATTAAATAGGCTAAACTTCAAGGATAACCATTAAATTAAAAAAATTCACCCTTATGTGTGAAAAATAGGAAGCAATATAGACAAGTGACATTTTCATTTCTAGTGACCCTATTGTTGCGCGCCTAAGTTGCCGTCATGTACCCCGAACTAGCGCCATCTAGTGTCGGGGTCGAAAGCGAGAGGAGCTTTCCAGAAAATGACACCACTAATCTTTCAACCGACAGCGCCATCTAGTATCGAAACGAAGAACTAAGCTTATAGAAGCCCGAAACTCGAACTTTCGACGCCTAGTCGATTGGCGCGCGTATTTACTTGAATATTCTGGATGTTTCGTTGATAATGTATATTTAAAGGTGCTGCAAGATGCGATCGGGGAAGTATTGAATTTGGCGAGACAAGCGAAGCTTCGGAGCGGAATAAAGTGAATTAGTGTGATTAATTATTAGTGTTTTAAATTTTAATTAGTGTAAAGTAAATTAAAGTGTTAATTTCGGTAATTCAATCGGCAGTTTTTATTGTCACGAACCTCAAGCTCGTAACACTATCATTCAAGTATTGAGTCGTTATACGATTCGAGTCGCTCATTTAAATGTATCATCGATTTTCAGTACTCTGTGATCTGTGAAACCTGCTATAATAATGTATGTATGTATGTATGCTAATAATGTCAGTAGTCGGACATTACTATAGTCTTCAATCGTTAGTCCTGTTAATCGTTTGATCTGGAACGATGAAAAAATTAAATTGCAATCATCAAAACTTAGATGCGATCCGGGTCATATTGCAGCATTGATTGCAGCTAAATTAAGAAACTGAGATCTAATTAAATTTAACAGTGTGCCAACACTTTGAATCATGTTCGAATGCTTATTAAAATTAATTTATATATAAATTATATTTCTACAAGTTTAACGGAACATTACGGCAAATAACTAGATACAGGCAACCCTAACATTTTACACTAACTAACATTCGTACACTTTAAATTAATTGCTTTAAGTTAGCCAATTTGTCGTTCTCGTAAGCAGGGCGAAATAACGCAGCTCAATTTTATTTATTTCCTCCTGTATTAATTGCTAGAGCAAAATCTTAAAAAGCATCAGTCCCATCGACACACAGTTTAGCAAACACATAAACTTCTGAGGGCTGAAAATACATCCTAATTGTGGCTCATTCAAAGTGGACCGATTGCAGTCGGCTTCCGACACTGGTGCACTCTGGCGGTAAACACGAAATGCTCTAATTAAGGTAAATGATGTTTATAATTAAAATAACACTCATAGCTCTTGGACCGGAAATCAAAGCGAGATTCCGAATTGCTGACGCGTATAACGCCGCCACTTTACTTTGTGTACTGTGAGTTGTTTCTCTATATGTCTCTTTCAGTTTAGGGTTGTGCGAAATTAATTCAATTTTGTATTATTTCATCACACAAAAAACTAGAAAAAGGTTTTATCTAATTTTTTTAAAGATAAAACTCGTGTCTGTGAAACCAAAATTACCGCTAATTTTAAGCCATGCGTAGAATACAACAGCCGTAGTATTCTTATAGCAACTGTATTTATGAATCAATCCAAAATCTCACCCTGCTAATGTCGTAACATATGCAACTTGCTGCAAATATAGCTGGAGAAGAACAGCACTCTCACAGAATACCAGCGCAAAATAGCAGCGTAATGCTGCTGTGTTTCGTATAGTGGATGTAGAAAACCGGAGACACTTTTTAATGGAAACGATGCGTTTCATCTTAGTCTGCAGGGGTGACAACGCATCTGCATTTTGATTCGTAATGGAGGCTAAATTGTCTATGGGCCACATGTGGATCTACTTACTAGTCGCTGGACTTGCTCGTTTGTCACTCTAATCCTAATTAAAAATAAACAAGCATCAAGCTGCAAATACAAGAAACGTTTACTTTATAAAAATTATAATTATATTCTTTATTAACAGTAGTTCCTTGGAAAATAAAGTATGATACCTTTATTAAAAAAATTAAACTTTACCTCCAGAGTCCACAGTTGGATTTTCTTCTGTATCGTGGCAGCGTTTTAACATTTCACAATTATTTGTAAGCCATACCAATGAATATGAATATATATCACAACCATATATGAATAAAAGGTAAAAAAATAATAATTTTGTCCTATGTTCAAAACAAATGGATATATAATATGCGCTACGGAGCCGGATTTTAATATGTAGCTTGAAAACATAAATCAGACAAAATACGTACGAAGGTTTTGTATTCTATGTTGTTTAGGCACACACTCCTTAAAAACCTTTTTTTTAATAATTTTAGTTTATATTTCGACTATAAAATTAACACGGCTGAAATTATTTATATTGGAGTAGGGTACCTACGCAAAACGTTTATCACAATTTTCGTAAGGAATGCAAGATACATTGGACCTTTATTGGTGTTATTTTTTATATATTTGTAAGTATTAATTAAATTAAGGACTAGAAACCCAGCCCGGCTTCTTTAGATTTAGGAAATATTTTTGCTTTTTTCAAAAAAAAATCATAGGTAGTACGATAATAATTATATAAATTAATTAGCAGTGTCTTTTTGTAATAAGTATAGATAATTGTGGGTTGCTGCATTGAGAAAATTTTAACAAAGAAGTCGGTTCACCGGCAGCTTGTTAATATGTTAGGTAATAAGGAAACGCCATTCTACTAAATAAATTACAATAAAAAAATTATAAAAAAATTTAAAATGATTCAAATAATTTAATAAAAATTCAATTATGCTACCTATAATAATATATTAAATGTCAAATCAATTAATAAATAATAACAATTATAATAGCCGTATTCCATATTCAATGTGTGTATGTTCATATAATATAATGAATGTGAATATTAAATAATTATTTAGCAATAATAATAATAAAACAAAATAAATGTTCCTCCTTCATAATATTGCTGTGCCCATGAGGGTCTATAGAGATACCATAACTATGTAACACCTTTTGTAACCTATGGAATGCAATAAAGTTATTGAGTATTGAGTATTGAGTATTGAGCTTTGTAAGCTTTTTATGAATAAAACAAAAAGTTGAAGCACAAGTTACATTTTCCGTATCAAAATATAATTTGCGTGCTAAATCGTGCAGAGTCGTAAATTCCGAATGAAATTTGTAGGAAGGCAAGAAGCACCGTGGAATTATATACGGGTACATCGAAATCACTTAACTAGCAATAATTAACTTTATTTACATTTAGCCTACAGGCATTGCACAACCCTTTGTGAGGGTAGTGACACACAAAATGCGATTAAAAAAGAGTGAGACTTACAGTAGTCACATATGATGTGTAACATCTGCCATCATACTTGGTAATAAGCAACATTAACATTGTATACTGAAAAGCTATTTCTTTAATCCAAATTAAAAATATAAATTCAGCAGCGACAGCAACTAATCTCAAAATTTATAAAAGCTAAATTCTAAAATATTTATTTGTATAATTATTCACTATTATTCATTTGCATTTATAACTATGATATGCACTTTTTTGACACTTAATATCGACAGCAAATACATTTATTAATAATTTATATATATAAATTAGTTTATATAATAGCACGCTTTACTACCACCGCGTGCGCTCATTGGTCGAATCAAATAGCGCGCTCTTCCCCTTGCTTTCCGTTACATACTTCCGTTCCTTTTCACGAAATCACTCTCACAGATTGCGAGAAAGCAAGACGAAAGACGTAACATATTAAGAACAACGCTGCTAATTGTATTGATTGTTTTAATAAGCAAGTTAAGCTACAGTTTATAAACGTCTCACAGCTGGACATAAGCCTCCTCTTATTTTTAAAAGGAGTTTTATAGAAATTTAATGAACAAACTTAACGATGATAACAAATTTCCTAGGTAACATAATATATACACCATACGTCTACTAACTGCAGCTTATTTGAAGCAAACTTTTCAAATTAAAGGAGCTTAAGATTCGCACCCATATCTCGACAAAATGTCAACAGCGCATTCTTAAATTCTTCCGCCAATTCTCAAGGCGACATGTTGTTTGGAATACCACATATTGACTTGTGAAGTAGAGGGCAGATTAGATAGAGGCAAACCAGCAGCCAAATGGAGTCATTTAGGTCACAATATCACCAATAAAAAAATTTGAAAAACTGTTTTTTTAATAACTTTTAAACGGTTTTAGCAACCCAATTCCAAAAACTAATCAGCTTTTAACCTTGAAAAACCACGTCAATCGCCGCCGGTTCGGTCAAAATCGGTTGATTCGTTCGTGAATATCTCGTTAACGAAAATTTTTAGAAAAATAGATTTTTTTTAATTACTCCGACATTTCATATACAACGTCATAATTTGCTGAAATTTGGAGCGCTTTGCGGTTGCTTAGCTACCTATCAATGAGCAGAAACATCGACTCTAATACACACCTACAGAAAATGCGGTCGTGCTTAGCTACCTGTCAATGAGCAGAAACATCAATCTAATAACAACTAAAGAAAAACTGCGGTTGCTTAGCTACCATGTCAAGTGAGCAGAAACATCAACCTAATAACAACTAAAGAAAAACTGCGGTTGCTTAGCTACCTCGTCAATGAGCGGAAACATCAAACTAATAACAACTAAAGAAAAACTCCGTTTGCTTATCTACCTGTCAACGAGCAGAAACATCAATCTAAGAACAACTAAAGAAAAACTGCGGTCGCATACCTGTCAGTGAGCAGAAACATCAACCTAATAACAACTAAAGAAAAACTGCTGTTGCTTAGCTACCTGTCAATGAGCAGAAACATCAACCTAATAACAACTAAAGAAAAACTGCGGTTTCTTAGCTACCTGTCAATGAGCAGAAACACCAACCTAATAACAACTAAAGAAAAACTGCGGTTGCCTAGCTACCTGTCACTGAGCAGAAACATCAATCTAATAACAACTAAAGAAAAACTGCGGTTGCTTAGCTACCTGTCAATGAGCAGAAACATCAACCTAATAACAACTAAGGAAAAACTGCGGTTGCTTAGCTACCTGTCAATGAGCAGAAACATCAACCTAATAACAACTAAAGAAAAACTGCGGTTGCTTAGCTACCTGTCAATGAGCAGAAACATCAACCTAATAACAACTAAAGAAAAACTGCGGTTGCTTAGCTACCTGTCAATGAGCAGAAACATCAACCTAATAACAACTAAAGAAAAACTGCGGTTGCTTAGCTACCTGTCAATGAGCAGAAACATCAACCTAATAACAACTAAAGAAAAAACTGCGGTTGCTTAGCTACCTGTCAATGAGCAGAAACATCAACCTAATAACAACTAAAGAAAAACTGCGGTTGCTTAGCTACCTGTCAGTGAGCAGAAACATCAACCTAATAACAACTAAAGAAAAACTGCGGTTGCTTAGCTACCTGTCAACGAGCAGAAACATCAACCTAATAACAACTAAAGAAAAACTGCGGTTGCTTAGCTACCTGTCAGTGAGCAGAAACATCAACCTAATAACAACTAAAGAAAAACTGCAGTTGCTTAGCTACCTGTCAATGAGCAGAAACATCAACCTAATAACAACTAAAGAAAAACTGCGGTTGCTTAGCTACCTGTCAATGAGTAGAAACACCAACCTAATAACAACTAAAGAAAAACTGCGGTTGCTTAGCTACCTGTCAATGAGCGGAAACATCAACCTAATAACACTCGAGAAAAACTGCGGTTGCTTAGCTACCTGTCAATGAGCAGAAACATCAACCTAATAACAACTAAAGAAAAACTGCGGTTGCTTAGCTACCTGTCAATGAGCGGAAACATCAACCTAATAACAACTAAAGAAAAACTGCGGTTGCTTAGCTACCTGTCAATAAGCAGAAACATCAACCTAATAACAACTAAAGAAAAACTGCGGTTGCTTAGCTACCTGTCAATGAGTAGAAACATCAACCTAATAACAACTAAAGAAAAACTGCGGTTGCTTAGCTACCTGTCAAGAGCAGAAACATCAACCTAATAACAACTAAAGAAAAACTGCGGTTGCTTAGCTACCTGTCAATGAGCGGAAACATCAACCTAATAACAACTAAAGAAAAACTGCGGTTGCTTAGCTACCTGTCAGTGAGCAGAAACATCAACCTAATAACAACTAAAGGAAAACTGCGGTTGCTTAGCTACCTGTCAATGAGCAGAAACACCAACCTAATAACAACTAAAAAAAAACTGCGGTTGCTTAGCTATCTGTCAATGAGCAGAAACATCAAATTAATAACAACTAAAGAAAAACTGCGGTTGATTAGCTACCTGTCAATGAGTAGAAACATCAACCTAATAACAACTAAAGAAAAACTGCGGTTGCTTAGCTACCTGTCAAGTGTGGCAACTATGATAAATATCAGTTTGTGAGACAATCTATGTGGGAGCCTTATGTTCCAGCAGTGAACTTTTGATAGGATGTAACGTTAACGGTAACAGTTAAATTCAAATATTTATTAATATTACAAGTAATTCTATTAGATATTTTAATGTAAAAGCCCTGAACTGATAGTGTACCTGTAGCTTTCTTTAACTTACTAATATAATACTACCAATATAAATCGTTTTTACATTTAATTATACATGCTACATTATCGGACGACTCTATAGATTTTTCAAAGTTATAATAATGTTATATAATGGTCACAGGGAGATATATACTATTGTCGCTATGAAAGTAATATTTATATATTTGGTCAGAAGATCGTCACTGAGGGCATTGAAATTAATTTTGCAGTAGCAGCCAATACTATTTACATTACACGTCTAGCATGTTTTTATCATCATATTATCGTGAAAGTAATCTACGATGACCTATCTTTACATGTAGAAACAAAAGAACATGTACAATAAGTGTAGTAGGTAGTCAAGTGCTGACTAAAACGTTTTAAAACTTTAGATCTTTTAAAATGCATTCAGTGTGTCACAACTTAAATCAAGAAGTTCCGCCGGACGTGTAATTAAAACCATCCTCTACTGATTTATCGCGTCCACAATTTATTCCTTTATCTTTGTTCGGACCACTAATATATCTTTATTCAGTGGAGTTTTCCAGATAAAATTAGCGAATTTGTTCATCGCACCGCCTCCCCTCCTTCTTTGCGCTCTGTTTGGTTAAAGGGTTACGAGGAGCATTTATAGAATTGTTTTAACGTTAGAAATTCTGTTAGTGCTTTAAATTATGTTACTTCGTTATATTGTTTTGTAAGATTCTTAATTTATAATAGTAATAATTACAAATTCAACACTTATTGGAACTCTCGTATCTTTATCAAGCTTAATATGGTTTCAAATTTAACTTCCTAGTAATCAAACCGTAGTTATGTTAAAGTATCGTAAATATTTCATTTTGCGAGCATAATTTCAATAGGGTTTCTACGCTACGCTTCAGTGTGGGTTAGCAGGCTAATATACCGAAATATATTAAATTTTTTGACCTGTATGTTTAACCTCACGATTTGTTCTCAGTCATTACAGTAGTTTAGTGGAGCCGTAGTAGCTCAGGGACTAAACGCTCACCGTAAATACTAAAGCATACGAGCAACCCGGGTTTGGTACCCGCGGGCACCAATGAAAAATGTGGGCACTTAAATTTCACTTTTAAGTGATGATTAATCATGTGCTCGACGATGAAAGGAAACATTGCGAAAAAACCGACTTATCTTAGAATATATATATATATATATATATATATATATATATATATATATATATATTATATATATCACACAAAAAGGGGGTCGTATATAGGTTTCAACTTTAATTTTACTTAAGTAGTACCTATTGGCTCAGGAATCCAACTCTAGTCGTTTATATTCTAATAAAGTGAATCTCAACAGCTCATTCAATGACCGTGTATTTACTTATGTGACATGAGCTCTAATAATTATTATGGCTCCGTGGCATTTGAAACACACAAGTATTTATAGATTTCTTTTATAGGATTGGGTGACAAACGAGCACACAGTCCACCTGATGGTAAATGGCTGCTGTGGCACATAGACATCTACATCTATCCTCGATTATAAATCAAAATGCAGATGCGTTGTCACCTGTGAGGACTAAGATGGAATGCCTCTTTTCCACTAAAAAAGGTCTCCAGTTCTCTACACTCACCATACGAAACACAGCAGCATTAAGCTACTATATTTCACGCTGGTATTCTGTGAGAGCGTGGTCCTTCCCCGGTCGAGCCGACCCATTCGTGCTACAACAATACTACTAATATAACTGCAGCATGGCTCTACCAAGTATATGTGTAATTGTAGTGTACATATAATTGTATATAATTGTATTGTACATATAAACTTGTAAGCATATGGCTTAAGAACAAATAATTGTTCCGGGTCTGGATGTTTGTCCTTGTAAATTTTATGTATGTAAATTGCTCCCACGATACAAGAGAAAATCATAGTGTGAAGGTAACTTTTTTCAACAATAATAATAATAATCAGCGCTTAAAATTAGAAATTCGAGTATAAATAGCCTATTGTAAAATTAATATTAAAATTAATATTTTGTAATAATATTCACCGAGAATTATTAATTTGATGAGAAATCATATTACTAAATAGGCAGTCAATTAATTAATTAAAATTCATTTGTTATTTTAAACTCAAAGTTAGTGGGTATGATAATCAATGATTTTAATAAATTGAAATTGTATGAATTATTAATTACGTAAATTAGGCTCTGTTTAATGAAATTAAAATGAATAGGTTTTTATTTGTTGGCCTAGTTTCAGTTGTTATAAACAGAAGAGAAATATTCTACAGCGTACAATAAGATATGAGCTGAACACAGAAGGAGTAGCTTGTTGTTGTGGATTACCTTCCCAAATTTAATAACAGGTCTTACAGATTTAGAGACGTGGTACAAGTAGCTTAAATAATAAACGCTCACTTTGAATTCTTATAGTACTTACTAGAAAAACAAGTTCTATTCTCGTCGGCACTATTGAAGTTGTAAATTGAAACATTACATAATTATTTCAAATGCTTTGCAGAAAATGACGACACCTTATGGAATCGTGCATGTCTAAATAATACAAAAATATTTTGTGGACATGTATAGTCTGCCGCATTGGCTTAACACAACCAGCCCTTTTTTTTCCCTATATCTCTTTCAAAATTCAGATAAGACATGTGCCCAGTATTTTTTCCGAGCATTTACTATTTAGGAAGTATCAATGCTCGCGCGTCAAAATCATGTCTAAAATACGATGTTTTGTCCAACCGGGCCTTAATCGATTTCTCGGGAAACGACTGAAGCCATTTAAACGACTTTTCGTTAAATAGGTTATATATAGGGTATATTTAAAGTGTCAGTTAGTTTTGTGTAGTGGTCCTATATGAACTTTAAGAAAATTTGCTATCCTAAGGGTAGAAAATAAGGGATGAAGATTTCAATGTAAGTATTTGACGACATTTTAGTTGTTACCATGACCTTGTGATACCGATAAAAAGGATAAAAAATATCTTTTACTAAGAAGCTAAGACTGACCCTAAAAAACTATATAGGATTAAATATTTCTTTAAATAGCTTCTAAAGTTGGTGCTAAGCTGCTAAGTCATAGTGTATTACGGACCGCCGACGTACCGGACCAAGTCCGCATCTATACTTTAGTACTTAAGGTGAAGTGCGCGCCAAAAGCAGATTTTTTACGCTTTTTATGTATGAACTGTTCGAACTGGTCGACCCGCGCGCTATTTAATCGCACAATATTTATTTGACATTTCTTTTTAAAATGATATATACTCTTTTATCGAAAAATAAACTCATAATTGACTAACGTATTTATTGGTGAGCCTGAATTTAATTGAAATTGTTTTCATTACATTCGAATAAAACTGCTTTTTTACTTAGTGGACGTACCTAAAATTATAGATTGTGAGGAAACTGCGATCTTTTTCTATCGAGCAAAAATGTGTCAATCGTGTTTTGGCTACCATAATTCACTAATAAAAATCTCTAACTTTCATAATAAATTAAAAAAAATGTGAATTCGTAGTTTTTAATGACAAAAATTGCACTTTTAAAGCGTGAAAAATCTGCTTTTGGCGCCCACATCACCCTAAGTAAATCAATGTTATTTAAGCAGTAAAGTACAGATGTTGGCGTGGTATGATAGTATCACAGAAATCGTAATAATATTACTATTTCTGTGGATAGTAGTGAGTAATAAAAAACAAACTTTTAACAAAAAGTAAAAATCGAATCAAAAACTAATAAACATAAAATAATTTTCCATGAGCTGTGGTAGCTCAGATGGTTAGCGTTCACTGTAAATTTCACAGTACGCGAGCAAACCAGGTTCGATCCCCGCCGGCACTAATGAAATTGTTAATTGCAATTTTAAGTGCTGATTTACCACGTGCTCGGCGGTGAATGAATACATTGTGGGGAAACCATGCAGGTTTCCTGAGTCTCTTAGTCTGAGAAATAAGAAAAAATACACACATGATTTTTTTTATTGTGAACATCAATGTTGGTTAAATACACAAAGTACATTACACGTTATATTTAAAAGTATCGATCCACCCAAACTTCATCAGTGCCAATTAGATTTAAGATACTTTTGGTGAATCCAAATATGTATGCCTTAAGCGCTCATGTTATACGTTATTTTTTTAAAGTATTTAAATACACACGTTTCCACAAATAACCTTCTTACTATTATTGCTAATTTACCGATAATTTTATGTCAAACGTCAATAAATATTTTTTGGAGAACCCAAAAGTGCATGACTCACATATGAACGTCATAAATGTAGTAAAAAATTAAAAAGAATAGAAAATATATATTTTTGATTTTACTATGTTATTATTATTGAGACTCAATTTTTTATAATTGGTAATTGAAAAAAACATTTAACATAATTATCTTAAAACAACCAGAAATTAACTTTAATATTACTTTAATTTTTAGATACTTGTACTCAGGCATTATCGTAAAAACTAGTCATTTTTACCTAACTCGTTAATAAATTATTTTCTCATCAACTTTATTTCGTTTTCAATTTTTGTTTCGTTTAGTCATAGCCAGTATTTTAATTAACCATTCACCAAAGTACACCTTCAGGTTTCTCCATAAAGTCTAAGATGTATAAGTATACCTTTTTATATATAAATCCTACGTAATTTTAGCGAAAAAATGTAATGAAAATCTGTGATTATAATAATAGTAATAATATCTTGTCTTGGTCAAGTATGTATCAAATTTGGTTTTTGGAATATTTTGTATTCCTACAGTAACATCAACATCAACTCACGAAGGCGCAGCGGCCGAGCCTGCAGTTTGTGGATCGATATTTATAATTTGTTTCATTTCAACGCTGCTGGAACACCCAAAATTTCGGAATTTCTCAGACGAAATAAACTTATTACAACTAAAAAAACAAAATTAAACAGCCATTTACTTTCCATGGCTTACCACATGAAAATGAAGAGATTATAAAATAGATCGAGTTGAACAATTGATATTTTCAAAAGTTTTCGTGGTTACCCCACTAAGTCGCAATGCGGACTTGATAAATCGACTCCATAAGCCACTATATCACTTTTTAGTGTAAAAATAGCAGTTAATTGATTTAAAAATAATATGCGGTGTGCTCAGAGGAATTGTTCGGACTAATTCCAGTCGCTCAATTTCACCATCGCACATTATAATAAGTTCAACATTCATTTATCTGTCTAACAATGTGCTTTTTATATAATTTATATGCTTAATATGATTGTTAAATACGATTTAATGCGACAAAAAGTTGGATTCCTGATTTTTAGGCGCTTTAGTACAAACCTGCGCGCTTTGCGCTTAAGGCGTGCAATTTTGAAAACATGTGAAGTTCGCCAACACGCATTAGGGCAGCTGCGCAGCGCGGCGGCTTGTGCCTAGGAGTGGGACGTATATAGCCTGTAGGTAACTTTATCTTTCATTTTCCATTTTTATTTTTTACTTAAGTAGTAATATTTTTAATTTACTGTAGTATAGTGTGTAGTTGTATTATACGTTTAGTATTACGTATATATTTAATGATCAAATTATTAAACCGCTACTTATGACCGTATATGTAACCACAACAATTTTTTTTATATAAGAGGGGGAAAACAAGCTTTTAACATTTAGATTTTCTTAATATGAGAATGCTTTATACGCAAATTTGGTTAACTGCATTTAAAACATTTTCAAATGTAGGACCGAAATTATAGTCCTCAGATAAAAGTTATTCATACGATAAAATTCAACAACAAAATAGTTCAATTATCTAACGAATGAAAACAGACCCTTAAACGTCTTCATAAATTAGTCACAGATATAAACATACAATAAGATCCTTCTTGACCTGGTAAGACATGCAGGAAGTCGATGGATGCAGGTGGCTCAGGACCGTGCTTTGTGGCATTACTTGGGGGAGGCCTATGTTCAGCAATGGTCTTATGAAGGGTTGTAATGATGATGATGAAAGTATTTTAATGTTGTTATCAATAAAACGGGGTATTAATACATTAATCGAGAAAATGTTTCTGTAAAGTTTTCAGGGAGGAGATTGGGTGGGTGGATGAGTGTATTTTGTGCGGGGGTTTTAGGTGGACTTGTGAAGGGGGGTGAAAGTATTTTAATGTTGTTTGGGTATTAATACATTAATCGAGAAAATGTTCTGTAAAGTTTTCAAGTGTGATGGATGCAGGTGGCTCAGGGTCGTGCTTTGTGACATTCCTTGGGATTATGCCTATGTTCAGCAGTGGACTTATAAAGGGTTGTAATGATGATGATGATGATGATGATGATGATGAAGCTCCTTGGGCTTGAGCAGCATCTAGCGCGCGGTGGTTCGTATCGTCGGCGACCGAGTTCTTTATAATCGGCTTGACTCATAGGCACTGCGAAAAGATTCTCTTTGCGCATTCTGTCGCTCTACCACGGGGTGTGCTCAGAGGAATTGTTTGGACTAATTCCAGCCGCTCAATTTCACCATCGCACATCCCAACAAAACTCGCGATACCATCCGTATCATTTGAATAATTGGCAGTTCACCACTGTGCGATTTGCAAGAAGTTTCCTTCCTTGCACAACTTCCTCGTGGTATCGACTACAACCAGCGATTTTTCCGGACTGATATAACAAACATATTTGCAATTCCCCTGGACTGCAGTTGTTCATGGGCGATGGTAGTCACTTACCGTCAGGTAAGCCGCTTGCATGTTCGTTTGCCCTCTCTTATAGAAAAAATCATAAGGATTCGTTTGAAAACGTTTTTTTATATATACATAGGTTAAATAATAAAAAATTCTTTCATCATAAAAATACGTTCCATTTAAGCGTACGCTATTACATCACACAAATAGTCAAAGGCAACTTTGAAGCATTTAATTTCCTATTTACCACTACTACAGTAGCAGAAAATCCACTCCTAATAAATCTAGGGGGCGATTTATTACGTTTTTCATAAAGCGAGCCATGTTAGGTTTTAGCTGAGCTCGATAAGGAGATTAATAATTCACAAGTTTACGGTGTTTAGTGAGGCATTGTTGCATGGCGGCGCGCTATCGGCGGGATCTCGCGGCGGAATGGCAGCGTATAAAATGCATCTAGAGTGAAGGTTGCCGTTGGCTATGTTGTTATGACACCTAATATGCATTTAGCACGCGATCCCGTGCGGTTTATTTTGTTCATGTTAATGTTATGTGGCAGGAAGCCTTTACATCGACGTTATTTTAGATTAATAAGAACGTTTGCATATTGAAACGTTACTCGAATTGAAAGCAATACGATTGTTAAAAACGTTTAGTTTTTTAACTGTATGTCATATGTTAATAGTATGTGCGAAGTTTTATGTTCCATTCCCGAAACAGCAACTAAATATTCGACGCAATGACCGTGTTACTTATTGCTTAATTGATGAAATTCTAACGGAGAGAATAAATTATATTATGTGAAATAAAATTTAAAAATAAAAACTTAGCATGCTTCATTCCCTTCATTTATATGTGTTTTAGAAATCCTACTCATCTTTTGGTTCATTTACCTATGACCCCTTTTACGATATCCACGAGACGATATGTAGTAGTGGATATTTTGATTCATTTATATTAGACAATAACTTGTTATTAAGTTCAATTTTTTAATTTAATTGTTAGTTATTCGAATTGGTTCATGACAATTTAGAGCAATGTTGATTTCCGGTTGCGCTCGCCGCCGCTGGGCGCTTGCTGTTAATTAATGGCGGCTTGCATTTAAATTATAAAAGCTATAACTTAGTTTTTTTTTTTAAATTAGATTTAATAAGATTCGAAAATATACAATTTACAGACTTTGCGCAAAGCATCCCAAGGGTGAAAAGGGAATTTATTATAGGTTCGTTGTAACCTCTAAGGATTACGACGAAATGCCCTTTTTGGCCTTTAGAATACCTTCTTTGTCTTAAGTTTCGCGCAAATATCCATGGAATTCAGTAGCCACTTACCATCAGGTTGACTGAAAGTTCGTTTGACACTTCACTTTAATAGAAATAAAAATTCCAAATGATTGATGGAAATTGTCTGTATTTTAATTCAAATACTTAAAGTTAAAGTTACAGCCTATATACGTCCCACTTCTGGGCACAGGCCTCCGCTCATTTCAGAGATGGTTTTAGGGCAAGGAATTGCCCGCCGCGCTGACCCAATGCGTGTTGGCGAACTTCACATAACTTCCAAAAATTTTTTTTCTTATTTCTCAGACACGCGGTTTTCCTCACGATGTTTTCCTTCACCGCCGAGCACGTGGTAAATCAGCAGTTAAAATTGCAATTAACAATTCCATTGGTGCCGGCGGATCGAATCCGGTTCGCTCGCGTACTATGAAATTTATAGCGAGCGCTAACCATCTGAGCTACCATGGCTCAAATACTTAATTCATAATATTATGCTTAATAATTATACGTATACTTCGTTGATATTCTTTATTAATTTTATTTTTTTAAGTTGATTACAATTTGTTTACAACAAATTACCGGGAAATCATCTTATACCAACGCATAGAACTTTATCCAGTAGGTTACAGTCGTTTACAGTAATAAAATCTATTAAACCATAAAAAAATTGAAACTAAATTACTAGTACAGAAAGTATGAAAGCTGCACTTATTGAAATTGTATTCTAGGAGGTACTAAGAATTATATTATGTTAGTTAAAGGTACAAATTCAAAAATGTACATCCGACAAGTCACTCTGACAAACCCTGAGTCACACTAATTAAGTACATATTTGCACGACAACGCCACGGTCCATTAATCAATTTTTGCATTTTTAATTCGCCCCTCGCCCCGTGAATTTCATTCCCACTGTTGTTTCAACATTTTAAATTTTAAACTCGCGGCCAGGGCCTCAAAACGCGCATTTCCAAGTAATTTACAATTTATCATGTACGCCAGCAAATGAGCAAATATTTTTCGTTTGTTAAGCCACTTGTAATTAAATATATTAAAATTTTATTTCAAAATGTGGTTTGCAATCTGTTTCACGCCGAGCTGACTTTTCATTTTAACGCACATATTTTACATTTTCTATTTATTGTTATAAAACTGGTACATATCCACATATTACAGAATTAACAATGTTTAATATGACTTCGATCAGCAAATATTTTTAATATAGCATGTTATTTGCAATATCTCAATACAGATATCGAATTCGATTTTATACGAACAATTGAACGTTTAATAAAATGTAGACTGTTGTGAAAGTTTCCACTTTCATAGGTTGAAGTGTTGTTCACAGAGGCGAATTGAAATATTGGGTATATACAGGACTCAACAAAATACGTCAAAGCAACATTCGTAAAATTTTCGGACGTTCACGAGTTTCTGGTTTTTCAATAAAATATTTTATGTATCGTGTCTCCTATCGGTATAGATAGAATTGAGCATTTTATTTATTAGGATGACTTATGTATTTGTCAAATCGCTTTGATATTTTTATTAAACATGTTTTATGTGGTTAAAGCAAATTGCAGCTCATATAAATAAAGCTTTTGTTTCAACTATTCGTGCAACATTTCTGTTAAAATAATTAATAAGTTTGAAATATCGGCAATCGTTTCTTCTTATTTAACTGTTAATTTTATTGACAAATGCATCCACTAATAATCTCGTTATCTTGCCCTATCTTTTTCTTCAAGTCCATATCGAGACTGGTACTGTTTTGTTATCATCATTATCATCATCATCATTACAGCCCTTCACTGCTGAACATAGGCCTCCCCCAAGGAATGCCACAAAGTTATCATATTCTATCGTTTTCACAATTTGTGTACGTTTAGTTCTTTCGCCATCTCTTTCGACATGTTAGTTATAGTTGTGTTAATTTTTATTTTTTTTTATTTCATATTTTCTGTTTAAATAATATTTTCTATATCATGATACCTATTTTCAATTTAAACCTTTTCCTTTGTTAAAATTTGCTCTAAGCATACGATTTCGGTATAATTGGAGCCACTTCCACATTTGGTAATATTCGTAAAATTACCACACTTATGATGGGCAGTTGAAGTCCAATTTAATAGAAGTCTGACCTTCGACCACGAAAAATCACTTCCACAGTAGTATACATTTATATCTATATCACACTGGGACAGTTGATATTCGCTCTACTAGAACTCAGATCTTCCATACTCAAAGATTACGAAATCTATGAGATAATTATGAATGATGAAATTATCAACGTTGCCAATTATTAATTACTATGTTGCCACCAACTAGAGGTGTTATTTATAAATGACATAAAATTGACATTTATTTTAATTAATAATAAATAATTAAAGAAATAAAAATATAGTCAGAATGCTAACACCTAAAATAATCAATACAGATCTCTTTATTTATGTAAAAACAAAGAGATCACTTCAATTCTTCAATCCATATTTGTTGTAATGTCGATCGTTTAGTATGCTTGAACACAAATCATTGAGTATGTGAGACTATAAAATGTGCTACACAGTTTTCAAAATCAGCCATCAGAACACTACCAATATGGTAACAAAATAAAATTGCTTTTTTCCATAAAGTTTTAAAACTAATTTAAGTTATTTTTAACTAAAAACTTAAAACTATACACATCTTTATTTACACACAGCTAACTGGTACTGTAAATGGTAGGTGTCGTGAGTTTTTGAGTAAAATAGTAATTTCATGGTGCTTGGTAAGGCTATGTACAACTTTCAGCGAGGTATTTTACGAAATAATTTTTTATCTTTCCTACGAGCATCGTTGGGAAGTACGCTTGTAATGGTAGGCATATGTAATATAACAAGTAAGCATAATTAGATAACGGCTTACGTTGTTCGTAAAAGGAAATAACATCTCAATCAAGTTCTTAAAACTTTTTAAATGATTTAAGGATTTTAGAAAGTTAATGACAAATTTATTAAGTTTATTTTGTTTATGTTTCCGTATCTGTTAACTCATTATTATTGTACCAAAAATATTCAACGCAGAGCAGTCTCTTTTTTATTACCGCTTTTCATTTTTTTGATGCGGGGTCCTCTCTGTAATTGATAAAGGCAAAACGCGGCCACTACCCATGACGTGGTGTATTTATGCGAATTTAAAAGCTTCCGACTCGCAGAGTTTAAATCGAAATTAATCTCCGCTCATATAGAGTCGTCTATATACTTACGCTCATATACAGACGTTCTGTTAAATAAAATCAAGCAGTACTGTTCGTCATCTAAACGATCTGGTTGACGATCACTAAAAAAATATTTTATTTATTTTGTGTTTTTATCATCTAGGACAAATTTAACCACAAAAAATCTTTAAAATTTAAGCCTAAAATTGTAAAAATAGTACTTGTTTTCTGATGATTCATCGAAATACTCTGATTCATCGAAATACGATCTTGTAAAATATTTTTTCAGTAGGAAAACATAACTTTTGCATTATACGTATTAATTAGTCCATCCAATATTTACTATGCAAAATTCGCAGTAAATAATTTTTTATTAAATAGCTTCATTGACAAATATTAAATGTGCCTTCGTTATTAAAAATGTGTGTCATATTCTAAAAGATGGTTAAAAACTATGACATATTAAAATATTTTCGTAATTTAAGTTAGATACTCCAAAATACGATGCAAAGGTAAATCATCCAGACTAACCGACGCTAAACACCTTAATAATCACGACAACGTGATTCAACATAATATAGGTACAGTGATAACAAGAACAACTAAACTTCAATACGAAACACACATTTATATTTGTAGGTTGACGTCTCCTTAACGTTCAAAAGTAAAACCTATATCGCTTATATTAAGATATCAAAACATTTTCATAAATGTAAGGCTTAATTTGCATATGTATGTACGAACTTGGGCTAACTTAGAGCTGTCAAATTTGTTTAGCGGTAAGAGAGGGCCGCTTAAAGTTGCAAGGAAGGGCGCCGCCGGCGTATAACTAAGTGCTTACTTGCCTACAACTTACTAAATTGTAACATTTGTGTAGCAAAATAATGCCAAGATTTATGTGGGATGGCTTAAGTCGACTTTGATTACATATGGTTTTACTTACTATGCTATAGTTTCTTTATTAAACCTTAAAACTGAAACATTACAGTGAGTTAGCAAAGTTTTGACATCATATCGTAAGAATATCATGAAAGGAACCCTTATAATGGTAACGAGGCATTCCATCTTAGTTCAACGCAAAAACTCATCTCTTTTTAATAATTCTATAAAAAAGTAATTCCATAAAGTCATTATGTTCAGATACATAGCAAAGTTCGTAAAAACATGCAAATAGTTTTGACAATTTAAGCTCTCGTTTTCAGAAAATTCAGATAAAATCATTTCAGAAAAAAAATTAAGTTATTCACTAACGAAGGAATTTCAGAAAAGTGCTTTAGTACTAAGAAACCTCATAGAAATAATCGTTAGTTATCCAGCAGTCAGAACGGGAAACTGGCACGGAGAAATGATCGCGTTACACAATGAGCACTAAACGGGATTCCTTGGTCAAAGTTTAAGAGAAACCCTTCAGGTGTGACCGGGGGTTAATTATGAGTAAAAAACTCGATATGTTCGAACTAAATTGAAAATAAAAATGAAATAAAAAGTTGAATCAGAAAACATTTTTTCAGTTAATAAAGAACTTTTAGGAGTTCCTGTTTCAACGTATAGCGTAAGCTTAAAAAGTATTTTAATTAAAAGGTCGTTACCGCCATCTTTCGGAAGCTATAAAAATTTTGTGGTATTTATATCTTCGCCTCTTACGACATCCATGGGAGAAATTAAATGATGGATACTGATAGGAAGCTAACAACACAAGGCGATAATATATATATATACATAGTATTTTATGTTTAGCTAGCTGCTGCCTTTATTTAATAAGACATAAAATAAAAAGGCATGGTAGCAGTCTATATTTTTCTTATAGAATAGGGCGACAAACGAGCACACAGTCCACCTGATCGTAAGTGGATGCTGTGGCCCATAGACACATACATTTATCCTCAATTAAGAATCAAAATGCAGATGCGTTGTCACCCCTGCGGATTAAGATGAAATGCTTCGTTTCCAGTAAAAAGTGTTGACGTTGGAATTACGTGAGAGCGTGGTCTTTCCCCGGTCTATCCGACCGATTCGTGCCACAACCATAATATTTTGCTGTAACGTAGCTCTACCACGGGGGAAAATATATCCGTCTATATCCGTGTCACTGTCACAAGCCTCTTTTCATTACTTGGAAGCCTTTTGAATTAGAAAAGCAAAGGTACGGTCCGCCGAACCACTCTAGTGTAAATGGAAAACATCAAATGCACATATTATATATACTTTAAATTCCTCAGGTATAGTATCTTTGCCCTCGGATACGTGGTATATTAAAACTCAAATTACAATCAAGGGTTCGAAGCGGAATTTCCCATACACTATGGAATTCAAAGGGTACATTTAGCATCGAGTTACCGTGACTCTCTTAAGATATCGAAGCAGACTAGAAATCTTTATACAATAGGCAACATGTTTCGATTATGTTACATAAAATAGGGCGTGTTTCAGAGGTTTATCGCGTAATAAAGAAAATGGTTATGAGGTCCTACTTGCTTCGCGCCAAACTCTTTTGACATAAATTATTGGAAATATTATTTTACGCCGTTTGTAACAAAAATCTTGCTGCTTTTAGAATTCATTATTATATAGTAAAATAATAAAAGTGAAATTCCAGCGCAACTATATTTCTAAGTACGCACTTCGTAGAAAATTAGATGAATATGATAAAATTTATTTTGAGGTGAAAACGAAATCTAGAATTTTCCACTAGAGCAGGATATCGTAATCTTTTCGGTTTTTTAACCATCAAATATATATGACACCGATTATTAGCGGACACGTACAAAGGCTATTTTTTAATTTTAATTTTACAAGTTCTTCAGAAATTTTCCTCATTTAAAATTAACGACACAAATACACGTTGTTTTGAACACATTATTTTAAGATAAATAAAGTTACTGAAAACAAAAGCTCATCATATTATATAACACAAAATCAGTAAAGTGATAAGTGCCGCTATAGCGTGCGTCATATTTCATAAACTGCCGTAAGTTCGGCAGTTAACTCACACGTTTATGGCGCTGTTAACACGTGTTGACGCTCTATACTGTTTCTACCTACCCCGCGTTCCACTAAATCACCAAGAAAACAGCAAAAAACGTACGAAAGGTTCTTTTTTTAGTCGCGGATTAAACCAATATCTTTACAACAATTTCGTACTGAAGAATGGAGCCGTATTGAAAATTCGATAAGTTTTTATTTTGCGACGTAGACGACAAAAAAAAAATGAAAAAGTATCCGACCATATTTTCCGGTTTGCTGGGAAACGAGTCAAAACGTATTTACGTGCCGGACGAGAAAAATTTGGCCATGGTTTATCAGCTGCCTGCATTGTTACAGATTGCACACGTGGCGCCGAATAGGGGGACTGAATAGATAGAATGCCCAGTGGGGACGTAACTTAATTAATGTCCCAATGGTCTTTAACTTCATAATTTTGCATAGATTATAAGGCCGAATAATGGAAAATTAGGAGAATTTTACTTTCTATTGCTAAAATTTAATAAACATACCTTATACGAATAATGATGTATATTAACTTAATGTTTATAAAATATTTTTAACATGATCTTTGAAGAAATGTGGAAAAGTTAGTAAAAAAGACTAATATATATTTTGCCAACTATTTTGTAAATATAATCAATTTTAAATGTTATGAAAATTATAAATTCTAAAATCTAACTGTAGTAATAATTTATAGGACTGCTAATTTTAACGTATGAAAGTTCACTCTGATGAAAGAAAATAGAGACTGAGAATATTTTTCGCGGATCATTCCACTTAGATTATTATTTACTTAATTGTAATTACTAAATACTAATATGTAGAGTGACATAATCGTATTTTGATTAAGTCTTTTAAATAAAGAATATTTTTTTAAATATGTCTTCCAAATTAATACAAGATGGATAAAGTTCTGCAGGTATGTATAACAATATAGATTCGCAGATTCGATTGAATAAATTTTTTTGATTTCTTTTTTATGATTTCGGACACAAAAACTTTGATGTTGAATGAAATAACATAGCAACATCACAAAGCACCTTTGTGACCACAAACATATTATATTAGTTGAAAGTTAAACCGAACTCTTGCGAAATTTTCATAAGAGGTAGGGTAAAGCGTCGCTCGGGGCGACAGTAGCCTTCACTCGACATCACTTTGTACTATTAAACGGTCCTTTAGAGAAAACAAGGACTTGGATCTACTCGCTACATAGTGGACTACGCGACGGATCGAACACTGAGAACGTAAATTGTTTGAGATAATATTAAATTTTTTTGCTCATTTATTTTTATAAAAATCACATAGTGTACTTGATACATCGCACGTAATATTATCGTTGTGTTGAGGTACATGATCTCTTTTACTAATCTCTAATTAACAAAAATATAAAGTTTCAACGTCATCTCTGAGGAAATAGTGACACATTACACTTGACAAATCATATGTCTTGTAATTACGTAATAAAATGCTGTAACTTACGCTATCACTTCATGTAGGTAAACCTTAGAATAATAACTCACATTTTATGTAAGTTAAACTAACCCATGTTAAGGTAACGTATTGAACAAAATTTACTTAATTGCGAATCTAAATTAATATTTTTTATTAAGTGAAGATGTTTCATAACAAATAATGCATTCATAAATATATTATAACGAATATTATCAAATTTCACACATATATGATTTACTTTAAGTTTTCATACTTTAATTGTTTGATTTACTGTTAAGTACCTATATCAACCACTAAACAGAAGTTCAACCAATGTTCTAATTCTCTAGTCCTAATTCATGTTTCTTCTGAGTTAACGACGTACCAGTAGCCTTCCTTATTTAAATATGGGTACAGCTATTTTTTTAATTAAAAATTGTTTATTTCTTTAAAAATACCACACATTACATAGGTATGGGAGTAAGTGGGACATCCTTTTAAGTAATAAACCAATAGGTTTCATTGGCCACTTACCATCACGTAGAATGTTCGCTCGTCACTCTAATTGTATTACAAAAAGTTGTTCGTAGACATACAGCTTCACTACAAATATATTGGTTATACCTGTAATACCAGTTGTATTTCAATAAAGTGATAATAACGCAAAAAAGTATGACATAGAAACGCTATTAAAACTCATTAAATATTTTTAAACCAAACAAAAATTTTAACAAAAACAAAGGTGAGTTACGTTCTACATTTCCAGTCCGTTTAAAGACGTCACTGTGAATAAGACCAGTGAAGCGTACAAGGGACTTGACAGTATCATACCTAGAGGACGGCTGCTTTGTAGCGAGTACCGGACGCCAAATGAAACTTTATTGGACACTTTTCATTTGTTCAGAGGCCCTCGGCGTAATATTTTAGGATAAAATTGCCTGAAATAAATCATTTTGTGATCGTAAGCATCTTTGCTACGAAAATTCGTCTAATATTTTAAGTATTACATTTTTTACCAAGTCTATAGCATTTGATTTAAATTAAAGTTAAGCAAATAGTAGATATTTCTGGATTTGTGATACTTCTTTCAAGCCAGAATTTATGGTAAAAGCCATCAGTATGCAAGTTACTTACCTTACAACAATTGTTTGCCCTTTAACACTCACATTTTTAAATAAAATAAAGTAACAAAAATAACATTAGGAAGAATGCAATAATGTAACAATGCAAGATTTGCGAAATAAAGTTACTAAAACGTGGACGATTTCCGTTTTCGGACATATGAGGACGATTTCCGAAATGTGTTTACAATGATGGTCGCGCTACGTACGTATGCGACATATTTCATCATTGCAAAGAAATGCCTTCAAGTCCATAAAAATGGAATCACGCAAAACGGTACGCTTGTGTACAAAATTTAAAAATAATTTCTTATATTTCCGTAATGATGAATAAAGCAAAGTATACAATAAAGCACACAGTTCAACGGATATTAAATTAATGCTGTAGAAATCAGCATCTATTGCCGATTTGGAATCAAAACTTAGATGCATTATTACCGAAACCAGGACTAACAAAATACTTTGCCTCGTTACCAGTAAAATACTTATCTCCGGTTTTTGTAACTCACGGTAATAAAACTGCATGGTTGTGCTACTGTCTTACGCTGGTATTCTCTGAGATAAAATGCATTAGCATAAACTTAAGCTTCTGGTGACTTAATCTTTAGCCAATCAAAATAATTTGAAATTAAATGAATGATTTTTATTCAATATAGAATATTACATGATACTTATTGAAAGCCGTTTTTTTATTTAAAACTGGTTTGGAAAAAACCTCTGTCCTGGGAAGAACCAGCAAGAAACCTAGCGGGACTTCTTTTTAAACATATTATATTAATAATTTACTTTGTACAATTTTCAAATGAATTTTATAGAACCAGAATGGTGGTGATCACCTCAATTTCAGAAGTTATTTTTACTTATTTATTCTTTGATATTATTATAACCCTTTTTGTAGAATTTTTCTTCAATAAATCGATTAAACTTCTTTAATGAAAAGTATATACATTGCCCCTTAAATGTATTACTAATTCTGTGGAGTCCAGTAACTGGTATTACAAGGTTATGTATGTTCCTAGTGTTAAAAGTATGAACATCTTTATTTTCATGACAGCTTTTTTGTTTTTGTGTGCATACGTTATATTTTCACAATTATATTGCGATACCAAAGCTAATATGTTTATTTCTTTAAATTTTTCTCTAAGGGACTCCTTAGCTTAGCTTTCTCAACATTGGTGAGACTTCTAATCTTTCTTACAGCATATGCTGCAGAACTACCTACCTACTAATTTAGATATAGAGGACCCCATTGAAGCTTTTTGTCAATAGTAGTACCAAGATAAACAGTGTTATCCACAAGATTCAACTCCTCCCCATTTAAAAGCACATTGGTATTCAAATGGTTGACATTATGTATTATACATTTAATAAATTTTGTGTTATTGTTATTGTTAATGTATTTATTTCGATATTTGCATTGTCAAAATTTACTGACAGCCTTTTGAGTTAGAAAATTAAAGAGGTATCATTAGCAAATAATGGTATATCGTGATTGTTTCCTATAAGATAAGGTTAGTCGTTAATATAGATTAAGAACAGGAATGGGCCAAGAATCGAGCCCCGAGTAACGCCCATCGATACTACCAGAGGAACTTTAATATTGATAAATACTTTTTAAGTTCTATTATTTGAATATGAAATAATAAGTCTAAGTGCAATATTGTTGACACCGCAATGTTGTAGCTTCCTGATTAATATCTCATGATGAACAAAATGGCTTGGAAAGATCACAAAAAATACCTAAGACATCGTGTGAGTTCTCCCAGGTATTGAAAATATATTTCATAAGTTCAACACCTACATCAGTCGTTGGGCGACCGTTTATAAAACCAAAATGATTTTTGTGGAGTAATTTATTTGATTAAAAAAACAATTGATCCAAAATTACTTTTTAATAAATTTTACTGAGAGGTGGTAGAACAGAAATAGATCTAAAATTACCGGGGTCCAATGTACTGCCAGATTTAAATAAAGGTATTACTTTACTAGTATTAAAATAACAGCAAGATGAGGTGCAATTAAATCTATTATGGACGCAATTGTCGCGAGAAAAAACACAACGAGGGGTCAATCGACGGATTCAACTCGGCTGGGCACCGTTCGGGAAATTACGACACATCTTCTCGTCAGGTATACCTCAAACTCTGAAAACTAGATTGTACAACAAGTGCGTGTTGCCAGTGATGACTTACGGATCTGAGACGTGGTCCTTCACTGCTGGCCATATGAGGACGCTCAAGATCGCTCAGCGAGCTATGAAAAGGGCTATGCTTCGAGTTTCAATGCGTGATAGACTCAGAAATGAGGATATCCGCAGTAAAATCAGAGTGACCGACATAGCCCAAAGGATTAGTAAGCTGAAGTGGCAATGGGCCGGCCATATAAGAACCGACAACCGTTGGGGAAAAATTTTCTCGAGTGGCAGCCTCGTACCGGTAGGCGTAGTGTAGGGTGACCCCCCACTAGATGGAGTTACGACCTGGTAAGTCTTGCAGGTAGTTGATGGATGCTGGTGGCTCAGCTTGTGGCACTGTGTGCTTTGTGGCATTACTTAGTGGAGGCCTATGTTCAGCAGTGGACTTGTGAATGGCTGTAATGATGATAATGATGGACGCAATTACGGTAATGAATATTCCCCATAAATCTGCGGTTTTCTTTACATCAAGGATTTTGAAATATTTTATAATATCTGGTGGTAATACTTTTTCAAATTTAAATTATTTTAAACAGGTGTTAACACTCTATTTGAGTAATGACTCGGCGACAGTCGGAGAAGTATTCAATGAATCTGTTGTTAAGATAGGAACATCAGTGAAATATTTCTCAAACACCGCTGCGACTTCTTGATTTTATATAGTCAATTCGTTATTAATTTTCAATTGATAGTTTGTGTTACGAGGTTCGACTTTACTGCTTTTAGTATTAATTATACTCCACGTCATTTTAATTTTATGTTCAGTCTTAATTTTGTTGCTAATATGTAGAAGTTTAGCTGTGAAGCACACTCTTTTAAAAATTTTAGAATGATTTTTGAATATTCTCTTAAAGTACCGGAAATATTATAAGATCTTTCATGGTAAAGTTTATGTAATTTTCGTCTTCTCTTATGAATTACTACTGTCGTCCACTCGTTCATCCCACGCCCTCACAAATGCCTTGTGACTATTACTGGAGAATTTTTTAGAAGTAAATGTTTTATTAAATTCATTGCTTATAAGTGTAAATATAACTCCATATAAATAGTCTGAATTGTTCTTGTAAGAAAGCGATTGAAGGTTTTCTTACCATGTTACTTCTAAATATCTCCAGACGTTTTGCACTAATCGGAACAAACAAAATTTTCTCAATTTCCTGTTTTTTGTGCATATAACGCAATGAAACCGTTGTCCACAGTGATCTGAACTTTGTTTTTGAATTATTAGTTTGTTGATTGGTGCAACATCTGTAAAAATTATTGTCAATACAAGTTGCATTACTTTTATTTGTTCGAAACTTTGTAAGAAGGCCGTGTAGTTGGGGCTCAAGAGAATCCTCTTACCCTTGTCGTCCCGTAGCTGTTATAGAGCCGCCAGCTAAGTATGGGATCTATAGCAAATATTGTCCATATGTGCTTTTGGGTTCAGCAATAGACTTTAATAGGGTGTAATGTAGATGGTGATGATAATCGCCCATACAATTAAATGACCGTCATAGTCATTTAGTTTTTACTATCTATAGGTATTTCTTTTATCATCCATATATGTGACAAAACTTTTTAAATGAAGAAATAAGAAAACAATGTATATAGATAGCGTTTATATAGATAGCGATATATACTTAATTGATTAAAACTACTTTTACGGATTTTATCGCGTTTTATTTATATTAATTTTAATACCCGACGTTTCGGGTGCTTTCCAGCACCCATGGTCACGGGGAACTGAGGTGACTGACGTCCCGATGTCAAAGTTAACCCGGAGTACCTTCAGCTTTTTAATTATTGTCTTTGGTCCGATCTACGTAGAATGAACTAACTGTATTTTGAAGTCTTGCAGTGGTATGCTTGGGTTTAGTTTTAATTTTATTAATTATAGGATCCCAAGCAGGTGGTAGTACCCAGCCTCCTTCTCTATTGAAATTAGGATGTTTTTTAATTTCAATAGCCTCACGCCAACCTGCTTGCCTGCAAGCCTGCTTCTTCACTGTGGGCATACACCTTATCATTTTGTTTACTATAACTTTCTTCGATGTTAAAAAATATTTCATCCGAAAACAAAATTTTGCGGTATATTTTTCACGCGTACCGCCGTAACAAAGCGCGGGATCTATGCAGCCTAATTTTTTTTCAAACGCTTGTTCGAAAAATGTCTGGTCCTCTTACGATAAGCTCGTAGTCCTTGGTCTTCATTGATCACTCTTTTGACCGTGGTTCTGCTTTGGCCCATCTGAAGAACAAAGATTTTTTGTTTACGAACAGGATTTAGTTGGATTCGTGCCTTCACTGCTTTGATGATCGTGGGTGTCCTAACTGTACGAGGTCGGCCGGTCTCTTACGATCTTCGAAGCTTGAATCTTCAGTGAATCGTTTGTTACTGCGATAAACAAATCGTAGGGTTATTTTCAATTTTTGTAGAATATTGAAAATCTCTTTTGGCGCGTAACCACAGCGGTGCAACGCGATAACCGCTACCTGCTCTGTTTTCTTCGACCACTCCATATTTGATAATGAATGTCTTTTTTATTTTCGGCAAGCGCAAACGTTACATTAAGGTTTTGACAGAACTTATGACCTGACTAAGTATGGATGGCGTTTCTTCCGTATATCGAAGACAAGTATTTAAATTGAATACTGGTAAAATTTATGACTTCATTTTTGTCTTTAGTGAAATTTGAAACAAATTATATATATATATATATATATATATATATATATATATATATATATATATATATTATGTATATATATTGTTGTTAAGATATTTAATTTTATAGTTCTTTAGCAGATACAATTTTTAAATAATAACATATTATACAGCTAAAGCTTTTGCACATGACGTTACACAGCACCCGGGAGGCGGGTGGCGTCCACCCCGTACTTCCGGTTACTATATAATAAAGTTATTCTCCTTCTTTCGATAAACTTCACTTTGTCCGGCGATAAATTACCCGGTCACATTCGCGGAAGTCAGTTCGGCCTCGCCAAATATTGGCTTAACTTTGAAGAATGTCCCCGGATTTGTTAGGATAACATGTTTTTTTGTAACTGAGAACAAATACAAGCATTTTTATGTTATTTATATTACATTTATGAAAATTATTGTTTTATGACGTAAGAAAATATTGCTTTATTTTAAAAAATTAGAAATAAATCCTCAGTGAATCATATATAGAAAGTGCAAATAATAAACTAGACGCACTTCTCTTTTTTTACAATTAAAAAATAGTAATAATGTTAGCTGGATTTTCGCTACAGTAAAACACCTATAGATATTATATCATTATAATATCTATAGGTGTTTTACTGTAGTAACGTATGTCTACGTTAAACTAAGTAAATTAGCGTATCAGTGTGTAGATCCCCAAAATTCTATTTTAAAAAAGCTGTAGTTAATAGTGTTTTATATTAAAACCAGTATATTTCAAGTCCACTGCTAAACCATCATCATTCGCCCTCTTGCATGTCTCACCAGGTCGTCATGGGAGTGTTATATACTCCACTTACCATTATTAACCCGAGAACCTTACAAAATTGAATCATATGATAGTATATTGTGAATGGAAAGGTTGGTAGGAGGATATTACTGATCCGGATAGAAAAAGGGGAGTTAGTGGTAGTTCGAGTAGCCGGGGTCACGTCCTACACATGTACCATGTGCCAACAACTGGACAAACAATTAGAATGTTGTTGTTGAAACAGACCCCTCACTGAAAGATCTAAAACACAATTTGAAGTAAATGTGGTCAAAAATAACTGACGATTTATGACATCACTTAAATTCTTAATTTCTTTAAATTATTACTAATAAATATTATCTACTTAGCTACAAACTGTTTTCTCAAATTTATTTACATTATATTACACTCTACTGCTATAAGAGTATTCAAGTTTCTGTCAAGCGGGTTGGCAAATATTTGCGTAAATGATGATAGTTATTAATTTTTTGACATCGATATCTCTGTAAACTATCATGGATACTCCAAAATTCGGCAATTTGAAATACTAAACTCGATAAAACCCGTACAAATTAATTTGATAAATAGTACTAGTATTGATGCGATGAGATTTAGATTAAAAAAAATATCAATGACCATTTATTTATAAGTTTTACGATTTTCCAAAACATCCTCTATTTGTTTTCTGAAAATTTTTAGTCACTGCCTAGATCACTCCTGGAATTCGTCTCCATCTGTTGGTGGAGTTTCATTGCAATCGGTTTGACCAGTCTGAAGATTAGTCCAGGCAGACAGACAGATATACAGACAAAACTTTTAAAAAGGGTTATTAATGTCTACATATTATGCGAATAACCATCTGAGCTTAAAAGCTTTTAAGCAAGGTTTAGACGAAGCCAGTAACGCTGACGCCAGTCCTCAGACAAGCCAGCACTGGCCTGGTCCGTGTTGTTTAGATGAGGCCAAATGGATTCATTTTATTCCCAGATTATTCTTGTAAATCTTTGTATTAAATAATGATCTTTTTAAACTTTAACTGAAAAATCATGTTTATCATATACATACATCAAATATAGGAATATGTACAATATTACTAGAAAATTTTTTTTATTACAAATTATTTATTATGGCTCGGAGGTTGCGGGGTACGCGGGTGGAGGTCACTGGCTTGAAAAATAGGCAGGCGCTCTATTCCGCCAGTGCTGGCAGCCAGCGCTGGCTTCGTCTAAACCTTGCTTTACAGACAGACACTTAAATTTTATTTATATGTATAAATGTATAGTAGTCGTATAAAAATAAGTTTAATTCTTTTTAAGGAACGATTACCTTTACCGTTACCCATACAGCCTATTAAAGCTGAACATAGGCCTTCCATATAGTTTGCTTCATAGGGTAGATATTTGCCATAGTTGCCATATTTGCCAAGTGAGTTGGCAACCGCAGTTTTCAGCCCATCTCGCTATTCGTTTCAATATGTTGTCTCTTACGACACCCACGGGATGATATGGGATAGTGGATATTCTTACACCGCCACTACACTGTAACGAAGGATTAATTAGAAATTATAACGTGACACTACGTAATCAAAGCTTTATAAAGTCACATGTCGGGAGGAAAAATTGATGATAATGCTTATCTAGTCACGTTATTTGGAAGCTTCAAAGAATATGTAAACTGCGAAAACCAAATTATGTATAATATATTTATTGATATTACACCATTTCAATGTAAGTATCGTTGTATGACAGGTAAAAAAGTCAAGGTAATTAGGATAAAATTATAGTAACATAAAACATCGTACTTTTGGAGAGTTTAAAAGACAGTTGTTTAATAAGCGTATCTAATTATTGTCTTTAACAGCACAAAGATATATTAAGGAAGTATAGGGGTCGGTCGATCTGCGTTTCTTTTTGGCAGCCTCAGTTAAATTGGTCGAGTGCGGGCGCGTAGCGGACGAGCGTAGACACGGCTACGCCGCAACCTATACCGTAGACTTGCAAATTGGTTACAATACCTCTGTAACAAAATATGTTAGTCAGATTTTGAGATATACTATCTATTAAAGTTACTGTAAAACAATTTTTCTATGGATTTTTATTCTTAAGGATGTAAATGTAATTGTGTGTAATTTAACAACGATCTTGGAACAATGCAATTTTTTTGAAATTTGCTAAATAATCGACTTTCGAGTTAGGATAAACGAAGAAAAATTTATTCGTTAATATAGCTGATATTTAAAAACAATAATGACTTCCAGACGGAATTTCGGTCAGGGCGACCATCTGCACAAGACGGTATTACTGTGCCCGAGTGTATGCGTAAGCACAAGTGCACACTCTATTATTTTACTCTCACAGTCACTACGACAGTTATCAGACACGATCGGAGAGAAATCAGGCGCAAGCCCAGCTTTACAACAACAAAAGCTTTATGTGCTTTACCTCACAGGGGTGAAACATCGCCAACTTCTTGGCTCTGGGCTGTTACTGAGAATTTCTTGACAGAAAAACCCAATACCTAACTTAGCCGATCCGGGATTCGAACCCGGGATCTCATGATCAGCAACCGCGTTTCTGACTATTAGACCAACAAGGCAGTCTTTAAAAACAATATTCATAAAATAACCACACTAAACTAAGAATATTACGTTACATTATTATATTGATTTACTTTTAAAAATGTACTTAGTATGAAAACTTTATTCTATTTATTTTTGTATTTTGTTTTATCGACCAAATTGGTGACATTTTGAAAATGGGCCACATTAAAAGTACGACGAGCGTGTATGATTAGTTATATGGATGTTAAGGAGGCGAGAGAGGTGTGTCAGGATCGTGCCAAATGGAAGTCCGTAGTCTCTGCCTACTCCTCTGGGTGACAAGCGTGAGTGTTTGTGCTATGTTATGTTTTGTTACTACTTAGCCCCAGATAGTAGGGCCCTATAATATTACGTTTTATCAACTCTTTCGCTTTCCCGTGTATTACATATAATGTATCGCTATTGTCTTACTGTTGTGCGTGAAAATCGGACAGTAAATTTGTTAAGTACCACTCTAGATTATTTCTCCAGTCAAACAGCAGTGCACCAACTGTTAAATAGGATAAGAAAGTCAGTACAATTATAGACAGTGATTTATTTCTTCCTAAATTAATTACAAGAGGTGACGACGAATTCTATGACGTTCTTTGTCTATAGTTGCTTGTTGTTGTCTATGGAATACTGTAGCTACTTACTATCAAGTGGACAGCATAGTTGGTTTGCCACAATAATATTATGAATGTATTGCGTCTATGTTTACTTACGTCCATTCTATTCGTTCATAATACATTGTTTGCGAGAGCTATCCCTGTATCTGATGGTGCGGCACTAATGCCGTATGAATGAAATTTACTGTCAATATCTGAGGCCCGCATGCGGCTTTGTGACGCAAACTGTCCTCTTTTATTTCCACCATTATTCCTCTTTTTATTTTTCCTTTTGCATTTTTAACGTATTTCATAACATCTCTATTTTCGTATCGTCGGTACATTTTAGTTTGGACTGATTTGTAAAAACTAAAGTGTTTGTAAATAATAGTTATCTATAATTTAAAAAAAAATCTTTTTCATGAGATAATAATATGCTTTTGTTTAAATATTAGTATATCCTGTTAAGTTATATAACTTTATATTTATACATTCCTAGTCTTCACCAGTTACATGTTAGTGATGGTCTAACTGCTGAACGAGTTGAACCTATTGAAGCATATTCACGCATATATTTGATTTGTCAAGACGATGGTTAAAAGCTATGCAAGAATCTGATAGAATTCACAATATATTTATTATCAAAATAACATCTGGACGCGTTATTTGGAGCTGTAGTCAAGTTATTAATTTTTTTTCTATTTTTATTTCTTCTACTTCTTTGTTTAGATAATTATTTCATACGTGCGTTTATCACTGAACTCTTTTAAACAGCTGGACTCATTTTGATGTAATTTTGTATGTAAATTATGTGTAGTATCTATTACGTATTACGGCAACTCGGTGGTTTCTTCTATGCTCCAAAACCCTCATAGAAATGTCTCGAAGTATATGCTTGGCTCGAGTGACATAGAGATGTTGCACGGACAGCTCGCAGAATCTATTTCACCTGATCATGCCTCGTTTAGAGGCGAAACACTTGTCGTATTATCAATGGTTGGGGTACTCTGTTTGTTCTTTGTAATTTGTTTATGTGTACAATAAAGTATATTCATGGTTCTGCGTCTTTCCTAATGCAGTGGTGTTGGGAGTAGTGCTGTTGGCACTATTAGTGACGGGGATTGTGTAGGTAATTGAAGGAGGGCATGGATTTTACGCGGATCTTAGAGAATTTATTTTTAAAATGTTTAAGACGGACAGCTGTATAATATATAGTCGTTGGATAGGTGTGAGCAACGGCTGGAGTGCAAGTCTGAACGGACACTATTCCGGAGTTATCCTGATGTCTGTCAGAGCGAGATTAGAATGGCTCTCCAGAAACTTAAAAACGATAAGACGCCAGGTCAGGATATATTTACAACGGAGTTTCTGAAAACAAGTGGAGAACCAAAGCGTTCTGGACACTATGACACATCTTCTCAATACATATTCCTCAATTTTTTTTTAAATGACAGTGAACAACAAGTGCGTGTTGCTAGTGATGACGTCTGGGACTAAAACGGTGTATTTCGCTGCTGACCGTGTGGGGAAGCTTAAAATCGCTCATAAAATTATGGAGAGAACTATGCTCAGAGTTTCTTTATGATAGACTCCGTAAGGATCGAGGGTGCTGGGGGCAGAAAGAAGTTCCCTCGGGGCGTGCTTTAATAAAGAAAAGCGAAAGAGGAGCCCCAGTTGTGTTCCGAACGGAGATCCCGGGACCCCTCATATTGACCACATGATACTGATAGTGACCACCGTGGGGGTTTAGCCGGTAGGAGTCCGGCATAACCCTTCGTTGCCCCAGCAGCGGAGGGTATCCATGCGGATTTCCCCACGATAAAAAAAAACCAATGACATCCGAAGTAGAACCAGAGTTACTAAGCAGTCCCACGCATCAGTAAGCTGCAGTGGCAACAAGCAAACCATATAGCTTGACGAGCCCATTGCGATGGAAAGAAAGGTTTTAGAATAGCAGCCTTCTATCGACAATCAGAGTGTAAGACGGCGCGTCACTGGTAGATAAGATATGCAATAATTCAATGGATGCAAGTGGCTCAGGATTTTATATTTGTGGTAGAAATGTTACAGAGGTTCATTTCCGATTCCGAAAGTTCGGAACTTCCGATTGATTTTGCACCTTCGATTCCGATTTCGGTTCCGATAAATTTTAATTAGAAGTTATATCGGAGGTCGATGCATAGCGGCGTGGCGGTGGCGTTCGCATCAGCATACGAACAATATTATATGTACTTGTCGCGCAGGATACCTCCCTGAAATTTTGCTAGATCTTCCCTATGATTTCGTGGAGGGTATTGGATTCAGACGGCTTATGAAGTTCATAGTACCGAATTATCAGTTAAAATCAAGAGAGTTTTTTTACCGAATGCATATATTTTTGATGTATAATGTGTCTCATTTTATTTTATTAGATGTGACCTTAAGACATACCTATTTCTTCTGCTTTCACCTCCGATTCCGGTTCCAGTTCAGACAAACCAAATTTAAAAACTCTGCTTCCGAATTCGGTTCCGCAATAACCACTTTCGTAACATCCCTAATTTGAGGTATTATTTGGAGAAGGCTAGTGCAGTGGACTTGTGAATAATGAATAGACAAATGAAAAATACAATTCGCTATCGGACGTATCTATGTTATTATTTTACTGTATTTTTTTATGTTGTTATATGCACATTATAATATTAATTGCCAATATGACACTGAGAATTTCTTGATAGAAAAACCCAATAGCTAATTTTGCCCCGACGCGAGATTCGAACCCAGGACCAAGCAACCGCGTTTACGACCACTAGACCAATGGGTCAACATAAATGTGTTATATAATTTATTGACTGAATGTGAGCCATACGTTGCTCCCCTATGAAGAGAATGAGGTGCATGACGTCACGAATATTAAAATACATTTAGATTGGCAACATTTTTAAATTTTTGCGAGTATTAACAAAAACTTCCATTCAAATGATAATACAACTTAAAAGATAAGATATTGTAAAATAACGAACAACAAAGTCTCTTCCTAACTAAGCACCCTCATAATTTGTTCGGGATTATCGTGGGACGGAGCGAGGTGAATCCCGGCGATTAGTCACAAGTATCGCGAGATGAATTCACACAGCTCCGGAATCCGGGGCTTATCATCCTACGCGGGAATCGAACGAACTTCCACCGAATACTGATTACCTGGCATTCTCGATTAAGTATTCCGGTGAAGTTATGGAGCTACGATAATTTTCTATGTTACGTGAATCAAATGAATTTATACGATAATACAGATAGGGAAATACCTGTCTATTAATGCGTCAGGCAACCCTCACACTTGCCCTCTGCACATTTAATTTGATAGCGAGAGAAATAGACTTGTTTTGTTGTCACCTGAGTGAGTTCACAAGGCTAGCACTATACATTATTTCTTATGTACTTAATTTTAAAGATAATTGCGTATAATAATAATAGTATATAGAATAGTTACACTATCGTATTAGGATAACCTGTTAAGATAGTTGTAAATGTTGAAATAAAAAAATCTCATCTTATTATTATGTATAATGGAGTACAATTTCTAGTTTTGGGTGTTGTCTTTCAGTTACATAATTACGTCAGCAATCGTAAATAGTCTGGACACCATTCGTACACAAGTCGAATATGGTAGTAGATTCTCCTACGCAACCACCTCAAGACCATAATATAAATGGAGTACAATTTCTAGTTTTGGGTGTTGTCTTTCAGTTACATAATTACGTCAGCAATCGTAAATAGTCTGGACACCATTCGTACACAAGTCGAATATGGTAGTTGATTCTCCTACGCAACCACCTCAAGACCATAATATAAATGGAGTACAATTTCTAGTTTTGGGTGTCGTCTTTCAGTTACATAATTACGTCAGCAATCGTAAATAGTCTGGACACCATTCGTACACAAGTCGAATATGGTAGTAGATTCTCCTACGCAACCACCTCAAGACCATAATATAAATGGAGTACAATTTCTAGTTTTGGGTGTTGTCTTTCAGTTACATAATTACGTCAGCAATCGTAAATAGTCTGGGCACCATTCGTACACAAGTCGAATATGGTAGTTGATTCTCCTACGCAACCACCTCAAGACCATAATATAAATGGAGTACAATTTCTAGTTTTGGGTGTTGTCTTTCAGTTACATAATTACGTCAGCAATCGTAAATAGTCTGGACACCATTCGTACACAAGTCGAATATGGTAGTAGATTCTCCTACGCAACCACCTCAAGACCATAATATAAATGGAGTACAATTTCTAGTTTTGGGTGTTGTCTTTCAGTTACATAATTACGTCAGCAATCGTAAATAGTCTGGGCACCATTCGTACACAATTCGAATATGGTAGTAGATTCTCCTACGTAACCACCTCAAGACCATAATATAAATGGAGTACAATTTCTAGTTTTGGGTGTCGTCTTTCAGTTACGTAATTACGTCAGCAATCGTAAATAGTCTGGGCACCATTCGTACACAAGTCGAATATGGTAGTAGATTCTCCTACGCAACCACCTCAAGACCATAGTAAATATTGAAAAGACCTACACACCATTAAAAGAGGGAGTTATCACCGTCTAATGTAATAATTAAAGTTACAGAAAGCCAATTCTGTAGAATCCATATTCTAATTCTAAAATGTCATATCACTTTTCGAGACGGTATTAAGGAATGATCGCAATTCTCTGACCAAACATTCGCTGGATATCAGCTCATGTCCACAGGCACGATAATTACGGCACACCTCAGACGCGAGCCGCAATTAATTCCCGTCCGCACTTGCCGCATTTTCCCCTCAGCCCTCTCTCGTCTGGTTGCGGTGTCCGCTGTCCCGGGCACGATTTCAGGAATCCTGGCACTTTGATTGACCTTCGCTTTAGATTATTAGTTACCACTGACTATCCTTACATCGAAATTTATACGTTCTAGTGTTATTCATGTATTAATTAAAATTTAGCTTTATAATGTTTATTTTTACAGAAAAATATTCAGAACAAATATATTTTTAAGTTGTTAAATAATATTCGTAAACATACGCTTCGGTTGCTTACTAATAACAAATACCAAGTTGTTAACACCCAACTTGCTATCTGAACACTATTATTTTTTACTATTTTGTTCGATTTTCAAATTTATATACAAATTATTATGTAAGTGTTTAAAATAAAATAAAAACTGAAAGTATCGTATGATTATTTTTTTGTAATTTATCCTAGCGATTGTTGTCATTTAGTGAAACTTCATGTTCTTTTTGTCGAACTTAAGTAGATCGTTTAAGTAAACAAAGTTTGTAAAAAAGAACATAATATTATGTTAGTACAATTTACAGAAATTAAAATATTCTTGTAAGCAAATGTATTTTCAACTCTATTACCTTATAATCGTAAGTTGAAATATCAGACGACATATGTGCTTGAAATATCAATTAGGCGAATCCCCGTACTTGAAACAAAAGATACGACATCCCTAATGAATTTGTAATCTCTGTAATCTGTTCAATGAGAAATGGCATTTTCCAAATAGCACGCGTAGGCAAACAAATTAAACCTTACCCAAAAATGAATTTATCACGTAGGTTGGGGCGGCAACGAGGGCCGGCTTTGTCTAACTATCCAGTTGTTCCTTTATTTAGCACATTGCTGTGTGCTACTTATAGTTATGATTGTAACAGCATACGAATAACTTAATACATGATTTTTATAAACTGACATCTATTAATAATTAGTTCTTTATCTTACTATTATAACTTTTTCCAAGCATTATATTATAGCCGAGGTCCATTTTCAGCATGTTTAAGAAGTGATTTAATTTTAAGTGCTGATTTACTACGTGCTCAAAACATCGTGAGGAAACCTGCATGTCTGAGAAATAAGAAAAAAATATTTCGAGGATATGTGAAGTTCGCCAACATGCATTGGGGCAGCGCGGCGGACATTTCCTTGCCCTTAAACCCTCTCAGAAATGAGGAGAGGTCTGTGCCCAGCTGTGGAACTTATATAGCCTGTAACTTTAACTTTAAGAATTATTTTTTATTTAAAGAATAGTTCTTGACTATCTCAAGAATCGAAAAAAGAAGTGAAGTAGCTTTATTTCTTTATAAGAGTCATTGCATATAGATAAACTAAAAATTTACAAACTATACATAAACAAAAAATTTACAAATTGTTAGTTTTTTATCTGTTTACTCCTACGTGATTTTTAAACAAGCTATTCTATGAAAACACTTTTATAATTTTAATATGATTAATTATTATTGGTAGTCGACTATTACCACCAAATGTTGCACGCTCAACGGACCCGAAGTCCGGAATATTTTAATTTAAACGGAGTCCACAGTAAGACCAGTGTCCGGCGGCGTCAGATGGCGTCCAGTGATTAATATGCAGGACGAAGATTGAAGCGTACCCCAAATAGACCTTTGTTTGTCTACAATTTGTAAATTCCATATACCTTTAAATATTTTTAAGTATTTTATTATTATTACTGTGTGTAATTTTTATATTTTGTACTTTTAGTTTTCATAGTATTATTTTGTTACTGTTACAATTATATACGCTTTCAAAACAGTTTACTAAATCGTAAACGGTAACAAAGAACGCATTTTGATTCATATTGTAAGCGCTATTTAACAATGAAATCGTCATGTAAATATCACTTTGATCTTAAATTTAACTGTATAAAGGCACTAAAATCCCTGACTACCTCAATGCTCAAGAGGTAGAAATAAAAACAAAGTAAACGTCGGCGTACAATTAGGTTTTGTTACTATATATGCCGTGAAGTGCACTTAGGGCACTGTGCGTTTACAGCGAGCCGTAAAATTAACACATCAAAGATATTTAATGCGGTTTCAAAGGACAAGTGCATCTCTTAAACAGCGCCATCTAGTTAAGCCTCTGTAATGGGTGTTTCGCATAGACAAGCAAATTAGTTCTCGCGACACGTGGCGTTAACTGCCCTCTCCAATCTGCACTGCACTAATTACATACCTCCCTGTGTGTTTCGTTATTTTGCAATCAAAAAATTTACATATTTAACTGTTAATTATTGTTAGCAATGCATATATGTATGCATATACGTATTTTACGTAGTAGAGCCATGCTGCAGGTATATTATGGAGCACGAATGGGTTGGCTCGACCAGGGAGGGCCCACGCTTTCACAGAGTACCAGCGTAAAATAGCAGCTTTAACGTACTGTGTTTCGTATGGTGAGTGTAGAAAACCGGAGACCCTTTTTACTGGAAAGGAGGCATTCCATCTTAGTCCTCACGGGTGACAACGCATCTGCATTTTGATGGACTGTGTGCTCGTTTATGACCTTATCATATAGCAATACCAATCTATCTAAGGCCAGTCCCTAAAATTGTGTTTGAATATTTTCGGGTCGGTATTCCGCGGTCATTCAGTCACCAGAACGATACTCACAAGCTTAATAAGAGTTGAATTAATCTTCCTCCATCTGATGGACTGGTAATTAGGCCTTGCCTCTATTACCAGTTCTGTGTTTACCAACCTGCCTGCTCAGAGTATGGACAGATCTTGCATTCCACAGATGATTCAATCAATGCACTTCAGGTGGTGTATATAATTTTTTGGAAAGGCCCACACGCAACTTTGAAATTTTAAATTCAAAGTTGAGCCTTTTACGTTGCCAGCGGAGTCTTAAATTGTACACAAAAATGTTTTAATAACATTTAATAGGAATTAAATGCGAACATACGTTTTTAAAATCATTGATAGGCTAGAAATTTCTTGTCGTTTATTTTTTCATAACTTCACATAGCATAACATAACATAGCTAATATTTAATACATAACGAAAATAAAACTTTATAAAGTAAAACAGTATCGTCCTTCTTGTTATCTGCTAACGCAATTTGAAATAAAATGTGAGTTAAGACTCAAGTTTGTACAATAAATAATTGTTTCCCGAGACGTAATTGCCGTAATTTCATGAATAATTACCGCCACAGAGCAATTATATAAATTACAGTAGAAATAACGACCTCCTTTGGGCTTTAGTTTAAACTTAGGGCGACGGCTGTTGCAGTTTGCGAATAACTCTTACATTTTCAAGCAGCTATAAACACTTTTCCAACTTTTTCTAAAATATAACAGTGTTTAGAATCACGTGACAAATCGGTCGTACTCGCACAACCTAGGCACGTAACCGCAAATCACTGCAACAAAAGCGGTTGAGCTGAAAATTTTCAAAAAGAGAATTGCCGCTGTCATACGCGTTATGGCCGGCTTCCAAATATGGGGGACAACGGGGTGAAGGGGTGACGGAGGGTAGGCTTCCCCACATGGCCGGTTAGTTACGCCGCGAATTATAGGGGCCATTACGATTCATTAAGGCCAGTTAGGCTTAAACCGGTGTTTACCCACACACACACCAACACAGCCTTGTGTACGCACGGAGCTGTATTTGCAACAGTTGGTATGCATTGTTTCAGACACGCCAGAGAGAGACGTTGATATTAATGATGCGATACACAGTTTTAAATTGCGTATTTGTGGTTGCCTAAAGTGGGTACTGTTAGTGACGTTAATTCCATTACATGATATAAAAGTGGCATAAAACCTTCTAGGGAATTGAACAGGCGCGTATTTCCAACCAGTTTTTTTATAATTTTTTGTTGTTATCAAGAAAATGCGACTGCCCGTCTCTGATCCTCCGCACGACACTCGGTGGTACTCTGGCTTAGGTGGCCATACTGGATATTCTTACACCGCCACTGCACAGTTAAGCGTACATTACACGCTCATGTAGGCATCAATCAATTCCATTAATCATGATTGATAAAAAACGGATGGTGACTGATAGGCATACATTACGCGCTCATGCAGACGTCATCACATTAGACGGTAGGTTATTCGTCAATCACGACCGTGATTGTTGTAAAACTAACAGCCTGCATGAGCGTGTAATGTACGCCTCAGGACAAATATTTTACAGAACACTTGTTTTAATTTTTGTAATCGGTTATTTATTCACCAATACTAAATATTTATAAAATTTGAAACAGAATATATTATATAATTAAGACAATTAGTTTTCCTTTTATTTCTTAACCAGCCCGCAAACAGACCGATCGGACTTTTCTCATCGTAGTCCAGATTAGCTTTATTACCACTTTTATCAGAAAGTGATGAGGATTATAGTACAGGATTATAGTTCAGGAGTGTGCAGTGGTTTTGCTAGTACTGATAACGAAACATTCCTTCTTAGTACTCAGACGTAACAAGTCATATGTAGGCTTCTTCGTTTAAAGCTGGTGCTTATGTTACTGCTTCCATCAGGTAGTCTGTAAATTCGTCAACAAAAAATGATTATTATAAGATGTTTAAATGAACTTATGCTCGATAATTATTAGTGGGGATGAGATGACAGTGACAGTGCGCAACACAGGTGTATTCTCTTTATCCCCTACACTGATGGTTTGATAGGACAGAAAGAGAGACTAGGTGCAAGACCAACGGCTTTACGTGTTTTCCGAGGCACGGGGGTGATACATCTCCAATATCCTAACTGCTACAGAAAAATCATAATGATTTCTTAAATTTACGCGAACACTACACATTGAATAAAACTAAATTTACGGATTTTATCGCGTTTATTTCACGCAGGAGTGTACAAGTTAGATTGTGAATGTGGTCTCTCTTACATAGGTCAAACAAAAAGATCCATAAAAACCCGCGTGAAAGAACATATAGCTGACGTGAAGCACCGACGCTCCGGGAAGTCTGCAGTCTGCGAACATGTTCAAGATCGTCCCCACCATTACATTCGTTTTGATAAACCACAAATTCTCGCAAAAGAACACCGATTCCTACCAAGGATGATACGCGAGGCTATTGAAATTAAAAAACATCCAAATTTCAATAGAGAAGATGGATGGGTGCTGCCACCTGCTTGGGATCCTATAATTAACAAAATTAAACCCAAACCTAAGCATACCACTGCAAGACTTCATGATACTATAAGCTCGTTTTGCGTAAATCGGACCAAAAATTAATATTCAAAAACTGAAGGTAGCCGGACTAACTATGACATTGGGACGTCAAACATCTCAGTCGTCCCCCCCCCGTGACCATGGTTGCTGTAAAGCACCCGAAACGTCGGGAATTAAAAATAAGTAAAAGTAGTGAAATAAACGCGATAAAATCCGTAAATTTAGTTTTATTCAATACAGAAAAATCATTACAGAAAAACCAATAACTGATTTTGGCTCAACCGTGGGTTTGACCACAGACCACATAATCAGCAGTCACGCTGACGACCAACGCGGTATACCCAGAGATTTTTTAATAGAGAAGAAGGGCGACAAATGAGCACAATCTACCTGATGGTAAGAGGATGCTGTGACCCATAGACATCTTCATATATCCTCGATTAATGATCAAAATGCAGATGTCACCCCTGAGATTTAAGATGGAATACCTTGTTTCCAGTGGAAAGGATCTCCGGTCTCTACACTCACAGCAATATTAAGCTGCTATTTGACGCTGGTATTCTATGAGAGCGTGGTCCAGCGTGATCACGAGCAGTTAAAGAGCAACGCTAGGAGTGATTAAAGCCATATTTCATTCGGAAAATTTTAAGATTTTTTTTGGAGAAAGTGGAATTATGTGGGAATAATTAATAGGATACGTTATGTCAAGGTTCTAAGTTGAAAAAAAAATATATAAATAGAGGTAAAGAATACCTTCTATCTTTATTCTGCAATGATTAATATTCGTATAACGAATTTTTTTTTATATAAGATAGGATTAGGACAAACGACCACCACACAACAAACAAATGTCCACCTGATGGTAAGTGGTTGATGCGGCCCATAGGCATCTACATCTCTCCTCGATTACGAATCAAAATGCAAATGCTTTGTCACCCGTGAGGACTAAGATGAAATGAGTCGTTTCCAGTAAAAAGGGTCTCCGGTTCTCTACACTCACCATACGAAACACAGCAGCATTAAGCTACTATTTTACGCTGGTATTCAGTGAGAACGTGGTCCTTCCCCGGTCGAGCCGACCCATTCGTGCTACAACTTTACTACTAGTATAACTGTAGCACGCCTCTACCACGTAAACAATATATAAGTTAAAGAGGTTTTGATAAATGTATTCGTTATGTAGAGGTATATTTTGCATTAGCTGTTGCGGGTAGTTCTATGAGATTTCGAAAAATTCATTAAATCGAGGAATTCCTTATATTGAGGCTCGTTGTATCAAGGTGGCACTGTAACGCTACATTATTAGATACTATCCAAGCAAAGTCGGGGCAGGTTGTTAATCACAATATATAGTGCCTTTATATCACGTCATGTTATTGAAACTTTACCATTTTACCACGTTTACATTAAGGCACTTTCTTGTTTGTCTATTAGTTGTTCCGGGTGATATCTTGCAACTCAAATTTCGAGCACTTTCCAAAGAGCTAGAGACATGAATTCTGAACGTAGCTCAGTATCGGATGACAATGTAGGAATATGAAAAAAAAACGTCGTATATTAATTATTTTAGTACAAAATTAAAAAAAAAACCCTCGTTTATTCATCATATTGTAACCGTAATAACGGCTGTGTAGTGTTATAAATAGCTGCCGTATTCCGTCGTACGTAGCTGGAGGCTTGCCAGTATTGACACATCGGCTATCGACTGCAACGTTTAAACTACCTCGTGCCCTTTCTACAATATCGGTATATATTATAGCGTTACAAGCATACACGTACTAAGGTTATTTTCGTTTATTAGTTACTTTAGACCAACGGCATAGATAAACGTTAAATTAGTAAACGTTGTTACTTCTAAAACTGCAGTTACCGACATAGCCCAATTAACTGACAACTGATGGAAAAGAAAGAATGCTCCCCAACTAGTTGGAGTGATGACCTAGTAAGATAAGCTGGAAGTCAATGTATGTAGGTAGCTTAGAACCGTGTTTTTATTGAACTTTTAACTTCCGCGGCCATTCTTTCATACCATCCCAAATACTACGCGCGCAGAACATGAACAGGATTGGGTATAATGACATCTATATTATTTAATTTTCATTAATAATAATAATGTCCTCCAGACCGAATTAGGGCCACAGCGGCCTGCCTCAGCGGAGGCTAGGCAACGGCGCAGGACAGGATTATAGTGCCTAAGTGTATGCGCAAGCACAGGTGTACTCTCTATTCCCTCACTCTCATAATCCGATGGGACGGTAAACCGACACGACCGGAGAGAGATCAGGCGCAGGACCAACGGCTTTACGTGCTTTCCGAGGCACGGGGGTGAGACACCACCAACTTCCTGACTCCGGGCAACTACTGAGAATTTCTTCGGAACGGAAAAATTCAATAATTAATTTTTTTGGCCCGACCCGGGATTCGAACCCAGGACCTCATGATCAGCAGTCGTACCACTACAACCACTACACCAACGAGGCAGTCATTTAATTTTCATTACAGTGTCATAACACGCTGCCATTTTTACCATTACAGGCTAACAAAAGTTCACTGCTGAACATAGGTCTATGCCATAAATTGTCTCATAGGACATTTGCCATACACAAACAATCTTATTACATTAAAGCACATAGGAATATGGGGCAGATCGGCGAAATTTGGACACGTGTTTCTGAAGCATAATAAATTGCAATAAAATAATTTACTCCAACGATTTTTAAATTTTCAGAGATAGAGAGACATTATGTTACACACACAAAACAGTAAGTTTTTTCTAAAAAAAAATGTTATCCACAACTAGAATTTTCTTCTGCTTGTATAGGTTCTACCGGGATTTAACATCCACTTATCAGCTGGTTATATGCGAGTTATTACCCTGTTCTAATATTTATAATAGTGTTTTTACTTGAAATATGCATTATATTAAAATATTTTTAAAACCAACTCCCAGTATAATGTTTTAAGTCCTATGGTTATAAATGAAGCCTAGCAGGACTTTCAATTTCTGTATTTTGATATCTACCACAATTTCAAATTTGCCGGCCCTTTAGAAAGGAGTAAGCTCTTTTCTTGAAGGTCCCCAGGTCGTATCGGTCCGCAAAAATCGCCGGTGATAAACTATTCCACAGAGAGGTCGTACGCGGAAGAAAACGCCTTGTATGAAACTTAACATTTCATGAATATTACAAGATAATAGGTCTTTACCTATGACATTGCCGTCCTGCAGTACTTTTCAAATCAAAATGATTTTTGTTTGGCTAAAAATTCTAATTTTAAATTTATTTTATTTTAAAAACATAGAATTCTTTTTTCAAACTTAGTCATTTGATTATTGATAAACGTTATGTTACCATGGAATTTTAATATTTTTCGTCATCATAGATACGTTAAAAATTCGAGTAGGTAATAATGGAATGAAATGAGTATACCGTCGTGACATAGGATATTTCTTCTGCGGGAGCAACGTGACGATTACCAGCTAGTAAAAAAAAATATGCTTCCTTCGTACACTCATTAAATAAATTACAATATCTTCTTTAAAAAAATTATCAACATGTTCGACACGAAGGGGTAAACTTATATAAACTTCCAACTTTTAAGTCTTCTGTACTTACGTACGTACTCTTCAACTTTTAAGTAGTCTGTTAAAGCGAAAGGATGTTTTAAAAATGCTGCCTGAAAGAAATACATATTATATACAAATTTACCATAGAAATTTGCATAGCACATAAATAAGTACACATTTCAGGAAATGATCTATGTTGTTTTAGGTCAATGCCAAAATTACGTTATGATACTTTGACTTTGGTTTATATGGATTTAAACGTCGGCTGTGGGAGTATACCAGCGGTGACCTTAAATCACCATATATAAACAAAGGTTCAGAATTATGAAAATATTTCTATGAGTATGTTCCGTTATAGCAAGAATTAGCCATTATTACCATACCATTATTACGTATTATAATTTTTTTTAAATTGATTAATTGTTTTTTTTAATATTCCAGATGTTACAATAATAGGCATAATAATGTTTTCCTACTTACTACCATCACACTAATTTAATTTACCAATTATTGGCATGCAAGCAATCAATATTAGTAAGCTGTATCGGATCAATAACAAGTAGTGACAATGGGTCAGCTAAAGAGCTCAAATGATTCACAACCGATGGGGAAGAAAGGTTTGAGAGGCAGCCTTGTACTGGTAATCTCAAGTCGAAGTGTAGGGAGGCCTCTTTACTAGATGCAACGACGACTTGGTAGGAGATGTAGGTCATGTGGTCATGTAAATCGATGGATACAGATGGCTTAGCACCATGCTTTGTGAATTCCTTGGGGAGGGGTTTTATTCAACGGTGGACTTGTGAGAGCTGTAATGATTGTTAAGATTATAATAATTATTGCCATTATTTCCTGAACGTTCACTTGCTGCAATTTTCTTGTGGTTAGAGATTTTTTAACGTTTAGAGTCATATGACTCTAAACGTCATACAAATGACATATCCATCTTAATCTCTTGCACTAATTAACAAAGACCACAGATTTAACTACAAAATTGAACTATACATTAGATAAAATTACTGGCTGGCTACAATTACATAATTTACAACTTAACCTTAATAAAACTAAAATTATTCAATTTGAACCCTACCAAAAAACTGGTTTACAAATATCGTTTAACTATAAAAATACAAAACTAGAAACTGTTAACTCTGGCACTTTGTTAGGAATACTTGACCTGGAGGCACACATTTGAGTTGGAAACAGCACGTACAAAAAGTTGCAAAAAATATCCTCATTTATTTATGCACTGCAATACCTTAAACGTGTGACAGATTTTAAGACTGCCCTTGCGGCTTACTATGCAAATGCTCACTCCGTACTCTCCTATGGCATCATCTTGTGGGGAAACTCTTGTGATGTAAACAAATTATTTATATAACAAAAGAAGTGTCTACGAATATTGATAAATTTGGACAAAATGGAGTCATGTAAACCCCACTTCATTAAAAATAAAATTTTAACACTTACATCTATCTACATCCTCGAATCTTGTAAATTTGTTAGGAAACACCCAAAACTCTACTCACCTATTAAAAAGACTAAAAGAAATAATAGAAATTTATATAAGCTTAAGATACCCTTCTCCAAATTAAAATTAGTTTCAAACAGCCCTCACGTTATGTCAATAAAGATTTATAACCATTTACCGAATTCCATAAAAATCCTGGAAAATCCTGTGAAAATTTAATAAGCAATTAAAAATATTTCTTATTAATAAATGTTACTATAATTTAAATGAATTTTTTGACGATAAATAACGATAAAGTAAGAATACTTAGACTATACATTGTGTTTCAAATTATATTAATTTATATAAAATAATATTGAATGTTGATGATATGATAATTTGTAATTTATGTTTAAAAATGAGATAATACGAAAATAGTTCCCTCTAGTGTTGCTATGCCCTTGCGGGGCGTCACATGTATACCGATCAAAATTGTACCGTCTTAAATTTGTAATGTGACATGCAATAAACAATTTGAATTTGAATTTGAACGTTGCAACGCAAAGATTACAGAAAAAAAAACTCAGATTTTATAACAGTCTGACTAAAACAATGTAGTACCTAATTTTTATTCAAAAAAGTCCTTATTAATCAGTGTGACGATTAATTAACTTATACTTGAGTACAAAGACCTCATTAACTTTGAATATAAAGTATTTAACCCCAACAAACCGCTCATTTAAATTCGTCCCCACTAATTTATTTTCAAACCCAGACACATTAACAAAAGCCGTCGGTGGGCAAAAGAAGTCCGAAAAAACGTATAATCCATGCCCGAACTAAGCCCAACGGCTATCTAATAACATTTATTACTCCGATTCCGGTCCCCAGCGTCCACTTCCGGCGGCTGATAAACTGGCGCCATTTTTGCCGCCATATTTATTTATAGGTAGCCATAATACCGATGTGTGAATCGTTCATTACGGGTTAAGCCTGCAACCGTAACGAAACGCCCACTTAAACGTGCGATTTTGCGTTTATAATTAGTTTTATGCGCAATATTAAATAGGTAAACGGTAGCCACAGCACAGAGTCATAGAATAGGTCTAGCTCGACAGTTTTTATAACTTTAAAAGATTTCATCAAGACTCAGAAAGAGACATGAAGCTGCGGTACCTCAGACCCTGGATTCTCAGTTGCAATGTCAGTCATATAGCCAGTTATTCAAATCTTATATATACGCGAAATATCACTGACTGACTGATTTTTAGGATAGGATGACAAATGAGCACACAGTCCACATGATGGTAATTGGTTGCTTTGGCCCATAGACATCTATATCTATCCTCGATTATGAATCAAAATGCATATGCGTTGTCATCCATGAGGACTTAGGTGGAATGCCTCGTTTCCAGTAAAAAGGGTCTCCGGTTCTCTACACTCACCATACGAAACACAGCAGCATTAAGCTACTATTTGACGCTGGTATTGACAGACTCACCACGATATCTCTAAATCTATACATCCGATTGACTTGAAATTTAGTATAGTTACTCATTTCGCAATGTAGATGGTTGTAGATGGTCACTAAGAAGGGATTCTGTGATAGTCCCATAAAAAATCTTGATATTTTTTATCCACGTTATTATCATCAATTATCGTGCGCCCAGCGATGCGTACTACCGGTATCAGCTAATCATTTTATAAAAGTAATAATATTACTATTAGGCTATTGCGACATTTGGAATAATTCCTACTTTACATACACGCCCTCACACACTCATCCTCACACACACATACACACACTCACAAGTTATGTATGTAAAGTTTATTTAGCTTAATTTTCTTTTATGTTACAAACCTTTTTCTTATTACTAATATAAGTATTTTTAAATCTAATGAAATTGTAAAATGGGTTGATGAGCGAGGCACTCCCAATACGAGTATGGAAAACAAGATATAAAGAATTGTTCCCTGTTATTTTTATATTCTGTAGATTAAGTTAAAATAAAGATTATATTCAAACAAACTTATCATGAAGAACAAAATTATAAGTATAAATAAATCGTTAATAATATATTATTTGATGATCTTAATTTCATTGAAGCAAAATTAGATTACCTTAGAATAGTGTAGTTCGCCGACAGCTCAGACGCTAAGTGCTCGCTGTAAACTTAAGTTGCGAGTAACCTGGGTACGATCCCGGCAGGCATCAATTAAATTGTTAAATCTGTTGGGCTATGTTGGATATACTCTGATTCTCCTGCGAATATCCTATCGGTTTTCAATTCTCAGTTTTCAGTTCTCAATTTCTATCGTTTTTAACAATGATAGTGTATATTATAAAGACTACACTATCACTGGTTTTTAAGATAGACTTGATACAGAAAAAGAAAGTAATTCTAATATTCTATCGATGATCGTTCAATATAGCGCAAATAGAGAGAAATAATAAAAATAAAATCCTTATCCGCTAGATGAGTTCGTAAGTGTCCCGATCCAAAAGCGCCAATTAATCATATCGATGCGAACTGGCGAGTGTTGGCAGGATTTATACGATCGCAAGTTTTGTGCCTCGCACGCAGCCCCGACTAATGACTCCGTTCTCTAGAATTAACGACTGTGTATACGTATTGATTGGGCGCTCAGCAGATTCATGTGCTTCGGTTAGTTTTCTTTGCGAAAATTACCTACTAATAAAAACAACGACCAAATTGGCGATTTATTGAAAACGGGCCAAATTAGGAGTACCCTTAACCGACGAGCATGCATGCGTAGGTGTATGGATGTGAAGGAGGCGAGAGAGGTGTATCAGGATCGTGCCAAATGGAAGTCTGTAGTCTCTGCCTACCCCTCTGGGTGACAGGCGTGAGTGTTTATGTATGATGTAATAAAAACAATTTTTAATATTTTGAAGTTAAAACTTCTTTAGCCGCGTTGTACACTCTTTTGTAATGGGTAAAAAATGTTAAACTCGCGTCAGGACACGTGACCCAGATCGAAAGTTCATAAGACGGTTGGAGTGAGAGAGAGAGACAAACGGCGCGACGTGGGAGAAGAAGTATCCCCCTCTCTTTCTACGGCGCGGCGAAAATGTATGCCTGCGCCTGCTGTTTCGTTTAGGCGGCGAACATAAATGATGTACTTTTATACTGATAATTAAAGCAATTCGTGCAAAATTATTCCCTAACCATTTCAAAATATCAAAAATGCACAACGTTAATATTCAATTTTTCACTTCTGCCGGCACTCCCGGAGTGTAACCCGTGCTCTTTTTTTTATTGCATTCTTGATAGATTACAAACGCTATCTACATTTTCAGATATCACCATAGATAGCTTTATAAACTTATACAAAAACTATCTGTTTCATACGACTTCGTCTCCGTGGATTGAATTTGAAGGATTATATTTTTTTTGCAGTGGTATAAGTTACTCCTTATAGCATCATCTATCTGCCAGAGAAAGTTCCGCTTAAATCAGTTTAGCCATTTCGGAGATTAGCCGAAACAACAGTCACAAAAAAACTTTAAATTTTTTTTTTAACTACCATATACTTTCTTAAGCATATAATTGAAAGCTGTTATTTTGAGATTACAAACAGAAACTTCAATTTTAGTATGCCCTATCAGGAATTACAGTTACCAGTGGGTTATTTGGGTTATAGGTACCCATAATTAGGTGGGCAGGAGGGTCGATGTCCTCTCATCGGTTAAGTGGTAACTTCCCATTACAAATTAGTCAAATACGAGTACTTGTGTTCGGCTATAATGGATAGTTTTATGCTACAAGTCGGCCACCAGAGCCTCATACGTCAATTGGCATAGTCTACCGTACCCAGGTTGAGGATGGTACTAGAAGAAAATGGCGGTAAAGTTACCCTTTCATTTCATTAAATGTATGAAATATATTACATTTTTAACATGGACCATGGCTTCGAAGTCAGGTAATTGACTTAAAATACCTTAAATTTAGATTTTCTGAATATTTTCAGATTACAATCAATCTTAAGAAATAGTTTTACATCAGATACTAGTATGTTATAAAAGAAGTCAGTCGACAAGTCAATCGTAACACTCGAATTATTAAGCTAGAATGGTAGTTACGTATGTGCCGTGTATTTAACAATTTTTGCAAATTTTTGAAGTTGCGAAAAATCGGCCACACAAATTATCAAAATCGCGTTTCACTCGTTCACTCAAAATCACTCGTTTTTAACATAATAGCTATAATAAGATTGTAATTTTCGATGATAAATTTTTAAATCACTTATTTACAGATCAGCTCAGATTCATCAAAATGGTCCTAAAATGCTTCTGTGTGAGTGACTCACAATAAATTGTCCCCATATTCCGGTTCATATTATAATTTAACACAATGTTTGTTTGAAGTGGACAGCAAAATCCTCCACATAAATTCTGAGGAGCCGTCCCAGTGTTAGCGAAATACGGGAAAGCGCCCCGGGGACCCGTCCCGCACACAAATCATGTTGTCTGCTGCTTCGGACAAAATGTAACGATTGAGGAGACCATAGTTAAGTTAGTTTGTGTTAAACGGAACAAGCCACTAAAATTAGAAAAAAATATTCTAACATGCCTATTGGCCATTAAATCTATATCCTAATACTGACGTATTCATATGATTCGTAGATTACTAAAAAAATACAATTTATTAGATTACATTCGCAAGAAAATTTTTCTTTCTCATCCTGATATACCTAACGGAATACTGGAAAAGACGTTTGTTACTAAACGCATAGTGTGAGTTAGTGTCTCTGCGTTTATGCTGTCAGCTGTCACTAACTACAACTATACACCAATATAGTTTTTTTTATTTAAATATAACACGTAAAGTGGAAAGTAAAATATTGTTAACAGTCTTAACTATTCAGATTTAAAAATTTGTCGAAAAAGACTATCCTTAGTATCTACCCTCATTAATTGAGAATATTTTAAATATGAAAATATACAGAAATAGAAAGACACAAAATTGAAAAATTAAGATTGCCTTGTTAAACATCCTAGAGAAATTAAAGTTATAGAGTGTATTTGAAATTTATTGACATTAACGCTGTCCGTTTCCGGTTTGTACCTGGCGACCACGAAGGAAGAACCCATCCATCCCGGTGGGGTCCGCCCGACCCTTGGCGCGCATTACCCGGCCCTTGTCTTTGCCACTTTGATTTGTAACCTCTTCGAAGAGATCAATCGCCTGCGGCCAAGTTTACGTAACAAGTATTTGTTCACTTGCCCAAATTGATTTTTTTTTTGTATATATTAGAATTAAAAACACCGTTTGTAACTAAAATTCACATTTTAAAATTCAGATTTATGATAACTAATGATAAGGGTTTAATTAGAAAAGTTTTTTAACCTTCTTTGTATCATTAACTTAAAGTTTATGATAAAAAGAAGGTTAAAAAACCTTTTAGTTTTAGTTATTAGTTGACTGCTTTTTCAGTTTACTGTTGTCATCTCTTATTTCATTTTAATCCACTACCCTATCGTATGGGATAGTATTCCGGGGATGTCCCCGGAATACTATCGCATACGATAGGGTAGTGGATTTTCTTACACCACCACTATACGGAAAATGATTATTCCGTCAACACGGATGAGTGATTTTAAGTTTAACCCTCATCATTTTAACTGCATAAATATGCAGTTAAAATGATTTTCACTAAATATACCTAGATTCCCATCTAGGTATATTTAGTGAAGAAAGACATTTAAGTCCTTCAACAAAAGGTCTCCAAACATCGACGATTTCCTTTGGAGCGGGGTCATCCCAGTCCAATTTGAGAGACCATAAGGTCTGAATTAAAATTTTAGAAACGATAGTGAACAAGGATAGGACCCCAAGGGATCAAAGATCTTGAAAGTGGAAGAAAGAATGGAGCGCTTAGTGACGACCTCAGACTGATCCACTGCAATGGGAAAGTTAATACTGTCGGATGAAGGACTCCAATTTAGGGCCAGCGTATTTGTAGACTGACTCAATGTCAGGTTTCCGGATGACTGGACAACATCTGAAGGCAGTAAAGAAGGTAAGTTGGATCGGTACTTACGTAAATTAAAACCAGCCCTAGTAATATTATGTATATTATTATATTATGGTAAATACCATATCGTTAACGGTGAAAGAAACTGGAAACCTACAGTCCAAGTAATGATATATTTTCAGGACTTGAGGAGTCCGCCAATTCGCAATGAACCAGCGTCGAGCACCAATTGGTCCACATTAACACTTACTCAGAAATGCTGTGTGTAATGTTTCATATACTTTATTTATGAATATGCACGTTATTTCATCCTTTCACCAATCAAAATTGTTAACTTTATGAATAATAGTTTTATGATAAGCATCACGAATTATTGCGCTCAAATAAAAATAGGACCTGGAATAATTATAAACCTGATCGGAGGACATTATAATTGTTCCAGGTCCGAATGTTTGTCCGCGTTCAGTTTATGTATGTTCATATAATACAGGAGAAATTTCTCGTGTAGGGGTAACGTTTTTTTATTAAGATAAAAGGTTTTTTTTAATAACATAAGGGTGACAAACGAGCACGCAGTCAACCTAATGGTAAGTGAATGCTGTGGCCCATAGATATCTACATGTAACCTCGATAAGAATCAAAATGCAGATGAGTTGTCACCCTTGAGGACTAAGATGGAATGCCTCGATTCCAGTAAAACAGATCTCCGGTTCTCTACACTCACCATACAAAGCACAGCAGCATTAAGCTGCTATTTTACGCTGGTATTCTGTGAAAGCGTGGAGCCTTCTCCGGTCGAGCTGACCCATTCATGCTACAACCATCATAGTTTCTTGGGGCTCTACGACATATAAAATATAAATGTAAACAAAAGTGCCACATTCCTGCTTAAATTTAAAACTACTGTTTGTGCTGTTCAATTGATACCTATTATTAATCATCACAGATGTTATGTATTGTGTTATGATGACAATTACGGGAACATTTCATCTTAGTCCTCAGATGTGATAATTAACGCAACAATCTAACTATTTTTTTAAAGTGGTCGCTACCCATTAGGTGTAACAAGGACTTACGTAAGTTCGGTTTTTCGATTCATTTTTATAAAAACAGATTAAGTACTTGCATACTACTAAGTACACCAGTCAATACAAGAATATTTTTAAACGTGAAATAATTTAAAAAAGAAAATTTACCAATGAGGTTATCCTATTTGTCTCACAGTTTGTAAACGACGGCGCAATGACTGCCGTGAAATCTCCTGATTCATAATTAATGATAATTTCCGGCGGACCGGATTTTTCATTCAAAGCGAAAAAACTTCGCTCAGCGGAAAAATAATCGCGGAAAGAGCTTATTCATTTATGAGGTCGACTAGGGACTTACTGATAGCCTGAAATATTTTTATATTCGTTTTCCAAAACAGTTTTTATGAAAAATAATACTATTTTTATAATATTGTAGCGACAATAGCTTTAGATGGTGATATACTATCTCATGTTGACAATTGTAAATATCTATACCGGCATCGGAAACAAGCGCCAAAACTGCAGAACATCTGGATAAAATATTGCTACAACCAAAATGTGCAACCAAAAATGATTAATAAAAAAATGAAACTATGTGCACCTAGCTTAATAATGTAGAATCCACAAGAGAAATTGAAAACTCAACTTTATAATATTAGCTATCTGTCTGAACTAGGTCGAGTACCTGTGTTTCAGACCATCACTTTCGTTGGGCTATGCTCGGAGTTTCTCTGTGTGATGGAACTCGTAATGATAATATCCGCAATAAAACCGGTGTAGCCACCTTACCCAATGGATCAGTAAATAGAAGGGGCTATGGGCCGGTCATATAGCTCAAGAACCAGATGGAGTGAGTGATGTCGATGGATGCAAGTAGCTGAGGACCCGTATTTCGTGGCGGTCTTGACTTGTGAAGGGCTGTAATGTTGATAATGATAATGATAAAAAAGTGCTATTAGCATAATTCTGTGTACGTAATTAAAACATAATTTAAAAAGAAATTAATTTGATACATTCAAACAACTTTGTGCAACCTTACAGGACGTCGGCTAAAGAATTACGAAGAAAATACAATCTTTAAAAAAAAGGAGTACCTGAAACGGAAGCGACGGGCAGGAAGACGTCGACGACAGTGCCGCGTTGCCAACCAAACGAATTAAAAATTAAACGAGTATCCGTTTCCGGATGCCATGACAGTCTATTTACTTGTTTCAATTTACATTTTAGCAAAATTCGGCTAATATTAAGATGTTAAAGTACTATTTTTTTCTGGTTATAGTAACGAAGAACAGAAATCTTAATAACTGTTGGGCCTACTACTAACTTTTCAATAACTTAAGGCTATTAATTTTACAATAAATTCCATTCCAACCTTGATAGTTTAAAACTTATTAAAATTAATACAATATTGCCATTGACAAGTAAGAGTTTCCTTCACTTAATTTCTTCCCTTGGATGTCGTAATCGTAAGAAGCGACTATGGAAATTCCCAGGAAGTTCTTAAGGCTTCCGACAGATGGCGGTGTAACCATTTTGCTTACTAAGACCGACGACGGACATCAGCATCACAGGTACGAAACACCTGGTACTGCGAAGGTTAATCCGCCCTATCAAGCAAACAACAAAAGACAATCAACAAAAATTCTCCCTACAACGGGCAAAACTCATGTAAAGCTATGGACTTTTACGAGCCGCCATGAAGTGGCGGTGTAAGAACAACCATATCATCGCGTTGGTGTCGTAAGAGGCGACAGAGGGACACTAATCAAGAGATGGGCAGCAGCACCTTCTGATAACCACTCAAAATAATATAAAAAAACTGTAGTTGCCAACCGAGTATCAAGCGTGGCAACTATGGCAAATATCCATCCTATGAGGCACAATCTATGGGGGAGGTTAATCTTCAACAATGGACTTTAATAGGCTATAACGGTTTCGGTTACGGGCTGATGATATTTTGAAAGCTATTGACAATGACTATATCCTGACCAAACTAGGAAGGCAGTGTAACAGTAAATATTGCAAGACGTCTGGTGCGTCTATAACCTATCCTCATGTACAGTTGACAGGTTGATAACATGAAAAAAAAATATTGCGGTTTAAAACATTAAAACGCTCCAATATAAATACTAGACTTGGCATTTACTTGACCCAATTACATTCATTATGTATATAGATACTCGTTAACTGGCTATTGCTAGAATTTCTTTGACAGTCAAATGTAGGCCAATTGACAAAACTAATTTACTTTTCGCCGCACTCGTTTGTATTATGCGCGGAATTTATCGTTTCTAATAATAATAATAATAATCTTTATTTGCAAGAATATGGTTGTACAATGGTGTTTGAGTATAATTCGTTCTACATATTCTACCTTAGTGGTGTGCAAATATTAATGGTCAAGTAACCTAAACAACAATACTTATCGAATTTAACAACATATATTAATTTAAGAAAATATAAAATTATTTAATATTATTTACTTGATTTGATAATTACTTTATTATGCCACAGTGTCAGAAAAAATATAAGTAAGTATTATTATATCAAGTAAGATTATTATTATAGGTCAATGTCATATATTAATTATTATTCTTACGTCAATATTTATATAATGTTACATATCCAATTGTCATTAATATCTTTCTATTTTTACATCAAATTTATTAATTAATAGATTCAAAGTCAAATTTTATATAAAATAATATCAAAAACATTATTTTTTTTAAATATCAGAATCTTGTAATTACGTAATTAATCCTATTCTAAAATTATCATTCATTATTACTCGTATGTAGGTCGTTGTCGTTTAAGAACTCTTCTACAGAATAATAACATTTACGGAGCAACAATGCCAAAACAGATTTCTTAAATGGCAATAAACTTTTACGCTTTAAATTATCAGGTAATTTATTATAAATTCTAATCGACATTGCAGAAGCATTTCTTTTTGTAACTTTTAGACGATTTGCTGGCGCATATAACCTATTCTTGTATCTACCCTTACTTTCACTCACATCACACGTTCAAATAAATGTGGATGCTTATGAACAAACATGCACATTTCAAATATGTATAATGAAGGCAAAGGCAGGATCTTTTTAGTTTTGAACAAAGGTTTGTTTGTTGTGCTTTGATAGAAATAACGTAAATGAATATAATTTTAGCAGATTTACATTACGTAGTAGAGCCATGCCGCAACTTTATTATGGTTTTAGCACGATTGGGTCTGCTCGACCTGGGAAGGAGCATATTCCGACAGAACACCAACTTAAAATAGCAGCTCAATGCTGCTGTGTTTCGTATGGTGAGTGTAGAGAACCGGAGAGCCGGAGACCGTTTTTACTGGAAATCTCAGGGGTGGCTACGCATCTGCATTTTGATTCTTAATCAAGGATAAAATGTGGATGTCTATGGGCCACAAAATTCACTTACCATCAATTGGACGTTGTTTGTTTGTTGTTTGTATTTGTTTGTTTGTTGTTTGTTACCTTTATTCTATATAAAACGATTAAAAATATATATTGTTATAATGATATAGATATGGGTGTCTATTAGTTGTTAAGTAAGGTAGGCTAACAGACTGTATACTCTTAACAGATGCAGGGCTCTTCTCATTTGTGAGAGGTTTGGCTGAATAAAAGGTTTTTCCTAAACACTTTTCGTCGTTAAAAATGCATAAATACAATCAAAACGTGCCACGGCTTATGAATTAAGGTGTTAGTAATATCCGACCGATTTCCCTTCTATATAGTTAATATTTTTGATTTGACAAAATAGAATTGCGTTTTTTATTCACAAAATTGGGTATGTAATGTTAATATAATGTTGCACTTGTAATGCGGATGACAAATAACGAAAAGAAGCAGTTAGAAGGATAATTTTTATTTTATACCTCAGAAGTAGAGTAAAGTAATCGTATGAAATACAAACACATACAAACAGGTTTAAAATATTGTAATAACGGGTAATTGTATTTTTATAAATAATAGACTCATCTTACTAACGAATATCATTATCATCCCGGAGGACTAAGATGGAATGCCTCGTTTCCATTAAAAAGGGTCTCTGGTTCTCTACACTCACCATACTAAAAATAGCAGTAGTGGATTCTTAAGGCTCACAAATAATAAAGACGAAGATTATTGAACTATTTTGACATTAATCCAATTCCTACCGGCCAAACACATTTTAAAGTGATTCCCTGTCTATATCAAGGTTAGGCTAGTATGCAGTACCAAAGGATCTGACTGATCACAATACAACCGGACATGGAAGCCAACTATTTGTGTTTGGCACAACGTAGGTGGATTAGCATTTCTAGTTCTTTTTTTTTTAATATTTGAGCACGTAAGATGTAAATCGTGCTGCCCATATCCTGTTTCAGTTTGCCTCTGTCGCTTCTTACGACACTCACGGTAATAGTATTAAAAACTAACTTTTTACAAGTTACTAGCGACTTATAGAAACCGTAGAATACTATAATATATATATAATAGAACGGAGGATTGTTCGGAGCCCGTGTAGCATAACATGTCACATATCCATTCACATCTATAAATGTCAACACAATCAATCGTTTCCAATTTTCGTGTCAAGCATCGCTGCATAGATATTTGAAAAATGGCAAACTGTGCAATAATTACGTGTCGAAAGAACAGCGGGAAATGGAATTTAAATAAAGGAGACTAATTCTACAACCAGTAAATCGAAACTATTTATAATATTTATGTGTCAAAAACGTAATCAAAAGTCTAAAATGTGTTTGTAGTAGTGATAACTGATAATACAACGTAATTGCTTGTATGTGTGCACACGGCGACGCCGGTCCTCGTACAAAATAAGGTTGACAGCCATTATATTGTGTATTATAGTATTCTATGATAAAAACAAAAGTGATCACAAACAACATTTAACTGCTCGGTAGCACACTGAAAAAGTCTTCGATTTCCGCGCTGCGGTTCGAATTCCTTACGCAACAATTGTCTGCATAATTACGTTTCACATGTTTGTCTATGAGAATTTTATATACGCTTCAACTATACAGAGAAAATTCTACTGTAGAGGATACATGTAAGAAAGAAAAAAAGAGCTGGTACTATTTTATAAACAATGTAAAACTGAACTTACTTGACATTTATACGTGGTAGAGCCACGCTGCATTTATATTATGGTTGTAGCACAAAAGGGTCGACTCAACCGGACCGGACCACGCTCTCACAGAATACCAGCGTTAAATAGCAGCTTGTAGCTGCTGTGTTTTGTTTGGTGAGTGTAGAGAACCGGAGACCTGTTTTACTGGAATCGAGGCATTCCATGTTAGTCACCCAGAGGTGACACTTACCCTCAGGTGGACTGTGTGGTCGTTTGTCACCCTAATTCCTTAAAAAAGTGGGTGCTACAACGTTTTACTGGTTACATATTTACTAAGTGGAAGGATTCCATTATTGTCTTGGATCTGCTTTGGTCCACCTAGGTAGATATTATCTTCTTACCTATTTTTGGTGCCAAATAGCAGTGATTGCACAGCTGTGTTCCTGTATGAAGGGTAGTTAGTATAAATATAAGTTGTGAGACGCTCCATCTCGTAACTTCGCTTTTATAAAAAGAACATGTTTCGATACCTCTGATGACTAAGCTGTAATGCCTTACAATTTTTCAGAAGTTATTCTTATTATTAACCTAGGAGTTATCGTAGGCAGAAATGGAATATAAATTGTTTATTTACATTCACAACACAGAGCGACCTATTAGGCTGGTACGAGACGGCCACCAGAAATAGTAAATGAGTTTATTTTAAAATAATTCAAAAATAGATACTTGTAAAATATTTAAAAAAAACTTACTGTTCTTCAGCCTGTTGCTGGACATGATCTCCATTCGTTGTAGGGATGTTTTGATATAATGACCATACTTGGTAAGTAAATTGACCCTTGATATTGATCCAGTCGCTGGGTCTGGAAATTTTACGTTTAGCATAAATGAAATGGAAAAAACCGTCAGCGCCATTAATTGACATTAGCACGACAAAATTAGTTGATCGAGACGCGTACAACACGCCAAAAAGTATTAAATAGTCTAAATAAGGTTTGTGCTCAGCGTATACAGAGTTGAGTTGTTATACATTGAGGTGTTTATCTAATATATATTATATATATATATATATATATATATATATATATATATATATATATATATATATATATATATATATATATATATATATATATATATATATATATATATATATAATACGTAATATATTTCTTGCACATGTAAAGTCAGTTGACAAGTATGTAAACAAGTGTGGCCATATATCACCTACACCTATCCTCGATTAAGAATCAAGTTGCAGATATAGTCTGTTCACTTAGATACGGTCGCTTCTGTGTCGCGCCGCCTTGGCGCTTGCCGCATCTTGTCAATGGCGCCGTCGCGATTTAAAGGGTCGCCGCTGCGTGCACTCGCAGGAAAATGGAACTTTAAAACGAGGCGCTGTAGTGAAATGTTATTTGATACTTAACTTGTTTATATTATTTATATTCGTATTTTATTACAATAACCATTATTAAAATTTAGTATTTTATTTTATTCTTAAAACAGAAAAATATTTATTTTACAAACACATTAAAAAGTAACAAAATAAAAGCAAAATAATAAGTGCACCTCCGGGTGTACCGACACTGTGTTAGTGAATAGACTATATTATGTATGTTGTCATCATGACAACCAATATGCGATGCCTGGTTACATGTTTCGAGTCTAAATAGCAGTAATACATTACTATCTTACGATAGTATTTTCTGAGTGCATGGTATTTCCTGGCCGAATTTTTCTAATATTCTACACTTTCCAAACCAAACTTTGCTATAAAGCAGCTATTTTTCTCTGTTTTGGTTCGCTTTCCGGGTCGAGTCAAAATCAATTATTGAGTTTTTCTGCTAAAAATTCTAAGTAACAGCCTGGAACCAGGAAGTTTACGTTGTTTCATGCTTACGTTATTGTGTGCCTCGGAAAGCACGTAGAGCCGATGTTCTTTCGCTTGATCTCTCTCCGATCGTGTTTATTTGCCATCCCATTAGATTAAGAGAGTGAAGGAATAGAGAATGCACCTGCAATTAAGCACATAGTCGTGCACTATTCTTGTCCTGCGCAGATGGCCAGTTTTGGTTGAGCCGTGACCCAAATTCGGTTTTAAAGAGATTTTTAATTAATAATATGATAAAAAAGTTATAAACATTATATTTTTATTATGTAACTTTACAGAGTAATATAGGCAATTTGCAGAGTAATATATAGGCTAATGAACACTGTTAATTTTGTGCATGTAATATGTTAATCAATAAAAATTATTATAATTATTATTATAATTATTATTAGTATAATAGTGACAACGACTAAAATTTTCCGGGTATTTATTGAAATAAATTTAGCTGCTATAAATTTTATTTTTCATACATGTTTATTAAATTTCATAAAATGTGTTTTGAATTGCTATTAGAGTTTTAAAAAAGGTACACGGTACAGCAGACAAGTAAAGTACCTGTCTGGTGTACTCATGTACAGGCGAACACACATACAGACGAAATGTATCACGCACACATTGGAAATGATTCACGTAAACTGTCTGGGCTCCGCGTACAACGTCATTTAGGTATATTATATTAAATCTAAAGAAATGTCTCTCTCTAGTCCTTTCGAGCGAGAATCTTCGGGGGCGTGTCGCGTAGAGGGCGGAGCTTGAGACGGACACTCCTTGGTTTCTCTTTTTTGCTTTAGTGAGTATTTAGATATGCGACGTCCAAGTAAGTGAGACCCGTGATACTTCGCCCAGCATCATCATTTTCACCTTAGATGCAGTCTGTACGGGAGGCGAGGTATATCATGATTAACTGGGCGTATTTATATAAGCTTTGAAACAAAGCTCCGAACAACTTCAGTCGTTATCGCTTTTATAAAGTCTTCGAGACAATTTCATTTTATAGGGTGTTTTGCTCAAGATATATTTTATTTCTTTTGTCTTCTTGTTTACGCCGTTAAACTTTTATTTCAGGCATTACGCCGCTGATATTTACTAGAAATTATATTAAACCCCTCAATCCTGCATACAATCACCGTCGAACTGTGGATGTTTCGTGAGCGTTACGTTATGTTTTCAAATGTTTTGTCCGCTCACAGTTTTTTTACGAAATAGTTTTTAACAAAACAAGGAAATTTCTACCCGACTTCAAAAAATGGAAGAGCTCAACAAGTCTGTATATTTTTTGCGTATTTTTTTTGGCACCAATTTTTTCTTTATGAGCCTAAGTATGGGGATGTTGCGGGATTTTAAGGTTACTAAAATGTTATGTAAATAATTACTATTTAGATAATAATTAAAACTTCATTCTATTTGTTATCTTGAAATTGTAATGTTCCTTGGTTCACTCGAAAGGCTAAAAAATAACTGAAAATAATGTTTTATAGTGTAATATGTAAATGCCAGGTTCCAGTAAAAGGGTCTCCGGTTCTCTACACTCACTCTATGAAACAGCAACATTAAACTAAGTACTACTTCACGTTGGTATTCTACACTGTATTCGTACTGCAACCACAATATATATGGAGCATAGCTCTACCACTTAAGAAAACCCAAGTAAAAATTAAAACCAAGTAAAAACTGACTTTAAAAACTTCACATAACAGCTTCTGAAATCAGAATTTAATTCCCCACACACTACATATATCTTAACACCGGCTTCGGACACTATGCAAAATTACTTTATTCCTGTTTGCTTTTGAATTCATTATTTTACTTTAAGTAAGGTTACAAATTAGCACACAATCCACCCGATGATAAACGATGTTGTGGTCCATGGACACCTACATCCATCCCCGATGAATAATAAACATAAAGATGTGTTATCACCCCTATGGACACAGATGCATTATTCTGCTAACTCATATATTTTGTGCCAGAATGAATTTTCCCCGGTCGAGCCAAGCCATTTCTACTGCAGCCATAACCCTTAATGCTCTGTCGTGGCTCTACCATGCCACCTACAGAAGCTCTTGAGCAAGCTTCAGTAGGATATGCTTCACTCCAAACACCTATTAACTATGATTAAAACTACTTTTACGGATTTTATCGCGTTTATTTTTGCTTTTAATTACTTTTATTTTTAATTCCCGACGTTTCGGGCGCTTTCCAGCACCCATGGTCACGGGGGACTGAGATGACTGACGTCCCGATGTCATTGTTAAACCCGGAGTACCTTCAGCCATCCTACCATCCGTCAAGTGTCATACTCCTCTACAAGATGCAGGAGTGTACAAGCTTGATTGTGAATGTGGTCTCTCTTATATAGGAGAAACAAAAAGATCAATTAGAACCCGCGTAAAAGAACATATAGCTGATGTGAAGCATCAACGTTCCGGGAAGTCTGCAGTTTGTGATCATATCCTGGACGGCCCCAACCATTACATCAGATTTGATAGACCACAAATTCTCGCGAAAGAACACCGATTCCTACCAAGGATGATGCGTGAGGCTATTGAAATTAAAAAACATCCTAATTTCAATAGAGAAGGAGGCTGGGTACCACCACCTGCTTGGGATCCTATAATCAATAAAATTAAAACTAAACCCAAGCATACCACTGCGAGACCTCAAGACATAGTCAGTTCATTTTGCATAGATCGGACCATAAACAATAATTAAAAAAGCTGAAGGTACTCCGGGTTTAACAATGACATCGGGACGTCAGTCATCTCAGTCCCCCGTGACCATGGGTGCTGGAAAGCGCCCGAAACGTCGGGAATTAAAAATAAAAGTAATTAAAAGCAAAAATAAACGCGATAAAATCCGTAAAAGTAGTTTTAATCATGTGTAGTGTTCGCGTAAATATAAGAAATCATTACCTATTAACTAATTTTTTACTTAAACTTTTATCGCTTAATTATATAAAACTTTATTTTTTATGACAATGGCTCGTAATCGTTATTCGTTTTATCCACACACATATTAATAATTAACTTCCCGCTAAGAAAATTTTAAATTTTTAAAAATCGGGAAAGTATTGTTTTTCCCCGTATTTATAAAATTCAGTTTTCATCAAATCTTGACGTTCTGATGTTACAGGAAGCCACCCTGACAATTTTTCGATGGTGTCTGTATGTCTGTATGTATGTGTGTGTGTATGTGTGGATGTATGTAAACCTCTTATAACTTTTGAACGGCTTGACCGATTGAAATGAACTAAGCGAATTTCCCAAGTGTTTCATCAAACTTAGATTTCCTATGAAGTTTTACTAATTCAGATTGGTAGATTTTGATAAATCGCAAAAATAAACATTTTGAAAATGAGTTATTTTGGAATAACTTTTAAGTGGCTTTACCGATCCATACAAATCAGCTTTTAACCTTAAAAAACCACGTTGATCGCCGCCGGTCCGGTCACAATTGTTTGATTCGTTCGTGAGATTATCGTTAACGAAAAATTTGAAAAAATTTATTTTTTTAATTACTCCGATATTTCATATTTAACGTCATAATTTGGTCAATTATGGAGCCCTTTGCATTTAAAATTAGCGGGAAGTTCCAGGATGGCATGCAGGGTCAAACATTTTTTTTTGAAAACATCATTAATAGAATCCACATACGAAATGTTTTCCCCAACTAAAATATATTCTACTTTCATATTTCTTATTGCTAATAATATGTTATCTAATAAGCTTGATTGATTAATAGAACTACATTAAATACGTTTCGTCCTTTGAAACTCAATCATATGAAACGTCAAAGCTGTGAAGGCTAGACAATAAATGATTGATGAGATATACGCTTACAAAACTTATTTGCTATATTGTATGTATTTTAACTAATTCTTTCACGACAGCTTATTTAGTTTAGTCAGCTCCTCTAGCTGAATATAGGCTTCCACCATAGATAAATACTCGTAGATTGCCATAGTTAACACATTGACTGAAAGGTTGACAAGCGCAGATTTATATTATTTTTAAGTTGGTATCACAAAGATGATGCTGCCCGTCTCCTTTTTCAACTTTTCATGATTGTTTTCATATTTTAACTATGTCACTATCTTTTTAAAATTAAGAAGTATTACACCTTTCGTTCAGTTACTAATGTTTGAATTAATTAATTAATCTAAATAGTTTATAAAAATGTTGTATATGTTCTGTTTTATTTATAAATTGTTTCGAAAATTTTAAACTACATTAATTAAATAGTGTTATAATTAAATTAATAAAAGCGACATCTGTCAAATATACAATAATTGGGATATTGTTAATTTAATACTAGCAATTGATCTATAAATATTAAATTATTTAGGTACATAAGGCATTTTTTGATTTGCTTGGCTTTTGTACTTACAAATAATCTTATAATTTTAGCATTATGTATATAATGTGTAAAACGTAGTAGAGACATGCTATAGCTTTATTAACTATGTAGTTGTAGCACGAATGGGTCGGCTCGACCGGGGAAGGAACACGGTCAAACAGAATACCAACGTAAAATAGAAGCTTAATGCTTAATGTTTCGTATGGTGAATGGTGAGTTTAAAGAACCGGAGATCATTTTTACTGGAAAAGAGGCATTCTACTTTATCCTCAGGACTGACAACGCATCTGCATTTTGATTCGCAAACGGGGATAGATGTAGATGTCTATGGGCCACAGCAACCACTTACCATCAGGTGAACTGTGTGCTCCCGTGTCACCCTCATCATACAAAAATATCATAGCGCCATCTACTAATAATTAAATAAATTTCATTTTATTACTAATCTTTTTTTACACAGGGATACATGCCTACGCATACCCGTGGCGTGTTATGCCTTATGTATTATGCCGGACTCGCTCCTACTAAAACTTCATGGTGTTCCACCTTCGCCGCATATTGACGATGCCACGGGAATGCTTTACCGCACACATCGCAGTTCCAACAGCACCGGTCTCCCCATAGCAGCCCCACCTAGTGGAGGACTTCTCCTCTCACTTTTCCTTCTCATTACTAAACTACTTCATGTAAAACACACACATAATAATAATATGTTCTTTAATTCTGTGAATTGTTTACAATAAAAAGTAAAAATGAAGCAGGGACTTAAGATTAAGATCTTCTCCTGTGGTTTTTATTCCGAATAAAAAAATCACTGACACCGATACATTTAAATGCTACAGAAAACTTAATCCTATATTAACAGCAAATAACCATATAAAAACTATATATAAAAATATTAAGAGTTTAGTGACCTACCATTTTCACAGCTCACATATGTAAACGTAAACGAAAAAATGTTTCGAGCGAACTCAAATCTAAACCTCCTGAATATCAACGTAAAATAGAAGCTTAATGCTACTGTGTTCCGTATCGTAAGTGTAAAGATCCAGATACCCTGTTTACTGGAAATGAGGCATTCCATCTTAGGCCTCAGAGGTGACAACGCATCTGTGTTTTGATTCTTAATCAAGGATAAATGTAGATATCTAAGGGCCTCAGCATTCACTTACCATCAGGTGGACTGTGCACTCCTTTGTCAATCTTATTCTGTAACAACAAAAGTTACAACCTATAGCTATACGTCCCACTTCTGGGCACAAGCCTCCGCTCATTTCTAAGAGGGTTTTAGGGTAAGAAATTGCCCGCCGCGCTGCCCCAATGTGTATTCGCGAACTTCACAAGTGTTTTTTATTTTTCAGACACGCAGGTTTCCTCACGACGCTTTCCTTCACCGACGAGCACGTGGTAAATCAGCACTTAAAAATGCAAAATTACAATTTCATTGGTGCCGGCGGAGATCGAACCCGGTGTGCTCGCGTACTGTGAAATTTACAGCGAGCACTAATCTTCTGAGCTACCATGGCTCTAAAAAAATATTGCTAGTAAATAATATTCAGGAAAATAAAGAAAGACTACGAGACGAGATACTAGAAGAGCGCAATATTTAAATAATGTAAGTCTGATAATTTTCCTTAAAACTATATCTTATTATCTACATTAGTGAGTTCACAACTATTCAGATTTTTTTATCGATCCTAATGGAGACTGCAATTTTAAAGCATTTTTCTTTGGAAAAGATTTATTTTTTATACTTTTGAACTAGTGCTTCAAGGAATTTTAATTTAACACCTCACTCGATTACTCCCCAAAAATAACTCCTCAAGTAGAAATTTCGAATTTTGAACTTTGTGTCCGGTTCGTATTTAGGTCAGTATATGTCAGTACTATAAAGTAAAAGTATATATACTAAAATATACAAGGTCTCTCTATTACCGTGTTTAAATATTTAATTAAACAAAAACTGTATAAAAAGGGTTGTTATGATATAAATGAATATATGGTTGATAATAACCCCTGAGAATGAGGTGGTCGCTTCCAAGCTGTTTCTAAAATAAATTTTGTAAATATTTTGTGACCATTGACATTGTAAAATTTATTTAAAAAAAAGTCCCGCTGGGTTTCTTGCTGGTTATTCCCAGGACAGAGGTTTTTTTGCCAACCAGTGGTGACGTAAAATATTGACTGTCAATAAGAATTACTTGTAATCTATATTGAATAAAAAATTATTCTATTCTATTCTATGCAAAATTTCTATTATCTACGCGAAAAAGTCTGTGAAATAATCGTACAGCGGCGATGTAAGAATATTCACTACTCTCGTACTGGGTGTCTTTAGAGGGGAACTGAAAAAAAAGCTTAGCCACCATGGTGAAATCCCTTCTATAAGATAATCCTAGGCGTCTATGTTCAACTACGGACTTTTGTAGGCTGTAATGGAGACATTACATAATTCAAAAAAGTTTAGAGTGACAGTACATCTACATTCAATTAGAATTTTCAATAATTTATAGATTTATGTATTAACTTTGTAGACCTATGGGTACACAGAATCCACTTGTAAGGTGCACTAAGGAACTATTATATTCGCTTGCCAACATTAATTCTATAAAAAGTTATGATTAAATAATGTTTGTTTTCAGTTATAAAGGTAACATTCTGCTTGTATAGTGTTTAACATGAAACGGCCTATAACTAACAAAAGATAGACAGTGAAACTTATTAATATTGATTGGTATATTAAGATACAACATAATTCAAAAAAAGTTTAAATAATCCGTTTTGCTAATTTTCACATAGAACACTGACGATATTACCTAGAACTAATTCTATTACCTATTAAAGTATGAATAATTTTGTGCTGTGAACTGCGTAACTTGAACAAAATTAAGGGAGTGTAAAATAACTGGCAGAACCGTTGGCCACCCTTATCTCTCGTTACTTCCTTTGACGTGCAATTGTGCGAGCCCTAATGTGTTGGAGCGTTGGTAATGTCGATATAGGCTTGCGGTTCTTACCGTGTACATTACCCACTACATGTATTAGCAGATTACGCTTCCGGTTTTCAGTCAACGTTAGAATTTAGTTTTAATTTAAAAATGTTGCACATACCGTGGTATTTCTACCATATGGTGAAGACGTTTAACGAACACATAATTGCTAATGAACAAAGTACCCGAACCGGAACAATTTTTTATAGGTCAGCTACATCACAAAATAGAAAAGAATAATTTTTTATTCAGTATACATTACATGTTGTAATTCTTATTGAGTCATTTTTTACTTTACCACTAGTTCAAAAAAAACCTCTGTCTTGGGAACTTTCAGCAAGAAACCCAGCCGGACTTTTTTACAAATAATTACAGTGTCTATGGATACAAAATATTTACAAATTTTATTTTAGAAACAGCTTGGCCTTAGCCACTGCACTGTCTAGCTGTGTGTATATGAGTTAAGCTTACTATTGAATATTGTAGAAAAATTCTTATTGCTGGATTAGTACAACGTCTTCTTCTTCTGCTATATAAGGCTCTTTATTCGCAATGACTCATTTATATTTTCTTTTGTTTTATCTTATTTACTTGTAGCATTGCTTCCAATATAACTAGAGGCACTTAGTGAGGGCGCTCATCTAGATATACTAGGTTTAAAAGTCGTGGTGGCAATGTATCTCATAACCAAGTAAAATGCTGGCATAAATGGCACTAATATCATAAAAGAATCCTCTTTTGATGTGATGAAGAACAAATAATACGTCAAAATTTCACACAATGGTAAGCAATAGGAATTCATCTGCAATAATGCCAATATTCCTGCTATAATATCCTTTTTAAATAATAAAATTATATTTATAACAAATGTAAGCAGGTAAAAAAGTAAAGTTATAGCCTATATACGTCCCACTGCTGGGCACAAGCCTTCGTCTCATATCTAAGAGCGTTTTAGGGCAAGGAAGTGTCCGCCGCGCTGCCCCGATGCGTGTTGGCGAACTTCACATGTCTTCGAAATATTTTATTTTTATTTCTCAGACATGCAGATTTCCTCACGATGTTTTCCTTCACCGCGGAGCACGTGGTAAATCAGCACTTAAAATTGCAATTGACAATTGCATTGGTGGCGGCGGGGGTCGAACTTGGGTTGCTCGCGTACTGTGAAATTTACAGCGAGCGCTAACCATCTGAGCTACCACGGCTCTTGCGCTTATAACAAATGTTAGCAGGTACTTGAACTAAATATAATGGTATTGGTGATCGACTATTGGCGGAATATCTACTATCTAGTCGAATATGACAAGCACAAATGCGTTTAAACCGGGAAAGTCTTTGCGCTAAGAAAATAAATAAATATAAACAGTACATAATTAGATTATGTGGCCCACTTAGACTGTTTGTATGACGTATGGCGAGTATCTAGAATCGAAGATCTTTTTAATGGTAACGAGGCATTCCACACTAATCATTACGAGTGACAGCGCATCTACATTCCATTGAATTTTCAATAATGTATAGATTTGAGTATTTACTTTGAGACCTATGGGTACACAACATCCAGTTATAAGGTACACTAAGGAACGAGTATATTCGTTTGCCAACATTAATTCTATAAAAAATTATGATTAAATGATGTTTGTTTTCAGTTATAAAGGTAACATTCTGCCTGTATAGCGTTTAACATGAAACAGCCTATAACTAACGAAAAGATAGACAGTGAAACTTATTAATATTGATTGGTATATCAAGATATGTCGCAATGAATCTACCCTCAAGTTGTGCTTAAACACATTCAATTTGGCACTTACACCCCATTACAGCAAATTATCGATGTCACCTACATTACATTGTGCGAACTCAACCCTAAGAGAGCTATTTATGTGGGTGAATGTGTGAGCAGCCTCCATGTTAACACAACGTGTGATTGTGTGCGTTATCTGAAAGATTCCACTTCATTTCCCTCGACCCATGCATGACGTCACATTATTATACATCGTTCTATTTATAATATAAAATGTCTTGGATAGTGTTTAGTATATAAAACGTTTATGTACATATGTATATATAGTTCTATAATAAATAATAATATAGTATTTTCGCAACCACTCCAAGCAACTACCAATTGGAATAAATTAAATAACCTACCTTAAACCTTAGTTTAAACCTAAGTTGTGTTACAAATTATTATTAATTTATCTAGTTTTAAAAGTTATAAGAATTAAAAGGTCATTAAGTATGTTATTCTTTTCATTATTGCTATAAATACGACTAATATTCCCGTTAACAATTCAAAGTAAGCTTAAAATGATTGTGTGATGTGTGGTTTACCTCATAAGTCGTGTCTTGTGTTTACAGTTCATATCCTTTTAACCATTAGGCTACAGTTGCTTCGTAATCGTGCTGAATGTGAAATCAAAAGAAAATAATGTATTGACATTCATTGTAACTTTTTTGCTTTTTATTGGTCTTAATTTTTTAGTTAACATAATATGATAGCAAACTATGCACGATATTATAACTATTATAAAATAATTTCAATTAATCTCAATTATTATGAACAGCTTCAGAACACTACACACAAGCATTACAGTTTTAAAATGTCGATGTCGTTTAGGAAATGAACGTCAGCTGTTTTATCTAAATGGCGCTGCGGGGACGTAAAAATGGCGTAAAACTCCCGTTTGATACAATAAATAATGAAATAAAATGCCTCATTCAACGTATATAATGCGAAATGCTTAATAAAATAACTCGGTTACATGATAGAACATCAGACTAGAGAGACGCATGCACAATATTTTGTTATATTGTTATAATATTTAACAGTAGTTTGATTCAACAAAAATATAATTCAAAAATTCCAAATTAGAGGATCTTTTTTGTAAAAAATAATATATTTAATGTCTCTTTCTTTAAAAGGAGTTATTTCTCACACCGCATTCAAAGCAATTTCCAATTCTTGTCATACCTGACAAGGTCGAAAGCATTTGAAAGATCCAGGAAGACTGCGTACACCGGCGTATTCCTTACAGTGTAATACCCCACAGTGTGTTTCAGCGACAGTATTGCACACTCAGTTGATATATTTGGTTCTAAAACCAAATTGTGCATCGTTTAACTTAATATGTACTTTTAACTGTCTCTCAAGCATACTGTCAAGTATCTTAGCCGCAGTTGTCGTTTGTGAAATGGGCCGATAGTTGCACATATCTGAAATATCTATCATTTTTCCTTATACTAGCACCTTCATCATTGTATTAGATGCATAATATACCATCAACTCATAGACATACCTTCGGACCCGGAACTATTATTTTGCAGGATGTACAAATATTTATCTCACGCGGGATTCAATTCCGCGGCTAGCCGTCCGGAGCACGCCACTGCGCTGCTGATCCATCCATTTAAAAAACTATACAACCCCCCCCCCCCACACACACACACACACTAGGATTTTCTCAAATATCGTGGAGGCAGCTTACATATTACACATGGACATCCAAACATGGGTTTGGATGTCCTTGTTCCGTGTGGGATTGAAAGCCGCAAACATCAGCGCCGCATCTCAATGTGCCATCTGAGCTTCTGAGCCATCATTTGTATTGAATCAGTAAAATTCTCCATAGTCATTAAGAGCACTCGAATAAATTTTACAAGATTTATACAATCGTAGCGATAATATATAATTGTAATCGAGGTAAAATCAACACAAGCGGGGAAAATAATTGTCTGGAAAAAATAGAATCGGAACAAAGAGCTAAACACAAAAGCTCGGCAAAGCAACCTTTTCGCCGGCGTGTAATGAAGCCGTATCTTTAATAGCCGCGATAAGGGCGCTAAATGTTTGCGTACACGCCAAATAATAAGCGAGTCGATCATTTACCGCGAGGGGTGAGGCATTGACGAGAAAAAAAAAGAATATTCGGCTGCTCTCGTGACGGTGAACCCTTATCGGTAAATGAGATAAGCGAGTATTGAATATCTCCAAGCGGTGTTGGTCATTTTTCTATGTCGAGATAGCGAGACATCATTTTTCGTCCAAAATCGAACGATTGCGTGTTATGATCGAAAAACAAAGTCCTTTATCTTTAGTACTAGCTTAAAATGATAACAATCGTTCTTCTTAGTTCATAAAATACGTTCGAATTCTTAATAGAAATTTTATGTTAAATTTCAATATTTTCGGGTAAAAGAGAGCGGAGTTACTCGATATAATAATAATGTTTAGTAGTAAATTACCACTACGTCATATTATTTTATTTCAATTATTAACCTCATACAATCATAAAAGGTGAATATAAGTAAAAGCTACAGCCTATATACGTACCACTGCTGGGCACAGGTCTGCCCTCATTTCTGAGAGGGTTTTAGGGCAAGGAAGTGTCCGCCGCGCTGCCCTAATGCGTGTTGGCGAACTTCACATGACTTCGATTTTTTTTCTTATTTCTCAGACATACACGTTTCGTCAGGATGTTTTCCTTCACCGCCAAGCACGTGGTAAATCAGCACTTAAAATTGCAATTAACAATTTCATTGGTGTCGGCGGCGATCGAACCCAGTTGTTTGAGTCTGCGCTACCACAGCCCTTATTAATATAAGTAAAATTTAATAAAATCTAAATAAAAAAAGAATTTTTATTACAGCTTTTTTATTTCAGTGTTTGTTCATACAATTATGTACTACAATTAAATCACACTATCAAAATGTGTTGTATAGAATAGCGCATTTACTTCAAATATTATCCACGCCACCATATAGTCAAAAGGGTGATGTTGCGTAGATAGCATAGTGATCATTCGCCGAACTGCTCTCTTTATGGTTATTCCCCTATAAAGGCAAGTTGGAGTAAAAACAAGTTTACAGCCATACTTTTACTGTCGCTATTTTATGCTTTTCGTGGTTATTTTACTGTTATGTTAGCATAAAGCATCATCGATCAACATTAATCGTATTATCTTACAAGGAATTATTTTTATTTGTGAGTTTAAGGAGAAACACTAATAGGCAATCTGTTAATAAAATATGTATGACTATGATTAACAATTCTTATTTATTTATTAAAACTTCATACTATATGATGTACAGGCGGACTTAATACCTGAGGCATTCTCTACCAGTCAATCTTAGGGTGATGCAGAGATAAAAATATGAAGTAGGTGTGTGAAACGCTAAACAAGTATTTAAATTATTTTTTTATGTAAGTATTTTTTATTTTTTTATATTAAGAAAGAATTTAAAATCTTCGACTATGTATTAGGCCTTTTTATAAATTAAGGGTAAAACGAGCACACAGTCCATCTGACGGTTAATGAATTCCGTGGCCCATAACCATGTGTACATAATTTTGACTATGAGTCAAAATACAGATACGTTGTCAGCCATGATTACTAGGATGAAATGTCTTATTTCCAGTACAAAAGGTCTCCAGTTCTCTACACTCACCGAATCATACAAAACAGAACGAAACGCTGCTATTTTACGTTAGTATTCCTATTCGTGCTACAACCATAATACAAATGCAGCATGGCTCTACTACGTACAATCATGTACATTTATCACTTAAGATATTTTTATAATATCGAAATATATGTGCAGCGGCGGAAAATATCTAAAATATAATAGAAGATGCAAGAAATCGATGGATGCAGATGACTCAGGACCGTATTTTGTCCCATTTCTTGAGGGAGATCTTTGTTTACCAGTGGACTTGTCATGAGCTGTAATTTAAAAAAAAAACACACATTTTAGCTTACTTATCCGAGCCTCGATTAAAAATCAAAATGAATATACGTTGTCACCTTTGGGGACTGACATGTTATGCGTCATGATATAAAGGTATATTACTTATATATATATATTAATTTTATTTTATATATATTAATTACTTTTATGATACATACAAGTTACACAGAAATTCAATATTATGTAAATTTATCGGTCAAAACTAGTTACCATATTATTCATACATTTAATGCTAAATAGAAAACGAACTAATTCTAAAACAGCAAACATTTAATCCGCCTCCCCGACACTTATCGTCGTGGGCGTCATCAAAACTAAATTTCGGCAACGAGTCGCAATCCCATATCAAATAACGGGAGAAATAACGTTCGGAGCAAACTTCATATATCCAACGTGGTATATGATCTTGGAGTTCGACGAATGGAGAATCAAGCATATTGTACGGAACCACTATATAAAATGAGAAAATCTCAGGACAAGACATGTCTATTAAATTTTTTCTCGAAACAGCCTTGATGACAGTGTAAACTTTTTTCGATATTAATTTTTATGGTAATATGGTCGCCTAAAATTTGCCGTCCTATAAAACCAAAACTGGTAGGAGAACAAACACAAAAACGTAAATCTGTATGCTATCATTAATATATTAAGAAAAAAAAAACTACTTTGGAAATATATTATTCGAAAATCAACCCTAAAAAACTAACTAAAGGACAGCATACTAAAATCGACTAAAATATTTACTATAATATCAACTGTAAAAATGGCGTCGATAAAGCAGCGCCCTTTTGACCTTTGATTATTTGATTGACCGATGAAGAGCTAACGTATCGCAAAGCCATCTATGCAAACATGGCTGTAGTTTTTGACCTTTGATTATTTGATTGACCGATGAAGAGCTAACTTATCACAAATCTATCTATGCAAACATGGCTGTAGTTTTTGACCTTTGATTATTTGATTGACCGATGAAGAGCTAACTTATCACAAAGCCATCTATGCAAACATGGCTGCAGTTTTTGACCTTTGATTATTTGATTGACCGATGAAGAGCTAACGTATCACAAAGCCATCTATGCAAACATGGCTGTAGTTTTTGACCTTTGATTTTTTGATTGACCGATGAAGAGCTATCGTATCACAAAGTTCTGCCATCTATGCAAACATGGCTGTAGTTATTGACCTTTGATTATTTGATTGACCGATGAAGAGCTATCGTATCACAAAGCCATCTATGCAAACAAGGCTGTAGTTTTTGAGTTATAAGAAAGTGACCATATGAACCGGATGACCTGATATTACCCTCACGTACGTTATAGATATTTTAAATGAATTTTAAGAATAGTTTACAATTACTTAACACGGTTCAATAAATAAAAAAAATGGTGCAAAAAATATAATATTATAAAATATTATATACCTAGGTTATATTACTTACTTACTTACTTACTTATCTTCACGCACAATCCCTAACGGGGTAGCCAGAGAGAACAGATCGCCAAGTGTCACGATCCTTACATACCTCTTTCGCTTCTTTCAGGTTCATTAACTTCTTCATACATGCACGTCTAGGTATCCGAGTACTCTTGACCTTCCCCTCTTCGAGCAATTTGCTCACATGGTCTTCGAAAGTTAGTCTCGATCTACCTCGACACCTTTTAATATTTACTTTCGCTCTATATATTTTCTTCACCATTCGGTCTTCACTCATTCGCTCAACGAGCCCAAACCAATGGAGTACGCCCCTATCAACTTTTGTGATAAGGTCATCTTTCAATCCTGCCATATTGCGAATCTCTTCGTTTCGCTTTCGATCGGCTATGGTAACGCCACACATTTTACGAAGAGATCGCATCTCCACTGCATTCAACTTGCTTTTATGCTTCTTCTGGCATACCCAGGTTTCGCTGCCATATAACAAAGTCGGTACCAACACTGCGTTATGTATTGCAAGGCGTGCACTCTTCACCACGCCTTGCCTTTTGACTAATGCATTCAGGGCACCATAGACTTTGTTTCCGGCAGCGACACGCCTATCCACATCTAAATCACATCTTCTATCCCGGCTGAAAGCACTCCCCAAGTATACAATTTCATTTACCTGTTCTAGACATTCCTGATTTACCCATATTTCACATTTCGTTCTCTCTTCGTCCTTTTCAAAAACCAGAACCTTAGTTTTATTAGCATTCAAACGGAGACCTTTAATTTCACATTCCTCTTTCATACACGTGACTAATGCCTGCAGTTCTGCTTCTGATGGTGCAATAAGCACTACATCATCAGCATACAGCAGACAATTTACTTTAATGTCACCCAATTTTACACCCAAACAGCTATTTTTCAGCTTCTGTAAACAGCTGTCGAGATACAGTATGAACAGCCAGGAAGATATGACACAACCCTGTTTTATGCCCGCTTGGACGCTAAACATGCGTGACAGGTCATGCCCTACCCGCACACAGGCTTTAGAGTCATAGTAAAGTGACTGCACAGCCCTTAACAATCGACCATCCACACCATATCCCGGCAACAGTTCCCACATTTTCTTTCTTATAACCTTATCAAATGCTTTCTCCAGATCCACAAAAGCACAGAAAATCCTCTGGTTAACACTCAGAAGCTTTTCCGTGATCATGCGGAGAGAAAACATTTGATCTTTGCATCCTCTTCCAAGTCTAAATCCGCATTGTGCCTCCCATAAGAATCTTTCCGATTTCTCTTGCATCCTACGTGTCAAAACCTTCGAGTAAACTTTACTTGCTAAACTGGTCAAGCTGATCGCGCGATAGCACCCGCAGCCAAAATGTGAACCTTTACCTTTATATAAAGGCACAATGACCGCGGGTCGCCAATCATCCGGGACATCTCCCGTCCGCCAGCACAAATTGCACAGCAGACAAAAGCTGTCCCAGACGCGAGGCCTACCGTACTTGACCATTTCAGCAGTAACTCTGTCTAGTCCCGCAGCCTTACCACATTTCAAACTTCGAATCACACTTTCAATCTCTTTCATGCTGATGACCTCAGTGTCATCGAGGTCCGTGTCTGGCGTGCCAGTTACGGCGTCACCCCGGGATCCTTCACTAAGATCATGACACGCGTACATGTCTCTGTAAAATTCACTCCATCGCTGCATGACGTCCGAGTTTTCTGAGAGGACGTCATTGGTTCTCGAAAGCACTTTGTTTATTCTTAAGGCTGTCGCACCACTCCGGGACCTTCCAACCTCTTTCCAGAAGAGTTTGGAGTTTTCCTTAAAGTTGTGCGACAACCTCTCGTCCGCTTCTATTCTACACCTTTCACGTACTTCCTCAATCAATGTTTTCGCATGAACTTTCTGCAGCTTATATCTTTCTTTCATCTTCTCTCTCATATGCTTATCGTTACTAGAGGCCAAGTATTCTGACCATGCTTTTTTCTTCTTTTTAAAGCTTCTCTCACTTCATCATTCCACCATGCATCTCTTCTTTTACTACTACCTCTTTTTGTCGTTCCACATACTTCTTCCGCTGCACTTACCATTCCATCCCTAAGGTTGTGCCATGTTCTCTCCACACATTCTTTCCTGCCATCGATGATGTCAAGCTTTTCGGCTACGCTCGTGTGATATTTGTCCCTAGTATCCGCTTCCTGAAGCTTCCAGCTTCGAATGCGACAGACCGACTGTGGTTCTGTTACTGCCGTCCGGTAGCGCCAACCCGCGAACAAACCACTAAATCTAGTAATTACTAGATAGTGATCCGTTCCTAGGTCAGCACCTCTGAACACTCGTGTATCCATCACCTGTTTTCGCAGTCGGTCATCCACCAGGAACAAATCAATCATACTTCTCTCATTCTTTCTTTCACTAGTGTAGATATGGATTTTCCTGTGATTAAACATAGTGTTTGTCACAAGAAGACCCTTTTCCTTGCATACAGCCAGTATAAGCTTGCCAGCATCATTAACCCTTTTATCGCCAAACTTTCCAAGCACCGACTCGTATCCTGGTCGAGCGATACCTACCCATCCATTCAAATCACCACATACAACAGTTCTTTCGTTTCCCTTAACCAAATCTAGAACTTCTCTTACATTCTCCCAAAACTCCTCCAGCTCAGCCCTGGACGACGAAGCTACCGGCGCATAAACAGCCAAAAGGAATAACTTCGTCAGTGCCATTTTGAAGCGAACCCAGAGAAGTCTTGAGTTCACAACCTTGTATTCAGTCATAAGATCGACCAACCGGGACGACAACAGCACCCCCCACTCCCTGGCAGGCGTTCTCGCTTTTCGGGACTTCGGACCATATAGCTAACGTCCCGCCAGGGAGCTCTTCAGTACCACTGCTTTCCGTTTGGTCTCCGACATACACACGACATCTAATTCTCTTTCTTTCATTATTTCGATCAACTCATTCGTCTTATCTCCTGCATCCTTTTCTGTGTACGTGGGGATGTTTTGCATTTGTTTACGTTTAATTGCAGCCCTGAAAAGGGCCGGCAGGGGTCGCGACGAGCACGCTGCTACAATGACCCCTAGGTTATATTAATTAAAATAAAAAGAAAACAAGAAATAATAAATTTCAATATTTTGACGAACTATTTGGAAACTGTTTCGTTTCACATTCACAGGTACTGTGTGTCTCGTAAGTAAATCGCCAGATGAATATTGTTTCAAACGGAATTAGGCACGCGCCGGAGGGACGAGGATCACTTATAATTGTTATTTTATTCATAGAAACAACGGTCCTGCGGGACGTTGGATAGGTGAACAAATATTTTGACTTGTCGAGCACCTTTTAGCGCGACTGATGTTGTGAATGACGCAGATGTGAAGTATTTCACGCCTAGAAATTAAACAGGTTCACTTAATGAACTGACTATGTCCTGAGGTCTTGCAGTGGTATGCTTGGGTTTAGTTTTAATTTTATTGATTATAGGATCCCAAGCAGGTGGTAGTACCCAGCCTCCTTCTCTATTGAAATTAGGATGTTTTTTAATTTCAATAGCCTCACGTATCATCCTTGGTAGGAATCGGTGTTCTTTCGCGAGGATTTGTGGTCTATCAAATCTGATGTAATGGTTGGGGCCGTCTAGGATATGATCACAAACTGCAGACTTCCCGGAACGTTGATGCTTCACATCAGCTATATGTTCTTTTACGCGGGTCCTAATTGATCTTTTGGTTTGTCCTATATAAGAGAGACCACATTCACAATCAAGCTTGTACACTCCTGCATCTTGTAGAGGAATATGACACTTGACGGATGGTAGGAACTGACTAATCTTCTTCGGCGGCTTGTAAAATGTTCTAATAGAAACTCGCTTCAAGATATAGCCAATCTTGTCTGTGACACCTCTGACATATGGTAGTACAGCAGGCACACGCTCGACTGTGGCCGGCTTCACTCGGTCACTGTGACGTAGGCGCGGGACCCGAAGCTTGTTTTGATTTGAATGATTGAAGACTGCATCTCAATTATAACTAGGAAACTAGAGGAAAATAACACGCCAGCAGAATATGCAGTATTACTAAGACATTGCCTTACATCTGGCTATCTATTGTGGAAGGAAGAGTTTTACAAGCAAGTAGATGGTGTGACGATGGGCTCACCTGTATCTCCCATTGTCGCCGATATATTCAAGGAAGACTTTGAGGAGAAAGCCCTCCTTACTGCACCTGTTACACCAAGGATCTACAAGCGGTACGTAGACGATACTTTCACAATTTTACCATCAGACAAAGTAACTGCATTTTTAGAACATCTTAATTCCATAAACGCTAAAATTCAATTTACTATGGAGTTAGAGGCAAATAATTCCTTACCTTTCCTAGATGTGTTAGTCATCCGAAATCCTAATAACACCATTGGTCACACTGTGTATAGGAAAAAGACCCATACAAACCGATATTTAAACGGTGAATCTCACCACCATCCTTCACAGTTAGCTACCGTGGGCAAATCTTTGTTACAGAGAGCACGAGGGATCTGTGACAGCAAACACCTGGCCGCCGAGCTTCAGCACGTCAAGCAAGTTCTGCACGACAACAAGCTTCGGGTCCCGCGCCTACGTCACAGTGACCGAGTGAAGCCGGCCACAGTCGAGCGTGTGCCTGCTGTACTACCATATGTCAGAGGTGTCACAGACAAGATTGGCTATATCTTGAAGCGAGCTTCTATTAGAACATTCTACAAGCCGCCGAAGAAGATTAGTCAGTTCCTACCATCCGTCAAGTGTCATATTCCTCTACAAGATGCAGGAGTGTACAAGCTTGATTGTGAATGTGGTCTCTCTTATATAGGACAAACCAAAAGATCAATTAGGACCCGCGTAAAAGAACATATAGCTGATGTGAAGCATCAACGTTCCGGGAAGTCTGCAGTTTGTGATCATATCCTAGACGGCCCCAACCATTACATCAGATTTGATAGACCACAAATCCTCGCGAAAGAACACCGATTCCTACCAAGGATGATACGTGAGGCTATTGAAATTAAAAAACATCCTAATTTCAATAGAGAAGGAGGCTGGGTACTACCACCTGCTTGGGATCCTATAATCAATAAAATTAAAACTAAACCCAAGCATACCACTGCAAGACCTCAGGACATAGTCAGTTCATTTTGCATAGATCGGACCATAAACAATAATTAAAAAAGCTGAAGGTACTCCGGGTTTAACAATGACATCGGGACGTCAGTCATCTCAGTGCCCCGTGACCATGGGTGCTGGAAAGCGCCCGAAACGTCGGGAATTAAAAATAAAAATAAAAAGTAAGAAAAAAAATAAACGCGATAAAATCCGTAAAAGTAGTTTTAATCATGTGCAATGTTCGCGTAAATATAAGAAATCATTAGGTTCACTTAATATCGCAATATGAGTATTCTTGTACCAACGATATGATAGCGGCAGAGGAGACCTGATGAACACGGTTTTTGTGGCAGTTGGTAATATTTCTTTATAAAAAATGTTTGGGGGACGTGGAACGTAGGAAGTGCCTACACCAATCAACAATAGTGTTGTAAAGGCAACTGTGACAAGTTTTTAAAGTTTTTTCTCTAATTATATTACTCTTCAAAATAAGACACAAAAACAGGTCATTAAAGAACTTTTGTTACTACTGCGCGCAACAATTAATGCCTAGTACATGGCAACACTAGTTACCACTAGTGCTTTCTGGTATCGAGTAGCACAACTAGGAGATTCAAAATTCTTCTAGAAATTTCTATAGAAGAACTTTCTAGAACTATGGACACCTAGTCAATCGGGATCGGTATGTACTCGAACATTCTAGATGTTTCGACAGCAGAAGGTTCTGGAACTATCTGAGGCCCTATATAGGCCAGTATAAACCGCGACCCGGGTCAATATTGAATTGGCGTTTCAAGCGAATAGTTCGAAGCGATACAACTGTGAATTAAAGTGATTAGTAATACTGTTGTGTTTTGTTATTAGTGTGGTTTTAAGTAATAATTAGTGTTCTGTAATTAAACTGTCAATTTTGATAATTCGGCAGTTTTTAATTGTCTCGAACCCCAAGTTTCGAATATAAAAATAAAATATATATTCGTAACATTACGAATATATATTTTATTTTTATATTTAAACTAAACTTAGTAGTATTTTTGAACCCAGCTATGCCTAAATTTTAACATGAAAAATTTCCATAAAAATTAACTCCTTAGCTTGATTTTATCGATTCGTTAATGTGGTATTCGTTCATCTAAAGGAATATAAAATTAAAACACGCAAAAACAGTTGCTTAAAATGAAGTAAAGTTGGTAAGATTACAAGATGCCGTTTTTCGCGCCACCTGTAGTCGGTAGATAACCGTAATCCCTTTCCCCGCAGTTGTCGGACATTATCCCGCGCAATCATCCCGCAAATCCCGTATCATTAAGTATAGCTAAGAAAGCGATTCGCGGACCATTACCATGTTAATAACGTAGGGGAAACGGTGATTAATCAACTTGACGTTTAGTTAGAGCCACCTCTGTTTGGCAACTAGCCTTGTGGCGCAGACAATTTTATGCATGGAAATCTGAAGCATAGATTAAGGACTCGATGAATATATAAATTTAATAGTTTCAGTTTTGAAATAAACTCTAATTTGAAATATTAATTGTGTACGCCATAACGCAGTGCGTTTTAATGAAACTAATTAAACTAATCAGATTAAACATGATTTGAAGTGTTTACTTTATCATAAAAAAGCAATAATAAAATTTAAAAATAATAAAACCAACTTTAAACAAAATAAATAATTTCCGATAAATTTCTTATGAATTCGGTGCTAAGACATCACATAGTGCATCGTAGAAAGAAGGTTTTAGAAGCTTTTAAATGGAAATATTTTTTTTTGTTTTAAAGTTTAGTTATTACTCTTTTGAGTTGTATAAGGAATATAGTACGTGAGGGTAATATGGTCATCCGGTTAGTATGGTCACTTTCTTAAAATTAAAGAACTAATCTTATTTGCATAGAAGGTATGTGATAGATAGCTTGGGGTTGGAAAATTTTAGGCGAATTATTATTTTTATTTTATTTTCGAGTGTTCTAATTATCGAATGTTGAAATGAAATGTGCAAAGCTTATTTGCAATTTTTTTTATTAACGTATTAGTTATACGACTTTGTGTTTTTGTATCTATCCTCTTTCTAGTTTTGGTTTTATAGGGCGGCAAAGCTTAAGGTGTCTATATTTTTTTTTTATAGAAGAGGGGGCAAAGGAGCAAAAGGTTCACCAGGTAAACATCCGCAACACCAGAGGAATTGCAAGTGCGTTGCCGGTCATTTACAAAAGGACTAAGCTCTTTTCTTGAAGATACGACCATATTACCCTCATGTATCTTTTCACAAGTTCAAGGTAACAAGTAGAGAGTCGAACCATATAGAATGGTAACACTTGCTGATACCCGCTGTGTGCACGATAATAGAGTACATATTAAATATCAAGAAATTTATTTTATAGGACTATCGTAAAATACGTTCTAAGTGAACATCTGCATTGTGAAATGAGTAACTATACTAAATGTCAAGTCAATCGTCAAGTGACGAGTCAGCCAGTGTTATTTTGCTTATATAAAATAACTTCTTATTTATATACCCCTGAAGTAATATTTTATTAAAAATAACTATGGTATGTGAGAGTAATATGGTCATACGATTAATATGGTCATTTTCTTATAACTCAAAAATTACAACTTTGTTTGCTAGATGTCTCTGATACGATAGCTCTTCATTAGTCAATCAAATATTAAAGGGTCAAAAGGGCTCTGACATTATAGTAAATATTTTAGTCGATTTTAATATTGTGTAGTGTAGTTTGTCTTATTTAGGTTGATTTTTCGAAGTGTTCCTAATTATTGCCAAAGCTTGTTTGCTATTTTTTTTTTCTTAATATTGTTACGAGCTTGAGGTTCGTGACAATAAAAACTGCCGATTGAATTACCAAAATGTACACTTTAATTTTCTTTACACCAATTAAAACTTAAAACATTAATAATTAATCACACTGATTCACTTTATTTCGCTCCGAAGCTTCGCTTGTCTCGCCAAATTCAATACTGCCCCGATCGCGGGTTGCGTCGGCTTTAAATACACATTTTCTACCGAAACATCCAGAATATTCCTGTAAATACAAGCGCCGAACGACCAGGCGCAGAAATTTCGAGTGTGGGGGCTTCTAGAAAGCTTAATTCTTCTGTTCGATACTAGATGGCGCTGTTGGTTGAAAGATTAGTCATGGCATTTTCTGGAAAGCTCTCCTCGCTCTGTGACCCGACACTAGATGGCGCTAGTGCCAGGTACCTGACGTCAACTTAGGCGCGCCACACTGCCCCCTTCTAACACATGATCGGGACGAGCCCGAGCATTACGGCCCCATAATAACGCGCCAGGCGATCCACATGGACGATCTTAGGAGTCCGTCTTGCGCCTTTCTGTATCCGGTAGGTTACATCGTTGATCCTGATCGCGATCCGGTACGGGCCGTCCCATTTAGCTTGTAAGTTAGGAGATTTCCATTTGCTGCGGACTGGATTGTGCAACCACACTAGTGATCCTTCGTCGAACCTTTTGTTGTTCATTTTGCGGTCATACCGGGTTTTCATCTTTTCGGACATTTGCTGGCCCGATTGTCTGACGTGCTCATAAATGTCATTCATTTTGTTCCGCAAGTCATTTGCATAATCGGTTACAATGCGTGGGGCATTAGGTGATGTCCCGGTGATCAGGTCTGCTGGCAGCCGTAGTTCTCTTCCAAAGTTTGCGAAAGCTGGTGTCACTGATGTACTTTCGTGAACAGCGCTTCGATATGACAACAAAAACGGTTGTATGTGCTTGTCCCAATCTCGTTGCCGATTGTCTAAACTTTTGCTAGGTACCTCTCCAATGTCTGATTAAATCGTTCTACCATTCCATCAGATTGCGGGTGATAAGAAGTCGTTCTTGTTTTATGAGTACCCATAACTCGGCAATGTTTCTTGGAATATTTGAGACTCAAAATTCCTTCCTTGATCGCTGTGAATCTCTAAAGGTACTCCAAAACGACAGAAGACTTCATGAACCAGTTTATTTGCAACTGTTGAAGCTTCTTGATTTGGAATAGCGAAGACTTCTGGCCACTTAGTGAAGTAATCCATCACAACCATGAAATACTTGTTACCGCTTTCACTCTCCGGAAACGGCCCCGCCACGTCAATGGCTATTCTCTCCCATAGTGCATCAACATTGTACAACTTCAATGCACCTCTACTACGCGTCTGAGATCCCTTTACAGCCGCACAACCTGTACATTTGCAACACCAGTCCTCGACATCGTTTCGACAGTGGACCCAGTAAAACCGTTCTCGGATCTTCAGTCGAGTTCGTTTAACTCCCAGATGGCCTCCTGAACAATCATTATGGTACAGCTGTAGAACATCCGGTACTTTAGCTTTAGGGACAACCATTTGCAAATGACAGCTGTCTCCCCGAACATTTTCTCATTTACGGCACAGAACTCCATCCTGAAGCAGCAAGCTGTCCCACTAAGCCCAATAGCTTTTAGTGGTCGAACTCATCGCTGAGACGTCGCTCCACTTAAGCTTTGGAGCACTTGCCATCCATTGCAGAATCGGCTTGATTTTCGGATCTTCCTGCTGTGCACGTTGTAAGCTGTCCTTCCACTCGTTGCTGAGGTGGTCTGTCCTGAGTATCCTCACGGATACCACTTCCTTACTCTCTTGCCTAGTACAATGTTTGCAATCTTCAGGAAAAGGTCTTCTTGACAATGCATCTGCGTTGCCATGAGATTTTCCGCTGCATGTTCGATTTCAAAGTCGTATTCCTGCAGTAGTTCAATCTACCTCGCAACTTGTCCATCTGGATTTTTAAACTGCAATAGCCATTTTAGTGCAGCATGGTCAGTTCATAAGTGAAATCTCCGCCCCAGAAGATATTTGCTAAAATGCTGCAACGACTTTACCACAGCTAGCAACCAGTGGCGAAGCTTCCATTAAAGCCGAAAAGCCGGGCTTGCCTTATTAAAACTGAATCAATCAATAATATCAATCAATAATATCAACTAATAAAATAACTCCTAAACTGTTTCAAATTATTTCAATTTTCCCGCGAACTCCACTGTTCGACACATGTCGACCGATGACCTCATATTGCCTTAGCGATACGTTTATACAAGCTGGGTCTGCTGTCATAAAGTGAGTTTTAATAGAGCGATTAGTTGTCTCCCTCACTCGCGTGGGCTTTTTACGGGGCTTTCGAGAAGACGATCGCTCTCTTTCTAACCTATGGCAAAATATTATATAATGAAATATAACTACGAAATGTTTATATAGCAATTACTATTGAGCCAACAAGCCTGGCTTTGCCATGAAGTTGTTTAGCAGTGCGTTAGCGACTAGCGAAGTGGTTGCGGACCCCTCGTATGCAAGTTCACTTCACATTTCAATGTTTATGTTTGTTTTTGTTGTGTTTGTTAAAAATTTATGCTTTTTCGAAGATTTTCAGTGAAAATGGGAGGATAATGGTGTTCATTGTGATGAATATAAGTGTGTTGAAGTGCTAATCGGCGAAGAAAAGGTAAAAATCTTTAAAAATGAAATTTAATATTAAATGAAACATTTCTTCATACTTTAAATATGGGTACAGGACTCTTTAGTATTAAAGTTTAATTAAGTGAGGCGTATTTAAAGGTTTAATAACTCAATATTAATATTACCATACGATTAAAAATATCAGTTTGAACAGCAGCAATAAGTATGAGACCTAGGTTTAATTTTAGAGGAAATAAGTGTTACAATCTTTTTTTAACGTGAAGCCCAAATTTTAATTAAATAAATCAAAAGAATACAGAAGAATGAATTGAGGTTTTTAAAGAATAGTACTTCCTTTAGTTATTTCCAGTTAGGTTTCTCTGTCTACTTTTCAGTATATAAAATTTTAATGGCGCCATCTACTTAATTCTATACGTAAAGTCATTTTATCGAACGAAAATTGGTTGATTCTCACGATGGTACCTAAAGATTACGCTAGATGACACAAATACGCTATCGGCTAATTTATAGTGATTTATGAGTTTAAAAATATCATTTTGTATGGTTTATTGTGAATTGAAAATGAATATTTATAATTATAATAAATAGTCATTATTTTATGGTAAAAAATTAGCAAAGCTTTATCTTCTCATTATAACTATCTAATTCCTGTCGTAATCTGTTCTTTTATGCATATAACTTAAACAAAATATAATTTCGAGGTTTCACATCTGCCAGGCGTCCCTTTTTTTAACTTTGTACATAGTTTGTTTGTACTTTGTTCATATATTGTATTGTTTGTAAATATCTCAAGCAAACCCAAACGGCTCTTTTCAAAACCACCGAAGGTGTGCAATTGCATATTATGTCATACAATTCTATCTAGCGGTAATATGCTTTCTGTGTGCTTTGTTAAACACGTCCTTTTCAGCACTGAATATGAAACTAAAGAGTGGAGACAGCTCAAGATTGGTGTATTTTTATTAAACTGCTAAAAACAACAAAACCATATCTTGGGCTTGCCCTAGTTTGGAGTTTGGAGCCTACCTTCGCCACTGCTAGCAACTCGCATCTTGTGAGACAATAGTTCCTTTCTGGTTTTGACAACGACTTGCTGAAGTACGCTATCACGACCTCTTGGTCACCATTCCGTTGAGACAACACACTGCCAAGTCCTATATCACTTGTGTCTGTGTCAACAAAAATTCTTTGCTTGTATCAGGATATCCCAAAATAGGTGTTTTACACAGACGGTCCTTGGGCTCCTGGAATGCGATATTGCAACTTTCATCCCAGCAGAAACGTCGCTTCTCCTCGATTAGCTTGTGCAGAGGTTGGGCTATATCTGCAAAGTTCTTCACAAATCGCCGATAATAGGAGCACAAACCCAAAAATGCTCTAACCTGCGTCTTGTCTTTTGGAACCGGCCAATCTTTAACAGCGGCGATTTTCTTCGGATCCATGCGGATACCTTCTTCCGACACTACATACCCCAGAAAGTTGACTTGCCGTTTGAATAGTGAACATTTCTTCGGACTCAACTTGAGGTTGGCACTCTGAATCTTCATGAGCACGCATTCCGGGTTTTGAAGGTGTCCCTCAAACGTACTACCCATGATGATGATGTCATCCAAGTAGACCAGACAGGCATCGCCAATTAGCCCGGTAAGTACAAGCTCCATCAGCCTTTCAAACGTTGCTGGAGCATTGCACAATCCAAACGGCATTATTTCAAATTCCACAGACCCTTTCCCGTCGAGAACGCAGTTTTCTCCTTGTCTTTAGGATCAATTTCAACTTGCTAGTAGCCACTTTTTAGATCTAGCGTGCTAAACCACTTGCTACAGCAAACTGCTAAAGCATGTCCAGCGTGTCATCAATTCTTGGCAAGGGATAGCCGTCCTTCTTTGTAACGTCGTTAAGACGGCGCGGCGGTAGTCAACACAGAACCGCACGCTGTCGTCCTTCTTTTTTACCAGCACCACGGGTGAACGCCATGGACTAGATGAAGGTTCAATAACACCATCCTTCACCGTTCCCTCAATCTTGGTTTCTACTTCCTTTTCCCGTGCTATCGGCAATCTTCTTGGCAGCTGACGGATAGGTATTTCTTCTTCTGTGTTTATTTTGTGTTGAACCAAGCCAGTCTTTCCTATGTCAGCATCGTTTGATGAGAATACATCGGCATACTTGAGTAACAACTTCTTCGCCTTGACCATTTCGTCCGGGGAGAGAACGCCGCGACAGTCTTCCAAAAGTGTGGTCACTCTCGTTTGTGCATCCTTGCTGGGATTCTCACTCGATAGATATTGGCACCGACGTAACCAATCCACTTCTTCACAAGTACCAACCAGTGTGCCTTTATCTATAATCTGTTCCTGGTCACGAAGGTTCAGCACAAGTACTCCTGAGATGTCAGTGGTTTTGTCCAAGGTTCGAGTTATTTTCCATGGAATGTTATTGTTTACCCTTTCCACAAGTACACAACGGTGAACTTGCCCAGCGTTTCGAGGAAGACTAACCGGAACAATCGTTTCGGATCTCGGCGGAAGAACAATCTTCTTAATGCTGTACACGTTCCCTGGTAACACACCTTCCATAAAAATTCCTCCTGTTCACATTTCAAAACACCTTGCTTAAAGTCGATCTCACAACAATTATTCCTCATAAAGTCTAGGCCCAGGATGCAGTCGTCCATTATATCGGTTACGATGACATTATGCAGGTAGATCACGTTGCCTAGCTTCAACTCCATCTCCTCTCAGAGAAGGAGGCTGCTGACCGGTGGCTGTTACCAAATTAATGCGTTCTCGGTTGTATGCGGAGTCTCCAAGGAACTGACTTATAAGTTGGGAACTAACAACCGTACGAGAGGCTCCAGTGTCTATGGTCAGTTTACACGGCATTCCGTTGACCTCGCCCTTGATGATTAGACTGTTCCCATCATGGGTTTGTGAGATCGAGATCCTTGGGGCTCTTTTTACATCAGCCAGCACCCGCCCCGCGGTTCTGGCTTTTACTAGTTTCCCTGCTGCTGCTGGGCGGTGCTGTTGGCCGCACTACCCTCCTGAGATCCTTCTCGTTTTTTGAACTACGAAAAAAGAACACAAAATAAAAAACAAATAATAACAGTTTATATATACGAAATGCATTTTCAAAAATGATTTGTTATCAAAAACAGCAACAGATCATAAAAAATATAAAGCAAGGCAATTATGCGCGGAATGTGCGCGGTTAATCCTACTCATTTAAATTATAAAACCTTTAAAACACAAATTCAACATAACATAATGTGTGCATAATCTAGCGGAGGCTTGCGACGGTCAAAAGCTGATATTTCTCTTTTAATCCCTGTCAGATTATTTAAATACCCACCTGCGGGCTCTTGTTGCCTTTCCGAGCTTTTTTTATTTAACAAAATAAAATATAAAAATATCACCGTATTTGTTTTGGACGGATAGCATCCTTTAATTTTAGGGCACGGTTTCGTGACAGTTTAACCGCTTTGCTTGCAGTTTTTAGGTCGTTGTAAAAAATGTTTTTTGTTATACAGATATTTCACAATTATAATGTTGGTAAAACATTTTCATATGTTGTATTCCTGAAGTAAAATCGTTATGATGCTGTTAAAATAGTTTTCATTAAAATTATTAAGTTACAATAATATCATAATAGGTATTAATTTCATAGATGTTAGAGCACTATTCTATCCAATTTTACATTCATGGAAAAAAAAACATAAAACATTAGCGTCATAACATTTAAACAAAGGGTGAATTTTTTGTTGAGTGTCCCAGCGGCGACCGAACTCGTATAAAAATAAAAACTTGCAGCTCTCCTAGCATCGCTAACATTCATGTCTGTTCTACATGACATACATATTCGCAATGAGTAAATACACAAAAAAGGTCGCTGATAAATCAGATTTGTTTATACATTACAATAATGCAATAAAATTTAGATCAGCATTAAATTGAAATATTATTGACAGGGTAACAACAACGACGACAATTTTAGACCATCGTAAGTCAATAAAAACGTTTTAATAAAAAGTAGAGTAGAGTATTTTTTTATTTATGTATTTAACTGCGGTTAAAAGAAATTATGTCACGATTACTCTCTAAATATTAAACAAGAATTTAATTGTAACCCTTGTAGAAACGCTAGTAAGGATAGATGCATACAGAACAGTCGCAAACGGGTTCCGTGGCTGGAATGTCGCAATTGTTGGCACCGGGCTTATCCCGCGACTGTCGTTAGCTTCTATTTGCTTAGCTCCACTCCAAATTCTTTCCCTCACTCGTGGTGCTTTATGTAACTTTTTCGCGCACTCGCAGCGTGCAGTGTACCGCGAGAACGCTCCGTAATGAAAACAACTTTTTGAATTAACGTCGCAATAGAGTTTTCCATTTGGATTTCCATTCAAAGTATAAAGCACGAGTATAAAGCTTGAATGTTGTTTGAAAAATTGCACGTTTAATTTTTTTATGCCTTTTAATTTTTAAACTTCAAACAATATGTTGTTAAATAATACTTTTAGAGGATATTGAAGGATCATTCATTTCAAATTTTTTATCCGAAAAAACGAGTTATCAGCGGGAAAGTCAAAAGCACTAATCTAGCATCAAAACCCAGTGTATATCCATTAATACAGGCAAATGGATAAGTAAGTGTACTGGAATTAGATTGTGATGGAAAGACAAGCTTTTAAGAGTATTTTAGTTTCATTCATGGAGGTTTTTACCAACCCAATAATTAGCTTTAACTAACGAAACATAATAATTCTCCCCTCAGTGACTGATAGGGTGAACCCTATGAAGCTGTAAAAGCCAACTGGCTAACAGGATTAACATCACACAGACTACATGAGTATGAGGACCGCCAAAATCCATCAACTTTAACATTCTATTGTATACTACACACACATGGAGCAGAGTTTTCAGGATCAAATTGCCTCAAAAGAGAACCGCATTTGCGATAATTTGATAATATATGTAAGTGTATGAATGACTTAGACTGATATTTTATGATGAAGCCTTATCCCATGCCACTGTTTACAATAGGTTCAATGAGCTTAAGCGTGATCGAAGTAGTAAAAAATAGACGTGCTATATGGTATTATGTCTGTAAAACTAATGAGTCAGTTGAAGCGGGGAAGGAGCACACTCTCACACAATACCAGCGTAAACTAGCAGCTTAACGCTGTTGTGTTTCTTAGGGTGAGTGAGTGGCATTCCATCTTGTTGACAACGCATCTGCATTTTGCACAGCATTGACTTACCATCAGGTGAACTGTGTACTCGTTTGTCATCTATTCTATACTAGTAATTCAATAAATTTACATTCACATATTCTATAAGATTTAAGTAACCTACCAACTTATATGGACAAACTTAGCCATTACGTGTCGAAAAAGTCTTACTAGCAATTAGGCGTCTAAACATTTTGATTGCGTATTTGAAAGTATCACAACCAATATCGTTTTTAATAGCTTATTAAACACAGATGCGACAAACGTAATTAGGCGTCTAAACTTTTTTATTGCGTATTTGAAAGTATCACAACCAATATCGTCTTTAATAGCTTATTAAACACCGACGCGACAAACGTAATCTAATCGATCTACAAAATTGAAATCGACGTGCGGCTTGCGAACGACACCTCGCATACAACAGTTTGGGCCAAAAGCGAGACCGCAACGAGGCAACCGATAAATCACCCGCCAACTTCAAATAGAAATGTCATATTATTTCCACAAAAGATTTAACTCGAAAATAAATTATATTTTCCCCCTTTCCTTGCTATTGTTCACCGACGTGTGGAAGCCGCACCATTCTCTGCGATATTTAAAAAACCATTAAGTGCACGCTTTTGTATGGAAAAATTCCACCAGCACTGTCTCTAATAGTTACGTACGTAGGTACAATTACATTTCACTATTGTTTGTCATTCCTGTATTCTTGAAATCTGTGTCAGTCTTCGTTCTGAAGGTTATATTTTAAACAATTGCATATTTGAAGCTATAATATGAAGACATTTATTACACACTTAATGATGATTATAGTAGGTACATATTAAATAAAAAGTACGATTAAAAGTTAATGTAAAGGAAATTCCTTAAATGAATAGTTCTTCTGAGACGTGCAAATTTACACAAAAATTTTCCTCCACCACATAGTCAATCAGCACTTAAATTGGAATGACCAATAAATTTTCTATTATTTTTGGTGCCAGCAGGAATCGAACCCCTGTCAGGCGTATCGGGCTCTTGATCCTAAACAATCACGTTGTTGTTGTTTAAAAAGTAAAATATAAAAAATGTAAAAAAAAAACACGACGAAGTTTACCTTTTATTATTGAAAGAAATCTTTTTAAATAATTGCCCATATTCTCGTACAATACGTTGCGTTTGGCCCTCAAGCATATTTACGCAACACACGTTAAGCAACAAATCTGGGAATCGCGCCATAAATTCAGCGCTAGTCTGATTTACAGCCACCGACTAAATGTTTGATTTGTGCTCGTAAATCGAGAGCGTTTGTCAGCCGCACAGCTGATCCTTCCTGCAATTGTATACGGGAAATAGAAGGATCCTAAATTTCTTTTAAATCCGTAAACTTTAAAAAAATATTGACTATATTATCACAGTTTGCTATCATCACTCTCACAGTTGTAGCCAATCACTATTCCACGGCTTCTGATCATAGAACTTTCTGAACGCTTTATCAAGTTCCTTGGAGTAGTTCCTTGTCATTCACTCTACGGTTGCCACTCAAGAGCTTTCTTCCTCATCATCTGTCGGTTCTTCGAGCTATAATTTTCACATTACGCCTTCAGTTTACTTATCGCAAATAACTTACTTTCCTTTTTATTAAAATATTTCTAACCCCATCATCATCATCATCATGATGATGATGGGGTAATAACTTACTTTCCTTTTTATTAAAATATTTCTAACCCCATACTAAGATTTTCTTTTATATTTCAAAAGGCGTTTTGAAAATTGTTGCGGAAAGCTGTAACTTTGCTATCTAGAAGATTTTTGTGCGTAAAGAGCTTCGCTAGCTAGTTGGCTGCCTTTAGTATTATATTTTTATTTGTTATTATTACTGCATATTTATTAAATTATTAAGTCAATTTAAAATTATTAATAAAGTACTGACATAGATTACAATCCTAACAAATCTGTGAATATAATTATGTGATAAAAAATATATATTTCCTTTTATTATATTTACACAGCATATGGACAAACACGACCGACGCCGATGCCGACGCTGATCAATAGCGCTGTAGCTAAACGCTTAGTCAGAGCGAAACCGAGTCGTCAAAATAACTATAGAATAGTTTTTATGCCTATATTTAAAAAAGTTTAAATATTGTATATTCATTGAAATATGTTATCGGTGAAGATGAAGTCCCCCTGACTGGGCTTGACAACGACATTAACCACTCTACTTGATGTTGATACTGAAAAAGGAATAATAGCGATGATTAGCTTAAATATATATTATCGGAACTAACTTAACTATTATAACAGATCTATCGATACAAAAATGATTGATTTCATAAGGAATTAGCCATTAATATATTAACCATTTATACTAGAACAAAAAAGGGTCAACTAAGGCTAAAAAAGATAACATTGCTAATAAGCAAAATCATAGTAAAAATCCCTCAAAAACAATTAATGTGATAATTTCTTGTAAAGCCATAGTACTTTATACTTACTTAAACGAAAAGAATATAACCAAATATAATCAAGTTTAGCGTAGACACTGTATCCGTAGCATTCGTAGCTTTCATAAAATCGAGTGAAGTTCGGTATTTCTCGGTTTTAAAGGAAGTAGGTACCTAATTATGACTTCCAAGTGAAATTTTCGGCTCAGTTGCATTATAACTGTGATTAATGCATTAATACACAAGTGAGTACCAACTTTAATTAGTAGCTTAATTCAGTGAAAACTTCCTCCGTGGCTGGCGCAGCGCCCTATTCAAAACTACTAATGTGAAAGAGCGATAACGTGTAGCTTGACAGTAAGTTGTTGGGAAATATTTGTAGAGCGAAGAGACGTTTACTTCAATGCCCATACATTAAAAATGTATAGCTACTTTTATACGTTTAAGTCATTTAAACTATAAATACAACTAAAAGTAAATAATATAATGCAAAAAGTCATCAAAAATTTCATCAAATATTTTTGATTCAGCCTTTGTATATCCTTTTCAAGCACCAGTAGAATAAATTAATGAATAAAGTAAACTTTATAGTACACCGATAAATAAGAAAAAAAAAACAACAGATTATAATATAACGGTACCTACAATTGGTGGCCTTATCGCTTAGAATCGATCTCTACCAGGCGGAGGATGTAATGAGCTGTGTACAAAGGTAAGCAAGTTATCATAAAATACACACGACATACAAATAATTATATACGCAATAAAGAAATAAATAATATAGTAAACAAATACATTTCAACCACAAAAATGTAGATATACACATACAAAAGCATAAGGGAGTAAACATGAAAATGAAATAAGTATTACCCAAGGAAAAGTTGGTGTGCATCACTTGGCAGACTTGCCCATACTCACAACGCTACGCAATGCATGATAATGCTGTCCCATTACCCACACACCAGGTGAGATTTTGAGATTATCTTCAGTGAAACTCTCTTCACATACTAGTACATCCCTCACAAATTTATTTAGATATTTTAAATACTTTTTTATAGGGTAACAAACTAGCACACAGTCCACCTGATGGTAAGTGATTGCTGCGGCCCATAGACATCTACATATATCCTCGATTACAAATCAAAATGGAGATGCGTTGTCACCCGTGAGGACTAGGACGGACTGCCTCGTTTCCAGTAAAAAGGGTTTCCGGTTCTCTACACTCACCATACGAAACACACCAGCATTAAGCTACTACTATTTTACGCTGATATTCTGTGAGAGCGTGGTCCTTCCCCGGTCGAGCCGACCCATTCGTGCTACAACTATACTACTAATACAACTGCAGCCTGGCTCTACCACGTAAAAATATCTCGATATACTTTTACTGTTAAGCAATAAATACGACAATGGGTACAACAAGTATTCAAAACAGGCTTCAAATAGTTCAGTGTACATTATAAAATGTTTAATATAAAGTGAAGTCCGTATTATCCTTTTCGATAATCACAAGTGTCTTTTGTATAAATTTTTCACCTTTCGGACATTCCTGTGAAAACATTTTAGGTATTACATAATTGTAAACAAAAGTTTGTAATAGAAATTATCATAACGGTTCTTCACTCTTTCTTATGATTTTATTAAGTAGCAACAACGCTATTTTATTTTTTAACATTGCAGAAGATTTATTTAACAGAGCACTGCGAATAAACTTCTTGTAACATTGAATGATGATAAAAATACTTAACCGTATTTCGAAATCGATCGATTTGTTTTTAATGAAATAAAATAATAAATGATCGATTTTTTTCAATCTCCAAAATAATAAGTACACTTAATTTAACCGAAAAAAAAATTATAGGTTTTAGTTTATTTTATTCGTATTTTCGTGGATAAAAGACATCGACTCATGTACTTTGACGTCGCAGTTTAGCCCGTTCTCAAATAATAATTACAAATTAATTCGAATAAGGGATTGCTTGTATTGGCTTCAAACACGTACTTCATAGTGTTGCGTATAGAAATAATTGGCTACGATCGCAGTACATACAGGAAAACTAAAACAGTACAATTTTCACGTCGTCGGTTGGGCGCTGGGGAGGGCAACACGACACGAATAAATCGGGTAAATAGGCGGTCGTGTGGTACTGCGATGTCGTTAATTCGACGATTAAAATCGGAAACACGCGATAAATTTACCGTTTAACGCTTTTGAAATCGAACGTCGACCAACCCCGAAATGTAGAGAACAATAGTTACAATTGAACTTTAGTATAATGGGTCCAGAATTGTTTATTTAATTTCTGCTCTTTATTTTCATTACAAAATTATCCAATCATGTTACTTGTTTAGAAAATTAAATTGATTTAAGGGTCGATGTTTCGATAATCAGATAAAGAATAGAATACAACATAAAAAACGTAAAAAATTTAAGACTTATACTAGTACATAAATTAGTTCAATTGTTTCACTTTTATATTTGGTTTTTTTTTTTAATTGGTTTGATGGATAAATTTAATTTGACGATTGAAAAATCAACCATAAGGGACAGTTCTGGTTGTGTAGCGGAGCTTAGACACCCCGCGTTCGAATCGAATCTGTAATAATTCTGTTTAGCCATGTACAATTTATGTATAAAAACCGTCCCCACGATACTAATGTTGACTACTGGTGTCGTAACGTAATAAAAAAACATACGTGTTAGGTACAATGTTTAAACCATATATAACAGTATCTTTTGCCTTCACTGCAGACATAAGATTTATCTTATTCTAATGTGCTATGTAATAAGCGATGTACGACAGGTGGGTCAGTACTAGTCAGTACTACCTTCTGGATATCACAAAGTTGAAACCGTGAAGACAGGATAAGCAAGAGATAGTGAGATGACAATGAACACTTCCTTAATCAGAATAAAAGCCTTTTTTTTTAACATGGGGAAATGCCTACGCATACCCGCCTCGCGGGGGGCAAGGACGGGTTATGTCGGACTCGCACCGACTAAAACCCCATGGTGTTCCACCTTCGTCGCATATTGGCAGGGCTACGGAACCGCTTTCGCATACTTCCGCGGCCCTACCAGCGACTGCCGCCCCATGGCAGCACCTCCTCGGGAGAGGAATATTCCTCCCCGTTCTCCTTCCCTAGTAAGGCGCACCAGAACACATGACACGCCTTCCTCCACGGCCTCCAATTACATCTGCGCAACAGACGCCCCCGCGTCCGATGCGCGAAGGCCATGGGGCCAGGAAAAACGAGCACTTAGAAGTACTAGCCTTCCCGACCCCAGCGGCGGATCTGGTCTATGGCTCCGCCGCCAACCAAAATTCGGCTGCGGAGGATAGGGAGAGCGGCGCCTCGCAATACCGACAATCCTCTCTCCCCGCAGCCCCATCACCACCGCATCAACGGTGCGGCCCCGTTTGAGTCGCGGAGGATAGGGCGAGTGGCGCATCGCCATACCAACACTCCTCTTCCTCCGCGACTCCACTTCGGCTGCAGTGGTAGAGGGTGCGGAGTACCCACTCGCTGCAGTCCACCAGCACACATCCGAAGTGGACTCCCCAAGCCCACTCGGAGTGGCCACCTCAGGCCGGCCCTTCACCTCGGGCCAGCCACGTGGGTTCCTCTTTGTTCCCCGTGGGAGACCAAGCCACAGCTACTAAGCCCACCCACCACGACAAGGCGGGAACCCGTTCGGGGGGGATCAGAATAAAAGCCTTTACCCTGCAATAGGAGGTATTAATAGACTTCAAATATTTTTGATGTAAAAATCAAAAACTACTTCAAAGCGACTATGAAACCACATTAAGTTAGAAAGGGCGGATGAAAACTAGCATCAGCTTTTAACAAAGCAAAGCGATCACATCACAAACCTAATATTATATTGATAGCTTTGATTTTGAAACCGACACCCCTCGCGTCCCTCACTTTTTGTTAGTTATTTATGGCACTACTGATATCGATGGAGCCCGTGGCGATATCATGAAATATTAAACGCATTACAAGTGGCATATAGACCGGAAGATGAGGTAAGAAAAACGTTCAGCTTCATTTGAACTTCTAGCGATGGAAACTTATTGACATGATATGTATAATATTTACTATTCTTACTTACTTCCTATACTTTCTTTCTTTATTAAAGCTTTTGTCTTAAACTTTTTTTTCACGGGGAATTACCTATAAATACTCGCCTCGCGGAGCAAGGATCATCTGTGTCTAAGTTATAGTGCAGTATTATTTATTAATATTAAACGGCAATAGTAGATATTTCATGTAAGACGATTTTATTTGTTACAATTGGAGAAACAACTCCTGGGTTACTTATACACCTTATAAGTAAATTTCCAGAAGAATAGTGGTAATATCCATAAGTTCTTTCGCCAAACATGCAGTGTAACTTCGGTTGGTGTACAGTAGCGGAACGAGTATCTCGTTTAGGAATCACACAAAAGTTTATTCGTTCACTTTTATCGCGAGGACTCCGGGCGCGTTAGCGAAAATGATTTATACGATTTATCGTAAATAACTTATTCCCGCCCGTTTGAAAGAACTATTTCAACGATACGATTGTACCGTTCGTTGTTTATTTAAAAAGGGAAATTGGATTCTTTTCGTGAATTTGAGCACAGATTTTGATTAGTTATTTTGATTATTATTTTGATTAGATCATATTCTGTCTACGATCATATGATGGTTTTATGTCAATGTGGATAAAAAAATTGGAATAAAGCAGTTTTTTTGTACGAATAAAGACATGAAAATGAAAAATAGTAGCTTATAGTTCTCAGGTGTGACAACACGTCTACATTTTGATTCTTAATCGAGGTTAAATGTAGATGTCAATGGGCCACAGCATCCATTTGTAATCAGGTGGACTGTGAGCTCGTTTGTCACGCTAATTCTAAAAAAAAATCTGGATGACTTGATTTACAGTCTGGAAAAAATTGGGTGTAACAGGTGAACGGAATAGAAGTCTATGACACTAATTTTTCACAATTTTTTGCTTTTACATTAACATATTACGAAATTGAAGTACCAATAAATACCACTAATATGAAATAACCTTTCAGTAATTAAAAAAAATACTAAATAAATAAATCAAATAAAAACTATCGAAATTAAAATAATACGCACCCAATTAGACGGTAAAAAAAAGTACGTGAGGGTAAAATGATCAGCCGGTTAATATGGACACTTTCTTAAAACTCAAAAATTATAGCCTTGTTTGCATAGATAGCTTTGTAATACGATACTCTTCATCGGTCAATCAAATAATACAGGTTCAAAAGTGCGCTGTTTTATCGACACCATTTTGACAGTTAACATTACAGTAAATATTTTAGTACCTAGATTTTAGTACGGTGTAGTGTAATGATTTTTTAAAGTTGCGTTTTCGAAGTGTTTCTTATTATTTTCAAAGCTTATTTTTTTTTTTCTTAATATATTAGTTATAGTAAACGACTGTGTTTTTATCCTCCTCCTAGTTTTGGTTTTATAGGGTGGCAAAGCTTAAGGTGGCCATGACCCAAATACCTTATATGAACTACCCTGAAACAGAAATTTCCGAATGAGCTGGTACTCAGGAACTTCTTAGTGTGCTATTTGCTAGCAGTAAATTTAACGGGTCGAGAATAACCCTCTGAATGTAGTTGTACGTAAATAATATGAAAATTAATATAAATTGTGGTGGTGGCGTAAGAGAATACACCACCATTTTCTGTCCCGTAGGTATACTAACTGGATCATTGTGTTACAACCATTTTACAACGCTAGGCGTAGAATACACAGACCAGCGACAGGCAGCAGCTTCAATGCTGTGTAGGCTATTGTCAGTCAGCTTAGCAATCGTGACGGTTAAGTTAAACCAATAACGACCAACGGGAGGCTTTCATGTTCAGCAGTGGAAATTTACAGCCCGTAAATAAAAAAGAAGAAAAATAAAATTACTTTCTTAATATGCTTCCAAAAAAAATACATTTTTATCTATGTTGATGTAATACTGGGAAAAAGTTACTGACAAGAATACATAATAAAGAATATCGAATAGTCCCTTACAATGTTTCTAATATTATTGTAATCTACATATTATTCCAATAAGTGGGTTTTCCGCGAGCCAATATTGCGTTTGGGAGTAAAGTAGCCGACCCTAGCGGGAGGCGGTAAGTTTTTACCTTTTATTGTTTTATTTATAACTTTGTGATTGATGACTGCTGAGCCAAAAGTTGGCTTCATAAATATTGAGGCGGGTGCGAATTCACGATGCGCGATAGTTTCATGTCGAGTGAGAATATTATTAGCTAACGTTAGAGCAAGTAAACTAAAATTTACCCCTGGAATAATTTCCATTGACTACTTCTAAATAACAATATTTGTTTTAGGTCTTGAAGTTGTAAATAGCTTCGTGCTCAAAACCATTCGTAATTATCTGAAACACAACAATATTTTAAAAATTTTAATAAAAATGCCAGGAATTGCTCGTGTATCGCTTAGATGTTTTATATTACATATTGCATATAAAAAAACAAGACCCTTGATAATTACATGTAGGTTATGTAAATACTTATTCCTTACGGGAACAAAATTCAAGGCCCGTAGTATTGACTGTACAAAAAGCTTAGCTATTGTACTGGCAAGCTAATAAACACAGCAATTAGTTTGTGTATTCTTAAAGTTTATCAGATTTTAGATTTTTATTCACGATTCACGTAATGAAACGAATCCGAAATTTTTATTAATATTCTTATTTGCGTCATTATCCGAGATTCGCCTAAATTTTTTTTTACCGAGATAACTAATTTACAGATATACAATAGCGGTACACTTACAAATCAAATATTATGCTACTTATGAAGTGTGTGTTTGGAATCGTATCTCGACGAATACGAAAACGAACTGAAAACGCGTAAACCACAAACCAGACAATGACCAGGTAAGCAACGGCATTATGCTCGAAATTAACGACGCTCAATTTTTATATTGCTTCGTGTGAGTTTTCTGTATATATTTTATTTTCTTGATTTTTTTAATAGAATAATGTGTCAAACGAGCACACAGTCCACCTGATGGTAAGTGGTTGCTGTGGCCCATAGACATCTACATCTATCCTCGATTACGAATCAAAATGCAGACGCGTTGTCAACTGTGAGGACTAAGATGGAATGCCTCGTTTCCAGTAAAAAGGGTCCCCAGTTCTATACACTCATCATACGAAATACAGCAGTATTAGGCTACTATTTCACGCTGTTATTCTGTAAAAGCGTGTTCGTTTCTCGGTTGAGCCGAATCATTCATTCTACAACCATAATAAAGCTGCAACATGGATCTATCACATAAACATTTTAAACTTAATACATTATGCTGTAACCACTCTGTATTTTGTTACATACATATTACTAACAAAACTATTTAGAACTATCAATACGCTAAAACATTTTGTAGCTTAAATCATTATTGTCGCGGTCTAAACGAGAAACACTTCAACGTTCAGCTATTTTTCAGCAACAAACAATGTCCTTCGCTTTGTTAAATTCAAGAATCGTGCAGCGTGACCACAAATAGTGCGTTATCGTTAACAATCAACAGGAAATCCACGCCGCCAGCGATACTCATTCGCTGCTGGACAATTTAATTTGCATAAGCACTTAATGCTATAGTTTGCTTCGTTAGGGAATAAAAAATTACAACATTTTCGTTCAATACGTTTGCAAATGAAATTGACGCAAATGCTAATTTCGCTACAAAGAATTTAAAGAGAGTCGAAATACGATTACATTTTATGACTAGCCACATTAGTCTTACTATAAAACAGTATTAACCTATATTTGTCTCATTACAAAAAGAAAAGCCTTTGTAAAGGTGTATGAACAGGAAAAAGTTTACTGGCCTGTTTCAGTGAGAATTGGCATATTTCACATATACTTGACGTATTTTTAGTTTGTAAATAGAGCACGTGGTCAGTTCAAATTAAACACTTAGAAATTGGCACCAAACAGTGTAATTAGCAATTTTAGTTATTCCGGCAGGGTCAAACTGATATTGCTTAAAGGCTATAAAATTTAAGAGTTTTTCTATTAAATTTTGATGGAACCTCTGAGCTACAGTGGCTTTAATTTTACAGTATTTTTAAAAAAATATTATTTTATTCTTTAATATGTTGTAATGATTAAAACAGACAAAAAATGTTTTATTGTCGAAAAGTAACGGTGTACGAGTATTCATCGCCCCCATTTAACGTCATTGTTGTTATTGTTACGAGCTTAGGGTTTGTGACAATAAAAACTGCCGATTAAATTACCAAAATTAACACTTTAATTCACTTTACACCAATTAAAACTTAAAAGACACAAATAATTAATCACACTGATTCATTTTATTTCGCTCCGAAGCTTCGCCTGTATCGCCAAATTTAATACTGCCCCGATCGCGGCTTGCATCGGCTTTAAATACACCTTTTACACCGAAACATCCAGAATATTCCATTAAATACGGGCGCCGACCGACCAGGCGCAGAAAGTTCGAGTGTGGGGCTTCTAGAAAGCTTAATTCTTCTGCTCGATACTAGATGGCGCTGTTGATGGAAAGTTCAAGATTGACATTTTCTAGGAAGCCCTTCTCGCTCTGGTCTCCGACACTAGATGGCGCTATTGCCAGGTACCTGACGTCAACATAGGCGCGCAACACAATGTAAGTCGGCTACATATATCTTGAGCTGCCATATAAAAATCTAGAAGCCTCAACACGTACTCACATATACCAGCGCATAGGCAAAAATAGCAGCATAGCATAATGCTGGTGTGTTTCGTGTGATGAGTAATAAGAACTAGCCACCTTTTTTACCAATATTATCCAAAATAATCGTATGGTGGACGGAATACTTAAACTTCTTCCTTACTTTTATAAAATAAAAGTAACCACAAAGCTTAAAATACCCCGATTGGTAACAGCAGCAACTAAGATGCGAAGATACGACGATCAAAGGTTCCCCCATTAAGCGTTAATATTAAGCGAAGAAGCGAATGGTTTGGCACCGTGCCTTAGAATGCCAATTATATTTATTAGTAATTTTATGGATAATATAATATAATATTTGATTAAAGGGTGTTTGTTTACAACTTCATTATAAAAATATAGAATAGAATTTTAAACACGAAAAAAAAAATAAAGTCGTGTTTTGATATAATAATGTCCTTCAGATCGAATCTCAATCACAGCAGCCTGTTTAGCCAGAGACAAGCCATATGCGTCGGGCAGGACACAGTGTTTTGCCAAACCTATATAAAAGACAGTTAAAATAAATATGAATTGAGAACACGCAGTGCAAAAACTAAAACAATTTAATCAATAGCAAAACGTTTTCTTCAAGATGACAATAGATCAGTGATTTGTACGTGGTAGAACGGCTAGTTCGACCGGGGAAGACCACACTCTCACAAAAAATCAGGGTTAAATAAAGGCATAAAGTACTGTGTATCGTATGGCGAGTAACGCGAACCGGCGACCCCTTTTTATTATTTAGTCCTCAAGAGTGTAAATGCATTTGCGTTTTGGATTTAATCAAAGATAGATGTAGGTGTCTATGGGTTACAACATTCCGTGACCATCAGGTGGACTTTTGTCACCCTTACTTATTTAAAAAAGGTACCTATTGGCTGTTGCGCTGTGGTCTGTACGTTAAAATGTTTTTTTCTTTATATGCAGTTTATATATATGTAAAGTAAATTAAAAGTAGAAAAGACAGTAACAGCAAGCCACAATATATTGGTTACAAGTAACTGGTTTATATTGTCGAATCTAGTATAAATTTATCTAATATATACATATCTGGCATCTAATATAAATTTTAATAAAGTAGGAAATCTTCTTCTGTTTCTACAAAGGTTTCCTTGATACAACGTTTTTTTTTTTTTGTTAATATGTGATTTAGAAAGACTGATTAATTTTAACGTCCATTTAATGACTTTTAGTGTTATTTCCTATTTACTTATTTGTTTAATTTACTGTTTTTATGTCACGTCTTATTACTTTATTTATTTTTAGATTTTATGTTAAACGACAGTAGTAATAATATAAAAGTACATCAAAGCTATAAAGGTAGCACTATAAGGCATAACGATACAGCTATCACCATAAAGGTGACACAACAAAGGCTTTTCAAAGTGCGATAGGGCTTTCGTATCTCATGAATGACTGCTACCATAAAATGGCATATACAAAGAGACGTCCGCGCGGCCTGGCGACCGATAGTACAATGCGGCAAACGACGTCGTGCTTCCTGTTCCGGCCGCGGCGCCACCGTCGTTCAGATTTATGCCTGTCGCTTCCTCCCGCCATATGCGTGCCTACTACGTCTACCCTCCCACTCATTTACACAAAACTCGAGTTTTTCAAGCACCTGTGTTATACATGAATGCCGCAACGGATGTTGGCCTTTTGCTGTTTCGTTAACGTGTACTCGAATTCTCTGTTTGCATTTCTTATCGTTGCAGAAAAACTCTCTTCTGTATATGGTTTTATGCACCGACCATTACATTTACATTACATTATAACTTAATTTCAATTAATAAATAGGGATATTACCTAATTCATTGTATTCCATTAAAACTCTTTTAGAAATTAATTTTTTTAGGTTTGTTTTAAGCAGTGGGACATAATATTAATATATTATAATATAAAGATTTGAATAATGCTCTTAAGAAAAAAGAAAAACAATTACACTTCTTGTGTATAGGTATTAACTAGCAAGTTTCGCATTGAAATTATATAAAAGAAAAGTTGAGAAAGTTACGGCCCATGCGTGGGCACATTGTACAAATTTTCGATCAAGCTACCAGTAAAATTTGAAGATTTCACTCTAAACACGTTTAAAATTGCATCTCGTTACGGTAGCGGCATTTCGCATGAGTGAAGTTCATTTAAGGCGCCAATATTAATAAAATATTCGCGGAGCGAGTGAAAAGGCGCTCAAAAGTAAAGGGGTTGAGGGGTTAATTTAATCCGCTCTGATGGAATAAGCTGATATTATAATGCGTAGCTTTCGTAATTCGTAGGTGTTTTAAGTGAACCGTCTATCAAGATTACGCGTACTTAAATATGCGCCTTTTATTAATACAAGATTCTAGGAAAAAATATTTAAAAATTTTCATAAAAAATCTTCTTCTTTAATAAAAAAAGGGAACCAATAACAACTTTTATATTTTTTTATAAATTGTATTTCAACAGTTGACTCGTGTCCTTTGGGATTCTTAACAGAAATGAATCTTTATAAATTTAACTGGAACTAACTGTCATGGTCTTACTTGCGTACACTTCGTTCGGCTAATTGGAAGAAAATATAGAAATATTTTAAATATTAAAATCTTTAAAATGTTTATTATTGGACCGCGTCAGAAAGTCTTTAAGCCTTCTATATCTTGAAGTTAATTATCAAGAGAACACACGTCAGGGGTATGAGGCGAGAAACAAAAAGGGAGTAGTTGTTGCATAATAAAGCGTGGGCCGTGAACATTCGCAGCGACTCGGAATATCTTAGCAGGAGAACCGCTATCACGTCACTCTTAACAAGTGCCGCCGCGTTACGTCGAATCTCCTCATGAAATATTTATACTAACTATAATAATTACAAAAATCAAACATTTTATTAAGACCATTATAATAAAAATAGGCGTAGCCATTTGATGTTTTAAGTGATGGGTACTATGGTTGCACTGTTGCACAACCTAAATGTGGTGATTATGGCAAATCAAAAAAAAATTATAACATATTTGTCTTATTTATCTTCGTTATACTTATATATATATATATATATATGTCCCAATTTTTTTAACAAGGATTTTTTTGTATCGTGGGGACAGTTTACACATATAAATTTCACAAGGACAAACATCCAGAACCGTAACAATTATTTTTGTGGGACTCGGACCCGTAGCCGTCAGACCCACACATTTCTGCACCACAGAGCCGTACGAAGTAGAAGTATCCTCGCCAAATCGCTTGCCCAGCATGTTATAGGCAAATATTCCAAGTTCTTGGAAATACATACCAAGCAGGACACTATTAAATCTGTTGCTGATAATGCTGTAAATATAATTTGAGTACTTACTATCTCTATACGAATAGGACACATTGTTTTATTCATTTCAAACGGTACATTTCGCTGATACGATATATATCCCAACTATGTATGTTTTATCTAAGTCAACTCCCGTCTCTTCGTTTCTTTGAACACTCATCAACCAGTGTTTTTAATATTTTATTAAATCTTATAGTATTATACAAAATTTAAGTTAATTTAAAAGTAAAATATTGTTAATAGTTCACGTATACGTTAAATTGTATAATCGGTTTAAGAAAACCGCGTCTTTATACTGCTCCAAAGCAAAGTTTCATATAAATTTTGTACAACAAACCTTAGCTGACGTTAACTTCGTATCTTTGTCTGATGCTCACGTGGAGGCAGGTGGGTGCAGGACGGTGGAGAAGGGGGCTACAGAAATTCCAACTAGCTTTGTGAATCAATCAGGAATTAATTGCGGCCCCTTGGAGTCGAGTAGAGTTGAATCATATTTACTTCATGTGATGCAATTTACAGTTTTCCTTCCATGAGCTTGCATTCCATGTAATTATTTTGTGTAACTTCGCAAACTCTGTATAATTTGCTACTGCATTTTCTGTTACCAGTTTACAAACTTTTAAATAATAAGTTTGAGCTTACCGGTACACTGGTGATTTATATTAAAAAAAAGTAAAATAACAAAAAGGAACCCTACATAATATACACATACTAGGCGATGGAACTAATTTTCTACCTAGGAGTCATATATATTTGCCGCCAAATAGACGTGCTTGCAGTAACCACTTAAGAGGTGAATTGTGGAAAAAATATTATTTTCGTTTTTTGGTACATTGATTCAATAATGGTATGAGCAAAAACTGTATTCTTTCACAATATAAAAAAGTATATTTATTGCTCGTAAATATTTTTCCAAACATAATGGTGGATGATGTAGTTTATTAATGGAAACCGGTAAAATAGAAAGGTCACATAGTATAATAGTGAGTTTGTGAAGCGGAAGTAAATATTACGTTTAAATGCAAATAATATTTTGGTATTTAATTATGCTTTAATAATATGTAATTTATAACTCATAAACTAAAATCCAGTAACTTTTCAAATAATCAGCTTAGTATAATCGGCTAAAAAGCTTAGTAATAACTAAATCACTCATATACAGCTGTGATTACTATGGTACCAATTATAATACTGTCACATTTTATCTGTTCTGTGTATGTATTTTTAGATTCCGTGAGTTGGCGGTGTAAGAGAACCAAGTTAAACGTAAAATACCCCGACCCATGACGGAAAGCAGCTTCAAAGGTACGAGACGTCTGTCCTCCCATCCCAGGGCAAACATGTCCAGGATTGGACTTTTACGGGCCTTAAAAAAAGCATTTGTGAAGCAGTGAAATTTTAAAGCATCAAAGAGTTTTTTTTTTCATACGAAAAATACATTAAAAAAATTTAGATTCCTTTAACTTTAGAAAGATAATAATATTATTTAGAGCTACTTTAAAAATAATTATATGTCTTGAAGACGTACTAAACTTTAAATGTTCATATTAACAAACTACCATAATTAAACAAGTGAAAGGTAATTGAGTAATTATTTTAGAGTTTTGAACTACTAACATTAATAACAACAGAAAGGGAACATATTCTAACAAAAAATAACAATATTCTGTAAACCTCTTATTAAGCAACTATATACATAATATATCCACTATATACATATAAACTGTGAAGTCTACCTTTTATGAAAAATTATGTTTATTTTGAGATTAAATTCACATTTTTTATGTACTTTGAATATTTGTGTCTTTTGAATGTGAAGTTTCCAACCTTTTCTCCATCTAAGGCGAATTGAATTCTGTACGTAGTATTTTCATGTAATTCTTTTTGTTTTTTGCTATCATATTATGACATTATATGCCATACGAATTCACGAATGACATGTTCAGCACACCATAAAATATCACAATATTTTTCTAAAACATGACATAGACGAACAGAATTGATCAAATGTGTCTACGCCACCTTTCGTCTGGTAGTAATACGTGATCACTTTTGGCTGATCCGTTCTTTGATTACCTATTGAATGTCAGTTCGTAGCGGTCCTGTAGGAAGCTCTTATCCTAAGGAACAGACGTGAACCAGAAGTTACACTTAATGTTTCTACATGTCCCATATAGATTCTACAAAGGTTCTACGATTAGTTTCTCTAATATTGCTTTAATCTTACTAGATAAGGATGGTCCATCCATCCAATACAACCATTGATAAACAGTAAATAAAGCAAGAAGTCGGAAAAGTTACACAAAGGATAATTATATATGCATCTACGTAATTACTGTACTTACAGTGTTGACACAACCATTACGCATAAGCTCTGCCCGGCAAACGGGCAAACGAATTAACTGAGAGAGACAGCGCGCTACGATGCGATATAAAAAACACAGCGATTATTGTGTTTCGTTTACGTCGCAAAGACGTTTGTATTTCTTGGGTTAAAACAGTTAAAAATTAAATATTCTTTGAAATGCAAATTTTAAAATCGCTAATATTATGTAAGTCTTCATTGGTTTTAATTTATTAACTAATTATTGAAAATTACTTTACGAGGCAGTAAATAAGCCGTAAACCACTTGTATTATAAGCGAAACAGAAATGTTTCGCAAGTTGTTGGAAGTTGGAAGGTTGAAACTTCGACTCCGCGATTGTTTAGATTCGACAAGGTACGCCGACGAGCGACGTCAAAGGAAAAGTTTCAAATGGTTCGCAATACAACCATTTATACTGATGAATGCTTTCGGTAATTTCCAACCGCAATTATTAGAAGTCTATTAATTTTAATTTGTATTTTCTCCTTTCATATTGTAAACTTTTCGCAATAAATTAATAAAATTTAAAATTGTTTTAATTTAAGATTTTATAATATTATGGCACATTTACACAGGGTCAGTAGCTGTCATAAGTGCTGGCGCCGAAAACTGACTCTTACTATTTACAAGCAGTCAGTATTTCGTCAGTAGTCGAGTATATTTCTTTTGTTGTACACATGTGCGAGAAAAATGAATTCTCGAAAACAGCAAATAATCAAAGTTGATAATTTGTTGAGAAAATTTACCTTTGTGATGATGCAAGTACTAACTGGAATGTTAGAAGAAGAGATATCTAAACAGAAACGAATTTAGGTAAGAAAATGGATAGATGACAGAGATAAAACTGGAGGTTCTGCTCTGTTGTTAGCCCAGTTGAGAATGGAAGATCCTGGGGAATACAAACTGACTTTGAAAATGATGCTAAAAAACTTTGGCGATTTGCTTATGTTGCTATCAAGCTCTATTCAGCGTCAAGACACATTTATAAGAGACGCCTTGCCAGCCAAAGTGAAATTCGAAATTACGCTGACATTTTTAGCTTCTGGAATGTCGTTTCGGAATCTCAGTCACTTTTATCGTGTATCGATACCATCTATGTCTAATTTAATACCGGAAGTGTGTTGGGCAATATATGTGTCATTGAAAACACAGATTAAGGTAAGAAAATTATTTATGGAAAAAATACTTATAGTAGGTTATCCAAAAAAATTACAATCACATATAAATCATAATAATCTAGACAAAAGTAGGTACTAAGCTGAATCAAAAATATACTTAATAACATCAGTTACACTGTCACTTTCACACTCAACATTATCGTTATTAAGATCTGTATTAGGGGCGGTACGGATGATCAGCTGACTGTTATCTACATAACTTGGACTTTGGCAATGAAAAATAACATCCCAAAGAGCTGCTACTGGACAGCTATCTGTGTAGACTGGGTGGGATAAAATCCCAAAGAACTGTTGCTTGAGGCAGTCATCTGAGTTACATCGGGGAGATAAAATCCTAAGGAACTACTGCTGCTACTGTTTGTCGTAGAAGCTGGACTAGGAGTGTAACGGTTCTGCTGAGGCTGTGTACGAGTAGTAGAACTCAAAGAAAACTGAGTATTTGGGTAAATATTCACGTTTTTTCTTCTCTTTTCTATATCTGCCAGTCTACATTTGGTTAATGTTGTTTGTATTTCTTCCTGTGCAATTATACATTGTACCTCAGAGAGTTTTTTTTAACAGAGAAGCCACATGCTTTCCGTAAATATCACAATCACTTTCTTCGTCTGATGGCATATTGATACTATGTGATACATTTTTTATGTCTTTTATCATTTCGGACATCTAAGACAGTTTGCTACGTTTTGACCTCGGTCTTGTCGGTTGATTGGAGTTTTGTGTGATCGGCGCGGATTCTGAAGCTGGTGAATTCGCAGTGTTATTATTTTCTGTGTTAAATCTTATCTCATCTTCATCATCATCACCAGAAACAGGAATATTGTTGAGAGTGTCCGAATTATCCTGAAAATAAGTAATTAGTTATAATAACGAGTACCTAAATCGATTTAAAATATGAAATACCCTACTAGGCGTAAATTATTAGTATAACTACCTTAACGTATAGCTAATTACATACATACAAACCTTGTACCTACAATCCTACCTACATCATACATACGACCCGTATGGCGCAGCGGTAGTGAGGCTGCAATGTCATTCTTACATTCTTAGGGTTCCGGGTTCGAATCCCGGTAGGAGCAAATGTTTGTGTGATGAGCACAGGACATTTGTTTCCGAGTCATGTTTGTTTATATGTATAATAAGTATGTATTTACAAACAAAAGTATCTATGTAGTATATCAACTAACTGGTGTCCACGACACAAGCCTCGTTACTTAGTGCAGCACTGGATGGCGCTGTGTGTAATAATGTCCAGCGATATTTATTTATTTATACCTACCTACTCACACATCTATACTAATAATAATAATAATATATTTGATTGTTTATTGTTTGTTTAATACATTTTTATTATTTTTCCTTTGCAGATTTCAGATGGAGAGTGATGAATTGAAAATTATCGAAGACGGATTTAATACCAGATGGAACTTCCCCTCGTGTTACGGAGCAATTGATGGAAAGCATGTCATTATCAAAGTGCCACCAAATAGTGGAAGTGAATTTTACAACTATAAAAAACCAATAGTATTGTTTTGATGGCTATTGCAGACCATAACTACTTTTTTCATACATCGATGTTGATGCGAATGGCAGCGCTTCTGATGGGGGAGTCTTTAAAAAATCGTCAATTTATCGCCGTTTAGAAGATGGATTACTGCCAGTGGATGGAATCATTGCTGGCGATGCAGCTTTCCCGTTAAAGACTTATTTACTCAAACCGTATCCAGGTTCACGACTGTCTACTAGTGAAAAAATCTTCAATTACAGACTATCTCGTGCGAGGCGTATAGCGGAAAATGCTTTTGGAATTCTAGTTCCTAGATTCCGTGTGTTCGAAAAATCAATTCCCACCAGTTTGAACACAATTGATGCAATCGTATGTGCATCCTGTGCCCTTCATAATTGGTTGCGAAAAAAACTGACTCCTACATAACACCTACTTGTGTAGGGAGATAAGACTCTGAAGGACAAATAATACCAGGTACTTGGAGATCGGAAATAACTCCATTAATAAGTATAACTGATCAACTTAGAGGTAACCATTCCGTAAATGCCAAAGAAAGAAGAGTTTTATTGAAAAATTACTTTATGACGAATGGAAGTGTACCGTGGGAGTTTAACAGAATTTCTTAAATTATATTTGTTTTATTTTAATACTAAAAATAAATAAATATTGTTTTGGTATTTTTAGCATTTCCGAACCATTTCACCTTTGTAGTATATATTTTATTTTTATTAGTACATTTCCACCAGCGCCTGATTTTGAGGAGTTTTTTATTTTATCCAGTTCCAAGTAATAAGTTACCCTCAAGCTTTTAATTTTGTTTTTGACCTCGGTAGGGCCAAACTCTTCTAAATTCATTTCTCGTGCAATATTCTGTAATGCTGTTGCACGCATTTCTTTATTTCTATAATTTCCTGATGTGTTATCCCACAGGCATTCATTATCGCGGTATAGTTCAATAAGCTTTAAGTTTTCCCTCTCGCTCATTTTTCGCGTCATTTTGTGATGCGGTCCGACGCAGCGTGGTCCCCGTACAATTGAGCGGCAGCGACTGACTTCGGCATTTACACGGCGTCAGTTGCGCTGGCGCGGGTGGCGGGAGGAGCGGACTGACGCCAAAAATATGAAGCGGGAATATCAAAGTCAGTACTGACGCGACAGTACTGTACTGACTTGAAATCAATTTACACGATGGCAGTGCCAGGTCAGCACTGACTCGGCAGAGGACTGACGACGGTTACTGACTCAATGTAAAATTGCCTTTAGCTACATACTAGGTATCAGTAACAGATAGTGTTGCCAGGTGTCTTGATTTGCGTGGGACGTCCCGATTTTCAGGGGTCTAGTGACACATCCCGATTCACTTATATGATGATTAGTATGTTCTTTAATTCATAATTTTGACAGCAAAAATAAATACATCTGTAAGCTGCTACTGCATTCTCTTGTTTTTGCTTTGACTTTTTATATTTTCTCACCAGCCGGACTAAATCAGACAACGTAGAAGTTTTAAACTTCGCGCGTATTGTTTTGACGAGATATAGATATCATTCATGCTGTCTCGTTTTTTCTTTCGCCTCCCGCCCTAAAATATATAACAATTGTTGTAATTTTGTTTATTGTATAATATTAAAAAATGATTAGTATTATAAAAAAGGCATTGATATTAATAACCTAAAGCTTAAACCTGTTTTGATAAACAAAAGAGTAATTATATCTAGCACCAATGTATCTTTGTTTCCATGTGAGTATTCACTGTGGAAGCTACCTGCATACCACGACTTGAGTGGCTCTTTGCTAAACAATCGACTATCCTTCAGTTAAGCCACTAACTTGGTACAAAGGCGTGCCATTCCGCCTAGTTGGGCGACGAAGCTCTTCAAAATAAAGAGGTATACCACAAGTTTCGCAATCCTTTTTATTTATTGATATGATATCAGTTAATAAATTACTGATTTGGTAATCAGTAAATAAATTACTGATTTGATAATCAGTAAATAGAAGTTTATAAGGCTTATTTTTTATCTTTTATATGTAAGTACCTGGACGACCGAGCTTTGCTCGGTTTTTTTTTAAATTACATTTAGATACAAATTACATACTGATAAAACATGTATCATATTTTTTGATCTTATTGACATAATAGAAAAAACTGGTTATTTGAATAAAACATCATGAGTGCAATTAGTTTAATTAAAATTTTCGTATTTCTTAAAAATACTAAAAAAAGGGCTCGAAATAATAGATTTTCTCACAAAAGAAGGGAACTTGAAAAAAAAAAGGAAAAAGTCGGACCGAAGACAGGACGCGAACCAGGGCATTACGATTTCGACACCGCTCGACATCCACTTGAGCTATAACGATCATTAACACAGTGTCGAAATTTACCTTCTTATATTGTAGCAGTTTTTAATTGCCTAAAAACACGGACAAAAAGACATTTTCTTAAAATAAATCCTAGCAAGATCGCTTTATTGCCCCCTGAAACTCCCTGGACACCAAATTTTATGAAAATCGTTGGAGCCGTTTCCGAGATGCCGATTATATATATATATATATAATATATAATAATAATAATAATACTTTATTTTCAAAACTTGCATAACTATCACATTTATAAATAACTATTCTATGATCTATACCTAGTTCACAAAAAATGATGGAACATCTGTGTCTGAACTAGATAAATATATATCTGTATTTCAGATCACAGTGCTCTTCCCTATTACATATTAACAGACTAACATAAGATAACTTAAATAGAAGGTATACAACAAATGAAATGTGAATCTTAAACGTAACAAAATGTATTTTGATATAAAAAAATGGTATAATGTGTATTAATATGTATCTCTTTGTGTATAATATGTTGAAAGCATGAGTGTGTGTAAGAGGGTGTGTAAGTAACATTAACTAGTAGTAAGTAATGCTTCAGTTTCTTCAAAGTTTAGCTGATGAAGAAATTCAAATAATTTAATTTTGCATTTCTTTTTATTTAAAGAGTACAATTCAGTCTTTTTATTGATTTTATTATAAAGAAGTGGTCCAATTCTTGTATATATATATATACAAGAATGGCTCGTTTAAAGGTATAGATTATAATACATTATCTATAAATTATAATATCAATTTATTTCTTAATAAACTATTAAACATTAACAAATTGTTTTTAACATTGTTTTTTTCCCCGTTCAAAAAAAAAAGTCAATTTTACTTCAATTCAATATTATATATTAATTAAAAAATTATTGTCATGTTAGTATGTTCAACAGTGGAGTAGGCCTTGCAGAGAAAATGTATGTTATTATGTCATTCATTATCGATATATATTGAATTCTTCAACCTTAATCCTATGCAAATAGGATTAAGCAGTAAAATCAGCAAGAAGAAAGTAAGTTGATACAACATCGTAGCACTAACTCAAGATAATTGCTTAAGTGAGATTTCCGTAGCCCCGAGTGATCCCCAATAAGGGTAAGGTCCCATCCGTTATGCTAACTTCTTGGACTCAAGATAACAAACTTTACCTAATCCTCAGCTTATGCTTGCAAATTGTGTAAATATTATTGTTGCTAAAATAGCAAAGCATTGTACATAGCTACTACTACTATAATATAGCATAACGTATACAATATAAGGTAACAAAATATATTTTCTAAGGTTACGTAATGAAAGTACTTAATTAAATTTTTTTGTAAAATGTGTAAAACTCATTCAATATTCAAACATTAAATAAACTAGTAAGAGAAGAATATTTTTCTATATGATAAGTACGCTGTAGGAACCAAAATTCAGTTGCGAAATCACTAATGGGTTCCTAACCAGGACTAACGGGATATGCTTTACCAGTTAAAGCACCTCCGGTTCTTTACATTGTACACCATACGAATTATAGCAGCATTATGATGCTATTTTGCAATGGAGCCATAAAATAACACGTCTCTACCGCGATTTACTAATTTGAATGAAGTCCAATGAGAATGGGTTCAACATTATCAGCAATAATCAATTAAATTGTATTCTAGAAAATCAAACAACTAACAAATGAGTAAGAAAGCATTCAGCAAGCTGTGACGTAGATGTTTAATTATTCATTTATTAATGAACACAGGATACGAGTAACTCACAAGATGTTAAACTTAAAAGGGAGTTTCGATGTAGGTTCGAGATATCATGAAAAATTCAGTGTTGTTTGTTTGTTAACAGTGGAAGTCATTATAACCTCTTTACCCTATTCACTTATTTACTTAAATTTATCAAAGAGATATGTTACAACAAGAAGTGTACAAGATTGATTTTTTTTATAGAATAAGGGTGACAAACGAGCACACGGTCCACCTGATGGTAAGTGGATGCTGTGGCACGTAGACATCTACATTTATCCTCGATTAAGAATCAAAACGGAGATGCGTTGTCACCCCTGAGGACTAAGATGGAATGCCTCGTTTCCAGTAAAAAAGGGTCTCCGGATCTATACTCACCTACGAAACACAGCAGTATTAAGCTGCTGTTTAACGCTGTTATTCTGTTAAAATGTTCTTGAAATTACTTACAACTCCAGGTTTCTAACTGGTAGGTAGGTGGATTCTGCCCATGGGTCCGCCTGGTTGGGTACCACACTCTCACTTTTTCCTGCAGTAGCAGTGTTTGCACGGTATAAGAGCCGGTATAATTACATGATGTGAAGGATTCCTCTCGCACTCCTCGGAGGTGACAACGCACCTGTGGCCTTCTTTGATTAAAGTTAGCTGCAGGTGCCCATGGACTGCAGTAACATCTGGTGGACTGTTAGACAGTTTATAAAAAAACTCATTAATGAGGGCTTGTAATCTTCCACTCACCACATTTCGCTAGTTGTGAGAAATTAGTTTTAAATATGTAGTAGTATGCCAGTTTCTAGAGTTATTATATCAATACACAAAGCAATGTTTCAGTTAATTGATAATTTTTTTTACTTTTCTCCTTTTAGTTATATCTGTAGTTTGTTTTATCCATTTGGTTTATTCTAATATTATTAATATAAAATATAACTTTTATAAAATATAACATTTTGCTAGGAAATTATCTTCTCCGTTTTGAAATCTGTCAAATATTTTAATTTATTGCAAAGTGGCATCAAACTGGTGGCAGAAAAAGTCGTGATGCATTCATTGTGTAAGGATGCTGGCTAGTGGTTACGGGAAAATAATTTTGCTTAAATCAGCACAATATTAAATAATAAGTCAGATTCTCTACACTTAAACGTCACATTTGTTATATCACGAATAATTTAATATTATAATTTAAATTCCTATCTAATAGGGGTTAATAGGTCCAGTGGTTAACGAGGCCTCCATACATGATAAAAGGCGCTAAACATGAATCTCAACCTAACCCAATATTTGTGAATCCTGACAATTTTGAAGATTTGATGGCGTTAGCATTTTTTTATAGGAAACGGGGCAAACGAGCATATGGCTCACCTGATGTTAAGTGAATATCGCCGTCCATAAACAATAGCAACACCAGGGGAATTGCAGATACGTTGCCGGCCTTTAAAAAAAGGAGTACGCTCTTTTGTCTGTGTCTATAAACTTGTATGGAATATAGGCGACCATTATTTAGAAAATCATGTTCATATAGGATATGGGAAGAGGGGGAGTGCATCCGTAAATACTAGGAACAGACGCAAGCTAGTAGTACCAGTTACTCGACTCCACCGAGTTTTTTGCAGTGGTTATTAAACACGCCCACTAATGTTAGAGGTTATTGACATATTTCATTTCATCTATCCATCCGTCCATTAAACACTATATCCACTGCTGAACATAGGCCTTCCCCATAGATTGCCTCGAAGGGGGGATTTGACCAGAGTGGACAACCGCAGTCTTTATTCTTTTCAGTTGTTATCAGGAAGATACTGTGCCCATCACCTGCTTCATTTGTCCTCTGTCGCCTCTTACGAAACCAACAGGACGATAAATGCATATTCTTACACCGCCACTACGAGTACATGGCATTTTTTGTTTCCGTTACAGCCTATTGTTGCGCGCTAAAATTAGCGCCTGGTATGTGGCGGCTGATTATTAGCGTCATCTGGTATCAAGCAGAAGAAATAAGAGAGCCAAGATCTTTCTAGAACTCTCCCACTAGCGCCATCTAGTATCGAATGGAAGAAATAAGCGACAGCCTCACACTCGAACTTTCTGCACCTGGTCGGTGCAATATTTTTTATTATATTGCTGCAATATTCTGGATGTTTCGGTGGAAAAGACCTATTTAAAGCAGTGGGCTTCGACGGGGCGGTAGTATTGAATTGGCAATAGTGATCAGTGTGATTAATTATTAGTTTGATTTAGGTTTTAATTGGTGTTCGGTAATTAAAGTGTCAATTTTGGTATTTCAATCGGCAGTTTTTATTGTCACCAACCTTAAGCTCGTAACACTATTAACGTTCACTGCTGCATAGATTACCTCGTAATTTCCTGGTTTTGCCATAAATCCCCCTGACTCTGCCAGAGTTAACACGCTTGGTGAACGGGTTGTCAACCGCAGTTTTTTATTACTTTGAGTTGTTATCAGGAAGATATTGCTGTCCATCACTTGTTTCAATTTCCCTCTGTCGCCTCTTAACATACCAACGGGACGATATGAGAAGTGTATATTCTTATACCGCGACAAATTGGTATATTTTATTTATTTTCTTATATATATATTATATTATATATATATATTTGTTTATTGCCTTTAATTTTGCTTAGAAATATTTGTTTTACTCTATCTACAAAAACAAAGGAAATAGCTTTTAAGGTAACCCCTTATACCTTAATTTAAAGTCATAAATTGTAGACGGTATTAAGATTCAAACAGCACTATATATAAATTAGAGGAACGGTGCTACTAGAACAGGGTAACGTACTACAGAAAGCCAATCCGTAATAATTTTCACTCAAATCTGACGTAAACATGACCGATATCCTCCAGGAATTTGCATGTCCGTTGCCTCTTTGAATAAATTAGAGCCACCTGCCCGAAGGTTGGATCTCTATGAATATGTAAGACGAGGCCTCGAAATCTTAGGCACCAATTAGAAGGGGGTCATTAAGCCTTTGGTTGATTACGTCTGCTCTGTCGAGAGATAAATGGCTAAATACTATTTAATTTATACTTGAGGGTTTATGAAATATACTCTATTGCACTCCTCAAGCGCAAAGCGCGTAGTTATGTTCTACTAGCGCTTAAAAATCAAGAATCCAATGTTTTGTCGCATAAAATCGTATCTATCAATCATATTGAACATATAAATGATATAAAAAGCACATTGTCAGAAAGATAAATAATTGTTGAAATTTCTTTTAATCGATTAATTGCTATTTTTACATTAACAAGTGGTTTTTAGTGGCTTATGGTGTAGATTTACGAATCCGCATGAAGGGATAAAAGCGGTAACGTTTCAAAATATCGGTTGTTCAACTGAATCTATTTTTTAATTTCGTCATCTATCATGTGGGAAGCCATTGAATGTAAATGGCTGCTTAATTTTGTTTTGTTTAGTTACAATTAATTTTTTTCGCTGAGAAATTTTCAGTGTTTGAGCAGCTTTATAATAATATATTTTACTAAATTCAGATACATTTTGACTCACTCCGGGCTCGGCCGCTGTCGTAAGTGATATAGATCGCTGTAGAAATACAAAATATTCCAAAAACCAAATTTGATACATACTTGACCAAGGTAAGATATTATTATTATTTTTATAATCACAGATTTTCATTACAATATATTGTTTCACTAAAAGTACGTAGGATTTATATATAAATATACTTATATGTCTTGGACTTTATGGAGTGACCTGAAGGTGTACTTTGGTGAATGCTATAAAACCGTTAATGGAGGAGAATAAATGTGGGGATGAATTGATCCTTCGTACGCAAAGTATGCGTTGCAACGCTCATACACAACATGGTGTACACACTTGACCTACGTATGCAACGTACGTTTGGCGTTAGATTCTTGTTACTTCTTAACGGACGCGCAAGTACAAATTTATACCATGTTTCCTGATTCTGAGAGTGATTTTGAGAATGATTTACTTAGTCTGATGTTCATAAACGTGTATATCCACGCCACAAAGAAAAAGAAGAAAGTTAAGTAGCGAAGATTGGGTTCATTAAATAAATATTCAACAGATTTGATATTATAAATAAATTAGTCTATTATTACCGAATTGATGAGCTGTTAATCTCCCACTTTGACAATAAATGCGTGTATAGTGTAAATGCCTATTTGTTTATGACTTGCTATGCGTAAGTTCTAGGAACACAGTGGCCGTACGCGTGAGATTGACTCTCCATCTCCAATCGCATTCCGTTCCCCGTACTGATACGACATTCACAGCTATCCCCTCCACGTTTCGTTCAGCACTAGTTTACGTTACGTGCCACAAGTCCGCAAGTTGTAAGCATGTGTCAATCAATCAAAAAATTTGACTCGGGTCGCATCAAAGTATTGATGACTGCAATTACGTTTTTGAACAATCCAGATCAAACGATTGACAGGCCATATATAACCCGTGACCTATGATTGACTTTTTGCACGTATCGTGAATGTAAATATATTTCGCGATGCTTTTTATCTATTTATTATTCGACATAATTGTGATAATCGTTTCGGCCAATATTTACGAGTATTATAAAGAACGCTTATAATACTAGTAAAGATTGGTGGCTGCTTCTGAACGCAGAAACGCTTGTGTGCTAAAAACAACTTGCAACTGAAGAAGCTAATTTGTAGCTTTCGAACACATAAAGAAACAAAAGCATTTCACTTATTAACAAGTTAATTATATCCAATGTATTAAATCATATCGCACACTAAAGTTCGGAATACTATGTAACAAATTAATAAAAGATATAATAAACAATTTATTTGTGTTCGATGGAAACTGAATAACCTGGGCTCGCTAACCGCCATCGGCCAAAGTCATCATACACTTTCGTGGATGGTAATATCCGACCACCGACAGGAGGGTCTCCGTGATCAGAGTACTGAAACTAGAAATGAATCATTTGAACGACCGACCCGAATGACCCGGTTCGAAAGGCCAATCAACACTTGAATGATTGTGTGACTAGAATTGAATGAATAACACATGTCTAGTCGGAAACGTGCGATTAGGTTGCATACGTTAAGTGTTTTTTACACAGTTTTCTTAAAAAATGAGATTCTACCTTAATATTTAAAATTAGTTCCGTATATTTTCCAAAATGATCTAATAACGTACAGTGACATAGCCCAACTCGATTAACGAGCGGCCTGTTAGTGAGACCGCCGGTGACTGCCACTTAGCCGCCGGTCAGTATAATCCGGTTATGCCGTTTAATCGATAGCCGTTGGCAACAGAAGTCGATGCATCTGCTATCAACGACATTTTGAAAATGCAATATTTCTCGCTGCTACGCGGGTAACTAGTGCGTTTTAAATAAGTATATTTTTTAACTCAGTGAGAGAGATATTTTTATTGACTTGCATTTATTATAAATTTCTAGAAAAGATAGATACTAAAAGACTCTTACTAGCTGTTCTAGCTTCGATATCCTTGATAGAGGCCGTAAATATCTTCATAATCGATCAACCAATCCGGGCGACCTCGAAATTAGGCTCCCCTCAATATACCAGAGTGGATGTCAGTTTTGGACCATGACGGTGACAACGCTGTCAATGACCGTATCCACCGTGTAAAGGCAGGTCTCACCATCATTCTCTACATTTACACAACACTTATTTCGCTGAGAAGTTAAAAAACGGTAAATTGATGTTTGTTGTGTTTAGTTTTGGGAATTATCAGCATAAAAATTGCAATACATATTAAATTACATAATATTGATTTACCACGTTCTTGGTGGGTTTTTTTTAATAGGAAACAGGGCAAATGAGCATACGGCTCACCTGATAGTAAGTGATTACACCATATTTTTTATAGGATAGGATGACAAACGAGCACACAGTCCACCTGATGGTAGGTGGTTGCTGTGGCTCATAGATAGCTACATATATCTTCGATTACGAATCAAAATGCAGATGCGTTGTCACCTGTGAGGACTAAGATGGAATGCCTCGTTTCCAGTAAAAAGGTTATCCGGTTCTCTACACTCACCATACGAAACACAGCAGCATTAAACTACTATTTTACGCTGGTATTTTGTGAGAGCGTGGTCCTTCCCCGGTTATACTACTAATATAACTGCAGCATAAACAACTGCAACACCAGGGGAATCGCAGATGCGTTGCCGGCCTTTTAAAAAGGAGTAGGCTTTTTTCTTGAAGGTAGAAGGTGGTAGAGAGAATAAACAGCACTTGAGCCTGAAACACAGCATTTGTACACATTACACGTATAAATAAAATTGGAGTGCATGTCTGTAATATCGAACTAACTGCCTTATATTGAGCCGAGGGGGCTATTTTCAAGCGATTAAAACATGAATGATCATTTTTTTAAATTTTTGTCTGTTTGTTTTTCTGTCTGTATATCTCTATTTGTCGAGGCTAATCTTCGGAGTGGCTGAAACGATTGTAATGAAACTTCACGAACAGTTATAGAGCAATGCCAGGAGTGATTTTGCTGTATATTATCCATAAGTCTTAGAGATTTTTTTAAACGAAATATTGTTTTTAACGATAAACAACGACACATTACCTTACCAGGAAAAGCCCGAGCGGATCGCTATTTAGTATTTATAAGTAATCGCGGACGTGTAAAGTCCGCTGTTGTTCCGGGGCAAGCGGCAAACTCTTTTCTGCTCCAAAAACCCTCTCAAAATAAGGCCACACCTGCGCCTAGCAAGGGAACGTATGCCTGTTATTTTTATATATTATGTTACTTTTATCCTTATTCTAGCGTTATTTTAGGTACTCACTTGTTATTAGGTTGGTAAAAGTTAAATCAGCCTTGACCACCTATAAAGGCTGAATTCCTCATTGAAGAACATGGACCAATAAATAAAAAAATATATTTCTTTAAACAATCAATCATGATAATTTATGTTAAATTAAAAAATCAGGTTTATAATCAAAACCGTATGCACCGTTGATATACAAGTTTGTAACCACGCGAGGTCAAGTAGATATCATAAAAGTATAGCATAAAGTCATGCGTTTTATAACGAGCTAATTATTCCGGCGTGTAAGCACGTCGAGAGCATAGCTGTACTATAAATACCATACGCAAACACTGTATTAGCACCGGTCACGATGCATCTTGTTTGCCTACGCCCTAAAACAACATGCGTTTGCAGCCACCGACTGAATTTGTTACTGTCGGTCATTCGCTGACTCAGTACTGGTGTGTACATTTGCGCAGAAAACTGCTATCATAATACAAAACTATATTACATTTAAAATAACGTACATTTATGAGCCGTGGATCGATTCCGACGTATTTCGAAGATTCGTAAGATATAAAAAATTTGTGTAATATGTTGTATTCTTAATTCATAGCATCTTTTAGAATAATAAGTGACGGATTGTGTCTAACAGTTTAACGTCAACAGATTGGCTACTTTCACATATTTATAGCACTCTTAAATTGTCACTTTTAAATTGTGAGATATAGTTTAAATAGAAAAAAAGTTAAAGTAACGTTACAGCCTATATACTGCTGGGTACAGGCCTCCCCTCATTTCTGAGAGGGATTTAGGGCAAGGGTGTCCGCCGCACTGCCCCAATGCGTGTAAGCAAATTTCACATTTCTTCGAAATATATTTTTTTCTTCCTTAGACATGTAGGTTTCCTCGCGATGTTTTTCTTCACCGCTGATCACGTGCTAAATCAGCACTTAAAATTGCAATCAACAATTTCATTGGTGCCGGCGGGGATCGAACTCGAGTTACTCGCGTTCTGTTATATTTACAGCGAGCGTTAACCATCTGAACTACCACGGCTCTGTTTTAAATAGTACTTTGGTATAATTATTCATTATAATAGAATTATCGGAAGAGCGGTTCGAATAGTCGGCTACTGAGTTCCTTTCGATCGGCTTGATTCACTGGCATTGCGAAGAGATGTTGCATCTCTTTGCGTATTTTATCACATTTAACACGGGCAGTGCTGTGAGGAAAAGTTCGGAAAAATTCCAGCCGCTCAATTTCACCATAGCACATCGCGACAAAACTCGCGATACCATCCATACCATCTGGATGATTGGCGCTCACCACTGTGTGATTTAGAAGAAGTTTTCTTCGTCGCTTAACTTCCTTGTGGAATTAACTTACCGTAATGGAATTAACGTACCTTAACCGATACGACTTAGAAACCTTCAGATTGATCAGAAAAACGCAACATTTTCACTTTTTTAAAAGGCCAGCAACGCACCTGCGATTCCTTTGGTGCAGCAATTATTCGTAGGCCGCGGTCGTTACCATCAGGTGAGCCGCGTGCTCGTTCGCCCCCTATGCTATAATATATATATATATATATATATATCTAGGTATAAGTATTTCGGTAAATAGTGGCGTGGCAGCCGCTGAACTTGGTGTGATGGCAACTCTAGGAATAAGAGCTTGCACTAAAATCTCATTAGTCGTGAGTTCGATTATCGTCGGAACAAATATGATATTTATCCATTCATCGGTCACCACAAAATGGCCGAAGTACACTTATTAGAGCAAATTACTTAGTTACTACACTTATTAGAGTTTAACAAACATTTTACAAAAATTTTGAGAGAAAACCTGGACGCCTCCAATGACTTAAAATCTGCCAATAAATATTAAGACAGTGTGGCAGACTTTTCTCTGCTCTACACCTCTCTTAGAAATGAGAGAATGCTTGTGTTCAGCAGGTATTTTTTTCAACCTCCTTTTTGTCGTCCCAGAAATGAGTAGCCGCATTTTATAACAGTTATAAAAATTAACAAACTCCATTCCTCTACGTAACAGATAAAGTTCTCTGTGATAGTCGGACAAGCTTCGAGATGGCATCTCTAAGTGATCCGTTTTGCTGAATTTCACACAGAACACAAAAAGCAACACCAACAATATATCTCAACAAAAGCAACACCAACTATATATGTCAATTTTTCATAAAATTTACACAGCCCTACGCATTGTTGTTAACATCTATAAAAATTAAATAAAATAACTATTCTACCCGACTGTCCTCATACGTGACTAAGCGTAAATACAATAAAAATGTAAGAGGTATTTTGTTTTATATAATATATTCTATTACACAATTAAAACAACATTTTCATTTTGTTTCATAGAGATGTTATTTGGGGGATGTTAATTATTATATTGATACAATACATTTATTCCAATATTTTGTTTTAAAGGGGGGTATAAACACAATGAATTTATTCAGATAATTTGGTCTAAATTATAGTATAAATATTTTTAGCGATTTGACTATTACATTTGTATGTGTTTAAATTCATTAAATACCCAATCTTATTTTAATTACACGAAAAAATCACTTGCATTTTAATTAACAATCAAGCTTATTAGAACTAAATAATAATTAATATTTGAGTAATACAAATAAATAATGTCAATCATATAAATTTTGATTAGTTTTTTTTAAGTTTAACCTTATATTGAATTAATATAGTTTTATGTTATTTTATAAGTATTTTACAAGAATATACCTAAGAGTTATAAATTTATTTAGATGTATTTCTTTTCACAGAAATAACGAAAGAGCAGGAGCTTGATTTTCCGTTTTATAAATCGCATAATGCTAACTAGACAGCTAGACAACATTACGATTTCAGCTAACGTTTAAGTGTCAATAAACGCTCGGACCGGTGGCGTGGTGAGGACGCCGCCTAAACAAACACCTATTACTCCTGACACCGATGTACCAGATCTGTTCTGCGACCAAATGATACGACAAAACATTATTTTCAAATTTAATGACATTCGTTTTTATTTAGGAAATACATTTAAACTTTTCGGAGAGACCTGCAAATTAGCTATCATCATCATTATGAACAATATCTCGATTTCATAAAATTACAGGCTAAACGCTGAATGGTGTATGAAACGGGTATTACAGTCTGCAGTCCATATATTATGTCACATTAAATCATAACAAGAATGTAAGTAGAAGAAGGGAAGGGAGAAAAGGAACTGTGACGACATGTCTATTTATTAAACTTTAAACTAAAGGAGCCCAAAAACTATAAAACGTACAGACAGGCGCGTCGAGATAGGGCATGAAAAATTTAAGCATTAAGACATAACTTTTCTCAAATGACAGTACCTTAGGTACTGATTTTGGGGAAAATAAAACTGCATAGAAATATTTTATAATAAAATTTTACTTAGGAACATGAGCCGATTTTGCAAAAAAGGTCTATAATATTTAATAAATCTATAATGTTGTTATTACGAATCATTTATTACAAGAATATTATTATTATAATATTATTATGTTATATATTTTTATAACTTACGGCTTTCTTTTCGTGTCCTTCTGTGATTCATTTTAAGTAAGGCTCATCAGCGTAAATCGATTTATTACCAATGTCGAAAATTTGCAGAAAAACTGTTATTTAATAAAAGTTATAAAAGTATACATGATAAAAATCTACAAAATATAAAGTACACAAAAATCTAAAAATCTAGAATCTGCAACAGAAGTTGAGCTGGAACTTCTTTGGAAAAAGTAGAACAAATAAAGTAGGTTCATTGCATCAATGTCATATCAGTGTCCATGTATACACATTTTTTTTAATAATATAAAGTTACAGCCTTCATACGTCCCATGGGTTGTTAGGGTGTTAGGGCAAGGAAATGTCCGCCGTCGAGCACGTGGTAAATCAACACTTCAATTAACAAATTCATTAGAATTTACAGCGAGCGCTTAGCCTCTGAGCTACCACGGCTCAAAGTACTATAACGTATGCTATATAATGTATATGTAATATATTATGATTATTGCACCAACCAGCCTGCCAACCGTATCTATTAAGGCAAATCCCTTCTACAATAGAAGAGATACACATCCACCAGTGAACTATTACGGTATTATCTAATAGCGCAAGAAAGATTTTTTTACGCGGTTGAGCCTTGCTGCAGTTATATTAGTAGTGTATTTGTAGCACGAATGGGTCGGCTTGACCGGGGAAGGGTCACGCTCTCACAGAATACCAGCGTAAAATAGTAGCTCCATGCCGTTGTGTTTCGTATGGTGAGTCTAAAGAACCAGAGACCCTTTTTACCGGAAACGAGGCATTCCATCTTAGTCCTCACAGGTGACAACGCATCTGCATTTTGGTTCTTAATCGAGAATAGATTTTGATGTCTGTGGGCCATAGCAATCACTTAAGGTGGACTGTGTGCTCGTTTGTCACCCTGTCCTATTAAAAAAGAAGAATATTATATTGATAGTTGATACCAACAAGGTATTTAAATGCCTGGTTAAAAATCACAACCCAACTCTGCAGAAGAGCTGATTTCTATACAATATGTACGTATTTTATCTTTGTATCTAATTTCATAGCATGTTTCGATTAATGTACATACTGTAATATATACTAAGTTTATATGTGTGTGTTTATGTTAAGTATTGTGTTATATTTCATATGTCTAGTACTATCTATGTACAGAACCAGAGTAAGAAACCTATATAACTGCAGAGATGTGTAAGACAGGGTGACGTTATATCCCGGAAACTCTTCACCGCTGCATTGGAAGAAGTTTTCAAGCTACTGGACTGGAAATAATACGGTATTAAGATGTTAATACCGTATTAACATCAATCACCTTCGATTTGCCGACTATATAGTCCTTATGGCATAATCGCTTACTGTTATCTTAATTAGTTCTAAAACTTCTGCACCTTGCATCCTATGAGTGTATTTTGATCAACCTGGAGGTAGACTGGCAAAGAATTCCCTATGGTACACAACATGACGAAGCATAAATAAATGTATAATAGTGTATGTACACGGAACAAAATAATATTAAAGCAAAGCATTTTTCCTGCACTACTAAACAATGTTTGCAGTGCAATACAAATAGCGTTTAGTGAATCAGAAAGCGACGTTTCATCGTGCAATCAATTGTTTAGAATGCAGCTTGGGTTTCCCGGCGCCGGCTCGCAGCGATCCGCAGCGACAACGCGTGGCGCATGACTGATTGCCGGCGCGTGCCTGCAGTTGGTGCACCCCGCATATGATATTTAGATTAAACTTTTAAAAAGTAAAAACCGACTTCAACTAACAAAAATAAATACTATTTAATAGGTAGGTGTAGGACCCTTCTTCAGTCTAGAAACTCGAATGGATGTATGTACCAGCTTTTTAACTTTTTGTACTCCCAAATACCAATGTATTCCAGTCAAACGGGTAAAGATATCCAGCGTAACTGTAGAAGCCACTTACTATCAGATAGACTGTAAGTTCGTTTGTCACATCCATAGAATACTATAATACACAATAGAATGGCTGTCAACTTTATTTTGTACGAGGAAGGGCGTCGCCAAACCCGATTTGCTGTGTTGACAGACTGAATAAATTTACACATTTTAGACTTTTGATTAATGTTCAAGATCATCAATAAAAAAAATCGTTTAAATTTCGATACATATTTGTAAGTAGGGTGCAATTTGGCATTTTTGAAATAATTTGCATCTCGTGTTGACATTTATACGTGTGAATTGACGTGTTAGTGACATTTTAGTGGCAACGTGGGCTCCACCTACTCTCCCGTTCTATCATGTATGTATTATTAGTATTCTATGGTTACATCAGCCTTATATTAAAAAAATCATGAAAATCGGTTGACGTGGTGATCGATTAATATTGAAGAGTTTGATATTTTTTTCATGAATTTCATTACTAGATCTTGACCAAATGTTTGTAAAAACCAAATGAAATGAACAGAGTTTTTTAAAATGTTAGTTTAGTAAGGAAATTATAAACCATGGGAACATTGAATTTAAATGATATATCTTATCTTAAATATTAAGAAATCTGTATCCGAAATAACGAAAAATAAAATTAGTTTCTATATTAAATATACACCTATATTAATTCTGTACTAAATTTAAATGTAAATTAACGTCTTCGTAAACGAATAATGTTACAAAGATTTGTAAACGATTATGAAAGATTTAAAAACTTGCTATCTTTAACATTTATCAAATCCAAATTAAATTTAATCAAGACATTTCCTACAATAGTTAATCTGTTCATACACATCATATCTATATCAAATACTAAAACATTGGGCTGTCTGATTGTCTACAGTCTCCCCACTGTACACAGCTCATTATGGTATGTAAATAGTTCATCGAGCCTAAGGGCCGCGATTTTACTAAATACTTCCATAAAGTAACATTACGGGAACTATGAACCTGCATATCTTTCAGACCCGCTATATTATACATTATTTCACTCTGTCGGACTGCCCGTGTATGTAACATCATCATAATTCTTACAGAATAATGAGGCTTAGTCGCGCAGTACAGTGGCTAAATTAATGGCTGAGGATTCGATTCCATAAAACATTCCTAGTGTGGGAGTAACGTTTTAACCCTCTTGCTGTCCCGTGCACTACATATAGATCATTGCTATTGTCTTAGGTACTATTGTGTCTGAAAATCGGACAGCGAAAGTGTTAAAAAGAGAAAAAAAAAACAAAGTCGAAGACAGACTTATTTTCAGAATTTGATAACAGAGTGTGTAGGTAATTATAATATCAATATTAGTTAAATATATTTATGTACATATAAAAATTTCGTATCACATTGTTTGTTCACGATGAACTAAACTGATTTTAATGAAATTTTGCACACTGTGTGCAGTTTAGTCCAACTTGAGAGATAGGATAGTTGTTATCGCGATAAGTGACTCTCAATATGTTTTCATAAAGAAAGGGACGACCCTTTCGTCGGAAAGGGCAGAACGACATCTGTCTGGCCAGTTATAAAATGTGTATTTTTATTTAATGAAAAAAAAAACGTAACGAAAACCCCTGACACTAGAACTTTCTCTTGTATCGTAGAGGCAGTTAAACAATAGTTTAATCATACATAAACAAGTTTTTTTTTTTCAAATAATAGATGAATAAGCTTAAATGTCATTATTAATTATAAATGTTACGCTTTAATTATATAAAATGGATTTATAACAACAAAATGATTCTGAACGAATCGATCGCCACGCCGTTGACACGCTACGCACGAATAAGCCCTACCAAGAGTTGAAATGAATTATTATTAGAAAAACATCCACATTTGCCCACGCACGCGCTATGCACGCTAGTTTGCATGTGTGCGTGGCAGACTCAATGTTCTCAACTTCAACTACATGCAATGCCGGCCTCGTGCGCGAACTGAGCGAAGCTAGGCGCACGTTGTCATTGCGTGCAGTCACGCACGGCAGCCATGTTACCCCTCCCGCCGACTATTCACTCTCGTCCTACGTGTTGCTCAGTGCGCAACGTTTATAAGTTTATATTTTATTATATTAAACATGGAATTTTTTATAGAGCAAGTAAGAAGTCATACATGTTTATGGGACACAGATAGTGTTGCGTATAGAGATACGGCAAGAAAAGATTTGGCGTGGACATTAGTAGCGAAGGCCTGTGGCATGGTTAACGGTAAGTGAATTTTATTATCGCTTTTAGAGGAGATCAACGAGAAAGAGACATACGGTATATTTACTTATTAACATAACATAATACTTATGCTAGTTATACGGTATATAACTAGCATAAGTATTATGTTAATTTTGTACTTGAACCAATTTCGTCAAATTAGCGGGTGTAAGTATGAGGAAAGGGGGCTGCATATCGAATCGTTGAGGAGGGAAACATGCCGCTACAGCTTTGATGATTCTAATGTTTATTATATTTAAGTACATTATCACACATTATCATTACGAATTATTAAAAAACAATGGCAACTTTAGATTGCTTTTAAAAATTAGGGATTACAAAGATGTTAAAAACTTAAGCATCTATGGATGTGACAAATATGTAAGGAAATGACGGTTGCTAAAATGAAATAAAATATCGAAGGTAATATGTTATAAAACATTTAATTCTTTTTTTTAAAGAATATTAACAATGCTATAAACATTACTAATATTCTCCTTATCCACTCGTGGTAAGCTTAAATTGCGGATGTTACGAGTGGTTCACGCCAGTAGTGGAATGGCGGATTCGAACCCACGACCTTTTTGAGTTCGCGGAGGCGCCCTGCCATTAGGCTACTGCCGCTTTTTTATTTTTTACAAACAAACTAATAATATTTTTTCAAGTCTAGGTATGAAAATTGAAACATGTTTTAAATTTTTACGAGGCGAGTAAATTTCGAATCAGGTAGGTACTTGACAAAAATATTTATAACATCATCATTATCACAGCTGGTCAAAGGCCATTAAGACTAACTCTCCCATAGATTGCCTATGAGGGAAAAGATTGCCTCCTAGGGGGTATTTGCCATAGTTGCCAAGCTTGGCAGGTGCATTGGCAACAGCACATTTTTATTATTTTGCGTTGATAACAGCAAGATGCTCCTCTTGATCCTGTTTCGTTTCCCCGTTTCCTCCTGTCACCGCTTTCGACGCCCACGGCAGGATATGAGGTAGTGGAGTTTCTTACGCTACACGGTTCAAAAACTAGCAGTAGGATTCGAAATGCCAAATATTAATTTCATGTGAATAAAATATGTAAAAAGTATAAAACTGGATTTTACTTTTTGTTTACTATGATGATTTGGATCCGTAAGCAATTGGTGCGTTTGGCAGAAAAAAGCGCTAGCAAGCGCTTGTAAGCAAAATGGCGAAACTAAACAGTTTTCGGCCGGGACACGTTTGCTAACTTCAGTAGCGCTGACACAATCCGCCATTTTGCTTATTTAATTTGTTTGTTTTGAAGTAGAGTTTATAAGTTTTGTGCAATATTAGTTTTAAGTAATATAATGACATGAATAAACATACACATGTTATTAAAAATTCATGGTTGGTAAGTTTTTAATATGAATACTTAACAAACATATATTTAAATTATGTTAGGTTCGCCGGTTAAAACTAACTTCGTGTCCTAGAGGAAAATAGCTTCTTACGATTTGACAGCGCTTACCGCTTACGATCGCCATTTTGCTTTTTTCTGCCAAACGCACCAAATGGCTTAGTAATGAGTTGCACCGCTAAGGTACCGCGGGTTCGAATCCTGCACGTAGCAAATATTTGTATGGACTACAATAATTATTCCGGGTCTGGATGTTTGTCCTTGTAGTATTCACGTATGTAGACTCCACGATACAGGATTAAATCCTAGTGTGGATGTTTAAAAAAAAGAATTTACAAAATTGATGACATATAAATAAAAATTTTAACCCTTATTTAGTGTTTTTACGTAGACAATCAATCGTCTATTGATCATTGACAGTAGACGGAAGATATGCGACAAGCAAGACATACGCGCGGCCCATAGACGAGTCAGTCTACGACACGCAGCCTCTCACTTTCTATTGTAGACATCGCTTATTGTTGGCAAATAAAATGGGGACAACCATTACGGCGTTATGATATTATGTTAGTCTCCAATGCACAATTTTTATATTTAAAAAAGGCTTCGTTCTCTATCATCGAAGAACTTTAAGCCGTTCATAAGTTCCTAAGCTAGTATTTTATTTTATAAATAGGTTTTTGTTACACTTTTGTTGCACTGCATAACAAGTCGTATAATAAAAACCAAACCAACTTTCTTTTAACATAGGAACCATGTGCAAGTAATGTGTAATATTAATAAAAAGTACAAAGATTGTATGAATGATATTAGTACTTAAAATGTCACAAATCACTAGGGTGACCAACAATCTTGAATATTGTAGCGTTTCGGTGACCTCTTCGAGGAAGCCGAGGGTTTTGTCTGTGCAATACAGGATCAGGTTATTAAGACCAACAACTATCGGAGATACATCCTAAAGGAGGCACCGTCGATATCTGTCGAGCTTGTCGCCATCCCGGTGAGTCACTCAGGCATGTCATCTCCGGTGGTTCGGCGCTTTCTAACTCTGAGTACTTGCGCAGGCACAACTTAGTAGCCAGAATTCTACACCAGGAGCTCGCTCTGAAATACGGTCTCGTGGACCAGAAATTGCCGTATTACAAGTACTTGCCGGAAGCCGTGCTCGAAAATGACCGCGCCAGGCTCAACTGGGACCGGGCCATCGTCACATACAGGACTATTCTAGCGAATAAGCCTGATATTGTGCTGATGGATCGGGCACAGTCAAGGATATTTTTGGTCGAAATTACCATTCCATATGATGAGAACCTCGTGAAAGCCGAAACAGATAAGCGAACCAAATATCTGGACCTGGCTCACGAGGTGACTGATATGTGGGGTGAGCTGTCGACCTGTGTGACGAAATTATACCTGTAGTCGTTTCTGCGAACGGGCTAATCCCAGTCAGCCTCTCGGGTCATCTGAGGCGACTACGACTCCGTGACGGACCACTCCGGGCTCAAATGCAAAAGGCGGTGCTCCTCGATACCGCCCGCATTGTCCGCCGGTTTCTTTCCCTTTCCTCCTAACCCTCGGCCGTTTGGTCTCCCCTGCCGAGGACTTTCAACTGGTTGGTCTTTTATTTATTTATGTATTTATTTTATTTTATTGATATTTATGTAAATTTATCGTTTTCATTCATAATTATATATTTATGGAACTCAACGAGATAAGAAAATTATATAGATATTACCCCAAAATAATAATATTTATTAATCTACTGGTAATTGCATTAAAAATATATTAGATTTGTATTTCATTACCCCGATATTAATTAATGATATATTTTGTTTTACGGATGAACAAAGACAAGAGCCCTGTCTAACTACTGAATAAAGGGATTAAGGGAGGTAGTACCTACCTCCGAGAGTCCTAAAAATAATCTCTTTATTAAGTAGTGATATAGGATATTCCATTAATTATTATCGGGGTAATGAAATACAAAACGAATATCTTTTTAGTGCAATTACTATTAGATTAATAATTAACATTATATACCACTCTAATATCGTCCACCGTTCTGTTGCGTTCAGTTGTATGTTTTTGTATTAATATTTTTTTTAATAACTCTTCATAATAATTTATAACTACATACATTTCTAAACATGTAAAACAGATCAGCTGTCAGACAGCTATTTTATCTTATTAATTCTTTAGTAAATATCCTACTTATCTCCCAACCGCAAATCTTTATTTTACCTCTATTTTGTTTAAGCTCAGTGACTGACTACTCTACATTATTTAAATCAATACACATAAATTATTGAAATGTCTGTCTGTAATATAGAGTTATAGAAATAACTGCTTTATTTTGAGCTTAGGATGTTATGTACATGCCGTCAAGACATGAATAATAATTTTTAAAATGTTTGTCCGTCTGTTTGTCTGTCTGTGCGGGCTAATCTTCGGAGTGGCTGAACCGATTGTGATGAAGCTTTACGAATAAGTAGAGAGCAATACTAGGAGAGATCTGTGCTTTACTTTATATAGAAAACTTGAACATTTGTTTTTTGAAAAAAGGAAAAATTCAAAGAAAGAACAAACTATTAATTATATAAAGCGACAGTAGCCTAATGGCAGGGCGCGGACTGCGAACTCAAAAAAAGGTCGTGGGTTCGAATCCACCATTCGATACTGGGTGAACCACTCGTAACACAAGCAATTTAAGCTTACCACGAGTGGTTAAGGGGAATATTAGTAATGTTTATAGCATTGTTAATATTCTTTAAAAAATACACATATCAAAAATCATACAAACGTAAGAGGCCAAAAAATGCTTACGCATTCACAATTAAGAAGGAGAACATGTACGTAATTAACTAATTATAAAAAGGTTAAAATGTAACATCATCTAACGGAGCATATTATTATAATTTATATAAAATTTTAATATGAAAAACAAATTATCTTTAACCTTAAATCTAATAACATCACATATATAGATCCTTGGTAACGAGGCATTATATCACTGTCTTCAGGTGGTAAAACCAAACAAAGCAACAGCATTTTGATTCTTAATCGAGAATAGATCTTAATTTACTTGCCACCACGTGGACTGTGTGCATGTTGGTCACCCTTGCGAACCTTCCAATGCTAATTTTATTCATGAAATACATTCATAGTTTGTTGTTTATGGTACATAATAATTCTAAGATTAAAGCTACGATTTTTTTAAATAAACGTTCTAAACTAGAACCGCTAACAAGAAATCCTTTTTTGTATCTACAAAATGTCAGGGCACTACCCTTATTGCATTTGCCAGCGTTGAAATCCTTGGCATTAACGCAACTATTTAGAGGTCCATTTGGAAGGCCTTCCCTACCAAGTGACCGTGAGACGTTACTTTACACTTTATGGCTAGATCATAACAATTTTCTTATAATAATTATTTTTTTACTTTATTCCCATCACCACCATACACAGAACAAGATAATTACAACATATGATGATATATGATGATATACATTGATATAGGTGTATTAATATCATCAAATATTAAAATAAGTTTTTAACATGGTAGAGCCATTCTGCAGCTTTATTGTAGTTGCAACACGAATGGGTCGGCTCGACCGGGTAAGGACCAGCGTGGTCCTTACCCTCACAGAATACCAGTGTAAAATAGCAGCATAATGCTGCTGTGTTTCGTAGGGTGTAGAGAACCGCAGACCCATTACACTGGCGATGAGGCATTCGATCTCAATCCTCAAGGGTGACAACGCCTCTGCATTTTGATTCTTAATTGAAGATAAATGTAGATGTCTATGGGCCACAGCATCCTCTTACCGTCAGGTGGACTGTGTGCTCGTTGGTCGCCCTTATTCTATAAAAAAAAGGTTTTTATAATTGTAATAGTATTTCATATTTATGAAATATTTTCATATGTTCTAGGGGCTGAAGCAAAAAATCAATGGAAAAAATTACGAGACAGTCACAGAGAAGCGATGCGAAGGAGAAAAACTGCAACAGCCTCACAAGCCCAAGCTATCGGGCCTTGGAAGTATGAAAAACTAATGGAATTCTTACTTCCTCAAAATAGAGAAACCTATGCCAATTTCTTCAATGAAAGTTACTCAGATAGTCATCTGTGTTTGTCTATAGATGAAAATGAGACCAACGGAGGGCCTTCCACGATCGAAGTGGAAAGAGACATGAGACGTCATTTAAAAGAGAAGGAACGCGAAGAAATGAGACGGCATTTTTATGACGAGAACAGAGTAATGCGCGACGCACTTTCGGATTTATTTTCCAGTATGTGCCAAAAAACGCGTGAACTACCGAAATATTTACAACTTAGAGTACAAAGAGAAATATTTGAAGCAGTCACTCGCGCCGAAGAAGAAGCCTTGACGTACGAAACGACATCTGCAAACTCATCGTATTACAACCCAAATGCTAATAAATGTGGGCAAATTGCAGTTTGTGACTTAGCAGAAACTAAATATAGATACAATGAAAGTCCATCGCCTAGTACGTCTGTCATTGTGCCTGAAGAAGAAGAGGAAGTTAAATTAAATCAGTAATTTAAAAACATAATTTTAAGCCCCATTTGATGGTGAAATCCCTTTCTCCTAATCTTGAAGTCTTGTTCCGCTACGCATTGGGAGGGCGGACCATTGGTGTTGGAACAGTTGATAGGGGATGGAGATAAACAGCAGAATATCCTGATCCTGATAACAACGCAAAGTAATAAACAACCGTAGTTGTTAACTCGCCCGTCAAGCGTGGCAACTATGGCAAATATGGGGGACATTAGCGAACCTTGCTAGCCTGTAATGATGATGATCCTTTTTTGCTAAGGAGCCTGTGTAGGTTAGCAGGTACAATCCGATGAAAATTGTTGCCGAGTAGTAGCGTATCCACAGCGTTGGTTCCGATTTGAAGAGTAACATAGCCAGTACATTTACATAGGCTGCGAGGAATTTTATCTTGTGATTATTTTTAATTTGAAATTGTATGCAGGGCAAATTACTTTGCTCGCACATGGATCTAATATTATAAAATAAACTTTGTTAGCATGATTAAGAAAATAATATTATTGTGATAAATACTAAGATTATCTTTGTGAAACATTATAAATTACTTATTATTTAGGGCTCAAAAAGTATTGTAATTAATATGTAATTTATCGCAGATTTTGTACCTTAAAACAACGTTTTATTAAACCATGACGATATTTATTTATTTACTATCACAAATTAAAATATTATTTTATATTTAATTCTCAATCAATGAATTTCAAATTTTTTCGAATGTCTTGATAAATATATATATTTTGACGACCCTTTAAAAAATGTTAAATTCGCAATAAAAATATTGAAGGTCACTTTATCGGGATAAAGACTCTCAACTTGGATAAAACTGTACACATTGTGCAAAATTTCATTGAAATCAGTTCAGTAGTTTAAAATTTAATTGATATCAATTGATCGCGGTGCGGACAAACATATATATTTTCAACAACTCGATCATTATAAAATTTAATTTAAATTAAAAAAAATTGCATTTTTGTTATTATATTGTTTTATTGCCTTTGCATTTCCAAGACTCCGCTATACCGATGCTCATGTCAGTTAGAGGTAAGAAAGCCACATGCAATTTGCAAATATTTATTTTTATTTTTAACGGTCGAATATTCTGAAAAAAAAATCTATACTTTTAAATACTGATTCTGATAACGCACTTAACGGGAACCATAGTATATAATTTATAAAATACTACGTGAATTGAAAATGTTGTCTTGTTCCCACTATAACTTACTGTTTTCCCTTGAGAATGGCTTAACTTTCTCAAAGTGACCCCTCGAACTTAACCAGTAAATACCGAAGCCGCTCAAACTATCAAAAACTTAAGCACAATTCCCACTTGTGGCTGACCCCTGTTTAAAACTAGAATAGCCAAACCCGGTGGAACCTCAACAGTATACATTATCCATTAATTAAATTAACCCTAGATGTTATACCTAACGATGTGGATAGTGTGTAAGTGACAGCTGCTTATTTATGTTTAAATTTGTTGTAATTATAAGTAAAATTTATTCGCTTCAGCATAGACGTAGTCAACTAAACGAATAAAAGAATCACTCTTTGGATAATAAAGTACCTTGCAACTTAAGTACACAATGAAACAAGTAAATACTTATTAAAAAAACAACTGCAATCTTTGTCCGTCGCTACAACCAAGCGTCATATTGTTTTTTGAGCCTTATATCGGAATTATTAACTCAAAATATAACAGACATTCTGGAGATGAAGACTTATCTAATTTTATCAGCTTAGACTACAGGAGATCAAAATAGAACAAACAAAACTATAAAACATACAAACGTAAATACATTCAAAGCTCTAAACGTGGCAACATTTAAACTCAATATCATTTTAAACTAAATAAATGACGCTTCAAACCTAGTTATTGTCACGCACACAAATAGGTTGTCATCAACGAAAATGATCTGAGAAGATAATACATAAAATAAAAACAGAACATTTAATATTAATTTTGATAAACAATTTTCAATGAATTAGATCACGTTACAAAATACAAAAGAAAAACTTAAACATACTGTTTAACAACACTAATATTTTTATTGCAACATACTCGTGATTTAACAAAGGAGAATAGGTTGTAAGCGGATATATAAGATTATTTTTAAATACTCTTTAACTGATTTATGCACAATAAATTAATGGCTTCTATTCAATTCCAACGCAACACTAAACTGCTGAACTTAAGAGCCGAAAGATGGACAAAGAAGGACAAACAATATACTTCTATACTCGTATTCACAGAGACATAGGTATAGGACTTTGATTATATAATATAATCAAAGGTATAGGATGTGAAGAGAAAACTTTGGACCCCTTTTTAAGCATATTGCGTGCACGGAGGAGTGTAAGATTTGGCATAGTTTATATGAAGGTAGCAGAAAGCTAATACATATACAAAAATATTAAAATGAAATGAAACATACATTGTTTACGTTCATACTGACACTGTCGAACACATAATAGTCTGTGTTGAAACATTCGCAAATAGAGATTGTCGCTCTTAGAGTAAAATATATACATAGGTATTATGTAAAAATACTTTGGCGTTTGTCGCCTTTAAAATATTACCAACAAATAATCACTGACATATTAACTAAATAAACTGGGAACTATGTGGTTTCAAACGTTCCTTTTTCAATTGACTGTTCAGTGTCAAGGTAAAAAATTGTTTAATATTTTGTATGTTTATTTATCCTATACCTTTAAACGAGCAATTCTTGTATATATATATATAATCGGAATCTCGGAAACGGCTCCAACGATTTTCATAAAATTTAGTGTCCAGGGAGTTTCGGGGGCAATAAATCGATCTAGCTAGGATTTATTTTTAGAAAATGTCTTTTTGTCCGTGTTTTCAGGCATTGAAAAACTGCTACAATATAAGAAGGTAAATTTTGACACTGTGTTAACGATCGTAATAGATCAAGTGGATATCGAGCGGTCGCGTTATCGTAATACCTTGGTTCGCGTCCTGTCTTCGATCCGATTGTTTTTCCTTTGTTTTTCAAGTTCCCTTCTTTTGTGAGAAAATCTATTATTTCGAGCCCTTTTTTTAGTATTTTTTAAAAATACGAAAATTTTAATTAAATTGATTTCACTCATGATTTTTAATTCAAATAACCAGTTCAGTTTTTCTATTATGTCAATAAGATCAAAAAATTATATTCACGTTTCATCAGTATGTAATTTGTATCTAAATGTAATTTCAAAAAAAAAAATATACCGGATAGATCGAGAGTGAGCTACAGATTGCGTCACTCTAACGGAGCGTGATATCAATGGTGGCAACGTGGAATTGAGGGTATATCGAGTAACCTCCCACTCGTTTGTACAGTACCAAGATAACTGTAGGCATCGTGCACATTCTACGTAGTAGGAGTGGTGCTAAGATAGTGTCGTGGCTATGTCCGTTGTGGTGGTTCTTCTGGTGCAGGCGAGGAAGATGGTGTTGTTGAGAGGCAGCTCACTGTTACACTGTAGTGTTGTTGTTGGTTTGCATAATTTGGTGTTAACATGTAATTACGTCCCTCACGTTGCACCAACGTGTAATTGTAACGGACGTGTTACGATTGTGCGTTACGCTGTCTTATTACTGATAACGATTAATTGCGTAAAAGCAAAAGAGCAAGTTGAATATCCGCTCATGCATTTTTTACTATTTTTGACAATTAATCTTATCCTGATATATTTCTGAGATCATAAGTGGGAGCTCCTGTTGTATTTGCCGACATAGGAAGTGGGATCTTCCGATGAATTTCTAACAAACTTAAAAATTTTATGAATTACGGTTGAATTTGGTATAAATCTGTAGCACTTTACGGTGGAACTGGTGTGGTATCTACATAATATTCAAAAGTAGTGTACATGTACATTGTACACACAAGTAGAAAAAAACTTAAGGAGCTTATAAAAACTCAATAACTGATTTTTGTTTTCGAACCGAGGACCTCATGATCCGCAGTGGTACTTAAGACCTAGGTTAACAAGGCAGTCGTATATCATATACCTAAGATAATTTTAGCATATACTTACAACTATATTTCAATGTTTAAATACATTCGAGGGTAAACAGATTTGAATATTATAGAAGTTTCAAGCGCAGCGATATCAAAGTCTTAACCTGTCAAGGTGCAGAAGTTTCGGAGTCCAACAGATTTCAAAGTTATACTCGTCCAACTGTATCGCCACGTTTCGAGGCTGGAGTAACAGATTTTAGGGAGCCACTATTCGCATTGCACGAACCACTTTCAAATTCAATTAATCATAGTTCGGATTAGTTCCCCTTTGACGACCTACGGCTAGACGTGACTGTCTTGCCTGATAGTATTCCAATATCAATTTTAATATTAATCTCTAAGTGTTATTTTAATGCTTCATCTCTTTTAGGTATTGCGTTTGAATAAGAGGAAAACTACGTTCATTACATATGTACGGTGTGTGTTACATACGTACATAAGGATTTAATTGTAGAATCAAATTACGTAACTATTTCAATAATTACAATATTATTTATAAAATGAAGTGACAGTATTGCATCGCGTCATTGCAAACAAACGGTACAGTACAATGACAGTATTGTATACTGTCACCATACGGTATACTGTATATGTATTATAATACCGTCATTGGAAAATTATACATTACAGTCATTGTGCTCTCTTTGAGCGAGTTCTAATTTTTTATTTATGTCCATCGATTTCTCGAAAGTATGTAGCTGAATTGGTTTTCTTCTTCTTTAATTAAATAGGTTAAATTGGATGGATTTTTAAGAAAAATTTTACCCCTGTGGAAAATAAGATGAGAACGTTTTGATGGACTCTTTAAAAGATATTCTAGTTGAACTTGTGATATGAGTTCAAACAAAGAGTAAAAAAATAAACTGTAAAAAAGTAAAAAACTACTACAATAAAAAAGAAAAGAATAATTTCCACGTAATAGCGTTTGAAATCAGAGCTTCTGTAATTCGAATAATGCTTCTGTAATATGTATTAGCACCAATTTATAAAGAAATTATTTGAGTCTTTTTTTTTTGTTGAATTTAGTTTTTCATTTAAGAATCAACCAGAAATCAAATATCAATATCAAAAAATATATTGTTTTATTTTTGCGAATTTTATTAATACGAGAATACTTTTTGACTATTAATAATTATTCAAAGTATAATTTGTTTTAAACTCAATTGTAAGCCATAAGATAAAATAGAATATGGTTGGCAGTTATATAACGTACAGCTCATTCTGGTCAGTGTACAAACTACGAAAGGCTAACAAGTTAATGCTCCAGGCTGCCCGTCGGGAATCGAATCCCGGACGTCGGGTAAGTATTAGATTTATTAGACCGTTACTCTAAATACCGCTCGGGTTAGGGTTTCAAATTAAATCGTAGCTTAATACACCACAAAGCTGTTTTAGCTCTTTCGTAGTGCACTGTCGGCTACTGATATACGTTTTACCTAATATTAAAGAATTATTTTGTGTAAATTTAAACTTCATGGAAAAACTTTTTAAAGCGTTATCTAATAACCCATAATCAATTTTTTTGTTACTTGAAAATACTTATCACATTTGGATACCAAAATTTGAATAAATTATTCCAAAAACCTAAAACCTCTTTTTCGTTAAACCTCTTTTCCTTTTTTATAAAAGAAGTAAGGGTGACGAAAGAAGCACATAGTCCACTCTAATAGCTAGAAAATTCTGTGATCTATAGATACTGTCTGAGCAAGAGTCATCATACCCTACTCATACGGCGGCTAAATACCTCAAGCGTTTCCTGAATGAGCCTATGTCCTTACCAAAGACCTGATGATCAGACTTACTTATTTCTATCAAATATATACCAATGGCCTCTCCACTTGAGTTGCAGCTATATTATAGTCGTAGGATGAATGGCTTGGCTCGACTGGGGAAGGACCACTCTATCACAGAATACCAGTGTGAAATAGTAGCTTAATGCTGCTGTGTTTCGTATGGTGAGTGTAGAGAACCGGAGACCCTTTTTACTGGAATCGAGGCATTCCATTTTAGTCCTCAAGGGTGACAACGCATCTGCATTTTGATTCTTAATCGAGGTTAAATGTAGATGTCTATGGGTCACAGCATCCACTTACCATCAGGTGGACTGTATGCTCGTTTGTCACCCTTCTCCTACAAAAAAAATATCCTTACCAAAGACCTGATGATCATACTTACTTATTTGTATCAAATATTTATCATACCGTAACCGTCACAGCCTATTAAAGTCCATTGCTGAACAAAAACCTCCTCAATAGACTGCCTCATGGGGGGATATTTCCCACAGCAACACTTGGTAGCAGCAGCAGAGCCACCTTTTTATATAGCCCTGAGACTGATAAAGCTGCAAAAGTCTACTGCCTATCAGACCAAATATTATCAAAAATCGACGTCAGTGTACTTGTTTTACCAGATTATGATTTTCAAATCACAACAAACGTCAAAGGTGCGAAACGCCTGCCAAGCGTGCTGGTTGAGACAAATCGTTCCCACAAAGGGAGATGCCCGTCCAGGAGTGGATTTGTACGGGTCGGTGAAGAAGAAGACCGTGTAGTGGCGGTGTACGATATCCACTACCGCATATCATCCCGTGGGTGTCGTAAGAGGACACAGAGGGAAGCAAATCGGGAGATGAGCAGCGTTCTTATACTGTTTGCCAACCCGCTTGCCAAGCGTGGCAACTATATCAAATGTCCCCCCTATAGCAATGTATTTGGGTTCAACAGTGGAGTTTAATAGGCTATGACGGCAATCTATACTAGTACGCTCGAACAGAGCTGGCACTTAGTTTCTACACTTTTTAACATTATATTTTTTAAACCTTGCATCAGCTGTCATCCCTATATGTACCAGATCGTTTCCTCTTATTTTTTTATAGAATAAGAGCAACAAACGAGTACACAGTTCACCTGATGGTAAGTGGATGCTGTGGCTCATAGATATTTATATTTATACTCGATTAAGATTCATAACGCATATGCGCTGTCACGTCTGAGGACTAAGATGGAATGCCTCTTTTCCCATAAATAAGGTTTTCCGGATCTCTACACTCACCATACGAAACACAGCAGTATTAAGCTGCTATTTTACGCTGGTATTCTGTGAGAGCGTTTCCGTTACTGCTGCTGTTGTTTATGCCGGTTTCGTTTCCTTACACGATTGAGTCGACGCGTTCGTCCTACAACCATAATATAGCTGCAGCGTGGCTCTACCACGTATAAAAATTGCCTCATGGGAAGTAATTTCCATAGTTATAATTCTTGACAAGCGGATTGATAACATTCTTTCGCAGTTTTATGTTATTTTGTGTTTTTGTATTATCAAAAGATGCCTCATCGGCACCTACAGCACTAAAAGAATAAAATTTGATTATAGTATAATATATACTAGATATAGAAGTATATGATAAATATAGAAGTACAATATATATACAACACGTAACATAATTAATGCACTTTGAGAAAGTAGTTTGTTCAGATTCGTTTACTGAATCGACTACTATCATTTTTAATACAGGTAATTTTTATCCCAAAAATAATTAAAACTACGTAAATTACAGTCACACTAAATCTGTACAGTCACAACAAACTGAAATTGACCGTAACTTAAGGGAATAAGACTTTTAAGAGTGCAGTTTTATTTGTATTATTACTAATTCTGTCATTCAATAAAAATAAAGAAAAATGAACTTTATTTCAAGCACGTTAAAGTCTTTGCGTTCGTGGATTTGTACTGTGACCACAACATTCTTCCGGAATTAGTATCACTAATTTGATAAATAATCAGTGCATAAAAATATTTAACTAAAAATTCATTGTATGTATTATGATTATAACATAATATACTAATTGGGGTGTCTGCGGGTGTGCGTTAATTACGTTACACATATATATATATATATATATATATATATATATATATATATATATATATATATATATATATATATATATGTTTATAATAAATATGGAGATATACAATATAGTAAGTATTATAATAAGTATATAATACTTACATTTCGTTTTACTCTACTTAAAAGTATTTTATTAAAAGAGGCATTTTTATATAACATCTGTGACACAGTAAATACCCCGGCTACCGAACTCCAGCCTGGTCTCACGTATACGTCACAGTAACCTAGTGGAACCGTCAACATTCAAGCACGTACCCGCTGTATATTATACAAGTCAGAGATGTGACTGTCTTAATCTTACCATAAGAAACAAAATAATTCTAGCATTCTTTAAGCAACTGTAAGAATATGTGAGTGAGTTGAATTTGAAATTTTCCTTTCCTTTCTCTTACCTTACATTATGCGATATTTTTTTTAATAAATATGAATATATTCATCCATCAATCCATTACAGCCCATAAAAGTTCACTGCTGAACATAGGCCTAGGTTTTTATAATTTTGAGCTGTTATCATGAAGCTCCTGCTGCCCATTCCCTGTTTCAGTTTCCCTATGTCGCCTCTTACGACTCCCACGGGACGATATGGGATAGCAGCACAGCACAAGAAGAACCTACAGTCAGTCATCGCATTTGATGTTGTCGGAAAAGTCGACATAAACAATAAATTGCTGGGGTTATCAGAACAATTTAATTTAATTATTTCTTAAATTGAATTATTTATTTATTATTAATTTAATTATTGAATAAAACTATTATTTATGGATTTTATTGCGTTTAATTACTACTTTAATTTATTTTTATTTTTATTTTCCCGACGTTTCGGGTGCTTTACAGCACCCACTGTCACGGGAGGGACTGAGATGTTTGACGTCCCAATGTCATAGTACGGCTGCCTTCAGTTTTTTAATACTAATTTTTAGTTCGATTTACGCAAAACGAGCTTATAGTATCATGAAGTCTTGCAGTGGTGTGCTTAGGTTTGTGTTTAATTTTGTTAATTATAGGATCCCAAGCAGATGGCAACACCCATCCATCTTCTCTATTGAAATTTGGATGTTTTTTAATTTCAATAGCCTCGCGTATCATCCTTTGTAGGAATCGGTGTTCTTTTGCAAGAATTTGTGGTTTATCAAATCTAATGTAATGGTGGGGACGATCTTGAACATGTTCACAGACTGCAGACTTGCCGGAGCGTCGGTGCTTCACGTCAGCTATACGTTCCTTCACGCGGGTTTTTATAGATCTTTTTGTTTGACCAATGTAAGAGAGACCACATTCACAATCTAGCTTGTACACACCTGCATCTTGTAGAGGAATATTACCATCCATCAAATATAATATATTATATATTTTAATAATGGTAAGGTAATAATAATAATGACAATATGCATTTAGTTAAAAAAATCAATAGATCGTCAGTTAATAGTTTAACTAAACAAAGACATTTTACATTTCTCAAAACTTCAACTAAGACGATTTACAGGAAAATCCATAATTATCAAACTTAATGCCAATCGCAGTCGGCGCCAGTACGGGTAATGAAAATACTTGACTATTACAGTGAGCTAGTTATTCTGAGCTCTATCAACACGTACAAAGCTTTCAGTTGACTTTCACAATCCTTAAAAGAAGGAATAAGCAATTTTTAATTAGTGTATCATGACAGGGATAGGGACAAGTTAAATACATCGAAGTAACTTACATACGATTACAAGCCTGTTTTCAAAATAAAATTTTATAAGTTTTATTGAACTCTAAAACAATAAAACGTATTAAAAAAAACTCCTAGAAAAGTATTTAACAATACAAGTAGCGGAATCTTTCCGTTGGGTAAGAGAAAGTTGCAACAAATCAGAAGTCTAATAAAGACGAGTACAACTCTTACGAAGTATTTCTTTCATCGACTCGAAAGTTCCGAGTCGAGAATTTCCTGCAAACGGAAGGAAGATGGCAAACGGAACTGCAAACGGCTTCCCTTAGCGAATGCACACAATGAACGGAAATCAACTACAATTGTTTTTATTCTTTCAGTTTCGACATTTTCTATTGGAAACGTAATGTGGAAACTTTAGAAAAGTCAATATTTGTAGTTGTTCAAAATACAAGTGCATAGAAATCCGTTTTAAATATTTTACACGCTCAATCCTACCGCTGCCGGACGCTTGATTAATCAATTATTAGTAACAGAACTAAAACGTAGTGATTATATTATATACTCTGTAAGCAGAACAGTTTATTTAAATATATAAAATTAAAAAATAATATTAAAGTTGCACCTATCCGTCAAAATATAAAATTATAATGTCCTTTTATGTTCGGTTTGTCAGGCAGAAATCGCTTAAAGCGATATGACCACCGTTTGTAGTTAGTATAAGTATTCCGTTATTGTAATAACTTTGTTCAAATGCAATAAAGAGTTTATCTATCTATCTATCTAAAGTTAAGTCTGCCAACAACGCACGGTAGAGTAATATATTCTCCCTTTCTCTTACATCGCTACCGTACGGCAAAATTCCAGCAGTTACTATTTATTTAGGTAAGAAATACTAAAATTAAGCAATCTACTTCAAATTTTGACACACTCAATTTCTACAGAATGCAAACGATATCGGCGAAACTAAAATATAACAAGTTATAACAAGCGAACACTGAATAAACAAGCCCTGTTAAATATTGATTTCAGTTTAACACAACGACATAATCAATAGCAATTTGTCCAGAGTTTGGACAACGAGAGTTAAACTATTGTTTTCGGTATAACTTAACTACTTTTTTTTCATATTACTAAATTTTTTGTTGGATTTGTATTGCTTTTGAATATAAACTTGGTTATCACAAGTTAAAACTGAAAAGAAATAAATAACTTTGTTGCAATATTAAAACTTATCGGGGTATCAATTACTACTCGCTTACTTATATAGGGTATCAACACTCTCCAGCGTTTGGCGGGACATGCAGTGTGGCGACATGGCAAACAAACACTGTTATATATTGGAAGAGTCTCAACTGCACCCGCTCGATTTGTATGAGAAAAAACATTACACAAACACATTCTATCCCTCCTTCCGCCGTCGGACAATCAGGCGGCCGGTGTGGCTTTACTTTTTTTTGTCAATATTCCACGCATTCGAACCAAACCGATTGCTTCGTCTTTGGTATACGTACAGAAACGGAGTGGAATCATTTTCCGGCGTCTGTCTGTCTGTCAATCTGAACTTCAAGGCAAGAGTGAATGGGATTTCTTTACACTAAGACAATACATTAATTTACCATCCAGGGCTTTATCACCACTTACCAATAGAAAAGACTGCAGTGAAGCACTGGCGTAATAAGTAAAAACAAACTCAAGCGTCAGACCTAACCTAAGACCTCAGTGGAGGGCCCTTCCTTTTCATCATCATCATTACAGCCCTTCAGAAGTCCACTGCTGAACATAGACCTCCCCCAAGATATGCCACAAAGCACAGTCCTAAGCCACCTGCATCCATCGATTTCCTGCATGTCTTACCAGGTCGTCACTACATCTAGTGAGGGGTCGCCCTACACTTCGCCTACCGGTACGAGGCTGCCATTCGAGAGCATTTTTTCCCCAACGGCTGTCGGTTCTTCGAGCTATATGGCCGGCCCATTGCCACTTCAGCTTACTAATCCGTTGGGCTATGTCGGTCACTCTGGTTCTACTGCGGATATCCTCATTTCTCACGATCGAGATATCACGCAGAGAAACGACGCAAACAAACAGCCCCCAGTCCCCGTCGGCCCCGCTATTCCTGGCTACGGTGCCGACCATGGTAACGACGGGACAGGGGGTGCTAAGAATCTCTGGTGGAGGTTCGGTTGCCACCTACGACGACTCTTCCCTTTATATTATAACAAATTCTTAAGAAGCAAATTCAGTTATGATGCCCAAATTAATTTCATCAACATACTATTAAACAAACACGATACGTATTTTACACCATATATGTATATAATATTTTGCGTCACAACAATATTAATGAAATATAGAGTACCAGCATGACAATTGTTACTTGATATCAGTAAGTTAATTTCCTGTGTGAACAATTCAATCAACGAAGTTAGTGTTACCGCTAAATGACTCGACATGAACACAAATATGTCATCGGAGTAAATCTTCACTTTAGGTAATGCTTATAATTTAATAATTGCGCACTTTCTTGGTCTGAAACAAACAGTTGATTATTTTTTACTTACCATTTGGAAGTTTTGTATCAAAAATTAAATAATTTGGCAGCGTCTGAGCGAAATAACATCTTTATTTTTCGCTAAGATAGCACGATTTATGGTCTTATAACTTAACCTACCAACTGCATAAGCATTGACTTATCTAGTTTAAAGAAGTTAATGTTTTTTTTGTTCGTATTTTATGCGCTGCCATACCGCTCATCAGATTGCGGTAAAACTTTGTCAACTTATTGCTTACACTTGCGCGAAGGTTATAAGCATAGTACAATTAACATGCACTAGGTGACGCGCGAGTTATATATAGATCATATACTTTCAATGATTATATTATCATTCCTAATTAAAAAATATAATTCTTCCATATTTAAAAAAAATACTTTTATAGTTATTTCATCTGCGGCTACAATGCGCCGGGTTCAACGGGGCACAATTTGAAATATTTATAATTCAAAATATCGCATTTTCGGTTTACTATTTTCCGTATGAAAAAGGCTACACTTGTAGTACTTCGTAGGCTCATGCGCAGTTGATAGCCATTAATAATATTCTGTCGTTAATTGATCTCTCATTTGATCTTCAGATTTGAAAATTTGATATGTCGAAAACGGTGAGAGAATAAAATGTAGTGGCGTGAAAAAATACCTTTTTATAACACAAAAGCAGTGATTCCCAAAGTGGTCTATATCGACCCTTTGGGAATCACTGCTTTAGTCGGTCGGTCGTCGGTCTATGACGACCTGCAAGGGGTCTACGTCAGCGAAAAAAAATTTGGGGGTCCATGAAATGAAAATAGGGGTCCACGATAGTGGATCTCAACACATACACTGATAGTACCTATTTACTTACATCATACTATCTTATAATATCAAAACATATATATTATTTATAAAAGTACCTATGAAGTAAAAAATTAACTATATATGTTTATAAAATTCTGTAAGTTGTAGGATGTTGGTATTCGCTTTGTGCTCGCAATACATTTTGAACTTGTAAAAACCTGAGAGTCGCAGTCTCAGAGCTTCGCTACCTTGCACTGACTTGTTCAATTCGTCACTCTATAAATACGAATGTGGGACAAATACGTTTATTCGTTTCCTGAATCATGAAAAGGAAAGTGCTAAGAAAATATTTAAAAAAATATAAACAGATAGTATATCACACAAATTATAGTGAGTCAGTGTTATTTTGTTTGAAAGTGCTGGAGAAAACTAATTACATTATTTTTTATTAAATTTTAGTTTTGTACTCGTAGTTAGCAAAGATAGATAAATTACGCCACTCATGACTTTAGTTATTATTACGAGGGTGGATTGAAAAGTACTCGGCCTAACACAGATCCATTCAATTCTAAAAATCAAATCTACCCACATTATTTAGTTCAGTTCAGACTAGTTCATTGTGTGAAGTTCGAAACGTGTGCGATAATTAGTTGTGATTTTATAAATTTATTAACAAAGTAATCGGACATAATTTCCGCGAATGGAGCAAATCGAGCAGCGTGCCGTCTTTAAGTACCTCCATAAGAAGGGGCTATCATCAAAAGCCATCCATGATGACATGGTCAGTACATTAGGCGATTGTACTCTGTCATATTCATCCGTCAAAAATGAATAGCAGAATTTAAGCGTGGTAGAGAGAGTGTGAAAGATGAACCCCGCTCTGGAAGGCCTTCGACGTCAACTACTGACGAAAATATTAAAAAAGTACTTGATTTAATAATGGGAGATCGCAGATTAAAAATTAGAGATATAGCCGAGATTATAGGCATCTCTTATGAATGAACTCAAAACATCATTGTCAACGAGTTGTGTTTCCACAAGGTGTCTGCGAGGTGGGTTCCGCGACTGCTTTCAGTTGAACAAAAAAAGGACGCGATTGACTATTTCACACGACTGTTTGGAGTTATTTGAAGCCGATGCAGATGATTTTTTGAATCGTTTTGTTACTATGGACGAAACATGGGTTCATTACTGTACACCGGAAACAAAACAACAATCAAAACAGTGGAGAAGACCTGGTTCACCACCCCCTAAAAAGGCTAAGTCGATTTTGTCGGCAAATAAGGTGATGGCTTCAGTATTCTGGGACTCGAAAGGTGTGATTATGATTGATTATCTTGAAAGGGGTCAGACTAAAAACTCTGATTACTACTGCACCTTACTACGTCATTTACGAGAGGAAATAAAAGAAAAACGTCGAGGAATGCTCAGAAGAAAAGTCCTGTTTCATCAAGATAACGCCCGTGTTCACACGTCAGTACAGTCAATGGCTGAAATTCACAACTGTGGCTTTGAACTGTTACCGCATCCGCCGTATTCACCTGATCTGGCACCATCAGACTTCTTTCTGTTCCCTAACTTAAAAAAGCACTTGGGAGGTCAAAGATTTTCGACAAACGACGAGGTCAAAGCAGCTGTAGACGCATATTTTGACTCTAAGGAAGAATCATTTTTTTTCAACGGTCTAAATGCTTGGAAGGGGAGGTGGCAAAAGTGTATTGAACTTGATGGTAATTATGTAGAAAAATAAAAATATAACTGATTTAGTATGTGTTTATTTTCTTGGTTAGGCCGAGTACTTTTCAATCCACCCTCGTAGTTTAATATGCAATCATGCAAAATTACACGAGTACTTCTCAATAGTTTTTTTTTTTTGAAAGTTTTAGAAATCGGTATTATAATTACAGTGCAATCTCCGTAATTCGAGCTAATTGTTGCAAGAAGATGTTCGAATTATGGAATGTTTTCGAAAAAATCAAAAAATATTTTTAATATAGAGCTGCTGGATTTTCTGTCTTATTTAAATAATTTAATTTTGCCCACAGATGACTGATGCCATGTCCGAATCTAAAAAGAAATGTAGACAGTACAGTGTCGATTATTTGAAATCTGGCTTCATTCCATCATTGCCGGATAAACAATTGCCTATGTGCCTTTAATGCAACATAATTTTGGGCAATGACGCTAGGAAACCATCTAAACTGCAAGATCATCTGAGAAGATGCGACCCTGATAAAACAGAGTAAGATTTGAAATACTTTCAAACACTCAAAGATAAACTTCAGAAGAGACCTACGCTGGACAGAATGTTCGCTTCGACGTCACAAAGAAATGATGATGGTTTGCGGGCGTCTTACAATATCTCGTTACTTATAGCAAAATCCGGAAAACCGCATACTATCGGAGAGAAGTTAATTTTGCCATCCGTTGAAGAGGTTTTAAAAACTGTTTTACACAAACCTGCATCTGATATCATTAAAAGAATTCCCTTAAGCAACAATACTGTTGTTGTGATGAAATGAGTTCTGATATTGAAAGCTTCTTATGTAATTATTTGCAAACGACCCATTTCTCTATACAACTGGACGAGTCAACTTTACCTGATAATGCAGCATTATTATTGGCATATGTTCGTTTTATTATGAATCAAAAAATCTACGAAGAAGAAACTTTGATAACCGACACTAAAGGTGAATCAATATTTCATGTTTTGAAGGATTACTTCATTGAAAAAGCAATTCCTTTATCAAATATAATATCAGTAGCTACAGATGGAGCACCTGCCATGGTTGGACGTTATCGTGGATTTATTAGCTATTTAAAACAAAATGTGTCAAGGGTGTTAGCAATACATTGCGTCATCCATCGACAACATTTAGTTGCTAAAAATTTGAGTGTTAGATTGCATGAATCACTTCATTTAGTAATTGATGCAGTAAACCGAATCCGAAGCAACGCGTTGAATACGCGGTTATTTGCGCAGTTGTGTGAAGAAAATGACGAACACTTTCATCAAATACTCCTTCACACTGAAGTACGCTGGCTGTCTAAAGGCTTATATTTGACAAGTTTTATGCACTTTTTGAGACTATTTTAGAATTTCTGGATACTAAAGATAAAATTTTAAAAGAAAATTGAAGAGGAAAACAGACATCGCCTATTTAACAGATTTGTTTACAAAATTTAATATGGTTAATTTGCAATTAAAAGGTGACATTTTAAATTTGATTAAAATAAAGTCCATCTTATCAGCGTTTCTTGCCAGAGTTAAACTAATGAAGCAAAATATTGGACGGGGCGAATTTTCTCAGTTCCCCAATTTGTCACAGACAAGCTGCCAGGAAGACGACGCTTCAACTTACGTTCAACATTTAAATGCCCTCTATTCAGATTTTGAATCTAGGTTTGAGGATATTTTGACTATGGTAATACCCCCGTAGATAATTAATCCATATGGTGACATAGAAGAAACGAATGTCATAATACAAGAGGAACTGACTGAACTAAGTACAAACGAAGAACTTAAGGTTCAGTTTAAAAACGGATATCAGCAATTTTGGCTGCAAAACAACATACCCGTTACTTATCCCGTATTATGGAATATAGCGAGGAAATTTTTAATTTCCTTTCCATCGTCATACCTAGTGGAAAGGGGGTTCAGCGCTGTTACCAATCTCCTAACGAAAAAATGAAACAGACTGGACATCATTAGCCGAGGAGATTTAAGATTAACCCTTACAAAATTGACGCTAAATGTTGATAATTTATTATTAAAGCATCAGGTTCATCCTTCTTGCTAAAAATATTGACTTATTGCTTATGTTATTTTATTTATAGTTTATTTTATGTTTATTTAATGCTACGTATATTTTACATAACAGATACAAAATTTTATTTTGAGTAGTTTTAATTTAAATTCAATTAATAAATGTATAAATTAACATGTGTTTTTACTTTAAGTTTTTAACACTAAACTTCACTACAGTTAGAAATTTACAGGAAATCAATATCAGGTAAGTAGGGGGTAGTCTACCCAACACGGAAAAACATGGCAAGGGGTCTACGACACAAAAAAAGATTGGGAAATTCTGCACTAAAGGAACAACATTATGACAGTCCATCTGATGGTAAGTGGCTACTATAACTACTATATATATATATATATGTATATGTGTGTGTGTGTGTGTGTGTGTGTGTGTTTATATATATATTGTGTGTGTGTGTGTGTGTGTGTGTGTGTATGTGTGTGTGTGTACTAGGTAACACAATTTTGAAGATAGCATTTCGTTTTATATTTTTTTTTTGTTGTTTTCTTGGTTGATGACCAACGGGTTTTTGTCATTTAGGTCAAATATTGTCAAATACCCGAACCCGAAACAGCTAAAGGCCAAACAATTACCTTAGTGTTTATATTGCGTCATGTAAATTTTATAGTTAGGACTAGCGATCTGCTCCGGCTTCACACATGTGATTCCTGGATCTCGACATCAGCGCCACCTACCGTGTTTAATTGTGAATCTAAACCTTCCAAGAAACCCTCTCAAACACACATCATTCCATCAAAATCAGTCCAGCCATTTTCGAGTTTTTTCAAGACTAACGGTCAGCAATTGACTTTTATATATAGCGATTTGCGTAAACAATCTCTTTGGTTTCTTGCATACAGAGAGCGGACACGCAGTCAAGCGTTCGGCGTTCGCGTTCTGCGTTCGTTGTGTTGTATTGCGTTGCATAGACATATCCACACAAGAGGCATTCTGATCGCGTCGGTCAAGTAGAACGTACGCGTTCGCGCGTGCACTGCACTGCTGTTTCGGTGACCAAATTGGAAGGAAGATGGAGACCGAAAAGCTAATTATGTTAGTACGTGAAAGGCGTTTTTTATACGATGCGAAGGACAACGATTACAAAAACCGAGGAAAAGTAGCCGAAGCATGGTTGGAAATTGCCAGAGAAATGGGAAACTAAAAGGGTAATTCATAAAATAGTATTTTTTGTCACTTGTTCAAAAACTATTTTTTTAAGGAAAATAGAAATATATTTGTCATCAGTCATCATACAGTGCATCCGTAGATATTTCGTTGTCGGATTGACATCTCTGCGACATATTTTTACTATCTGGGTTTTGTACAATAATAATCAAATCTCAGTCATATATTTTTATTACATCGTTAGTCCAGCCATAATTTAAAGTCGTCCACAGACCAGTAAAGTTATGAATGAAAAAGAATAACCTGCTAACAGTAAAGAGACTGTAATGCATAATTATAATACTTCTTGGAATACCTTATTTATGAATTATGCTATATACTTATACTCGTACATTAAATACAATGCAGAAGTAATTTGTTGGTATACCTAAATCATTTCATTTTTCCAATTATATAAACAAATATGACAGAGAAATTCAGAAAATTTGTCGTAGTAGTCTTTTTGGAAAAAATTAGATGATTTCAGTGTAGGTACATAATGAAGCAGTTTGACACTTATTAAATTAATTTTCACTAAAATATGAAATAAAGTGTTCACGAATTTCATATGCTGTCACATTATTCCTCTGGGCATTTGGTGCGAAATCATTAAAAGATCGAGCATTAACATAGTACCGACGAACCATACCCTCATCTACCACTTTGTTGTCCCCCTTAATTCTGAAGTAGTTGTGTAAGCAACACGCAGCTTTTATTACTTCATTTGTTGTTTCAGTGTTTAGTTCAATTTCATTCAAAAAAACTCTCCATTTCTGAGCCAAAATTCCGAATGCACTCTCCACTATACGCCGTGCACCACAAAGTCTGCGATTGTAATTTGCTTTTCTATGGTCCCGAATTACGATATCTGTAGGATATGGTCTCATTAAAAAATTTTCTAACTTGAAACCACCATCTCCAAGAAATACGTGAGGCACAGGTACTTCCATCCCTGGCAATGGCTTTGGTGGTGGTATATTAAGCTCATTGTCAATCAACTTTTTGTAAAAGACAGAATTTTTAAAAATTGTGCTGTCACTGTCTTCGCCGTAACTACCTACGTCAATCATAATAAATTTATAATCAGAGTCCACCGCTGCCAGCAATACTGAATTTTTGTATGACAATAATGCAAAGACCCCGTGTTGGATGGGCATTTTATTGTTACATGTTTGCCATCTATACTGCCTAGACAATTTGGAAATCTACATCTTTCTTGAAATCCGATGACAGACTGCTTCCACATTTCTTCGGACGGGAATGGCATGTATGTTGGTTGTAGATTTTTCCAAATTACACTACACGTTTCCTTGATTATTTTTAAAACAGTAGATTTTCCCATACAATATGAATTGCTTATTGTGGATAAGTTATCTCCAGTGGAACCTATGATACCTGGAACAAATACAAAAACATAAATATATTATTAACAAGTTTTTTATAAATGTGCAAATCCGAATTGATCGTACATATATTTGTTTACAGGTAAACAATGGGCTACAAAATGGAAAAGCTTGAGAGATAATTATAAGAAGTTCAAAAAGTCAACAGAAACGGCTTCTGGATCTGCATATAAAAAATACCAAAAATGGCCGTGGGCAGATCAGCTGCGCTTTCTAGATGACATCATTATACTGAATGAAACTGAATAGAAACAGCACTTCACAAATTTCTGACTCAACCAATCAACCAAGTCCAAGTAGCAGTGCTGATTCGCGAAATTTTGTTTCTGACTCTGAGAACCTCTCCCGTCCCGGTTCCACTAATAGTACTTACTCTAGAAATTCTGCCAAAAATAAAAACATAACACAAAAAGGTGATTCAAATACACAACAACAACTGTTAAAATATTTACACGAGAAGAATCTTAACAAGAGAAAACTTGATGATATTGATTATTTATTTCAAATTTATGCGACTTCTTTGAAAAAAATGCCGACTCGAATGCAAAGTATGCTCAAATTAGAAATAGCAACATTATTTGCAAAATTCAAAATGGAAATCGAAGATAGTATAAATATAAATCCAGTCAATTTATTCAATTCATCCGAAGCCAGTATGTTACAAGATGTTGAATATGTTGAAGAAGCCAGTATGTTACAAGGTCTGCCTGAATTGTCATCAAGCATAATAGATGAATTATTACATGATACACAACATGTTCAGTCAAGTGAAGCAAATCAAGACCAAAATATATCTGAATTGTCTGAGCTCAGACGTTGCTATGAAGAAGCCGCTGAAGTAATTAATAATGATGATGGATAATGCATAAGATTATACATTCATTTGTTTAAGGAATAAAGTAACTTACCTCAAACATACCACCAATCTTTCTTTTGCTGAAATGGCTTTTCTCCAGTTAGTATCTTGTTTAACTAAGTCATGTTTAATTTTGTCATACAGTTCATTGAAGGAATCAATTGTCATCTGACAACAATTATAAAAAATTTCTTCATCTTTAACCCATTTAGAGAAAAGTCTATGAAATTCTCCATCTCGTTCTCTATCCTTATTTATTGGGCGCACCGAGTATTTTCTTTTCCGTCTTGACGCTGATAATGACCACAAAATCAATAATTCGTCTTCCGATGAAGAACTATCGTCAAAAAACATGGTGACACAAGTGGTACCGCGTCGACCGTTCAACAGCGGGGTTCAAAAAGTGTCAACAATTGCACGCTCGAACGCAGAACGCGAACGCAGAACGCTTGACCGCGTGACCGCTCTCTGTATGCAAGAACCCTTTCTTCTTCATCAGCCTGTAGAAATATGCTTCTTGGTATGAACCTCCCCAATTTTAGGGTGAATTTACCTCAGTTATCACGCTTGGTAGGAGGGTTGACGAGGAGCGGAGGTCTCGGACCTTTGACGCTGCACTCTTGTGTCGTTTAAGGCTGGTGCCCGGGATGGGTTTTAAATGCATCTAATTAACACGCAAAATAACTCTCATAAGTTTTATCGTAATCGTATGAACACGAACAAACAAACAAATTATCCCTTCTTTATTTGCTTTCTATAATGTGACGCTGTAGTAGTAATCTAGTATGGCAGATTTATTTCAATCAGTAAGCTACTTAAGCATCGCCTTAAGTAGGTTGAAACTATGCACTTTTTACTTAACTTTTAAATTAGAACAAATTAAAATTATGATAACAAAGCTGTTAAATGAGTATTTTGGTTCTGTAATCATTACTTAGAACAATACACCCAATTAAAATAATATATATCCTCAGGTTTTTTTTTTTTAAATAATATTGGGCCTAATACATGATCCTCATCTATTTAATTTTATTTTATAGTCGTGATTTATTTTATGTAATAATTTTAATTTTAATAAACTTTCAATAAAATTTTATTAATCGAATAAATCGTCCCGCTAGACATTTTATCAGCATCCTGTAAAATTTTAAACCAACTGTGAATATTTTAATATTGCATGTGAATCGAATCGTAAAACTCTCCAATATCGTTCACTTTATAACACTGTAAAAGGGAATACATACTCAACCTATAATCAAATACGCCCAACTTCAGTAAGCTCAGTTGAAATAGAATTTTTTCGCTCTTAAAAATTGCGATCACGTTTCTAATATAGTGAAAACAATATTCTAGTGACCGGGTGATTTCTGCACAGATGCTTGCCCTTTCCGTGTATACGTACCCTTAGGTAAGGCAAACGTCGTCATTGCTTGATATACTGCAAGACACTTTTGTCATGTTCATAATTGAACACAAGTTTAAATATAGACTTCAATTAAATACTTATAATAAATTTCCTACTGTGAAAATGCGTAAATTAGATATGCCTAGCGATTCGCTCCGACCACGCACGGGTGAGCCGTTTTTGAGCGAAATTAACGAACAAAAATTGGTTTCATATAATTATAGAGATTATTCTACCTCGCATTTAATTTATCACAATGAATATCGTATACCTTTACACACTTATTACTTCTGCTAAGTCTGGACCGTGCCACTATCTATTAAAAATTATTATTATCCTTTTTCTTCAGCATCATCAATCCGTAAATTGCTGTTGATTTGTTGACAACGGTGACTGGAGTTCCCATTATAGGTAATGTAAAAAGTAATTCGTATTGAAAGTCATTTTTTAGTTTTAACACTGTTTCGAAAAAAAGCCACTCCTTGAAGAACCAGCAAGAAACCCAGCGGGTCTTTTTCCGAAGTAAAATTATATAATAAAGCACAGGTTGTACAAACTACTTACAATTTTTTTAAAACAGCTTTGAAGCGACCATCTCAATCCCAGTGTTTATTATCAACCATGCCCATTTATATTTTAATAAAACTTTTTATATAGTTTTCGTTCAAAACAGTATTTAAACTTGGTAATATCGTAAATATTGCCCTATTAATGAATTTCTGATTTTGTGGAGTCGAGAAACTCGTATAACTTTAAATAAAACTATATTTACGGATTATATCACGTTTAATTAACTTCTTTAACTTATTTTTAAAATACGCGAAATGTCATTGTTAGCCCGGCTACCTTCAGTTTTTTAATATTAATTTTCGTTCCGATCAACGCAGAACGAGCTTACAGTATCTTGACGTCTTGCAGTGGTATGCTTGGGTTTGGGTTTAATATTACTGCCGCCCATGATTAACTGCAACACCAGGGCAATCGTAGATGCATTGCCGGCCTTTTAAAGAGGAGTAGGGTCTTTTCTTGAAGGTATTTTATTAATACAATTTTTTTGTGAACATACATGACATTTTCGTGAATTTTCTTTTCTGTAAATTTTTCCCTGGGAGACTCTCTTGGTTTTAGGCCGTAAATAATAATTCCAAAAAAGGCAGTGACATCGACAGGGCTCAGTTACTTCCCATTTAAGAACGCATTGCTCTTCAAATTTTTAACATACCATGTAGTATATTTTATAGGTACATTTAGTTTTATTGCTGTTTAAATATAGATTATTCACGTTAAACCAATGCGCTAAACTTAACGTAGTAATATCTACTTCATTACATTTAAGTAATTGCCGTTTAAGTTTAGAAGTCAATGAAGTATAATTAGCAAATAATACTATATCATGGTTATCACCTACAAGGCAAGGTCACAAAGTCATTAATATAGACATAGGAATGGATATAGAAATAGGATTGAATCGAGAATTAAGGCCTGAGAAATATCCATTAGTACCTACAGGTACTAATGGATATTTCTCAGGGCTCAAGGCTCAGTCACCTGACTCGGAAGATTTTTTGCCGTTGATAGTAATTTACTGCGTTATAGTTAAGTATGAAACTATAAATTTAAGCACTATGTTTTTGACACTATAGTGCTGTAGATTCCCGATTAATGTCTCACGATGAACACAGTCGAAGGCTTTGAAAAGGTCACAAAATATGTCCAAAGCATCTTCTGAATTGTACCATACACAAAAAATATATTTAATAAGTTCAACACCGGCAACAGTCGTCAAGCGACCCGTTGTAAAAAAAATGATTTTTATGCAGCAATTTGTTTATATAAAAAAATTAACTTAATATCATCTACTTAAATCATGAGGTCTCTCTGAAATTTGCCATAGTTGCTACCTACAGAAGGATATATCTTTATATTATAAAAAAGTTTGTATAATTATACCGAAAGTGAGAAAATTTTAATACGGAAAGGATAGCATTTATAAGCATCTTATTATAGTGGTAAATTTATAATATTTTGTTATATGTGTCGACGAGGATAAAACCTCGATAAAGTAATAATATTTACTTATCATAATTTGAAATCCCATACATCGCACGCTGTCGCTTTTTAATACCCTCAAGGGGTGTTCCGAAAACCTCATATCGATATAAAAACCACATTAATCTGCTCTTATCTCAACGATATTATTTAATGACGCGTCATTTTGTGGTTATTTGTAACATTTATAGCTGATATAGACATTCTATGACGTATTTAAGATAAGATTTAATAATATTTTGTGTCGCGCTAGCTTGTAATGTGCATATAAATTATTTTCTTGATGTACGGTATTGAAAAAAATATTTAAATGTAGATCGCTATCATTTTTGCAATTTATTTCAAAATGCTATGCTACTCATTTGTCATTTAAGTACCTATTTAGTATAATATTATGTTATATACTTCGAAAATTATGAATATCAATCGCTTACGTACGTTTCCATATTATTTATCGGGTTTATCGTATGAGAAAACTTTTTGTTTGTTTTTCGTTTTGGTTATACATGAGGAAAATGCTTAAAAATATTTAAGAAATTATTTTATCAAGGCAACTACAATGGCCATTTGGAATATGGCAATGGAACACATGGAGTGAACAGCTTCCTAACTTCATAGAGTAGAGGGAACTTTTTATGATGAGAAGAAGGATGGCTTGAGGATCACCAGGTGATTAGTGACTGCCAGTACGGTTTCGTCGCTCAGCTGGGGATCTTCTGGGTTACCTAACTCATAAATGGGCAGAGGCAGTAGAGTCCAAGGCGGAGCCGTTGGCTGTTAGTTTGGACATAGCGAAGGCCTTCGATCGGGTTTGGCGCAAAGCGCTGCTTACGAAGCTTCCGTCCTATGGGCTTCACGAGAAATTGTGCAATTCTACCACTATTTTTCTTGCTGATCGGAGCAGCATGCCGTGGCAACCTTTAATTAAGGCGACGCTTAGATATAAACCTTCCTGTGATTTGTAGTATTTACAATGTGCTCGTGTATGTCTTGTTGGTTGTCCTAAATACATTTAAAAAACAAGGTCGTAGACGTAGACGGTGCGTTCTCCGATTACAAGCCCATTAACGCTGGTGTTTCACAAGCCTACGTGCTATCAGCAACGCTGTCTTTTCTGCATATCAATGATATGTTGCAAACTGGTAACATTCTTTGCTACACGGACGACAGCGCTGTTGATACTTTATACACCGGCCGTACCAAAATTTCTCGGGAAAACATCGCAGAGTACCGGGAAAATCTTGTCCAAAGTCGAGAATTTGTTGAACAAAGTCTCAGGATTATAAGATAAAATGATTTTATTTCGCATCACTCGCCGTACGAAAAAAGGGATGAGCTGCGATTTTACGCGGATATGTAAGAAGAGTTTGATCTTCCAATAAATGGTTAAAATGCAATATACCCAGATTGTGACCCAGAGTGGTGTGACGTTTTTATGAGCTAATAAGATTAACTTGCTTTTTCTACGACCATGTTGTCCTATAACCAAACGAGCAGCGAGAGCAGCGAGCAGCGAGAGCAGTACCTCATCTATATGCTTCTACTTAATAGAACGACAGTATGTGCTACTGATAAAAATTATGCACATTGTATTGATAATTTTGAAGCCTTGGAATTGAAATCTTCACTCAGCTATAACGCACCATTAGATCACGAAACAGCTCCTTATAAATAAAGCGAATATTCAACAAAACTGTATCGTTATACTAAAGCGAGGCGATTTGCATGAAATAATGAAGGTGACCGCATACATAGTTTCCCGTTGTTTATAGCGGTCAGCGAGCGCGGTTGTTTTGCTTCCTCGCCCCTTTCGCATTCCTGTCTTAGTTCCTTTATTGTCTTACCTTCCGCTCATGACGACAAATAAAACATATTTATTACGAGCGGAACAACAGGACTGTACTGATACAGACTCCGTAAACTATACAAATATATTTTTATCATACGAAAAGGAACCGTTGTTTAAAGTCAATTTATCAATAATAACGTAAAATATCCACTATGTCATATAATCCCGTGGGTGGACTTCTGTCAGAGTTAATTGGTAGAGCCACGCTGCATCGAAATTATGGTTGTGGCTTGAATGGGTTGGCTCGACCGGGGAAGGACCACGCTCCCACAGAATACCAGCGTGTGTTTCGTATTTTGAGTGTAGAGAACCGGAGACCCGTTTTACTGGAATCGAGGCATTCCATCTTAGTGTGACAACGCATCTGCATTCTGATTCTTAATCGAGATTAAATGTAGATGTCTATGGGCCTACATGGATCCATCGGGTGGGCAGTGTGCTCGTTTGTCACCCTTATCCTATAAATAAATTAAAAAAAACTCGCCTGCTGAACGTTGCTACTATGGTATATATCTTCCTATGAGAGAGATCTATATTAAAGAGTGGACTTTTGTAAACGTAAAATAATGTGGACTGTGTTAACTCTGAACGCTCGCTAAAATTTCACAGTACACGAGCAACCCACATTTGACGGCTCCGTGCCGCATTGACTTAGCAATTAGTGGCAGCGCTAAGGACCGCGGGTTCGAACCGCTCGGAACAAGTACTTGCATAACGTACAAATATCGTTCCGGTTCTGGATATTTATCTTTGTAAAATGCTCCCACGATGCAGGAGAAAATCCTAGGGTGGAGGTAACGTTTTAAAAAAGAATTTGAAAAAACCAGATTCAATACAACTATACATATTTTTCAATAGAATTATAATTTGCAATTTAAGGTGTTGATTTAGTGAAGGATAACGTCGTTAGGAAATCTGCACGAATGAGGAAAAAAAATCCGAAAATATTCGAAGTCCGCCAAGACCCACACGCACAAATTGTTCACCGAATATAAAATAGTACTTAACACAAAGTAGGCACATATGCTGAAAATTATACTAATATTATCATAGTAAATGATTAGAACGACAAACAAACAATACTTACGTTAAACCCCCCCCCTCTCCCTCCCCTCTTTAGGATTCGTCGTGATGGAAAAATACAACAGTGAGTGAACTACTGTTAATAGACAGAAATAGGTTTTATGGCGTTCAATAAGTATAACATACTCACTAACAACTCACGATAGGCTTAGTTTTTTATATAAAATGTCTACATATTTTGTGATTATTTATGTGTGTGGTAACACATAATGGGAAATTTTACAAAGGTGATGTGGGCAACACTCTCTCTCGCTCTCTGGACACGTTAAGCGAATGTAAGTGTGTTCTAATAAAATTCGTGAATTAATTAATTTCGCGTTTCAATGAACATATCAAATTATTATTATAACCTAGTAATATAAATAACTAGAAAAATCAAATACAACAATGTGCAATTTAATTTTTTTTTTTTTTTATTTTGGTCATAGCTTTACCCACAAGCAATAGTTATGAGGTTTAGGAATTTAAAGTTAAATAAAAATATAAATAACAGTACAAAAGGTGCAACGTAACGCGGCGGTATAATAATATCGTATCTGCAAGTAAGATCTTCTTCCTCGCACTTCATCTGTCAGCGCCCATTATACTCTCTCGTCTCACCGATATTATTCAATTATACCGGGAACTGTCAATTGGCTGTCATATTGCCAACAATCGGCACTCGATCACTCTTCTTTTTCTAATGAAGGGCGACGTCCCTTAAAAGTCCGAAGTGGAATTATTAAAAAACCATTAGATCCGGGGCAAACATCGTGATGGATGGACTCTCGAATCCGATCCATTTCAATTCAAACCGAAGTGTCTTTGTAAAGGGTGAGTGTCCCCAATGTATGCTAATACCGTAATACGCTTTAGGTCACTCATTCCAAATGACTTAAACTTAATTTTCCATATAAAATATTAAAGGTAACCGCATAAAATATAAAAAAAAAACTTTTAAATAAGTTTGCCTAACTTTCGCAGAAAAAATACATCAAATATGTGCGTAGTAATGTTTATTATGTTGTTATAACGGGTGAAACATTACTCACTCCTAACCAGGAATGATGAGCTGATAAATCATATCTAGTCGCCGATTTATATCGCAATAAACTCGGAGAAATGGCGGTCGTAAATAATCAAATCTTTATTGTGCTTTGTGTTATGCGTACGAGAAACTTTAATTGGCAAATTAATGTGAAATAGATATAAACAATGTATAAAAATATATGGCTATGTTATAAATTAAATCTTTTAACACATTATACAAGTCTAGAGGATTTAACGCCATTATTTCAGGGATATGTAAGAAAACGCTGTACCTTATAACGAACTAAAAGCCAAGCACGTTAACTTCGCTTCACTGTATAAAATAACCATCTGTGGAAACCGACGTTTATCCCTTAAAAAACTTTCTTTGTGAGGATAACTCGCTCTACATCCCCTCTTATGATATGTTTATGTACTTTGAGATTTTATGTGGACGTTCTAACGCTGAGCACGAATTTTATTGGGTTTATAGAATTTTATGACGCAATATACCCATGAAGTGGCCGCTGTTTTTCATTGTTTATTGATTTTGATGCGATGCGACGGACGGAGTTTTAAATTACCTCAAAGTAAAGTGAAAGAATACTGAAGTAAAATAAGCGGATTTTAGATTTTTTTTCTATGGGTTCGTCAGTCTTTTTTTATAGAATAAGGGTAACAAACGGGTAACAAAAGAACAAGAGGGGGAGACTTATTACAAGATGGGAAGATGATATTAAAACAATAGCTGGTCCAAACTGGAGACAAGTAGCTCAAGACAGAGTCAATTGGTCGTCACTGGAGGAGGCCTTTACCCATTCTGGGGTTCCGAGATTAAATAAAAATAAGTAGACAAATAAATATATTATTATCAAAATAGTTATAGACATATTATAAGTAAATAGATAAATATAAATTTATGAAAGCTTAATACTACACAATAAAGTGATATAAAGCATTAGTTATATAAATATTGTTAAATAAGTATTATCATATAGGTACATATACTTTAGATACAGATAAATCTATATTAAGTGAGTAATAAATAAATAACATAGAGTAAACCAAACTAACACATGCATAAATTATAAGTAATGTAAATTTACAGGAAATAAAAGGCTTTTTTAATTTATTTTATTTTTATTTTTAAGGGTAACAAACGAGGACAGATCCACTGATAGTAAGCGGATGCTGTGTCCCATAGACATCTACATCTATCCTCGATTAAGAATCATAATGCAGTTGCATTGTTACCACTGAGGACTAAAATGGAATGCCTCGTTTGCAGTAAATAGGATCGCCGGTTCTCTACACACACCATACGAAACACAGCAGCATTGAGCTGCTATTTTACGCTGGTATTCTGTGATAGCGTGATCCTTCACAGGTGGAGCTGACCCATTCGTGCTACAACCATAATATAGCTGCAGCGTGGCTCTAGGCAGGAAGCAAAAAGCTTACAAGCGGTTAGTAGTAAGCTAATAGGCCTGTAATTTCCAACGTCTGTGGGATCTTCTTTTTTTATATCAATTGCGTACCAGCTTTTCGGAAGCTTTTGCGTTTCAAGAATTTTGTTGAACAAGTATGTAAATGGGGTTTCTAATGCCTGTTTAGCTTAAGCTGTTTAGCTAATAATAAATAAGTTTTATATTAATGATGTATAACAATTTTATTCTTTGGTTAGGCATTTAAGTATACAAAAAATATTTCGAGCACGGTACAGTTCGCTTTGGTATAGAATTTTGCAGTCATTATAAAAGTAAAACAAATAGTTATAAAAAAGTATTCCTTCGAGCCGGATTTGAACCAGCGACCTATGGATGTCCATTTGCATTCCGTCTACAGTCCACCGCTCTACCAACTGAGCTATCGAAGGTGTGGTAACTGCAAGTTAAAATTACGCGTTGCTTAAGCATCTTGTGTGGCACGCAATAGCGTTGCATAATCAATTATAACTTAATTTGAAACGAATTGGGAAATAACTATGGAAATTATTTATAATATTATAAAACTATTCTCTCTCTATGTGTTCACGTTTCATTCAAAACTACTTAAGTAAAGGATTTGTATGAAAATGACTATGTAGGTAATTCATATCGTCATAATTACAGCCTATTAAAGTCCACTGCTGAACATAGACCTCTCCAAAGATTTCCTCACAAGTGGGAAACCCGCCAGAGCTTCCACGCTTGGCAACTCGGTTGGCAACTGCAGTTTCTTTTATTTTCTGTTTGTGACCGGGAAGATGCTGCTACTCATCTCCTAATTTGTTTCCCGTTTTTGCCTCTTACGATACCTGGGGATAATATGGGGTATTATATGGTGAACTTTTTTCATGAGAAAATACTTACCTACAAATAAATAATGATTAATTTCAGCCTCACGGGACCAAAAACGTACTTAATATGTGGGTCCCGCACCGACTGAAATTCCACGATGTTTCACCGCATATCGACAAAGCCACGGGAACACTATTGCACCCCGATACACGAAAGCAATGAAAGCCAAGACCCCTCTCCCAAAACAGCCCACCAATTTGTTTTCAGAGTGATCTGCCAAGTCTACTCAGAGCGGGTACATTGGGCCGGCCGTTTACCACGGATGAGCCATGGAGTTTCCTCGTCGTTCACCGTGAGAGACCATGCACGCCTATTCTTAATCTTTTACACATATTGTCTATTGTAGTATCTAAGATCACATGAGATGATCATATGGGTCACAACTTGGTTACTGCTGTCACATGTCTGGATTTCACTGGTCTTACCACTTCGGAAATGGTCATGCTACTGTTTGTATTCTATAGATCTACGTACAGGTTTATTTTTCAATAACTGGCCAAATTTGCAGAGAAAGTTGAGTATAAGTAATATAAACTTATGGTGAAGAAAAATTAATTAAAAAAACATCTCAAAAATTCTGTCCTTTCTATCCTTTAAATTCAAAATGCGTGGTAATACATTATTTTAATTTTTTTTATTTTATAGGATAGGGTGACAAACGAGCACACAGTCCACCTGATGGTAAGTGGTTGCTGCGGCCCATAGACATTTACATCTATCCTCGATTACAAATCAAAATGCAGACGCGTTGTCACCCGTGAGGACTAAGATGGAATGCCTCTTTTCTAGTAAAAAGGGTATCCGGTTCTCTCCACTCACCATACGAAATACAGCAGCATTAAGCTACATTTCACGCTGGTATTCTGTGAGAGCGTGGTCCTTCCCCGGTCGAGCCGACCCATTCGTGCTACAACTATACTACTAATATAACTGCAGCATAGCTCTACCACGTTAAGATTGATTTTACCCTTACGAATGTGTGCGTGCACACACACACGCATTCGTAAGGGTAAATTGGTAGGCAAAAACATTGTTGCCTTCGATCAATAATAGTACATTACCCTTAAATCACATTCAATTTTAAATAATTTCAAATAAAATTAGAAGCCTTATTCACTCGTATTTTCAAAAACTACAATAACGTTATATCATTATTTATATGTTTGAACTTAAGTTTAAAATTTGGCTACTCTTACAAAGATTATCCTGTATAGATCTATAAATTTAGCTCTGCTCGTATATATTTCTAAAGATTACGTGTCACATTTTTGTCCGCGATGTGCTTCTAAACTACTGCAATGATTTCAGTTAAATTTGTATGCAGTTTTGTCCAAATTGAGAGATATTATCTCGATCAGTGACTTTTTTATAGAATAAGGGTGACAAACGAGCACACAGTCCACCTGACGTCCACGTTTATCCTCGATTAAGAATCAAAACACAGGTGCGTTGTCATCCCTGAGGACTAAGACGGAAAGCCTCGTAACCAGTAAAAAAGGGTTTCCGGATCTCTACACTCACCATACGAAACACAGCACAGCATTAAGCTTCTATTTTATGCTAATATTCTGTGAGGAAGTGGTCTTGCCCCGGTCGAGCTGACCCATTCGTGCTAATACTATAATATAGCTGCAGCGTGGCTCAATCACGATTAACTTTCAACATTTTTTAATGCGAATTTGAGGATTTTTTATAGGACAAAGGATCATCGGAAAAGGCTGAACAACATCTGCCTGACCAGTTGGTATATTATATTTAAATACCTCAGTTGAGACTAAATATTACTATTTGGCTCCAGAAGTAACTACAGCGCCATTTTCGGCACACCAAATATAAAACACCGAATCGAAGAACATGAACGTTGTTGACAAAGAAGCCTCCGTAGTTTATTATGGTGTCTGCCCATCCATTAGAAAATTTTTATTAACTTATACTATGTATTAGAAGCTTGGAGAAGAACTGTACTTGAGTGGTTGAAGGGAGGGTAACGGTAAGCGAAGTGGAAATGATTTCACCCAGTTGGGGGCCGCGATAACTTGGTAAGATATGCAGGAAGTCGATAGATGTCAATGGCTTAGGACCGTCTTTTGTGGTATTCCTTGGAAGAGCCCTATGTTCAGCAGCATTAGGTTATATTGATGAAGTACGGGAAATTAGAAAAAAAAACTTTTCAGTTTCTCTGTGGTACTGACTGATATTCAGTTCGACTTAACGCCACGAAACCCTCGAACAAAAGGAGTTATATATTCATTAATTCAATACAGCCTCTTAAAAGTCCACAGCTGAACATAGGCCTCCTCCATATTGCCTCATAATATTTGTGATAACTGTCACTCTTGGCCAGCAGCTTAGTTAGATACTTAAATAGATAGATAGAAAACTAATAGAATCGAGGGTCACTTTGTGGAAATCCATTATATTAAAGTTGTTAAGAATTAACTCGCACACATCCGCTCAATAAAATAAAATGTTGTGTCTTACCTAGTTTGAAGAGCACCTCCCGCCTTCCCTCAATTGCGTGCACTAATCCCGTCACCACTAATCCCAGCACCACTACTCCAATTAATTCTTAACAAAACTTTTTATTGCATTTAAACATCCTTATTAACCTTATGAACTACAAACGGCGTCCATACCGCTGTAAGCGATTTCTGTCTCACAAAAGTTAAAAGTTAAAGTTGCAGCTTTTAATGTGAAGTTTAGAAGTTTTAAAGAAGGTTTTAAGGCAGGGAAGTGTCCGCCGCGCTGCCCCAATGCGTGTTGGCGAACTTCACATGTCTTCGAATTTTTTTTCTTATTTCTCAGACATGCAGGTTTCCTAACGATGTTTTCCTTCGACGCCGACCACGTGGTAAATCAGCAAATTAAAATTGCAAGTAACGATTTCATTGGTGCCGGCGGGGATCGTACCCGGTTGCTCTCGTACTTTGAAATTTACAGCGAGCGCTAACCATCTGAGCTACCACTGCTCTTACTGCCTGACAAACCAAACATAAAAAGACACTGTAATGTTTTAAAATAAAAAAAAAATTATAAAAAACTAGGTGGTACCCGGCGCGTTGCAGCCGCAGAAAAAATTATTGTGTAAATATCATTTTAAATTTGGAACAGTTATATTGTGATTATGGAAATGATAATACCTAGATGCATCGGGGTTGAAAGATATTATATAACTTAACAAATAAATTTGGCGGTACGATACGCGCGCTACTGTAAGTCAATTGTACTATGCCTGCCTATACTAATTGTGCACGCAATAAGTTGACAAAGTTTTACCGCAGTCTGATGAACGGTATGGTAGCGCATAAAAAACGAACAAACAAACAATAATTTTTAAATATTAAAATAAATATAATGAAATGTAAACATATGCATATTTAATAAATTTTTCATCATAATGTCAACTAATTAATTTGTTGATTCGCATTAAATTTCATGATAAACACGACGTAATCCAGGAACGTATAAAAAAATTCTTAATGGGAAAGCCAATAAACGTATTTTTGATGAGTCTACACAATTCTCAACGTACATACTTATGTAAAAAATTCTATTACATTTTATTGTTAAGCTTAGTGCTTGTTCGCTCATGCAGGCTCACATTTCTGCAAAAGCCTCGCTACGTACAGAACAACGTTTTAACTGGGCTTTAACAGTTTGACGGCGCACTTAATGTATTTATACCGGGTATCGGGCAGCGGCATCTGTGGCTAATGATATCGCTGGACCTGCCACCGCTCCCGTGCACCCCCAACGCCCACCCCAGCTCCCGATAGGCCCCCATGACTCGGTCATTAGTTAAACACGCGCAACCGCCCGCATGTCGCAAGTTTATCTTTGGCTAAACTGTAGGTATGTGGACTCGATTAGCCCTTTGATCAAATAATCCGGCGATAAAATAGAGTTTGTCGACGAAATTAAATTACACTAAATGTCATTGTTCGAGAGCACGGACTGAGAATAGTTCTGTTCCCCTCACAACCACTTATCTTCACGATGTAATTAGAACGCAGTATCTTTGGCTTTCTTTCTTTATGCTCGTAGTTACGAGCTCGTGAAGAGCTAGATAAAAAAGCTATTACAGTTAAAAAAAAACTGAATTAATACTGTATAAAAATAAATTCCTGTTGATTTATGTTACGTGCCAAAAAAAGTAAAAGGAAACATCCAAGTAATCACCTCGAAGTCTTTTTGTTTCTCTGTTTATATCTCAAATTTTCGATCCCTTTTCTATATATTTTTTGAATTGAATTAGGTAACAAACAAGCACGCAGTCCACCTGAAGGTATTCAGTAATAAAAGTCTTCAACTTTTTTCTATCCCCACAACTATTTTAAGCAGCCTATATTAAAGTCAAGTTAAATGTAACTATCCAGTATAATTTGAATCAAAACATATTAGTACCAACTGCTTGGTCGTGCGTCAGGAGGTATACTGGGTAGCTTCTGCGGCGGTCACTCGATTAATACTAGCATTAATCTCGTCTGCCCCGGGCCCGAGGAGGGGGATTTAATTTATATCCTCGTTTTGACAATTGATGGCGTTCAAAACACTGAAAATATTTTGTTAAAATCTGTTTAATGTATATACTTTAATGTAAACGTAGTTCAAAAGAAATTTCTATAATTTAAAATTTTAATTGGATATAACCAAAAATTTATAGTAGGTATTGTAATTAGAAGATACAAACGCTTCGGGCTCGAAGCTTGCACGGTGCAAAATGCCCCATAAAAAATTATTCCTAGTCCGTTTGTCCACACAGCTACAAACTATTATTATAATAATTTGTGGCTATGTGGTGGTGGCGTAAGAGAATATTTTATGGCTTCCGATAAATGGTGGTATAACCACTTGTTTACGCTAGGCGTAAAATACCCAGAGAAGAGAGCGAAACATCATCTATTACGATCGTCAATTCGCCTGTAAAGCGTGACGATTAAGGCAAACTCTCTCCACAATGTGTCTCTCCCAAGAGTTTGCGTCAATCGCACCAGCAATTGCTTATAAAATCTGATGATGATAAGGTAAAAGTTAAGATACAGTTTATATACGACCCATTGCTTTGATGCCGTGTTGCTCAAATGAACTTAATATGATGATGAAGGTGATGCATAATTTATGCATTATATACGAATCAATTTGACGTAAGTATACAAATTTAAATAAACAAATCTCAAATTAAGAAAATAAACATTCGTAAATAAAACTAGCTACAAGAACAACAATATATGTGCAAACAGTCCGGTTGCACACACAAAGTGTTTACGCGCCAACCTGAAACGCTGAATGGTTATCTTATTTGGTGCTTTCCTAATATCTATAGGCAAAGAGTTCCAAAATAGTGTAGCCCAAATACATATGAGCTGAAATAAAGCCAGTTATCATCATCATTATCATTACAGTCCATCACAAGCTTCTCAAAGCCAGTTTATGTGTGGTGGACTTTTAAACTTTAGATCAGTCGCGTTTAGAGCAAGATGTCTAGTATAACATACAGAGGTGACCCTAAGGTCGGTAACGCGGTTTGAATGAGGCACTGCGGGTCATGGTTGGATTCCCGTATTTTATAAACAGTCTCAAAAATGTTATTTGTCTGACATTTACATGAAAAGTTGTAATTTTTTTCATATGTTTGACAAATGCCTATTATATAGAGTCTAACTAAAGCTTTGACTTCAGCTTCGGTAATTTTAGGCCGAAAAACGTATATTTGTTTTTCGGCCGAAAGTCAGCCGAAGGTTCGACGAAGCTGAAGCTTTGATTAAATATCCAGAAACAAAATAATTTTTAAGTATAACGACATCGCTGCGCGCGCTCTTTTACTAATGCCACTAGTGAACTATGTTTTTTTATAGAATAAATGTGACAAACGAGCACACAGTTAATTTGTAGGTAAGTGGATGCTGTAGATATGATAGACATCTACATCGTTTCTTGACCAAGATTCAGAATACAGATGCAATGTCACCCCTGGGGATTGAGATGGAATGTCTCAATTCCAGTAGAAAGAGTCTCTGGTTCTCTGCACTCGCCAATCGAAACACAGCAGCGTTAAACTGCTATTTTACGCTGGTAATCTGTGACAGCGTGATCTTTTCCTGGTCAAGCCGACCCATTCACACTACACTATGATAAAGCTGCAGCATTTCTCTACCACGGAAAAAGTTTAGTGCTGCAAGTCAAATTTATGATGACAAAAGTGCTAATATACAATTAGAAATCAAAAAAAATTGCAATCGAAAAATCCAACTCGGATGGACAGCGCTCATCATCAGAACTTTGAAATAAATCTACCAGTGCTTGTTACACTGTTAGTGATGACTTACGTAATTAAAACGTGTGGTTCTTCACTGGTAGCCATACGAGTAGGTAAGCTCAAAGTCATTCGGCGTGCTTTGAAGAGGATAGATTATATGCACAGTATCTCTGCGTCATGAAATTCTTAAGGAGGATATCCGCAGATGAACAAGAGCGATTGATATAACTTAGCGGATTAACATCTCACAAAATACCAGCGTAAAATAGCAGCTTAATGCCGCTGTGTTTCGTATGGTGAGTGTAGAGAACCGGAGACCGTATTTACTGGAAAAGAGGCATTTCATCTCCTCCTCTTCATTCTTAGTCCTCATGGGTGACAACGCTTCTGCATTTTTATTCGTAATCATGGATAAATGTAGATGTCTATGGGCCGCAGCATCCACTTACCATCAGGTAGACTGTGTGCTCGTTTGTCACTCTTATTTTATTAAAAAAATTAAGTGACTAAATTATTAATGACCTGGTCAAATAACGCGAAAAACCGACAACCGATAGGGTTAAAAAGTACGCGAGTGGTAGCCTCGGGTTGGTAAGCGTAATTTTGGGCGATTTCCCACGAAATGAATCGACGAACTGCTAAAACATTCTGGGATTCATGCGTGCAGGTGACTCAGGACCATAATTTGTGGCAATCTATAAGAGTGGTTATATGTAACGATGACCATAATTAACCATTATCATTATCATTTAAGTCCTAAGCAAGTACACTGCTGAACATAGACCTACCCAAAGGAATGCCACAAAGCACGATACTGAGCCATCCGCGTACATCGACTTCCAGCATATCTCACCAGGTCGTCACTCCATCAATCATCCATCATTCTTCCTCATCAGCTAACGCGTTGCAGCTCTAAGGTCCGCAGGTTCGAGTCCCGCGCGGAACAAGTTGAGGTATGGCCTACAAATAATTTTTCACGGTCTGGATGCATGTCTTTGTGAAATTTATGTATGTAAACATGTAAACTACCACAATACAGGAGTAAATCCTAATGTGGTCAATCTACATTCAGGTCAAATGTGGAATCCGTGAATTGGATTTCGGCCAAAAACTGACCTTCTAGACTGGACACTACAATTCGATTAAATAAAATTTGTTGAAATTTAAAGATAAACTGCGATACGAGGCGTATACGAGGAGTCGTCGTTCGCGTCAAAACTGGTCACATAAATTGACGTGAAATTTACGCAGAAAGGCATCGATGTTATTAAGTCACAACTTTAAGTGATAATATAATTTTAAAGAATAGATAATGAAAACGCACGGATAAAAAAAGTAAAGTTACATATTAATAGATATAAAGCGTGTCGGTGAGCGGTCGGCTAAAGGCAAGGCATGCGTAAACTCGCTCGCGACCGCTGTCGCTGACGTAGACCGTGCGCCGCGAACGTTGTGCCACGTCTGGCACAAACTTCACTTGCAGGCAAATTGCGAATGTAAATTACCGAGAAATCTGCTTGCCACTGTCATTTTTGTTTCATTAATCAATTCTCTCCAAAATATTGACGAAAAAGATAAATTACATTATTTGAACCAAAGGAGCCGACTCTAATAAAATTATACGTTCGTCAAAATGCGTTTTAAGTAAGGAGTGTACTTTGTCTGTAGCTTAACTTAATTATGTTTTGTGACTATCGTAATTTCATGATTACCATAACATGTAGCTTGTAACATAGGTACCATTTTTTATAGAATGGAGGTGACAAACGAGCACACAGTCCACCTGATGGTAAATCTACATTAGTCTTCGACTAAGAATCAAAATACAGATGCTTTGTCACCCTTGAGGACTAAGATGGAATGCTTCGTTTTCAGTAAAAACAATCTCCGGTTCTCTACACTCACCATATGCAACACAGCATTAAGATGCTATTTTACGCTGGTGTTCTGTGAGAACATGGTCCTTCCACGGTTAAGCCCACCCATTCCTGCTACAGCCTTAATATAGTTGTTGCGTGGCTCTACTACCTACCGCGAATTAAGGCGAACTACTAAAACTAAGAACTAGCTACCCCTCGCAGCTTAGAATCAATCCGTCAAGCTGTTTGAGCTGCAGGAGTCACGAAACAACATGCTTAGACATGCCATCACGCCTGTAATCTCCGAGGTAGGCAGAATCCAAAGAGTACTGAGCAATTAGCATCATGATTAGCCGAAAAAAAAACATGCTTTAGATGTAATATTCTGAAAGAAGTGATAGCAAGCAAGAAATGATAGGTGGCTTAGCCTACACAATCACAAACTCAATATTCCATTAGTTGCTCTTTGCTCCACACTAGGCAAGTAACACTGTTGGTAAATTTTTTATTGGTCTTACATAAACATTGGACCTATATATCCTCAGACCAACATGGGACGTACTCAGACGAAAATGCGAATTTACATACAAAAGTATGTATGTTGGTACCCACGTCCGAAAACATATCCCTCGTATTGGGGCAATCGGATAACTTCGATCTCTAATAAATACTTCCTTCATTAATGGTCGAAGTCGGATAAAGGTTATTTTTTCTACACCCTACTTAAATTCTATCTACATTTTAACACGTATTTTCCAACTTTTGCCCACGGACTTTGTGAACGTATCAAGACTTAAATTATCTTCATACTAAACAATTTGTCTACGTAACAACTAAATTTTAGAAGAACAAGAGCCTACTTCTAAATAAGAAGTAAAATATATTACATTCTTTATGAAATAAATTTGTTGGCAAAAGTAATATATCAATTATGAGCTTATTTGACCACTGAGTAACCAACCACGAAAACTTATGATATTAATTCTACGAATATTAATTTACCCTTAAAATTATAAATTCGACGCTGACACAGGGGGCTCCCAACAGTACTGATATGGAATAAATTTTCAACTTAATTTAACTACACAAACACAAAGGGACGAACGAAAGGGACCGACTTCATTTTCATTTTGAGGTGGAAACTAATGATAAGGTAGTTTGTGCACTTTTACACGAATCTAAGCCAATAACTATTCTACAGTTGACAATGCTTTCAGCAAATTTTTGTGTCATTTATTTCAATGAGATATTAGGGCGGTTTATGAGAAACTACTTATTAAGAAAGACTCTTTTGTACGTACAGTTTTTAATTCTAGTTTGTTTTTAACAATCATCTCTACATTGAGGTATTGTTAATATTTGCTTTATAAACTTTTAAAATGATGCTCTTATAAAGTTAGTGTTTAAACGTGTCAAATATAATAATTTAAACCAACACATTTTGAAGTTCATTATCATCATAACTGCCCACTTCACAAGCCCACCGCTGACCATAAGCCTCAACTAAGTAATGATTTGTATCTTTACTGGCTATTATAGCTCTGAGGCACCTGCATCCATCGACCTGCTGGATATCTTACCAAATCGTCACTATATCTGAGAGGTACCTCCATGTCGGAGGATCGTTCTGTACTACGTTTACAAGTACGAGGCTACCGTCTAGAACGTTCTATTCTCCTCCGTCTTCGGTACGCTGGCTGGCCCTTTGCCAGTGCAACTTACTGATGGTCGACTTGACTCTGGTTCTTATACGGCTATCTTTCTTATTTATAAATTAGGCATTTGGTTGCCGCGTCAGTCATATTGTGCGGAGTTTTTCATTTAAAACGTGACTGACTGCGGTTTTAGTGTGAAATATTGTTCCTATAAACCACTATTTATTTACAAAAATAATAAAGAAATAACACCAGTAACTTCACAATAATTAAAATATACCGCATCCAGTAATAAATAGTGCTTATTAGATGCGTACCGCTCGGCGAATGATTTCGCGCTCTACTGTACACCCGCATCTGTTGCGCGTCGCGCAATGAACACGCCAACTAATGTCTCCAATCTCAAAAATATTTCAAATATTATAAATATAAATTAAAATAAACAATCTGACAAGGTATTTATTTTGAATAGTAATGAAACGTGTGCATAGTTACAGAGTGATAAAAACGTCTCATACGTAACCCATTCTGTCCCATCATACGTCCAAAAATCTATGAGCGTTAGACAGATGACAGAATTACTACCCTAGTTATTCTTCATCCTTCTCAAAGTGCACAGTCTCACTCAATGCTGGCAGACAGATTCGCAGTACCACAGTTTTATACGTGGTAGAGCCATGCTGCAGTTATATTAGTAGTATAGTTGTAGGACGAATGGGTCGGCTCGACCGGGGAAGGACCACGCTCTCACAGAATACCAGCGTGAAATAGTAGCTTAATGCTGCTGTATTTTGTACGGTGAGTGTAGATAACCGGAGACCCTTTTTACTGGAGATGAGGCATTCCATCTTAGTCCTCACGGGTGACAACGCATCTGCATTTTGATTTGTTCAAGGATAGCTGTAGATGTCTATGGGCCGCAGCACTAGGTGCTTGTTTGTCACCCTATCCTATTAAAAAAAAAACAGTTTCTTTGTACTTTTGAAGTTGTTTTCTGATGCCGGTTTGGGTAATCGACACGTGACGCTAATAAGTTGGTTGTACGGCACCTTTCGATGAATCATATGATTTTTTAGACATCTCATAATCATCTATTTCCTTACATAATCATGTGTTTTCTTGCATAACCATCATACCCATGGAACTAAATGTGTTCATTACTTATCCTACACCGTCCCTTCACGACAAGTTATATATTGATTGACCTAAATCATCCCAGGTGACACTACTCCGCGCCTACTACTCGGCTGTATCGTCGTGTCTGGAGAGAAACTAGTGAATGCTAGAGGTTTTAGTGCATTTAATGTCTACAGTCTTAATAAATACATTAATAAGTTCAATGGAATAGGACATATAGCGTGTAGTTAAGAAGGTAAAATTGCTGCATACGAAATAAATAACCCTATTGTTATAACCTTTTGTCTAAACTAAAATAACTATGATTTGTTATAGTTCACAGGCAAAAGAAAGCACAATCCTTTTCATTTTAATAAATTTATATTTACTGAATCATTGGTTATATTAGAGAATAATAAAAACAGGACACATAAGGAGTTCCTTTTGCCCTTGTTTCTCCAGTTAGTACAACTTGATTGAAAAAGGGTCTTAGATTTAAAATATAATATAAAATGCCCAAGGCCTGTCGAGACATGTGAAGCTATTTCGAGACTTGATATTTACGAAAAAAATTACTTACTTATTTAATTCGATTGAATCTCCATAGGATTTTCACTTCGTTATATACAACAAATGAAATAGAACGATATTATAAAATTTTGACAAAAAGCAGAACCTTAAAAAGAAGTATAATCTGTACTAGTTATACCAGGTACTCGACACCAAAGAGTTAGTCTTTAGTTCATGGGGTGGTAGTTGGCTTTTAAAAATCACAATTAAAAATGATTAAAACTACTTTTACGGATTTTATCGCGTTTATTTTTACTTTTTATTTACTTACGGGGGACTGTCCCCCGTGACCATGGGTGCTGGAAAGCGCCCGAAACGTCGGGAATTAAAAATAAAAGTAAATAAAAAGTAAAAATAAACGCGATAAAATCCGTAAAAGTAGTTGTAATCATGTATAGTGTTCGCGTAAATATAAGAAATCATTATCACAATTAAAAATTTTAAAAATTTAGTTAAGCTAAAATTGTTCAAAACTGGTTATCATACTACTTAAGAACACATGATTGATAATAACCCCTAAATGAAGCGACCGCTACCATGTTGTTAAATGTTTTCGTATTTAATTGTACAACATGGAATATTGTAAATTATTGTTTAAAAAATAACCCCGCTGGGCTTCTTGCTAGTTCCTCCCAGGACAGAGGCTTATTTCCGAACCCCTGGCAAAATCAGGCTTTCAATAAGTATTCTTATAATATGGATTGAAAATAAATTGTTCTCTTTTATTTTATTCTTGTTTTTGCACTTAATCTTTAACATTTACGATTCAAAATCAAACTTAAACAAAAGTATATAATCAGCACAAATATTTCGATTCGGTATATTCCACTGGAAGGGTCATGATAATTTAATTCTTCGTTTTACGTGCGTCTGACAGACTCGTTGTAATTATTAAACCGCAGCCCATGACGATCAATTTACAACGTAACCAATCGAAAACGTATTAAAATTTGATTTAGTTTTCAACTGGAAATGCAGCCTAAAAGGGTTTTACATATTTTATACACATAATATGTCACTACTGATGTTAACAACGTACACAAAAGCTGTCGAATACGTCCTGGTTCAGTTTTTTTTTTAGTATGGGGGTAGTGACTATCGTAATTTAGAATACCTACTTGACAACTTAGTCACGTGTCTCGGGTTCCAATCTCAGGCACGATGATAAAGGAAACAATAAAAATACTAGTCGATTTTTATAGCGCTGGACGAGCGGGTCCATTCCTGCTGAACTATCTACCGCGTATAAATAAAAAAATGTTATTTCAAGAAAAGAGCCCTTTGCAAGAGGCCGGAAATGCCGTGTTACAACTGTTCATGGACGGCGATAGTCAATAACCATCAAGTAAGACTATCGCCGCCTAAATATTCTATCATTACGAAGTAGTAATATCCCATAAAACACGTTCAATACACAATTTGAAAACAAACTAACAACTTTATTAGATATAATGATAATGCCCGAATTGTGCCCGAAATGTGGAATAACTTCCCACACATTCATTCTCATCGGGCAGGAACAGCCCCGGGGGGTGTAATTAATAAAACGAATATGTTATTAGAAGTTTTGCTCCAAATCTGAGCCTGATAGAGAAAAGTGTTTGTTAGGAATACGAAGAAAAGACCAGGTATTTTATTTAAATATTAAATAATTTTAAAATAAAATATTACTTATGTTTTCATCACAGAATATATATATATATTTCTGTGATGAATTATATTTATTTATATAAATTATATTTATATAAAGAAACTTCATATAAATATAAATAATTAATGTAGATGCATTTCACCTCTGCCCTGAGAGCCAAGATACCTTTTTTTTATAATATAAGGGTGACCCAGTCCACCTGATGGTAAGTGGATTCTGCGACCCATATAAACATTCACATTTATTCTTAGTAAAGAATCAAAACGCAGATGCGTTATCACCTCTGAGGATGTAATTGTTTCCAGAGTAAAGAGTCTCCAGTTCTCACAATACGAAACACAGCATTAAGTTCCTGTTTCACGCTTTTATTCTGTGAGAAAGGGATCCTTCCCCTGCCGAAAGGACTCATACGTGCTACAAGTAGAATATAGCCGCAGCATGGCTTTACCACTTATAAAAAAAATTAAAGAATGCCTCGTTGCCTGTAAGAGGTTTCCGGTTCTGTACACACACAATACGAAACGTAGCAGTATAATATTGTTCACAGTGTGAATGTAATCATTCTAGATTTACAGCATCTTTCAGGTCTTTTGATACTATTATATTTAAATTCGTTTAGCCAAGAATTGGCCATTTGTGTCGTAGGTTATAATATAGTTTACCAACAATATCACGAGACACCAAAACGATCGCACTTTGATCACAGCAAACTATATTTCACGAGTGCCAAGACTAGTTCGGGAATTAAGCTACAATTAAATGGTCGTAAATTCCAAGTTTGGGTCGGGTCACTTCGGGGAGCTCTCTGGCAATTTATCAATTATTTACGCCACTTGGGCCCCGCGCGACGTCTGCCATCACACGACTTCGGATTTGTTTTGCGATCTGTTTGCCAACTAGCTGAGTTTACAAATTTTAATATTTTTATTATGATATATGTATATAGAATAGGTCACAATATGAAGACAATTTGGATTCGTATTCCAGTTGAAGCTGATATTTGCGCAAAATAAGATTGTCTTTTTTTTTGTGTGATCCCTGTTGTACCTGTCATTGATGCTGCAATTAAAGCTGTCTATATTTTCGAACTTTTATTGTATCGAATTGTAGTAAGTTGTTGGACAACGAAAATTTATAAACCCCGCACTATATATTATGTCGATAACTGAAATAAGAATAGAATAGAATGGATTTTTATTCACTATAAATTATTATATATAATACTTATTGAAAGTCATTTTTTATTTACTCTTTTTTTTTTTACAATGAACAATGAGCTTACAGCTGGCCTGATAGTAAATGGCTACTACAGTCATGGTCAACTACAGTTAACTTCAATCAAAGCCTACAGATGCATTGCTGCCCCTGAAGATTGAGAATTTGCCGAAACAGTGGGAATATATTACATATATAATAATGCAGCTATATAAGTAGTATGTATAGTTGTAGCACAAATGGGTCGACTCAACCGGGAAAGGACCACGCTCTCACAGAACACCAGCTTAAAATAGCATCTTAACGCTGCTGTGTATGGTGAGTATAGAGAACCGGAGACCCTTTTTACTGGAAACGAGGCATTCCATTTTAGTCCTTACGGGTGACAACGCTAATGCATTTTGATTCGTAATCAAGGATAAATGTAGATATCTACGGGCCACAGCAACCACTTACTCGTGCAATCAGGTGCACTGCATGCTCGTTTGTCATCCATATTCTATAAAAACTACATCGTAAATCAGTAATATAATGGTAACAACCCAAATGAACTTCCAAACAGAAAAGTACCTCGACGCTAATATCTAGTAAAGTTCCGCAATTAAGGGTATAACACACGCGCTTACCATCTAAAGGTAAGAGGATGTTGTGATCTGTAGACATCTACATCTATCCTCAATCAAGAATCAACGTACAGATGCGTTGTTACCCTTAAGGACTGAGATGAAATTCCTCGTTTCCATTAAAAGGGTCTCCGGTTGTCTACACTCACCATGCGAAACATAGCAGTATTGAGCCGCAAATTCACGGTGGTATTTTGAAAAATCATAGTCCTAACCCGGTCAAGTCAACCTTTTTGTGCTGCAACCGAATATTTCATCTCCTTACCAAATAACTCTTCTTTCTTCTTCTTCATCATAGCATTGCCACGTTTAGTGAGAATTTTCACGCTGTTACCCAACGCGGTTCTGGTAATTTTACATTTGACGTAAACTATATTACCATCCGTCGGAGACCCCAAGATTTGGCCTCTAACAATGCCCATGTGAAGAAATGTAGTCATAGACTCTCCTATGTCGCAAGGTCCCAACCACGCACTACGGTACGAGAGATTTAAAACCCATTAAATATAATCTGATAGATATCCGAGTAAAATTAAAAAAACAAAGGTTTATTATAGTCTTTAAAATTATTAATTACAACTTTTCGTGCTGGCCGTTTTCGACGTTCTTGGAGGAATAAAAAAAATATCGTGAGGAATCTCTGAAAAGCAAATTATGTTCCATTACATTATTAAGAATTCCGTCATGTGTTTAATTTTTAATTCGATTTAAAAAAATGTTACATCATTAGATAGAATTTAAGTTATCCATTTGTAACATAAAATATGGGGGATGATACTCTAGTAAAAATAATAAAAATGTAAGTACGTAAATAATTTTATTTATTCATTCTCACACCAAAACAAGGTCGCATCACAAAAGATAGGTAACAAAGTTACAACTTAGTGTTGTCCCAACAATCAGTCACTTAGCTGAGAGCGCTCGGGAGCGTTGGTGACTTGCGGTCGGCGCATCGATCTACGTCGACGACAGTTTGCCCGCAACCTTAAGAAGGGGAGACAACTTATATCTGAATGTAGACTAATACCTTATTTAAACACGCGTAATAATATCAAAGCATATAATTTTTCTTATACAGTTATACATAAGACCACAAACACATCAACGACTATTGGCCTATGTCTCTCACAAAGGCCATTATGCGGAACATTCGCTAAAATTTTCAGTTACAGAACTAGCGATTTGTCATGTTTTTTTTTTCTGATCTAGTTTAATTTCAAATAATGTGCTTTGAATATATTTTATTTCTCAGACAACGCTTGATTCAATTTCTTTAAAAACGGGCCACAGGTAGGCGAAGACTTCAATTTTAATCCTTTCAGATGTACTAGAAATGAACACTGGCGAGCGGCGAACTGTACAAGGTTTAAAATATGTCAATGCCTCAGACATAAAGGTCTTATCTCTCGATGATTACGTGTGGAAGATTTTTTCTTTACCCCTGCGCTGGGCAGGTAGCATAGTGAGCTCAGAAGTGACACCCTTACCTTCCCGTTTAGTAATACTGCATCCCATCACCAATTTTTAAAATTTGTTTCAGCGTTTTTAATGAGTTTTTAGACAAGGATATTTAATTGGCATTTGAAGCAAACATATAAATATTTTCTTGTGAACCCCATAGATATAAATGGTAATATTCAAATTTTACGGTGTTCAAAGTTCCAAATTGCAAAACATTAAAAAAATTCTAGTTGGATTCCTTTTTTAGTTTCACCTTTACTAGGAGTACATATGGGTGAGCAGCGAAATCCAGTAGCAGTGCACCCAATGATGAGTTCTGGGTTGAAGAGTAAGTGAGCTAAAATAATTACAGAATGTGAGGTAGTAAAGACATCAATGCATACGCTTTTGTTTGAAGTTAATTTCACATATTCGTCGGGTGTAGTTGCCACTTATCTTTACATGAACTGATAGCTAAAAGAAAAGAATTCACGTAGTATTGTCTGGGCGTTGATAAGGGTGTGATATTACGAATGTGTATCGATTAAAACTTATTAAGAATTTCTAAAGTTTTTAATATAAATACTGGTGATTTACTTATTAGTGTTACGAGCTTAGGGTTCGTGACAATGCGTTAAATTACAAAATTGACACTTTACTTAACCTTAAAACACACTAATAATTAATCACACATTAATCAAACATTTTAGTTTACTTTATTTCAATCCTAATTCTTCTAGATGGCGCTAGTGGCATTAATTATGGCGCGCAACATAATTATGTATTATAATTCATCTTAATGATTTTTTATATTTACGCGAACACTACACATTGAAACTTATTAATTAATAATTATTATTAACAAATTAACCGCGGTTACCATAGATTAAAATTTAACTTTTGTTCCGATCTACACACTATGAACTTATGGTATCATGAAGTCTTGCAGTTGTATGCTTGGGTTGGGATTTAATTTTATTTATTATAGGATCCCAAGCAGGTGGTAGCACCTAGCCATCTTTTCTATTGAAATTAGGATGTTTTTTGATTTCAATAGCCTCGCGAATCATCCTTGGAAGGAATCGGTGTTCTTTAGCGAGGATTTGTGGTTTATCAAATCTAATGTAATGGTGGGGACGATCTTGAACATGTTCGCAGACTGCAGACTCGCCGGAGCGTCGGTGCTTCACGTCAGCTATATGTTCCTTCACGCGGGTTTTAATTGATCTTTTAGTTTGTCCTATGTAGGAGAGACCACATTCACAATCAAGCTTGTACGCTCCTGCATCTTGCAGAGGGACGTTACGCTTGACTGATGGTAAAAACTGACCAATCTTCTTCGGCGGCTTGAAGTATGTTTTAATGGAAGCGCGCTTCAAGATGTAGCCAATCTTGTCAGTGACTCCTCTAACATATGACAGTACAGCAGGTACACGCTCGACTGTGGTCGGCTTCACTCGTTCTCTGTGACGTAGGCGCGGGACCCGAAGCTTGTTGTCAAGCAAAACTTGCTTGACGTGTTGGAGCTCGGCAGCCAGGTGTTTACTGTCACAGATCCCTCGTGCTATCTGAAACAAAGATTTACCCACGGTAGCTAACTGTGAAGGATGGTGGTGAGAATCACCGTTTAAATATCTATCTGTATGGGTCTTTTTTCTATACACAGTATGGCTCAAGGTGTTATCAGGATTCCGAATTACTAACACATCTAGAAAGGCTAAGGAATTGTTTGCCTCTTGAACTCCATTGTGAACTGAATTTTAGAATTTATAGAGTTAAGATGGTCTAAAAATGCAGTTACTTTATCTAAAGGTAGAATTGTGAAAGTGTCGTCTACGTAACGCTTGTAGAATCTTGGATTTATGTCAAAGTCTTCCATGAATATGTCGGCGACAGTGGGAGATACAGGTGAGCCCATCGCCACACCATCTACTTGCTTGTAGAACCCCTCCTTCCACAATAGGTAGCCAGATGTAAGGCAGTGTCTGAGTAATACTGCATATTCTACGGGCATGTTCCTCGCCTTCTAATTACAATTGAGATGCAGTCTTTAACAGGTAAGCATGTAAACCCGTGACCATGGGTGCTGTAAAGCTCTGGAAACGTCGGGTATTAAAAAGTTAAATATACGCGATAAATTCCGTAAAAACTAGTATTATTTCAATAATTCATCTTCTTCATCAACCCGTGAATAAATCCACCGCTGGATATGTACCTCTACTATTATAAAAAGGATTTTCCTTAATAATCACGTTTCACGATTATCACACTTTTAACACTGCTCCAGGTAGAACATCGATGTAAAATAAGGTTTGACTTAAACTGGATAGTTATACCACCATAGGAAGCCAGAAGATCCTTCTGGTGGGATATACCATAGTCGCTTTTTAATACACCCACGGGACGAAAAGGGGCGATTATATTTTTTCTATATTACTTCGCTTACGCCATACCTGTGTAGAAATCTCGCATTTTGGTCACCGTTCCTTGTCAGAGTCTAGATACTTTACATCTGGTTTGTACACGAGATAGTTGACCTCGGATGACCGAACTTTATGTTCGGGACTTTTTTTTTGGAGATTACATTTAGATACAAATTACATACTGATGAATAATGTTTTTTAGATCTTATTGACATAATAGAAAAAAACTGAACTGGTTATTTGAATAAAAAATCATGAGTGCAATTAGCTTAATTAAAATTTACGTATTTTTAAAAAATACTAAAAAAATGGGCCCTAGATAATAGATTTTCTCACAAAAGAAGGGAATTTGAAAAAAAAAAGGAAAAAAGTCGGACCGAAGACAGGACGCGAACCAAGGCATTACGATTTCGCGACCGCTCGATATCCACTTGATCTATTACGATCGAGAGTGTCAAAATTCTCCTTCTTATATTGTAGCAGTTTTTCATTGCCTAAAAACACGGACGAAAACACATTTTCTAAAAATAAATCCTAGCTAGTTCGATTTATTGCCCCCGAAACTCCCCGGATTTTATGAAATTCGTTGGAGCCGTTTCCGAGATTCATTATATATAAAAGAATTGCACGTTTAAAGGTATAGGATATATATATATATATATATATATATATATATATATATATATATATATATGTAATTGTAGCACGAATGGATCGACACGCTCTCACAAAATACCAGAGTAAAATAGCAGCCTTGGTCACCTTTGTATTCTATAAAAATATATTCTATAAGATGCATGGTGCATCATAAGTGTTGAGATAAAATAACTCATAGCATGTAATTATGCTTACTACATTCATATTGTACTGGAACGCAGCAGTGCATACGTTGATATTTGGCGCCATAAAGAGGCATACCTCAAAGTTGTCGTGACACCGACCGAACCATATGAGGTGATGGATGGTGACGCTTCTATCACACGACTAACTGTGAAATTTTATTCCTAATATTTACCTAATGCTAAAGATATTAACAAATGCATGTATTTTAATCCTCTATCGGATTCAGGATTTTTGTGATAATCTTCCAATCGTCTACACGGTATCCCACCATACTTCAAATTCAATCTTACTGCATGTGGTTATATATGTGTAAATTGGATATATAACGAGTATTTAACTTGTATTTGTTGCACTTCTTGCGCGATTGATACTTTCAGAAAATATTTGAATATTGTATGGAAGAGTCGGCGAACGAACATACGGCTCACCTTACTGTCGTAAATGAAAGCACAGCCTGTGAATATCTCTTTTAGAAAGGAGTAGACTTTTTCTTAAAGGTCCCTCAGCCATAACTGTCCGGAATAACCGCTAGCGACAGTAAATTGCAAAATATGGTTACACGTGAATGTGTGTCTCGATAATCTTCGGATTAAAATACTACTATTATCATTACCACTGTAACTTGAACTTATCACAGCATCATATAATTAATGAAATAGTCATTTAAGTTAGTGAAGTAAAGTAAAGTTACAGCCTATATATCTCCCACTGCTGAGCACAGGCCTCCCCCTCATTTATGAGAGGGTTTTAGGGCGGGGAAGTGCCCGCCGCGCTGCCCGAGTGCGTGTTGGCGAACTTTACATGTTTTAGAAATATTTTTTATCTTATTCCTCAGACATGCAGGTTTCCTCACGATGTTTTCCTTCACCGCCGAGCACGTGGTAAATCAGCACTTAAAATTGCAATTAACAATTTCATTGGTGCCGGGGGGGTCGAACCCGGGTTACTCGCGTTCTGTTATATTACAGCGAGCGTTAACCATCTGAGCTAAAACGGCTCATGAAATAGTCATTTAGTATAAATTTAATTATCCCAAACTACAAATTTCGGCAAGAAACCTTACTAATTTTTTTTCGTAAACTTAGTAAAATGAAAAGCCCTGATGTAACATACTATGTAATTGCACAATACATTAATATTTTTGAATAAAAAAAATGGAGTGAATGATGCATGGAGCATTGTTTGCTCTTCCGGTACATATTGAAATTAAAATTCAGAAGCAATATTTGTTTACACGATTCAATTTGAAGCGAATTTTCCGAACTCGTTTGAAGACAAAAATAAATAATTTTACGATTTTTTTAAAGATTTTTGTAATTCCGTTGCCTTGTCACCGCTTTCCGTCGAAGGCCAGAAAATTTTACTGGTGTGGTATGTTAAACATGGTTATGTCGTCGTATATCCACCGTAGATATCTGTGGCATATGCCCTTATCGACTCTAATGATATACAAGAGGCAAGATGATGTGATCGAGACTGTTACATAAATAGATTCTAATGTATGTAACAAAGTTGACACAAATCAATTCCTGAATAGATTAATTAATAGAGGAACACGATTCGAGCTAAATGCACCCGTCGGCAAATACTTCATGGCAGCTGATCAAATATCATTACGGCGCGGCGTGCTGTACGTGCCTATTTACTATTCAATATGGTTATTGGTTTTTGCATTTGTAGTATCTTATACAATCAAGTTTTTTTTTTTCAATTATATATATATTCTTTACATTAGTAGATTTTTTGTTAAAGTGTAATAAAATACAAAATGACGTTGAAAGTGTTTATTTTTCCATTCAGTACTTTAATATTACTTCTTACATAACAGTATGTTATTGTATTTACCTAATATACGATAATAACTAGCTTTTAGTTATTTTCAGTAGGTATCACTCCAAATAACCATGGTAAGTATGAGTTAACCTTTCACGAATTTAACGGTGAAATAAAACACAGATAATATTTTTTTTACATATTGAAAATAAATAAAGTACATGCTAACGAAAAACGAATATTTCAATCTTAATTTTTTCGAGCTGAATTAAAATACTGGATCACTTTCACGCGATTATTTTATACGATATGAAATGTCATCTAAAGCTGAATTAACCGTATAGGCAACCGTGCACCGCTGGGATAACAAATTTCAGCACAGTTGATTAACTTTGAAAGATGAAGAAAGAACTACTTCATTCTTCGTATGACGTCGTTTAACGATCACATCTTTTAACGGCTGTTATGAAAGAAAACGTACTAGCGGTGAAAATAAACGTAAAGTATAGGAGAATCACTTAATAACTGATTCAGCATATTATGATTCAAATTAGATCGGAAAGCGTTCACGAGATTCAAAAAGGATGGTTTCGAGTTGGTTACCGTACAACGTTAATGATACTCAGAAACAGGTCCAGGTGCAATGGTGCCGTGATATGGTTACTAAATTTAAGGTACACTCGTCTGGGCGTGTTTACGACATTATGACAGGTGATGCACCTTGGATTTATCAATGCAATCTAGAAACAAGACGCCAGTTGACAGTTCGGCTGTTTCAAAATGAACCTATGCCTACAAAGTGAAGCGAACGAGAGGCTCGATAAGTACAGTGATTGCCGGATGCACCTTCTTGTGTTACAAAATACCGTCAGATATAACGTTTATTTTCTTGGCGAAAATAAAACACAGAATTTCATACGGTAAGTGCATAAGTTCTATTTAAACTAACTCACATAAATCGAAAATCGGCTCTATAAAAAATCGTGTGCAAACATATGTTGGTCTGTTTTATATTTGCATTTTAATTTTTAGTAAGTTAATACAGTAATTTCGATACCTTGTAAACGTGATTGAGCCACGCTGCAGCTATATTACGGAGTTAGCATGAATGGGTCGTCTCGACCAGGGCAAGACCACGCTCTCACAGAATACCAGCGTAAAATAGCAGCGAATGCTGCTATGTTTCGTATGGTTAGTGTAGAGAACAAGAGATTCTCTTTTTCTGGAAACGAGGCATATCATTTTAGTCTATGAAAGTGATAACGCGTTTGTATTTAGGTTCTTAATTAAAGATAGATGTAGATGTAATGATTACCATTTTACATTGGGATTAGAACTATTCTCTTCTCTCCGTACAGTAATCGAAAACGATTTAACATGAATGATTATAACTTGAATTCTCACTTGAAGGCTAACGTCTAACAGGGCCTATAGTAATCTACTGTATTATTAAACACCAACAAAACTGTAACCTATAGATGTAAAATAAACGTATTGAGTATTAAATTGCTTTTTACCACTTTTTACTTAAGGATCCATAGCAGATCAAGGGCCCCTCGATAGAACCTGCTACGGACCCCGCACTTGCTTAATCCGACACTGGCCTTAAGCTAAGACGTTCATACGGATGTAATTGTGAAGAGTTTTCTAAGCGCTACAAGTACCCAAAGTAAAACAATAAAAGTATTTGCCGGATTATAAGTAAAAATCGGTCTTAAATTAAATATTACAAAATAAAACAATAAAAGTATTCGCCGGATATTACAAAATAATTTAAGATGTTGCTTCATAAGACTCGTAAATATGCTCAAAAAATACAAGTCAGAGGAAAACTCGCGTCAAAAAGAATCCAAAATGCCTAAAAAGCTTAACTCGAATAGAAAATTTAAAAAATCTACACAGCTGATGTGTTCGCAAAAAATTTACGACTCTCTTTTTATCACTTTAACGACGTATCTAGTGTCATTTCCTTTACGAAATCAAATTAGAGATACAGTGTGGTACGCATACTATCAAATGCTTGCCTGAAGTGTTCGCTGCTGTGAGTAACACTCACACACACAACAAGAGACCGATCATGCTCATCATGATGACGCACACGCCCTCAAAACAAGTGACTTTCGGTACAACACATCGGTTAAGATTTTGGCTTACCCTCTTTACAGCCCTGATTTGACGCCGTTATTTTACTCTCAAAAAGATATAGCAGTCTAAATCTTGATATTATAAATGAGACTTATAGACATAAAAGCAATAATTCTATAATGCCTGAAACAAACACAGAAGAGGCGTTGATGCCAACACGGTCTTTTGTATTCTAATTCCTTCAGAACTTCAGATGAGCACTGAGCTCAGTTATCGTACACAGCTGCTGTACAATATAAAGACGTACTGTGCATTGATACCATAATTGTTTCTTGATTCTTTAGCTGCGTATAAATATAAAATGTCGGTTAAATTATTTTAGAAGCAATGTTAGTGGTAAATACATAGTATTGTTTATTTATAAATGAATTGAGGTATATTATGTGCGTATTTACTTTTGAAATAATCAAAATACATTTATTTTATCACTTTTTCGTTTTTTTTTTAGTTTCATTGCAACCGGTTCCGAAGCCCGTACAGACAGACAAAATTTAAAAAAAAAATGTTTTTCATGTCTTAATGGCACCCAAATATGGGTAAAAATATAATATGGGTGACAAACGAGCACACAGTCTGCCTGATGGTAAGTGAATGCTGAGGCCCATTCGTCGACATCTACATTTATCCTCGATTAAGAATCAAAACGCAAATGCGTTGTCACCCCTAAGGACTAAGATGGAATGCCTCGTTTCCAGTAAAAAGGGTCTCTGGATCTCTTAAATTGTAGACATATAGAGTATTTTTGCATTAGTTGGAGCACGGACGGGTCGGCTCAACCGCGGTAGGACCACGCTCTCACAAAATACAAGCGTATAATAGCAGCTTAATACTGGTGTGTTTCGTATGGTGAGTGTAGAGAATTGGATGCCCGTTTTACTGCAATCGAGGCATTCCGTCTGAGTCCTCGGGGGTGACAACGCATCTGCATTTTGATTCTAAATCGAGGTTAAATGTCTATGGGCCACAGCATCCACTTACCAGCAGGTCAACTGTGTGCTCGTTAGTCACCCAAATTTTATAAAAAAAAAACTGATTTTTAAAGAAATGGTTACAGTGTACAATCGTTATAAGAGATCCGTTTATAGTCTTGACGTCATCCGTCACGAGGAGTGAAAATTGTAACAATGCCGGATTAACTGTTGACGCCTTTATAAATATTCATTTTGACTAAATTTAATTCAAGGATCGTTTCGAATTTTGTTTGGGCGACAGATGTGTTGAGGGCTTTCATAAAGGATACAGACTCTCAGACGAGTAACTTTTGCACGTTTATATAGGTACGATACTTAATAAACAAGAGGTGTGAGCTTGGTGGATTTCGTTGTAATATATAACAAATGTATATAAGATACTAAATATATATAAGATATTTAATGCAAAAAAGTTATTGTCCTTCCATTAAAATCAACTATGACATACCAAATAATGTTCTTTATAAGCCGAGGCGGGGTACATGAAATTTCCTTCATCGCCGTGCACGTGTAAAGTGTAAATCGGCAATTGAAATTGAGAAAATATAACTTTAAAAGTTGTTGGGTAGCGGTAGCAGGTTTGAACACACTTCTCACGTACGTACTAAATTTATTTTACATTGGATGGAGTTGTTCGTCGACAGTATCAGTTAGTAACCAGACTCAAAAACGTTACTATAATACAATAAAAATATTAAAATCCAACTATAACTGTAATCGAAAGTTATTCGTTGTAAAGTACAAAGAAATCGATACACGCACTAGTTCCACGGCATAGTGAGGTAGTGAAGCGCACTATCGCGGTATCTTCGTGCTCGACCGAGCGGAATCCTTCTGCTTCATCAGCCGCGCCAATCGTTCGCCTCCGGCTGTACGCACTTGACGGCCAGTTCTATTTTTATACAATAAAGTTATGTCTACTTTGCATATTTTATCTGTGATGACATATCGTTTAAATCGTTCAATCTGGATCATGTTTATTTAATGTATATTTGTGAAGTATTACTAAAACGTTGTTGAAAATTTTAAAATAATATTACTTTATGTGGTAGGTGTAGGAAGTAGGTAGTTTTAAATTCAGATACACAAATAAAAATAAAATTCAGGATCATGGGCGGAAAAGTGACACCGTAACTTATCGAACAGTTTTTTTTTATGGAAACGTGTATTTTATGCAGTTGAAGCACATTGGAGCAATACATTTTCAAATTTCTTTTTCTCAATAACCTGCTTCGCGTCACGCTACACTTTAACATAGAATAAAAATTTCTAAAAAAATTAAGTGTAGGTATTTTCTTACCACACATAATTACGAGTATTAAATTAAAATAAATAATAAAAAAATACTATTAAGAGAATAATTCTGAAAAGGTATGCTAGATGGATTTTTAATATATTTTTTATAGGATAAAGGTGACAAACGAGCACACAGTTCACCTAAAGGTAAGTGGTTGCTGTAGCCCATAGACATCTACATCTGTCCTCAAAATGCATATGCGTTGTCACCCGTGAGGACTAAGATGGAATGCCTCGTTTCCAGTAAGAAAGGTCTCCGGTTCTCTACACTCACCATACGAAACACAGCAGCGTAAAGCTGCTATTTTACGCTAGTTTTCTGTGAGAACGTATGATTCTTCCCCGATCGGGCTAAACCTATTTATGCTACAACTATACTACTAATATAGCTGCAGCATGGCACAAGCACGTAATAAAACATTACCACAGAATATACAATAGTACTGGTAACGTTACTAAATATAGAGAATTGTAAGATGGAAATGTACATTATTATTTATTAGTCAATCTTTTATAGCAGCATAAGGGGTTTAATCAACCCATTTTCCCCATATGTTTCTACAAAGAGGTTTTCTTTTTACAAATAGGGTGACAAAAATCCTTCACTTATCCACGATTATTTACATATTGATCCATAATTAAAATGCAGATACGTCTTCACTCTTGTAGACTGAGATAGAACACATCGACATCAGTAAAATGCGTCCCTGGGTAAGGGTCTCCGGTTTTCTACACTCACCTTACGGAACACAACGTTAAGCTGCGATTTTACGCTGGAATTCTGTGAGAGCATGGGCCATCCCCGGTGAAGCCGACCCATTTGTGTTAACTATAGGTACTACTAATATAGCTGCAGTTTAATTCTACCACGTAAAATATACTCTACATACCTGCCGTCACATAATCAAACTGTGAGCTGAGTGAAAGCATAATATCCCTATTCATGTCCACGCACGACCGCCACGCGAAATTCAAATACGTCACGTAAATAGCTCTCCAGTATTGTTTGCAAATAATTAATTGTCCAATGCAACTGTGGCTGTTGATATTGGCATAATAAATGCTATTCCATATTGCATACAGCGAACACAAATGTACTGAAATGTCAAGGAAAATGAAACACCAAGTTAAACAAATACGGCTCAAATTTGATGCTCGCATAATAAAGTTTTACAGTGCCGTAGACATTTCCGAACAGTCGTATACGAGGAATTTAAAAGGGAATTAATTTTATTCATTGGGAAATAGAGAATATATTGGCTTGGATTAGTTAAACGATTTTCGATACGTCCGTATAGTGTAATTTATTGCAAAAAAACAAATCATTGTGCACCCAATGTGTAGGTACTAAAGTTCAAATTACTTTGATGAGTTTTGTATGCATAGGTGAGATTGATGCGTAGTGCTGCGAGGGGTTTACGGGGTGGAGGATACAGTGCAACGCGTGCCAGTGAATAATTCGCCTCCAACGGGCGATTAACGTCCAACGTCGATCGCTTGTTTTGCCCTCTGTGAGCAATAATCTATTACAGCCTTTATAGGCGATAACTAATTAAGCCTATGCACGTAATAAAAAGTTTTAGCTCCTGTTTGATGAAGTACTTGGTTCACTATATTTACCAAAGTATTATATTATTAGTGTTAGATTCCATACAATAAGGCAGATAAAGTTTCTTTTAAGTCGATCCCGATATCATGCTTAATGAAGACATAAGCTGTGTATGCTGTAGTTTTAGAATCAAAGGATCCAAATAAAATAATAATTAAACAATTTAATTTAAATATGTTTCTTTCATTTTTACTTCAAATAAAAATATTTTAGTATTATTACAAATACAAAGGCTTCTGGGTCAGAAGAAGAGGAAGAAAATATTCGTGTGAAGTATTTTTCGCTGTGCAATACAATCAGAATATACATCATATAATATTATGTAATTCTTATTCTAACGAATACTTCGAACAATAACAGTTGATCGAAGAACGCATACAAGTTAGTAGATCCACTAATTTGAAAGATGAGACGGGCTTTACCTTTATATAACAGTAGGTTACCTGATAGCTAATAGCTAAGGATTAAAGTAGATGCCAAACGGTAAATCAATGAAGCCTGTCTAGTCAGGTTAATCAAATGTATCCACCAGGGCTTAGGAATATGCAGTAGTACAATCGCTAACATAAGTGCTACACCTTAAATTATAAACAAAACATATTTTAATAAGCACATGTATCTTTTATGAAAGCTAAGCTTTGTATATAGAATAAGGGTGACAACGAGCATATAGTCCACCTTAAGATTAATAAGTATAGATAAGGGGATATTGTGATTCATTGAAATCTACATCTAAAGACTATGAGAGAATGCCTCGTTTCCAGTAATAGCACTCAACATACGAAACATAACAGCATTAAACTGCTATTTTACGCTAGTATTCTGTGAGAGAGTGGTCCTTCCCCGGTAGAGCTGGCCTATTCGACCTACAACTATGTGGCTGCAGCATGGCCACGTATAAATATAAAAAGCTAAGTTTCAATGAATCTAAGTAACAAATTACATGTGGCTTCTGATTATATACACCAGCAAAACGAAAATTACAAAAAATGCATCTGCAATGTCAATAAAAATTTATAATAAACTACCTAATTATATAAATCATAAAAGCTTATTTGTCATTTAAGAAATTGGTTTCGGAGTAGTAACTCACAAAATGTTTTTTTAAATACTGTAGGAGAATTCTTAAATAACAATGACCTGCATTATAATAAATTATATTTTTAGAATATACACGTCAGTTACCAATATTTGAGAGAGTAATTTGTGGATACGATTTTATATAAAATTATATACAATTAATTAATTAATTTAACATAAATACAGAAATTAGTAATTGACTGTTGGATATGTAACATTTATATTTGAAATTATATAAAGATTGACATATGAATATGAATATTTGACATTGAGCTATAATAATAATCATACTTCAGCTAACAATGACCTGCATTATAATAAATTATATTTTTAGAATATACACGTCAGTTATCAATATTTGAGAGAGTAATTTGTGGATACGATTTTATATAAAATTATATACAATTAATTAATTAATTTGACATAAATACAGAAATTAATAATTGACTGTTGGATATGTAACATTTATATTTGAAATTATATAAAGATTGACATATGAATAAATATTTGACATTGAGCTATAATAATAATCATACTTCAGCTATAATAATACTTACTTATCTTATTGATATACTCTCTGACACTGTTACATGATTAATTAACTGTCAAATCAACTGAATAATATTTAATAGTACTGCAAGCCATAATTAATACCACTAGTGCCATCTAGTGTCGAGTAGCAGAGCGAGGAGAGCTTTCTGAAAAGTTCCATGCTAGAACTTTCCTACTAGTGCCATCTAATATCGAGTGGCGGAACTGTGAGAGAACTTTCTACACCTTGTCGATCGGGATTGGTATGTGCTCGAGCATTCTGGATGTTTCAGTAGAAAAGGTACTATATAAATGCATTAAGAATTGGTGATACACGCGAAGATTACTGAGCGAAATAAACTAAAGTGTTAAGTGTGATTAATTATTATTGTGTTTTAAGTTTTAATTGGTATTCGGTAATTAAAGTGTCAATGATTATGGTAATTTAATCGGTAGCTTTAAGTTTATGTGTGTTGTTAAAAATTTAATAAATTTTGTTATATAAGTTACTTGCAATTAATATTTTCACACCACTATGGTACAATATGTAGAATTAATTTTACTTGAACAGCATTGTATAACCAAATTCTTGTAAATAAACATTTTTGTTACTATTATATTATTATTATAATAATTGTTATTATTATAGGCTTTTATCTGATAAAAGAATGCATTTGTGACAGACAGCTTCAGCAAATCAAACAAGTATGGCACGAAGCTAAAACTTAAATCCCCGCAGAGCGACTGAAAAAACACAGTCTCTGTTGAGCGTGTGACTACAAAATTAATTTATTTTTCAGTTTATATCTGTTAACTGCTATTTATCTACAACGAAGTAGATAGTCAAATCACATAAAATAACTTAATATAGTCGATGTAAGTGGTCGATAACCATGTATTAGAGGTGAAATGATTGTAAATTAGCGGTATAAGAATATCCAATACCCCATATGGTCCCGTGGGTATCGTAAGAAGTAACAGAGGGAGACTAATACAGGTGATGAGCAGAAGCATCTTACTGATAACAACTCCAGATTATAAGAAAACTGCGCCCGCTTGCCAAGCGTAGTAACTATAGCAGAATCCTTCCCATGAGGCAATCTATGTTCAGCAGTGAACTTTAACAAGCTATAATGGATGTATGGATGGATGAATAAAATGCCGACGCCCCAAAACGTCTGCAGTCTATGAATATGTTTAGGACCATCAACGGCATCATATGAGTTTTGAGAGACGATATATATAATAATGAAGAATTAGACAAAGTTTTTAAATTTTTGCTCGCCGTAACCAAAATATAAATATCATCATCATCGCAGCCTACAAAAATCCACTGATGAACATAAGCCTCCCCCATAGATTGCCTGATAGGGGGAATCTTGCTATAATAGTTGACACGCTTTGCGAGCGGGTTGTCAACCGCAGTTTTAAGATACTGTGTCCATAGCCTGTTTCAATTTCTCTCTGTCGCCTGTTACGACACCCACGGGAAGGTATGGGGTAGTGGATATTCTTACACCGCCACTACACGGTATAACCACTACATAACAATAATAATATATAGCTATAATCATGGTATAACTACATAAATATAAATATATATAAACAGAATCTCATAAAATCCAAAGCAGGGAAGCAGACATAAAATATAGACTTACACAGGTTACGAAGTGACTGATATGTGCGGTAGTCTAGCCTGTGAACCAAAATTATTTTATTAGTCTATTCTACTTACTTGTTAATCCCGGACATCTACTCGAGTCTATTGTGTCCCGGGGTCAACTGTGAAATTCTGCACGTTACCGAACGTATCGTCCGCCGGTTTCTTCCCCTTTCTCTGACCGTCGGCCTTTTAGTGGCAAACTAAGAAAATTGCCGATGAATTAAATCCGATACGTGTTTTTCTAAACTATACTTCAGGTATAAATTTTTTTACAGTATGTTTCTATACATTTATACGTAATTATACTTTCCGCCGAACAATAATATTTTGAAAATATCCATCATTGCAATAAATGACTCTTTAAATGATCCACCTCGAACGCTCAATCTTACGACTGAGAGGCATTTCTTTTTTTATTTGTGTAAATTCCATTTTTATATTTTACATCAGCTTAGAAGTAATTATTTCCTATATTAACCTTCGTAATTGTCTTTCTCTATACATATAAGAAATATATTTTGGTACAAATATATTACTTAAAAAACAACGTAATCAATTTTGTGCACGATTGTCCACCGTAATACCTGCACCATGTGAGCACATTCCGGGCATAACAGCGCTCAGTCGGAATTGTTGGGTGGCTCAATGAAACAAGCTTAATGTGACTTTTATCTATTCCGACACGTCACACTGGTTCAGCTAACTAAAATTTCAACTAAAGGCGTACTCAGGTAACAAGAATTATGAAATCCTTATTACATGCTCAGACGAAATTTTTAAATAATAAACTTAGAATAAATTCTTCTAAAAGAAGAAATTTAGGTTGACCGTTATGAACATGCAGCAGAAAAATGTAAATGTTTATATTTTTCTTACGTTATTAATACGTGGTAGAGCCACGCTGCAGCTATATTGTAGCACGAATTAATGTTCTGTAAACTGAACCTGTAATCGACCGGCGAAGGACCACGCTGTTACAGAATTCCAGCTGTTGCTGTGTGTCTTATGGTGGTGTAAAGAACCGAACACCCTTTTAACTAGAAACGAGGCATTCCATCTTAGTCCTCATGGGTGACAGCACATATGCATCTTTATTATTAAATTTTTAGGATAGGTGTAGATGTCTGTGGGAAACAACATCCACTTATCAGGTGTACTGTGTGTTCGTTTGTTACCATATTTATTATAAAGAATAATTCTAGTCTAAAAATTTAATGTATTTATTTTATAAACACAGGAATGAATTCCCCTAATACTAATGCAAAAAAGTACACACCTTTTATCATTCTTACACAATTGCCTCATAAAATGGCACATCGCCGACAGTGAGAAATGACAGTCATCATTTCGACACCATTTTTATGGGCACAATTTCTTTCGCATAAAAATAAAAATCGGTTCGTCTTTATAAAAACATCTCTCGCATTGTCATTCATGAGAGCGGGACGCGTATTTGTCACCCGGCGTGTCGGTCGCGGATCGCGTTCCAAATATAAAAATGCAATTTTAAATAAAAAAGTTCACCACCAGATCCGTATTTCGAACCCTCACAATAAAAAGTAAATGCTTTGTGAGAGCAGCAACGCATGCCGGGATTTTTGCCCGACTACGTATTTATTTTTTAAATTGTGAAATCAAATATTCCAATATTTGCAAATAAATATAAAAATTAATTTAAAATACTCGTAGATAATGCATTCGTATAAATACGTAAATATTAGAAATACACGGACAAAAAATAATGAGTCGCATTTCAAACACAGATAAATATAATTTCTTTTTCCTTAGTTAGTTTTTTCTTAATATAAGTTATTTTGTATTCAGTACCCACCATTATAATATAAGCTACAAATTACGGTAAATGTTATGTATACCTGTAATTGGCAAACATATTTAACCATATGCATTTGTTATTGTGTTGTTCTTAATGCTTCATATGTTTTGCTGTCGGTATACCTTATAAATAAATTAAAAAATAAGTAAAAAATAAACATAATAGAATTAAAAACTTAAATTCAAGGGCAAAGCGCTCGCCTTAAATTCATAGTACGCAAGAAAACAGGGCTCCATCCCTGGCACCAATGAAATTAGTAATTGCAACCTATTGTGCTGATTTACTTTTGACCACGTACTTGGCAAATACGAAAAACATCGTAAGAAAATCTGCATGTCTGAGAAATAAAATTTTTCAAGAACATGTCAGCTTACAGACCAGAGCAGCGCAGCGGACTTATTACCCCTAAATTATCTCAGAAATGGGAGATATCTTCAATAAGGTAACTAGTGTTTTAATTTTTATTTATATAAAAGTTTATAAAGAAAATCGTCGCTTTTTGTTCTTAATAACTACTATTTAAATTGTAACTGAATTGGCTCGTCACAAAACCACGAATTTCTTTATATGTATTTGTAAAATAAATTTAAGTCAGATCCTAGCAATAAAAATTGTTTACGATACCAAAGCATAGAAACCAATATCAAATGGAAGGACAAACGCTAATAAATTTCAGGACCGAAATCAAACCTGCGACTTTTTCAAATAGGGAAGGAAGGCTGTGTATGAATTTGGTATTCACTGCGTCGTCAAGAAGACATCAGCAGGCAAAGTAGCAAAATATTATAATAGCATAATGGTATCAGGTGGTGTTGTTTTACATGACTCTGTATACTAGGCACACAGTTTAAGGGATGTTCTTATGATGATATCGAATATTGTGAATCCCCGGTGAACTCCGTAGCAAATAAAACTTTTAGTTTTATTAAAAGATACAAGCATCAAAATGAATTTTATAAATAACTAATAAAGATATTATTATGAACCATAAATTATAAAAAATCTGTTTCGATGTTTATCGAACAACCCAGAGGTGTTGTCATTGTGTATTTTACGTTTTTGTCCCATTTTAAGAATAAAATTTGTGCTCAGCTCAAACTGCAGTGAGTAATAGAATTAATTTTGCAAATTTTATTAATTAAATGGGACAAAAGCTTAAAATAATTACACACTAGTCATTACAAAATATACATGAATAAAATGACATAAATGTCCAGGTTGCGAAAAGGCAGTATTCATTCATTTCCGAGGTCAGAATCACAACAAAGATCATATTATATACTTATATATCTACTTATATAAGATGGAGTGAAGCTGCATATCAAACAGCAAAGAGTGAGCAAAGCCCACTCACAGTACACTCAAAGAATTATCACAAAGTGAAAAATAAAATAAAAAGAAATTTTTGTTCAAGGGCACAGCCTATTTTATATTATAACATTTTACAGCAGACCTAACACGTAACAGTTCGCAGAGAAGTAGATTTAGTGTGTACTCTTAAAATAATTATACGATTTTCAGTTATATTACACATACACACAAATATATACAAATTATGAAATGAACCTCATTGGGACGTGCTAAAATGTAAACTCTTTAATTACTTTTTTTTTTTTTTTTTATAGAAGAGGGGGCAAACGAGCATGTGGCTCACCTGATGTTAAGTGACTACCGCCGCCCATGATCAACTGCAACACCAGGGGAATTGCAGACGCGTTGCCGGCCCTTTAGAAAGGAGTAAGCTCTTTTCTTGAAGGTCCCCAGGTCGTATCGGTCCGGAAAAATCGCTGGTGGTAAATTATTCCACAGAGAGGTTGTACGCGGAAGAAAACTCCTTTTGAAACGTACAGTGGTGGACCGCCAAGCATCCAGATGGTGTGGATGGTATCGGGACGTTTGCCGCGTAGTGCGTTCACGAAATTTGGCGGCTGGGATTAATCCGAACAATTCCTCAGAGCACTCTCCATGGTATATGCGAAAGAAAATGCAAAGGGATGCAACATCTCTTCGCAGTGCCAGAGAATCGAGCCGATCGGAAAGCACTCGGTCGTCGACGATTCGAGCCGCTCTGCGCTGGATGTGGTCAAGTGGAAGGAGCTGGTACTGGGGAGCCCCAGCCCAGAGATGGGAACAGTATTCCATGTGCGGCCGAACCTGCGCCTTGTATAGTTGCAGGCGGTGTGCCGGCATGAAATACTGTCCCGCTCTGCTGAGCACGCCAAGCTTTTTAGAGGCCAATTTGGCCTTCCCTTCCAAGTGACCACGAAACTGCACGTCACTCGATATGTCGACGCCGAGGATTCCGATACTGGCTGAGGCAACAAGGGGAGTGCCTTGAAACTGAGGCGATACGACAAAGGGGTACTTTTTAGCGGTTAACGCGCAAACTTGTGTCTTCTGGGGGTTAAACTGGACTAGATTTAGTCGCCCCCAATCCGAGACTCTGTCCAGCAGAGATTCGACTTAATATTAGTCATGTAATAATTGTAACACTAATTGTAACTGGCTAATCAATTTTATGTGAAATCATCAGAAGTTAATAAAACAACTTTAAAAGTACATCAACTTCTATGTAAACGCCTCAATAACGAAGTTGCTAGGAGTTAGGATGCTTGGAACGTGGATTCAAACCACGCACGGAACAAATTAATGTGTGTATTACCTACAAGTTATTAATAATGTTTGCAGAGTAGTCCATATAGGAAAGGTCTCGAGTGGCATTCTCGTACCGGGTAAGCGAAGTGTAGGCGCATGGAAATGGAATGACACCCTAATAAGAGATGCAGGAATTCGATGGATACATGTGGCTCAGGACGATGCTTTGTGGCATTCCTTGAGGGGGGGCCTATACTTAAAAGTAGACTTGTGACGAGGATGATGACTGTTTACATTGCTTTAGGAATGTATATTTGTTATTTGTGTTTACAAAATTAATCGTTAAGTGAAAATCAAAGAACTAAAACAAGTAAAATATTTCTCATATAATTTTATAAGGTTCTGAAGTCGATACTAATACAAGTTACAGCCTATATCCAGTCCCCACCGTGACCATGGGTGCTGTAAAGTGCTCGAGACGTCGGGTATATAAAAAGGTTAGTATACGCGATAAAATCCGTAAAAACTAATATTATTAAAACTTTGTTTTAGGTTTTATCAAAAGTATATTTCTTTACGCTTTTGAATTGACTTAAGAATATCACGAACTCAAATTAACCAAGTGGAATGTCTAAACACTTTTATTAATCTTCATCTAAAGGTGGAAAAATATAATTAATAATATATGTTTATGGCAAGCAAGTTAACTGATAAGCCATTAAAAAATCAAAATTCGAAACTCTGATGATATAATACCAAACTCGTTCTTAGATTTAAAATATCCTATCGATATTTTAAGAAGCATAGACGCACAACACAATCTCTTGAATAGCGTCACTGGCAACACGTCGCCGTTGGCAAGACATCGCATACAGTAAGCGGGGTATAAGCTCGTGATATGAAAGCGAAGTGACGTCACTACTTGACTGCCAACCAGATATTTGGAACTTTACACGACATCTCATCGACTTTTATTGTTTGGTGCATTGTAATGTGTTTAGTTTTATGGCAGACTATATAAGTCTAACATATCCAGCTCGAAAAAAAAGGAATGGGGTTTTTCATAATCTGCCTCTTTTGTGGGGAGGAAGAGTTGTTGTTCCATGGTGCCATGTAATAATGCAATAACATGTATAGGAAAGACAAAATTATTGAAAGAATGCCTAGGTCAAATTAACATATATTCAAATCAATATTTTCATGTCTTTTTTTATAGAAGTAAGGAAGATAAACGAGCACGCAGACAACCCGATGGTAAGTTAATGCTGCGGCCCATAGACATCTACATTTAACCTAGATTAAGAACCAAAATTGAAATGCCTTGTCACCCCTGAGGACTAAGATGCAATGCCTCGTTACCAGTAAAAAAATTTCTTCGTTCTTGTCACCAACAATACGAAACAATTCAGGATTATACCGCTATTTCACGCTGGTATGCTACGCGATAGTAGTCTTCCCCGGTCAGCCGGCATAATTGGGTAAAGGTGCCATATATAAGATACCATATTATTTTTTGTGTATTTCTCGTAAAAAAAGTAAGAAAGTAACTTTACTTTATGATAAGTTTAATGTATATTTCAACTATAAATTGTAGCAAAAGTACCGATTCTGTAATGTAAATGATGTAACAAAATAATCCACTTTTTCTATGCAGGAGTTAACGTATCATAATATGAGATTTTTTGGGTTCCTAATTTGAGATATGTCTCATTTTAGATAACTCCCCTTTTGAACTCATTTAAATGAACATTATTAATAATTAATTGTATAATTATTTTTTATTGATTTTAATTATATGATAGAGGTTAAAGTAACAATCATCTTTTATTTATCTTCAGAACTCAACCATTTTTCTAAAACCATTAACAGAATTTACATTAATTTCTGACTTTACGCAAGCTTTTCTAAGCATCGTACATTTTTATATGCTTCGACGTATCCAAACAACGAGCATATTGTTTGGAAAATCTTACGTTTTGTTGGTCAAAACATGTCCGGGATCATCGTGTAACCAGGTTTCTATTGAAGATTCCATTGGAGCACCACCCATTAAATCCTTTACCACATTTCTTCAAGGAAAATTATCATTGGAGGCACATAGTTTCCACATGTTCGGACTATCGTTATTTTTGTCTCATTAACGTTGTTTAATCTGTGATTTAAAAAGTTTATATTCACGATTTCTGATTCAATATAGATCTAGCAAAAGAGTATAAAATCAATACGATAGTTCTACCATATGAAAATTCTGATTTCAAAACCAATCGGGAGGACATCATCTTATCAGTCATCATCATAAAGTGATTATACGGATGTCTTCGTTTTTGTAATATAAAGAATTTTGCAAGGTTAATGAAACGTAAACAAAAAGCATTTTGTTAGACTCAAAATTAATATTGATTCTCATATAAGTTAACCTTTACTTTTTATGAGTTTTTTCAACGATTTTGTAAACGTGACTGCGGTGCGCGTTTGATTCCCGCACGAAGCTCGGTTCCATATGTATAGGATCTATACATAACTCTTCCGTAGATAAAATCCTCCACTATAATTTACATTATATATTTATTTATTTATACATTTCTAGTGCTTAGGTTACGTTTTTTATATGAAATGGAAATTATAATAATTAACTACTCGATTTTGTATTCGAACAAACGCTAGGTTCTATAACATACTCCATAAACAGAAACCCCGACGACATTGTTTACCTTAATAATGGTGATTAGCCGAATGTAAACGCGTCGCATGAGACTAGCAATTTAAAATGAAAAATGATCATTACCACCATTATAATTAAAAAGCCCTGACATGTCTTTGCGGCTAGACCTTTTCGACTTTGATTAATATTTGACTATGACAGCTCGTTGTCATTAAATCTAAAATGAAATGTTTATTTTTACTCATAATACCTACCTACGTACCAACTGTTTTTATATGGAATATAAAGCATCTGTTTAATTATTTATCATCAAAATTTGAAATAAACCGCGTCAAAGGTCAGGCCGACATTGTTGCAAGAAATTCTAATGTATGTACATAAAAACATAAATAACTTTCGTAAGAATGTTCATACTTTAAACACTAGGAACAAACATATGCTTATAATACCAGTTACTAGACTCCATAGAATTAGTAATTCATTTATGTATATTTTAACAACTATATAGATAATATATATATAGCAACTGAAGCATTTCCTATGACAAGAATAAATTCATAATTAAAGTTATATATTATTTGGATAGCATCAGGGCACAGCGAACGCGAGGAGAGTAACCTTCATTAGCGTTTTTGAATGCGATGAAATGCTTAATGATTTTTTTTGTGGTAATAGTCAAATGTCGTCTATGATGTTAATACCGACAACATTGCTGTCTAACCAAGATGTCAGCCAGTGACAGAATGTGAAAACAAAAGACCGCCCGTCCTTATCTTCAATGATAAACGTACATTATAATAGGAAAGAAAGAATGCGCGGCAGAAAAACAAAGAAAATCATATACAACAATCAGATCAGCTAATTAATCATAAAGACTAGACTTAGTTAAATTTACTATTTGAGAAATTATTATAAAAAATCAACAATGATTATAAAACAAACTCCTCATTTGTTTCGGAAATATGATTGTAGTCACTGTACATCTTTTCATATAATATTATCCCATGAAATATGACTAATCCATATCAGTCAAGTTTAAATAGCGTCGCAAACGAAACTGTCAAATCGTAATCTACGTAATTAAGTGATCGTCTGGGTGAGTTAACTGGAGCTCCACAAGCCTACCCCGCCGTTGTTCAACTTAGCTTTACGATTCTGAGATAATACAATGAGATTAACAATACCATAACATATTTAAATTATTGTAGCTGCATATCCATCACTCGTACTATATATTATACGTATTTTTTCTTACTCTCCACTTTATCCTGTCTTTTTGTCCGTTTATTTTAAAATTTAAACCATTTTGTAACTTTAGGAATAAATAATATAACTATTTTCTTAACTAACTTGTTCATTAAAAACTGAAACAGGTTGCTTCCATAAAACACTAAAAACAATAAATGTTGTAATTTATAAATATAATATCAGGCTTGCTCGATCGATATATATGTTATCATTAACCACTTTGGGGTGGTGCGCTTGAAACAAAATTTCTGGATGTTGCATGAACATAACGGTTACTCTTAGAGCCGATACTCATTTGCTGTTCACAGTTCGTTCTCGGTCCGATCTCGGTCTGATTTATTATAATGGAATGGGATTCGACCGAAACTTGACTGTTAGGGATAGAATGCACACACATATTTTTTACTTGATAATATTTTATCAGACCGAGATCGGACCCAGAACAAACTGTGTAACGGCATTATAATGAGGATCGGTCCTCAAAAGATATGCTCTTAAAACAGATATCTAACTCGAGAATTATACAATTTTCTTTTAGTCAATAAATTATTGTTAATATAATCCTAAATACACAAGCACGCACCCATTTTTTTTTATAGAATAAGGGTGACAAACGAGCACACAGCCCATCTGATGGTAAGTGGATGCTGTAGCCCATAGAGATCCACATTTATTCTCGATTGAGAATCAAAATGCAGATGCGATTTTACCCCTGATGACTAAGATGAAATGTCTCGTTTCCAGTAAAAAGAGTCTCCGGTTCTCGACACTCACCATACGAAACACAGCAGCAAAAAGCTGCATTTTACGTTAGTATTCCGTGAGAGCGTAGTCTTTACCTGGTCGAGCCGAATTATTCCTGCTACAATGATAATATAGCTGCAGTGTGGCTCTACCACGTTGTAGGTAGGTTGTTGTACTTCTATTAATTATCTAGCCATCTTATGTCTGTCAAACGTGTCAAACGAGACGTCTGGTACTGTAATTATTAATCCATCTCATGTGATTTTTGATCGTGGGTTTGCGAGAATAATTTAAAAACGTTAAATTAATACATTTCCTCTATGAAACGTTCAAACTAAATTCAAGAACAACCTTAACAGTACAGGAATAAATCTACATATTTGAGCGCGACAGTCGCATACACCCAGGAGAGATTTGAAGAATAGAATTCGCGAGTTAACTCCCGCTAAATGAATTATTCCTTCCCGTCGAGGTGGCGCCCTCTATTGACGGAGCAAACTTCGCTAAATAGTTTCGTCCCCAGCTCTATTATTGTTAAGAACTGTCGCCCAAGTTAGAAGTGACAGTGTGTCTACCGACACAATAGTTGAACGTCGCTTCCATTTACCGGCAGAAAGGCAGAGTTTGATAGATACGAGTATCGTAACAATGTTAGTAGATATAGGTTTTTGTATGGATACTGTGTTATTTTCGACTATATTGTTAACTTGCTTTTGATGTATTATCATTCGGAAAATTAATGCCCATAGATTTAGTTTTGCAACTTCATTAGACTTAAAATACTCGGACCGTGGAAGACATCATACAAGTGCACAGATTTTCTAATAGATTTAGTAGAAACTGACATTTGGATTTTCTTGTATAAGGTACAACATCGTATTATATTATAAGTTATTGGTTATAGGATAAATAGGTCTACTTCCTGTTGCAATGTTATATACATAATAAGATGTTATGCTTGTGTATTTGGGATGTCTGTTTAGGAGAGATGGTAGACGTGACAACGAAGAATAGGTAAGTATAAGACATAGAACGAATGGGGTTGAATTTTTACTTTATTATGTGGAATGTAATAATGTGTTATAAAGACATATATGGCAACGCACAATACTATGATAGTCCTATCTAAGTCTATAGTATTGAAAGTTGTAGAAATGCGTCCATTAGGAAGTATGTTAGAGCTGACTGAAATATAAGATGAGAAATTGTGTGATAAGGTAAAAGCGCGGTTATGATCAATATTAAGAAAGAAATGCTTTGGTCGTTTACTCACGTAGAAAGAATGAATGAGGAAAGTGTGAGAAAGCACATTTATGCTGCAAATGACAAAGTCGGCACGGGACGCTCTAGATGAAAGCCTATCGACCAAATTGTCGAAGTATACTGAGGATGGGCCAAATTAAGTGTATCCTTAACCACGAGCATGTATGCTTAGATACATGGATGTGTATCATTATTGTGCCAATCGAAAGTCCAAGTCTTTGCCTTAAATTAAAGTCTAAGTGTCTGTTTATATAAGGATTATCTCCAAAGAACGTATTTTGGGCGGTAGCACTTTGATTTTAATAAATCGATCTATTTTTATCTATGAAAACGGCACGCGCGCACGTCATATCGTAATATTAATAAAAAAATCGACTAAGAGTACTTAAAGATACAAATTTGTTTTTGTCAATGTAAACAAATGTTTATCTTGTAATTTATGTACGGTAGGGGTCAAGGACGTGATAATTAAAATTAAAACAATAATACCTTACACAATATATCTCTAGTAACTCCTCAATCAATTTCTACGGGACACGTAAACGCGACTGCAGAGTAGTTTCCAATCTCAGGTGCGGATCTAGAACAGGGCTACCATGTTTACAGTTTACTGAAGACATGTCCTAAAATAATACTTTTTAAAATTATCTAAGAACAATAATTGATAACCGTATTGTGGCGGTGTAAGAATATCCAATACCCCATTTTGTCCCGTGGGTTTTTAAAAGGTAACTGAGGGAAAAAATAAGGTAAGCGTATTCCTAATTCCTTTAATTAAGGACTGAGGTGGAATGCCTCACAGCCAGTAATTTTACTGGCTCTGTATACTCTTCAGACCGAAACACAGCAGCACAATTTGGCACCACAAATAGATTATACTGTCTAGTGCACTAATGTACTAATATAGTCTGTTATTTTTTTTTAATCCGACAATAAGCCACTCTTTTGCGAAACTAAAAACTGTCTATGTTAACATGCTGCTTTTTTTCTTATTTTCTTGTGCTTTTAATCTCTGCCAGGGTATACTTAACTAAATATATTGCGATTCAGCCAGCCATTCAGCCATTCAGTGACGAAACACACAGGTTTTTTGTTTGAGGAACGGAACCCTGAAAATTAATTGTTAACTATGTTAATAATCTGTTATATATCTTGAGTGTCGTAAGAACTATTAGAAAATCTAAAAAGATCTCAAGGCTTCATATATATGTCATTGGTCACATAACCTCATTTACGCAAGATCTAAAAACTTTAGATGGCAAAGGTGCGAGACATCTGATATTGCGATCCAATCCATCTACTAAGCGTGGTGATTAAGACATCCTTCCAATGGGGTCCTGCAAACTGTGGACTTCTTCAAGGAGATGCAGAAGTATAAGAATAACTTAACTTCATTGATTCATTCAATCGAACGCTGCTGGCGCGTTTTCACGCAATGAAAGTTTTATTTTAATTTTAAGCAGTAAAAAGAAGTTACATGGTGCCAAATCAGGGCCGTAAGGAGGTTGAAACAAAAGCTTAACAAGTGTGCTATCCAGGAAATCCGTTTTGAGGGCTGAGTGTGTGGGTGCGTGGTTATTAACAGGGCCCTGTTTCACCATAACCACGGGCCCACACAACTTGTTGGAACGCTTGTTGCTTACAGCAGTGGACACTTCTGACAAGTATTTGGTAGTTTTCCATTCAGCATAGACGGTACTTCTATTTCTTAAAGTATGGGTACAAGATATTCTGTCAAAGTGAAAAAACTAGCAACCAAAATCTTCCGTGCTCTTTTGATTGCTTCACTTAGGTAGACATTTGTTCATTTTGAAACAGTAGAACCGTCGACTGGCGCTTCGTTTCTGGATCGTATTGATAAATTCAAGACTCATCAACTGTAGCAATGTAATAAATACGCCAAGATATGCCTGCCCCAAATTTAGTAATCTTGTTATGGCACAAATCCACTGGAGTCTACTTCTGAACATCGGTAAGGTTGTGCGGCCCTTAACGTGAAACTACCCTACTCACGCGAAGTTGTTCAAGTAAAATGTCGTAAATGATGCTTCTCGATACAAACTGCAATACATGCTGAATCTCTTCATTTAACTTTTCAATACTATCTACTTTAGTAACAGCCGTAAAAAGCCGTCAACCACTTCTTTCTTTATTCACAGAAGTAATCCCTGCAGTTTGCTATACCAGCGGTAGTTAATCTATAAATGCTATTAGAAATAGGTACTAAAAATCTATCCAAAGAGTAGATCGGCTTAAGCTTTCAATGAAACTCGATATCTCAATTTTGCTTGTAAAAATATGGAGATACATTCGCGATTGGAAAACTCATAAAGCGACACGTGCCAACGGCACGGCTGCTCAGAGTGGAGTAGCCAAACGCAGGTATTCCGTCAAAGTATAAGTCTACACTGTGCATACAATAAAACTAGTTGCAGCTGCACTGCTCTCTAGACTAAACATGGTTGCGCGGTTGAATCGAAGTCCTACAAAAATGCTGAATTGTTCAGTTGTGCCACGTCAAATGTACAAAAAGATGCGTTACATTTCACATATAAGTAATTTATAATCACAGTTTTGCTATTTCCTTCTTTTTAAACGCAAACAAGTGAAATTTAAAAATAAAAACGTATGTTTTCATCATATTCTTGCATTCTCATCCGAATTTGAGCTATATCCAAAATTTCAAGCTCCCAGCTCATCGGGAAGTTAGCTTAAAATCAATAACTAAATTCCACCCGGAACGGCAGAAAAACAAGAAAGAGACTTAATAAAAACTAGTTGTTTCGGATATGTTTACCAACACAGGTCGCTCGCTTTCATACAATATGTAGATCAGGTGAGCGACTGATACTTGTCTGTATATGAGTGGTCGCTATAATTGAGCGATACTATTATGGTGTATCTATGTGCTTGTGAAATTGTTAGTTTATTGTTTTAATTGTTATGTATAAGCTACGTAGTGACACACGATTGCTTTTGTGTGCGCAAATTTCCCCTGCGAAAAATAACAGACAGTTCTGTATCGGGAAAAAGGCTATGGCTACTCCCCTCCGATCTGCCGATGGCCCGTATCGCTCTATAAGAAAATTCATATTTTTCGTATTTTAAAAAATACGAAAATTCATATTTAGTTTTTCGAGCATCCGAAAGAGTGTACATACCGGAAATCAAAATAGAAAACTTGTGTTTTGCAGTAATTCCAGCTTAGCAAAAGCTCAAGATCCCACATCTACTGAGTACGTATTTTCTATAGGTGATTTTAGTTCTCAAATCGGAATTCCAGAAAAGTACGAACATTCCGCTACTGGAGAGTATGGTTACGGAATTAGAAGCGCTCGAGGCACGAGACTAATTCAATACGCGTAAGAGTACAATTTGAAAATTATGAATACAATGTTCAAACTAAATCCAACACCCAACCAACGGCTTACCTGGAACAAGTTCTGGCACCATAAGGAAATCGCAACTTCCGCTACCGACCAAGAAAATAGTCATAGATACAGGACTTCTACCGTGCCTCACCTATGGATGCCTAACCTGAACCTTCGATCTCAAAACCAGGAACAAAGTTCAGACTACCCAGAGAAGAATAGAAAGAAGTTGCCTAGGTATAAAATTGAAGGATAAAGTAAAGATAAGAGAAGAACGTTGACATTCGAAAGAAGATAAAAGTATGCGATTCCTTAACTTTTGCAATAAGGCTAAAAGGAAATGGGCGGGTCACATGGCCCGTTACAAGGACGATAGACGGACTCGATGGTCAGCAAAGTGGTCTGGGCCAAAAGGCACCAAATCAAGAGGTCGACCAAAGGCCAGATGGGCAGACGAAATTGTAGCGTGTGCGGGCGGAATTTGGCTAGACAGAACTAATGACAGAGAAGGATGGAATTCTTTGGGGGAGGCGCGAACCGAACCCGAACCCGAACGGGGTACATTAAATAATTAGGTAGTTGATAATTAAAGCAAATAATAATTAAACTAATTACAAAATAGAATTTATAATTAGAAATCAAATTCATCTAAGTATAACAAATGTAATTGAATATTATACATACTAATATTATAAATGCGAAAGTGTGTTTGTTTGTTTGTTTGTCCTTCTTTCACGTCGCAACAGAGCATCGAAATGACATGATTTTGTATGGGTATAATTCGGTGGCTGTAGAGTGACATAGGTTACTTTTTTCCGCGGAAAAACATCTCCTTCCCGTGGGAAAATAGAATATGTTGCAAAAGTTTGTCCTTCTTTCACGTCGCAAAAGAGCGTCTGCATGGCATGAATTTTGGTATGGGGATAGTTCGGTGGCTGTAGAGTGACATAGGCTACTTTTTTCCGCGGAAAAACATCTCATTCCCGTTCAGAATGAGATGTTTTTCTAAAAAGTAGCCTATGTCACTCTACAGACTCATTCCCGTGGGAAAATAGAATATTGGCTTTCATTTTCGGTTTTGTGTATTTTCTTGAATTGGTTTTGTTGGTTTGGTTGGTATTCCTTTATACATATTTAGACTCTGGCTTTGATTTTGGATTTTGTTTATTTAGAATCGTAAATTGGTTTTCGTTGTTTTAGGTTGTTTAACAATATTTTAAAGGAATATTAATAGTATAGATAGTGTATACGGTACCTATACACTTACTTCTTTTTTCGTTGGTTATATTTATATTGACTACTGCTTTCGATTTTGGTTTTCTGCGATTTGTTTTGTGATTTGGTTTAAGTTGATTCGATTTTTTTTTGCTATCGCTTTCGGATTTGTGTTATGTCTTGAATTGGTTTTGTTGTTTTGATTTTAAAAAATATTTAAAAGGAATATTTATTCCTTTTAGATATTTTGGATTTGCTTTTAAAAAAATATTTGAAAGGAAATTAAATTCCTTTTAAGTATTTAACGTATTTTTTTATAAATAGGTTTCTCGTTACTTTATAATGCCTCTCAAACGTAAGTCCAGCCTTCCAAGAGTATCTTCTCAAAGACAAGCGAAAAGATTAGCTCGATCGCTAGAATCTTTAGAAGATGCTGAACTGAGAAGGCAAGAACAAGCAGAGCGTCAGGCTGCTTTTAGAGTTTCCAAAACACCTTCTCAAAGTCAGGAAAGGCGTCTTGATTAGGCAGAGCGTCAAGCTACTTTAAGAGCTTCTGAAATACCTTTTCAAAGTCAGCGAAAGCGTCTTGAACAGGCAGAGCTTCAAGCTACTTTAAGAGCTACTGAAACACCTGCTCAAAATCAGCAAAGGCGTTTGAACAGGCAGTGCGTCAAGCTACTTTAAGAGCTACTGAAACACCTGCTCAAAGTCAGCAAAGGCTATTCGAACAAGCAGAACGTCAGGCTGCCTTAAGAGCCGCGGAAACACCTGATGAAACTCAACACAGACTCATTGAGCAAGCTGAACGTCAATCTACTATAAGGGCATCTGAAACACTAGAACAGACACAGGTGCAAAGAGATGCAAATGCACGGCTTCAAGCTGAACGTCGACAAAATTTTCAAAGAAACAATTGGTCGGCATTTAATGACGCAGCATTCAATTATGATCCGTTGATTGATTATAAAAATCACAGGTTAGTTGTTATCGGACTGATGGATAAGGCGTGTCGATTTTGCAGCGCTTTAAAATGGAAAGATAGGACCGCAGGCATGTGCTGTTTCAATGGCAAAGTGTCTCTTCCGTTACTTGGGGAACCAGAAGAACCTTTGAAAACTCTCTTTTTATATGATGCTAATGAGCCGAATTAATTGCGAGCGTTTATTCAGATTTAACGAACAACAGCATGAAGCATGATATGGTTATGTGAAAGGGCGATTCTTGCACCAAAAATGAGAGCGTTAACAAAATAAATTCAGATATATTAAGCGAAGTAGCAGGAGAAATAACAGATTATTTGTCAGTAGACACAATTATGGACACAGAACAGAGCACTTCATATCCCGCAGAGTTTCTAAATTCTCTAGAGTTGTCAGGTGTGCCCTCACATAAGCTTCAATCAAAATTAGGCGTCCCAGTCATGCTAATGCGAAATTTAGATGCTCCTCGGTTATGTAACGGGACAAGGCTGCGTGTGACACATCTTGGACGGAACATAATCGGTGCTACAATTTGACAGGCGTAGGAAAAGGTGAAAATGTTATTATACCACGGATCCCTGTAATTCCCACAGATCTTCCTTTTCAATTCAAAAGGTTGCAGTTCCCTATTAAGCTCAGTTTTGCAATTACAATTAATAAAGCGCAAGGGTAAAAGGTTACAGGTAGCGAGGGTCAACTTAGAAAAACCGTGCTTCTCTCATGGTCAACTATATGTAGCATGTTCACGTGTGTCAAATGCCCAGAATCTCCACATTCTTTCCACGAATGGAAAAACATATAACATTGTGTACAGTAGCGTCTTAAAATAGTTTTCAGTTAGTTTTTTTTCCAAAATTCCCACAATCAATTAATCAGAATTCCCACAGATCTTTTTCAATTAAAAATTTCCTATTTAGCTCAGTTTCTTTTCAATTCCAAATGCTGCACCTCTGACGGACCTATTAAGCTCAGTTTCCTTTCAACTCAAAAGGCTGCATCTCTGACGGATCTTTTTTTTTTTGGCTCAGTTTCCTTTCAATTCAGAAAACTGCATATCTGACGAATCAATTTAGCTCAGTTTCTTTTCAAAAGTCTGCATCCCTTACGGATAATTATGCTCAGTTTCCTTTAGTTAAAAAAATATAGGCTATTTTCATGCTTTCCTATACGCTGCGTTTCGAAACACTTAAATAGGCTGACGAATCAATGGGGGACGCCCATTTTCGGCCATGGAACGCCCAACAATGTGCATTTGTTAAAAAATTATATCTTTATTTATGGTTATTAATCGCGGTATTCATTTATCCTCAAACAATGGGAATATTTTTGCACAAATTAAAAGTACCGGAAACATAATAATAAAAATTAGGTAAATCATTATGTCATTAGTTTGTGAATAAAAAAAAAAGTGTTGCCAATCACAAAACACATTTAAAAAATCGATTCTCTTTTTCGATCGATTATTTACGGTGTCATCATTACAGTGCTAATATAATTTTTAAATAATTATGATGTTACGATAATTAAACAACGAATTACTAGCTGATTTCCAATGAATTCTTTAGAGAATAACAAATGCTACGGCACAATTTAACTGTTAATCTTAACCGATCTTCTTTGAAAACAGATAAGAACTGTTATTCTTATCTGTTTTTAAAGAAGATCGGTTAAGTTATTCTTATCTGTTTATAACAATACATTTAAAATAGAATCATGTTATGATAACGAAACAAGTTAATTTCCAGCTGATTTACCATGAATCCTTTAACCTTTTGAGCGCCAAAGTCGCCTATACTTGACCAACACCTGCGGGCCCTGAGCGCCAACGACGTCTATAGTTGACAAAAAACCCGGCTCCGAAAAATATGAAATACAGATATTGGAAAATTATAACAGGTATTTTAATTCTACACTCCTCAAAATAGGAATAACCCAGCAACATGTGAGTATAAAAAACAAGTCTTCTAGAGCCACAAGTACTAAGAAACATTGAACTAATAAAAATGGATTTTTATCTAAGCAAATACTATGTCCAGCACGCCAAAGTCGTCTATGGTTGACCGCTAGTGTCAAACGCGGGAGGCATATATTTCTTGAAAACTATCCAAAATTCAGCTCAATGGTGTTTTTTTTTCTATTATTATTGATATTTGAATAAAATTAGAGGTTAGAAACATAAAACTATAATTAGCTACATGAATAAAAAAATGTTATCAGATTATCTTCGCATAATAAATCTAATATCTCAACTCTAGCGCATCTTTAGCGCGTCATCGAAAATCAGTTCACTGGGCACCGTGATCAAGGATAGACGACACCCTGATGACGTCATAAGTGATTACCGAGAAAAGTAGAGCAATGCAACATGAACGATTCCTCAGAACTCATTCGGATTTTGGAAAGCGTCGATGATGATGAATTTTGATTTTTGATTGATGAATTGTGATGAAATGTTTATTTATTCCATGACCAAGATTTTAGTATTATAAGGCTGATTTACCTAGTGCGAATAATTATATACAATTGTTGATTAATGAATAATTATGTACCTTTTTTAATAATAATACAAAATTACAATTAATGTTTTTTTTACTTAGGGTGTGAAGAGCAATTTTTCATTTTGTGTTGTGCCATTTTCTTTCTCAGTCTCAAAATCATCTAGCAGCATCAGCATCATATCAAATCCCCATTGTCATAAGAGTGTAAGACTTTTCTTCTGTGCTTCACTTGGTCTACGCCTTCCCCGACACATAAAAAATTATGAATCGATGTCTGTATATTTCGGTTAGATCGATTTCGAAATCGATACACAACATTCTAAGAATGTTTAAAAAAGGAAGGTCAGCTACGCCGTTGTCGTCTAGTCGTGACAGTGTTGTCATTAGGATGGAGAGTAGTGCTGTGGTTTACTACTATTTTATTGTTATTGTTTGTTTTTTATTTATGTTTATATGTACAAAGTACATATATAAAAAAGAGTGGATGACAGCACAAGATTAAATAAAACATACAGTTTATAAAGAGTCATTTATAGCATAAAAAACCAACAAAAACAAGTTATTTTACGTTATCGATATATCAACTCTTGGCAACACTATTTTGTTTTGGCGCTTTAGCGTACAGGACACGGTAATGCGTTTTTAGCGTGGCGCTCAAAAGGTTAAAGCTAAACAAAACGCTACTGCACAATTTAACTGTTCTTAAAAATACATTTCAAATAGCATTTAAATAAATAAAAGAAAATATATTTTAAAAAGTGTGCAGAACTTAAAGCACCTCAAAGATTGTTTTTTAACGATATTATTAATCGAATAAAAATCTATATCTTTTCATCTATTTTATGTCAGTTAAGTGGCAACATCGAGTCTGACAGCTAGGCCCTGTCATGGAATGAAATCACAATTCAGTTCATATTTCACAACTATATCTATACCTATATAAATAGTCACATGTAGAATTCATTTGCGTGTTTGTTTTTATTTTTGTGAATTTGTTATCGAAGTAACGAACTAGCCTTCAAATACGACATCCAACTAGCGAACAGGAAAATTCACCAATTAATAATCATGGACATGTATGTATCAGCTGTGGCAAGTCACTTTTGAGAATAAGATCACACACATTGTTTGGGTCTGATTCTCCATGTGAGGAACTCATAAGGAATGAAATTGCCCATCAAATTGCACCACGTGAGGTACGTATTCAACATTTTTTAATTTATTAAGTGTTTGGGCTCATATCTGATAGTGATACATGTTTTTACTCTGATTACATCCACACAAACTATATCTGACAAACATACAAGCTTATTTATAACATGGCGATAAGATTAGCTTGTCACCACCAGATAGACTGCTACCGTTTTTACCAACTACCAAGTAATGAGACAATTGATTTTTCATTGTTTTTGGACTACTGGTAGTTTTTAAGTGCTTAATTATTAAATAATATAGGCCATTAAGTCTGCTTTTGTGCAGTAACAATTAACTTGATAAATATTTTATATGTATTTGAGTTTAAAGGAAACAAATCTATTTTATTTTTATTTAGTTCACTTTTTCACTTTTTTATTTAATATTATTTCAGTTGCCATCGTCATCTCGTGTGTGTCATAATTGTTGGCGAAGGTTTGATAGAGCAGCATCACATTCAACTGCAGAACGGGAACCATCTGAATCATCTAGTTCATCCTCGTTGCAATCTGAAGTCGGTAATGTATTGCACCCATATTCAAACATTCTAATTTCAATAGAGAATGAAGCTGGGTATTTCCACCTGCTTGGGACACTGTAATTAATAAAATTAAAACTAAACCCAAGCATACCACGCAAGACTTCAAGACAGTAAGTTCATTCTGCGTAGATCGGACCATAAATAGTTATTAAAAAGCTGAAGTTACTCCAAGTTAACACTGATTTCGGTACACCAGTCACCTCCATGACCATGTGTGCTGGAAAGCACCCGAAAGTCGGGGAATTAAAAATCAAAGAAATTAAATGTGATAACATCGGTAAAATTAGTTGTTAAAAAACTGTATTTGTGAAAATAAAAACTTTTATATCTTAAAATTCCCGACTTTTTTTAAACCAATTTCTTAACCATTTCATTCCTTTAATTGTATATTATCATATCTATATGCTTTTATATGTGGGCACCCATGGCCGAAATGTCTATGAAGAGTGGGCATTCCTCTTTGCTCAGTTTCCTTTTAATGGCTGCATCTCTGACAAATCTATAAAACTCAGTTTTCTTTCAATTCAAAAATCAATGGATAGTTCATTTCCCAGTGACCATGCGGGCGAAGCCGTGTGTAACAGCTAGTAGGGTAATAAGTTATCAATTGCATCGTTTAATATGTACTATGCATGGAATTAAATAAAGCTTTATTATTATTATTATTAATAATATCAAATTTATTCAATTAAAAATATCCGCATTTCTAACTAGCAAGTAGTCACTCTAATCGGCGATGTAAAGCAGCTTACTTCGTCGGATCGTGCAACGCTTCTCAATTAATATGTTAATGTAAGTATGAATTCAGGGGATATGACAGTTCTGCAGCCGGGTGCAAGACCTACTAATGTCTAACGTGGTGTATTTACCTTATATGGCGGTGAAACTGCCAGACTTATAATCCTCTTTAAATAAGATTTTGTATGAAAATTCCTAAATTATAGAAAATAAGTTGTGTCTATTTATATTATTTTCGACGGCTCATTGGTGCAGTGGCTTAACAATGAGTTGCAGAGCTAAGGGCCGCAGGTTCGAGTCCCGCACGGAACAAGTATTTGTATGGCCTACAAACAATTGTTCCGGGTCTGGATGTTTGTTTCCGTGAAATTTATGTATGTAAACTGCTTTCACGGTACAGGAAAACTTCTGGAGTGGAGTAAAAATTTTTTATTAAAATAATTTAAAAAAAAAACAAATTATGAATAATGTACTTCTGACGAATTGAAAATTTAATTAAACACATTGAAAACTTAATTATTTCTTATATTTACACGAATTAATCACGCAGTAGCGGTGTAAGAATATTCACTCGTCGTCCCGTGGGTTTCATGTAGTATAAGACGACAGAGAGAAACTAAAACACGAGATGGGAAGCGGCATATTTCTGATAACAACTCAAAATTATAAAAATTGAGGTTACCAGGTACCAACACGCCTGCAAAGCATGGCAAAATAAGGCAAACTACTGGGGAAGCTTGTGTATACTGGATGACCTTTTTTAGCATCTGGAAAAAATAGGGTGTAGCGTGTAAGCAAAGTAGAATCCTATAAAAAGTCACAGATATTTAACAAAAAATAAAAACAAAAATTTTGAACTCAATAAAATCTATCGAAATTCAAATCATATCCACCCTACTTTACGAACAACAATAAAACAATAAATTTAGTAGGCATCTTTGACCTTGTCACTGCGCATGGTCACAGGCTCAAGGGCAAAGGGCAAAGTAATTGTTTTTTTTTATCAAACACTTATTTCAAAATTTTTGGTTATATTTTTTGTAAAATATAGGCCATAGGCTTCTATTCCGTTCACATGTCACACCCTATTTTTTCCAGACTGTGAAAGAGGTCATTAAGTATATTGTTCAGCAGCGGACTTTTATAGGCCGTAATAGAATGGATGAACTTACACGAATACTACATATTGTATAAAACTAATTTCGTGGATATTTTTGCGTTTTATTTAAATTATTTTCATTCCCGACGTTTCATTGTATTTATTATTTCTTTATTCCTTCCACAATAGATAGCCAGATGTGAAGCATTGTTTGAGTAAAAATAAAAAGTAAAGTTACAGCCGATATACGTCCCACTGCTGGGCACAGGCCTCCCCTCATTTCTGAGAGGGTTTTGGGCAAGGAAGTGTCCGCCACGCTGCCCTTATGCGTGTTGGCGAACTTCACATGTATTCGAAATATTTTTTTCTTATTCCTCAGACATGCAGGTTTCCTCACTATGTTTTCCTTCACCGCCGAGCACGTGGTAAATCAGCACTTAAAATTGCAATTAACAATTTCATTGGTGCCGGCGGGGATCGAACCCGGGTTACTCGTTCTGTTATATTTACAGCGAGCGTTAACCATCTGACCTACCACGGCTCGTTTGAGTAATACTGTATATTCTGCGTTCGTGTTGTTCTCCTAACTACAATAATTGAGATGCAGTTTTTAATAGGCAGACATGGACATGGTCACATAGTCTCATTGTCGGCAAGATTTAAATCTTTTGTGTTACTAAAAAATCGTTGAAACCTTTGTGAGTTGCCTTGTGTGTCAGGGGTGACAGTATATTAGTAAAGTGTTAAGCTAAATTAAAAAAAAACTACTTTGCTGGTTTATAATTTAACTTTGGCTTTTTTGTTAAGCCATGCAAGTTTTATGGGTTACCTAAAATACATAAATCAAATAGTGGACCAGGTCGATTCACCAACTTATAACTTTTATAACATATTATTTTGTTTTAAAAATAGTTTTAAATAAATTTGCTTTTTAAAATGCTCATCTATAAAAAATATAAATGCTCATCTATAAATATATAAAAAGCATACTTAAGCAAAATAAAAAGAAATCTCAAAAAAATTCGGAGCTTAAATTTTTTTCCAATCAAATTTACAGGGTTGAGCCACTTTGAAGATATATTTTGGTTTTAGCACAAATGGTTCGGCTCAACCAGGGTAGGACCACGTTCCCACAAAATTTTGGGGGGGTTGAGATTTTTTTTAGGGAAAGTGTTTCCCCCCCTCTTTTTTTTTTTGGGTTAAAATGTGTGGTTATGTGACTCTTTTTTTGGTTTTTTTTTTTTGGGAAAAAAAAGGGGTAAGTTGGAGGGGGGGGGTTGTTTTTTTTTTTGGATTTTTTTTTTATTAACAATAACATTTTTGAAAAAAAATTGTGAAACAGTTTCGTTTAACATTGTCGAACTAATCTGCAATTTATAGCTTTTTGAGGATTTAGAGGAATGAAGCTGTTCTCGTCAGTAGGAATCACTTGTATACTGACTCCTTACATATATATCCTGGGTAGTGCTAAACGAGCAGCATCACATTCTGGTGGAAGGTTGATCCTATACTAGTGAGAGTCCCAGCCGAAGGACAAATATATACGTCTGACAAAGATCTAATTACGCAAGTCGTGTTCCGGTATAATGTTAAGTGAGACATTTTTTTCGGAAAGATGGGTCTGGACAGTTGCGTTGCGCGTAAGTTCCGGCTGCGACACGGCTATTTCTTGGTGTCAGGTGACTGGTTGTGGAGGCTAGCGAGATCCGAAGAACGGTTGCACCGCTGGCGGACCGTAGATAGTTGATTGAAGGTTGCTCAAATTGTATAACTTTTAGAACCATTTTATTGTTACCGAGCCACTCGGTTTAATTTCTTAAGGGTGACAAGCAATCTACATTTAGATTCTTCATCGAGAATAGATGTAAATGTCAGGTGGACTGTATGTTCATTCAATATGTCACAATCACTTTTATACCAAAAAAGCTTAAGGCCTCAGTGGAAAGCGTTTGTTGGGCGTGCAGCTTGGCGTTATGACAAACGCTCGGGTAGCATAGCAAAAACTTCGCCACATTTCCAACAACTCTGATTGTAATCAAGCAATTATTCTCACCGTGTATTTTATGTCTTAAGATCAAATCAAATAATTTATTAGTATCAGAGTTTTACAAGGCAGTGCTACGATTGAGGATTTCTTTTAAGTAAATAAATTAGAGTTAGAAATCCCCCCTCTTCGTAACATTGATTAACGAATACTAATATGATACCTACTTATTTAACACTTAATCTAAAAAATATTTTTATATATTTTTTGTGTGTGTGTGCGTGCGTGCGTGTGCGTGTACTTGTTTGTGTTCGGGGTTTTTGGGTTATTTATATATTATAATATCGTATAATTAATTTTTACATAATTTATTAATTACATCACATCAAAATCCTCCCCCATATATTGCCTTATAGGGGGATTGCCTTAGTACCCACGTTTGGCAGGCTGGTTGTGCAACGCAGTATTTTTATTTTTTTGGAATTGTTATTAGGAAAATACTTCTGTCCATTTTCTGGTTCATTATGTCTGTGTTCCCTCTTACGACACTCACGGGATGACATGGGGTAGTTGATTAGACCTTACGCCGCCACCACACGGCAAGCATTATATGCCAAATTAAAAAAAATAACAAACATATGCAACTCTTTACCATGTATCACACTAGCGGCCTCAAGAACACCTTTCACTTAAAAAGTAGAGCACGCGAATCAAGCATACAGATTTCTACAATTATTTTTCAAGCCTTCGATAGCTCAGTTGGTAGAGCGGTGGACTGTAGTTGGTGAAGTAATTGTTATCCATAGGTCGCTGGTTCAAATCCGGCTCGAAGGAGTGATTTTTTAAGTTTTACAGATTCACCTTAAATTTATTACTTCAAAAATAAACCGAGCATGAATAATACATTATGTTTATGATGAACAATTTAATTTACTCTTGCAATAAACTTATTTTAACACAAAGAGTTTATTTCACACTCTAACCCAATTAAAATTTATTTATTATAGTTGTTAGTTGTGGTTAGTTGTAAAATTTATTTATAATAGTTGATGCCCTTATTTATTTCATTGATTATCGCATGCTTAACTAAAGTATTAATCGTTTCTGCACTTGTCTTTATCTAAACGTAATTTAGTTAAGATAGTGAATAAGCATCTTTAACCATTCCTTAAATTGACGTCTTTTTATGATTATATGCTCAGAATATGTTATGTATACTCTTTAGTTCTTACGTTTTCGGATTCGACAAACTAGGCTATTTCAGCAGCACGCCGAGTACTCAATTCAAGTACTATAATAAAAGTTATATAATTTTTGGTATATATAACACTAAAGTAAAAACGAGCTAAATGTCTACTTTACTAATTCGCTAAATCACAGTTTAATTTGTAATTATCTGACCCGACATGTCTATATTCCCCAAACCGGAATATTGGCAATTACTTTAGCACAGTTCTTGAGCCACCTGCACTCACCAGTCGATGTATGTATATAAACGCCAACACGGTAGGGGGAGATTCCTAAGTTGCAGGTGCACCATGATAGATAGAATCAAAATATTTCTGAAGTGTTTTCATTCCCTTTCACTATAGCAGAGCTCTCCTTATTAACTTTAAGATTCAATGTGCCTCCTACTGTTCGGTGATCAGTGCATTTATCTTTCATCAAATAAATATTGCTGAATAATTGTCGCTTGGTCTGAAGTTTAGCGGAGAAATGGTTAACCACAATTTCTGAATGGCAATCGTTTAATGGACTTTTACAATAAAGATGAAACGATGACATTTCTTACAAATTTTATTTTTATAATATTATAAACAATTTCCATTGTTACTTCCACGTCGCTTTAAATTAAGTTATAATTGATTATGCAACGCTATTGCGTGCCACACAAGATGCTTAAGCAACGCGTAATTTTAACTTACAGTTACCACACCTTCGATAGCTCAGTTGGTAGAGCGGTGGACTGTAGACGGAATGCAAACGGACATCCATAGGTCGCTGGTTCAAATCCGGCTCGAAGGAATACTTTTTTATAACTATTTGTTTTGCTTTTATAACGACTTTTATAACTTACATATACATTACGAGTATGTAGCATTTCTTGTAATTGCCTTACCAAGCCAGGTTTTACATAAAATAGTAATTGTATCTTAATTGAACTTCTTTATCGTCCTCACCAACAAAATATATCTATTTAATCATTATTTTAGTTAAGTTCCTTATTATAATTTCTAAGTAAAAGATTTTAATTAACGTTGCCAGTTTTAAGCAGTTATTCCCACTTCTGTACTATATTGTGACAAATGGAAATATATCTGTAAGAACTGTGGTTCATTCTGAGAGGACGGAAGCAAACTTCCAACCAAATGATACACCTGGCCCTGCACTTTGAATGTAATCATAAAACCATCCTGTACTATCTTTTCGCTCCAAATGAGGTCATTTGAAACAACTATTATAAAGCCGTATGCCAGCCATGAAGTGATCATGCTCAGGGTGGAGATTTTTTCGAATTGGACCTTTCCTAAATCGCAGCAAATTCCCACATATTCATCCTTGTACTAGAAGAGTTTACACCACTAGCATTCGATGTTCATCGGTCCCGAAACAGTATTATCACTATCGTACGCTATGTTACCATCATAAGGCAGTCCAGAAAAGTTTTTATAATTCCAATTTTGTAGACGTCTTTCAACTAGTTGTCCTTCATGATACCGTTCATATCGTAACTGTGATACTCTGTACACTTCAAGGTGTTTGCGCTGATATTTACTTGCAGCCTGCTTATGTATTTCAGGGTATTCCCGCTGATAATCAACAACAGCCTGCCTGTGTACTTTAGAATGTTTTTTCGATAATTAGCTGCATGTTTATGATGATTAGAAGGTTATTTAAGAATATTTTTTTCTTGCTTCGTTAAGTTGCAATTTTGTGACCACAAAGCTAACCTAGGCGTGCATTTCTTCTCCTTATTTTGTTGTAAATTATTTGTCAAATTAAAATTATTTTCATTTTGAACTGACTCTTGGGTAGTAAATATGATTATTATTAGTACGGAAACTCTATGTTATTATTCGTGTACAAAGAAGAAATTAAATCTGACTCACATTCAGATTCAGTAATTGTATAGACTAATGAAAGTCTTGCACAACATTAGAAATTAGTGAAGGTTGAGCAAACGTCGGAAATACAAACATCACATTACATCACGCATTAAGCGTTATTTTGAACGCTTATCAGTTTTATTATCACCATCAGCATGAGCGTAGGCATCAAAGTGACCCTTAGAAAACACATCACATGACGCATAATTTCTTAACGAATATCCATTGTGCATTCCTATGTGCCATATAACAGGTAAGAAAGCGTACGGAAAAGGCATGCGCCATCCCCCACTATTGGTACAATAGAAAGTTTAATTAAAATCCCATTGATTTTAACCAACTCCGCTCCCATTTTAATAAATAAAACAGCAACCACTTACCATCAGGTGGACCATGTATGTGGACTATGTTTGTCACCCTATCCTATAAAAAAAAATTTATATAAAACAATTTTGACATTTTAATTTCAGTTTATGTTATTAGTATTTTCTTTAATAATTTTTTTATATAAGCTTAAATTTTATAATTAATTTCGAAATAATTAATTTTACAAAAATTCATAATATTTTTTTAGTTCTTATTTATTATTAAGTAGAAAGGGTAAAGGCCTCTTCGAGTAAAAGCCTCCTCCAGAGCATCCCATATCTGTCTATCTTGTGCCTTGTTCATCAAGTTTTTCCCCACTGTAGCTATCACCTCGTCGACCCATCTATTTTTTGGCCTGCCTTTTGCACGTTTTCCAGCTGGTCCTTGCCACTCTGTCACCGATTTTAACCATCTTTGGTCTGGAATGCGTGTACTAAGCACAGCAGTATTAAGCTGCTATTTTACGCTGGTATTCTGTGACAGCATTGTTCTTCCCCGGTGGAGTCGACCCATTCGTGCTACAACCAGAATGAGTGCTAACTCTATACCAAAGCGAACTGTAGCGTGCTCGAAATATTTTTTGTATACTTAAATGCTAACCATAAAATAAAATTGTTATATATATCATTAATATAAAACTTATTTATTATTAGCTAAACAGCTTAAGCTAAACAGGTATTAGCAACCCAATAATACATACCTGTTCAACAAAATTCTTGAAACGCAAAAGCTACCGAAAAATTGGTTCGCAATTGATATTATATTACTATACAAAAAGAATATCCCACAGACGTTGGAAACTACAGGCCTATTAGCTTACTACTAAACGCTTGTGAGCTTTTTGCTTCCTGCCTAGAGCCACGCTGCACGCTGCAGCCCTTAACAAAGTATCTGCTACGCCAAATACATTTAAAGTGCTATAAATGCTGAAAGGAAAAATATAAATGCCCACAGTAGACGGTATAAACAACCTACGTGATATATATATATATATATATATATATATATATAAGAGGTTTTTTATTTCATTTAATATTTATTGACTATCATGACAGGAATAACCAAATGCCACAGTGTAGTTCTTTTTGTGCATAACAAAAATGTAGAAATTAACTGTAACATACTATAAACAATCCTACCCTAGTAAATTCACTCAATGAAGAGCAATATAGGTCAAAGAGAGTATAGGTCAATGTCTTCAACCATTTTATTAAGAATGCGTAACGTTCGCGTTAAAGGTGCTTTATCTATAAATTGGTTCGGGCGCGCGGCATGAAGAGCAGCCGCGGCCGCCGCCGTTTCCATACGTACCCGTCTGGAACACACAGCCTAATCTGCCCCAATATGTCACTATTATATATTTTTCCTCTAAACACTTTAAAAATATATAAGGCTAATGCGAGGTCTCACCTTACCCTCAACTCGTTGTAGCCAACCATACCCAGAATAAATAAAGTTGGGTACATTAGTTCTAGTTGCTTTAGTTATTGATGGACATTAATTTTCTAAGTGAGATATTGTAATTTAGAGCCATTATAACAAATTGCATCGAATAAGTGAAATCCATCCCTCATAAGATGCATTACAGTACCCGCTTTTGTTTTGCCACGGCGAGGATACTCCATTTCTATAACCACTTAAAAATGGTCTCTGATAGAAAATTATAGCGTAAAAGACCAATTAAAAATCCCATTAGAACTACTTTCTTCTACTCGGACGAAGTCGCAGGCAAAAGCTAGTTTATTATATATCAATAATGCTCCAAAATAATGCTGATGGATTTCGTATAGTGAGTGTAGAGAACCGGAGATCCCTTTTACTGAAACTGAAAACGAGGCATTCCATCCTAGTCCTCAGGAGTAACAATGCAACTGCATTTCGATTCTTAATTGAGGATAAATGTAGATGTCTACGAGCCACATCATTTACTTACCATCAGATAGAATGTGTGTTCGTTTGTCACCTTTATTGTAAAAGCTGTTGTCTTTGTGAATGTAACTGCGGTGATAATGCTCAGACGCACACCATCACTTGTTCATATCTCTCTTGCTTTTATGCTGTTTGATACTCATGGACATAATCATTATATTAACAAATTAAAAGTAATTAATCTGTGATGAAATAAATAAAACAATTTAAAAAATTATATAAAAAACGTAAGAGTGGTGGATCTAAAGCAAAACAGTCACGGAAATCAGCCATCCGCTACTGAGTTCTTTTCGGTAAAACTCCACACTGATAGTAGCCTAGTTTAAATTACACTTAAACAAATTTAAATTCAAATCGTTTATGGCGAATATAGGTTGATACAGAAGGTATTGCCATAGTTTATCACTTAGAGAACAAACACTTAGTACCTACAGCTATATTCCGCCATTTGGGATGCAATATTCATCACATTTTATTACTTTTATATTAAATTATTTAAACATGTTTTAGTTATAATTGGAGTTTTAATTGAAGTTCATAATCAAAATTAATGGAGATAAGTCAATTTAGATAATATTATATAAGTCAAGTAAATTTAGTTATATGATAATGAGTCATGTATTAATCAATTATTGAATTTCTTATTTATTTTCGAGGATTCTTTCACACTGTAGTATGCTCTATTAACAAGAAATTGCTTCAATAGTATTTTAAAATTATTTATGTTGGAACATCTCATGCACATTTAATGGACTGTATTTATAATAACGTACGTTCCGTTTTATATAAGAGAATTATACACGAACATATTTAAAAAATATAAATGTAAACTGATTTGAAAGAGGGATTTAACTTCAAATACCAACGTTACCAGCACGCAATAGTCGCCATATAAAAATGTGTCCATAGACCACAGTCTGGTAAAGAGAGCAGTTTAAATTGCAAGGTTACTGGCCCTGTTCTGCTAAACCTACCATCAGCGTTGAATTTGACCATTTATCACAGTAACTACAGAATATAGATTTAAAATAAGGGTAACAAACGAGCATATGCCACCTGATGGTAAGTGGATGTTGTGACGCTTAGACGTCTACATCTATCCTCTGGACGTGGACTTAGTCCAAGTCCATAAAATGAAAGAAATTAAGTATTCTGTAATTGTTTTTACTTGAAACGAGGTATTCCATCTTAGTTTTCAGGGGTGACAGCGCATCCGCATTTTGATTCTTAATCAAAGATAAACATTTATTTATTTATTACAAAAACAGTAACAGCACCATAACAGTACAAGACCAAGACAATGCTGTACAAAAAAAAAACAAACAAAAACTGATCATTATAACTACTGACGTAAAAATATATACTATTATAATTAAGAAAAATAATTATTGAAAATAAATCTCACAGACCCTTCTGTGACTTCGACCTTGCCAGGCTGCAATGATAAATGTCCGTTTCTTTGGAAATAATATTCAATAATTTCAAAGCACGTGACATAGGCGCAAACCTGAGCAGATTTGTCCTCGCATACGGCACCTTAAAGGTGGGATGTGGGCGATGCCTAGCCACCGCCTTGTCAGGCACAGACAGCTGCAACGCCTCCAGCACCTCAGGATGGTGTATCTGGCCACGCAGGACTCGCCACACGTACACTTGCGGAGCGAGACGTCACGCCACACAACAAGCATAGATATCTCTAAGCCACAGCTTCCTGATAAGCGTAGTGATTAAGGCAAATCCTCCATACAACAAAAAAGGCCCACATGCAGCTGTGGACTTTTGCTGATAAAATAACATAGCAATAGCAGCGAATGAATTAAAAACAAACAACGTATGAAAAAAAGTAATATTTTTAAAAAAACTCCTTCGAGCCGGATTTGAACCAGCGACCTATGGATGCCAGCTAATCTCCGTCTACAGTCCACCGCTCTACCAACTGAGCTATCGAAGGCTTGACGTTTATTCTCAACAAATTGTAATGTTTAAGGCAGTTTGGTCATATACGTGTTACACAGATGCAATACGCTATCGCATACGTCCGCATAGTGAAAGTAACAAAATGTCACCAAAGATTTAATTACTTAAAAGTGATTTAAAGCGACTTTTAATTCACTTTTAAGTAATTACAATATTAATATTATTAAAATCCGCGTCTGCTGGATGTAAATGTGCCATTTTTCTGATTCCCTCGTTACTTTAGTGATCGTACAACTGCTGTGATATGATGTGTTCTCAGGTTCTAGGCTCGGTTGGGCCAAAACTAATTATTGCGTTTTTCCGTCAAGAAATTGCCTATACCAGACATAAAAATCTTAGTATTAAGCCGGAGTAATGAAATTGGTTGTGTTCCACCCCGCGCTTCGAATAGTACAAAAAGGCGTTGGTCCTCCCCCTATTTTTTCCCTGGTCGAATCGGTTGCCGTACCATCGCACTGTGAGAGTAAGTGAATAAAGAGTGCACTTGTGTTGTGCATACACTCGCACACTATAATCCTAACCTACGCAGATACGATACCGATAAGCGATAAGTCTCCGTAGAGACTGTGCGTCGTTATCGTAGATCCATCTGAAGGACATCATTGGCTTTTTCAAGAACACATCAATAGACATATATTTCTTGAAGAGTATTTTATACCAGAACCAGAGCCACAACCCTCGCAGTAGTCACCATGCTACCCATCACAGCTCGTGGTCGACAGAGCCTTGTCTGTCAGAGAGATGGCTGGCTGAGGCTTTCATTTTTAATATAACTTTGTTCCATGTGCTCTTTTGTCACTTTGCAAGAAAATTGTCACCCCGTAAGTGCCGTAATAGACTGTTTCCGTACTGATGATGTCACTTTCACGTATTGAAACTGAAACGTAATTATGTGTTTCGTAGGTATGTGTAGAAAGTCGGAGACCCCTTTTCCTGGTAACAAGGCGTTATATCTTAGTACTCAGAGGTACCGCTTGCGCAAGGTTTACCTTTGTACATAAACAAGAATAAGAAGAATTGCCGGAGACATAGTTTCGAGACATCTGGTATTGTGATCGCCAATCCTTCTGCTAAACGTGGCGATTAAGGCGAATCCCTTCAACAGGAACCGCCCACACCCAGTATTAGACTTTTGCTGATAAAAATAGCATAGCGATAGCAGCGAATGAAATAAAATAAAAACAAACAACGTATAAAAACAAAGCATTGAAAATAAAAATAAACTCCTTCGAGCCGGATTTGAACCAGCGACCTATGGATGTCAGCTAATAACCATCTACAGTCCACCGCTCTACCAACTGAGCTATCGAAGGCTTGACGTTAATTCTCAATAAATAGTAATGTTTAAGGCACTGTGGTCATATACGTGTTACGCAGATGCAATACGCTATCGTATACGTCAGTACAATAGTGAAAGTAATAAAATGGCACCGAAGTAAAGCGACTTTTAATTCACTTGTTAATTTTATCATCATCCATAACTGCCGGATGTAAATATATCTTTTTTTTTTGATGATCATGATATGATCCCACGTTCCAAACCTGGGTCGGGCTAAAATTAGTTATTGGGTTTTTCTTTCAAGTAATTTCCAGTACCAGCCTAGAGTCAGGAAGTGTGCGATGTTTCACCTCCGTGCCTCAGAGAGCTAGCAAAACCGTTGCTCTCGAGTCTGATCTCTTTCCGCTTGTGTCGAGTTGCCCTCCTATCGGTCGATCTAATGAGGGAATAGTGAGGGTACCCGTACATGTGCACACACTCGTGCACTATAATTCTGATCTGTGCTAAATATATAGCCCCCATCACCAGTTCGTGATCCTCAAGGCCTCGAATGTCAGTTATCAGGGTGCTTTCTTTTTAAATATACATAGGTACAATTCAGTGTCGAGCCAAGCTACAACTATATCATGCTCGCAGCTCGAATGGGTTGGCTCGACCGGGAAAAGACCACACTCTCGCAGAATACCAGCGTAAAATAGCAGGTTAATGCTGCTGTGTTTCGTATGGTGAGTGTAGAAAACCGGAGACCCCTCTTACTAGTTACAAGTAATTCCACCTTAGTCCGAGAGGCGACAACGTATCTAGATTTTTTACGTGTTCAACGTATCTAGTTACGAGTATTTTTGTCTTTAAATATTCAATTTTTTTTTCATTTTGTTTTTTTTTAATCAATTGTTAATTATTCATTTTTAGTTGTTTTACATTTTACCATTTTCAATAATTTATTTATCTATTCTATTTGACATACCATAGCAGTATGGTTCCGAGTTGCCTCATGGCAACATGCATTTATATATTCAGTCGGACTATAGTAAGCTCCTATGTGAAGAAGTTGTGTTGATTTTATTACTTCCTTCAACTGTCCACTTTCGATCATAGCAATCTCTTCTTTAAGAAGAATTTGCTATTATTACATGAACGATCAAAACGCTCAAGACTTCGTTTATTTATTGCATAATCTACATGCCATCGATAGCGCAATTGGTGGAGCGGTGGACTGTAGATGTAAAATTATTGTTATCCACAGGTCGAAATAGCAATGTTTCAAATCTGGCTACGCGGAGATAACTATTTATATACTAAGCAATCAAATTTCTTACAATTTAATACTCTAAAGTTTATATATGTAATACTTTAAGTGGAGTAAGGTTTAAAATTACATCATGTTAGCTGACCCTTAAAAGTGTGATGAATTAGTAATAAAAATTTTAATTTCTTAATGTACTATGAACATAATTGACTTACCGCGGTTGTATTATTTTAAGTAAAAGGACTAAATCACCCACTTAGGGTGAATAAAGGAGATGGGGAATAATCTAGGAATAAATTAGCTTTTTGCCTATATATCTACCTCAACTGCTCGTGTTAAACCCTGCTGACTTCTTTACAAGACTGGCGTTTAGCTCATGACGAAAACCACAAACTGTAATATGGAGGGTATTACCGGTACGCGAGCATCGGCGCAATTATAAGTTCGTATGAGTTACTCTCACATAAAATGCATACCTGTTGGCATATTATTCGACAGGCCTATGTATAATATTACCGTGCCTATGTCCACTTGTGGCCTTTGATTTGTCCGTGTTTACGATTATGATGTGCATAAAAATAATTATTTGTATTAAATAATATTATTATAATTAACCATTGTTATAGATGTCCATACAGCAAGTTATCAACATCCAGTTACGCAACGTAATCTAAATTAAACAGGCTGTGAGTAATTCCCTCTTAGTCATCAGAGGTGAGCATGCTTCTGGAGCCTTCTTTGTGTGAAGTTACTGCAGTCCATAGATAACATCATTGTTAAGACCGAACTTTTTAAGTCATAATTTATAATAATTTACAATTTACGTACGTTGGTTTGTTACTTCTTTTTTAATTATCTACCCTTCATTAAGAATCAAAATAAACTCCCCCTATAGTAGATTTCTCTTGGATCGTAAAAGCGGTACACAAATTGCACAAGGACAAATATTCATACTAATTATTATAATTCACGGCACTAATTCAAAAACTACGTGTTACCTATACAAACTATGATATCGAGACGTCGAACACCTCAGTACCCCCCGAGACCATGGGTGTTAATATAGGATAGTTCATTTTTAAGTAAATTATTGTAAATGATGCATGATCTCAGATATCATGCGTTCACTACACAGCTTTGGTAAAAAGTATATAGTACCCTCCAGAGAAGACTGGCTGAATGGCTAGGTTATCTGTGAGGTCGGTAGTCTCATATGGTATACCGATGGGTCTAAAATGGGCCTCGACGTAGGCCTTGAAATTTACGGGGAACGCCCCAAAATCTTATTGTTTAGTACTAAATCCTGTATATGGTACCAAGCACTAAGTACACAAGACTGGCGTTTGACTCATGACGAAACCCACAAACTCTAGGAATGGAGAGCAGTGTAACCGGTACGCGGGTACCGGCTCAGTTACCGCTTACTAATCCTACAGCGTAATAAGTTCGTATGGGCTACTCTATATATATGTAGGTATGATTATTATATGCACATTAATATATCCATTTTAGTTAAGATTTTCTATTTGACTCGTGGTTGACTAGTAGAGATTTTGTTTTATAAAATAAGGATGTCCACGAGCACACATTTCACCTGATGTTAAGTGGATACTGTGACCCATAGACACCATCAATTATCCTCGATTAAGAATCAAAATAAACTCCCCCCATAGTAGGGTTTCTCTTGAATCGTAAGAGCGGTTTACATACGCAATTTGCACAAGGACGAATATCCACACAAACTAACTCTTGTTTCGTGCGGGATAAAATTAAACCGATAAACCGGTATTTCATATTTCGTATATCAGCGTATTAATCTACAAATGCAGAGATGAATGCTTATACAGATCTCATAAACCCATACTCCGTATTGCCAGAATTGCACACTGTAGTTTAAATCAGATGCAATAGATTTAAAGTTTTTATTTGAAAATAATAAAACTTTAAATAATAACTACATATTTAGGCTATTTTTTAAAGTTCTATTATTTTCAAACAAAAACTTTTAAAAAATAGCCTAAATAGCAAAATACATGTTTACACATTATATTTTATGAATTGAGTGATAAAACAAATATGTATATTCACATAAAAACATGTGAACAACTATGCAGTAACACTTGACGAATAATAATATTATTAATTTTTAATTAATGTTAATAATTTAAATAGCCGTGGCAGTCCAGTGGATAATCGTTCGTCGTAAAATTTAACAGTACGCGAGCAACCCGGGTTCGATTCTCACCGGCACTAATTCAATTGCAATTTTAAACGCTGATTTATAGCGTGCTCGATGATGAATAAGAACATCGTGAAAAAACTCGCATGTCTAAAGAAAATATTTCGAGAACATGTGAAGTTCGCCATTGGAGCGTGGTAGCGGTTATTGCTTCAAAACCCTCCCAGAAATTAGATGGGATCTGTATCTGTGGGACGTTTAAGTATCCGTTTTTATTTGTTTTTTAACAAAATAAGTGTGACAAACTAGCACACGGTTCACCTGATTTTAAAGAGACGAGGTCGGTCATAGACATTTACATTTATTCTCAGTTAAGAAACAAAATGCAGATGCGTTGTCACCCCTGAGAATAACATAGAATGCCTCGGTTCCAGTAAAAAGGGTTTTCGGTTCTCTACACTCACCATATGAAACACAGCATCATTGAGGCTACTATTTTACACTGGTGTTCTGCGAGAGCGTGGTTCTTTCTCCGGTCGAGCTGACACATTCGTGCCACATGCATAAAACTGTAGTGTCGCTCCACCACGTACTCGTATACGCTTTAGTTATATAAATCGATTTGTGTAAATATTAAAATGTAAAAGGTAACTCCTTCGAGCCGGATTTGAACCAGCGACCTATGGATGACAATTTGTTTTCCATCTACAGTCCACCGCTCTACCAACTGAGCTATCGAAGGTATGATAGCGGTCAGTTAAAATAAGTATTACTTATTTTTATTTATATGTATATAGAAGTGGTGGCAAGCGAGCATGCGGTTCACCTCATGGTAAGTGACTACCTTCGCCAATGAACAACCTCAACACTACGGCAATTGCAAATGTGTTACCGGATAGGTCTTCAGCTTTACTCGTGGTTGACGTGAAGAGATTTTGTTTTATAAAATAAGGGTGTCCATAAGCACACAGTTCACCTGATGTTAAGTGGATACCGTGGCCCATAGACACCATCATCTATCCTCCATTAAGAATAAAAATAAACTCCCCCCATAGTAGGGTTTCTGTTGAATCGTATGAGGGGCTTACACACGTAATTTGCACAAGGGCAAATGTCCATACCCGGAACAACTATTTCTTAGCCATACAAACATTTGTCTCGTGCGGGATTTAATTAAGCCGATAAACCGGTATTTCATATTTCATTTAGAAGCGTATTAATCTACAAAAGCAGAGACGAATGTTTATACAGTTCTCATAAAGGCATATTCGGTATTGCTAGTATTGCGCACTGTAATTTAAGTCAGATGCAATAGATCTAAAGTTTATATTTGAAAATTAAATAAAACTTTAAATAATAACTATTTAGGTTATTTTTTAAAGTATTATTATTTTCAAACAAAAACTTTAAAAATAACCTAAATAACAAAATATATGTTAACATAAATATTGTATGAATTGAGTGGTAAATAAAATATGAACAACTATGTCGTGACACTAATAATAATATTGTTACTAGTATAATTATATTATACTAGTAATAATATTATTATTCGACGAGAATAATAATATAATTAATTTTTAATTAATATTAATAATTTAAATAGCCGTGGTAGTCCAGTGGCTAATCGTTCGTCGTAAATTTAATGGTATGCGAGGTACCGGGATTCGATTCTCACCAACACCAATTAAATTGCAGTTTTAAATGCTGATTTACAGCGTGCTCGATGGAGAATCAGAACATTGTGAAAAAACTCACATATTTCAATAAAATATTTCGAGAACATGTGATGTGATGTGATGTGAACATTGCATGTTCGCCATTGGAGCGGGGTAGTGGTAATTGGTCCAAATCCTTCCTAGAAGTGAGATGAGATCTGTATCTGTAGGAAGTTTTTACTGTGTTTTCTTAATGGTGACAAACGAGCACACAATCCACCTGATTGTAAGTATATGCTGGTGGTCATAGACATCTACATTTATTCTCAATGAAGAATCAAAATGCAGATGCGTTGTCACCCCTTAGTTTAACATGGAATGCCTCGGTTCCAGTAAAAAGGATTTTCGGTTCTTTACATTATACTACACCATACGAAACACAGCAGCATTGAGCTACTACGTAGGACACTCAATAAGTTTTGAAATATACAAAAAGTATTCTAAATACTATTAATACTTATTTTACATCTTTTCAAAATATTCTCCATCATGCTCTATACAAAGTTCCACTCGCCTGAACCAACTCTGAAAACACTTTTGCCAGTCTTGATCTGGCAGGTCGGAAATCGCGTCTTCGTAGGCAGCCACGGCTTCTTCGGCGCTTGAAAAAAACTTGCCTTTTATATATTCTTTGACTCTTGGGAACAAAAAGAAATCACAATGAGCTAAGTCAGGGCTGTAGGTTGGGTGACTTAGAGTTTCAACACCAGATACCTCAATAAATCCTATTGTTCTAAGTGAGTTATGTGAAGAGGCGTTATCGTGTATCAGCATGATTCCCCGAAGCCCGGTCTTTCGTCTTCACTGCCGCACAGCTTGAAAAGCTTTAGGTAATGCAACAGTATTATACCATTCAGGGTTGACTGACCTACAAATTTCCAGCATTGACGTCGACAAATGTCTGCTCCGCGTAAAAAAACTAGCCACCATTTTTTTGCCGACGTTGCGTGGTCTTTGCAGTTTTGTCGGTAACTGTCCTTCTGAGTAGACCCATACCGATTATTGCCTTTATTTTACAGATCATATTGATAGATCTGTCTCGTCACCAGTAACGATTTCTGAAACACGCCTAGATGCCCCGTTTTCAAAACGTAGTCTCATTTCATGGCACTAATCCACACGAGTATGTTTTTCGATTTCGGAGAGCAAACGAGGGATCCATCGACAACAAAACTTCCTCACTCCAAGATGTTGATGTAGGATGGTATGAATGTTCCCCGAACTAATGCCTACAATCTTTTCGATGTCCGTGTATGTGATCCGTGGGTCTTCGCGCACCAACATTTAGTAGTCCATACATTTTCTGCCGTTACTGCTGTTTGCGGGGTCCAGGTTCTTTGGTCATCTTTAAGGTTAATTTTACCCCTTTTGAATTCAGCAAACCACCTAAAAATTATTGCGCGTGATGGAGCTGAGTCCCGTAATGCTGATTGTAACCGTTATAAACTTAATTGTTCGGTTAAACCAAATTTAAAATTATAAAAGATCATAGCGCGCAAATGTTCAAAGGTTAAGATCCATCGTTTTAAATAAAAAGCGCGGGAAGCGTTGCAGGAAAATTTATAGAACTTTGTTTTTTTTATATGGAGCAATTGGCTTATGGAGTTCTATTTTTAAATAAATTTGCTTTTTAGAAACATAATAACACGGGTGCGTTCCATTTTTAAATTTCGAACATCTCAAAACATATTGAGTAACCTACGTATTTTACGCTGGTGTTCTGCGAGAGCGTGGTTCTTACCCGGTCGAGCTGACACATTTGCTGCAGCGTCGTGTCGTTTAGTTATATAAATTGATTTAATATATGTAAATATTAAAAAAATTAAAAGATAACTTCCTTCGAGCCGGATTTGAACCAGCGACCTATGGATGACAATTTGTTTTCCATCTACAGTCCACCGCTCTACCAACTGAGCTATCGAAGGTACGATAGCGGGTAGTTAAAGTACGCATTAGTTGTAAGAATATTTTGCGACACGAGCAAGAGAGCGTTGCAAATTGAATTAAATCAAAATGTATCTTAAAATAATGACATGAAATATTATTTTACTTTCTTAATACAATATGACATGATTGAGTGACGCTGCATAGTAACTTTGCAGGACAAATGGATCCGTTTAGGAATACTAGTGTGGGTCGACTTGGGAAAAGGACTTAACTCTAACATTACCCATTTCTTTTAAATTTAGTTTTAAAATAATTAGTTAAGATCATGGAACCTTACCTTTAATAGTAATTTGTTTTTATTGAAATTTGAAGTATAAATATAACAACTGTAGTTATTGGTCTACCTTACCTATGACATTGCCGTTTTGCAGTTCTGGTCAGTTCAAATCAAAATAATTTTTGTTTAGATAAGAATTCTAATTTCAAATTAATTTTTGTTTTAAAAATATGGAATTCTTTTTTTTATAATTATTCACTTGCTTATTAATTAACGTAATGTCTTCATTGCAATTGAATATTTTTCGCATATCATGGATACGTAAAAATTCGAGTAATTACGGAATATGAGTACCGTCGTGGCAGCTATGCCGCACAAATGGCACGCATCGTCAACGACATTTACTTAGTGAATTCTACAAAGGAACGCTATGAAACGAACGCACCATCTTTTATTGGTTTGCCCGCTTCCGTTCTGGAAATTCCGACCTAAAAAATTAACCCCGTGGTCTACCGAAAACTTTGGCCGACAACGACGAACTAAAGGCTATTTTGGAAGCTGATGATACTCAGTCTACGGCTGAATTAACATCAGCTTACGAAGATAGCATCAAAACAATATTGGTTCATTTTGCGTCAAATAGGCAAGGTAAAAAAGCTTGACAAATAAGTGCCCCAAGAACTCGCTGTGCAAGGCACACAAATGCATTTTGAACCGCATTGCAGAATACATTCGATCGCATACCTGTGACGAAAAATAGATTCTGTTTGACAATCGCAAGCGCTCAGCAGTTTGGTTGGTCCCTTCAGCGCCTAAACAATGCCCTAAACGAAAACTTGACCCTAGAAAAGCTATGGTCACTGTTTAGTGGTCAAGAGCCGGTGTAATTACACCGCTTCTTACCAAATGGGATGAGCATTACTGCAAATGTGTACTGCGAAGAACTGAACACAACGACGGAGAAGTTCGCAGGTCTCCAAGCACCTCGGCGACCTCATTCTGCACAACATAACTGGTGTTGCAAGCTCTCCGTCATCCTCCGTACTCACCAGACTTTGCGCCTTCAAACTTCTACATTTTCCAAAATATGTATAACTATTTGATGCGAAAAATATTCAAAATACGAGAAGCAGTACAAAATGCCTTTAAAGAATTTGTTACCTCCCGTCCAGCTGATTTCTTCAAGAAGAGTATCAATTAATTGCCACTTCGTTGGCATGATGCATCGATTGTATGGATGTACTATAACTTTGATTACTAAATACAAAAAACATAGAAAAAAATTACATTAACTTATTTCATAAAAACAGCATAAGTAAAGGTCTAACATAAAAACAATACTGCTAAAAATACAATTTTTTTGTGTGTTCATTTACTATTTTTGTGTTTATTTATTTATTTTCGTATATTCAAATTGTAATAAGTATAGCATACTTAATTCATAATAAGTAAACATAACTTTTTTAAAACTAATGTTTTCACCACAAAACATGATGAGTGATTTCCTTTTCCAGCATGCTTTTGACGTACAAAGTCAAATTTATTAAATCTACGTATAATATTACGTTATACATTTGTATATTGTTGCCTGCGTTGAGGGTTTGTGTCAGTTTCTTTCATTTCATTGTATTAATAGCGTTTTGGCGCCGTATGAGGTTTTTATAAAAATTTCGGAATCTACCACAATTATTGAGCACAGCCAAGTTTGAACGATGGAAAATAACGCAAAGCTCCTAAAGTTAGCGATTCATCATACATTCATTGCTAAACAGCTAAACATATAAACCCCCCCCCCCCACCTGTACCGGGTCGTCACATTTGTTATGCTTGACCGGCGGTAACGTAAGTTTTTTTATTACTGTTATCATGAAGATAATGCTGCCCACCTCCTGTTTCAATTTACCTCAATCAACTCTTACGGTATCCATGGAATGATATGGGGTAGTCCATGGTAGATATGTAGTTATATATTATTTATAGTAGAGTAAATAGGTGTGAAAATATAATCAAAACAATGTGTGATGTTATACATCACATATAGTTTTACAGTTACTCAAAAAAAATCAGAAATTTATCGCGTTTAAAAATTTCCTTCGAGCCGGATTTGAACCAGCGACCTATGGATAACAATTATTATTACATACCAGCTACAGTCCACCGCTCTACCAACTGAGCTATCGAAAGCACGTGAATACGAATCAAATGGAAAGTTATAATCAGTTGACAGTGTTATCATTTGCGCAAACCGTATGAAAATATTTGATACGATTTAGTTATTAATTAGATAACTTTAGTTAATAATTGAAACTAACAAATTTGTTGTAGCCATACTGTAGCTATATTATGGTTGTAGAGCGAATGGTACGGCTCGACCAGAGAAGAACCATGCTCTTGCAGAACATCAGCGTAAAATAGCAGCTTTATGCTGCTGTGTATCTGCATTTTGATACTTTATCGAGGTTAGATTTAGATGTCTATAGGCCACAGCATCCAATTACCATCTGGTGGACTGTGTGCTCTATTATTAAAAACAATTATCATATTACAACATTTTTAATTGCGATTACACACTGCTCATTACTGTTTCGTTCTGAAGTATACACTAATCACTTATCACTACAAGAATCAATTTTTTACTTATTACGCAACAACCAAGGCACTGACTTATTCACAATTGCCTTTTACTTCGAATCCGTTTCAACAAAATAAGAAGGAAATTGTCTGACATGTTATATAGACATGTTTCTTACCAACATTGTTCATAGCTTTATGTGCAAATTAACGGCTACGCCAGGTTGGAATCGGAATAATTGCAATGTAAAACCTCAGTCGCTTTACATGTTCCGCCTATCGCCTTGTTGTGGCAGCGAAAGAGAATCCGCCACCTCATATTGTCATAGAAAATATCCAACCTATTTGACAATTTATGGGGGAGGCCTATGCGGACTTTTGATAGGCTGTAATAATAATGATGATGATTTCTACGCATAATCACCTCATTAAAAATAAAAAAGTGGCAGCCTAGGAGGAGGGCTCATCTCGCCATCGTCATTACTGAGCACAGGCCACAGACAATTTTTGGTCAAAAAAGTTTTCGCTGCGCTGACCCCAACACGGAATGACCTCAACTGGGGAACCAGATATGCAGGTTTCCTCGCGATGTTTTCCTCACGAACGTGGTAAATTTAAATTGCAAAAAACTTCCAATTTTTCTGACATCTAGGTTTCCCCACGAAGTTATTGTTCACCACTTCACCGGACACGCGATAAGTCAGCACGTAAAAACAACAGATTTATTTGTCCTCGAGGGAATTGTACACGTTTTGCTCCCGTGCCATGATTAAATTGCACGGCCTGCTACACGGCTCTCGTATTTATTTAAATAAAATTCATAAAAACTGAAACAAAGCCTTCGCACGATTGCTGACTACATCTAACTAATAATTAGACATCCAACGATCCCACGAACTATTCCATCAAATAAAGTTTAAAATGTCATAATGCACTTAATTTTCAATTATTTATGTCAGATAACAAATAAAGTTGGTGAAATTGAACCTATGCCAATATATTCAACTAAATCGCTTTTCTCTTAATCACAGTTTTCATATTTTATGGTTATATATACACGTAACTTACAGAATCATAATAGAAAATTAACATCTAAAGGAAAGAAAATACTTAACCTTCTTTTTTTTAAGTTCCGTAATCTGATAAAAATTATAGCTTATAAGTTGCCCCGGGTTACTAAATACTTACATACAAAATTTCATAGAAATTAGTTGTTTTCGCGTGAATCGTGAATACACAGACAGGCAGATAGAAAGACAGGTAGACAAAAATTCTAAAAACCACTAACCTGGCTTCAGAACCCTTTACCCTAGTGCCTGGACAAGAATATATTAGAATTACAGACACGACTTTTCTACAGATTTATTATGTATAGACTACCTGTTTGCAATAAAGGTATGTATAGACGTCAACATTTACCTGACATATTGATGACAATCACACGAAAAGGGCACCTTTCAAAGATCAAACACAAAGATGTTTCAGGGGTGGCCCAACACTTAACTTAAGGTCAAACTGACATTTCGTACAACATTTACGTCAATAGCGATTCATACCGGCGGCACGTCATAAGAAAATGAATGTCACGCAAGAGAGATACTAGCGAGGGTAAAGTTAGTGAAAACACATCGACAAGGCATTTTCATGCTATAAAGTAACCTATAACGAAGTTATTAGAATCTTACTAACCGGTTTCCGCTATTCTATAGCTTGCGCTAAGCTATATTTTGCGTGTAAGCAGGAATATTAATATTACATGAACGTTTAAGAACAGATTAAGTTATCTTTTTAAATCAAAATATTCAAAATATTAATTTTATCAAAATCATTAATATTATTTAAATTAAATCAAATATAAATCAAAACAATGCCACGTAATTTATTGTAACAAGCAGATTCATAAGAAATGGGAGACTGGTACTCGTATGAGGCATCCCATATTAATCTACAGGTGTGGCAAAGCATTCTACATTTCGATTTTGAACCCAGGATGTATATGTAGGTGTCTGTTATAGGCCACAGCAATCATTCACCATCGGGTGAACTGTGTTCTCGTCAGTCAACTTTACTAACAAATTCTGGGTAAAATTTATCGATACAAAGAAGATATCACTAGCAAAATAGTAAATTACAGACACGTGAACCGATAGCGTTTTGTCTTCTTCATCTTGATATTAATAATAAACTTCTGAAAACACCTTAAAAAATAAATTTTAATCTGCTTAATTGCGTCTAAATAAATTTAAATACTTGTAGTGTTGAATGTTGCCTATTGCGTACCAGAAAGATATAAGATTTTTTTGCTATGTCTTTGCGATGGCTATAAAACCCTCTATTATATATGCCACCTAGAAATATTCTAAGCAATCGAAGTCGCAGACAAAAGTTAGACAATCTACAAATAATTTGAAAGTAAAATGTAGTATTTCTTTAAATTACTTAAACAAATCCTTTTAAAATGTATCAGTCAAAAATACTTGCGCTAATTTACGATGGTGCGTAATTAAGTCAATCTCCCATTAAATCCCCCTTTCTTAGCGACTCGTCTCTCGTCTCGAGGCGCATAAAACGCGCGAAAACCTAATGCCATTTCACGCCGGAGTAAACCTTTCTCTCGGAGTTAACGTCTATTTAAACTCGGCTTAAATTAATCGATCGAGAAGGCCCTTAATTATGGCTTTATCTTAGGAGCAATGAGGATCGAAGTGAACGGATTTAACCCAAGCCCGAATCTAACACAAGCAAACTTTTCAGTTCAGCTGTCTTATACGGTTCGTAGACTGAATAACGTTCATTAGTAACTTTGCTTAATTTAATTGGTCTGCTTTGAGAATTTTTCACACAAAAATTAGTACAGCCTTATCCGCCATAACACCACAACTTTTTCTGGTATCGAAGAATTCCATCTTAGTCCTTAGGCGTGACATTTTGCATTTTAATGCGTATCTTAATCGATGATTAATGATCTACTTACCGTCAGGTGGACTATGCTTTTTTATCTGCACTTCAATATAAGAAAAAAGCTTTTTTTATTAATCTAGACTGAACATAAACATAATGATTAGTCTGATCTATCTTGAGGTGATTACTCCACAACCACAGAAACACAAAGGTAAACATAAGTACCGGAAAATTACAGATACATCTTAACTTAAAATACGTAATGTTTATATTTGAAATTCCATTGAATGTTGTTAATATAAAAATAGAAGGCTTATTGAATTACTTCGGTATTAGCGTGATCCAGCTGACTATTTGTCATAGGCGGTTTTACTTTTAAATAATATTACTTTAAAGATAAATTGTCATTTTCTAATTATAATAATGTCCTCCAGACCGAATTTCGGTCGGAGTTCTATTCGACGCAAGAGATAGCTGTCCGGGATTAAAATGTCCTCCAGACCGCTTTCAATCACGGCGGCCAGTCTCAAAGGAGACAAGCCATCTTTGCAGAACTGGATTACAGTGCCCAAGCACAGGTGCACTCTCTATTCCCTCAATTTTATATTTTGATTAGACGGTAATCCAAAATATACCAAATTATATTTTGGATATAATTATGTTAGAAAATAGTAAGAGTAAATTATGACATAGAGAAAAAAGTTAAGAGCATCGTACAGAAGGTGTCAAATGAAAGCTTCTTTTATGTTATTGTGGTTTTAATTTTTAAATTACCCCAAAAAACAAATGCCCTTCCTCTTTGCCCTTTGATTAATACAAAAAATGTCATGAATATTATTGTAAAATATACAGATAGAGTATAGTAGGGAAATATACCGTAACATACGCGCCGTGTACATATATCTTTATTCTGTGATGTTATCGTCGTTTCTTTTACAGCTTCATCTGACTCAGAAAGGCAATGACGATGAGGATGATGATGATGATGGTTTATGATTTAGTATTGTTACCAATCATCATGTCGCCTCTGTGGTGGATTTTGAGCCATCTAACGGCTGTCCGAATGGGGAGTATGTACCCTGCCTCTGACTCGTGTCGGTCGATGACACCGTGTACAGTTAACGTCGCCTTTAATTATTAAAATTTTATTTTTAAAAATTGATTACACGAAACACTAGCTGCGGTAGTAAAACTTATTTTCAGTCTATTTTCAAAGCAATCATATAGTTCTAATATTACTTTTTGAGACTTACAATTTTATGTCGTGAAATAGGTATGCGTGTTCTATAATTTCGAGAAAAAAGCGAGGAAATCTCCTGTACAACTTCAGCAATTAAGACGACCCCATCAAATTGTTGAAGGAAGGTTTGTCTTTTCGAATTAGCGTTAAACCGCTAACGTTGTGTCGCCGCCATATTAATATTCATAATCGAGTCTCCTCGCGCGTGTTATTTTAGAACGTGCAGCGAAGGAACTCTTGATATTAATCCATTTTGACTTGACAAATTTCATTCATTTAAGAAAACAATTACGATCTCAACATATATCGATTATTTAAACGAGTAAAACAGACGCAAAACGCATGTTTTAAAATTTTTATTATTTTTACATAGAGATTATAGATTTAAAAAAAAGTTCAAATTAACACCTACAAGTTGGCATTTAATTTTTATACGTGCTAGAGCCATGCTGCAGTTATATTAGTAGTATAGTTGTAGCACGAATGGGTCGACTTGACCGGGGAAGAACCACGCTCTCACAGAACACCAGCATAAAATAGCAGCTTAATGCTGCTGTGTTTCGTATGGTAAGTGTAGAGAACTGGAGACCATTTTTACTGTAAGCGAGGCATTCGATCTTAGACCTCACGCATGTACATTTAGATTTGTAATCGAGAATAGATATAGGTGTCAATGGGCCACAGCAACCACTTACCATCAGGTGGACTGTGTGCTCGTTTTTCACCCTAAACTAAAAACCTATAACCTAAAAAATATTTAAAAGGTTACTAGTCCTATGCATAATATCTTACCTTTTCATTCCCATTTCTAATTTATAAAATGACAAAGAATAGATATTATACTAATTACAATACGAGTAGTAAGAGAGCAAAAATCAACTAAGTGGTATGTTGCACAAAATACGAGCTTCGGTTAGATTCGATTATGACTTTCATAATGCATCTCATGTCTGAACAGGCATTTACAAAGATTATAATTTCAATAGAAAATTTTTTAGCAATTATTTTTTGAATTAACCATAAAAGTAAAATAGCCACGTCGGTTTCCGAAATGATATGAGGCCAGTAATATGTACCATCCAGAAATCTTTACTAATTAAGTAATTGAATAGAATAGCGGAGAGTCAACATCACGTCTATGGTGTGCCTCCAGTCAGCCTTCTTCACACGTCTCAGAAATATATTATTTTACTTGTAAAATAAACACTTAATCGTAACAAACAATTTACTGGAGTCGGCAGGGATCAAATTCAAGTTACTCGCGAACTATGGAACTTGAAACGAGTGCCTCGTTTGTATAAAGGGTTCCTAGATTGCTTAATACAAGCCTAAATTCTATACAAGATACAACCAAATACTATCGCAAACAATTAACAATATATTTGTTTTAGGTGACATTGAATTACTTACATAAAATATAAAAGATTATATGTATGTATTTCATAATTATATTTATTTAATATTTCTCTTTTTATTCCAATAAATACTCTTAATAATAATCCTCTACAAAATGCAGGAGTGTACAAGCTAGATTGTGAATGTGGTCTCTCTTATGTAGGACAAACAAAATGGTCTATAAAAACCCGTGTGAAAGAACATGTAGCTGACGTGAAGCATCAACGCTCCGGGAAGTCTGCAGTCTGTGAACATGTTTAAGATCATCTCCACCGTTACATAAGATTTGATAAACCACAAATTCTCGCAAAAGAATATCGATTCCTACCAATGATACACGAGGCTATTGAAATTAAAAAATAAAAAACATCCTAATTTCAATATGGATGGATGGGTGCTGCCATCTACTTGGGATCCTATAACTAACAAAATTAAATCCGCACCCAAGCATACCACTGCAAGACTTCAAGATACTGTACGCTCGTTCTGCGTAGATCGGACCAAAAATTAATATTCGAAAGCTGAAGGTAGCCGGGCTAACTATGAAATTGGGACGTCAAACATCTCAGTCCCCCCCCCCCCCCCATGACCATAGGTGTGGTAATCCGTATAAGTGGTTTTATTCAGTGTTCGCGTAAATTTAAGAAATCATTATACTCTTAATAATGTTTATTAGTTAGTATTTATTATTATTGATGTATCTTTTTATTTTGTTTCTAAATGTTTTTATCGTTTGCGCCTGCCATAATATTTTACAGGACCCGGGAAATAATATTAATTGCGGAAAAAATAAAACGTAAATAAAGAAATATTTCGAAATATACAAAAGTCCACGCCTCGTGAGCGGTTTTTTTAATTAATATCTTTTAAACGTCTATGAGTCTGATAACAATCAAAAAATAGGGATCATCCTGAGGATAAATGAAAACTTATTAAGAAAAATTTTAATTAATTTTATTTCGTTGCGCATATTTTACTGAAATGTGAAGACAAACATGTACACAGACTAACTGACCGTCCGCCGTATTAATAAATTTTAACTACATACAATACATTTTGTAAATATAACTAAACAAGTGAATAAAAAAATACGCTGACTTTATAACTTAATATATCTAGTTTTCAAAACATCCCTTTTTTATTGATTTTGTGTCTAAATTGAACTAACAATTCTATATTGCAAAATCGTCACACAGTGGCATGTCGAGAGTAGAGCACACGTTCGCGCGTTGTGAGGCGTGCAATAAATAAATAAGTACTTTCGATATCACTTAAATTTATTCATTTTCATTAGTGTGTAAAAGCTCAATAATAATTGCCAAGAATGTCAAGATATGAAGAATTTACCAGAATACGATCATTGGATTTAAAAGCTTCATTGTGTCTAGGAATTAATCAAGGTAGATTAACACGTAAGCAGTTTATGCACAGTTATATCCGCTAAGCGCCAGAGAACTGGTGTAGGTAATAAAGGCATTCTATCTCCTCAGAAAAAACAGCGCACCTGTGGTTTTCATATTTCGAAGTTGGCTGTAGATATACTACTATACCAGTCTAACCATGCTTCTTAGGCTGTGTCTATATCCTCTAATCTGTCACGATGCCCGAGTACTGCATTTATATAGAATAAAGTGTTTTTTATGAAATTCCACAACATATGGAAATGATGCTCTTCACCATCGATTTAAAAATTCAGGCCTTATTCACGCAATTCTTCAGATGGTTGATCCACCTCTTTATGGAGGTATGAGAGTTTTCTGATATTGAACTAAGTCACTTTTAACCGTTACTCAGGAGCGAAATAGGGTGACAGATTTAGTCGACTCCGTTTTGCAAAAAGTGTAAATAAAAAATCTTTCAGAGATACTTTGACTTAAACTATGGAATAGAATAGAACAAAACAAGCCGTATCACTCGGCTATCTTCTTTATTAAATTAGTATTTCACCTGCAGAATTCCCATAAGGCCACCGTTTCAAGTCTGTGATATCAAAACAAGTTGAAAATCAACACAATAAAACCCATAAAACTAATTTAATTGTTAAAACTTATTACCATTGAAACTGACATATAACTTATATTAAAGTGACAGCGTACCTATAATTAGTTATCAAATTCAGGAGCTTTTTGTCACAACCCAAAGCCATCAAGATGAGCATAATATGGTGATTAGTTTTTCTGTAGAATGATTAATAAATAGCCTTAAATTTTAGCAATATCAAATATGTAAATAAACACCTTCTTATATTGACTTTGAATCTTTCCATACTGTTTAAATTATGTGAATATAAATTTAAAATTCTCCAGAGTATTATTAAATATATCTAACAATAAATTGTTTAAATAGGATTACCGGCGTTAAAATCATGTGACTTGCAGTTCGCGGGAAAGCGCGGCCCGCGGGGACCACAAACCCTAATTATGTCTGAAACAATACCCTGCCTTATTTTTATCCATTTTGTGCTCAATCATAATTACCTCGGCCTCCCTGAGGAAACATTGTTACCGAAAATCATCGCCTTACCTTTAAGCCCTTTTACTACCTCAAAATATACTCGTATGCTCATGAGATTTTAAGAAAAAACGTGTTGTTTTTAATTCATACTGTTCTTACCTGTAATGTATCAACTTAACTTAATAAACTTAGCTTAAGTGCAATAACAAAAAACTTAACACAGCTAAAAGTGTTTTTTGTAGAATTGTGGTAACAAACGAGCACACAGTCACCTGATGGTAAGTGGATGCTGTGACCCATAGACTCTACATTTATCCTTGAACAAAAATCAAATTTTAAATGTGTTGTTACCCCTGAGAACTAAGATGGAATCTTAGTCCTCAGGGGTCCTCCGTTCAGCCTCGTTTCCACTAAAAAGGGTCTCTGGTTCTCTACACTCACCATACGAAACACAGTAGCAATTAAGCTGTTATTTTATGTGTTTATTATTTTCTGAATTTTGTTAAAAAATTAAATCTACTTATTTAAAAAAGGGTTTTAAAGGCGTTACTAGTCCAGCATCCAAGTCCATGACTAGATCAGCTCCATGATACCCATATTATTGCATTGTGGTAATAGTTGCTTAAGTATGTCAAAATTCACCTCTATTGAATTTTAACCATTGCTTCAAAATTGATTAAAAATGTTAAACCGGATCATTGGTACTTAAGTTAAACAATTAAATTAAACATTCATCTCTGTTATTTAACAGTGGGACAATAAAAGCCTTTGAAATCAAACAACAGCTCAATAAAAGCGAACGCAATTACCTGCGTCTCGCATATTTATCTTTTTCCGCGATATAAATGCTTTGTGGGGACGAACAATAGCCGCGGGGTAGGGGAGAGGGGCAGCTTTATATTTTTTTTAATTAAGGCCGTCGAAAATAACAAAGTCACTGAACGCGCCACCAGAGCCACCTACTAGTGGGGTATGCTATTAAATTGTGATAAAGTACTTTTTTCATAAAGCATTCTGCTCTTTTCCTGCACTCTGAATACTAGCATACACGTGATTGTATATTTTGATAATATGTAATTAAAATGTGCCATATTATATTATTAAATAATATTAAAATTACTTTAGTAAAAATTTTATTACTAGAGAAAATAACGTTTTTATATTTATTTAAACATTGTTCGATTTCTACGTCGTTTTCATTGATAAACATTATCGTTAGTCGCCGACCTATTCGAAGAGGTCTGTTTAACCCCCTATGAAATTATTGTTTTGGAAATTCGTGTCAGTCTACAAGGGTGCGTTGGGGCTTTAGGATGTTGTCAACGTGAAAATCAGCCATCAGGAAAACCCAAAGGCACACTGGCGAAAAGGAATTTCCGCGTGAAATCATTGTTAAGTGAACGATTAACGATTTTACATACTATTTGTCTTCGGTATTCAAGTGTCTTTTGTAACGCTTAATCTTTATCGTTCAAATATTTTCTAGTATATATTATTAGAAACATGTCAAAGTTGATCATGTAATCTGAGCAGAATGTACCGTAAAATTTGATCTTAATACTCAAAAGGAATTTTTTTTTTTCAATTAAAAAATGTATTAATTTGTTATTCTAAGTTAGACATCATCCTAAGGTTTAAATAAAATATTTTTTATAATTTCAACTTTCTACGAGCTCTTGTCATAAAATTCGTCAAATCGCTTCACGTTATATGTCTATTTATTCTTGTTGGTGGAACTCTTACTTTGCCTTGGAGTTCATCTTGGAAAAAAACATCCTCTTTATTATTTCTGCTGTCAAAGAGCAATGCTTACCTTGCTGTAATCCGGTCAGAAGGATGTAGAGGGCCAGATTGATTAAAGCATGTGAGACATTCATCTTAGTGTCCTGGGGTGCAACCTGACAACGTATTTGTGACCTTTTTCGAATGAAGGCTGGCTAGTGCTGATCCATGGACTACAGTAGTCCCTTACCATCTGGTGGACTGTAAATTTATTTAGTAATACAGTAAAAATAATGTTTATTTCAATTATTACTCTACTTCTAAAGATTTATATACCGACATATTACACATTTATATACTTTCAAAGGGTGTTAAGTTTAGTACTTTATGAGTTCAGGTTTAAATCTTAACATTTTCACGGAAATACGAATTTTTAACATAAACACTCACGCCTGTCACCCAGAACCCAACCAACCCAGACCCAGAATTTTTAACTTATGGGGTATGATTGCTGTTATTGTCCCTGGGTCTCTGAGAGTATATCCAAACCCTTTCTATGATATTATGATATATTATAAGCATTACATGGGGTTCTTATAAATTTTCGTGGGCAAGTGGATATACCCTGGCGCTATAATAAGTGTTTTCGCAGTTGAAAGCCTCCTAAAATTGTTAAGTACGAGTATCATGATCGAAATTTGCAAGTGCTAATAGTGAATATTTTTCTTTAATTATTTTTTTCTCTTTTGAATCATGTGTAACATTGCGGAAATTCGTTATTTTAAAGATACGAAAATTAGGTAAGATCTAAGCTAATTAATTTTTACATCTTTAACAAAAAAGAAAGTTACCCCCTAACCTAGAAAGGCAAGGACAATTACTTGTAGACCATGTAAACTCTTGTTAATTATTCCACCAATTATCCCACAGAATACCAGCGTAAAATAGCAGCTTAATGCTGCTGTGTTTCGTATGGTGAGTGCGGAGAACTGGGGACCCCTTTTATTGGAAACGAAGCATTCCATTATAATACTCAGGGCTGATAACGTAACGTAACGCATTTTGATTCCTAATCTAAAATAAATGTAGATGTCTATGGGCCATCAAGTGTGCTCGTTTGTCATCCAAATTTATAAATAAAATTAACAGACGAATTAAGACAAATATTGTTTTGTTTAATAAGACACTCTTTTCTGATATCTTATTTGACACGAGAAAAAGGTTATCGTTATTCAAAAATCTCTGCAAGCCTGGCATGGCAACACCGGGGCTAAGTGCTCGCTGTAAATTACACAGTACGCGAGCAACCTGATTTCATTCCCGTCGGCACCAATGAAATTGTAATTGAAAGTTTTAGTGCTGATTTTCTACGCACTCCAAGCGAAGGAAAACATTATGAGGAAACCTGCATGACTGAGAGGTTAAAAAAATATTTCGAACACATGCAAAGTCCACCAACACGCAGTGCAACGCACCAACTCGGCAGAAATTTCTTTGTTCTAAAATCTTTGCATCAATGAAAGAAAGCATGTGCCCAGCAGTGGGACGTATACAAGCTTTACTGCAAGTTACTTTACTGCAAGGCATGACAATCGTAAGCATATTCCACAGCTCTTCCATCCTTTGAGATATTTTATGTGACATATTCTTGACAGTGTTTCTTTATCTATCTTTTACAACCCGACGGATAAAATTTAATCAAATTTCAATTTGAGTTTCAGTAATTAATAGTTCCTATATTCATAGAAACTAATAAGCACCTTTAGTAATAAGCAAAATTACAACCTCCGATATGAACATTTCATTTATTTGCACAATCAAAGGGGACTCGTTGTTCAGACAACGTTTGATAAAATTTTATTACATGGACAATGGCCAGCGAAAATTAGCGTTATTAGCCCTCGCTCATTTAAATTGCCCTTCTGTAGGGAATTATTGAAAGTACGTAATTGATTTAATGCTTCTCTTTGTTAACGGTTAACATGAATACAGGCAATCCTTTCATATCCTCTACGAAGTATTAAAAAAATATATTACCGTAAAATATATAATAATTATTAATATTATTATGATGGATAGTGTAATATATAATAAACAAATAATTGAATACGCTACTGCCGCTGCAATATAGCTGCATTACAACTGAGTTAGCGTAAAATAGCAGCTTTTATGCTGCCTGGTTAGCGAAAAGGACTTTAACCACATAAATTTAAATAATTTGCCTCATTATTTAGATTTATGTGACCAGAACCCTTTTCTGATAACGAAGTGTTTAACCTCAGTCTCCAGAGGTGACAACGCATCTACAGTTTTATTCTTAAACGTTGATACATGCTGTGTCCATGAAACAAGGTCGCTTTAAAACGTGACAATAGATACGCTTTTCTCTATTCATAGCAAATCATCCACCGAGTATAATAAATATTCATCCAATTAATTATTGTAGTCGGTCGAGTACAATAAGTCTGTATACCGAGTATAATAATTATTTTTTTTTTATATAGGATAGGGTGACAAACGAGCACACAGTCCACCTGATGGTAAGTGGTTGCTGTGGCCCATAGACATCTACATCTATCCTCAATTACGAATCAAAATGCAGATGCGTTGTCACCCGTGAGGACTAAGATGGAATGCCTCGTTTCCAGTAAAAAAGGGTCTCCGGTTCTCTACACTCACCATACGAAACACAGCAGCATTAAGCTACTATTTCACGCTGGTATTCTGTGAGAGCGTGGTCCTTCCCCGGTCGAGCCGACCCATTCGTGCTACAACTATACATTTAATATAACTGCAGCATGGCTCTACCACGTATAATTATTTGGATATTTGATTCTTTTTCTTTCTTTCCACTCCTGGATGCCACCCTCTCTCTCTCTCTCTCTCTCTCTCTTCAAAAAATTACAATAGAAAAAGACAGGTATAGAGATAATTATACTTTCAAGTAAACAACAATTTTTATATGTGGTAGAGCCATGCTGCAATTAAATTAGTAGTATCCACATAGTATTATATTAGTATATCCACCCGATCCCTAAAAAAGGAGACCGCTCAGACCCGTCCAACTACCGGCCTATCGCCATCACCTCCTTGTTCTCCAAAACAATGGAGTCCATTGTAAACTGCCAGCTCATGAGGTACCTTGAGGATCACCAGCTGATTAGTGACCGCCAATATGGTTTTCGCCTTGGTTGGTCAGCTGGTGATCTTCTGGTATCTGGTATCTGGATCTATCTGGTGGTCTACCTAACTCACAGATGGGCGGAGGCAGTAGAGTCCAAGGGGGAGGCATTGGCCGTTAGTTTGGACATTGCAAAGGCCTTCGATCGGGTTTGGCACAAAGCGCTTCTTTCGAAGCTCCAATCCTATGGGCTTCCCGAGAAATTGTGCGATTGGATCACCAGCTTTCTTGCAGATCGGGGCATCAAGTTCGTTGTAGACGGTGCAAGCTCCGATTGCAAGCCTATTAATGCTGGTGTTCCACAAGGCTGCGTGCTATCGCCAACGCTGTTTCTTCTGCGTATCAATGATATGTTGCAAACGCGTAACATTCATTGCTAATCAGATCAGAGAATAAGACAGCACTGGTGATGCTCTTTACACCGGCCGAGCCAATATTTCTCGGGAAAACGTCTCCGAGTGCCGGGACAAACTTGTGTCTGAAGTCTTTGCTGAACAGAGTCTCGGATTGGGGGCGACTAAATCTAGTCCAGTTTAACCCCCAGAAGACACAAGTTTGCGCGTTAACCGCTAAAAAGAACCCCTTTGTCGTATCTCCTCAGTTTCAAGGCACTCCCCTTGTTGCCTCAGCCAGTATCGAAATCCTCGGCGTCGACATATCGAGTGACGTGCAGTTTCGTGGTCACTTGGAAGAGAAGGCCAAATTGGCCTCTAAAAAGCTTGGCGTGCTCAGCAGAGCGGGACAGTATTTCATGCCGGCACACCGCCTGCAACTTTACAAGGCGCAGGTTCGGCGGCACATGGAATACTGTTCCCATATCTGGGATTCATTTTCTCCGGGGCGGTCTATTTCCTCCGGGGCGGTCTATTTTCTCCGGGGCACGGATTTTCTCCGGGGCGGTCTACGGTAACAGCGCTACGTGTATTGCTCAGCACGACGAAGTATTCTCAGGCATGCTACGTACAAGCTATCTTCTTGGACATCTCTGGTGCCTTTGACAATGCCTGGTGGCCGATGATGATGGTCAAAGCTAAAAGGGGAGGATGTCCACCTAACATTTATAAAATATTAGTGGACTATTTCCAGGCGTGTGGGCCTCTACATCGGGGACCAGGTAGAGTGGAAGGCCTCGACCATGGGATGTCCTCAAGGCTCTGTGCTGGGCCCAACACTGTGGAACTTGTTGATGGACGATTTGCTTCGACTCCCTCTGCCTAAGGGAGTCATCATGACTGCCTATGCTGATGATGTCACAGTCTTGATTGAATCGGATACGAGAGCGGATATCGAATCTAGGGCCAGGGTCACTCTGGACCTTGTACGGGAGTGGGGGCTGAGGAATCGACTGAAGTTTTCCTCCTCAAAGTCAATGACACCATGACTGTTAGAGGAAAGCTTCAGCGCCCCCCCGTTATTAAACTTGGTGGGGAATCTATCAAGACTGTGACTACCGCTAAGGTACTAGGCGTGGTTTTGGATTCAGGACTATCATTTGTGCAACATGCGACTGATATCTCTGAAAGGGCGACCAAGGGATTCGGCAAGATGACTCGCGTATCGACATCGTCATGGGGCGTGCGATACCCGAGTTTAAAAATTGTGTACAGGGGAGTGTTTGTGTCCACGCTTGCGTATGCGGCAGAGTGCTGGTATGAGCGAGCGAACATGTATACAGTCCGTAGCGTACTACTGAGATTGCAACGATCCGCCCTTGTATTGCTTACCAAGGCGTACCGATCCACTAGCACGGCGGCCTTACCGGTGCTGGCTGGAGTCCTCCCAGCTGACCTGGAGGTCATCCGTGCTGGTAGGATGGGTGTGGCACGATTGACCGCGCCCAAAGAGGAGTTGAGCAGACGAAAGCGCGAAATCTGGACTGAGGTGATAGGTGCCTGGCAGGAACGATGGATGAATGATACGAAAGGACGCGAACTATATCGATTTTTCCCGGAGGTGGCGTTGAGGCTCAGGTACACCTTGGTCTCACCGGACTATCAAACATCCCAGATTCTCACTGGACATGGATGTTTTCGGAAGAGATTATGCGACATGCGACTGTGTGATACGAGTATGTGTGAGTGTGGTGTGTCAGAAGAGGATGTTCACCATGTTCTATGGGAATGTCCTCTGTATGACGACCTGAGAACGAAAATGATGGATGGACTAGTTCGTACGGTTCAGGGACCGATTTACTACTTGGATCTCGTCAGCGATGGGGTGAACTACGGACTGCTGCGCGAGTTTGCGCATAGGTGGCACGATCGCAGGATAAGGCAAGATAGAATGCTGGTAGTAAGGCCCGACGACGTAGGCGTTATTGTGCCGTCAGCCCCAGAAGGGGGAGAATGACGTTAAACTGGGACAAGGAACAGAATAAATATTTGTAGGGAGTCAAGAAGGTGTGCGCGGGAAAGAGCAAGGTGCAAGTACCGCGCGCATCTCCCGAGATTAGGCCCGTATGACCTGAGGGTCGGTGGGGCCATGGGAGGTGGTGGGTTGTTCCCATATCTGGGCTGAGGCTCCCCAGTTCCAGCTCCTTCCACTTGACCGCATCCAGCGCAGAGCGGCTCGAATCGTCGACGACTGAGTGCTTTCCGATCGGCTCGATTCACTGGCACTGCGAAGAGATGTTGCATCTCTTTGCATTTTCTTTCGCATATACCATGGAGAGAGCTCTGAGGAATTGTTCGGATTAATCCCAGCCGCCAAATTTCGTGAACGCAAAACGTCCCGATACCATCCACACCATGTGGATGCTTGGTGGTCCACCACTGTACGTTTCAAGAGGAGTTTTCTTCCGCGTACAACCTCTCTGTGGAATAGTTTACCACCAGGGAGATACGACCTGGGGACCTTCAAGAAAAGAGCTTACTCCTTTCTAAAGGGCCGGCAACGCACCTGCAATTACCCTGGTGTTGCGGTTGATCATGGACGGCTGTAGTCACTTAACATCAGGTGAGCCGAATGCTAGTTTGCCCCCTCTTCTATAAAAAAAAGTATAGTTGTAGCATGAATTGGTCGGCTCGACCGGGCAAGGACCACGCTCTCACAGAATACCAGAGTAAAATAGTAGCTTAATGCTGCTGTGTTTCGTAGGGTGAGTGTAGAGAACCAGAGACCCTTTTTACTGGAAACGAGGCATTCCATCCTAGTCCACACGGGTGACGACGCATCTGCATTTTCATTTGTAATCGAGGATAGATGTAGATGTCTATGGGCCGCAGCTACCACTTACCATCAGGTGGACTGTGTGCTCGTTTGTCACCCTATCCTATAAAGTATTTTATAAAATATTCTGAAAGATTCAATAAACAAGCATTTTATGCACTACTTTTAGCTATTCGTTAACATTTTGCTTTCGACGTAGTTCCCTCTTAATTATAAAGCTTAATGTTGGGTAAATATACGTAATAACCTTATATTTATAATAGTAATATTACGTGTAGTAGAAACATTACGAAGGATTATTAAGTATCGTGGGAAATATTTCCCGCGGTACTTAATAATCTTTACAAGAAACCATATACACGTACAAATGTCTTTTTATTTCAGTAGGCAAAGGAGTCGTCGCAAATCCGGCAGCTTTATCTGCACACTTTAATTGTTGGCGGGAATACTATCTCGGGCTTTACTGGCTCCGATTGCGGGCCATAAAATGTTACAGCCCTTTTGTTTCGTGCTCTTCATATCGCACTCTTGTCGCCTGTAAAATGGTATTATCATATTCACTTTGATTTAAAAATGTATCAGTTTAATATATTCTATCGATAACTTTTGCTATCATTTATACGAGCATAGTATGAAGTGGTGTTGTAAAAAGAAGGTGCATAATACTTAACGTCTAATATAAAAATATAAAATTTAGTAAACATTGTAATACGGGTTCCTGGCTGACTTCCAAATAATTTTAACGACACAGAAGATTATTATGATATTCGGCCCTAAATAAATACTCTTAGATACCATCTCTGGGTTGGGGCAATCCAGCAACCTACCCGATATAACTCAAATTCATATCGGAAGTATTTTAGGATACGGTGGCCGACACGAAGACAGTCAATGGCCTCCCTCAAGGAATGCCACAAAGCAAGGTCCTAAACCACCTGCATCCATCGGCTACCTGCCTCTATTACCAGGTTGTCACTTTATCTAATGGAGGGCTGCCTCACTCTTCCCTTACCGGTACGAGTCTGCCACTTGAGAACCTTTGTTCTCCATTCGTTGTCGTATATTCGAGCTATATGGCCGGCCCATTGCCAGTTCATCTCGGTAATATATCAGGCTGTCGGTTACTCTGGTTCTACTGTGTATATCAGATATATATATTGAATATTACTCCGTATAAGTTTATTTAATAATATATTAGTAAAAGTTTGTTGGATTACAAACATGACAAGCAGGAACATTACAAACGTGAGCCTTCAAATCGTTTTGAATAATTTAGTTTAAATTCTGAGTTTACCCTCTTCCGTTTTTTCCAAATCCCATACATGCGGCATTTGATATGTGTTCATAACGTGAAATGGGTATATGCTACAAAATGTAGCGTTGTCTCAAAATATATTTATTACTTTTTTCTGTCTACTAAATATTTCTTTTTTTTTTTGTATTTTTCTTCATCATTAATCGGGCGTATTATATATATTGGTAACTTTTTAAAGCTAGCTATTGCATAGTTCATATTACATTTTGTATACGGTTGTTAATATTATGTAAAGTTCTATAAAAATTAGAACCAATCTGTCACATTACCGCGGTGAAATATTTCAAAACATTTAAGCATACCGTCGCCCTGACCGACCCCCGCCGATCGCCTTCAGTCGTTGAGAGTTGAGATATGCTCAAACTTGAAATTAGGACGGTTCATTGATTCCAAGGCCAAAAGGAAGCAAGGAAGCTTAATAGTCCTTACTTTTGCATGGCGATACTTCACGCCGGGACAGCAGCTTACTTTATATAAAGCGCAAATCCGGTAGTGCATGGAGTATTGCTGCCATATATGGGGTGATGCTGCAAAATGTCACCTAGTAGCTTTAAGCTCAATGGAAATTCATGCTAGAGGCTTATTAGTGACCTGAATCTGTTTAAAACCAATCTTACCAGCCCCGAACGCAGACGCAAAGTAGCCAGCCCATCTTTCGGTTTTCTAGAGGATGCATTTCGGAGAGTATGCGCAGAAATTGCATAATTTAATTCCTCCCTTTCCCTTCCGTCATTGGACTACCAGACGTTCAGCCAGTCTCCACCCTTTCGTTGTTGACTTAGCACGCATTCAAACCAAGCGGTTTGTTACATCAATCGTCACGCGTACAGGAAAGGAGTGGAATATGTTGCCAGCATCTGTTTTTCCATCCGATTACAATGTGTGTTCAAGGCACAAGGCATGTGTAAGTGCGCGTCAAGAAGTTGATTAGATTTCTGCGTCAATTAAAATATATCTAGAACTCTTTCTCCATTTGTCTGGTGGTGCTATTAGCGGTACCATTTTTCTCGAGTCCTGCGTGCTACACGATTGTACATAGATTAATCTAAGCAGTTTAATTTACCAAATATCTCAGGTTTAATAAATTATAACAAAAATGTATAATTAACAGTGTGCCGTGTGTAACATAAATCACCACCTAAATAAAATGAAAAAAAATTTCATTTTATTTAGGTGTGTGTGTCTTTTACTGCATTCAGAATTTAAAGAAGCGAAAGATCTAATACATAAAATGTTGCTTGACGGGGTGAGGTTCTAAAAAATTTCATGCGCTATCTGCCACGTACCGTGTGTAGATATGACGCGCGCCTACCAAATCTGCAGTAGTGTTTTCAATAGCAAAAAGATATCGATACTTCTTTTAATTATTTGTTTGGATTAATTTAATTTACGGACATCCGTTTCCTATTAGGTACATTATTGAAAATGTAAAATAGTATCATCTACTAAATGAATTGCATGTTTGTGAAAAGGACTAAAGAAACCCATTTTATAGATTTTTTACTGGTAAAAAGGTATTTTGATTCTTCACAAATATCCATGATTCATAGCATCCACTTACCATCAAATAGATGGTGAGTTCGTCATCCTTAAATATGCAGCTATATATATGGTTGTAGCATAAATAGGTCGGCTCGATCGGGGAAGAACCACGCTCTCATAGAATACCAGTGTAAAATAGCAGCTTAATGCTGCTGTGTTTCGTATGGTGAGTGTAGAGAACCGGAGACCCGTTCTACAAGAAACGAGGCATTCCTGTTTAGACCTCAGGGAGAACAGCACTTCTGCATCGAGGATAAATATAGATGTCTAATGAGCCACAGCATTCACTCATCATTAGGTGGACTATGTGCTCGTTTGTCATCCTTATTGTATAAGAATAAATCTTTGAAATCTGTGCATCAGTTACATCAACTCATCACCGCTGATAATAAGAATATTTATACAAAGAGAAGCCATTTTATCGAAAGTCTATGTGAAAGTCACTAAGAAATAAAATCCAATAGAATATATCAATAGTAGCGCGATCGGTATTTGCGTGACAAACAGATCGCTACAGCGCGGGCAGACGTCACGCCACTGACGTCGCGCCGAAATCCCGCAATCGAACTCCCTTCTCAACACGCCTTTGTTCATTCGAATTTTTTGCAGCCCTTTGATTTCTCCTATATACTACTATAATATAGTATTTAAAGTTGTTAGAAATTAATTTGCTTATATCCGCTTAATGGAATGAAATTGTAAGAAAAATTTAATAAAATTTACCACGTTCTTATTGAGTCACTTTATTGTTTGTCTATCTGTCCGTCGTTCCGGGCGGAATATAGTAGAATGAGCGGTAAAATTAAATTTTTAAATTTAGAATATAGCTAAAATACGAATGACATTGTAAGGACTTAATAAAAACGTGGTACTTATTTTTTTTAATTAAAAATTTTTACTTGTGATTGCCCGATCTAATAATTATATATTACAGTACTCTTCAAAATTAATACGATGAATTGTAAGTTATTATATTTGCAATTTTTTTTGGTAATTGTAAATAAAATAAGGCGTCCTAGTATTAAAGTTTCATTCACACATATTATACAAAAAACTACTTAATATTAAATTGTATTTACACGTAGAAATTAAGTTCTTCGCATAAAATCGTTTTCGAGAACGATTATGATTAATACACGTATTAACCATCTTTTAGAAATAAGCGTAAATAGCATAGCTTTATTAAAATATTATAACCTCTCAGAGAAAATCAACGAGATTGCTCCATCAGATGACAAAAAAATATTGAATATAAATCTTTTTATATGAAATAAGTAGGTATGACAAACGAGCACACAGTGCATCTGATGGTGGTAATTGGCCCCTGAAGCTCATAGAAATCCACACCTACCCTAGATTAAGAATCAAAATGCAGACGCATTGTCACCCCTGAGGATCCAGATAGAATGCCTCATTTCCTTTAAAAAGGGTTTCCGGCTAACTACTAATATTTATTACTAAGTATTAATTATTGCTATAATAATATTGTATACATTTTGTAATAAACTTTTTTTTGGATATTTTAACTAAAAACTCCTACGTAAATTTTTTAAGTCAAACTAAAAATTATACTAAATATTTTTTTAATGTTAATTGAGGATCAATATATTGTTTTCAGTTTACGATGCAATCTGATGGTTATATGCATGCGGAGTTTACCTTTAAGTAATTGTTCATATGATGCGTTAATGTAAGCAATTGTTGGTGAACCTTATAAAGAGAAGAAAAAAAACATATTAGTGTTAAGCTGCTATTTTACGTTGGTATTCCGTGATAGCGTGGTCCTACCCCGGTTGAGCCGTCCCATTCGAAGCTATGGAACCTGGGGGGTTGGAATATAGCTGCAGTGACTTTTACCCACTAAACCCAACCTTTTAGGAATGGCTTACGTTGCTGAGATCTCTAGCAGGAGGGAGGGCGCAAAGCATCCCATTAGTGCTACACTGTATATTGCTGCACGTGTTGTACATTAAACAAAAGTAATTATTTTTGGCTTCCGTTTACTACTTCCCACGTTTCGCTAGGAGAGGGTAACGAGTTTTTTGATGCCATCGCTAATCCGATATGTAAAAATAGTTTTTGGTAGACTATAATGGTCAGCTCACACCAAGAAGTGACGTGACGTTACGCGTCGTGCACTTTTTAAGATAGTAATGCAAAATATAACTTTTTTACTACACATAAAGATACAGCGTGGATCTACCAACCTCTTTTAAAATGTATTTTATTATTAAACAGCTTTGCCCCTATTTTGTTAAATTTTTCTCGACACATTACTTAAATATGTTATGTGCTGTTCACACGTGTAGCAGTACCTCATGGACAATTACATCGTGCATTAGTCTCGCCTAACACAAACATCCACAAATCAACAAAAACAAACGTGTAGATTGCTTAGAACTGTGGTAATTTATCAGGTGAGCGTTTCTCAAAGAATAAAACCTAAATATAAAAAAGAATGGTCATAGCGAAAAGCGATAATACAGATTTTATGAAAGTGATAAGATAAATAAAAAAGAATGATTATAGTAATTAAATGTTATTTTTGGCTCTTTAGATTTTTAGTTATTTTCAGGGTGCTTGTTGTGACTTACAGGTATAACCCGAGCATTGATACTGCTCTACAAGATGGCTTACTTTACAGTAAACTGAAATGAGTGCTTGGATATTTTTACATATCAATAAGCAAATTTTAATAATAAAGAAAAAAATATTTGTTTGTCTTTGGCTAAAGGCGTGGGAACTACATCGGTGTCGTGCCGTTGCTTCCGCTAACGTCTTCTTCAAGGGGGATGAAATATCTAAACGAGAGTCTCTTAATGGTGCTCATTTATTTCTCTCCCGAATCTCGCACTGAACGTTGGTAATTATTGCGTTTCCAGTAGGGTTATTAAGTTTTGCTTCGGTTAAAATGAGAAATGGCCGCATTTATACGCGCTCAACGTGATATCTCTGAGCGGCAAAGGGTTTAAAATTTAATTTTACTCGATGTTATTACGATGTAATTAAATTAATTGTGGTATGCTGCGGCAATTTGAAAATAAAATAACAAATTTAAAATTAAAATTTCTTTTTTTATCATTAAATTACAATGTAAACCACGACAAAATGGTAAAATATTTTACATTTCTACACAACACACAAAGATAAAGATAAACTAGAATGAAAATTAATGTTTCAGGAAAAAATAAACATATTTTTGGTATCCACGTGCATTGTTGTATATATTCAAAATTGAAATATATCTAGACGTTTCTTTAAAATATAGTGAACATGAAGTGTTGATGTATTTGGCAATATTTTAACTTTATCAATAAGCTTCAGAGAATATTCAAATTCACACACACATAATAGAGAAATATAGAACACATACAATCCGCAACTAACATACACACACACACACTAACTTCATCTTTGGGTGATGCGCGTGTATTACTACAATGTTTGTCCATTTTCTGTTTAGTTTTATTTCATTCACTAAGAATGAGTCAGTTTTTTAATTAATTTGCCATGACATTAAAAAATTGCTTCCAATATTATAAGGAATATACAATTATTTCGGGGTGTAAAAGAAACGTTCTACTTCGACGACGGGGGAAATTGCACTGTGCTTATTAAATAGCGAAGGTCAAGCGATAAATGACGGTATTCCCATTCTAAAATGCCGGAACCATATTCTAAATAACTGGTGATATTAAAACATATAGCCAATGCTAGAGTATCGGTTCCGTTGCCAGCTTTGCTTTGTGTAAATCTTACAAGGTTGGGTGAGTGTAATTACTATAGATAAAAAAGCTATATAACAATTGATATATAGAGGCTGTTTAATAGAAAATACTGTTCATATACTACAAACTAAATTTTAATTAAATAATCGTTTATATTTATCTGCTATATGTGAAACTACTTAGGTATTTAAAGAGTAAGAAATTATTAACTTAGCATTCAACTTTATCTCATTGTTAAGCAAAAGCGATACAAAGTTCAAACAAGCTCATATTTTGCGTAAAGCCTCTAGGCGCTTACAAATTCCTAAGTCGACAGAGATAACAGGAATGTTTAAGCTGGCTCCACGAAACTCCTCCTTAAATTTCTGCATACATTACAGTTATTTAACTTCAAAATCTTCAATTTTTTTTGCTAAAACTTTTGATGTACACTCGTGCGCCATTTTAGAGAAGTGTCTTCATGCCCTGTGAACTTCTTTGAGGCAATAACGAAATAAAACACATCATGATTGAGTTTGGACAATTTTATTTCAAAAAACAATATATCTATAAAACTAAATAAGGAACGTGAGGGTATACGGTCTACGGTAATCTACGATCTACGGATAATACGGTCATCTTAAGATTTGCCCCCCTATAAAATCGAAACTAGGAGATGGACAGAAACAAAATATAATACCTTCATGTGCCAAACCACCGAAGTTGTATGGTTACCAAAGATACACAAACCGAATGCTCCATTACGTCCAATAGTGAGTCAGATTGATTCAACAAATTACAGATTGGCTCAATACTTAGCTAAAATATTATCACCACTCAGAGGACACACAAGAGCACACACTAAGGATTCATACCATTTTGTCAGTGAGATAAAAGACCTACATCTTACAGACAATGAAACCATGGTCAGTTTTGATGTTCAGTCTCTATTTATATGCCTACCTGTTGAAGACTGCATCTCAATTATAACTAGGAAACTAGAGGAAAATAACATGCCAGCAGAATATGCAGTATTACTAAGACATTGCCTTACATCTGGCTATCTATTGTGGAAGCAAGAGTTTTACAAGCAAGTAGATGGTGTTGCGATGGGCTCACCTGTATCTCCCATTGTCGCCGATATATTCATGGAAGACTTTGAGAAGAAAGCCCTCCTTACTGCACCTGTTACACCAAGGATCTACAAGCGGTACGTAGACGATACTTTCACAATTTTACCATCAGACAAAGTAACTGCATTTTTAGAACATCTTAATTCCATAAACTCTAAAATTCAATTTACTATGGAGTTAGAGGCAAATAATTCCTTACCTTTCCTAGATGTGTTAGTCATCCGAAATCCTAATAACACCATTGGTCACATTGTGTATAGGAAAAAGACCCATACAAACCGATATTTAAACGGTGAATCTCACCACCATCCTTCACAGTTAGCTACCGTGGGCAAATCTTTGTTACAGAGAGCACGAGGAATGTGTGACAGCAAACACCTGGCCGCCGAGCTTCAGCACTTCAAGCAAGTTCTGCACGACAACAAGCTTCGGGTACCGCGCCTACGTCACAGTGACCGAGTGAAGCCGGCCACAGTCGAGCGTGTGCCTGCTGTACTACCATATGTCAGAGGTGTCACAGACAAGATTGGCTATATCTTGAAACGAGCTTCTATTAGAACATTCTACAAGCCGCCGAAGAAGATTAGTCAGTTCCTACCATCCGTCAAGTGTCATATTCCTCTACAAGATGCAGGAGTGTACAAGCTTGATTGTGAATGTGGTCTCTCTTATATAGGACAAACAAAAAGATCAATTAGGACCCGCGTAAAAGAACATATAGCTGACGTGAAGCATCAACGTTCCGGGAAGTCTGCAATTTGTGATCATATCCTAGACGGACCCAACCATTACATCAGATTTGATAGACCACAAATCCTCGCGAAAGAACACCGATTCCTACCAAGGATGATACGTGAGGCTATCGAAATTAAAAAACATCCTAATTTCAATAGAGAAGGAGGCTGGGTACTACCACCTGCTTGGGATCCTATAATCAATAAAATTAAAACTAAACCCAAGCATACCACTGCAAGACCTCAGGACATAGTCAGTTCATTTTGCATAGATCGGACCATAAACAATAATTAAAAAAGCTGAAGGTACTCCGGGTTTAACAATGACATCGGGACGTCAGTCATCTCAGTCCCCCGTGACCATGGGTGCTGGAAAGCGCCCGAAACGTCGGGAATTAAAAATAAAAGTAAATAAAAAGTAAAAATAAACGCGATAAAATCCGTAAAAGTAGTTTTAATCATGTATAGTGTTCGCGTAAATATAAGAAATCATTATTAAAATCAGTTTATTATATGTACCGAATTCAAAACGATTTCAAAAGCAATTTTTCCATAAAATGTTAATTAAATGTTTGATTAACACGTTGTTATGTTAAAAGGAAAACGTAAAACTAATAGTGCCTTATTGTGTGTCTACCTTTTACTAGCATAGAAGATAAATGTAACACTTATGAACGTAACTATAGTACGTTTCTAGGGCAGTCGGAAAAAAGTACATTGACCTTTGACGATATCATCGGGGTAGGCAATCTTTTTTGTTTAGGTTCATTTTTTTATCCTTATATCATTACATACATCATCAGAGTGAAAGATAGGGGTGCCGAGTGCGAAGTTCTTTACAGGCCCTATATCTATTACATATTATATAATAAATAAAGAAGATTATCCTGTACCTGTAATGAATTAAAAAGCAAATTAATATTGATTTATGTTTATTATTTATAAATCATGAGTTATTACAATTTTGATTATTACGGTAATAGTAGGTAAGTACTATAAGTAGGTAGGTAGGTAGTTGTATAAAACATAACCACTTCTTGATTGTCAGGTAAAAATAAGAACTTTTAATGCTAAGCAATCTTAAGCATTGCAACCTTGAAGCATGCATAAAACTTCTCTTAATAGATTTTCAGGCCTTGACAGACTATTCATCTATATCTATTTCAGAATCATTTTATGATGATTCACATTGATTATAACATAAAATATCGGCAGTCTTCTTTTTCATATCCGTTTTGGATGGATATATGTCACTAGACCACGTTCATTTTACATATTTATAGATGTTTACAATCATTATTTTTTCGGTTTCCCAAATATGCGACACTTTCCGCTTCTTTCGTGGTGACGTAAAGTCTTTATGAGATTTTCATGTCGATGGACTTGATTTCATACTAGTGATAATATACAAAACGTCACAAAACAATAACAAAAACTTTAATACAAAACGTAATAATACAACTAACAAAACAAACTTGATAAAAATTAAAACAACTACTATAATCGAAAATTTTAAACCTCAAAATATCTACACGCAAGTGCATCCCAAAGCAGAATGAGGAATAAGTGCTGTAGGAGTAAGTGCCTCTTTTTAAATACGCACGACGTGAGACTTGTTGCAAATCGCGTCGAAACAGGTTTATTATCTCTGAATAACCGCTTCCTTTACCCTACCCTGTACCAAGAGACACGCTTAGCGCATAACGATACGTAATGTATAAAGAATTGTATGGACACAATAACTGTCGTTTTGTTTCGATGCTAACATAATACTTGACGTCAATGTACTTTTTTCCGTCTGCCCTAGAAACGTACTATACAATCTATACAATACTCTACAGCGGGGATTGCGACAAGGTGCTGGCACGCACCAATATTTTGGGCGCGCCACTAATCACAAAGTTCACTATAAAGTATTATATTCGGAACGAATGCGAATGATCCTTGTTACATCGTGGACTACTATTATTAATGACTCATAGGTAGTTCGTTTCATCATCATCATCATCTTCATTACAGCCCTTCACAAGTCCACGCCTCCCACAAGGAACGCATAATTCGTTTACGCGTAACATAATAGTAAATTTCATTGCTACAACTGTATTTAAAAGTTTATTTGTGTTATATTTAGGATTTTACAACCCCAGTATAAGTTAACTGTCATCTAATGTGCAACAACAGAAATCACACTAATGTTACTATAATTTGAATTCCGCCTATAACCGATTTACTATTATTTTTTTAATATTCACGTTGTAAATTTTTTTACGGCACGTCTATTACCCATTTAAATAATTCTTTAGAAAAATGGCATGTTAATACATAAAGGTTTGCCACTTCTGATCTACAGTCATATTTTTACACTGTCCTATTTTAATTATGTACCATAACACAACAACAGCTCCATATACCGGGTCCAATCGAGTTTTTAAACCATCCACTAAACCAACTCAAATACACACAAAAAATTTATCCAATTCGGTGGAGTCATTTTCGTTTTTTGCGAAACTAACGGATAGCAATTGATATTTATATTTAAGAAGAAGATAGGCCACATGTACTATATCAAATATTCATTAGTGTCTCGCACTGGTTCCGTGGTGTAGTGGTTATCACATCCGCTTTACACGCGGAAGGCCGCCAGTTCGATCCTGGCCGGAATCAAATTGTTTTACTTTTTTGCCGAATTCCATTAACATATGTTAGGATATTAATGTGGAAATTAAACAATCTAATTATTAGTTAACAAGTCAATAATTTATTTTATTCATTTACTGTATTGAAATAAACGTATTTTAATTTCTCTTTTAACTTTTAGATTTTTGAACTCTTAGTGTGTTTTCACTTCTACTTCTTATTAAAACGTTTATTTTTTAACCTATTTAAGAGCACTAAGGAATATCACAAGCTCAAGGTAATAATTTGAATATCTTCTAAAATTACATTGAAAATATCATACTTGTTTTCCCGCCTTTCCTCTTTTCCCGTCGTTTCTCCTTTTATTTGTATGACATTTTTGCTCCAAACATTTGTAGGACCACCGGTAAAGTGCAACCTTCATAAAAAAGATCATTATCATTATAATCGATACACAACTGACGGAAAATATCGCGTAACTGTGTAACATATTACAAACAAGTGGTAAAATTAAAAAAATTGTACAATCGACTACAATACGACCGAATCAATGTATTCGAAGTCAATTAAGTACGCATTATTAAAAATAACTCAAAAACTACTGCTCAGATCTTGGTTAATTTATATTTTATTGGATTATATTATTTATATGGGTCCGCACAAGAAGCACTAGCGTTCAGATAAAAAAAGAATCATCAAAATCGATTCATCCAGAGAAAAGTTATGAGGTAACACATAAAAAAACAGTACAGTCGAATTGAATACCACCTCCTTGAAGTTAGCTAAAAAGTGGTACTTATGCGACTCACATCCTCACACTTAACTTTTATATAGAAACTAGCGATAAACCCCCGTTACTTCTGGATAGGATTTATTCACGCGATTTTTCATGAAAAAAAAACCCTTACGAAAAGTATTTCGTATAAAATACAGCCTAGATCACTCCTGGCATTGCTCGCTATCTATTCGAGAAGTTTCATTACAATTGGTTTAGCCATTCCGAAAATTAACTCGGATAGACAGACATACAAAAATTTAAAAAAATATTATGTTGTTTTAATGACATGCAAATGTAAGGCTGTATTTAGACATTATATACCGACACTACATTTTTTTTAATTTTGTTTACAGGATGGGGGCAAACGAACATGCGGCTCACCTGATGGTATGTGACTACCGCCGCCCATGAACAACTGTCACACCATGGGTATTGCTGATGCGTTACCGGCCTTTTAAAAAGGAGTAGGCTCTTTTCTTGACGGTCCCTAAGTCAATTCCACAAGGAAGTTGTGCGAGGAAAAAACTTCTTTTATATCGTATAGCGGGGGACAACCAGTCATCCAGATGGTATGGATCGTATCGCGTGCCCCTGATGTTGCAGACAAGGATAGCGCAGCAGGGTGCGCCTTTGTCTTATTGCTTCATTTGCCCCGAGCAGGTTTAGTCTCGAGCGGAATTTCGCCCCCCCCCCCCCATTCCAGAATACGCGGGACAGCCTGAGCACACGCTGTGGAAGAGTAGGGTAGCTGGGATATGGATGCTCAGCGAGGGATTCTCCGTCACCAGGGGTGCTAGTATCCTCCTGGGGTAGTTTTCTATTTAATTCCGCTACCATGTTAAGGGAGGTGGGGGAATTGGGCCTCCGGCCACCTGCACTCACCAGACGAATTACAGAAGCCGGTTCGAGCCGGCCCATCCGTGCAACAGCAAAAGCTGCCACGTGGCTCAACCGCTGTTAAATTTTTATTTCATTTATATATAATTTTATTAATAAGTAATTAGCAATAGCAACAAAATACCATAGACAATAATAATCAAAACATTAAATAGTTATTATTATATAGTAATGTGTGCCATGCTCGTAGTTTAATGAAATCCACTATACTCTAGTATACACATTACTCGGCACCAAATGCTCGAAGATCGCCGCAAGGCACGAATGGCGGCTAAGACAAACCGAAATCTTATCAAGCGTCCGCCATGTTGGTCTCGTTAATAAGCAAAATTGCACACAAGGGCCGCCGTAACTTACCTGAAGGCTGTTTGTTGAACATATTCTGCCGCGCCATGTGCAAACAGCAAACACTCGGTTTACACAAGCACCAATAACTTATAACGGTTTGTGAGTTACTAACATTGTTTCTACAGTTCAAAAGCTTTGTAGTTTAATTTATGAAATAGTTGCTAAAATATATACCTACATTAGTTTTATTCAGGAATATTATCGTTCTTCAATTTATACAGACAATGAATACAAGGCCCTCATGATGGTAATTGGGAGCTGTGACACACAACTACATCTATCCTCAATGAAAACCCAAAATGCAGATGCGTTCCCCTCAGATACTGACGTGTAAGTGTAATTTTACCAGTAAAAAGAATACGAAACAATACTTCGTGGTAAAGCCATACCGCAGCTATATAACGGGTCGGCTCGACCAGGGAAGGACCACACTCTCACAGAATACCAGCGTGAAAATGCTGCTGTGTTTCGTATAGTGAGTGTAGAGAACCAGAGACCTGTTTTACTAGAAACGAGGCAATCCACCGTAGTACTCAGGGGTGACAAAGCAGTATCAGTACAGTACAGCGTCGCCGACTTCTGTATTTATTCTTATCCTTTTCATAGTATCGTAATACTTTTTAATTAAAATATGTTTTGTGTAACGAATTTGCTACAAAAATTAATACAATTGAAAGAATCAATTAATTAATGGCTTCGTTTTCCCTTGCCGTGAAACAGCTTTTGAAATTGCTCTAAAACAAAATTTCAAAAGGAAACCTGAGAAATGACGCGATTTTTTCCAATAAAAATCTCCGCTGAGAACTCTTTACTTTAGAGAAGGAAAGCCGTAGTATAACAAGAAAAAGTAAAACAAAAGATCCTCGCAAATTCGTTAACCCCACCTTATATAAAAAATATAATAATTACATTTTGTAAAATTTCATACAAAGCTTGGAGGGATGTTCTGAATTGCGACAATTCACCCTATATGCTCCGGCGATTTTGATTAAAACAAAATCTGTACTGAGATTCCCGCGGGAGTGGTTCATTTTAAAGCAATTAGTTAGCTACAGGCATCGGATTCGTCACGATTGCACGAATACCCCTTTCGTAAGCGCTTTACACAAGACGACTGGCGATTTTTTATCTAATATCTGCTTACGTATTACATATATATATATATGAACTGCATATATGTTTTTTTAACTTTCCACTAAGAAAATTGAAAATTTTCAACAATCGGGAGGTTATCGTTTTTCGAAAATTGAGTTTTCACCAAATCTTGACGTTTTGAGGTCACAGGAAGCCCCCCTGACAATTTTTTGATGGTGTCTGTATGTCTGTGTGTGTGTGGGGGTGTGTGTGTGTGTGTGTGTGTGTGTGGATGTATGTAAATCTCTTATAACTTTTGAATAGCTTGACTGATTGAAATTAACTAAGTGGATTTCCAGTGTTTCTTCAAACTCAGATGTCCTATGGATTCTAACTAATTGGTACCTAGATTTTGAGTAATCTCAAAAATAAAAGTTTAAAAATCTTTTTTTTTTTTGAATAACTTTTAAACGGCTTTACCGATCGATTCCAAAATCAGCTTTTAACCTTGAAAAACCACGTCGATCGCCGCCGGTTGAAAATAAAATAAACCTCTTACGACACCTACGGGAAGATATGGGGTAGTGGATGTTTTCAACCGCCACCACACGGCAATATGTACTTTATGTTGATGTGTATAATATATATATATATACTTTTTTTTCCTCAACATAAAGTACATAACTAATAATAAATGTTAAAATAACAAAAGAAACAACCAAATATTCTTACTTATATAAAAACATCTCTATTGTTTATGTAAAACATTGATAGTCTAGGAGGAATACGTGCAGAGTACCGAATTTTTTATGCGATTCATTCTCTTCAAATTTTTTTGCCAACTGTAGGAAATTGCTATTTACAAACGGGACATATTTTTAGTCCTGTGACTTTTTACGCTAAAGTTAATACTTATTTTCGGAATTATGAATTTTTAAGGGTTTGAAAAATACCTAATTCGGATAATACATAAAGAATAAGAATTAAATATGTTTTTTATATTTCTAATAAAGTACGAATAAAAAAGGCTTTTTACGATAAAGTTAATATTTTCGGAGTTATGAATTTTAAATTTTTTGAAATTTTTGAAATTTGCACCGATCTAGGCTCGGTTTTGGGGCAGTACTAACACAGACTTCGGTTATATAGCGCGTAAAAATAGTCTCGTCAAGTCATCGTATTTGTTTGCTATATCTCTTACACTTAAGACGAAATTATTATGATCAACGCAGAGGAGTCAAATTTTGAAGGCATTCAATTTTAAAAATAAGATACGTAGAAGGAACATGTTATATTATACCTAGTACCTTATTTTAATATTTGAAAATGGACGACAAAATATATTTCAACTACTTCAGCATGACCGAGGTTACATTTCATCATTTCACAAGTCAATTTCGAGTCTCAATCTCAACACGGCCCTTCTACCCCGGCCATTGCACATGCACACACGCACACGTCTAAAATACGTACATAAACATATGCAGTTTTACCGTCCGGGAAGCTTGCTATCCCGGCACCGGCGACGGGACCGGTAAATGGAAACATATGTCATATACATATTTCATACATTTTATACATTTTTGCTTTCCCGGCAGCCTGGCTGTTGCCGGCGCCGTGCCGGTGAACGGGAAACCACCCAATGCTTCATCTTATTCTACATAAATGGTGCGCTGAATTTAACACGGCAGAACCGCCCGCAACGACAACACAGCAGCTACGCAAGAACACCAGTTATTTGCCTGAGATTCTAAAGGTTTCGTTTGGGACAGTTTAGTTTATTTTAACTCATACCTTAAAATTCAAAAAGGTGGCCACGCGCAGGGTTCCTCGAATCTTAAACCACAGTAAAATGTAGATACACCATTTTGACCCGGAGACGAAAAATCAAAGCTAGGTGTAGAAAAGACCGTCTTTCCCGTCAGTTAAGAGATTCAAGGTGTTTGCGTCTGCTGGAAAAATACTGGCCTTTGTCTTCTTTGATGCGGAAGGTATGATAATAATCGGCTTTTTCAGTAATAGAGACACAATAACCATAGATTATTACGTATCAATAATCAAAAAACTACGCGAAGAACTAAAGAATAAACGTCGAGGAAAATTGGGTGCTGGAGTGTTTTTTCATCATGATAATGCCCCCGCCCATCGATCTGATGTTGCAGGTGCTGTCATCCGAACTGATAGGTTTTAGTTGATGCAGCACCCACCATATTCTCCAAACCTATTTCCGAGTGATTTTCACTTTTTTACTCACCTGAAAAAGCACTTGCATGGTATAAAATTAGACGGCGACGAAAAAATAATATGTGCTGTAGCTTTTTCGAGTCCCAGGATCGAGCCTTTTTTACCAAGGAAATTAATCAACACACTATTCAAAGTTTACAGTACATTAGCTTAAAAGGCGTTTCATTGCATTTCCAAAAACTTATTGATCAACCTAGTCAATTACTTTAGCATAATATGTAGTGGGTGGTGTATTACATTAGTACGTTATGGAGAATGTAATTTCTATTATTCAATGTTACGAATTTAAATATCTATTCGATCTTACGACTGACGTAAAATATTAAACACAGTCGTAAGATGTTAGGGAGCTCTGCGAAAGAAACGTCAAACTTACTCATCTAAACCGAGTTAACGTAGACATTCCAACAAAACGGCCATCGAGCCAAGTTCAGACAATAAACAGACTCAGAGATAAGCAAGTTTCTTCATTGTTCTGTCGGGAATCGGGCGTCGGCTGGGGCGCCGAGCGTTAGCACTGAAAATAAGTTTCCTGCCGTCCTATAACGTAAAATTTAACACAGCTAAAGAGACGAGTGAGTTTACACGCTGATAAGCTTAATAAGAGTTTTGATGTTTAATAAAACTTAAATTTCTCCTCAAGTAGTGACAAAAACCGAGGATTAAATGCAAAATAATTATGTATTCATTGCAAGTGGCTCTTTGTGTGTTTTGTATTCAAAATTAATGGAGTACATCAAGATTACATTTTTGTTTAATGTACAACAACAATAGTATTATACTGCATTTCACTGGTATTTTGTGAGAACATAGTCCTTCCCCGGTCGACTAATTCGTGCTGCTTACAATACAGCTGCATCGTACCAGAACACATCGCGCGCCTTCCTCCGCGGCCTCCAACTTAAAACCTGCGCAACAGACGGCCCCGAATCCGTAAAGCGACGGCATGGAGGCCAGGAAAAATTCAATCAGAAGCACTAGCTTTCGTAACAGTGCAGCGGTGGATATGGTCTATGGCTCCATCGCCAGTCAAGATTCGGCTGCGGAAGATAGGGAAAGTGTTTTTCAATACCGTCACTCTAACCACAGCTCCATCACCACAACAATATATCAACGACTGCGGCGGTAAAGGGAGGAGAACCTCTCTCGCCGCAGTATACCAACACACATCCTAAATGGGCTTCTCAAGCTCAAGGGCCGGCGGTGGTAGCCACCTCGGGCCGGCCCTTCACCATCAGTCAGCCATGTGGGTTCCTTTTTTTCACCGTAAATGATTAACGACTACTAAGCCCCCGCCACGGCAAGGCAGAAACCCGTTCAGGGGGACCTTAGTTTAAATTAATAATAATAATTGCAGGCCTTTTTAATTTGTGGTGAGTTACAGGTAGTCATAGTAGAAGTCACTTAATCGTGTAGTGGCAGTTTCAGAATATCCACTAGCCCATTTAGTCCCGTGAGTGTCGTAAGAGGCGACAGACGGAAATTAAAACAGAAGATGGTCAGTTGCATCTTTCTGATGATAAAAACTCAAAATAATAGAAAACTGCGGTTGCCAGTCCGTGTGCGAAGCGTGGCAAATATGGTAAAGTTTCCCAATAAGGCAATTTCGGGAGGCGTATGTTCAGCAGTAAAGTTTTATAGGCTGTAATGGATGGTCTAGCGACTAGGATGTTATCCTGATAGCCTAAGCTAATCTGTCCTCATTAGAGGAATTCTTAGTGTGTAACTTAATTAAATACTCGCGATCCGCCCCGGCTTCGCCCGGGTAATTTCTGTATCTCAACAACAGCGCCACCTACCGGGTACAAATGTGAATCTATACCATCTACGGACCCGTTCAAACACACATAAAAAAAATTGTGAGTTTTAGCGAGACTAACGGACGGCATTTGATTTTTATATAATACTCGCAATCCGCCCCGGCTTCGCGCGGGGGATATCTGGATCTCCATAACAGCGTCACCTGCCGGGTCACGAGTTTTAAAACCAGGGACCCGTAAAAAATTCATCAAAATCACTCGAGCCGTTTTCGAGTTTTAGCGGGACCAACGGACGGTAATTAGTTTTTATATAATACTCGCGATCCGCCCCGGCTTCGCACGGGTGATATCTGGATCTCCATAACAGCGCCACCTACCAGGGACCCACAAAAAATTCATCAAAATCATTCGAGCCGTTTTCGAGTTTTAGCGGGACCAACGGACGGCAATTGGTTTTTATATAATATGTATAGAGATTAACTTTTAAGTCTATCTTCAACAAAAATCCTTGTTCTTTTTTATAAAGGTACAATTAGTAATATTCCCGTTAACCACTCTAAGTAAGTTTAAATTGCTTGTGTTGGGTTACCCATTACTTTTTCTATTTTCTAAGTCTGTTGTCCGTATTAACTCTTAAGATTAGGTCACAATCGCAACATCTTTTTCTTTTTATTTACCAGACTTGGTAAATTCACTCTCGGTTATATTCGCCTTTTAAACTGCGTCAACTAAAGGCATGCCACATCAAATAGTAAGACCACGTAGTCGTGTAAGTGCAAAGCCGTTGTTCGCGTAATTTGATGTTTAAAGAAAAATTTGGTACAAATGTTAACAAATATTACATGTCGACAAAATTTTTGACATTGTCAATGTCATTGATTACAGTCCATCAATAGTCCTATAGGTCTTCCCCATATATTTCCTTATTGGGAGCATATTATGTTACATAGTTATCACGCTTGGCAATTCTTATCAGCAAGATGATGCCAATGTTCTATTTCAGTTTCCCTCTGTCACGAGGAATGTGAAAGTGGATTATCTTAGGCCGTCACTACATGGCAAGGACAAAATAGTATAAAATGATATTGCAAACAACCATATCACTACCCTTGATAAGAAAAACTTTATATTTATTATTCAGTAAACGTTCGAAATCCTGACTGCCTCAAACAAAATCTATCTTCAGTCGTATTCGAACCCTACCGACACGGTACATCGAAAGTTCGTTAAAGTAATGTCACTCTATCTCCTCGTAGCTCTCTCGAGACGAATGAGACGGTGATACTAAAATCAACATGTAAGAGAGAGATGGAAGACTTTGAGTTGCGGAAGATAATACCCTATAATCACAGTTTTGTTTTCCAATCGCTGCTAACGATTATTGGCTTGTTATTCGGGTGTCGTTTTGAAATTGCTTTAGTGCCCTAAGATAAGTCGTTAGTAAGTACAATAAAAAGAGAGGGTACTGCGATTAGTTCGCGCAAAGGCTCGAGGTGATTATGCTTTTAGTACAGCACTTTTGTCTTGTCGTTCTGTTTTTAATATCTGTTCTTTGAAAATAATATACAAATATAAAACCTATTGTTTATGTAACTTAATTTATAATTTGGTGGTATCATAACCGTATAATGCGTGAAAGCTTTAACTCCTTAGGTTTCATTTGGAAACCCGGGTTTGATCTTATTAAATTGATAACAATAAGTTTAAATGTTGATTTACCCCAAGTGTAGCTGTGAAGGAAAACATCGCTAGCCGCCAAAGCTATGTTATATTAATATTGATTTTATGATTATTTCGCATTAATAAAAATATTTCTAGGACATGTGACGTACACTAACACGAAATGGGGCAACGAGGCATACTCTTCATATCCAAGGAACCTTTCGATAGTAAGACAGCTTATTAAATTCCACTGCTGACAGAGGCCTCCCGCGTAGATTGCCACATCGGAGGGATATTTGCAATAGTTGCGACGCTATTAAGAAGACGCTGCTGCCCATCTCTTGACTTGTTTCCCTCTGTGGCCTCTTACGACACCCACGGGATGATATGGGGTAGTGGATATCGTACACCGCCACTACACGGTAAACTTTCGGAAGTGAATGAAGGCATTTGCGCGACAGTAGGACGTTACTTGAGTTTTTACATCCATATTTTACTTAACTGGGTGCAGCAATTTTATGACTTAATTCGTCCCTGTCCTCCAGTATCCACCCTATTGATGTGGATATACTACGCGTTCGAATCAAACGTTTTTTTATTGTTCGTAATTAGCATGGCAATGGAGTGGAATGATTTGCCAGCGTTTTTCCATTCGATTAGTACAATGTTGGTTTCTTAAATGCAAGAGTGAATAGTGTTACGTGCCAGTATTCTTTGCCATCTTAGAAAGAAAACTGATATGATAATAAAACAGAGGAAAATCTTTTTATTCAATATTTTAGTAATCTTACTAGGTTTTTTTTAATTTACCGTTGGTTCGAAACATACTTCTGTCCTGGGAAGAACTAGCAACAAGCCCAGTGTTATGCATTTTATTAGCTACATTAACCCTTAAAAGTCCGAAGTCTCCATTTGGATCCTTAAATGTCTCCTTCATATATAAATAAATATCTAGAAAGCTATATTATAGTCTCCGTGTAGACCGCGCCAAAGAGTATACTAATATTTAGAGGGACGCCTTAGAACCAAAGAGAATATGATCACTTAGTTTATTCGAAACCATAGATAAGAGTGCTCAGGTGATTCTTTTTTAAATGTTATTTATAAGAATATAATTCTTAAAGAAAATAATTCTTAAAGAATTATATTTTATAATAATTTTGTACAATTAACTATAAAATTACAATAGAACCAACATGGTAGCCATCATCTCATTCCCAGGGGTTAGATGTTTTGATTCACGTATTCCTGGTTTCCAAAATGTTTTAAGTGTTTTAAAATTACCGTTGAAAACAATTAATGTTTTCTGAGATTTTGTTGTAAGAGCGTGATCGCTGCTCCACAGATAAATTATTAAGTTTATGGAGTCGAGTAACAGGCATTACAAGCTTGTGTTTGTTTCTAATTTCTACGTTTGAATTCCTTTGTTACATAAGTCCGATCCGGCGTTACTTTGCAGCCATCCAATATGAAAGATGTTAGAAATTAATTTGCTAAAATATGATGGTATATGTATAGTAGTTTGCATTACCCCATAACACCTCACGCTATGAAAGTAACTAAAATATTGCTGCTTCAATATTCGTGGCACTTTTAATCTTTCTTACAGCATATGCTGCAGAACTAAGTTTACTTTTAATCTTCCTTACAGCATATGCTGCAGAACTAAGTTTACTTTTAATCTTTCTTACAGCATATGCTGCAGAACTAAGTTTACTTGCTAATTTAAATATAAAATCAAGTGCCATTTCATCATTTATTGAAATTTGATGACTACAGAGCTAGTAAAAAAATTATTATTTTCTCAGGGAAGATTTAGATAAGGTATAAAAGAAAAGGGCATAAAAATTTTAAAATATACTGAGTATTTTATTGATGACTTTTCCTCCAGAATTAGTACATACAACATGCATACTGATACATAATAGTCTGTCTGCCTTTGCAAATAAAATTCGTCGAAAACAACCTTTTGACAATAAAGCTTGTTGATTTTTGTTGTTTTTTTTTAAATCACAGCATTGTAAAGAAATGCAAAAATTCAGTATTCGACAAAAGAATACGAACAACCCTCATTCGGGACAAAGTATCGTAAGTGGAAGTTTTTTACAATTGCAGATTAGCTGGCAATATGCATATCCACTAAACTTTTGTCTGGCCTAACTCATATTTATTCATAAGTCTGTAAAATGCATATTTGATTCAAGATAGTAGGTAGTGGAAGAGGTCGAGTGGACTTGCCGGGTCCACTATGGAAACGTGTTGGTGAACCGCGGAAAGCCTTTCACAGAACAAATCCACCGCTGGGGCCAAAAGGGCTAGTGCACGTATGAAACTCATTAGTACAGGTGGATTGGAAGCCATGTAAGAAGGCGGTTTAAAGAAAACGGGAGGAGATGTCCTCGAGGATGAGCCGCCAAGGGGTGGCCAGCACTGATGAGACTGTCGATGTATGGGAAAGCCATCCGCCTTTGTCGATAATTAATAAATTTCAATCTAATCGGATACAATAAGCAGTATTGACTAGTCCTCAACATTTGCGTTTAGTACGATCATTTAGAAACGAAAATCAGGTGTAATTAAAAGGTAGTAACGCAAAGTAAAAGTAAGTAACGCACAGTGACCATAAACCAACCAAAAACAGTGTACCGTAATTACAGATAAAATACAGCAAAATATGGCTGCCGACAGATGGCGGTATAACCATCTCGTTACACCAAGCGTAAAATACGCAGACTGGCGACGATAAGGAGAAAACGTAGTGATTTACATAGTTTTTGATAAACAGTGTCAAAGGCTGTGCGATCCGTCTGATAGTGCGATTAAACATCATCATCATCGTGAATGGTTCGTTGATTTGACCGACATTAGCCGAGCGGGTCTCTCAGATCACAGAGTACTGAAACTCGAAATTATAAATACTTGAATGATGGGATCACTAGAAATGAATGAATGACACATGCCTAACTGCGATCGCACATCGGCCTGCCAAGCGTAACGAAAACGATTAACACAAATCCTCTATGCACCTAGACCTATGTCCAGTACTGGTCTATAACGTGCTGATGAAGAAAAAAATAACAACATTACTTAAAAATGTTAAACTAATCGCAAAAAAATCATCACTATTATTATTTAAACAATATTTTACTGTTGTCATTTGTATCTGAATATTAATTTTGTGCATTCCATTTGCAAAATAACATGTTGTACTTTTTTATCGGTTATATGTAAACATTTTAAATGTATATTTTATTTGCTCCCCTAAAGAAGGACCACAGCGAAGGGTTGTAAAATTTAAATTACAAATAAAAGCACTGAAAAATATTCACGAGTGGTTAGTGTCTCAATAGGAACGTCCTTTAATTAACGTAGATAGGGTAATAGAGCTCAATTTATTCTAAAAATGTGAATCATTTTAAAGAGTTCATTGAAAACTCAGCTAATTGTTATATAGACAAAACCGACAAAAATGTTTTCTGCTGACGAAAATTATTAATTTGAGAACTGAAATTCACATTAAAAGTAAATATAAAATATTTGATGTTAACATTTTTATGTATCAATAGTTAGGTACATTAAATTCAATTTCTGTCACAAGAAACTAAAACTTTCAACATAAAAAACGGCAAGGTTATGGAACTCACTACCGTCTAATATAAGAAATTCCAAAACTTTATTGGTATTTAAGAAACGTCTTAGAGATAACTTCTTTGCATCCTGTTAATTAATATATATTATTCTATTACATTAGTATTAGTTTATATATATATCCTCTGTAACTATCGTATTTATTATTTTTATTTATAGTTTTATTTTACGTAACATTTAGTATATTACTTATTTATTACTAGTAGTAATGTATGCACTATGTTTGCTATTTAAATATAATTTCCTTTATTGGTCTACTGGAAGATATTTCAGCAAATTATGGAATAAGTAGAACCTTTGTATGAACTTACGATAAGACTGCCTCTGTATCTTGATGTGTGTACATAAATAAATTAAAAAAAGCAGGAGAATAGAATCTAGTAAAAATCTTTAGTTATTAAAGCTCTATTTACATAAACATAATTTTAAAATAAGTTTGTGTTATGTGTAATAACGAAAGGATACATTCATAATATAAATTTTCATTTTATTGTCAATCCAACCAACGTTTCCAATTTTGAGCGAAACGTTACGGTCCAGAATGTAAATCGTTCATCCGTGTCATATGTGCCATATTGAAATCTATCAACCGAATCAACGTACAACACGTAGCAACTGCCCCTAGGAATCCTCCCTTCAGAGTACCTGTATTTGTACTTTCACGTCTCAATGGATTTCAGCAAATATGCAATATGGCGATTCTTCTTTAATATTCGCATATTCTGAATATCCAATAAAACCTTTAAGAAATTGAACATGCCTTACATATAATTTAAATAATTTTTATCGTACAACGAGCAAAATCCAAATAATGCCCCATAATTTTTACCTTTACTTAAAAACAATTTTCAATTTACTGGTAATTGCTTATTATTTCTGATACCACTTAAAGCTTCCCCACAATTTCTTTTTACATCTTATAATTTGTTGAATATCTCTATAAAACATTATCTATTACATTTATTAACAAAACATAAGTACCGAAACCTATTGGCGCCGATAATTGTAAACCAGTCGATTGATTCTACTAGTTTCCATAGCTCCTTGTCGGTTTGGTGTATTGTAGTAGGTATCATCATAGCTTGCGTATCTTTGATGGCTGGGTTGAAAATCGAGATGTAAATAATCCCCTTCCTCACGCCTTAATTTTCTTCCATCACTTCCATCGTACCTAGGATCTTCGTAAATAGTTATTGTTTGTTTTCTTTGGGCAACAACTGGTGAATGGGCAGGAGATTGAGCTACAGGTGTTGCTTGTGATTCTTCAAAACCATATCCGTAATTTGGACCATATCCATAAACACCTTCGTCGAAGTAACCGGATCCTCCATAATCGTGACCCCAACCTTCATCGCTGTTCCATTGAGGACGCTCCCAACGGTCACGGTCTTCCCACCTCTGCCAACCCAAAGTACGTTCCGGGTGGCTATGTGGATCTTGATATTGATAGCGGTTGCGAATGTTATCCCTGCTGTAACTTCCACGATTATTACGATGTTTATTATAATTCTCATAGTCATCGAGGTAATGTTTTTTCCCATAATCTTGATGACCTATTTGTTTATTTCCGACGTCTCCGTACCTGTTATGTCCTCTGCTATTGAAATTATTGCGAATATATTCCTGTCCATTGTTATGCGCACCCTTATAGCTTCTGCCGCCATGATTATCATAATTGTTTATTCTTGCATTATAAGCAGACTGATCACCTTCGTCATTAAAGTCGTCAAAATAAGTACTTTTGTTGGAAGATTCATCTTTGTGATAGGAATTTTGAAATCCTTGTTTATGGTGACCCTTTTTATGGCCCCTTTTAAATCCGGTAGTCTCGTTATCCTCGACTTTGTCTTGTTTTGTATTATAGCCTGAGTATGCATCATTGTCAGAAGACTTATTACTATCATGTTCTTTTTTTAAATATTTAGTGTCATCACTGACTTTAGAGTATTGATTCGTTTGGCTGTCATTAATTTGGCTTTCTATGTGATGATCTTTCTCACCCTTCTGCTTATCATGTTTAACCAACTCCACGCCCTCATTGTGCGCTAAATCTTTTAAATGGTCTTCTAATACTTCTTTTAGGACTGATGCCCTAATTCCTGATGTGAATAATAAGGCGAACAAAACACAACTATAATTTTTACTACTAAGCACCATTTCTTCATTACTAACGATCACATTAAATAATAGATAATTTCTTTGTAGTGCTTAAACAATCAATGAATGGAAATCTCATTATATAAGCTGTTTTATAGTGATCATAATTTTGTTGGACTTCGTGGAGAATTACAACACAATAACAGGAACTACAGGAGCATTGTGATGACAATGAGTAGTCAAATCGACAACAACATGGTTGGATGGTGCATGACGTGGCAGTATTGAAGCAATCTCTAGGACAAATAAGTCGAGGTCAATGAATTGTTGTTGGTGCATTGACTGATGGTTTTCTTATTACACCTTGAACGCAAGTACCCTTAACTTGTCCATCGAAACATAAGTGGCAAGCAAAGAAAAATTTTTAATTCTCTGTAACATTATATATGCAAAAATATACATAAATAGTTAAAACACTTATTCGCTGTTGTAGTTTACCTACGTGCTGCAGATATAAGTATAACGGTTGTAACACGAATGGGTCGCCTCGACCAGGGACGGACCACACTCTCACAGAATATCAACGTGAAATAGCAGCTTAGTGTTGATGTGTTTCGTATGGTGAATGTAGAGAACCGAAAATACTTTTTACTGGAAACCAGGCATTGTATCTTAGTCCTCAGGGGTGACAACGCATCTGCATTTTCATTTTTTATCGAGGATAGATGTAGATATATATGGGCAACAGCATCCACTTACAATCACGTCGACTGTGTGCTAATAGTATAAATAAATTTAAAAGGCGTTGTAAATGCCAAGTTCTATGCATGAACCCTAAGTCTACCCTCCTTAATTTTTTGTTGTAATTAAAAATCTATTAAACTAATTAAAATGTTAAACGAAAAATTTACTTATAACAATAAGTAAAAATTGACTTTAAAGAACTAGGAAGAATATTATTTTCAATTTTTTAAGATTGTGCTAAGATTTTAAAATTAGTAGAGAATTACTAAAGCCCACGACTTCAGAAGCTATTATGTGGAAATTATTTTTCACTTTTAGGTTAATTTTTTGTTTATTTTGAGTGGACTAGGAAATAGTAAAGAAAAAATGTAATACCGTCCCAGTTACATTAAAAACAATAATGTCGTCCTAATTACATTATTCCGTATTATTTTTAGGTTTACAATTGTCGAAAATACTGCGATTTATTTTACATACAAAAAGTAGTCTAGTCTAAAGTAGTTTATTTGAAAACTTTCTTTTCTGAAATACTTCATAAAAAATATTTTTTTAGATTAAAGGTTCATTTTTCAATTCTATGGTAAACTAAAAATATATATGTATATAGTTTATTCGATGGAAATTTTTATTTGAAGATTGAAAAAATTAACTCATTCAACTCAAGCGAGCAACCCGGGTCGGACACCGCCACCGCCAACATCAATGAAATTGTTAATAAATTTTGATTTACTACATGGTAAAGGAAAGCGTAATGAGGAAACCTACATGTCTGAGGAATAAAATACCTTGAGAATATCCCAATATCCATATCATCTGAAGAAGTGAAATATACACTAAAAGAAGCGCAATGGACTAAAAGCTTTATAACACTCCCAACGAGAGGAGAACTGTGCTCAGCACCGGAACGTTATAGGCTCTAATAACTTTTCTTATTTATTTCAGGTGCAAAGTAGACCATGAGCACTGCAAAGCAGTAGAAGCATCATTTAAATTTAAAATATTAAAGCGTTTATTATAACATGTTTAAAGATCGTGCGTCTAACTTATTTTTAAATATTACGTTGTATAGCCACGCTGCAGCTATATTATGGCTACAGCTGGAGTGGGTTGGCTCCACCAGGTCAGGGCCAGCTCTCACAGAATACCAGCGTATGACGACAGAATAATGTTGTATTTTATCATATTGATAAAGAGGATTTCCATCTATAACAATTGTGTTTACTTTTTTTTTTTAGGGTTCACAGAATACAGGTATGACAAAGATATTTGTATTTTATCATATTGATAAAGAGGATTTCCATCTTAGTACTCAGGGGTGACAACGCATCTGCATTTTGATTACTATTTGAGAATTCTTTCTTCTCTATTTGAGAAGGTGGGCTGTGTGCTCCTTTGTCGCTCTTCTATATAAAAAATGTTAAAAGACAATTAAGAATTGCGCTAATGAACAATATTATTAGTATAACTAGTTTGTAGTAGTTCTTAGTGTTCCCCGCGACTTTGTCCGCATGTTTATTAAGATTGTATTTCATGGGCTTTAATTTTTCTCCGCGGAACCCTAATTCCTTTTCTAAAATAAAAGTAGCCTTTGTTGCTTCTTACGACTACAGCTATCTGACAGTGAAAGTCCCGTCAAAATCGGTCCAACCATTTCGGAGAATAGTCGGAACAGACAGAGAAAATTATAAAAAGTGTGTTTTGTCATAAGTACCATATACAAGGTGTATATGGTACTTATGACAAAAAATGCATTTACCTGTTCTTTGATATTACAAACACACACTTCAATTTTATTTATTTGTATACATATCGCTATTTTTAAATGCCTTAATCTTAAAATATTGCGTTTATTAAATATCACTTGGGTATGATAAGGACGTTCCTAGCGTTCTTATGATAGCCCAAGTGATATAACAGATATTAACAAGCCAACAAACAATAGGTACGTAGCCCGTGCTCATGTGCCGTAACCTTAACCTTATCCAAAGTTTACAATTGTTATCACTTCTCTAACCATTTTTGCTCGATATTCTTCCACTAGCTTACTGATAACAACTCAGCAATAATAAAAAGCTACGGTTGCCAACCTTTGAGCTCAAAGTTGCCAACCTGTCTGCCAAGCGTAGCTACCATGACAATTAAACCACTAAATGAGACAACCTCGGGGGAGGCCTACCCTCAACAGTGGACTTTTGATAGGCTTTTTATACGTGGTAGAGCCACCGGAGACCTTTTTTACTGGAAACGAGGCATTCCATCTTAGTCCTCACGGGTGACAACGCATCTGCATTTTGATTTGTAATCGAGGATAGATGTAGATGTCTATGGGCCACAGCAACCACTTACCATCAGGTGAACTGTGTGCTCCTTTGTCACCCTATCCTATAAAAAAAAGACTGTAATATAATGATTTCTTAAATTTACGCGAACACTACACATTGAATAAAACTAAATTTACGGATTTTATCGCGTTTATTTCACTACTTTTACTTATTTTTAATTCCCGACGTTTCGGCTGCTTTACAGCAACCGTGGTCACGGGGGGGACTGAGATGTTTGACGTCCCAATGTCATAGTTAGTCCGGCTACCTTCAGTTTTTGAATATTAATTTTTGGTCCGACTTACGCAAAACGAGCTTATAGTATCATGAAGTCTTGCAGTGGTCCTATAATTAACAAAATTAAAACCCAACCTAAGCATACCACTGATCCTATAATTAACAAAATTAAACCCAAACCTAAGCATACCACTGCAAGACTTCATGATACTATAAGCTCGTTTTGCGTAAATCGGACCAAAATTAATATTCAAAAACTGAAGGTAGCCGGACAAACTATGACATTGGGACGTCAAACATCTCAGTCCCCCCCGTGACCATGGTTGCTTAAAAGTAGTGAAATAAACGCGTTAAAATCCGTAAATTTAGTTTTATTCAAGACTGTAATAAATGAATAATGATTAAATAAATTATTTCATAAGAATTAGATACCTTTTTTTAATTTTGTTGATCCATTTATAATTTTGAGACTTATTATAGTAACAGACATGAATTTACGTAACATTACGTAGGAGTATAATATTATATTTAAGCAGGATAAAGGTAAAAAAAACATATTAATAATTGACGTTGTGTAATTGATTCCAGACAACTTTTTACTGGAACCAAAAGTTTGATGTATTTGCTTTTACTGGAACCAGAAGTTTTCTGTATTTCCTGTTTACAAATTTCTTGCGCCACTTTAGAATCGTTGTTTAGCTTTTATTTTTTTATTTTTGCACTTGGTACGTTGTAGACATATGTCATTCATTCATTTCTAGTGACCTGATCATTCATGTATTGATTCGTCGTGCAAACCGGGTCATTCGGGTCGATCATTCAAATAGATCATTTCGAGTTTCAGTATTCTATGAGACCCGATCGATAATTTCGGTCGTCGGATATTACTAAACTCTTAAGTCGTAGGTCCTGTTAATCAAAAACATTCAAAAAATATAATTGCAATCATCAATACTTTGATACTAATGTTCGCTTTAAAACCTAGTAATAAAACCCAAACAGAATAAGGTACGTGGCCCATGGAAAGCCATGCTCCTTCGAAGGCCAATTATTAAAATGTCTTAGTTATTACCATGTGATGACAAATTCCTTCTATTTACACAAACACCCGTCGAACTGAAAATCACAGACGCGGCGGCGAATCGCTCGCGCTACTATTTTGGCAGTACGGTCCCTCGCTTCGTTGATTTCGGAAATCGACGACGTTTAAATAATGTAGGTGTCCCATGGAAGGCCACTCTTACAAATAAACAGTTATTATTCGCTAATTTACTGGATAAGGAAACTAACAAATATTTAGGTAATACTTTGTTTTATTACGTAACATATAAACCACTTCTATTTATTGTAGATTTAATCGCTATTTATTAAACTTTAGTGTTAAATGACTGATTTATTATATATTCCTTCTAAGAAGCCTTGTTCATAGCAAGGCCATTTGGAAGAGTTCAATGAAACTTAAGTTCAATCAATATTGATTAAATCTGCAATTTAAAAATGTGGTTTATAAATGTTACGTAATAAAACAAAGCATTACTTAAATATTTGTTAGTTTCTTTCATCAAGTATATAAACGAATAATAACTTTCTATTTGTTAGAGTGGCCTTCCATGGTACACCCGCCTTAGATAAGTAAAATTATCCATGAGGAATGACGGGCCGTATGGAACAAGGAGTTCCACAAACGGTTCCATACACACGAGCCTTTCGTAGACACAGATGCCTGTCTTCACGCTTCAATAACGTCTTTGCTGAAACCGAGGGTTTAACTGTGCGGTACAGAGATACATCCTAAGGAATGGCACCATGGACACCTATCGAGTTTATCGCCATCCAAGTAAGCCACCTAAGCATATCACATCTGGTTGTTCTGCGCTGAGTATCTGCATAAAAAACTTAGTAGCGACGATTCGACACCAACAGTTTGCTCTGAAGTACGGTCTCATGAATCGAATAATGCCTTTACGTATTCGTCTGAAGTCGTGCTCCTAAACGCATGACCTCATATCTCTACTAAAACCAGGCTATCATTACAGACAGGCCCATCCTAGCGAATAAGCATGATATTCTGGTGATGGCCCGGGCACAGTCAGATTTTTTTTGTCAATATTACCTACCAATCACTATGATGAGAACCTCTTGGAAACCAAAACGGACAACCAAACAATATCTGGAACTGGCCTACGAGGTGGCCAGTATGTGGGGTGGTCTACCGTCCGAAATTATTCCTGTAATCGTTTAGCATGAATGGGTTAATCCTGACCAGCATCCCGGGTCAACTGAAGCAACGGGACTACGTGCATCCGTGCTCCCGCATCGTCCGCCGATTCCCTCTAATCCGTTTGGTCTCCCCTACCGAAGAGTTCCATCTGGTCGAGTTTTTCCTAATTATCTATTTATTTTATTTTTTCTCCTCGGTGCTAGACGACAGCGTGCGCTTGGCGCGCTCGGCGGCGGTTTGGAGGCGACGCATGGCGCACGGGTTCGAACGCAGGTCCTTCTTGTACTTGCGCTTGAACTCGTCCGCGAGATGGTTCACGAGTCTGTTAGATTACTTTGAACATTTATTTTATTTTATCTCATTAATCGTTTTTTAACCAGATGAGAATATTACAAAAACATTTCATAGCGAAAAATTTATTCACTCATGAGGTAATTTCTTTATTTTACACTATCATATAATTATTGATTAATTGTTAAACGCAACGAACGTAGTAGTCTAGATGAAAATTTAAGTCAAAACTTAGCTTGCTTAGACGTTAGAAAATTTGAAATAGGTCATATTTTTTAATATAATAATCAGACTAACTAGACTAACTAACTATTTCATTAATAGTCATATCACTCTTTGTATTACTTGCTTTAAAAAAGTTTTCACTATGCATTTCTCTGGAATCGTGGAGGCGTTATATTTGAACATACAATAAGGCCCGAAATATAATAAGTAAGCTATACTCCATCTTACCAGGCAGACGTTGTTCTGACATTTTCGACGACCCTTTGTCATGTCCTATTAAAAATCCGTAAATTCGAAAAAAACATTGTGGGTCACTCATGGCCAAAAAAACTATCATATCTCTCAAGTTGAACCAAACTGCACACGGTGTGAAAATTTGATTAAAATCGGTTTAATAGCTTAGGAGTCCATCGCGGACAAACTACGTGACACGTAATTTGTATATATTAAGATATAAATTACGCGGTGTGCGTTGTTCGTATTAATTCTTCTCCTAAATAGCATGACCGATTTTGATGAATCACCTTTATTACACATTTATTAGTACTTATGGGATTACCTGTATGGTTCCTATTTTCGAGAATAAAAAAACACCCGTGCGATGCCGGGACTGATCGCCAGTGTGCCATACCTTTATACAACATGTAATAAAAACCTTGAGGTTCCCGTTAACTGCGTTATCAGAATCAGTATCCAAGCATATAGAAATAATTTTTTTTCAAAAAAAAAAACACATTTAAAAAAAAATAATTTTAATGAAAAACAATTAATTTGCAAATTGTATGTGGTTTTATTATCTCTGCATTGGTCGAGGAGTAAAAGGATTGTCAAAGACCCTGGATTACCGACACTCGTGTGAGTTAGAGGAAATAAAACCACATACAACTTGCAAATATTTTTTTTTTCATTAAAATATATTTTTTTTATGTTTTTTTGAAAAAAAAAATATTTCTATACGCTTGGATACTGATTCTGATAACACACTTAACGGGAACCACAGGGTTTTTGTTACATATTGTATACAAAATTAGGTTTCACATTATTTGTCCGCGATGAACTCCCTAAACTACTGAACTGATTTCAGCGACATTTTTAAATGTGTATTGCTTGCTCCAATTTGAGAGGGAAGATAGTTTTTATTCTAATAAGTAACCCAGAGTATTATTTATTGTGAATTTAAGGATTTTTTTAAACAAGGTTCGCAGGAACAGGCAGAACGTCTACCTGGTATATACTATAATATGTAGATCTAAGAGAAATAGACAATCGTTTATTTATTTTAATGTTAACCACAGATAATCTATGCATACTGTCTAAGGCTCTGCCTCAGCCTCGTTGGTATTGTGGTCGTAATCGCAACTGCTGATCACGTGGTCCCAGGTTCTAAGCCCGCGCGCGGTAATATTCAGTTATCGAGTTTTTTTGTAGACAAATCCTCAGAAGTTGGCGGTGTTTCACCTTAATACCTTGTAAATGATTCCTAATGGCCCTGCGCATGATCTCTCTCCGGTCGCGCCGGATTGCGCTCCATTGGACTATGGGAGTGAGAGAAATAAAATGCAACAGCGCTTGCTCACACACTCATGCACTATAATTCTGTGCTGTGTCTAAGCCGTGACCGAAATTCGATCTTAAGGGCATTGCTATAACAATTACTAACAGCAGTAAGGCTTTGACGACTAAGTGGTGGCAAAAAACCATTCAAACTGCCGAAACGAAATCTTATATGCTGGTGATGAACAGTATCACCAATTCGAGGGCTTGACTCTGCGGACTACAGTCTACTTGCCCAGTGTGATGAGCAAACAACAACAAATTGTTTAAGTAATGCATCTTTTGGTCTATTTTAATAAGGCATTTTATGTTACTTATAAGTATTTATACTACTTGCAAGCTGTAATACTTTTTGTTTTCATCATATTCATAACAAAATCATCATCAGTATGATAACATTTTATATAGGGCTTCTTCGCCACTTACCACAAATAGATTGTGCTCAAGCTCTGGTAATAAGTAAAAAAAACAACACCTGCATGCTGCATGAAGGTAAAAAAGTGAAATCCTTAAAATCGGTTTATTTATTTATACAGATATACAAAGTAAAATAGAAAGCAATTTTACCTATTAATAAAATTTTATTATTTTTTACTTACACTTATATTTTAAATAAAAGTTGAAGAATAAAGGTAAAGGAACGGCTGTAAAATGACATTTTGATAGTGGAAATTATCCTAAAATAAATTACTACAGATAGATCGTAACTTATTTAACAACTAGTTCTTTCTTTAGTATAAAGATAATTTATTTATTAAGGTAACATAATATAACAAAAGATACTCTATATTGCTTGGTAAGATAATTGCTTGACAAAAATGCAAAAGTTCATAAAAATTATTCATCACAAATGTTTAATTATGAAAAACAACCAAAATAATTAAAAACAAATAATTTTGTGTTATATTTTTATCTTTAAACATTTAAAATAATTTCATACAACTCAAAAGAACTATAAGTATCAATTCAAGATTCAATTTAATTACAAGGAACCATTCATCTCTTTCACATTTAATGTATTTATCCTTGTCTTGAGCTCCTCCACAAGATTTGCTCTAGGCACTTCTTGTTCCTCCCTCGTTGTGATGTTCCTGATCTTAACCAAGCCTCGCTTTAACTCTGATTCACCGAGAATTACCGCCAAGGGAATGCCATTTTCTTCGCAATGTTGCAACTGGTTCAACATTTTCGGATTTTTCTTATAAGACTGTTCAGTCTGAAAAAGTTTGAATATTTTAATTGTTATAGAAACATTAGTCTGAATTGAATCAATTATAACCATTTAATCAGTCATAAATTTGCAATATTACTTTGAAATAGGATATTTCTATGGCTACTCGGGTAGCAAACCCGACAGCAGTGAAGTTTACAACTGAACTGGTTGATAATCTCATGCAGTGCGATGCTAACATAAGCTATAAGGAAATCCGTTTAGATATTGGCTATAAACTCGAAAAATTATCGAATGTTAATAATTTGTGGTAGAGCCAAGTTGCAGCCATGTTACGGTTGTAGCGTGAATGGGTCGGCTCGACCGCGATAGGACCACGCTCTCACAGAATACCAGCGTAAAATTACAGCTTAATGCTCCTGTTTCGTATGGTAAGTGTAGAGAACTGGAGACTATTTTTGACTGGAAATGTGGCATTTAGTATAATTTGATTCCCAGGGTTGGCACCGCATCTGCATTTGGTTCTTAATTGGGGATAAATGTAGATGTCTATGGGCCACAGCATCCACTTACCACCAGATGGACTGTGTGCCCGTTTTTCAGCCTTATTCCATTAAAAAATGTTTATACAACATAACATAACATAAAATAGTTAAATACCATAACTGCTTTCCATACACGAGGACCTGTGACAAAGTTACAACCAATGAAACATACTTTTCAAATGCTTTGAGTGAATATCCTTTTACACCTTATTTTATTATAAAGAAAAATGTAATAAATTCATTCTTATACGAACCTTGATTCCCGCGTTCCATAACTCCGCACATATCTTCATACGTTCTTCCAGGAAGTTCTTCTGCGCGGATGCGACATATACGTCTATTTCATTCGTACGCACACTTATATCGCCCGCTGCCAATTTCGATTCCAATACGGAGAATATTCGTTCAACGCCGATACTGACGCCGACACAAGGCACCTGTAATTTTTATAAATCCTCATTATCATCACATTTACACCGTTTAACATAAACGTTCTCCAAGGAATGCCATAAAGCACGGTCCTGAGTAACAGCACCCATTGACTGCAGGAATTATTAAAAATGTTAAAATAAAATTATTATCAGCCAAATGCAAGCTATACTTGCACAATTAGTGTTCTATGTTTAAATTATTAACAGAATATTATCATTTTTCATAACAATATACAATATGTAATGTTAACGTAAAAGTTAACACACACCCTCAGACACCCCAATTAGTATATTATGTTATATACGGTCCATTTCAGTTTGTTTTGACTGTACAGATTTAGTGTGACTGTAATTTACGTAGTTTTAATTATTTTTGGGATAAAAAATTACCTATATTAAAAATGATAGGAATCGATTCAGTAAATGATTCTGAACAAACTACTTTCTCAAAGTGCGTTAATTATGTTACGTGTTGTATATTATTACCCCACAGCTGTAGATAGATCCCCCCTCTTAGGTTGCCTCATAGGGGGAATTCGATATAATTGACATTGGCATGTCCATTGTTGTGTAAAAAGATTCGCTAATTCATACAGCTCTATATACGCGGACATAAATTATTTTCAATTTTACCTGCATCTTTATCATTTGACCTGCTGACATTTCCTCTCCTTGACCTCAACTGACATAGTGATAAGGACCTTCGCGCAAACAGCAAAACTTACACTAAGACCGATATCACATAGCTATCTCAATGTTTACAACAGCTATGCTATCAATCAATTCACGATCGAACCTGTCGCATGCCACCGAAATTCGCTGCTTATCGCTTACATAAATTAAGTTATATCTTTTTTTTAATATAATTAGGGTGACAAACGAGCACACAATCTACCTGATGGTAAGTGGATGCTGTGGCCCATATCTATCAGATGCGTTGTTACCCCTGAGGACTAAGATGGATGCCTCGTTTTCAGTGAAAAGGGTCTAACCACGTTAGTATTCTGTAGTGTGGTCCTGCCGTGATCGAGCCAACCAATGATATGGGGATTCTCTTCTAGTGGATTCCTTACTTTGCTCTTACACAGCAAATGTTGAAATACACAATCTATAAATAATATTTATTTTTTGATGTGGCAGGGCCGCACTACAGTTGCAACTTCTAACACCAATAGATCGGCTAGATTGGAGAAAATCAAGCTCTCAGAATTTAGCTTGAAATAAAAAGCAAAATATTTCTTATGATTCTTATCCCTTATTTTTGAGTACAGTAAGATTTGACTATGGGCAATGTCATTAAGATCACATGGTCTCCGATAGATGGTAATATGAGCCTCTTATAAGCTAGATATTTTTCCCTTTTTTTATAGAATAAGGGTGACAAATGAGCACACAGTCTACCTGATCGTAAGTGGATGCTGGGGCCTATAGTCATCTAGATTTATCCTCGATTAAGAATCAAAATGCAGATGCGTTGTCAACCTTGAGGGCTAAGGAATGCCTCATTTCCAGTAAAAATGGGTTTCCGAATCTCTACACTTACCATAAGAACAGCAGTATTAAAACATTAAAGCTGCTATTTTACGCTGGTCTTCTGTGAGAGCGTGGTCTTTCCCGGTAGAGCCGACCCATTCATTCTAGAACCATAATATAGCTGCATGTGATGTACTATGGGCAGAAGTGCACATCCAGCTGTGGGCTGTCTATGAGCTGATGAGTCGGGGATGTAGATTTCATCCAAGGAAAACAGAGATTAAGAATGAGGCGACGCAACCTCCCGTTTCTGGGCTCAACCAACAGTCTGCACAAGCAACAACTGCTAGTCGGAATTAACCTACTGGCATCTGAAGGAAGTTTTGTAGTAAGATATTTTTTATGAAACTGAAGCGACAAACAAACTTTCAGTATAGTTGATGGTAGGTGATTACAGTCGTACTACAGCCAGCTTTATACAGAGAATGAAGAACAGATGCGTTGTCACCCCTGAGGACTAATATAAAATGCCCCATAGCCTGTAATCATCTCTATACCCGAGAGGCAGAAATAGGCAACAGAGCACAGGCAGAAATAGGCAACAGGCAAAAATGAGTGAAGAAACCTAGAAGACTGGAGCTAAGTTTAGATGCAACTTCAGAGAAATAGGAACAAATACAATTACCTGCTTGTTTTTGGCATCGAACATTCCAACAAGGTTATCGTAACGGCCGCCGCCCGCTATCGAACCCACTGTCAGCTCTTCATTGCCAACTTTGATTGGTTCTGTAATTCATAATTTGTAAAAATAAAAAACAAATATGGATAAATTTAAGTTAGAGTTTAAACGCCTTAACTGCCTCTTTAAAATCTACTGATAGATGATCTTTGTGAGATTGAGTCAGTTGGCATCATTATCTAAAAGATTTTTCCACTATTTGGAACAGATAGGTTTGTTAAAGCAGATTTAACAATATCGCATTGATTAAAACTAAAAACTATTTTTACGGATTTTATCGCGTTTATTTTACTATTATTTTTAATTCCCGACGTTTCGGGCGCTTTCCAGCACCTATGGTCACGGGGGGACTGAGATGACTGACGTCCCGATGTCATTGTTAAACCCGGAGTACCTTCAGCTTTTTTAATTATTGTTTATGGTCCAATCTATGCAAAATGAACTATGTCCTGAGGTCTTGCAGTGGTATGCTTGGGTTTAGTTTTAATTTTATTGATTATTTCATTTTAAAAGTTTTTTTTTTACTTCTTTGTTATAATTTTATTATTTTATTGTAGTGATAGTTTTATAGGTTACTGTTCTCCTTAAAGGAAGTCTTTTATTATATGTTGTGTTTACCTTTAATTTAAATACATATATACAATTTTTTTAAGTGCACCTCATAATAATTGCTTCTATATGTATTTAGTTGGTAAGCCTTATTAAATAAAATAAAAAAAAATTATAGGATCCCAAGCAGGTGGCAGAACATATAGCTGATGTGAAGCATCAACATTCCGGGAAGTCTGCAGTTTGCGATCATATTCTAGACGGCCCCAACCATTACATCAGATTTGATAGACCACAAATCCTCGCGAAAGAACACCGATTCCTACCAAGGATGATACGTGAGGTTATTGAAATTAAAAAACATCCTAATTTCAATAGAGAAGGAGCCTGAGTACTACCACCTGCTTGGGATCCTATAATCAATAAAATTAAAAGTAAACCCAAGCATACCACTGCAAGACCTCAGGACATAGTTCATTTTGCATAGATCGGACCATAAACGATAATTAAAAAAGTTGAAGGTACTCCGGGTTTAACAATGACATCGGGACGTCAGTCATCTCAGTCCCCCGTGACCATGGGTGCTGGAAAGCGCCCGAAACGTCGGGAATTAAAAATAATAGTAAAATAAACGCGATAAAATCCGTAAAAATTGTTTTAATCAATGTGTAGTGTTCGCATAAACATAAGAAATCAATATCGCATTGGTAATGCTCCCAGTCAGTGTCAGTCAACTTGAATTGAGTGTTTTACTGCACAGATTTACTGTTAATTAGTCTATTGCTAGATCCTCAATTTCTTAGTCAAGTAAAGTGTGCACACGCGTTAGTGGATTTAACATATGAAGGAAAAGTTGAAACTTAAGTAAAAGGACCTTACAGTCCACCTGATGGTGGCTACTGCAGTGCAGACATCTACACTTCGTACCACTGATGTGTTGTCACCTCTAAGGACTAAGTTCTGCCTCAGCAGTGCAGGTGCGCTGCTGTTTGATGGCAGAATTAGTTAAGATGGTGGAATCTATCCAGAGAAACGAATAATACAAAAAGTATATAAGAATTTACTTATAAAGTCATACACTTTCTTCGTCAATCGGCAGGGAAAATTCTCCTTTTGGCTTTAACAGTTAAATTATAAAGAATAAAATTACACATTTAACAAAAAATAAAAACAGACTTCTAAAAATAATAAAATAGTTGCCACATAATAGCTTCTGAAGTTGGTGCAAAGTTTAATTTTTTCCCTTTTAATTTACCTGATCAGTATCACAAGCTTATGGTAACAATTAAATTTTTTTAATAGTTACAATAAAAACTAAATTCCCTATTTTTCCACTCTTAAGGGTTGTTTTTTCTTCATGTTTATATGGGACCACCCTTGAATTTAGCCTTAAATTAAAAAAAAATCATTGAATTAATTCAGCCATTTCCGAGAAATCAGTAAAGATTCATATGAAAACAAACACGTCAAATATTTAACCTCAACCTTTTCAGAACCCTTAAAGGTATTGTTCATAGAGACATTAGTATATTATTTAGAATGAATAAGTAATTTAAAGGTTTCTTCAACAGTGTTATGCATAGAGAAATCTGTTGAAAATAAGGTAAAAATAAAATATAAATTTTTTCGAGATTCCAAATCCAGACATTATTCAATGTTCATTCCCATATGTTTAACTGGTTTGGTGAGCGAATGTTTTTTTATAAAATAGTAAAATTTATTGTATTAAATAAGAAAATTGAATAAAAAATACTTCCTTCATAAATACAAAGCTAGAAACACTATTCCCTCATACTAAAAAGTGAAAGTAAGTACTGAACCAGAAGTAAACAAAAAGTTTAAGTAGTTGCAGTGCACTGTTGTAACCAAGGCATTAAAAATATGATTAAATAATTGCAAATTTCATTTGAGTTTAACGGCAAAGTAATAAAACTTCCAATCTACTAAATTGATGAAATACTAATAGGCATCAACACATCAGGTAATATCAAAGTAAAAACAAAACATATCTCGAAAACAATTCCTTAGTTTTATTATATTATTAGAACCTGATTATGATTTATCTAACTTTTTTTATAGGATAGGGTGACCAACGAGCACACAGTCCACCTGATGATTAGTGGTTGCTGTGGCCCATAGACATCTACATCTATCCTCATATGCGATTGAAAATGCAGATGCGTTGTCACCCGTAAGGACTAATATGGAATGCCTTGTTTCCAGTACAAAGGATCTCCAGTTCTCTACACTCTCCATACGAAACACAGCAGCATTAAGTTACTATTACGAAACACAGCAGCATTAAGTTACTATTACGAAACACAGCAGCATTAAGTTACTATTTCACGCTGGTATTCAATTATTGTCCTGCAGGAGTGAATAAATTAATTGAAGAGTAATATGATGTAAAAATTCAATAGTATTCCTATTGGTCTGTTCCATACTTCTTCTTACTTCTTACTGTTTCTTATTTTTTTGCCACTTTCTACTGGGAAAGTTGTAGTGTTGACCTGAGCCACAACCATTTTTTATTTTATAGATTAAGAAATATGAATAAGTGTTTTTTCAACTTACGAGTTAAAACAGCTTCATAAATAACTCCTGTGTAATAGTCCAATCCTCGAGCTAAACTCAAGTCAAACAATATTTTGTCACTAATACCTAGAATATCACAATAATTTAACAACAATTTCATTCCTTCCAGTCCCTCTACTGCCGCTTTGGTTTTGGATAACTTCTCATCTTTTAATAATTTATTTGCCAACTCTGCACCACCATTCAAACGCACATATTCTCCTATTCTATCAGCAGCGTCCGGTGAAATACCTTTCTCATTTATCATTTCAGTCCTTACATCCTCCCATGGTGACTGAAATATAAATAGTTACCATACAAACTACCAAATCTACCAAATGATTTATTATATTTTATATAATAATAATAATATCGTAATATATCAAAAATAGAATCTAATTTAATTAAAATAAAGATGCATACTTCTTAAAAAACATAAATAATATAGTATATAAACTTATTTTTTCAGGTTAAAGCAGTAACTGTTCATAGCCTTGTTATATAGGACATAAATTAGGCTCAAGATGCTTATATGAATATTTCATAAGCACTGTTAATAGCCAATTTGAGGCAAACTTTGCTAATAACTGTGAAAGGCTAAAAAGTGATTATAAAAGGAGAGAATTGACAGTATTTACTATTAGCAACCTACTGGAGTCACCAGAATTAGATTTAAAGGTGTAATACCCTCAAGGCAATGAAGAAGTAGAACTCTCAATAATTTTAGACAAAAAAAATCTTAATTACATTTTACAAAAATAACATTAGTTTTATTTGTCATCTTTTTACATTTGAACCACTTCTAATCAGCCAATTTCGCTTAAATTAAAAAATATAAGTCATTAAATGGTGGTATAACTATCCTATTTATGGCAGACATATAACATACCCAGAGATGTGTTCAAACAGAAGATGAATTAATATAAAATGAATTCAATATATCTATTTAAATAGTATTCAATAAACAAATCAATGTTAATACTCACTTTATCCAATTTATCAACAGTGGAACAAGTAGATCGAAATTTATCAACTGGAACTCCACATGCCTCAAACATCCCATCAAGTAACCGTCTATGATTAACCTTCAATACATACTTTCCAATATCAAGGGCATCCAGAATCTCAGTCACAACTTTGAGACATTCTACATCTGGTACCATTGGATCATACTGACCAGCAATATCAAAATCCTGAAAAACAACATTTATTAAATATAAACAATTTAATCCCCATTATGATTTCTTATATTTATGTGAACACTACGAATTTTATCGCGTCTAATTTTTACTTTTTAATTCTCGTCATTCAGGTGCTTTAAAGCGTCCATAGACATGGGGCGCTATAACGACGAAATGTCGGGAATTAAAAAGTTAAAATTAAGTATGATAAAATACATAAAAATAGTTTAATTTGTCATTTTTAAGTTATGTTAAAAAAATCTTCAAAATTAAACCTTAAAAGATGGTCTATTAAAGAAAGAAGATAGAGGTAAATGCACAACTTTTAAATTGAAATTGGTTTGAAAATTAGAACTTACACATTGATAGAACTCCCTGTATCTACCTCTTGTCATAGCTGGATTATCTCTTCTATATACTTTAGCTATGTGATATCGCTTTAGAGTATTGATCTTGCTCATTGCCAAATAACGAGCCAAAGGTACTGTTAAATCATATCGCAAGGCAAGTATTTCACCACCCTGATCTTTTAAGTCATAGATTAATTTTGAATCTTCACCATATTTTCCAGTTAAGACTTCCTGTTTTAACAGATACAATAAAGTAAATTTATACAGTTTATTTATATGGACACAGGCCTTCTCCAAATTCCGAAATCTGATAGTTACAGAGAAATTATTCTGGTGCAAAGTTGGCTTCAGTGCCAGTTGGTGAACTTCACATATACACACAAAGTAATCCAATTATTTTAATTGGTACTGGAGTATACTATAAAATTTGTTGCCCAGTTTGTACTGTATAATTTACACTAAGCACTTAGCTGCTAAGCTACCAAGGCTCAGGTATAATATTCAACAGATATAATTCGAAATATAATAAATTGGCATTTGTAATCAAAAGATAATAAACTATACCAACAGCGACAATAGCCAGGCAGGGTGCATATCGCGAACTTAAAAGGTCCTGGGTTCGAATCTGTCATTTGACTATTGTCGTAAACCACTCCTAACACAAGCGTTTCAGGCTTGCCAGGAGTGGTTAAAAGGAATATTAGTAACGTTAATTAATAAGAGTACTATTATTTTTATTAAAAAAAAAAAACATACCATCACTAACCACACACCTAAAAAAATTAAGATAGTTCTCTCTACAGTGGTCAGGTGAGGCTCAGGAGAATAAATCCTCATTAGACCTGTGTAGTGCAGGCAAAATAATATCCACTGTCCCATATTTTGCCATGGGTGTAGTAAGAGACAATGGTAAGAAATAAAACAATAGATTGGCAGCAGGCTGCCAAGTATGGCAACTAGGATAAATATGGAAATGAATGAAGGAGGCCCATGTTCCGCAGTAGACAACAATGGAAGATAATATTACACTACAAGGAGTTGAAATTACTACTAAGTCTTATTTGAATTGAAGATTTATAATAAGAAAATTTAAAAATAATCAAAATAACAACCTTCAATTCAAACACTGGAGTGTCAATACACTCAGCTCCATGTTTTTTAAATACTGCTATTATTTTTTGTAGTACATTATTCCTTATGGTCATTTGCTGTGGATTGTAGTCTCTAGTACCTTTTGGAGTTTTAAGAACAAACTTCTGCGGAGCTGCATCTTCTGATCCTAACTGTGCTTTCAAAGCCAGTAACTTACTAACCTCCTCTTGAATCTAAAAAAGATAAGAATTTAGCACTATATCAAACAAATGATAAAATCTTGACTCTAAAACATAGAGAAACTGACAATTAACTTTTTTGTATACTACAAGCAATGTACAGCTTTCTAATACCTTGCACTGAGATGTTGTTGCAAAACTTTTTTTGTATCCATTGTGAGATAGAAAGTTGCATAATCGCAAATTGACTTTTAGGTTTTTTGACAACCTCAATACTGCATAAATCATGTTGCTTTAGTTAATCCACTTCACATTGAATCAATATGGAACCTCGTCACCACTGATGATTTATAATTTACTACCGGAAAAGAAATGGTTTCCATGAACATAACAATTTTGTTTTTATATCTTTTTAATATTTTGTAAGTATTGCATACTACATGCTGTGGTAACGAAAGAACCATATGGGGAGATCCAAATAATAATTTAAGCAAAATGCATTTGAAGGGTCTAGGCTTGCCAACCAAAGTGCACAGATTTGCGGGAATATTGCAACACAATGTGGGACATGGTTGAAAAAAGTGGGGCAAAGTTGTAAAAGTATATAATGGGGAATTAATCGGAAATAAGATTTAACGCTCATATTTTAAACAGTATTTCAGTTTTCAAAAAAGGTTATACAACTATTTTTCGGAAATAACTTCTAAACAAATTTCAATTCTTCTTTTTTATCAAATAAACTCATCTTTCTCAAGGAATCATCTTTCCCATATAAATGTAATGAGCAAAAAATCACTCCTAAACCGTGAACCGATTATGATAATTCTTTTTTTTTATTTGAAAGCTGATGCTTGTCAAGTGGTCTGATATAAATTTGATACACATAAAAAAAGTCAAATAGAATACCTCCTCGTTTTTGAAGTCTGTATAAAATTTCATTCACTTCTAGATACTTCTGCTTAAAATGTAGACATCTACATTAAAATGGGACAATTGATGTACCTCACACATCTTTTGCGGGAGGCATTCGCTAAGGCTCTAGAAACATGATGTCCTAGCTCTCACAAAATGGTTGGCAAGCCTAATAGGGACTATGCATCTAAAAATACAATATATACAATGTGTCTTATAAACAAGAAAGTATAAAATAGGCTACTTCTAAAGAGCAACAACACAAACCTGCTCATCAAGAGACCTATCACTGCCTTTATGCAGATTTGCAAATGAATTTTGGGAGCTAGCTAAAGGGAAAAGATTTATATCAGACTCATTGAAACTCCGCATATGGTACCACCACCTCTTGATGTATTTATACTTTTGGAAATCTAGATCTTGCCCTAAATTGTTCAAAATATCTAGGTCTAATTTCGTGGGTGAATACCCTGATAAGTAACTGAACTGAGATAAATATGCATCAACTTCTTCAAGATCATAAACAAATTTTTGTGTCCTCTTCTGCTATAAAACCAAGAACAATCGTAACAATAAACAATGAGTGATGCAATACACAGTCAAAATTTGAAAAAGGATGAGTTTAATCAGTTTTAGTAAATTTTAAACGGATCTTACCTTTTCAGTTGATTCCTTTGCAGCTTTTAATTTCCTCACGATATCCCCTTGTTCTTTAATTTTAAGAAGCAGTACATCTTGGGACTCAGCCATGATTAAGCAAAACAATAAATCTAATGTCCTCAATGCTGTCTGCAACTACCACTCAAGGCTAACAGAAAAGTAAAAGTAAATATCTAATCTAACAAATAATTGTAGGTTAACCTCACACCACCCGCAACCATGGCAAAGAAAACGAACCTTTCATTTTTCGATTCACTTCACATTCATAGTTCACACTTGGCAAAGGCCAAACACTTGGGTGTATTATATTTATTATATTATGTTCTGTGATCGCTCGTAATCGAAGCATGCGATGTGAAATCGATTTATCAAAGAATCCATTTCGTGTTACAAAAAGATCGATTTTTTAAATCCGTATACAGGACTAAATCGACGATCCAGTGAATCGTTATTTCACTCTAGAAATTGAAATTAGATTTTTTGTATTGACTAGAACCATAAAATTATTTACAATTAGCTGAATACATCCAAATTCAAAAGAAATTACAGGTTTTCACTTAATTATTCGAAAACTCACGAAATGGCTGTGTGCTCAGTTTCTTTCGACTCTTCTTAATGTATTAAAAAGATGAAAAAAAGTTACGTTTGCAATGTGTACTTTTTTATATATACTTATTGGCAGTGTAAAAATTAACTCTAAAATTAAATCGAAAAAAAAAAATCAATTTTTGAGAAATGGAGCTTTTAGACATTAATTTTTTATGATGGTTATCACAATTCGATTCAAAATTATTTAAAAATCAAAAATCGATATTTTTTCGCAAACAATTGATATGTGAAATTCCTTAATAATGTGTAGTTTTTCATCACTAATTTAAATTCGAATCTTTCAATCAAAGCAGAATATTAAAAAACCAGTATCAACAAAACTTTTACTTGACGTTTTTTCAATGATATATCGCTTTGTACCTTAGGCTACGGTCTCCTATTAAATGCTATACGCGACGTCCGACTTCAGCGTAAACGTTCCGATCGGCGTCTGAACGCCAGACACAGCGTCAGCGGTCAATACATGTCTTAGCAATGGACGACGTCTAGACTTTCGATCAAACAACAGTTAAGTAGCTGACAGTGCCCACGTGTTGTTGTGTGTGATATTTGTACATAAAATGGATATAAATTCAATGCTCTTCGCGGTGCTTGTGTTACTTGAAGAAGAGACACGACGAGACGACGTATACGAAGAAAAATAAAGGCAACAAGGCACCGATTATTTACGAAGAGAAATGAAGAAGGATGTTTCCAGCTATTATAATGAAACACTTAAAAACAGCAATTCTAAATTTACTGAATATTTTTTTATTAATCAAGAACAATTTAAACATAATAATAAATCAATAACTCGTCTTTTTCTTTATAAAATTTTGTCATTTTGTACTGACGCTAGACACGACTTTACGCTACAATGGTTCGAAATAACTAGAGACGCAGCGCAAAGCGTCTTAACGCCGCCTACGACGTCCATACGCCGCCATCAGCTTGTGATAGAGACCACAACAGTACATTTATATAGTAAGCATCGTAACGCGGCGTACGGCGTGACGCTGTAAGCGGCCGATGGCGTTTATAGGAGACCACCGCCTTACCGTAGTGTTTGGATGATTCAAATTCATTGTTATGCGAATAATCGGCAAAAGTATTCAAATAATTGATAAAAATATTCAAATAATCGAATTATTAGTTTTTTAACGTATTATTTGTTTAATTAAATCATGAACATAACAAGTTTTTTTTTACTTTTATAATTTACAAAAAAACTCACAAAAAAGGCCGCGCTTAAAAAAATTACTACGTGATTTCAATTTTCCGCCATTTCGGGATGTGCATAATTTTGTGATTTTGTGTTTGTCTATTTGGTGACTCGGCTTTAACTTTTTGAGCTGTTTATTCTATATTGATTTTTTGGATTGATTGGAAAAAAGTGGTAGAAAAAACAAAAAAAAATGATTATGAATGACTTTGAAAGAGACATTTATTTTGACTGCATTATTGAAAATCAAATATTAATTAATCTAAACAACGACAGCTCAACTAGTTTACTGAAAGTGATTGAGTAAATTTATTTTTAATTGAGTTTCAATCTAAAATTTCAATAACTTTGCCTCTAGAAATAAGCAGTGTAGTGTTTGTGTCTATTTAATAGATTCAATACACTGTCTCATACACACAAGTAGTGGAGGGTAGCACGTCATTCGATTGTTGCACTGAGTGCCGGCAGTAAGTTGCTTTGCGGAATGCTCAGAGGTAGAACGTGTACCCCGAAAGACTTGGTGTGATAGTGAGCCAGTGTTAAGAGTTGTGAATATTATACTATAAAAGTTCTACAAGTGGCGAGGAGGTAAAAGGTAAGTATAAAAATTCAACTGTTGTTTCTAAAAACCAATCCATACTTTGTTACTTAAAATGAACTAAATACATAGTGTAAAATAAATGTTAATTATTTCATAAATAAGTATAAATTTAAGTAAATTTAATAAAACAATTATTTACAAGAAAGAAATATTTCAATATTCTTTTACATAAAGAAAAGATGGTGAACAAATAAAATATTCAATATTACTAAGAATTACGAGCCGTGGTAGCTCATATGGATAGCGCTCGCTGTAAATTTCACAGTACGCGAACAAACCGGGGTTCGATCCCCGCCGGCACCAATGAAATTGTTAATTGCAATTTTAAGGGCTGATTTACCACGTGCTTGGTGGTGAAGGAAAACATCTTGAAGAAACCTGCATGTCTGAGAAATAAGAAAAAAAAATCGTAGACATGTGAAGTTCGCCAACACGCATTGGGGCAGCGTGGCGGACACTTCCTTGCCGTAATACCCTCTCAGAAATGAGAGGAGGCCTGTGCCCAGCAGTGGGACGTATAAAGGCTGTAACTTTACTTTACTTTACTAAGAATTACTTCTGGGCTTCACAACTTTTGAATCATATAATCACTAAAGTATAAATTGAAGCTTAGTTACGTATTTTCGCTTCTTTAAGATTATTATATATATTTAACTTGCAATAAAAATATATACATATACTATTTCATTTGTGTCGGATTACATATCACATTCATTTAGTCTGTGAATTAAAACACCAGGGTACTTGAATTATAGTAAAAAAAAAGTTTATGCAATTTCCAAACTCACATTGATTTCCATTAAATTGCGAGATATTGATTTCCATTAAATTGGCGATATTGATTTCCATTTAACTGAAGATAGGGTGTTCAAATTGCATTTGTTTTCGGGTTTCTAACGATCCGGAGTGTCAAATTCGTTAGTCACCGGAAAAATTAGAGCTAGATGGGGATATCACGTCATTAGGTTTACGATGGGAGAAATGGAAAAGATCCTTAAGAATTTATCTCGAAGCAGCCGATTTACAATCTCCAATAAAAAAGAGAGCAACATTGCTATTGTTAGGCGGAACCGGGCTTTAGGATATATTTTAAAACTTGCCAGACACCAGCGCAGTGCAGGAAGAAGTAGATAGTTTTGAATTAGCTATAAAAAGCTCTATAACTATTTCCTCCATAAACAAAATAAGACTTATGAGAGATATGTTTTTCGTTCAATTAAACAAGACTGTGAACATTTTGAAAAAAATTTATTTTAAAATTGAGAGATCAGACTAAAAAATTTAAATTTGATAATCCCGATGATCATATTATCGATCAAATAATAGAAAGATGTGCATCGATAGAGCTCGGGAAAAAGATTTTAACAATGGGTGATGCAGTGACATTAGACAAGGTATAGTTCATAAAAGATAGCTTGATCTCTCCGACAGCTATCAGTAAAAATCACGCCTATGAAGTCGTAAATTTCTTAGTAGTACAGACAGTACCTGTCAATGACATACTTTATGGGCATGCACTAATTAGGTCGGCATGACCATAAAGTATGACATTGACAGGTACTGTCTGTACTATTAAGAAATTCAGGAGTTCATAGGCGTGATTTTTACCGATAGCTGTCGCAGAGATCAAGCTATCTTTTATGAACTATATTTTTAGAAGTAAAGACATTAGGTGTAGTAAACCTTAAACTGGAAAGCTATGAATGGAAAGACCAGCGAGATATATTCAGTCACAAGTAAGAGCAGGGATACTTCGGAATGGAGAAAAACTGAAATGAGATCAGGAAATATTAAGTGTTGGAGATGCGGAAAAACAATGCACAATATTCTTGAACCAAAATGTCTAGCCAAAGAAAAATAATGTCACGGGTGTGGAAAAGTAGGACAATATCAAAGATACTGTAAAACAAAGATAAATAGATTTAAAAGGAGAACAGAACATAACCAAGAGGAAGGCGTAGAAATAAAAAAATCCCGTAAGAATTCTACAGTCAATACTTTAGAGGACGATGATTTCCAGTACATCATTTAAAGACGCAGCGATAAAGTAAACATAGGTGGCGTTGAGCTACAAATGTTAATTGATTCAGGTTGTAAAACAAATTTAATATATGATAATTCATGGGAATGTTTGAAAATAAATAAAGTTAGTTGTAAAAATCAAATTAAGGAACCAAATAAAATATTATTGGCATGTGGCAGTAGTATACCATTACAGGTAAAAGGTTCATTTGAAACGGAAATTAAAACAAATGGAAAAAAGTGATTCCGGCACAATTTATGTCGTAAAAAACGGATCCAGGATTCCGATTTAGTCCTAAGTCAAAGTCGTGTGCCCGCGTCGAAAAATGTATAAGATAAAATATAAGGCAGGAAATACAAACATTGTATATCCACTATCATATTTATGCAACGGAACATAATTATGTTCAACCTATACAGGACCACTATGTATGCCAAATAGTACAATTATCAAAAACATATGCTATTTCTATGCGAGATATAATTGCACAATCTGAAAGTGACTTAGTAATAACGAACGTAAAAAATGGACTCCATAACAATCAGTGGCATAAGTCAGTCAAAAACTTTAATATTTTTGGAAATGAACTTTGTTTTTATGACAATATTCTCTTGAGAGGAAATAGAATTGTAATTCCAAACAAGAAAACAAGTATTAGTGGCAACCCATGAAGGTCACCCTGGAATTGTGTCTATAATGGAACACTTAAGAGCTAAAGTCTGGTGGCCAAAGATTGATAAAGATGTCTAGATGTTAGTCAAGAGCTGCAAAGGGTGCACTCTTGTGGAACTGCCAAATCCACCTGTACCTATGAAACTGCGGGAACTTCCATCAGAACTATGGGTCAACATCAAATTGGATTTGTTAGTACCACTACCAAGCAACGATTAACTTCTGGTAGTAATAGACTATTTCAGTCGTTACAAAGAAAACAATTTAACCGAAATCATCAATAGTATACAAATTATTAAAAATTTAAGAGATATTTAGTCTCCTCTTTTACCCAGTTTCAATTAGTGCGATAATGGGCGTCAATTTATAAGTGAAGAATTTAAAAGCTTTTGTTCTGTCTAAGTGTGATATCAAATTATTAAATTCTATACCATATTGGCCCCAGATGAATGGTGAAGTAGAGCGCCAAAATCGTGACATATTAAAACTACTTAGAATCAGTCAACATGAAAAAAAAAAAGATTTCAAAGAGACATTGTATGAATATCTGAAGTATAAACTCTACTCCACATTCAGTAACAGGGAAATCACCAACAGAACTTTTCTTTAATCGTCAAAATAGAGACAAAATACCTATGTTAAAAATATCAATACCGAAGGAAACTATTCAGAAATTAGGGACCGAGATAAACTACAAAAAGAAAAAGGTAAAGAATATGAAGACCAGAAAAGAACAAAGGATTCAGAAATAATAGAAGATTTATTTAAAACATATGGAAAGACCAAACAAACTGCTAATTTCAGCCCTACCCCGCACGTTGTAGAGAAGTGTCGGTAGGTGGAGATATCACAGTGACAAATGAAGTGACCGGACAAAGATTACGGAAAAATGTTATACATTTAAAGAAAATATAAGGAATATGGAACTCTATCCATGGCGAGACCACATCATCTTCAGAAAGTCATGAAAGGGAAGATCATAACGATGGAAATTAAGTTCATTAATTAAATATTATTTTGGATTAAAAATGTTCTTCATTCGAGTAAAAAATTCCTTTATAAGGATTTTTATCAGGCAGCATAAGCAGTTAATATCCACAGCCGTTTATAAAATGCACAGTTGAATGCACTATCCAGTGAAATTGTGTATATGCTCACGATCGCTCAATGATTTATTTTCATAACGTTCAAGCAAACAATAAACTCATTATGACGAGCTCAAAAAAGCAGCTAAATATTAATAATTGTGTAGATATATATGGGTATAAACAGCAACGGAAAACAATTTACGTGGAATAAGGTAACAACCGAAAATGACACCACCGAATAACAAAGCCAAAGCAGTGACAACTGTGACATTACAGTTCACAGTTGACAGTTAAGTTTGACACACCATAATGATAATTTTTTAGGTAATCGATGCGTTTAGGAATTCCAAATTATTCAAAATTTTAAACCTTTAATAGGAGATGCAAGATTTAGTTGATATTTATTTTGTGGGTTCGCATAGTTCACAAGTTCTTATTAATCGATTATAGGTTCATTGACATCGATGTTACGATGTTTGTCATGTGGCCACATCGATGTTAAAACATCGATGTTTTAATTTTTAACATCTATGATCATCGAACATCCCAGATCCCTAGTTTGTGGTCAAAATGTCTTTTGTGTGATGTCCTGTCAACTGTCGATATAATCGTCAATTTCAAGAAGTTTTATGCTAAAACAAAACTGAACAAAACCTAATGGTTTCCTACAGATGGTCCTGAAGTAATTACTGGTGTGAGAGATGGACAGATTTGAATACATTGAAGCCCGATTATTTGAGGGTGAAAACTACCTAAAACGTGAAAAAAGTGTTAAAATATATGATGGTGAAGATAAGGTTAGTGTCATATAGAAGTTATGCAAAATGTTTTTAGATTATATTACCCTTGGTCTCTTCTTGGTGGTATATTCTCGTAAACTTGTGTATTACCATGGTGGCACAGCCTGCTTATCTGCTAATATTTACAAACATGATGATATTTGTAAACTATGATTTAGCTGTGTTATTTTCATGATAATTTCTATGTAATTTCACCTCAATATTGTCACCTCATACTATTATAATGTGCGATTAAAAATTCACACAAAGAAAATATTAGGTTACAACATAAATATTTTTGGGAAATACTAGGCTATTTGCAAAAAAGTTTTGCGTTGTGTTATAATCATTGAAGTAATATGTACTTACGTACTAGAACAGCTATCTCAAACAAAAAATGTGCGTTACTCTGTGTTCGCGTGGTTGTTTTTTTTTTATCATAGAATAAACATAGGTAGAATGGGTGCGTTTGGCAGAAAAAAGCGCTAGCAAGCGCTTATAAGCGCTAAAATAGTTTTCGGCCAGGACACGGTGCTACTTCAGTAGCGCAGTGTAGACACAATCCGCCATTTTGCTTATTTAATTTGTTTGTTTTGAAGTAGAGTTTATAAGTTGTTTTGCGCAATATTAGTTTTAAGTAATATAATGACATGAATAAACATATACATGTTATTAAAAATTCATGATTGCTAAGTTTTTAATATGAATACTTTTCAAACATATATTTAAATTAGGTTAGGTTCCCCGGTTAAAACTAACATCGTGTCCTGGAGGAAAATAGCTACTTACGATTTGACAGCGCTTACCGCTTACGATCGCCATTTTGCTTACAAGCGCTTGCTAGCGCTTTTTTCTGCCAAACGCACCCAATGATCAGTAGGTAATAGTAGATTGTATTGTTAAATAGGTAAATTTTATCGAGAACAATATTTAAATTTTGTCATTTATTTTTTATATTATATTTGCTTATTTAATATACTATTACATAATATTATATCACAATTATATTTTAATGATATTTTTATCTGAATATTTTAAAAGTTATCTATGTCAAATATAAAAAACATACTAAATGTATGTTTAACAAAACTTATTAACATAACATATAAATTACAAATATGTTTATTTAAATTAGAATAAGAGTCGTTCATAAATGCTGGGCATTCGAGAGTTAAAAATGGACGAGTTTATACCACTTTGACTTTGATGTGGAAACCTAAAAATAAAATAAAAGAATAATAAGAAGATTTAAACATGAAAAATTTTGCCTAATTATAATAATTTATATATGTTTCTACTAAAAAAATGTGTATACTAATACATTCATCTGTACCCACTTACTTAAGTACCCACAGAAATGTCGCATCTGAACATATTAATTTCATAGTTCCATGACACGAGGTGGCGTCTTAGGAATAATTTGTTTTATTATTAATCTATAATACTTTTTTATTGAGTAACTATCTTATTATTTTACTCACATTTCTTGAATTATTTGTGCAATACCTAAGTACACACGACGGCATATTTTTATCAAGAGATTTTTTTAAAATCAACACAACACATGTCAACTCTACAAGCGCCTTGCGAGTGACTGATTAAAGTGCGGTGTATGCACCGCAGTTGAGTGGAACAGAGTAGCTGCATGCAGTGTCGCCTCTAGTACGTAGTACATAATAGCTCAATGGTTTTAATTTAATAAAATTACTTAAATAATTTTATGTGTTTCGTAATAAGACAACTGCCATATATATTCTAAAATAAATGGGCACTTGGTTTGGCTATAGATATCCAGTACTTGATTTTAATTATGTTTTCAGTTTAGGAGGCTTGTCAGCGTTAAGCATGAACCTTTTACTGTGTTTGGGAAATGCCTTTTGAATTAATTGCAATAAAAATAAATTTCACTAAAAATTGCATATAACAAAACGCAAAATACATCAATTTGTTTTTTTTTTTTAACAAGGATACACTCATAAAAAAGTTTATCACTGGGACCGAGATAATCCATTTGTGGCTAAAGACTGGATTCATACGGGTTTTTCAGTAAACAAAATTATTGTTATTATTATCTGGTAATAGGCGAGCAGCTTATAGCTGATATGACTATATCTGTGTTGGTGTTTTATATTAGTCCAAGTTCACACTAAGAATACACTAAATTGGATTGTCTTTACACCATTTGTCCAATTTGTTTTTAAAACTAATCACAGAAGGAGCATCTACCACGTCTTAAGGCAACTTGTTCCATATGTTTATGATTCTGTTGTTTAGTGTGTGATGTCCCACATTAGTGTATGAGCGGGTGTGGGCCAATCTCATATAGTTAGGATGTCTAGGTCGGTGGATACTGCTGATGTTAAAAATATGTGGCAGCTCTTTGCAATTATATTTATGTGTCAATATTTTGTAGGTTTCAATAAGGTCTCCTCTGGTACGGCGAGATTTCAGCGTTGTTAGATTCAATATTTTTAATCTCTCTTCATATGGCTTTTTGCGAAGGCATAATGGAATTTTTGTGGCTTTTCTCTGTACACTCTCCAGCAAATCCACATCCTTAAGAAAATAGGGGTTCCAAATTTGAAATCCATACTCTTTATCAGCGGTCAGACGTATGTTTTATAAACCTTAAGCAATGTATCTGGAGTCAGATGCTGAAACGATCGTCTGATTGCATACAAAATGCTGTTTGCCTTTTTGACAATACTATGGATATGGTCAGCCCACTTGAGGTCGGATGATATTAAGACACCTAAATCCTTGTGTGAGTTAACTGACTGTACTGTTGAATTTCCAATGTTATACGTTTCTCTGGGATTGTTTCGGCCTAGATGCAGAACTGTGCACTTAGAAGGATTAAGTCTTATATTAAGTCTTATAACCCAATTTTTTTTTGGCTCGAATAAGCATATTATTCCTGCCCACACGCAAAATACGCGCTTAGACGTGGAGTTGCGGAAAACAGCCCGTCGTAAACTAAACTAAACTAAACCCAATTTTTTGTCCACTCCTGTATACGCTCTAAGTCTTCTCTTAAGGTTCCCTGGTTCAATAGAGGATTTCCGAAGTATTTCACATCATCAGCAAAGAAACAGGCTTCTGAGTGTATTATAGAACTCAGATCAGCAACAAAAATGCCAAAGAGGGTAGGCTCGAGTACAGATCCTTGTGGCACTCCGCTGAAGACGTCTTTAGGTTGCGAATATACATTTCCAACTCTTACTTGAAAGGTTCTTCCACTCAGATAATTTATGATCTATTTCAGAAGATTTCCTCGGATACCCAGATGTTCCAATTTAACCAAAATATGTCTGTGTGGTACCTTGTCAAAGGCCCGTTCAAAGTCCAGGTAGAATATATCCATAGGATTATGTTTATCTAATTCCTCAGTCCATCTGTGGTAGCAGGAAAGAAGGTTAGTTGTAGTCGAGCGCCGTTCCACAAAGACATGCTGGTTATCCGGAATAATTTTCTCATCTGCTAGGAACTTTCTTACTTTTTTACATATAATCTTCTCCATACATTTGCAAACAATACTTGTTAAGCTGATTGGTCTGTAGTTAGCTGGAGCTAATTTATCACCCTTTTTAAAAACAGGTGTTACTATAGCATGTCTCCAGTCTTTTGGTACCTCACCTGAAGCATATGATTCATTCATAATATTGACCAAGACAGGTGTGATGGTTTCAGCGCATGATTGGAGAAATATTCCAGGGACATTATCAGGCCCAGAAGCAGAGTTTACATTTAGGGACTTGAGAACCATAAGCACGTCCTGTGATGTGAAATGGATGTCATCTATGGAGTTTTTAACTCTTGGTACAGGTATGGAAATATTATTAAGGTCAGGTTCCAATGAGTATGCTTTCTCAAATTCACAAGTAAATGCTTCGGCAATTTTAGACCCTTCAACCACAAGATTGCCAAGTTCATCACGTACCACAGGCGGCAGACCAACTTTAGAAGCCATGCAACTGTGTAGGTGTATAACAATTCATATTACATTATTTCATTTACAACTATCATATCAGAGCTTAGGGCAACTTGACTTTATATATATGATTGGTTGAATCTGTTCTTAAACCGAATTAGCATGCCCCAACTGTTTTATCTGCCCTACCACTAGAGTATTTTTGTTAAGCCATAGGCGCGGAGGGTGAGCAGCACTCACACTAGCCTCCGCAGCTTCGGCAACCGTTGCCAGGCCTCCGTCACTCGCTCTAGGCCACGCGTTATATGCCTACCGCTCTGTGTATCGTCCACGATACAACCGACATAGGGCCGCCGCACGCCCGCCTGAGCACGGTGCAAGCGCCGCGCACGTTTCCCGAGCTTACTTGTCGAAATGCCAAAACCTTAAGTTATTATTGTGCAGTAGATAAATGTAGAAAAAAAAATAACTTCTATGCTTTGTTACAGGAAAACCCTAATGTTGACGAAACAACACTGTATGCTAATTTCAAAGCTTAAAATAAAGATTCATCTTTTTATGGTAGGCTAAAAGTCCCAACGGAACCGTTTAATAATTATATTGAAGAATTAGAAAGCATTCTTAAATAATTTTGACAATGTCATAATGAATCGGCCTGGTAGCACTGTGTTGCAAATTTTATAAACCATTGATTTTCCTCTGCTTTGCTCCTGTTTTCCTCATGATTATTTATTAAAATTATTTACGCGATTTAGGAAACTTCAACGATAAAATTTAATAACCGGGAATTCAGAGAAGAAAAAAATGTATAAATCATTTTATAAAACTCAAACATATTTGATTGAAAAATAAAAAATATTGTTATTATGTATGTATTTCGCAACATTCGTTTTATTACAATAATCATCATAGGTACAGCCCTAGCGCATTCGTCCGATGACGCGCTTGCACGTGAAACGCATGGCGGGCAACACAATCTCGACTCTTCGTTCGCGTACTTATGGTACATTTTCTTCTCGCTACGAGCAGCAGATATATATTATTAAGATTTTGTAGGCTATTATAGCGTAGGTATTTTCGCTATTGTATGGGAGTGATGTATCTGTTGGTAAACTATTTATTAATCTGTGCCGTTGCGACAGTCTCAGACGGCTCATTCAGGGGCCTGTGATTTGCAACACAAGGATGAAGTGGCTGCACTTCCCGCAGTGCCAAAGCCTTTGCAGAAGTCGCTTTGTCAATATTACTGTGTAAAAAAGCGAGGTTATGATTTTACAAAAAAAAAATATTACTCATAAATTAGAACGGTAGGAGGGCTTCCCCTGAGCCCCCCCCCCACCCCACCACTACGCTAGTACTGGATGTCTATAGTTTAACTGGGCTGTATCAGATGTACTATGACACTAATAAAAAACACTTTAATCTCTCTTTTTTTTCCTGGTTATCCCCTGTATGATCAGAGCAAAGTGGTAATACTAAACGAAACTTTTTAAAATATTGATGTGTGCTATATAGATTCATACGCATTCAAAACCCAAATGACGATAAATCTTGTGTATTAATTCACAATTATTCTAAGGGATTTTATCCTTTAATGCATTAAAGACATGGTATTTTAACAGCATATAATTTTTCAGAGTATGTCAATACTTTCTTAGACCTATATGTATATCTAAGAAAGTTTTATTCATTAATATACCACTTTTGTCCATCCAAGGTCCTTTTTTAAGTAACTGCTATTTTTATTTTAGACACAATATGTAGATGGTGAAGTAGTACTTACAACTCATAGAATACTATGGGGAAAGCCAGGTGATATACCTAAAGGACTTACTTGTTTGTCTCTTCCACTATATTACGTTTTTTGTTTAGAAGAAGAGAATAGTGGCGTATTTGGTCTTGGTGGTCCAAAAAGAATTTTATTGCATTTGGGTCCTGCCCTTCCAGGTAAATATTCACTTTCTTAAAATATCTTGCTTACATACATTATGTAGATAGTCTTATTTTTGAAACATTCTAATATCAAAAAAATATGTATAATTTATATAACATGAGGATACTTGTCACATTAGTATCTGTTTATTTGCCTCGTTGGTCTAGTGGTTTGTTAATTGATTTTACAATTGATTATACAAATTTTAAAATTTATTTTTTGGTCGTCCTGCACTTCGTCTGTACCTGATATGAGGCTGCCACTCGAGAACCCTTTTTTCCACATAGTTGTCGGTTCTTCAAGATGTATGGTCAGCCCATTGCCACTTCAGCTTACTAATCCATTGGGCTATGTTGTCACTCTAGTACTACTGCGGATATCTTCATTTAAGCTTATCACTTACACACACACATAGCTTGCTGAGCGACCATGAGCTTCCCCCCATAAGGCCAGCAGTGAATGAACATGTTTAGATCCTTAAGTCATCACTGGCAACACACACTGGGTGTACAATCTTGTTTTTAAGTTTTGAGGTATACTTGATGAGATGTGTCGTAATTTCCCAAATGTTGCACAGCCAATTTGAATCCATCGATTGACCTCTCAGTCGAAGTTGGACTTACCTAGTCCATTTGTCCCAGGTAAACATACCCAACAACTTTGAGCTTAGTGCTCCCAACAACAGCACAGATGTGACATGGATGTTACACATGATCTTTGTTTTGTCCATGTTCATCTTAAGATAATGGATAGGCCGTTGGGAAACACTATTGAGGTCATTGAGCATAATCATTCAGTACTCCAGCGATTCTGCCATAAGGACTATATTGTCAGCAAATCGAAGGTAAGTAATGTACTCGCCATTGAGGTTAATGCCATATCCTTTCCAGTCCAGTAGCTAGAAAATGTCTTCCAATGCAGTGGTAGAGTTTCAAGGATATAATGTCACCCTGTCTTACACCTCTCTGTAGTTGGATAGGTTTCATACTCCTGTTCTGCACTCGGATAGCCATTGTAGCCCTACCGTACAAACACTTCAGCACTTCGATATACCGACCGTCAACTTGGCACCGCTGAAGGGACTGCAGCATCGCCCAAATTTCGACGGAACCAAAGGTTTTCTCATAGTCAACATATGCAAAACATAGTGGCAGATTTTACTGTTCGGTCCTCTGTACAATTTGCCAAGGGTATGTATGTTGTTTATGGTGCTAAAGCCTTTTCGGAAACTGGCTTGTTTGGGAGGCTAGAAGGCGTCGAGTCTGCGTGCGAGACGATTCGTAATGACTCTCGAAAACAGCACGTTGACGCGGCTCAGAAAGGAAATCTGTATGTAGTTCTTCAAGAAAGCGTTGTCGCCTTTCTTGAAGAACAAGACCACAGCACTTGTTCTCCACGCTTCCAATGTAGTGCCACCATGGAGAACGGAATTAAAGAGCTTCTGAATAACTTCAAGTACCAGTTTCCAACCCACTTTCAGAAGCTCCGCTGTAATTCCATCATCGCCCGCGGACTTGCCGTTTTTAAGGTGCTGGAGAGCCATTTCGCTCAGACAGGTCCAGAATATCATTGGAATAGTGTTGAATAAAACTAACTTGCTCTTGGATCGTTACAATTGCGTGTACTGACCCCTTGGGTTCCGTTGCCCTATCACAAATTTCACTACCTTCAGCTCTACCTTCTACACTTGGTGAGTGGGTTGGCAACCAAAGTTTTTTGTTGTTATTTTGCTGTTATCAACAAGATAAGTTGCCTGCAAGTACCATTTTCGTTCTTAAATCGTGTACCCAACTCTGAATGGGTGTTTTTGACATAATACTAATAATATCAGAATTTGTTCACCACTCTCCGACAGCTAAATGACGTAAAATACAAAGCCTAAAAAGGAACTATGTTGTCTGATAAGTGGAATTGCTGAAAGGAGAAAAGACAGTGTCCATACATGTCGTTGATATTGTACACTGTCTATGCAGCAGCATTGATGCTATGCCAGAACTTTTATTAAAAAGTAAATTAAATATTAGTGTTTTTATAATAAATGTCATAGGCTTCAAAATTTCAATTAAATGCAAAATATCAAACTTCAAACTAGCCAGTATTAGGAAAAAACAATTTTCTGTGTATGGTATACTGATCATTCAAAAATAATTTGCAATTGTCCAGATTTTTGAGTTAGTTTTTTTGCCATTTGTCACAAGCTGAACATTTTATTAGTTTACTTACTTTTACAATACCTCGGAAATGGAAATGGAAAGAGTCCTAAATGCTATCACAATTCACAACACACTACAAAAACAAACAAAGAACTCATATTTACTCATAGAATACTATAATACACAATAGAATGGCTGTCAATCTTATTTTGTAGGAGGGTTGGTGTCGCCGGGAGCACACATACAAGCAATTACGTCTTATTATCAGATTTTAATACATATTTATTTGTAAATAGGGTACAATTTGGCATTTTCTAAATAATTTGCAAGCGAAATTTGGAAACGATTGCAACTTCAAAACACATCTCGTCCTGACAGTTATACGTGTGACTTGACGCGTTAGTGACATTTTAGTGGCTACACGGGCTCCGCCCACTCCCCCGTTCTATTATGTACGTATTATAGTATTCTATGAATTTACTCTTAAATAAAGTTATTACATACTTTTCGTTTTACTCATTTATTTTTTGGATTCTAGGCAAAGGACCTGGGCCAGCAGTAGTTAGCCCATACCATTTCATCAAGTTCTCTTTCAAAGATGGTGTAGATCCTGTATTTTATAAAGCTTTAAACGATGCTGTTAATGCGAAAGCATGGGAAAGAACACCACAACAACAACATACTAGCTCAGAATCTGTAAATACATCTACTAAGTCTCCTGTTACACCTGTAAATTCGAAAATTCGCTCAGGAATTGTTGGAATTGAAAGAAGTATAGAGGAACATCACAGAGCGACTGATGAAAGTATCAGTGTTGCATTTCAAGATCTACGAAAACTTATGGAGAAGGCGAAAGACATGGTTTCTATATCAAAAACAATATCAACAAAAATAAGGGTGTGTATTTTTACTTTACAGGATATCTCATTTATTTGTTTTGTGGCAGCATATGACATTCCAATATTCTATTTTTGTTAAATGGGTGTATTAAGTTGTGACTATGAAAAATGGCTATTAACAAATAGATATATTCATTTTGTATTAAGACCTAGTGGTGAATGTATGGCGGTATACCATCTCATATATGGCATATGTAAAATATGCAGACTGGTCAGACATCTGCTACTGTGATCACCAAAATGTTTGTCAAAAGTAGTCCCATGTGAATGTCAATATACATAGTGTTTCAGCTATACTAATGATCATTTAGTTAACTAAACCATGACATGTTACGTTATTACGGTTGTAGCATGAGTGGGTTGGCTCAACTGCAGTAGGACCACGCTCTCACAGAATACCAGCGTAAAACAGCAGCTTAATACTGCTGTTTTTCGTATCATCATATCATATGAGATTAAGAGTGTGATCGGAGAGTTTTTGGGTTCTTCTGCGGCGGGTCTTACAGAACTTAGCTCCGACCGCATGGACTTGTTTCCACGAGCTTGTCATTCATATCGTCCACTTCATTGCAATCTTCTAGGCACTGAAAGCGGTTACGTAACTCGAGCTGAAAGGTTTCGGGATTCTGGATTAGAGCACGAGGGGGACGGAGCGTTGACTTCATTAGACGAGACCTCTCCAACTTAACGTTTAGGTTCAGTGTGCCTCTAACCATTCGGTGATCGCTGTCAGTTATAACCCTTGCGATCACTGAGACATCACTGAACAGTTGGCGTCTGGTCGTCATAATGAAGTCAATCTCATTTTTTGTCGAACCGTCGGGTCTCGACCAGATCCACTTCCTGTGGGGCCGCTTCTGGAAGAAAGAATTCATCATAAAGAGTCCCTCTATCTCCATGAAGTCGGCCAGCTGCTGACCCCTAAGGTTCCGTTGCCTTACTCCAAATTTCCCTAACTTTAGCTAACTGCTTTCTCTTGTGCCTAGTTTTTGCGTTGAAGTCTCCCATCAAAACCGTGTAGTGGGTTTTGGAGGAATGCATGGCTCTGGAAATATCCTCATACATTTCCTCCACCTCCTCATCGGGATGTGCCGAGGTTGGTGCGTAAACCTGTATGACCTTCAGCGAATACCGTTTGGTGATTCTGAGTATCAGGTACGTGACCCTCGTCGACACACTCCCAATCTTTACAACGTTGTTGACAAGACTTGTGGACGATAAATCAGACACTTCCTTGGGACAGATGGTCGCCCTCCCGGTGATGAACAAGTAGCCGGACTCGAGGATTACCGTGTCCTCCCCCTCTCTTCGGACCTCGGATAACCCTATAATATGCCAGCGCAACTTGTCTACCTCTTCTTCCAACTCCATTATCTTCTCGTCAGTCCTCAGGGGTCGTGCGTTATATGTTGCCAGGTCGTGTCGTCGTAGGTGGCAACCGAACCTACACCGGAGATTCTTAGTACCCCCTGCCCCGCCGTTACCATGGTCGCCACTGTAGCCAGGAATAGCGGGGCCGCCGGGGACTGGGGGCCGTTTGTTTGCGCCGTTACTCATGGCGGGATATTTGCCATAGTTGCCACGCTTGGCGAGCGGGTTGGCAACCGCAGTTTTTTATTATATCATTGCTGTTATCAGGAAGACGCTGCTGCCTATCTCCTGCCTGTCTCCCTCTGTCGCCTCTTACGACACCCACGGGTAGATATGGGATAGTGGATATTCTCAACCGCCACTACACGGCAATTTTTACACTATTGATACTAAATCAGCCATACTAACGACAGTTTACTTTAACTAGTAACTAATGATTTCTTATATTTACGCGAACACTATACATTGATTAAAACTACTTTTACGGATTTTATCGCGTTTTATTTATATTAATTTTAATACCCGACGTTTCGGGTGCTTTCCAGCACCCATGGTCACGGGGGACTGAGGTGACTGACGTCCCGATGTCAAAGTTAACCCGGAGTACCTTCAGCTTTTTAATTATTGTCTTTGGTCCGATCTACGCAGAATGAACTAACTGTATTTTGAAGTCTTGCAGTGGTATGCTTGGGTTTAGTTTTAATTTTATTAATTATAGGATCCCAAACAGGTGGTAGTACCCAGCCTCCTTCTCTATTAAAATTAGGATGTTTTTTAATTTCAATAGCCTCGCGTATCATCGATTCCTACCAAGGATGATACGTGAGGCTATTGAAGTTAAAAATATCCTAATTTCAATAGAGAAGGAGCCTGGGTACTATCACCTGCTTGGGATCCTATAATTAATAAGAGTTAGATAGTTGTTAGATAACCCATGATTTAGTCAATCCATTGTCGCCTCATACTTAACGTCTTACGTCGCGTTACGTTGTGTCTTATGTCAACAATACCTCATTTGACAAAAGACTGATGATTACAGATGATCGCACATACAAAGCTTGTTAAAATCATAACCTCTTTTTGGCTTTGCCATATTCGGGTCACAAACTTTGATTTAATTTTGTCTTATTATTAGTAGTTGATTACTGCAGGAGTTAGTTACACAGTATGTATCTATCAATTGTTTTTATTTTTTACAGGAAAAACAGGGTGATATATCTGAAGACGATACAGTTAGGTTTAAATCATACCTCATGAGCTTAGGCATTGATGATCCTGTTACTAGAGATGCATTCAGATCTGACTCGGATTACTATGTGGGATTGGCACAACAGATATCAGATATGATGGTTGCAGTTTTAATGGTAAGGATAAGTAAACAGTAGAAAGTTACAGCCTCTCATTCCTTAATACAGTTTAATATTTTTTTAGTTTGTTGTGTGGAAGCTAGGTTCTCGAGTGGTACCCTCCTACTGGTAGGTGAAGTGTGGAGTGGCCCCACACTAGATGGAGTGGCGACCTGTGCCCTGTTTAGCAATATATACAAGCCTTGTTTACAAGCAATTTTCCTGTAAAAAAAAAATTAATTATTACAAATATGTGTTTATCAAAACTGCACATGTAAATTACAAGTTACAAGGCTCATTATTTATTTCACAAGTATATTTTTACGCTTTTATTCGTGATTTTGTTTATCAAAAATCCCTTGTAAGTTACAATTTGTAGAAAATCATAGCAAATCTAAAGAGTGTCCAGCGACTCTCCATTCCGTCTGTTTTAAGCAGTACTTTAATATTTTTTTTGTTTGATTGTCATTTTTATAATATAGTCAAGTGACTCAAGCGATGATGAAATTATTAGAATAATGGAACCAGGAACATATAGAACAAGAAACGACTACGGTTATATGGAGACGACCTATGAATTTAATGGAAGGTTTCGACTTAAAGAACTTTTTGTCGCGAATCAGTTGTAAAATCGTTTTTTTTTTAATCATTTCTAGACGTTTTACAAGAAATCGCCAAATATCAAATATAATAATACACTTCAAATTATATATAAAAGGCGGAAATACTTTGTCACTACTACCTGTGCTACTACATTTTTTAATGTCCCATCAAAATTAGGCACAGGCGATATACCATACAGCCATGCGTTTAAATAAGGATATTCAATAAAAAGCAAAAACATAATGGCGAGAAAAAATGCGGCACACATTTTTGATTTTAGAACTTACAAGTAGAACCTACAAGTGTAATTTACTCGAACTTGTAAAAACTTTCTTGTAAAGTGTAACTTGTGAATAAGTAGACTTGTGAGTTTTGATAAACAGGGCACTGGAAAGACATGCAGGAAGTAAATGGATGCAGTAGCTCAGGACCGTGCTTGTGGCATTCTTTGTGGGAGTCCTATGTTTAGTAGTAGTATGATGAACCACAGTTCATTATTTGTATTTAGTTAAAGAGTTAGTTCTCCATAAAAATATTTAATTTTTTTTGTGTCGATAACTTGTAATTTGATTTGTTTGAACCCTTTCATTGTCCCCGTTTACTATGCATATTGTTCATTGCTATTGTCTTACTGTTGTGACTTAAAATTGTACAGTGAAAGTGTTAATATTAAGGCAGGTATATTTATATACCATAAAAAGATGTGATAGCTCAGATCATACTTGCACACCTTACAATTTTTGTATTTATACATATTGTTTTTGTCTTTCAAGGACTGTGGCGGCATCATGTCATTAGCCGACGTGTGGTGCAGAGTGAATAGAGCAAGAGGTTTGGAGCTGATATCACCTGAGGACTTATTAAATGCTTGCAAGTATGTATTTTTGATTATTTTTTTTAAAGTGAAAACTTCTTTAGCGGTGTTGGGACACTTTTTCTGTAACGGGTAAAAATTGTTAAACTCGCGTCAGGACACATGACCCTGATCGAAAATGCGTAAGACGGACGGCGTAGGAGGGGAAGTATCCCCCTCTCTTTCTACTGCGCGGCGGCCTGCTGTTTCGTTTAGGCGGCGCGGGGCGCTTGCGCGAATGTAATATAAATTGTCATGTTTGTGTATGATAGCGCAATAAATAAATATTGTATTCTACTACATAAATGATAGTACTTTTATACTGATAATTAAAGCAATTCGTGCAAAATTAGTCCCTAACCATTCCAAAATATCAAAAATGCACAACGTTAATATTCAAGTTTTCACTTCTGCCGGCACTCCCGGAGTGCAACCCGTCGTTTTTTTATTTTACTTATATTTTTATAGTTAATTGGAAAGTTACTTAAATGAAATTATGTAATCAACTCAGATCAACAAAGAAAGATTGATACTTAACGTGATGCAGAAATCATGCTTTACTTCTTGACGTACTTACGCACACATCTTTCTTCTTGCTTTCTTTATCAGCCCTAAAGGTATACTGCTAGACGCTCAACGCACACACTTACACTTAAAACAGTGCGGACATAGTATATGTTACTGGTTGGCAAATAATTTTAAATGCATATGTGTATGTGACATATGTATGTGCTCTTACAATAAGAGATTCGCCACATTTATCGACGCGTAATCGGCTTAAGGCGAGTACGTATCAACACACTACTCGGCTTAACGCCGATCAGTTGTTGCGACGGCTATTCACAAGCGATCGGCAGCCGATTTGTTTGTACGGCCTTCGCGACGACTGTTCACTTGCATTCGGCAGTCGATTAGATCGATCGAGTCGATAGATTCCACAGAACGGACGTTGCGACGGCTGTTCTCTTTTGTTTGGCAATCGACTCTTCCGAACGGTCATCGCGACGGCTGTTCGCATTCGTTCGGCAATCGATTCATCGTTCATCATTCGACTGTTATCCAACGCCGTTTGGCCATCTTCTGTGCCGTTCAGCTGCCGTCGGAGGTGGAATCATACGAGCGCATCATTGCAACGCCGTGCAGTCTTCTTCTACGTCGTTCGGCTGTTGTCGTCACAACAACAAACACGTCGACGTGGGCGTTCGGCTACTTTCAGCGCCGTAACGGATGCGATCAGCTGATCGGTAACTCGTTTAGCTGTCGGCCGACATCGCGACGCAGCGTCCAAGCTGAACCTATGAGAATGGCATTACCAACACCAGTATTTTATAGACATAAAGGTTTTTCTGCCCTACTGAAGCCGATTCCGCATCAATGAATGCGGAGACTCCCTACTTAATTGAACATGGTCTTCGTTAGATTTTTACATCACTTGAAATGCACTCAGTGTTCTTTCTTTGTTGATTTAATTTGGGCATATTCATTTTACTATAGTATTGCTGATATGGACAATTTACCCTGTCATCTATCATTCTAGGAATACTGTTGGGACTGGCCGTAACCCTGCGTAGAATTGATGCGTCCCTTTTACGCATAGTTGCATTTAAACAATCTGCATGAGCATGAGAAAACATCTCTGATGCGCTGCAGCGACGGTACAGCACCCGGAACGCGTTATTATACTGGATCCGAAAGGCTCGTTAGGCCCCTTTGCGTGTTCGCTCTCCACAGGCTGTACGTGTAAAGTTAGATGCAAAGCGCACTAATAGAATGAGTTTAACCTCCCTCGAAAATTGCACGAATTTACGAGCAATCATATCGGTTCGAACTGAATGAACCCTTCATTCCCTTTCTATGTCTGTACTGTCGCTGAGGTCGGACGAAACCATGTTCAGACACAAATAATTAAGAGTCCACCCTAGTTAATTATGTTCTCAACATAACAATTAAAATGATGTATATAGCAGTAATGAATGTTAACAAGATATGTGTAGATAAATATGATCGATGCTACCATGAAGGTTAGAGAACAAGAGAACGATCACTACGTACTAAAGCATAGCCCGCCTGTCCTTGAAAATTGTAGAATGTATAGCGGCGCTGATGTGGGTGAGTAGTGACTGCGACGTTAGCTGTTTATGAGTATAAGTAGGTGAAGTTAGTTGAATAATATGCAAATTTTCTCCGCGGCATTAGTGAGAAAATTTTCATGCTCCGTAATTTTATAATTTTTGATAAAAAGAAACATAAAAAAATGGAAAAATATTTTATTGTGCGTGGATGTGCAAGTGATTTAGCATCTGATCGGAAAAATAGACTAAAAATAACTTTTATTGACCGAACTTAGTGATCGCAGTGCCTCACTTATGGTGTCCATATTTCTGGGACACTATTTTATACGGTGATCGTTCTCCTGTTCTCTAACCTTCATGGATGCATTCAGTCTCTATCACCTGAACTCTGGATTACTGAAATACGGATACAAAAGATTGATACAAGAACTATGAACTTTATTTTATCAAGAGCGATTGAACTAAATGAACTCGTGATACATAACGAGTGTTATGTATTCTTTGATCAAAAACATCTCAAATATATCTAATATGTATATCATTATTCGTTGCGTAGTTTTTTTGCACGTCGTGGCAAAGCTAAAAGCGGCATATTACCACGTACTAAAGTGTATTTAGTTTGTTGTATTTCGTACAATATGCATAACCAATCAAAGTGGGGGTTAGATATGTGTCAATCGTAAATGATTCCTTCACTTGACCCGGATCGCCTTAAAGTATTGATGATTGCAATAACTTTTTTAAACGTTCCCGATCAAATGATTGACAGGATCTACGACAAAAGAGTGGTATAGCATAGTAATGTCCGACGACTGACATTATCGAGCTGGTCTCACGGATCACAGAGTACTAAAACTCGGATTAACCATTTGAATGACTCGATTCGAAATACGAATCAATAGTTGATTTATCGTATCACTAGAAATTAATGAATGTCACATGTCTAGTGGGGGATAAACACTACAGCGAAATATTATTAACTTATAAAACGGCTAGTTCGCTTTAACTCTCCTCAAACCATCACCATATTGTGTATTGTTGGCGAACATCGTATTGGTTACCACTATGTTGTAGCCTGTAATACTCCTGAGATAAATACGTATGTAACTATACTTCGCACATCTAAATCCATTAAGCTGTTAAAGCTAGAGTAGGTTACAAAAGAACTGACAAACATGCAATAAAACAATCAAACAACATTAGCCTCCTGTGGCAGTCGGTTCAATTAGAGATACACTACAAAATTTCGAAGATATGTGTTATCCGCTAACCCCTATTGGAGCACAACTTCATTAAAGTTAAATGTTACAGCCTATATACGTCCCACTCTTGGGCGCGGATCTCCTCTCATATCTAATAGGGTTTTATGGACAAGGAAGTGTTTACTGTGCTGTCCCAAAGTGTGTTGGCGGACTTAACATTACTTCTAAATATTCCATACAACTATAAACCCACATATACCAATTTCACTACTTTGTTAAATTTATTACCTTAATTCAAGTCGTGCTTGTTAAAACAAATAAATGCTGAAAGATGAAGTCAACCAACGAATGTTCTTTATTTTAAGGCTGCTGGGGACAATTGGTGCACCAATGTCACTCCGAAAGTTTCCAAGTGGGGCATGCGTTCTACAATTAAATAGTCAAAGTGACGAAGAAATTGCTAAAGTTACAGGTCAATTGGTAAGTCAACATTTAAGCAAACATAACATTAATTATTGTTTATGTTGTGTAGGGGTGATTTATTTATAACATTCAAGCAACAAAATAATAACTAACAGTCCTGATGGTTATAGTTACTGCAGCCTGCTGTGGCTATAGATTCTCTGTCATCCTTAAGGGTTAACATTAAAGGTCTCACACTTTGTAATTAATTCAATCATTACCTTTCAAAAGTCTGATAGAGGGGGATATTTGCTACGCCGCAGTAGGGCTGGCAAATCCAGGTTTCTATTATTTTGAGCTGTTTTCAGCAAGTTGCTGCTGCCATCGCATGTTTTATTTCCCTTTGTTGCCACTCGCGACAGCTAGAGCTAGAGAGAGAGAGAGAGAGCGAGAGAGAGAGAGCAAGAGAGCGAGAGAGAGATAATATGGGGGTAGTGGATTATTTTACACCGCCACTACACGACAACTAAAGCGGTAACTATACCGAAGCCTAGATCGGGATACAGTTGCGGATATATTGTATCAGATTCAATGCTTGGCGGCTTAGGAAACGTGATAAAATGAATGAATGAATGATTTATTGTGGCCAATCACACATACACACTGACTTAAAAGTATATGGACTGGGCATATCTACAGAATTAGCGTGACTACCTACAAAATCTGGCGCATAAAATGGCCGTATTTTATAGGGTTGTAACTTAGCAATATGCGCAGCTGATATCGATATTTTAGCTAATATGAATTTGTTCTCATTTCATTTATAATCGAATTTGTTGCTTAATTTACTTTATTTACATAGGTACGGGGCTGAATTTTTAATTGTGAAATAACTTATCTGAGGAATAAATGTGATTGACAGTTTTATGGCTTTTGTGTAGATAGAAATTAAATCCGTAGCCTGATCACTGACTTAGAAGTATATGGACTGGGCATACCTACATAATTGGCGTAACTACCTACAAAAATCTGACGCATAAAATGGCCGCCTTTTATAGGGTTGTAACTCTGCAATATGCGCAGCTGATATTGATAGTTTAACTAATATGAATTTTTTCTCATTATATATAATCGGATTTGTTGCTTAATTATTTTATTCCGTAGACTTTTTGTTTTTCCTCCCCCGACTAGTAGCGACAAACATACATGTACTGGGATTTTTAATAATTACAAAACTTCTTAGCAGTCTTTTTTTATTGGCAAAATAAATTACAAAATTATGCATCTTACATAAACTAATAATAAAAAAATACATCCCTACCATAACACTTGAAGTAAGGTGTAAGACACTTATTTGCTTAGAAATATGCTGAAAATGTTACAATATTATAAGTGAATAGTAACACAATCTAACTACTTCATTCATTGAACTACCGTCAAAATATAGAAGTATTTATAACACGTGATGTGATTTAATTATGCTTCACAAAATTATTTTAATTTAAAAATCAATTGCCGTACGTTAGTTTTGCAAAAACTCAGAAATGCCTCTCAATTAAGAGTTACAATCAAATCAAATTTAGGTGGTTATCTAGTAACATAATATATATAAATAGAAGATACACCTACTATAAGATAAGATGAAGGCACTGCAATACACAACAAAAAAACTTTTAGCATTCAACAGTTTGACAGCAGATCTACTACAAAACTCGGCGCTTAACATGGCGACGCAGTCACGCATGGATGAGCTAATGATGTCACACGAAAGTGTTGTCAAAATAAGCAATTGACAAACTGTTGTTGTCTCCCTTTTCCAATGAAGCTACTGCTTTGTTAAAAAGAAACAAAAGTATTTTTGACAAGTGTGTGTCGATATTATAGATATTTGTATAACTATTATTTCTATAGTAGAATATGCCGTCTCCATAGGTATTATATCTCTATGCACACACATCACAATTTTATTACAAAGAAATTACAACTAAAACGCAAACAAAATTAAATAATACACATACTTTGGGTTGCGGTAACGAAAAGGCATCCGAGTCAGCATGATGTTGTAGCAGTGTTTCCAAAGTCACATCGTTGTTATTCTATGAGTTCCTCATATTACCGAGCAGTTCTGGGACATATTTCCGTTACCCAAAGAAACTTTGATAAAAAGGAGTAAAATAAAAATCTAGTAATTTTTCATTACATTAAAAGAACATGAAATAAATTGCACCAATCGTGTTGACTACACGATTGGTGTAATTGCACATAGCTACAATAAAATGTTATTAAAATTAGATGTGTAAACAGTACAAATGTATTTCTTGACCATATGGCTGTATAGTCTAATACACAGCCATATGGTCAAGAATCTAATACACAACATATGATACAGTACATCTTGGTCTGCAGTAATCATTTTTTCTGTTTGCAGCTTGAAGAAAATGGATCTCTTACTCCTGTGAAGCTGTCTCAACTGGCTAATGTGTCCGTGTTACTAGCACGAGAAAGGCTTTTCACTACGGAACGCCGCGGCCTAGCATGCAGAGACGAATCAATAGAGGGCCTTGCATTTTATCCTAATCTATTTCTCACTAAAGCTGCATAAGTGTAAATAAATTATTTATTAAATATTATCTATTTTAATGTTGTTCTTTCAATTTACAAGGTAACAACTTTTTATTACTGGCACTTCAAAGAAGGGTAGAAAATCCTCATTATTGCTCCTTATTAGTAGCCCATTAGTCTTCCAGTCGATATATCGGTATGGAGGCAAGAATAAAGTTTTCGACTAAAGTGCGCTACCACCAGGTAGTAAAGGATTTTCAATTGAATGTTAACAATAATTTAACTCGAATGTTGACGTTTCTTTTTGACAACAAAATCATTAAATTCTTATCCTACTGTCGCCGAATCATGGCTTAAACAAAATGTAAAGGCTTGTTCAAATACTTTTAAATTCTATGGAGTAATGCCAAAAGATATTGTTAAATATTCTAACTGTTGACGTTAAGAAAACGGCAGACTTGTGGAAACGGAAAAGTTAATGCATCTATAATGGATATAGCACCTTATCTAGCCACTATTTTTTAATACAAGCTTGTCTTTTTCTTGGCATCACTCTTGACATAAAGCATCAGTGGGGGCCCCATATGTTCAAACTAGCAAGCAGACTAAGCTCTGCTGTTTATGCTGTCAAAAAGACTTGAGATCTCACTAGTGTCGAGACAGATTAGTTTATTTCAGTTATGCGGCTGATTTAGAAACTATTTTGTTTTGCACAAGAGGGCCATAAGAGCTATTGCAAACCTGAAGCCGAGAGAGTGTCTTAGATAAAAATTTAAAGAAATAAATATATTGAGTTTGGCCTCACAGTATAGAAAATATACAAGTTCTCTCTATTACCAACTTTAAATATTTAATTAAACAAAAACTGTATAAAAAGCGTTATTATAATATAAATGAATACAGGGTTGATAATAACCCCAGGGAATGAAGTGGTCGCTTTCAAGCTGTTTCTAGTGTTTGTAACCATTCATATTGCAAAATTTATTTTTAAAAGTCCCGCTGGGTTTCTTGCTGGTTCTTCCCAGGACAGAGCTTTTTTCCGAACCAGTGCTAAAGTGAAAAATGACTTTCAATAAGAATTACATCTATATTGAATACAAAATTATTATATTCTTGAATAAAACTGTATTTGACGTCCCAATGTCATAGTTAGCCCGGCTATCTTCAGTTTTTGAATATTCATTTTTGGTCCAGTCTACGCAGAACGAGCTGACAGTATCTTGAAGTCTTGCAGTGGTATGCTCGGGTTTGGGTTTAATTTTGTTAATTATAGGATCCCAAGCAGATGGAAGAAGCCATCCATTTGTTCTATTGAAATTAGGATGTTTTTTTTTTTAATTTCAATAGCATCGCGTACTATCATCGTTAGTAGGAATCGGTGTTCTTTTGCAACTATTTGTAGTTTATCAAATCTGATGTAATGGTGGGGACGATCTTGAAAATGTTCACAGACTACAGACTTCCCGGAGCGTCGGTGCTTCACGTCGGCTATATGTTCTTTCACGCGGGTTTTTATAGATCTTTTTGTTTGATCTATGTAGTGGCTCCTCTTTATAATTCTCACAAATTATAACAACTATACTACAAATATAACTGCAGCATGGCTCTACCACGTTTATGTTTGGAAGTAAATTTCATTATTATATTGTATCAAATATTACTTGTATTGAACCAACAAACAACAACCTTAGGACTCTAGTCTTAGGAATTATAATTTTTAGGAATTAATAGCTTTGGGAATAAAAATCTCACAAATCAACAATCTACGTAACAAACAAACTTATTTTTAGGAACTTGTAACAGAGTAGAGTAATCAATCCTGCAGCCGCTAAGCTGATATGACGTTCAAAGATAGTTCATACTCAGGGTCTAATTCCCATCCAATATCTGAATTTTCGGTTTGGATGTCATCTATGCCCTCAATCAAACTGACAAGCTGATCGTAGAGCATGTTTTCGAATTCTAATACTACTATAAACATTTAAAACAAACAGAAAATACATAAATGTAACGATTGAGTTAGGTTGCACGTAACGAACAAACCTCACCGTTCTCCATACCATAGAATACTATATTATATATGTATTATAGTATTCTATGCTCCATATCTACATTTTGACACCTAATATCTTTGTGCAATAATATCTAAGTAAACTAATTATATTGCATAAAGTGATAATTCTACTTTCAAAAGTTTAGTGTGATAGCCCCAAATAAGTAAAATAAACAAATGAGAATCTGAAATATGCACATGTTCAAATTCCGACCTACAAATCGGTTTTTTGTACCCGTTGAGTTCAAATCGTTATTGTACTTAAGGGGATATAGTAAGTCAGCTCAAATTCTAATTTCGCCCCCACTTGCCCGCGCGTCGTATGCTATGTATCGACATGTTTGTAATCACTAATACTGTAAGTAGATAGGTCGTTAGACACTTATTTCATTAGGTTTATCATATTTATGCCTGTTTCTTAACGCCAACCCAGTCGCTTCTTATTTTTATTACGGTTATTTCCCATTTTAATTTTACGTCGTCCTGTTGCGTAATGTGTATTCTGATCGTAAGCGACACAACCTTCCCCTTCAAAGGCCGAAGCGAAACTGCCCGGGCGGCAGGAATCACGCTTCAAGAGGCCGATAGTTTAGGTAATTTCTTTTTACAGTGAAAATAATGATATTTAAAAAAAGTAAATAACATAAGCACTGCTTTATAGTTAGTTCTGTTAGTATGCAAAGTTTCATGATCTTATTTAAAGTATTTTATGAATAACAGCGGTTTATTGTTTATTTTGGAGGTAACTTTGAATTTTTTTCTATCGAGAAAATTTTACGAAATCGTGTTTTCATCTAACATAATCCTTAACATTAATACTCAACTTTACCATATATTTATTTCAAAATTAATGCTGCAATACTTTCGGCATAACGGAGGATCTTGCTAAGCCATTTGAGGTTATATTTCCCCTTAACAGATATAAGTTAGGATTAAAATTAATATACCAAATTGAAGAAAATAACTAAATTATTTATTTACTTTCCTTGGAAAATATAAATATCACATTTTACAAATTTTTCTTCAATAATATACGAGACACAGCTACTTCTCCAGGTCGTAAATACTTATGAGATAGAAGGCACGAACGTGATCACCAATAAGTCGCACCTTACCAAAGAATTTTGACTAATTTCACTTCGTGGTTTAGCTTGTTGCTTGCGCCCGTTCAGGGACTACTCATTTATACAACAAGTTTGATAACTAATGCAAAGAATAATGAATTATGAGCCTTAGAGTCAACCTTGCTGGATGGTTACAGTCAGCATACTGATTTTGCTTCTGCCCTATAAAGATTAACCATATCCTTCAAAACTTTTTCAAAATTGTGCTAGAAACTTTAAACGAATAGTGCAAGCTTCTATAACCATCCCCAGTAGCCAAAAATCACAATGTGATGGCAAGGCGTATTTTAACTGGTATGAAGTCTCTGAAAGTAGTCTTGTTTTGCTACTAATTTTTTCGGACCAAATAGGTGAAATCGCTCGATGACATACATACATATAAAGTTTTCGAATTCTCCAGAACATTCAGCCAATAACTCAGCAAGCTGATTCTCCATAATTTCTCTGAAGGAAGTATGAAAATCTATGAAGTAAACTCACTTGATTTAACCCGAACAATTATTTATTGTAACTAGATACTTTGTTCTATTACGATGAATGGTCAAACACCACCATCTTCTTTTTCTCCATTTTTTTCGCACCTTTTCGTTGAACCACATTGACATAATTGTTGTATACCGCTATTAAATAAACTGTTGCAGCAGCAAGACACTCCACGTCTATATCCATGCTTGCCGTTTGACAAACCACTACGGGTGATTATGTGTATGCCTGCTTGATGATCGTGCCGATTGTAAACGATCACACGATCAACGATCATCGCCGATTGTGAAGTGTAGGCATAAGAGAGACCACATTCACAATCTAGCTTGTACTTTCCTGCATTTTGTCCTATAATTAACAAAATTAAACCCAAACCCAAGCATACCACTGCAAGACTTCAAGATACTGTAAGTTCGTTCTGCGTAGATTGAACCATAAATTAACGTTCAAAAACTGAAGGTAGCCTGGCTAACTATTACAAATTAGGACGTCAATCATCTCGGTTTCCTTAATTAAACGCGATAAAATCCGTAAATATAGTTTCATTAGATGTGTAATGTTCGCGTAAATTTAAGAAATCATTATATTCTATTCTATTCTATTCTTTCACAATGTATTCAGAAGATGATAATATGAAGAAGTGCCATCGGTCGATCGGTGTGGTAGAAACTATCGATCGACCGTCTAATCCATTTCATTATCGATTGATACCATCGATTGTAACACCCTAAGTTTGTTTACATTCTTTATCCCTTTAGAGCTGTGATCGTCAATCCGCCTGGCACATGCGGCAATTGTGGCTAATTCAGTTACAGAAAAAGCTCGTGTCCAGTATTGTACTTAAGTAAGCTGAAGAATGTTTATAGCAAGTAGCGCCTCTAAGGTTACAAGCCGATCAAACTCAAAAACTTATATAATTACAATAGTCAATATGCAATTTATAGATTTGAAAACGATGAAAACTCCTTATATTTCGCTCTCATGTCTCAGATATATATCATTTGCGACTCATAACTACGTATGTTACAGGCTGTACGAGAGAATTATAAGTTAACACTTTATGGTAACGTATTCACATTGCCGATGATACAATTTAAGGTGCCCAACACTCGATCAATAGCGGCCATGCTACAACTTGCATACAATTTTTTATAGAATCAGGGCAAAATAGCACACAGTCCACGTGGATGGTAAGTAGACTAACATTGTTGTTCATAGAGCTACATCCATGCATCATCGATTATGAATCAAGTGCAGATGCTTTGTCACCCCTGAACTACGATGAAATGCATCATTACCAGTAAAGAGGGTTATCTATTCTGCTCACTTGAAACATATAACATTAAGCTACTATTTATTATACGCTGATATTCGGCACGAACCTGGTCCTTCCCCTATCTAGCCGACGAACCATTCGTGGTGCAGCCAAATACCGCGTGGAGCGTGGTTATACAACATACTCGGCGTGTCAGTACAGCGAGCCAAGCAGCTCGATGACGAGCGCGCTCCACCCGGCTGTCGATTTTTAGGCGAATCCCTTTGAATGTTACATTACAAATCAGTTGCTCTGCACAGATAATTATATACTAGTCGGCGATGCTCTGTTTCTCTCGTGTTTTTTTTTTTGCGTTTGGTAAAATGTAGTGGTATCAGGTAAAAACACTGGTCCATCCGCCAGCTTAATTTCTCATTCTGAACTTTCTCCAAATACGCTTTCTTTTTTTCTTTAAGTAGCAATAACGGATTATAAGGAATGCGGCACACACTAATTCTACGTCCGCTAATTTAACTACAACTGCTGAAGCATAGAAGATTCAGGTGTCATGAGCATTTGCTCACAACGAACATCATTCACATTGAGCAAATGGTCATGTCTGTCACCACCTTTAAACCTGATAAACAAGATAGGTATACAAAAAAAGAAAAGTACACTACACTTAAACATATAAATACATAAACAAATATACTATAATCATATATACAAAATAACAACCCTTTTTTCTTTTATAATTCTTTGATTTCAATATCCATTTGGGTACTAATCCGCCTCTAAGCATCATGATTCTTGTTTTTGTCCTTATTATGAGAGTTTTTTGCATCCTACAGTACTGAAACTGGCACTGGCACGGGGCCGAGAACGGTGAATGTGGATGGGTACACGTGAACGCCGCGCGAAAGGGGCGCGAACCCTTTTTTGTTGGACAAAATACCGACTCTGATCGGGGAACAGGCGTGAACGCGCGTGAACCCCGGGAAAGCCGTCCACATTCACGTTCACGCCTGTTTACAGAGCTTCACAGCACTAATGTGGAGCCGCCATCAAATTTTTATTCTTTCAGTTTAGCTAGAAGATGGACAGAATTATAACGTGACGTGAAAATAAGATTTTTTGAACTGAAAACTTTTTTAGCATCGTTGTGATTTCAAAGTCTATGAAACGAAAAAGCGACAGTAAAAAGAGACAGTCACATAAATTCATAAGATTTAACGCAGGAGAAAATGAAATAGGAAGCATTATAGCTCAATGCTCGCGAGAAAAAAGTAGTAAACGTCGCCGAAACGGCGTCGCTTACGCGTTTTGTTCAACAAGGTACGAAGGTTACGCGAACAAACTAATAAGAGTACGTGTGCCTATGGAATAAACAAGCAGTGAAGTCTTATAGTGACCATATCAATATTAAAAATCTTTTATGTTTTAAATAAATAGACTGACTTTACCATCGCATGAAAACATAATGTATCTCACAAGTAATGCATATTACCTATATTAAATTAGATTGTTTAGTGCGATAGCCAAGTCAATCTATTTATTTAAAACATAAAAGATTTTTAATATTGATATAGTCATTATAAGATGTTGTTAGGTTAGCTAATTACGTAATAACTTAAAACAGAAGGACCCTTAAGTAGTACCTAAGTGAATAAATTAACCGACTTGGTATTACATGGATCTCACAACTTTTTACTTTAAAAAGAACTGAATTGCGAGACTTTGTTTTTTTTTTACAAGTTATGTTTTTGATGGCATCTCATTTCTTTTTGTAGATAGTCCTACTTTCTTTCCTTTCTACTTCTTGAATACCAACAACGTGTTACAACACCTATTGTTCCATTATATTATACATATAACAGGTACACAGATTCGTTCACTGCAAATGTAACTTTATAATCCTATATATTTATATAGTTATTTATACAGTTGATGTATCTAGAAAACTGGACCGATATTGCAAAATATTTTAGTTTTTCCTTAATTTATGAACTAAACACTAATTGTGTTCTAAATTTGAAGCTTCTACGTCTGCTAAAAGTGCCTTAGAGTTTTAATGATCGGTCAGTCAGCCAGTGAGTGACAAAATTACTGGTTAAAATTGAATGAAATTTGAAAAATACCGTGTTTGTATAATGCTAGCTAGGTTACTGAAAATTCAGGCTTCTAGTTTTATCCACAACGAAGTTATAGGAGGTCGAAAATGACCTCAACTGCTTCGAGTAAATTATGGTACGGCCGTGCCGCTTTTTAGCTCAACTTGGCGGGGGCACTGCCGTGCCCCCAGATTTAAATAAAAAAGAATCATCAAAACCGGTAGTAAGTAGTTCCGTGCGTTTCCCGTCTGTATGGTTCACTTTTCATAATCTATAATTTTCATATAGAAATGGCAGCCACGTGGCAGCGACAGTAAACAGTAAAAAAATTAACAAATACCTACAATTAACCATATTGAAAAAAGCACATGTTTTCAGCACCTCTAAATTTCTTTGCTCAACACATTCTCTTCTTATAAAGAAGTGTCGTATACGAATATGTTTCGTTCGATGGGGCATTTCAAATGGTGGATCATGGGCTAGCTTTATAGCCGATTCATTGTCAAGATGTAGTCTGGGAATACTTTCACAACTATCAACTAAAAATCTTAATATTTTATCCATCCAAATGATTTCTCTTGCCGCTTCACTAGCAGCAACTAATTCAGCTTCTGTAGATGATATAGCTACGCTAGATTGCCGCTTACTTTGCCATGCTATAGCACCACTAGAGTAAATGCACAGAATACCTGATGTCGACCGTCCAGTGCTATGATCACCTCCATGATCTGCATCACTATAGAACTCTAAATGAACGCAATTACTCGAACTTTTGTAAATTATACCATACTAAGTTGTGCCTTTTAAATATCGCATTATGCGTTTCACCTTAGCCACATTTTCTGCCGTAGGATTATCCAGATTTCGTGACATAACTCCTACCGCAAATGCTATACCTGGTCGAGTTCTAGTCATCAGATAGGATAAGGAACTCACGGCTTGACGATAAGAGAATGATACTTTTGGATTAGTTTCATTGTTGAAATTTTTGTCATTGTCAATATCCTTCGTTATCGGTGTAGCAGCTGGTTTACAATTCTGCATACCAAACCGTTCAAGTATCCTTTTCGTAAATCCCTTTTGATCAATTTTTATAGATAGTAGACTTTTCTATCGATCTCAATTCCGAGAAAATACGATGCAGTTTTGAACGTGATTTTGAAATTTTTGTTCATCTCACCCATAAAATTGTCTATTTCATTTAAATTTGTTGCTGCTACTAATCCATCATCGACATAGAGAGCTATGACAGTTTTAATACCTCCCCGCTTCCTTACGAACAAACACGGGTCAGATTCACTTTGTTTAAAACCAATTTGTAATATATATTTTGTAATACAATGATTCCAACAGCGTGGCGCCTGTTTTAAGCCATAGAGACTCTTTTTTAATTTACAGACCATGTTGGACTAACTGTTATAACCTTCGGGAGGCTTCATATACATATCTTCTTTAAGTGTTCCGTATAGGAATGCGGTTGAAACGTCAAATTAGGCAAATCCAAGTTTTCCTTTGCTGCGACGCTTAGCACAGCTCTAATAGTGCTTCCTTTAGCAACAGGACTAAACGTTTCATAGAAGTTAACGCCCTCTTTTTGTGAATAACCTTTAACGACTAACCTGGCTCTGTAGCGATCTATTTCACCTTCGGAGTTGGTTTTTAACTTATATATCCATTTACAAGGTATTGCTTTTCGACCTTCAGGTAATGTTACCATTTCCCAGGTTTCATTTTCCATTAAGGAATTGATTTCGCTATCCATAGCCTCACGCCACTTGTCTCTATAAGAGCATGAAATTACTTCTTTATACGTTTTGGGTTCTATCATTTCATCATTCAAAGACATATAGGCATAGTCCTGAAAACGAATAGGACATTTAATATTTGCTTGATTTCGAAGTGTCATTTGAGATACATTTTGAATTTCATTTTCTAACAATTCAACTATATTGTCCTCATTTTCTTCTTGTATGCAAGGTTCCTTTTTCATTTATATCACCATTATTTTTTATTTATTTTATTTTATAGAATAGGGTGACAAACGAGCACACAGTCCATCTGATGGTAAGTGGTTGCTGCGGCCCATAGACATCTACATGTATCCTCGATTACAAAACCAAATACAGCTGCGTTGTCACCCGTGAGGACTAAGATGGAATGCCTCGTTTCCAGTAAAAAGGGTCTCCGGTTCTCTACACTCACCATACGAAATACAGCAGCATTAAGTTACTATTTCACGCTGGTCTTCTGTGAGAGCGTGGTCCTTCCCCGGTCGAGCCGGCCCATTCGTGCTACAACTATATAATTAATATAGCTGCAGCATGGCTCTACCACGTATAAAATTTGCATTGCAGTAACCCTTTCTTGAGATCCCTCAATCTCGTCATTTTAAATGACTTCTTGAAGTATTTCATTATCATTTGGGACAGTAGATAAGGCAGAAAAACCCGGCAACTCAAACTGATTACATTTTGCTATAGTTTCTACGCCATCAGTTAGGTTATTTGATTTATCTATCAAAGGTATTTCTTGAAAAGTAACATCCCAGGAGCGAATATGTTTATGATCTCTTTTATTCCAAATTCGATAACCATTGTCTCCTTCATAACCTAACAGTATTCCTTTTTGAACTTTCTTGTCAAGTTTCATTCTCTTTTGTTTAGGAATATGAACATAGCACTGACAACCTATAATTCTCAGATGTTTAATAGCTGGTTTTTTGCCATGCCACAATTTATGAAGAGACTTTCCTGCAATCTTCGTTGGCCCTGTTCGATTTAAAATGTAAACAGTGGTATTTACGATTTCAGCCCATAGTCCTTTTGGTATTTCTTCATGAGCACACATCATCGAAAGTGTAGCCTCTACAATTATCATGTTATCCCTTTCGCATGCTCCATTTTGTTCGGGAGTATATGGCGTAGTTAATCTTTGAATAATACCATTAATGCGTAAAATGTCCCGGACCTTCTGGTTATCAGATTCTCCCCCATTATCAGAAATAATTTCTCTTATTTTATGCCCAGAAGCCATTATTTATGCTACCATATTATTAAGCGTTGAAGCTACTACTGACTTCTCTTTCAGAAAATAGATAAAGCGATAACTGGTGAAGTCGTCTTTAAATAAAACAAAATATCTGTATTTCTGAAATGAATACGTTAAAGGCCCGCAAACATCGGTATGAAAAAATTCACCTGCCTTTGATGCTCTTGGTCTCGTTCCAAAACTTTTGCGGTGGGCTTTACCATGTATGCATCCTTCACAAAGTTCTTTGTCCAGATCCACTTTAATGCCGAGCTCTTGATCTATCAACTGTCTTACATGTCTCTTATTTTGATGCGCCATCCTCTCATGGTAAACTTGTAGTAAATTCGAAGTTGTTATCTGATTAATATGTAGCGTAGGTGGCACACACTTTAAATTCAGTTTAAATAACCCTCCATGTCTTTGCCTATTTCCAGTTAGCACAACTTTTCCATTTACTCTCAATGAACAGGTCTCAGCAGTTGATTCGAAAAAACAATTCGGTGAGCGATCTTGTGCAGCAAGCACAGAAAATAGATTTCTTGTAATCGAAGGTACATACCAAACATCCTTTAGTAAAATATTTTCTAGTCCACCTTTAACATAAGCTTCAGCACGGACAGTACCAATTCCAACAGCCTCGATACTTTGCCCATTAGCCCCTGTGACGGTGTGGGAAGTTTTAAAATATTCAAAACTAGCTATTACCCGCGGCTTCGCCTGCTAATGGGGAATGAACTATCCATTGCTTTTTGAATTGAAAGAAAACTGAGTTTTATAGATTTGTCAGAGGAAACTGAGCAAAATTGATTCGTCAGCCTATTTAAATGTTTTGAAACGCAGCGTATAGGAAAGCATGAAAATAGCCTGTTTATTCCAAATGGAAATGGGATATTTTTTAATTAAAGGAAACTGAGCATAATTATCCGTCAGGGATGCAGACTTTTGAAAAGAAACTGAGCTAAATTGATTAGTCAGAGATGCAGTTTTCTGAATTGAAAGGAAACTAAGCCAAATAAAAGATCCGTCAGAGATGCAGCCTTTTGAGTTGAAAGGAAACTGAGCTTAATAGGTCCGTCAGAGGTGCAGCATTTGGAATTAAAAAGAAACTGAGCTAAATAGAAAATTTTGAATTGAATAGGAAGATCTGTGGGAATTCTGATTAATTTATTTTGAGAATTTTGGAAAAAAAAACTAACTGAACACTATTTTAAGACGCTACTGTAGACAATGTTATATGTTTTTCCATTCGGGGAAAGAATGTGGAGATTCTGGGCATTTGATACACGCGAACATGCTACATACAGCTGACCATGAGAGAAGCACGGTTTTTCTAAGTTGACCCCCGCTACCTGTAACGTTTGCCCTTGCGCTTTATTAATTGTCATTGCAAAACTGAGCTTAATAGGGAACTGCAACCTTTTGAATTGAAAAGGAAGATCTGTGGGAATTACAGGGATCCGTGGTATAATAACATTTTTACCTTTTCCTACGCCTGTCAAAATTGTAGCACCGATTATGTTCCGTCCAAGATGTGTCACACGCAGCCTTGTCCCGTTACATAACCGAGGAGCATCTAAATTTGCATTCATGACTGGGACGCCTAATTTTAATTGAAGCTTATGTTAGGACACACCTGACAACTCTAGAGAATTTAGAAACTCTACGGGATATTAAGTGCTCTGTTCTGTGTCCATAACTGTGTCTACTGACAAATACTCTGTTATTTCTCCTGCTACTTCGCTTAATATATCTGAATTTATTTTGTTAACACTCTCATTTTTTGGTGCAAGAATCGCCCTTTCACATAACCAATTTGTCTTCATGCATGGTGTTCGTTAAATCTGAATAAACGCTCGCAATTAATTCGGAATGACTCTGTACTAAATTACAAAAATCTCTCGTCAATTTAACGCAGGCCTCAGCATCCGTTTCCAACCGCCCATCGCCATTTTTAATAGTGTGTCAGCATAGTTTCCAGCATTGATGTAATTATACAAATGCACTCTCATATTCGTAGAACTGAATTTTGTCATCTTGTTCCATAAAATAGACGACTTGAGGCATGCTTTAATTTCATCTGCAGGTGTGCCCTTTTGAATGACAGGTAAAGTTTGGCGAAAGTCACCAGCCAGTAAAACCACCATTCATCCCATTACATCGGTATTGCTGCGCAAATCCTGGAGCCTTCGATTTAGTGCTTCTACAGATTTTTATGCGACATTGTATTTTTGTCCCACACTAAAATTTTGCATTGTAGTAGCATTATACCTCGTGCACTATTTTTGCTAAAGTTGCAGATCGGCGATTTTTCCTGGGCTAGATTTAGAGGGTGTTTTAAAACAGAATATGCAGTGCGGCCCCCGCTTAGCAGCGTGGCGGCTATACCGGAGGAAGCTACGGCCACAGCAATGTTTTTATCTTTCCGTACTAACGCTAATAATAAATTTAAGAAAGATGTCTTCCCAGTTCCTCCAGGGGCATCTAAAAAGAAAAGTGCACCATTTCCAGATTCAATTTGTCCTAATACTTTGTCGATAACTCGTTTTTATTCGGGAAGCAAGCAGGGTACAAATTCGGCTACTTGCTGCCGCAAAGCTGGTATATCGTAGTTTGTTTCACGTATAATTTCATCAGTTAGTTCATTTTCGGTTGTTCGCTGAGGGCTTATAATTCCCAAGTCCCTTAATTTTTTGCCTACCATTGCCATTACTTTATGTTCAATTTTTCCAAGTGCTTCATTTTAAATGTGTTCATTGTATGTCATGTTCGCGTGTGTCTGCTGTAACCTTCGCAAAATATCTTCCGCGATGTACTCTTTATATTGGTCCCACAATTCATGTGCATTAGATAGCCCGCAAGATGATATGAGAGTTGCATAAAGATCCCTAATTTTGGCTGGTGACTGGCACTGCACAGCTTCCAAAGGGGTCGGTTTGACAAAGTTGAAAGAAGACTGTTAGTGTAGTTTTTGGCGGTGCAAATTTGCAATGCAATTCTTTTTTGAAAATTTCTTTCGGTGAAATATACACGCTCTCCATTTTCTAAGTGCACAGCAACGTGAGTAACTGTTGGGTGCCTTTCGTGTAAACTGAACCAAGAAGACGCCACGCTGCCTCGTTACTGCTGACATAACGCCCTGCTTGAAAGGTCTGTACTTCATTAACGGGATTTGCTTCACCTTCACTCCTGAGATTAAATATTGCTTGGTCGCTTCCTTTATTTATGTACTTACAGATATACTTGATTGCGCGGAAAGAGCTACATGCATCTACATTAATGTGGGCATTAAAAATTTTACATAGAATGCGCGAATACGGGACAATCCAGCTGTTATCTAAAGTTTGGAACGCTCCAGAGCGAGATTTGATTGTAACTTTCCTGCCACCATCTTCCGGAGCTCTGCGTCTGTATAAAGGGTAGCCATTGTCATTGTTCACTGTTTCTTTTAATAGCTGTTTAGGGAATTTCTTTGTACATTTTCCTTCTTTCATACATGACTCATTCAGGCATATTGAATTTCGTGCTCCACATGGACCGTGAATCATATTTCGGAGGATAGTATCATACAATTCTTTATCTTGCTCAGGATCCGGAATCTCGGCGCTTATTATATCGTCTATTTGGCTGGGCCGCAACTTCTCTTTAAGCCATATTAGAATGTGGGCATGCGGTAATCCTCTTTTTTGCCATTCAATGGAATACATGAAGCACTGCACCTCTCCGAAAATTTTACTTTTTGTACTTTTAATCTAAATACTCTAGCAACTAAATCGTGTCTGTCAGTACTTTTTTGGCCCGGCATTAGCTCCTCGGTTATTTCTTTCCATGTGGGATTGCAAGTAAAGGTAACAAAAAGATCAGGTCTTCCGTAAGTTCGTACATAGGCGAATGCGTCTTGTGTGTACTCATGTAGGTAGCGGACTGTTAACGAATGATGAGGGCAGAATTACCATTTTACCTAAATTTCTGGGGTTTACATTGGCGTCGCTAGAAACTGCATCTTGTAAATGTATATAATTCTCAACGCGCAGCTTTTTTGATTTAAAGATATATAACGGAGACGTTCACTTTTTACCTTCACATACATGTCTACCAAAAATTGTTGAAATAATTGTCTACACCGGGCTAAGAGGTTAAAATCATTTTCTCGCAACATCATATGATACTCATAAAAATCCATACATGATACTTTTTTGTTCGGAGTAGGCTCCTTTGTGACCGGGTTAATGAGTGGAATTTGAAAATGATAACACTCTTGTCCTTTGCAATAAATCATTGGGTATTGCAGAGCGTCATAAAACTTGTGTGTATCGGATACCTGTTGCAATGTATCATCACGTGCTCGCAAGACAATGTCTTGTGAAGAAAATTGATCACCACTAATTACGGCTGCTATTTCGTTTATCAAAGGTGCATTGTAGCGCCTTTCATGCTCTCCTCGAGGGGTCCGATCTGCGTGAATGACGACTTTATAATCCTCTTCAGGTAGGTTTTCTAAAGCAGTTTTAAATGTTTTGACTAAAATGTTACGTTCATGCAAGAATCTTTGAATTTTGAACACTGTGTCTCTCTCAACTCCCTGGATAAATTGGCAGCGACGGTCTACCTCATTTTCACCTCAATGTCACCCATAAAATATACTTGTAAAAATTTATGCTGTCCGTTTTCAGCTGGAAGAAGTGAACCTATTCTATGATAAATTTGCCCTTGCACAGTAAATGTAGGCGAAAATCCCGGCATTATTATTTCCCGGTCAACTCCGAAGGACGTCATTTGAAAGCATGAGTTATACTTCCGGATCCTGTTTAAAAAGCGCCATGACTCATTAGTATCATATAAAAAGAGAGTTTTCAAAGGTTCTTCAGGTTTCCCAAGTAACGGAAGAGACACTTTGCCATTGGAACAGCACATGCCTGCGGTCTCATCTTTCTCTGTGATTTTTATAATCAATCAACGGATCATAATTGAATGCTGCGTCATTAAAAACCGACCAATTGTTTCTTTGAAAATTTTGTCGACGTTCAGCTTGGAGCTGTGCATTTGCATCTCTTCGCGCCTGTGTCTATTCTGGTGTTTCAGATGCCCTTATAGTAGATTGACGTTCAGCTTGCTCAATGAGTCTGTGTTGAGTTTCATCAGGTGTTTCCGCGGCTCTTAAGGCGGCCTGACGTTCCGTTTGTTCGAATAGCCTTTGCTGACTTTGAGCAGGTGTTTCAGTAGCTCTTAAAGTAGATTGACGCTCTGCCTGTTCGAGACGCCTTTGCTGACTTTGATCAGGTGTTTCAGTAGCTCTTAAAGTAGCTTGACGCTCTGCCTGTTCAAGACGCCTTTGCTGACTTTGATCAGGTGTTTCAGTAGCTCTTAAAGTAGCTTGACGCTCTGCCTGTTCAAGACGCCTTCGCTGACTTTGAGCAGGTGTTTCAGTAGCTCTTAAAGTAGCTTGACGCTCTGCCTGTTCAATACGCCTTTCCTGACTTTGAGAGGTGTTTCGGAAGCTCTTAAAGCACCTTACGCTCTGTCTGTTCAAGACGCCTTTACTGACGTTGAGAAGGTGTCTCAGATGCTCTAAAAGCAGCCTGACGCTCTGCTTGTTTTTGCCTTCTCAGTTCAGCATCTTCTAAAGATTCTAGCAATCGAGCTAATCTTTTCACTTGTGTAGCAGCCAGATTAATCAAACCAAAACGGGAATAAATAATATATACTCCGCTGCTACCATAACGCGGAAGGCGAGAATAAATAAAAAAACATTTTATTTCCTAATTATTCTTGGCTACTGAGATACTGCGGACTGTATATAGATAATTTGACGTTCTTATAAAGAAACAAGAAGCAGCCGCAAATATCATTCAGCGCCACACCGACTTCACACGCCGCTATCGTCACGTATCCGTCGACCAATGGTGAGCCGTTTCTTCAACGCCGCAGTTCGTTTCCTCTTGCTGTTCCGGAGCTGTATTCCACACCGCCGCCGCCCGCCGACTACGCGTGCGCACCGATCTGCATGTCTTATATAGCCCGGTCCAGCGACGTAGCTTCGTGAACAACAAACAAGTCTCTCGCCGGGAAACAAAACGTAGATAATTGTATATTTTAAATAGTTTTCATTGGTCATAAAATAAGCAATATAATTGGCTAGGCAAAATATTAATTGTTACCATTGGCAAATCAATCGTGAGCCAGCCATATAAATATAGGCAAGGTTGATGCAAAATATATTCCATATTCCATTCCGAATCCCATTCGACAGTACATTCTAAATTCATACTCCGCTTTGCTTATAAACAGTAGTTTCATTTCTCCACCTTAAAGAAAATCACTCGGAGTCTGTTAATAGTGGACAGTTCGTCTCCACTATTACAGTGGTGACCCCGTACGAACACCGAGGGGGAAGATCCGGTACGAACACCAAGAAGGAACACCCTGCGACGTACCACTACTATTGCACGAACACCGCGAAGGAAACCCGTACGAACACCGAGAAGGAAGACTTCAGTTTATATAAAATCATTGTAATCAAGCCGTCATTATGGAGCAAAAGGCGAACACATATACATCAATTGTCGAGGAAATTCGAAAGTTATCACACGAAATCGCTGCACTCAAGGCTTTCCAGCATCACGCAAATTACCAGCAACAGTACAACCAGCGCAATCAGCAACACCGAAGATCACCTTTTCGTCGCAACCGCTCTGCAAGTAGAAGTCGAATAAACTCAACATCAAGATCCCCTTACTGCTACTATCATCGACGTTTCGGGGTCGAGGCAAGAAAATGCACAGCACCGTGTACATTCAAAAATGAAAATACGAATACGGAAAACTAAATAGTACGCTCGATGCGACGGGATCCAGCGTAACAGCAAAGTCCTACCGTCTTTTCGTCACCGATAAAAAAAGCAAGCTTACTTTCCTTATCGACACCGGAGCAAATATCTCAGTGGTACCGCCGAAGCAAGGACAGAAGTTGAAGCCACTAGATTTTCAACTCTATGCAGCAAACAATACGGTTATTCCTACATATGGAGAAAAAACAATGGAACTTGATTTTAATCTACGCCGACCATTCAAATGGAGATTTATCGTCGCTAAAGTCAGCAAACCAATCATCGGTGCTGATTTTCTTCAACATCACCAGTTGGTCGTCGACATCAAAAATAGAAGAATCATCGACGGGAAAACCAATCTTGCATCTCAGTCTTTTGTACAAGCAACCAATCTGCCCACAATAAGAAGCATAGATGTGCAACAACCGTATCACAAGATCCTCGAAGAATACCCTGGTATCACAAGAATAACTTCAATGAAATTAACACCGAAGAACGACGTTGAGCATTTCATCGACACCAATGGACCACCACTTCATTGTCGTGCACGTCCAATCGCACCACACCTATACGAGCAAGTTCGAAAGGAATTCGAAAACATGATTGAGCAAGGAATATGCCGTCCAAGCAAAAGCCCTTGGTCATCACCACTTCACATTGTACCGAAGAAGAACGGAGAATTACGAGTTTGTGGAGATTACAGAAGACTGAATTCTATTACCACTCCTGACCGCTACCCAATACCGCGAGTCAGGGATTTCACTCATCAACTATCAGACAAGACTATATTCTCCACCATCGATCTCAACCGAGCTTACCAACAAATAAGAGTCCGCGATGAAGACATAGAGAAGACAGCAATAATTACCCCAATGGGATTATTCGAATTCCCAAGAATGATCCCAGGATTAAAGAACGGAGGTCAAACTTTCCAAAGATTCATACACGAAGTACTTCATGGACTGGATTTCGTTTTCGCATTTATTGATGATCTCCTTGTTGCAAGCCCTGATAAAGAAACGCACGAAACCCATCTACGCACCGTGCTACAGCGATTAGAAGACAACGGAATCACAATCAACCCTTCGAAATGCATATTTGGACAGCAAGAAGTTCAATTTCTTGGTTTCACCGTCAGCAAGGAAGGAATAAAACCGCCTGCCGAAAAAGTCAGAGCAATCATCGATTATGCAAAACCTAAAACTATCGAAGAGCTAAGGCGTTTTCTTGGGATGATAAATTTTTACAGAGAACACATACCTAAAGCCGCTGAAATCCAAGCACCACTTCACGCCTACCTTCACAACACGAAGAAAAAAGATAAAACGTCAATCGAATGGAACGATGAAGCCACGAAGGCATTTGAAGCTTGTAAAATTGCGATCCAAAATGCAGCTTTACTCGCTCACCCATCACACGAAGCAACCCTTGCTATCTTCAGCGACGCATCCGATCTCTCAGCAGGAGCAGTTCTCCAACAATACAGCAATGGGAAATGGCAACCACTTGGATATTTTTCGAAGAAGTTCTCCGATACTCAACGTAACTACAGTACATTCGACCGAGAGCTACTCGCTATTTACATGGCTATCAAGCACTTCAGAAAAACGTTCGAGGGTCGAAACCTGATCGTTTTTACCGACCACAAGCCATTAACATATGTACTTCCAAAGAAACCATCACTATCGGAAACACCACGAAGAGCAAGACAACTTATTTTCATAAGTGAATTCACGACCGACATACGTCACATCAGTGGAAAGGACAACATAGTTGCCGACGCACTCAGTCGCGTACCAATCGACAGTGTAACGTGCCCTACATCAATCGACTATCATAAGATCGCCGCAGCACAAGACAGAGATAGTGACAACATAAAACATCTATCGAAGCAAGGTAACTTGTCCATCAAGCAAGTTACAATGCCAATGACGCATCTACCTATATACTGTGAAGCCTCAACGACAACCATGCGACCATACATACCAGAAGAATGTCGTCGCGAAGTCTTCAATGCACTGCACAACATTAGTCATCCAGGTGTTAGAACAACAAGAAAACTCATCACTGAAAAATTCTTTTGGCCTGCAATGCAAGCGGATGTTGGCAACTGGGCGAAGCAATGCATTCAATGCCAAAAATGCAAAGTACAAAGGCATACATCAAGTAGTCTAGCTACATTTCCACCCACGGAGAGATTCGAACACTTGCACGTTGACATCGTTGGACCATTACCTACTTCACCGCAAGGACATCGTTATCTCGTAACAATGATCGACAGAACAACAAGATGGCCAGAAGCAATACCTACCGATGATACTTCAGCCGAATCCGTCGCGAAGATAATTTATGAAAATTGGATTACTCGTTTCGGATCACCTAAAACCATCACAACGGATCAAGGAAGGAATTTCGAAAGCAACCTATTCCTCAAACTTCTTCAAACTATGGGAATACAGAAGACGCGTACAACAGCATACCATCCTCAGTCAAACGGAATAATCGAACGATGGCATCGTACATTAAAGACTGCACTCAAAACTCGTTTATCTCAACATACAAAGTGGATTGATGAGCTACCTACAATGCTACTCGGACTACGAGCAACACCGCGTGCAGACACTAGTCTTAGCGCCGCTCAGCTAACCTACGGCTGCAGCATAAGGCTGCCGTGTGACTTCTTCAGTTCAGCAGCGTCAAACAAACAAGAAATGGATTACGATTTCGTAACTAAACTTCGAGAATCAATTAACAAAGCCTTATCGTTGAAATGCACCGAAATGCAATCACACAGAAATAATAAATCAGTATTCATTCACCAAGATTTGAAAACATGCAAACAAGTTTTTGTAAGAAACGACGCAATGAAAAAACAATTTCAACCTACCTACGATGGACCGTATAAAGTATTAGAGAGAAATAGCAAGACTTTTAAACTACAAATACCCGGAAGGAAATCTACGATTATATCGATCGACCGACTAAAGCCAGCCTATATTATTAACGAGGATACTGCAGAGGATTCATCATCATCATCAAAACCACCAGCGAGGAAGCTTGAAAATTCATCATCTACATCAACCCAGTTGAAACCTATTTTAAAGACTACGAAATACGGGCGAGTCGTCAAGCCTCCGGTACGCTTTCGCTGGGGGGAGAGTGATGTAGCAGCCAGATTAATCAAACCAAAACGGGAATAAATAATATATACTCCGCTGCTACCATAACGCGGAAGGCGAGAATAAATAAAAAAACATTTTATTTCCTAATTATTCTTGGCTACTGAGATACTGCGGACTGTATATAGATAATTTGACGTTCTTATAAAGAAACAAGAAGCAGCCGCAAATATCATTCAGCGCCACACCGACTTCACACGCCGCTATCGTCACGTATCCGTCGACCAATGGTGAGCCGTTTCTTCAACGCCGCAGTTCGTTTCCTCTTGCTGTTCCGGAGCTGTATTCCACACCGCCGCCGCCCGCCGACTACGCGTGCGCACCGATCTGCATGTCTTATATAGCCCGGTCCAGCGACGTAGCTTCGTGAACAACAAACAAGTCTCACGCCGGGAAACAAAACGTAGATAATTGTAAATTTTAAATAGTTTTCATTGGTCATAAAATAAGCAATATAATTGGCTAGGCAAAATATTAATTGTTACCATTGGCAAATCAATCGTGAGCCAGCCATATAAATATAGGCAAGGTTGATGCAAAATATATTCCATATTCCATTCCGAATCCCATTCGACAGTACATTCTAAATTCATACTCCGCTTTGCTTATAAACAGTAGTTTCATTTCTCCACCTTAAAGAAAATCACTCGGAGTCTGTTAATAGTGGACAGTTCGTCTCCACTATTACACTTGTCTTTGAGAAGATACTCTTGAAAAGGCTGGACTTACGTTTGCGAGGCATTATGAAGTAACAAAAAACCTATTTATAAAAAAACGTTAAAATACCTAAAAGGAATTAAATTTCCTTTTAAATATTTTTTTAAAAGCAAATCCAAAATATCTAAAAGGAATAAATATTCCTTTTAAATATTTATTAAAATCAAAACAACAAAACCAATTCAAGACACAACACAAATCCGATAAGGATAGCCAAAAAAAATCGAATCAACTTCACAAACAAAACAAGTCGCAGAAAACCGAAATCGAATGCAGTAGTCAATATAAATATAACCAACGAAAAAAGAAGTAAGTGTATAGGTACCGTATACACTATCTATACTATTAATATTCCTTTGAAATATTGTTAGACAACCTAAAACAACGAAAACCAATTCACGATTCTAAATAAACAAAATCCAAAATCAAAGCCAGAGTCTAAATATGTATAAAGGAATACCAACCAAATCAACAAAACCGATCCAAGAAAATACACAAATCTGAAAATGAAAGCCAATATAAATCCATCCAACATTAACCAAATCACAAAGCAAATAACAAACAACCGAAATCGAAAGCAGGTAGTTGAATAAGCTACGAAATAGAAACAATTTAAGCGTATAGGTACGGTTATGTACTATAAGTTGACGCGCGGCTCAACGGCGGGAGTTAAGTACATGTCAGGAAACATTTCGTTACCGCGTTTTAAAAACCTAGTAACGACATCTAGCGGAATCAATTTAAACTATGTATACGTTAATTAATAAGAACTCTCAAAAATATTTTTCTTATAATTTTACTAAAAATATATTATTATAAAAAATATTACTAAGGCTTACTAAGAACTGTTTCTACCACAGTTAAGTCATAGTTAAGGGTGAAAGCGTGACAGGTGGTGATAGTATTTCTGATCTATACTTATAATCACGCCTGTAACCCTTGCGGGGTACGCAGAGCATCAACGGATTACTTAATGTCGTCTCTGAGGTTATCGCCTATTCTGTGAATTACAATGCACCAAAACGTTTGAAGAAAATCAGCTGCTGAATTTTATGTTTTTATCGCTCTCTTCCCGGTCCTGCGTGGAAAAATACAAATCCATACATTTTTTATCCTAATTTTGGTAAAAAGACATAATAATCCAGATATCCTGACCTTCTGTATTCGTCCATCGTACCGTGTTGTAGAATCACGGTGGCGCCACCTAGCTGAATTTAATTTTGCAACATATTCGATTTTTCCACGGGAATGATATGTTTTTCCGCTGAAAAAAGTAGCCTATGTCACTCTACAGCCACCGAACTATCCCCATACAAAAAATCATGCCATGCCGACGCTCTGTTGCGACGTGAAAGAAGGACAAATTTGTGCAACCTATTCGATTTTCCCATGGGAATGAGAGGTTTTTCCGCGGAAAAAAGTAGCCTATGTCACTCTACAGCCACCGAACTATCCCCATACCAAAATTCATGCCATGCAGACGCTCTGTTGCGACGTGAAAGAAGGACAAACTTTTGCAACATATTCTATTTTCCCACGGGAATGAGATGTTTTTCCGCGGAAAAAGTAACCTATGTCACTCTACAGCCACCGAACTACCCCCTTACAAAAAATCATGCCATGCCGACGCTCTGTTGCTACGTGAAAGAAGGACTAACAAACAAACACACTTTCGCATTTATAATATTAGTATGGATGTTCGAAAAAATCCCGTCTATCGGTTATGTGACTGGTAGCGCCATTATCCACATACCAATACGTCGTATCTACTAAGTTGTCCATCAATAAAATCGTGTGGTTAGTTTGATTTATATTCACGCTTAATTGTTTAGGTGGCCTTCCTTCACTGATCCACTTCTCGCATTTCCTTACTCTATGTCCTTGTTCCCCACAGTAATCACATTTGAAAAATTTCTTCCAATTCTTACCTTTTCCGCTAATTTTTCTTTCTGGTTTTGCGTATAGTGCCTTAGCACAATTCTCAACATCTACTTTGACAGACAAAGCTTTCTCATGAGCACATAGGTGGCAAGTTAAATTTTCAATTGTTCTATCCTTTTTTGCCATTAAGAGCCAACTGCTTTTGAATCCAAAATATTGAACTGGCAATGTGTCAAGAATTTTACAAATCAGTAAAATATCAGGAAGATTTTCTGCTGACTAAATTTTTATTTGTAAAGTTAAAGTTACAGCCTATATACGTCCCACTGCTGGGCACAGGCCTCCTCTCATTTCTGAGAATTAGATTAGGGCAAGGAAGTGTCCACCGCGCTGCCCCAATGCGTGTTGGCGGACTTCACAAGTCTTCGAAATTTTTTTTCCTTATTTCTCAGACATGCAGGTTTCCTCACGATGTTTTCCTTCACCGCCGAGCACGTGGTAAATTAGCACTTAAAATTGCAATTAACAATTTCATTCATTCGCTGGTGCCAGCGAGGATCGAACCCGGTTTGCTCGCGTGCAATTTACAGCGAGCGCTAACCATCTGAGCTACCACGGCTCATTTTTATTTAATTCGTGCCAAATATTCTTTAAAGTCGATATACGGGTAGCCATATTATGATTGCTTTCCTTTTGATATTTAAAGAAATCAAGACAAAGTTCGTAACTTTTATCTTCTGTTTCCCCATTGTAAAGATGGTTTAATTCATCCCACATCTCTTTCGAAGAAGTGAAACGCATGACTTGCTGCAGTGTCTCTTCAGACATGTTCGTAGTAAATATTATTAGGATTGTACACTCAACATTCACAAACTCTTTTAATTCATTCTCATATTTCTGATTCTCTTCAGCTGTAGCTGTATCCGATAGCATGGGCTTATATCGTTTACCTTCAATGATATCCATTGCTCCGGGCATAGCTCTAAGCACGATGAGAATTTTAAACTTCCACGTCTTCCAGTTCTTGGAATCTATATATGTATATATATATATTGGTTTCAACAAATGTATATCCTAGATTTAGAACTTTTGTATTCACAAAGTTTAATTGCTTTTTTTTTTCGCTCTGCTACCATGTTAGGATTTAAAACATATAAGTACATTAGTTTTAAATAAACAATATAAGAAAATAGATGCAACATCTCTTCGCAGCGCCAGTGAATCGAGCCGATCGGAAAGCACTCGGCCTTCAACGATTCGAGCGGCTCTGCGCTGAATGCGGTCAAGTGGAAGGAGCTGGAACTGGGGAGCCCCAGCCCAGAGATGGGTACAGTATACCATATGCGGCCAAACCTGCACCTTGTAAAGTTGCAGGCGGTGTGCTCTGCTGAGCACGCCAAGCTTTTTAGAGGCCAATTTGTCCTTCTCTTCCGAGTGACAACGAAACTGCACGTCACTCAATATGTCGACGCCGAGGATTCCGATACTGGCTGAGGTAATAAGGAGAGTGCCGAGAAATTAAGGAGATACGACAAAAGGGTTCTTTTTATCCGTTAACGCGCAAACTTGTGTCTTCTGAGGGTTAAACTGGGCTAGATTTAGTCGCCCCCAATCCGAGACTTTTTTCAGCGAAGACTCGACTTCAGACACAAGTTTGTCCCGGTACTCAGAGACGTTTTCCCGAGAAATATTGGCACGGCCGATGTACAGAGCATCACCAGTGCTGTCATCTGCATCAGCAATGAATGTTGCAGGTTTGCAACATATCATTGATATGCAGAAGAAACAGCATTGGTGATAGCACGCAGGCTTGTGGAACACTAGCATTAATAGACTTGTATTTGGAGCTTGCACCGTCTACAATGACCTTGATGCTCCGATCTGCAAGAAAGCTGGTGATCCAATTGCACAATTTCTCGGGAAGCCCATAGGAAGGGAGCTTCGAAAAAAGCGCTTTGTGCCAAACCCGATCGAAGGCCTTCGCAATGTCCAAACTAACGGCCAATGCCTCCCCCTTGGACTCTACTGCCGCCGCCCATCTATGAGTCAGGTTGACCAGAAGATCATCAGATGATCGACCATGACGGAAACCGTATTGGCGATCACTATCCAGCTGGTGATTCTCAAGGTACCTCATGAGCTGGCAGTTTACAATGGATTCCATTGTTTTGGAGAACAAGGAGGTGATGGTGATGGCCCTGTAGTTGGACGGGTCTGAGCGGTCGCTTTTTTAGGGATCGGGTGGACGAAAGCCGTAATCCATGATTTTGGGACTACGCCTAGAGAGTAGGAGTACCGGAAAAGACGCGTTAAGACCGGTGCCAACTCTGGAGCAAACGTCTGCAGCATAACTGGGGGGATACCGTCAGGCTCACTCGACTTATGGATGTTTGACGTTATGAGTGCTTTGCGAGCGCTGTGTAAACCGCACCTCCGGCATGGAGCACTCACACCGCGGGATGGTCAGCAGCGTGCTCCCCACGTCATCGAGAGTCGAGTTGGATGCAAAGAAAGAGCCTAGCAGATCGGCTTTCTCCTTTGCGGCACGGGCCAGTGAATCGTGCTCCCTGTGCAGAGATGGCAAGGCGGAGTAGGTATCCTCGTTCATAGGATCCTCACTAACAACGTTGTAGAAATCTCAAGTAGACAGGTTCCTCGTTATAGGATGTGTGTAGTAGACACGGGTAGCGTACCTTGTACTTAAGTTATCGAAGAGATACTCTCTGAAGATCGTACAAATTTATGCCCCTACCTCGGCACATTCGGATGACGAAGTAGAAACTGTCTATGAAGACATTTCTAGGGCCTTACGTAACACCACAAAGGCCCACTACAATGTTGTTATGGGGGATTTTAATGCCAAAGTGGGTAAACACTCGGGCGTCGAATCGATTTTGGAACACCACGGTTTCGGAAGCAGGAATCACAGGGGGCAAATGCTGGTCAACTTCCTCGAGAAAGAGGGGCTATTTCTGATGAATACGTTCTTCACGAAGAAGCCACAAAGGATTTGTGAAGTCTATGATTCGACCAAATCTGTTTCAAACCGTAACTGGCTCCCAACGCTTCCATCTAGAACTTAAAAATCGATTCGATGCCCTAAGACCCACTTTGGATATTGACGAGGACCTTAACAGCGTGATTAAGATCTTACGGGATGAGGGCAACAGGTTTTGTGGCCACACTAGTTTCTCGCCAATTCTGCCCATGTGCTCTGACTTTGCCTTGACAATGACTCTTTTGAAGGACCTGGAGGCAGAATTATACTTCTTTTTTAGAGCGCTGGTATTTACATCCCGGGACGTTGATGCGTCAGCCCCGGCTTGGTAGCACTCCTGCTTATAGCATGATGCTATTTTACAGTAGCGACCAAACCATGGCTGAGATTTTCCTCCGATGGGCACCACAGAGGAAGGAATAAAAAGTTCCATGCCCAGAAGTACGACATCAACGACAGAACAAGCAACAAAGTTGGGATCGAAGATCGCATCCTATCGCAATCTGCTGACCTATAGTGCCAAACACGGCGGTAGCCTGCAGAATGAAACTGCGATTTCAGCGTGATGCCGGCACCACACTCCGGACAAGACAATGGTCCGAGGAACCTAAAGGAGCGTCGACGGAAATCTGATATCCGTCCGGATGAAAGGTCAGCAGAAGTTCCAAGAGGGAAGGTGTATGATTCTCCACATCTGTAATCCGCGTAGGCGAAGTAACCAGTTGTGTCAGACCATATGCCAAGGCAAAATCATGAACAGATCTCCCCGTATGATCGGTTAAACGTGAACCAAGCCATTCGGCGTGGTGGGCGTTAAAATCGCCGAGGATCACGATCTCTGCGGAGGTGATATGCTGTAGCAAAGAATCTGTAGCTATTTGGAAGTGGTCGAAGAGTCGGTCTGTTTCGGCATTACCGCTATGGGACCTATAGAGGCACCCGAACACGCGCGGATGGTCGTCGCTGTCTACGCGTAGCCAAAGGATGGACAGGTCCGAACCTTCAAGACTACCGAGGCGTCGAGAACAGATGTCCTCTCTGACGTATACGCAAGCTCCAGCCCGAGGCACAAAGGAGTGTTCCAGTTTGTACCCCGGGAAGAATAGATACGAAGCATCAGCCAGAGAGGACACCAGCGTATCGGTCAAAAAGAGCAGAGCCAGCCTCGCCGACTCTAGTTTAAATTGATTTTGTTTTTTAACGTCTCATCATTTTATTCATTGTTTGTGAGGTCCTTTTGAACAATTGTTTCTACATCTAGTATAGATATACTATTTAAAATTACCCCATCAGAAGGCACATTATTACTGTTTTAAGGATATTAGAACAACAAACAAGTTCACAGTTCATGTAATGGTGAGCAACTGCATCTGGTCTCATGAGTACACCTGCATCTCACATTCCATTCAAAGAAGGCTTCAGACTAAAGGTTACTGCCACACCTAAACCTCAATATTAAAAGTGAAATGAATAATGCTTACCGGCAGAAATGGGTTGAGGACGGTCCCTTCCCAAAGGGAAGCCTTTGCAGAAAAGAAGTTCCATTCAGTAATGTTTGGTAAGAAGTAGGAAGCCTTATACTGAACAAGTCATAACATTTTTACCATCACTTCAAATTTTTCCTAGTTCCTACCTACTTTAAAAACCCGTAGGTAAGAAATATTTATATAAACATTACGAAGTATTTACGACAAAAGATCAAGCACAAATACTTTATTACCGAATCTAAGTTTACAAACATTTTAATCATAATATTATTGTAAGCAATTCAGTAAAGAAAGCATCTTACTTATATTTTAGCCTTCACATAATAAGATACTCGGTGATGTAAACCATTTCTCAAAATATCCTATTCTTATTTTTTTAACTATATTTAATACTAAATATAAATACTAATTTATGCAACCCAATATTAAATATGTTTTAATACTCATAACGTATGTGACATAGCAAGTCCATATTTTTACAGTCAGTTTAATGATGCATAATTAAATAACATTTTTGTAAAAGCTAGTCAGACATTAATTGCGTTTTCATGATCATATGCACCAAAGCAGTTTTTCAAATTTCTCTTCTTAATACCTAATACTAACAGTTTTTTTATAAACACAATCAAAGCTTAGTTACTAATAATTACGAAGTACTTTAGCCAATTTGTGTTTTAATTTAATTAGTACCGATCAAAGCTTAGGACACTGGCTATGTACGCTAATAAGGATGATCTCTCCAAAATTTCCAGGAATATGTTGTAAAATGTGCTACACCACATTTGACAACATATTCCTGGGAAATATCAAAATTTGAATCATTAGTATGTTAAATTTCGATGGTATAAATGGGTCATATTATTATATTCATGTTTATCATCACAATCTCACTTTGTGAAATACCATTTACACTAAATGTCCAAATTTTCCTATATTGAAAATGTACAGGGCAAATTTTTCTATTTTGAAAAATGATTTAAGGTCTTAACTTTATTGCTACGCCAGCCTTAACTCTTTTATATCTGGCATTTGTAATAGCTAAGGCAGTCTATGCGCAGCGTTGGCGGTGTGGTAATCCTACCTTACTACAATGATTTCGCCCATTGTATGGCTTACAAATATTGCTGCACTAGTGCTAAAACTTCAGCTGCTTCCTCCAAAACACTTAAAAAACCATATTAATGAGAAAAGACCTGCCTATTTGTGGTATATATTTAGGTAACTTTTTAACTTATTGTATAATTGTACTAATATGTTGTATTTCGAAAATCAATTTGTCATGTTATGTAAGATTGATGATTTGATATGATGTTACTTGAATTAAATATAATTTTAAAAATGTGTTTACTGCTAGTAAATTAGGTTATTAATAAAAAAAGAACTGTGATGATAATTGATAACCCTTAATAAAATTAAAAATGAAGCTAAAGAAAAAAGAAATTACAGTTGATAAAACCAAAGAATATGAAACAAAAAATACGGTTTTTAGGGTTTATTTTACTGTGGAATGTATCTTAAAAAGTATAAATCTAATACTCAATTGCACTCTTAAAGTCCTTTGGTGTTTGACCAGATTTTCCACATAATTCCCATGCCTTGAAATCATCACATGATCTTATATTTTCAATGTAACATTCTATTCCCCTATGGAACGGTAACATCATTTCATCATTTATCATTTCTGATAGACGGTGTAGATAAGCTATGTTTTTAGATAGATTTTCTTTAATATTTGTGGATAATGGTCTTACAGTACACTGAACTATGTCGAGCTGAAAAAAGATTACCATTTATAGAGAAATATTACAAAGGGAACATACATTTATAAAAATATAAATTAAATACTTTTTCTTCTATAGCATTATGTTTCAGTCCAAGATAAGTATTTAAACACTCTGCTAATGTCTTCACTGTAGTTGGTAAACAACCAGATTTGTTTTTTGCAATAATAAGGTCTCCAACCTACAACAGGGCATTTTATTAATTTATATGAAAGAAATATAATGTTTAAAACATATTCTCAAGTTAACTACATACTTGGGTATCAAAAACAGAATTAAGTTTAACATTATGCTTGTGATACAAGCAATCTGATATTTTCCTGCAGTCATGTACTATCTTTTTGGGAGTTTCACACTCTAGAATCTTCTTCAATCCTGCATCAAATGCATGATACTGCATCACTTGAATATCAAATATGTAGATTTGCTGTGGAGTTGATAAGACAACAAAAGGCATTTTACACTTTCTACCCATATTAGCACCATCTGTGCTAAGAGCAATATAGTTATACTGAACCAAATCTTCAACTGCTTCATGAAAATTTTTGTCAACTTGATTTATAAAAATGTATTTTTTTGATGTTTTAATTATCTCTTCACATTCTTTTTGTGTTAATTTTAGATAGGTTTGTTCATTTTGCTCCTGAAGTTTAATAATATCTCTGACTTCAGAATCATAATAGTGACAAACACCTTTATCTTCTTCACCTTGAGGCAACTCCTTAACATTATACAAAGATATTTTGGATTTATCATTGTTCACACTGTAAAACCGGCCTTCAATCACCTCTTCATTTTTTGTATGAATTTGTAGGAGCTCTCCCTTCATGTATAGGCTATCCATTATGATCAAAAAAATTTTACTTAAACCTATATAATATGGAAAAATGTTACAAATCTGAAGGTAAAAATATCTTAATCTTTTTTCATTGGCTTAGGTGCTTTCTCTGCTTCGTTATACGCTCTATAGATATACATGCCTAATGTAACATGTAAAACAACAACCGCCACTATAGCAGAGTATACACTGCTCGTAACGGGTTCTAGTCTTAATACTCCATCGAATACAAGACTTTTCACAAAAAAAAAGGAAAGTACTGGTACGATAATTATAAACAGACAGTACTTGATTACCGTCTGAAAGACTTGAAAATCAGGTAGTTCCTGAAAAGTATATAAAATGTCACTATTAAGTAACACAAACACGTTAAGAATACGAATTTGTGAAATAGTTACTTACATTTGCTCGACCTTCGATCATCATAAAACCAAAAAAAAAAGAACAAAAGATGAATTACCAGTTAATTAATATCTCATCAGTCTTTTAACAATTATCCCTAGACCACTAAATTTCAATATTAAACGCTGTATATTACTGTTTTACTGATGTATTCACCAATCTCCACCATTCTCCGATCTCCACCTAAGTCAAGTCATACATACCAGTGTTGCCAACATTAAAATCTAGCTCCCGTTGTATAGAACACTATAATCCCGTCAAGTACGGTAGATAAGTATCAATCATTCATTTCTAGTGACCGAATCATTCTAGTACATTTCGTCACGCATTAATTATTCAAATGGATCACTTGAAACTCAAGAGTCAACAGCACTCTGTTGAGTCTGTGAGATCCATTGGGAACTGAGCATTTTCTATTTGAGATTTATAATAGCACCATCTACTACCTGCTATAGGTAATAAAGTCATTTTATCGAAATAAAACTTATTGATTTTCAAGGATATCACAGGTTCACAGGAGATGCAACTCAAACAGTAAAGAGAGAGAGAATGAAATAAATAGAGTAGTTGATAGTTTTCTATATATTCAACAGTAGCGCATTATTTTGGCCGACCAACGATAAAACAGTTTCCGAGCTGTATTTAAAAGAAATACGTAAAATGAAAATTTACTCTCTCAACTTTTTAAAGATAAGAATGTATTGCACATTTTTTTTTGTATTTTAGACTAAAAAAATGAATAAAATTATAATTTAATTTTTGCCATTTCCAAATTATTTTTATTTCGAAAACAAATCTAAAAATACATAAACTTTTGTTATCCCGTTAAAAATCCGTTAGCCGATAAATAACATTTTTTCCCGTTGCCAACCTCGCTGTCCTTTGAGTATTCAACCAACTGGAGAGGCCATGCGCGTTAATTCCTAAACAAAAATTCTGTCAACATCAGGGGGGCGCAAGAAAACCACACAACTGTATACTTAACTACAAATGCAAAATTAAATCGCGTCACTATAAACTACAGCATATGTGTTTGAGTTCATCGCGTTTACGCATACCATCAAATTGTACACGTGTCGATACACTGATGGCGCTGTCTAAATGCGTAAGCACGTAAGGCTTGGACTATGTCGATGTTTTTTTTATCGATAAACAAATCACCATAGTCCGCGTTTTTATTTGATTGTAAGTAATACATAGATAAATAATACCAAGGTGTTATTTGAAATTCTTTTTTATTTAATACTTTTTTTAAGTATTTGGAAATCTTCGGAAAAACCCTTAGAAATTATTGAAAATAAGTTTATTATTTTGCTACAGGTTTATTTTACATTATGCAGGATAAAATTTAAAACATTTAACAAATTGAAATAGGTTTAGTTAATTTATTTTAAAAATCAGATTTTTTGAAAAGAAAAGTCCTATCAGTTTATCGTCTTAGATAGTGTTAACCAAGTTTTTGTTTTTATTATAAAGCTTCAATTACGAAACCGCTAATGAAAAATAGTTGTTGATTTTCAAGAGTTATTAAATGAACTGTCTGGAAAATATTTAATAAAATAGGAAAACAAAAAAGTTTTAGACTATATAATAGTTTAACAAAGTGAACTTTAAGCAGACATCTACCTAAGGCTAAGTATTCCCCAGAAAGATATTTTGCTTTAACTTTACATTACTATTCACCGAAAGCTTAACAATATGTGCGAAATATCAAAAGTTTTGAAATTGGTCTGCCTTCATTTCATACTATAACAAAGTGGTACAGTACAATTTATGGCCGACTTGACTACACAAAAAAAAAGCGTTAACTGTTTTAAAACTTAGACTAGAGAGTAACCCTGACAAGAAATTATATTGTATATTAGTGATAAATGAAATGAAAATAAAACAATTGACGTAGTACCATGCAAGTTCTAAAAGACATTTTGGTTATATACATAATGCCTTTGGCTACTAGTATGGTATTCTGTCAATTGCTTAATTTTCATTTCATCCATTACCAAGGTACAATAAAAAAAATTATCAGGGTTACTCTCCGCTCTCAATTTTAATGCCGTCAGCGCTTCTTGAGTAAACCCTGGTCGACGATAGATGGTAGTGTACCACTTAGTCAATGTACGGGTGCAGGCAAACATGTTCCAAAAGTTTTACGTACATAGCGATAGGATTTTGGTGAGTAATAGTTAAATGTTAGGGCATAGTATTTCTTGCAAACTTGTGAAGCCTGTTTATGCTATTGTTTTTTATGTCAAGGTATTTTTTTCATTTTAATTTTCCTTGGCCTAAGTGTTGGCTCGTACTCGCAGTGGGAGTAGGACTAGTTCGGGCTATATAAGGATTTTTTTTCGAATTGTGACTTTTGAGATAACTTATGGAATTTTGCCGGAACGTCCAGCTTTCTTTTTTCGATGTACACGATACTGTGAAACGATTACCCTAAAATAAATAATTTTATATATTAGTCAGAAGATTCAAGCTATATATATATGATAAAGATATAGCGTACAAAAATTATACTACATTAGGTTTACAATTACAATAATAGGTATATAAATATATGAATTAAATTTCATAGGTTAGTGCTTTTGTAAACTTAATAAAATATTTTCAAATAGAATAATATTGGTATCAAAGATAATAGTAAAAATATTTAATCTAAATATAATTACAGCCCAACATTACCTCACACAAGTTCAAGGTTGGTACTGCAGTGTTAGATTCATGGTTTCTACAAGCTACAATCCAAGTGTGCCACCTAAGAGGATCTCTTGGAAATCTGTAATAACAAACAAATAATAGAAAAATTTACTACTTTTTGTAATACTTTATTATAAAATCTAAATAAAAACTATAAATCGGTTTTGCAGACAAACCCGCATGGTTTAACTTATCGATAGCTAAAGTGTCAGCGTTCATGACTATTGTGCAATACTTTCGGTTGCAGTGATACCAGTAAATTTTTATAAAAATTGCACACTTTTGCTGCGAGGTAGCAAGTTTCGATTTGACTTATTTGGCCTGTATTTTGTATAATATTTTAATAAATACTAGTTATCGATTATATTTATATAATATTCAGTATCAGATTAAAATTGAGCTGAATATATAAATCATTTAACAAAATCCACTACACATCTATATGTAATGATTATTATTCATCACAAACTGATTTAGTTATTAGGAAATATATTTTCGTTAATATATATAACTTGTGTAGTAAATTATATTTATTTAAAATAGTAGTAAATACACTGCAATTCGGCATTTTGTCGGAGCTCGATTTACTGCTACGATCACTTCGAAATGACGCACGACGCAAAGCAACTAGTTTTATATAACGAGTATGAGTCGGACTCTCGTACCTTTTACAGAGGGGTATGCCATACATACATATTTATGACATACAAATCTGTCTTGCGTGCGCACCACTGTCGACCGAGTCGCGTTGGCCCTAAGCTGTCCTTGAAAATTGTGGAATTTATAGCGGCGCTGACGTCGGTGAATAGTGACTGCGAAGTTAAGTTAAAAAAAAATGAACGTTGAATAAAATGTGACAAGGTTGATATTATTCAAGAAAGATACTGTAAATATGTCATATATTATCATTGACTTATATATTACTATCGTAAGGACCGGGCCGAACGAACAACCAAAACGGACCAGTGCGCTGGCTCTAAAATTACAGCTTAGGGCCAACGCGACTCGGTCGACAGTGGTGCGCACGCAAGACAGATTTGTATGTCATAAATATGTCTAGTTGCGTGGTAAAAGGATATCGTATACATATAAATATACATGGGATATCGTATCATTGGTAAAATAATCTTATATTCATTTTGTTAATATTAAATTATTATAAAAACGCATTTTTAAAGTTTTATTTTACAGTAAGTTTAGTAACGTTACCAAGATTAGGCTAGGGTTGGATTCAGACCCTCAAAAATATTGTACATGGAAAATAAAATTAGGTATACTATTTTTCAAAAATTATATCACGTTTGACGTTTCGTGTTTCTTTTTCCCATGTGCCGGGATTTTGGCATCACGCGTTTAGTTTATCTATACGTTTCGCTTTTTGCCGGTTTTATTTTCATTTCTGTTTAATTTTTTTCTAAAGAACTTAGTGTGAGTTAAATTTTGAATATTGGTAGCTAATATATTTTAAATTCAATAAGGGTAAAATGAAAAGAGTACAATGGAAACCATATGTGCTTAATTGAATCTGAAAATCTGATTCATAAAATATTTTGAAATTCTGTTTTCAAACCGATTGCTTAGAGCTTAAAGTTTTTATCGTGGTAGCCCCTCATTATAGTTGTATCAAGAATGCAACATAAATGTATCGGTCGAGCACCGATTGACCAGAAAGAGAGCTAATTCTAATGTTAAAAAAAACGCGGTCCTCATGTACAATACAGAAATTCTCGATATCGTAGGGTTAATATCAAAAAGTAAAAGGACCCAATAATAATACAAGTCGACCTTTAGGTAAAATTATGGTATTTTCGCTTAATATTATTACGATACTACATACTTCAAACTATGAAATAATGGCACATTTAGGACAATAATTATACTTAGAAATCCGACCCTGGTTACGTCATGTATTATTATATATGACGTTTGTATTATGACAGATGCGCTACTTTTTCTTGTATGAAAAAGTTTTGAGTAAAATATTTAGATGGGCCTATCCTTCCTTTTGAAATCATTGTATATTATCCTTGCCTCTTTTATATATGTTTTCAGATTGGAACGTGCAAGATTTCTAGAAAATGTATTAAACTGGGTTTTTTTTTTGGTACGCCTATCTTACTATAAGCCAGACGGGTTGATGAGGCACAGGGATTCGTTTGAGTTTTCAATCTTTTGTAATAATTCAGCTCAGCCCTTTACTCCTCGTACTTTAAAACACCTGCAGGTTGGAATGTGATGAAGACATAAAGAATATACGAAGTGAAATTTCGCTACAGGCAGAATATTAACGCGCAATCTTTTAGCTCACACTACCAGACGCTCGGTCAATAAGCTACTTTTTGGTAACTAGTAACTTTTAGTTGAAACTACTGATTTGATTCTTATAGCATTGCAAGCACAATTTAGTTCAACCAAAGTAATGCAAACCTTATAAAGGAAATGTTAGGACAAATAACATATTTTCAAATACAATATTTCTAGGAAAATAAAAATTTTTTAATACTGTTTTGCATATTAATTATTTTTTTAATTTTATAAAAAAAAAAAAAAATAATTAAAACACTAATTAATAATGTTGTTGGGGCTCAACGCCTAATACAATGATAACATTTTTAAGTTCGAACTACAGTAGCCTAAACACGCAATAGTATATTAATGATTTTACATCATTATGTTGAGAATGTAAAACTGCAATACAATATCTACACTTAAGTTTGTTTTTCAAAACCCTTACAAACCTTTAACTCTTCAAGCGCCACAAAAATCCCGTGCAGTCGCATGCGCCCGGCAAATTCCACCAATCGCATCCAACCACTGCATTTAAAACCATTAACACTTATATTTAGAGATGGCTTTTCTACGAAGAAGTTTAGCATTATAAAATTTATACAAAATTCTCTATTGTATAGGACGGGGAATACAAGATGCTTGCCTAAACTTTCGAAGATGTACGTGACAAAGAAATAAAATCTACAGTATAAAAATATCATGGAACCTACGATGAAAGTATTTTACTTAAATCTGCTATTAAAATTAGACATAAGCACTGTTCGTTTGTTATTATACCTAATCGAACGAAAACAGCTGAACGGATATCGATTAACAGTTTACTGTCGTATAGTGAGTCTATCAATCGATGGACAGATTACAAAAGTGCACCGCTGGACATAAAGCAATAGACCTCCTCCAGTAGGTTGGTAAAAGTGTGAGCACATTTCTGTTGGTACACAAACTAATAAAGAGTACTAACGTACGATTGGTACGTTTGCAGTAAAACACGAAGGACGTCGAGAGCGACACTGCCTACTTCGTACGAAAGCAAAAGCATACAACGTAGTGCCATCATGCCATGCCGCCAGCTCGTTGTGTTGTGTTGTGTTCAGCAAAAAATTCACAAGTCAAATTCAAGTTTTTGGAATTATTGTATTTAAAAAAAGCGGTCTTAAGCCAAAATTTTCATCGTTATATTTTTCCATTTGTGTCATTTGCGAAATAAAATAATGCTTACTTTACGATGGGATGCGTGTTATCAATCATTATTTCTCATTTCAGTGGATTCGTTGTAAGGAAATTAATTGAACATATACTCCTTTGAAAAATAGAATTGGCTATTAAGGAATCAAGATTATGTAGAAATTTAATTTGTTTTTAATTAGATGATTTATCTTTTAAATACCGTAATAATGTACCGTGAAATAGCGGTGTAAGAATACAAGAGATGGGCAGCAGCATCTTCCTAATAACAACTCAAAATATTAAAAAAAAACACAAACAACTCGCTGGCAACTATGGCAAAATGCCCCCCAAGAGACCATTTATGGGGGTGGCATACGTTCAGCAATGGGCTTTCATAGGCTGCAATGAATATCTGTTAAATAACAAGTTAATAGCTCCTAAAAGTTGCACAAATAACTGCTGTCGCGGTATTTTGCTATTACACGCTTTTCAAGGCGTAGGATGTTCGAAAAAATATAAAAAATATTAACTTGTTTCAAATAGTACCTGAGAGTAAAAAAGTGCATGTACTGAGCAGTATTCTGCTACATAATCGCTGCTTGATGCTACTCCTGGAACGTTATGGGAGCCACCACCTAAGAAGACAAAATTGCAACAAAGTGCATGCACACAAACGAAATCAGCGATAAATACCTTAGGAAGAAGAAAGTTCGTCGTAAAATTAAAATTCTGTCTCAAAAATTAAAAAGACGCGTTAAAAATTAACGTGTAATAAATAATGCCGTGTAGTGGTGGTTAAGAATATCCACTACCCCATATCTTCCCGTGGGTGTCGTAAAAGGCGACAGAGGGAAACAGGCAGGAGATGGGCAGCAGCATCTTCCTGATAACAGCAACTGTATAGCAAAAAAACTGCAGTTGCCAACCCGCACGCCAAGCGCCTATTGCAATATACCCTCCATGAGCAACGACGCAAATAAACGGCCCACATTCCCCAGCCATGGTAACGGAGGGGCAGGAAGTGCTAAGAATCTCCGGTGGAGGTTCAGTTGCCACCTACGATGACTGAACCTGGCAACATACTACGCACGCAACCTGAGGACCGACGAGAAAATCCTGGAGCTGGAAGACGAGATAGACAAGTTGCGCTGGAATATTATAGGATTATCCGAGGTCCTAAAAGAGGGGGGAAACATGGTGATTCTCGAATCCGACAACTTGTTCTATCACCGGGAGGACGATCATCCGTCCCAAGTAGGTGTTGGGTTTATCGTCATTATGACGACTAGGCGTCAACTGTTCAGTGATGTCTTAGTGACCACAAGGGTGAAAACTGGCAGCGATCACCGAATGGTTAGAGGCACACTGAACCTAAACGTTAAGTTGGAGAGGTCTCGTCTAATGAAGTCAACGCTCCGTCCCCCACGTGCTCTAATCCAGAATCCCGAAACCTTTCAGCTCGAGTTACGTAACCGCTTTCAGTGCCTAGAAGATTGCAATGCAGTGGACGATATGAATGACAAGCTCGAGGAAACTGTCCATGCGATCGGAGCTAAGTTCTGCAAGACCCACCGCAGAAGAACACAGAAATTCTCTGATCACACTCTTAATCTCATGGCCGTTAGACGGGAAATGAGGCTGCAATCGTCAACAGATTTGACAGCATACAGGCAACTGAACAGACAGATCTCCAAATGCATGCGGCGAGACTTACGCAACTTTAATACTGCTCGTATTAAAGAAGCGATCGAGCGAAACCAGGGCTCCAAAGTCTTTGCCAGAGATCTGTCTGCCAGAAAGAGCCAACTGCCAAAGCTGAAGACTGAGTGTGGCAACATCGTTTCCGGGACACCTGAGATTCTGAGTGAGATTGAGAGGTTCTATGGGCAGCTGTACACATCATCGTTGGAGCCACACGCAAGTGTGAGTAACGATCCAAGAGCAAGTCTTGTCCGACACTATTCCGATGATATCCCGGACGTCAGTCTGAGCGAGATTAGAATGGCTCTCCACCACCTTAAAACGGCAAGGCCTCGGGCGAGGATGGAATTGCATACTTAAAGTTCTTCAGAAGCTCTTCAATTCCGTCCTCCATGGTGGCACTACTACGGAGGCGTGGAACAGAAGTGCGGTGGTCTTGTTTTTCAAGAAAGGCGACAACGCTCTCTTAAAGAACCACGGACCGCTTTCCCTTCTGAACACGATATATATATCCTGCGGCTGATTCTACAGAAGAGCGAAGAGTACAATCTGTAACTTTGCTTGGCGTATGTGGACTATGACAAAGCATTTGATTTCATCGAAATTTGGGCGGTGGTACAGCCCCTTCAGCGGTGCCAAGTGACTGTCGGTATATCGAAGTGCTGAAGTGTTTGTACAGTAGGGCTACGATGGCTATCCGAGTACAGAACCAGAGTTCGAAACCTATCCAACTGCAGAGAGGTGTAAGACAGGGTGATGTTATATCCTTGAAACTCTTCACCACTGCATAGGAAAACGTTTTCAAGCTACGGGACTAGAAATCATACGGTATTAACATCAATGGCGAGTATATCACTCACCTTCGATTTGCCGACGATATAGTCATTATGGCAGAATCGCTGTAGAACCTAAGCACTATGCTCAATAACCTCAATAATATCTCCCAAAGGATAGATCTTAAGATGAACATGGACGAAACAAAGGTCATATTTAATGTCCATGTCACTTCTATGCCGGTAGTTGTTGGGAGCATTAAGCTCGAAGTTGTTGACGAGTACGTTGACCTGGGACAAATAGTCCGACTAGGCAAGTCCAACTTCGACCGAGAGGTCAATCGGCTAGGCAGCGTTCGGGAAATTACGACACATCTTCTCGTCGGGTATACCTCAAAACCTGAAAACTAAGTCGTACAACCAGTGCGTGGTGCCGGTGATGACTTACGGATCTAAGACGTAGTCCTTCACTTCTGGCCGTATGAGGACGCTCAAGGTCACTCAGTGAACTATGGAGAGGGCTATGCTCAGGTTTTCTCTGTGTGATAAACTTAGAAATGAGGATATCCGCAGAAGAAACAAAGTGATCGACATAGCCCAACGGGTTAGTAAGCTGAAGTGGCAATGGACCAGCCATATAGCTCGAAGAACCGATAACCGATGGGGAAAAAATGTTCTCGAGTGGCAGCCTCTTACCGGTAGACGTAGTGTAGAGTGACCCCCCACTAGATGGAAGGACGACCTAGTGAGACATGCAGGAAGTCGATGGATGCAGGTGGCTCAGTACCGTGCTTTGTGGCATTCCTTGGGGGAGGCCTATGTTCAGCAGTGAAAAATGTGATAATCATGATGAGATCAAAAGAGTTGTCGAACACAATTTCAAAAATATTCACGTTTTGTTAAATGAAACAAAGTCATATCTTGGCGCCAGATACAATGATGAAGTCAAGTCATTCACATAGTATCTGGTTCCAAGTTCGTTGTTACCTCGTTGACGGTAAGAAGAACTTTGGAAGGCTGCGCGAGTCTGCGCATGGATGGCATGTGCAGTGGATTGCCATGAATAAGATACACATAACTGAAGTTCAGCCCGACACCGAAGGCGTTATGTGTACGTATGCCCAGAAAGGGAGAGTGGCAATAAGAGACAAGGAGTAGAAAAAATAGCATGTAGAGAGTTAATATGTCTCATGTCTAGTGGGAAAGCTGACATCGTCATGCATTTCCTACTAGACATGAGCGTTAACATTTTTTATGATAATGGTTACATAACCGAATGAGGCTTCCATATAGATATCAAAAACCGTTATTAGATATCGATATGAAGTCAAAGATATTATTGTTATTATTAGCCATTGAGTTATTATGTACTACGTACTAGAGGCGACACTGCTTTCATCTACTCTGTTCCACTCAACTGCGGTGCATACGTGCATACACCGCACTTTAATCAGTCACTCGCTAGGCGCTTGTAGAGTTGTCACGTGTTGTGTTGATTAAAAAAATCTCTTGATAAAAATATGCCATCGTGTGTACTTAGATATTGCACAAATAATTCAAGAAATGTCAGTAAAAACCAAGGAATTATTTTTAATAAGTTACTCAATCAATAAAAAAAAAGTATTATAGATAAAAAATAAAACAAATTATTCCTAAGACGCAATCTCGTGTCATGGAATATAGATTATGAAACCCCTTCGCTCTGACAGCGCGCGACATGTTATACTCCTGTTCGCTCGGGACCTTAATGGCGGGAAAATTTGTAAGTTAGAAAATTTTTTGCTATATTGCAAATTTTGCTATATTTTCACTTTGAGACAATATTTATGGATAAAACTTACAGGAATTCTTGTTGAATGTATAAACTATCGAATAAAATTATTTTTGGTTGCTAGAAATTGTAATAAAGTATATAAATTACCCTGTATAGCATTGTAGCAGTATATACTTCAATTTTAGTGACAAAATTACTACTAATTTGAATTCTACACTTTTGTTTTTGGAGAAATTTATATGAAATTGTTTGGAAATGTGTATATTTTTATGTTTTATGTGTTTCCATTCGTTACTCATACCAAAATATTAAAAAGTAAAAAAAAATTAAAATATTTTATCTGTATGACATTTCGAACAATATTTCTAAAATATGTTTGTGTGAATTTGAAATAAATACAACGTCATGTTATTTGAAATATGTAGGAAAACTATTTTTACTTACATTTTACACCAAAAATAAATGAGAATTTGAAAAATAACACATTTATTACCCACCCGCCAAAACGGGCCTTCCGGAATTTGAAGTACTTTTGGCAATTTACTTTTCACTTTTTATACCACAAATTACATATCTACGTGTTTACTATATTACAAGGAATATAAAAAAGTATAATACTTTCGTTTTTAGTCCAGACACAAATATAAAATTCTATAAAAAAGACGGAGCACCTTCATCAAATCGACACGTGGAACGCCGAAAGTTCAGAGTGATTTCTTTTTTTTTTTCTAAGAAACATTGCCAGGTTATGGTTTAAAATAAAAGAGCGTATCTTTGTCTTTGATACTATTATCTATTGCATATTGTCTTTGGTTTTGTTTTAAAGGAAAAAGTAGTTTTTTCATAAGGCAGTACTTCTGATATTATCTGATCTAATTAGTCCCGTACTAGAGCGGACGTAAGGTAGGTATTGTATGATCTGATTAGATTGGTAGCCGAGTGAAAGGGTATGTTTAGATTATGAAATTAATATGGGATGTGCAAGCGGGATTTAGAAAGGGAATGGGGTGTACAGATCAAGTCTTTTCCATGCGCGTGATCGCGGAGAAGTTTTTGGCGCAAAAACCAAAATGTTTTTTGTGCGTTCATGGACTTGGAAAAGGCTTATGACAAAGTGGACAGGGATGTGTTATGGCAAACGCTGAACGCATTTAGGTTGAGCGCTGGTTTGATACAGGCATTAAAGTCTCTGTATAGGGACTCGAGTGCTTGTGTTAGAATCAACGGGGTCTACTCGGACTGGTTTGGCATCCATAAAGGTGTCAGATAGGGCTGTGTAGCTTCCCCGTGGCTGTTAAACCTATTTATGGACAGCTATTTGGAAAATTTTAAAGTTGAAGAATGCGGGTTAAGAATGGGTGAGTTAACCATCAAATGCCTTTTGTACGCCGATGATCAAGTCATACTTGCGTCGTCGGCGGCCGAGTTGCAAATGATGGTTACATTAATGAACAGATCATTAAAAGAAAGGGGAATGAAAGTGAATGCAAGTAAGAAGAAAGTGATGGTTTTTGAAAGAGATGAAAGCAAAACGGTGTGTGAAATAAGAATAGAAGGAGAGTTAATTGAGCAAGTGGATGAGTTCGTATATTTGGGATGTGTATTCAGCAGGGATGGGAGATATGATAAGGATATTGAACGACGAGTGAATGCAGGAAATAAAGTAAATGGGGCTCTACACTCTATTGTGAAAAGTCAGAATGTATCAAAAAAGGCACGTATGGCAATTCACAGTGCTGTATTAGTCCCTACTTTAACGTATGGTAGTGAAAGTTGAGTGTGGCAGAAGAAGCACGAGAGTAGAATAAATGCAGTAGAAATGCGGTCGCTAAGGAGTATGTTAGGGCTGAATCTGAGTGACAGAGTGAGAAACTGTGTGATAAAAGAAGAGTGTGGTTTGCAAGATGATGCGGTGACCAAGGATTAAGAAAGGAATGCTTCGGTGGTTTGGTCATGTAGAAAGAATGAATGCGGAAAGACTGACAAAGCAAATATATGTTGCAGAAGTGAATGGAAGAGTCGGAAAGGGACGTCCTAGGCGGAAGTTTGTCGACCAAATTGGCGATATAGTAAAAATGGGCCAAATTAAGAGTACCTTTAACTGACGAGCATGTATGCGTAGGTATGTGGATGTGGAAGAGGCGAGAAACGTATGTCAGGATCGTGCTAAATGGAAGTCTGTAGTCTCTGCCTACCCCTCTGGGTGACAGGCGTGAGTGTTTATATTATATGTTTTAGATGCGACATTTCTATGGGTACTTAAGTATAAGACTAATATATTATTATACACATTTCTTTGTAGAAACATATATAAGTTATTGTAATTAGGATAATTTTTCACGTTAAAATCTGCTTATTATTCTTTAATTTTTTTTAAGTTTCCACATCAAAGTCAAAGTGGAATAAATTCGTCCATTATTAACTCTCGCGTGCCCAGCATTTATGAACGACTCTTAATTAGAATTAAGAATAGAAGGATATATATATATATATATATATATATACATATATACATATATATATATATATATATATATATATATATATATATTATACACATTTTTTTGTAGAAACATATATAAGTTATTGTAATTAGGATAATTTTTCACGTTAAAATCTGCTTATTATACTTTTATTTTATTTTAAGTTTCCACATCAAAGTCAAAGTGGAATAAATTCGTCCATTATTAACTCTCGCGTGCCCAGCATTTATGAACGACTCTTAATTAGAATTAAGAATAGAAGGATATATATATATATATATATATATATATATATATATATATATATATATATATATATATATATACATATATAAAATTTTGTTAAACATACATTTAGTATGTTTTTTTATATTTGACATAGACACCTTTTAAAATATTCGGATAAAAATATCATTAAAATGTAAGTGTGATATAATATTATGTAATATTATATTAAATAAGCAAATATAATATACAAAATAAATGACAAAATTTAAATATTGTTCTCGATATAATTTACCTATTTAACAATACAATCTATTATTATTTACGGATCATTCTACCTATGTTTATTCTATGATAAAAAAACAACTGCGCGAACACAGAGTAGCGCACATTTTTTGTTTGAGATAGCTGTTCTAGTACGTAAGTACATGTTACTTCAATGTTATTAGCCAAAGATTTCATACAAAATACTTTGCAACTTCGTCGTAATAAGTTTATAAAACTATAAGAATCGTTAAGAACAAAAATAAATTATAAAATTATAAATAATGTGCAATATTTCATTATAAGTAGCTACTTTTAATTTACTTACACAGGAAGATTTAAAACTACATTTCTCCTTTCTTGTTTACGATTGTTGTATTTAAAAATGAAGGTAAATGTAACGTGGTTTCATTTTGATAATTATTTTTACTATGTTCTTATGCAATTATTATCAATAATTAAAATATCTAATATTTGTAAGAAAGTCAGGTGTGTGACGGTTGCAAGACAGTCGATAAAATTGAGAAATTGTATTTGTATTGTATTTACATTGTAGTGTTGCTGTAATAGTGATTAGAAAAAATATAGGGGGGAAAAAAGAACATTTTTTTAAATTTTATCTCGGCGGTAAATGGGTGCTCCGTTCGATGTTTATTAAGAGAGGTTGCCGAGGTGGCTGACATTTGCGACAGTAAAATTTTGAGCTTCCTTTTTTCCATGACTCATGGCTAGTAGTGGATTGTGAATGATAAAGGAAAAATTGTAAGGAACCTTTGTAATAAGAGGGCGGAGGTAAATTTATTATTTGAGAAAATACATTTTTTGTGTAAAAAAAGTCATATTAAAACATTGAAATAATTTATTTAACTTTTTGTTGTTGTTAAATAAGACCAATGGTTAAAACAGTAATAAATAACAAAACCGATCAAATTTACTGAAAAAAAAATTTTTATACTATAGTATCACTTCCCCAACTTAGACAAATCTAACGACACCCCATATGTTTAAATTCATGAAATACAGAGCGTGCCAAAGAAAAAGACATCCATATATGCGTACACAATAAAATATTACCCTTCTTATGAAATAGCCAAGTAAAATAAAGAAAGGTTATATTACAAACAAACCATGTGCTGACGGAGTAAGAATATCCACTACCCTCGTTTTCTCTAGTCTCGTGGGGGTCGTAAGAGGTGTCAGAGGGAAACTAAAACAGGAAATATGCAGCAACATTTTCGTTTGTTATTACTATTTAGAAGCTAAAAACACAAGATTTTTAGAACCAATGGTAAAACATAGAATGAATATCAATAAATTGATCGTAAGTCATATGTATTGAATAAAAATTAATTATATTCTATTCAAAATAATTTTTACTCTCAGGCATTATTTGAAACAAGTTGATATTTTTTATATTTTTTTCGAACAGCCTATGCTTGTAACGCCTGAATGAGCAAAATGCCGCGACAGCAGTTGTTTGTGCAGTTTTAGGGGGCTATTTACTTGTTATTTTACAGATATTCATTGCAGCCTATGAAAGCCCATTGCTGAACGTATGCCACCCCCATAAATGGCCTCATGGGGGGTAGTTTGCCATAGTTGCCAGCGGGTTGTTTGTGGTTTTTTTTAATATTTTGAGTTGTTATTAGGAAGATGGTGCTGCCCATCTCTTGTCCTATTCTTACACCGCTATTTCACGGTACATTATTACAGTATTTAAAACATAAATCATCGCATTAAAAAGAAATTAAATTTCTACATAATCTTGACTCCTTAATAGCCAGACCTATTTTTTAAAGGAGTGTATGTTCAATTAATCTCCTTACAACGAATCCACAGAAATGAGAAATAATGATTGATAACATACATCTCATCGTAAAGTAAGTATTATTTTATTTTGAAAATGACACAAATCGACAGGCAATATAACAATGAACATTTTAGTCTTTTTATTTTTTTCAAAAGACCGCTTCTTTTAAATAAAATAATTCCAAATACTTTGTGAAACTTTGTGCTATCGCATATGTGCAACTATTTCAAATCCTATGTATAAGGCAATCTATGGAGGAGGCCTATTGATTTATGTCCAGCGGTGCACTTTTATTGGTTGTCCATCCATTGATAGACTGACTATACGACAATAAAGTACTACCACAGCATTGGTGAACATTACCGATGATATCCGTTTAGGAATGGAACGCGGTGAAGTAATTGTTCTTTGTTTAGGTATTAGATTTCAGTAATGCCTTTAATACCGCTTACCATGATATCCTACTTGGTATAATGCGCTCACTTAACGTATCTCCAACAGCGATTGGTTGGTTTCAGAGCTACCTGTCTGGGCGCCAGCAACGTATACTCATCAACGATACATTATCATCATGGTGTAGCGTATGTGTTGGTGTACCGCAGGGAAGCGTTTTATCTCCTTTACTTTTTGCAGTTTTTATAAACTCAATATCCAATAATTTGACTTCTTCCTACCACCTTTATGCAGATAATCTGCAAATATGAACTAAAGCTTGTCCCAACGATCTACCCCATGCTATAAATTTTATTAAATGCAAATCTCGAAAGAATTCTTCAGTGGAGTAAAGCATACGGCCTTTACGTTAACCCAGCAAAATCAGAAGCCATTATCATCAATAGCGCGCAAATGTAGAATAACTCCTGCCTTGATCACCCACCTCAAATAGTATTTGTTAAAAATATTATCCCTTACAGAGATTAACTAAAGAACTTGGGGATTCACAAAAATAAAAATCGGTCATGGGACCATCAAATTAAAGAGATTCATCGTAAGGTTTATGTCTCTGCAGCCTCCTTGCGTAGATTACGTAACTTCCATCCCATTTATACCAAAACTATGCTTGCCAAGTTCCTTCTTTTCCCTATTTTTGACTATGCGGACGTCAGCTATCTAGACCTTACCGAAGCTCAGCTTGATAACTTACTTCTTACTTCTGTTGGCGCTACAACCCTTTGTGGGTTTTGGCCTCCTCCATAATCTTCCTCCGGTTGTCACGCTGCCTGGCAACCTTCTTCCGGCTGCTAAACTTTCCCATCTTCCTAAGATCTTCTTCCACACAGTCACTCCAACGCTTTTTAGGCCTGCCTCTCGGTCTCTTTTGTTGCGGCGTCCACTTTGACATTATTTTTACGGCTCTTGTGTCCGGTATTCTTTCGAGGTGACCCGCCCACCTCAGTCACTGCGACTTACAGAACCGCTCAGCTTGATAAACTTGAGAAAATTCAGAATTTCTGTATAAGGTTTATATTTGGATTACGCAAATATGAGTATGTCTCTCTTTTTCGTAATAAGCTCAAGTGATTGCCAATACGACTTCGTCGGAATGCTCACATACTTCATCTTCTCTATAGTGCTCTCTTTAATCCTTCTTACCTCAAAAATTTTATGAACAAGTCTTTTACTGTACAGGCCGTTCGTTTATGGAATGAACTCCCATTGGCAGTTAAGCGCGCACCATCCCTACCGATATTTAAAAACCTGGTAAAGGTTCATTACCTTGCACTTTAAATTTTAACTTCGCTCCCACATTAACCTTTAAGGTGAAGAATCTGCTTTTGGTGCCCAAAAGCAGATTTTTCACGCTTTATATGGACTGTTTAGTCGGCCAGCGCGCTATTTAATCGCACAATATTTATTTGATATTTCTTTTTAAAATTATGTATACTCTTTTATTGAAAAATAAATATTGACTCACGTATTTACTGGTGAACACATAGCCTGAATTTAATTGAAATTGATTTCATTACATTCGATTGAAACAACTTTTTCACTTAGTGAACGTACCTAAATTTGTAGATTTTGAGGAAACTTTGCGATTTTTTTGATCTTATTGACATAATAGAAAAAACTGAACTGGTTATTTGAATAAAAAATCATGAGTGCAATTAGTTTAATTAAAATATTTGTATTTAAAAAAAAAAACTAAAAAAAGTGCTCCAAATAATAGATTTTCTCACAAAAGAAGGTAACTTGAAAAAAAATCGGACCGAAGACAGGACGCAAACCAAGGCATTACAATTTCACGACCGCTCGATATCCAATTGAGCGATTACGATCATTAACACAGTGTCAAAATTTACCTTCTTATATTGTAGCAGTTTTTCATTGCCTGAAAATACGGACAAAAAGACATTTTCTAAAAATAAATCCTAGCTAAATCGATTTATTGCCCCCGAAACTCTCTGGACACTAAATTTTATGAAAATCTGAGCCGTTTCTGAGATTTTCAGGTTATATATATACAAGAATTGCTCGTTTGAAGGTAAATACGTATATATATATATATATATATATATATATATTTTGTATTATTTTTTATCAGACCAATTTTCCCTACCCTTGTCATCTTTGTGTAATCCTGTCCATTAATTGGTTCATTGATTGTCTATCAGCAATAAGACTGCACATTGCATAAGTTTTTGTATATTTAGTCTGTAATTTTTGTATGGTGTGCAGTAAAGCGTATTAAATAAATAAATAAACTGTTAATCGATATCCGTTCAGCCGTTTTCGTGTGACTAGGTAACATACGAATTGTGGTTATGTCTAGTTTTCCTAGCTGATTTAAGTAATACCTTTGAGTATTAGTATAATTTTTTATAGATCAAACATCAACATTTTAGATGTTGCATCGCAATTTATTTTAGAGGAATTTATTTATGAAATAATTTGTTTTTATACATTTTACAAAATGAGCACGGAGGAATTCATAAGCCAGCGGCTCATTTTTGGGTTTAACGAGATTTCCTATAACACAATGTATAATATACGAAATATATTTGCCTATGCATAAATTCAAAGCTCATATAAGAAACATTTTTTGAAGAAAGGTGTTAAAAATTAGATCCTTATATAAAACATAGGACAAGGTTTGAAATTGAGTCGCTTGAATTAGGGGATGGGGATGATGTGGAGGGAGGTGGGGTAGTTGTAAAGTTGCTTCCACACTTAACCCTGCCAGACGTGCTTACTTTTTTCATAAATTTTTAAAAATTTTATGTTGAGCTTATGTTTTCATAATGTTTTGGCTATAAAGCTAATTTATGGCGGAGAGAGTTTGGGGAGGAAAGCTCCACGTCACTCAACGTAGCGCAGTCGAGGGAAGCTCGGTCGACGGAGCCCCGCTTCATGTGGCTCCTATATCTGAGTGGTTCATAAAAAATGGCCATCAAGGGGATGGTGGGGTCTATTCGCTCGCTCACTCGACCCCGCTATCCGCTTCTAAGAGCCTGTCCAGGTGAGGTGAGCGAGTCGATCGCGCGTAGACACTCACGCGTACGTAATACTAGAGCTTATACATACATTCTGTCCAGTACATATATTCCGAGCAGATGATGACGCGCGTTTTCTTACTCGCCCGTAAAACGCTGGTAATGAGCGAAACTCTCGACTCCAGTACTACGCGTCCAGTACTACGCGCGAATCCGTAGCGAGTGGACGTATTACAAAATGGAGCGTGATAACTTCGATGCCGAACTTTTTATAGACGAAATTCAAAAAAGAGTAGCCATATGGGATATGGAATCTTCAGACTATTCTAATGCAGTAGTAAAACGTAGGAACTGAGAAGAAATAGTCGAAATTTTTTGTGAACTTGGCAATTCCGTAAAAAAGAAAAAAGCTTTAGTTAAGTAAACAATAGTTTATTTAATAATATTATTTCTTAGACAACATTAACTCTACTATATCATTTTAACTTGCCAAGAGAGTTTGTCTTCGTTAACAAAATAATTTTATAACTGAATCCCTCCCAGCATAGGAACGCGCGTAAAACGTGATATCTGGACGCAATATAAATTGAAACGCGCGAGTTCACTCGCGCGTAAAACGCCTCATCTGGACAGGCTCTAATCTAACCCTTCCGAGTCCGGGTGCCCTAAGTACCGAGCTTGCTTCGCTCGCTCTTACACTCAATAAAACACAAAAATATTAACTTTTATAATTTCTTTAAATTATGAACATAATTTATAGCTACAACCATTTGTAAAAAAGGATCCAGAGGGGTAGTGAAGTCGTCAAAAACAGGTGGAGGTAGATAGAAACGTTAGGGAGCACATTCACGTAAACTCAGAAACAACGGAATGACGTAAAGTATATCTGTCACCGTCAATAAAATAGCCAGCCTAGCGATTCATTTTATTTTGAGATGACTTTGACAGACGGAACGACAAAAACGTTACAATTTGGTTAAATGTACGTTCCATTTCACGTTTCGTTAGTGATTTACTAATATTTTTAAAACATAATTAAACATACTTCGACGCTGCTCCGGCAGCAAAACTCGCATGGGGGTGCTTCAAATAGAACCCTTGACTCCCCCACAGTGACAGAATCCTCAAATTCAGGCGACTTATTTCAAACCCAACCCAAAACATAACATAAGACACAACAAAGACACAAATAATCATACATGGATGAAATAAGCTTGATGTCTCTAAAGTCGTGATGTTGCTTAGCAATGTACCTTTACGAGGTGCAAGGTCACCTGGTGATATGTATAATTCTGTTCCTATTTCAGGCTCGGAGCACAATGGTATGAAGCCTTCTAATTGACCAAATACAATAACGATCAGCTGGAATCGCTCGAACTTTCTGCTTCTAATTTGTCTGAATTGTATTTTAACGATAACGTGATGTTTTAATTGAGGCTACAACGAAAGTTCTAAACTTAAAACTATTATGGATTTCACGATATCAATTGTTTTAAATGTGCAGTTAACAAGCTGAATGATTAAAACAGTAATTTTAAAAACCCGACTGCGTAAAAAACTACTAAAACGGGAAATATTGTGTACCTTATGTCACTCCCAACCAAGCCAAACCAAAATTCTCTGGATTATTGTAATTATCTCTTCTTTAAAACGCTTCACGGCTCTCCTTTGTGAAAGACTTGACCTTTATGTGTGAGTCCTGTCTGGAGCCATAAATGGATTGTTAGGCTCCGAATGGTTGACATTTTTTGTAGGTGTACCCATGTTACACTAGGCAGTCGTATGCTCTCCTAAAATCTGTGTGATTTTTTTTATAGAATAAGGGTGACAAACGAGCACACAGTCATTGAGGTATTACTATTAGTAATATAGTTCGATATACACAGTCAACCTGGTGGTAAGTGAATGCTGCGGCCCATAGACATCTACATTTATCCTTGATTAAGAATCAAAACGCAGATGCGTTGTCACCCCTGAGAACTAAGATGGAATGCTTCGTTTCCAGTAAAAAGGGGTCACCGGATCTCTACACTCACCATACGAAACACAGCAGCATTAAGGCTGCTATTTTACGCTGGTATTCTGTGAGAGCATGGTCCTTCCCTGGTCGAGCCGATCCATTTGTGCTACAACCATAATACAGCTGCAGCATGGCTCTACCAAAAAATAGTGCCCGTTTCTATGTGTTTTTGTATTAACACCGTTTATAGGCACCGTTTTACGCATTTTGACAGATGTAACTTAAAAAAACGTAAGAATTTAGTGTAACTTAAGTTCCGGTTTAGGTATTAACCCCTCAAACGGCAAGGGTCTAAATTTGACCGCTTCGATATTCCGATTTTTCTAGTGTTTTAGTATAGTGTTTTATTATAAAATTGTAATGAAAGTTTTTGTGGAAGTATAATTTATGTTTTTACGTTCGTTTCGTTTTTTAAGTAAATTCGAGTAATGTATATATATATATATATATATATATATATATATATATATATATATATATATATAGATATAATTGTGATTTTCACGCTGCCGACATCGCATCGTTTGGTATGTATTTTATTGTATTTTATTGTTATCAAAATGCAATAAAATCTTTTTGTAATGAAATAAAACCTGACTTTTGTTTAGACCACAGGATATTGAATTTTGTATAGATTTTATAATGCCACACTTCTTCACAGAAAAGTAGTCTCTAAATATAAGTTTTGATGGTTAAAAATGCTGTGGATGGGTGCGGTCGTATGCGACTGCTCGGGATAAACCGGATGCATGCGACTGCACGGAATTTTTATGGGGATTGAAGGGTTAATTAGTAATCTATAACTATTTAAAAATGATTTTAAATATTTCAGCAGCTAAAATTGGGGGCGCTTGAGATAAGCCCCGTGACCCCCACAGTAACAGACTCCTCAAAATCAGGCGATTTGACACTAAACCCAACCCAGTTTCTTTATTTACTAGGGAGAAAACTCTATCAATTATTAAACAAATGGGTATGTTGGTTGATTGGTACCTACTGAACGGGCATGCAGTTAAACTTTTTGTTTCAATTAAAGTTCTTTACCTGCGATTATGCATCGAATCTGAATTCTATAAAGAATATACCCATTGTCATCCAAAATTTTGATGAAGAGAGAAGGGAGTGGAATATAATACATTTTCAAATTCTATTTTTACATGTGGTGAATAAAATTTATTACCACTGAACGATTATGTTATAGTAACGACTTCACGCTGTTTGCGCATGAAAGGAAAGTTAAATATCTAAATGGATAATGACTTTACACTATAAATCTGTGAAAGTAGCATTTTACTCCAACATCCGTACATTCATATAGGTACAGCCCATATGTTTTAAGGTCTGAGCGCAGTGTTTTCTGTTTTCACTTCAAGTTACTACTTCATAGCAACTACAATCATCGGGTGATTTATCGGAGTACCAGTACTTTTATATCGCTATGAAATTTAATTCCTGTTTCTTACTCACATTTCTTGTAAGTGTTAATTTAACTTTACCTAATCTGATAATTTGAATATTCAAATTTGTTATGATGCATAATATAATATAAAGGAAGTATTTGGCAGATCGAGATAAACGGTACTATTGTTGACTTAGAGAAAGTACAAAAAACCATTTCGCAATGGAAGACACAAAGCTTACTTAATTTTAGCGAGGTTAGAGTTTGTATTGTATAACTGGTGATAAGAAACCCTAAAAGGTTGTATATTACAAAGAAAAAAGTTTTGCAGATTGGAGCTGGGGGTGGCGGTATATTTGATTTTAGTGATGTCAAAAATAAAATATTACAATGGAAAACTCAAAAACAGGCAGTTTTATGCCCATCTAATGGGTACGTAGCTATAATGGTTCGAATAAATAAAAAATTTATAGTTTCAATTTTAATACTTTTTTTTATTGACAGTGCACAACTCCAGAATTTACTTAACGTGGTTTGCAGTACAGCACAACCTACTAATGTTACTCTAAGAGACGGATGTATAACTTGTTTTTCAAGAGTTACTGTAATGCCCGAGGTTGGACATAATTTATTAGTGTGTTCTTAATTTTAAGTTTTGTTCACATGGGTAATTGTGATTGTTTATATATTTTACATAAACTCATGAAATAAATGTATTTCAGGGGCCACAGGAGTTGAACGCGTTAAGTCTTTGTGCTGTACAATATTTCGCAAGTACTTCTTATGCTAACTGTGCTACAGAATTAGTGGTAAAATTGATGAATTTTTTAAGGGAGTTTTTTTTACATTATTTCTTTTTTTTCTTTGGTTATATATCTATTTTACTAGTATTATATTATATCAGTGAATATAAGTCATATCACTTATTCATATTAAATTCCCCTTTAAACCATTATCCGTCATCGTTATCATCATTATCATCATTACAGCACTTTCCTGAGCCACCTGGTATCCATCGACTTCCTGCATGTCTTACTACGTCGTCAATCTATCTATTTAAGAGTTCCGCTTACCCGCTCGAGGCTGCCACTTTAGAAATTTATTTTTCATTGGTTTTCAGAGCGTTCGATTCGAGGGGCTATGTCGTTAATTCTGGTTTTACACATCTAACATCGTTACGTCATAATAATTGAGTAACCTTTAGCTATTATCATACATCAGCAGTGAAGGACAATGTCTTAGTTCCACTGGCAACTTCCACGTGAAAACTCTTGTTTTGAGGTTTTGTAGAATACATGACAAAAAGATGTGTCGTCATCGTCCGAACGCTGTTCAGCCGAGTTGGATGCGTCAATTACTCAATCGAACAAATTGTCCATTTTTCACGAGGGGAAGTTCCCGTGGATACATAATCATTGCTGGGGAAATTGTGATGTTCCGGATTTCTAACGACTAAAACCTAACGAATGTCTCAGGACCTCTGATGGTAATGCAACCGAGGCCCCCCTCTTGCTTTGCTTTACTGGAAGCAAATCCCTGTGGCAGTACTTATTGTCCCCAGCACTGACGACGATGAGACTTCGTCCTCCTCAGCGATTACGTTCCTAGAAGTTCAGTACTTCCACACTGAATGCTAGCAACCCCAGAGGCCTGGTTTCTGATAGGGGAGCACTGCCATTGAGGGGAGGTCTGTGACTTGAGGACATCGACTCCGGCAGAATCGGTCTTCTCCCGATCCCATTCAGCAGCCTAATCTGGACCGTAACTGATTTACAGAGGGCAAAAAAATTGTATGAATGTTGTAATGATAATTGAGGAGTTTTTCAAAATATTATGCTTCTTAAATAACGTTTGAATTTAACTGTTTCAGGCACTGTCAACTTCGTCACTCAATGTGCAGTCATCGGGATGTTATATGGGATATTGTGACTTCGTACGCTGCTTGAGGCGAATTAATTCCATGAATTTGGTATGTCAACTTATTATCAGTAAAATAAGCAAAATATAAGTATATTTTTTTTATTAAATATGTATTTTTTCAGATCACTCAATGTACTCGGGAGGCGAGGACCGGTATAAATATAACATTGGATAGCGATAATGTACGGTTTTATACTAATGTAACAGCATGTATTCTTGCGAAGACGAAATGTAGTTCATTTAATCCAATATCTGGAGAACCGCAAACACCGGGATATTCTTCATCAGGAATTAAAATTAGTAACGCCCTTCAGTTTTCCGCCACAAGGGAGCTTAGAATATTATCTTTTCCAGAAACTACACCTGTTATATCCTCTTTTTGTTCTAGGGCTTCTAATTTAACACAGACGAATTGGCAAACTAATATATGCTAGAAGGTAGGAAAGGTATGTTTAGTTGAGTAAATTAATTGACTGGAATATTTCATAATTATTATGAATTTGTAGTCTCGGTATTTTATATTTAATATGTTCATTAAAAGCGTTGTCTATAATTAATAAGACCGAACATTTATACTAAACAGGAGAGCTACATAATATTTTGTCGTGTAAATGTATATCTTATTGAAGTAGGTATCGATAGCATAAAAATAATCTTATTTGTTTCCGATCCCACTTACTATAAAATTAGATTGAATGAATAAATCACATTTTATTAAATCATTAATTATTAGGTAAAGAGATATAATTATTTTTCAGTGTTGTTAATTAGGTTACGCAAGTAAAATAAAATAACTTGTTAACGAAGTAATGTTAACTAATACCTATGATAACTATAACTAACAAAAATAAAACAAATCGCCTAGTAGTCGAAATTCGACCGTAATTATTAAAATTTTTTAGTTTGTCATCAAGCAAGCTGTACCTAATTCCCTTTCAACAAACACAGATATATCTCATATTATACAATACATAAAATAAACGCTATTTTGCCTTGACATAATATATTCCACACACTATTTTTAAAAAGGAACATTTGAAATCACACAAAATTCACAGCATATTTAATCCACCTGTCAGTAATTATTGGTTGGCAATGCAACGTATTAAAATTCTTTGGAGATAATTTCTAATCTCTACAACTGTTTGATTAGGAAAGTGTTTGACATTGGCCTTAAAGTAAGAACATACATATAATATATTTGTATAATCTTTTCGCTTAAGCTGGCTATACATGATGGCCGAGCGAAGGCGAGTACCAACGTATAGACAGTCCATTTGCATAGACTGGCCAACTCGCCGTTGCTTGTCGTCGCTTGCCTAGCTGGCCGAGTGCAGGCGAGCGTCAACGTGTATATAATGGTTCGTTTGGTGTGCCTTGCCACCACTCGGGATCGCTCACTACGACTCGTTTCACTTCGGAACAGTGTCAGTTTTTCTGCACAAATCAAAGGTGCTCGCCTGCACTCGGCAATTCGTGTACACATGTTAGTTGGCCATTCAGTATTTTTTTTTTTTTATAGAAGAGGGGGCAAACGAGCATGTGGCTCACCTGATGTTAAGTGACTACCGCCGCCCATGATCAACCGCAACACCAGGGGAATTGCAGGTGCGTTGCCGGCCCTTTAGAAAGGAGTAAGCTCTTTTCTTGAAGGTCCCCAGGTCGTATCGGTCCGGAAAAATCACCGGTGGTAAATTATTCCACAGAGAGGTTGTACGCGGAAGAAAACTCCTTTTGAAACGTACAGTGGTGGACCGCCAAGCATCCAGATGGTGTGGATGGTATCGGGACGTTTGCCGTGTAGTGCGTTCACGAAATTTGGCGGCTGGGATTAATCCGAACAATTCCTCAGAGCACTCCCCGTGATAGATGCGATAAAATACGCAAAGAGATGCAACATCTCTTCGCAGCGCCAGTGAATCGAGCCGATCGGAAAGCACTCGGTCGTCGACGATTCGAGCCGCTCTGCGCTGGATGCGGTCAAGTGGAAGGAGCTGGTACTGGGGAGCCCCAGCCCAGAGATGGGAACAGTATTCCATGAGCGGCCGAACCTGCGCCTTGTAAAGTTGCAGGCGGTGTGCCGGCATGAAATACTGTCCCGCTCTGCTGAGCACGCCAAGCTTTTTTAGAGGCCAATTTGGCCTTCCCTTCCAAGTGACCACGAAACTGCACGTCACTCGATATGTCGACGCCGAGGATTCCGATACTAGCTGAGGCAACAAGGGGAGTGCCTTGAAACTGAGGGGATACGACAAAGGGGTTCTTTTTAGCGGTTAACGCGCAAACTTGTGTCTTCTGGGGGTTAAACTGGACTAGATTTATTCGCCCCCAATCCGAGACTCTGTCCAGCAGAGACTCGACTTCAGACACAAGTTTGTCCCGGCACTCAGAGACGTTTTCCCGAGAAATATTTGCTCGGCCGGTGTAAAGAGCATCACCAGTGCTGTCATCTGCATAGCAATGAATGCTACGGGTTTGCAACATATCATTGATATGCAGAAGAAACAGCGTTGGCGATAGCACGCAGCCCTGTGGAACACCAGCATTAATAAGCTTGCAATCGGAGCTTGCACCGTCTACAACGACCTTGATGCTCCGATCTGCAAGAAAACTGGTGATCCAATCGCACAATTTCTCGGGAAGCCCATAGGAAGGGAGCTTCGAAAGAAGCGCTTTGTGCCAAACCCGGTCGAAGGCCTTCGCAATGTCCAAACTAACGGCCAATGCCTCCCCCTTGGACTCTACTGCCTCCGCCCATCTGTGAGTTAGGTAGACCAGAAGATCACCAGCTGACCTACCACGGCGAAAACCGTATTGGCGGTCACTAATCAGCTGGTGATCCTCAAGGTACCTCATGAGCTGGCAGTTTACAATGGACTCCATTGTTTTGGAGAACAAGGAGGTGATGGCGATAGGCCGGTAGTTGGACGGGTCTGAGCGGTCGCCTTTTTTAGGGATCGGGTGGACAAAAGCCGTCTTCCATGATTTTGGGACTACGCCTAGGAAGTAGGAGTACCGGAAAAGACGCGTTAAAACCGGTGCCAACTCTGGAGCACACGTCCTCAGCACAATTGGGGGGATTCCATCAGGCCCACTCGACTTATGGATGTCCAGGGAGAGGAGTGCTTTGCGAACCGAGCGCTGAGTGAAGTGCACTTCCGGCATGGAGCACTCACACCGCGGGATGGTCGGCGGCGTACTCCCCCCGTCATCGAGAGTCGAGTTAGACGCAAAGAAAGAGCCTAGAAGATCGGCTTTCTCCTTTGCGGTGTGGGCCAGTGAGTCGTCCTCCCTGTGCAGAGATGGAAGAGATGGCTGACAGAAATTCCCCTGGACAGCCTTGGCGAGAGACCAGAATGCACGGGTTCCAGAAAGAAGACGAACTAGTCTCTCGCCAATTCTGCCTATGTGCTCTGACTTTGCCTTGGCAATGACTCTTTTGAAGGACCTAGAGGCGGAATTATACTTCTTTTTTAGAGCGCTGGTGTTTACATCCCTGGACGCTGATGCGTCAGCCCAGGCTTGGTAGCACTCCTGCTTATAGCATGATGCTATTTTACAGGAGCGACCAAACCATGGCTGAGATTTGCCTCCAATGGGCACCACAGAGGAAGGAATAAAAAGTTCCATACCCTGAAGTACCACATCAGCGACAGAATCCGCAACAACGTTGGGATCATCCGGCGAGAAGCAAACCCGCCCCCAAGGGTAGGATGCAAAGAAAGACCGCATCCCATCCCAATCGGCTGACCTATAGTGCCAAACACGGCGGCAGCCTGCAGAATGCAACCGCGATTTCAGCGTGAGTGGCACCACACTCCGGACAAGACAATGGTCCGAGGAGCCTAAAGGGGCGTCGACGGAAATCTGATATCCGTCCGGGTGAGAGGTCAGCAGAAGGTCCAACAGGGAAGGTGCATGATCCTCCACATCTGGAATCCGCGTAGGCGAAGTAACCAGTTGTGTCAGACCATATGCCAAGGCAAAATCATGAACAGATCTCCCCGCATGATCGGTTAAACGTGAACCGAGCCATTCGGCGTGATGGGCGTTGAAGTCGCCGAGGATCACGATCTCTGCGGAGGGGATCTGCTGTAGCAACGAATCTGCAGCCATTTGGACGTGGTCGAAGAGTCGGTCTGTTGCGGCATTACCGCTATGGGACCTATAGAGGCACCCGTAGACGCGCGGATGGTCGTCGCTGTCTACGCGTAGCCAAAGGATGGACAGGTCCGAACCTTCAAGTCTGCCGAGGCGTCGAGAACAGATGTCCTCTCTGACGTAAACGCAAACTCCAGCCCGAGGCACAAAGGAGTGTTCCAGTTTGTACCCCGGGCAGGAAAGATACGAGACATCAGCCGGAGAGGACACCTGCGTCTCGGTCAGAAAGAGCAGAGCCGGCCTCGCCGTCTCGAGATGGTAGTGGACGGCGTTTAGGTTAGAGTGAAGTCCCCTGATATTGCAGAAATTCACGGACAGCGTGGCAGGGGTCGCCTTGGTCTTGTTGCTCCGTTTGCCCCGAGCAGTTTTAGTCTTGAGCGGAATATTGCCCCCCCCAGAATACGCGGGGCAGCCTGAGCACCCACGCTCAGAAGTGGAGAAACATGGTCGTGGATGCTCAGCGAGGGATTCTCCAGGGGTGCTGGTACCCTCCTGGGGTAGTCTATCATTTAATTCCGCTACCATGTTGATGGGGGGGGGGATTTGGGCCTCCGGCCACCTGCACTCACCAGACGAAACGCGGAAGCAGGGCTTCCACTTCACGCCGGTATTCTGTGAGGTCGTGGTACCACCCCGGTTTGAGCCGGCCCATACGTGCGACAGCAAAGCTGCCGCGTGGCTCTACCACTGTTAAAATGTTGTATGTTCACTCGTTCAAACTTGGCCAACATGAAGACTGTAGCACTCGCCTTATATCAAGTTACATACGCTCGCGTTGGCTGAGGCTTGGCCAACATGTATTGCCGGCTTTAGAACTTTCGATACGGTCCCGTTTGTGTCGCACCGCGTGCACCCACAGGAGAACCTGGCATTTTAATACGAAGTCCCCTGGTGAAAGGTTGTTTGCTAGCTAACTTCTATTTATTATTTATATTCGTATTTTACTATATTAACCATAAGAATAAAATGGTATTCCATTTTATTCTCAGAATAGAAAATAATTTATTTAACGAACACAATAAAAATAATAAAATAAAAGCTAAGCAATAAGTGCGCCTCCGGGTGTACCGACTCTATCTTAGTGAACAGACTATATAGACTCTGAGACATAGGCAGTATTAAACGAAAACAATGTATGTTTTACATATTTCATTTTATTTAATGTATTTGTAACACATTATATATAAAATTTTAGCTTCCTGCATTTCTCCTTTTATAGCTAAAGCATTATTGTACTGCTCAAGGTGTTTACAACATTCATAATATTTATGAGATGTACTGTAATAATTTACAATTTACCTGTTATTATAATTCAATGTTCTAGTACGTAAGTAGACTATAATAATGTCCTGAGTTTAGCCGTCTGCGCAAGATAGGATTACAGTGACCGAGTGCATGCGCATGCGCAGGTGCACTCAGGAGAGATTAGGAGCAGGACCAACGGCTTGACGTGCTTTCCGAGCCATAGGGGTAAAAATCTCCAACTTCCTGGCTTCAGGCTGCCACAGATAATTTTTTATCAGAAAACCCAACAACTGATTCTGGCCCGATCCGGAATTTGAACCGAGGACCTCATGATCAGCAACCGCGTTTACGACCACTAGATCAACGAGGCAGTCAATTAGTAATAAGTAGATTATACTTCAATGCCAAATGTAGTTTGTGTTGTTAAGAGCTAATGTACTTCCGAAATCCTTTTTCAATATTAACCTATAAGGTTTGTTCTTCTTAATAAAAAAATCATTATAGATCAAATTAAGGACGCTCCGTTTAAGCACTTTAAGGATGCGCTTTTTGAGAATATTGTATTTTGTTGTAAATTAACCTTATCGATATATTTTAAATTATAATTAAAAGAATAGCTGAGTAAAAAAAAGAAATGTTATTGTAATGTTTTTTATTTTTTTATTTTGTTTTGGCGATGTAAACATGGCTTTCATAATTTAATAATAATGTTTTATTATAATTGATCTTTTTATCATAAATTGATTTGATCATCACCATCATCAATATCTACTTAGTTAATGAATTCTCTTACGCCGTTACTACACGGCTCTATAACAGTTATTATATAACACATAGAAGGTTCAGAGTAAGCAATATAGGCAAATGTTGAAGAAACATTAATAAAAAAATCTCAAACATTTTCTCCAGTTTATCTTTTAAAATCAAAAGGCGTGGTAATGCATAATTTTAACTGATTTTACTGCGCACGCACACATTTGTAAGGGTCGATCAGTGGGCAAAAACCCATATTTCACATTAAATTTGAGATAATTTCAAATAAAAGTAGAAGCCTTTATTTGGTTACTTTACGTGGTAGAGCCATGCTGCAGTTATATTAGTAGTATACAACGCGGTCACATTAACTTGATGCATCGCTGGAATGCGAGGCCCCGCCCGCTTCCCCCTGCACTCCCTTAGCTCACCCATCAGTATGGTTAGCATCTCTGTTACCAATACGCGCGTCGATATTTTGACTAGTTTTCTGTTGCTATTGTTGTTATTGGATATTTTGTTACGTTTTCGTTATTGTTTAAGTTTGGCTGTTTTTGGACATTTTGTTACGTTTTCGTTATTGTTTAAGTTTGGACTGTTTTTGTTAATTTTGGATTATTTTTGTTACTACTCATTTTTTTAACATGGGGAAAACAGGGGGAAAGTGCTGCAGTTTTTCGAGAATGAGACGAAAAATAGACGTTAATTAAAAAAAGAAGTTAACCATGTCGAGAGACTACAAATACTAAATAAATTATAAATCTAAAGTATGTATGTATTTATGTTTGTATTGTGATGTTAAATAAAAAAATATAAGTACTTTTTGGAGGTACATATTAGTAATTCACTAAATTGATACAATTATTTTGTGGTAAATTTATAATACTATTTTATTTATTTTCAGGAATACTGGGAAAAAGATGGCCTGGTGGACGACGTACTGCAGCAACTTGTAATCGATCTTGGAGGAGAGGAGTTATCCGACAGGAAATCGAAAGTGAAGAAGAAGACAGTTTAGACCATGATATTGTACCAATTATTTATAGTGAAGATGAATTTTGAATAAATATTTATCTATCCACATAAAATAGTTTTAAATTATATTGTATAAAAAATACATGATGCAACATATTGCAAGATTAACAAATAAAACCTATGATCCAAAATCAAAAATATAGTTTTTATTTAGCTATATGCTTTTTTTTCGCACCGTACCTGACCGCCAATATGACGTCATCAAAGCCATGCGTCAAGTTAATGTGACCGCGTTGTAGTTATAGTACGAATACGAAGTGCTTCGGTAGTGATATAAAAAATCCTAAAAGTAAAAAGACAGTTCAAGACCTCTAATCGGATAAAAAAGTAAAAAGATTTTTATCCGATTAGAGGTCTTGAAATACTACTTTCATCAGCCTACCGCTGATTTAAGCTGTCGCCAAAATCTATCAAGAACTTTGCAATGTGACCCATATTATGAAAAATTTTATGAACAAAATACATATCAAATTAGGTTGTATGGGCTAACTTTTGCCTAATTTAACTGGTTAATCGAAACAACAATAACAACAATCAATGGTTGCGAATCATGGAGGTTCTATAACCTTCATGTTCTATAAACTCGATGGTTATAAACATATAGGATATGTTCCGTTCCGAAATACAACGTAGTGTACTGTCCAATGCAAATGACGTCATGAATCGACGCTATACTGGTGATTCGTTCCAAAACATTGGACAGTATATGACGTCATACTTTTGCGCCATTTGGAAAAGTGTTGGCGATTATTTTGTCATTTTGTGCTCCAAAAATCATTATATCCTCCTAATGGATATACTATCAATTATTCTATAATTTTTTGTATTTGAATAAATAGAAACAAATTCTGGCACGCTTCATTCGGCAAACACACAATTAAAAATTGTTTTATTATGGCCGGATATCAGACACAATATGGCAGCGGCACGCTAGTACAATAAAGTGTCAAATCTAGTATATATACAGTAATCTATGGTGTCAAATGATGACGTCATTTGCATTGGACAGTACACTGCGTTGTATTCTCCGAAAGGAGTAATAGTGTTCTGTGCATTGAAGTAATATGTACTTACGTACTAGAACAGCTATCTCAAACAAAAAATGTGCGCTACTCTGTGTTCGCGCGGTTCTTTTTTTTTATCATAGAATAAACATAGGTAGAATGATCCGTAGGTAATAGTACCTAGATTGTATTGTTAAACAGGTAAATTATATCGAGAACAATATTTAAATTTTGTCATTTATTTTGTATATTATATTTGCATATTTAATATAATATTAAATAATATTATATCACAATTACGTTTTAATGATATTTTTATCTGAATATTTTGAAAGATATCTACGTCAAATATAAAAAACATACTAACTGTATGTTAAACAAAACTTATTAACATAACATTTAAATTACAAATACATTTATTTAAATTAGAATAAGAGTCGTTCATAAATGCTGGGCACGGAAGAGTTAAAAATGGACGAATTTATTCCACTATGACTTTGAAGTAGAAACCTAAAAATAAAATAAAAGAATAATAAGCAGAATTATACATGAAAAATTTAGCATAATTATAATAACTTATATATGTTTCTACAAAAAATGTGTATAATAATATATTCGTCCTATACTTAAGTACCCACAGAAATGTCGCATCTGAACATATTAATTTCATAATCTATATATCATGACACGAAATGGCGTCTTAGGAATAATTTGTTTAATTATTAATTTATATTTTTTTTTATTGATTAAGTATCTTATTAACCGATGAAAAGTAATTCCTTGGTTTTTACTAACATTTCTTGAAATATTTGTGCAATATCTAAGTACACACGACGGCATACTTTTATCAAGCGATTTTTTTTTAAATCAACACAACACGTGACAACTCTACAAGCGCCTAGCTAGTGACTGTTAAAAGTGCGGTGTATGCACTGCAGTTGAGTGGAACAGAGTAGCTGAATGCAGTGTCGCCTCTAGTACATAGTACATAATAGCTCAATGGTTCTGTGGTTGTATTTCGGAACATACCCATAAATATAATTGTCAAATGGACAAGTGCAAAATAGAAATCGTACTAACCAAACAAAATAAAACCTTTTTATTTGTAATTTTATTAGGTAATTAAAACTCATAGGTACTTAACAGCTAACACATTATGAGTGAAATCTTTGATCTTTAGCTACTTGTAACTACTACAACTCATTGAATATTGTAAGTACATGGAGCTTTTTAATTTTTATTGAACTTCTACTAAAATTTATTTTTTGATAATGATTTCTTATATAATGATTTCTTATATTTACGCGAACACTATACGTCGGGAATTAAAAATAAAAGTAAATAAAAAGTAAAAATAAACGCGATAAAATCCGTAAAGTAGTTTTCATCATTTATTTTTTGAATTTGTTTGGGCTGTTTAATTAATAACTAAGCAGGTATGAATGAAATGTTTACTATATAAGTAAATAAAAATGCTGTTTTATTTTGAATAAATGCTAAATAGTAATATCATAACTAAAAATATTCTTTGAAACCATAACATTCTTATATTGAAATTGAAAAGTTATAAGAAACTTAAGAGATGTTTGGTGTATAGTAAGTACTTTGAAATGAAATTTGCCCCCCAACATTAAACTTTTTATTATATTCCTAGAAAAGATTAATAACAAAAATATCGAAAGATAGAGGGAAAGCACAGGTGGTGTTATTGCTACATAGATAATTATTTCGGAAATAACAAACAGATTTGAATAAAATGGCAGAATAATTAACAGGTACCTAATAGGGTATATATATATATATATATATATATATATATATAATATATAGTAGGTATATAATAATAAAATGTTATCAAATTATATACTGAAAATAGTCTTGAAGTAATCTAAAGATTGAGCATGTTTAATCAACGTAAGGATTTCTGTAACTTGACTCTAAGACTCTGACAGAGTTTTCAGTTAATTTTATGAATAGAATAGATTTTTATAAAATATAGGTTATTACATAATACTTATAGAAAGTTTTTGTATTTACCACTGGTTCGGAAAATACCTCTGTCCTGGGAAGAACCAGCAAGAAACACAGCGGGACTTCTTTTAAAACATATTTCACTTTACAATAATTCTGTTTGTAAAATTTAAAAATGAATTCTAATAGAACCAACATGGTGGCAATCACCTCATTCCTAGGGGTTATTTTCAGTTATGTAGTCTTTGATATTATTATAATCCCTTTTTGTACAATTTTTTATTCGTTTTGATAAACCACTTATGATATGTGAGGCAAATGGAACTTCATGATGGACTGCTGCTTAAATGCGGAAGGCAGTGCCCCTTGATACTGTCCACATTGTGAGTGTGTTGATTTCTTTCACTTTCCCCTAAAACCGTGGAGCATTTGGTTTTTCTCGCATAGGGCTCTGTCTGGTTGAGTTTTTATTTATTTTACTTTATTTTATTTATAAACATATGCTCAACGTAATATATATTATTTTATCTTATGCATCATTTATTATAATATATTTACACACACATTTTCCAACCAAATAAGACATCAAGGGAAATATCCTAAAATAATTATGTTATTTCCATCTTTCCATAGCCTAAATTTAATAGACCTGCAAAATCTGTTTTTATGTCTTCAGAAAGCTGTAATCTTCAATACCTACAGACTTGTCACAAAGCTCATGCAAATCATTCATCATTCATCAATAATCAGTTTTTGAGATTTGGAATATTCAAAAAACACAAGATGATTTTTAAAAATCTCAAAAATTCTGACAATAAGCTACTACTTAATGCTTTGATTGCAATATTACGAACACTGTAATAGGTATTAATAATGTTAATCATTTTTAAATAAATAAAACTACAGAAGACTGCGATTTTATACTTTCAAGATGAATGAATGTAGAAAAATGCATATTTAATTTTTTTTAATCCAAAAGTATTTATACCACATTTCAACTTACAAAAAAAATAATTTAATAGTTAAAATTCATTTAATAGTTTATGACCACACAAATAAGAGCCCCATAAACTAAACAATCTGTAACAGCCTGTTTTTAACTTGCAAGGTGGTGGGGATAGCTTTGAAACGAAATCTTCTTATATATAATATATATATTATTGATATATAAGAGGACGTCCTGAGTTACTGGCTCATCCATCAACTCACAGCCCAAACCGCATGACATAAAAAATTCGAAATTTGGACAGTAGCTGCCCTTTATAATGTAGGCATCCACTGTAGTCTGTGTTGTAGCATAGTGTGGATGACAGGTCGCTAGAACGTAATTTGCGTGCATTTGCAAAATACGATAACTAAATTTCTTGAACACTGAATTTCTTTTTATTAATTTTTCTATCCTATTAAGACTATTAGAAATAATCTAATTTTATTTCTAATTTCAAAAATCTCACTTAATGAAGTGTTTATACTACTAAAATTATTCAATTTTAACTCCTTGTCGCACATCGCCAAGCAAACAATTGACTACTTGGTGACTTCAGACATGGAATTACTGGGTCACTCCCCTACAGCTCAACTCAAACTTGCACCTTGCGATTTTTATTTATTTTCGAAAATAATAGAATAACTTTTAGCCAACTGTGGGTGCTTTTCACAGTGATTCCATTGGATGCCGCGATGTATTGATGTATATGGACACTATTTTGAAAAGATATAATAAAACTAATAACTTGCTAGTTTGTTCAGTTTTTGATTTTCTAAAAACTTTCAGTTTCACCCTAGTATATTGGCAATTTGTAACTAAATAGTTAGATAATTTGTTAATCTACTTAAAAGATGATAATCTATATATATATATATATAAAAATTATGTGTCACATTGTTTGTCCGCGATGAACTTCAAAATGACTCAACTGATTTTAATGAAATTTTGTGAAAGGCTCTAGCTTGAGAGATAGGATAATTTTCATCCCGATAAGTGGCCCTTAATATTTTTTATTGTGTATTTAAAGATTTGCTAAAGGACAAGGGGTTGTCGAAAAGAGCAGAACAAAGTCTGCCTGGCCAGCTTGTATTTTAATAATTGGTACCACTATACTATGTGATATAACGTTTTAAATAATATGAATATCTTAAATTTTTTAATGCATTATAAGAAAAGTGTAAGCAAGTATTTTGAACACTGAATTTTTTCTTTGAATTTTTAATATTTTTTATTTTTTCTAACATACACCCATTAATAATGTCACAGGCCGAATTACGGTTAGGGAGGGCTAGTTTCAATGGGACTAGCAGCCATCTGTGCAGGACGTTGAGATATTTATAATATGTACGTACACACCTTTCAGTAAAGAGTAATAGTATACTGTACGCACTTGTAAGTATCAAGGAAGTATATTAATTATACTTTAATGGCAAGGGACAGGTTCACTTTCTGTTCAATCCCTCTCAAAGGTCGGTGGGAGGGCAATCAGATATTAATGGAGGGAGATCAGACTCGGGACCAAGGAAAGGTATCGCATGCTTTTCGAAGCATGGGGCTAAAACTCCGCCAACATCCTGACTTCGGGCTGAAATTGCGAACTAACGGCAAAGGAATAATGCCTACCTCGTTGGTCTAATGGTCGTAAGCGAGATTGTTGTTCATGAGGTTTCGGGTTCGAATCGCGAGTTGATACAAAAATCAGGTATTGGGTCTTTGTCAAGAAATTCTCAGTATCAGCCCGGAATCAAGAAGTTGGCGGTGTTTCACCCCCGTGCCTCGGAAAGCACGTAAAGTCGTTGGTCCTGCGCTTGTGCGGTCGTGTCGGATAGCCGTCCCATCGGACTGTGAGAGTGAGGGACTAGAGAGTGCACCTGTGCCTGCGTATGCACTAGAGAACCTACTGTAATCCTGTTCTGCACAGATGGCTAACTCCATTCAGACTGACCGTCTTGACTGGAACTCGGTCTGGAGGACATTATTATTATTTAATAAAAAGTCAGTTTCAATTTTATATCTGAAAATAAATTCATATAACTTCAATTAGTGAAAATTAAGATGAATCTTTTAACTTTTTTCTATATTTCGAACTCATCTGCAAGGCTATGTATACAAATATTCAACATTTTGAAATGAATAAGGTATATATTCATAAATCTCGCAGATTAGGGACGGAGAGCAGCATTAGTGCAGGAGTATCGGCTTGTCGCTCTCGAACACACGTGCCGAGTTTTTTAGCTAAAACCAAGAGCTAAGTATTGATTAACCTTGAATATGGATCATAGAAATGTAAAAACATGCAGAAAACAAGCTCAGATTCTACCCTGGTTGAAGGCATAGATGGGAATAGAAAAATGCTTTACACACATTGAAGATATTATTTTATTATTATTTTTTAACTACTGCATTTTCTTTGACTTACCGAGTTTTCCGAGGACCTCAGATTGCGACTATTGTTGTTATATCAAAATAAAAAATCTTACAAGAATAAAAAGAAAGATTTAATTCCAGCTTAATTTTTCAATTTCAGGTCTGTTGCTGCTTTCTGTAACCTATTTCTATTGTTTTTTGTTCTTTTCTTAATTTTCTTTCTTACTTGAATGAATTCATCAGAATCTGAGTTATCGCTGATAGGCAAGCAGTTTGTTTTACTATTTTTCTCATTTTGTATGGCAGTTGCTACGAAGGCGCTTTTTCTAAATGTCTTTATAGGCTTGATATCTCCTATTCGTTGAGTTTGTTGCTGCGTATTGCGTGGTATATCTGTAAAGCTGGTACTATTCATATGACTCAAAATCTCCGATTTGGCATGTTTTAACCTGAAAAAAAATTATGGTTTTAAATTATTTTCAACACAACCAGCTTTATAATGTCTGTCAATGTACTTACTTTCCTTTTTTCTTGTCAAATTTAGGCGGTTTACTTTCTAGAACATTATCAGAATTTGGCACTTTCATAGAGATCTTTTTTGTTTTTGATTTTTTCTTTTTCTTTTCCTCTTTAGGTTTATTATATTCACTCTCCAGGATTTCCAATTTTTTTGAACAAGACCTTGTTTAAATAAAAAAGTATTTTAAACAGTTTTCTTTAGTCCGTTTGGACGTAATACGACATAGAATAGTCTAGGTGAAGTGAATTAACATTATAAATAATTTTTAAATATTTAACTATATAATAAATAGTTAAGCATTACTATATTATATGCGGTTGCCAACCTGACTGCCAAGCGTGGTAACTATGGCAAATATCCCCTCTTACGAAACAAACTACAGGGGAAGCCTATGTTCAGCTGTGGAATTTTGACAGGCTGTGTTATGATGATGATGATGACGATGACTTGTTTGTTAGCATTTAGGAGTGAGTACCTTTGTGTTTGCGTGCACACCTCTATAGTAACACAATATTACCTCGGCAGTTAAAAGCTTCCTATTTGAAAGTTTTCACTGTAGTTAAAATCAGCTAGTTTAACATGATTTTATCTCAAAATGGCCCGTTTCTAGGATATTGGGTACTCGGGCAATATGTTGTGATACATAATATTATTTAATTCTCTCGCAGTCTGATGTGAGTGAATATAATATTCTATTTCATTTTGCGGATAAGATTACAGGCAATTTCGTGCGAAATCCTTGAAAGATTCATGGTTCAATATACTACGACGGATATCTCTTATATGGCAGGTGTTAAATACGCACAGAAAGTTTTATCTATAACATTTACCTGAGCAAAGACTCGCTGTCAGTAAAATATGAATTCATGGCAAAACTCGAAACGCCCCATGATAACGGTCCCTTATCTTCATTTTGTACACCCGTCCAAACATTTTTCTTTAGTGAGTTCAGTTTTACTTGTAGCTCTGACGGCTGCATATTCCTGTTCTTAATTTCTGAGAGACATCTTGTACGAAAATATTTATAATGCAGTTTTGTATCGGGAAATATGCTGTTCACATACAATACGCGCGCGAGTTCATGATTACTACGAAGCTTTGACAAAAAGTGATGCGTGCAAAGACATTTAAGTATGTAGTGTATATATTTAAATCTCTTTGGATGCGTGTATGTCCAATGAATGCGCAAATCCTATACCTTTAAACGAACAATTCTTGTAATATATATCATCATCATCATCATTACAGCCCTTCACAAGTCCACTGCTGAACATAGGCCTCCCCCAAGTAATGCCACAAAGCACGGTCCTGAGCCACCTGCATCCATCGACTTCCTGCATATCTTACCAGGTCGTCACTCCATCTAGTGGCGGGTCGCCCTACACTACGCCTACCGGTACGAGGCTGCCACTCGAGAACCTTTCTTCCCCATCGGTTGTCGGTTCTTCGAGCTATATGGCCGGCCCATTGCCACTTCAGCTTACTAATCCCTTGGGCTATGTCGGTCACTCTGGTTTTACTGCGGATATCCTCATTTCTGAGTCTATCACGCAGAGAAACTCCGAGCATAGCCCTCTCCATAGCTTGCTGAGCGTCCTCATACGGCCAGCAGTGAAGGACCACGTCTCAGATCCGTAAGTCATCACTGGCAACACGCACTGATTGTACAATCTAGTTTTTAGAGATTGAGGTATACCTGACGAGAAGATGTGTCGTAATTTCCCGAACGCTGCCCAGCCGGGTTGAATCCGTCGATTGACCTCTCGGTCGAAGTTGGACTTACCTAGTCGGACTATTTGTCCCAGGTAAACGTACTCGTCAACAACTTCGAGCATAGTGCTCCCAACAACTACCGGCATAGGTGTGACATGAACATTAAACATGATCTTTGTTTTGTCCATGTTCATCTTAAGACCTATCCGTTGGGAGGCACTATTGAGGTCGTTGAGCATAGTGCTTAAGTCCTCCAGCGATTCTGCCATAAGGATTATATCGTCGGCAAATCGAAGGTGAGTGATGTACTCGCCATTGATGTTAATACCGTATCCTTTCCAGTCCAGTAGCTTGAAAACGTCTTCCAATGCAGCGGTGAAGAGTTTCGGGGATATAACGTCACCCTGTCTTACACCTCTCTGCAGTTGGATAGGTTTCGAGCTCTGGTTCTGTACTCGGGTAGCCATCGTAGCCCTACTGTACAAATACTTCAGCACTTCGATATACCGACAGTCAACTTGGCACCGCTGAAGGGACTGTAGCACCGCTCAAATTTCGACGGAATCAAAGGCTTTCTCATAGTCCACATACGCCAGGCAAAGTGGCAGATTGTACTCTTCAGTCTTCTGTACAATCTGCCGCAGGGTATGTATGTGGTCTATGGTACTGAAGCCTTTTCGGAAACCGGCTTGTTCGGGAGGCTGGAAGTCGTCGAGTCTGCGTGCGAGACGATTCGTAATGACTCTCGAAAACAGCACGTAGACGCGGCTCAGAAGGGAAATCGGTCTGTAGTTCTTCAAGAGAGCGTTGTCGCCTTTCTTAAAGAACAAGACCACCGCACTTCTGCTCCACGCCTCTGGAGTAGTGCCACCATGGAGGACGGAATTGAAGAGCTTCTGAAGGACTTCAAGTACCGGTGTTCCACCCGCTTTCAGAAGCTCTTCTGTAATTCTATCCTCGCCTGGGGCCCTGCCGTTTTTAAGGTGCTGGAGAGCCATTCTAATCTCGCTTAGACTGACGTCAGGGATATCATCGGAATAGTATCGGATAAGACTTGCTCTTGGATCGTTACTCACACTTGCGTGTGGCTACAACGATGATGTGTACAGCTGCCCATAGAACCTCTCAATCTCACTCAAAATCTCGGGTGTCCCGGAAACGATGCTGCCACACTCAGTCTTCAGCTTTGACAGCTGGCTCTTACTGGCAGACAGATCTCTGGCAAAGACTTTGGAGCCCTGGTTCCGCTCGATCGCTTCTTTAATACGAGCAGTATTAAAGTTGCGTAAGTCTTGCCGCATGCCTTTGGAGATCTGTCTGTTCAGTTGCCTGTATGCTGTCAAATCCGTTGATGATTGCAGCCTCATCTCCCGTCTAACAGCCATGAGATTAAGAGTGTGATCGGAGAGTTTTTGTGTTCTTCTGCGGCGGATCTTGCAGAACTTAGCTCCGACCGCATGGACAGTTTCCACGAGCTTGTCATTCATATCATCCACTGCATTGCAATCTTGTAGGCACTAAAAACGGTTACGTAACTCGAGCTGAAAGTTTTCGGGATTCTGGATTGGCGCACGAGGGGGACGGAGCGTTGACTTCATTAGACGAGCCCTCTCCAACTTAACGGTTAGGTTCAGTGTGCCTCTAACCATTCGGTGATCGCTGCCAGTTTTCACCCTTGCGATCACTGAGACATCACTGCACAGTTGGCGTCGGGTCGTCATAATGAAGTCAATCTCATTTTTTGTCGTATATATATATATATATATATATATATATATATATATATATATATATATATATATATATATATATATATAATCGGAATCTCGGAAACGGCTCCAACGATTTTCATAAAATTTTGTGTCCAGGGAGTTTCGGGGGCAATATATCGATCTAGCTAGGATTTATTTTTAGAAAATATCTTTTTGTCCGTATTTTCAGGAATAATCAAACTGCTACAATATAAGAAGGTAAATTTTGACATTGTGTTAATGGTCGTAATAGCTCAAGTGGATATCGAGCGGTCGCGAAACCGTAATGCCTTGGTTCGTGTCCTGTCTTCGGTCCGACTTTTTTTCCTTTGTTTTCAAGTTCCCTTCTTTTGTGAGAAAATCTATTATTTCGAGCCTTTTTCAGTATTTTGTAAAAATACAAAATTTTTAATTAAACTAATTATTTAAAAAAAATTAATTAAAACCGAGCAAAGCTCAGTCATCCAGGTACTAATAGTTAATAGGTATGGTTGAACACGTGTTGGTAATAAAAATCGCAATTTTTTATCTGTTGTGACCTTGACCTTAAGAGCCAGTAGGCGGCAGCCTTGCGGTATTTTTTTTATAAGCTTCACGTATTTTTCAGTTGATCCCTTATACCTGAGGTACATTAAATGGGGATTCTTTAGTTTGACCGGCGGTCGGTATAGAGACACTCAGGTGTTAAAAGTGTAAAAAATGAGTCGATTGACCTCTCGGTCGAAGTTGGACTTACATAGTCGGATTTGTCCCAGGTAAACGCATTCGTCAACAACTTCGGGCATAGTGCTCCCAACAACTACCGGCATAGGTGTGACATGGACATTAGACATGATCTTTGTTTTGTCCATGTTCATCTTAAGACCTATCCGTTGGGAGACACCATTGAGGTCATTGAGCATAGTGCTTAGGTCCTCCAGCGATTCTGCCATAAGGACTATATCGTCGGCAAATCGAAGGTGAGTGATGTACTCGCCATTGATGTTAATACCGTAGCTTGAAAACGTCTTCCAATGCAGCGGTGAAGAGTTTCGGGGATATAACGTCACCCTGTCTTACATCTCTCTGCAGTAGGTAGGTTTCGAACTCTGGTTCTGTACTCGGATAGCCATCGTAGCCCTACTGTACAAACACTTCAGCACTTCGATATACCGATAGTCAACTTGGCACCGCTGAAGGGACTGTAGCACCGCCCAAATTTCGACGGAATCAAAGGCTTTCTCATAGTCTACATACGCCAGGAAAAGTGGCTATATATATATATAAATTGCAAATTTATTGAAATGACGTATATTACAAATTAAAATTTGTAGTTTTCAAGTTGTCTGCCATGCATGACCTTGAGACCATCATAGTTGTCTGCCAGTGTTGTTTTTCGCTAACTTTTATTGAATATTTCAAGATGTCAAAGCGGCAGACTTATTGCTATCACGTTTTTTTGGTAATTTTTTTTTAACCTTTAACACATGACCGTCTCAGTATCAACCGCCGGTCAAACTAGAGAGTCCCCATTTCATGTACCTCAGGTATAGGGGAAAAACTGAAAAAAAATGTGAAGCTTATTGAAATACCGTAAGTCTGCCGCCCACTGGCTCTTAAGCTATACGTCTGAATTTCCGAGAAAACTCGCAATATGGCGTAATGTGACATTTAAATTTAAATAAATACAGCGCTTAGGTGTATTTTTTGGTGGCAGATTTGATTGTTAGCAAGACTGCAATGATAAATAAATAAAAAACAAGCGGAACGTTTCGGCTCAGGCCCCGATACTAATGAACTCGCATGCGTATTGTAGGTGTAATCAAAAACTTCTAATTAAATTACTCTTTACATACTTTGGTGGTGGCAAGTGTCTGAACTGATGCCAAGAAGCTGGACTCAGTCTGTGTTTTCCAATAGGATCGTTAAACATAGATACACTGCGTGGTCGTCCACATTTCGAAGACTTTTTTTCTCTATCCGAATTGTGTGGGGAGTCACTTGTCTGCCGAAATCAAGTTGTTTTACGTGACTGTAAGTTAATATTTAATAAAACAAGTAGCAAATTAATGTGTATTATACCGGCACTGGAAAGATTTTAAGCTCCGGCGGCATTTTCTTTTTTCTCTTCGGGTTTACTTTTGCTGTAGAAAGTAGTAATTTGTGAACTCGTCTCATGGGACTCAAATTCTCTCCATAAGATTCATCAGATGAAGCATCAGATAATGCATCTGATGTTAGATCTACTGTTGCCCGTGACACCTGAAAATAAGTAGATTTTTTTATTTATTAATAATAAGTAAAGTATAGCTCGAAGAACCGACAATCGATGGGGAAAAAAGGTTCTCGAGTGGCAGGCTCTTACCGGTAGGCGTAGTGTAGGGCGACCCTACACTAGATGGAGAGACGTCCTGGTAAGACATGCAGGAAGTCGATGGATGCAGGTGGCTCAGGACCGTGCTTTATGGCATTCCTTGGGGGAGGCCTATGTTGAGAAGTGGACTTGTGAAGGGCTGTACGATGATGGTGATTAAAGTATTTTAATATTGTTATTTACGGGTTAAAACGGGTAACATTAGACGAGATAATGTTTCTGGGCTTAGTTTTAGTTTACCTGCATGGTTTCCCGTTTTGTCCTTCTTTTATCTGTTTTTAATTTTTCTAATTTCATCCTTTGTTTATTCGGTTTCTGAAAAAGTAAGGTTACATGATGCTACATTAAATAAAATAACTGAACTAAGATTTAAGATCTAAGTAAATCTTTATTTTCATAATTTGCACACGTCACTGCTATTTATTTGAGACACGATACTCTTTCATTATGAGCTATGATTATATATAGGACTACATATTATATATAACTATAAGAGGGATATTTGCTATAGTGGCCACGCTAGGCGTGAAGGTTAGCAACCGCAGTTTTTTTTATATTGAGTTGTTATCACGAAGATGCCGTTGCCCATCTCCTCTCTTTCGCCTTTTACGACACCTACCATCAGATAACGGATAGAAATTATCTTACGTCGCCAGTACACTTCGAACACAAAGTACTTACGTTAATTATATTTTTACTCTGATCAGGTAATAATGGTGAAGGAGGTGGAGCTGTTTGAATTATCATCCCACTTTCTCTAATTACTCCTGCATCAGAACTGCTGCTCGAAGTGTCTCCTTCATCACTATTAAACAAAGTTTTGTTTCATTAATAAATCCCGGACGTCAGTCTGAGCAAATCAGAATGTCACCTCAGCATATATAAAACGGCAAGGCCCCATGCGTGGCTGAGTGGAAAATTAGTATTAAAAGTCGTTCAGAAACTTCAATACCGTCCTCCATGGTGGCACTACTCTGGAGGCGTGGTGTAGAAGTGCGGTAGTGTATTTCTTCAAGAAAGGCAAAACCGTTCCATTGAAGGACTACAGTCCATTTTCGCTACTGGGCCGCGTCTATATACTCTGTATTCGAGAATCATTATTAACTATCTCGCACGCAGATTTGACGACTTCCAGCCTCCAGTTGCCAACAAGCCGGTTTTCGAATATACTTTATTACTATGGACCACAAGGTACCCTTCAGCAAATTGTACAGAAGACCAAAGAGTGCCTTTTATTCTTACGTATTTGGACTATGACATAATTTGATTCCGTCGAAATTAGGGCGATACTGCAGTCTAGCGTTGCCAAGTCCACTGTAGGTATATCGAAGTTCTGAAGTGTGTGTACAGTTGTGGGTATAGCACCTAAGTACGAAATTCCTGGACGGTCCCGGTAGTTGTTAGGAGCATAACGCTCGATGTTGTTGACGAATATGTTTAATTAGATTAAATTTTCCGACTAGGTAAGTCCAACTTCAAACGAGAGGTCGGTTGGCACTTAACCTGGCAAGAGATGCAGAAAGTCAATGGATACAGGTGGCTCAATACAGTGCATCGTAGCATTTCTTAGGGGAACTCTGTATTTAGCAGTGGACTTGTGATGAGCTGTAATGATGATGATGATGATGATGATCAAGTATTACCGATGATAACATTTTTTTAGTTTAACAAAAAAACATACTGTATTTTGATTCAGCTTTGAGTGACTTGTAACGTCCATGGCCGCGGGAGGTCCAAGGTGTTTGACGTTCGGGCTACCTTCAGTTTTTAATAATACATTTATTTTTATTCAAAGTATTTTCTATTTTAAAGAATAATTAGTTAATAGATATTACTCAAACCTGGAATAATCTGATAGATCAATATTTGTTGGTTCGTCCGCATTAGAGCCTTCTTTCAGTAATCTTGTAACGATTTTGTTTCTCAGTTTTTCTTTACTTGGATCTTCATCATAAAAATCTAATAATGTTTCACAGAACGTTCGTCCAAGATTTTCATAGTCTTGTACTGAGAAATGCGTTGACATTCTGCTACCTAACTCTGTTCCTCCAAATGATGCTTCCATGGTGTAGCTATTGGAGACTCCTAACATCCAAACAACAACTCTGCCAGTCCCTTCTTTGCTGCGTTGTATTCGAAATTTACAATTTTCGAAAGAAAACTGCAATAACATTGAAAATTTAGCCTTTAGTTCACGAATGTGATTTATCTTGTGTTTGATAACACAATATTGCTTACCTTATCAGCGGCATTTTTATGTAACATCAAAGGAAATACTTGCTCTTGTAAGCGTTTGTCCGAGTTTCTGCGACTTTCACAACCGTATATGAAAATATTGTGTTTCCGAGAATGCGCGTGTAAGTCTACATACATCGCTACCCCACATTCTTCCTGCAGTCTAATTAAGTTAAATTAAAGACTTAAATTTATTAAAATGCATAGATCGACATACCTACAAATTATGAAAGATATAAATAATATGTTCTTTGCTTTTTAATTTTAATATTTAACATTTTAATTTGCGTTTTATACTTTAGACATAGCCTAGCCTTAACGTGGAGTAGGTGGTTGATACGCTGTCAGCTTTGTTCTGATATTATTATCAAACTATCATGAGTCTGTTCATTATCAAACATGCTTAGGCCAAGGAATTTATATAAGTACTACTAAAAACACGGTTCGAGGTAGCTACGAGGAGAGGTCAAAAAGTTCGCGGAATGAAAGGGAAAAGGAAAGGGGGTGAAATGAAACATGAAGTTATTTCCTCTTTGATATACCCTAGTATAATTCTCAAACTGTACAAATAACTTATTTTCACCTTCAAAAATTGTGATGTCGCTACTATGTCTTTTGTAAATTTCTTTTCCCGAAGCTCTTTTTTCATATTTGGTAACAAATAATAATCCGAATATTATATATACATATATATATATATATATATATATATATATATATATATATATATATATACACTATTATTTAGACTACTCATGTAAAATAAGTATAAATTAAATTAAAAGATAGGTCGTAAAATAGTTTCACTTTGTACCTGTGTACGAGTACGACAATTTTTCACATGTTATACGCACTTTTTTGTTAAATACGTATTCGTAATTTTTTTTTATAGAAAATATTAAGTGGTTTTTTGTTATGTACCTATTATTACAGTATAGTAAATTTTGTGTCAAAATGTCAAATAAATATAGTGTATCTAGAAATAACTCCATGAGTGAATCTTGAATCTTGAATTTAAGAAGACTAAAACAGGGTACTGTACTGTACATCAACCTGTTTTAACTCTCTTCAATTCAAGATTCACTAGGTATGTGGCCGTGAGTACTTAAGGAAAGAACAAAAATAAATATATAATGATTAACAAATTCTTTAAATACTAAATTGTTATTGTTGAGACATGACTGGACAAAACAGTTATGTATATGTAATTTATGCCTCATTGTGGATCTCTGGCCACATTTGCCATGGTTGAGCAAACGGCAGCTTAAATAATATGATGCTATGAGTTTGAATTGATTTGAATTGATGAGAATCTTCGCATTCTAGTGGTTGCAAAGGATAAAGCGGATCAAAGTAATTTATATGCTCGGTATAAAACAATCCATAACAAATAATCGATATCCCAACTTAGTAATTGTCATATATTATATTATCTTATTCGTTTCGTTGCTTTCTGAAGAATTTGAAGTTTTTATAAATTTTTTAGTAAATATCGAAAACCAAAAGACATTGATAGACTAATCCAATGGTGCAACAACAGAATGTACTTAATACACGTTAATGTTATCATGTTAAATACTCCAGAAAACAGAATTTAATACATGTCAATTACTTTATTTATAATACTAAAATTAGGGAAGTAGAGAGAGTAGAAGAGAGATATGATAAAAAGTTAACTTTTGTACCCCATTTGGACAACATAATTATGAGTACATCTAAAATGTTGGGCTTTGTCATAAGGAACTCGAAAAATATGGATTACAAAACCAAAATATTTCTTTACAACAGTCTAGTTCGTAATATTTTAGAATATTATAGTGTGGTCTGGGGACCACACTATGCTACACATTCATTACGTATCGAACGTGTTCAAAAGCGGTTACTCTGGCATCTAGCATTTTCTGTTGGTAAAGCAAAAAATCTACGGTCCTATAATAGTAAATTGCATCATTTTAATTTAGAAACCTTAGAAAGTCGCAGAAAGTATAATGATGCAGTTTTTGTACATAAAATATTTAATTCTACATTTAATTGCCCCAGTTTAATGGAACTTTTTAAGTTTCGTGTACCTTGGAGGTTACCTCGCATCTCTATTGCACCACTTAGTCCACCATTAAGAAGAACTGTCTTGGGAAAGAATTCTCCTTATGCCAGGTTCTGCAAAGTTGTTAATGGATATAGCGATCAAATAGACATTCATTTTGACTCACCCAAAACGTTCTCTAAGTGTCTCCGTTAATGTTTAGTAGCGTGAATTAAAATAGATTTCTTTTTTTTTTTAAGTTTTTAAGTTTATGTATCACTATTATTTCTAATAAATATGTATTTAATTTTAGTTGAGGAACAACTTATTGTTTTTTCAGTTTTTTTTTTAATAAAGTTAAATGCATGCGGAGTTTACCTTTAAGTAATTGTAGCACTTGCGTTAATACTTTTAAGTAATTGTATTCATTTGATGTGTTAGTGTTATCAATTGTTGGTAAACCTAATAAATAGAGAAAAAAAAAACGTTAGACGTCATTCAGACAAATATGGCCGACCTATTATCGACTTTAAAGTTTGACATATTTGGTACGAGGGCGGCACTGAAAATTTCGGTAATCAAGGAAGTGACACAACATTACTATTTAAAAATGTATTTATTACTTTTCGAAATATTCTCCGCGAAATTTGACACATTTTTCCATACGATGGAACCAATCATTGAAGCAACCATTCCATTCGGAAGTTGGGGTCTCCAAAATGGCCGTTTTGTAGGCGTCCACAGCTTCTTCAGGTGATGAAAATCTCTGTCCACGCAATTTATTCTTTATTTTAGGGAAATTATAGAAATCATTAGGGCTTAGGTCGGGACTGTACGGCGGATGGTCTAATAATTCTATGTTTTCTTGCTCTAAAAACTCTTTTGTTCTGTGTGCGGTGTGAGAACTCGCATTGTCGTGATGGAGGATGTTGCGGCGGTTGCAGTTCTCTTTACGGAGTTCAGAAACGACCTGTGGCAAACAAATGCTAGCATACCATTCTGCATTAACCGTTCTTTGTCCCTCAAGAGGAATAGTCGTAACATGGCCGGTTTTGGAGACAAACGTGGCCACTTTTTTTTGCAACACTCTGTGAACGAACAATTTTTGTTGGCTTTAACTCATTTTCGAACACCCAAACTCGTGACTGGTTTTTTGTTTCGGGTTTTTTGTTTCGGGGTCGTACGCGTATATCCAGGATTTGTCACCTGATACGATGTTGTATATAGCATTTGAGGATCATGAGTGGAATCTTTCGAGAGTTCTGACGCACCATGTAACGCGAGCCGCTTTTTGCTCTTCACAGAGCGAATGCGGTATCCATCGGGAAAACAACTTTTTTACACCTAATTGTTCATGCAAGATTATTTGTATTTGACTCATGCCAATGTCTAAAGTTGCCTAAATTTCGCGGTATGCCACATGTCGATCTTCCTCAATCAGCTTACGCACAGCATCAACGTTTTCTTTGGTGTTGCAGTGTTTGGACGACCTTGACGGGGATCATCACTGAGCTTGACACGTCCACGTTGAAATTTAGCAAACCAGCGATAAATTGTGGGTTTGGATGGGGCTTCATCACCAAATGCAGAAATCATCTGTAACACATTTTGTTAAACCACTTCGAAAGTCATAATAAATCATCGCTCTTGAATTTTCTCGAGTCAATTCCATTTTCTCAACGACTAAACAAGTTTGACAAAACCTTGTGACAAGACCGAGAATCTTTTTTTAAATAAATAAATGGTATTCGATTTTTAAAACCAAGGAGTTTTCAATTAAAAACATTTTAATATAACGAACAGTGGAAATATTCCATTCCCGATACTTTTAGTGCAGCCTAGGTATCAGCAAATAATTCTGCCCATAGAATAGAATACTATATTACATACATAAATTCTACCTTTGTATGTATTCACAAAATTATATATACAAGAAATCTTTTGGAGTTAGGTTAAAGGGAAAATAAATAAATAAATGAAAAAATAGGGTTATTTTTCAAAGAGTAGCCAAATTTTAACATTAAGTTCAAATATATAAATAATGATATACTGTTTTTTGCAGTTTTTGAAAATACGAGTAAATAAGGCTTCTACTTTAATTTGAAATTATCCCAAATTGAATGTGCCTACCAATAGGAATACCCCTATGAATATGTGCGTGCGTAGTAAAATTAGCTTAAAAAATGCATTACCACGCATTTTGAATTTATTGCTATTTGCCAATACTACCTATTCTGAAACTTCTCTGCAAATTTGGCCGATTATTGCAAAATAACCCCGTATATAACTTATTGCTTTTAATCCCTCGCCAAAATTTATAAATATTATTACCGAGATAGTATATTTTTTGAACTAGTATTTACTTACAAAGTGGCAGAAGACTCCCGCTGAGCTAAGAAACGAGTTGTAAGGGAGTCACACCGCGTTTCTCGTCAAACAGGACAAAGTTAGTCTAATATGTGATACTAAGTATGCATTCCAGTTACTACGTTAGTAGAATAAATTTTAAATTCCTTGGGCTAGGCACATCTCATGCTATCTTATTTATTGTCATTTTTAATATTGAAAAGATCATGAAATATGTTGTTGAAAAGGAACAAAAACATTTAAAATTGGCACCTACTAAAGCATGTGCCATGATGAAAAAAACTAGATTTGAAAATTTAGATCTCTCAGTGTACTATGTACTTAATGATAAGTGTTTCTTAATTTCCACATATTCTAAATAGAGTTCGTTTACTGTATAAAAAGGCGTACCTTCGTATCATTACTTTGGTGTGCCACACTGGTGGGTAGGTTTCTCTTATCACGGTCCGGTACTGCCTATTCAGATCCTTTCCGGTCAACGAACATCGATTGTTGCCCACAATTACCTACAATAATAGTAATAATAACACTTTTCGAATAATAATTTTTATGAAAAATATGTAGACCATCACGTGACTCACACCATCCGGATTTAGCATTGGAACTAGTTTAAATATAAATTTCTCTCTCAGTTCGCGCGCTTGATTTGTATCCCCCGTCAAATAATCCATGAAGCCCTTCATCATCCATGACGACGGGGTTTCGCCGGGATGCACTCTGGCTGTTATGATGACTGCTTTCTTTTTCTGCCAAAGTTAACGAAAAAATCAATTGAAATAAGTAAAATGCACACAAAAAATTATAAGTGTTTATTTCGACTCCGGTTAAAAAATATCAAATGTAATGGTGTATCAAATTTCAACTTAGTTTTGTGCTTATGTTACTCGAGGCAAACGCAGTAATATTACACTAAAGTACTTCCTCCCTCACTCACCTCCTCACCTCGCTTTAGTTTTCAAAAATTTTAACGTCGTCCATTACCATCTTGAGATGGTGAAGCCGGCCTTGCTCTTTATCACTAAGATACAATTTTTCTCTCTGGCTGAGGATGTTCGCTGATGTACACCGCAAAAGAATAAAGCTGATCTTCTATATACAGTTCAGGAATGCCTTGAGAAGCATCAGTTGATTAGTGACCGACCGGCTTCTATCGTAGTAGCTTAGCCGGTGATCTGCCTCCCCTTCTCGACATACCGATGAGCAAATGCAGTCGAGACTAAGGGGGAATCCTTGGTGGTTACTTTGGACATAGCGAAGCCCTTTGTTCGGGATTGGTACAAAGCTCTTCTTTTGAGATTCAATTACTTTCGAGAAATTAAGTAATTGGACCACTATTTTTTCTGCAGATCGAAGCTTCAAGGTCGTAATCGATGGCGTATTTCTTACTCCAAGCCTGTGAATGCTGGTGTTCCACAAGGCTGCGTGTTATCGCCTACACTATTCCTTTTATACATCAATGATATCATTACATCAATGATATCAGTGATATATTGCTTATTAACATTCCTTGTTATACAGACGACCGTACAATACAATTCAACTAAGAATAGGAACGTCAATTACCTTGATTTCTCAATGAAGGTATCCACGACTTTTTCCGCCACCAGGGCGGCGCCACTTAAAACTGAGGTGTAACATTTGACTTCATAGCGAGGAAGTTAATTTGTTCGATAAATGGAAAGGTTGTTTCTTTCAGTACTATTAGTAATATTTTATATTAATTAGATTAAAAATAAATAAACCAAACTTCTGATATTCGTAAAAATTGAAAAATTAATAAAAAAAAAAGAGTTAAATATGTGCAAAAAATTAAAGAGCAAACCACTGAGGTGTTGTTTTGTGTACGAAACTGATAAACTTTTATTTAAAACCAACTTCTCAATTAAATGACATTGTGTAACAAATAACTTAACCTCAGTGTCAACTAGCGACATCTGACGGAAGATTATTAGTCTTAATTGTCTCTAAAAATTTACGGATTGCAAAGTAATAAATTGCGTATTAACATCGTTTTTTTTTTCACTTTATTTAACTTAGTCTTATTACATAACATAAACATAAACACTCACGCCAGTCACCCAGAGGGGTAGGCAGAGACTACAGACTTTCATTTAGCAAGATCCTGACATACCTCTTTCGCCTCTTCCACATCCATATACCCATGCTGGTCGGTTAAGGGTACTCTTAATTTGGCCCTTTTTAATATATCGCCAATTTGGTCGACAAATTTTCGCCTAGGACGTCCTTTTCCGACTCTTCCATTCACTTCTGCGACATATATTTGCTTTGTCAGTCTTTCCTCATTCATTCTTTCTACATGACTAAACCATCGAAGCATTCCTTTCTTAATCCTGGTCACCGCATCATCTTGCAAACCACACTCTTCTTTCTTCCTAGTCTTATTAATTACCAATAATTGGGTACTTTATGGGATGTATTTATTAATTATATTATTTATCGTGTCAAATGTTCACACAGTCCACCCGATGGTAAGTGAGTGCTGTGTGCTCATCCCCAACGAACGAGGCATTCTATCTTAGTCCATATATTGAAGTCATAAATAGTTTTCAAAATGTTAAACAGTCAGAAAGCCAAATTGAGAGCCTAACACTACTAGAAAAATTTGCTTCAATTACCAGATACGATTGGAAGGCCACGCTCTCACAGAATATCAACGTCAAATAGCTGCTTAACGCCGTTGTATTTCGTTTGGTAAGTGTAGACAATCGGAGACCTTTTTTACTGGAAACGAGGCATTCCATCTTAGTCCTCACGGGTGACGACGCATCTGCATTTTGATTTGTTATCTAGGATATATGTAGATGTCTATGGGCCAAGCAACCACTTACCATCAGGTGGACTATGTGCTCGTTTGCCACCCTTATACTATGAAAGAATGTAGTAAAATGCCTATTCTTCTTTAAAATAACGCTCGGTCGAACTTTTAAATACCTGCCATAAATCCATGTTCTATTTTGAATGGGAAGCAGCAGTTATGATGATGATGACGATTACGACTACTTAGACACTGATGCACAGTTAAGCAGAATTCTAGTGCTTGATTCAGATTAAAAAAATCGTTCATGGTTCTTTTATAAATAAATATTATTTCTTTAATAAATAAATATTATTAATAAGTATCAATTTTGCTCACCCTACCTAAAAGGTTTAAATTGGCAGTTAATATGTCACAATATGGCGTAAGGTCATTCCTATTCTCGTTTGGATAGCATTATACTGGCGATGTTTTATATACTGTTTTGTTAATATTTCTCGGGAACAAGTCGTCGTCGATCTAGACAAACTTGTGTCTGAAGTAGAATTTTTATTAAACAAAGTCTCGGACTATGGTGATCAAATCAAGACCAGTTTAATCCTCCGAAAACAAAGGTGAGTGTTTGCCGCAAACAGGAACTCTGTCGTATTTCCTATATTTCGGGCCATTGTTGCCTTAGCCAGCGTTGGATCAGGATTTCACTTGAAAGGGAAAGCCTTACTGACCTCTGACCTGATTAAAAAAAGCTTGGCGACGTAGGCGCACCGCTTGCAATTTTATAAATCGCGCAAAGTGGCTTGGCTTCATATGGAATACTGTTCTCATATCTGGGCCGGGAGCCAGGATACCTTAGTACCAGCTCCATCCACTTACCCGTAATCAGTGGAAAGAGGTTCGAATAATCGACAACTAATCGTAAACTATTTTCGATCGGCTTGATTGCTTTGTGCTTTGAGCTTGCCTTGGCATCTTCTGTCGCATATTTCACGATTAGCGCTCAGAGGAATTGTTCGGTTTGATCCCAGCTCCTAAATTCCATCACCATACACTGCGACCAAAACTTGAAGCTCCATCCACAATCTCGATGATTAGCAGTCCATTACCGTGCATTTTGCACTTTGTTTACTTGTGTACCGTGTTTTACACTTGTTTGTTGTGTACCGTGCATTTTACATTTTGTGCAGGAATTTTCTGCCACGCACGATAACGTTGTAGAAGCCAGCGGTTTTTCCGGAACGATACGACTTAGGGAACTTCAAGAATATCTGGTGAAGCAGATGTTCATAGGCGATGGTGAACAATTACCATCAGGTAAGCCATATGCTCGTTTGCCTCCTCTTTTATAAATATATATAAAAAATTCCTTATCGCTTACTTTTTGTTCCATTTCATTACAATTTTGTGGAGCGGTGATTGTTAGGTAATACACGTTATTTCCAGCTAGGGTCCGGCAAAGCAGTCTCAATTTTGAATAAGTCGACTTGACAGGATGCGCTTGCAATCTTGACATGTACTCTTGTAGATCCGAGTAAGTGTATGGATAGCAATGTGCTATGTAGACGATATCGTCCGTGTGCGGAAACTCAATATTAAATGTTAGTGTGTAACTTGGAAATTGTTCTTCTTCTTCACATCTTTAACAATAAAAGGCATAATATATTGTTATTTAATCGTTAAACAATAGTATCAGTTCAAATTATTTTAAATTTTAATAATCTCTTACGTGGAGTCATTCTTATAGTACGCTATATTGTCGCCGCATCGCCTCCATCCAATCGAATGTAACTGTGCATCCTTAGTAGAGTATAACAAAGGACGCATGCCTTCGTTGTACAGACTTTCAGCTTTTGATAAATTAACTATAGAGAACCTGTAATAAAATGCAATTATAATGTAATTAAAATCTTCAAGGGCATTGTGATATTTACTATGGTGAAGCAAAACATCGAAATATCCTGCAGGCATTATTAAAAATTCAACATAAAAGAGTTTTTTATAAAATTGAAGTGAAAAATGAGCTCACAGTTTTCCCAATCGTAAGTACCCACTGCAGCAACTAAAAAAGGCTACAATACCTACGAGGACTGCAATAGGAAATCTCACTGACATGTCTCTACAACAAACAAAACGGAACATGACAGTGGATGCTTAGGCAGAAATAAGTGAGTGTGTTACTTGCTTAAAACTGATTTCATTTTTTTTTTAATTTTACATTAACATATTATGAAATTGATCTATCAATAAATACAACTAATTTGAAATAAACTCCTGGTACTAAAAAAACGACAAAATTTTTGAACTAAATAAGTAAATCAATTAAAAACTATAGAAATTAAAACAATACGTACCCAATTAGTAGTATTTATTAATAGATCAATTTCATAATATGTTAATGTCGAATAACAAAAATGTAAAATATCGTTGCCATGGGCTTCTAATCCGTTCACCTGTTACACCATATTTTTTCCAGACGGTAAAAAAGCATCCAGTATAGGGTATATTAATAAATATTACGTTATCATGAAAAAAAAAAACGACGCACCTATACATCATTTGCTTCTTAGTATTTGTCACTCGAAAGTAGAACCATTGCATATGCCTGTTGGTATAAAGATCTGTCCGAAGATGCAACTCGTAATAGGCGGAAGTAATACGTATAGCTTTTGCGAGGTTACCGCTTTCAAATCTAGATTCAAACCGTAATTCATCGTCACCGCCGGCGCTGGTGCAAGCAGATATAAACAGTCTGGATCCTCCCACTGTAGACCGACTAAACTAAAATAAAAAACGGAAAAAAGAAATAAATTAAATATTCAAAATTTAAATAAGTAAACATTTTGAGTACTATCTTGAGACATAATGTGAGTTAAGCACTTTTTCGAAGTTATAATGTGTGATAATCAGTAAGGTCCCACCGTGTACATTAGGAGTGAGGAGTATTTTTCGTAAAAAGAAAAACCAACAGGTTTTAAAAAATGACAGATTGGTAGTGATTTGTATAAAGTTTCAATTAATGTTCGAAAACATGGCAGCAACAACTTTAAAGCTAATGCTCTTCTATGTTTTTGCTTAGGGACGGATAAAGAGATTTTGTGGTACGATTTAGCAGTAAGCATATAGCGATGGTTTCACAGCAACAGGACAGATCGATCAGTTTAAAGAAAGTTCCCATTGAAAATTGTTGTAAGATGTTATTTTGGAACAGGCTGCTGGAACTGTTATATCAAAGGAACCGAAACAAGTGGAACAGATTTCTAACTTTACCTAATATAGCTCACTCCTTGTGTAAATTATCTTGTTTTCAAATAGTTTAAATGCTATGCTGTAATATTCTAAATTTTAGTAGTTTTATACAATAGTATTGAGTAAGAGCCGTTTAAAAAAAACAGGTTTTCGCTAAACGGACCTTGCTAGTATATATCGAGAGTCCCTTATGTGGGGCCGCTAATAAGCAGACCGCGCTGGTTAGGCTGCTGACGAAGGCTATGGGGATTTTGCCTGTGCAAGTATGACTTAATCCATCTTTGACTCTGCAAGGCAGGTATGCGTAGACATTTCCCCATGAAAATGGGGGATAATTGACGACTACTTTCGAAAAGTGTTTTAGGAAAACTCCATATAACGTCGAAAATTTTGTCCGATTTCTCGGAAGCGGCTGAACGGATTTTACTGATTTTACTTTTATTGAATAGGTTACACAGTTAAACTTTGAGAAAAAAAGTTTGAAGTCGATTTAATTTTTTTTAATAAACTAAAAAAATAAAGCCCACTTCATAAAGAATTAAAAAAATTAAATAAATTCATCAAAAATGAAATAATTGCTTCTGAATTCGGGACTTAAATACTTCTACGTACGATGCACCGACTTCAAACGCTATTATGTGAAAACTAGGTATTATATTTTTTAGATAGTTTATACTTTGTTTTTAAATTTAATTATGTAAATTATTTGAAGTTATGATGTTATGAGGACAGCGGATAGTACGAATTAATGGGAGAATAACAAAAACTGCAACTGTCGTCATTGGTAATACATGATATATATATATATATATATATATATATATATATATATATATATATTGTATATAGTATGTCCCCAGCTTCGCTTTGGTAGGATCTATTAACGTTGCGTCATTAAGATTACTTAAAATAATCATTAACCTTCTAATTTATCAATTTTTCGATTTCACAAAGAATACACTCAAGCTATTCCGTTAAAATATACTTTAGATCTGTTGTTGAAGCATCATCACAAACGGTTCAGCCGTTCAAAGATTAACACGGACAGATAGAAAGAAAGATAGAAAACATTTTACAAATGATTTTTTTTAATTTGTATAATTTTATTTATTTGATTATTGGCATACTATAACCCCTTGAGATAGAGTAAAGGCAGTAATTTCGATATTGTATACATTCCATTCAATTGCATTTATATGTGTTTATATTTAATTTTTACAGTGTCAGTTTTTATAATCATCCAACAGTTCTACTATAACTAATTGTGTTGACGACCCATATTTTCTACCACGCATATTTTTTTAATTGAGAATAATACGACAGTTATTGTTATTAGAAATCATTGATATTATACAGAATATCGTTTACCAAAATAATCTCCACATACAATTAGGTAGGTGAACTGCCTGATAGTTTTAGTAAAATATAACGTTGCTATTAAAAGTTTAAAATAACTTTTAATAGGTATATAGAAAATGAAACAAAACTTACGTAATTAACTGCACTCATTGGGTAATACTGGAAAATCACAGTTCCCGCATCTTCTCCGACTGGTTGTGGTCGCAATTCTTTCCCTGTAGGAATATAGTATGGCTCTGGACTTGCAGGACTCCAGGTTATGTGCTGGATCCTTTCTTCCACTACCTATTTTTAATTGCTTTCATTACATTTCATTTATTATTTGTAGAAATAAAAAAATAAGTACGGCAAGAATGAAAAAGCTTTTAACCTTATATTATAGAACAGTTAATTTTAAGAATACATTGAGATAGATATCAAATGAATAAACATCAGTCGGTTATAATTCTTAAACAGTATGTAACTTATTCACTTATAACAATTTTAACGGAGAAAATGATCAGTTTTCCTTTTCTCTTTTTTAGCGACTGGTGGAGGTGACTATGGGAAGTACTAGATATATCTTATGGCTTCTGATAGATTGTTGTATATCTATATCCGGTCTTGGTATTTTACCGTATACATACCGGGGACGGTCAGCACTGTTACATGGGCGAAACGTCAATCACTGCGATCGTCAATCCGTCTTTCAAGCATGACTATTAAGGAAAATCTTCCAAGCTCAGTGGTAGACTTACGGCTCGGTTAAGGATAAAGGAAGCTTTTTAGTTGCCCATTAGTCAAATTAAATTTTTAAATTATATGAGGTCTTGTAAAACGGTTCTTAAACAGTGCACTATTGGAAATAGGCCGCTCTTAAAAATCTGAAAACTGCACGCACGACTTTGATATGACTTTGCGGCAGCTTATCGGTATCTCCAACAGTTTCAAAGTTTTCCATAATTTCCTATTCGTAAAACGAAAATCGCAATCTACCCCACTGTGTTTCACTTAAAAGACTTTATATTAATAATTCATCTCACTTGGCATTCAGACGGCCACCGTGGTGCTTGCTGAGGGCAGTCTAGTTCTTTGGGTAAAGCGAATAAATCCCTAGGCTCTTTTAATTTGGCGGTGGTACGGAAAGTTTTAACATCCGTGTTTATCTCTAACTGGTTTGTCTTAATGTTGTTCTGAAGAAAGCTCGATATGAATGTCCCTGAAAACGAAAGCTGCATTTTCATTGTTATCATTTTATTGTATTTTTTTTTGCGTTTTAATTAAAAATGTAAATATCACGTAAGGGAATATAGTGAGTTTTTATTTGCTTTGGAATTTATCTAAAATACAAATTCCTATAGAATGAAAAAATGAAAAGATGTATAATTATTATATGTTTGAAACATTATGTAATGTGATACTTCATAAGTTTTTAATTTCCTACTTAGTTATGAAAACTTTACAAGCTTAATTTACCTTTATTGCATATGGGAAAGAGAGACGCCTGTAAAGTCTTTACTTGTTCTACATTAGCAATAAGAAGATTATCTTGCAACACCGGGTCTCTAGTGGGAAGCGAAAGGGTTATTGTCGTGTTATTTGTATAATCTTTTCTTTGTTCTTCTTGTTCAATCATCATTGCGTTTTTTTGTGCGCTTTCCAATTGTTTCCACCATAACATTTTAAATTAAAACGTTTTCAAGACTAAATTAATAAAGTTAAGGCGATGTTGATACGTCGCTATCATTATCATCATAAGTTTTTGTTTTATTTACGGGTATTGTCTCCATGGCTGCGGGCTTACACACCGATACTATCAAAAATTTGGTAACTTGTGCCGTGTAAAACAAGCGGGTTGCATGACGCTTCGAAACAGACTGGGGTTGTCGTGCCAGGCCCCAAAGTTATGGATATTAGGAGACGGGTGCTTTACTCATGTCACGCTCAATCAAAAGCTTATCGGGTTAGTGACGTCATCACTGAGTTTGGTAAAGTGAAAATAGCTTTTCCGGCTATTATATCGGCTTATGTTCGGGGAATACCTTCATACAACAAAATTTTGTCGCTCAATAAGTGCAGGGGGAATTAATAAGTCTTTAAGGCATAGGATATTTTTTTACACGTTTGTAGAATATTTTGATAAGAAAAAATTACTTACCTCTGTTTGTATCAGATGAGATTTGTTCTCCTGCAGAGAGTCCGGGGTTTACAGACTTATTTGCCATTATCAAGTAAAGTAATTACTTAAAAAATTGAAAACCTTTACATGTCTAATCATCATATTATAAAAAGGCTTAATCACGTTTTATGGTACATTTCTTTTCAAAACAACTAGTTTTAATTTGTAAAAAAATATGGCCATTTAATTCATTCTTAATTACACTAAATCTGTATTTAACAGCAACGAAATATTATTTTTAGACTTTATTTTTCAATAATATCTGTTCATAATATAATGGGCGCTTGTAAATTCAGTTACAGTTATTCCATATACGCCTGAAAGGTAACTGCACTTCCACGTAATGGGGCGGCAACTCGTGAAAAGTTGAAAGTTCGCTACCTCTGTCATGGTCGGAAAGTTTGATTTGAAAAAAAAAATGTGATTATTGATGCTATTTATACTGAACAATGTATTATGAAAGGTACTTAACTATACATATAAATCAAATTGAAGTTTCAGTCTGTAATATCGAATTAGCTGTATTTTATAAAAAATAAATCAATACCCATTTTCTAGTTCTTTATCTGTCTTTCTGTTTGTTTGTGCCGGCTAATCTTCAAAATGGCTTAACCGATTGTAAAGAAACTTGACGAACAGATAGAGAGCAAAGCCAGGAGTGATATACGCTGTATTTTAACCAAATGCTTGGATTTTTTTTGAGAAATTGAAAAATTCATAAAATAGTCGTGGATGTTAGACCTTAAATTTAAATAACGTCACATTTTTATATTCTACCCAGGCGATGCCGCGGCGGAACGCTAGTGTAATAATAATAATAATAATGGGCTATTTAAGGATATTTATTAGTATCATTAATTTTCTATTCTTTGTAAAAAAATATTCGTTTTTCGGATCACAGACTCAAAACTCAAAAACAGATTACAAAACTACATTAAATTGATGTTTTCAGTATTTTTCATTTAAATACAGTATGTGTTAGATAATACAAAGAAATTACAAATTCCTGAATAGTTTATTTTAAATTAAAATAGAGCCCGTAACAAAAAAGTCTACAACTGTCAACTAACAGGTACTAAGGTTTCAACACAATTGATAAAATTAAAAATTTTGTATGTACACCCGACTTCAATATAAATAAAATGACAACATCATCAGTGTAGTCGAAGTCAATTAAAAATGCATTATTAATAACTCAAAATATCATGGAAAAACAGTCAGAACTTGATCAAATTTATATGGCACCACACGAGAAGCACCAGCTTTCAAATAAAAAAAATATAATCAAAATCGGTTCACCTTGAAATAACTTCTGAGGTAACACCTAAAAAATACAGTTGAATTGCGAACCTCCCCCTATTTAAAAGTCGGTTGAACCTAGGAGCATAATAGCACCGCGAATACCAATGATGTCTAAATAGAAATGTTCGAATTTCTTGGACCATTTTATTTCTGTATTGATTTTTGACGTCAATGTAGAATACTTACAGTAGTACTAGTAATATTAGTTGGTGAGATAAGCTACTGTTCATCCCGTTTTTAAAAAGCTTCTTTTTCTTCATATCATTCTGTCTAGCAGTCTATTTGGTTTGGTAGCAATCCTTTTGCTTTTACTGCCGCTAAGTAATAGTTCACAAAATGCTGTGTTCCAGTTTCGAAGATAAAGAGATACAGTAAAATTATAGGCTACACGTATTTTCAGTTTATGTTAGTCCTCAAGGGTGACAATACATGTTTGGGCTTCTTTGTTTGAAGTTAGTCGAAAGTGTTCGTGGCTGTAGTAGCCACCTACCATCAGGTAGACTATCACTTTGTTTGTCGCTCTAATAAAATAAAAAGCTAAGCCGTCTCCCTGAAAGTGGCTTAATATAATCAGCCAGTGTTAAACTACAATCCAATCTGACGGTAAGTGGTGTCAAAGTCCTAGATGATGAATCGTATTGTCTTAGCATAACACAAGCCTATCTTCTATTATTTGTTATTTCCCTGTTACCAAAAGGCGTTTTACTTTTATTCTAACCCCCTAATCTGTAACAGCAACAGTATCTAACGGTCGTTAGGCTGCGTCGCTGCGGACTGTATGTGGGTTCAAATCCGTACGGAACAACTATTTGTAAGATCTACTAATATACATATTTTGTGTAAAGGATACATGTTCATGTGTAATTTACGTATCTAAAAAATATATCTAAGAGCAAGATTTTATATAGACGTTGATAGTGTTTCATCAAGTTTGATCATCAGATCAGCTCCATGGTACCATGCTATGGCATTGTCAATAGAAGTTACATAACTACGTCAAATTTTAGATTTTCAACCGGAACATTAACATTATCTCAACTAGGTCTACTAGTTTTGAGATAATGTTCATAAAAGAAATTATAGAAAAATAAATCACAGACAAAACAATAATTACAATAAGTACATTATTTCTTTAGATCAAGTTAATTTGATCTATGATGATTTAAATTTAATATTGTCGTAATCCATACACCATAAGTTAGATATAGTTTTAAACTAAGACTTTGTATTTCCTATTCAAACTTACTGAAATTTTGGACCGGTATGTTTTCGTAGTTCTATTGTGAATCACCAAGTTTTGCTACGTTATGTATGTGGGAAGGTTGCCGTGGTAACACGGCGGTTCGTGTCGTGTATAGTCGATATTTTATTATTTAATATCAAGATATTTATATTCGACAAAACAGAGGTGAGCTTTTGGTATTAGTAGTGATTATTTTATTGGGTCTGTAGTATATATACGTACATATACTTTTTGCCCCGAGGTTTTACTCGCGTCTAAGTCGTAACGTCCAGACAGTTAAAACCCACGCTTATTATGAGATTGCTTATTACGGAGATTTTAAATTAGCCTAAAGCCCTCCGAATAGGGAAAACCGCCGTACTGTACCTGTAGCAAATTTTGAGTCAACCGCTCCGTGAAAAAAGGTTTCATACAAACTGTAATACCCTAGTAAAAAGTTGACCTCTTAGGGGTGAATTTTCCAAAATCCTTTTTTAGTGGATACCTACGTCATAGGGGGCAACTTCTGTCCAATTTTCAGCTTCTATGTCCAGTGGTTTGGGCTGTGCGTTTTAATACAATATTATTCATACAAAAATGGTCAAACATTTATGCGTGCTTTTATAGAAAGCTTGTCATATGTCCTGTGTCACAGAATAAGGTCGCTGCATACAGGACGGAATCAGCACGTGCACGGGACGGAGACGGAACGTGGTTGTATGTCAACACGGACGGGAGTTTAATGCATACACACCGTGATAGTGACTCGAAAATAATGTGCTAGTGTTGTGAAAGATGTATTTTTCATCTGAAGAATTGGCATTAATTGCTATTGCTTCAAATGAAAAAGAAGCTACAACAGTCAAGAGTAAAAGGAGATTTTCTGTACATCATACGTGGCAGGAAATAGGACTAGAAGAATCACCTTCTAATCATACCACACTCCTGGTACTCATACCACACTCTCTACAAGGAAAACTTGGATGACAAGACTCAATTTCATATGTATTTTCGTATGACAACATAAACGGAAAATAAAATTTAAAAGTAAAGTAAAGTTAGGGCCTATATACGCCCCACTGCTGGGCACAGGCCTCCCCTCATTTCTGAGAGGGTTTTAAGGCAAGGAAGTGTCTGCCGTACTGCCCCAATGCGTGTTGGCAAACTTCACATGTCTTCGAATATTTTTTTCCTTATTCCTCATACATGCAGGTTTCCTCACGATGTTTTCCTTCACCGCAGAGCACGTGGTAAATCAGCACTTAAAATTGCATATTTCATTGGTGCCGGCGGGGATCGAACCCGGGTTACTCGCGTTCTGTTATATTTGCAGCGAGCGTTAACCATCTGAGCTACCACGGCTCTTTAAAATAAAATTTAATATAAAATTTAAACTAACCAATTTTTTTTATATTTTGTGTTCAATATGTTGTGCAAGATTATACAAACATGGACATGATCATACACATTAAATTAGTTTTTCGACTGTGCATAGCACGCACCGGGCGGGACGGGGTAAACATCGTCGCCGACGATATTTTTCCCGTCCCGTTCATGCCACGTCCCCGTCCCGTCCGTGCATCCGTTACGTATGCATTATCACGTTACATTTTTCTATGAAACGATATTTCCAAAATTTCACGTCCCGCCCCGTCCGGGATAAAATACGTTACGTATGCAGCGACCTTAAATAATAGTACTACGTACAGAAGTTTCACTTTTTTGATGTTGACTGCTTGCCGACTTTTAATAGCCTACATAATTATTATTAATTGGATAATCGCGCACGCAAGCTAAATAAAACTTTATCTCTGCGCGCGAGTGTCCATATTACTTTGCGTCTTTTCCACTTCCTAAGTCACGACGGACTTTCCGTGCTTGTTAAGGGATGTCAATGAAAAGTTAAAAAAATACATTGCGAAATGTTAATTAAGCTACTTAGGTGAAGTTTTTTCGCACCTATGTGAGTTCTGCGATGTCGTAATGTAATGTATTACGATATTATGATAACGTCGGGAATTAAAAATAATTTAAAGTAGTTTATTAAAGGCGATAAAATCCGTAAATATAGTTTTATTCAATAAATCTTTTTTCTATAAGTAAGTACCTAAAATGTAATAAATTCACCATTCACAACTTCTTACTAAAATCCTTCGGTAATTTAAAGAATGATATATATATATTTTAGACTGAAACATTTTGTTGGTCATTTAGTAGATTTTTCCATAAAAATTTATCAAATAGATAGAATTACACACACACACACACACACACACACACACACACACACACTATATATATATATATATATATATATATATATATATACAATTTCAACAGGTATTTACAAAAAATTATTTACTTATACAGCGTAAAAAACTAACATATCATAACATGTCGCCTAGAACGTCCTAGCCCCAACTGCGTGCGATTTTAGGTAATTATTTCACGCAGGTAGCAAGAGTGGCAGAACATGGTTACAGTCGATTTTTTTTTGCTCTAAAATAGAATAATTATGTTATGCTACATAATTATTGGCTACAAACCTCATGATGTATATCTTTATTTGTCGGAACTACGGCTACGTCTTCGCTTTAATTTAATTTATTTATTTCTTAATTCTGTTCTTAATTAAATTAATTTCCTATTCTTTAAATGTCTTGTATAGCAGAATCTTAGTACCAAATGTTATGTGAATGTTTTGCAACAGGGGCGAGGTGTAAATCCAAACGGGGTAATTGCCCTGATCCTGGCACAGGGTAACGCGGATCGATTCCCACTTGAGCTACTTTCGTGATTTACGTCAAAGAAGTTTGTGTTTTATTTTAATTTTCAACGCAAATTTTTCTTTTTTTTACTATAATTAGAATGCCGGCTTGGTCTGGTGGTAAGAGTAGCTGGTTGATTAGTGACGGGCTTTTGAACAGATAATTTTGGATTTTGAGTCCATTTTCTCACCTTTAAAATAAGATTGACATTCATGAAGGAAGAGATGATTCATCTTCGATTTTATCGCCTAAGCGTATCTTCGGGTTTGAGTAGGTTAGCAGGAGCAGGTGTGTGTCATTATATGATTTCTAAAATTTATGAATTTACTACTCTCAAATAACTCAAGTTTTCTTGCTCTTGAGCTGATCACGATTTATATCTTAGTTCCGATTGATCATCTACTTCATCATGATCATGTAATCTTATTTACTAGTTCCTAGATGCGGCATTGAGATGGTTTTCCTTCCATAAATACGGCTTAATCGATCATTTATAAAAGTTAATTATTGACTTCTTACTCTTTCTCGATACTCTCATACCTAATTCTCGTTTCATATGCCTTATTGTTTTTTCAACAACCACGGTATTTACCATTTATATTTGCTGTTCTTGGCTTTTGCCGATGAAAATTGAGATTGGAAGTGGGCAAAACTTCATAGCAGTTCCTTTTAATCATATCTAAGTATAGGAATGTACAATCTTCTTGGTATACTGCTGTAGTGCTTGGCATCCATTCAGTTCTGAACTCTTTTATCAGTGAAACCGACATTACCGGAATTCGACTGTACTTAACTTATCTCCATTAAAAATTTTTTACATTTTTGGAACAGTTTTTTACCTTTATTTATATTAATTTCTAAATAAATAAATGACCGTTAACGCTTTTTCTTGCGTTTACTTTTTCGTTATTCGTGCGGTTAATTGCAACTTGAAACGAATCGCATAAATACCTTTGTTGACAAATTTTCGTCATCGAATATCACTTTTTCATTTGCGTGATAGGCATGGAGGATCTTTCTTACTTACTACCTTCGCTTATTTTTAAGTTGGTAATTATTGTAGGTCTCATTCAAAGTTACAATTATAGCATCATTTTCATTTCACAGTTTCATTTGTCATACTCTTTGTTTATGCGGGCAACCCACAGGATAATTTAGGGCTGTGCTTTTGGTTTACGGGAAGGTTGGTTACGATCAAATATTATATCTTAGGGCTGCACCGCCGGGAGTATATAGATAGATAGTCAACTATGACCATCTTTGTCAAGACTTGGTATGTAAATTATTATGTAAATTGTATTATTTCCGTAATCGAAATTTTTTTTAATCTTTTTTGAATACCACTCCTTATAAGTCTGATTTGAAAATAAGGCCTTCAGTTACCATCTTCCTATTTGGGCTCATTTTCAGTCGTTATAAAAGACAAATCGCGAATTTACTTATTATGCTCATTATCAAGAAATCCCATGTATTGTGACGGGTATTTATAGTACTGAATTTCCAAAATAGTGTTCCTCACTTAAAAACTTTATGTGTGCAACAAAGTTTAAATAAACTAATAATGTTTCTTGGTTTTTTAGAAACTATATTTATATTTATTTACTCGTAAAACGAGAAAATGGCGTCAAAAAAGAGTAAACATATATTTGAATACAATAAAATCGATTTAAAAAGGAAAGTTAACTTAAGCCTTAAGTTAAGTTAAGTTAAGTTACAGCCTATGTACTCCTCGGCCTAGGCCTCTTATTTCTGAGAGTTTTAGGGGGAAAGGAAATATTCGCTGCGCTACCCTAATGTGTGTTGGTGAACCTCTGTTGTCTTAGATTTTTTCATTTCTCAGACTTACAGTTTCTTCACGATGTTTCCCTTCACCGCGAAACACATGGTAAATGGGCACTTATAAATTACAATAAAAATTTTCATTGTTACCGGCAGGTATCGAACTTGGGTTGCTCGCGTACTCTGTACAAATTTAAAGCGAACGGTTAGTCTCTGAGCTACCAGGACCAAAATTCGTTTAATTCAACCAATTTATTTCCGTTAATTTAGTTTTCACCTTTTCAGAAAAATAAACAAAATGGGTCGCAAAGTGGTGGTAGCCGTTTGCACTTTGAACCAGTGGGCACTAGACTTCGAAGGCAATTTGAGCAGAATATTACAGTCCGTGCAGGAGGCGAAAGAGATGGGAGCTTTGTATAGAACCGGTCCCGAATTAGAAATATGGTAATTTTGAAATGTTATAAAAGAACATATTTTCCAAAAATAATATTATCATCATCGGCATCATTACAGCCTGAAAGAGTCCACTTCTGAAAATAGGTGTTCCTATTGCTTCATAGCGGATATTTGTCATGATTTGACACTTGACAGACGAGTGGCAATTGAGAATTTCTTAATATTTTAAGTTGTAAAGAGAAAGATGCCCTTCTCTCAAGTTTCCCTTTTATCGACTCTTACGACAGCAATGAGATGATATGTGGTTGAGGATTTCCTTACATCTAAAAATATCCGATAATTTTGAAGCAGAGGTTAACCAGTAAGATCTGACTCGGCCATTGCCATAAAATATAGCCAGCCTATGACACACCACTTTGTGCTTCAAACTTCGTAAAACCCTTTTGGCTAAAAGATCAAGATCACTGGGTCACAAAAAATAGACAAATATATTTACATATTTCCATACACGATTAGCCCATCTTGCTAGTCCATGGCCGCATTACGTCTCATAGGTAAGGGGCGACTATGGGATATGCGAAGAAGATATTATGACTCCCAGAAGATGGCGGTATAATCATTTTGCTTACGTCAGGCGTAAAAACTCAGTCCCGTGCGGCGATGTAAAGCCTCGTGAAAGGTGCGAATCGTCTCGTACTGAGCTATTCTAGATGTCTGGTTGTATGTTATGGAGTTACGGAACGGATTCTCTTACGCCGCCACTACGAGGCTGAAAATAAATAAATCTAAATCCACTTTAATTATATATATTTTTATTTATATATTTAATATTAATTTTTATTTAATTAATTTTTAATTAACTTTTATTTAATATAACTATGTATGTACCTACCGTGCGGTGTAAGAATACCCACTACCCCATATCATCCCGTGGGTGTCGTAAAAGGCGACAGATATCCTAATAACGATATCCTAATAACGACTAAAACAAAAAACTGCGGTTGCAAACATACTTCCCAAGCGTGGCAATTATAGCAAATATCCCCCTTGTGATATATCTACAGGGGAGGCCTATGTTCAGTAGTCGACTTTAGTAGTCTGTAACGGTAACTGTAAATCCTCTTTACACTGAAGAGTGAATAATTCTAACCGTAACGTCATTGTCTAGTGGTTACAGTTGCGAAGATCATTTCCACGAGTCGGACACGTTTCTGCATAGCTGGCAGGTCCTGGCTGAGCTGCTAAGGTCTTCTACATGCAAAGACATTCTCATTGACGTCGGTATGCCCGTCCAACATAGAAATGTGTCCTACAACTGTCGTGTCGCATTTTTCAACAAGAAGATTCTTTTGATCAGGCCAAAGATGATGTTATGTGAAGATGGAAATTATAGGGAGACACGCTGGTTCTCTTGTTGGACTAAAGTGAGATTTTTACTTTTTCGAAAATCCACTACATTAGTAGCTTAAGGTCAAGGCTCAGTAGAGCTACAATGGCTTGTTTAGTTTTATACTTAGTTAAATTTAGTATGTAGTACTTAATTACTGATATTGATAAGTCGTAGAGAATAGATTTACGAACTTGTAGGGTCCTTCTTTGCCTTACGTTGATAAAAAAACACCATCGAATGTAACCCTTTCATTATTAGGCATATGTTTCATGTTTTTGCCTTTTTTCTATCTATTTTTATTTTTTTTCATTAGTGTAGTAAAAGGCGACTACGGGAGATACCGTTGGTTGAAATGATTGGTCTGATGGTTAAAATGGCAGTATATTGAATTAAAGCATGGCATGTATATAGGCTGTAACAACAAACATTTTAAAAATAAAATTTTTGTTTTGAATGTAACTGGGTGTGCTTTTATATTTAAACATGCACAATTGGTTGCATAGAATACCTATACTAAATTGCTTAATATATATAAGCAGCGTATCCTAGGTTCGATCTCCGCAAGCATCAATGAAATTTTTCGAGCCCATGTGAAGTCCACCAACACGCACCGGAGCAGCGCGGGAGTCTAACTGATCCATATAACGCGCTTATAAATGAGATTATAACTCGCGGCATGAAAGTCTAGCGGTGACCGTTATTGCGCATAATTGGCCCTATTGTGCATTATTGCGTGTGATGGGCTGTGCGTATCGTTCGCAGGCGCTGATTGGCTCTCCAGTCGCATTTCGTCCTCCACGTTTCGTTCAGCGCTAGAATTACGTTCCGTGACAAGTATGCATGTGTCCAGCTGAGGGCCGTTAAAACTGTAACTTTAATTAAATTTATGCTGATTAAAAAAATATTATATAAATGTTAGACGAAAATAAAACATCTATTATCACTTTGTTAGTGCCAGGAGTCCGTCTTGGTTGTAACACTTCCTTTACCTCGTTTTGTTACCAAGCAGAAGTACACCCACTGCTGTGTTCTAGTTGAAGTGTAATAGAGCTACTGTCGTCAGTCTGGTAGGCATTTTACCGTAGGCTTTAAGGATGACAACGCATGTTTGGCCTTTTTGTTCGTAAGTTTGTTGCATTGCATGTAGAGTTGGCCGTAAGGTCACTCCAATATTACAAAGAAAACTTTTTTACAGGAACGTCAAGTAGAAGACTATTACTTGCCCCGAATGATAACAGCCATCACTAACCAAACGACTGTGCCCATTGGGGACGCAGTAATAGCGACGAAGGACACGTGTATTGGGTTTGAAATTTGCGAAGAGTTGTGGAATCCTCAAAGGTTTTGTTTTTAATATTTATAAATTGGATTTAAAAATCATATTCATAACACTCACGCCTGTCATCCAGAGGGGTAGGCAGGGACTTCCTTTTGGCATGATCATGATATATCTCTCTCGCCTCCTCCACTTTCATATACCTACGCATACATGCTCGTCGGTTAAGGGTACTCTTAATTTGGCCCATTTTCAATATAGCGCCAATTTGGTCGATAAACTTTCGTTTAGAACGTTCCTTTCCGACTCTGCCGTTCACTTCTGCGATATAAATTTGCCTTGTCATTTTTTCCTCATTCATTCCTTCTACATGACCAAACCACCGAAGCATTCGTTTCTTAATCCTGGTCACAATATCATCTTGCAAAAGATACTCCTTAACAACCGCGTTTGTACTGCGATTTTTTTTTACAGAAGAGGGGGCAAACGAGAATGCGGCTCACCTGATGGTGAGTGACTACCGCCGCCCATAAACAACCGCAACATCAGGGTAATTGTAGATGCGTTGTCGGCCTTTTAGAAAGGAGTAAGCTTTTTTCTTGAAGGCTCCTAAGTCGTATCGGTCCGTAAAAATCGCCGGTGGTAGTAAACAATTCCACAGGTGGCACGTGGTGGACTGCCATGCATCCAGATGGTGAGGATGGTATCGTGAATTTTGACGCGATGTGCGTTCGTGAAGTTTGAGGACTGAAATTAATTCGAACAATTCCTCAGAGCACTCCCTGTGGTAGATGCAATAGAAAATACAAAGGAGCAACCCTTTGCATTTTCACATCCCTACGCAGCGCCAGTGGATCGAGCCGATCAGAAAGAACTCGGTCGTCGACGATTCGAGCAGCCCTGCGCTGGATGCGGTCAAGTGGAAAGAGCTGGTACAGTATTTCATGTGACGCCGAACTTACGCTTTGTAAAGTTGCAAGCGATGTGCCGGCATGAATACTGTTTGTGAGCACACTTAGCTTTATAGAGGCCACTTTGGTCTTCCCTTCCAAGTGTCCAAGAAACTGCACAGTATTCGATATGTCGAAGCCGAGGATTCCGATGCAAGCTGAGGCAGCAAGAGGAGTGCCTTGAAAATGAGGATATACGATAAAGAGGTTCTTTTTAGCGGTAAACGCGCAAGTTTGTGTTTTCTGGGGATTAAACTGAACTAGATTTAGTCGCCCCCAAACCGAGACTTTGTTCAGCAAAGACTTGACTTCAGACCCAAGTTTGTCTCATTACTCGACGACGTTTACCCGAGAAATATTGGCACGGCCGGTGTATAGAGCATCAACGGTACTGTCGTCTGCATTGCAGTGAATGTTACCAGTTTGCAACGTATCTTTGATATGCAGAAGAAACAGCGTTAGTGATACCACGCAGCCTTAGGGAACACCAACGTTAATAGGCTTGTAATCAGAGCATGCACCGTCTACTACCATATTGATGCTCTGACCAGCAAGGAAACTGGGGATCTAGTTGCACAACTTCTCGGGAAGCCCATAGGAAGGGAGCTTCGAAAGAAGCACTTTGTGTCAGACCCGATCGTAGGCCTTCGCTATGTCGAAACTAACGGCCAATGCCTTGGATTCTACCCATCTATTAGTCAGGTAGACCGGAAGATCACCAGCTGATCGACTACGATGAAAACCATATTGGCGGTCACTAATCACCTGGTGATCCTCAAGGAACCTCATGAGTTGGCAGTTGATAATGGATTCAATTATTTTGGAGAACAAGGAGGTGATGGCGATAGGCCTGTAGTTGGACGAGTCTGAGCGGTCGTCTTTTTTAGGGATCAGGTGGACTAAAACTGACTTCCAAGAATTCTGGACTACGCCTTGGGAGTAGGAGTACCGGAAAAGGCGTGTTAAAACCGGTGCCAATTTCGGAGCACACGTCTTCAGCACAATGGGAGGGACTCCATCAGGCCCACTCGACTTGCTGACATCCAGGGAGAGGAGTGCTTTGCGAAGCTTACAGGAGCGACCAAACCATGGCTGGGTTCTGCCTCTGATGGGTACCACAGAGAATGAAATAAAAAGTTCCATACCCTGAAGTACCACATCAGCGACAGAATCAGCAGCAACGCTGGGATCGTCCGGCGACTTGGTCTTATTGCTCCGCTTGCCACGATCAGTTTTAGTCGCGAGCGGAATTTCGCCCCTCTCAAAATACGCGGGGCAGCTTGAGAACCCACGCTCAGAAAGAGTAGGATAGCTTGGTCGCGGATGCTCCGCGAGGGATTCTTCTTCACCAGGGCTGCTGGTACCCTATTGGGGTAGTTTTTTATTTGATTCCGCTACTATTTTGAGGGACGGAGGTAGAGGGGAGAATTGGGCCTCCAGCTACCTGAACTTACCAAGAAAAAACCCAGAGGTAAACCTCTACTTAACTCGACACCACTTATTCTACTCTCGTGCTTCTGCTACACTGTGAAAGTCGTTCACTACTATTCGTTCAAGTAGGGGCTAACACAGCATTGTGAATTGCCATACGTACCTTTTTTGATACATTCTGACTTTCCACAATAGAGTGTAGAGCCCTATTTACTCTATTTCCTGCGTCACTTTTCGTTCTGTATCCTTATCATATCTCCCATTCCTGCTAAATACTCACCCAAAATATACAAACTCATCTTCTTGCTCGACTAATTCCCCTTCTATTCTTATTTCACATATTGTTTTACTTTCTTCTGTTTCAAAACCCATAACTTTCGTCTTACTTGCATTCAATTCGGCCGCCGACAACTCAAATATGACGTGATCATCGGAGTATTAAAGGCTTTTGACGAGTAACCCACAACATGAAGATGGCTCGGTAGAACCATATGCTTGGAATCCCATAATTAATAAAGTGAAAACGAAATCCCAGCATACTACAGCAAGGCTACAAGATAGTCTAAGCTCGTTCTGCGTAGATCGGACCAAAAATTAATAATTTAAAGTTGAAGGTAGCCTTCGTTAACTAGGTTATATATATTAATAACAATATCAGGACGTCAAACACTTCAGTCCCCCTGTGAATCTGGGTGCTGTGAATTACCCGAAACGTTAACTATAATAGTTCAAATAAACGGGATAAAATCCGAAAAATTAATTTAATTCTATAATTTCTTATTTTTAGTCTGTTTATCATAGTTTATTTTTTATTATGGAAATTGATTTAGAATAATAGTAACTTACACATAAATTTCTTTAGATTCCAAGTAACTTACAGTTTTTATGTTTGTACTCTAAACTACGAATCGTTTAAAATATTTGAAAATTTACAGTCGCCATATACCCTTAAGCCTCGACGGTGTAGAAATAATATCAAATGGTTCGGGCAGTTATATGGAACTGAGGAAGGCGTACGTCACTGTGGACTTGGTGAAGAGCGCTACGTTCAAAAGCGGTGGCGCTTACATGTTCAGTAATTTAAGGGGATGCGACGGGCAGCGTATTTACTTCAACGGTTGTTCGTGTGTAGCCGTTAATGGTGAAATTGTCAGTCGTGGCCTTCAGTTTGCTTTGCACGATGTGGTAAGGGCTCTTAACTATTTTATATACGAATATACGATGTATTTTTAGGTTTTGGCGTAGGCCTTTTTCAGAATTAAATAAACTGTGTGTCCGTTTAGTGCGGTGTAAGAATATCCACTACCGCATATCATCCCGTGGGTGTCGTAAGAGGCCACAGAGGGAAACAAATCAGGAGATCGACAGCAGCATTTTCCTGATAACAACTCAATATAAAAAAGCGGTCTAGGTGCGACCTGAAAGGTCCACACGACTAACTTCCCAGTGGAAAGAATAAAAAAAATTATCATATGTTTTAATGTTTTATACAATTTTTTATTCGGCACAAAAAACGACTTGACCGATTTTGCTCAAAATTGAATGAGGCCTAAGTTACATAATTATGCAATAAATGAAACTGGTCCCATATCAATATCACTCTTTGTTCTCGAGATACAGGAGGCAAAATTGAATCCGAAAGTACATACATACATATATACATACGGACATACATACGTACACACAGACATCCTCCGAAAAACTATACTATTTGACTCTAAAGACCTTGAAACATGGAGACATGTTAAAATTTCTAATTTGTAAAATCGGACCCATTACAATTACAATAACTTCCCACTGGGAAGTCAAAAAGGAAAAGTTTAAGGTAACTAATTTTACGGATTTTATTGCGTTTTTAACTTTTTAATTCCTGACGTTTTGGATGTTTTACAGCACCCATAGATAGTCACGGGAGTACTTAGATGTTGACTTCCGATGTCATAGTTAGCTCGGCTACCTAAATTTTTAGTATATTAATTTTGGTCCGATTACGCAGACCGAACTTACAGTATCTTGAAGTTTTGCAGTGGTATATATTAATGATATATTCCCAAGCAAATGGTAGCATCCATCCATCTTCTCTATTGAAATTAAGATGTCTTTTAATTTAAATAGTCTCGCGTTATTTTGCAAGGATTTGTGGTCCATTAAATCTGATGTAATGGCTGGAACAGTCTTGAACACGTCCGTTCTTCACGTCTGCTATATGTGATTTTACGCGGGTTATTATAGATCTTTTTATCAGCCGAAAAGTTGGGAATTAATAAGTTAAAATTAAACGTCATAAATTCCGTAATATTATTTTCATTTAATGAATAAGTAGTTTTTGCGTAAATATAAGAAATCATTATAAAAACTTCGCGGTTGCCAACCCACCTGCCAAGCGTGGCAATTTTGGCATAATCCCCCCAAAGGTAAGGCAAGGCATCCCCCCAATATAAGACAATCTATTTAGGACTTTCCGGATGGACTTTTATAGCCTGTAACGGATGGATGGATTTATTTATAATAATTTATTTATAGAACACCAAAAACATATAAGGTTATACTATAATTACTTTTCAATTTCATTAATAAATTTCAATTTTAACTTTTTTTAAAATGCACGTCCGTTATATAAATTCCTGACTTACTTGATAACAACATAAATGCAAACAATAACTACTTTATTTAAATATAAATTAGAGTGTATGTTTAGTGTTATGTGTATGTTTAGAGGTAAAATACCCCCTGTGAGGTAATGTAATGGGCGGAGCCTACGTTCAGCAGTGGACTTTTATAGGCTGTAATAGATGTAATGGATTTAGAATAAGCTATAGTAGTAGTATCAAAAACCGAAGATCTGTAAATTCCTAAGATCTGTAACTTCTAAGATTGTACTTCTAAGATCTGTATGAGTTGAGGTGAATTGAGGATTCCTAAGATTGTAATTGAGATCTTAGAGTTCGAGTCTTGATTTAAGAAATTCCAAGATTGTAATTTGTTGTCTTCCTAAGATCTGTAACTTCCTAAGATCTGTAACTTCCTAAAATTTGTAAATATACAAACTTTAAAAATGTACAACAGACATTAGCCCAACATTAGACAAATGTGCTTGTTAGAAAGACATTTGTCCAATGTTGGGCTATCACTTTCTGTTACAGTAGAAACTATTCGTCATATTTCCCGTGTGGCAGCAATGATGGTGGGCTCATAAAATTTGACAAGCAAACTAACACTCCACCTGATAGTTAATGGTTGCTGCCGCAATAGAATGGCTGTCAACTTTATTTTATACGAAGATTGGCGTCGCCAAACCCGATTCGCTGTGTTGACAGACTGAGTTAATTTACACATTTTAGACTTTTATTTATGTTCAAGATCATCGTTAAATTTTAATACATATTTATTTGTAAATAGGGTGCAATTTGGCATTTTCTAAATAATTTGCATGCGAAATTTGGAAACGATTGTGACGTCAAAACACTTTTTTTTTTGATTGTACGTGACGTGTTTTTTTTTTTACTGTACACACCATTTTTATTATATTATTTTATGTCAGAAATATATAAGATGATCATTTAAAGTCCAATGCTTGTTGCTTTTACACACACTTTACTGTAACTGTAATCATCCCAATATAATCGAGTTTTATGTCCATCGTATGAATGTTTACCGGCTACGGGCAAAAAAGACAATATAAAAGTAATGCACTAAAAAGACCGAAACAAGATTGAGAATAGAAAATAAAATTAAAATAAACTATAAACAAAGTAAACTCTATTTCGGTTTAATAGACTATATTATGAGTTGAAAGACTAAGTAAAATAGACAAGTTATATGTTAAGTTTAGTAGCAAACGGAACCCATAAATTTTCTTTCGGTTATAATTTGCAATTGGGTCCTGTACAGTCATTTAAATGTATATATATATATATATATATATATATATATATATATATATATATACAACGTGTCCCAAAATTCAACGATAAGCCGACACCGGAGGATAGACCTGCCCCGGACTAATCGGGGAAAAAAAGAAAAAAAAATATATCCCAATTATATTTTAAGTTATATAAAAAAAATGAAATTCTTCAGAAATTGAGACCGTTTATGATATTTTTCACTACCATGACCACAATTTTTTTTTAATATTTGTTTCTTTTTTTTTATAGGCAACCTGAATAGCACTGCTATCTACCACAATTCTTAAAAAATCCAGAATAACTCTTGTTTTATCACGAAAATTAATGAAACTTATTTTATTCCCTAAATTTCTGAAGACTTTTACTTTTAACCAAATTTAACTTATCGTGGTGTAAAAAAAAAGTATGAACACTAGTATGGCAAGTTTTTTTAAAAATTGACGCAACTAACTAACATTCCAAAATGGTATAATACTCTAGGCAAACAAGTTATAAAAAAATATGGGTCTATGATTTCTTAACAGGGGCCAAATTCTTATTCTTAAATTCTATCCTTAAATTGTAATTGTCAATAATCACTTTTACTACATGCCCAAAATGGATTCTTGTTACAATTGCTAGGAATTTTAATGGGGCATACATACCTTAGATTTTAGAGAGAGATAGATAGATAGAGATATTTACGTTAAAAAGAGACAACCACAGGGCGGGTAGAGAAGCTGTTATTATTCTCAGCAACTCAGTTCAGTATGCTCTGCTCCTTTGTTTACTGCGCACCGTTCCCAATTCATCTTACGTGGCTCTCGTACATACTATCGACTTTTGGCTTGGCTTTTTGGACTGGAATCGACCTGCAAACTTAACTGGCCTGACATTATTTGGACTGGAAGTGATCTGCAAACTGAACTGACCTGGCATTATCTTGGATTACGATTGTGTGTTTTGTGATTTAGAGTTCTGGCGCATTTTGGACTGTTTGGCGTTTAACATGCCGCAACCGTACACACCACAAAAATACGCTAATATGCATTTAATCTGGAGAATGCCGATGTAATGCTAACGCTGCTAGCAGACTGTATCAAAAAGATACCCAAATGCTCAAAGATATCCTGATTATCGAGTGTTTATTAATATGCATCAAGCGTTTTCGGAGGTTCGTATGCCATCCAATAGGAGAAGCGCTGGAAGACCTAGATTGGATCGTGATGAAGAAGTTCTCAATGAGATAGAAAATGATTCGACTACTTCGGTACGTGCCATAGAAGAAGCTACAGGAATCCCGAAAGTCCAAATAATGCCAGGCCAGTTAAGTTTGTAGGTAGATTCCAGTACAAAAAGCCATGTCAAAAGTCTATAGTATAGTCAAATAGTATGTACGAGAGCCACGTAAGTTGAATTGGGAACGGTGCGCAGTAAACAAAGGAGCAGATCGTACTGAACTGACTTGCTGAGAATAATAACAGCTTCTCTACCTGCCCTGTTGTTGTCTCTTTTTAACGTAAATATCTCTATCTATCTATCTCTCTCTAACATATAAGGTATGCATGCCCCATTAAAATGCCTAGAAATTGTAACAAGAACCCATTTTGGGCATGTAGTAAAAGTGATTACTGACAATTACAATTTAAGGAATTCGGCCCCTGTTAAGAAATAATAGACCCATATTTTTTTATAACTTGTTTTCCTAGAGTATTATACCATTTTGGAATGTTGGTTAGTTGCGTCAATTTTTAAAAAAACTTGCCATACTAGTGTTCATACTTTTTTTTACACCACGGTAAGTTAAATTTGGTTAAAAGTAAAAGTCTTCAAAAAATTTAGGGAATAAAAAAAAGTTTCATTAATTTTCGTGATAAAACAAGAGTTATTCTGGATTTTTTTAAGAATTGTGGTAGATAGCAGTGCTATTCAGGTTGCCTATAAAAAAAAAGAAACAAATATTAAAAAAAATTGTGGTCATGGTAGTGAAAAATATCATAAACGGTCTCAATTTCTGAAGAATTTCATTTTTTTTTATATAACTTAAAATATAATTGGGATATATTTTTTTTTCTTTTTTTCCCCGATTAGTCCGGGGCAGGTCTATCCTCCGGTGTCGGCTTATCGTTGAATTTTGGGACACGTTGTATATATATATATATATATATATATATATATATATATATACATATATATATATGGGCGCGTGTGCGCGTGTGCGCGTGTGCGTGTGTGTATGTGTGTGTGTGTGTGTGCGTGTGTGTGTGCGTGCGCGTGTGCGTGTGCGTGTGCGTGTGCGTGTGCGTGTGCGTACGCGTGTGCGCGTGTGCGCGTGTGCGCGTGTACGCGTGTACGCTTGTGCGCGCGCGCGTGTGTGTGTGTGTGCGTGTGTGTGCGTGTGCGTGTGTGTAATCCCCCTTTTAATTTCCTTTATATTGATATCCTATTCGATAGGTTTGGTTATTTTTTTTTAAATTAACATATGATTTTGCGCCAAAAATCCTCCATTTTATATATTTAAAGAAAAAAACCTATCATATATATAGAATAAAACGATACATTAATTGTAGAAATCCATCCAGCTGTTTGGAAGATACGAGGTAATAAAGAAATTTACAAACATACAAGATACGCGCGAAAAGCATAACCCTTCCTTGGCAGTCGGGTAAAAAACCGCTATTGTTGGCACTGAAATAGATTTTGATACTGATTTCGATCCTACGTTCAATTTTTATACGTGGCCACGCTGCAGTCATATTATAGTCGTAGCATAAATGGGTCGGCTTGGGAAGAACCACGCTCTCACATTATTATTATGTACTGTTAATGTTAATACCTGCCTAAAATAGTATCTTAATGTTGTTGTGTTTCGTATGTTGAGTGTAGAGAACCGTAGATTCTTTTCTGGAAATGAGGCATTTCATCTTAGTCGTCAGGGGTGAGAACGCATCTGCATTATGATTCTTAATTGGGGATAAATGTAGATATCTATAAGCCACAGCATCTACTTACCATCAGGTGGATTGTGTGCTGGTGTACCCTTTGTGTACCCTTTTTATATAAAAAATATCATAGTTATATTGGTACAGGTATGTTAGGACCAATGACTTTATATGTACGTATACTTGTGGCATTATAATTTCTCCTGCTTTGATGAGATCGCCTGGGAGTATATTATCATTACGTTTTTCAGGAGGTTATAACAGCGACAATCGACCTAGAGGATATCCGTTCGTACCGCACGCAGTTACGTTCGCGCTCACACATAGCGGCCTCCAATACACCGTTTCCGCGTGTCAACGTCGACTTCTCCTTGTCTGATGATGAAGATGTTCATTTAACAATCAGCCCGCCTATAGAATGGAAATATTTAACGCCTGAAGAAGAGATTGAATTAGGTAAAAAAAGCTTTATTTCTTAAAGAAAAAAAAAAACGATCTACATAGCACAAACAGCACTTATGCTTGCTGAATTAACAAATAAACACGCATCTTTATCATCTTCATCTTTTTTTTTTAAAACGTTACCTCTACACTAGGATTTTCTCCTGTATCGTGGCGGCAGTTTACAAACATAAATTGCACAAGGACAAACATTCAGAGCCGGAACAATTATTTGTAGGCCATACAACTTTCGTTCCGTGCGGCATTCGAACCCGCGACCGCAGCACAGTCACTCATTGCTAAGCCACTGCGCCACGGAGTCGTCAATATATACGCTTAAAATAATTACACAGTATTTACCATAGATGGCGGTGATGCGAGTGAAAATTATCATTTCACTTCATCTAAAAAAATTAAAAATGGATCATAGTCTTCGTTTAGTAACATCTACAACATTACACATCACAATATTTAGAAATGTCCACGTTTCGGACGGACATTTCATACGCATTTGAACTTTGAAGTGTCGCGATCTTAGCGTGTGAGCGCAAAATGAATAAACACATAATCACAAGGATTAGGTATACTTAAATCTTTAAGACTCCAAATACACGCAGTGACTTGCATGGTCAAATAATTTGTACATAGAATTAGCACAAACAACATGGTGCACTGCACAAAGTCCACACGAGCGTCTTGCATGCGCAAACAGTTTGTACAAAGATTTCACAAAGAACATGTGTGGCGTTCACACACCGTCGTAATGTATTTAAAATTAAATTAAGCATTTGTGCAAGCCATTTGCACTCTATTCCAATTACGAAGTCCCTTTTGACACTTCTTAGAACGTAACTCTTCACGTTTCGCATAATTTGAAATAATTCATTTTTTACGTTATATATATCGTATTGCCGGTTTAACTTACACGTTTGCTTTTGTAAATTAAAATTTGTGCAAGTAAGATTGAGCGTGTAGGCGGGCCTTAAGAGCGGTGATAGATGCGGCGTATTTATTAATGAATGCTTCCAATTGAGTTGAAGTCACGGGATTAGGTAATGCTTTTGTGTCTATTATCGAGTCAAGAAAAGTACTCGAGAGGTAACGCTTGTCCTGATATTTTTTGATAAAAGCATCCCATATAGAATCGTAATTAGTTAGCGATGGGGTTAATACTCGAAAAAACATGTTGCGCCTTGCCTTTAAGTTGTAATTACTAATAATATAATAATACATTTTTTCCAGAGTTCATTAACTCATATTAGAATTAAATGTTTCATAAAAGAGGCTTCATTTCGAAGGGACTTCGTATAACTTCGGGATTTCTATAGGACGCAACATAGGAAACGTTTAATTGGCTTTGGAGCATTCATCGTTATTCATCTTTGTTTAGTCTCTGGCTGGTGTAGCTTTGAAGACCTGTACATGTCTTTAAAGCTATACCAGGCTTTGAGTTTGAGTGAATTTGGGATCTAGTTCTATATTAATAGAATTAATGCCATGGATGCACTTTTAATATTCACTACTCATATTGTCGATGGCTTCACACTGTAATTTAAACATATCCTCAGTAGCGGCATCGTTTATTGATTTTAAAAGATCGAAAATACGTTGTTGCACGTGAGCAAAATAACCATTAGGTACGACATGTTTGTAAGTAATTTCTTAGAGTTTTGCGAGTTATGTAAAATCCATAAAAAATACCTCCCCTCCCTCAGAAATGAGAGGAAGACCTGTGCTCAGCACTGAGACTTATAAAAGATGTTACTTTACTTTGTAAAATATAAAAAGTGTGTCAGCAAAAATGACGGTTCAAATAATAATAAATGCGATATTTTAACAAGTCAGACGCTAAAATGATCAACGACATCCAATATACATAAAATAATTGCGAAAAAATAAAAAAGAATGGCGGGTGGTAAGCGAAGAAAATAACCGACTCTTTTTGATAAGAAATCGAAGTCTCACAGGAGTAATCAGAAAATTAATCAAGCCGGGTACGAGATATCATCTGGAGGCCGTTAAATACTAGATTGCGCGGGAAAATATATGTACCTATCTTAAATTAGAGGAATAAAATTTACTTACCGAGAGATTCGTACTCACATTCACTAGTCGGAGTTAGTTTCTACTTATTGTGGTGTAATATTTTAGGGGTTACTGTCTGTGATAGTGTATAGCCAAAAAACAAGTGAGTAGTTATTATTACTAAATTCATAACTTATTTTTCTATAAAATTTTAGTTAAAAATTGTATACAAGCCTCTTCTCTCCTTCCTCTTTAAAAAGTTCAGAAATATTTAAAATATTTTAGAGATAAAGCTGTTTTTCATAACCAATTCATTTTCTTTAAATACAAATTCTTTAAATACAACCACTTGTCGCCAGAACTTTGTTTGTTATCTAATTAGCAGCGCGGTTTTTGTCATTTATTGAAGTTAGTTGAGCTTGTATACTTTTGGTTACATTTATAGGTCCAGCATGTTGGCTATGGGACTACCTTCGAAGGTCAGGTCAAGGCGGGTTCTTTTTACCGCTGAGCGGCGGCGTCGATTCTACAAGCACTGCTTGTATCGTTTTCTCCATGTGCACGCAAATTTGTGATGCAGTGCAAAAAGGCGGTAAGTTTGTAAGTTACATCTTTAGTCAATTTATTATCGTCTATTAGACTGTAATCTACTATATCAAGTAAACTGTATTTCAACTTTCAACTGTACATTAAAACACAAATGTAACGTGCAGTTGAATGTGAAGAATAAACAAAGAGTAAAATAATATTTTTTTTACGTGGTAGAGCCATGCTGCAGTTATATTAGTAGTACAGTTGTAACACGAATGGGTCGGCTCGACTGGGGAGGGATCACGCTCTCACAGAATACCAGCTTCAAATAGTAGCTCAATGCTGCTGTGTTTCGTATGGTGAGTGTAGAGAATCGGAGACCCTTTTTACTGGAAACGAGGCATTCCATCTTAGTCCTCACGGGTGACAACGCGTATTCATTTTGATTTGTAATCGAGGATAAATGTAGATGTCTATGGGCCACAGCATCCACTTACCATCACGTGGACTGCGTGCTCGCTTGTCACCCTATTCTATATAAAATAACGCCGTTGTGCCTTAATGTACACTCCAGAGACTATTGTAAAATGAACATTTGAAATCACACAGTATTGAGTAATTATATGTTGGCAGTTTTAGTTCTTTAGCGACTATCTCTACTCTGTGCGATTGTTTGACCACATACTACTATGTGTTTGATGAACAATAAAATATATAAATTTTAGCTTTCTGCGTTCCTTCTCCATATAAACTTTAACGAGACCAAATCTCACTCTCCTTTGTGAGCGCAATTAGCTGAAAATGTATAAAGTTTTCCCGTCACGTAATAATGTATAGATTGCGACATGCCATTGGGTGCGTTTGGCAGAAAAAAGCGCTAGCAAGCGCTTGTAAGCAAAATGGCTATCGTAAGCGGTAAGCGCTGTCAAATCGTAAGTAGCTATTTTCCTCTAGGACACGATGTTAGTTTTAACCGGGGAACCTAACCTAATTTAAATATATGTTTGTGAAGTATTCATATTAAAAACTTACCAATCATGATTTTTTAATAACATGTATATGTCTATTCATGTAATTATATTACTTAAAACTAATATTGCAAAAAACAGCTTATAAACTCTACTTCAAAACAAACAAATTAAATAAGCAAAATGGCGGATTGTGTCAGCGCTACTGAAGTAGCAATCGTGTCCTGGCCGAAAACTATTTTAGCGCTAGTAAGCGCTTGCTAGCGCTTTTTTCTGCCAAACGCACCCATTGAGTTAGCGTTGTAAAACTGTTTTCGTGGCGATACTGTCTTATAAAAATGAAATTCAGTTCAATCAGCCTACATCACGCTAGCGAAGTGGTCTTCGTTAGCCAAAAGAATTGGTTGGATGTAAATATTATATCTATGAGTTGCAATTTTTTAGTGTGCGTATATTTTTATTTATAGTTTAAAAACACGGCCGCTGTCGGGTACTTTATTCGTTAATAATAATTTACCACAGTAAATTCGCCACATGTTTGTCAGTGAACGAAAACATCATAAGGAAACCTGCATGTTTGAAAAATAAAAAATAATAAATTATGTAGAAAAAACTACGTTTTCAAATAATATCAGCGTAAAATAGCAACTTAATGCTGCTGTGATTCGTATGGTGAGTGCTCAGGCATACAAACACGTACATTTAAAATGATGTAAAAACTAAGCCAAACCCATCCTCAACCTATTGTCAGAATGCGGTTGCTCACACATATGCATCTTAAATCATTTGCAATTAACAACATGGTTATAGGTGCGTAAGTGTGAGTAAAGCAGTGAACTTTTACTGGCTGATAAAGAAAGAAATAATTGTGCGTGAGAGTGTGTGGAAAAGTTGAACATGGTTTTTACGACGCTCGAAATGTAAGCAGATCTCCGTCTATGTGTGATTATTGGTCTGACGGTGAGTGACAGGGACCTTATACTTTGTTACTAGTAACGTGGAGTTTGATCTTAGTTTACAGGGTTGAAAACACATCTAAATTTTGATTTTTAATCGAAGCTAGAGGTTATACAATCATTAACTCGTCTGCAAAGAGTGGTGATTGATGAAAATATTTCCTTTTTTTATATGGGATAGGATGACAAACGAGCACACAGTCCACCTGATGGTAAGTAGTTGCTGTGGCCCATAGACATCGATTGCTAATCAAAATGCAGATGCGTTGTCATCCGTGAGGACTTAGGTAGAATGCCTCGTTTCCAGTAAAAAGGGTCTCCGGATCTCTACACTCACCATACGAAACACAGCAGCATTAAGCTACTATTTGACGCAGCTATTCTGTGAGACCGTGGCCCTTCCCCGGTCGAGCCGAACCATTCGTGCTACAACTATAGTACTAATATAACTGCAGCACGCCTCTACCACGTGTTAACAGCAACGTGAATGCCGTGTAATGGCGGTGTGGCGGCGCTGTCGTCGCGCCGCAAGCGAAACATACCGAAGTCTAAATCACGCTATCAACATTCCGAATCATAAACAGCATATATAGAACATCTCCGAACTATCACACGGAGCGTTGGCCGCTCCCCGGGCATAACACCTTGCCCGGCGGGTGATCTCCTCTTTTCCTTCAACGGCCACAGCGGTGTAAGAATATCCACTACCCCGTATCATCCCGTTGGTGTAGTAAGAGGCGACAAAGGGCATAAAATCAGGAGTTGGGCAGAGCAGCGTTTTCTTAATAACGACTAAAAATAAAAATAACTACGGTTACTGCCTTTAAGGCAATCTGTGGGGGAGGCCTATTTTCAGCGGTGGCCTCTAATAGGGTGTAACGATAACGGTTCCAATAAAGTGAGAGCCCTATATCCAGCGGTGGACTGTTGACGGGTTGATAAAGAAAAAGAAAAAATGGAATTTAATGACGCTGATTGCTGATTTCTGTTTCCAGATAGTCAGGTGTTGTATGATGTTCGAAAAATACTATGTCAGTCTGATTATATGCCATCGGACCCAATGGAGCTGTGCAACAGACTACTGGTCACGTGCTACATGGCCTCGGAGAATTCTAGTCAAGAAACTAGGCAGCGCGCTCTACAGGTATTAACTTATAATTATATTTACACTCACTAAAGCGATCATCGACATCAAATTGGAGGAGGATCTTTGTTAAACTGTACTTTTTTCATGATATCTTTGTCAACCATAAACCGATTTTAAGGATTTTTTTAAATTGAATAGCCGTATAGCCAAAATATATACGATTCAAGATTATACTATACAAGAGCGGTTCGTTTTAAATTTGAAGAAAAACTTCCGCTCCTAAAAGTAAAAAAATAGGGAATGAAATTTTAATGTAACTATTTGGACTGTATTAGAGTTGTCAAAAGATCTAATAATATTACTTAAAAAAAATTAAACCGAATAATAAATGAAAACAGAATTCAAAAATTATAAATAATTTCTATATATTTTTAAATATTCTAAATTCGGTAAGCTGCGGCCTCAGAAGCTATTAAAAGGATACCTTGAAAATGAATCGTAGTTTTGGGGGCGTGGCTTAGCTCGTCGTCGATGAAGCTCACGGACGACTGAAGGAGTGTCAAAATGAAAGTGATGCAATACGCAAATATCTCGAATTTATTTTATTATGCTAAGTTTTTTGAATTAGTTTACAATTTTTATCATTTTGTTCTATATATAATTTTAAACAAAAAGTTTCTATATTCGACGCGTATGTTTTGATCATGTGCTATATATGTATATGTTGAACCGATTTAGATTTTTTTTTATTAAATACTTCCGTGGTTCCATACAATATTAAAGAAAAAATCTATTCATAACAACAGAGGGAAACTGAAACGGGAAGTGGGTAGCAGCATCGCCTGCCAAGCGTGGCAACTATGGCAAAATCTCTCCTATATGACAATCTATTTGGGAGAAGCCAGGGGCGAACCATGAATTTGTGAGGCCCTGGGCTAACACTACTTGGGCCCTACCAAATTAATCAAACTAATCAAGTCAAATCGCCTAACATGCAGTATGTCAGCGCTTAAAACTGCGACAACTCATTTCAGAGGTGACGCGGTAAAACAAACTTGGGTAAAAGTTAAAGTTACAGCCTATATACGTCCCTCTGCTGTGCATAGGCCTCCCCTCAAATCCGAGAGGGTTTTTAGGGCAATGAAGTGTCAGTCGTGCTGCCCTAATGCGTGTTGGCAAACTTCACATGTCTTTGAAATATTTTTTTCTTATTTCTCAGACATGCGGGTTTCCTCACGATGTTTTTCTTCGCCGCCGAATAACAACGTTCAAGGTGGTAAATCAGCACTTAAAATTGCAATTAATAATTTCATTTGTGCCATTTGAACTACCACGGCTCTTGGGTAACTTGTGCAATTTTAAATTTAGCCTCTGAGCTACAACGGCTCTATTAATAATTAAATACTATGTTGCATAAATTAAATAAAATTTCGCTTTTCAGCTTGCCAGTGAAATAGGTAGCTATCATTTCCCAATAGTAATCGACGCGGCGGTGAGTGCCGTAATCGGTATTTTCACCTCTGCGACTGGTCTTGTACCAAAGTTTAGGGCCAAAGGTGGTTGTCCTCGACAAAATCTTGCCTTGCAGAATATCCAGGTAAATTGCGCATTTGATTACTTTTTAACGACTTCAAAATAGTTTTAATTTTAATGTATGTTTCTTTATTGTATCTTAGGCGATATATAGTACGTTATAGTCCAATAAGACTAGTTATATAAATTCGAAAAGGCTAACCGTGGCTTTTTAGGGGCTTATGATGAAGAAGACGAATCCGTTATTTAATTTAAAGGGCATCTTACTGTAGTTGCAATCGAAGAGTATATATAATCACTACGTTTTTGTTGCAATGTATATGTCGGAAAATCTGTGGCGCCATCTACGATCACATGACGGCACAACTGGTTCTCGCCCGATAAACGACAACCAAACACAAGCGTGACGTCATACCGCGTCATGCTTGGATGTGGATGTGGGAGCGAGTAGGCGTTCTATCTCCAGTGCTCGCACCGAACATACTTTTTTGATGAAGAATACTTACTTTGATTGCTAAAATAAATCTAGACTAAATTACCGTTGTGATTGTTTTGCTCGAGGTTACCCACCATGTCAGATCAGATGAAGATAGAAGTCCATTAGGCCCAGAAAGACCTCCCTGTTCCGACATATATAATTTGTTGCTTTCTATTATACGTTACCTTTATTGAACTACAAAATTTAATAGAAGATACAGTAAAGGATCAATATTAATTATAATATCATCTCTTATTTTCCCAGGCTCGTTTACGTATGGTGCTTTCATATTTGTTCGCACAACTGATGCTGTGGGTGCGGGGAAGGCCTGGTGGCCTACTCGTGTTGGGTTCTTCTAATGTGGACGAAGCTCTGAGAGGTTATATGACCAAATACGATTGCTCTAGTGCCGATGTTAATCCGATTGGTGGCATATCGAAGACTGATTTAAAATCTTTTCTACAATATGCTAAGAATAGGTGAGTATATTCAATGTGTAGTATTCGAGTAAATATAATAAAAAATAAATATATTTGGAAGCTTTTAATGACGATATTTTTGATTTTTCAAGATTTTTCTTGCCATCCTTATCGGAAATTCTTCAAGCCCCACCCACCGCAGAATTGGAACCGCTCACCGACGGTCAGATAACACAAACAGACGAACAAGACATGGGAATGACCTACGCAGAACTCTCCGAATTCGGTCGTTTACGGAAAACCCATCACTGCGGCCCGTTTAGTATGTTCCAGAAATTAGTGCACACATGGAGCAACAAGTGTACACCGCAAGAGGTACAACTTTAAACAAAAATAATTAAAACTTCATTTGGTACCTGTTTATTTACTGACCGTTTTTTATCCACAGAATATAACCTTTGTTCATGGGTACAATAAATAATTAACGGATTTATTGATACATATATCAACTCCATTTATTATAATTTATAACATTAGAGAAAAAGAGTCTTGTAGAAACAGGGTTGCAAAACATTTTAATTTAGAGTTAAAATCAAAAATTTAAATGGTTTAAAAATGGTGTCACTGAATTGTTTTAATAAAACTTTGATAAATTTATTATTGTTATAACTTATAACATGTGACTGTTACTAAATAACCGTACTACTACTGCTGGTGATAAATTTTTAGTTTTTACTAATTACAGTGTATACTTCTTATGTTATAACGTTATTGGAGTAGAGTTTATAGAGTAGAGTCTACGGGAGAGGCCTATGGTCAGTAGTGAACTTTTATGGATCATCCATTACAGCCAATAAAAGTTCTGTATGTAATGTAATGGATTTTTAAATCATTAAATTTATTATATTTTAACTCTGAATTAGTAATTTTCTAACAATGATTTCACAAGCCTCTTTTTTCTAAGTTCTAATTTGATAAACCTTATGGTACAATATCTTTAATTAAATAAAGCTGATAAGAAGTCTGGTCTTGTTTGAGAAAACGGCAAATCAGCATGCGGCTCACTTGATGGTGACTACAGCCGCTTATGAACTACTGCAACGCCTGGGGGATTGCGGATGCGTTGCCGGCCTTTTAAAATAGAGTAGGCTCTTTTCTTGAAAGTACTTAAGTCGTATCGGCTCGGAAAAAGCACTGGTGGTAGTCGATTCCACAAGAATGTTGTGCGGGGAAGAAAATTATTTTGTAAATGTGGACTCTACGTATGGTGGACCGCCAATCATTCAGATGGTATCGCGAGTTTTGTCGCGATGAGTGATAGTGGAATTGAGCGGTTGGAACATGAAGGTTAGAGAACAGGAGAACGATCACTACGTACTAAAGCATAGCCCGCCTGTCCTTGAAAATTGTAGAATGTATAGCGGCGCTGATGTGGGTGAGTAGTGACTGCGAAGTTAGCTGTTTATGAGTACAAATAGATGAAGTTAGTTGAATAATGTACAAATTTTCATTTCATTTTTAATGAGAAAATTTTCATGCTCCGTAATTTTGTAATTTTTGATAAAAAGAAACATTAAAAATGGAGAAATATTTTGTTGTGTTTTCCTGTGGATGTGCAAGTGGTTTAGTTTTTTTTTTTTTTTTAAGAATATTTGGGGGTGGGTTTTTTTTTTTTATATAAACTTTTTTTTTGGGGGGGGGGGGGGTGCTCTCCTGTTCTGTTTACCATAAAAAAAAAAATACACCCAACCAAACAATCGACTGGTTTTTTCTGTTGGAAAAAATTCCTTTGGTTACTTGTCCGCGTGACCGGGTGTTAAGCTTCAACTCTTTTGTATATATTGTCTGTATTTTTCAAGGTTTGTTGATTGGAAAAATAGACTCAAAATTACTTTTATTGACCGAACCTCGAGCGATCGCAGTGCCTCACTTATGGTGTCCATAATTCTGGACACTATTTTCTACGGTGATCGTTCTCCTGTTCTCTAACCTTCATGGGCTGGAATTAGTCCAAACAATTCCTCTGAGCACTTGCCGTGGTAGATGCGTTAAAATATGCAGAGAAATTAAGAAAAGCTCTTTAGAGGCTAATTTGGCCTTCTCTTCCAAGTGACCGCGAACCTGAAGGTCATTCGGTATGTCGACAACCGCGAAGGAAGCGACTTATTGCAGAAATTTAAAGTTGTGTTCCTATCAGCACCATTAACATTTTTAATTTTAGGCGCTAATTTACCACATATTCGACAGTTATGGACGTGTCAAAAAATCTGCTTATAAAGGTTAAGAAATTTGCATTCATAAGAAATTCATGTACTGAATTATTTTGAATTTCTCAAATAGATGTGAGAAGTCCGCTAATTACCACTGGGTAAATATGGTAGACTCTTTCTGTCTAAGAAATTAGAGTTTGTGCCCAGCAGTGAGACGCATGTTAAAGCTCAAAATAACTAAGATTAAAAAAATAACTAAACATTTTACAGGTGGCGGAAAAAGTGAAACATTTCTTCCGTTGTTACGCTATAAATCGTCATAAGATGACGGTGCTAACGCCGTCATATCACGCGGAAACGTACAGCCCGGACGACAACCGCTTCGACCATCGCCCATTCCTGTACAGAGTGCATTGGAACTGGCAGTTTAAGGCCATCGACGATGCTGTAAGTTTACACCAATACCATAACTTTAACAAATCATTTGTTTTAAAGGAATCACCATTGCCATCGCCAGCCTAAAACGGTTCGTAGCTGGACATTGATATCTCCCATAGTAGATAGGATCAAGACATTTAATAGAAAATTATTCTACTGTCCTAACTACCATACTCTGAATAGTAAAATGGCTTTAATATTTTACTATTTGGTGTATAAGGACTCCGGAGTATAGGTGGCTCAGGTCAAGAAAATACCTTTGTCCTAGGATGAACAGCAAGAAAACCAGCGGAACATTTTTAGATAAGTATGTAATAATATGAAATAGATTGGTAGCAATCATCTCATTGTCTCTTCGATGATGATGAAGAATAATTTTTATTTTTTATTTATTTCAACAAAGTAACAGTTTTAATTACAAAAACAATTTCTTCGTGCCATTAAACATCTTTTGTTTGTCTTGGCACTGTACTATTACACTATTATAAGTAGATAATCCTATTATATATTATATAGGATTACCGGATAGATAAGTATGATGCTGCTTACTGTTGCAGAACTGGGGATTTAATATCTGGTATGTAAACGAAATAGTTCATCTATGTCGATAATATTTATTTATCAGAGACTGCAAGACTTTTTGGTAGAGCCGTGGTAGCTCAGATGGTTAACGCTCACTGTAAATATAACAGAACGCGAGTAACCCGGGTTCGATCCCTGCCGGCACCAATGAAATTGTTAATTGCAATTTTAAGTGTTGATTTACCGCGTGCTCGGCGGTGAAGGAAAATATCGTGAGGAAACCTGCATGTCTGCGGAATAAGAAAAAAAATATTTCGAAGACATGTGAAGTTCGCCAACACGCATTGGGGCAGCACGGCGGACACTTCCTTGCCCTAAAACCCTTTCAGAAATGAGGGGAGGTCTGTGCCCAGCACTTTAACTTTTACAAGATTTTTTGTGACTTTCCCTCAGTCTTGTTTTCTTACTCACCGGAAGAGATGAGGTGATTGTTATTGTACCCGAATCCATATTGAATAAAAGGTGTTATTCTCGCCAAACTTAAATGTACTGGCTCAGTTGGCACGAACAGTTTCGCATTACACGACTTTATAGGGTAACAGATGGAGTGGTTGTGCGGGACATTACATTACTATGAGTCGTGAGGACTGGAATTTGTTCTAAAAAGAGTCTCGGTTACATACGAAATACAGAGATTTCTTTTACGGGTTCGAGCGTGGCCTCGGGAGTTCGTTACAACTTCTATATACATCACTTTATAGACAATAGGGGTTTGCGGGACTCTGGGAGAATTAAAGGTGATTTTGCGTGATGCTTCGACTATATATAGGTATTTTCATATAATCACGATACAAATGCGAAAGAAGTGTTTCAAATTTCTTTTGTTTTACAAAGTAAAGTTTTATGTATGTTGATTGTTGAACAAAGCAAAGTTTTATGTATGTTTTGGACTAGATGAATTTTTTTATCTGTTAACTAATTCAAACAACATTAATTGTAAATTGTATTTAGTATTTGAGTAAACTTGCGCAACACATCTTATTTCTCTCGAGTCATTTATAAGTTGTAAGCGCGTGTAACATGTTGCACAGACTTTTTGGTTTTTGGTTGCAAGATTGAATAAATAAATAGATTTTCAAATATTGCCTATTGTTTCGTGATTAGATATAAATATAAATACATATTATTCAAAATAAATTGAAAATGTATAGTAAAAGTTACATTGTTATTTAACTATTTTCAATCGTAACTACAGTGAGTACGTCTAAATAATAAAGATTTGATTTTTTTCCGTTACAGTTCCTATCGAACGTCTACGAACATAGGTCTCCCCCATAGATTACATAAGGGGAATCTATATTTGCTACAGTTGTCTCGCGTAGCACATGGGTTGACAACCGCAGTTTTTCAGTAGTGACTGTATTTGAAATTCGAAAACAATACTAAAATTCTTATATGTAGTAGAGCCATGCTGCAGTTATATTAGAAGTATAGTTGTAGCACGAATGGGGCGGCTCGACCGAGGAAGCACCACGCTCTCACAAAATACCAGCGTAAAATAGGAGCTTAATGCTTCTGTGTTTCGTATGATGAGTGTAGAGAACCAGAGACCCTTTTTACTGGAAACGATTCCATTTTAATCCTGAGACAACGCATCTGCATTTTGATTCGTAATTGAGGATAGATGGAAATGTCTATGGGCCACAGCAACCACTTACCATCGGGTGGACTGTTTGCTCGTTTGTCACCCTATCCTATAAAAAAAATTTGATATCCATGGGAAACTTATTTTATATATTTGAAGACGGGTACTAGAAGTACATGGTCTAATTGAAGAATTTCATGGTCATCTAGTCATTTTTTAGAAAAATCTTACATATTCAAGCTTTTGCGTTAACGGTCCGCTTGCACGTAATTCGTCTATACATTTTTTATCTTCTGTTAAACGAAAAAGCTATCCAATTATTGAATTTTATCCGTTCTGCCTATAAAAGTGTGACTGAGGGTGACACACGTTTGACTATTCGTAATTATAATTTAAATGTGATTATTAATTAAATTTTTACAGGTAGCACAAATGACAAAGGATAAAAGAGCGTCGAGCGTGGATCGCTCTCAAATGAACAACGATTCAATGGGTAGCAATAATTCTATTGCTTCGACTCTTTCTTCGCCCTTTAATATGCGTAGAGATCGAAAAGGAGTTCTCATTTAATAGTTATAAGTAAAAACTGTTGCGAATAAATATTTAACATCGCAATCCAAATTTAACTTATATTTTACTGAATATGGATAAAATATTTTCATATAAATAGTTTTTGTACTAAGGTACGGGAGGGTGATATAGTCACCTTAAGCTTTGCCGCCCTGTAAAACCAAAACTATTAGAAGGACAGAGATAAAAATACAAAGTCGCATACTGTAAATAATATATTAAGAAAAAATAGAAAACAAGCTTTGGCGATAATCAGGAACACTTCGAATTTTCAACCTAAAAAAACTAACTATACAAAATTACTAAAATCATATACTATACAATACTAAAATCGACTAAAATATTTACTATTATGTCAACTGTCAAAATGGCGTCTTAAAGCAGCGCCCTTTTGAACCTTTAATATTTTGAAGAGATATCGTATCACAGATTCATCTATGCAACTTTGGCTTTAGCCGATTGACCATATTACCCTCACGTAATAGTTTATCGTAGAAGCTTACGATAACTGTAATACTCATTTGATTCAATTTTATGATATTATGTGTGGTCTTTGTTTGAAGTTGATTACAGTGTTCCATAGGCTGCAATAGCCACATACCATTAGGTGGACTATCAATATATACATTTATAACCAGCCTATCAAAAGCCCAGTGCTGAACATAGGCCTCCCCCAGAGATTGCCTTATAGGGTGGATATTTGCCATAGTTGCTACGAGGCCAGGCGGAGTGGAAGCACGCATGTTAACCTTAAAGGTTACAAAGGGATTTAATGCTAGTCAGCATTCTCTGCCAGTCAATTTATGGCATAGTGAAAAATTATTGGCAGGTGCCTTAAATAACTATATATATAAATATATATATATATATATATATATATATATATATATTTTATATATATATTTTTTAAAATATAATACTATATATATATATATATATATATATATATTTTTATTGACACGAAGTCAACTTTATGATTTTTATATATTAGCTATTTAAACGTGTGCAGAGATGACAAAATTAAAGGTTTATTATTTTTTAGGTTATATTGGGAACACATTTTATTAAGTTCTCTTTGAGGTTGGACGTACGAGTAAGACAATGTTTGTTCTAAAATTCTCCGCGTTTTAGTGCCAGTTTTCATATACAAGGTGTATATGAAAACTGTACTTCAAGACGGCCTTAATTTTAAAAACGAACAGTTTATTTATTCGTTCAATTGACATCAACGATTCGTATATGCAAAAATATCCACTTAGACGCCAACAAATTTCCACAATTGACAGTCCATTGTCTTGTTTCGACGGTAATATTAATTTTTATACAATAAAAACAAAAACTTGTGTTACACAATAATAATTATTAATTTATTTTCGCATGATTCTTTAGACTCGAATATGTACGAAATCTTTTTCAATAGATTTCATCCTCGCATTAGTTTATCAAAAAAACGCAACTTAGCCATCAATAGAAACTACATCATCATCATCTATAGGGATATATTTTTCATATTGGATATTTTATGATTTTTTTTTGTATTCATATTCTTTTTTTTAAACTAGAATTCAGGTTGTGTAAATGGTGGTCCCGGATCTTGCATTTATTGTGTTCATTATGTAATTTCTTAACTATTTTAACTGTTATAAAAAATTTAAAATTTTGTTTTTACATTAAATGCTACGTTTTAAGGATGTAAAATACGGGACTTCGTATGTGGAATACATTGTAAATGCTAGTTAAATTACAGACGTGAAATAATAATGTAAAGTGTAGTTTTGGCGGGAGCTTGACCGCCAGCGGATTTCTTCTGTGTTACCGTTTAATAAATGGCTTAAAATTAGTTTATATACGTAAATTATGCTAGTTTGTGTATCGTATGTCGCGTTTGATAAAGAGTGACGCACATTTTTTTGTTTAAAATAACTGTTCTATTACGTAAGTATATTATACTCGTCTTCAATGTTATACCAAATTTATTATAAATTTTTAACAAATAAATCGTACCATGCCTTTACTTAGAATATCAAATACATTATAAATTCATTCATACGTAATATTTTGTTGTAGGTTTAGAGTAAGTTTTGTTGTTATTAGTTACACGCATAAGTACGTTGTTATAAATCAACACCATGAACGTATTTAAATAAAGGCGGACTGAATTTTGCTAAGAATGATTGATGCACTGCAATGTTGGCGATGCAAGTATGTTTGAGTAGATTAAAGGGTTGGCATGTGAAACAAAATTTCCCCAATTTTTAATAATATCAAAATATAGCATAATTTTAACACAACATACTAATTTTTTTCTACGTAACTAATATAAATAGCACAGTTGACGAATTAAAAAATTCTAAGAATTTAAATTGTTACTCGATTGCAATCGAAAAAATCGATGGTTCGGATACAAAGATAGGATTTTATTTTCTTACAAAGATTATATCAAACAAAAAGTATGATATGTTATTGGAACAAAACTTATTATTAATAGGTAACTAACTAACTATGTATGTAATCAAATCTTAGAAGTCGAATTTAACCAGCTTTTTTATTATTTTCGTAAGGATTTGAAACTCTGCAAATGTATGTAATACCAATGATAGTACAATAATTTGATTCCATCGTGATTCCAATACATGATTTGGTGATGGAACGAGAATGTTGATAGCGGAACTATTCATCACGATTGCAGTCCATCTTGATGTCCATTAATTATAAAATATATCTAAGCACCTTCGCAGAAGCTGTATATATCTATAATCGGTCCGGTAGTTTTTCAGGAAACTGGTAACAAAAACTGCATAAACAAACAATTAACTTCTTAGAGTGAACACTTAATATATGTACCGTCTCCGTTAAAATAGCGATTTCCCGTAATTTCGGGTAATTTTCACTTTAAATATTTTACAACACTTGTCAATGGACTCACATGTTTTGTTTAATAAATAGCAATTTTATTTATGACAAAAATTAGCAATTATTTGATTAAAGTTATTGACTTTTCCAAGAAAGGTGATTCCTTGATGTTTTTTCATAAACCACTATAATTCTTGCAAAAATTAACGATGCGAGGCGGCATATTTCTTTTTTTTTGACTAACGACAACTACTCGCGGACTACATTTGTTGCGTAATGCGGCCCATAGAACCATAGATAATATACTAATGTGGCCGCTCCCGCTCGGCTTATTATTGTAAATGTGTGCGTGACCGCTTGTACGTACAATCGTACAATACAACCCGGTGAAGCAAACAAATACGAGTATTTGGGTGCTTCATTGTGTTGTATAGCGAGATTTAGTCCGCCTTTTTATACGTGCATGTTTAATACACGTATGAAAACGATATAGTAAGCTACAAATTAATGTCTTTTCGTTTTGCTATTTTGCTTCCTGTGTTGTTTTGTTGAGCACAAATCAAACCTATTTTAATAAGTACAAATGAATGTTTTTATATCTTCTAGTTTTGACTATTCCCTATAGTTTATAGGGGTTATTTTACTGTATAATTCCAAATTTTTTGTATACCAAATTATTTTCAGGATTAATAAATTAAGATGCTTAAAAACTTCTGGTCTTTCATTCATAACGGGATACTTATTTTCGTAATTCAAAATTATTATTTTAAAGGTACAGAAATTACCTGTAAGGGTTACTCATTGAGACTTACAAAGACGGTCGTAATCGTCATAATCGACTGACTTCGACTTTAGCACGAATGGGTCGGCTCGACCGGGGAAGGACCACGCTCTCACTGAACACCAGCGTAAAATAGTAGCTTAATGCTGCTGTGTTTTGTATGGTAGGTGTAGAGAACCGGAGACCCTTTTTACTGAAAACGAGGCATTCCATCTCAGTCCTCACGGGTGACAACGCATCTGCATTTTGATTTGTAATCGAGGACAGATGTAGATATCTATGGGCCGCAGTAACCACTTACCATCAGGTGGACTGTGTGCTCGTTTTTTACCCTATCCTATTAAAAAAAATCATGATTATTATTGTTGACCGTTGCCACTGGTTTTGTTTTAAAACTAATAACATCTTCCGCTTTTATTATTACGGCGGTACCATCTCGCAAGAGTGCGTTCGCTAGGCTCTAGGAGCCTCGTTCCCATAGATCAGTTGTTCTCGTGAAGTCATAGTATGTATGTAGTATGGACGACTATTCGGCAATCACTGGTGCTGTTGCTCTGTGTACCATCAGTTAATAAATTGTTTGCAAACAAAACTAAATCGACAAAAAATGACGGTGGTGTAGAAATGGAGGAGATTATGATTGCATATAATGTAAATATACTATACTGGGATTCCTTAAGCTGTTAATGATTTATGAAATTCAGCTCGCTCCCAGAGCTAGAGTCAAACAGTATGATGTATAGGAGTACACTATGAATCGTGGTGGGACACTGACTCGGGCGCAAAAACTGACTGAACGTAAAGCGGGCGGGACGCCGAGTATCAAAGCGTAGAGAGCGCTTCCGTCTACACTCTCGCGTTCGAGCTGTCTCCGTAATAAACGTGATTCATGTGTTTACCTTGATTCCTTTAGATTTTCGTGGAGGGCGTACTCAAATGGGTCTAAATCAAGGCAACTTTTGCACCTGTTTGTTAAAGTATTTTAGATAATAGGTACCTTTATTAATCGATATCTGCAACTGCTTTGATTGAGTGGATATTCGACACTATCATATGTCTTTTTGTATTGAAAGTGGCATTATTGCTAACATCATACAGTGCATCACAATTCCACAGCTATATATAGGTTTTAAGGAATGCCACAAAACCTGGTCGTAAGCCATCTGCATCCTTCGACTTCCTGCATTTCGTACCAAGTCGTCTCTACATCTTGTTGGGGGCCGCCATACACTTAGAATCGTTCTTCCATATCGGTTGTCGGTTCTTCATTTTCATTTAAGCTTACTGATCCGTTATCGGTTCCGTGTCGATTACTATGGTGCGGATTTTTTCATTACGAAGTCGAAGTAGCTCGCTGAGCGGCTGAGATTCCTCATACGGCCATCAGTGAAGAACAAAGCTACTGGACTGGGAAGGCTACGGTATTAACACCAATTGCGAGTTCATTGCTTGCCTTAAATTTTTCGGCGACATAGTTATCATAGCAGAATCGCTGGAGCAAGAATCGCTGGCACTATGCTCAATGACCTCAACAATGTCTCCAAACAAATAGGTCTTAAATTGAACACAGATAACATAAAAGTCTGAAACAAATACTCTGTTGGTGCAAAAAAGTGAGAATGCGGAACAAACTAGATATAAGATACCCTCTGGCCAACATGCAAATGATGCCGAAATCATGCTCAACTTCTTGACACATCCTTACGAACACATTTTTATTTTTTATTTTTATTAGTCCATACAGTTCACAACAAGACTCACACATACGCACCTAAACCATGTTGTTGGTTGCAAATAATTTCAGATACATGTGTGTACGTCAAAATTGCAAAAATTTTTATGTTCTGCCAAGATGTGTTCATGTTACGTACATGTGGTATGTACATGAACCATATAACAATGGTTCAGGTACTGACAGACAACTCTATTCGAGAACATCACTAGGGTGCGCTTGGAGCTAGCCCGAATCCTACGTACCAGGGATGTACAACGTTTACGTATGATCGCGTAGCAGCAATCCACTGATGCTCTGCAGAACCGAGGCAGCCTTATTAGCACCCGAAATGCATTATTGTATTGCACGCGCAGGGCGTTGTACTGTTGCTGAGAGTAATTCACCCAGAGGCTGCTCGTGTAGAGGGATATACAATAAGTTTTAAACAGTGTAATCTTAATTTCTGTTGTACAACGAGCAAACCTGCGGGCTATCATGGTAGCTCTTACAGACAACGACCTGTGCGCTCTCTATCAATATCTAAATTGTCCCTCAGGTCAGAGGTTATCAAATGTGCAAGATACTTAAAATATTCTACTCTCTTCAGAGAAGCAAATATTGTGGTATGTGTTACATATATGTTGTATGGACCTGTTGGTTCACAAGTCTGCCGTTGAGATAACTGCTAATTGATATGCTGGCTTTAACATACTTGAGCATATCCTAATGATTTCTATCTATTTCTGAGATTAAAGGAGTCCTTGGTAAATACATTTGAAGATTTTGGATATGATTTGAAGATTGAAGAAGCAGTACTCGCTGCAGTACAAATGTTTACTTACACACGAATTTATTTCAGACTCCCTAATAAACGGGTTCATTAGCTTCCACGATTTTTTGTGACATCCATAGGGTGAAAAACGTAAAAGATTCGTAAAGATTTTGCAACTGTACGGTAAGCAAGTAAGGTGAATTTTTGCTTAGACTGCCTTCTTTATTTTGTTAAGTGTTACATTCACACTTAAGAAAATAAAACTGAAAAAAAAACTGGCAAATATCCGGAGAATGCTAAATAAATCCATCCGTAAATCCATAGATTCGTGGCCAGACAGATTAAAGGCCTATAAAAAAGCTGAAGGTGGCCATTTTGAATAGAATATTGTTTTTATTTTTTGCTGAGACTTTAATAAATATGTACATATAAGTTTTAGTAATATTACATTACTTCATTAAAAAAAATACATTTTCATTTGTAACAGAACTTATGGACGGACTAGGTATACCGTGTTTGTTCAATGCCGTATACCGTGTTTGGTTACTGAAAATTCAGGCTTCTAGTTTTATCCAAAGGCCAAAAGTGGTCTGAACTGCTTGGAGAAAGGAATGGTACGGCAGTGCCGCTTTTTTGATCCACAGCCGTGCCCCCACGTTTTAAACTTATTGAGAAGACTATAATAGCACAGATGGCACTTGAAGTCTCATAATATGTAAATATTAAAGGAAATATGTGGAAGGTCTAAAATTGTATAGATATGTTATGTAGGTATGTAAGGTATGTAAACTATAAGACTAATTTATAAACTAAAACTTAGCAAACATAAACATCACCATTCCATCAGTTAACTGTTTACAAAGTAAACTTAATATGAATAGATCTTACGTGCAAACTTAAGTATAATCTATGATATCGTATTTTTGTCTAGTAAAAATATTAATGCTCCAAAATAAGTATCGCACAAAATAATAAAAAAAAAAATGTTTACCGAAATAAATCGATTACAAAATCAAAGTACATAATCGATATTGGCTGTATTATGGTACATTTGTGGTTTTTCTATCAAGGTCTAAAAAGTATGTCAAACTCAAAAATTATGTACTCGTAGTTTATAAGGTACCTATTTACATTTATAAAAGTATTAGCACCAATTATAAAGGTGATTATGGTTAGATTATTACCATTAACATGCAAAGCATAGATAAACCTACTAAGTAAGACTCCTCTGCGTAGAAACTAAAAAGAAAACTAAGCTTATGCAAATTATGTACTATGCATTTTGATTTACAAGGATAAAAATTCCTAAGGAGTTTTTATTACAAAGAAAAGAACTTAACAAAAAATATTGTGACAAAACGGAACTACATACACATAATAGTGTTCTATGCTACAGATATAATCAGTGTAATGAAATAAGTACTTGATATATATAAAAAAGAAATAGAAAAAAAGGATACCTAAGAAACAGAAACAGAAACTTTTTTATTCAATGTAGATTATAAGCAATACTTATTGAAAGTCAATTTTTTCATTTACCGTACTATACTGTATGAAAAATATAGTTTAAGTAAGCTATTTTTTTAACTATTAAACAGTGGGATCTTTTAGGATCCTCTTTCTGCCCCAACATAACATCTTGATTGCGCCGAGAAATCTCACACGGTCTTTTTGTACTTGAATAACTTTGCTGTGCTTGAATGGGCTTCTTAGCAACATTAGTGACGCTACTATTAGAAGCTACATCATGTCTTGTTGGTGAACAATCGACAGGAAACTTTTCAATGAGAGTATCAATCTCCTCTTCAGTGGAGATCCTTGCCCGTTCGTTATTGATAAGTTTGATAAAAATTGTACCATCTAAGGTCCACACATTCTTCAATCCAAAATGCTTGCTAGCTTTATTATTTATGAACAGATTGCCCCATTTTGGTTAAAAACTCAGACACTGATATACTTAGTTTTAGCTTTCCATACCTCAGACTTTGTGCGATGCCTTTGGAATTGTACATACTTGAAGTTCCGTAATCGGATAAAAAGTAGCTTATACGTTGCCTAGGGTCACTTACTGACTTGGGCAGTAAGTGAAACTGGGTAACTTTCATGAAAATCTATTTCATGAAAAAGTAGTTTTTGCGTGAATCATAAATACATAAATAGACAGATAGATAAACTGACAAAATAAAAAATACAACACAATTTTGGCTTCAGTATCCTTTTAGTCATCCGGACTTTTTTTTTCCAAGAAATATTAAAATTACAGACACGATTTTCTTAGTTTTGTTATATTTATAGATTATGATTATTTTAGTATAGTTCCATATAAATGTATTGTTTTGAATGTGTTTAGTTTTATATACCTGTATTAAAATATTGCATGCCTTGTAACGCGAATCATTATTAGGTAGTGTTTTACTCTCAACACACCAAGGTCAAGCAATTTTGTGTTTTTAAAATGTCTCTATCATAACCATATCGCGCTGTGAGTAGCCGTATATCAAGAAAACACTAATTAATCCGTCTTATATTTTATAAAAAATCATTTTATATTGCTACTTTGAATAAAAAAAAACGGTTACAAAAATTTATGTAGACGTCCGGATGTTGATTTTGTATGTGGTCACGATAACTCCCGTAAAAATTGACGTATCGAGACCGGTTTTTTTATTAGCTTCTGAGATACATCAACTATAATTGAAATTAATTTAATTATAGTTCCCTATTACATATCAATAGTCTAGTACGCGTAGTTTGTTAGTAAAATGAATTTCAACTTTTATAAGTTTTATTGCTAATAAAAATTTAAAGGCGCTTTCATACCTGTTTTAGCCTTTGATAGACAAAGGACAAACGAACCATAAAAATGTGCCTATATCGGTTATATACTTTGTGTAATCGATTTTTTTTGGTGGTGGGGAAGGGGGGGGGTGTAAATATTGCGCTAAACAAGCTCTCACATCTATCATCAGCGAGACAGGGGGGACAGCAAAAGGAGGTTGGGATCCTTTGTTTTTAAAACGATTTTTATTTTTTTACTTAAGGGGGGTTTTATTTTTTTTTTAAGGCGTGAGGTTGTTGTAAAAGTTTTTTTAGTTGGTATTTGTATTTATTGATTTTTATGAAGTCAATTCTTAAGAATATTTAATTTTTCCCTGTGGGTTTGTGTAACACGTAAATATAGTATTTTCAAAAGTCATGAATACAATTATTTTTCATCAAAATTAAATGAAACGCCAATGATGCGTGCATTTTTGAATTTTCAAACTATTTTATATATTCTAGTGTCTGTAAGACATTTATTTCAAATATATAAAGATACCGGGCAGACGTTGTTCTGCTATTTTCGACGACCCTTTGTTATGTCCTATTAAAAATCCTTAAATACGCAAAAAAATTGTGGGTCATGGGCAAAAAAAAACTATGCTATCTCTGAAGTTGGACCAAACTGCACATGGTGCGCAAATTTTATTAAAATCGGTGTAGTAGTTTAGGAGTCCATCGCGGACAAACAACGTGACACGTAATTTATAGATATTTAAGATATATAATTAGTATTTATGTACTTTATTAATTCAATTTACTTTAAGTGCTTACCTTCGTCTCATAAGTAATTTAAGTTTCTGTCCATGCAAAGGTTTTCTGGGTCACCCATAGTACAAAAGTGCGTTGAATCATATGGTTTTGCAATATGATTCAACGCACATTTTCTGTAATTTGTAAATTTTGTTTACTATGTACAATAAAATTGTATTTATTTAATATGATGAGCCATTTGGCAAGCATTTTTTGAAAGATTTGCCTTAAGGTACAAGGCGAAATATCTCATATAATAGGTACTACCGTTACCAAAAGACAACACAAACAACTGCTACTAAATTATGTACTGAACTTAATTGGTTGCAGACGAGATACGTTAATCACTGGTAATATCCAGAGATCAGAGATCCAGTACAGTGACCTCAAACCTGCGAGTTACTCCAAGCTCTGTTGTACTGGACGATCTGATCACCACTGTCGACATACTATCCTAACGCATCCGTTACTGGTGCGGAATAATCTCGGTCTGATACGAACTCTTCTGTGCACCGGTAGTTGGCACGTATCGGTACTGATATTCACTTTTACACTGATAAATCTAATAGAGATATATACTGAGAAACTATGAACTAACCGATACAGACTCTCCAGTGCTCGGTCCGGTACAAAACAATTCCGGTCCGGTACAACAAATGTTTGTGATACACATTCACGCTTTCATAATCTTATTTAAGGTAGTTCTACTCTAATTTGTATTGCTGTTTTTAATCATTATATGCAACAATTTATTTTTGGTTTAATAATTATGATAATTCGTTAAGCATTCACGGCAGTTGGGTTGGTGAACGCAAAATCGGTGCCCTGGCACTGCAAACTCCGCACCCTATCATAAGTTATTGAATTTTTTTTCCAAATAGTTTTGCAGATTTCTTACATGCGTCTACAATGTTTAGAAACAATATTTTCTCTCTTCAACGTTATCTAGGTTTTTTATTCCTAGCAGTGTGAAGTAAAAAAACAAGTCTGTCAGTTGTCAAAGTAAACGCTGTCCTCTTTCTGTTAAGTTCAAAGGTTAATGAAAGTAAGAAGATAAAAGTGTGCAAAATATTTATAAAAGATGAAGCAGACTGCTATCGTAGTTCCTGCGTGCCAAGATTTTTTGTAAACCAATTGTGAAGCAATGGTTTATCACCGTGTTCAAAAAGTTGGCCAATAGGACTTTACAGAAGCATACATTTTCCAGTTATTAATTATGGTGAGCCTTGAAGCTACGAGCAATCTACCTCAGGTAGATTTTACGATTATGTAAGCACATTACGTACTGAAAAGCAGCTCATAGGCAATGATAGTGAAGTTTCGTCAGGTTTTACCAGTGCGTCTTGCCGCAGACGGTGCTGGAACGGGGACACTAACGGAATGATTACACTCTGATCTGTTCAGTAGAAGAATAGAAGTTTCGAAGAGTTGAAGAGAAAACCGTGCAAGAAGACGTATTTTGTACGTGGTAGAGCCACGCTGTAGCTTATTATGGTTGTGGCATGAATAGGTCGGCTCGACGAGGGAAAGTACACGATTTCACAGAATACCAGAGTAAAATAGCATCTTAATGCTGCTGTTTCGTATGGTGAGTGTAGAAAACCGGAGACTCGTTTTTCAGTAATCTAGGGATTCCACCTCAGTCCTCAAGGGTGACGTCAACGCATCTGCATTTTGATTCTTAAACGAGGTTAAATGTACATGTTTATGGGCCACAGCATCCACTTACCATCAGGTGGACTTTGTGCTGTTTGTCACCCATATCCTAAAAAAATTGACAGGGACTGCGTTATAATATCTAACTTAAGGGTGCACTAGCCACTCATTCTTTCATACAAACGTAGTCTGGCGATTACTCCACTGTTTGATGGTGTACGTTCAAAATAAAAAAATGATATGAATTTGTCTCATCATTATCTAGCCCTGTATGGAAACAAAAAAGTAAAGAAAGAATTTAAAAGTACTAACTTTAACACATCTTTGTGCGGAAATAAATACCATAAGAAGAACGAAAATTGCAAAACAGTTACCATACAGGTATAGATTAGTTGTCCAAAAGTACAAATAATTCTATTTTGAACAGATACATTCAATAGATTTTTCATGATATCCAGATTCCTAAAGGTCTGTTTATAAAACTTCGAGCGCTCGTTTTGTTGTAAATCATCATGCCTTTCGCTTTCGCACGTGATGTCGGCTGAGACGGCATGAATTTTAACCCCGCCCACCACTTAATTCTTGCCATCGACTAGGGCCACCTTAAGGTGACGAGGCACACCCTGGCACACCGAGGCACAGCCTGAGAGCTTTAATTGTAAATGAGATAAGAATGCCTCTTAAATCTAGTGGTCGTAAAAGTGACTGATGATCTTGTGGTTTGGAATCTCAAGTACCCCAAAATTAGTAATTAGGTTTTTCTGACAAAATTTCTCAGTAGCATCCCGGAGGCAGGCAGTTGGCTGTGTAACACCTCGTGCTTTGGAAAGCACGTAAAGCTGTACCGTCCGTTATTTTAGTTGACTTGCCGCCGTGACCGAAATTAGGTCTGGAGGACATTATTTATATCATATTGAAAATAAAGGAAAAAAGCAATGTTCTAATCATAATATATTGCTTATCAGTACAAAGTAACAAAGTGTTTGTTTCTAAGAATATGAAACTACAGTTTGATATTGGAATAAAATGCTAGTAAATGCAACTGACAAGTATATGTAGTTTTAATCAAGATACTGCGCTACCTTTTACTCGTATACTGAACAACCAATGATAAGCCAATCTAGTATTATTTTCAGATCTATGAAATCTTATCGAATTGTACAAAATATTTTAACAAATTTATTATTTTTTATAAAATCTCATATTATATACTAATTAGGTACTACTAAACAAAGTAGACAATTTTATTTTCTCAATATTTACTAAATTTAGAAATATTTACAAATTCATATTTTATCCACAAGCTTCGCTGTGAAAGCGCAAATGTACCAAATATTGAGCATCTTTATTCTCTTAACATATGTAATTTCGAGGAAGCGCTCCATCTTCGATCTAGATGTAAGATTAATGATGTAACAATCAACACATTAAATAACTTAGTTACACAAATAATTCTCACACTCACTCACAGCACAGACTGTAACCGATTATATAATTTAAATAATATAAATATTTCTAGAAATGCATTTAAACTTGGTACGACATTTTGTGAACCTGTTAGGGTAATCACTCACATCAATTTAAAAAATACATTTTAAGTACCAACAAAAAACAAACATAACATTATTTTAAGTACTTACATAACACATAAAAATTGTGACATAATTTGTGTTAATAATTTGAGAATCAATTAGAAACTAGTATCACTAAGTCGAGGAAAGAGATTCCTTATCGTGGAGTTCAATTCTTCATAAATCAAGCATTGGAGAAGCCTGATATTTAAGTTACCCTATGAATCGGATAAGAAGTGTCATCCGATTCATATTTGCTTCATTTTAAGTCAGCGGCTACTACCATTTAGCACCATTCTATAAACATCTATCGCACTCCAGCGCTGAGTCAAAATGAAACTTACAATAATGAATTTTATCTTCAAATAAGGCTTATAACTAAAACTTTTTAATCTACAAACTAAGCTAAACTTACAATGTAATCCCGTACCATCACCAAAGATTGCACATATTACCCGATACTTTGATTTTTTAATTGCAGTCATGCCTAGCGAAAAGGCTGTGAATTTCCTCTGACTGTTAAAAAATTAAGGTATTTTTTGGGAACTTAAAATCAATAAAGTTCCATATTTTAATATAAAATCAACTCAAGACGCGAAATGACTATATTTCGTTTGGAAGACAACTCATTATTTAAATAACTAAAAGGAGTTTCGTGCGCATTGATTTATTTAAGCACTGGGAATTTATAGTCAATTAATCAACCCGATTGGATTCACATAAAACGGACGGAATAAACTAGTTTCTTTTTATCGCATAATACCGTTCTTTTTCCATTTTCAATTAATGGAATAAGTGAATAATAAATAGTTAAGTATCTAGAGGCTGTAGCCCATAGATTTAAAGATTTTAAAATGTAAGCTCAGTCAGTAAAATCATTTTATAATATTAATTGTGGACAGGCATTGGCAGCTGTCCCAACAGTTGGTTGGCGAATGACGCATTCGTGAATTTAAAATGTCGCTTATCGTAGAATTTAAGTAAAGCTGGTGAGTAAGGATGTTGTTTCTTAAGATGCATATAGTGTTCTTCAGGTTCCGATGTAGTGTGGCCGCATTCTTCGCATACGTACATCTAGAAATACATTAAAATATTATTTTTGGTCACATATAATAATACTCGTACAGTCTGTTCGTTATTGCATATGTTAGTGATCGTGTGACTTCCAAACAACTTGACCGCTTGAGGTCATACATAAACTCTCACGTCAGTCACCCAGAGGGGTAGGCGGGGGACCCGTACTTCCATTTCGCATGATCTTAACACAAAGAAATAAGATGATTGAATTTGGGGTCATATTCACACAATGTAACTGTTTTGTCGAGACGATGGTTCACAACCATGCTAGGATCCGATAAGTAGAGCTGTAGTGAAGCTATTTACAAATTTTATAATATATATTGACAATGGAACACAGAATTACAAATGAATTTTACATTTAAACTGTATGTGTGTAAGATTCGTGGTAGCTCAGGGGCTAAGTGCTCGTCGTAAAACGCAATCAACCCGGGTTAGATTCCCGCCCGTATCAATGAAATTGTTGAATGCAATTTAAAATGCTGATGTACACATGCTCGGCGGTGAAGAAAAACATCGTGAAAAAACCTGTATGTCTAAAAAATAAAAAAAATAATTCAATAACATGTGAAGTCTATCGAAACGCGTCGGGCCAGTGCCGCAGGTGCTTCCTTGCCCTTCATCCATCTCAAAAAAAATGGAGGACGCTTGTGCCCAGCAGTAGAAAAACTTATATCTGGCCTAATAGTTTAAATATCGTATATTAATCTACAACGTACAATACATACTAAGATAAAGTATAATTACCTTTGTCCTTCGTTCTTTGTAGGCGTAAGTGTGCTGTACACCGTGAACTTTTAAGCAGTGTGATTCTAGAGAACACCTTTGGGTAAAGGATTTTTCGCAGAGATTGCACTTGTAAGGACGAACTCCTGTGTGCGTTCTTGTGTGTCGTTTCAAATCAAACGTGTCATTAAATCCCTTGCCACAGAAAGTACAAAGATACCGTTTTACATCCGAGTGGCATTTCATGTGTCGGTTTAAAAGCCTCTGCAAACTGAAGTTCTTGGAACAGACCCTGCAAACAAATTTTGTAGGGTCGTCTTCGCTAACTAATACTTGTTTATTCTTTTCTTCCTCTCTTTGTCTTGCATTAGCTTCTGTGGCTAATGGATTTTTTACACCGTGGCCACCATTAATGAATTCCAATGGGAGCTCTGCCGGCAGACCCAACTGTAACAATAAATAAGCCGTCTCATTAACGACTCGTAAAATTTACAAAAATGTTTTAGAAAATATTCATTGTTATATTAAAATTGAATAATTAGAGACAAAGCTGACCTTAATCAAAAATAAGAATGATGAATAATGTAAGTAGAGTAAATGCATTTGTTATATAAAAATAACGTTATTCGTAAATTAAAAAATAAGTAATTTTGTATGTATCACAATAGGTTGAAGCATAAGTTGATTAAGGCTCAGCGTTATATAATAACTTAATTTTTTTTAAATCTTTAATGCCATCAAAGTAAATTAAAATCGGTTTTCGGGATGACATTAAAGAAAAAGAAAGTGAAAGCTTCGCCTTAAAATCAATGAATGCTTACCCTTTGTTGCAAGATTTGAATTTTGCTATCGGCGACAGAACTTTTCTTCAGACTTACAGCAGCAGCAGGACTGAGCGAAGAATTTTCTATGTGGCTATTTCCGTCTAAAGAGTTGTTTCCTCCAGGCGAAGGTAGTGATACACCGGTCGGTGAGTCGAGTTCCAAAGAATGACTAGCGAAGGGGAAACCAGGTGAAAGTATTTGCTGCCTCTGTTGAAGTTGAACATGAATCTGTAGTTGCTGCATTTGGCCCTCATTGTGTTGTAGTAACGCTGGATTTAAATGCATTAATAAGTCTGGGCGCTCCTTTGCAAAATTATATGAAGAATTTTGTTCCTGGCTTGCAAACGCCAAATAATTAGCCTTTTCATAATATTGTCTACTTAGGTTTACTTGTTCTGCCAATGACTCTATATCTACTGGGTTGTGTACGGAGTCTGGTGTTATCGATGAAGATTCTCTTATTTCGGAATCTGTAATAGATTCTACATGATTATTTAATAAGTTTGCAAAATCTTCAGTAGAATCCGATAGATTTCCTAAAATGCCTTCATTAGATCCCGTAAATGATAATGTGGTTGAAAACTGAATGTTATCTATAACATCTTCTCCCATGTCAACAACCATTGAAACATCGAAATTGCTTCCATAATTGCCAATAGCACCTAAATTTTCTAATTTATTTTCATAATCAATTTCTTCATCTTTTAAAGCTAATCCGTAATGTGCATTCTGCATTAATGAATATTGTTTTCCTTGTTCTGGAAAATTTGTGGCATTTTCATTATTTTCACATTCCATATTGAAACCATTTATCATATTAAACTCGTTTGGGAAAGTACTGTTAGCGTTAAAAGAGTTTTGTCCACTTTTAGTGGAAGGTCCAAGGGTTTCGTAGAACGGTGGTAGGCTACCTGTAGGTGGACTGTTTGGTCCATAATTCGATCGACCGTCTCGACCGTTGCCACCACTTCCCGATCCACCACCCAGAGCTCCTCCTCCACCTGAGCTTGGAGCTGTACTTCCACCACCAGAACTAAAACTTCCCGAACCTGCACTGCTCTGGGTACCCGAATTTGATCCATTTCCTCCGGTCGATCTACCATGGCCCGCAGCAGCATTTATAATTCCAGGAACTTTGTTACCTGGACAATTTCGCAGAACTAGTACAGGTCTAGCTAAAATACCATTGGCAATTTTCGAGCTGCTTGTTCTTCTTTGTTCCCTTATCTTTTTTTCCGTTTCCTCGTCTTCAGATTCCCCGCGTTTTTTAACAATTGCGTAATCGATAGGCTGATCCTGTTCTGGCTCAGTTGTAGGCAAAGTAGGTGGAATGTTTACATCTGACAACTCTTTTTTTACCATCACGAAACTGTGACTGTGATGGTGTCCGCTGAATAACTGATACTTTTTGGCATGTTACGTTATTATCAACACCAGGAGATGGTACTGATTCTGGCGATGGTGAGTTTCTAGGTGGGAGGACAACAGGTTCACTTTCTAACGGATCTCTTTCTTCTTTGATCAGAGAATTGTCTTCAGGTTTTTTTTCTTCGACTGGCAAATATAGCTTCCTTTCAGCTTGCGTAAGGACATGCCCTCGGTGACTACCATACGGTATATCACCCCCAAGTATGGAAGATATAAACCTTCTAGGCTCTTTAGTACGACGTTCTTGTGTAAGTCTTGTTCCATTGCTTTCTCCAAACACATCTCGATCTGAAATAGAGCAAAAATTCAAAAATTAATATCATGTTTTACGCAAAATGTGTTATGAAATGTTAATTTTACTAACAAAATTTAATTTTAAAAACTACGTAAAAGCCTGTGTGGGAAACATATGTCTAATACGGTATAACTAGTTTGTTCTTTTTCATCAGACCGTAAACTATCCACTACTTGAGCTTGACATAAACTTCTACTATATTAGGGGGATTTGCCTTAAGCTGCTTGGCAAGCTGTTCTCCGTCACTGTCTGGGTATTTTCCAATCAGCAAAGATATTATTTACACTGTTGTCTTTCAGAAGACCTAAAATCTTCCTCTCAATTCATATTATCGTCTCTTATGACAGTAAAGAGACGTTGTGGATGGCTAGATTCTCTTACTGCTATCAAACGGGAAAACTATATGTATATAAAAGGCATGACGAATTAAATAAGTTATTCAGTAATAACTATTCTAGTCTGTTTATAACGTATTCGTGAGGCATCGGAGGTACAAGAAAGACCTCGTTGACGTCACTGGTATGTGCCTCCATAACGGTAATACTCGCCGCCGCATAAACACCCACAACGAAATCCTATCATGTGTGCGTGTCACGTAATTATAATTGACGCGCCACCGACAGAAATATAGCCAATAATGCTGCAGAGTTTTAGCCATCCAAGTTTCGTTACTTTCTGTTTTAATTTAGCGAATCACTACCATAATAATACATTTAATTATTAATAAGATCTGAGACGTGGTCCTTCACTGCTGGCCGTATGAGGACGCTCAAGGTCGCTCAGCGAGCTATGGAGAGGGCTATGCTCGGAGTTTCTCTGCGTGATAGACTTAGAAATGAGGATATCCGCAGTAAAACCAGAGTGACCGACATAGCCCAACGGATTAGTAAGCTGAAGTGGCAATGAGCCGGCCATATAGCTCGAAGAACCGATAACCGATGGGGAAAAAAGGTTCTCGAGTGGCAGCCTCGTACCGGTAGGCGTAGTGTAGGGCGACACCCCACTAGATGGAGTAACGACCTGGTAAGATATGTAGGAAGTCGATGTTCGACCGTGCTTTGTGGCATTACTTGGAGGAGGCCTATGTTCAGCAGTGGACTTGTGAAGGGCTGTAATGATGATGATGATTAATAAGATGAATACTTACAATATAATAACACATAGTTATCAAAATAAGTATGTGATTATTGCTAAAAATATACTTTATTATGAAAATGAACTAAATATTTGAGTTGATATTGACAACAATATTAGATGCAGCATAAAATGCGTAGGTAGCCAGTGAAAGTTTCAAGGTTATGGTAAACGAGTTCCTTTGCCCTTTCTTGCCTTTTGTTAGGATCGAAGGACGATGCTTGCATTGTTGTGATCCGTTTTTTTTACGGAGCTCGTAATTGTATGCGTCTGTTCAGACAGGCGTGACGGCTCAATTTCGAATTCGGAAACACTTCAACCATAGAGCACTATTTAATATTTTAGTGTTACTGAAGGCTGTACGTAAATTTTTACAAATGTCTTAGCGGTACTTAAATGCCATAAACAGAATGGTAAATATTTTATGTTTGATTTCAAAATCGCGCTAAATGTTTCTTGGAGTTGTCCTTCAGACGTTTCATTACATCATGCAAGTATTGTTAACTACAACATAATATGCTAATTTTTAAGTTACGGGTTCAATTCTACAATTCTGGAAAGTACTTGAACTTGAAATAATTCATATTTATATTGCGGCAGGATCTTTGGCCTTGTTTTGATCACCGCGTCGACAGTTCTCGTCCGTACATGGGTTCCATCCCATAGTTGGATGGATTTGTAGTAGTTTTCATGTTTGTAGGGAGGATTGGTGATCGTAATATCAGTCGTCTTGTACCTTTAAAATCTGCGGGTTAAGATGAAAATAAGGGGATTATCTAACGCTACCACCATACAGGAAATTCTACAGGAATGTCAAATAGATGGATAGTTTCTTTTTACACGCCGGTTGCAATGTCATACTTTCCTCCGGTTGTGCGTAATACTAGTTTTTATCATACCTCGAATGAAATAAATGTACCTTAAAGGTAATGTATCATGACATATATTTTTGACGTTTATAAACAATAGAGCTGAGACGATCGATACTGGAAGAACAATATTCTTTATCCAAATAAAATATGCGACTGTAAAAACCTTTTAACGTTTTTATTATTTATTAAAATGGATTTGAAAAAGGCCATTAAGAAACATTATTTCTTAAAAGAAAAATTATGTTAAAATAAATGATTGCTAACGTTATGCGTTTTAATTTTTAAAAAAAATATCTAGACGCTCACGAATTTTAAATTAAGAATATCTTACATGCAATCTACTCGAATTCCAAAGCCGATTTGCCTTTTGCGGTGAGATATATAGGATAACATAAATTGCACGAGTGAGATATGTCGTGTACTCAAAGCGATATCAAAAAGCAAAAAAAAAAAATGGTTTTATTTTGCTTCTGGCGTAAGCGGGATGATTAATCCGAAATTTATCGGAAACCATAAGATTTTTCTGGTATTTCCTCGAATGAGGCCTACGGGACGGAATGAGGTGATGGATTCTTTTACGCCTCGGTTTAAAGAATAAAATTGTACGAGGGGTGATCCAAAAGTAATGATAATCGGTTACTTCAGGTCCGCATAAAAATCCAAAAAAATTTGCTTGCTTATATACTCACTACGTCAGCTTAAAAAAATCATATAAATAGATCACGATTTCCGGGAGATACAGGCCAAGAGGCGCTTATATGGTTAAGATCTTAGACAGATGTGCATTTCGGGGGATACTTCATTTGAATACGAACTGTCAAAGAGATAACATCAACATGGAGAAAAACGAAATTAGAGCTGTCATCAAGTACCTCTGTTTGAAAAAAATGTCTTCAAAAGACATACACAGTGACTTAATGGAAACATTGGGGGACTCTGCTCCTCCATATTCTACAGTTGCACGCTGGGCCAAGAAGTTTAAACTGGGCAGAACATCCACTGAAGATGAACATCGCGAAGGACGACCGTCCACGTCCCTCACAGAAGACTACGTGAAAAAAGACGAAGATGTTGTGTTGGCAGATCGAAGAGTGACCATCAGCATGTAGCTGAGGTCACAGGGATCTCATATGGCAGCGTTCAAAGAATTCTTGCGAACGAGTTGCACATGAAAAAGGTCTCTGCGCGTTGGGTACCCAGAATGTTAACCGACGAGCAAAAGAAAAATCGAGTTGACATTTCGAGGGTCAATCTCGAAAAGTTCCAAGCAGATCAAGAAAAATTTTTGTTCCGTTTTGTGACTATGGACGAGACCTGGATCCACCATTTCGATCCTGAAACGAAACAACAAGCGTTGACTTGAAAGCGAGCCTCCTCACCGACGCCAAAGAAATTCAAAGTTTCAAGTTCGGCGGGAAAGGTCATGGCATCTGTTTTTTGAGACGCTCAAGGCATTATTATGGTGGAATATTTGGAAAAGGGAGCCACTATTACGGGCTCTTACTACGCAGACCAAATAAAAAGATTACGGGAGGCCATTAAGGAACAAAGATGCGGTAAACTGCGAGCTGGAGTGCTGTTTCACCAAGACAACGCACCGGCTCACAAAGCCGCAGTTGCGATGGCTGCCATTCAAGAAACGGGATTCGAACTGCTCGAACACTCTTCCTATTCGCCAGATCTAACTCCTAGTGACTTCTACCTCTTTCCTCGGCTCAAGGAATGCCTCCGAGGCAAGAAATTCGCAGACGATAGCGAATTAATGGCCGCTGTTGAAGCGTTTTGGGAGGGTCAAGACAAAGAATTTTTTTCAAAGGGAATCCTGGGTTTAAAAAATAGATGGACTAAATGTATTGATTTGTTAGGAGACTATGTAGAAAAATAAATTATTATTTTAACTTTAATTACCGTGTTTTATTTTCATTATCATTACTTTTTGATCACCCCTCGTAAAAGTTACTTTTAATACAGTTTGTAAGTCTCCTCAAACGTAGGGTTATTAAAAGAGACCTATTCTTTCGATAACTTACTTCAGTAATGTTATTTATTTTCAAGGAGGCGTAGGGAGACTGGACTATTATGTAAAATAATGAAATTAGTATAAATATGTAATTGGTAAACTGGTACATTGCACGATGGGATACGAATGTATGTGGAACGATTATCATATCATTTCATAAAAGGTAGCGTGTTATGGAGTATGTTAGGGCTGAATCTGAATGACAGGGCGAAAATTGTGTGACAAGGGAAAAATGTGGTTCGCAAGATGATGTTGTGTTAAGAAAGGAATGCGTTGGTGGTTTGGTCATGTAGAAAGAATGACCGAGGAGAGAGTGACAAAGCAAATTTATATTCCAGAAGTGAACGGCAGAGTCGGGGACACCCTAGACGAAAATTTACCGATAAAATTGGCAATATATTAAAAATGGGCCAGATTAACAGTACCGTTAACCGACGAGTATGTAAGCAAGAGAGGTGTGTCAGGATAATGCCAAATGGAGGTCCGTAGTATCTCCCTACCCCTCTGGGTGAAAAGCGTGAGTGTTTATGTTACGTTATGTAGTGTATAAATATATATTAGACAACCCATCTGTTTTATCTTGTAGTAATCCAATCGCGGCCGATGTTTAAAATTTTACAATTGCAGAACGATATTATTTGTTAGTTAAATAATTTTTATTTATTTAAGTAGTCGTTACTCTTTAGCAACATATTAATAAAATCATTTTATGTAAAGCACTTGGATCGTTTTTATTATGTCTGACATTTAAAAACCAGATAAGATATATTGATGTTTTTATAAATTATCTTAATTAAGCATGATAATGTGTTATGAAAAGAAATATCTCATAAAAGCGTTTTGAAGCTTTAAAGACCTTGCAAATTTTAGGCAGTGAAAAGTTAAGTTTGCGCTACATTGTGCATATGACAGTTGTACTTGTGAACTTCGTGTTTGTACATATAATTAGTACGTCTGTTTAGATAAAATTTTTAATAGACGCAGACGACATTGCAGATTAGGAATTTTTAAATATGGGCATCAGACTAGAATTTTTTTATTGTACAATTTATGTATTTTATATTTAACATAATAAGGTTTAAATTGTTTTAAATGTAACGCTCAATGATAATTACCATAGCTACGTACCTACGGCATCAATAAGCATTGAAGTCATTGTTAACGTAGCGTGGTCGATTTAAATAGTGCTGTTTTATTCTAAAACGGTAAGTCAAGGCCCCTTAATTATCATGTCCGTATTAATTCTGTTTCTCTTTTATAGTGTTCAGAAACATTTCGCGTAACCTTGTAGTCGAACACTTATTATTTAGCTATTAAGGCAGCCTTTGCCTCACATTTTTTAGCAATAATGAATGACTTACTGAGAGCATAAATATACTACAAATTTATTAAGTGTATCTCAGTTATAAATAGTAAACGGTGTATTACCCAGTGAACAACAGTATTTGTGAGCACATTTATTTATTAAATCTTTATTATACACCTAATAATAAGGGATAGAAAGGGCGGAATTAATACCTAATGGTATTTTTTACACTTTTTTAATGATTTGAGAAACTGTTAACACACTTGTTTACGGGTAAACAAATAACATTTACATTTTTGGTGTAAATCTCCACAAGTTCTTTCTGATCGGCTTTAATTACTAGCGCTGCGAAGAGAAGTTGTATCCTTTTGCATATGTTATGGCATCTACCGCGGTGAGTAGTCAGAGTACTAATTCGAACCATTAAATTTCACCCTCGCACATCGTGATCAAAAACTCGCGATTATACTCGTAATATAATATCAATTGTATAAAAATCACCATCTCATACATTTATAATTATGTAACAACTTTTTATCGACATTTTTTGTTATTAATATTAGTTATTTCTTCAGTTTTTAATTAATTTTCGATTATTTTGTGGCAAATAATATTATTATATTACTATTTTTACTATGCGGTGATGAAATACTACGTATGTTGTAAAGTGTCAATAATATTAATTACTCATTGTCTGTTCTGAATACACTTAATAAATTTGATTTACAAAAATATTATGTTATGTTTTATTTATAAAAGAAAAGGATTCAGCGAATTAAAATTGTGAAAAGTAAATAAAATTGTACTCATACCCCAACGAACGTGCTAAAAGCAGTGAATAAAGTAGCTAAAAAACTTTTTAAAACTATGGCGAAGAAACTGCGGAGCAACTATCGTGTCCTTGTGACCGGGGTTATCGGACGCTGTTAGCATTTAACGAAACGTAAGACAGGTATAAAGAACCGCTTTGGGCAGGGTTGCACATAAAATTCCGTTGAAGCCTTTTTTTACCATAACCACAAATACCGATAGTATACAGTACACCGGGCGGGAGTGTGAGCACTGGCCGTGGCTAAGGATCAGTTAAAAGGTCGTTCAGAAGGACATTTTTTGTTCTGAATTATTTATTTCTTGTAAGGCTCATTCGCATGTGTGGACCGCCCGTTTATGCTATGTGAATATTAAACATTGTTTTTTTTTAGTAACTGTAAACGAACAATTTTTGTTCCTCTAATTGACATATACTTTTTTAAATAATGTTAAGTAGGATTGCATTTTTTGTATAGTATAAGGGTGACAAGCGAGCAGACATCTACCCGATGGTGGGTGAATGTTGTGGCCCATTGACATTTAAATCTATCCTCGATTAGGAATCAAAATAAAGATGCGTTGCCACCCCTGAGGAATAAAATGGAATGCCTCGTTTCCAATAAAAAGGGTCTCCGATTCTCTACACTCACTATACGAAACACAGCAGCATTGAGCTGTTATTTTACGCTGGTATTCTGTTGAGATGGTGGTCCTGTCCCGGTCGAGTTGATCAATTCGTGCTAAAGCTGCAGCATGGCTCTTCCACGTAAAAAATACATAATGTTTAAATATTTTACAAGAAATGTTTATAGACGTTTATGCAACGTCATAACACAAATGTACCTTCTGTGGCGTTTGTTAATACATAAATAATTCCAATTTAATTCCGGTATAGTACACGTAATTTATTTTTGTACTTTTGAAAAACAAAACGGTAAGGTACATGAATAAAACATTTTTTATCTTTCCTTTTCGCGTGGAAACACAGTTACCAAGGTCAAGTGTTAAGTTTCCTCTGTAATGAAACTTGACTATTTAGCTTGTTTAAATTTGCTAAATGATCTTCTTTAAGCAACTGTTTTAGACGTTCATTGCAATATTGAATTCTTATAGACGTAATGCTAAGCCTTTCGGATATTTTCGGTGCTCCGCAAAAACATTTGACGATTTTAAACGAACGGCCACAAAAACTGTTCAACGATTTTATTATTACTTTGATCACAACATGAATCACAACCAGATTTGTGCGAGGGTTAATGACCCAAATATGTTTAGCGAAGTGTTCAAGGCTAACGTCGACTAATTTGGTTAGCTAACAAAAAAATAGTCCTGTATCTAAGAAGGCGATCAGTTGATTTGTTTTCGTATTACTCCTGTCTAACAGCAGCTCTATTTGAAATCACGTTTGTCGACTGACGACGTAACCGTTATATGAATTTACTATTTCATTTTCTGTCTGTAATGTAGTATCTGTATGAATATAATAATCCTATTATGTACATACTTAAATATTTAGTTATAGCTTTTCTGTGAAGGTTTTTATCGATGGATGAGAGTACCGTTAACTAAATGATATGGCCAGTTTACGCAGTTTCCGCGTTTAGGCAATAAAGGCAACGACTGACTATAGTTCTAAACACATATAAACTCTCAGACATTACGCATTACACTTTTCTATTCTATTTTTATATAGTTTAATAATAATTGAAGTAAAATTATTAATAATTAAAATATTAAATGAACAGTAAGATTAAAAATGAATACATAAAAGTAGGAGATATTAATATTTATTATAAAAAATAAATTTTATTTCAACCGCGGTTAGTACGCATTCATTTTATATTGTGTGACTTTTTCTATGTTGTAGCTGTTCTGTGGTATTAAACTAAATCGTACATAACTATACATTAGTTTATTATTACTTGATGATAGTAAGTGGTTACTGCAGCCCTTGGACACCTGCAACTAACTTCAAACAAAAGATACAACGAAACAACAATTCAACAGATGCAAATTGTCACCTGTGAGGACTAAAGTGCATTGTCTAACAGCCTGTAAATATACTAGTACCCTTCAGACCGAAACACAGCTAAAAATTAATACTTGTTTGTTCGTATTTTATGCGCTGCCACACCGTTCATCAGATTGCGCTAAAACTTTGTCAACATATTGTTTTCACTTCTGCCAAGGTTATAATCATAGTTGGACTCAGTAGGCGCCACCTACCGGGACCAGGGCTGTTGTATAATCCAGATGTCACCCGTGCGAAGCCTGGGTAGTACTAATATAATATTAAAAAAAGACCATTGTAAAATATACAGGTGATAGGAAATTAAAGTTATTTTCATAGTAAAGTTTTATACTTAACGCGTCTAAAAAGTCAATTAAAAAAATCCTTAATTGATATTGTCCTAAACGTGTCATATGTATATCTATCGGGTATACTTTTTAGGGTGTTATCCAAAAGATGTTAGGTACCGTGGATTGAATCTATCAAAGAAGGTTAACATCCTTCTCCTTCCATTCATCATTAGGTAATTTAATTATTAATTATTAACTATGTATATAAAACTGTACGCGACGAATTCATATAGTATAATCTAGCGTTTACTGCAGCAAACGAATTTTTAGACACGTGTAAGATGAATGATTTATATTATATAGGAAAGTTACACGACAAAAAACTATAATTTCTATAAGTATAATCAAAAACAATGTTAAATTAAATCTCATATTTCGCGTAATACGAAAATAGATTTTTGTTTCAACAAATAACATAATCGTATTCAAGAATATGGAATATGTTAATAACTTATCTACAGTGCCACTTATATGATCTTTGCATAAGTATAACATCATCTCGACCAAACAAATATATTGTGTTAATATTATGATTTCAATTGGTCAAGTCATTCAAAAGTTACAAGACCACTAACAGACGCACCATACTAGCAATCCGCCCCGGCTTGGCACGGGTGATTTCTGAATCCCGACAATAGTGCCACCTACCGCAATCAATTGTAAATATAAAACATTCATAAATTAACTAATCAAACACACAAAAATTCATCAAAATTGGTTTAACCGTTTAAGAGGAGTTCAATCACATGCAAACGGACAGAAGAATTATATATTATAAAGACAAAATTACACACTTCTGCTTTCAAATATTTATAATGTCCGATATCCGGATTATATAGTTTTGTCGGTCAACAATTATTTTTGTAGAATTATTAACATTATAATAATTTCAAAATAACTCGTCTTTTCGTTTACCTGGTTTATCTTTTCGTGAAGCGATTGACTTACTTGCTTGATTCTAAGAAACTGTTATGTAAGAAGACCTTTTTCTTATAAACAATAAAACAAACTTATTCTTAGCGGACGCTAATCTTCTTTGTAAAATAGGATTAAGAAGGATAAGTAAGAAAATAATTGTCCATTGTTCCTTAATACTATAGTTAAATATACCTTCTTTTAGGTATTAAAAACGAACCCTTAACTAAACTATCAAGTACATGCCCAGCAGTGGAGTGTTTCGTGAAAAAGGAGAGTAAGAACTGCATGATATTGCATTTTTATTGATTTGAAAAACAAAATTAGTTTCTACTAAAATTATTCAAACATATTATTCGAAAAAAAAACCATAGCTTTAATTTTAATGGCACAAAATAATTTGCCGTTATTGAACATAAATATTTTTTAAATAAAACATGTAATTTTCTAAATATTGTTATTATATTATTATATCTGGATATTTATTATTATTATCATATTGCCAAGGAGTGGGGGCTTGAGACAATTCACAAACGCATATCATCCTGTGGGTGTGACAGAGGGAAATTGAAATATGAGATGGGCAGTCGCATCGTTTTGATAAAAGTCAATAATAATAATAAATGGGCTGCCAAGGGAGGCGATCCTGGCAAGTATCTCCCGTATGAGGCAATTTTCAGCGGTGGATTTTTGATGGGCAGTAATATATATGGCGGACCAGGTAATAATTCTGTATTCGCTTCGCAAGACTAGTGCTTCTTCAACTAAGTCTGACATTGAATTTGCATTTTGTTGAGTTTTTCATACATTTTAACTATTTTCATAACCAAGTACATAAAATATTATAGGCAATTTGTTGATTAAACTCATGAATTCAATAAAAGCTTTTTTTTAGTTTTACAAAAGCAGATGTAAATTTTAAAACTGGTGTGTACGATAAAAACAGACCGGACCCGCATCCACTTTAAGTGTTGGTTGCAAAACCGGTGCGGTGGTCTGTGCGAATATTTTAACCGGGACATCTGCGATTAGGAGCATTCCTAGAAACAAATGCCTGCACGTTACATGTATCGCATCTTGCCAGGACCCGGACAAAAAATAAGCCCAGTGGCTACAAGATGACTACGTAATAGTAAGTTCAGATGTTGGCTTTACAAGTGTAGAACTTGTACCTACTTGACCCTGAAGAAATATTAAAATACTGCATTTTCTGGCTACTGGGTAACTTTTTAGTGATTTTAGAGACCGCTTGCTTCTGCCAAACTGTTGATGATTGTTCATTTCGTTTTTAAAAACGAAGTCAACCATTTGGTTCAAATGCATGTGACAACAAAGAAATAGATGCCAAGCATCTAGAAGGCCGATGGTGAAATAGACATAGGAAAAAAATATTTCATTCCTAGGCGCATTCTCCAAAATTGGGCCTCTAGAATTAGGAGCAGCAGAGTTTGAACTTCAGATTAATCGACTGAATTAGTATCGTTGCAGAACACCACAAGTGCTCTGTGTATAATTGAGCTTCCACAATAATGCTACAAGAAAAAATAATGATACTATGATCCTAAGCTCTTTATTAAACTATCTTTACACATGCAAAAACCATTTAAACGCTTTGTAAATTTAAATCTTTCCAAGAACAGTTTTGCAGCTCCATTATGAATGCAATCGGAGTATTTTTATGATCTTTCAAAAAGCAAAAACATAAAAAGGTAGTTGAAATACAATGGGCAAAGGATACAATAGCACTGCCAGCCACATGGTAAAATGAGTTCTTCGTTTTTTTACAAAAAGTTTAACTGTTACTGCAAGGCAAATCTTGATAATAAACGCTGGCTACTTTAATGTACATATTTTTAAAGTACTTAAGGAATGTAGTTAACCTTATTTGTTTAAAGAATTTTTCAATTATTACTACACGTGAGGGAAGACATCTGTCACATATATCTATAGGAGTGCTTGAGCCAGTAGCTCGCAAAATAACAGTTACAGTTTCAGTACTGTACTTCTACGTGATTGTGTACTAGACAGGTACTTGTATATTTATTATTAATATAAAGAAAGTATGCCGTGCCGTGGTAGCCAGGCGCTAAGCGTTCGCCGTAAATTTTATAGTACCTACACAAGCAACATCGTTCCGATCCAAGTTGCCATCAATAAAGAACTGCAATATTGAGTACTAATTCACAACTTATTTGGCAAAGAAGGATAATATTGTGGAGAAACCTGCATGTCTGAGGATCGGAATTAAGGACCACGGATTCGATAAGGTGTAGACCCAAGCTGTAACGTTTTAAGGCTGTACCTATAAAAGGTTGAGCTCGACCGGGGAATTACCACACTCGTATAGAACACCAGCGTGAAATAGCAGCATAACACTGCTATGTTCCGTGTAGTGAGTGTAGAGAAGTAGACACTCTTTTTACTCGTAATGAGGCATTCTATCTTAGTCCTCAAGGATGACATCGCATATATTACAGCATTCACCAGCCATCACATACTTCTATTAAAAATATTCAGTCCCTCAAATCGCACTGGAGTAGCACGGCAGACTAAGTGCTCCATAACCTAACCTTATAAACCTAATAAAGTCATTCACTGAATTTAAATATAAAACCTAGGGAATGTTCGTACACGCGTAGGTTCTCCCAATCCCCAGTATTTTCTGAAATTTGGTGAAGTATGCTAGAGTTGACGCTTAAATTTTAGTTGAAATAGTGCATTGTTTTGATATCAATTAAAATATATTGACGGCTAACAGTCTCTCTGATGGTAAGTGACTACTGCAGCTACATCTGCAACAGATTTCAAGCAAAGTAGCCCTGTAGACTTATATGCCTTTCAAGCCGTAGTTTTACGAGCTCTTTTCCTCAAACTAGAATACAGCAGTGGCTGCACTACCGCATTGCGGTACAAATATGCAAACAGAAAAGAAGACCTACCACCTAATAGTATTTAATAAAATTAAGAAGACAGTATTTGTTCCCGGTTGCTTTTATCTTGATTAATGGAACCTTATAATTATTATTAAATTCTTATGTAACCATTTTCATTCATTCATTTATTACGCCTAAGTCCTCGTAGTGGTTGTAGTATTGCGAATATTGATCATGAGTCCTTACGTCGGACCAAAAAATCAATTATTGAGATTTTCCGTCAAGAAATTCTCAGTAGCTGACCGGAGTCAGAAAGTTAGCGGTGTCTCACCCCAGTGCCTCACAAAGCACATAAAACCATTGATCCTTCACCTGATCTCTCCGGTAGTGTCGGTTTATCATCAGATTATGAGAGTGAGCGAATAAAGAGCGCACCAGTGCTTGCGCATACACTTGGATATTTTAATCCTGTCTTGCGCCGATCGGTGGCTAGTCTTCGTTGAGGCTGCCCGCCGTGACCTAAATTCGGTCTGGAGGAGATTATGATTATTATTATTATTATGCTAAGTCCACTGCTGAACATAGGCCTATACCTAGTTAATAATATGAACAATAGTAAAATATCTGTGAAAAATATTTTCCTTAATTGGAATCTGCTGAATGCACTACTGAATTTTCATCTTATTTAGTAAAAAAACTCTTAAAGCATGAACTGAAGGATAGGCTGAATTTATCAAAACTATATAAGTAGGTTAGTCTATTCTTATTTTGACAGTGAATCCTCGTCTGACCATTTTCAAAATAATTATGTTATAGAGATAAACATTTTTTTCTCAAACTAAACAGCAAATTATTTTTTTAGCAAAACACAGTTCAATAATAACAGATCCTAGCTGTTAAGCACACTCTGTGTGTGGACATGTTAATCCACACGAGTGCGCACTTATAAGCAGCTAGCAGCTACTGATAAGTCAATAAAGATCACTTAAAATTCCCCGAATATTTAATTAGGGTAATAGTAGGTGCCTTACCTAACGAGTAGGTACAAATTATTTAAAAAACTTCTTGAACCATTCATTTCAAATTTTAAAAAATAATTACAGAAATTGCTTTGACCTATTACTACGTAATTAGCCAAAACCTGTTTATTACTTTTAAACTATTTTAATAAATACTTTCTTACCTAATATGACAGTAATTATCTAATTATTAACGACATTTAGCGGTAATGCATTGATTGGTACGACATTTGAGTAAAGTTCTTCAATAATTTTATCTACCTAAAATACTAACGATGTAAGTTGCTTGCTTATATTTATAATAGATATGTATTTATTAAAACGCAGTTTTTTCTCCTTTTATTTTTGACTTAATATTTTGATTTCAATAGTTAAGTATGTTTCCGTAAGCTTTACGTTTAAGTACAATATTCATTATTGTGGGTTAGGTTAGGTTAGTATGCTACATTACAACTTATTTTGAATTAAGACTGTATATATAGAACTTTAATTAAAGATATTAAGTACGTAAAAGAAAATATATTCAGGCCAATAATGTAAATATTATTAATTTCTATAGGTGTATGATGAGATATAGAAGCGCGTTGAAATCTTTTGTAGGGGACGACATATTAAAAATGCGAATGATTTTTTCTGATAAAAGGATACTGAATTAGTAATACTATTAAATAATTTCAAACCGGCTTTGAATACATATGATCATTACAGAACTATATACTATTTACTAAGAATTGTTAATCTTTAGGGTTAAATAATATATTCAATTATTATTAATAACCTCCACTCACAGCCCCTTTTGCTAACAACGAAGAGGGTTGCTATATAAATTTAATTACCCACCATTCCTTTATATTTCTATAACGATGTTATTCAGGTGTTAGGGTCTTGTGACCTTCGCTACCAAATTCATTTGCGCCCTTTCTGTACAGGTGCCATTTCACCTGTAATTACTTAATAAAAGTTTATTGCTCCTTAAACATTAAAAGTTTGAATGATAAAGTTATCACATGCGGGTGCTTGTTTCTTTTAACGGTACGATCGATTTTATTTCAGCTAAAGTGACTACCACGTTAGGTGGCTTAATAAATTCTCGATAATACTTATATTTATAATATTTTAGACATATAACAAATAAGTTTAGTTGTGCAACTGCAACACCTTATTGTATCCTTATTGAATTGAGCTGAGTTAGTACCGTTATATTTACAAAACAGTCAGATTTAATCTACAGATCATATTCTATATGCACGATATTTACGCATACAACAGCTAAAGTCAATTAGTTTAAAATGACAATTGAGATCGCGGTGACTAACCTAAATACAAAGCGAGTGGCAATGGCTGCCGGAAACAGCGCCATTGTGCCGCAATCATTGACACCTCGCTGCCTACATCATCCGGTCAATTCCTGTCTCGTGCTATGACTCTCAACTTGACCGTACATGTACACCTCCATAAAACGCTATCGGAAGCTAGTATTGCATCTTAACGCCAGCTAAATTTTCTGTACCCGTACATTTATATTGTTAATTCATATACCGTAATAGAAGACGAGTGTGGTTATGGGACAACAAAAATAATTTTGAAGTTTTCTATTCGATTATATACTATACCAGTTATGTTTTCATTAATCTTGCAATATATACTTCTATGTGTAAATATATCATTTAAGTTGCAAAGAACAAATCACGTGGACCATTTTGGCACATTGATGAGAGTAAACATTTTATGAAAAGATATAAAAACTAGAGAGTTATTCCACTTTGCGGCTACTGTGGATCGTTGAAGTCTTGAAATGATTTAAGAGCTATGTCTGTTTATTTTGTGTCAAGGTAATTGTTAAATAATAAGACGTTTGTTTTAACATTCGTTGGAGGGATTTTCAGTTGGGCTAATTTGTAAGCAGAAATTACATAAAATTTTTTAATTCCACATTAAGAAATCACGGTTCACTTGTGTATCCTATATAGTTTTATGTTTTTCTCTACTGAAAATGTCATCTGAATAATGTAAATACTCTTTTAATTTTTTAAGTAAAATCAAAACTAAGTCCAACTATAAAAATAGTTTATTAGCATTCGTTCACAAATGAAAAAAAAAATGGGGACCACGCAACTCTCACATGATCTCAGGTAGATATTTGTTGTATACCGTGGCCGAGAACTGGATTCTGGGCAAGTGCGAGATCCTTTTTTTGGCAAGCAAGTGGCCGTTATATATAGGAAATGACAAATGAAACGTTATATTTGAATAAGTAGATTATGTTATACAAACAAAACTCAAACTCAAATAAGACAGTAGTAGATCTACTCTACAAATTTTATAGATTATGTCGCCCAGTAAAAAATAAAGATATATAATCATTATTTTTTACAGGACGACTTTTGTGGCTTCACGTTAGATGTCTCAAGAGATGATTTAATCTAGGTTATATTTTTACCCTAACTTACCAATGCATTCCTTATCCTTCTTGGATAACAGAGCAATGGGTCCGTCATCGAGAGGCGAGCCGGGGCAGAGCGGATCAGCTTTACTAGCGAGCAACTCTTGCCCCTCCTGCAGCCCCAGTTGTTGCTCATGCAGCCGTTTCTTTATTAGGAAAATCTTCGGCATTTTTGGGCTCTACTTAGCACTGCACTCAATCCTTGTTATGTAATCAGTCTCAAAAAATTCACCCCGTCCAAAGACGATTAACACAAGCTTGCATCATAACACTGCACGGTAAGTTTCCTCGCGTGGCTGTTTGTTTGGTGCGTAGCAGCTAGCGGCACATGCGGTACCGTTGGCCGCTGCGAGAGGACTGAGAGCTAGTATGTGTGCGGTGCTCGCGGCACCGTTGCCCGAACAGGTCCGCCTGCGCCCGCGCCCTCTTCTCCGGCGCCGCCCGCCCGACCCCGTGCGCCCGCGCCGTTCGAAGCCACCAACCGGCCCCATACTTCCATACAAATACAGATTCCAGTAAAAGTGCTCGCACAGACCTTCCTCCCGTCACAATTTTAACAATACCGCTTTTGTTTCCCTTATCTGTTATAACCAACTGTTTGTTCTCAATTTCGATGACGTAAAAAGTTCTGGCAGTTATGTTACGTTATAATTATTTTAAATACACAAAATATTTAAATCACTATAGTAGTTTTCCATCCATGTATCTTGCTATAAATTTTGCACATACTGAGGGGTGGGAAAATTTCATTGTATAAACCTCTTATATAACTATCAATATTTCACTTGGCAAACGGGTTGGTGGTGATCGCATTGCCAAATATTTTTACTCAGGTTTTTGCTGTTACCTATAATTTGAATTGCTATCTTAGCGAGTGAAGAAAAATTAAAACCTCTGTCATACTTTGTTTTACAAGGTGTTTGAGTACAAGCACTCAGTCCGCACACAAACGTGGCACTGGTTGGATTCCGTCTTTGTAGGTACCACCTATTTCTGCCGTTGAAGTAATAAGCATAACCAAAAAATAGCAATTATTTATGTTGGACTTTATGAGAACTTTGTTTGAGGTGTCAATGGACTTAGGTACCATCAGATGAACCGTAAGTTCTTTGCCACTTTAATTTTATAAAAAACACATGATACGAAGTTCTTAGAAGAAATCTCATGAAATCTGTGCCAATTGAGTCACGAAATGAATCACAAACCATATAACTTAAGAAACTTCTCAATATTGAACAATCGTAAACAAAACACGTTAATGATAGATGTTATATTAATCATTTTGGCTTAATAATATCTCTAAATATTTTTCATGTATGGTTCCCGGTACCACGATGTATTGTAATATTCCATTTATCCACATTTAAACAGTATTTATTATTCGGTGCTCACTTATTAAGATATTCTAGATGTAAATCTTATTCGGTGTCGGCAGTTTTTGAATTGTTGCGAAGGATCTGTAAAATAAAAGAAACCCAAACACGGACAGAGAGCAATCAGCGAAGGGTATTTTACAACTAAATAGGCGGGGTAATTCTCAAAACAATTTTTTTTCATAGCTGAAGTAAATTCTATAAGTTTTACGATGCCCAATTGTTTTCGTAAAATTTCCTTAATCTATACTGTGCCTATTCTTCTTTGTTTATAACATAATGCGACGCGATGAAAGTCTAGCCGGCGTCTTTGTAGCTTATATCTTGGCTTCTTTCTTATCTATTTCTTCTCTTTGCCTTTGACTGCGCCATTTCAATAAAACAGTCATTTCCTTTCAAAATATAAAGAATTATTTAGTTTTATATGTAAAGGGATGTGACGCTGGGAACCTAAAAGGATACTGTGTCTAGTGTTGTAGAAATCCTTTTCTTATATATCCGGTATTAAAATGTTTCTTATTTATGCTTACACCAGATACCGAGATTTAAAATACTTAATGAAACATGAAGATTGGGATTAAGCACATTTTAACAAATGATTTTCAGGAAGTACACGTTTGCTGTAACAATGCGTTTGCTGTTAAATATTGGTCCTTTTAAGGAAACTTCTATGAGTCTGAGTAGAGAGAGTGACTATTATTTTTTCCAAAAACAGATTCAGCAATTTTTGAATTTTTTAAGCTCTTGGTAGGTATAACTAACTAAAAAGCTGCTTTGAAAAGAAGTTTAAGATGAATAAAATCAAAAGGAGTTATGAGCTTAGAAGCTTTTTATAAACGTGACACAGTTAAGTTTTGTGATCATTTTTAGTTATATGCACATTTTAGGTTAAAGATGTATTCTTAAACTACTAAGCGAAAGAAAATAACTGTAGAAAATACCAATGTATAGCATCGTCGCGCCGTATAGAAACGAATATTAATAAATATTATGTGAAAGAAAAATAATAAATAAATTTAATACCACATATGATATTTACTTTTAATTCAACTTTTTCTTTTTATATGTTACAGTTTAAATCCGTTTTTAGATAGAACGTTTATTCACTAGTTAAACTAATTTATACTAAATGCCTTTGCGAATACTAAAAATACCCAGTCAAAACTGGAATTTACCACCGATATATTTGATTTTCAGATAAAACTAGTTGTTAATCCGAGCTTTAGTTAAACTGTCACTAAAGAAACTAATTTGGGATTGAAAACAAGATATACTTACTAAATATTTATTAAAAGTTTTTACACACGAATATTGACACAGTTGCTTCTGCAACGGCTTCTGCGCGGCAGGAAGTGCAGCCCCTTCGCCCTTGTGTACAAAATAACAGGCACTCATGCTCACCTCCGTAGCCTCGGCTTATTGGTCGCTTACGGCGACCAGCCTCAGCCGCTACGGCTCGCACAGATGCTTGCGATTTGCTACAGCGAGCGGGGGCTGCTCTCCCTTCGCGCCTACGGCTTTACAAAAACACTCTAGGTGTAGGGCAGGCGTTCCGATTCAGTTTTAGTACAGATTTGACCTATCTTATCTATATTAATCGCTCATTCTCAGGTCCGTTAAGCAAGCCAAAGTCCAAAGTAACGCAATTAAATCAGATCCAGAACCAAAGCTACGGTCGTTTGAATTCAGTCGGAACAGTTCTAACTGACTCGCTTCGGAAAAATGCGTTTTATCTAGTAAGAACTAGTTTTACCTGATATTAAATGTTGAGCATTAGTTAATTCTAGTTATAACAAAGGCATTAAGTAAAAACTAGTTTTAACTAGGGAAAACGCGTTCTATCTAAAAAATGGTTTTAACTAGCATATATAACCAATAGAGCTTGGGAAGAATCTCTTTTAGAAGCTGTCTCTTCTTTTTGGTGGTACAAAGTCGAAGGCGTAGTGTAACATCATGGTAAATGTTTTCTTTCTGAACAAATCATTCAGGTATAAAACATAGGCATAAAACTATGGTAGTTTTTGAGTGATATGTTAGTGATTATCTATTACTCCTCATAAAATTGTGCGACAACCTAATATGACATGTAAGGAGCCGGTGGATATACCAAAATGTGTTTAAATTTTTTATAGTCCTATGTTAAGTAGAGGACTTGCGATGGTCTGCGTTGATCTATTATAAGAAATACAAATTTTACATTTATATAACGTCAAGTACTACTAATTAAAATTGATATAATTATTGTTTTACTTAATATTATAAGTCAGTGCTACTATCCTATCTGATGCTAAATTAAACAAAATTTTAGTTCAGCATTGTATTTTACTTTAGAAAAGTTCAGCGCGATATTAGCGGAGCAACAAATAAGCGGTCGCCATTAATTTCACAGCACACGATGATACCCACCGGCACCAATGAAATTATTACGAATTTAATGATTTCTTGTATTTACGCGAATGCTACATGGAAAAAACTAATTTTATGGATTTAATTGCGTTTAATTTTTAATTTTTTAATTGCCGACGTTTCTGGCACTTTACAGTACCCATGGTCGTGATGACAGGTGTTTCGTCCTAATATCATAATTTACGAAGGCTACCTTCAACTTTTAATTATTGATTTTTTGTGCACAGAACGCTCGTTCTCCGTAGATCGGTTTGTCTTGCAGTAGTATGTTTAGGTTTGGATTTAGTTTTTTTTGGGAAATTAGGTATTTTGGTAGACCTTTCTTACTGCTTGAGAACCTGGGATATACGCGGATGATAGACGTACCTACACCACTCTGGCGACCGACTAATGGTGGAAAACATACATAAATATCCATAACATTGCATTATAAAATTCACAAGTCAGTAAACCGTGTTAATACCAGTTTTTATACGTGGTAGAGCCATGCTGCAGCTATATTAATTGTATAGTTGTAGTACGAATGGGTCGGCTCGACCGGGGAGGGACCACGCTCCTACAGAATACCAGCGTCAAATAGCAGCTTAATGCTGCTGTGTTTCGTATGGTGAGTGTAGAAAACCGGAGACCCTTTTTACTGGAAAAGAGGCATTCCATCTTAGTCCTCAAGGTTGACAACGCATCTTCATTTTTATTCGCAAACGAGGATAGATGTAGATGTCTATGAGCCACAGCCACCACTTACAATCAGGTGGACTGTGTGCTCGCTTGTCACTCTTTTCCTATATAAAAAAAAAACCAGTAATATCTAAAAAACTAACAAAGAATTTATGTTAGCATTTTTGCTAATCATATCTCACTGGTTTTTACACGTCATGGTTTTGCGTGTGCGTAGATTGCGCAACGATCACCTGCGCTAGCACAGCCCGGTTCCGCGCCGCCGATTGCATTTAAGTTCTTGGTAACGTTAACCTCCTTCAAGTTTATATGGCAACATTGTACGCAATCGGTGCACCTTACTCCAATATCGAGTTTGATCGGTGAAGATCTAAGCACGTTTATAATATTATTATTAAAGCAAATGGTAAAATTTAAAGAAAAAAATGTGTCACCGACTGCAGTATAATTAAAATGAGAACAACAGTAAATTAAATGCACATTATTAAGGATATCTCAAAAACTACTGGTGAGATCTTTATAAAATTTTTATTGGACCCCAAGAGAAGTACCAGCCTTCAGATAAAACGGAATCATCAAAATCAGTTCACACAGAGAAAAGTTATGAGGTACATATAAAAAAACACAGTCGAATTAAATAACTGCGTCTTTTTTTTTGAAGCCGGTAAATAAAAATTAGTAAGTTATAAGTATATTTCTGGAGAACTTTATGTTCAAAGAACTTTAAAAATGTTTGTTACAACATTTGAAAAAAAAGCTAATGCTCGTATTTATTAATGAAGCTCCACATCGTCCGTTGTGTCCGTGCTTGTACTGCTGTTTTGGAATGAAGAGTAATGAGAGTCAGGCTGTGAGGAATTTCACTTTACTCGTCAGAGGTGACAACGCATCTGTAGCTTTCTTTGGTTGAAGGAGTCTTTTGACTTCAGTAGTCATTTACCATCTGGTGGACTATAAATTTGTTTTTCATTTCAGTTTATAAAATAACGCGGTAGAGCCACGATGCAGCTATGTTACGTTAGCGGCACGAATGGGTTACCTCTACCGAGGAAGAAGCCTGCTCTCGCAAAATACCAGCGTAAAATTGCATCTTAGTCCTACTTTTTCTGGGATGGTGAATAGAGAGTATGGGAGACCCTTTTTACTGGAACTATGGTTCATAAAAGATAGCTTGATCACTGCGACATCTGTCAGTAAAAACACGCCTATGAAGTCCTGAATTTCTTAGTAGTACAGACAGTACCTGTCAATGTCATACTTTATGGGCATGCACTAATTAGGTCGGCATGCCCATAAAGTATGACATTGACAGGTACTGTCTGTAGTACTAAGAAATTCAGGACTTCATAGGCGTGATTTTACTGATAGCTGTCGCAGAGATCAAGCTATCTTTTATGAACTATAGGTATTCTGTCTTAATCTTCAGAGGTAAAACCGCATATTTTTAATCGAAGTTAGGTGAAGGTGTCTAAAATACTAAGTATTCACTTATCATCAGGTTATCTGTGTTCTCGTTTGTAATCCTTATTCTGTAAAAAACTGCTTGAGAAGACACGTGGTAGCTCAATTAGGATAGCTTAAAAACCCTTCTAATTTGTTGTAGCTTAAAGCCTTAATGAGAAAACCCTGTTTAAAAGCCGCCGTCAGTAGGTATATGAAATTATAAATTGAAATTTACAGTGCTTATTTAGAGTGAGCTCCGAGTTAGTGAAAATGTGTAAGAAAATAAAGGCTTCCGCTCCAATAAATGTTGTATTCGGGCAACGTGGCGGACTTTTCCTTGCCCTTAAACCCCCTTTAAGAAATAGGAAGAGGCCTGTGCCAAGAAGTAGGACATGTTAACATTCCTGTGAGAAACTGTTTTAAATATAGTAACCAAATAATTCAATAACAGCTTTATGTAATTGTATCGTGCACTTATAATTTGGTCCAAAGCTCGCCGCTGCTTCTACCTCAAATGCATCACGTGTGTCTTCGATAGAGATCGCAAAGCAACGGTACACTTTATGCATTCTCGATGATTGCGTCCAAGCACGGGCTAGTAACACAGGGAATAAATTGCAATAGTATTAATGGTTAAAACCGGTCTGATGATTACGCTTCTACTGGTCAGTCATATTATTCAATTGCTTGCTCGGGCCTTCCTTTTTATTAAGATCAACGTTACGTATATTGCTTTTGTGTGCTTTATCCATACTCGCGTTTTTACTCACGTCTTCATTGGTATCCTAAAAGGAATTATTACCTGTATAAATTCTGCCCTACGTACTTTCTTAAGACTCGGGCTATGGTTGATTCAAAGTTAGTCGGTGATACTTTTATCTATTTTAAACATTCGCATTGTGTTTTTCATTTAGCTTCGGAATTTGGAACATGTCCACTACCCACATTATTCTTGCAAAAATCACGGTTACAGACATTAGAAAACCGATTATAGATAAAAAGCCAAATAAAACTTGGGTGGAAAAATAAAAAAGTTATCGATTAAAAAATATACTGATATCGAGGAAAAAAACATCATAATACACAAAAACTTCAGCTGCCTTTAATACCTCATCTCTTTCCGAAATATCCATCTACTTTAAAGTTGTCATGAGAAGCGCCTTTTGCTATCGTGTGATATTACGCTGTTATAGTCTCAAACATGGTGGCGAAAATAATAGGAATTTATTTATAATTGGAATTGATATTGGCTTGTATCTAATCGTATTTTGTCCTGTGATAATCCTTAGTCTCCCCTTTTCCTTTTGTGATTCAAAAGATATACGATATTAGGTAACCTATTTACATTAAGTTCAATCCAGTGTTTTCATGATCAGTCTATGGTAGTTGTCATAATAAATTACAAGTGATATGTTGTAGTCAAATCGGCTTTCTTATTTAAGATGAATAATGGCTACGTCACAGCGTCAAATACCACGGGCTTATTGTCGAACGTTGGCAGTCTTTGCAGAATATAACCCGATTGATGGTCAATTTGCGACCGGCCCTGACTCTGACGTTGTGATACGAATCCTATGTATCCCTGTCTATTTCTTGTGACAAATAAGCGGAAGAGTTGTTACATTTAGAGCTACAGAAGCCACAGGATAGCTTATGTTGAGCCTTTTTTCCAAAGAGTGCGTGACAGGACATATTGAGCGTGTTCTACACTTAAATAGAAATAGAAACAGAAACTTTTTTATTCAATATAGATTATAACAAAACTTATTGATAGTCACTTTTTTTATTTACCACTGGGTCGCAAAAAAAAAAACCTCTGTCCTGGGAAGAATCAGCAAGAAACCAAGCGGGACTATTTTTTTCCAATAATAGCTTACAAATAATGTTTACAATAAACAACACAAGATAAACTAGAAATAGCTTGGTAGCGATCACCCTTCCCAGGGGACCAAATCTATTTCATGGCCCTCTTTTGTGCTTAAGTGATAGAAAAGCAGCAATGCAGGTACGCTGGTAACTCAGTCTAGACACTCGCTTGGTATATATCTTCGAGACATTACTAGTCTCTGCTCTCTACGCAACGTTCTAAATCAATTTCAAGCCATCCCCATCAAGATCCAATATCAATATTTGGAGAATATTTGGAGAGATCACTTTCTGAAAGGCATCTTAAAAATGATTCCTCCATCCACGAATCCTTAGAGATTGCCTGATATTAACAACTAAATAAAAATTAAGACCTTGAACCGTAAACTGTGCAGTTAACAAAATCTTTAATTTTTTCGCTCAAAACATGTTTACATCCACACTAGGATTTCTTCTGTACCGTGGAGGCAGCTTACAAACATTTGCACAAGTACAAACATTCCGATCCGGAACAGTTACGAGGCGGCACTGAAAATTTCGGGAATCTAGGAAGCGACACAACATTACTATTTAAAAATGTATTTATTGCTTTTCGAAGTATTCTCCGCGAAATTTGACACATTTTTCCATACGATGGAACCAATAATTGAAGCAACCATTCCATTCGGAAGTTGGGGTCTCCAAAATGGCCGTTTTGTAGGCGTCCACAGCTTCTTCAGGTGATGAAAATCTCTGTCCACGCATTTTTATTCTTTATTTTAGGGAAAGTATAGAAATCATTAGGGCTTTGGTCGGGGCTGTACGGCGGATGGTCTAATAATTCTATGTTTTCTTGCTCTAAAAACTCTTTTTGTTCTGTGTGCGGTGTGAGAACTCGCATTGTCGTGATGGAGGATGATGCGGCGGTTGCAGTTCTCTTTACGGAGTTCAGAAACGACCTGTGGCAAACAAATGCTAGCATACCATTCTACATTAACTGTTCCTTGTCCCTCAAGAGGAATGGTCGTAACATGGCCGGTTTTGGAGACAAACGTGGCCACCATTTTTTTTGCAACACTCCGTGAACGAACAATTTTTGTTGGCTTTAACTCATTTTCGAACACCCAAACTCATGACTGGTTTTTTGTTTCGGGTTCGTACGCATTTATCCAGGATTCGTCGCCTGATACAATGTTGTATACAGAGTTTGAGGATCCTGCGTAGAATCTTTCGAGAGTTCTGACGCACCAAGTAACGCGAGCCGCTTTTTGCTCTTCACAGAGCGAATGCGGTATCCATCGGGAAAACAACTTTTTTACACCTAATTGTTCATGCAAGATTATTTGTATTTAACTCATGCCAATGTCTAGAGTTGCTTGAATTTCGTGGTATGTCACATGTCGATCTTCCTCAATCAGCTTACGCACAGCATCAACGTTTTCTTGGGTGACTGCAGTTTTTGGCCGACCTTGACGGGAATCATCACTGAGCTTGACACGTCCACGTTGAAATTCAGCAAACCAGCGATAAATTGTGGTTTTGGATGGGGCTTCATCACCAAATGCAGAAATCATCCGGTCAACACACTGTTTTTGTGTTAAACCACTTCGAAAGTCATAATAAATCATCGCTCTTGAATTTTCTCGAGTCAATTCCATTTTCTCAATGACTAAACAAGTTTGACAAGACCTTGTGACAAGACCAAGAATCTTTTTTTAAATAAATAAATGGTATTCGATTTTTAAAACCAAGGAGTTTTAAATTAAAAAGATTTTAATGTGTCAGGAACAGTGGAAATATTCCATTCCCGATACTCTTAGTGCAGCCTAGGTATTTGTAGACCATACAAATACTTGTTCCGTTCGGGATTCGAACCCGCATGTCCTAGCACTACGACTTATGCTAAGCCACTGCGCCACGAAGCCGTCAAAATTGCGGTTTCGTATGATCGAGATCGTGACAAAAGTGGTTTAACAACAAATTTTGTTGACAAAGTCATATCAAAAAGCGACTAGTAGTTAAACAATAAAATAGTTTTAAAACAAGCTCTTATTATTTTCAACTTCACACGGGTTGGAAAAAAGTGACACGAGTATATAAGATGATATTATTTCTTGATTGGAGCTCTTTTGTAACGTGCTTATAAATAATAGGGCTTACAACCTATATGCTTATAACCAGGAATGCATGTGAATCAAAATCTAAGCAACTAATGTCAGAATAATTACGATATGGGCCAAATACATCTATATCTTTAGGGAAAACAACGCATCTGTAAATTTTTTAGTTCAAAATTGTTAATGACCTGCAATTTCAGAATTTTTTTGTGCTTCTTCATATGAATTTCGTATATTGAAAATAGAACAAAAAACTGTAGAGTTAAAGAAATAGTAAACCAACTAAATAGATAAGTACAAGTCTTTATCATGACGTCATAAAAATTTACAATAAATTTAATAAACCTTAGTATGTCTATAATACACTATTTTATAATAACTTTATTTTATTTTTAGAAGACGCTGGAATCAATAGAAGTTATACGTAACTAAAATATAATATATTAGAAAAGTTAAAGATAATAGAATATATTAATCGAATTTCTAAGTACTGTATTTTGAAACGACAGCGATTGATTATTTATTTATTGTTAAGTGACCTTCTTCAATATTGAATCATTTAAAACTACCGAATAGTTCTTTGAACTTTTTCGGTTAATGAATTAGAAATAAATTTTGAAATCAGGCTGCTGTCTGCTATTTTTGATAATTAGTTTTTATATAATATCAAGATTATTATGAATCTTTTAAGAAACTTTATCTATTTAAGGCTTTTTAACTCATTAAATATTTGCAACGATCGACGAAATACCTTATATTGTAGATAAAAATTCACTTGACTATTTCGTAGTAAACTTCAAGTTAAATTCTATTCAAAAACAAAGGTTCTTTTATGGATTTACTTAGACCGAGATAACGTGACGGAATGCCGAAAACCGGTGGGATTAGGAAATCGTTTATTATGTGAATTGAATGTCTGAAAATTCTCAAGCGTTGGCATACGATTGTACTTATACCGGTTGTCAAAAGGCTGCGGCGGTATCGGTAAGAGGTGGGACGGAAGGGGCAGTGTCGGGTACAGCGACCGCGATAGCATTGCCGCGTCGCGGCGCTCACCCACCATTGCCAAGATCACGGCTTGCGCATGCGCAGCGAATGTCAGCCACGTCACGATCAAGCTCTGTACTCTTGACATTCAATAGCGTTCATTTTTGATGATCTTAAACCATATCACTTCATATTTCAATCGCAGTTTCATATTATTATCCCTTACACAATACCAAAAATAAAACTTTATGTATGAATCATTCATCACCGAGAACTAAAAAAATCATGAGAATTTTATGAAAGTGATGTTCAGAAAAATGTGTGGTTGAAAACTTTCGTAGTTTTCACTAGAACACGTGGAGGAAAATAAGCCAAATTTCGTGTTTTGAATAAAGAATCGAAATACATAAGTTATTTTAATATACTTATAAATAACACAGACGATTCAAAATTTAGAATTTTGTTGTAGGTAAAATGACAACTGTTACACTCGTCTACATAATGACGTGCCTTGGACGGAAGGTACGTTTGTTTACCAATCACGCATTCATGCCGCTCCCCAAACGGGTTGCTCTTATGCAATCACCTCACATAAATATGATCGTTTTTTGCTCGCGCTTCCCCACGGTAAATAACGCTGTACTCTTGACGAGTTTTGCCTCGCCGGTCGTAATAGCCCTTGCCCTATCTTTATATGGGGCGAGCCGTAGCCTCCCGCAATCTTCATTCAATTCACGTAAGGTAGCGGCTCTAAGGACCGGGTTTTTGTAATAGCGCAACAGGTAGAAAGGAAAGGATTGCAAGCATACCATGAGTGAGATGGTACTATATCATCTTCAGAGGTTGTCTCGCTCTTCGCCTGACGACGGAACGGAGCAGAGCGGGCGCAGGAATGCCGTACGATTTGTGCTTTGCTCACCGCGGATATTCTGTATAGTTAGATGCGTATCTATAGCTTAGCGCATAACCAACACACACTGCCCTAATGCGTATGGGTCATATAGCGGGATTCTCGGTTTAGCCAGTGAAATTATATTGAAAGGGAATCTGATCATTTTTGTCCATTTACTACGTATTGTTAACATTGGTTCTATATTCAATCTTTCCAACAGTATTTTTTAATGACCCGATACTGTCTAGGTAAAAATATATTATATGTATAAAAAAATAAGCAGTAAAAGTAAATATATAAATATAATTTTGGTAATTGATATTCTTTGTAGTTTAAGGAAAATCCATTTTAAATATTTCGTAGATGTCATAAAATTTCACAAAAGATGCTACAAACACAGAAAACATCTAAAATTTGCTTTTATTTAAAGTTGCAATGATTAATAGACAACAAGCTATACATAATACAATATATTCGTACATATAAATTTCTTCATAATTCCTTCTCTTCCAACGTACTATTTTAGGTAAAGTGATGGTATGAGTACCTTTTATAGAATGATAGTGACAAATGCTGCGGCCCATCGACATCTACATCTATCCTCGATTAAGAATCAATATGCATTGTCACCTCAGAGGAAAGACTAAGACGGAATGCGTCTCTATACTCAAGACACCAATCATAATCATTCTGCTTTTTTACGTTATTCAGCAAGGACATGGTCCTTTTCCGGTCAGCCGGAGCCTACCAATTCGTGCTGCGGTCATATAATAGTTGCAACATAACTTTACTACGTTAAAATGGATACCAAAACTGAACTCGTAAACCCTAGGCGGTTTGAGCTAAGCAAATCTTTCAAGTTACGCTTAAGATTTGGCAATCTCGAACAGGCTTACTTACTTACCTTCAGGTTTATTAAATACATAACATAAATACTCACGCTTGTCACCCAAAGGGGTAGGCAGAGACTACAGACTTCCATTTGGCACGATCCTGACACACCTCTCTCCCCTCCTTCACATCCATATACCTACGCATACATGCTCGTCGGTTAAGGGTGCTCCTAATTTGGCCCATTTTCAATAAATCGCCAATTTGGTCGATAAATTTTCACCTAGGACGTCCCTTTCCGACTCTGCCATTCACTTCTGCAACATAAATTTTCTTTGTCATTCTTTCCTCATTCATTCTTTCCACATGACCAAACCACCGAAGCATTCCTTTTTTAATCCTGGCACAACATTATCTTGCAAACCACACTCTTCTCTTATCACACAATTTCTCACCCTGTCATTCAGATTCAGCCCTAACACACTCCTTAACGACCGCATTTCTACTGCGTTCATTCTACTCTCGTGCTTCTTCTGCCACACCCAACTTTCACTACCATACGTTAAAGTATGGACCAACACAGCATTATGAATTGCCATACGTGCCTTTTTCGACACATTTTGACTCTTCACAATCTATTGTAGGGCCCCATTTACTCTATTCCCTGCACTCACTCGTCGTTCTATATCCTTATCACATCTTCCATCCCTGCTAAATACGTTACCCAAATATACAAACTCATCTACTTGTTCGCTCAACTCCCCTTCTATTCTTATTTCACATATCGTTTTACTTTCTTCTCTTTCAAAAACCATAACTTTCGTCTTACTTGCATTCACTTTCATACCCCTTTCTTTTAGTGATCTGTTTAGTAATGTAACCGTCATTTGCAACTCAGCCGCCGATGACACAAGAATAACTTGATCATCGGCTTACAAAAGGGATTTGACGGTTAACTCACCCATTCTTAATCCGCATTCTTCAACTTTCAAATTTTGCAAACAACTGTCCATAAATAGGTTGAACAGCCAAGGGGAAGCCACACAGTCCTGTCTGACACCTTTATGGATGCCAAACCAGTTCGAGTAGACCCCGTTGATCCTAACACAAGCACTAGAGTCTCTATAAAGAGACTCCAATGCCTGTATCAAGCCATTCCATGCAACTCATTTGTGAGTTCAGTGTTTGCCATAGCACATCCCTATCCACTCTGTCATAGGCCTTTTCCAAGTCCATAAACGCACAAAAAATCTTTTGATTTTTGGCCAAAAAATTCTCCGCGATCATGCGCATGAAAAAAAGTTGATCTGTACATCCCATTCCCTTTCTAAATCCCGCTTGCACATCCCAAATTTTTCCATCAGTTTCTTCCATAACCCTTTCAATCAGTACCTTAGCATACAGTTTTCCCACAATGCTAAGAAAGCTGATACCACTGTAGTTTTTACAGTCCTGCTGCGACCCTTTTCCTTTATATACTGGGACTATCACGGCTTTGCACCAGTCTACCGGTACTCGCTTAAGTTCGCAGCATAAATTAAACAAGGTGTGTAGCAGGCCTGCCACCACTTCCTTTCCAGCCCTTAGTATTTCGAGTGAAACTCTATGATATCCAGCAGCCTTACCTGCTTTCATGCTTTTCATTGCTTTCATTATTTCATCTATACTTATCTCGCTACCTCTTTCATCTTCTTTCGGAGTTTCTACTTCATTTAATTCATACGTTGTCTCCTCACTCATAAACACGCTTTCAAAATATTCCTTTCATCTCTTTAAACTCAAAACTTCATTATTCAGAATAATACCATTCACGTCTCTTATAGCTTTCATTATAGGATGTTTTGAATGTCCCCTGGCAGTTCTTACGAGTTTCCGGAACATTTTAATATTCGCCTGGAAGTTATCCGATATTCTTCTATCATTTTTATCCGTTCTTTCTTGCTTTTTCCTTATATTTAGATGTCTAAAGACTGCCTTTTTTCTTTCAATATCATCATTCCTACCGCTAGAATTACCAGCGTTTGTTGCTAGTAAATCTAGCCATGCTCTCTTCTTTGCTTCAACTTCCATACGTATTTCATCATCCCACCATAACGTATTATTTTTCCTTTCATTCTTTCTCTTACTAACACCACATACTTCGGTAGCTGCATCCACTAAACCTTTCCTCATTCTTTCATCCACAATTATGAAATCATGCTTCTATCATCACCTCTTTCCCAAGTATACATGTGAATCCTCTTGTGGCGAAAGCAAGTGTTCGTCACAAAAAGATTCATTTCCATACATACGGTGAGGAGGCTTTCACCATTCTCGTTTATGCTTTCATCACCAAACGTTCCCAATATTCTTTCATAACCAAGCCTCCTCACCCCAACCCTTCCTTAAAATCTTCTAGTATAGTAATATTTTCATTTTCCTTACATTTCATTAACACCATCCTTACCATTTCCCAAAACTGCTCTCGGATATAAGTGGGCTTAGACATGTCTGGGGCGTAGACCCCTAGCACAAACAACTTCTTTAAGCCCACTTTCATTCGTATCCATAGCAATCTTGGGTTACACATTCATACTCTTTCACATATTGGCCCATTCTTTCTGAAAGGATGATACCTACTCCCTGGCATGCCCGCTCGATCTCGTCTACCCCAGACCAGTATGCGGTATACATGCCATGTGTAGTGACATCCTTCCCCTTCCGTTTCGTCTCATTTACACATAACACGTCTATTCCTCTATCATACATCATATCGCATACTTTATCTATTTTATCATTCATTGCTCCACATACATTCAACGTAGCCAACGGGCCTCTGCAATCCATTTTTCGCCCCTCCGGGAGACAGCACGTGACGGGTGGCGAACCGGTTTTCCTCCCGGAGATTCTTCGCACCCCTGCCCCATTAAAGAGGCGCCGGGAACTCGGGATCATTTCTTTTATTCGGTTCCTCATAGTGTGAAATATAGGGTAGTATATTTTACGCCGCTACCACGGCGAATTATTAATTAAGCTGAAGGAAATGCTCTAAGGTGCCAGATCCCTGGATTTACCTACTGCCGTGCTGATTCCAGTAAATAGACTAACTTGGGATAGTTGTAGCCGTGTATCGGCGGAGTAAGAGAATGCATCAGGATATCATCCCGTTGATGGGGTCAGAGGGAAACTGAAACAGGAGATGGGCAGCAGAATCTTTCTGATAAAAATTAAAATAATAACAAAGCTGCGGTTGCCATCTCCCGTGCTAAGCATGGCTACTATGGAAAAACCAGCCTATGAGGTAATCTAAGGGGAAAGCTTATTTTTATTTATATATATTTATATATAGGGTGACAAACGAGTACATAATAAATCTGATGGTAAGTGGTTGCTGTGGCCCCTTATCGATTACGAATCAAAATGCAGATGCGTTGTCACCCGTGCGGACTAAGATGGAATGCCTCGTTCCCAGTAAAAAGGGTCTCCGGTTCTCTACGTCTATTTTACGCCGGTATTCTGTGAGAGCGTGGTCCTTCCCCGGTCGAGCCGACCCATTCGTGCTACGACTATACTACTAATATAGTTGCAGCATGACTCCACCACGTCTAATGTGAAGCTTATGTTGAGCAGAGAACTTTAATAGGCGGTAATGAAAGTATTAATGTAAATATTTAAAAGTTATAAAAAGTAAATAATTATGTGTCAATTAGGATTCATTTTCTCAAATAATGTATCTTTTTAATTTTATTTAGGTAAGAGTAAGCAAATTACACTGTGCTCTTATAATCCTTGCAGCTCTATGATCTTTATAAGTGACAAACATCTTTCACCTGACTTTAATCAAAGAAAGCTGTAAATGCGTTCACTCACTCACTGCTTTCTTCACCGCCTTTCTATTTTACTGATTCTCATACTTTTCGAACTGGAATACAACAGTAATAGTCTTATTTCCCTATAGATAGATATGTATCCCATGTTCCTAGGTATGAAAGGAGGTTGATAGTTGTAGTATTCACATAGTGACGATATCCGATGAAAGAAATTGCCGGTGGGGACGGCGGCCATTCGCACCTGATCTACTGCGGCTTTTACCACGTGCTTGGCGGTAAAGAAAATATCGTGAAAAAAACCTACATGCCTGAGGAAAATTTTTTTTGAGGATATTTAAAGCCCGATAATACGTACAGGAGCAAACTCAATACGCAAAGGCCTATGTCTAGCGGAGGCTTTTTTATTTACTTTTACTTTTTAGATGCTAGATAATGATTTAAGTACACTATGTGATAATAAAAGTTTATTGATGACAAAGAGTATAAAAGTTGTATAAAGTTGCAGCCTTCGTAGCTTGGGGGTAAGTGCCCGCTGTAAATTTCGCAAGCAACCCCGGTTCGATCCCCGCTAGCACTAGCTAGCTTAAATTATTAATTGCAATTTTAAGTGCTTATTTATCACGCGCTCGGTGCTGAAGGAAAACATCGTAGGGTAGGGTAGGGTAACCTGGATGTTTGAGAATCAAAAATAACATTTCCAAGACATGTAAAGGCCGCCAAAATGCATTGGGGCAACAGGGGGACATTTCCTTGTCCCAAACCGTAAAGAAAGTCTATTTATATCTTTCTAATAATTTATAGGTATTCGTCTTATTTTTCAGCACAGACCTTATCCTATTTCTGAGAGTGTTTTGAAGTCGAGAAGAATTCGCCGCGCTACTTTCAATAAATGTTATACAAATTTTCCTACACATAAAACCAAATCAGCATTTAAATTTTGATAAAATATTTATTGGTGCCAGTGGAGCTCAAACTTAGTTTGCTATGTACAATTATAGTGTGTGGAATAAGAATAAAATTAAAAATTGTAGTACAGATTACAAATCAAAATATAAAATGTTAAAAAGTTATTAAACAAGACAGTGAGTATATTTTTATCAAAAAAATAATCACATGTAAATATTATGTTCTCATGCTCATGCAATAATTGAAATACTGTTAAATCAATTCACAGTGACTCTGACGTTAGTAATTCCTGTACGGTCTACGTATTGTTTTTATTCGATTGCCTCACTATACTCAATTTGTTCACAAATTAGTTGAAAAGTCGTTTATAAAAAATTTAATTACGTACATAAAAGAAATATGAGATTGTTTTTAATACTTTTGTAAGCTCTTATTGCCTTCTGTTGGTTATACACATTGTTTTATTTATGTCATGTATACTTTATAAATGCTTGACCTTAATACCTAAATAGCTGTAGTACGGTTGGGTCGGGTTGACTGGAGAGGGACCACACACCACCAGCTCAAAATAGCAGCTTAACGCTGCTGTGTTTCGTATGGTGAGTGTAGAGACCCGGAGAAATTCTATTGGAAACGAGGTATTCCATCAAGTCCTCACGGGTGACCTCTTATAGTATATAAAAAAGAAAAGCTTGTTTGTCACCTGTATACTATATAAAACCGTTAAACTCTTCAAGTAAGCTTAAAATGTTTTTTTTGGGAGAGATCTCCACAGTAGTAGAATTATTGATTAAAAACAACGACTTTCTGAGCTTGGGGTCGCATCCTAAACCAATAGGCTCCCAAAAGGATTAAATGTTTCTTTTCTTTCATTTTCTTTCAATTAAGCTGTGGTGGTTAAATTTCATTTAAAATTTGTAAAGTCTAGTGGAACCAAAATCTAAAACAAAATGAATAAATGCTCAAGTCTATTTTCCAAATAGCCTAAAAACTAGGTTAGTCCTATTTTTAAAGCCGGAAGCAAATAAGACCCAAACAATTATCGAACAATATCCGTACTTCCGGTAATGTTGAGAGTTTTTGAAAAAATACCACATTAACAACTATATGACTACCTAACTTCTATTGATTACCTCTATATAAAGCAATATGGCTTCCGCCCAAAGTGTGCAAAAACACTGTGTCTGCAGTTGTTGATTTAGGAACCAACATAAGATAATAGATAATATTGATTAGAAAAAAATTACATGAGGTATTTTTATTGACCTAAAAAAGGCTTTTGACACAGTCAGCCATGACATCCTGTTATTAAAACTAAAAGACATAGGTATCACAGAAAAGGCAAAAGATATTTTGAAATCGCATCTTTCTGATAGATTTCAAGTTGTCAAAATTAATAATCAGGAAAGTAGCCCCCAACCGGTTACTTATGGCATTGCACAGGAATCAATATTAGGATCCCTTTTTGTTCCTTATTTAAGTAAACAACATATATGAAATGGACTAAAGGGAGATATCACTTTATACGCCGACTACACCAGTCTCTTCTAATTTGGTCACTCGTTAGAATCAGTACTAAGTAAAGAGCTCAGCATGAATTACACATATTATACATCTGGCAACAGTCAAACTTACTAACAATCGTTGCCTCAAAAACAAAATACATTACATTATTGCAAAAAATATAAAATTGAAAGTCACAATCCTCTTACTATTAATGGTGAAACACTAACCAAAGTTAACAACGAGAAATATATAGGCCTTGTTCTTGACAGTCAGCTTACCTGGAAACAACATAATGAAAAGATCCATCCATGTAAAATCTACTTATTAACAGGTGCTTTAAAAACTATAGTTGGATGTCTTTAGTCAAGCCTCATTTAAATTATTTGATTGAGGTATGGGGCACAGCCACTAAATCAACCTTGCAAAAACTACAAGTAACATAAAATAAAATCATAAAAACATTATTCCAATATAACTATTTAACACCTGCCATTCAAATATGTAAAGAAACAAAGTTATTTAATCTAGCCCCAACGTACAAATATAGAATAAGTATTCCTATTAGTAAAATACTTATTAATGATACGCACTCTCTAACAACATTTACAAAAAAAATAGATTAAATCATAAATGTATGGACAAGGCAGGCTAACAACATAATAACATAACATAAACACTCACGCCTGTCACCCAGAGGGGTAGGCAGAGACTACAGACTTCCATTTAGCACGATCCTGACATACCATTCTCGCCTCTTCCACATCCATATACCTACGCATACATGCTCGTCGGTTAAGGGTACTCTTAATTTGGCCCATTTATAGTATATCGCCAATTTGGTCGACAAACTTCCGCCTAGGACGTCCCTTTCCGACTCTTCCATTCACTTCTGCAACATATATTTGCTTTGTCAGTCTTTCCGCATTCATTCTTTCTACATGACCAAACCACCGAAGCATTCCTTTCTTAATCCTGGCCACCGCATCATCTTGCAAACCACACTCTTCTTTTATCACACAGTTTCTCACCCTGTCACTCAGATTCAGCCCTAACATACTCCTTAGCGACCGCATTTCTACTGCATTTATTCTACTCTCGTGCTTCTTCTGCCACACCCAACTTTCACTACCATACGTTAAAGTAGGGACTAATACAGCACTGTGAATTGCCATACGTGCCCTTTTTGACACATTCTGACTTTTCACAATAGAGTGTAGAGCCCCATTTACTTTATTTCCTGCATTCACTCGTCGTTCAATATCCTTATCATATCTCCCATCCCTGCTGAATACACATCCCAAATATACGAACTCATCCACTTGCTCAATTAACTAACAACCTATGTTTGAGAATATATTATAGAACAAATTATGGGAAAAGGAGTGTCCTATAAGAGGGACCTCAACCCTACAACAAATTACCTAAAAACATTAAGGAAGCCAAATCGCCGTCCACTTTTAAGAAATTACTAAAAAGCCATATTTTAAAGGATTTTTCATAATAATTTAATAATCACAAACCACTAATATAAATATATGAAGTACACATACAACGTAAATAGTAATATCTACAATAAAACAATTGTATAGGAAAATTCTGGGTTGAAGTTGGTCTTATATAGACGGGCAATTTGTCCTAGATAAACATACCCATCAAAAACTTCGAGCGTAATGCTCCCAACAACTACTCAATATATTGAAAAAAAAAATAACAATAGATATAGTTTTTTTTAATATTGTACAGATTCATTACTCTTTGGCTAATGTAATGGATAAAATTGCGATAATACTGCATGATATATTAAATAAAACTGAATAAAAAAATCCTGAATTGCAAAAATGTGGAGTAACAAAATTCCGTTAGTTTTATATAATATAAGAAAGAAAAACGTTGTTTCACTTTTAATACGATACAGAATTTTGTTACGAACAAGTATTTAACTTACGTTGCCAAAGTTAACGAAACCGGTCGTGTAAAAAACTTTACAGTTTAATATTAAATATTAAACATAAGTTGAAATGTATATGTTTTTCACACTTTTTAGACATAGCGTCCGTATGTTGCGAGCAATTTACATATAGCGTATGATAGATTGGAAGTGTGGGGATTGTCGGCCGTGTTTCTTGAGTACACAAGACGCGAAGTCGCCGGTCACATAAAAAGTTTCCTCCGAGATCCGGTCACACTGGTCTGTAAGATCGACGACCTCCGTTCGCCGTTTGACTTAATGGAAACTGCTTTTCTTGCTTTACCTGTCTGTGGGATCTTTTAATTTATAAACATATAGATTTGTTAATTGGAGTAAAATGTGCCTTTGCCTGTATCAATTGTTATTGCTCTTTCTTCAGCCCGAAAAAGTCTTCGTGCGCCTCTCCCATTATAGGGAGGTTTTGCCGATTTGCCACGCAGATGGATAACGATTGCAGTAAGATGTTTCGCATCTTTGACACTACACCCCTTCACCGGTCTGGGTATTTTACGTGTGACGTAAATACGATGGTCGTATCGTCAAAAGAGGCTATGAAGTTTTTCTGGAATTTCCTACATTCGCCTCTTAGGAGCACCTACGGGACAAAATGGTGTGATAAACTACTCCACTCTCTTATCACTACCATACTACTATCCTACCACTCCTAATTTTAAGTAATTCTGAAAGAGTAATATTCATTCGAAACTACTGTAATCATTTTTATTAATTGAAATTATCAAAACTATTATAATAATTTCAAATATTAGTTAGTAAAGTTTTGTAAAGGCGTAAACATCCAAAAACAGTCGTTGACGCATAGTATACCTGGATTTTATTAGAGATACCATTTGCGACATGCGAAATACCTGATACTGCGATAGCCAATCCACCCCTAAGCGATTACGGCTTAATCTCTAACGGGTGAAATCTTCCAACTGTGATAAAGACCCGCGTGATCTAACATCCTACATAACAGACCAGTGAATAAAGAACCATTTACGAAACTGTTCTCTAAGGTGCTGCTAAAAAGGAGAAGGAAGTTGTAGACAGCAGCGTAACTTAAGTACATAATAAACGTTAAAGAAATGTTTATTTACGTTAAAATAACGAACTTAATATAATGCAATCATCGACTCATATGCTAAACATAGTTACATTGTACAAACACCATTATATAAAGCTTAAGCACGAATAGCATTTGTTGACTTTCGGCAAACTTTTATTTACTAACAGTTATCGCATTTAATTTTATTGAATGAAAATTCTTAGATTCAATACACGATTTAACATGCAGAGGAGCAACAGGTAAGTAAAATAATTTACTATAATTTCGAATTCAAAATATTAAATTATTACACATAAACACTTTAACTTTATTAGACTGTATTGATGAGTCTTTATAAAAGAAATATAGCTCTTAAATACTTCTTACATTATAAATTGTATATTTCATAGATTCAATGTCTGCATGCCAACATCGCTGTGCAACTTACATCAGTGATGATAACATTACGCGACTTACGACCGGTTACGTGCCCAGTCGAGGTATATGCTGCGCCCCGGATTTCTTTGGTGTGTTTGTTTTTTTAATCCGTGGAAACGTCAAAAAATTGAAATTTACTATCCATTTATTGCCATTTTCACGTAACTTTTTTGTTAGGCGATAGTGGTAGGTTAACTACATCTGCCCAGGTGTACGTACGTTTATTGAGAGAGCCACAAGCATACTTAAAACTAGCTTATTTATAGGAATCTCTAATTACGTCACAAACATTTCGTAAGTCTGATATTTGATGCGACCAACTTTTGTCATATTTACAAGTGCGTAATCAAATCATATTAAATATTATTGCGCATTTATTTTATATTATCATACGCCCCCTGAAAATCACCGATACACCCTCTAGAGAACCTTACCACCTTACAACCTAGAGAAGAAAATATATGAAAATAAAATACTATTTGAGATGCAATGTGTGTTAACAAGTTCTTTATCTTCGTAAATTTATATAAAAATATCCTGAAAATGCTGTATAGGACAGTTATTATATTCTTCATCCTGACATAAGATTGGATCTTGTTCACAATCTAATATCATTTATGTTCAACTTGGCCTCCGAGGTGCTTAGTACAAGTTCATCGTAGTACAGAATAAGCGTGTTACAAAACCAGCGATGTTGCAATGCAAGACTCGCGGCTGGTTTAGCGGTCGCGCTCGGCGGTGCAGCACGATCTAGCGTTCCGCTTTGCGCAGGCATACTCCCCTCCATGCCCCCCCTTCCCCTCATTAAAGAAACTCTTTGGTCTGTCCGACGGCGCGACTGGCCCTGACCGAGACACGGAGTAGCCTCACTATATTACAGATTTATTTTGTTCTTAACCTTCTGTTTGTATTACACGTGAATAAATTAAATGCAAGCATTAGACGTAGTCCATGCCTAAACTTATATACCTACGTTAGTATGTCTCATTAACGAAGGTACAAAAGTTATGTTAGTTTAGACATTTTAAAAGATCTAAATTAACATGCAGCTAACGAAAGTGTTTTAAAAAGCACTGCTACTTCCAAATAAAGAAAGATTGAAAGAATTTTATACGTGGAAGAAACTTGCAACTTATCATAGCTGCAGCACAAATAAATCGGTGCAATCGAGAAAGAACCATTCTTACACAAATATGCTGCTGTTTTTCGCACAATGAGTGACGAGAGTCGGAGACCGTTTTTACTGGTAACGAGGTATTCTATCTTAGTTCTCAGTGAACCACAACATCAGTTTCAGCACTTATCGCTTCTTACACCGTAATGTTGAAGTTTCCTGATTAATGTTTCATGGTGAACACAATCGAAGGCTTTGGATATGTCACAGAATACACCCAAAGCATCCTGTGAATTCTCCCATGCATCAAATATATATTTAATCAGCTCAACACTTGCATCAGTTGTCGAGCGACCCCTTGTGAAACCAAATTGATTTTTATGAAGTAAATTATTTACATTAAAAAAAAAATTTAACATTTGATCAAGAATAATTTTTTCAAAAATTTTACTAAGTGTTGGTAGTACAGAAATAGGTCTAAAATTAGCGGGGTCCAATGTCCTACTAGATTTAAATAAAGGTATTACTTTACTATGCTTAATTAAATCAGGAAACACACCAGATTCAATACTAGTATTAAAAATAATAGATAGTTGAGGTGCGATCGCATCTATTATAGACGCTATAACTTTAACAGAAATCCCCCACAGATCGGCGGTTCTCTTAATATCAATAGTCTTAAAATATTTTACAATATCTTTTGATGACACTTTATGAAATGTAAAATTCTTTGTACACACATTTACATTTTGTTTAAGTAATGATTCGGCGACGGCAGGAGAAGAATTCAGTGACATATTGGTTAAGATCGGAATATCAGTTAAATATTTCTCAAAAACCATTGCAAAGTCCTGATCTGATTTAGTTAATTTATTGTTGAAACTTAACCGGTAGTTTGAATTGCGAGAGTTGACCTTACCAGTTTCACTATTAATTATACTCCATGTCATTTTAATTTTATTAGAAGCAGTCTTTATTTTGTTGCTCAAATACAATGACTTGGCTAAGGAGCACACTCGTTTAAATATTTTGGAATATTTTTTACATATTCCTTAAATTTGACGCTAGGATTATATGACCTTTCATTGTAAAGTTCATATAACCTTTGTCTACTCTTATGGACTCCTACTGTCGCCCATTCATTAAATGCTTTGCGATTGTTCAAGGAGAATGTTTTAGAAGTAAAAGTATTATTAAATTCATTGCAAATAAGCTTAAATAATGTTCCGTACAAAAAAATTTGGATTATTTTGGTATGAAAGTAATGGAAGTTTCTTTAGTATGTTACTTCTAAACTTCTCCAAGCGATGTGCATTTACTGGAACAAACACTACTTTTTTTATCTATTTGCTTTTTGTGAACATAAGGTAATGAAACTAATTGTCCACAGTGATCAGAGCTCAATTTTTGAATTATACATTTATTGAACGGCTTAACATTTGTAAAAATGTTATCTATACATGTTGCACTAGATTCAGCAGTACGTGTTGGCTCCAAAAATAAATTAAAGAGACCAAGAGATTTAAACAATGATCTAAATTTAATATTGGTGGAGGAAGCTTCTAGGATATTGATATTAAAGTCTCCACATATTACAACAGATTTATTCTGTTTATTAAGCTTAGCGAAAACTTCCTCCATAATTTTTTCGAAAGTATCATATAAAGAACATGGGGGTCTGTAAACGCTTACAACAATGAGGTGCTCAAACTCAACACATGCCATTTCTACAGTTCGCTCAACAGAGAGGCTCACAATATCTTTACCTCTTAAAGCCGTTTCTCTATTGAAAGAACTGACCACCTGATGATTACTGAAGTTAAACATTAAATTATGAGCTTTTAACCAATGTCCAGTAATACATATAATATGAATATTGTTGCTATTTAAGAACAATTCAATTTCTAGTTCTTTGCCTATCATGCCTTGTATATTCTGATGAACCAGGTGTAAACAATTTTTGTTACCATTTTGTGGAGTTATACAATTACAACTATTCAGGGTTTGTAAGCTACATTCTAAATTATTTAAATTATTATAACTGCTAGAGATTACCTCTATTGTCTCATTTTCTAATTTAAATTACTTGGAACGGATTCCAAACTACATGTCAATAGCAGCAGATGTCTGTGTAGCCAAGTCCTTGGCTGAGTTAATATATAAATAATAAGATAGCACATTTGCTATCTGTCTTAAATTATATTTGGATAGGTAATACCTATCTGTAGTCAATAATTTCTTAATTAAATTATTAATGTCTATTAAATTAATTCTATTCGTATAATTGTTACAATTAAATGTCAAATTTAAATTATTGTTACATGATAAATTATTCATTAATAAATTTAAATCATATCTTATTTTATTCTCCTGTAGCCAACCCTGTATGTAAGGCAATGTAAACAAGATAATTTTGTGTACATTTAAGGTATTGAGGTAATCAATATATTTTAATAATTGATTTTTGTTTACATTACCTCTTCTCCCAACAAGAATTATTAATGTGCTATTAGGACAATACTTACTAGTTAAAACTTTATTCGTTATATGACTAAAGGATGCTCCAGGCATACAATAATTACTAATCAGTTGTCCTTTTAAATTGTTATTTAACATCATGCCCAAATGTTTTCCTATGTCATCACAATACATAATAATTTTATGTTTTTTAATATTTAAACTACTTTTTAAGTTTTTACTCTTTGTTATGGCACCGTCATAGAGTGTTGGTGAACTAAGACAGTTACTATTTACACATATTGTCCCCGATGAACATGGTATGGAGTGTTGATTCTCACTCTGATGTTTTATTAAGGAGTCAAAGCGCTCCTCATTGTATTTACATGACTTTACCAGATCATTCATGGCCAATATGTGTTCTTTAATCTCATCCTGAGACGATGCATATTTATTGTAGACAATTTGTAAGGAGTTTTTAAGCGACAAAACTTCTGAATTGAGACACTCTATTTCAGTCTCATAACAGTTTTTCATATTTTCCACCTCAATTGAATATAATTTAAGTTTATTAATTAATTCATGCTTTTCCTTACATATATTTATATAATTTTTTGTATTAATTTTAGTTTTAATTAACTTTTGTACTTTCCTAACATATTTATTAATTTTTATGTATTTCTTTAACTTTCTTCTACTGCATGTAATCCTTTCCGCTGTTCTTGATGTGACAACATCATCACCAGTCAAATCGATTGTTGCGGAGGGTTGCAATTTTGGATGCAATGACCACCAGTCGGAGTGTGTTCTCGGACGCTTACTACCACCCTTACTTTTATAAAAATACGTATTTATGTAAACAAAATACCGCTTACCTTAAGGAAGCCTATTGATCAGCCCTATCTTAAATAGTAAGCATTTATAAAGCGTTTAAATTGTTTAAATATAATGACAAATATTAACTTACGTGCGGTTTCACTAAAGAAGAATAATTCTTAATCCAGATTAAGTACGTGCCTGGTCTGAAAATATTCACATTTTTATGACAGTCTATCATACAAATTCATTAATTATGAGAGATTAAACTCATATTTGCTTGAGTAAGGAAATAATAGTATTATCAAACTGGCTTCTATAAAACAGCTGATTGGTTTAATAGTTCTTTGTTAATGACCTATCCATTGAAAACAAGTTTAACGACACCTTTGAAATACCGAAAAGTTACAATATGTGTTAAGGTCTCATGACATATAATTTTTTTTATCCTCTTCGTTTTTAAACATTGATTGACGAGTCAAATAATGAGGAGAATTACATTGGCGCTCAACTCAAAAGCTTTAAAAAATTATTACTATCTAAATATCGTAGTGGGTTTCGTTAGATAAAAGTTTGCGTTTTATTTATTTACAAACATTTCATTTCATACTATACCTACTACCTCAAAACCTGAAAACTAAATTGAATAACCAGAGTGTGTTGCCAGTGATGACCTATGGAACTGAGACGTGGTCCTTCATTGCTGACCGTATGAGGACGCTCAAGGTCGCTCAGCGAGCTATGGAGAGGGCTATGCTCGGTGTTTCTCTGCGTGATAAACTTAAAAATGAGGATATCCGCAGTAGAATCAGAGTGACCGACATAGCCCAACGGATTAGTAAAGTGAAGTGGCAATGGGCCGGACATATAGATCGAAGAACCGACAACCGTTGGGGAAAAAGGTTCTCGAGTGGCAGCCTCGTACCTGTAGGCGAAGTGTAGGGCGACCCCCCACTAGATGGAGTGACGACCTGGTAAGAAATGCGGGAAGGCTCAAGACCGTGTTTTGTTGCATACCTTGGGGGAGGCCTATGTTCAGCAGTGGACTTGTGAAGGGCTGTAATGATGATGATGATGATGATTTCATTGTATTTACCATTACAACCTATCTAAAAATCAACTGCCACCCCCATAGATTGCCTTATAGCATTTACCATAGTTGCTACGCTGGGCAGACGGATTGGTGACCACAGCGTTATTTTTATTTCTAGTAGTTACTCGGAAGATGCCGCTGCTCATCTCCAAGTTTGTGTTCCTCATATCATAATTATAGTGTATTGGTTTAAAAACGCTTTTTACTTACTTTTCTTATGTAGTTACGCATAAGGCAAATCAAACACCAAAATCAAAACAACATATTCACAATGTACTAACATGTTGAGGTTATATTATTTAAAATTAACGTAAAATTTTGATTGCACCACAACTATATCTTGACAAATTAGGCGTGTCGCAGAGTGAGACATTTGGGTTACGTATTGATGTTATATAATAACACAATATAAATAAAAATAAAAGAGCTAACAACCAAAATTATTATACAGTCCCTGAAGTATATACTTATAATAGCACTGTATTTTTTTCTCCAGCGGTGACGACCAGCGGACGACCAGTGGATATAACTTTAGAAAATGTGTGGAACCCACAGACCGATAGACTTTACAGCAAATGAAATAAATGTAATAATAATTTCTTAGAGACTTATTTTTTTCCGAATTTAAAGAGTTTAGACAGCCAGGCTTTAAGCGAAGTATCCTTAAGATACGAGGAGGATCACGTCACGTTTGGATGATTTAACTTTTCGACTGCATTTTCCGATGAGAGTACCCGAGAGTATACAGGAAAAAAATTCGTGAAAATAAAAAAGAATATCCATAGATTTATAATCTGAAGATAACACTTTAGTCTCGCTTAACTGTTCTCTTTTACCGTAGTTTTTGGTGAAAGGGTTTATTCATTAATTACTCATTTTAGAAGAAATTAATCTCTTTTATTAACAGTGTACATAAACATAGTTCATTGATAATCATTATGATATGATGCGATTGTGTGTTGATAACTTTCAAGTAAATTCGTTGAACCCTTTCGCAAAGCGCACCTGAATTGATTACGACCCTTATGATTAGAGTGCGACATTGAAAACTTTTGCACCTGCTTTGCAACCACTAAAAGATTTTTGAGTTATTTGACTTAGTGGTTATAACATCTGCCTTTTGTATCTATAACGATAACAAATTCGGCTAATGGACTTATCGATGCACGTTTGGTTATATGCAAATATGTTAAGGGTGTAATTATTGAATTTGTATGCTCCTTCGCTGTTATGGAGGTTTCAAGTAGAACCACTACCACTTCTCGTATGAAAACTAATAACACGATTGCAGAAAAAATGGGCTTGACCAACCGTGACGGCGTATTAGAATCCACTACCCTTTATCATCACGTGGATGTCGTAAGAGGCGACAGAGGGATATATATCAGGATTTTCCTGTTAAGAGCCCAAATAATAAAATCACCGTTTTACAATCAGCCTGCCAAGCGTGGCAACTGCAGCAAATGTTGAGTTGAATTTCAGTATTAGCAATCTATGGAAGATAGACTGTAATGAATAAATAAGTGAATCTTCCGGCAAAGATCACATTCGCACAAAATACCAGCGTGATAAATTCGCGTCGTATGCTTACCGATCTCTTGGAAACAGCTGAATAGACTTTAATGATTCTTCTTTTATTTAATTCCTATAACTCAGAGGCCATATAAGTTTTAATACATATTTTCACCCCGGAGGGCAAAAAATATGAAACGAAGAATTAAGAAAAAATTCTAATTGATGCCTTAAACTTGTGATATTCATTAGTACAGGTTTCATACATGGTAGATCCACGCTGCGGCTATATTAAATAGAAGAGCCACGCTCTCACAGAATACCAGCGGAAAATTGCAGTGTGTTTTGTATGGTGAGTGTAAGATACCCTTTTTTACTGGAAACGAGGTATTCCATCTTAGTTCTCAGGGGTGACAACGCATCTGCACTTTGATTCTTAATCAAAGATAAATATTGATGTCTATGGCCCACAGCACCCGCTTACCATCAGCTGGACTATGCACTTTTGTCGCCCTTATTCTATAAAAAACACTGAATAGAGTGAAATAATTAAACTTAAAAAGAATGTTAAACAAAAAAGTCTACAAACAAAGAAATAATGTAATTTTCACATAATGGCTTCTGAATTTGGGGCTTCAGTTCTTCGAAATACTACATTTTAGCACCGCTTGTAAAACGAATTGTTTTGTTTATGGAGTCAGTTTTACTATTTTTACTAGTATTATTATTTTTACTAGTAATGAGGCATAGCATCTTATCACTCAGAGGTGGTAGCCCATCTTAGTTTTGATAATTAATTGATGATAGAATTTAGGTGCCACATACCATCAGGTAGTTTGTGTGCCAATTTGTCACTCTTGCATACATAAACACTCACGCTTGTCACCCAAAGGGGTAGGCAGAGACTACAAACTTCCATTTGGTACGATCCTGACACACATCTCGCCTTCTCCACGTCCATATATACCTCCGCATACATGCTCGTCGGTCAAGGGTACTCCTAATTTGGCCAGTTTTCAATATATCGCCAATTTGGTCGATAAACTTTGGCCTAGGACGTCCTTTCCGGCTCTGCCGTTCACTTCTGCAACATAAATTTTCTTTGTCACTCTTTCCTCATTCATTATTTCCACATGATCAAACCACAGAAGCATTCCTTTCTTAATCCTGGTCACAACATCATCATGAAAACCACACTCTTCTTCTTGTCTTTCTTATATCTATAGAATATCTAATAGAAAATATAGCATTACATTTCTTTTTACTCTCAATGAAAAGCGAAACTATTTAAGGAATTAAACATATTTCGAGGACATATCAAGTCCAGCAACGCGCATTGGTGCAGCGTGGTGGGCTTCTAAACCTTCCAAGAAATGAAAATGTTCCACCAAAACTTCGAAGAGTACATTTATGGGGTTTTTAATATGAAAACTTCGAAAACGCAATTAGGGAAGCCTTTTTTAATAAGCATATTGTGCCCTCGCACGTTAGCGTTTTCTTTTTAATTTAATTGATAACTAATAGTGGTATAAATGTTTTGTCTGTTGTGTGCAATTTCGTGAAGTAGTGTAATAAAATTATTTTATAATTTTGATAATATTAGAATCCATTTCGAAGTTTCTAATTTGAATATAAATAATTAAAAAAGTTAGGTATTTTTTCAACCGACTTCAAAAAGGAGGTGATGCTTAATTCGACTGTATGTTTTTTACGCGTGTTGCCTCATTTTTTTTCTAGGCGAAACGATTTTAGTGATCTTTTTTATATTTGAAAGCTTCTAGTGTGGTCTCGTGATTAAGATCTGATAAGAAGTTTTTAAGTTAGCCTTATTAATCAGTATTTACTGACTTCGAATATATTGTTACAAATCAATACACATGAAATTATTACAATATAGTATAATACACAGAAATAGTGGTAATGGTGTATTACTATCCAAATAAATTGTAATATCAATTAAGCATCTATTCGACTAATGTTACTGTGTTATAGTCAGATCACTTATGTTCCGCCGTTTCTCTTATCTAAACTTTCTAGATATATGTAGATGTATTTTACTAATGCTATAACAATGCGGGTGAAAAAGTGCGTTCTATAAATAGGGGAAGGAATATCTAAGTAAGTCAGTCAGATTGTACATTATTTATTTTGAAATATCACTTAAATGATACCATTTAGATTGAAAATTAAATTATACATAGTTAGGTCTGTGCCCAGCAGTGAACACGTATATAGTAGAACATTTTCGTAAGCAGATCAGGGTCATCACTTTGTCACAAAAAAAATCTTCTGTAATTCTTTAAAAAATAACTTAAAATAGGTTTAATGATTTTTCTTTCACATAGAGGTATTATTATTAAACGCACGATGTGTTCCCCTATAAGTAGTTATGAACTTAGCTTAAGACATGTTGGAACTTGTATTTTTTTATTCAAATGTATTGTGTTATAACTGTAGGAGAACCTAATAAATAAATAAATAAATAAATATAGTATGTAACTTAACTTATATATAGTTGAACTCTGATACAAAGAGACAGTAATGTTCAACACTGCACTTGAACTCTGATACAAAGAGACAGTAATGTTCAACACTGCACTTGGTATCAGCGCATACGGATTTGCTTGTTAAAATTTTAGTAACAATTGCAACAGTAACCTAACTATTGCTCTCTGTGACCTATTTGAAAGGGGTTCCGAACGGTCAAGTGGCTTGATTCAACAAGATTTAGATTTTTGGCTTGTAAATACTGCTTAATCAAGCAGCTTGAATATATTTTATGTACGTGAGTGGGTGTTACTATTTGCTTGGAATCTTGTTATTTATAAAATTAAGCCTTAACTCAAGCATACCATTGCAAGACTTCATGGTAGAATGGGCTAATTTTGCGTAGATCTGATTAAAATTACTAATTGAAAGCTGCAGCTAGCATTTTTTTATTTAACGTTGACACCGGAATGTCAAACAATTTTGGGTTGCCGTCAACATAGATAATGTACAGTACTCGAAACATCGGGAATTTAAATTAAATGAAATAAAATCTTTGAAAGATAGTTACTCAATGTATTTGTGGCCGTGGTAGGAAAAGGGGAGATCTCCCGCCGGGCAAGGTGTTCTGCCCGGGGAGCGGCTCACACTCCGAGTGATAGTTCGGAGATGTTCTATATATACTGTTTATGATTCGGAATGTTGATAGCGTGATTTAAGCTTCGGTGTATTTCACTAGTGGCGCGACGACAGCGCCGCTACATCACCCCCCTGCTCAGACCGGAGGTCGATAGTGCAGTCGAGTTATCGACGAATGTGCAAGTGCCAGGAGATTGCCTTGTAGTCTGCGGTGAGTCGAGAAGAAGGCAAGTAATCTGCGAGAGTGCCGTGAAGCAGAGGCGAGCAGTAAGGCTCAGAGCCGTGCCGAACACTGTATAGCGCAGAGAGTAGCTTGAAGGAACAGGAATCATTATTATACCAGTGCTGCGATGAACCTTGTGAAGCAAGATGGCTTGCAGGATATGAAGACTGCAGACGATATCTGCTCGGGAGCGAATGGGTGGGGTATTCTAGGACGATGATGAAGCTTGAAGTTTCCGAAGGTTGTCGGTTGCGTGTTCAGATCACGTCGGGGTCACCACTGTGGCCGTGGTAGGAAAAGGGAAGATCTCCCGCCGGGCAAGGTGTTCTGCCCGGGGGAGCGGCTCACACTCCGAGTGATAGTTCGGAGATGTTCTATATATACTGTTTCTGATTCGGAATGTTGATAGCGTGATTTAAGCTTCGGTTTATTTCGCTTGCGGCGCGACGACAGCGCCGCTACATATTTAATTGATATTAAAATAGTTTTAAATGTAACTTTTTAATTTGTGTACAAAATAATTGACCCTGTCACCAAAATCATGTCACCGAACAATATCAAAACGATTTCTTAAAATCTATTTTATCTTAACATTAAATATTATCGAGTACCCATTAAATATGTAAATATTTAATTTTTTTAATAATGTGCGAGCGGCTATGCAGGTTTAGAGATAGACATTAGTATCACTGTAGCCTAAAAGATCTATTGTGATCGCTGCTATGGCTATAGTTCACCGCTAAGCCCTACGTCTTTTATGAATAGAAGGAGCTGCTTAGCTGTCAGTAATTTCACTTCTTCTGGGCGGATCACATAGTTTCTAAGATGTGTGTTACTTTTGTGCATTGAGGGTCCGCAATCAGTTAGGATATGCAGAAGCGTTTTTTCCGTTAAAGAAAAGAAACGGAACATCCTTGAGATGCTTAGTCCCAGGATGGACACGTGCCTTTTAAGACAACGGGACACTGTCAGGGCTCTTGCCAGAATGCGCAGTTTATTTTTACTTAATCCCATGGCTTTAGAAGCGAATTTACAATCAAAGGCCCGGATTAAGGTTTTAGAATGTTTTAAGCCTGGTGTGTCAGACCAGACATTTTTACAGAAGTAATTTATTGTAATAAAGAGTTTCAGTCAGTCAGTGTCAGGATCTGTCGGGCTGGGCTTTCTGATATTCCAAAAATGTCTCGTGTCCAAATTTTGTACTCTTTGAGCCCCCTCGTGCGAGATTCTCGGCAAGTTCATTGCCTACAATACCCGCGTAACACGGAACCCGCGTAAAATGACCCTGTTGTTATATCCCAGAGCGTTTAGATGGTTCAGGCATGATTATCAAGGTTTATATAGATTTCATGGTTGACTATGTATTTTAGCAGATTATTTCCGTACACTGAAGTATGGCGAAAATTTCCGCCTGGAAGATAGAGGTGAATTTACACAAATTCATATTAAGTTTGAATTTGAGGAGTTCCCCATAAATTTCAAAGCCTACATCTTTTTTGACCCGTCGGTATACCATATAAGGTAACCGACCTCACGGATAATCTGACCCTTCAGCTGGTCTTCTCTGGAGGGTAGTTTCACTATATACTTCTTATTAAAAGTGTGTAGCGGATGCATGATATCTGAGATTATACATAAGACCGGTGTTTCTTTAATTGAGACGAGCATCGATCTCAATCGATAGGTATATAAAAACGATAATCCTATAAAAACTAGCTCTCGCCTCCTTTTCTTTGTCTAGATGAAAATCAAGGAGCGTTAGGCATAGAATTATATTAAAACTCATTCCAGGTGATGATCATATTGCTCCAGTTGCCATTAAACAGATAGTATTTTGTATACTATTTAGTCTGTCCGCAGTCGTCTTTTGGTTGGCCTTATTACACCAGACAGTGGAGGCGTTGGTATAAATCAGCTTTACTATACTGCTGTACAACAGTATGATCATACTAGGACACAAGCCCCTGTCATTCCCGATCAAACGACTGCACGTACCTAAAGTAATTTTATACCTACCTATATCATACGTTGCTTAGGTGAGTGTTCCACGTTTGTTTTTGAACGATTGTTACGCCCAAGTACTTAACTTCAGTGTTGAATGGTACTCCTTTACTATTGAGTTTTGGTGTGACTAATTAGTCCAACCATCTCATTTTGATAAAGCGTATTATAACAGTCTTATCAGCATTAATTGATAAACTGTTATCTCTACACCAGTTATTTATGGTGTTCAGGGCCCTTTGTATGATTAATGATAAAGTACTTTGGCAAAAACCCCTCGCAATGATCACAAGGTCATCAACATAACCTAGTGTGTCTGTTCTGCCATCTTGTACAATATTTGGTCAACTGTAAGAATCCAAGGAAGTGGTGATAAAACACCTCCTCGTGGACAGCCTCTTGTAGTTGCAACCTCAATCGAAATTTGAAACAGCGCTATTTTGCCTTTATGTTTGAAACGTTGAGAGCATTCATTTCACTCACCTGATGATTGTGGGGTCAACATATATAGATTTCAGGCCCCTAATCGGCAGTGATGTGAGGCTATTGTCGAAGGCCCATTTTTCAATTTGAAGAAATTTCAATATCTAGAAAGGTACAAATAGCTATTTCTTTATCCTCCAGCGCTTTTTCGACCCTGTCACTGAACAGGGCTGTTTCCGTAGATTTCACTCTGTGGTAAGCGTGCTGGTTGTAATGTATGGGCCTCGTAGCTAGAGCTACATCTATAATATATCGGACTATAGCCTATTTCATTGTTTTAAGAAGAAAGAAAGATAGACTTATAGGTCTTAAGGACTTTGGTAAAGCGGAGTCCTTTCTATCAGCCTAAGGTATAAATAGAAGTTTGACAATTGTCCATCGTTCTGGAATAATATGCAAAACTTGCTCTGAAGATTTCACCAGATAAATAAGAAGGATATCGATACCCCTTTGTGGTTGGATGGGAATTATTCCATCCTCCCCGCTTATCTTATATGGTTTAAAGGAGTCAACATCCCACTACATTAGGTTTGGCCTGGTTATCTTTGCAGCCCTATACCAGTCCTCATTACAAGAGCTCTAAAAGAGTTCAAGACAAAAGTCTTATGTGACCCTGGGAAATGGGTTGACGCTAGTATCTCCAATGTTTCTGTTTCCTTAGTAGTGAAGTTACCATCAGACTTTTTAAGAAGCCCTATCTGATTAGGTTTAGCTATCGACAGCATTTTGTGTAGTCTTGCACTGCGAGGCAAAGACTCAACTTCGTCGCATAGCTTCCTCCTCGATACTCTTTTAGCTTTCCTAATTTATGTATTATATTCCGTTAGGGCTGCACTATAAATATCCCACTCTTAGTTTTTTTAGTTTATTGATTAGTTTCCTGGTCGTGTCACTAAGCTCTTTTAGCTTAGTTTTCTACCAAAGAACTTTTCGTCTTGAGGTCTTGGTTTTGACGGGACAACTTTCCTCGAAGGCTTCAATCGTTTTGATTTTTTTAAGAAACTTTTCCAAATTCCTCCTCTGGCTATCTGTGTTGAAATCGCCGGAGGTCGCTTTTGGATCCCTAAAAGCAACAGTTTCATAAGTTGGTAATGCTCCAATCACAAACTTAATGTGTTTGTTATCAGACATCGAGTTTTCACTACTAACATGCCAGTCAGTTATCATCCACCTGGATATGCCTATTGGTGGCAAAGTTTATAGTATAGTTTATATTTAACACTTCTTGCCTAGCACGCATTACAAAAGTTGGTGTATACCCTAAGTTCAGACTTACCAGGTGATCGGAGAGTCCCATTCCCAGGCTGTGTGGTGAGCATTAGCATCACATCTCACCACAAGTTCGGCATTGTGTTTTCGGGCGAACTCCGCCACTCGCTCTAACTCTATGTAGGATCTGAGTTGTCTCCGGGAAGATTGTTTTTGTAGGATAGGGAGCAAACGAGCATGCGGCTCACCTGATGTTAAGTGACTACCGCCACCCATGATCAACCGCAACACCAGGGGATTTGCAGGTGCGTTGCCGGCCCTTTTGAAAGGAGTAAGCTCTTTTCTTGAAGGTCCCCAGGTCGTATCGGTCCGGAAAAATCGCCGGTGGTAAACTATTCCACAGAGAGGTTGTACGCGAAAGAAAACTCCTTTTGAAACATACAGTGGTGGACCGCCAAGCATCCAGATGGTGTGGAAGGTATCGGGACGTTTGCCGCGTAGTGCGTTCACGAAATTTGGCGGCTAGGATTAATCCGAACAATTCCTCAGAGCACTCCCCATGGTATATGCGAAAGAAAATGCAAAGAGATGCTCAGTCGTCGACGATTCAAGCCGCTCTGCGCTGGATGCGGTCAATTGGAAGGAGCTGGTACTGGGGAGCCCCAGCCCAGAGATGGGAACAGTATTCCATGTGCGGCCGAACCTGCACCTTGTAAAGTTGCAGGCGGTGTGCCAGCATGAAAAACTGCCCCGCTCTGCTGAGCACGGCAAGCTTTTTAGAGGCCAATTTGGCCTTCTCTTCTAAGCGACCACGAAACTGCACGTCACTCGATATGTCGACGCCGAGGATTCCGATACTGGCTGAGGGAACAAGGGGAGTGCCTTGAAACTGAGAAGATACGACAAAGGGGTTCTTTTTAGGTTAACGCGCAAAGTTGTGTGTTCTGGAGGTTAAACTGGACTAGATTTAGCCGCCCCCAATCCGAGACTCAGACAGCAGTTCAGCAAAGACTCGACTTCCGACACAAGTTTGTGCCGGTACTCGGAGACGTTTTCCCGAGAAATATTGGTACGGCCGATGTAAAGAGCATCACCACTGCAGTCATCTGCATAGCAATGAATGTTACGGGTTTGCAACATATCATTGATATGCAGAAGAAACAGCGTTGGCGATAGCACGCAGCCTTGTGGAACAACAGCATTAATAGGCTTGTAATCGGAGCTTGCACCGTCTACAACGACTTTGATGCTCCGATCTGCAAGAAAGCTGGTGATCCAATCGCACAATTTCTCGGGAAGCCCATAGCAAGGGAGCTTCGAAAGTAGCGCTTTGTGCAAAACCCGATCGAAGGCTTTCGAAATGTCCAAACTAACGGCCAATGGCTCCCCTTTGGACTCTACTGCCTGCGCCCATCTGTGAGTTAGGTAGACCAGAAATCACCAGCTGACCGACCACGGCGAAAACCGTATTGGCGATCACTAATTAGCTGGTGATCCTCAAGGTACCTCATGAGCTGGCAGTTAAAAATAGACTTCATTGTTTTGGAGGACAAGGAGGTGATGGCGATAGGCCTTTTTTAGGGATCGGGTGGACGAAAGCCGTCTTCCATGATTTTGGGATTACGCCTAAGGAGTAGGAGTACCGGAAAAGATGCGTTAAAACCAGTGCCAACTCTGAAGCATACGTCCTCAGCACAATTGAGGGGATTCCGTAAGGCCCACTCGACTTGTGGATGTCCAGGGAGAGGAGTGCTCTGCGAACCGAGCGCTGTGTGAACTGCACTTCCGGCGTGGAACACTCACACCGCGGGGTGGTCGGCGGCGTACTTCCCCCGTCATTGAGAGTCGAGTTGGATGCAAAGAAAGAGCCTAGCAGATCGACTTTCTCCTTTGCGGTATGGGCCAGTGAGTCGTCCTCCCTGTGCATAGATGGAAGAGATGGCTGACAGAAAACAGACAGCCTTGGCGAGAGACCAGAATGCACGGGTTCCAGAAGGAAGGCGAACTAGTTTTTCACCAATTCTGCCTATGTGCTCTGACTTTGCCTTGGCAATGACTCTTTTGAAGGACCTAGAGGCGGAATTATACCTCTTTTTTACAGCGCTGGTGTTTAAATTCTGGGTCGTTGATGCGTCAGCTCAGGCTTGGTAGCACTCCTGCTTATAGCATGATGCTATTTTACAGGAGCGACCAAACCATGGCTAAGATTTGCCTCCAATGGGCACCACAGAGGAAGAAATAAAAAGTTCCATACCCTGAAGTACCACATCAGCGACAGAATCCGCATCAACGTTGGGATCGTCCGGCGAGAAGCAAACCCGCCCCCAAGGGTAGGATACAAAGAAAGACCGCATCCCATCCCAATCCACCTATAGTGCCATAAACGGCGGCAGCCTGCAGAAAGCAACTGCGATTTCGGCGTGAGTGGCACCACACTCCGGTCAAGACAATGGTCCGAGGAGCCTAAAGGGGCGTCGACGGAAATCTGATATCCGTCCGGGTGAGAAGCCAGTAGAAGGTCCAACAGGGAAGGTGCATGATCCTCCACATCAGGAATCCGAGTAGGCGAAGTAACCAGTTGTGTCAGACCATATGGTCTTATGATTTTGCCTTGGCATATGCCAAGGCAAAATCATGAACAGATCTCCCCGCATGATCGGTTAAACGTGAAGCAAGCCATTCGGCGTGATGGGCGTTAAAGTCACCGAGGATCACGATCTATGCGGAGGGGATCTGCTGTAGCAACAAATCTGTAGCCATTTGGACGTGGTCAAAGAGTCGGTCTGTTTCGGCATTACCGCTATGGGACCTATAGAGGCACCCGTAGACGCGCGGATGGTCGTCGCTGTCTACGCATAGCCAAAGGATCCGAAGAAAGGTCCGAACCTTCAAGACTGCCAAGGCGTCGAGAACAGATGTCCTTTCTGACGTAAACGCAAACTCCAGCCCGAGGCACAAAGGAGTGTTCCAGTTTGTACCCCGGGTATGAGAGATACGAGACATCAGCCGGAGAGGACACCTGCGTCTCGGTCAGAAAGAGCAGAGCCGGCCTCGCCGTCTCGAGATGGTAGTGGATGGCGTTTAGGTTAGAGTGAAGTCCCCTGATATTGCAGAAATTTAGGGATAGCGTGGCAGGCGTCGCCTTGGTCTTGTTGCTCCGTTTGCCCCGAACAGTTGTAGTCTTGAGCGGAATTTTGCCCCCCCCCCCTAGAATACGCGGGGCAGACTGAGCACCCACGTTCAGGAGTGGAGAAACATGGTCATGGATGGTCAGCGAGGGATTCTTCAGGGGTGCTGATACCCTCCTGGGGTAGTCTACCATCATTTAATTCCGCTACCATGTTGATGGGGGGGGGGGGAATTGGGCCTCCGGTCACCTACACTCACCAGACGAAACGCGGAAACAGAGCTTCCACTTCACGCCGCTATTCTGTCCTATATACCTACCCCGTTTGAGTCTGCCCATACGTGCAACAGCAAAGCTGCCGCGTGGCTCTACCACTGTTAAAATATAGACTGATCAATTTATTACTCCGGCCTCTGTGCATCCCTTGAGATTTATGAAGGTTGTAACCTCTGGAACAGCTAAAAGTTCAATATTTTTGTTGTAAATTAATACAATTTCTGGATCACCTGCATTTAGTATTGACGTATTGTATTTTTACGACTAGTATTGCCTAAGATCTTAGCAGCCGATAATCTCAAAACATGCCGTTAGCCAATCAAGGCTCTTGTATGAGGGCGAGGTCAATGTTGTCCTCTACAAATCAAACCTCCACCACTGCACCATATTTATTTGCCTGGAAGACCCTTTTTTCAAAATCGGAAAATTGTAGTTCTCCGCTACTGTTTTTAGAATGCTGTTGTGACTATCTCTCACACTTCTTAGCAGCGAAGCTGTTTTCTTGCGTATTATACGCAAGAAAACAGCTTCGCTGCTTGAATGAAAGCCGTCCGTGCGAGCTTGCGCAAACATCTCCGACGCACTATAGTACCGAGGCGGTTCCAACAACATTCTTAAAGCATTATTATATAGGACACGCAGGACGTCCAGCGACATTTTGGTGTAATTGACCCATAGATTGCTCGTATACAGACTCTGGCAGTATTCCTTAAATAGGGTAATTTTAACTAGGCTTCACACACCTTCAGTAACTCTCTTACTGCCCTCACCGACAGTCCCAGCAGCACCATGTCATCTGCATAGATGATGTTGTTAATACTAATCTCACCAACAATGCATCCGATACGCTTGCTGCTAAGCCCGCCTACGAAAGCATTCACGTATAGGTTGAAACGTCTGGGAGACGTTAAACCCCTCTGCCTAATTTAGGCATGTATATTTTGTGAGATTACTTTTATAAGAAATAAAAAATATATATTTTTTAATTTAATAAAATGGTTTTACGAAAAGAATGTACTTTAGTGAGAGTCAATATAGTTGATCTGCTTACAAAGAATCCGTATAATCAGGTAAGGATCTAAAATTATAAAGGAATATATTCCTCAAAATAAGCTACAAAAAAGTACTCATAATATAATATTATTACTATTTACTAATTAAGCTTATAAAAATTAACACTGACTTTAAAAACAAAAATGTAAAATAATTTTCAAATACTGTGTAATAATTTTCTAATAATTGAGAAACTGTGGAAAATATTAAGATATTTTGTTGATTTTGCTCACGGTTTCACTTTTCTAAACGCCTAATTAGTCTTTTGGGAGGACTGCTGAATATCTAATAAGTTCAATATATTAACTAGAATGTCGTCTTAACTATTTATCTCCTATTTTTCCACCTTATCTTGTCTTAATATTTAAATTAGACCACCCCTTAAGTGTATTCTATTTCATAAAAGGAGAATCATTAAAATTAAATCATAAAATTTCATACGTTGTAGAGCTACGATATAGCATTATGGTTGTAGCGCGTATGGGTCGGCTCGACCGGGGAAGGACCACGCTCTCACGGAATACCAGCGTACAATAGCAGCTTAATACTGCTGTGTTTCATTTGGCGAGTGTAGAAATCCAGAGACCCTTTTTTACTGGAAACAAGGCATTCCATCTTAGTCCTCAGCGGTGACAACGCATCTCTACGTTTTGATTCTTAATTGAGGATAAATGTAGATGTCTATGGGCCACAGCACCTGCTTACCATCAGGTGCACTGTGTACTCGTTTGTCATTATTATTCTATTAAATAAAAAATAAATAAATCGGTTCATTTGTTTTGAAAATTCGGTGAACGTTAATGAACGTACCACCACGTACCACCATACGCGTCGAATATAGTAGCTTCCCGTATTAAGAACTACTATAAAAAAAACCTTAAAAAATATATATAATAAACCATAAAAATGCAGAAGGTTACAGGTAAGGAATAGACAAACATAAATCGAATAAATTATTGTTAGTATATAAGTGAAAATGAATCGAGTGTAGCCAAATGACTGGGTGCGGACTGTGAACTGAAAAGGTCGTGAGTTCGGATCTCACTCTATCTTCACTCCTAACAGAGCATTTTAAGCTTACCAGGAGTGGTTACAGGGAATATTAGTAGCGTAAATAGCATTGCTAGTATTTAAAAGTAGTGGTGTAGTGGAATATTATGCTAAAGATAAAAATCAATTAGCTAGTTAAGAGTTTCCCGTGTTTTTAAAACTATTTTAAACCACAATAAACTTAGTACAATACACCGTATAACTTTATCACAGTCATAGTTACGTAAAAGTCTACTGTTGGTCTCTCCCATTGTAGGGAGGAATCGGACTAATCATCACGCATGGCAGGCGGATTAACTTTTTTAGAAGCAGATGTCTCGTACCTTTAACGCTGTTTTCCATCGATCTGAGCATTCTACGTCAGGTATAAACAAAAGATATACCACCATCTATCGTAAGCCATAATATTTTTCTAGAGTTTCCCATAGTAACCTCTTAACATTCCTAGGGACGAAACAGGATGGTTGATTCTCTTAAGACGGTATCACATAGCATTATATAAACCTTTCATTTATATACCTTGTTATATATTGCTTTATGGACCTGAAAATCACAACCATTATACTTAATTGCCATCAAAGATACATTATTAATATCTATCATTTATGTTATTTTATGCCTCCCTGATTGCCGTGGATTATACTTATATTACATAGCTAAATCAGTAAAATACCGCTTCTGTTGGGTATAATGTTAGTTTTGATACAAACTCTAGCTCTATACTTATAAAAATCAATTACTGTCCGTTAGTGTCGCTTAAATTCAAAAACCGCTCAACCGATTTTGATCAAATTTTTTGTGTGTTTGAAAGGGTCACTAGATGGCTTAAATTCACATTTGGACAGGGTAGGTGGCGCTGTTATAGAGATCCAGAAATCGCCCGTGCGAACACTTGGCGGGTAGCTAATATCAAATAGTATATATTATAGTATCTGTGACTCATCATGCAGTTTAAGGGTTTATTAAGCTACCTTTCTTAAATTATTAAGGGGATATAGTAAGTCAGCTCAAATTCTAATTTCGTCCCCACTTGCCCGCGCGTCGTATGCTATGTACCGACATGTTTGTAATCACTAATAGTGTAAGTAGAAAGGTCGTTAGACACTTATTTCATTAGCTTTATCATATTTATGCCTGTTTCTTAACGCTAAGCCAGTCGCTTCTTATTTTTATTACGGTTATTTCCCATTTTAATTTTACGTCGTCCTGTTGCGTAATGTATATTCTGATCGTAAGCGACACAACCTCCCCCTTCAAAGGCCGAAGCGAAGTGACCGGGCGGCGGGCGGCAGGAATCACGCTTCAAGAGGCCGATAGTTTGGGTAATTTCTTTTTACAGTGAAAATAATGGTATTTAAAAAAAAGTAAATAACATAAGCACTGCTTTATAGTTAGTTCAGTTAATATGCAAAGTTTCATGATCATATTTAAAGTATTTTATGAATAACAGCGGTTTATTGTTTATTTTGGAGGTAACTTTGGATTTTTTTTTCTATCGAGAAAATTTTACGAAATCGTGTTTTCGTCTAACATAATCCTTAACATTAATCCTCAACTTTACCATATATTTATTTCAAAATTAATGCTGCAATATTTTCGACATAACGAAGGATCTTGCTAAGCCATTTGAGATTATATTTCCCCTTAAGTAGAACTACAATAACTGCACTATAATTGTACTGGGAATGTGAGTGTAACTGTAAGATTTAATTGAAGCGATTTATCATTACTTATTATTTACAATTTCGGATAACAATATATAAAAGATGTATTTAAATATAAACTAAAATGTACACTTTCTATAATAAAGATTATTTTGTGACATCACGCTTAAATTCGTTTGAATAAAATTTACTTTCGTTATTTCCTCAGCGTATGCAAAAGGATATTTAATTTTCTATACTATAGGCCATGGAGTAGATCAATACCTAGCAATGTAATTAATGTATATGAGTTAGGATTAATTTATTTTAACATTCAATCTCATCAAGTACTTCTATGATTCAAGCAAGGTCATTTATTATCTTTTAAAAGTTCTTCAATTGTGATACGTAGGTACGGACGTCAAGTGTAGCGAATGTACTCTGGGTTAAACATAGTTGACTGTGACAAAGAGTGTATGCATATTCATGCGTTGTGTCCTCTTTACAAAATGTCGCGGCTAATGTTGCGCCGCCGCTGACACGGTTTCGTTGTCGAGCCACTCGAGACGCTAATTTGTATATACATAACACATTTGTATCGTGCATGATTTTTGTATCCTCAGGTGCTGACTAATGGCCCAGCTTCGCTTATGTTCAAAGTAGCGTTCAATATTTTATGTTGTTTTGTGTCAGTGTACACTTGACTTTATACATAACATAAACTACCTACCAAAAATTGTAAAGTACTTCTGAAATTTTGTTGAGATGTTATATAAAATAATAGCATAAATATTGTGTATGTTGTGTGCGATTTGGTTGAGTAGAGTTTGTTTTGTAGTTTTAATAACATTTTTTCTATTTAAAAAAATATCGTAATTTATCCTATGTGATATGGAGTGGACCTCAAAAACATTTTTTATAGTAAGTGAATGCTGTGGCCCATAGACATCTACATTTATCCTCGATTAAGAATCAAAACGCCAACCAATGAGGACTAAGATGGTATGCCTCGTTTCCAGTAAAAAGAGGTCTCCGGATCTCTACACTCACCATAAGAGACACATCAGTATTAAGCTGCTATTTTACTCTGGTATTCTGTGAGAGCGTAATACCTTCCCGGTCGAGCCGACTCATTCATGCTATAACCATAATATAGCTGTAGCGTGGCTCTACCACGTATACCAACAGGACGGCGCCACCTGCCATACTGCAAGGGAAACATTGAATTAATTGGATGATAAGTTCGAGGGCTTCGTCATCTTGTGTGGTGGCAACGTCAACTGGCCACCGAGATCGTATGAATTAACACCACTAGTCTCCTTTTTTGGGGGCTACGTGAAAATTGTGATCTATTGTCTGTATAGACCAGTCCAGACCAATCACAGACAATTGCAGCCCTGAAGGCAGTCATAAAACGCGTTCTTCATGAAGTTGAGCCCCAATTATGCGAAAATGACGTCCGAAATCGGTCCACCAAGTTACAATCTACAGCAGAGTTGCGCCTGCCATTTGGATGAAATTATATTTCATACATAATGTCATCGAATTTTCTTTAAAATAAAATAAAAATTGTGGCAATATCACTTATACAGGTTGTTTTATTTCATTTCAAAATTCAAGCGCTCTTAATGAAACAACCCGTATAATGATTTTTTATTACTCTTATATTTCACTACAGTTTTTCTTAGTACCACTAATATTAGTTTTTTCTGTTGTTTTAACACTTTGACTGTCCATTTTTCAGACAGAATATTAAGCCAACAGCAATGACCTGTAGTGCACGGGACAGCGAAAGGGTTTAATGTTCTCTAGACTGAGAAAGTCTAGAAACTGTCATATTTGTATTAAGATTTTAATTCATACATTAGCAAAATAAGTACAAGGCAAATAACACGATAATACTATGTGGTGTATATAGCGTCACAATGTCAAGAAACGGTATCCATACTTTATGACAGTTCCTGCAAAATAAATAATAATCGTTGGGCTCTTTTTCATTAAATATCAATTGCAGATTTATTTTAATCTACAAGGTAAAAAGAGCTACCTGATTTCCATTTTCAATGTCAGGAGCAACAAAATGGTAAATCGTAATTTTTTATTTTAATGGTAAAAGCACATGGGTGTTTGGCGTATACCCCGTATTTTTTAATAAAATGAAGTCCACCTATTGGTAAGAGGATCCTGTGGCCTAAAGACATCCAGATTTATCTTTGGTTAAGAAACAAAATACAGATGTGTGAGGATGGAGTACCTCGTTTCCAGTAAAAAGGGTCTCCGGTTCTCTACACTTACCATACGAAACACAGCAGCATTAAGCTGCTGTTTTACGCTGATATTTTGTGAGAGCGTGGTCCTTCTCCGTTCGAGAAAATCCATTCATGCTACAACCATAATAAAGCTGTAGCGTGGCTCTACGTAATAAAAACACATAACTTACTAAAAGATTGGATAAATTATTTGTTTATGACTTGTATGTAAGAAAACGAGCCTGAACAATTTAATTTAAAACGTCGCAAGCAGACCCCACTGACCCTAAACGAATTTCAAAATCGTCGATTGTTTATATCAGAATATACGAATACAATGAAGCAGGTAAAAAAATCTTGAGTAACACATGAATAGTGTCTTCTTTTTTCTTACTGTACCTTGATCAGAAAACAGAATTAGGCAAATACAGTTTTAATAAGAAACTTTTAAATCGATATTGGCCTCATACAGGCCATTGTATTGTTCTTAAGATTTAAATTAAAATTATGTTACAATGTAAACTTTTAATTTTTCAAGGCTGCTTTAGTGTTTCCATTGTGTTATTTCTATACTGAGTTAAAAAGTTAGTTATATTTCGACCTGAAGAAAAGTAAAACTTATCACATTGAGAGACGGATAACAGGATACAAACTTTCTATTATGAAGAATCAGAAAGTGTCAAAAAAGGCATGTATGGTAATTCATAATGCTATATTAATCCCTACTTTAATGTATGGTAGTGAAAGTTGGGTGTGGCAGAAGAAGCACGAAAGTGGAATGAAATGCTTTCTATAAGGAGTATGCTAGGGTTGAATCTAAATGACAGAGTGAGAAATTGTGTGATAAGACAAAAATGTGGTATGCAAGATGATGTTGTGACCAGGATTAATAAAGGAATGCTTCGGCGGTTTGGTCATGTAGAAAGAATGAATGAGGAAAGAGTGACGAAGCAAATTTAGATGTGAACGGCAGAGTCGGGAAGGGACGCCCTAGAAGAAAGTTTATAGAAAAAATTGGCGATATTTTGAAACTGGGTCATATTAGAAGTACCCTTAAACGACGAGCATGTATGCGTAGATATATGGATGTAAAGGAGGCGAAAGAGGTATGTCAGGATCGGGCCAAATGGAAGTCTCTGCCTACCCCTCTGGGTGACAGGCGTGAGTGCTTATGTATATGTATGTTATGTATTAATTATATATTTTACACGGAATGTTTCTAATTGTATTCCTAATTCTATCTAATTGTATGTACAAATAAATTTGGGATGTGCAAGCGGGATTTAGAAAGGGAATGGGATGTACAGATCAAGTCTTTTCCATGTGCATGATCGCGGAGAAGTTTTTGGCTAAAAACCAAAAAGTTTTTTGTACGTTCATGGACTTGGAAAAGGCCTATGACAGAGTGAATAGGGATGTGCTATGGCAAACACTGAAGTATTTGGGTTGGGCGCTGGCTTGATACAGGCATTGGAGTCCCTTTATAGGGACTCTAGTGCTTGTGTTAGGATCAACGGGGTCTACTCGGACTGGTTTGACATCCATAAAGGTGTCAGACAGGGCTGTGTGGCTTCCCCATGGTTGTTCAACCTATTTATGGACAGTTGTTTGCAAAATTTGAAAGTTGAAGAATGCGGATTAAGAATGGGTGAGTTAATCCGTCAAATGCCTTTTGTACGCCGATGATCAAGTTATTCTTGCGTCGTCGGCGGCCGAGTTGCAAATGATGGTAACATTAATGAACAGATCATTAAAAGAAAGGGGTATGAAAGTGAACGCTAGTAAAACGAAGGTTATGGTTTTTGAAAGAGAAGAAAGTAAAACGATTTGTGAAATAAGAATAGAAGGGGAGTTGATCGAGCAAGTAGATGAGTTTGTATATTGGGCTGCGTATTTAGCAGGGATGGGAGATATGATAAGGATATAGAACGACGAGTGAATGCGGCAAATATAGTAAATGGGGCCCTGAACTCTATTGTGAAGAGTTAAAATGTGTCGAAAAAGGCACGTATGGCAATTCACAACGCTGTGTTGGTCCCTACTTTAACGTATGGTAGTGAAAGTTGGGTGTGGCAGAAGAAGCACGAGAGTAGAATGAACGCAGTAGAAATGCGGTCGTTAAGGAGTATGTTAGGGCTGAATCTTAATGACAGGGTAAGAAATTGTGTAATAAGAGAAGAGTGTGGTTTGCAAGATGATGTTGTGACCAGGATTAAGAAAGGAATGCTTCGGTGGTTTGGTCATGTGGAAAGAATGAATGAGGAAAGAGTGACAAAGAAAATTTATGTTGCAGAAGTGAATGGCAGAGTCGGAAAGGGACGTCCTAGGCGAAAATTTATCGACCAAATCGGCGATTTATTGAAAACAGGCAAAATTAGGAGTACCCTTAACCGACGAGCATGTATGCGGAGGTGTATGGATGTGAAGGAGGCGAGAGAGGTGTGTCAGGATCGTACCAAATGGAAGTCTGTAGTCTCTGCCTACCCCTCTGGGTGACAGGCGTGAGTGTTTATGTATGTTTATGTATGTAAAAACTAGCTATAGTAAAGCGTATAACCGTACTTACGTACATTTTTAACAACTCATCATCATCATCATTACAGCTCATCAAAGTCTACTACTGAACATGGGCCTCCCTAAGCAATGCCACAACGCACGGTCCTTTGCTACCTGCATTCGTGTCTTACTACATAGGTCGTTACTCCATCCAGTGAAGGCAACACAGTTAAGTAAAATTATTATTAAATAGCTAGTAATAACTTTTATCAATATCAATTTATTCGTATATAGCAAAATAGTGTACAATGCCCACCTTTTGTTACCGGTAAGTCACCGTTCCTTCCTAAAAATAGCGCTATGATAATTGATGATGCAAAACTGACTTCATGCTTAGTATCTAACTGTGGGTTCATACGTATAGATATGAAGCATTACGTTGGTTTAAAAAATTGAGGATACATTGCCAACATAAACACATCAATAGAATCTAGGGATATTTTATATTTTATCAAATATCTAAAAATCTATGAAGAATTTTCTGATATGGTTAATGGAATAATATTTTAAGGTCTTTAATAAAAAATAAAAAAATATTTCGTAATTATTATTGTTTTAAATAAAAATTTTATTTTTATTCAATGTAGAAAATTAGTATGATAAAAAAATTCATTTCTAATAAAATTATTAAATTTAATTAAAATTGAATAAATCTTATAAAATCCAATTATTAATAACCAGTGTTGTCACATGTGACATTAATTATACATCGACATCAATTGTTCATAATTTAAAATTAAATTGTCAATGTCTTGTTGTGGTATGAGATATGTTCTTTGCAAGTGTTCGTAAAGTTGTTCTCTGGAAATTTCGAAAAATTGTTGTTCCGTCTTCAAATTTGGCGGGAAATCTATCAAAGCTTTTCGTTGCAACATGTTGTAGCATCCTCGATAGGGTTTAATTCGGGCGACTGTGCAGGCCAATCCAAAACTTTAATATCGTGGTCTCGGAGAGCAGCCGACACCAGTTGCGCTTATGGGAAGGAGTATTATCGTGCATGAGTAGAAATTCCTGGCATATTTGGATTCTGTGTAGGATAATAACAGGTTCTACTACCTCCTCGTGGTACGTTTAAGCAGTCATGCTGCCTTGGATCCAAACGGGCTGGGTTCGTCCGACAAGACGAATTCATGCCCACACTTTGATTGTCCCGCCTTTGTATGAGTAGCCATCCTTAGATGGCTAACTCTCACTGGAGTTCTCCAAATGCGTTTTCTTCGTAAATCTAGTTGAAACCCAAATCGTACTCATCGGTGAACAGGATAAAAGACCATTGTTCGTCAATCCATGGTAAATGCTCTCGAGCCCACGAAGTTTTGCGATACTTTCAATTAAAGTATATTAGTACAAGAAAACACTTTAGTCCTGGAGGAATTGGCGCATAAGTAACGAAAATTATTCCACCACCAAATTTTTATGCGGTTCTCTTCAAATTGTCTTACTTATGATATAAATGCACATTTTCATGGGCTTAAACCGATTTTATTTCAATTGCTAGAATTTTTTTGTTGTATTCTTTGATGAAATACAAATAAAAAGGGTCATATTTATTTTTACAATTAAGTTAATATGTTCGAAGTTATGATTTTTTAAAGGTTTCAAAAATCGTAAGTTAAAATATAAAAATATTTTTTATATTCTTTGATAAAATACGAATAAAAAAGGCCCTGTGACATTTTACAATGTATATTTTCGAAGTTATGAATTTTCAAATGTTTGAGAAATCCCAATTTCAGATACTTTTGACGCATTAATAAAAATATATAAAGATAAAAAATTAATATAAAAGATTTTTTTTAAATATTTAATGATATTACAAATAAAAAGGTCTTATGACTTTTTGTCTCCCAGCCTCCCGAACAAGCCGGTTTCCGAAAAGGCTTTAGTACCATAAACCACAAACATACCCTTCGGCAAATTGTACAGAAGTCCGAAGAGTACAATTTGCCACTTTGCCTGGTGTATGTGGACTACGAGAAAGCCTTTGATTCCGTCGAAATTTGGGCGGTGCTACAGTCTCTACAGCGGTGCCAAGTTGACTGTCGGTATATCGAAGTACTGAAGTATTTGCACAGTAGGGCTACGACGGCTATCCGAGTACAGAACCAGAGTACGAAACTTATCCAACTGCAGAGGGTGTAAGACAGGGTAACGTTATTTCCTCGAAACTCTTCACCGCTGCATTGGAAGACGTTTTCAGGCTACTGAACTGGAGGTGCTGGGGTATACTCACCTTCGATTTGCCGACGATAAAGTCCTTATGGCAGAATCGCTGGAGGACTTAAGCACTATGCTCAATGACCTCAATAGTGCCTCCCAACGGATAGGTCTTAAGATGAACATGGACAAAACAAAGATCATGTTTAATCTCCATGTCACACCTATGCCGGTAGTTGTTGGGAGCACTAAGCTCGAAGTTGTTGACGAGTACGTGTACCTGGGACAAATAGTCCAAATAGGTAAGTCCAACCTCGGCCGAGAGGTCAATCGACGGATTCAATTCGGCTGGGTAGCGTTCGGGAAATTACAGTCAGTGTCAGGTATACCTCAAAACCAGAAAATTAAGTTGTACAACCAGTGCGTGTTGTCAGTAATGACCTACGGAACCGAGACGTGGTCCTTCACTGCTGGCCATATGAGGACGCTCAAAATCGCTCAGCGAGCTATGGAGAGGGCTATGCTCGGAGTTTCTCTGCGTGATAAACTTAAAAACGAGGATATCCGCAGTAGAACCAGAGTGACCGACAAAGCCCAACGGATTAGTAAGCTGAAGTGGCAATGGGCCCGCCATTTAGCATTTACCGACAACCGTTGGGGAAGAAGGGTTCTCGAGTGGCAGCCTCGCACCGGTAGGCGAAGTGTAGGGCGACCCCCCACTAGATGGAGTGACGACCTGGTGAGACACGCAGGAAGTCGATGGATGCAGGTGGCTCAGGACCGTGCTTTGTGGCATACCTTGGAAGAGGCCTATGTTCAGCAGTGGACTTGTGAAGGCCTGTAATGATGATGATGATGATGATGACTTTTTGTGATAAAGTTATTATTTTTGGAGATGTATTTTTAAAAGTTTGTAAAATTCCCAATTAGGATAATTTTGACTCATTTAAAAATATATAATGAAATAGAATAAAATATGAAAGATATTTTTTATGTTCTTTAGACAATAGTTAATAATCCTTAACAAAGAATAAAAAAATTTTTTTATACATTTCTCTATTTTGTAACTTTTCGCCCACAGATGTAAAAAAAACTATCTATTGTTTCTCGACTTTTTAATGATAGTCTTTATATGAATGTATTTATTTAGTACGCACATACCTCCACATATATATGAACTGAAATAAAATATATATAAGGCGTTATTTTGTTATTTGTAGTGGTTAATTATTAGGTATTATTTTTCTCTTTGTATCTTGCATTTAGAAGATATTCAAAATTCAAAAAATTCAAAAATGTTTATTCTGTAACAATAAATTTACAATCATAGCAGTATATTAGAGTTCTCCTTTTAAGTATTTTTAAATACTTGTGACAGGAAAAACTCGCTCTTCCTTAATTAACATACAATACTTTAGTTACAAGAATAGCATAATATTCCTTTCCTAAAATAATTATGAAAAAATATGAAGATGTGTGCGCGCGCGAGCGCATGTGTGTGTGTGTGTGTGTGTGTGTGTGGGTGTGTGTGTGTGTGTGGGCCGTGTGTGTGTGTGTGTGTGTGTGTGTGTGTGTATGTGTGTATGCCTGCATATGTGTGCGTGCGTGTTTTGTAAGCCGTGTTACTTTAACAAATTTTCTATTTCGTGATAGTCTTTCCATTTGAGCCATTCAATGAGAATTACCTTACATTCTTTACTTGTCTTAGAATAAATATTCAATTCTTTATTTAAGTAGTTATATAAATAAGAGGACTTTTTTTGCCTGTTGCCATCTAGCAAATGCTGTTTTAACCGGATCACTTGGAGCTACGTTAGTTTTCCTCCTTTTATTTTCAATTTCAGGGTTATATGCAAGGGACTTGTGTACCTTAAGAACTATATTTAGTATGTATAACTTACGAACTGTAAGAAGATCACACAGTGTGTATAAATCTTGTGTTGGGAATTTGTAAGGTTTAAAATTCATAACCTTCAGTAACGATCTCTGAGCTCTTTCTAAATCTAAAAACTTTGTTTTTGTAGCACCTCCCCATATACTAATACAATATACCAGAACTGATCGAACTAAAGAAATATATACTTGTTTTAATATAGGTGGTGTTGCGAGATGTCTCAAAATTTTGAAAAACCATATGAATTTTCTAATCCTAGTCATTAATAGTTCAATATGTAAATGCCAAGATAATCGCTGATCCAATAGTAATCCAAGATATTTTGTACTTGATACTTTGTTTATGTGAGGGCATAGGCAGTTAGAGTTATTAAGGTCAACACAAGAATGAATTTTAATATTAAAATTAGGTTGAGTCCTATTGTAGTTAGTAAAACATATATAGTTAGTCTTAGATGTATTGGTAGTCAATAAATGTAGTCTCAACCACTCTGCAACCTTGGCTAACCCCACTTCAGCGCTATGCCGAACATCTTCCCAGCTTCGACCACAGAATGCCAAAGCAGTGTCATCTGCATACGAGAACACGTGCCCATTTTGTAGCGACATATTACATAGGGAGTTTACGTAAACCAAAAATAGAGTCGCACTCAGTACACTCCCCTGTGGGACACCGTAGGTAATGGTAGAATCATGACTACAATGCTCTCCTATTTTGACCCGTTGTCTACGGTTTGTGTAATCTTTAATGGTACGTCGAATGCCTATTTGTTCAAGTTTCTTTACAAGAGTGGGGACAGAGATGCTATCAAAGGCTTTTTTTATGTCGAGAAAAACTGTTAAACATTTATCTCCTTTGTCGATTTGGTCAACAATGAGTGACGTTAGACCTGAAATAGCGTCTTCTGTGCAAAGACTTCGTCTGAAGCCAAATTGTGATATTGAGAGTATATTGTATTTATTTAAATGATTAGTCAAACGATTATTTAACAATTTTTCTAAAATTTTGGATATTGCAGGAAGAACAGATATAGGTCTGTAGTTACTTGGATCGCTTCTGTTTCCACTCTTGTATACAGGAGTAATTAATGCTAACTTCAGAGCAGTAGGAAAAACGCCATCCCTAAAGCAAAGATTAACCAGGTGTGTTATTATGGGTACTAATATTACATTCGCATGTTTTAGAAAATTGGTGGTGATATTGTCATATCCAGGGGCACTCTCTGTTTTAAAATTCATCAAAATATTCCTAACCTCCGCATCATCAGTCTCCAGCAAAGCAAAAGATAAAGCATGGGAGCTTACTGTTTTATCCGTAGTGAAAAAATTGATAGAGTTAGGTTTTGAAAGAATATCCTCCGCCAGGGATTTCCCAACATTGGCAAAGTAACTATTAACCAAGTCAACGGATTCAAGGGGGGTCGATTCTATTTTCAACAACTCTATATTTTTCTCTAGTGACTGCTTGCGATGTGTGATATCATTTATTGCTTTCCAGAGCATCTTAGGGTTTCCGGTGGCATTAATTATCTGTTGTCGTTCAAATTTGCGCTTAAGTTTTTTAATTAAATTGTTGCAGTGATTTCTATAGCGTTTATACGTGATTCTTAGCACTTTATTTTCTGGATCAGATTTTAATTTTAGTTGCATATTATTACGGTTCCTAATGCATCGTAGGACACCTTGAGTCATCCAGGGTTTTATCGTGCGACTTGTTTTGGGGACCAATTTCATAGAGGTATTTTCTTGAATATGTGTTTGGATTTTATATATCAACAATTCGGTTAAAATGTTAGAATCATTGCATAGAAGCAGTTCTTGTAAGTTTGTGTTTTTAAGGCTATTAATAGCATTTTCATAATTGACTGACCTTTTGAATTTATTACTAAATGTAGTTTTATAATAACGATTATTTAACTTAAGAAAAATCATGTAATGATCTGTGATAGTTGTGTTTATCACTACGATTGTTGCATTTGATTTATTTGTATCTATTTTCAACATACAGTGATCGAGACAGTTGCTACCTCTCATAGGTATCGTGTGTCCTGGAAGCAAGCCATGTGTACATAACATATTTAAATAGTTTAGTCTATTTATTCTTTCATTACATTTGTGTATTATATTAATGTTAATATCACCCGTCAAGACAATATGTTTGCACATTTTTAAGGACTTTTAAGGAAGTAAATACTAAGAGAGTTGATAAAACTTTCAGCATGCAAGATGGCGAGCGATAAATACCAATAATAATGTAGTCATTAAATTGAATTTGCAGACAAGACGCTTCTGATAGCGAAATTTCATTGACACTCACTGAATGCTTATTACTAATATAAGCAGTTACACCATCGCAATGATTTATGTGCTGTGTTGTATTATAGGACGTGTAATTATTTAACATAGGAACAGGTGTGTTCTTGTCTAACCAACACTCGCTAAGGATAATAAAATCAGGCGTTATTTGAAGTTGAGTAAGATTTAAATATAAGTCATCAAAATTTCTGTAAATACTCCGAATATTTTGTGATATAATAGTTATATCGGATTTATGTATTATTTGTTGTGTTATAAAGTCTTGGACTCGACATTCACTGGATTGTGCAATGCCTATATTATCTAATTCATGTAAAGTATTTAGAGAACTATCCATAATCAGTATTAAATTCAGATTCTTTATCCATAATTTGCATTACTTTTCTTAATTCTAAGTGTTTATGTATTGATTGTAAAGGAGTACTTTTATGATATGTGTAGGTATAATGTGAATAATTTGTAAATATGCTAAAGATGAGTTTGTTTAATATATTTATGAGAGTGGTTGGATATGTGTGATGTGTGTTATTTTTATGTGTATGTGTGTTGACATTATGATAACAATAATAATTTTACATTTATATAAATATTGTATTATTACAGTTAACGTTACATGTGCGAATTTATAACGCTTTGGCGTCGGTCCACGCCAAGACGTATCTGGGTTGCTGTGACCGTATACGTTGAATTGGCACGATTCATGCATTATGCATTACCTTATCCTTGTCCATATGACGGGATAAACTACCTCATCCCGATAAAAAGATAGATTGTCTAGTTTTTAGCGAAAAACTTGCACTAACGGTAATTGTGAAAAGGAAGGAATAGCGTTAACTGTTAGATTATTGAACTGGAAGTAGCATGTATTTTTCCAGATGTGATTGAATTTCTATTGATATTTGGTCTTTGTACGTTTTCAATAATTTGTATAATATTTGTATAAAAGAGGCTTAATCTAATACCTTTAAACGAGTAATTCTTATATATAGCTAGGATAGAAAATGTCGTTTTATCCGTGTTTTCAGGCAATGTAAACTGCTACAATATCGTTAGAATAAGAATGTAAATTTTACAACACTTTTATAATTATAATAGCGAGGATATGGTACTTCAGCCCGACTTTTTTTCATTTTTTTTAAGTTCCCCTCTTTTTTGAGAAAATCTATTATTTCGAGCCCCTTTTTTAGCATTTTCTTAAAAACACAAAAATTTTAATTAAACTAATTGCACTCATGATTTTTTATTCAAATAACCAGTTCAGTTTTTTCTATTATGTCGGTAAGATCAGATCATCAGTATGTAATTTGTATCTAAATATCATTTCCAAAACACACGATTTAAAAAAAATACCGAGCAAAGCTCGGTCAACCAGGTACTAGTTATACATAATATAAGATTGCTAGTACCGTGTAGTGGCTCTGTAAGAATATCCACTACCCCATATCGTCCGGAGGGTGTAGTAAAAGGTGACAGAGGGTAAATATTAACTCAAAATAATAAGAAACTGTGGTTGCCAACCCGCTGGCAAAGCGTGGCAACTATGGAATAATTCCCCCCCGGATTAGGGGGGTAAGAAAATCTATGAGAGAAGCCTATGTTCAGCAGTGGACTTTTATAGGCTGTAATGAAAGAATGGATGCATACTAGCTGGTTGTTCTTGATAGGTAGCGCGATAAGTGTAACACCGAATTTAATCCGGTTTTTCACAATTAAAATATAAACATTTTAATAACTCAACCTCAGTGCCACTTATCGGGCCATGATTTTGTGATATTTTTTTGGCACAAAACCATTTTGGTCCATAAATATATTTTTGAAATTTATTTTATGTCAATGCTTAATTGATTGTTAATGACTTGACCACATAACATAAAATACAGACTTGACATTTTAATAATCTTCAGGGATTTTCACGCTACTCAGTATGAAAAAAATTCGATTATGACTTCTTTACTCATTCTCGTTCTCATCATTAGTCTATAAATAGTCTTCTAACGAAAACAGATGTTGAACACATTAAGAGTATTTTTATATTCGATGTTTGGTGCTAATGTGGTAATGTTTGGTCATAATAAAACTTGTAGAACCGATAATGGGCTGAAACAGGTTCTTAAATGGAAACTAGAAATTTTTGCCTTCGCTAAAGAGCTTGAATTTGGGGTAATTCTTTTCTTCTTCTATAAAATATCGCAACAATAAACAGCTGGGCTTGACCTTAAGCAAAAATAATTTTTGGATGAATTTAACTTTCTTCATAGTAGAGAGAATTTGTCAGCCTCTTTCTTAGTAGAGAAAAAATTTATTATGGTATTTTCATCACGTGTACCGCTTCTTTGGTCTTTGGACTGCCTCGTTGGTCTAGTGGTTGTAGTAGTGCGACTGCTGATCATGAGGTCCTGGGTTCGGATCCCGGGTCGGGCCAAAAAAAATCAGTTATTGAGTTTTTCTGTCCAGAAATTCTCAGTAGCTGCCCGGAGTCAAGAAATTGTCGGTGTCTCACCCCCGTGCCTCGGAAAGCACGTTAAGTCGTTGGTCCTGCGCCTGATCTCTTTCCGGTCGTGTCGGTTTACCGTCCCATCGGATTATGAGAGTGAGGGAATAGAGAGTGCACCTGTGCTTGCGCATACACTTGGGCACTTTAATCCTGTCCTGCGCCGATGGCTAGCCTCTGTTGAGGCAGGCCGCCTTGACCGAAATTCGGTCTGGAGGACATTATTATTACCGCTTCTTTATTCAAGGGGTCACAGGTTTTGATTTTCAAACAAGCCATTTTATTTTATACTAACTATATGTGTACCTACCTCCAGCAGTGGACTTAAGATGAAGTGCATTGGTGAGAAAGAAAATGATGATTATTATAATTAGACTGATTATGAATCGCAGAACGAATTATTTGATTAATTTCACATGTTAGAACATTTGTCTTCGGCAAAATTTTGTCTTGACATAGTCTTTCGGATTTTTGTCGTAGGATTTTGCTAGAATTTTAATATGTTATTTTTACGCCAACTACAAAAGTAGTAGGATTATTAATGTGCTTTAATAAAGTCGAGAACAATATCGACATATTAAGGCTTAAAATATAGAATATTACAGACCTCCGCTGAGCCATGGTATCGTTATTCAATCAATTAAAACTCTTACATATGATATAATTACGGTAGATACAGTTATTTATGTGCCGTCATTGCTTGCGACCTCCTCTCGACTGCCAAAGATACTCGCATGATTTATAGTATCGTTCTTCTCCTTTAATATTTTTTTTATAACTACTCTTGTGTCTAAAATTAGGTATTACCGATTTAAGTCAGTAATAATATACATATTTACGTATAATTAACATTCATTGCTTTTCCTTTAATTACTAAATATTTATCCATAATATTGATAAAGATGTTCAGAAGTCATAAAAAATCGCAGGCAGTGCACGTTCGTTTCTACAATGGTAAGCGGAAGCGACACCAGACTGACCGTCCGGCAGCAAGTAAGCGGCTCTGTTCTCGGCGACACGTTATTTTCAATGAATTATGATTTTAACAGTTGTAGTTATTCAAACCTCAAATTCCTCTATGACACACATTTCAACGTTAAGAGGACTTTGAGATAAAAAGTCTATAAGCGAGATAGGTATGAAGCAATATTACATATTAAGAGTAAAGCTTCAGTGGAGATCAGCGGTTTACAATTTCCTTCTTACCACGTTTTTACTACGTTTTTATTAAGTCACTTATTTGTTTGTCTGTCTTTCTGTTTGTCTGTCGTTCCGGGTGGAGTCTTGCACCTCAAATTTCGAGCACATCCCGATGTGCTAGATACTTGAAATTTTGAACATAGCTTACAATGTAGGAATATGAAAAAAAAAACGTAGTATGTTTTTAGTACGAAATAAAATATCACTTGTTTATAAAACTATAGTAACTAACGTACTTACAATCCTATGATGAGCTAAGAACATGATGGTTAGTGCCTACTGAAGTCCGTGGACACCCGCAGTCAACTTCGAACAAGGAATGCTACAGGTGGGTTTTCATCTCTGAAAAGTAAGATGAAATGCCTCACAACCTGTAAATATACTGGCTCTCTAGGCACTGCTATTTGCCGGCAGAAATTGGTAAGAGGATGGAACCTGCGCAGGTGCACTTCTAGGTCCTACCACCCTATAAAATGTATGCCAAGCGTGCCATAAGCAGGGTGTCCGGCGGGGCGTGTAGCTTACACGCCCCGCCAGACACCCTGCTGAAGCCATTGCTGGTACTAAAATAAGACAATTTATATCATATTTTAGTATATATACTTAAATGACTAATAATTTTTCTAAGGCCCGCCGCAAGCTACTATACTGCTAAGCTAGTGTACTGACTGCAGCCTTTTTGTACCATAGCAGTACATTCACATCTGTGCACTGTGTTGTTGCTTAAGTTAAGTTCTTTTTTACTCATTTATGTACATATTTAGAAGATATAACTAGGAAGATGTGGTAAAGCTTAAGTAGTGAGTGGCAGAATCGGCAAGAGATATACGAGATGAAGTTTATCGATCAAATTGGTCAAAAATATAAGACAAATAAATGTATATACTCGAATCAAGACTAATAATATTTGTAGCAGTGAAAACGCGACAATGCGGGCGCCCACACGGACTGACGGAAGTAATGTTTATGCTGATATGAGAAGTACGAGTACAGATACCTTCATTAGTTAGACTGAATAGATACGTGTTGCGCATTTGAATTACGTCGTTCTACAAATTTTAAAGCAAATTACTTTTTGATATGACTAACCTACCTGTCTTTCTGAAGATATGACACGATATGTAAAGGTTAGAGCTAATATGTCGTTGGCAGTTGAAGACTATTTCCTAGTTTATTTTAAACAATACGTCGCGGACCTGTTTTTTTTTAATTCTTTTATACTACTGCGGTGAATGCAGTACTTTTCTTTCTTTTAACTTCTATATCTGATTTTATTATTTCCATATTTTTTTCTATTTTTTTATTTATTAAGATTACTAACGTAAGATACAGCCAACTCAGATAAATACAAATTATTTGTTAAATAGTACAATAGGTAACTGTTCTCACATTTATAAGTAACCACATCATGCGTTTTATCCTGTTACTGTAATGAAAACACTATAAAAATTATGTGAGTTAAAACAAGACAAAGGTCAATCACGATAGTTACGATAAAGGTAAGTCAACATTTTTAATTTTTGCAATAAAAGTAGCGATGCTATCGAAGTGGATGTCAATATCCGAATTCTTCTCAACATATTCATTGTACAAGCGGGTAGCGCGGACCAACGGTGAAAAACGACCCAAATTAGTTCTGGATAGCCTGGACTTAAACGATTTGCATGGATATCTCGGGATTCTGGCGGGAATATTGTATGTTAGTCTATTAAGCAAAGGCGGACAATCGATAGATCCATTAAATATTTTGTGTAAAAATTTTAAATCTAAATGAGCTCGACGTTCTGTAAGTTTTATGAGATTGAAGTGTTTTAATTTCTCATCATATGTTTTGGTAGTTATAGGTGCTCTGTATCGATATGCAAGAGTACGAACAAATCGTTTCTGAATTCTCTCAATTCTATCAATATGTATTTTATAATTGGGACACCACACAGTGCTGCAATATTCCAACTTACTCCTTACATATGTATTGTAGAGATGAATTACAGCGTCTAGTTTCTTAAAATTTTTGGTACATCTTAAGATAAAGCCTAACGCTTTGTTTGCTTCGGTAATAATTTTATCTTTGTGGTCTGAAAAGCTCAGCTTACTATTAAAACGCCAAGATCGCGAACAGGACTAATAGTTTTAAGTATATAATTAGATATGGAATAACTAGTTTCCAATTTATGACGTTTTCTAGTAAACTGTGTGTGCTGACATTTAGAGACATTAAGATACATTTTGTTTTCCTTGCACCAATCATAAACACTATCTATATCATCTTGAAGGCATCTTATATCATTGGTATTAGTAATTAATTTCGGAAGTTTGAGGTCATCAGCGAAAAGATAGATTTTACTATGTCTTATTTTATGTATTATATCGTTGATAAAAATGTTGAAGAACAAGGGACCGAGCGTAGATCCCTAAGGAATGCCAGATGTTGCAGTAAATACATTAGAAAGGTTGCCTAAAACTGCCACTTTTGAAATGCGGCTATTAAGGTAAGATCGACACCACTGCAGCAGTTTGCTGGAGATTCCAAAGGCTTCTAATTTTTTAATAAGTATGGCATGGTTGACTTTGTCAAAGGCCTTTGAGAAGTCGGTATAAATAACATCTATTTGATTATTACGATCGACCGCCTCTTTAAGTTCCGATGTGAATAGGACTAAGTTTGTGTTAGTTGATCTTTTAGCCATAAACCCATGTTGATCTACAGTAACATATTTCTGTAGATGCCTGTACAAAACAGTGTACACCAAGGACTCCAATAGCTTAGACAATACTGATAAAATGGATATTGGTCGATAATTCGTAATTAAGTCTTTTTTGCCAGCTTTATGTAATGGTATAACCCTAGCTTCTTTCCATTTATCAGGAAATTTGCCTGAATGAAGTGAATGGTTAAATAAAGTGGCAATTGGTACAGCTAATATATCAGCACAGTTCTTTACAAGCAACGGATGTATATCGTCCGGCCCTACACTTTTATAAATATCTAAATTTTTCAGCTTTTTCTTTACTTCTTCTTGGGTAAATTGGATGATGTTAATTGTGTCGGATATTTCAATCCCAGCTGGCGGGTTACAGACTTAACTATTACTATTATTTATATCTTTCTCAAACACAAATGAAAAATGTGTAGCAAACATATTAGAAATATTTTCTACTTCTGATGACTCAGTATTATTTAAAATCATAGTATCTGGAAATGATATGTAAGTCCAAAATGTCTAAGAATTTTTTTTCTAGTTCGGTCTCAATTCTAATAATATAATTATTGTAGCACTCCTTAATAAGTTTGTTACAATCATATTATAAATATATATAAACACTCACGCCTGTCACCCAGATGGGTAGGCAGAGACTACGGACTTCCATTTAGCACGATCCTGACATACCTCTTTCGCCTCCTTTACATCCATATATCTACGCATACATGCTCGTCGGTTAAGGGTACTTCTAACGTGGCCCATTTTCAAAATATCGCCAATTTGGTTGATAAACTTTTTTCTAGGGGGTCCCTTCCCGACTCGGCCGTTCACATCTGCCATATACATTTGCTTTGTCACTCTTTCCTCATTCATTCTTTCTACATGACCAAACCACCGAAGCATTCCTTTCATAATCCTGGTCACAACATCATCTTGCATACCACATTTATCTCTTATCACGCAATTTCTCATCCTGTCATTCAAATTCAACCCTAGTATATTCCTAAAAGACCGCATTTCTACAGCATTTATTCTACTTTCGTGCTTCTTCTATCACACCCAGCTTTCACTACCATACATTAAAATAGGGACTAACAAGCATTATGAATTACCATACGTGCCTTTTTTGACACATTCTGGTTCTTGATAATAGAGTGTAGTACCCCATTCACTCTATTCCCTGCATTTACTCGTTGTTCTATATCCCCAACATATCTACCATCTCTGCTAAATACACATCCCAAATGCACAAACTCATCCACTTGCTCAATTAACTCTCCATCTATTCTTATTTCACATACCGTTTTGCTTTCTTCTCTTTCAAAAACCATCACTTTCGTCTTACTTGCGTTCACTTTCATTCCCCTTTCTTTTAATTCCCAGTTCATTAATGTAACCATCATTTGCAACTCAGCCGCCGATGACGCAAATATGACTTGATCATCGGCACACAGAAGGCATTTGACGGTTAACTCGCCCATTCTTAACCCACACTCTTCATCATTCAAAGTTTGCAAACACCTGTCCATAAATAGGTTGAACAGCCAAGGGCAAGCTACACAGCCCTGTCTGACACCTTTTTGGATGCCAAACCAGTCCGAGTAGACCCCATTGATCCTGACACAAGCACAAGAGTTCCTATGAAGAGACCTTAATGCCTGTATCAAACCAGCGCTCAACCCATATGAGTTCAGTGTTTGCCATAACACATTCCTGTCCATTCTGTCATAAGCCTTTTCCAAGTCCATGAACGCACAAAGAACTTTCTGGCTTTTGGCCAAAAACATCTCCGCAATCATGCGCATGAAAAAGACTTGATCTGTACACCCCATTCCCTTTCTAAAACCCGCTTGCACATTCCAAATTTTTCCATCAGTTTCTTTCATAACTCTTTCAATTAACACCTTAGCATACAGTTTACCCACAATACTAAGCAAGCTGATACCATGGTAGTTTTTGCAGTCCTGCTGTGACCCTTTTCCTTTATATATTGGTACTATAACTGCTTTACACCAGTCATCCGGTACCCGTTTTAATTCCCAACATAAATTAAACAAGGTGTAGAGCAGGCCTGCCACCACTCCCTCTCCAGCCCTTAGCATCTCGAGTGATACTCTATCACACTCAGCTGCCTTACCTGCTTTCATGCTTTTCATTGCTTTCATTATTTCATCTACACTTATCTCCATACCCCTTTCCACTACTTTCGGAATTTCTAGTTCATTTAATTCAGACGACTCTTCACTCATAAACACGCTTTCAAAGTATTCCTTCCATCTGTTTAAATTTGAAACTTCATCATTCAGAATACACCCATTCTCGTCTCTTATAGCATTAATTATAGGCTGTTTTGTATTTCCTCTGGCAGTTCTTACGAGTTTCCAGAACATTTTTATGTTAGCCTGGAAATTATCAGATATCCTTCTATCATTCTTATCCGTTCTTTCTCTCTTTTTCCTTTCAACAACTTCTTTTACTCTCTTATTTAGACGTCTAAATTCTGCCTTTTTTCTTTCAATCTCATCATTCATAACAGAAGAATTAGCAGCTTTGGTTGCTAGTAAATCTAACCATGCTTTCTTCTTTGATACAACTTCCACCCGTACCTCATCATCCCACCACAACGTATTACTTTTCCTTTCATTTGTTCTCTTACTTACACCACATACTTCGGTGGCGGCATCCACCAAACCTTTCTTAATATTATCCCACACAGTATTCAAGTCTAAATCATTCATACACAACTCATTCAAACATCTAATATTTATAATCATCTCTTAAGTAAATAAACTCCATCTCATCTAGCGGATTTTTATATTTTTTAAATTTTTTATGATAAATATGCTTTTCTTAGTAAGTGGGAAGAAGACCAAATAGGGTATGAATTGTTTTTTATTTTAGTAATTGGAATATGTAATCTAATTGCATTGTATAAAATAGCGTAAAATTTTGTAATCATGTTATTAATATCATTACAGGAATTTAATTTATCTTCCCATGAAATCGAGTTAAGGTATTTTTTATAGACTCGTAATCACCTTTATGAAAATTAGGTTTAGAGGGGAGCAAAATTTTTTTATTTATTTAAACCATTTTCATTGTGATGTCAAGAGCTGGATGATATTTACCTATGTTTCTTACCGGGTGTAAGCGTTCAGAAATATTTAATATTCCTTCATTGCAAAGAATTAAATCAAGTAATTTATTTTGAATGTTTGTCACATAATTGTATTGTTTCATATCATTTTGTGTTATAAAATCTATAAATTTGCATAAGAGTTCACGGCTCAATGGCATAAGACAGTTGTCCTGGTCTTTGCTGGCGTAAGGTTCCCAAGATATGCCGCTAATATTAAAGTCCCTTGCAATTAATATGTATTTGAATTCATCACTCGATTCTAAGATAAAACTTACCTTCTCAGTAAAAATATTCATACTGTTATCTGTTACTGGAGGTGGTAGATATATGGCACCCAATCTTATCGAGATCCTATTTTTACCCGAAAAGTCTGGCACTGTAATTACTACCCATAGATCTTCGCAATCACTTTCCCATTCAGTGATTCGCTTTGATATTAGCTGTTTCGATATGGCTATCAGTACACCCCCTCCTCTTCCTGCATTTGAAATCGAACACATCTCGCGATCCCGCCTATACACAGCACAGCCGTTTACAAATATTTCGGAATCGAAGCATCCACTACTAAGCCATGTTTCTGTAAATATGTAGATATCGTAATCGTTATTAAGTATTTGTTGACGTATCTCTATCAAATTCGTATTTAACCCTCTTACATTTTGATAGTAGATTTTTAAGTGGCTGTTAACATACAAAATTAACCAAAGAGAAAAAGAAAAAAAATATATATTTAACTAAAAAATATTAAAAACGAAGATAATAAATTATTGTAGTTGAGATAATTCCTAGATGCTCTTAATTAATTTATAATCGGATGTTTCAGTCTTACGCATAAAAATTCTTCCTCCCTTTACCCAGACGAATTTGAATCTTAATTCCTTACCCTTGAGACGTGCAGCTGCGTGTATTGCTTTTTGCGTAGGTGAGAGATGTTCAAGAATGTATACTGGTTTTCTTTCTCCACCAAGTCCAAGATGAGATGAGTTTAACTTTTCAGAAACACTATTAGCTCTTTTATTGAATCTTAACGAAGCTGCTAGATATTCATCCCTGATTCTGGGCGAGCTAAATTTCATAATAACTGACCGCGGGCGTGGACTATCTCTATTTACTTTGGTCACTCTTGTGCGTACGTGAATGTCTGACTCATTTAATTTGTAGTTCACGGTGGCAGCAATTTGTTTAGCAATCGTTATTAAATTCTCAGATTTATGCTCTGGAATGTTTTGTATTTCTAAATTAGTAGCTCGAGAATGCTGTTCTGTTAGCGTGAGTCTGGAATTGAGTTCTGCAATCGAAGATCGTAAGGATGCGTTCTCAGACTCTAAGAGCTTTATTTGTGAGGTGTTAGATTGCACTTCTTGTTTAGTAATTTCTTGCTGTTTCTCAATTGCAGACAAGGAATCAGACACTCGTTTAAAACTATCTACAAACTTGAGATCAAACTGATTTAAAATATTGATTTTAAAATTATCCAGTATATTTTCTAACTCTTCCCTCACTATGCTACGTATAGATATTGTCGATTCTGATTCCAACGAAGATATTTTTTCTATTCGCCCTCCTCTCCTAGTGTTTACGTTTTGCGATAATTTTTCTTGTTCACTAACTGTCGTTTGCTGGTGAACCGCTCTAATTGGGGTGTTAGTATTATCAGTTTTGAGGATCTTACTGTGACAGAATGGACATAGGGGAAACAATGTGGATTTATAATTGTTTTCTTTTCGTTTATTATATACAATTAGGTTAAAAAGTTTTGCTTACTGCTATTACATTTCTACCTCTATTTTTAATCTACTAATCTTCATGTAGCTTTTTGGTTATGCTAATACATTACTAATTTTTTTTACTGAAATTTCATTATTCGTTACTATATCTACTTACCAGTACATTACTTTTGTCTTTATCTAGATACTAGCTGTTACCCACGGCTTCGCCCGCATGATCACTGGGAAATGAACTATCCATTGCTTTTTGAATTGAAAGAAAACTGAGTTTTATAGATTTGTCAGAGATGCAGCCATTAAAAGGAAACTGAGCAAAATTGATTCGTCAGCCTATTTTAGTGTTTTGAAACGCAGCGTATGGGAAAGCATGAAAATAGCCTGTTTATTCCAAATGGAAATGGGATATTTTTTAATTAAAGGAAACTGAGCACAATTATCCGTCAGGGATGCAGACTTTTGAAAAGAAACTGAGCTAAATTGATTCGTCAGAGATGCAGTTTTCTGAATTGAAAGGAAACTGAGCCATATAAAAGATCCGTCAGAGATGCAGCCTTTTGTGTTGAAAGGAAACTGAGCTTAATAGGTCGGTCAGAGGTGCAGCATTTGGAATTGAAAAGAAACTGAGCTAAATAGGAAATTTTGAATTGAAAGGGAAGATCTGTGGCAATTCTGATTAATTGATTGTGGGAATTTTGGAAAAAAACTAACTGAACACTATTTTAAGACGCTACTGTACACAATGTTATATGATTTTCCATTCGGGGAAAGAATGTGGAGATTCTGGGCATTTGACACACGCGAACATGATACATACAGCTGACCATGAGAGAAGCACGGTTTTCCTAAGTTGACCCCCGCTACCTGTAACGTTTGTCCTTGCAATTTATTAATTGTCATTGCAAAACTGAGCTAAATAGTGAACTGCAACCTTTTGAATTGAAAAGGAAGATCTGTGGATAGGGATCCATGGTATTTTTCACCTTTTCCTACGCCTGTCAAAATTGTAGCACCGATTATGTTCCGTCCAAGATGTGTCACACGCAGCCTTGTCCCGTTACATAACCGAGGAGCATCTAAATTTCGCATTAGCATGACTGGGACGCCTAATTTTAATTGAAGCTTATGTGAGGCCACACCTGACAACTCTAGAGAATTTAGAAACTCTACGGGATATGAAATGCTCTGTTCTGTGTCCATAACTGTGTCTACTGACAAATACTCTGTTATTTCTCCTGCTACTTCGCTTAATATATCTGAATTTATTTCGTTAACGCTCTCATTTTTTCGTGCAAGAATTGCCCTTTCACATAACTATTTGTCTTCATGCATGTTGTTCGTTAAATCTGAATAAACGCTCGCAATTAATTCGGAATGAATCCCTCTCTCTCGTCAATTTAACGTAGCCCTCAGCATCCGTTTCCAACCGCCCATCGCCAATTTTTAATAGCGTGTCAGCATAGTTTCCAGCATTGATATCATTATACAAATGCACTCTCATATTCGTAGGTAAACTGAATTTTGTCACCTTGTTCCATAAAATAGACGACTTGAGACATGCTTTAATTTCATCTGCAGGTGTACCCTTTTGAATGACAGGTAAAGTTTGGCGAAAGTCACCAGCCAGTAAAACCACCATTCCTCCCATTACATCGGTATTGCTGCGCAAATCCTGGGCGTTTGGTTTAGTGCTTCTACAGCTTTTTTATGCGACATTGTACTTTCGTCCTACACTAAAAGTTTGCATTGTCGTAGCATTATACCTCGTGCACTATTTTTGCTAAAGTTGCAGATCGGCGATTCTTCCTGGCCTAGATTTGAGGGAGTTTTAAAACAGAATGTGCAGTGCGGCCCCCGCTTAGCAGCGTGGCGGCTATACCGGAGGAAGCTACGGCCACAGCAATATTTTTATCTTTCCGTACTTGCGCTAATAATAAATTTAACAAAAATGTCTTCCCAGTTCCTCCAGAGGAATCTAAAAAGAAAAGTGCACCATTTACAGATTCAATTTGTCCTAATACTTTGTCAAAAACTCGTTTTTGTTCGGGAAGCAAGCAGGCTACAAATTCGGCTACTTGCTGCTGCAAAGCTGGTATATCGTAGTTTGTTTCACATATAATTTCATCACTTAGTTCATTTTCGGTTGTTCGCTGAGGGCTTATCATTCCAAAGTCGCTTAATTTTTTTCTACCATTGCCATTACTTTATCTTCAATTTCTCCAAGTGCTTCATTATTAATGTGTTCATTGTATGTCATGTTCGCGTGTGTCTGTTGTAACCTTCGCAAAATATCATCCGCCATGTACTCTTTATATTTGTCCCACAACTCATGTGCATTATATAGCCCGCTATATAATAGCCCGCAAGATGATATGAGAGTTGCATAAAGATCCCTAATTTTGGCTGGTGACTGGTACTGCACAGCTTCCTCCATGGTTTCATTCCAGTGATTATCGTTTTCTAAAAGATGCAGAGCTTAACATGCTTCTCTATAAATAGCGCATTCCTGACCGTTGACAGTTTTAAGGTCTTTACATCCTGTAGGACCCCCCGAACATGGTGCAGCAGCAATCGTAAACAGAAACATTCAAAATTAGTTACATGGACGGTATACACACGACCAAGGGCATCTGATGACTTTACACCGGGCCAATTTACAACAGGCGCGCCTTGAATACGGCGTTTCCACTTCTTCCTAGATGTGTTCAAAGTATAATAGCGGGGGACTTCAGAATATAACAACGATTTTCCAAAGGGGTCGGTTTGACAAAGTTGAAAGAAGGCTGTTAGTATAGTTTTTGGCGATGATGCAATTCTTTCTTGGAAATTTCTTTCGGTGAAATATACACGCTCTCCATTTTCTAAGTGCACAGCAAGGTGAGTAACTGGTGGGTGCTTTTCGTGTAAAGGGAAGCCAAGGAGACGCCACGCTACCTCGTTACTGCTGACATAATGCCCTGCTTGAAAGGTCTGTACTTCATTAACGGGATTTGCCTCACCTTCACTCCTGAGATTAAATATTGCTTGGTCGCTTCCTTTATTTATGTACTTACAGATACACTTGATTGCGCGGACAGAGCTACATGCTTCTACATTGATGTGGGCATTAAACATTTTAAATAGAATGGGCGAATACGGGACAATCCAGCTCTTATATAAGGTTTCGAACGCTCCAGAGCGAGATTTGATTATAACTTTCCTGCCACCATCTATAATATATATGATAATATATATAATTTTATTTGGATCAGTAATTTTATTTTCCATACCGAATTTCAGTCACGGCGCACGGTCTCAACGGAGACTAGCCATCTGCGTAGGACAGGATTATAATGCAGAGTGTGTGCGCAAACACAGTTTTTTTTTGCGCCCGAAGCAAATATGGGCAACCCTCCGGAAAGCGGGGGGAGGGAGGCGGTGAATGCTCATAGCATACCACGCAGCCGGCTGCGTGGTTATGTGGAGACTTTTACCCACTAAACACCGCCTTTTAGGGACTGGTTTAACGGTCTAACTAGAGATCTCTAAGCCGTATACGAACGCGACCCTCCTTGGTAGAAAGGACGGCGCAAGGGGCGAAAAGCCGCTTAGAAGTGTGCCTAACTAAGGCAGATTAAGGGATGTGTTATGTCGGCTCGGCCTGAGCCACCAGGAGGCAGTTCAGGTCTGCCGAAAGCTTGTTGGGGGGGTCCGAGAGAGAGTTTCTCGGTCTGCGCACACTATAGCGAGTGTGGATAGGGGATGAATAGGCAGCTGTCTCACGAATGAGATGATTTGGGTCGGATTCTGAGGCTTTGAAAAATCTCTCAGAGAGTGATTTAAGGAACTGCTGGATTGTTGGGAGCTCTAAGTCCCGGTGTAGGTCAGCATTGCGGACATAATAGGGCGAGTTAGTGACCCTACGACAGAATAGATTTTGAACTATTTGAAGTTCATTTATAGCTTTGGGCTTAGCATGTGCAAAAATGGGGGCCGCGTAGGTCATGACAGGTCGTATACAGACCTTATATAGGGTTCGCTTGTTGCGGAGGGATATTTTACTGTGTCTGCCCAACATGCTGTTGAGCCTACCCATGTAAAATCGTGGGGTGCGAATAACCTACTTGATATGGGGTTCGAAATTGAGCCTTGCATCAAGGATGACGCCTAAATATTTGACTTTAGTTTGCAATGGGACAGGGGTTCCTAACATCCTGATTGGCGGAGTGGTGGTGAGACGGCGTCATTTATATTCGAAGCAAACGGCGGAGCTCTTCTCCGGGTTTACGTCGATACGCCATTTTTGGAACCAAGCTCCTAAGTCGCTTACTGACTTTTGGATCTTGTTCCGAATCTGTGGCAGTGAATTGCCTTTAGAGTAAAGGGCTGTGTCATCAGCGAAGAGGGCTAGTTTAACACCATTCGACGGGATAGGGATGTCGTTGGTGAATAGTATATATAGGAGGGGGGCAAGCACAGAGCATTGAGGGACACCGGCTTTGATTTGACGAGTAGAGGATAGCGTGCCTTCGTGTCTAAAGCGAAAGGTACGATCCTTCAGATAGGAGGCTACACGATGAACGAAACGGTCAGGGAGGCCTAAGTCGTACAATTTGTAGATAAGGCCTAATGCCTTGGCAATGTCGAAAAAGACCGCGATGGTTTTTTGCAGACGAGGATAAAAACCACTGAGGATATATTCCACTATGCGGTGAACAATGCGGCAAACAAAGTTGCACTCTCTATTCCTTTAGTACCATACTTATACATTATTGGAAAGATCAGGTACAGGACTAACGGCTTTATGTGCATCCTGAAGGACGAGAGTGAACTTCTTGTTTTCGAGCTGCTGCTGAGAATTTCTTGAAAGAAAAAAATCAGTAACTGATTTTCTTTTTTGAATCCAGGATTTTTAATAGGATAGGGTGACAAACGAGTACACAGTCCACCTGATAGTAAGTAGTTGCTGTGGCCCATAGACATCAATATCTATCCTTAATTACGAATCAAAATTCAGATCCGTTGTCATCCGTAAGGACTAAGATGGAATGCCTCATTTCCAGGAAAAAGGGTCTCCGGTTCTCTACACTCACCATACGAATCACAGCAGCATTAAGCTACTATTTGACGCTGGTATTCTGTGAGAACGTGATCCTTCCCCAGTCGAGCCGACTCACTCGTGCTACGACTATACTACTAAAACAACTGCAGCATGACTCTACCACGTTAAAAGGATTACGTCAGCACTCCAAAGAGGTACTGTACTTGACGCCTTTTTCATGCAGTCTTGAAGGTACGGACCATCCTTTGGCTAGGCGTAGACGGCGACGACCATCCCCGCGTCTACAGCTGCATCTACAGGTCCCCTAGCCGTAATGTTGACACAAAACGAATCATCGATCACATCCAAATGGCTACAGATTCCTTGCTGCAACAGATCCTATCTGCAGAAATCGTGATCCTTGGCTATTATAACGCCAATCACAAGATCTGTTTATGAGTTTACCTTCAAACGAGCCAGTCAAACGAGCCGATCGTAAAGCACTCGGTCGTCGACGATTCGAGCCGCTCTGCGCTGGATGCGGTCAAGTGGAAGGAGCTGCCACTGGTGAGCCCCAGCCCAGAGATGGAAACATTATTCCATGTGTGGCCGAACCTGCGCCTTGTAAAGTTGCTGGCGATGTGTCGGCATTATTTCTATTAATTAATTTATATTGCTTCTGTTGATATTGATTTACGTTGCTCTCAAAGCATTCATTTACTATTTTTTATTTTATATTCGTCTATTTGTAAAAAAAAGAAAGTCCGCTAAAAATAATTCATGACTGATCGTATGACCCCATCCAGAGCTTATCAGCTTTTAATAATATTAGATAACTCTCGAACATATCCGACTATGTAACTATAAATATTTGTTTTAAATTGCTCACAGTAATTTCATCGAGACTTTAAATTTCACATATTAACATCTTTAGCAATTATTTATGTTAAAAAATCCATGATATTTAGGGTATTTCAACAACTGTTATTTAATGAATAATTCACCATGTAATACAATTAATTATTAATTTTTATCAACAAAAGCTTGGACAAAGGCACTTTTCCAAATACCTAGGTGGATTGAAAAGTACTCGGCCTAACACAGATCCATTCAATTCTAAAAATCAAATCTACCCACATTATTTAGTTCAGTTCAGACTAGTTCATTGTGTGAAGATCGAAACGTGTGCGATAATTAGTTGTGATTTTATAAATTTATTAACAAAGTAATCGGACATAATTTCCGCGAATGGAGCAAATCGAGCAGCGTGCCGTCATTAAGTACCTCCATAAGAAGGGGCTATTATCAAAAGCCATCCATGATGACATGGTCAGTACATTAGGCGATTGTGCTCTGCCATATTCATCCGTCAAAAAATGGATAGCAGAATTTAAGCGTGGTAGAGAGAGTGTGAAAGATGAACCCCGCTCTGGAAGGCCTTCGACGTCAACTACTGACGAAAATATTAAAAAAGTACTTGATTTAATAATGGGAGACCGCAGATTAAAAATTAGAGAGATAGCCGAGATTATAGGCATCTCTAATGAACGAACTCAAAACATCATTGTCAACGAGTTGGGTTTCCACAAGGTGTCTGCGAGGTGGGTTCCGCGACTGCTTTCAGTTGAACAAAAAAGGACGCGATTGACTATTTCACGCGACTGTTTGGAGTTACTTGAAGCCGATGCAGATGATTTTTTGAATCGTTTTGTTACTATGGACGAAACATGGGTTCATTACTGTACACCGGAAACAAAACAACAATCAAAACAGTGGAGAAGACCTGGTTCACCACCCCCTAAAAAGGCTAAGTCGATTTTGTCGGCAAATAAGGTGATGGCTTCAGTATTCTGGGACTCGAAAGGTGTGATTATGATTGATTATCTTGAAAGGGGTCAGACTATAAACTCTGATTACTACTGCACCTTACTACGTCGTTTACGAGAGGAAATAAAAGAAAAACGTCGAGGAATGCTCAGAAGAAAATTCCTGTTTCATCAAGATAACGCCCGTGTTCACACGTCAGTACAGTCAATGGCTGAAATTCACAACTGTGGCTTTGAACTGTTACCGCATCCGCCGTATTCACCTGATCTGGCACCATCATACTTCTTTCTGTTCCCTAACCTAAAAAAGCACTTGGGAGGTCAAAGATTTTCGACAAACGACGAGGTCAAAGCAGCTGTAGACGCATATTTTGACTCTAAGGAAGAATCATTTTTTTTCAACGGTCTAAATGCTTGGAAGGGGAGGTGGCAAAAGTGTATTGAACTTGATGGCGATTATGTAGAAAAATAAAAATATAACTGATTTAGTATGTATTTATTTTCTTGGTTAGGCCGAGTACTTTTCAATCCACCCTCGTATAATAAAGCACAGTAAGATAATCCCCCTTTTAAGTCTGGTAGTATAATTGATGCTATCCCGTATTATCCCATGGGTGTCGTAAGAGGTAACAGAGAGAAACAAATCAGGAGATGAAGTAGCAGAGTCTTCTTAATAGCGACTAAAAATAAAAATAAAAACTGCGACTTTCAACCCGCTTGCAGAGCATGGCCACTATGGTAAATATGAGGCAATCTGTGGAGGAGGCCTATTTTCAGCAGTAGACCAATGGGTTGTAAAAAGCAAAGTTGTTGAAAAAATAATTTAAAATCATATGTTATGTCAATTCTTGTTAAATAAATAATTTCATAACAAACAGTACGGTTTTTCTAAAGGTAAAAGTACTACTGAAACAGATATTGCACAAACTGACTACGTTAAATTAACCATGGATTTTATCATAAAATAAAGGTGACAAACAAGGACATATTCAACCTGATAGTAAGAGGATGCTGTGGCCCATAGATATCTACATTTATCCTCAATTAAGAATCTAAATGCAGGAGCGTTGTCATCCCTGAGGACTGAGATGGAATGCGTCGTTTCCAGTAAAAAAAGGTCTCCGGTTCTCTACACTCACCATACGAAATAAAGCAGTATTAAACTGCTATTTTACGCTAGTATTCTGTGAAAGCGTGGTCCTACCCCGGTTGAGTCGACCCATTCGCGCTACAGCTATAATATAGCTGTAGCGTGGTTTTACGACACAGAGTAAACTGTGTTTTACGACGTAATAAATCAACATTATTCTTTCTCATATTATACGAGTTAAACCATCTTCCTTTTTTCGCTTCCAAATACTTATGTTAAACAATATTGTTTGCTATTACGTCTAGTGTTTAAAATAGATTTTAGAAACTCATTTGACAAAATTCGTAAATTCAGCTATATTTATAAAAATTACACTGGTTTACTGGTAACTCTCTCAGAAATCAGAGGAGGTCTGTGCCCAGCAGTGGGACGTACATAGGCTGTAACTTTACTTTTTACTTTATTTACACTGGTTTAAAGTAAATAACTTATTTTTGAACGGTGCTGATGTCTTGCTTAGAGGCTAAATATATGTTGTATTACCGAAGGCGGTGTTTTTCCTAGTGTAGTGTTGTTGGGTTCAGTGGCGGCAGTAAAAGTGCACGCAATTGAGAGAGAGCTTTTCAAACTTTTATGTTTATCTTAATACATTTTAAAATATGAATTATTTAATACAATATTCACTATACCTATACTGATAATCGAATAGGGACCGTAAGAGGCGACTATGATAAATGTACAAAAAATGGTTTCAGATAGATGGCGGTATACCACCTCGTTTACACTAGGCGTAAAATAACCAGACTGGTGACGGATAGAAAACCGTTATAGGTCTCGTACTGCGATCGTTAATCCGCCTACCAAGCGTAACAATTAAGGCAAGTTCTCCCTACAGCGGGACGGGGCCATGTACAACAAAGGACTTTTAAAAGTGGAAGACCAAGAAAATATTTTTATCAATATTTTAAGGCGCTATGAAACCTAGTTTTACAATAATATTTTCCGTGACCGCCGACTTCTCATAATATGTAGTAATTATGGAAACTAGCAATTTTATTGGTGCTGGGAAGAGTTAAAATAAGCTCGCATGTTATGAAATTCGACTTGGATCCTTTAAACTACCACGCATTTTGGTTGCATAAACTTATAAATTGATAGTATTATGTTTAATAAGACCAGCCCGGAAAGTGCAATACGCGCACTTGTCACGACCTTAATCAATTTTATACGATTTATGTTTTTGTAACTCGCCATAACTTGGCAACAAGCCATAAAGCTAACTGTAAACTTGACTCAGCTAAATGAAGATTGGAAAAACTTAATCGGTAACAACTGGAGCAAATCGGACGAACGCGCTAATTGCGGTGAAGCAATTAAAACGATATTGTGCAATGCTCTGTACTTGTCACGGAAATAATAAGCTTTTATTATTAAAATTGAATGATACCTCTGAAACTATTTATGTATGTTGCTGGCAGGAAAATAAGAAAAAGTAAATAAATTAAAAAATACAATAAATAAATATTGCTTGGATTGGCAATCTCAGTTTTTTATTATTTTGAGTTGTTCATCAGGGAGATGCCGCTGTCCATATTTTGTTTTAGTTTCCCTCTGTCATTACCTTCACTACACGGTTAGTACTCTGTCACGGGTCTTCCCCCATATCATGTAAAATTTGTAGCCTGCTCACAGTGTTTGTCACTGTTTAATCACTTTAAGCAAAACGTAGTTTAAATAAATATAATGTAAAATATTCTACAGGAATATTCATTTAAGTTTAAGAAATCCAAAAGTGTGCACGACAAAAATTTAATCACGGGGACGATTTGACTCGATGGCCTCGCACACTCAAAAGAATTCCTCTTACGAACGTTGTCAATAGCTTGTTTTGCTTTAATCAGATTTCAAAAAAGATCGTCGTTATGAATACCGTAGTAAAAACTCATGTCTTATTCCTTCTTATTTCTAAAAAAGAGGCTGTAAATGACATCATAATTTGTTTAAAAAATGGGTCTACATATATACATATTATATAGGTAATAGATATTTATACAACTTTTCAAAAATGTTTCTGTAGTAGGTGATAAATTTGATTAAGACGGTATTACAATAAATACGTCAAGTCAATAATGTTCTTTTCTTTACTACCATCTCGGCTTCGCTCGTGTGATTTCTGGATATCAATAGCAATACTAGTACTTTTTTATAAAAATTAATTAAATAATAACCTCATATAAATTTTTGGATAGGAAAGATTAGTCTTGGATGCACGTACGGAGGCGGCTGCAACCGGTGACAACTTATTATTCAATGATCACCTGTCAGAAGAGTAAGTTTGTATGTAGTTTCAATACATACTATTAAAATATAGTTTTATGTTAAGTTGGTTTTATTTAGCTTATCGAGTGAGTAAAAAAATTGTTAACAGTCTATAATAGTTTTCGATTTATATTATGTTTTACTGTCATTGGAATAGTATGATTATGTTTGTTAAATTAAAACAAAAACAAATGTATTACCATGATGTGAGCAATAGTTTTGTTTGCCCCTGCGCTAGGTGTTTTCATCGGAGAGAAAGAAAGAGAGGGTAATGCCCTCTAAAGTTGTTTGTGGCAAAAAATGAGGACACAGAGTCCGGATCACTTATTTTGGTAAAGTTATGATTCAGAATGAGAACCAATATTATACCTACCTATATAAAGGGTCTAATTATGTTTCGGAAATTGAAAATTAATGACAGTGGCAAAACTAATCTAACTTAACCTTAGATCGACTTTGACATCGGGACGTCAGTCACCCCAGTCCCCCGTGACCATGGGTGCTGGAAAGCACCCGAAACGTCGGATATTAAAATTAATATAAATAAAACGCGATAAAATCCGTAAAAGTAGTTTTAATCAATGTATAGTGTTCGCGTAAATATAAGAAATCATTAGCAAAATTTATATTCTTTTTAAAAATGCTTTTTATTATATTTAATAAATTTCATAGGACTTTCATAATGATGTAGATGTACATAGGCTATAAGTAAACAAAACAAAAACGATTGTGTCAAGTAAATCAGTCGTATCACTTGACACCCTTTCAAAATGACTTCGTTTCATGACATCGACCTTTAAGCAAATTCAGAACATAAACAAGTCGCTTCTGGAGCGTAGTAAAATAAACAGGAGCGTGCCACGAAAACCTTGATTTAGCGCCAGGGACTCTTTCAAGGCCACTGTTAACATAAAAATATTTGCGAACATAAACCTAATTGGAAATTTGTATTTGCGAAAATAATAAACTATATGTTAGGATTAATATTATACATTTAAGATTTTAAAACTTTTTAATGAAAGTAAGTTCATTTTGTAATCAATGTTTGAAATGTTGTTATTTTACGAAGAAAGTAATTAACTAGTAATGTAAAATGACTGTATTAACTTATTTTATTACAAAATGCTTCAGCTTATATGATGATATATTTAGTAGTACATATATAATACATATTGATATCGATTCGCATACATATTTTCCTTTTTTCTGAGTAATGTAATGTCATTTTATGAGCAATAAATGTATTTACTATTTACACAAACTGCACATACTTTTTATTAAAAAGAAACTAGTAACAACAAAGTACGAAATATTTTAGTAGTGTTGCAATTAACAGTTTTTTTCAATTAGTGACGTCAGACGAAGTTCTAAAAAAATTCTATAATTATAACTTAATTTACCAACGTTACTATTGTACAAATTTTCTTTTCCATGTGTTGGAGGCCCTGGCGTGTGCAGCCTAACGGTTCGCTCACGTGTCTTCAAGATGCCATCGACCCTCAGCGGCCTCCGCGCAATATTCTACGCGTAATACCATTTTTCTTGATGAAAAAGGGCTTATGTTCATTTACCCTGTATTCAAAAATCCACTTTAAATAACATACACGTAGCTGATAAAATTATTTTACACATAGCGACATAAGATTTTTTATCCAATAAATCAATATTCGTTCGAAGAATACGTCCTATGGGCGCTAGAGTGATCAATTTTAAAATCTAATTCCATTACACTATAGTACATTTTAAATTACGCTGGTTTGTAATGCAAAAACATATATATTATTAATTTTATAAAGCAACGTATACCTCTTATTAATGTTACATCTGAATGATACAATATAATTTCTTAAAATTTATTTTTCAGGTCAAGTAAAATTTTTAATTTTCTTCATAATAATTGTCTAGCAACCCACTGCTCTGGGTTCTTAGCCCTGCTGGGAAGGATTTTCTATAGTCGCTAAGGTTTTTAGTGGGAATGACCTCTTAATGATACTGTTTTGTGGGATTTGTATTTACGAGATGGTTTATGTCGGTGTTCATACTGCCAATGCCTCATAGTCATCAAAGAGTATATAACCATTTCGCATATCTATGTATTACTCTAAGGCCTTTATCAAGTACTTAATAATCTGTGGTCAAATAGTCGTACAGAGAAGAGTCACCTAAGAATTTTAAATATTGTCCAAAAATAAATAATTATTGCCAGATTGACAGAGTTAATTGTGATTTCAAAAATAAACCTAAATATAAGAGATGAGATGTATGTCAAGGAAACAAAGCGTTTATTTTATATTTTGTATATTAGATATCTGTGTTCTAAGTTGCAAATGAAATATAGCTTGTTCAATTTAAAAACCCAAAAATGTTATAAATTATGGTCGAATTTCGATGATTGGGCTACAACTAATAAACATAATTGTTGATTACCCTTGAGATGAGGTTGGGAATTAGGTGATGGCTACCATGATTTTTGATTTGCATCTTGATTTAATTTTAACCCTTCCATCCCCTTAAAGTCCCATGCAGTGACATGCGTCCGTCAAATCCCGAGTGGTCGCATGCGAACGCACCCACCCACAGCACTTTGAACCATTAAAACTTATACATAGAGACTACTTTTCTATGAAGAAGTTTGGCATTATAAAATCTATACAAAATACTCTATCCTGTAGTCTAAACAAAAGTCAGGTTGTTCTTCATTACAAAAAGACTTTATTGTACTTTGGTAACAAAAAACGGGTACATACCAAGCGGGTGTCGGCAGCGTGAAAATCACTATTATTTCTATATATTACTCGAAATTATTTACGTTAAAAGATAAATAATATTCACACAAAACCTTTCATTACAATTTTACTATTCAATTTTTTTATTAGTGTTTTAGTAGTAATTATAATATTACCACTAAAACACTAATAAAACACTAGAAAAATCCAAAAATCAACACAATAACATTCACACGAAAATGGCGTACGAAATGAACGCAGATTATAAATAAATATCCATAGACTAACTGACTATTTATTTCACTAAAGGATAGAAAATTTCATAATAATTCTATAATGATAAACTTATTTATAGAAAAGTAGTCTCTAAACATAAGTATTTATGGGTTAAAGTGCTCTGGGTGGGTGCGGCCGAATTCGGTCACTTGTTATTTGACGGAATATCGCCGCGACCGAATTCGGCCGCTTGGTAGCTAAGAGGTTAATTCCGTTCTGTATTATTAAAAAATATCGATAGCCTGATTCAGAATTCATTCCACAGTTGTTCTTTATCTACTATTAAAATGATCATGATTTCGCAAATCCTCCGTCTTACGACACCCACGAGACGTAATGGAGTGACAAGATAGGAAGTAAATTATTTTACGCTAACCACTTCACTATCTATTTCACTAATATAGTTCATTACAATTTATTAGTTCTGATTTACAAGTGTAGGAAACGGGCACATCTGAGAAATTGAAATTTTTTTAAAGAATTGTTAAGACCAATGTATCGTGGTATCTTAATAACTAAACACTAGAATGCGAGCAACTACGCTAGTTCAATGTATTTGCTAGTTCAATTTATTGTTCTGACAGCCAGTTCAATGTGTTGTGCTGACACTACTGAAATAGTTCATCACAATTTGAAGTTCTGATTAACAAAGTGAGTTAAAACATCGTAGGGAAACTGGATGTGTTAGAGAAGCAATGCAGTGAACTTTTGCTGTTCTAAAAATCTCTTAGAATTCAGAGGATGCCTGTACACAGAAGTATTTGAAGGTATATATATGAAGGTTACAACATTTTTTTTCTTTCACTGTACAAGATGATTATCCCAATATCTGTTGAGGTTTTTTATTTAACTTATATAACATCCAAGGTAAAAATGTGGGGATGATGGGCTCCTTAGCGCTGCCACTGAACCCAATCATCAAATTGAAAAATATTGAAAGAATCAAATTCCATTGCACAATATATAAGTTTCTGCATAATATGAAGAGTATTTTGTAAATTTAATAGTGTAGCTCACGATATATTCTGTCCTTTTTAAGTACTCTGTGAATAATAATCAGGGTGGAGCTATTAGATATGTCAGGTGATCTGTAATTATTTGCTTAAAGACTTATGGAAGATTAAAAAGTTCATATTATTACATGGAGCCCAGCATAGAACATGGTATATTCCTTATATTTTCCTGTAATTCATACAAAGTTCGTGTACGTAAATTCACATACAAGACTATACTCTATTACAGTCAATAATTTTTGGTTAGTTAAACTTTACATATTATGTGTTGAATAAGAAGCGTAAAAACTGCATAAAATGAAAAAATGTTTAAATAACATGAGGTTAAAGTGAATCCAGCCAAACTACCGGCCAGATTCAAGATGTCCTCAATATACAATATACAATAGCATCCATGCGCGGTTTTGCATAAAATACTCTTATGCAAAAGCGCGCATGGATGCTATTCGAATCGGTCGGCCATAAAATATGAGACAAGACACAAAATTCGAATCTGAACGCAACCGGCCGATGACGGACGATATTCATTCTACGCCAAATGGGTTAATTCAACATCATTTCAGAAAAACTAATGCCTTTTGTTGAAGCGTGCCTTTAAAGAAGTGATCTTAAATCTTTGTAGTTTCGAACAAAATGCCTTTTTACTAGTTTTGCACATAATAATGAATACACACAGTATTTATTTTCGGCGAGTCTTTTGACGCGATTTAAGAAGAGCTTGTGCTCTTCTTAAACCGCGTCAAAAGACTCGTTCTGTGTTTGTACACATCCTACTTCTATGAAATCCACATTGTACATATCCAATCTGCCGGTAAGAAATTTTTCAATGCGTACTGAAGTTAAACGGCCGACGAAACAAATGTTTTATGTGGGACCAATTCCACAACTAGTAGGTCTTTTTTTTTGCGCCCAAAGCAAGTATGGGCAACGAAAGCGGGGGAGGGAGGCGCTGAATGCTCATAGCATACCACGCAGCCGGCTGCGTGGTTATGTGGAGACTTACCTACTAAACGCCGCCTTTATGGATTGGCTTACCGATCTGACGAGAGATCTCTAAGCCGTATACGAACGCGACTCTCCTTGGCAGAAAGAAGGGCGCAAGCGGCGAAAAGCCGCTTAGAAGTGTGCCTAACTAAGACAGACAGACAACAGATTAAGGGATGTGTTATGTAGACTCGGCCTGAGCTGCTAGGAGGCAGTTCAGGCAGCCGAAAGCTTGTTGGGGGGGGGTCCGAGAGAGAGTTTCTCGGTCTGCGCACACTATAGCGAGTGTGCAGCAGTCTCACGAATGAGATGATTTGGGTGGGACTCTGAGGCTTTGAAAAATCTCTCAGAGAGTGATTTAAGGAACTACTGGATTGTTGGGAGCTCTAAGTCTCGGTGTAGGTCGGCATTACGGACATAATAGGGCGAGTTAGTAGCCCTACGACAGAATAGATTTTGAACTATTTGAAGTTCATTTATAACTTTGGGCTTAGCATGTGCGAAAATGGGGGCCGCGTAGGTCATGACAGGTCGTATGCAGACCCTATATAGGGTTCGCTTGTTGCGGAAGGACATTTTACTGTGTCTGCCCAACATGCTGTTGAGCCTACCCATGTAAAATCGTGCGGTGCGAGTTACCTTCTTGATATGGGGCTCGAAAGTGAGCCTTGCATCAAGGGTGACGCCTAAATATTTGGCTTTTGTTTGCCATGGGACAGGGGTTCCTAACATCCTGATTGGCGGAGTGGTGGTGAGACGGCGTCGTTTATATTTGAAGCAAACGGCGGAGCTCTTCTCCGGGTTTACGTCGATACGCCATTTTTGAAACCAAGCTCCTAAGTCGTTAACTGACTTTTGGATCTTGTTCCGAATCTGTGGCAGTGAGTTGCCTTTAGAGTAAAGGCCTGTGTCATCTGCGAAGAGGGCTAGTTAAACACCATTCGACGGGATAGGGATGTCGTTGGTGAATAGTATATATAGGAGGGGGGCAAGCACAGAGCCTTGAGGGACACCGGCTTTAATTTGACGAGTAGAAGATAGCTTGCCTTCGTGTCTAAAACGAAAGGTACGATCCTTCAGATAGGAGGCTACAAGGCGAACGAGACGGTCAGGGAGACCTAAGTAGTACAATTTGTAGATAAGGCCCTCGTGCCAGACTCTGTCGAATGCCTTGGCAATGTCAAAAAAGACCGCGATGGTTTTTTGACGACGAGGATAAAAACCGCTGGGGATATATTCCACTATGCGGTGAACTTGCTGGGGGCACGAGTGTTTGACTCGAAACCCGAAGACTCGTTTGAAAAGTTTGCCCATGGCCTTGAGGAGGCTGATGGGACGGTGATTGGAGGGGAGGTGGTGAGGTTTGCCTGGCTTGAGAATGCCAATGACAGTTGCCTCTTTCCAAGAGGTGGGAAAGTAGCTGAATTCGAAGCAGGCGTTGAAGATTATGGCCAATAAGGCGATCACCTGTTCCGGAAAGTGTTTGCGGGCTTGGTTGGAGATGTCATGCGCACCCGGTGCTTTTTTAGGCTTAAGTCCTTTGATGGTAGATGAAATCTCATCTTTGGACACATTGATAGGGTCAGCGAGTTCCGGTGACGGACCTCGTCCTCCACTAGTTGGATATGTATGGTCAGTGGGTTGTGAGCTGGGAGAGCATTGAGTGGCGACGCTGTCGGCAAAGCACTCAGCCTTTTCTTCGTCCTCGAAGGCAATAGAGCCGCTGGGACGAGACAGAGGGGGAGTATGCGTTATAGCGTCTATCTGGAGGGCTCTCGCCATCTGGTAGTACGCTGTGTGTGAGAGAGAGATTTTCTCCATGAGATTGCCCCTTTCGAGGTCTCTGTAATCTTGGAGGCGGTAACGGAGTTTGCGTTGAAGGCGGTGGGCCGCGAGTCTATATTCGGGAGTGGGATAGCGTGCAGCTCTACGGAGGGCAGCTTTTTTGGCTTTTAGCCGATTGCTAATATCTAGGGGAAGACTAGTTTTAGCAACCGGGACAACCTTTTTATTCTCTTTAAGAGAGGATGTTATAAGTGAGGTGAGATTTTCGTCCGCGGTGTCTATTTTCCCCGTACTGTCGAGGGCGTCGGAAGAAAGGGTTATGGATGAGTCCGGAGAGTCTATAGCCGAGGCTAGAGACTTCTTGAAGCCCTTTCAGTTGGTGTAGGTTTTGGATGTGGGAGTTGGAGATGGCTGATGGCCAAGAAGGAGGGATACAGGACGGTGGTCGGATCCTAAATCATCAGAGAGACTCGATTGCTCTAAGGTGAAGGGAGACTCCTTTAACTAGAGCAAAGTCTAGCACGTCAGGAGCGTAGTTAAAGTTGTCGGGATAGTGGGTGACAGCGAGGGGGCTGTAGACAGTCAGGTCGAGAGACTGAGTGATATTGAGCAGCATCCTGCCACTACTAGTAGTAGTGCGGCAGGTCCATTCAGTATGCTTGGAGTTAAAATCTCCAAACATAATGACTGAGTCGCATAATGCAAGGATGGCTTCGAAATCACTCTTAACGGGGAGGGTTCTGCTAGGGATATAGCAAGAGGCTATAATGATAGACTAATATCCAGTCATGGCTAATCTAGTGATAGTGGCTTCCATACTGGTAAGCGGCGGAGTGGGGATGTGGGAGCAATGAACGGACTTTTTGTAATAAATGGCAGTACCGCCGCCTTTGCGGTCGGGTCTGTTATTACGAAGAAGTGAATAATTTTTAATTGAGAGGCCTTTAGAGACCTTAGGGCTGAGGTGAGTCTCCTGAAGGAGGAAGAGGTCGGCTTCGCGATCTCGAAGAAATAGCCTAACCTCTGGGAGGTTATTTCACAAACCGCGGATATTGAACGAAACAAGCGACAAACCCTTTGGTTTGATACGACCGTGCGATATTGCGGGAGCAGAGGGCTCCGGCATATTGTTTTTCGTTTTTACAACGACCTGAGTAGATTGATGTGCTCAGAAAGAGCAAGGAGACGGTCTTGTGGTAACTGAGAAGTGCGCAGCTTACGCGCAAGGATAGAGATTTCCCCTATATTGATCTTATTCACAGTGTTATACACTAGGCTTAGATCGTCTGCTACAGGGTCTGCCTGTTTTTGTGGGGCGGCGGAGGGCCGCGAGATGTTGGTTGCCTTTGGAAACCAAGGGTTTATTGAGAGCGGCGCAGGCTGGGAGAGCGGAAGGCTCATAAGGGGCCGAGGAGGGCCCTGAGGTGGCCGATAGGGGGGCCCTGAGGGGGTCAATAGATGCCTTGTGTGAGCTGAGATGAGCCCTGAGGGGGCTGTGGTAGGGGCTGGCCCTGGCAGGGCGTGCGGCTTCCAAGAGCCGGGAAAGTTCGGTCATTGACCTGGAGTGGAGCTTTGCGGCTCAGAAGTGGGCGAGGAGCGCGAGGGCAGCCCCTAAAGTTGGCCGGGTGGCCTGTTTCTCCGCATAGGACACATTCGGGTGGGGATTCGGAGTTTTAGGGCCGAGGGCACTCTTTCGAGTGATGAGGTTCTAGGACACTTAACGCTCCTGGGTGGGGCTGAGCAGTTGGCTGCCACATGACCGTAGAGTTGGCAGCGGTGGCACTGCACTGGGTAACCGCGCCCTAGTCGGTCTCTACTGGCTTATGTGTTCTAGTGTTAAAAAAATATTTAATATATGGAACACAAAAAAATCGGCCAAGTGCGAGTTGGACTTGCCCATGAAAGGCCCACGTAGCAGCAAGTAACATAATATAAAATTTCTTGTAGTTGTTTGTAACTTTGATCGCTGTTTTAATAATAGTGTATTTTTTTAATTAAGTTATTGATAAGAAAATATTATAATTAGATACCTAAATGATGGGATATAAGGTTTATGTTTATGGAATTAAATGTTTTTTTTATTTTTATATTCGAGTTGATTGAATATAAAGGCTAAATTGCGGTTTATGATTTATGATGTATTAAAAAAAACTACTTACTAGATCTCGTTTAAACCAATTTTCGGTTGAAGTTTACATGGTAATGTATGCATATATGTATATTAAAAACCTCAATATCATTTTTGAAGACCTATCCATAGATCACGTATGGGATTGATGAAAAAAAATGTTTCAATTTTTTTTTGTATTCTTGTGTGAAAATCTTAATGCGGTTCACAGATCTACTTACTAAGTTTCAACAGCATAATTCTTATAGTTTCGGAAAAAGTGGCTGTGACATACGGACGGACGGAGACAGATCATAACGAATCCATAAGAGTTCCGTTTTCTGCCATTTGGCTACGGAAACCTAATACATAAACAAAAGAAATTATTTTAAAAATAAATAAAACGTCTTTGTTTTTAATAACATTTCGACTAACTATTTTATTAGATATTTACTTATGTAAGCCGTTTGGTATAGGTAAAGTTAAATAAGAAACTTTAGCAAAAAAATCGTTAATTGATCAAAATAATTGCATAAGCTATTAACAAAGTTTTACATTTTATAGACAGTTTGTTGTTGCTTTGCTACAGAAGTTTGCTGTAAGAGAATTGACGAAATCCCTAAAAGCGTTTTTTATTGCTTCTTTGGAATTGTAAAATTTAAAATCTGAAATTTGAATCTAAAATTGGAGCTGGGTGTGTGATATAGAAATAGGAATTGAAATAGATTTTTTAAATTCTATATATATTTAAAAAAATATGGAAATTACATGTATTGTAGAAACTACGTATATTATAATATATTACACAATTAACTATACAAATCAGATTAGAAATACCTTGGTAGCAATGATCTTATTGTCAGGAGTTGTTGTCATACATAAATTGGTCAGTATTATAAAATCGGTATATACAATCATTGTTTAATAAAGTTTTTAGACTTGGCGGTGGAAAAATTTTATATATTTTCTGTGATTTTATTGTAAAAGTGTATAATTTGCCACAGAAATGAATTACCGAGTTTGTTGAGTCAAGTAACTGGTACTAATAGCTTGTGTCTATCCTTAGTATTTACCAAATGAATATCACCTACTTTTTTAAAACTACTTATGCTTTTCCGTTTATACATTACGTTTTCGTAAATGTATTCAGAGGTCAAAATTAGCTTATTAATTTACTTAATTTTTTTTTATGGAAGACAGCTTAAGTTTTAAATCGCAAATAGCTCTTATTGCCTTCTTCTGCAAAGAAAAAAATATTTTAAGATGTAAGATAAAATAATAGATAAGATATGAAGATTAAGGGATAGTAAAATAATAAAATTTTAGTACGTCCGTTAGTTTACCGTTACGCTGAGAAAAGGCAAATATTTCTGAAAGTTACGTCTTTTACAAATAATTAAGCTATGTACGAGAATATTTTTAGAACCAGATTATTCAACTCCTCCTATTCGTTAAAAAGGCGAAGCGTTGAATTTTAAAAAAAATCGCACAAAAATTCTTTCATTTCGAAATACTTCACTTTTATCATTTATAAGAAAAATGGCCACAACAAAATAATATGTATAATTATTAGATGACATAAAATTATTCTAAATAAATGTTATCGAGCGGCAACTCCAAAAAGTGATTACTTTGTAAGACGTGCGGGAAGTCATTGGATGTAAGTGTCTTAGGACAGTATTTTGTGGTATTTTCTGTGAAAGGTCTGTGTTAGCAGCAGACTTGTGATGGGCTGTAAAGATAATGATGTTATATGTATGAAGGAAAGTAATTGATAATTCGTTACTGCCAGTTGAATTTTTTTATATTTTTTTAATATATATATATATATATATATATACATATATATATATAGTTATATGTATGTATTTATGCTTGTCTCAAAAAAGCTTATTGACGAAAATACTTTTAATACGTTTCAGACCTTGTTGTACAAAAGACTTCAACGCAAGCTCTTTTACAGTACATATAATTTAATTGCTTAGTTCAGTAATTAAAGTTTTTATTTCAGTGTTTACAATAATATATTTTTCTTAAAAATAATAAATAGAGGTTGTTGTATAATAAAATTTATATCAATATCGAAATATAACGTATACTTAATTATTAATTATATTATCTAAGGTCTGTTTCTAATTATATACCTTCATATTAGTTATTAAGTTTCAAAAAAGATTTGGGCTGGATTTTATGACACAAGTTTTTATGATAAACTTCAGGAGTATCTTATAAGATATGTATATATACAATACGAAAGAGTCACTCTTGCAACGGTTTATATTAATATGACGTCGAATATATTTGAGGGTTATAAAATATAATAATCATACTTAATTGGAGCTCCACTTCAAATATTTTACTTATCACAAGTCAGTCGTTTTAGTTTAGTTAGTCTTTCTTAAAACAACCTAACACAAAATTAAAAATTTTAGATACTGTTTGTTGGTTTTTAAAAATAAATATTGACTAAAGGGAAGAAAAAAAGAAAGAAAGAAAAGAATTAATTCATTAGCATTTTCTTTTGTTTCTGTTAAAGCTTAAATTATTATACACACTTTTGAAAAATTTCTTAATTGCGTTGTAATATCATCGACCATCATCATCATCATTACAGTCCTTCACAAGTTCACTGCTGAACATAGGTCACCTCCAAGGAATGCCAAAAAGCACGGTTCAAAGTCACCTGCATCCATCGACTTCCTGTTTGTCTTACCAGTTGGGGGTCACCCTACACTTCGCCTACCTATACGAAACTGCCACTTGAGAACCTTTATTCCCCATCAGTTGTCGGTTCTTCGAGATATATGGCCAGCCCATAGCCACTTCAGCTTACTAACCCGTTGGGCTATGTTGATTACTCTGGTTCTACTGCGGACATCCTCATTTCTAAATTTTGGCCGAGCATAACCCTCTCCATAGCTCGCAGAGCGACCTTGAGCGACCTCATACGGCCAGCAGTGAAAGACCACGTCTAAGTTCCATAAGTAACAACAGGCAACACGTACTGATTGTACTGTCTCGTTTTCAAGCTTAGAGGTATACTTGACGAGAATATGTCGTAATTTTTCGAACGCTGCCCAACCGAGTTGAATCTGTCGATTGATCTCTCGGTCAAAGTTGGACTTACCTAGTTGGACTATTTGTTACAGGTAACCATACTTGTCAACAACTTTGAGCTTAGTGCTTCTAACAACTACCGATATAGGTGTGACAAGAACGTTATATATGATCTTTGTTTTATCCATGTTCATCTTAAGACCTATCCGTTGGGAGGCATTATTGAGGTTATTGAACATATTGCTAAGGTCCTCCAGCGATTCTTCCATAAGGACTATACCGTCGGCGAATCGAAGATGAGTTATGTACTGGCTATTAATATTAATATCGTATTCTTTTCAGTTCAGTAGCTCGAAGGCTGAAAACATCTTCTAAGAGTTTCGGAGATGTAACGTTACTCTATCTTACACATCTCTGCAGTTGAATAGGTTTCGTACATTGGTCTGTACTTGGATAGCCATCATAATTCTACCGTAAAAAGACTTCAGCACTTCAATATAGCAACAGTTAACTTGGCACCGCTGAAAAGACTGCAGAATCGACCAAATTTTGACGGAACCAAAGGCTTTCTCATAGTCCAAAAACGCAATACAAAGTAGCAGATTGTACTCTTCAGTTTTCTGTACAATTTGGCAAGCTCAAAATTTTACTGAAGCAAATTTCGCCCACCTCAGCAACGCTGCCCCATACCTCGCATGAAGCACCCGCGTACCAACGAGATTAAATAAAAAAAATGTTTGTCTTTTTTCAATTCCCCTATAACACTTATTTTATCACTATTACAACAAAAAATTACCTTTACAACCTATTAAAGTCCACTGCTGAACATAGGCCTCCCCCATACATTGCCTCTTAGGGATACCTATATTTGCCATGGCTGCTACGCTCGGCAAGTGAATCGGCAACCACAGATTTTTATATTTAGTTGTCATTAGAAAGACGCTGCTGTCCATTTTCCGATTTGTTTCCCTCTGTCACCTTTAGACATAAGTCATAAATAACATTACAGTGAAAAGACACCGTAATCAACCAAAAAGTCACGATAAATAACTACGTTCCAAAATAACGTTGTTTTTTCGCACCGCCACTACTATTATATTCGTAAATCCTGTCACTGATTTAACCAAAAAAAAAAAAAAAAACTACGCGTACCGTGTACTGGAATGGTACACCGCACCAGCTAATCGGCTTAGTTAGGTAAAATTCTTTTATTTCAAAAATAATAGTTGGAATGATACTTATAACATATCCAGGTAACATTTTAGGTAAGGAACGTAATAAAAAATCGACTACTGAAATAAAACCTAATACTAAATCTAAAATAAATGTATAAACTCACGTTATAAGTCGTTCGAATGTTCCCAGTAGTAATACAACGTGACAAAGTCACGACGAACTTTTACTATGACTTTTTTGTGACGGAATGACGATCACGGTTATTTAAAAAAAAACACTTTGCCTCAAGTCTAGTCACCTTTTACGGCACCAACTGAATTTTTGGATTGCAAATGGAGACCGAAAAACTTCTTTTCAAGTTATAAATACTTCAGAAGTTTAGTTGGAGTTTTGAAAGATGTTAAATATAAAAGTAGTTATTTTTTAATTACTGTTATCGTAGTGCTAGTTTTATTCGTAGGCGTTACCCCTCGCACAAACCGCAGTTAGCTTTACGATCATACCCTAAGGTGGTCAGAGAACCCATTTTACTAAGCTGTACGGGACGCTTCTTTTCGCGGTAAGGGTAATCGTAAAAATCTCGAAAGAAAATAAGACGAATAAAAGAGAAAAGAATGTATCCAACATTATGTTGCAAAAATAGGAAGAAGTAGCTGTGATGTTGAAGGCCAAAGTAGTAGTCCGACTCGATGACGTTCAGATAGAGTTTGGAGTAAAATACCCAGATTAACGAGGGCACCGTCTGTCTGTCAAGCGTGTAAGCGTGTGTGAAAGAGGATAATATTTAATAGTGTGTAGAATTGCATACTTAGTACGACAATAATACTCAAACCGGTATTTTATAAGTATAACTTATATCATGTTGTCTCTAATGAATCATAGATTGTACAAGTACTTCTACTTATTTTTTAGTATAACCTATTTGTTAATACATTACAAAAAAGAGATTGAAACACGAGTGCAATACTCTGTAAATCTGTAAATATTTGTATTTGAAAAATTATATGCTAGAGAACTAATAAATAGATATTAGAGGTTTTATAGAAAAAAGCAATCAGTTAATAAGGAATATAATTAACATAAACAAATTAAATACAAAGTTTTATTCTACCAGACGTTGCGTTCCGTATTTATTTTGTACTATAACTTAAATTGAATATAAATTAACACAAAAAAATGATTTTGACTCGTCTTGAAGATGTTAAATTGTCTAGTCCACTCAAAATGGTCAAATAATTAAACTACTAAAACCGACAACAAAACCTTTATCATCATTATCATTACTATAGCCCCTCACAAGTCCCATCGTTGTTGTTGATTTTGTCGCTGATGTGTTACTTCAGGGTATATCTTTTTATTCCATACTCTGTGGTATCCATCGGAGGAAGATCGCAGCCATGGTTTGGTCGCTCCTATAAAATAGCATCACACTATAAGCAGGAGTGCTACCGGGCCTGGGCTGAAGCCTCAACGTGTAGTGATGTAAACACCAGCGCTCTTAAAAAGAAGTATAATTCCACCTCCAGGTCCTTCAAAAGAGTCATTGTCAAGGCAAGGTCTGAGCACATCGGCAGAGTTGGCGAGAAGCTAGTTCGCCTTCCTTCGGTAGCCCGTTCAATCTGGTCTCTCGCCAAGACTGTCCAAGGGAACTTCTGTCAGTCAATTCTTCCATAAAGATGGAAGAATTGACTGACAGAGTTCCCTTGGAGTCATTCTCTCTGTGCAAAGGCAGTTCTCGACCGACTCACCGACCCATGCCGCAAAGAAGAAAGCCGATCTGTAAGGTTCTCTTTTTGCGTCCAACTCGACTCTCGATAAAGGGGGGAACGCACCGCCGACCATCACGTAGTGTGAGTGCTCCATGCCGGTTCGCAAAGTACTCCTCTCCCTGGACGTCAGCAAGTTGAGTGGGCCTGATGGAGTCCACCCCATTGTGCTGAAGACGTGTGCTCCGGAGTTTTTAACAGGTCTTTTCCGGTACTCCTAATCCCAAGGCGTAGTACCTAATTTATGTAAGACAGATTTGGTCCACCCGATCCCTAAAAAAGGTGATCGCTCAGACCGGTCCAACAACAGGCCTATCGCCATCACCTGCTTGTTCTCCAGAATACTAGAATCCATTATAAACTGCCGGCTCATGAGGTACTGAGGAGTACTGAGGATCATCAGCTGATTAGTGACCACCTATATGGTTTTCGTCGTGATCAATCCGTTGGTAATCTTCTGGTCTACGTGACTCATAGATAGGCGGAGGCAGTAGAGTTCAAGGGGAGGCATTGGCCGTTAGTTTGGACATAGCGAAGGCATTCGATCGGTATGGGCTTCCCGAGAAATTGTGCAATTGGACTACCAGTTTCCCTGCTGATCAGAGCATCAAGTTCGTAGGAGATGGTGCTTTCCACAAGACTACGTGCTATCACCAACGCTGTTTTTTCTGCACACCAACGATATGTTGCAACTGATAACATTCATTGCTATGCAGACGACAGCACTGGTGATGCCTTATACACCAGCCGTATTTTTCGAGAAAATGTCGCCGACTACCGGGAAAAACTTGTGATCGAATCTTTTCTGAACAAAGTCCCCGGTTGGGGGGGCAATTAAATATAGTCCAGTTCAGTCCCCAGAAGACACAAGTTTGCGCGTTTTAACGCTAAAACGAACCCCTCTGTCGTATCTCCTCAGTTTCAACTCCCCTTGCTACCTCAGCTAGCATCGGAATCCTCGGCGTCAACATGTCGAATAGCTTGTAGTTTCGTGGTCACTTACAAGATCTTGAGAATTTGAGAAATTGGCCTCTAAAAAGCTTGGCGTGCTCAGGAAAGCGAGAAAGTATTTCATGCCGACACACCACCTGCAACTTTACAAGGTGCAGGTTCTGCCTCACATGGAATACTTTTACCATCTTTTGGCTCGTGTTCTCCAGTACTAGCTCCTTCCACTTGACCGCATCAAGCGCAGAGCGGCTCGAATCGTCAACGACCGAGTGCTTTTCGATCGGCTCGATTTACCGGTGCAGCGAAGATATGGTGCATCCCTTTGCATTTTATTTCGCATCTACCACGGGTAGTGCACTGAGGAATTGTTTGGATTAGTTTTGGTCGCCAAACGTCACGAACGCACATCACGTCAAAATTCACGATACCACCATCACCATCTGGATACTTGGCGGTCCACCACCGCTTTACTAGGAGTTTTCTTCCTCGTACGAGGGCGGCACTGAAAATTTCGGGAATCAAGGAAGTGACACAACATTACTATTTAAAAATGTATTTATTGCTTTTCGAAGTATTCTCCGCGAAATTTGACATATTTTTCCATACGATGGAACCAATCATTGAAGCAACCATTCCATTCGGAAGTTGGGGTCTCCAAAATGGCCGTTTTGTAGGCGTCCACAGCTTCTTCAGGTGATCATCACCTGAAGAATCAATCTCTTTCCACGCAATTTATTCTTTATTTTAGGGAAACTATAGTAATCATTAGGGCTTAGGTCGTGACTGTACGGCGGATGGTGTAATAATTCTATGTTTTCTTGCTCTAAAAACTCTTTTGTTCTGTGTGCGGGGTGAGAACTTGCATTTTCGTGATGGAGGATGTTGCGGCGGTTGTAGTTCTCTTTACGGAGTTCAGAAACGACCTGTGGCAAACAAATGCTAGCATACCATTCTGCATTAAACATTATTTGTCTTTAAGAGGAATAGTCGTAACATGGCCGGTTTTGGAGACAAACGTGGCCACCATTTTTTTGCAACACTCCGTGAACGAACAATTTTTGTTGGCTTTAACTCATTTTCGAACACCCAAACTCGTGACTGGTTTTTTGTTTCGGGTTCGTACGCTTATATTCATAATTCGTCACCTGATACGATGTTGTATACAGCATTAGAGGATCTTGCGTGGAATCTTTCGAGAGTTCTGACGCACCAAGTAACGCGAGCTGCTTTTTGCTCTTCACAGAGCAAATGCGGTATCCATCGGGAAAACAACTTTTTTTACACCTAATGCCTACTAAAATTAGATATTTTAAGCTTTAAACTAGGAGTAAAGTTAATCTCGATCAAGTCTGTGTTTATTAATAGGGCTGTAATGTTTACGAGCACAGTACCCATATCATCCCGTGGGTGTCGTAAGAGGTAACAGAGTGTAACAAATTGGGAGATGGGCGGCAGGATTTTCCTAACAACGGTTAAAATAAAAAAAACTTCGGTTGGCGACCCTCTTGCCAAGCGTGGTCGCTATGGCAAAAATGCTTTAAGCAATCCGTGGCCTATGTTCAGCAGTATACTTTAATAGGCTGTAACGGTAACTTAAAATGTTTACTTGTGCAATAAATTAATAAAAAGGTAAATAAAACTATTAAAACAGCACTTTGATAAGATTATAAAAAGACGTATAAATATTTAACATTATTTAACAATAACTATTCGTGTAATTACCTATCACGTTGCTTATTTTAATAGACGCGTTTATCATTATAATACAACTATTACCTAGTATTTTGAACAATCAATCGATATTTTGGGATCCAATAGTTCACTATTGTTTACATACGAGTATCTGTAACCATTGACTTGGAAATTGATCTTTATTCATTGCTTATAGATAGTATAAATTGCGTTTTTTTGTTGGTTACTCCTACTGAAACTCAGATCTTTATAACACTTGAAGATTAGGTAGCATTAATGCGTAGAATTATTAAATGTCTTTATTTTTATCAAGACTTGGTTTTCTTTCAAAGTCTCATGTCGTTTTTAGATTCAGTTTAGTTTATATAATTTTTTTGTTTTTGAATAATAAAGTATTTTTTTATATTTTACTAAAAAAATATACGATAGCTAATGCACACAATTTTATTTTTGGAAATTATTAGCGTGTAAAAACCGTTTAAAATAAAGCCTCAACACATTCAACATAACCCTTTCCGAAGGAAAGTAACAAATCGCGGTCCTCAGCCACCTGCATGTCTTACCAGGTCGTCACTCCACCTAGTTGGAGACCACCCGACACTTCGCTTACCAGTGAGAGCCTGCCACTCGAGAATCTTTCGATTCGATTTCGATTTTCGATTCCAATTAGTACGTCTCTATGGCACTTTGAGTGACGCAATGAGTTGCAGCGCTAAGGGTTCGAATGCCGCACGGAACAAGTAATTGTGAAATTTACACGGTAGAGCCTTACTGTTGGCGACGCGCCTATTAGAATATTTCAGTTTATTAAGTCAACCGATGACGAATAACTTCTCAAAGGCATATTGTCCAATAGCTAGGGTCTGATAAGAAAATGCTTAGTTAAATCTTAAAGAAATATCGAATTAATGATATGAAGGTCTTGGGTTCGACTCCCAGGCCGGACTAGTTTATTTGTTTTCCTAAGTAATATCGCTTAATAAATTCATAAGGAATTTAAGATATAAATTATGTTACCCGATTGTTTCCCCTGTTGAAATCATCTTTCCAATGATGTAAATTCAAAGAAATATTAAAGTGAAGTTAGAGATCGGATTTGTTCCCTGGTCGTGATGATCACTCTGTGCATAAATAGAATTAACGGAAATTAATCGCATAAGTATTGTCTTATATAAGTTTGATATGTTTTGTACGAAAACAAATTCCTATTTGCCATGATTGATTTATGAGAACATTCACTTATGTTGTTTGATAAGAAACATGATAACTGATAAGAATCTGATTAGAGATAGTTTCCTACAGTTTGAAAATTGTGTAGATGCATTTATTCACCCAATATTGTTAAAATTGGTGTATATCAGACTTTCATTTTTCTGAGAGCCGTGCAAAAGTTAGTTGTTCAAATAGTGTGAGTTCACGGAAGCACGCAAGCCACGCCCTTAGGAGGCCAAATATGTAAAAATTTAAATATTTGTAATTTCAGCAATTTATGTAAAAATGACTTGTAAAACATTTCAGGTTGATTGTACGTGCTAAAAAGGTGAATTCTGTGTTATTTTTATGTGAAAATTCCTGTGTATAAGTGAAATAATGATAGTTTTGTATAAGAAATTTAAAAGTGTTTTAATAGTGAAATAAATAGAGAAAATGTAAATTAAACTATTGTATTAGTTAACATATGTATAATTTCAAGTGGAAAACATTGTTTTAACTTTCTATGTTAAATATTTAAGAAATTTCGAGTTTGAACTTGTGAGTAAAATAGGCGTATTTCATTTAATAAATAAAAGGTTTTTCGTGATATGAAAATGTAATGTATATCGTAGTGTAGATATTGTTTTGTGCTATCTATAGAGATAAATTGTATTGATATAAGACTTATGCAAATAAAGAAATTAAGTAAAACGTAAGAGAGTAATAGAACAAATTCATGTAATTGAGTTGCGAAAGCGCGCGAATGGCGCGGCTCACTTTCGCGTATAGCTCTGGGGTAGCTTAGTAAATGAGTTTTATTGCAATTCGTGTGCCTAGAACCCCATCACTAGAAAGAGTGCCCACGGCCCAAAAACGCCGAATCCCCACCCTCATGTGTCCTCTGCGGACAAACAGGCCATCCGGCCAATTTTAGAGGTTGCCCTCGCGCCCCTCGCCCACCTCCGAGCCGCAAAGCTCCACCACAGGTCAATGACCGAACCTTCCCGGCTCTTGTAAGCCGCAAGCCCAGCCAGGGCCAGCCCCTACCTCAGCCCCCCTCAGGGCTCATCTCAGCCCACACAGGGCATCTATCGGCCCCCACAGGGCCCCTATCGGCCACCTCAGGGCCCTCCTCGGCCCCTTATGAGCATTTCGTTCTCTCAGCCAGCGCCGCTTCCAATAAACCCCCTGGTTCCAAAAGGAGTCAAATATCCTGCGGCCCTCCGCCGACCCAAAAAAACAGACAGACTCTGTAGTAGAGTCCCTAAACCTAGTGTATAACACACTCAATAGGATCAATTTGGACGAAATCCTTATCCTTGCGGGTAAACTGAGCACAGCTCAGTCCCCTCAGGGCCGCCTCCTTGCTCTTACCGAGCACATCAACCTTCTAAGGTCCTTATAATTTAATTATGCCGGAGCCCTCTGCTCCCGCAATATCTCACAGTCGTATCAAACCAAAGGGTTTGTCGCTTGTTTCATTCAATATCCGCGGTCTGCGAAATAACCTCCCAGAGCTTAGGCTTTTTCTACGAGATCGCGAAGCCGATCTCTTACTCCTACAGGAGACCCATCTCAGCCCCAAGGTCTCAAAAGGCCTTACTATTAAAAATTATTCACTTATACGTAACGATAGACCCGACCGCAAAGGCGGCGGTACTGCCATCTATCACAAAAAGTCCCTTCATTGCTCCCACATATCTACTCCGTCGCTTACCAGTATGGAAGCCACTATCACTAGACTAGCCATGACTGGACACCAGTCAATCATTATAGCCTCTTGCTATATCCCTAGCGGAACCCTCCCCGTCAAGAGTGATTTCGAAGCCATCCTTGCATTAGGCGACTCAGTCATTATCTTTGGAGATTTTAACTCCAAGCATACTGAATGGGCCTGCCGCACTACTACCAGTAGTGGCAGGGTGCTGCTCAATATCACTCAGTCTCTCGGCCTGACTGTCTACAGCCCCCTCACTGCCACCCACTATCCCGATATTGTTACCTACGCTCCTGATGTGCTAGATTTTGCTCTAGTTAAAGGAGTTTCCCTTAACCTTAGAGCAATCGAGCCTCTCGACGATCTAGGATCCGACCACCGTCCTGTATCCCTCCTTCTTGGCCATCAGCCATCTCCAACTCCCACTTCCAAAACCTACACCAACTGGAAGGGCTTCAAGAAGTCTCTAGCCTCGGCTATAGACTCTCCGGACCCTCCCATAACCCTTTCTTCCGACGCCCTCGACAGTGCGGGGAAAATAGACACCGCGGTCGAAAATCTCACCTCACTTATAACATCCTCTCTTAAAGAGAATGAAAAAGTTGTCCCGGTTGCTAAAACTAGTCTTCCCCTAGATATTAGCAACCTGTTAAAAGCCAAGAAAGCTGCCCTCCGTAGAGCTGCACGTTATCCCACTCCCGAATATAGACTCGCGGCCCACCGCCTTCAACGCAAACTGCGTTACCGCCTCCAAGACTACAGAGACCACGAAAAGGGCAATCTCATGGAGAAAATCTCTCCCTCTCACACAGCGTACTACCGGATGGCGAGAGCCCTCCGGATAGACGCTATAACCCATACTCCCCCTCTGTCTCGTCCCGACGGCTCCATTGCCTTCGAAGACGAAGAAAAGGCTGAGTGCTTCGCGGACAGCGTTGCCGCTCAATGCACTGACCCCTTACACATCCAACTAGTGGAGGATGAGGTCCGACGCAGGAACTCGCCCCCTACCGCCTCTGACCCTATCACTGTGTCCAAAGATGAGATTTCATCTACCATCAAAGGACTTAAGCCCACAAAAGCACCGGGTGCGGATGGTATCTCCAACCAAGCCCTCAAACACTTCCCGGAGCAGGTAATCGCCTTACTGGCCATTATCTTTAACGCCTGCTTCGAATTCAGTTACTTTCCCACCTCTTGGAAAGAGGCAACTGTCATTGGCATTCCCAAGCCAGGCAAACCTCTCCACCTCCCCCTCCAATCACCGTCCCATCAGCCTCCTCAAGGCCATGGGCAAACTTTTCGAACGAGTCATTGTCGTGCGCTTGAGGCGCCATTTGTTTCCCACAGACGGCGACCCTCTTGTCATCCCACAACAATTCGGGTTTCGAGCCAAACACTCGTGCCCCCAACAAGTTCACCGCATAGTGGAATACATCCTCAGCGGTTTTTACCCTCGCCGTCAAAAAACCATCGCGGTCTTCTTTGACATTGCCAAGGCATTCGACAGAGTCTGGCACGAGGGCCTTATCTACAAACTGTACGACTTAGGCCTCCCAGATCGTCTCGTTGGCCTTGTAGCCTCCTATCTGAAGGATCGTACCTTTCGTTTTAGACACGAAGGCTCGCTATCCTCTACCCGTCAAATAAAAGCCGGTGTCCCTCAAGGCTCTGTGCTTGCTCCCCTCCTATACATACTATTCACCAACGACATCCCTATCCCGTCGAATGGTGTCAAACTAGCCCTCTTTGCAGATGACACAGCCCTTTACTCCAAAGGCAACTCACTACCACAGATTCGGAACAAGATCCAAAAGTCAGTAAGCGACTTAGGAGCTTGGTTCCAAAAATGGCGTATCGACGTAAACCCGGAGAAAAGCTCCGCCGTTTGCTTCGAATATAAACGACGTCATCTCACCACCACTCCGCCAATCAGGATGTTAGGAACCCCTGTCCCATGGCAAACTAAAGCCAAATACCTAGGCGTCACCCTTGATGCAAGGCTCACTTTCGAGCCCCATATCAAGAAGGTTACTCGCACCGCACGTTTTTACATGGGTAGGCTCAACAGCATGTTGGGCAGACACAGTAAAATGTCCCTCCGCAACAAGCGAACCCTATATAAGGTCTGCATACGACCTGTCATGACCTACGCGGCCCCCATTTTTGCACATGCTAAACCCAAAGCTATCAATGAACTTCAAATAGTTCAAAATCTATTCTGTCGTAGGGCCACTAACTCGCCCTATTATGTCCGTAATGCCGACCTACATCGAGACTTAGAGCTCCCAACAATCCAGCAGTTCCTCAAATCACTCTGAGAGATTTTTCAAAGCCTCAGAGTCCCACCCAAATCAGCTCACTCGTGAGACAGCTGCCTATGCAGCCCCTATCCACACTCGCTATAGTGTGCGCAGACCGAGAAACTCTCTCTCGGACCCCCCCAACAAGCTTTCGGCTGACCTGAACTGCCTCCTGGCGGCTCAGGCCGAGCCTACATAACACATCCCTTAATCTGCCTTAGTTAGGCACTCTTCTAAGCGGCTTTCGCCGCTTGCGCCCTCCTTTCTGCCAAGGAGGGTCGCGTTCGTATACGGCTTAGAGATCTCTAGTCAGATCGTTAAGCCAATTCCTAAAAGGTTGGGTTTAGTGGGTAAAAGTCACCACATAACCACGCAGCCGCCTGCGTGGTATGCTATGATCATTCCCAACCTCCCTCCCCCGCTTTCCGGAGGGTTGCCCATATTTGCTTCGGGCGCAAAAAAAAAAAAATTGCAATTCGTTCGGGAATCCTTCGAGATAGTTCGGGGAAAAAGTTCGGAAATCAGACCAGCAGTCAATAAGAAGAAGAAAGAAAAAGTGTAGGGAAGTGATTACTCTCTCACGGAATGGTTTGAAGATAATTGCTGTTTTATTCCCAAGAAATTCATCCCTCAAGTTATACAGTCCACATCGAAGAATTAAGGCGTTGGGACCGGGACGACTTCGGAAGACCCGTAATCCCCGTCTGAACCTACTTGCTGAAAAGGAAGAGGTTATCGCCCTTGTGTGTTACTCCGTTGCGGAGATCACATACGTTGTTCCCGAACCCAACGTAGGCATTATAGGAGGCCGGATCGAGAGAAGCCTCGATTCCTCCCTTCTGTTTCTTAATCGAACGTTTAATCCCCGTTGGTCCTTTTCAATTGGTCCATCGCGGCCGGGTCAAGAGGACCCCCGAACCTTGGTTCCTTTTCACTTACTACAGCTGTGTTATGGTTGTAGTACAAATTTTTCGGCTCGATCGGAGAAAGACCACGCCTTCACAGAATACCAGCGTAATAGCAGCTCAATGCTGCTGTGTTTTTTATGGTGATTGTAGAGAACCAGAGACCCTTTTTACTGAAAACAAGTCATTACATCTTAGTCCTCAGAGGTTATAACGCATCTGCATTTTGATTATTAATCGAGGATAAATGTACGAGTAGATTCTATGGGTTACAGCATCCACAAACTCAGGTGGACTGTGTGCTCGTTTGTCACCCATAATCTATTGAAAAAATTTATGTAAATTGTCTTCACGATACAGGAGGATATCCTAGAGTGGAAGTAACGTTTAAAAGAATCGGTGGTCGGTTCTTCGAGCTTGCTAATTCAACTCACTATCTACAATGTCGCTTACAAGAATATCCCCCTTTCAAATCCGCTATAGCTCGCTGAGCGACGTTTAGCTTCTTTACTGCCAATATTTCTTGGAGTAGTTTAATGTAGTAGATAAAACTTTTAAATGCGTTTTTAATTCATTAATGTTTTCATAAAGTAGATTTTTTATAGGTAAGCAACATTTTCTTACTTTAACAAAAAGATCATTTTTAGCATTAATATAATATAATAATATAAATAGTATTTTAATACACAGTGTAGTGGCAGTGTAGCATATCCACTACTCAATGAAATCCCGTGGGTGTCGTAAGAGGTGACAGAGCGAAACTGAAACAGGAGATGTTTCAGTTTTTCGCACTAGTATCATCCTGCTAAAAACCTAAAAATATCTACGATTATTGCCAAAGCGCGGCAATTCTGTGGCAACTCTGAGGAGGCCAATGTTTAGTTGTGGATTTTGTATAGGCTGTAATGAATGAATTATAAATAGAATTAGAATGAATGAATATTAATAGTAACCAGTAAAGTTTTGTTTTCCTTATACTTAGGAAACTTCGGTTTTCAGTAATTTTCTACATTTTATTTTTTATGTTAACGTTCGAAAGTCGTTAAAAACGGTGCGGATAGAAACTGTCAACCGTATTTTTTCATATTAATTGATGTACCCTCTGTAAACTGCCACCGCCTCCACATTATATGTCTACAGGTGCAATATGCTTTATTCTCTCATTCATATTGTTGTTTGATTCCCACGATATAAAATCCGACCTTCATGTGAAGCAACCCCTGCGATTCATAAACGGTTTTTAAAAAGATTTGGGGTGAATCTCACGCACAGGTAGTGGGAGTGTATACAGAAAGGTATATTTCTTTTTATTCGAGGAGAGGTACAGACGAATTTTTAATTTACGGCACTAGTAATTGAGTTTGGAGTGATAAAATTATTGTGTACATCTACCAAAAATATGGGTCATAATATGGGTTAATTTATTGTCAAAAACGTTATGATCGTTGGTAAAGCGTTTTTTTATAAATGATGTGGTTGCTGAGATTTTAGCCGTTATATATTTTATTATATTAAAAAAATTATGAATATTGTGAATAAAATTGAAATCATACGAAACAATAATTTAGTAGATGCGTCAATTTAAATGATATTAAAATGATATGAAATTGTATGTGGTTCAAACACTAGGGTTCCACAGAAAATGAGTAAATTACTACCTATAGTAGTAGTTTCTGTATTTGTATATATATGTACGTCACGAAGGTAATATTAATGCTTCAATTAATTTGTTACTGTTTAGTAATAGTTCTTACCGATTTTATTTTGTATTGTATTAGATTTACAGTGTTATGTTTGGTTATCTACTTTGGGGATAACTATAATTGGCTTTTTCATGTTTAATAATTTAAGTTATATTGTTTAAGTATTAATAAGCTGTTGTTATCCTGAATAAATAAATAAATAAATAAATATAGTAAAAGAGGAAACTGAAGTGAATCGGGGCTGGCAGCATAGCATGACCTCAAAGTTGAGTTGAGTTCTTCTATAAATAAACATTTCTCTTCCAGCGTACGCACGAATATCACTTCGAAAACTACCAGTAGTCATTGAGGGTGTCTGCGGCTGCCTCCGTTAGATGGCTGTGTTTTTTATCAATTGACTGCACATAACATAGAAATGCACTTGCACCAAACACGAGTGTAATTCGTAACTGGATGTTTGTTTTTGTGCAATTTATGTATGAAAACTGTCTTCACGGTACATAAAAAATCCTAGAATGAGTAACGTCAAAAAAAAAAAAAAAAAACAACGAAGAGCTGGCCCTTTGAATTTTGAAACAAATTAAACTATATTTATATTTTATTCATAATCGCGGTAAGATAAAAATTGATTCTATTGTTCTTTATATTATGACAATATCTCGTCAACCCGCAATTATAACTTTTGCTTATCCGTTTCCCTTACCTTCTGATTACCTTAAGGTAACTGTTCTGTCGCTAGCTTCTACACTAACAATAGCGCTGTAGTCTGATGCAAATCCCAGACTGTCAAAAAGCGAGCGCAGGCAAGGACATATCTACGGTAGGCAAAGTTGACAGGAGGTGACAATAAGAGTTGTCGGCAAAATAACAAATGTCTGTATGAGCGTTTTAAAATATGTTTCTTCCACGTTTTTGAATCGGTCTCAAATTATCACGGAAATTTCGAATAGTGGATTGATTTACACTGATGAACGTATGATAATCAATAACTGTGAAATTGAAAATGCCTAAATCAACAATCAAACGTTGGGTTTTGGAATAATAGACGAATGTAAGGCCTGCCAATCCATTATGCAATTAGACGCAGGTCGTGCATGTCACACGTCGCTCATGCATTACTGAGATTCTTTCGAAATACCATGCATTCTAACCAAATAGTTAACATTTTCGATCTTAATGTAAAAATGTAAAATGTAAAACAAAGGATTGGAATAATTTTCCAACATCTGTCTTTTTACCCGACTACAATGTGTGTGATGTGTCTTCAATACTAGAGTGAATAGGATTTTATTAAACCAAGATAGTACTTACTGTTTTGGCTACGTTATTAACTAAACTTAACTTACCACCAGATTAGCTTATAATAGAAAAAAAATTCCATCTGAGAACATACAATTGAGCGGATCATCTCCGAGCCTGATGAATCGAACTTATTAATTGTTCAGATAGATAGAATTGTAATGCGCTTAAAAGTCGAGACCACACAGCATTCTAATTTAGTTTTATCTTAAACTTAAATCAAAAGTACTAAAAAATAAATGATAATATACATTTCATTTAATATTGATTAAGTTAATGATTTAAGTATTGAATACAGTAATAAATTAAATCTTATCGCTAAAATCTTTTATTTACTGCTAGATATAAACCCTTGTAGTGCCGGCGTAAGGTGATTCTATACTTAATATAATTGATAGAATCAGGCGTTACTTTGCGTAAGCCCATTATAATAAAGATATTAATTAATTTGCAACATTCCGCTAACTAAATACAATGATGTGTCTTACCTGGATTGAAGAGCACCTCCCGCCCTCCCTTAATTGCGTGCACCAATCCCGTCACCACTAATCCCAGCACCACTACTCCCAACACCACTACTCCCAACACCAATATTCCAGGAAAGACACACCATCGATGATAATACGACACGTGTTTCGCTTCTACACGAGGCATCCTCAGGTGATGTAGACTCTACGGTGGCTGACCGCTAAGTGAGACACGTGTTTCGCCTCTACACGAGGCATCCTCAGGTTATGAAGATTCTAATAAAAGAACCACACTGCAGTATTTTGAAGCTGCAGCTCGAATGGTTCAGCTCGACAAGAGGAGAACCAGGTACACGCGCACAGAATGCCAGCGTGAAATAGCAGCATAATGGTGCTGTATTTTGTATGGTTAGTGACAGAGGCCTTTTTTAACTCTTAACGAGCCTTTTCACCTTAATCCTCAAGGGATTATAATGCATCAACATTTTGATTTTTAATCGAAGATACTACTAAACTAAACTTTCATTAATAAAATTTCTCTTCTTCTCTTTAAAACTAAAATTCAATGAAATTTTGTATACTATGTGCAGTTTGACCCTACTTGAGAGTTTTTATCCCGATAAGTGAACTTCACTATTTTTTATATGAATTTTTTATAAGACAAAGGTTCATCGGAGGACAGAACGACGTCTGCCTGACCAGCTAGTATATATTATATATTATCGATTAATTAAAACAAATTCAGCATTATATTGCTCGAATAAATCAAAATAACTTAAAAATCATAAATCTTGACGCGGAAATCATGGACAGAGTCGTGATAAATAAAATAGGAACGATTCGCAGTGAACAATGGATCGGGTTATCGAACTACAGTACCATTTCGGTGAAGGTCCCTAGATCAGAGGCCGGCACTTGCAATTGGATTTTTTAAGTCATTCTTATCGATACAATCATATCTATTTTGAAATGTAGTTAACAATGCTTAAATTAAACAAAAAATAATGGCTATTTAAAGGATTGGCTCTTGTTTTCCCCTTTTTTATTAGAATTAATAGTATTTGAATTAATTTTTTTTGAATCAAACTCTTCTGTTATATTTTTTATTATTGTATCTTAAATAAATAACCATTATTAATATAACCTTTATACAAAAATATTAAAGTATCCACATTTTTAAGTTAAGCATCTATTTTACTTTAATAACATATGAGTATATATTAAAACTTGTAGTATCATTAAATATAAAGGTATAAAACATAACCATTGTGTATATGGCACCCGAGACGTTGGGAACTAAAATAATTAAAAAGAAATTACATTAATTGCGATGAAATCCATAAATTACTTTTATTTCAATGTGTAGTATTCGTTTAATACTATAAATAAATTATTATATAAACTCTTTATATAAATAAAAATTGTGTAAAATCTATTTTCTCGAATAATTTATAATCACACTATGTTCACTTATTGTAACGGTAATTTACTCGTACATATTTTATTGGACAAAATTTATATGTACTGCCACAGCACTATAATTATTTTCGTCTGAATGAATCTATTTTCAGAATTTTAAAAATGCGAATGGTAGGCGTGATACATAAAATGGAACATGAATAATTCTTTAGTCAACGATATTTTATTCTACTTTTTGCTTGTAAATTTATTGTTTGTGTGCTTGTAAATTTATTAACGTAAGTTAAATATACCATACGTGTAGTTTTATTTAAATTTAAATTTTGTTTTTATTCTATATAGCTACACCTACGTCAAATTCTCACCACTCCAAGACCATTACACTCCAGTTAATGTCTCACGGTATTCAGTGCGCTCTTTGTATTCTAAGTCATGCAATAAAGAACAAAATAAAGAAATAATAAAAATAACAAAATAATGCCAACATTTTAGCTTCTGTAGTCGGTGCTAAGGAATAGAGACAACATTATCATTTATCATCTTTACAGCCTAGCCTTTATCTGGTACGGACTTTATGTAAGTACCTTATTATGTAAGTACATAAAGTCCATACATTACATAGTACAACGAAGAATTACAGTCCTGAAATTAGAAGTTATAATATGGAGATTATCTTTACAATTTTTAGTATTTAATATAGAATTTTAATTTTAATTAAAAGTTTAATTTTTGACACTTTTAATATAAGTGGACTAAGCAAAGTTTTCAGCAGCAGCATCTTCCTGATAACAAATCAAAGTAATAAAAAACTTCGGTTGCCAACCCGCTTGTCACGCGTGGCAACTGTGGCAAAATCTTCCCATGAGAAATTCTATAAGGGAGTTCAGCAGTGGACTTTTGTAGGCTGTAATAGATGAATGGATGGAAAGTTACAACTAGAATGTCGACTAAATAGCTTCAATAAAAACTTAATTAACTATTTTTACATTGGTAGGATGGATTTTCACTGCTGAATTATTTATTCTACATAAGTATTATATCGGGCATAACTTCATTTTTAATATTAATTTAAAACAATGAAGTTATACTCGAAAATGTAAAAATTGTATTATATTTATTGTTTAATTAAAGATCTCGTCCTTTTTTGAAGTCGGTTAAAACTTTCTAATTAATTGAACAAAACATGTCATGACGGCGTAAGAAAATCTATCACCCAAAATGTTCTATTGGTGTCATAATAGGTGACTATAGAATAAATAGTCAAGAAAAACCTCATGCCTTTCTAAAGATGGGGTATAATGACATGTGGGAGGTCTTTTTTTACCAAATACCACAGTGAAATAGCAGCATAATGTTGCTGTGTTCCCCATGGTGAGTGATGAGTAGCAGAGACCCTGTTTTTGCATTTTGATTCTCATTCGTGAATGAATGTACATACAAGTCCATGGAACACAGCATTTACTTACCAGCAGGTTGCTTGTCACCCTTATTTTTTGAAAACTACGGTTGCCAACCCGTCTGCAAAGCGTGACCACTCTGGCAAGATTATATGAGATTCTTTTTGGGGATTTTGTTCCGCAGAGCAATTTTGATAGGCAGTAATAAACAACTACTAAAATTAATTTTAACTAAATATAAATTCTCTAAATATTTTATAAATTTAAAATTTGTTCAAAATCTTAATTGAAATATATTTATATATAATTAACATTTATAATTTGCCGAAGGGTATGTATGTAGTCTATGATACTAAAGCCTTTTCGGAACCCGGCTTGCTCGAGAGGCTGGAAGTCGTCGAATCTGCGTTCGAGACGATTTAATTCTATCCAACTGTAGGGAGGTGTAAGACAGTGACATCATATGGATCTGAAACGTGTTCTTTCACTGCTGATCGTAAGAAGAAGCTCAAGGGTGCCCAGCGAGCTATGGAGAGTAGCTTTGTGATAGACTTCTGAAAACAAGAGTAACCGACATAGTGCATCGGATTAATAAGCTGAAGTGCCCATATAGCTCGAAGAACCGACACCCGATGAGGTAGGCGAAGTGTAGGCCGACCCCTCTCTAGATAGGGTGATAATTTAGTAAGATATGCAGGAAGTCTTTAGATGCAAGTGGATCAAGGCCGTGCTTTGGGGGAGGTCTATGTTCAGCTGTAAACTTATGAGGGGCTGTAATGACTCAATGAATGAACACTTATAAATGTTAATTAATCTTGTCAATAGAAATAATCAACATTTTACGAAATTATCATCTATATTTTTTGAGAACTGGTACTATTATAGTAAAATTGATTTCTTAATATTCTTAAACCAAGAAAATAAAATAGTGTTTGTGTATATATGTATATAGGTATACAGTTTTATTTTATTATCTGCTACCTTTATTTCCTCTCAAAAAGTCTTACATTTAGAGCGAAACTTAAGCAGAAATATATCTTTGCAACAATATGTCCATCTGAACGCCATCTAGTATTATTCTGTAGGAAACCACAAAACCTGCAAAACTAGCACAGCAATAGAACTGCGATGAATGTGCGTATACACGTTCACTTCTAATAACTCACACACATTCACGTTGACATAGAAAAACGAACATTATTGCACGCACACCAACGAGACATTACAGCCTCTTACGTGAAGAACGTAAGCGGCTGCGGAACTCAAGATGGCTGACATTGGCAATGGTCGTTGACCCAGCGCGCGCGTAGCCTTCAAAGCTTAGTTCTGACATTAGAGAGGTTGTTATTTTCCGATTAGTTTTTGTTTTATTAGTAGACTGAATATTCGTTGCTCGAAAAAAATTCAACAAAGTTACAATTATAAACGTTAAGGACTCATTTATTTATTTTGTTAAGGAATACTTTTTGTTATAGACTTTCGTTGTATTTTAATGTATTTCATCATGTAGGTATGGGTATGTATATTTATGTCACTAACACACTTATCAGCATACGATATATGCGTTATCGTTTTCCACTCACAATTTCGTTTTCGCTGCGCTTTAGTAGAATAACGAAGATTTATAATAAGATTTATAAGTTTCATAATTAATCAGATTTATTCAAAACAAAATTACACAACTATTTGAAATTTTTGTGCGATAAAAGATCTGATATGCACCACCATCATTCCACCAGTTACAATTTTTAACAACGTTGTTTATCTTTATATCTAGATGAGTAAGGAATTAAGTTAGTAACAATTGAATCTAGTCACAGGAAAATCCGCAAAGAAAATTTTTTCTTAAGCTTCTACTACTTCAATTCGCACTATTCGATATATTTGTTTTATTGTAATATTTTACAAATTTTAAAAAGATTAACAGTTATTCAAAATAATTAAATGGTAGGAAGAGAAAAAGCAATTCATTTATTACATTCTATTTTCAGTATCCTTAAAGTCAGTGAATGAATAAAATTAAACAAAAGAAAATCCGCGTCAAACAACAACGAAAAGAAAAAGTACAATTGCCAACCAGCCTTCCAAGCGTGGCCACTATGGAAAAATCCCCCTTAGAGACCATCTACGGGGAGGCCTTTATTTAGAAGTGGACTTTTAATAAAATGATGATGAAACATAGGAAAATATGAGCAAAAATAAATGGATAATTATTTATTTTAATTTAAAACTGAAAAGGAAATATTATTTTAGAATACTTTTATAGTTGGAATATCATTATTCGAAAGTATTTTTTACTTTTATTTATAAAAAAATTAAGTAGTTATTATTATTATGTAAATTATTATTTTACAAATAACCTTCTAAATTGTTAATAGAAAAGTTACAAAACAGCCATTCGGTTCATAATTGTCACAGATCAATTTGTTAATTACTTATAAAGTAAAAGTAACTTTATAAGTATAAGAACAACCATTAAGTTGATAGCTACGCTAGCGCCAGCACGCGGTCGAATGCGACAACCGCGGAATGTAGCTCAAGCTAACGGTGCACGCGCACCGCGAAAAAACTCAAGTTCACTACCACGGAAGATTGCGCGCCGCCTCCATTACCTTGCGGTTACGTTGTCGCCGTCTACTTACAAGCTATTATGTCGATACTGTAACTATGATATAACGCAAAAACTTTAGTGAGTTTTTTATTTTGCAATTTTAACAGAATTTTATTTTATGAGACATACCACTTGAATGTCTTGTGTTACAAGCAATTTAGATACTAAATATCGTATACAACGAAAATATATGGCAAATAATTAATAATAACAATCCATATTAAACTCTTAAAAATAAATAAGTGCCGAGGGGGTTCTTTGTATGCCATTAAATATAAATAACCATTTTTATAATTTTTGTCTGTCTGTCTGTCTGTTCGAGCTAATCTTTGGAGTGGCTGAACCGATTGTAATGAAACTTCACAAACAGATAGACAGCAATACCTGGAGTGATCTTGGCTATATTTTATACAAATAACTTAAATATTTTTTTTGTAAAAACGGAAAATCGATAAAATATTATTTTACCTCTTTATCTAAATTACTTCATTCTAATAGATCATATCCAGGCAAAGCCGGAACGGGTCGCTAGTTGAAGTTAATTTCTTAGCAGACTATTTACGTAATATTTATCGTTATATTTATCGTTATCGAACTTAAATATTTAAGCAAGAGTTAATAGTTACTTAAAGATTAATAAATAAAGTGAAATCTTAGTACAAATCTTTAGAAGACTAAACTTTTAGGATCTGCGGGAATTAAAGTAAAGTAAAATAGAACGTACAGCATATATATGACATCACGTTGCACTCATAGCGCAGGTTTCCTTTAATTTATAAGAATTTAAAAAAATATTTTTTTGCCATTCCGTTGTGGCATTACTGGGGGTGAGGCTTATATAAAAGAATATATATTAATACCTATGTTCTGCAATAGAATTGATGAATGAATGCAAAGGTGCTAGTTCGGTTTTTATTTGGATTGTACGCTTATTATGAAATGTAAGAAGTGCTCAATTCCATTTATTTAGGCTTTGACTGTACTTCTTTACTAGCTTTGAATTTAATTTTTTTTAAAGCTTTTCGAGCCAAAATGAGTAAAACGGTAAATGAGTGTAATTTACGACTTTGGTATTCGTTAATCTTTTTTTAATAATTATTATAAGGCAGTTCATAATTACTATCCCTTTAAGTTACCTGACAGATACCTGATGGTAAATAGTGATGCAGGTTAAAAGGATAAAGCGTACTGACTTCGCTTAACAAAAAACTGTTCACTCCTGTCTTGTAGGCACTTACATACAAATAGAATGAAAAGATAGAAGCTGGTAAATTATTTCACTCCTTTGCTGTACTTATTTGTAATGAAGAAGTCGTTTGGTTCAAAGGCATGATATGTTTATGTGTATGGGGTGCAGATGGTCCAAGCGTCTGCTCTGCTACTTTGTCTCTTTTCTGTGCGTCTGGATGTCCGATAATGGCACGGAGAGGGAGTAATTAATAAATGAAATTCCTCACAAAATCATTTTTAGAAAAAGTTACAAATTGCACACACATGAACAGACTTAAAAGATTATATTAATATAAAGTTGTTTAATTAATTTCAGTAAAGGAGGAGGTGGTTGATATGTGCAAGCAAAGCTCCCACTTTTCTTTTTGTTTAAAATTTTAATACAGTTAATGAAGTATGTGTACATAGTAGATGAATATATGAATAGTAATATCTGAAAGAATCTGCCATCACTGTTATGATGTGGGAACTTCATTGTCAATGCTCCGCTTCAATCGTGGGTACATAGTTCCTGTAATTTTAAAATGTTAATTACCTTTGTGTTTACTTCTGATTTTCGTGCGAACTTTGCCTATAAGTGTTCTAGGCAAAGGTCGTGATGTTATTTTGTTTAACCATCAAAATTGCTTTTTACGTTAGTGTAAGAAGCTATTTAGTACAATGTAAAAACATTAAAAATACATATTTATGACAGTTTTTAGGAAAAAGTAAACGAGAAATGTTGATTTCTGTTCATAAAAAATGCATTATAAATGTTATAATTAAATTTTAAGATTTTTTTAAATCTGTGACGCAAATCTCCAAATCTCTACGCGCCATATTAGATTTCGTCATGACGTCACTTATAAAGTAAGCAAGCCAATGGGTGCGTTTGGCAGAAAAAAGCGCTAGCAAGCGCTTGTAAGCAAAATGGCGATCGTAAGCGGTAAGCGCTGTCAAATCGTAAGTAGCTATTTTCCTCTAGGACACTAGGTTAGTTTTAACCGGGGAACCTAACCTAATTTAAATATATGTTTGTAAAGTATTCATATTAAAAACTTACCAATTATGAATTTTTAATAACATGTATAATATGTTTATTCATGTCATTATATTACTTAAAACTAATATTGCTCAAAATAACTTATAAACTCTACTTCAAAACAAACAAATTAAATAAGCAAAATGGCGGATTGTGTCAGCGCTACTGAAGTAGCAATCGTGTCCTGGCCGAAAACTATTTCAGCGCTAGTAAGCGCTTGCTAGCGCTTTTTTCTGCCAAACGCACCCATTGTGCAGTGTATCATTTCTAAGGTTTTCAAGTTGCCATCACGATTGTTGAGTTTAATTCCATTCTTTTTAAATAGCATCATGGAAGACGGATTCGTAAAAGCAGAAAGTAATAATCTACCAAGGATAAATACATTGATGATGGAAAAATTTTTGCATACAATCCCGATTTTTGTTCTGCCGGGTTAAGAAATGTTAAAAAATCAATGTAAATACTTATAACTAACTTCTGATTATACAATAACTTAATACCAGTACAGAATGCCCTTTAATAATACATAGTTATTATTCTATTATTACAATTATCAGCAATAATTAGTTATATCTAATATATAAGATCTCTATATATATAAGATAACCAATTATATATAACATAACATTCATGAAATAGAAAATTTCTTCGCATCTCTGTATTTCTCATTTTTAAATCAGTTGGCACATGAATCCAGTGTGAAGTCCGGTGTTTTTATGCTCGAATTTTTGCATTCAGGTACAATACACTAATGATAAAGATGATAGCCCAATATTAAACAACCAAAAATATTTTATTCCTCTGCAAAATCGTTTTATTTACTAGGGCTGTGACATCACGAGCTTAGCAACATGGCGGATATCGTTAGCGCAAAATTTAAAACGATAAATTAAAATTATTTATTATGGCACTATTAGGTTTTAAAAAAATTATAAGAAAATTATAGTGGTTCATTATCCCTCTGGGATTCATTTAAAGTATTATTTGAAAATGGGTATAATAATACCCTATTGTATTGTATATTATGTTTATAGTGTTAATATATTACAAGCAAAATGGATCACTCATGTAATCACTTCAAGTTTTTTCAGGGAAATTTTTGCAGAATGACGATTTCAACTTAATGCGCTTCATATAAATTGTACAAATAAAACTATACAATACACAGGCGTATTCAATTTATTCATGGCTAAAACCAGGTTAACCAGAGCCAAATTTATACGAATTAAAAATTGTTGGTTATGTCTGACTATATTTTGTTATTCCTCGTGTCTCTGACATATCCCAGTCTACTTACGATCCTATCACATGAACGTTTCATTGGGTAGGGGTAAGTTATGACGAGTAGATTGTATTTTTGTCTGAGTGTACACATGTGATATCATAGCATATGTGCAGGTGATAGCTTTCGATTATTCGAAAGTTGTAGTAATACAAGAATAACAAAATAAAAACTTTCAAGTATACTCTGTTGTTATATGTACCGTAGGTGTTGTACGAGACGAAAATTAATGCAAGGAAGATCTCGTAGCCTACGACAGATTGCGAAAAACCAACTTGATTACTACAGAGTCCAAACTTTTCAATGTGAAAAGTTCCTAATGCTGCAATCTTGTATGCAATTACTAAGTGTGATGACGAGTTTTGCCTCTTAAAATTTATTTATTTCATCACAACTCTTTACTAGTCCATTGCTAAATATTTTTAACCCAAAAGAAAAGATGCAAGGAGAGAACCATGATTAAAGTATACCGATCAGAGGTTGATAAACAGTAATAGGAAAATAAAGGGCCTCCTCTCAGCACTGAGAGAAGTCAAACAGGAGCTAAGAGAAAGAGGAGGCTGTAGTAGCATAGGGGCTAAGTGGAGTATCACTTAGAACCTTTAATAAATTGTTACTCGAAGCGTAGCACCTGTCCCCAAATTATCTGTCATTAATAAATACCAATCCAGTACTACGTTTAAAAAACGCAGAACTATTGATGTTTTTATGCTTGTTTTAAAAATATTTGAATACATAACTGTAATAGATTCTTTAAAGTTAAGGTATTAAAATCTTTTATTGCTTAACCATTTTAGTTTTAATTGACTTATATTTGTAACAAGGTCAATAAAAGCAGCTGTTAAATAGGTATGGGACTCGAAATTTTAAAAACATCTAAGACACGAAAGGCATTATTTTAGAAGTTATTAAGGGATATCGATTTGTATTATTTTCGAAGCTAAAAGAATTGGCTGGCGGCTACTGATATAATGAGATGTTCAGTTTCTTTAACTTTTGCACCTTGCGCTATCAAATCCTTTTACAACAAAGGGTTTATAAAAGTCGGTAGAACAGGTGATTGTTAAGTTTTGCAGGCCCTATTTACTTTTCTTAGAAAAAGAAGAAATATTGTGGATTTATTTTTTTATATCTTTTTGTCTATTATTTTAATTTGATTACTTTTGCTTTTCTAAATTACGTAAGGCAAGTATAATTTTTTATAAAAATCTAAAACTAAATTTACTCCAGAATTACACAACATAATTAAAATAAGAAAAATCGAAAAATAATTTAAAAGTAATTCCTATAACGTGTAACAAACACACTAAGAACGTACAGACTAGTAAAAAATCATTAGCAATCTTCATCATTCATAGACATTGTTCATCTACAGACGTCACAAATAAAAAGTTCTTATTTAAATTACTAGCGTATATCCGTGTAGCCCGATTATGTATTTAATTAATTATTCCTGTTTATGTATGTTGTAATAAATACAAGCTTTTAAGAGTCCGATATTGTAAACGATAAAAGAAATGGCAGCAAAATCACATGGTATTTATGACATAGCGAATCACCTTTCCTCTATAATTAAATAACCTAAAAGGTGATTGTAGGCAGAGTTAAGGTATGAGTATAAGGTTTCAATCGATAATCGACCTGCCATTGAATGTTGCCTGCCAAAAAAATGTTATTGCTTTGAAATAAGCAATAACATTTTTTTGACTAAATACATGTATTTTTCAGATACAAAGAATATTTTATGATAAACTTATTTTGTTAAGGTCTAAATTTGTGATAAATGATTTAATGAAGGAATTCATAAAAATGAAATAAAAATAATATATTTTAATTAGCTTTAGTGTCTTTCAAATGTAAAATAAATTTTAAACTATAAAAATATATCTAAAGACTTGAGATATATTATATTTGAAAGACTTACAGGCACTATAATCAAAATTATGTCAAGGAATAAGAGTATAATATTCTCTATAACTGCGATATTAAAAATTCCTACGTTAATTAAAATAACAGTTTAATTTACAATGACATATCTAATTCTAAGAAGTCTGTGGCAAGTACATCTGCGGGCAGCGTAGGAAACGTATTTGCTTTGTATCACCACACCTGCGGCAGACTCCCACGCTCGTCTAGTACTTATTACTGTTCACATAGTACGTTCGTTACTTACTCAGTATACTATATATAATACCTTGCGATAAGATCGGCTGCGTTACTTTACGTTAACGACTTAAATTATTTTACGAAAGGAAGTTAATCGATTTTTATATATCCTCAATAGCTGTGTTACTTCACATTCTTTTAATGATTTTGAAATTAAAATTCAGTGTATAACTTATGGATTTTAAAAACGTTTAATACGTAGTAGAGCCATGCTACAGTTATACTTACATTAGTAGTATAGTTGTAGCACGAATGGGTCGGCTCGACCGGGGAAGGACAACTCTCTCACAGAATATCAGCGTAAAATAGTAGCTTAATGCTGCTCTGCTTCGTACGAAGGTGAGTGTAAAGAACCGGAGACCATTTTTACTGGAAACGAGGCATTCCATCTTAGTCCTCACGGGTGACAACGTATCTGCACTTTCATTCGTAATCGAGGATAGATGTAGATGTCTATGGGCAACAGCAACCACTCTTCATCAGGTAGACTGTGTGCTCGTTTGTCACCCAATCCTATAAAAAATATTTGTTATTTTGTGATATATGTATATTTCAACATAAAACTTAATGTACAACACTTAAACGAAACACTTAAAACAAAAGATTTTTCTTCAAATTATTACGTTATTGATGTGGCATTTTAGTAAAGTAAAGTAAAGTTACAGCCTATATACGTCCCACTGCTAGGCTCAGGCCTCCCCTCGTTTCTGAGAGGGTTTCGGGCAAGGAAGTGTCCGCCGCGCTGCCCAAATGCGTGTTGACGAACTTCACATGTCTTCGAAATATTTTTTTTTCTTATTCCTCAGACATGCAGGTTTCCTCACGATGTTTTCCTTCACCGCCGAGCACGTGGTAAATCAGCACTTAAAATTGCAATTAACAATTTCATTGGTGCCGGCGGGGATCGAACCCGGGTTACTCGCGTTCTGTTATATTTACAGCGAGCGTTAACCACTGAGCTACCACGGCTCTATAACTGTGGCATTTTAACTATTAACAAATAAAATTATTACTCAAAAGCTTACTATAAAGCTTTATTAAAAAAAGTCAAACTTTGGCTTTCACTTTACAAAAAAAAAATCTTCCCATGGATTTTTTGCTGTCTATAAAATACATAAAAAATCCTTTCGATTTCCGTTCAGGTTGGAGGCGCCATCTGCCATTATTCTTGTCATGTGTTTGTTTGGATTAGTTTTTTGTTTGTTGAGATTTCACCGGAAGTTTCGGATCCACAAAGGTTGTCTGTTTGAGTATTTATATTATATTTGAATATAAATGGGTCTCAGCATTATAGGTGTTTTATAATTAAGGTTATATTTTTAATATAATTATTACTGTTTATTTTATTCATTAAAATTTGTTTTATAAATATATAATTGAGTTACATGTACATAATCCGAAAAAATATTAAATTTACAAAGGAAATAATTCATAAATAACTGCATGATAAGAGTAGATATTCTTAAAATAAGCTTTGAAGTAGAAGACATTTTTGGTCAATATGTAAAAGTTTAACCATTATTAAGAACATCTAGATGGTAGATACAGGGTAGATTTTGAATATCAGCGTGAACTAGTTGCTTAACGCTGCTGTGTTTCGTATGGTGAGTATAGAAAACAGGAGACCCCATTTTACTGGAAACGAGGAATCCCTGCTTAGCTCCTCACGGGTGACATCGCATCTGCATTTTGATTCTTCGAGGATATATGTAGGTGTCTATGGGTCACAGCAACCACTTACCATCAGGTGGACTGTGTGCTCGTTTATCACCCTATTCTATTTAAAAAAATACTAGTTTGTCGAAGTTAAGAATATCATAGAAACGTTTATTAAGATGAACAAGTATTACATGGTTCTGTTCTTTAATGTGTGTACACATCCTATCAACAGTTTTTTCAAAACGTGATTTTAAATAACATTATATTAGTCTATTAAATAGTGAGTGTGATATCTTAGAAGCTAAGCGCCCGACGTAAATTTTGTAGATTGCAAGTAACCCAGACATGAGTTCACCATTACCAATTAAATTATTGAATTGTAATTTGAAGCGCCAATTTATTACGTGCCCTGGGATAAAGGAAACGTGCATAAAGTCCGACAGCGCTCTCATAGGAGCAGCGTTTCGAACTAACTGCTCCACAAACCTATAAAATAAGAAGAGGCCTCGGCCCAGCACTGGGAAGATTTAACAAAGTAACATTATGTACTTTAACTAAAAATTATAGTTAGCACCGTTAAACATGAATTACTAAGCTTGATTAAATAGCTTGTCGAAAGGTTTTTGTATGAGGTGGAGTTTTCTTCTTTCTATATGCGTACGTACCGGTTTAAGTGACGTTTGATTTTTTCGTTTATTCTAACGTACTATTCTCAGCTTTGGTAGGTCTTTTATATATACATAAGATGTTTAAGAAATTGCAATTAAATAAAGAAATATATTTCATGGATGTTTTACAAGTCAAGCTAAAGCATTCGCAAATTACAGATGGAAAATCGATGATAAGAGAAAAGCTTCTAAGCTGTTGTTGCTGCCTTCGTCAATTCACTCGGAAAGCACGACAATTGTTAATCCTACTTCAATAGTTCGATGTTATGATTTATTAGACAACTTTCAAAATTTCAGCAAATAACTTCATATTATAAGAAGTTATAAACTTCCCGTGAGATTTAATAGTCCCACAGCTATATGCGCAAACGTAGAGGCATTTTTTTCACTCTTCCTTACACAACCTTGTCTGACAGATTGCTTATGCGATAAGATCGGAGGTGATCTAGGATACAGTGTCAAAGGGGTACGGTAATAGAAACCCCAGAATGCAGTTGACTGTCGGTGGAAAATTATAACATAAATGGGGACAACAAAATTTGGTTGAGCGCCGAGTTTAATATCGACAGTGTCAGTAATCAATGTACAAATAATAAAAAAGTTTTTTTTAGTTTGGGAATTGAAAATATTTGTAAAAATTATTAAAATATATTATTCACAAGAAATGTCAATTTGTATGATACAGGCCACCTGATGGTAAGAATAAGAAGCTACTATTGCCTATCAACATCTGAATCCAACTTCAAACAAAAGGCTACCAATATGTTGGTACTTATGATGACTAATGTGCTAGCTCACAGCCTTAAATTATACTGGCTTCCTATGCCCTTCAGACCGCAGTCACAATGCAGCAGAACACGCATGCTGCTTGGCGGTAGCAATAGTTAAGAGGATGGACTTCACAAAGTAAAAAAAGTAATGTTTTACTACCTTGAAAATAATTATTAATTGTATAGGCATTAAACAGGTCGATACTGTTAAGAAAAAATACATGATAATAATATTTAACTAATTATATGTCTATTCGTGTTATATTCTCAACCAGACAAACCAACAGAATAAAAAATAGCGTCATTTGTCAAGAACATGAATAATAATCAAAATGTTGGTATTATGATTATAGTTAAAAATTGAAATAACGATAAAAACAAGTGGCAAAATTAAAAATTTTGTACAACCGACTTCAATATAAATTATTAAAGGTAACTCAAAAACTACTAGTTAGACCTTGATCAAATTTTATGAAACCACATGTGAAGCACCAGTTTTAAAATATAAAAAGAATCATTGAAATCGGTCCTTCTTTTTGAAGTCCGGTGATAAAACTATTAAATAGAATATAACAGAAAATATAACATCGTAAAAAGTTTATCTTTACAGATTGAAAAGAAGTTCTCTAGACACAATAAAAATAGTGTAAGTTTCTAAACAAAAGCTTCCATATATTGCTTTAGTATAGAAAGTAACAGTTTCAAAGAAAGTTTTACCTCAACGGACCGTTTTTCAATAGTCTCGAAACATGTATTGTTTAAGACATCATAAGTTCCGTCCTATCTCTACTTTCTTGGAATTTTTTTCATTTTATGATCTATTGAAGCAAATAAATTCTTGCTTGCTTTTTATATTTACTTTTATATTTATTTATATTTACTTTTTGTTTGTAGCCATGTTAGCTAAGAGGCTAAGTACTCGTATATTTTACAGTATGTTAGTGACCCGGGTATTATCTACGCCTGAACCTGTGCTCGGCAGTGAAGGTCGTGAGGAAACCTGAATGTTTGGGGAGTTAAATATTTATAGTAAAGGTGAAATCCGTCCATATGCACTGAAGTAGCGCGAAGAACTAAGTTCTATAAGCTATATATGTATATATATTCTCTACGGTTGATTATCTTTATATAAATTACTACAGGTACTCTGCTTTTATAAATAATATGTAGTCACACGCTTTATACATAAAATTTTAAAAGTAGAAAGAAGTATAACACAAAAAATCAAAGTATCAACTTTCGCACACGGTTTACAATGATTTGCAAAAACCAACCGACAAGTGATCTAATATTAACCGGATGTAATGTCAAAAACCTTCAAAAATGGTCTTTTAAACGTATAATATTGTTTCCCAAAGGTCTAAGCAATAACATCTTATATCCTGTTCTTTTGATTAATTGACTATTATGTTATAACCATCATTTCTAACTTATGAAGGACAGAATGTTTTGAATTTTATTTCACGTGTAATCAGTTAATAAAGTAGTGATATATTTATACTAAAATGTTTATGATTTACCGACTTTACAATATTGTATAATATAAAAACGTACAGAATTTCCGAAATAAATGAATTTATATAAAGTATTTTCACGGTTTACCGTTATCTTTGTAATAATTTTAATTGCTGTAATATTGTTTTTTACAACCGATTATGGGCCCCTAATAAAAATTTCACTAGTCTTTTTCCGTGAAGGTTTCCAGCTGTTCTATTACTCAATTTATTTATTGTGTTTGGATACAGCAGTTAGGTGTTAGAATGCTTTTTGGCCTAAGAGTACATCTGGGTATTTATCACCCTCTTAACTATTTCAGTCGTAGCAGTGCCTGCACTGGTGCTATGATTATGTATTAACATCATGTTCATTAGAAGTGTTAGGGCGTGCTTTGTGGCTTTCAATAATTATGAAATTCATAAATTACATTTCTTTTTAACTTTGATTGCATATAGAACGATGACAAATCTTTTAATTCCGTTGAAATTTGGGTGGCGCTTCATTCCCTTCGGCGATGCCAGATTTACTGTCGGCACATCGAAGTGCTGAAGTATATGGATAGGAGCATATTTACCTATAAAAGATTGTTCAACTAGTTAAGTCCAGATTCGAGTTCCAGTTCGGGAGATTGTGCCGATTCTTTTTATCACGTATACCTCAAAACTTGAAAATAGGAGTGTACACCCAGTGCGTTTTGTTAGTGACGACTGATGATATATGGATCTCACACGCGTTTCTTCATTGCCGGCCATATCAGGAAACTAAAAGTTAAATCGTAAAAAAACCTCATAAATAGTTGTAACGATGATGATGGTGATACATGTTGATTCTTTTTCATAGATGTTTTAACATTGATTTGTCCAATATTTTTTCAAGATCGTGCCGAATGGAAGTCTAAAGTCTCTACCTACCTCTCTGGGTGACAGCCGTGAGTGTTTATGTATGTATGTATTATGTATTGTCAAATATATGGACCAAAATTTTATTAAATTAGGAGGTCAACAATAAATCAAAATCATATTACTTGTTTCCGAAAAATAATAGAAAAAAAGGCTTTAACCCTACTAGAAACACATCTGTTGCGGTTCCCACGGGAGGTAGGAAAGGATTGCGAGTCCTTAGCAGGTTAACGTAATGATATTGAATTATTTTCGTATGTGGAATGTTATACCTAATCGCTTTAAAATTATTTCCTTTTGATTTATTATAACTTTTATCACAGAATATTGTTATAAAGTAGGAAAGTTTTTCATGTCATCTTACTTCACTACAAAATTTAGCACAATTAAAATCCGAAGAAAGTTGCGATTTTCAGCCGATGACTGCATATCAATTTCACATATGTTAAACCTGAAACAAAGTTTAAGGAGTTTGTTTTTCATTTGGGTTGATATGGCAAGTAAATATTTCATCAATCAAGCAACAGTAAACCTGATTAATGATAATTTAGAAAATGAAAAACTTATTATTTTTAAAATTTAATTCGGAAAATACTTTCGCACTAGAATCTGGTGACATGCAAAGATCAAGGTGACAAACAGTTGGCAGCTCTCGTGGGCTTTATTTAAGTGGAGAAAAAAAGAAAGCAAAAGTCCATTCATCTTATTCGGTGCGGTGGCGTACTGTGAACCGATATACTGATGTGTCCTGCTACACTTCATTTTTCCACGAAAGCTGAGGAGACCGTGAAGTAATTTAACATAAATATCAACCTTACGTAGAGGATCGAAAGGTTGGAGATAAACCACAATGTTAAATTTAGTGCGTGTGTCAACACGCCAAATTCAGGTCTTTATGAAGTAAGAATTTTTATCAAAGTGTTCGATCGATTGCGTGCGTATCGACGTTTTTGCGGAAAGTTGCGTGATATCACGCGGACACGACGCGGACAATACGTGTAGTATATTGGGTAGCTATAGTGAATAGTATTAGTTTATTACCATGTATTAGTATATATATATATTATATTTTTTTTTTTTTTATATATATATATATCATATATATATATATATATATATATTCAGCAGGGATGGGAGATATGATAAGGATATTGAACGACGAGTGAATGCAGGAAATAAAGTAAATGGGGCTCTACACTCTATTGTGAAAAGTCAGAATGTGTCAAAAAAGGCACGTATGGCAATTCACAGTGCTGTATTAGTCCCTACTTTAATGTATGGTAGTGAAAGTTGGGTGTGGCAGAAGAAGCACGAGAGTAGAATAAATGCAGTAGAAATGCGGTCGCTAAGGAGTATGTTAGGGCTGAATCTGAGTGACAGGGTGAGAAACTGTGTGATAAAAGAAGAGTGTGGTTTGCAAGATGATGCGGTGACCAGGATTAAGAAAGGAATGCTTCGGTGGTTTGGTCATGTAGAAAGAATGAATGCGGAAAGACTGACAAGGCAAATATATGTTGCAGAAGTGAATGGAAGAGTCGGAAAGGGACGTCCTAGGCGGAAGTTTGTCGACCAAATTGGCGATATACTAAAAATGGGCCAAATTAAGAGTACCCTTAACCGACGAGCATGTATGCGTAGGTATATGGATGTGGAAGAGGCGAGAAAGGTATATCAGGATCGTGCTAAATGGAAGTCTGTAGTCTCTGCCTACCCCTCTGGGTGACAGGCGTGAGTGTTTATGTTTATGTATGTAAAATCAAATGCTCCGTCCGTTATCAGTCCGTTAGTCTCGCAAAGACTCGAAAATGGTACGACCGATTTGATGAACATTTTTTGTATATATTTTAGTAGCTCCTATTTATCCTTATATTTTAGTAGTTACTGGTCGGTTCAAAAACTAAATTGGATCCGGTGGCGCTGTTCAATTGTTTCTAGTTATTTATATGTATGGGCAAAAAAGCAGATAAAAGTTGCTTGAAGTTGAAGTAATGATCGAGTTTAGTCGACATGATTTTTGCGTCAAGTCAGAATGTACATAAATGTAATTTTTTTACCATTTTCGGTGAGTCTGTTCGTTTAGAAACATTAGTATTTAATTGGTTTTCGTAATTAAAAAGAAGACGCAGGAACTTTGAATATAACGCCAAAACAGGTCGACTGCCGACCACGGTCACTCAAATAAAAGAATAGGGTATTAGACCAGCAGCAGCTCAAATCATTATTTAAGATCAACTTTCATTATGTTAGCGTTATTTAAATAGGTGCCGCATAAACTTACCAATGAATAGATGAGTAAAAAGACAGTTGGGTGGATGGGGGCCGTTTCGTGGTAGAGAAATTAGATGCTTAGAAAAAAAAGTTAGATATATATTAGGTTTATGTTTTATATTGAGATAAAACATAAACCCTTATTCAATAAAAAATAAATAAAAACAATCAAAATCTGTGAAGAAATTTCTGATTTTTATAAAACTATTAATGTTAATTAAAATTAATTTTTTAAATTAATAAACTTAAATTGTCAATGTCTTGCTACGGTATGAAGTTCCATGTTCTCTGCAAATCTCTTAAAATTGTTGTTCCGTATTCAAATTTGGAAGGAGATCTCTCAAAGCTTTTCGTTGTAACATGTGCCAGGCATACTTGATAGGGTTTAGGTCGGGTGACTGTGCAGGCCAATCCAAAACTTTAATAGCGTGGTCTCGGAGAGCGACCATCACAACTCGCGCCGTATAGGAAGTAGCATTACTGCGCATGAGTAGGAATACCTAGCCTATTTTGATTCTGTGTGGGGCAATAACAGTCTCTACTATCTCCTCGTGATATTTTATGCAGTCATGCTGCCTTGGATTCAAACGAGCTGGGTTCGTCCGCCAAGACAAATTCCTGCCCACACCATGATTGTTCCGCCCTGGTATGCGTGGACCTTCTGAGGGTACCGTAGACGGCTAACTCTTCCTGGAGGTCTCCAAACACGTGTTCTTAGTGAATTTAGACAAAACCCAAACCGGAACTCATCAGTGAACAGCACTGGCACCAAAGACGATTGTTCATCACTCGATGGTAAACGCTCCCGAGACCACTAAAGCCGCCGATCGCAATTGCCATGACACAATGCTGGAACACGTAGGGGTCTTCGAGCATGAAGTCCAACTTCATGCAACCTAATTCGCACGCTTTGGTCGTTTATCAGAAGCTAGTGGTTCTCCTGGAGCCTTTGTAGTAGTTGCATCGGTGTGATATAGGGTTGTCTTCTGGCGGTCATATAGAGAAATCGATCCTGTCTCTGCATAGTAACACGATATCTACCCATGTGCCGTTCAACAACATCCCCAGTACTGCGATAACGTGACCACAATCTTGATATTACATTTTGGCTGGTGTGTAGGGCCTCAGAAACGATGTAATGAATAGTAACTTCTATTTTACAACATGCCCACGGCTCGTCACATTTTACCTCGACTCAAATAACAACTCCCTCAACTCAAATACCAGACTCTTAAAGCGACTCAAATACATGACTCTTAAAGCTCACAAGGCACGTTAACAAAGAAAAACAATCTAATCCCTTTTCATTAATTAATTCATTAATCAGTAGAATAATTTTAATTTTCCTTGACGTAACGACTTACTAACAATTTTGTCGCCGCATTTTGTTAATTCCTTTGTTTTTCTGGTAAAATTTTTAGATTTTAAAAATAGAATAAAAAAGATTTTAATCTGTATATAAAATTATGAAACTACAAATATTTTAAACTGTAAAGTCATAAATAATTTAGGATTAAGGTATCTCTAGATTCTATTTATGTGTATTATATATATATATACTAATTGAGCTCTTTTGTTATTATGTGGTCATAACATTATATTGTAAAATCTGTACGTTAGTTCCTTTCAACATTACGATGGATCTTTCGAGGTTATTACCGATTTCCATCCCATTTGTCAGTTTCTAGAAGTTAGGGACATAAACGTTAAACTTAGAAATTGTACTGTTGTACATCTCGTACTTTATTTCATTTGCCCATCTTTACTATAAAATGCCGCATCGATGATAATGCTGACACAAACATTCTTTGTAAAATAGTTGCTTCTTTCACATATTATAAGGAGAGAGGCTTAGTAGAAGTTATCAAAAATAATAATAAATTATAAATCACCAAAACTGATTGATCATTTTGCATTGTTTTACAATTTAAGAAATTAGGAAGTAGTACAAAAGTAAGTAAGCTATTGCTACTAAAAGACATCAACGCGCTTAAATTAAGTAAAACGAACTAAGAGAAAAAATTAAAGAAAGTTATAAAATAAAACAACAAAAATCATATTCTTTATAAGTAATTGATACTTTATTTTTTATGAATTCAGTTAAAATATAAGTTTTGGTGAAAGGTATAACAAATTTTCATAAGAATAATGATTAACAGCTAGAATTACTTCCTTTTCCCTTAGTTGTTCGCTAATATTTAGTACTTTATATATTTAGACAGCATCTGTGGTAATCTGAGCACAATAAATATCCTCTTTTACAAATTTAGGGTTAAATTAAAGAAAGAAGAGACAAATAATTGTTAAGATGTAAATCATTTACATACTTTAAGGCATTTTTATGTAGATGCAAGTAACTTTTCTGCGGTGGATAAAAATTATTTAATGGAAAAAAAAAATAAAAAAAAAACGTTATTTTGAGAAAATATAATTTTCATATGTTTACTTTTATAGTATGAAAACTTTGATTATATAGACAAGTATATAATCAAAGTATGAAAATAAGTTTAAAGTCGTAATATACTCGTATCGCTTTTACTTATATAATTTTGTTTTCTAAAGAATTTTTGTTAGATAGGATCTCAGCAAGCAGTAGTTACGACATACGGACATACCATACTCAATAACGATCCAACCCTTCGACGGGTTTTGTGCAAACGCACACCATATGATTTGCACCTCTTGTATTACAGCCGCAACCGCAAACGCACATTGCGTAGATTGGATACAATACTGATATTTTTTTAGCACTCATTGTTGCTCACCAGATGATTTAAATTTTGAACAATTCTGCGTTAGGGTATTGAGGTTTTACTTTCTATACAAATTTGTTGCGTGACATCTTTGAATTATTTTGCAACAGATAGCATATTGCGTTTTGAATTACGCACGTTGTTACACAAGGTGTGCACAGTGCATGAATGAAAGCCATCCTTCATAATTTAGGACAACATTTTTGTATTCATCTTTATTTAAATATATATACATAACATAAAAGATAAGCATTTTTGCAGCATGAAATTAATAATTTGTCTTAAAAATATGATATATGTATGTTATTTACTTTAGCTTGACAAGTCATTTTTACTACGCTACTAAAAATGCGCGACTAAAAACACAAAAACTGACACAACGATCTCAGATAAATGGCGGCATAACTATCTTGTTTGTGTAACATGTGTAATAACTGTTTGATCACACTTTGATCTGTGGCCACGCTGCAGCTGTATTATAGTTGTGGCACGAATGGGTGGGCTCAACCGGGACAGGACCACGCTCTCATACCAGCTCGAATACCAGCGTAAAATATCAGCGTTGTACTATTTTGTTTTGTATGGTGAGTGTAGAGAACTGGAGATCCTTTTTACTGAAGTCGAAGCACTCAATCTTAGTCCTGGGTGTCGAGGATGACAACGCATTTGCATTTTGATTCTTAATTGAGGATAAATGTGGAAGTCTATGGGACACACCATCCACTTACCATCAGGTGGACTGTTTGAAAACTCTTTACAACGGGCTATCCCAGGTCCAGATGTTGTACTTTATTTATACGCTAGTATAATGTATTATTGGTATATTTTGTAAAATTCTTTTTGGAACTTTATATCAAGCAGTGAACAGCTAATTGGGTTTCTGTTTTCTGTTTTGTTTATGGATTTTGATCATTCGGAAGTTATCACTGTAGTCGAAAATTGGCTAGAACGATATCACGCCACCATCACAGTCAAAGGTTATTTTGTGTAACCTCATGTATGCCCTATCCTTTCGATCATTGCGAAGACAAATCATAAAGTGAAGTGCTTAACATACTCACTTTAAGTTGAAAGACCGGCGTGTGTTTAAATAGCCTTAATTGTCGAACAAATACTCGTCACACTTGCGTGAACCTGGTATTGCAAAATGTTTGAGCGTATCCAGTATCCACCGTTGGGTCTTGCAGCGATGAGAAGGATATATAAAAGTCGCTTTGAAATTATCGTATGATCTTTGTTTTATTTTATCAAATGGAAATAATAATATTTAATGAATCGTATAAACAGCTGTAATTACTACATTTTGCAAAAACGTTAACGATGATGTTAATAACTTATTTATAATCGTATTAAAAACATTACGTGTTGGGCGAAAATTGTTTTGATATATTAAAAGTTAAAGTTACACAGCCTATATACATCCCACTGCTTGGCATAGGTTTCCTTTAATTTCTGAGAAGATGTATTTTGATATATAGTAAAATTTATAACAATTAAGCAAACAAATAGTTGTTTTAATTGAGTTGCATAAGTAGGTCCTACTACACTGGGATTACTAGGTAGTAAGGTCCTTTTCTGCTTATAAGTCTGTGTTTGGAATTTTGTCTTAGTCATCACCATCGACTGATAATGCCCATAAACTTGCAGTAGCTACTTAAAATCGGTGGACTGTTCTCATACCAATAGTTCTAATATTTTGTATTACCTATTTTCTGATGATGTTAATGCTGTTAAACTTTTAGCTTTCACAGCTTCATTGGTCCCAGGGCCTATTAATGTAAGGCTCAGGACCTATAAAAAGGTGAATTTAAATCACATGTGGCATGTACAGTGCACCTGGGCGAGTTATCTAAAGACCGTTGGAGCAGGGGGTGGCGGGTCCCGGCTCTGACGGCTAACTGGTATCGTTCGATGTTTTGGGCGGTAAGAACCGCCCAGGGACGCGGGTGTACGGTGTATACGTGGTATGGAGGGGTGTGCGGCCCGTTTGCAGGTTCACTGTGTCCCATCCGTTGTCCTTATAGTGTTTGTGGCACTAGGTGAATGTGTAGTGTCTATGTGTGACGAGCCGGTGACATTTGGGTCGTCGGAATCTAGCGGAACTGGGGGTTCAAATAAAACGTTATGGAGCCTCAGGAGACTTTACTCAACGTTTGGAGTCGAAGCGTAAGTGGTTGCATTTACCATTAGGTGGTTGGGATATCTCTCGGCCCTATTAAAGTAGCGTCAAGACATTTCCTTGAAATATTCAGAGATCGTCGTAAGTTGACAATCTCTGTGCAACTCCGAGTTCCGCTGGTTTCACCGTGCTCCGGTGGCTTTGCGAATGAATCTATTTTGGACGACTTGGATTTCGTGTTCTTATACTACGCTTGCGTAGGATATGATAGGTCTTACGTAAGCTTTGCAAAGGTAGAACTTGTTTCTTAGAGTCAGTTTGCACTAACTGTTAACTAGCGGGTGGAGACGACTAGTGACGAATTTTCTACGATTGCGGACAGTGCGAACGTGTTCCACGAAGGTCATGGATTAATCGAATGTGACCTCAAGGTATTTGGCAGTAGATTTCCATGGGATCTGGCAGCCGAATAGGGTGATCGTGTCGAGATAATTTTTCGGATTTCGGGTCCGACGATTGAGAGAGAGTTTCCTTTGAAAGTATATTGCTATACTTTTTCAGGGTTCACTTCAATTCTCCATATGCGAGACCATTTGCCTAAGCGATTGGCGGCTCTTTGGAGTATCGTTGTGAGAAATTTCTTGTTGAAATGAGTGACGTAAAGTGCCGTGTTCTCAGCAAAAAAAGCGGTGTTGACAACTGGGTCCTTCGGGAGTTACTCGTATAGAGTATGAAGAGGAGCGGAGAGAGAACGGAACTCCAGCTCCGAGTAGGCTCTTGGAGGAGTGAGTTCCCTCTATACGAAAACGGAAATGGCGGTTGGCAAGGAAGGCTCTGATGATGTGAGTGATCGGGCACGTTAAATTTTAACAGCTTGTAAAGCAAGCCGTCGTGCCAAACTTTGTTGAACGCTTTGGCAACGTTGAAGAAGAGTACACCGGTGTTACGGATTCAACCGTTACTCTTTGAGTGAAAGAAGCCTTCAAAGATGTACTCCGTAAGACGGTGGATCTGATTTGTGCACTCACGGGTCTGAAGCTGAACTCTTCGCCGGGAAAAAGTTGTTGGCAAGGACGTGTTTATGCAGGCGATTCAGTATTATTCGTTCGTAAATTTTCCCCAGTGTGCTGAAGAGACTAATGGGGCTGTAGCTAGAAGTTATATAGGTTGCGTGGCTTCCCTAATTTCGTGATTCCTATGACGTCCGCTTCTTTCCAAGGGTCCGGGAAGGAGCAGCTGGCGAGAAAAGCGTTGAAAGTGCCTATTAGGAGGCAGACAAGTGGCGCTGAGAGGGATTTCAGCACCATGTTGCTAATGCCCTCAGGTCCGGGTGCTGATTACTTTTTAAGGTTTTTGATGGTTTTGTGACTTCGCCAACAGTCACAGGATCTAAGGGGGCTGCAGGTGGTAGTGCACTCTTACGCTCAACCTCCGCTTCAAACTCTGTAAGGTGAGCGGGATCTGTATTGACTCTATTAATTGTCCACGAGGCATTCGGCTTTTTCGGATTCGTTAAAGGCGAGATCAGGGTTTCCTGCCCTAATGAGAGGTGGCATTTGTGAGGATTTATCTGTTTTCAGAGCTCGGGTCAACTGCTAGAAGGCAATTTGGGATGGCTCGATATACTTCAGCAGATTATCCCACTTATCCCTTCTAAATTCTGCAATGCACTCTTTTACCTCGTTTTGGAATTTGCGCAATCTAAATTTATTATCTATGGTACGGTAGTGATCGTATTGTCTATGGACCGCGTTCTTCACTCTGATCAGTTGTTGAATAACACTCGGAAATTTCAGGTGTCGATTGCTTGACACGGGAACCTTTCGAGAGCATTATTCGACCGCTTAAGTAAGGTGGCCGATAATAATAATAGTGGGCTCTGGCGGGTATAATTTGTCGGGAATCGTGTCTAAGTCCTGAGAGGTCGTAGACTCGAGTTTGACCTTAAGCCTACGCCAGTCTATGATGGTTTTAGTCTGAAGGACCTCACTTGTCGGCTGGCCCAACTACAAAAGGACCGGTCTACGCTCCGAGTAAACCTCTAGGAGTTTCAATAGATTTTATCGACAAGCGGACATCTTTGAGTATCGCTACGTCAAGTATGTCCGGTCGACATCTGGCAGTGAATGGGTAATGGGTTGGAGTCTCAGGCGTGATAATATCGAAGTTTAGTCGCTCCATTAGATCGAACAATGCATTAATATTAAGATTGTTTGTAAGCGAGTTCCAGGAGGAATGCTTACTATTGAGGTTTCCAGTTATTATGACACTGGGGCAAAGATTGAGTAATTCTAAAAGATCAGAATCTATTAAAACGCTTTAGTGGCGGTAGATAGTCCGAATCGATGGTAAGTGGCGAATAGCCATAGAGGCTTTTGACCTTACATATAGAAACTTCTATGTTGGTTAACAGGTTTACGTTAATCGGTACGCAGTGCAAGAACCTTTTGTAGTGGATCAAGGTGCCGCCCCAACGGCCGGTCAATCTGTCATTTCTAACTAAGGTGCAATTTGCGATCTTGGGATCGCGATGGCTAAGCTTCAAGAAGGTCTCTTGCACTAGTATAACGTCTACATCAGGGTTGTGAAGGAAGAACGCAATCTCGTCTTTATGGTCCCTGAGCCTGTTTGCGTTAAAAACGTGACAGTCAGAGAGCGTGGTTTAATTATACCTAACGGTTGTACTGTCATTATGGGTTTTAAATAAAGTGTTTAGGCGCATTGGAAAGACCAATCAATTGCGTCAATTAGACTTATGTGATCAATCGTGAGCTTGTCCTGAGGGTTAATTGCTCCACGAAGGTTGCGGGCAAAGGAGAATAATTCAGCGACGTTGATGTTGCTGACGAGCCTACAGACTAGGGAGAGGTCAGCGGCGACGGAAGATGAGCCTGTTGGACAGGCTTGGGTTTGAAAGCCTGGGTGGGCGGTAATGGCCGTGAGGTGACTAGTGCAAGAGGCTTTACCCGCGAATTGGGTTTAGCCGCGGAAGGCGCGGGAATGCTACCAGCTTGCGCGAAGACTCCGGCGACGCGGGCTGGCTGGGTGGCGGTTTGGGGCGCAGAAGAGGGCACCTAAGATGGTGCAGATTTGGGGGCAGCCGAGAGTGTGGCACACTGGGCTGATCCGCAAGTCTGGGACGGATACCTCTGTGCTGTTTGTGTCGCGGCGCTTTGGAACACCCGCGTTAGATCGCTGGGTGTCCCTCTTCGCGGCAATTAACGCAGCTCGGAGGCACTTCGGAGGGGTTTCAATTACAATCCCAGTTAGGTTGCAGATACGCCGGCCATTGAATATCTCCTTGTCTTCTGAGACAGACAAAAAACGACAAGGTACAGATCAAGGAATCAATTTTTGTCGGTCTGGTGGTGTATTCTGTGCCCTTCGGGGACCGGGAGAATTTGGGCCTTGAGGTCGTCAAAAATGTGTACGGTCTCGAGTTCCTTGGGGAGTCCCCAAACGACCACATGAAGATTAGTCTTCTCTGTTAGGGCGTAGTTGTGAAAGTTAATTTTCTGAGCGCACAAGTTATTTATTTATTTATTTATTTATTTAAATAGATACACCATCGACAATATCAGTAAACATTGTTACAATCAAGAATACTACATTTTTAGATAAAGGATATGTCTTTACAGGTGTATACATCAATGTAAGAGAAAAAAAAACCTAAACAACATATAAACTCTAAATCAAAAAGGAATTAAACTAATCAATCAAAGTAAAAGCACCACATCCAGTAATAATTACAATAAATAATAATTTTGAGTCATTATTCTGGCAAGGCAGGTAACAATAAGTCTTTACATTTTCTTTTGAATTCACGTTCGGGGTCGCTAAAGATGTCGATGTCATGATTGTTTAAGGTGTTGTAAGTTCGCATACATCTGCTTAACGGAGAAAACTTGCCTAAATTGGTTCTACTGATGGGAATATTGAACAAATTAGTAATTGGGTGTCTAGGAATATGATAAGGGATTTTAAAGCACACTTGCTGCAGTAAACTTGGCGAAATTAACTTACCGTGTAGAAGTTTATGTAGCGTCATTAAGTCTAAAAGTTTTCGTCGGTCAGCCAGTGAACTCATTCCAAGATAAGAAAGTCTAGATTTATAATCTTTATAGTATGGACAGTTTTGAACTTTATGTGCAATGAATCGAGTGAAGTTTTGTTGAATACGCTCGATTCTGTGAATGTGAATTTTATAAGAAGGATTCCATATCACCGATGCATATTCTAAACTGCTAAGAATCAATGCATTATAGATAGTTACGCTGCGAAATTCCTCGGTCGAATTGACGTACACTCTAATGCCCTGACCATTGTTTTCGTCGTTCACCAACGCGAACGAAACCGGTGATACTGGGGCGGATTGAGGAGATAGGGGTTTTTCCTCATGAGTTATTGTCATATCCTTGCGTTGCCTTAGGAACACAGACCAAATGCCGAGGAATGCTTGACGCAGGAAATCGGCGAGTTCGAAGTTTGAAAATGACGCCATATTGCCTATGCTAACACGGTGGTGTAGGGTGTGTACCTTGCTGTTGCCCAATACAACAAAATTTAAATAGATGGGTAATAGGGGTACTTACGGTTTGCCGAAAACCATAAAGTTAGGAAGGAGAGTTACGCACAAAAAACTCTTTGCAACGCAATAAGCGTCTGATAAACTTCACTGTGAGACTTGTCACCCGGTACAGCGTGCCTCGCGTACCACAATGCACACGCATGAGCTAGGAGAGTGGAGTGATGGGAGTGAACTCAACCGACACGTCCGAAGTCTACAGAGCTCAAGGCAGGAATGTCTGAATGGAAGGAATCTCTGAATGTATTTTGTGTTATGGAGACCAGTATGTAAATGTACTATCTCTCCCTCCCACCCCGAACGAGTTAACGCCTTGTGGTAGAAGAGAGGGGGAGGAGGTGTTTAATAGTCATGGATTGGCTACCCACGGTGAACTAAGAGGAACCTATAGGGCTAGCTAGAGGGATAGGGCTGGCCCAAGGTGGTCACTCCGAGTGGTTTTGACGAGCCCGTTTTGGATGAGTGTTGGTGGACCGCGGTGAAAGAAGTATCCTCTCACTCTATCGCCGCGGTGAAAGAAGATTTTTGGTATGACTATGCACCCCTTGCCCTATCCTTTACGACTATGGCTGGGCCTCACTTCTGCGGTCGAAACGTGGTCAGTGCCGTGTTCAGGCCAGATCTGCTGTTGGGGTCAAGAAGGATGGTGCTACTGAATAGTCGTTTTTCCAGGCCCCATGGTCTCTCCGTATTAAATTAAGGGGGTCCCTTGCGCAAGTTGGAGTTGTTCCAAGGAAAAGCCGCCATGGGGTGGCTGGCGCTAGCGGGGCCGCAGTGAATATGGGCTAAAGCTTGTCAGGGTGAGACGATCATATTCCACTCCTTGCCTTAAAATAGTTATTAGGTAGGTAAAGGTAGGACGTATCGCCACACCGTTTGTATTATTAAGTGCATCTTGTTTTTTGTCTGATAAAATATTTCATGTGTGAAAATATGCACGTAAACGAAAATACACACGTAAATAGAACCGGAGACCCTTTATACTGGAAATGAGACATTCCATCTTAGTCTTCACGGGTGACAACACAGTTGCATTTTGATTTATAATCGAGGATAGATTTAGATGTCTATGGGCCGCAGCAACCGCTAACCATCACGTGGACTGTGTGCTTGTTTGTCACCCTATTATTGTAGAGTATGAAAGCCATATTGTAGGCTTATGAAAAAAAACTAACATCTGACAGTTGTCAATAAATAAAAAGGTATGAATGCAAATTGTGTTTTAGTGGTGAAATTCCCATAAATACACAATATTTGGCGACGAGGATCTTATTCACGTATTATTGAGTGCAATATTTAAAGTGAAATAGATACCAAGAAATAATGTCGAATAAAGGAAATGTGTTGTTCGGCAACAGCCTCACATTTGATCACCATATGCAAGAGTGGGATATTTTTAAGAGTCGATTTGTTCAGTTTTGTATAGCAAATAATTATCATGATGACACTGATAAAACAAGAGTTATGAGAAGAGCTTTTTTGCTTACCTCATTAGCAGAAGTTACATATCGTCTAGTACGTGACTTGGTATTTCCGTTAAAACTAGAAGATTTAGCTTATAAGACTCTCATTGAAAAGATTGACAACCAGTTTTCCCCAAAGAAATGTACATTTGCGGAAAGATATGTTTTTTATAAAGCAGAACAAAGATCAGGCGAAGATTTAACTGAATGGGCGGCTCGGGTTCGTCATCTTGCTCAGTTTTGTGGTTTTAAAATAGAACTGGAGACGGCATTAAGGGACAAGTTTGTGCTGGGATTGGCAAATGTCAAGGAAAAAGAAAAGCTTTTTAGTGAAAATATCGATAGCTTAACATTCAACAAAGCGTTGAAGTTAGCACAAAGTGTACAATGTGCCCGAGTTGCAGTTCAAAGGTCATTGCAAGATGAGGGACTAGTCACATCATCAGCGACAGCGCAACCAGTTTCGCTTTACGAGCCCAAGAAAATGCTGTTCGTCAAACTACAGCAACAAACACATCTTGTTCGGTTTGTGGATATAAGAACCATACTAAAGATAAATGTCGCTATGCGAATTATTTTTGTCAAAAGTGTAATAAAAAAGGGCATTTAAAATGTGTTTGTAAGAGTACATATAAGAGCAACAATTATTTGGAGGTGGATGACAATGATTTAGTAAAAGTTACAGAAATTAGGTCCATTGCACAACCGGTTTCTCACCTGCCCAGCTGTTGTTAGGCCGTCCGTCCGCTGTCTACTCGACTTACTTACGGTCCCGAACACCTAACAAATTTGAGCAGAACACAAATGATACATCTTTATCATCCACAACCAATAATGTTGCAAATAAACAGATCTTACAGAGTGAAAATTATGATGGACGAAGAAAGAGCAATTTTAACAAAGAGGATAAAGTTTTAGTTAAGTTTTTTTACAACAACGGGAAAGATTACACGTGTAAGTTCGGCGTAGTTAAAAATAAATTAGAAAATAGATTATTTACTGTTTTTGTTCCGGAGTTAAATAAATATTATAACAAACATGTCGATCATATTGTTGCATACAAAGGAAATAAAAATGAAGAATATGATTTAGATTTGAGTAATTTTGAAAATTTTTCTAATATGTTGAGTACAGATCAAGCTAATTGTAACGTGAAGGCTACAAAAGTTGATACCATAACTTCCGACTCCTTGTTATTAAGAGGAGAGAGGGCGAAAGTTCTGGCAGTAATTCCAATCAACATTTAGAGGTACCAATGCAAGGGCTGCCTCCCCGATCAACTAGAAATCCGAATACAAAATATAAATTTTAAAAAATTACATGATTAGTTATACATTTTTATCATTACTTATGTTTTTTATACTTAGTGGTGGAGTGGATCTGACAGTTGTCAATAAATAAAAAGGTATGAATGCAAATTGTGTTTTAGTGGTGAAATTCCCATAAATACACAATAATTATATAAAAAAAACCACGAGTATGAGGATACGTAATATTGCTGGTATAGCTAGAAGCAGGTTTTAAATCGTAGGATACGTCAGCGGTATTTTTTGCAGTTGTACGTCAAGTCCGTCTTTACCTTCGATAGTTGACAAGTGTTTCCATTCCATGTTGAAATTAATATGGACTGTGTTAAATATTATATTTTATTTAATATTTAGTTTTTAAACATCAAATGAAAGTAAGCAGTTTCAAAATAAATTTATCATTTTGTTAATAATGGGAAGGCTTATAGACTGAAAATATTAAATCCTTGAATTATCTCAGCAAATCGTTCTATCTAGTGGGAGATCATCGATCTCAAGAAATTTTCTTCGTTTTTGATTTTCAGTGATTCGAGGTGATGTTAAAACTTCATCTACTGATGCATTCGCCTATATTATTTGCTCATGTTCTGCTGCAAGTTTCCTTGCAATTACCTAGTTTGAACCGTACTAATTAAATACTGGGTACACACTGAAGAGCCGTATTTTAAGTATATATCTTTCAAACACAGCTCACGAAAATATTTAACTTATACAATTTATGTAGTGAAGTTACGCACTAACTTTTTGGGATAATATAAAAAATCGCAATATTTAGTGTATAACAGTTTTTTTTACTTATATAATTTGTGAGAAATGTATGAACAAAAAAAATTTGCCATAATTACTGAAAGGTTTTGAGCGAAACATTTTGAGCTATTATTAAACCATGATCTAAATTTATTAAATTATTTGCATCATTTACACCGTAAAATAAGCCAAATTTCAAGTTTGAAAAGTTATAATTTTTTCTTCACTTTTTTTTCTTGTCTCTATATTGAGACTTAGTGTATATTAGCCGCATGGGGACGCTCAAGGTCGCTCAGCGAGCTATAGAAAGGGCTATGTTCGGAGTTTTTATGCATGATAGAATTAGAAATGACGATATCCGTAGTAGAAATAGTGACCGACATAGCCCAACGGATTTGTAAGCTGAAGGGGCAATGGGCCGGCCTTGTAGCTCGAAGAACCGACAACCGATGGGAAAAAAAGGTTCTCGAGTGGCAGCCTCTTACTGGTAGGCGAAGTGTAGGGCGACCGCCTACTAGATGGAGTGAAGACCTGGTAAGACATGCAGGAAGTCGATGGATGCAGGTGGCTCAGGACCGTGCTTTGGCATTCCTTAAAAAAGAGTATATTCCTTTTTTATTCAAATTGGGCAACCAAAGTTTTGAAATTATAAAACTGTAAGCTGTTACACATTAGACAAACAGACATAAAAATTGTAAAGGTTCCATGCATGATATACGTAATCTTACGTAAACTATTATTATAACGATAATTATGTTTCTCTTACCAATTTTTGTAATGTTATTAAGAGTGAGTATACTTTTCTAAAACTTAGCCTTAACAAACTTAAGGGTATATCATCTTTGGGCTATAATTTAGTTAATAGTAAAAAATTACAGTGCCGCCAGTGTGCGCGCTAATACGGAGGTATTCACTTGTCCGAACCCATTGGTATCAGATATAAAACTTATTATATACGTTTGGAGAAGGGCTGGTGAAGTGCCAAAAACACGGGTATAATCACATTAAGGCTTACGACAAAACATACATTATTTCATTGGTTTTTCTATATGTCTTACAATCATTATCATCATCATTATAACCCAACAGAAGTCTAATACTATTTATTTTAATAATAATTGTGTATTAATAATTTTTTATGCGAACACTACTAATTGAATAAAACTATTCGTACGGATTTTATCGCGTTTTAAAACGTAATTATTAGTTTTATTCAATTTGTGTATTTATAGAAATGTTGACTCTGTATAATATTTTAACACAGGACATGTTGTTAATCTATTAAGTACTCTGACTAAAATAAAAAATAAGAACACATTTAAATAACAATCATGATTGCGTCAGAATATAATTAATATTATTATGGTCATACAAAATATTATTCCTCTGCTTAAAAAAATTCTAATTATTGTAATAAAATTGCAAAAAAATGCCTTTTTGTATAAAACAGCCTTGTTAATGAAAGTGATTTTCGATTCGTTTTTGTGACTGCTATCTAGACTATTCGAACATGTGTTACTTAAAAGCTTAACTTAACACTTTCTTGGCTTAACGTGGCTTACTTTAAGGTGTTTAAAAATTACACTTTCCACATAAAGGATAGATTAGCTTTATAATTTTACATTGCTTAGTAGGTATAATTTCAATATAACATCCTACAATTTATCTCAATAATTAAATTCAAAAAAGAAAAACAAAAAGTTAAATAAAATAATTTACAGATTGTAAGCTTCCGAAGTTGGTGCTTGAGACATAGCGTATCGAAGGGTCAAAGCCCCGATTTCAGAAGTTATTATATGAAACCTAAATTATTTGATTCTCTTCTGTTCTTTTAAGTTAGCTTTTGCTATTTATAAAAACTAAACTTTTTTACTATTTGCCAAGTCGACTCATGAATATTACAAGCTAATCTAAATTTACGTCAAAAACTACGTTCCCTACTTTTCAATATTTTCTTTAAAATATGGGACCACCCCTGTGATATAATATAATTGACGAAAATATCGTTTAAAATACATACAAAAAACGTACAGTTGATTTGAGAACATTATCCTTTTTTATGTCGCCTAAAATCTGTTTTATTTATTTCCTTTAATAACTAATACTATCTTCATAAAGTTAGCCTGTTTATACGGTTGTGGAATGAGTTTATTTCAAAAATAATTTATTTGATTTGAAGGCTACAAGTGGTAGTAATAAATATTATTATTTATGTTATTTGATATTATTATTTTGCCAGAGGCTTGATCCATATACTTCCAACGTTCATAGCGCGGGGTGAATGGCCTCCCCTGTCCTCTCAAGAGTTGTAACTCTTAGATGTCAGTCGCTGAAATATTTACTGTTTATTTTGTATTATCTACGAAATATTGCACTAGTATCAAAGTTTAGTCAGATATTTGTTTAAACAAGCCTCTTTATAGTCTGTGTTACAATATATTTGTTCGATAATCTCTGAAGTCGGTTTCCTGTTTGTTGATTAGTTATCACATTCTGAATTTAGTTCCTGATAGGAAAAATTGTAGGTCTTTTACACATACATTTCACTTTATCACGTAATTATTATTTTATTAAATTATTATATTTAAATAAACAATTTGTAATGTTTAACAATACTGACCTCAGATTTGTTATTATTATTATTATTACTCTTCAGTTTACTTTAATCAAACTTAAACCAATTTAAGTTTGATTAAACTAAAAAAGAGGTCTAAATAACTTTATAAAATGAAAACTTTCGTAAGTTGTATTATATCTACGTGATTTTTGGGTCGTCGAACTCATAAAAATTTATTCTGTAATTTAGATACAAACTCAGCAACATATTATGCGTTATTAAGAGCTTATTACAAAGAACATATAAGGTTAAATAAGTATTCAAAAATGTAAATCATATATTGAAATATAACTTAAATAAAAAATGCTACTTAATTTACAAATTGATTATTTAAATTGTATATACACACGAATCAAGATGAATTTATAAATAATTAAGAGTTTATTCCCTTGGTCCGTCTATATTTCCTAAATTGTAACTGAGTTCTTTAAATTCTAAAAATAAAGAAAAATATATGTAAAAAAGATAGTATTTCAAATATTTTTATTAATTCATAACTTCTTTCAGTTTTAGTATGGCCTTACTGGCAGTGGATTAAGGTAAGGCCAGTTTAAGCCCGGCAGGAGCAGGTCCATGGGCCTCTGAGAGTTTGTGGCTGACCTACTACCAGAGTATTGACCTCCACCGCGCTCACTCCGTCACTTTAATATTTGCGTAGTGTCTTAAGAGAACCTTCATTTGTCTCGCTCTTTAAGGAAAATAAATTGTATACGTTTTTGCTTTAATGAAATGTGTAACCAAACTTGAAAATTAAATTAAGTATGATAATTAAATTAAAGAAAGTAAAACAAATAATAAAACAATATCCACATAATCCCTTTTGAAGTTAGTGCTAAGACATATCATAATTATTTTTCTCTTTCAAATGGACTAAGAATAATCAAAAGTGCAAGGAAACAACTAAAACGTTGTCTAAATAGTAACGCGAAAAATTCGTTCCCAATTTGAGGACCCATAGGTTAAAAGGATTTCTTAAAAATTTTATGGGATCACCCTGATGTGTAACCTCTTTAACTCATTAAAAACGTAATATAATGATACGCCACAAAGGACCTTCTTGTCTTGGAACTTGGATATAAAAATAAAGTGTTGTCTCTTGTAAGAAGAAAATAAAAAAAACCTTAATTTATTATTAGAAAATGCAAAGAAAAAAATGTTCCTATCGAAAATAAAGAAAATTCACTTATAGGTGTATTGTTGAATTCTATTGGTATAATATTTTTACGTGGTAGAGCCATGCTGCAGTTATATTAGTAGTATAGTTGTAGCACGAATGGGTCGGCACGACCGGGGAAGGACCACCCTCTCACATAATACCAGCGTAAAATAGTAGCTTAGTGCTGCTGTGTTTCGTATGGTGAGTGTAGAGAACCGGAGACCCTTTTTACTGAAAAGGCATTCCATCTTATTCCTCACGGGTGATACCCTATAAAAAAGTATCCAATTGTATGTAAATTATATAATCAGATAATGTAGTTCAGATAGAGAAACATTAAAAAGCAAGATGACAAACGATTTTCCAAAACAAATAATTCAGGAATTTTGCAAACTTTTTTTAAAGAAGTCATCAAAAAACCCGTGGTCGTAGGGTCCCCGTCGCTAACCCACATTCTGTCGGAGTATTGACCTCAGAATTCATTGCGTATTAAAATAATCAGCCATGAATTTCTATTGTACCTCTGCGTGTAAAGGTATGTCAATATTAGTCTATTTTTTATCGAAAAATGCATAAAGTAAGATAAAAAATTAATATTACGTAAATTAACTGATGTTACTTAACTGATAAGCTGATATATAAATAAAGTCTTAGGTCTTTTAAATTTAAGATAAGAGTTTTTGTTATTTCGTAGCGTATAGAATTGTATGTATTAACTTCATATTATACTTACCACTTTTGTGATTATGGTTTACTTTGACTGAGTTTTCCTGACATACGAGTTGGTAGAAAACTTAATTTCAGCTTCATTTATAAACCTTCTGTATAAATTTCGATATTCTCTTATCCATTTCCGAAAAAACAATGAACGTTTCAATATAGATGACAAATAAAACTAATTGAAATATTTTATTACTTTTACCACTGATAAAGGAAACAGACATGTTTCCTTGAAAGAATAATGAACGAAAAAATAATGAAACCGCAAAAAATCAATAGGAATAGGAGTAAAAAAAATAAATTTGTGCACAGTGAAATAATTTGTGCACTTAATTATATAAATAACTTTAGAAACGGCTTGGCAGCGATTATCTTATCCATCCATCCATTACAGTTTATAAAATTCACTGCTAAACATTGGCACTGCATAGGTGTGGGAACATAGCCTCATAGGTTCCACGCGTTTCATTGCTGAATGGCTGTACTTATCCGTTGAGCGATAAACATTCAGTCATCTTATCACCAGCGACGACGACAAGTCGCGGATAGAGTCCTGATCTCTGTGAGTGAGAGTGATGTCGAGATCACTACAGCAAATGAGAAAAATATCTAGTCATCTCTCAGAGACTCTATAGAGATAGAAGAGATCTCTATCTTTCGCTTACTCAGTTCAGCCGCCTTTGGTACCGACCGGCACTAAATGAGTTACCCCTTTTTTTTTTTTTTTTTTTTTTTTTTTTTTTTTTTTTTTTTTTTTTGCGGATGGAAAATCATCTAATGACCCCTTTCGCTCTGGGTGGAGCGTAAGGGAGTGTCAGACTTTTACTGACTAAAAACCATCCGTGTTCCTTCAGTGCCCTTACGTTCCGGAGCCGCGGTATCTCTTTCGAACAGCCCGCAGCCCCGGCAGGCGTCGGCCCTTGCGGGCCCCTTCACGCTGCTGACAGCTCTTTGAGGCGCGCGTGGAACAAAACGCGCCGTCGACACGGCCTGTCGTCATTAGACGGACGGACGACGAGCTACCCATTGCTCGCCGTCCACAGGCCCGCGCCTACGGTGGCCGGGGGCCACGACGTAGCCCCCGACGCCCGGGGCGTCTCCCGCGGCGGCCGGGGAGGAAAGCTGCTGCTCTCTCCTTCTCCCGCTCCGCCACCTCCTTCGCTAGCATCACTGCTTCGCAGAAAGTGGTGACGGCATCTCATTCCGTCTCGCTCCGGACCATGGCTTCGACCAGGGCCGGACGCGAGAGGTCGCCGCCGCCTATCGCCGCTACGAGGACACGGCGGTGCTCCGCCCAAGCAGGGCACACCTCCACGGTGTGTTCCACCGTGTCCTCCGGTCCATCCTCGCAGTGGGAGCACCCGGGCGTTTCCTCCCGCCCGATTCGGTGCAGGAACCTCCCAAACACACCGTGTCCGGTGAGGACCTGCGTCAGGCGGAAGGTGAGGATGCCGTGGCGTCTCTCAAGCCACTCCTCAAAGAGGGGTCTTATCGCCGCTATAGTGGCGTGCCCAAAATGAGTTACCCCTGAGGTGAGTAGCCGTTAATGTAACGCACGTAGCTTCTCACACTAGGGCTTTGCTTTTCTATCTAGGGATCAAAGTGATACCCTCGGATCGTTCCTCTAACCTCTACCATCGTTTTTAAATAATATTTTGTGACGCTCTAAGACCAAGGGGTTATATAAAGAGATAAGAGAACAACCTTCCGGTACTATTTTACACGTGAGCCCGTGGAGTTTTGATTTGCATAAAATTGCATTAATTGCAACATAACGAACTATAATTAAACCTTATTTATAAAAAATAATATAAGATTCTTTAAATGAAATAAAATGTAACTACATTTTACTTTGAAATGATTATACGTATCTTACATTTTTAAAAGGCAGTGCTTCATTTTATCTTTCAGTTATGACACATTTTTTTTTGGTTGGTTTGAAACTACTTTTCTATTTTATGTTCCAACATAGTTCAAACAACTTATTAGTGGTCTGTCACGCTCTGTTCAACTATGTTCGACGAATTTAGCACATTTAATTTTCTGTCTTCGTGAGCCAGAGGCATCAGCCGTTTTGCTTTCTTATTAGAGTGTTGCCTCCTTAACGTTATCTTAACCTTATTTTACGTTTTACGGCCAGGAATATTATAGGTAGTAGTATTATAGGTGGGTATATTAATAGGTAGATAAAAGAGAAAACGTTAATATTTTTGCGGAAAAATAATTTTATCACAAAATCGAAAACTGAAGTATATTCTTTTTATATCATGATCTTCTTTAAAAAAATCTAAAGCCTTAAAGATCTGCGGATATTAAGACTATACCAATTTACTAACCCACCGGATAAGGCACTTGTCCCACCACCGATCTGGATGCGATTAGCTATCGGCTTTTTTCTCGTTCAATAAACGAATTGATTATTTGTTTGAAGAAATGAAAATGCGTGCGTGTGTGCGTGCGTGCGTGCATGTGTGCGTGACTGTGTGTGTGTGTGTGTGTGTGTGTGTGTGTGTGTGTGTGTGTGTGTGTGTGTTGGGCGTGCGTGCTTGCGTGCATGCGTGCGAATGCGCGTGTGCGAGTGCGTTCCTGCGTGCGTGCGAGCGTGTGTATGTGTGTATGTGCGCAGACGATGCGATCGCTAAATTAAATTATAATTTGAAAGCAGTTTTGGCATTTCTATCAATCCTTCGAGATGCCAAGCAATGCTTGTTGGCACTCAAAGAATATTGGCAAGACTAGATTTCAACAGTTTGCCTTCCGTATTTTATAACGATAAATTGATCTCATTCATTGACTGGGTAAAAAGCTTTGGTATATTAATTATGAATAAAACCTTGGACGAGGAATAAGAGGTCACTAACGTATGTTGCGAAGGTACTGCAACCTTAAGATTGCTCTACTGTCTGAAAAACTCTCTCAAATATAACTAAACTTATACTATTTAAAATAAACACTCGTCATTACCTGTCAATGATTATGCAGATGCTTGTTACCCAAATCTGAGCAGATAAGCTTGAGCGCCTTTTTGTTATTAAGGTTAAGTTGACTAGCAGGTTTGTTATCGGTCTTCGAAAATATGGTCATATCACCCAATTTCGTATTTATTTTAGCGTACTATCCTAATTACCTTCTTACCTTCAAAACAAATTTCATTATGTTTCCTCTAACCACGACACCGTATTTGTTCTTCAATTAATCGGAAGACTACACTTTTACTACTAGATTAGTTTAGGAACCACATTAACTACAGGACATTGTTTTTCACTCACGGTAAAATTTAATTAGACCCACCGAGTATACGTCCTATAAATGGCTCAAGTTGGCATTTCAGGTACACAAGTAAGTGGCATTCACAATGTTACCTTTCTTGTTCTTCGGCACGGGACAAGCAGGATGTGAACCGGTCCTTCGCAGCCTTCCCTCAATAAAAAACTAACATCTTATCCATAATTTGTAACTTCAAGTGATTATACATAGATGGGATAAGACTCTAGCTACTAATAACGTTACTTCGTTTCAAAAGGACATAATCCTTTTGTATTCATTTTAAGATCTATATCCGTGAGGATCAATTTGTTAAATATAGTTAGTCAAAAACTTTCACATAAATACCATTGTTGTTAAATATGATTTATTACTAGGTTTGGATTAATAAACTAGAGTTGCTGCCTACATCCTCTTATTTCGGAGAAGGTTTTGGAGCAACAAGTGTCTGACTGTTTTAGTTACCTAAAACAGTAACGTTAACTACAAACTAACAGAGACTAACAGAGAGACTAACAGTGACTACGAACCAGAGTTGCTGCCTACATCCTCTTATTTCGAACAAGGTTTTGGAGCAACAAGTGTCTGACTGTTTTTGTTACCTGAAACATTTTCTGACGATAAGACGTTTTATATCGTCATTGTAGCTTTTCCCGTGGACATTTTCTAACGATAAGACGTTTTATATCGTCATTGTAGCTTTTCCCGTGGCTTTGATCGCGTAGACTTAGGTCTACCAACATCATTATTGTGCTTTGCCTAAATTCTGGATCACCTCGTTGGCTAGTGTCTAAGTCTGTCTGTTAGAAACGTTTTTCTCGGTGATATGATGATAATACGTTTACTCCGTAAATTATTTAAAGAGGAAATATAAGATTTGTAAATAAATCAACTACAACGTCTCAGACACCTCTTCTACGGCCCTCTCAAAGTTCATGCGTGGTAGAGCCACGCTGCAGTTATATTAGTTGTATCACACATGGATCGGTTTGACCGGGGTAAGACCACGCTCTTGCAAAATACCAGTGTGAAATAACAGCTTAATACTACTGTGTTTCGTATGGTGAGTGTAGAGAACCGGAGACGCTTTCTACTGGAAACAAGGCATTCTATCTTAGTCCTTGTGAGCGACAATGCATCTGCATTTTGATTCTTAATCGAGGATAAATGTGGATGTCTATGGGCCACAGCATCCACTTACCATCAGGTGGACTGTGTGCTTATTTGTCACCCTTATTATATAAAAATCTTCCAACGGTGTAAACTGTAGGAACAGAAACAGAAACAAAAACAGAAACAAAAACTTTTTTATTCAATGTACATTATAACAATACTTACTGAAAGTCACTTTTTTAATTTACTACTGGTTCGCAAAAAAAAAAACTCTGTCCTGGGAGGAACCAGCAAGAAACCCAGCGCGGCTATTTTTTTAAAAAAATAATAGCTTACAATCATGTTTACAATTAACAACACAAGACAAATTAGAAATAGCTTGGTAGCGATCACCCTTCCAAGGGGTTATTATCGTCCATAAATTCCTTAATATTATAATAACCCTTTTTATACAAACTTAGTTTAATAACATTTTTGAACTTTGTGTATGACAAATTTTGTATATTTTCTGGGATTTTGTTGTAAAAGCGTATACATCGCCCAAAGAACGAATTACTAACTCGGTGAAGTCGAGTGACTGGTACTACTAGCTTGTGTCTGCTCCTAGTATTTACAGAATGAATATCACTTACTTTCGCTAAACTACTTTTATTTTTGTGTACGTACATTACATTTTCATAAATGTATTGAGAGGCCAGAGTTAATATATTGATTTCCTTAAATTTTTGTCTCAGTGACTCTTTTTGTTTTAAATTATATATTGCTCTAATGGCCCTCTTCTGCATAATAAACATAATATCAGTGTCAGTCGCGTGTCCCCATAGCAAAACACGATACGACATAATGCTATGGAAATAACTAAAGTAAACTACTCTAGCTGTTTAAACACTGGTAAGAGCTCTAATCTTTTTTACAGCATATGCTGCAGAACTAAGTCTGCTAGCTAGTTTTGATATATGGGGGAGTCATTGAAGCTTTGCGTCCAGTGTGATTCCAAGAAAAATGGTGGTATCAACAAGACTCAGTGCCTTTTCCAGGTATCCTTTTCTGCTTATTTTGATTTATTTTAGGAAATGTGATTTAATTTAATTTAAATGCTTATTTACGGAAAATTTAAGGATATAAGTAGAGTAATCTAAAAGCCAAACCGGTATGCTGTCCAAGAGGTTCCTCGTTTTGAGCGATGAGTGGGCGAGCGCGTTTTTATGATGAAACAGTAACACACGGAGCGCCGTGTTCAGTCGCTTGTTGCTCACAACTGTGAACACTTGTGGCGAGTATTTGGTATGTAGTAGAGCCATGATACAGTTATATAGTGGTGTAGTTGTAGCACGAATGGGTCGGCTCGACCGGGGAATGGCCACGCTCTCACAGAATACCAGCGTCAAATAGTAGCTTAATGCTGCTTTGTTTCGTATGGTGAGTGTAGAGAACCGGAGACCCTTTTTACTGGAAACGAGGCATTCCATCTTAGTCCCCACGGGCCACAACGCATCTGCATTTTGATTCGTAATCGAGGATAGATGTAGATGTCTATGGGCCACAGCAACCACTTACCATCAGGTGGACTGTGTGCTCGTTTGTCACCGTATCCTATAAAAAGTAGACCGTTCAGCACTGAAACTAATTAGATTTCGTAAATTAATTAATATAATATAGGAATTAAAGGAAGCTAGCGATCAAAATCCCCCCTGCACTTCTTCATTATTACACTTTGGTAGGTGTTGGTCCACTGGAAACAGCCAAACCATCAATTAGCGAATCTTATTAATAAATCAGAAGAGAAGAATCTCTAATAATGACGTTAACACGCCGAGCTTTGCTGACTTGAACGTCTAGTCGATCATTTCACCTTCACACGGACCTGCTTCGTAAGTTTTCAATCTCGTGATCGTAAAAGGCGACAACTTCTTGCTTGCTTTATCAATTAAAATTAGTCGATCGTGCTGAAATTTGTGTTATTAACGGTAATCAGCAATTCGCGATTGTCTATAAATACCATTTGAAGTCTATTAAATGATTCGTCCATCATTGCGCGAAAATGTTGCGAATATAGTAAATGCTAGAAAAATCTAATGGGTTTCGATATATGGCACTAAAACTATTACGTTTATGCAGACATAAAATACCCAGCTAGCGATTTACAGCAGTGTTAATGGGGCGAAACGTTTGGTGGTACAGTGATCGCTTAGTCTCCCACTCTTTTTTCTATGACATGAGTCGAAATTTTTTTACAGCAATAGAGCAAATATATGGAGAACTTTTTGTGACAAGTTTCTTTTAACTAAAGTATTATCACACATATTCCGTCTTATTACAAAACATGGTTTCTTGATAGTCTCGGATTTAAGGAATGGTTTATTAAAAGTATTTCTCATAAAAGAGTCCCTAAGCCGCGTTAGCACAGTATTTGTGAAACTTGACATTTACTGTCAAATCAATATATTTTATTTCGTTTATTTTTCGAGGGACTATTGTTAACGAACCAAACTTTCGTTCAAACCTAATACTAATTAAAGAGCTGGCGAACCAAATGGTATAATTACATGAAATTCAATTTTAAAGGAGCTGTAGAAAACTGAATAAGATACTTACAGTGAACTTATGGCGATTTTTTATTTACCCCTAAGGAGTTTGTAACTTGATTTGACATATGTTAAATCAAGATAGCTGTCTCTAATACAACGGAAGATATTTAAATTTGAAAAATGCAGTTATGCTGTTTTGTTTGCGACTGGTGCAATTAATACGTTTTGATTGCTACGAGGCTGAATTTCGACCGTGTTGGGTGCAAGCAATAAGTAGTATATGAGTTACATGTAGTCAATTTAAGCATAAGTGTGTTCGATAAATTTATTCACTACTGTTTAATATTATTAAACTTCATAAATTAACACTTCTTAACTAATATGTTCTGTTCTGAAAAAAAAATTTTTTAAAACAACACTTTTCTGATTATATATTGAGTTTCGTCGTGCCCATCTTCCTGACATTCTCTGTGATCATTTTCACTTTCATTATCATTGCTTTGGTGCTGGCGCCCTAAAATTTCTTTTAATCAACTTAATTCTTATTGCTGTTCCCAGATGTTTCCGAAATGCTTTTGTTACAATACTATTATATCTTTACTTGACTGCCTCGTTAGTCTAGTGGTTGTAGTAGTGCGACTGCTGATCTTGAGGTCCTGGGTTCGAATCCCGGGTTGGGCCAAAAAATCAATTATTGAATTTTTCTGTCAAGAAATTCTCAGTAGCTGCCCGGAGTCAGAAAGTTGGCGGTATATAACCCCCGTGCTACGGAAGGCACGTACAGGCGTTGGTCCTGCGCCTGATCTCTCTCCCGGTCGCGTCGGTTTACCGTCCCATCGGATTACGAGAGTGAGGGAATAGAGAGTGCACCTGTGCTTGCGCATACACTTGGGCACTACAATCCTGTCCTGCGCCGATGGCTAGCCTCCGTTGAAGCAGGCCGCCCTGACCGAAATTCGGTCCGGAGGACATTATTATTATTATAACTTTAACTTTCTGTCTCTGCAACTTATTTTTCATTTCCATTCTTCGTAAAATGGTTCAATGTTCTTTTCTACTCTTTAATAAAACGAGTAATACAGTTTCCTGTACAAGATCGTCTTTGTTGTTTCTTTTTTTTCTCCTTCAGCTCCTCTAATACAGCCTGTTTATACATTTTTTTTCTCCTTCAGCTCCTCTAATACAGCCTGTTTATACATTTTTTTTCTCCTTCAGCTCTTCTAATACAGCCTGTTTATACATTTTTTTTCTCCTTCAGCTCCTCTAATACAGCCTGTTTATACATTTTTTTTCTCCTTCAGCTCCTCTAATACAGCCTGTTTATACATTTTTAAACGCGTGAAATCTCTTATCCCTATCAAAGTGTTGTATACATCACCCAACCGTTTAATGTCGTACAGTGTACAGACAGTCCAACAACTTCACGTTTCCGAATTTCCTGTGCATGTGAAAGTATCTTTCTTTGGTACACAACTATGGGTGTTTGCGTATTTATTTCTCCACTCTGCCGAAAACTCGATCCGCAGGCAAGTAGTTTTATAATCGTATGGGAAAAGTAATTAACGGTCTCCTGGTTTGTAAAGGTTTGGTTCCATCAACCACTACATTATTACGTGAATAATGTGTGAATTTTGGCCTTCACAGCCGTCTGTGAAAAGACGCAAATTCGTTATGTTCATGAAGTCCAAAGAGTTCAGGTGGTTAATAAAAGCCAATCCTACTTCCGTGGCACCTTTGTGTGCTTGCTTATTTCAAACAGTATTAAAATGCAAAAAAATATATGTATCCATTTTGATTGTCATCTTACAAATTTTTATGAAAATTATTCTAATTTGAATGAAATTGTGCTAGCTTATATAAAATTGTTGACATTTTATTGTAATTATACTCTTAAGATTGCAATTTGGATGCAATTTAAACAGTTTTAAGCTGCTCTACTTGGAAATAAGTTGACATTCGTATTCAGAAAGCCAAAAACCTTTGGCTATTAAAAAATATTTCGACCAGAAGCGTAATTATACCGTTCTGTTCGCTAGTTCCTCAGTTGTAAACTATTTTTTGTAATAAGACGGATATCGGTTAATATTTTATGCTGTTTGCGAAACCATGTTATTTTGTCGAGTAAATTTTTTATCAAAAATAATGTATTTTTGTCCTTTCTAATCAGCATGCAGGAGACTTTTAGTTTTAATAAAGGTACTTCTACATTTATTATAAAAATTCTTTATCTCAGGTGTGATGCAATAAAGGCTAGTGTTTACCATCAATGCCTAACAGCATATACATGTAAGTTATTGAAAATAAATAAAGTTTAAACAGATTACACGTTAAAATTATTTAGAGACTTTTTATATTTCTTCAAATCAATTCGCTTTTTCGAATTTTAATCGACGCAGCATATAATACAAAATTAATCAATAAAAAGATTTAGAAAATCTGATATGTATTTGATTTGTTCGTTTATAATTCTTTTTTTTTACGCTTTAAGATTTATATTGATTTTTTTATATATTTGGATTGCCAACATATGAAACAGCAATTAATGTTTGGTCAAATTACAGTATTGTGAATTTTTACATAATTAACTGCTTATATTTCTCTAGCAGCATGCGTTGTGTTACAATTAAACAAATTAAACAAAAATATGTTATTAATCAAAAAATAAAAGGAAAAATAAATAAAAGCTAATTTGTTCAACAGCAGCTAAACGTACATCAACACGCTTAAGTTTGGTAATAAATTGAGTGAGGGTATCATGGTGAATGTCAATGTTGGGTATATTGTTGGTGAGATTGTTGTAGACAAGATATGTATACGGATCACTGGGGAGTTGCGACCCAAGTATTACTCAATTATTTATTACCTATATTAATACGGTTTTATTCGTTGACGTAATGATGGCATAGCTATGCCACAAGGTGGCGCGGGAGTTGCGCGCACGCCTAAAACGGGCTACACACGAGACGATATCGGTGGCGATCTAGGGTGGAAAGAAATCGGGGCTTTTATCGGGGCAGACCCTACACACGGGCCTGCCTAGCAGTACGCGTTCGGACTTGGAGCGGAACACATATGCGGTAGAGTTCTTCAAAATATCTTCAACTCTCCTAAAACACCAATGTATTGGTTTGGCATTAGCCCTCTCGGTAAATTTATTCGAAAATAGAAAAAGAGGAGTTGCTGGGTGAAAAAATGGCTCCAAAAAAAATAAAAATTAAGCTACATAAACGTACTAAATGGCCTGTAATCCAAGGACGTCATTAATTTTCTCCGGATGGATGAAGACAGTTTTTATAACCTTCTAGAAATGATTTCGCCACTTATATAAAAACGTCAATTTCTCCTACCTATGCTATTTAATTATTTCTTCTCTTTGTTCATTTCTGCTTTGGTCAAAATCTGGTTATGTATACACACAACAAACAAGGAAATAAAATACTTTTGTATAATAATATGTATACTTTTTTTTTAATGTAATCTTTATTTATGGAGTAAAACTATCAGAAAATAAAATAGCTTATATCTTTTTTTTAAACATAAAGAAACCTTTAATTTCGGACATACTCCCTTTTATATAACTTGTTTGTTGATGTGGAGATGGTGAAGGAGTAGAAGTTAGTTGTTGATAAGAGGATGAAGGCACGTAAGAGATCGAAGTGTGGTCTTGTGGAGTTGGAAGAGAAATGAGTGCGGTCTTGTGTTGATAGCGTTGGAATAGGAGTTAGTTGTTGAGGAGAGGCTTTATCTTCTCCTTACTTACATCATACACTCTACTTTACGAACGGCAATAAAAAAATTAGTTTAGTAGGCATTCTTGACCATGTCACTTCGCAGGGTCACAGGCTAGGGTGGATATGATTTGAATTTCGATAAAATTTCAATTAATTTATATATTTTATTCACTTTTTTTTTTGGTTTTTTGTAAAATATCAGTGCCATAGGCTTCTACTCCGTTTATATGATTAAAATGTAAAAATTTTGTTATATAAAAAAAGGTCATTCAGTATCACTGTTTTGTTAACTTCCTTCCGCGAGGGTTGCCGGCAGCGACTGCCTAAAGAAATCGGGCCGATGCGCCTACACACACGCAGTAAGGAGGGGGCGGTGCCCCGATCTAGGAAGCATCGGCTGATCTAGGAAGCATTTTTGCTCCTGCCAGCCGATTAAGGAGGCGATATCGGCCACGACTTAGGATGGCCCTACATACGACACGATTTAGAGGCAATCTAGGAGGCATCCCCACTACTCCACCCTAGATCGCCACCGATATCGTATCGTATGTAGCCCGCTTAAGCTGCTCATTTACGGTCAAGGTTTAAATTAGCTGCGATATTAGGTACATTGTATTCAATAATTATCAGCAACTTTATTAAAGTATTGCGAACGGGCTTTTATTAGTATTCTGATAAATATTTAATTACAGTTCTTTACACTTTTAAATTAAGGTTAAAAATTTTAACTCAGGCAGCGTTCTTGGTACTATACCGAGGTAAATAGGACTGTGTGATAGTTCTAGTTATTATGTAGTAATTAGTTTTTGGGTGTATAAGTATTTATTAAATAATGATAAATAATATAAAATTAACTATAAGATTTTGAATATACCGTTCATGAATTATTATAAAATAAATATATAACCAGATGAAAGCCCTCACCAAAGGAAGACCAAACGGCCGAGGGTTAGGGGGAAATGGAAAAAATCGGCAGAAGATTTAGGCGGTATCGATTAGAATCGCCTTTTGCATTTGACCTCGGTACGTCACGGAGTCCCAGTCATCTCAGATGACCCGAGAGGCTGGGGGTTAGCCCGTTCGCAGAAACGACTATTGGAGTAATTGCGGTGGGCAGATCACCCCACATGTCAATCACCTCGTGAACCCGTTTCAAATATACATTTTGTTTGCTCGTCTGTTTTGGTTTTCACAGGTTTTCGTCATACGGAATGGTAATATCGACCAAAAAGATGCTTGAATGTTCCCGGTCCACCAACACAATTCACGTTCAATTATTCGCAAGAATAGTCCTGTCTGTGAGGTTTTTTGAATTTGGTTTATATCTATACCCAAATGTTCCCGAATCTCCTCATAGGTGATGCACCGGTTTTCTGGTTACCTGACAGTAGCCACATTTTCCGCAGTTGAGGGGTCAACCTTCACGAATTTCATCGTGGTGAGAAACAAGGCCACGACTGCACATAATTCTGCATGCTAACGCCTTACGGTGCTCAAATAAAATGTTTCACTTCTAAAAACATTTTGAGAACGAGCAGTGCACTGCTGTACTCAGTAATATTGAGGAGAGAGTGAACTTTCGAAACCATAAAAAATCATCCCTCTAAAACCTTTTTGCGTTAATCCGTATCTTTCAGTGTGCTCTCTGTACATATTCAAACAATTAGACCTACTGCCCGTCTTCTATAATTGATACCGTAATATTTATTCTAGGGGTAGTTAAATGCTTCGTGTTACAAAAATGTATACCTTCATTATTTTAATAAATTAAAAATCGTTAAACTTTTGGATAGGTAGTTCTAAATAGATGCATTTTCTTATTTGATTTTTAAATTTTTTAAACGTTACTATACCAAGTCCCACGTTGATCTAGGACTCATAGGTCCTAAGTTTGCGTAGTACTTACCAAAAAATAATGTGCCAACTGTATTAGTTTCCTAGCAGGACGTAAAATGTGACTAAGGGGATATGGGGTCTACTATAGACTAGCCACTTTCGTAGTTTTTATATATAGTATTTCGTGGTTTTTATATATTTTTAGCCAAACATGGTCAGAGTTGATAACTGCACTTTAGGTTCTGTCTACCACCACGGGGATCACAGGTGTGACGATATACTATATATGCTCAGTGCTGCAGTCAGCATCATAACATTGCGAGACTAAATTTTCTAACTGTAATTTCGTATAAAATATTTAAAAAAAATATTATATTTTATTTATTTAAGAAATTTATGATTACAAAGATGAATAGTTTTAGTGTAAACATAAACTCATTAGAGTTTTTCCGTACACCATTGCTGTCGACACATTATTCTAATTAACACATTACAATACATTACATTACTATGACGTCCCATAGGATGCATCATCCGAGATCTTCGGTAATGAGGCTGTACTTGCCGCGAAAGCATGGTGGGCGTGCCTTCCTGAGCGCGCTCACCATGCATAATCGCGAAGTGTGCAGCCTCCGTCATTACTTCCTGGCGAGATCGGATGATTCATTCTATAATAACGTCATTTCTAGTGATAAAGGACTTACTCCTCTATCCTTAGCCAAAGAGCAATGGCAGGACCCGGCAGTACAGAGCATTTCCGACCGGGAGACCGTATGGAAGGAGAAGGAGCTCCACGGGAGGTACTACAGGGCTCTACATGAGCCCCACGTAGATACAGTAACATCCCTCCACTGGCTACGCTTTAGTGACCTCTTCGGGGAAACCGAGGTTTTTGTCTGTGCAATACAGGATCAGGTTATTAAGACCAACAACTATCGGAGATACATCCTAAAGGATGGCACTGTCGACGTCTGTCGAGCTTGTCGCCATCCCGGTGAGTCACTTAGGCATGTCATCTCCGGTTGTTCGGCGCTTTCTAACTCTGAGTACTTGCGCAGACACAACCTAGTAGCCAGAAATCTTCACCAGGAACTCGCTCTGAAATACGGTTTCGTGGATCGGAAGTTGCCGTATTATAAGTACTTGCCGGAAGCCGTGCTCGAAAATGATCGCGCCAGGCTCTATTGGGACCGGGCCATCATCACAGACAGGACTATTCTTGCGAATAAGCCTGATATTGTGCTGATGGACCGGGCACAGTCAAAGATATTTTTGGTCGACATTACCATTCCGTATGACGAGAACCTCGTGAAAGCCGAAACTGATAAGCAAACAAAGTACCTGGACCTGGCTTACGAGGTGACCGACATGTGGGGTGCTCTGCCGACCGAAATTATTCCTGTAGTCGTCTCTGCAAACGGGCTAATCCCAGTCAGCCTCTCGGGTCATCTGAGGCGGCCGGGACTACGTGGCGGAATGCTCCAGGCTCAAATGCAGAAGGTGGTGCTCCTCGATAAAGCCCGCATCGTCCGCCGGTTTCTTTCCCTTTCCCCCTAACCCTCGGCCGTTTGGTCTCCCCTGCCGAGGGCTTCCATCTGGTTGGGCTCTTATTTATTTATGTATTTTTTGTATTTATATTATTTGATTGATATTTATGTATATTTATCTTTTTATTTTCGTTTATAATTATATATTTATAGATCCCAACCAGATGAGAAAACTATATAGATACCCCACAATAATAATAATAATATTTTATTTGCATAAAACATAGTATATAATAGATTTGACAGAACGTTTCAGATCAGCATGTTTTGCTATGGTTATTCGTAGCATGCAATTTTTTTTACATTAATAATTTTGGCTACAAAAATCCTTGACACTATAGAAATTACAATTATTTAGCCACTGATATAGTTTTAATTTAAATGATCTTGTATTTAATATTTTTAAGTAATTAGGTATCTTATTATAGATGTGAACACACATAAATAAACAACTTTTATTATATTTTCTTATTCTAGGATTATCGTTTAGTACAAGTCTATATGGATCTCGACGATTACGGGGATTTACATCATCTATCGTTGTAAAAAACGTTTTGTGCTTATGTACAAACATGCATACTTCATAGATATAAAGTGATGGTAGTGGTAATAAGCCAAGTTTTTTAAACACTGGTTGACACGATTCATACGGTTTTTGCCCACATATAGCTCTAATGCATTTTTTTTGCGCGACAAATGCTTTGTTTTGATCAGTGCTGTTGCCCCACATTATAAGACCATACCGTAGTAGAGATTCTACATATGCATGGTAGGACATGACAGCGGTTTTTATGTTTGTTATGTTTTTTATTTGTTTAAGTGTATACACGTATTTATTTATTTTGATATAGATATTATATATTTGAATGGAAAAGAAATTTTGGATTATATATATTTTTTTCACATTTTTAAAATTATTAGATGTTTTTGTATGTTGTAATGGCATAAAGTATACATAAAATGTCATAATACGACTACTGTACCTCTACTTCACATCACATACTACCACATATTACGTTTAATGACAGTAAATGCGGGAAGCGAACTAAGATGTGATAAAGTATAACATCGTCTACCGTTATCAGGGGCAATCTGTGCCTGCAATGTACTCACACACTTAAGGAAATATTTATGAAAGGCACGGAGAAAAACGTCTTTTGCGTTAAGACTTATTATAGGATTTTTTTTACTTTTTATTCTTATGCAAGTAGACCAAAATAAAATTTATTTATAATTTCTGTCTTACATTATTAAATGACTTCAATTTTATTTTAGCAGATAAATGTTTCTACACGATACTTATTATTTTAAAAAGGAATGACATATTATAACATGTTTTTCCACTCAAAAGGTCATTGGCCGTTGTCATGGACTAACCGTTATATATGTAGTATTGATATTTTATTAAACAGATATATTTTAATAGATTATTAATTGGAAAAATTTGGATTGCGTTGACATGACGCATTACGCATAAACAATTTAACTGATCTCTCCATCCATACAGCCTGACTGCAGCACGAAAGAATGGCATATCCAAGCCCAAAATGAATGAAACTATATCGTCCTCTTACACTATTTAGCTCATATAATCGTTACATGCTATTGTGTCTTTGTTACTTAAAACTAAAAGACGTTGAATGTTTTTTGTTATTTTTCTATGGATCTAATCTATTTTTAGTTTTTACTTTGTTTCAATAAAAAATAAAGGTAAATGAATATATAAAAAATTATTTAATATATAAAATATAATATAAAATAACAGTATTTGGTCCATTTTATTTTCTGTTTAGTAGATATAAATATCGTTTAGCCGCGTTGATGTAAAAGGCTACAATGGGAAATACCACAAATGTCTTATGACTTCCAATAGATGTCGGTTAAATAATCCCGTGTAGGCCAGCCAGACGTAAAATACCCTGACCGGCGACGGGCGGCGTATTTCTATTTCCGTGTTCACTAGGAGGCAGTACTGCCTTGAAACACGCACGGGTTTGTCGCGCTAACTGCCTTTACAAACTCGCGTTCAATTCAAGGCACGTGTCCTCACGCACGGGTTTGCAACGCCAACAGTTCTAAACGCGTATTCAAGGCGATGCATGGAACTTAGCCACGATGTTCGCGCGTATACTTCGCTAAACCTACTTCTGAGTGGTTTATAAAAAAATAACCACGAAGGGGATGGCGGAGTCTATTCGCCCACTTCGCTCGACCCTGTCATCCCCGTCATAACCTAATCTCTCCGAGTCGGGGTGCCCCACATCCCAAGTTTGCTCGCTAATATAACACCAAAATATTAACTTTTAGACACAAAAATGCCTTTCGAACAAACACGGATTTGTGGCGCTTAATCAAGACGCATACTCCTTGCAAACCCGTGTGCGATTGGAGTACACGTGCTTTGAATTGAACACGAGTTTGTAAAGGCAGTTAGCGCGACAAACCCGTGCGTGTTTCAAGGCAGTAGTGCCTCCTAGTGAACACGGAAATGGAATTACGCCGACGGGCGGCATCGTCAAAGGTGCGGGACGTTCTGATACTGCGATCGTGCAATTCGTCTGCCACGTGTGGCTATTAAGGCAAATCTTACGGCCTTTTACGGTCTGATGATAAAGAAGATATAAGTATACGTTATTATATATTTGTTAAGAACCGTAGTAGCTCAGGGGCTTAGCGCTCCCTGTAAATTTCAAAGCCAGGGTTTGATCGTCGCCGGTACCTATGAAATTATTAATTGAAATTTTAAGTGCTGATTTTACACGTACGCGACGGTAAAGGGTAATATCGTGAGGAAACTGACATGTCTTAGAAATAAGAAAAAATATTTTGAAAACATGTGTAGTATGAATTGCCAAAGGAGTTTGTAGAAGTGGCAGTGAGATAAAGTAAATTCTAGACGGAAGAATACTTTAGGTTTTGAAAGAAGAAGTAATTTTTTTTTTAAATAAAGGCGTATCTGCAAAACACATTTATTTCAAAATCTTTGAACAGAGTTTTTATTATTTTTTTTTAAAGAAAGGGACAAAAATATTTCATGTGACAAAACTCTTATTACAAGAATTGCAAGCAGTAACTGCTTGTAGTTAAGATTTTCTTTATTTTTGCCAAGAAAATGTTAAATTGATATTGAACAGATTCTAAATGTAAGATATTGTTTTATTGTTACAATTCATTCGATGGATAACAACTCAAAAAAAAGCATGTGATTTGTTGAGAAAATCCCGTAAATAGCTTAAACTAAATAAATTTCTTCAAATTTAACATACAGCTCTGTTAGAATTAAAATCTTAAATCTTTTGATTTCTTATATTTACGTGAACACTCGAAATTTAAAAGTAATTTTTACGGATTTTCTCGCGCAAATTAACTTATTTAATATTCCCGACATTTCGAGTACTTTACAGCACCCGTGGTCACGGGGTATATATAATGAACTCCCATGGTCAAGGGGGGGGGGCTGAGGTGTTCGACGTTCCAATGTCATAATTAACCACGGCTACCTCCATATTAAAATTATTACGACGATATATTATATTGGAACGTTCATCAATATCTGGAGGCATGTGGTTCACTATGATATTGGGACGTCGAACACCTCAGTCTCTCCCGAGACTATGGGTGCTGTAAAGTACTCGAATATAAAATAAGTTAATATACCCGATAATATATATATAATATATATATATATATATATATATATATATATATATATATATATATATATATATATACTTGAAATTTAGTATTATCATTTAATCAGGTATTATTCAGTTATCATCTTGATATTTTATAACTACGTTATTATCGTACGCTCAGCGGAGTGAGCGGGTCTAAGCTATGAGCTACTTATCTCGATTTACCAGATGCTCAAACTACTTATTTGACTTAAGTTTTGACAGTTTTGGAGTTATAATAGTAACACCAAATTGTTTTGCAACACAAGAGAAAACACATCGGGCATTCATGATGTATATTTAAGTTATCATTTACAACTTGTTTACACAGTGGTGTACACTTTTCTACGAATGATTAAGAAAACGTATTGTATTTATCTATTATATTTATAGGTGCCAATATACTACTCAACTCTTTAAATAGTCGCAAATTAATAAGGAATGTAGTGGAGTTTTTTGTTGATTACTTTCATAGTCGTGTTTGCGGAGTGTAAAAATCCTATATAAAAATATATATACATATTACCGCACAATTATAATAATATTAGTATATATGCATATTACCGAACATATCATATTATAATATGTAATACTATGTGTTAATAATCAATTGACAATCTATCTATTAATTAATTACATCTCATTAATAATTAATTCTTATACAAAATGGCGTGTATTATAGTGAATGAAAGAAAACGGTGAGTTCCGTTGTGTTGGAAGTTGTAACCCAAGCGCTAGGCCAAGGCCGTGTGACATAACAAGTTACGTATCGCTCCGTTAGCAGCGCCTGTGCACCGCTATACGCACACGCTGAACTGAGCCTGCAAGCGATATTGCTTTCTTTGACATAATGTTATCTACCTGCGGCTTAATTTTTTTTTCTTAAAATATTTCCTCTTTTATTAAAAATAAGGAGCTTAATTAACTTTAAGCATTAAATTTTAATAAAAAAACTTGCGCTCCCCATCACAAACTGATGGTAAAACCATAGTGTAGTGCGTAGCTAATTGTAAAATACATACTGTACCGATCAAGTGGACAGTAAAATGGAATTCTTAAGCACTCAATTCTACCACAATCTATTCCTGACGTTAATTTGCTAAATTTATAAGTATAAATTCTTATCGCAATTAATGATTTCTTGGATTTACGCGAACACTACACATTTAAATAAAACTAGTTTTTACGGATTTTAACCGTTACGGTTAATTTTAATCCGAAGGTAGTCGTGGTTAACTATGACATTGAGACGTCGAACACTTCAGTCTCCCCCTTGACCATAGGTGCTGTAAAGTGCTCGAAATGTCGGGAATATACAGTGAGTTAATAACCGTAAAAACTGATTATATTTAAATCCTATCATAATTTTTTAATAACATTGGGTGACAAACGAGCATACAGTCCACCTGATGGTAATTGAATGCTGTGACCTATAGACATCCACATTTATCCTTAATTAAGGATCAAAATGCAAATTTGTTGTCATGCCTGAGGACTAAGATGGAATGCCTCGATTCCAGTAAAAAGGGTTTCCGGTTCTCTACACTCACCATACGAAACACAGCAGCATTACGCTGGTATTCTGTGAGAGACTTACCCTGGTCGAGCCGACCCATTTGTGCTACAACTATAATATAGCTGCAGCGTGGCTCTACCACGTAAATACTTATTTTTTGCGTTAACTTTTAACGTCTATCTAATTTATATAACGTAGCATTGATTTGCATATATGAGCTATTGTCGTCGGACTTTATTGATACGCTACGTTCTTAGGATAAAATATCGATTGAAAATTAATAATTTGTGTTAAAGTTAAGGTTACAGCCTACTACGTCCCTTTCCTGAGCATAGGCCTCCTTTCATTTCTAAGAATGTTTTAGCCAATGCATGTTGGTGGTTAACTTCACGTCATTGAAATATATTTTTTTATTTTTACTACATACAGGTTCCATCACGATGTTTTCCTTAACTGTAGAGCACGTGGTAAATAGCACTTAAAATTGTAATTAACAATTTCATTGGTGCCGTCGGGGGTCGAACCCGGGTTGCTCGCATACTGTGATATTAACATCGAGCGCTTAGAACCTGAGCTACCACGGCTTAATTTTGTATAAAATTCTTTTTATAGAGTTTTGTAAAAAAAATTAAAATAAAATACAGTAATCAGTATAGTTATGTACGCTGTTGATTTCATATTTGAAGGAAAAACTGTATTTCATTATCTTAAAATCTTATTGTCTTGATATTTCCGGTTTGAACTAAAATCCGTTTTATTAATAATCTCCTGCAAAAATATGCAAATTAAAATGTTAAGAATGGAGTTAGATAGCACGTGTATACCGAAAACAGTGGTGCCGCGGTTAAGGGACTAGGTACTTTAGCTATAAGAAATGTTTATAAACCATAGTTTAAAATTAAAACTATGATGATTTTAAATATAAAAAAGCTCTTAAAGAGTATTATTTAATACTTATTTCTTAAACTTTATCATTAATTGTTTACACACAAGAGATCCATGCCATAATATGCAAGTGCTTACATTACAGTTGGTGTTTCCTGTCAAACAAGGTATCGTCTGCAATGAATCTCGAAAACAAAATCCTCTGTGACTAAAGTCAACAAACATTATTTAACCTCTTGCTCCCCTAGCGGCCTCATGAGACCGCGGCCATATTCCGTCAAATCCCTAGCGGTCTCATGAGGTCGCACCCACCCACAGCATTTTAACCCATAGAAACTTATTTAAGGAGACTACTTTTCTATGAAGAATTTTGCCATTGTAGAATCAATATGAAATTTTCAATTCTCTTGTGTAATAAAAAGTTAGTTATCCTGTAGATATTTATTTATAATCTACGTTCATTTCGTACGCCATTTTCGGGTGAATGTTATTGTGTTGATTTTTGGATTTTCCTAGTGTTTTATTGGTGTTTTAATATAGTGTTTTATTATAGAAATGTAATAAAAGTTTTTGTGTGAATATAATTTATCTTTTGTGCAAATAATTTCGAGTAATATGTATTGAAATAATTGTGATTTTCACGCTGCCGACATTCGCTTGGTATGTTTTGTTTTTGTTATCAAAATACAATAGTATTTTTGTAATGAAGTAAACCTGACTTTTATATAGAGAATTTTGTATAAATTTTATAATGCCAAACTTCTTCATAGAAAAGTAGTCTCTAAATATAAGTTTTAATAGTTTTAAGTGCTGTGGGTGGGTGCGGTCGCATGTGACCGCTCGGGATTTGCCGGACGCATGCGACTGCATGGGATTTTTATTAGGATTGAGTGGTTAAAATATTTTAGGAATCAATGCGGTATATTTTGCATCCGTCCATTCTTCAGTTATTACCCTTACCTTTGAAGATGCTTCCTATTGCCGATTTATTCATTTTCAATCAGCAATAGTTATACCGCCATCTCTCAACGACCGTATGATCTTCCAGTATACGAGGTGGGGTGTTAAATTTATATGAATTACATTGGGGGAATCTTACAAAGTAGAAATATAACAATAACAATACATAAACCTTCTATTCTACAATAAAGAGCATATACGTAATAAGTTGATTTTATTCTCTCTAAAGTTCCTCACTAAGTACATATACATACTGTTAACATAACTGATAGAATCTAGTGGCGCCAAAATTTGAAGGTAATACGTAAGTACATGCATTTTATAACAGACAAGGTTATCTGGTACATTCGTACTGACATTGTAAAATTATAAGGCATCGCACGTAAATCTGACCCGAATACAAAATAGTTCTGACTCATAAATCAAATGCTGAAAAACGACTGTTGATTATTTTACCTTCCCTATAATAAGCTAGTCACAAGGATCTGTATTTAAATTAAGAATTTTTAATATCTATGTCATGTTTTACCAAATCATGTCTTTAACCTCTAGAGTCCATATAAAAATTTTGTTTCAAAAATTTATTATTTTTATATATTTTTCTTATGCGTATATCAAAGAATATGGAAAAATAATAAAAGTTACCTGTGGTTTTTCCTGAAGTTTCCTCTTCTTGTGAGTACGCTTTAAGAGTATTTAATTAAGGCAATTTATTAATTTTAATCACCTTTTGTTAGTCTTTTTATTATTTTACCTAATTGTTACCTTTAATAGCAGAAAACAATTTAACTTCTTTGGAATTGAAAACTACTATTTGGGAAAAAGTTACTTTGTAGTTATAAAACCTAGTTATAACTAGCTAATGTATTTTTAATTTAATTAGATTCTATAACTTAATTTTTGAGATCAATGTTCCATAAAATTTTTGCATAAACTAATGTTACTATTTTAATATTTATTGAACAAAAGACTTCGGTATATCCTTCATAATTGCAGAGTAATGTTGAAAATATAGTCAATTAAAAATAAGCATGAAAATTTAGGCAGCAATTTGTCTATATAATCAAACATAATATATGCCAAATTTGGAAAATTTATTTCGTCTTAGAGTTTTTAGAACAGCATCGAAATCTGAAGTGACTCCGCTTTACAGACATGGCTGGGATGTGGTCGTTAAAGACAGGGATAGATATCTAATCCAGATTTTTTTTTGGCTCTTAGGTGCCTCTCCTGAGCGTCCGTCGATTTCTTTATTAGAGCTTACAGTGTTTTCCTTGCCCATTTGTAATCCTAAAGTTAAAATATCTCACTGGACCTGCTTCAGTGGTGGTCCAAGTTATCAAAAGCGGAACACTCTCAGTGTTCCGCTTTTGATAACTTGGACCCGATAATTTAACCATACATTCATCACTTGCAAATCCAGCATAAGTAATAGCCAATAGCCAGCAACCGATCTACTAAGTCAACGTCTTACATATTGGTGCATTATCATTAACACTTTTCTGATACTTACGAAGTTACTCACTGTGGTCGCTTTCATCACCGTTACTTGAAGATAACGGTTGATATTCGATATTGAATGGCATGTCTTTTTTACCTTCATATAGAGTACCCGATATTTTTAGAACTCTAAAGATGTATTTATATGTTATCCTGTCTGAACAAAATAAAACGAATAGACAGTACTCACATGAGAACGTAGAAATGTTTTGTAACTGAAACCGAATGACCTCTGATGAGGACATAAACTTACATTGCCATGTATTGTTATTTAGATGGCATTTTTTGCAATTAATATAAAAAAACAGGACTTGTTTATGTTATTATAGGGGTATTTATCTTCACAACTGTCATAAATTAAAAATTTACAATTATTTTTTACTTCTTACAATTAACCACTGCTCTGTCCTGACTGCAAAGGCAAGATTTTGTGGGCACACTGGTCGCTCATCGGTGTTTATAGGCCTTAATTATTTTTTAGCATTGTGCTGCTACTATGTGGCGTACAATCTAGTGCGTTAAAATTTAAATGAAAGAAAATTGATGAGTGTTGATTAATATGAATTTCGAGTACATTAAATTCAGTCTCAAGGGTTAAATTCGCTTTAAAAGTTAATTCGTTGAAAGACTTAGCGGTTTCCCTTCTTCTTCTTCCTACCATTATTCCAAGTTGTTTGGAGTCGGCATTTCATGTCTTTTTCTTCTATTCTCCTCTAATGGCCGTCATCTCTTTACTCACTCCGTTCTAACGAAAGACATCACGATAACTGTTCATCCAAATTTTCTTAGGCCTTCCCCAACTTTGTATCCATTAACTTTTATAACCTTATTTAAATAATACTAGTTTTTACGGAATTTATCGTATATATTTAACTTTTTAAATATCCGACGTTTCGAGCGCTTTACAGCACCCGTGGTCACTGGGGGACTGAGATGTTCAGCGTCCAGATGTCATAGTTAACCGCGGTCACCATAGATTAAAATTTAACTTTTGTTCCAATCTACACATTATGAACTTATTGTATCTTGAAGTCTTGCAGTTGTATGCTCGGGTTGGGATTTAATTTTATTTATTATAGGATCCCAAGCAGATGGTAGCACCCAGCCATCTTTTCTATTGAAATTAGGATGTTTTTTGGTTTCAATAGCCTCGCGAATCACTCTTGGAAGGAATCGGCGTTCTTTAGCGAGGATTTGTGGTTTATCAAATCTGTTGTAGTGACGGGGGCAATCCTCTCGGGTATTTAAAAAGTTAAATATACGCGATAAATTCCGTAAAAACTAATATTATTTCAATGTATAGTATTCGCGTAAATATAAGAAAGTCTTATTTAAATGTATATAAACAGTAGTATTTATATAAACTGTGGTTTGTATAAGTTAAAAAATACTATTTTTTGTCTAAATTGAATATCATATTAATCACATCTCCCAAAATTGCTTAACTATTACGATTTGTTTAATTATTTTCTATAAAATACTTTTCATATATGTCATACATAGAGCACATTTTAAGGAAAATGTCTACTATCTATTTTTGAAGGTTTTATGTAGACTGATGCAACATTTTATGTAGTCGTGTGCATTGGCGCCGCCACGCATGTCACACGATACAGTCGTGATGCACTGGCGACTTGTCGTAAGATGTCGGCCAACGGTACCGACAATAAGAATTTACCTGGAAAATAGCGTGTTGTTATTCTACATTCCGAAATAGACAGACGTGTTGCGAATATTACGATTCTCGACGCTTGCGTATGTTTATTATCCGAATAACTAGAAGCTTCTCATCGCCGATTATATGACGTGCAGAAATTTAAATGCTGCCGTTAGAGAATTCCTTGGAAACGGTTGAAATTAAAAATTTTCTGCAACATTTGTTATTTTAAATAAAATTCATTTGAATATTTTAAAGTAAAACATAACATAACAAAACGGTTACATTTTACCATGAAAAAACTGTATTAGAGAGCCGACGTTATGTATTTATTAGCTATAATAATATAATAATTAGTCATTGTAATATTCCCAATAAGAAAGAAATACGTTCAGAAAATTAAGGTTAAATTTTAATATTTTTTATAAGAAAAAAATTGGCACTAATTATTATCCTTTTGTAGAATAATAATTTTTTTTTTGATAGCAGTGAATTTTCTGTAATCAAAGACTATGTTTAGTCGTACGTAAATAAAACAATAAATATCATATGATATTTTGACGTAATAGTATATTAATATTTTAAAATTACTCGCAATATGACCCTGCCATGTAAAAATAAATCATTTCGGTTTTGATTATGTGGGATTCGTGAGTAATGGCCGTGGTAATGTTGCTGTTTAAATTGCTTTGTGCTGGGAGCTCCGAAGGCTATGTCCGATTATCTTCGTGTTAGCCTTGCTCTGATATTTAGCTCGGCGAAGACAGATGGTATTTAGTTTTTATTCGTGTATACAAAAGTGCTTGGAATGTGTTTGATGGGTATCTTGGCGTACTTTGTATATTACATTTATTTATAAAATTGTTTTTAAAGTATGCCGTAACAGGTTATTTTTCTAAAGACTATTTTGTAAAATATTAGACATTAATCGAACCTAAACATTTTTATCATTTTGTTTTGTTTTTCTGTGATGGTTATTTAAGTTAAGTTAGATATCTATAAAAGTTTACAATATGTATAACAATTTATTTCGGCGAAAACGTTCTGAATTAACAATATTCGTATGTACTTTGCGACAGTTATGGCTCATTTAGCTTGAGAAACCAGTTCTACTACTACCACGACTACACCAAGCTGGCACACTGACATTACACTATTAAACCAAGCACGTTTATTAAGATTGGACCAACTTTAAGTATCTTGTAGTAGCAGGAAAAGAGAATCCACTACCCCATACAGGACCGTGGATGTTGTAAGAGGCGAACGAACGAACTAAAACAGCAGATGGGCAGCATTTTCCTGATAACGGCTAAAAATAATTACAAATAGGTACAGTTTGCAACCCGCTAAAAATAGGCTCGAAGTTTTCCAAGCGTGACGCTTTGATACATTTTGTCAATCTGTAGAAATGACCTATCTTTAGCTGTGGGCTTCTGATGAGCTGTAATGATCACGATGAATAACTCTTCTCATTTTCGCTAACCTTTATATTTGCGGTAAAATGAAGAAAAAAAAAAACATTCAAAAAATGTGAATTAAACAAAAACTGTATAAATAGCCTTGTTAAAATTAAAAAGAGTAGCATTGAATAAAACTAAATTTACGGATTTTATCGCGTTTATTTTCGCGTTCGCGTAAATTTAAGAAATCAAAAAGAGTAGCAGCTTTTTTTTGCGCTCGAAGCAAATAAGGGCAAAAGGGCAAGAGCCGTGGTAGCTCAGATGGTTAACGCTCGCTGTAAATATTACAGAACGCGAGTAACCCGGGTTCGATCCCCGCCGGCAACAATGAAATTGTTAATTGCAATTTTAAGTGCTGATTTACCACGTGCTCGGTGGTGAAGAAAAACATCGTGAGGAAACCTGCATGTTTGAGGAATAAGAAAAAAAATTATTTCGAAGACATGTGAAGTTCGCCAACACGCATTAGGGCAACGCGGCGGACACTTCCTTGCCCTAAAACCGTCTCAGAAATGAGGGGAGGCCTGTGCTGAGCAGTGGGACGTATATAGGCTGTAACCTTACTTTACTTTAACTTTACAAATATGGGCAACCCTCCGGTAAACGGGAGAAGGAGGTGGTGAATGCTCATAGCATACCACGCAGCTGGGTGCGTGGTTATTTGAAGACTTTTACCCACTAAACACCGCCTATTTTCGATTTGCTTAATAACCTAGCGAGAGATATTTAAGGCGTAAACGGACGCGACTCCCCTACATACAATCCACTACTGGCCACAGACCGCAGGAAGTTTTGAGCGCGAGCAAGTTGTGAGCCCAACGCGGGATGACCAACTTATTTAATCAATTTCTAAGTTTTTAAATCTTAACAGATTTCCTCGCAATGTTTTTCTTCACCGCTGAGAACATGGCAGATCGTGGATTGAATTTGGGTTGCTTACGGACTATCAAATTTACGTTTGTCGTTTTGACTACCGTTAATGTAGTTCTACTCATAGCTAAAATAAAATACGATTTTTTGGTATTTATTGTACTTTTCGGAAGAGCCTGTTCATTTACACATGCTCTCATGTGAGCTACGAAACCGGGACTGTAACAAAAATATTATTACGTCTAAAAATATGAAGGCTATCTTCATAAATGGCAAAAAAGTAGCAGCCTACGTTTTTGCAAGAAACGTACATGTTACGTTTCATGACTGTGCACAGGGCTCCTCATTACTTATAGTGTTTTCGTTGTAGCAGGAAGGGGTCCGCCGCAATGCTTCAATGCGTATTACCGGTTTTCACATGTTGACATTTTTTTAAACTACTCAGACATCTAGGTGTCCCCACGAAGTAATTCTTCACCACTTCATCGAACACGTGGTGAATCAGAAAACAGTTACATTGTTCCTCTCGGTAATCGCACACGTTTCGTTTCCTTACCATGAAATATTACGGCGAGAGACGCTATCTTCCGAAACTCTGGCAGGGCCGCACGGGCTATTGCGGTCGCGTTAGGGCCGCGGGAGAGAGCCATCCACCACCATACCACTGCCGAAACTTGGTTGACGGCATAGCCTTAGACCAGATCCACTGCTGGGGTCAGAAAGCTGGTGGTACCGAGTGATACTTTTATCCTGGGCCCATGACCTCCTCGTACAAAATCCGTTGGACAGTTTCCGGGCAGGCAGGCAGGGTGTCAATCCCGCGGTTCCGAGGGGTTGGCACCCTGCGCCGCGGAGGAAGGCGCTGCTTGTGTTCTGGTTCGCTTTACCTCTTTTTTATAGAATGGGGTGACAAACGAGCTCACATCCCCCTGATGGTAAGTAAATTCTGTGGCCCGTAGATATCTTCATTTTTCTTTGATTAGGTATCAAAATGCAGATGCATTGTCACCCCTGAGGATACGATACGATGGAATGCCTTATTTCCAGTTAAAAGGTTCTCCAGTTCTCTACACTCAAAATACAAAACACAATAACATTGAGCTGCTATTTTACGCTGGTATTCTGTGAGATTCGTGCTACGTAAAAATTACTTGAGTAGGAGGAGATGTCCTCTCCCGAAGAGAGGTTGCCATGGGGCGGCCAGCGCTATTGGGGCCGTGGATGTTTAAGAAAGCGTTCCTGTGGCCCTGCCAATATGCGACGAAAGTGGAATACCATCGGCGCGAGTGCGACGTAACCCGTCGTTGCCCCCGCGAGGCGGGTATGCGTAGGCATTCCCCAATGTAAAAAAGACAATATATTTAACAAATGATCTTCTCTCTTAATCACAGTTTTTTGTACAACAAAACGACAAACTAAACTGGTATAAGTGGATTACATATTATTAAGTCGTGTTACTAAATCTGGCAATTTCTACTCTAATTGCCCCGATAAAGACAATCGGTATGGATATTTTAAGTCTCACAATATTTGATGCTACAAGAATAAGTATTCAGTAGCATTCGTTTTAATTATATCAGTAACTATAAATAGATTATAACTATGAAAGCCAAACTATACCGTCTAGTAATATCTGCGATGGTAAGTTTAGGTTCACAATAAAGCCGCGAACATTTCCATAATATACAAATTAGTCATAAACTGATGTGAGTTCTGTTAAAAAATGTGCTATCAACCATATGACCACATCATGAAATAGCAATGTTGTGTGTAGTTGCTAGTATCGTCCAACGATATCTATCCACTGATTTGATCACGACATGGTCTGTCTATCATCTAAGGTCCACAAATAGCGTTAAATTTCATGAAATATATAACTCCATTTTACGAAATAATCAACTACTTTTTAATGTGATTAACTCTACGATCTGGCCACGACATATATAAAAAAATAAAAATCCTACAATTGTGACGTCAACCTGAGATCGATAGATAAAGCCTTACACTTGAAGCAGTTTTGTATCGTCTACATTTGGCAATAAGTACAGTTAGTTATCAATTCGACATTGTCTTGTCCTGGCATTCGAAGGCACAACAACGACGTGCGTGTTACGAATTGATTAAATCACGCGTGAGAACCGACGTGGATGAAGTAACGTCGGTAAGCGACCTGTTTGACTACGAAGTTTGTATTTATTCCAATGTGTAAAAAGAAAAATTTTACTAATAGGATTGCAAATATACTGAATATTGACTTTAATCTATGTTCACTTTATTTTTATGGCCCTTAACTGTAACTTACGCTGGACAGTGAAGTTTATATCATAAATGATATTTGTAATATTAATACATATAACATAATTGTCTATTTGTAACCTATATTACAGATAGACAATTATAGTACATATTTATAATAAATCTGTAGGAAAGTCGTGTCTTCAATTGTAATATTTTATGGAAAAACTTACCCGTTAACTTGTGTTGGGGTCAGTGCAGCGAACGCTTTTTGACCTAAAACTTCCTGTGGCCAGTAGGGATAAGTATGTTGGCTGCTACTTTTTCACTTTTAATGGAGCTATTATGCGGTATTTATTTCATTCATATTTTTGGAGATGTTTTATCAAAAATTTTCATTTTATTTTATAATATTTTCAAAATATAATAAAATAAAATAAAAAAATATAATAAAAATTAGCGAAGATGAGTAGGACTCATTCGTCATCATAACAGTCTAACGAAAGCCCACTACCGAACGTAGGTCTCCCCCATAGATTCCTCTCTCCTGAAACACTGAAACAGTCTGGATATTTGCCGTAATTGCCGTGCTTGACGGTCGGGTTGACAGCCACAGCTTTTTATTATCTTGGGCTATTATCAGGAAGACGCTGCTACCAATCCCTTGTGTCATTTCCCCTCTGTCGCCTCTTACAACAACCACGGGGGGGGGGGTATGGATAAGTGGAATCTCTTTTTGCCGCCACAGCTATGTGAATATATTTCTACTCCCGTTCATAAATGTAGTTCACGATCACTGTGGATACAACTACATTAATAAAAATTTGAACTCTACTCGAACGTTAAAAAAATATCGGACCCTTCGAAGACATGCCCGATATAAAAAATAATGTGTTACTAGTCGTATGATATTAATGAGACGAACACCGAGATGACTCCACAAGTGATCCAATTTTGCATAATTTGTCTCGAGGCAGTAATAATGATGTTCCTAAACTGACGCCCACGCGAGCAAAGCCGCTGGTAAAAAGTTAGTATCTTTTTAACTATTCTAAGATAGTATTTGACTACTATTCCATTGGACTGTTTAAATATTTTTTTATGTATAGAATAAGCATAACAAACCAGCACACAGTCCATCTAAAATATATAGCTATTAGTATTTGCTCAATCGGAATTTAGCTTTCATGTACCGAAACAAGTAAGGTTTACTCAACTGTTCAAGTGCGTTTTCATTACATTTAGAAGTTGTTTTGATGAATGGCAGGGAGGCATTCCATACTATTTTCATAATAATGGTGTCAAACTGGTACATAGGCTAGTGGGTGCTATGATCCATAGGCGTCTACTTTTATCATCGATGAAGGATTAAAATGCAGTTGCGTTGTCACCTCCGAGGATTAAATTAGAATACCAGAAAAAAGTTTTACATACTAATCACAGCAGCATTATTCCCCTGTTTCACACTGGTACTCTGTGACCTGCACCACTTGAGCCAACCCATTTGCACTGCAGCTATGTGTAACCGCAGCGTGGCTATACTATGCAATATATATGTTTATTAGACCTCGGATCAACAAAGCCTCCACTTCCAAAAGTTATAATAATGGGTATCCGACCATAAATGAAATGCTTATTTTAACAGAAGGAGAACAATCGAGTATTGGTTGATTAATTAGATGTTGTGAATGTTAAATTTAACTTTTTGTGATGATCAAGGACAATATGACTATCAATAATAGATATAAATAATCCGCAGAGGAATAAAGTTTAATTTGAATATATTTTATTACTTCAACTACAAGCCCACCTGGAGGTAAGTGGGGACGAAGACAAACTTTTTCTTTACAGATTACATACCTTTACAAGTCCACTGCTGAAGATAGGTCTCCTCAAGAAATGTCTGAAAGCACGATCACGAAAAAAATAGCAATTTCTCCATTAATTTTCCCATGGTAAATGCGATACTGATTCACTATTATTTTTGACGTATTTTCTTTCTTATTATTATTATTATTATTTCCCGAGACTGTCACTGATCCCGAACGATTTGAAAATTGGGCGCGTTACTAATCTATCCCGGAACCTAAATCGTGAAGAGTACCGTGCGCCGAAAACCATTATGTAATTTAGACATTAATTTTCACTATCGTATTTTCCTTTATTACCCCATATCTTTATTACACAAAACAAACACATTATCCAATTATATTTTCATAAAATATAACTTTCACACATTTCAGTAGTATTTAAAACATTAACGTTAAACATAAATTAAATATTCAATAAAATATCACAATTTTACAAGGTATTTTCTTGAGTCTAAACCCTAACATTGACAATGTTTAAACATTTTCATAAAATAATTATGAACTCTCAATCCGCATAACAATTTTAATTATTACTTAATACAATTAAGCACTTTGATATCTTTAAATTGATTACGATTATTTAAAAATAATGGTCATTTTTCCATTAAAATTAAATGATTTTTACATAATCTTTAATTTATTATCTTATAAAACCAATCTAAATTACTTGTAACAATAATAATCCTTAACTTCTATAATATCACTTTTTACATTAAACAATTAATATCGTGAAACTCGACCGTAACGTATCAACCTACACGAGTTGACAAAATGTTCTCGCACGACAATTAATATGGGGCTATGTATGAATCTATCGCTATTTCTCGAACTTTTTACCTCTTTCTGACATTTATTACCATCTCTTTTTGTAACTGAAATGTGTGCGAAACTGTATCTCTGAAATAAATAAATAAATTAATTGTTACTATATTTTTTTAGCAATTTATCATTCCATCGCGTTCCGTACGCTTATCGTACCCATGAATTTAAATTATAACAAACAATTTTTAGAAGCATTTAATTCGTTAACCATCTGAGCTACCACGGCTCCTTATCTTATCCCCGCCGGCACCAATGAAATTGTTTTTTGCAATCTTAAGTGCTGATTTACCACGTGCTCGGCGGTGAAGAAAAACATCGTGAGGAAACCTACACGTCTGAGGAATAAGAAAAAAATATTTCGAAAACATGTGAAGTTCGCCAACACGCATTGGGGCAGCGCGGCGGACACTTCCTTGCCCTGAAACCCTCTTAGAAATGAGGGGAGGCCTGTGCCCAGCAGTGGGACGTATATAGGCTATAACTTTACTTTTTATTTAATTCGTATTTCGTAGCTTACTACTGCGTAATGCATGACTCTTAGTTAATTTTAAAAGATTATCTCAACAACTAAGTATACATTGAAATAAAGACGTTACATTACATATAAACTGACTGATAATTTTAGGGAACATTACACCGCGTCACCAACAGCGTTATAGAACGTTTTCGCGCAGTCCTCAGCCCAAAAACCCAGCTAGAGAATATATGAATGTGGAATGCATTTGCAAGCAACAGGCAATCCTAGGTGTGATGATATACGTGTGGAAACACGGAATTTGCATGCAACATGATTAGGACTAAATTGTATGTCACGTGATTTCTACTTGAGGCACTGTGACCTCTTTTTGTTGTCCTAAGAAGCCTTGCAATATTCTACTACATTGAACAAACATTTCGTAACTTTAAACTTTTTTTTTTATTTCGCATTGAAGATGTTCAAGTTACGTTATTAATACATCAGAGAAAGCAAGGACGAGCATTTTTTTATTTTATAGGATAGGGTGACAAACGAGCACACAGTCCACCTGATAGTAAGTGGTTGCTGTGGCCCATAAATATCTACATCTATCCTCGATTACGGATCAAAATGCATATGCGTGGTCACCCCGGAGGACTAAGATGGAATGCCTCGTTTTCAGTAAAAAGGGTCTCCGGTTCTCTACTCACCATACGAAAAACCTCAGCATTAAGCTACCATTTTACGCTGGTATTCTGTGATAGCGTGGTCCTTCCCCGGTCGAACCGACCCACTTGTGCTACAACTATACTACTAATATCTAATTGCAGTATGGCCCTACCACGTATAACGTACGTATTTACGTGCATCTTGTGAAGAACATTGACTAGTGACGGATGTTACGGTTAAATGTACTAAAATTTAATTAGTACTCTTACGTTGTCCATAAGTTGGTCAGTGCTGTTAGTACAATAATTTATTATTTTGATAAAAGTTTTTTTTTACAATGATGCTTCCAAGGCGGTTATATAATTCCTCCTCTTTTACTGCCTCGTTAGTCTAGTGGTCGTAATCGCGACTGTTGTTTATGTAGTGCTCCCGGGTTGGAATCCCGTGTGGGGCCAAAATCAATTATTGGGTTTCCTTTTGTTAAGAAAATATCAGTAGCATTGAATAAAACTAAATTTACGGATTCTATCGCGTTTATTTAACTGATTTTACTTATAATGATTTCTTATACATATTTACGCGAAAATTGCACATGATTAAAACTACTTTTACGGATTTTATCGCGTTTATTTTTACTTTTTATTTTTAATTCCCGACGTTTCGGGCGCTTTCCAGCACCCATGGTCACGGGGGACTGAGATGACTGACGTCCCGATGTCATTGTTAAACCCGGAGAACCTTCAGCTTTTTTAATTATTGTTTATGGTCCGATCTATGCAAAATGAACTGACTATGTCCTGAGGTCTTGCAGTGGTATGCTTGGGTTTAGTTTTAATTTTATTGATTATAGGATCCCAAGCAGGTGGTAGTACCCAGCCTCCTTCTCTATTGAAATTAGGATGTTTTTTAATTTCAATAGCCTCACGTATCATCCTTGGTAGGAATCGGTGTTCTTTCGCGAGGATTTGTGGTCTATCAAATCTGATGTAATGGTTGGGGCCGTCTAGGATATGATCACAAACTGCAGACTTCAGACTTTTGATTTTACTGCAGACTTTTGATTTGACTTATTTTTAATTTCCGACGTTTCGGGTGCTTTACAGCAACCATGGTCACGGGGGGGACTGAGATGTTTGAAATGTCATTGTTAGCCCGGCTACCTTCAGTTTTTGAATATTAATTTTTGGTCCGATTTACGCAAAACGAACTTACATTATCAGTAGCAGCCCGAAAGCAAGAAGTTTTTAGTTTTATAAGTGTTTCAACTCCGTACCTCAGATAGCATGTAAAGACGGCGTTGGTACTACGCTCGATGTCACTCCTGTCGTGTCGGATTGCTTCACGGAGTAAGAATTCAGATTGTTGATGGAATCACACACTTGTGCACTAAAATCCTGTACAATCTCCGTTGAGACAGGCCGCCGTGAATGAAATTTGATCTGGAGGTCTTAACTTTACACGGGTGGTCTGTGGATTGGATATACCAAAAAATCGTTAAACACCCTGCGCGTCCAGTACAATAACGTTTTCAGGATGATGTTGGCACTTCCCCGCTTTTATAGTGCCTCTGGTATGTGTGCACAAACCCGAACTGACGGTTTTCATGCCCTAGTTCGGAAAAAAGTAGCGCCGCTGATGAGAAGGATACGGAGAAGTGAAAACAGCATCCTGAGAACAGTGGCAGATGATCTGCATGCGCCTATTGTAAGGCACTTTGTGCGAACGATCACTTATACAGTGGATCATAGTTCTTCTAGGTGTCGACCGTACGGAGTGCTCTTAGGTATACGACAAATTAGAATTTAATTTGGAATTACTTTTTCTGATTTGGTCTTCATTTAATTCTGGGTATCTTAATTTAATTCTAGATATATTATAATTTAATTTTAATTCTAAATATAATATAATGTAATTTAACTTAAATTGTTTTTCAAAATACTAACACTTAGTTTTAAAGCATTAATGTAATGCTAGCCCATGGACCTTTGTTGTCTGAAATAAATGAAGTTGAATTTGAATTTTTGTTTTTCATCACTTAAAAAAGTAACTAATATAATTCAACTAGGTTATTTCATTTGTAGTAAAGTATATAGTAGTGTGTTCCTTGCTTCTCCTTGAAAGTGACAGACTCATTGTTTAGGCATTAACGCGCAGGGCCTCTCCAGTTGGTTGAATAGTCAGTTTTGAGTATTAAATCAAAAGTAATACGTATTATCTTTATTATTCAGTGAACGCAATTATTTTTGAAATGAAAATGAAAGAAAATATTAACACATCGCATAATGAATAAAATTTCATATAAAACGATTCATGAATATCATACACGCTGGAAATCATAGCACTATGTTTAATCGCGTTAATAGCGTCTTCGAACTTGTATATATACTTATAGTGGTTAAAAATTAAACTAAAGTCACTTGTTTAATTAAGTTTATAAAAAAATTACAAACTAAACTAAACATGTACCTATAGTGTCAATGTCACATCTATGATATGGGTATTTCTTGTAAACATTATGATCGAAATCTTGTCGATACAGTACGATAGGCAGGTCCAACTTAGTACAGTATTCCTGTAGACAGAAAAACAAAATAATCAAGTACGTGTTGTTAGTAACGAATTACGGAATAAAGACTTCATTGCACCTTTGCTAATTGCTATAGGTGGAATGTCAAGCACGAGTAGTTAAGATGCTTTTATACCTGATGTAGAGATGATCTGGCAAGACATCCACTGACTTGATGGATGCAGGTTTCTGATATGAAGTTGAAAGCGGTGTCTCGGCATAAAATACAGTACCGTTTCACTAAACTCCAAGTATTATAAGCAATTCCAAAAAAAAAAATTAAAAACAAGAAGTAACGAAATATTTATTTCTAACATACCACACACATATTTGTAAACAAATGTGGGCATAAAAAATTAAAAAAGAACAAGTTGAACACACATAACATAACACAGTAAAAGTATAATTTACAATTTAAATTTATGATACACTATCAGTTGGTACTCTACGCATTCTGCCGCAGAAGAAATAATTGTAGAAACATTTTAAATTTGGAAGACTTATATTGTTTAACTAGCTTTTTACCAGCGGCTTCGCTCGCGTGGGCTTGAATTTAGAAACATCGATAATACTATATCGCACTAAAATTAGCAAAACTGGATCACTTTTAGAGAGACGTCGCTATCCATAGATTACTGTATATATATGTCGCTATCTGTGTCTATATTGGCAATATTATAGGCTTCAGAAACACATAAGTTAGTGTATCAGAATCACATAAATATCATACGTCAAGCTATACCTTTTTTGAATCGAGCACGTCTTCCGATGCGTCATTATGTAGGAAAAATTGTTCTGGAATCTGTTATTTATATAATAATGATTATTAAAGTTGATATAGTTTTGATAAAATAAGGTTTTATTTCACGGTCTTTATTAATATTGGTCCCATTGAATATTGATCACTACCACATACCAGTATTTTTTTTTACATTTGAGTAGATTTCAAAATTTCATAAATGTAGTTCTATTCACGGAGAACGTGTGAGAAGAACTAAATTCATGAACAGCAGTAGAAATCTACGTAAGATGGGAAGCAGCGTCTTCCTGATTATAGTTTGTAATAATAAAAATTGCAGTTGACAACTCGCATGCCAAGCGTGGCAACTATGGCAAATATCCAACTTTATGGCGGTTTTTGGAGGAAATCCAATTGATGAACGGGAGTAGAAATAACATATTAGCCACGTAGAGGCGGCGAAAAAGAAACCACTACCCCATTTCGTCCCGTGGGTGTCTTAAGAGCGACAGACAAAATTGAAACAGGAGATGGGCAGCATCTTCTCGATAACAGCGCAAAGTAGCACTGAAAATTTCGGGAATCAAGGAAGTGACACAACATTACTATTTAAAAATGTATTTATTGCTTTTCAAAGTATTCTCCGCAAAATTTGACACATTTTTCCATACGATGGAACCAATAATTGAAGCAACCATTCCATTCGGAAGTTGGGGTCTCCAAAATGGCCGTTTTGTAGGCGTCCACAGCTTCTTCAGGTGATGAAAATCTCAGTCCACGCAATTTATTCTTTATTTTAGGGAAAGTATAGAAATCATTAGGGCTTAGGTCGGGGCTGTACGGCGGATGGTCTAATAATTCTATGTTTTCTTGCTCTAAGAACTCTTTTGTTCTGTGTGCGGTGTGAGAACTCGCATTGTCGTGATGGAGAATGATTTTGGTTGCAGTTCTCTTTACGGAGTTCAGAAACGACTTGTGGCAAACAAATGCTAGCATACCATTCAGCATTAACCGTTCTTTGTTTCTCAAGAAGAATAGTTGTAACATGGCCGGTTTTGGAGACAAACGTGGCTACCATTTTTTTTGCAACACTCCTTGAACGAACAATTTTTGTTGGCTTTAACTCATTTTTGAACACCCAAACTCGTGACTGGTTTTTTGTTTCGGGTTCGTACGCATATATCCAAGATTCATCACCTGATACGATATTGTATACAGCATTTGAGGATCCTGCGTGAAATCTTTCGAGAGTTCTGACGCACCAAGTAACGGAGCCGCTTTTGCTCTTCACAGACCGAATGCGGTTTCTTTCGGAAAAACAACTTTTTTACACCTAATTGTTCATGCAAGATTATTTGTATTTGACTCATGCCAATTTCTAAAGTTGCCTGAATTTCGCGGTATGTCACATGTCGATCTTCCTCAATCAGCTTACGCACAGCATCAACGTTTTCTTGGGTGACTGCAGTTTTTGGACGACCTTGACGGGGATCATCACTGAACTTGACACGTCCACGTTGAAATTCAGCAAATCAGCGATAAATTGTGGTTTTGGATGGGGCTTCATCACCAAATGCAGAAATCATCCAGTCAACACACTGTTTTTGTGTTAAACCACTTCGAAAGTCATAATAAATCATCGCTCTTGAATTTTCTCGAGTCAATTCCATTTTCTCAACGACTAAACAAGTTTGACAAAACCTTGTGACAAGACCGAGAATCTTTTTTTTAAATAAATAAATGGTATTCGGTTTTTTAAAACCAAGGAGTTTTCAATTAAAAAGATTTTAATATGGCAGGAACAGTGGAAATATTCCATTCCCGATACTTTTATTGCAGCCTAGGTAATAAAGAGCTGCGGTTGCTAACTCGCTTGCCAAGCTGAATACTACTGCAAATACCCAGTCTATTTGACATAGGCAATGAGGGAAGCCTATGATCAGCAGTGAAAAGCCCTATTAAGAGTAAAAAAAGTAGCAGTCTAAATACATCCTGGGCACAAGCCACAGCGAGTTTTAGGTCAAAAAGGATTTGATTAAGTTGACTCCAATGCGGAATGACCGACTTTTTTGACATCTAAATCAAGATTTTTTATCATCTCAGATATGCAGGTTTTCTTGGATTTTTTTCTTTACCACCGAGAACGTGCTTCAAATTGCAGTTAAAATATTAGTGGACTCGTCGCGGATCTAATTTGAGTTTCTTATGTACCAACTATGAAATTTACATTACAAACTCGTGTTTGTAATTTGCTTTCTTTGATATTTATAGTACTTTTTCACAAGAGCCTGTTAATTTACTCGTGTGAGCTATGCAATTGGGACCGTCACAAAAAATTTAATAGCTATGTCTGAAAATATAAAAGCTAACTTAATATATGACAAACTGTTTTAAAAATCTCAAAGTAAAAAAGGCTCCATCAACGGTATCACGAATTATTCCATTATGAATATAAATCTCATAGTGCATTTAATTTTCATTTATACTTATATCGGACTTGATACAAAAAGAATTTGGTGAAATATTGCTATGCCGATAAGTAGACACATAAAATATTCAACTATACTTTTTTATTTAATATAACATGAGCATATTATTATATAACACATTACCTTTAAAAGAAAAAGAAGGAACCACTTTCAAAAAAAAAAAAAAACGAAATGGTTATTTGAAAATTGTTTTTTATAGCGTAAAAGAATATTTAGAATGGAAAAATTAGTTTAATTATTTATGTGCTCTACTTATAGAGTTTTTGTTTTAAATAATTGCACGTCTGAGAGCAGACTAAACAGATGTACCCGCTACATTATATAGATATTTGACTGAAGACTCTGTCAACTATGTTTTATGCAAAGTACCTGGATGATTTTTTTGGCAATCGTGTTGTTGGAAATTATATTTAGATGCAAAATACATATTTATTATACATACATACTGATGAAATATGAATAATATTTTTCGATCTTACCGACATAATAAAAAATCTGAACTGGTTATTTAAATAAAAAATCATGAGAATTAATTTAATTATTTGCGTTTTAAAAAAATACTAAAAAAGGGCTCGAAATAAAAAGGGAAACAGAACTTGAAAAAAAAGGAAAAAAAGTTCGATGATGAAATTAAAGGGTGTTATTATATTATAGATAAAGACTTTGTATTTGTATTTGCAACAATAGCATCTAGAAGTAGCAATGTCGTGGTTAGTTGTTAATATCGCCAAAAAATCTCTTTTCATTGACTTGGTCAAGCTTCATCATCTTATAGTCAACAAACACTGTTAAATTTTATGAAATATCGCCATTTCACTTTCAATAATCGTCTAATTTATGATATTATAAATTCTAAGATATTATCAATACATATATAAAAATCTTTTTATTGAAACTATAAGGATAATAAGAGTTTTGTATTAATTGCAATTTTTATCAGTTTATTTATAAATAAAAAAACTAAACACTAAAACTTTTTATTGATTAAGAATTTAACTAAGAAACATCGTTTAATTTATGATTTTCGATAGATGTCACTATTATCTTTTTTAGAAGTCATTTTTAGTATAAAATTTATTACTATCTACTAAAATGAAATAACGAAAACAAAAATATGTACATTAGAATTTTCGAATAAAAATAACTATGTAAATGCTATATAATTTAAATTGTTAGTGGAGGCAAAATGTCATTACTTTTGTATTTTACGTTAGATGGCACTGTTTGAAAAAGTGAATGCAACAATAATATTGGAGTTTGTCGGCGTAGTTTAATTTATTACACACCGGTTAAAACTAATGTTGGGCTTTATTTATTTTAATAGAACACATCAATCGTTTAAAATATAAATTGACATCTAAAGGAAGGAAAATACTTAACCCTCCTTTTTTGAAGTTCTGTAACGATAAAAAGTACCTCGGCTAATACTACACACAAAATTTCATGGAAATCTGTTCAGTAGTTTTTGCGTGAATCTTTAATACACAGACAGACAGAAAGACAGAAAGACAAAAATTCTAAAAACCACTAATATGGCTTCAGTTTAGTCCCCTGGACTTGTTTTTTGTTTTTGAAATATTAGAATTACGGACACGACCTTTCTACAGATTTATTATATGTATAGATTAATTAACCATACGTGGTAATACATAATATATTATATTGTTTAATTAATATATCATACGTAGTAAAGCCATGCTGCAGTTATATTAGTAGTATAGTTGTAGCACGAATGGGTCGGCTCGACCGGGGAAGGACCACGCTCTCACAGAATACCAGCGTGAAATAGTAGCTTAATGCTGCTGTATTTCTTATGGTGAATTTAGAGAACCGGAGACCGTTTTTACTGGAAACGAGGCATTCCATCTCAGTCCTCACGGGTGAAAACGCATCTATATTTTGTTTTTAAAGGAGGATAGATGTAGATGTCTATGGGCCGCAGCAACCACTTACCATCAGGTGGACTGTGTGCTCGTTTGTCACCCTATTCTATAAAAAAATAAGATAAGCGCGCCACCTATATAGTAGTAAGTTAATTATAATATTAAAAAAAAACACCGCTGAAAACTAGCGATGTTGTTTCGAAAACGTATAAAGAAGACCTTTCTCAAAGACTACTTTGTGGAAACTTTTAAAATCTATATATGTATATTTTTTTGATCACGTTACCGTCACAGCCTATCAAAAGTCCGTTGCTGAACCAATGCCTTCCCCTTAGATTGCCTCACAGGGGGGGATATTTGCAATAGTAGCCACTCTGGGGCGGGTTGGTAACCACAGTCTTTATTTTTAATTGTCAGTAAGGAACGCTGATGTCTATACTTCGGTTTGTTTCCATTTGTCGCCTCTTACCTCACTTACGGAACGATACGGTGTAGTGAATATTCTTACACTGCCACTATACGGTTATCTTTTAGCTTGTTACAAAAGATTTATTTATTTCTAAGAAAATCGTATAATATCCAATGACATGTAAAATCATTGACTCTGTCAGTGTGTCTTGTTTTCAAATATTTTCTATTTGTTATGGAAAAGACCCTGTATCTATGTACATAATTGTTTTGTTTTTATTTTTGTATGAGACATGTTTTGAAAGTACAGGAATATCAAGTAGCGAACGTTTCCACAGGTACCTAAATATCATTATAATAAATTAGCGTGACCGTACGGATACGAATACTTTTATTTTTACGTAGAATTACCTTGCCAGTTACAAGTTTGCTTATTATTAGAGCAATAATGACTTAAACAAAAGCAAACTTTCGTTTAAAAGCTTTCGTTTTCAAAGAATGACAATGTTTTAAAGTTCCCGTATCAATATTGTTACAAATATATTCTTTTCTTATAAAAGTTTTACACAAGTAAGACCCAATGACAAATGCGTCAATTTTGGGTGGAACATTGTAAAACTTTACAACACGTATAGAAAGTGAAACTCTTTGTTATGAACAGTTATAAATTTAACATTTTATACATTTTTATTATTAACACAAGTTCTCACCTTCTCTTGGTGTAATTCTATATCATAATTACATACAACTAAATGGTAGCCTATGTCAGAATTCACGACATTAACGACTTTATATCAAGTGTTTTAATAAAAACTCCGTCCAGCCATTTAAGCGTGATTAAAAGAGAGGCTATCCAAAAAAATATACTTTTACATTTATAAGAATTAAGTACGTTAATTACCGTTACCGTTACCGTTATAGTCTATTAGTCTTCCCTTTTTTGTGCCTAGAAATAAAGTAAAGGGCTACCCTCTGGGGCGGGGGGGGGTGGGATCTCTACATAACCACGCAGCCGGCTGCGTGGTTATGTGGGACCCACTGAGAAACCTCAGTGGCTACCCACTAAACACCACCTGAGACTGGCTTTCAACTAGTAAGGTCTTTCAGCCGTATCGGAAGCGACCCCCCTTGCAGAAAGGGGGGCGCGGGTAGGCTTTTCTCATAGATTTCCTCATAGGGGAGATATCTTCCACAGTTGCCACGTTTTGCACAGCGTGCAATAATTGCTTAATGCTGCTGTGTTTCGTATGGTGAGTGTGGAGAACCGGAGACCCTTTTTACTGGAAACGAGGCATTCCATCTTAGTCCTCACGGGTGACAACGCATCTGCATTTTGATTCGTAATCGAGGATAGATGTAGATGTCTATGGGCCACAGCAACCACTTACCATCACGTGGACTGTGTGCTCGTTTCTCACCCTATCCTATTAAAAAAAAAACGTTTTGCAAGCAGGTCGGCAACCGTAGTTTTTATTTTCAGGTGCTATTAGTAAGACGCTGCTGTCCGTCTCCATCTTCTCATTTGTTTCTCTTTGTTGCAGAGGCGACAAAGAGAAATCTTGGTTGTCGTAAGAGTACGACAACCAAGAGAGATAATATAGGGTTGTAGATATTCTTACACCACCACTTCTTTGTATTTAAGTAGGATTATTGTTACGATGCCGAAAAGTAAAGGATAATCGATTGGATATATTTGACAAATCAGTATATATCTATTTTCTAAGTCATTACATGAAAAAAGCGCATGGAAAATAGAGTTTAAAATTTCTAAATTTTAGAATTGGACGCCCGTTTAAATATCTTTTACCCGTTCTTTTAGACTACCTTTATAGGCGAAGCTGGTAATCCTTAACATCGTTTGTAGTGAACTTGGTCTTGGTTATTTTTTGAAAAAAGTTTTATCCCCTTTTATTACGTAATTAAATGCGTGAAGGTCATCTATTTTTCTTACGTTTTAGCTTTAATGTTTTAATTTATACTATTTAATTTATTACCCATCTTAATGCAAAATTCTAATTTTCTTAGTAACCTAGAAGTGGCCTAGGTGTTTATAAGCGATTTAGCGAGTGACACAAATGATACTTTCAGACCCTCATAACTCAATAACTATAATTCGCTTAATCATGAAATTTAGATTATAGGTTCCACGTTATATATGTTACAATCAAAACTCATAACTGATCAAAATCACTTTTGTAAGCAAAAATCAGACAAAAGTAGTTTTGACGAAGGATGTTGGTTAATACCACTTTTGACTGCAAATATATTGGCTAATAGTGATTTTGACCAAATTATATCGGTTAAAAGTGATTTTGACCAAGAATGTTAGTGAAAACTACTTTAGACTTAGGAATTCTGAAATATAAAATTAAAAAGTTCGATTCCTTTAATATTATATTCTACAACATTATAATTTACGCAGTTTTAGGGTACTAGTCTAAGGACCACCCCAGCCACACCTTAATCCTATTATCACTGATATTTCGAGTTTTGACCGAAAATCTGAACTTTAAATCAGGCAAAACAACTTTTGACTAAGGACGTTGGTCAAAACAATTTTTGTCTGATTTCCGCATTCAAAAATATTTTTAACCGGTTATGAGTTTTGACTGTAACATATACACTGCTAATGCGGCGTCAATTTTATTCGAAATTGGCTTACACGCTATTGTGTATCAAGATCAGGACAGTTGGAGAAATATTTTCGTAACAAGCTTGTTTCAATAGCCTCGCCGGTACAATAGCGTTTTTATATTCTTGTCAAAAAAGCTAGCAGTTTCTGTTTTCTGATTTATTTAATTTCTTTGATCTAATGGGACACTTCGCGACAAGATATAATGATAGACTTTTGGTAAGATGAGATATTATAATAAATCTCTCTTACTACATAGATGCATTCAAATAGGTACATGCTATTTTCTTAGGTCCTTACATATGAGATTGAAGTATCGTTGAACTGGCCACTTTGATCTCAAGTATCTGTCGTTTGGTTAGAAATTCCAAATTCAAATTTATTTCAAATTTAGGCTTGTGTATTTGTGTTTCAAATTTAGTGATTCATTTGTTTTCGCGCTATTTGATTTTTCTTTGACATCGTTCTGTTCACAATATGTAAAACTTAAAATATCTCGTTATTTACGAATATGAGTTCTACCGTAGAAACAGCTAGAAGGATTAATAATGTGTATTGGAAAGCTACTGTAAAAGACAACACAGTTTGTCTTTGGTTCCAATGTTTTCTTTCTGGAAATTTTGACCTACAGAACAAACCCCGTGGACGCCGGAGATCTTAGTTGACAATGAAAAATTAAAGTGATCATGGAAGGGGATTCGTCAAAAACCACGTCAGAGTTAGCAGCACGTTTTGTTGTAAGTAATAAAACAATTTTTAGTAACAATTTTTATATATTTTACACTTGAAACAAATTGGAAAAGTGTAAATACTCGAAAAACGAGTATTGCATAAATGCGTGGAATTTTCTTCTCATTCCTGAATCATGACATTCAACCGTCATAATAACGAAGAGATTTGGACTCGTGTCGTTACTTATGATGAAAAATGGATCCTGTACGATAATTTTAAATGCTCATCACAATGTTTGTACCCAGGAGAACCGGGCAAATCCTGCACCAAGTGATAATTGACTCGGAAAAAGGTACTGGTAAGTATCTGGTGGGCTAGTGCTGGTATCATCCACTACAGATTCCTAAGATCTGACCAAACGATGACGGCAGATCTGTACTGTCAACAATTGCAAATGTCTGGACTATACACACTGCACAACAGACGGTTGCTAAATAGGAATGGAATGTCTCCAATACCCACCATGCATGCCATCTTGTTCCAACAGATTACCACTTTTTCCAGAATTTGGACAATTTCTTGCAAGGAAAAAAATCAACTCCGATGAGACAATCAAAACTACTTTTCAAGATTTTACTGATTTTCACTTTAACAATTTTTTCTGAAAAACAATCTGTTTAGTAGCGAATGTGCATAGATAACAATAGTATATACTTTGATTGATTATATACTTATATAATTTCATTATTTTTCGTATTGCTTTTTCCATACAAAATGCTAATTTCATATGCAAGGACCTAAAATTTTCTTTCGCTTAAATATATTAGTTTTTTATATATTATTTTTATAAGTGATAATTAATTTCCTATCACTACTATTTACTTATTGACTATGGATTTAAAGTCATAAGCTGTACATATACGTACGTAAAACTGACTTTTTTATATCCTAATTAATTGCTTAGTTGCAAATTTATGGATGGCTTCCTGCATACAACACGACGACAATTAAGAATCGGATGGGCATTTCATGACCATTTTACCTCTCACTCACAACCATATTTTTAGAATGGGATAGTTAATCAAACTTGTTCGAAACTTTTATTCTGACCGCGCACGTAAGTTGGCCAAAGTGAAATGACCGCTGTTGATCATTTCGGCGGTTGCGTCATTATCGTTCAGGTTTTGAATACAAAGATACGCGTATTTATAAGCTTCATATATAATATGGCTATGCTAGTCTCGTGGTCTTATGTATTTTTAATACGGTAATAAGTTAACCATATATATAGCAACATATTTCCTTTTGTAAGCTTCATATTATTATAATGAGATGGTATTTTCTCAGTAGTTTAGATCAGTAAAAATCGTAACTGAATTAGGACACTCACTGTTCGAAAGATACTACTTTACTCCTTCCTCAGTTGAACGAAACCATCCGTACTACAGCCATATTACTCTATAGCGTGATAGAAATTAAATAATGGTCTCGCAACAATCGTGTAGTATTTATATTTAACGACATATACTTACATATTAGCAGAAGCGTTACTAGTGATCACACATAAAGCTGAATAGTTGGCCATAGAGCTTTATAATTTGTATAAGAAAAACACAGAAATAAATTGCGTAAAATTCATAAAGTAACTTCTTAAGAGTACTTAATCACATAATACTTCCCTTTGTAAAATTATAATATTTAATATAAGATGACTGTTTTTTATGGAATTGTGACCATATTTAATAACTATCTTTAGCTACATAAGTTTTTCAGTTTTTTTTTGTTTTAACAAACTAAACCACACATAATGAAAATAGTTAGGTGTAACTATTTTGTATACATACAATGGAGAAATTTTATTGACCTGTAATTTTGAAGATCGTTTTTAGGGTTCCGTATTCAACTAGGAACCCTAATAGTTTCGCCATGTCTGTCTGTCCGTCTGTCCATCCTCGCTTAATCTCTGTGACCGTTAGCACTACAAAGCTGAAATTGAAAAAAATGGTACCAATATGTGTATCAATCACGCCGACAAAGTGGTAAAATAAAAATTGGAAAAAAAATGTTTTATTAGGGTAGCCCCCCTATATGTAAAGTGGGAAGTGATTTTTTTTTTAATTTCAACCCTAACGTGTGATATGTTGTTGGAAAGGTATTTAAAAATGAATAGGGGTTTACTAAAATCATTTTTTGATAATGTCAATAATTTCGGAAATAATCGCTCCAAAAGTAAAAAACAATGTGTCCCCCCCTTTAACTTTTGAACCATATGTTTAGAAAATATGAAAAATCTGAAAAGTAGAACTTTATAAGGACTTTCTAGGAAAATCATTTTGAACTTGGATGGAAACAACAGTACCCACTACCGGGAGCAGTTGCAGGAGCGCGAACATAATTGATACCCACCTTTAAACTCATAAGTGGGAACACTTATTGTGACGGACGGGAAACTACGGAACCCTACACTGAGCGTGGCCCGACACGCTCTTGGCCGCTTTTTTGTTATTTTTTATGTTTAATGCCGTCCAATCGGTGAACTCAGTTGGAAATTTTGTTATAGTCCTTGCATTCTATTTGCTCTTTCAAGTTTTGAATCAATTGAATTTGATTTGAAATGTGGGAAAATCAGGTCAGGGTGAGTAAATCTAGTTTGGTTAAGGAAGATGAGTGAGATTTTTGGATTTTTCAACTTTTTCAACATTCTCTATTTGTGACTGCGATCTAAGTTTGCTGTTGCGTTTCAATTGCCTGGAGTATTAAATTCGGTATATATGAAATATATTTATTTCTTCGACGTATGAAAATAAAATTTCGTTTGTCAAATGTAACTTTATAAAATTTACTACCATTTCAGAATGAGGTTCCTCTAGTCTGAGAAAGGAAAGAAAACAAATATGGCATATTACATGTAAAAATATTCAGAATGGAAAACTATAAATTGGTAGCTAAAGTATGTTCTATGCCTAACTCAAAAAAGACGATTAAAAATGTTTAATCGTCTTATACACTTATAACAAACACGAGCTGAACATCCTCCAAAAGCAGTAGCTGTTCATAATTATGAAGCATGTGGCAACTATCGCCCTTCTCGACCAAAAGGGAAGTGGACGACACCGCTGCAAGCAGAGACATAAAGCGAACATTCCATAAGCACAGAAGAAAGACGGTTTACTAAACATACTTGTAGTTTTCCATGGGGCCACTTATAATTCTCACTTACAGAACTTTCAATGTAGCTACATATCTATGTACAATAAAGGAGTGGAATAATCCGACGGTGTGTTTTTCCGTCCGATTACAATTAGGGCGTTTTCAAAACAAAATCAAAGGCTTTTGTTACGATAAGACAATGTGATTTATTAAACGTTGATTTATATAATAAGTAAAAAAGTACATATGTACTTGAAATCATGATAACTTTTTAATTATTATAATATTATAACTAGTGGTTGCCTAGTGGTTAAAATTCAACCACAATTCATAAAATTTTTAGATTTGCATAAAAAGAAAGTTGTTTTTTACTTTTAACTACACATTCATATATGAAACACAGATATCAGATGTATAAAGTATAAAATAAACGCTTTTTTGCCTTGACATCGGTACATTCCACACACTATTGAAAGAGGAACATTTGAAATCATACAAATTTCACAGGTTATTCGTCAATCTGTCACAGGGTCAGGGTGATCCGTCTTTGTATGAAAACTAAGACATTTGAACACAAGCATAATTTTGTCTGTGTTTGGGTTGGGCAACTAAAATTAAAGCCGGAAAAACATGTCGCTATTTCTTTCCTTCAAGTTGATTTAGATTGCCATTTAAAAAAATTACATAAAAAAACATAAAATTATATTGGAACAAAAAACTCAAAATGTTAGTTATGTGTTTAATTTTTTTTTGTAAATGACTACAATTAATTGACCTATTAATTAGTTAAAATGAAATTATTAAATATTGGCAGAATTCGATCAAGAAGAGCCATGTATTAAAATAAGAAGAAAATAATGATTTTTGTTTGTCAACTTCTTTCATGTTGAAAATAATTTCTTAGTTTAATTCCATGAACGTATAAAAAAGGCTGACTGAATTTTGCTAAGAAAGGACTGATGCGCTGCAATAGCGTCGTTGCAAGTATTTTTGAGAAGGATAAAGGGTTGCCATGTGAAACAAAATTTCCCCTAAAAATATATAATTAAAATTGTCAAACTACCCCATAACTTTGTAACAGTATACTTATTATTACTACGACTACGTAACTAAAATTGAAAAAACCGTCTGTCTGTGTACTCAGGGAAATTGGCCTCGGTGATAAAACAAGTTGCCAGCTTTGTGGGTTATCGTCTTCTTCCCCTCTCTTCAGACCTAAGATAATCTTAAAATATCCCAGCGCAACTTTTCTATCTCTTCTTTCAGCTCCAGGATTTTTTCGTCAGTCTTAAGGGGGCGTGTGTTAAATGTTGTCAGGTCGAAGCGTCAGAGGTCGGCAACCGGACCTCTACCAGAGACCGTTAACGTTACTATGGTTGCCACCGTAGCCAGGAATAGTGGGGCTGCCGGGGACAGTGGCCTTTTCTTTATGTCGTTTTTCATGTTTTTTTAATAAGTGTGAAAAGCCAGAATACAATCCACCTGATGATGATGCGTTGTTATCCCTGAAGAGAAGTGGAATGCTTTGCTTCTAGTTATTACGTGGTAGAGCAATGCTGCAGTTATATTAGAAGTATAGCACGAATGGGTCGGCTCGACCGGGGAAGGACCACGCTCTTACAGAATACCAGCGTAAAATAGTAGCTTACTGCTGCTGTGTTTCGTATGGTGAGTGTAGAGAACCGGAGACCAATTTTACTGGAAATGAGGCATTCCATCTTAGTTCTCACGGGTGACAACGCATCTGCATTTTGATTCGTAATCGAGGATTGATGTAGATGTCTATGTATACTTACTATCAAGTGGACTGTGTGCTCGTTTATCACCCTAGCCTATAAAAAAAGTAAAAAGGGTCTCTGGTTCATCAAGCTGCTATTTTACGCTAATATTCTGTGAGGGAGTGGTCACACCCCCACCTCTCTTGTTGTCAACTCGTTTGGGTTGGCAACCACAATTTTTATTGTTATACCTACAGGAAAATGGATCAGGGGCAGTGGATATTCTTACATCGCTACTTCACGGTTTTAAAATAATATAAACGTTTAGTATGCGGAATCTCTCACTCCTCCGTACGCGCAATATGATGCAAAAAGGGGTACAATGTTTCCCTTTTACGTATTAATATATAGTTAAATAAGCGTAATATGTTATAGTTTTACATAACTTGCTATTGAACAGAAGTTACACCATTATATGTTTCTTTGTCATAAATATATTCACTTAAAACCACAGAGTACTTTTTTATATTACTTAAACTGTTGTAAGCTTTAGAGCATAAGCATGTGTTAATTTAATGTTTAAATTTTCTTTCGAATAGTGTATCATTAAGAATTTTATTACATATTCGTTTACTTTGACCCATAAATGGTTTATTTAACTTTTCCAATTTAAGTTTTGAATTATCCATTTTATTATTTCCTAATGTAAGCGTAGATTTCGATGTAGTATAAGTGTATTGTATATAACATCAATGTCATAACAGAAGCAAAAGCAGAAAAATATAGATGATTATTCATCTATATTTTTCTGCTTTTGCTTTTGTTATGACATTGATGTTTCATCAGAATTGCTTAATCGGGTAATAGCAGTGGAACCACCAGTCGTATTGCTAACTCGGTTAAGAACTCTCGTAATTAATAGAAATTACCATTACTAGAAAATCCATCGCCGTAAGAGTTGACTATAAGAAATGCAAGAAAAATACCATTTGTTACGACAGAGTGCAGTGTTACCTCATTATTGTGCATACCTTATTACCTTATATTTAGCTTTGTACGTGGTAGAGCCATGCTGCAGTTATATTAGTAGTATAGTTGTAGCACGAATGGGTCGGCCCGACCGGGGAAGAACCACGCTCTCATAGAATACCAGCGTGAAATAGTAGCTTAATGCTGCTGTATTTCGTATGGTGAGTGTAGAGAACCGGAGACCCTTTTTACTGGAAACGAGGCATTCCATCTCAGTCCTCACGGGTGACAACGCATCTGCATTTTTATTTTTAATGGAGGATAGATGTAGATGTGTATGGGCCGTAGCAACCACTTACCATCAGGTGGACTGTGTGCTCGTTTGTCACCCTATTCTATAAAAAAAAGCTTATATCTAACAAATCAAATTAAGATTTTTCACTTGCGGGAATTAAAGCCCCAAAGCCATAAACGTGACGGGTGGCGAACCTCGTCGCCGGTTTTCCTCCCGGAGATTCTTCGCACCCCTGCCCCATTAAAGGGGCGCCGGGATGGGATTATTAGTCTATAATCTCTAATAATTTAAATAACATTATAAATTTAGTATACTACTAACTCGTAATATACTAAAAATGAAATTAAAATGTTTTCTTTGTCACTTTATAATTCACATGTTATGAGTGTCGTTAATCAAAAGTTAAATGGAATAAATAAAAACTGTATATTCTTCGACGTAAGAACTCAAAATTTCATTTGTCAAACATAAACATGTTTCTTTTTGTATGCTATCGTTTCAAATTGAAGGTTCCTCTGTGGAGAAGACTCGGCGATAGAAATTTCACAGGTACTCTTTTTTGACATTCTCAATCGACACATGAATCGAATAACATCGTAACTCAAAAAGAGAGGTTTACAGGGGAGCGAAAAAACGACTTTGCGCTCTTTACGCCTTGTAATTAGAGCGTATTTTATGATTTTTAATAAGGTTTGATACAATTGCAACATTTTTTCTTAATCTATATAAAGGTTTAATTGATTTTTCTCTATTTGCTTTATTTTTGATTTATTATCGAGTTACGGACAGCAGAATTAAAAAAATCTTATCTTATTTTAATCGCACATACCATACTACTAAACGCGTATACCTTTTATTTTTGCCGGAACTAAAAGAACGTAAATGGACTTATGTAGTCTAAAGCGCTTTCCACCAATTGGTTTACAAGGAGCACCGATTTTTAAATGTCAGCCAAACAGTTTTACACAGGCCACTTTTTACATCTGGAGGTAAAGAGTGACGCGCACCTAGCTCAGTCTTGGTTGCTTTTCTTTTCTTTTTCCAGGCTTTTCTTTATTCGTCTCTTACGACAATTACGGGAGTTGTGAAGGATCTTCCTTCCTTTCTTTTTTTTTTTTCAAATAATGTACCGATTAAAATAACCCATAACGAAAAAAAAACTAGTAGATTAGGTTAAGAATCATTACAATTACTTTTCACTCTACAAATAGGTAGGTAAATTTCATTTCAACTTATCCTCTTGCTCACAGTGTTATTCAAATTTTTAGAATAGAGGAAAAAGTTACGATATCGTTTTGGTGTCATGTTGTATTTCAAAAACGAGTTAAGTCTAGTCTAGTTTCTGTGATTTTTGCTGTAAGCGTTTGACTTATACAGCTTTACAAGTCTCAGGCCTGAAAGGCCGCAAGCTAAAAATAAAAGGGGTAAATTTGAATTATTCTGCGTCGTTACTTTCGTAACGATGTTCACCTATGTAACTTAAAAGTGCACGTAAGTGAGTTATCTAAAGGCCGTCTGAACAGCGGGCGGCAGGCCCTGACGGCTAACTCGTACCATTCGAAGTTCTGAGCGGTGAGAACCGCCAGAGACGCGGATGTACGGTGTGCACCGCACTGTGGAGGGGTGTGCACCGCGCCCGTCTATCGACTCGCTGCGTCCCATCTGATGTACTAATTGTGTATGTAGCATAAGGTGAGTGTATAATGTTCTTGTGTGACTGGCCGGCTACATTTGGGTCTTTTATATCTAGTGAAACAGGGGGTTCGATTAAAACGTTACGGGGCCTCCGGAGACTTTCCGTAACGTTTGGAGTCGGGGCGTAGGTGGCTGCGTTTACCACTAACTGGTTGGGATGTGTCTCGGCCCTCTCAAAGTAGCACTGAGACATTTCCTTGAATTATTCAGAGATCGGCAGGATATTCAGAGATTTCCTTGTAATATTCAGTCTCTGTGCAAGCTGGAGTTTTGCTGGTATCACCGAGCTCCAGTGGCTTTGCCAATGATTGCGATGACTTGGCGATGGGCAACGTGCACGAAAACGACGCTTACGTAGGATATGATAGGTCTTACGTAAGCTTCGTAAAGATGGAGCTTGTATCTTAGGGGCAGTTTGCTCTTGCTGTTAACTAGCGGGTGGAAGCGACTAGTGACGAATTTGGCATGGTTGCGAACGGAGCGAATATGTTTTGCAAAGGTAATGCCGTGGTCGAAAGTGACCTCTAAATATTTGATTTTAGCACCCTGTTGCTAATGCCGTCGGGGCCGGATCCTGATTTCTTTTTAAGGTTTTTAATTACTTCTGTAACTTCATTAACAGTCACAGGCTCTTAGGGGTTACCCGTGGGTGACTTGAAGGTGAGGATAGATCCCTCTCACCTTGCAGATCCCACCTATGCTATGCTATATCCCACCTTGCAGGATCCATAGAATCCATAGATTTGCTAGAAGGAGTTCATTGGCTCTCTAAACTATCCCCGAGGCATTCGGCTTTTACCTTTTTGACCTCAGAGTCGTCAAAGGCGAGATTGGAGTTTCCTGGCCTAATGAGAGGCGGCAAGTGTGAGGATTGATCTGCTTTCTCCGAGCATGGGGCAACAATCAGAAGGTGGTTTAGGATGGCTTGATATTCTCCAGCAGATTATCCCATTTATCATGTCTAAATTCGGAACCTCGTTTTGTAGGTTGCACAGTTTAATTTGTTATCTTTTGTGCGGAAGTGATTGTATTGCCTTAGGGCCGCGTTCTTCGCTCTGATCAGCTGTCGAATATTACTTGGAAGCTTCAGGTTTTGATTGCTCGACACGCGAAACTTTGGAGAGCATTCTTCGACCACTGAGAGGTGAGCTAGGCCGGGCCGATAATCGCCTTATAGGCCTTCGCTGGCGAGTTTATTTTGTCGGGAATCGTGTCTAAGTGCTGGGACATCGTAGACTCAACGAGTCCGCGCTAGTCCACGATGGTTTTGGTCTAAAGAACCTCACCTGCGGCCTGGCTCAGCTGCATATGGAGTGGTCTATGGTCCAAATTTAGTTCTTAGGTTGTGTCGATGGAAATTATCGTCAAGCGGACATCCTAGAATATCACTACATCTAGGATGTCCGAATGATATCTGGTAGTGAATGGGTAATGCTTAGTCGCTCCGTGAGCTCAAACAATGTATTACCATTAGGATTGCTTGTGAGCGAGTTCCAGGAGGAGTGCTTATTGTTCCAGCTATTATGACACTGAGGCCAAGATTGAGTAATTCCAAGAGATCTGATTCCACTATACGCTTTAGCGGCGGATGATACGCTGAAACGATGGTAAGTGGCGGATGGCCAGAGAAATTTTGAAAAAAATTCTAATAAAAACACTTAAGGTCACAAACCTTTGTTTACAAGTAATGTTGATTACATTTCATGTGCCTGTCAAAAGTTTCCTTTTAAATCTTAGCTACACTACATATGGAACATCAGTCGTATACCAACTTTAAAACTAATTCCACTGGAGTCCCTTTTCCATGTAAGCTCCATAACGCAAAAATACTATGCCTTTTGAATATAATTTACATCGTATTTTCTATCACAAATTGAAACCACACTTGTGTCTCGCACAAGTAAAAACTTATAAAACAAGTAAAAGCCCTTTAACCGATGGCAGACCCAGCCAGAAGGTGAATTACAATTATATAGTTTTATAATATTTGATCGCAATAGAGATATTTTTTATATAGAAGAGGGGGCAAACGAGCATGCGGCTCACCTGATGTTAAGTGACTACCGCCGCCCATGATCAACCGCAACACCAGGGGAATTACAGGTGCGTTGCCGGCCCTTTAGAAAGGAGTAAGCTCTTTTCTTGAAGGTCCCCAGGTCGTATCGGTCCGGAAAAATCACCGGTGGTAAATTATTCCACAGAGAGGTTGTATGCGGAAGAAAACTCCTTTTGAAACGTACAGTGGTGGACCGCCAAGCATCCAGATGGTGTGGATGGTATCGGGACGTTTGCCGCGTAGTGCATTCACGAAATTTTTCGGCTGGGATTAATCCGAACAATTCCTCAGAGCACTCTCCATGGTATATGCGAAAGAAAATGCAAAGGGATGCAACATCTCTTCGCAGTGCCAGAGAATCGAGCCGATCGGAAAGCACTCGGTCGTCGACGATTCGAGCCGCTCTGCGCTGGATGCGGTCAAGTGGAAGGAGCTGGTACTGGGGAGCACCAGCCCAGAGATGGGAACAGTATTCCATGTGCGGCCGAACCTGCGCCTTGTAAAGTTGCAGGCGGTGTGCCGGCATGAAATACTGTCCCGCTCTGCTGAACACGCCAAGCTTTTTAGAGGCCAATTTGGCCTTACCTTCCAAGTGACCACGAAACTGCACGTCACTCGATATGTCGACGCCGAGGATTCCGATACTGGCTGAGGCAACAAGGGGAGTGCCTTGAAATTGAGGGGATACGACAAAGGGGTTCTTTTTAGCGGTTGACGCGCGCGCAAACTTGTGTCTCCTGGGGGTTAAACTGGACTAGATTTAGTCGCCCCCAATCCGAGACTCTGTTCAGCAAAGACTCGACTTCAGACACAAGTTTGTTCCGGCACTCGGAGACGTTTTCCCGAGAAATATTGATATAAAGAGAAGTGCTATTGATAGAATGATTATAATATTTGATAGTATCATCCCTTATTTACGTTGTGTTTGTTTAGTAACTTAGTTCTTTTAGGTGTCTTTTGGAAGAATGAATATTCACTAGGGCAATTGAAAGCTGTTGGTAGTGCCTTATAAGCTAAGTGAACCCCGTTCACGAAGACAGGGCTCGAGAAAGGTTAAGAACATAAAACGTCCCTATTCCACTTGCATCAGGTTTACATTATTATTTATCCCTCCCCGCTCGGAAAAGGCTCAAAATATATCTATACAAAATACCCGATACAAGGGCTTCGCTCTCCTACATTTATTTTAAAAAATGTAGGGGGAGGTACACGGCCCCACACACGCCGTGCACGGTGAGTGCCAACAATTTTGATGCACTCCCCCCGAAGGGAACGCTAATTCGGGAACTGGACCGTAGTCCACAGCAAAATAACTGGCGAACCAGTAAAAGAGGCTTGGCCCCTTGTTAGTGCGTAAGCACAAACATCGACCGAAGTCGCGCATGTCAATGCGTGTAAACGCCATACAGAATACGAACGAATCCAGCCACAGTAAATGTACGTCACACGGTTTAGGCAAATAGGCACAGTGGCCGTAAACCCTCCGTGAGCACCACCACCTGCCAGACTGCCGCTCCTGCAGACGTGATGTAAGTGTATGGCATCATCACCAATTGCATGATCGGCACGGCTACTAGCCGCAGAGCGTGTCATGAGTCTACCGCTCACCTCAAGGGAATGGGGTCCCACGTTGTGCGGCTTTCGGCCGCAGCCTTGAGAGTCTCCTCAGATCCTCCCGCCAGCTACCACCCGCATGAGGTCGACACATATGCTCCACCAACCAATACAATGGCAGATATAGCCAAAAGGCAGTTATAAGATAAGAGTAATAATTCGCCATCAGAAAGGGTTTGTGTCACTGACGTTGAGTAAATGCATTTTCGATCATGTTTGTCTCACCCACCAACAAGTTGCCTTCAATCATTCAAAGGTGGGAAAGTTACAGAGATATAATATTATGTTGTTATATAAAACATCGTGGAGGGCAGACAGTCTGCAGCCCCGCAATGAAGGGACCCGACTTGGGCAAAGCTACTTAGGTGTGAGTCAAACCAAGACGCAGAGAGCTCCATTGAGAATAGCGTCCCACCAAACAACCATCGCAGAGACGCAATGCTGCAGAACGCAGCAAGCATCAATACGACTATCGTCGGGCTTACACCATCCCAAGGCCCCCCATACATCCCAGCAGACATCACCACCCGCATACCTCCATCGACCAGAACCACAAGAGAGCGTCGAATCAGGCGCAGCACACCCGCAGATCCATCACAAGACGCAATACCGCAAGTAGCAGTAAGCATAAATGCAACTATCATACGGATGGCGCCCCCTCACAACACACCCACATGATCCCTATCGATTTTGGCAACAAAGTTGGCATTGTTGTTATGTAAAAAATATCACCAACGTATCATAGTAGCACGCTACTAAGACGCCAATGAACAAAACTCCACGTATCATAGCGCTAATGCACTAAGACATGAAGTTGAGTATGCCTGTTACACTTAAAAGTGCTACCAAACACACTCATCATCCCAATCTGAAAGATAGACGACACATCGCTATGCGCAACGACGTCGCCCACAAACAGTAAGGGTGTGCGATGTCCACGAGAAAGCCGTATTGCTACAACAAACCCGCTTACCACCGGCACTAAGATGTTAATTGTATACCTCCATCGACCAGAACCACAAGAATGCGTCGAATCAGGCGCAGCACACCCGCAGATCCATCACAAGACGCAATACCGCAAGTAGCAGTAAGCATCAATGCAACTATCATACGGATGGCGCCCCCCTCACAACACACCCACATCACTCCTATCGATTTTGGCAACAAAGTTTTTATTGTTGTTATATAAAAAATATCACCAACGTATCATAGTAGCACGCTACTAAGACGCCAATGAACAAAACTCCACGTATCATAGCGCTAATGCACTAAGACATGAAGTTGAGTATGCCTGTTACACTTAAAAGTGCTACCAAACACACTCATCATCCCAATCCGAAAGATAGACGACACATCGCTATGCGCAACGACGTCGCCCACAAACGGTATGGGTGTGCGATGTCCACGGGAAAGCCGTATTACTACAACAAACCCGCTTACCACCGGCACTAAGATGATATGTCTAGGACACATCGGTTAGCGAGTCCAAGTTTACCTCGGACCAATTGCTCGTGAAGCAGCATACACGCCACCATAATATTCCTTTTCAAGTCCCTAATAAGGACTAGTCATTTTGCAACAGTACTAGGAGCAGTCGGTCACCCGACCACCCCACACAATGCTTATGTATCAAGGAGACCTCCTATAATATTTTTTTTGTATCATAGACCTTACTTTCATAAGTCACTCATATATAGGATTCGAACCCACGACCCTACTATTGTAGTGCATATTAATCATAGAGACCTTCTATAGTATTGCTTTTGGATCATAGACCTTACTTTCATAAGTCATTAATATATATAGGGTTCGAACCCACGACCCTACTATTGTAATGAATTATGGAGCCTTCTTTAGTATTGCTTTTGTATCATTGAGTTTAATATCATAAGTCCCTAATATAGGACTAGTCATTGTGCTACAGTACTTCAGGCAGTCGGGCTCCCGACCACCCCATATATATGTACAACTGCAGGTATGTACCTCCGGCAGCTTCCTCCATACAAGACGTCTATACGTGAACACCTTCCATAACTTAGAAAAATTTTCTTTTATACACGAACACCTCCCATGACTTAAACAATTTTTAACAAAGTTTCTAATTATCTTCTAAACGTTATTTAACTTAATTTTATAATATTTTTTGACTTGTATTTCTATTATTTATCTTATTTTAAATATTTTTTCAAGTTTTTAAATAAATTTATTTATTACGAAAAACAATAATTTTGCCTTTAATTTACTATGTTATTGGGATAATGTCTGAAATATATTAACTTTATGTTTATTAATTTAACTTAATTGCTTAATATATATCTTTTAAAACTATTTTTGACGCCCCTTTATATTGAATTTAATTATTAATAATAATATTGGGCCGTCACAATATGCAGAAGAAACAGCGTTGGCGATAGCACGCAGCCCTGTGGAACACCAGCATTAATAGGCTTACAATCGGAGCTTGCACCGTCTACAACGACCTTGATGTTCCGATCTGCAAGAAAGCTGGTGATCCAATCGCAAAATTTCTCGGGAAGCCCATAGGAAGGGAGCTTCGAAAGAAGCGCTTTGTGCCAAACCCGATCGAAGGCCTTCGCAATGTCCAAACTAACGGCCAATGCCTCCCCCTTGGACTCTACTGCCTCCGCCCATCTGTGAGTTAGGTAGACCAGCATTATATATATATATTTTTTTCATTACCTCTGTACATCGACTGTCCGTACATCGATCGCTGTAAGCGAGCAACTTGGGTTCGAACCAATGAAATTGTTAATTACAATTTTAAGTGTTGATTTATCAGGTACTCTACGGTGATGGTAAGCATCGTGAGGAAGCCTGCATAACTTATATTCTAATATTTCGAAGACATGTTAAGTCCACCAACCCGCATTGGTGCACCGCGGCGGACTTTTTCTAGCAATAAATGCCTTCTCAGATATGAGAGAGCCTGTGCCCAGGAGTGGGACGTAGCTGGCTGTAACTTTTATAATTTTACCATGTGGGTTGGTTTGTCACCCTTATTCTATTTAAAAAAAATATGAAAGGAATATTACGTAACTATACATATACCTAGTATATTATATATATATATATATATATATATATATATATATATATATATATATATATATATATACCTCCGTACATCGACATTCTGCATTTCTTACCAACTCATCACACCATCTACAGGGGAGCCGCCCCACATTTCGCTTAAAGGAACGTGGTTGCCACTCGAAAACTTTTCTTCACTTCATCGGTTGTCGGTTCTTTGAATTACATTCTCGATCCATTGCCACTTAAGCCTACTAACCCGTTACTTGTTACTCTAGTTCGCCATCCTCGCCCTTGGCCCTGCCGTTTTTTAGGTACTGGAGAGGCATTGTAACCTCGGTTAGTCTAACATTTGGGCTGTCATTGGAATAGTGTCAGTACTCTCGGATCGTTACACTTCCATGCGGCTCCAACGATGACGTGTACAGCTACCCATAGAACCTCTCAATCTCACTCGAAATCTGAGGTGTCCCTGAAACGATGCTACCACATTCGGTCTTCAACTTCAACAGTTGGGTTTTTCTGGCAGACAGATCTCTGGCAAATACTTTAGAGCCTCGGTTTTGTTCAATCGCTTCTTCAATACGAATTCTATTAAACTGTATAAATCATCACCGAATGCATTAGAGATCTGTCTATTCAATTGACCGCAAGCTGTCATATCTGCTGAAAATTGCAGCACAAAAAAGCGTCTTTTCTTCGCATAAAGAATATCGTAACACTCCTTACAGTTTTATTTCACACTAAATCTTTGCACTAACGGGAAAATGTTGCATAACATTAAAACGTAACTATAAATACACTATTGTTTCTCAAACCATGCTTATCATTTTAGTAAAAAAATATGCACAAACAATAATATCGCAGAAAATAACTTTTTTACTATAACCAATACAAAAATATGGTTCTATGCGCCTTTTTTCACTACTCAAGTGGTTATAAAACCGCAAAATAGTGTATTCTGACTTACGTACGTTGTTCTTCGATTTGTGTATCGTAATGTCAATAATACAATATTCTGAATCAAAATGTAAATGCATAGACCCGTCGGAAAACAAAGCATGTTCTATTATACAACATGTAACATAATTAAGGCACTTTGAGAAAGTAGTTTGTTCAGAATCGTTTACTGAATCGATTCCTATCGTTTTTAATATAGGCAATTTTTTATCCCAAAAATAATTAAAACTACGTAAATTACAATCACACTAAATCTGTGCAGTCAAAACAAACTGAAATGGATCGTAAATTAAGGCAATAATACTTTTAAGTGTGCAGTTTTATTTGTATTGTTACTAATTCTGTCATTTAATAAAAATAAAGAAAAATTAACTTTATTTCAAGCAAGTTAAAGTCTTTGCGTTCGTGGATTTGTACTGTGACCACAACATTCTTCCGGAATTAGTATAACTAATTTGATAAATAATCAGTGCATAAAAATGTTTAACTAAAAATTCAGTGTTTGTATTATGATTATAACATAATTAACTAATTGGGGTGTCTGAGGGTGTGCGTTAATTACGTTACATATTGTATAGTAAAATTTCACTAACAAATACGTTGCAAACCCGAGCAGCATACAGAAGCAACACTTCACAAGTATGACGTAAGGAGCAGCCGTCGCCCTCCTCGTCCATTTGTTTTACGTAGAGCCATGCTGCAGTTTATTATGGTTGTAGCAAGAATGGATCATCTCAACCGAAGAAGGAGCAAGCAGAAGGAGCATGATAGTGGGTTTTGTATGGCAAATGTAGAGAACCGATGACCCTTTTCACAGGAAACGAGGCATTCCATCTTAGTTCTCGAGGGTGATAACGCATCTGCATTGTGATTATTAATCAAGGATAGATGTAGATTTCTATGTACCACAGCCTACTTACCATTATTAGACGTGGTAGCTCAGCGCTAAGCGCTGAGCAGGGGATAAGCGCTCGCTGTAAGCGAGCAACTTGGGTTCGAACCAATGAAATTGTTAATTACAATTTTTTAAGTGTTGATTTATGAGGTACTCTACGGTGATGTAAAACATCGTGAAGAAGCCTGCATAACTTATATTCTAATATTTCGAAGACATGTCAAGTCCACCAACCCACATTGGTGCAGCGCGGCGTACTTTTTCTAGCAATAAATTTTGCCTTCTCAGATATAAGAGAGCCTGTGCCCAGGAGGGGGACGTAGCTTGCTGTAACTTTTATAATTTTACCATGTGGGTTGGTTTGTCACCCTTATTCTATTTAAAAAAACATGAAAGGAATATTTTAAGCTGTACGTAACTATACATATATACCTAGTAAGCTAAGGTTGTAAAGTTTAAAAAGCGATCGATTACCGCGATTACACCGAATACGGTAAGTCAGTTCTTTCCTTACAGATTATTAAAATATATATTTTTATACGGCATCGAGAAGTTTAATTATTTCTACAATGAATTTTTACATTATAGTCTAAGTAAAATGTTACCAAAGTAACCATACTCAATTTGTTACATTATCATGCTGAGAATCAGAATTTAGAATACGTAAATACGCTCCATATTAGAAACCGTGTTTTCGCCAATGAACGTTTCCAAGTTCAACAGCCATCGTGGCTCTAGACTTGGACGAAGGATGGAGCCGACCCAGTTGTGGTTCTCTGACCTCCGCCGCAACCTAGCGTGGCGTTCTTTATCTCTCTCGCACTAATGCGTACACGCGTCTGTCTTCTTTCCTCCCGGAATATTTTCGCAATCGTATTCGGAAAATGTCGTAGACGCGGGAAGGCAATTGACGAGTCACAATATGACAAGGATTTTTTTATATTTGGTAGTTACAGTTACAGCAGTGATGCTAGTTGTCGCTTTTGGCGGAAATAATTAAATTAAAAATCATGCGTAGGGCGGTTCAATCCAAGAAATATTTTGGATAAACTGACAATATAACGAAATAGACATTATAGATGGTTATTTATATATTTACTTTTGTAATTTTTATAATACTTTATGTATTATAACGAGATAAGGATATAGAACAACGAGTGAACGCAGGAAATTGAGTAAATAGGGCTTTACACTCTATTGTGGAAAGTCAGAATGTGTCAAGAAAGGCACGTATGGCAATTCACAATGCTGTGGTGGTCGTTAGTTAGTTTAACGTATGGTAGTGATAGTTGGGTGTTGCAGGAGAAGCTCGAGAGTAGAATAAACGCAGTAGAAATGCGGTCGTTAAGGAGAATATTAGGGCTGAATCTGAGTGACAGGGTGAGAAATTGTGTGATAAGAGAAGAGTGTGGCTTGCAAGATAATTTTGTGACCAGGATTAAGAAAATAATGCTTTGGTGGTTTGGTCTGTACAAAGAATGAATGAGGAAAGAGTGACAAAGCAAATTTGTTTTGCAGAAGTGAACGGCAGAGTCGGAAAAGGACGTCCTAGGCGAAAGCTTATTGACCAAATTGGCGATATATTGAAAATGGGCCAAATTAAGAGCATGTATGCGTAGATATATGAATGTGGAGGAGGCGAGAGAGGTGTATCAGGATCGTCCCAAATGGAAGTCTACTAAAGTAATGGAAGAATATCTGCCTACCCCTTTGGGTGACAAGCGCGAGTTTGTATGTATATGTTTATATATTACTTTTGAAACAGAATATTGTCGATTAGAATTATGCACAAGTCTATGCTCATGTTACAGGATTTTAAAATGTCTTTCTAAACTCTATAAGTCAGCCTATCGATAGAAAATCAGGCTTTAGAGCTGTTCATTTCCTTTTATGAATTAATAAATAAAATGTATTAAGTTGATAAGAAAACTATTAAAATATTACAGTAAGGACTAAGCATGTAAAACTTACATAGTTTTATAAGATAAATATAGGTTTATAAAAATTATTTAAATATTTATTAGTCTTTATTGTATTAGAAATATTCATTATAAGTTACATACTACTTAGGTTGATTGATTACACTGTGCACTATGTATAACCACTGATCACTAAATAATTTACCAAGTATAACACTCGAGGTTCCCACAATATCTATTGTATATTTTAATTTTTACAATAATAGAAAATATATAAGAAAATGTATACACTTCAATATAATATCAGAGCAAAGTATAGTGGACGCAACCAACTTTTTTTTATACAATAAGGGTGTCAAATGAGCACACAGTCCATCCTGATGACAAATGGATGGTGTGACTCATAGGAATCTACATTTATCCTCGATTGAAAATTAGAATGCAGATGCGTTGTTACTCTTGAGAACTAAGATGGAATGCCATGTTTCTAGTAAAAAGATCTCCGATTCTTTACACTCAACATACAAAACAAAGCAGCATTAAGCTGATATTTTACGACGGTATTATGTGAGAGCGTGTATCTTCCCCGGTCGAGCCGACCCATTTGTGCTACTATCATAATATATGGCTCTGCAACGTTTAAAAAATCGTATAAAAAATTTGTTAAAAATAAAAAATAATTTAGCGTATAACGATTGTTGTCCCCAAAGAGTTTTTAGTTGTCACCTAAGGTTGTGATTGACAAATACTTTAGTTTGGTTTTAGAAGTTGCAGATGTTATAGACCCGAAGCTACTTGTTTCTAATCATCATCATCATCATTACAGCCCTTCACAAGTCCACTGCTGAACATAGGTCTCCCCCAAGGTATGACATAAAGCACGGTCCTGAGCCACCTGCATCCATCAACTTCGTGCATGTCTTACCAGGTCGTCACTCCATCTAGTGGGGGGTCGCCCTACACCTCGCCTACCGGTATGAGGCTGCCACTCGAGAACCTATTTCCCCAATGGTTGTCGGTTCGTCGAGCTATATGGCCGGCCCATTGCCACTTCAGCTTACTAATCCGTTGGGCTATGTCGGTCACTCTGGTTCTACTGCAGATGTCCTCATTTCTAAGTTTATCACGCAGAGAAACTCCGAGCATAGCCCTCCCCATGTTATGTTTCTAATATATGCAATTAATAAATATTATAGAAGAAATTTGATAAAACGTTATAAAAAAAACCTTTCAATTTTTTTTAAATTATTAACAACTAAAATCCTTTCTTTTAATAAGTTTTTTCAATTTTCATATTTTTGTAAATTATGTGAATAAGATATGAGGAAGGAATTATACTCATTCCTTAAATGAATGAAATTCTAAAAAATTTTAGAATTGTCCCTTAAAAAATATATTTTATTATATTTATTTAGTTAAAAGATACAATGAATTACACATTATGCAATAAAAAGCGACGCGTTGACTATGGTCTTGGTTCCTGACGTGACACAACAACGGTAACCGCAAAGATGACGGAGCTTCAAAAGAGCATAACTTTGCCATATAAAGGACGCGAGCGTGCTGAATTTCATTTTCTAAAACCCGATTACACGGGTGAGGTGACGCAAGGCGAGCTGGAGGTCGACTAACGGAGACAGAAGCCACGAAATCGAAAGGAGTTCGAAACTGAAATCAAGGGAGCGATTCCGTTATCCTTGTGGACTGCCGAGATAGAACGCTCTCGTTAAAGACGTTTAGCGTCATGTTTCGATCATCTATCATGACTATTCATGACTCACAGGGATATCACGTAGATATGTCGATGTTTACTTAGCAGACTAGTTCGACTTTGGCGAATGGATATTTGACATTGTTTTGTTAAATAAAACGTTTCAAGGCTGCTGTCGTGCGGCTTGTATTCACCAAAATCACATTTCATGTATTTCAAGATTAAGGTTAACAAAATCTGGCATAACGGTGCAATTTTATTTAATGCAGCAATTTAATTGCATTAATTAAATAATTTTACCGAAAAGAGATTATTTCATTCACTTACGTCAATTCGGTATGGTAAAACTGTTTTACGATTGTAGCCAGCCTTAGGTAATTCCAAGTTGCGATTTAAAAATCAATTTTAAATAACCACGTTACAAAACTTGTGCTTTTATTTGTCGATAAAGCTGATAAATTTGGATGGAAAATTCGTTTTTTATTGTAAATTTCATTGTTTTAAATGTATATTGTAATTAGGAAAAGCGTTATAAACTTAATCCTAAATTTCTGTTTATTACAATGCTCAATGCATATTGTTTATCTATGAAAATGCTGAATCATTTTTTTGTAGACTCTACCACGCTACTCGTATTTTCTTAATGCGTCGTTGTATTGAGACGCTCGCCTGTCCCACTTAGCACTAACGGTACTTGCATGAGTCCTGACCAAAACCAAAACGCGGCGACGGACACGGCCTCCCATGAATATTTCCGCTAATTAACCTGCAACCGGCCTGCAACACACGTTAAAATAAAATATCGCTTTCGATGTACCAATGCATTTTTTATTACTAAACAACATTTAATTTAGCAATATTTTAATTACCGACTTAATACTAAACTTGCAGTTTTATTTGCCCATAATCCACGAAAACAAAATTTATTACATTATCAAAAATGGAAATAAAATTCAAAATAAATTTAATACACACTATGAGTGTGATTAAATTTATTTTGAAATTTTTGACGCTTTTTAAAAATATTTATTGCGTAAAAAATCATTCTCTCTTTTAAAATGGTGAATCTTAACGTAGCTAAATTTAAGAAGATAATATGTAACCCTTTATCACAAAATAAACATCATAAACTTTACATTAAAAGTGTTCATTTCCTCGCAGAATACAAATACAACAGCTAGCAGAAGAAAAATACCTTAGCTTTTATTTCGGTAACGAATCCTTTTTATATCCTACTTAATTAAAAAATTAATTTTGTCAAAAGAGATCAAGTCTGAAATGAAATACAGAGTTCGTTTAAAAATCTCATAGTATAATTATATATATATATATATCATCATTACAGCCCTTCACAAGTCCACTGCTGAACATAGGCCTTCCCCAAGTAATGCCACAAAGCACGGTCCTGAGCCACCTGCATCCATCAACTTCCTGCATATCTTACCAGGTCGTCACTCCATCTAGTGGGGGTCGCCCTACACTACGCCTACCGGTACGAGGCTGCTACTCGAGAACCTTTCTTCCCCATCGGTTATCGGTTCTTCGAACTATATGGCCGGCCCATTGCCACTTCAGCTTACTAATCCGTTGGGCTATGTCGGTCACTCTGGTTTTACTGCGGATATCCTCATTTCTGAGTCTATCAGGCAGAGAAACTCCGAGCATAGCCCTCTCCATAGCTCGCTGAGCGACCTTGGGCGTCCTCATACGGCCAGCAGTGAAGGAACACATTTCATATCCATTAGTTATCAGTGGCACCAGCACTGGTTGTATAAGCTCGTTTTTAAATTTTGAAGTATACCTGACAAGAAGATGTGTTGTAATTTCCCGAACGCTGTCCAGCTGAGCTGAATCCGTCGATTGACCTATCGGTCTAAGTTAGACTTACCTTAAATGTCTTAATAAATATAGTTAAGTTTTATGCACCAACATGGTTACGCCGATGCCTATATAATATACACGGACGAGTAAAAAAAGTAAGGACTCCGCTTCACCTACATATATAAAAAATGAAGCACCCCAAAACAAGCCAGCTACGTGCAAATACGAACCTACACGCACACACTCACACAAAGATAAGCCGATCGGCCGCCATTACGTTTGCGTATCTAAAATTCAAATATTGCCGTCGTGTGTCGTTAAATAGTGCAAAAATAATACCACATTACAAAAAAAGTGCCAAGGAATTACCTTTCACAGACAAGCCAGTTCTTATTACATTATTTATTACGCACATTACGCACACATATACAGCATAAATGTCGCTTCACTTGCTAGTATCGCCGTGCCGAGTCCTTACTTTTTTTACTCGTCCGTGATAATATAGACATTGTTATGCTGGACTGCAGACGTCATTTTCCATCTATTACGGCATATAAAAGACCCCTGGTAAACATAGTTGACATGCTTGGCGAGCGGGTTGTCAACCGCAGTTTGTTATTATTTTGAGTTGTTATCAGAGAGATGCTGCTGCTCATCAATTGGTTTGGTTTCACTCTGTCGTCTCTTACGACATCCACGGGATGATATGGGGTAATGAATATTCTTACACCGCCACTACACGGTATTTCACTTTACATTTTACTAATTAATAAATAAATTATACGTGGTGGAGCCATGCTGCAGTTTTATTAGTAGTATAGTTGTAGCACGAATGGGTCGGCTCGACCGGGGAAGGACCACACTCTCACAGAATATCAGCGTAAAATAGTAGCTTAATGCTGCTGTGTTTCGTATGGTGACTGTAGAGCACCGGAAACCCTTTTTGCCGGAAACGAGGCATTCCATCTTAGTCCTCACAGGTGACAACGCATGTGCATTTTGATTCGTAATCGAGGATAGATGTAGTTGTCTATGGGCCACAGCATCCACTTACCATCAGCTGGACTGTGTGCTGGTTTGTCACCCTATCTTATAAAAAAAATACTTTGTCATTTTAAACCTTTATAATAACTGCAATATTTATATAAATTTATAATGTAAATTTTGATAACAATGGACAGTGCCATTATGCCTTTAGAAGCCTTTAACATAAAAAGGTTCTCAATTCACACCTCTCTGATGAAGGTTCACATGGTTTCATGATATGTAAGTTATGATGATCAGACTACGAAACTACGTATAACAATAATCTTAATTTTTTATTTCATTTCATTTTCTTAGAAAACGTTACATCCTCACTAGGACTTCCTTCTGCATAGTGGGGGTAGTATACATAAATTTCAAAAGGACAAACATCCAGACCCGCAGCAATTACTTGTACTCGTAGGCCATACAAATACTTATTCCTTAACGCTGCAACTCATTGCATATATCATCATCATCGTCATTACAGCCCTTCACAAGCCCACTGCTGAACATAGGCCTGCCCCAAGGAATGCCACAAAGCACGGTCCTGAGCCACCTGCATCCATCAACTTCCTGCATATCTTACCAGGTCGTCACTCCATCTAGTAGGGGGTCGCCCTACACCTCGCCTACCGGTACGAGGCTGCCATTCGAGAACCTATTTTCTCAACGGTTGTCGATTCTTCGAGCTATATGGCCGGCCCATTGCCACTTCAGCTTACTAATCCGTTGGGCTATGTCGGTCACTCTGGTTCTACTGCGGATATCCTCATTTCTAAGTTTATCACGCAGAGAAACTCCGAGCATAGCCCTCCCCATGTTATGTTTCTAATATACGCAATTAATAAATATTATAGAAGAAATTTGATAAAACGTTATTAAAAAAAACCTTTCAATTTTTTTTAATTATTAACAACTAAAATGCTTTCTTTAAATAAGTTGTTTTCAATTTTCATATTTTTGTAAATTATGTGAGTAAGATATGAGGAAGGAATCATACTCATTCCTTAAATGAATGAAATTCTAAAAATTTTTAGAATTGTCCCTTGAAAAATATATTTTATTATATTTATATTTATTTCATAGTTAAAAGATACAATGAATTTCACATTATGCAATAAAAAGCAACCGCGTTTTTTCCCCATGGGTTGTCGGTTCTTCGAGCTATATGGCCGGCCCATTGCCATCATTTTTGGTAGTCAGAGCTTTATCTCAAGAATTGACTGGTTTTCCATACCACCTGTTGTATTCGATGGGGTTGTGATCCCTTACTTTGACAATGTCAAAAATCTTGGTGTTTACCTTGATAGTTCCTTAAATTGGAAACGCCAACTGAATGAGGTAAGTAAGAAAACCTTTGTCGCTCTTAGTTCACTGCGTCGCCTTCGATCATTTCTTCCCATTCCTACAAAAATTATGCTCGCACAGTCTCTTCTCCTTCCGATTCTCGACTATGCCGACGCAAGCTATGTAGACATAACTAAAGACCAGCTAACTAAGCTTGAGAGACTTCAAAATACTAGTATTCGGTTCATATTTGGATTGCGCAAATTTGACCACATTTCCCAATTTCGCTCACGTCTCAAGTGGTTACCTATCCAATTTCGCCGGAACATGCATATTCTTTCTATTCTGTACTGTGTCTTATTTCACCCTTCTACTCCTCCTTATCTTAAGGAGAAATTTAGTTTTGTTGGGCTTCCAGGGGAACCTTTACGCTCTTCAAGAAAACTCATTTTAAGGTTACCAACTCACAATACATCTTTCTTTAATAAATCTTTTACTGTACAGTCTATTAAGCTATGGAATGCCCTACCTTTGTATTTACTCGTAGCTCAGACTATTGTAGTCTTTAAGCGACTTCTTAAAGAGCATTACTTGTCTCAATCGTTCGAAAATCATTAGGATAAATTATGTGATTATATAGTTTTGTATTTATTTGTTTATGTTATTGTTAGTGGTATATATTTGAGGATATATGTATGTATATATGTGTATGTGTGTATATGTATGTATGTATATGTATGTATATGTATATATATATATGTATATATGTGTGTGTATGTTTATGTATATACCTATGTATATGTGTATCATATTTTTTTTAATGTATTAGTTATTTACTTATATGTTATTTTATTGCATGTATTGATATTATATTAGGTATATTTATATTGCACCACCTACCTAGTACTCACTGTTTTATTCCTTTACACCTTTGGTTGCCTGGAAGAGATCGCTATGTAGCGATAAGGCCGCCAAATTGTACATGTAATCTGCTCTCTGTTATGTTATTTGTAAATTTGTTTGTGGTGTGCAATAAAGTATATTCATTCATTCATTCATTCATTCAGCTTACGAATCCGTAAAACCCCTTAAAAGGGGGGGGGGGCTGAAGGTAATATTAATATTAAGTATATTTTATACGTTAGATTATACGCCACGCTAGTCACATAGTAAACATTAGCTCCCATATTTTTGATAAATTTAATTATTAAAAGTGATTGTTAAATGTATTTAGCATAAGTAATGTGTAAAGTGTCGGCCAAATAACATGTGCAAGTGTAATTTCTAAAAAAAATAGTAATAAATTGAGTGGAAAATTGATAAAAATATTTTATTATCAGTGTTTTTGAAAACCATCCAAGAAACAACAAATATTCGCAAGTATACAAATAAACTTTAGTAAAGTAACTGTTGGCGACGCGCCTATAAAAATGTTTCAGTTTATTAAATCAACCGATGACGTTGCTATGAAAAAAGGGGCAGTCACGAGCAACGACGCTCTGATAAGAGAATGCTTAGTTAAATCTTTAAGAAATGTCGAGTTAATGATATGAAGGTCTTGGGTTCGACTCCCAGGCCGGACTAGTTTGTTTGTTTTCCTAAGTAATATCGCTTAATAAATTCGTAAGGAATTTAAGATATAAATTATGTTACCGGATTTGTTCCCCGGTTGAAATCATCTTTCAAATGATGTAAATTCATAAGAATATTAAAGTGAAGTTAAAGATCGGATTTGTTCCCCGGTCGAGATAATCACTCTGTGCATAGGCAGAATTAATGGATATTAATTGCATAAATGTTGTTTTGTATGAGTTTGATACGTTTTGTACGAAAACAAATGCCTATTTGTTATGATTGATTAATGAGAACATTCATTTATATTGTTATCTGATTAAAGATAGTTTCATACAGTTCGAAAATTGTATAAAAGCATTTAATTTGCCTAATATGGTCAAAATTGGTGTATTTCATAATTTAATTTTTTCTGATAGCCGAGAGCCGTGCAAAGTTAGTTGTTCACATAGCGTGAGTTCATAGACGCACGCTGGCCACGCCCTTAGGAGGCCGAATATGTAAAAATTTAAAATGTTTGTAATTCAGTGATTTATGTAAAAATTACTTGTAAAATATTTCAGGTTAATTGTACGTGCTAAAAAGGTAAATTCTGTGTTATTTTCATGTGAAAATTCCTGTGTATAAGTGAAATAATGATAGTTTTGTATAAGAAATTTAAAAGTGTTTTAAATAGTGAAATAAATAGAAAAAATGTAAATTAAACTATTGTATTGGTTAGCTTATGTATAAATTCAAGTGAGAAACATTGTTTTAACTTTCTGTGTTAAATATTTAAGAAATTTCGATTTCGAACTTGTGAGTAAAATAGGCAGTTTTCGTTTAATAAATAAAAGGTTTTTTATGATATGAGGATATGATGTATATCATGGTGTAGATATTGTTTTGTACTACCTATATTGATAAATTGTATTTGTATATGATTTGAATAAATAAAGATATTGAGTGAAACGTGAGAGAGTAATAGTACAAATTCATGTAATTAAGTTGCGCAAGCGCGCAGATGGCGCGGCTCACTTTCGCGTATAGCTCTGGGGTAGCTTAGTGAACGGGTTTTATTGCAATTCGTTCGGGAATCCTTCGGGAAATATTCAAGGAAATAGTTCGGGAATCCTTCGGGAAATATTCAAGGAAATAGTTCGGGAATCCTTCGGGAAATATTCAAGGAAATAGTTCGGGAATCCTTCGGGGAAGTTCGGAAATAGTTCGGAAATAAATAAGAAAATCCGGGAAAAAGTTCAAGAAAAGTGAAAAACCAGCAGTATAGGGAAAAGTGATTACTCTCTCACGGAACGGTTTGAAGATAATTGCTGTTTCATTCCCAAGATCCTTTAAGTTATACAGTCCACATCGAAGAATTAAGGCGTCGGGACCGGGACGACTTCGGAAGACCCGTAATCCCCGTCTGAACCTACTTGCTGAAAAGGAAGAGGTTATCGCCCTAGTGTGTTACTCCGTTGCGGAGATCACATACGTTGTTCCCGAACCCAACGTAGGCGTGATAGGAGGCCGGATCGAGAGAAGCCTCGATTCCTGTTTCTTAGTACCCGATCCGCTAGGTCCTTTTCAATTGGTCCTTTTCAGGATCAAGAGGGACGCCCGTACCTGAGTTCCTTTTCAGTAACTATTCTACCTAGTAATTAAAATATAATCTGTAAATGGTTGCAAAAGAATAGTAAAAATTAAAATTTAAAACTAATACACAAATATGACGGTTAACATTATTTGAATTAGATGCCATGTTCTAACATTATCAACCGTGTGTCGAGGTGTTAGTGACTTTATTGTTTCATGCCATCTAGCGTCATACATGAGATTAACGATCTATAAACTTTTTATGATGTTTTTTTTTGGTTAAAGTGACATCTATTATTAGCAACAATAGTCGATTACATGAAAATGTATATACTAACTCATAATTTCATCAGGAGCAAGAAGGTGTTTGTGGCGTATTGATACATACTTGACTATAATGCGACATTATAGTCAAGAGTTCGGGCGTTTTAGTCCTCATAATTCACCCCAAACGAGACCTTATGTTTAAATTATTTTAATGAGAAAACTACAATAAAATATCATTTCAAAATATGACAATAAAATATCACTTCAAAATGTCACTAATATGTTTTAAATGCAAAAATAAAATATTGGATAAGGATAATTTAACTTGTTCACTATGCAAAGAAGAATTTCATTTAACTTGCACGATAGTTTCTGAAAAAAGATTTCACTGGATGTCAATAGACACCGAAAATGCCTGGAAGTGTACAACTTGCATACAGAAAAAAATAATACAAAAAAATAGAAATACGTCATCAGAAAAATCTCCTAATTTGGACAGCAGTATATCTAGCTGTCACGAAAGGGCAAATGATAATATAACATTGCGAAAAAAACTCAATCCCCCTATAAACGATAGCAGCCTGCAACAATTTCCTACATTGACGACTTAGGTGAAACGTTGATTTCTGTAGACGCCGCTTTAAATCGTAGCTGCCCCGAAAATAATTATTTAGCAATGGAGGATTTGGAGGAAATGAAGTTTAAGCTACAAAATTTGGAAACAAAGCTCGAAAGTGCTGACCTGGAAGTGGAAAGATTTTTATTATAAAACAATTCATTGAGAGAGGAAATACCAAAAAGAGATGCAAAAATAAACCAATTATCTCGCATCCGTTGTTCAACTACGAAAAAGAAGATCATAAGTCCTTCCCAGAACAACACCTGCGAAAATAATATAAAGAAATATACTACTAATGTATTATTTAGTACTCCCAAAGTAAGTGCCCCATCAACGATAACAAATATAGCATTGTGTCACAGCCCCAGTGAGACTAATGAAAGCAAGCGGAAAAATAATAATATTAACAGTATGAACAAGTCACCATTATGCGACGTAACAAGCCAACAAGAGAACACATTAAATAACTCTAAAATATCTCAGGAGAACAAAAAGAAGATATGTATGCTAAGTACTAACAAGTTTACTAAAACAAGATCCATCGCGCAACGATTTTTGCATGGAGATTTTGGTATCTGCCATTATATTCTGACTGGATAACACAATGGAAGACTACTGCATATTACTAATAGGCCATCAAGATTTCAAGTCCACTATAAATTACTTTGTATTAATAACATATATTCGACAAACTTTATCAGAAATTACACACACAAAAATCATTTTGTGTCTACCTACCTTTAGATACTGTAGATTCCGAAATTTATTTAATGTAATGTAATGACACATGAGTACGCACACCTTATTGATTCCAACCTGAATCTAGAATATGATTATACGATGTTTAAAAAACACACAGGTATCACAAATAATTATGGAATGCAAACCATATTCAAAGACATTAATATACTTATGTTATGACTATGACTTATGAAAAGTCATGGCTTACAAATGGTATCAAAACATCGTGCAAAAATAAAAGACTCTTAAAAAAATTATAATCTTAAACAAAAAATCCAGTACTAAACAAGTATTATAAAAATTACTCAAAAATACTTAAAAAAACAGTAAATATTTCAAAAAAAGAACAATTATATTAAAGGAATAAAGAATTCTGATAATGTAATAAAATCAATGTGAAATGTTGTAAAGGAACAAGCTAATAAGCTTACACAAAATAAAAAGAACATAGAACTGAATGTCCGAAATAGTATCACTGCGGGCCCTGTTCAAATAGTTGAGTGTTTCAATCATTTTTTGGTGATGATAACGCTACTTTTGGCACAACAGGTGCAATCGGTCAGCCTGTCCTTCATCCAGTAAAAAAATCATTATTTTTACAACTCGATACTAATCAAGAAATTATAAAATCTGTACGTAATTTAAAAAACAAGCGTAGCTTCGGTCATGATGACTTACCGCCTTGTCTAATTAGGAAATGCGCCGAATAACTAGCCCCAGTTATGACATTCCTGATAAATCAATCGTTTACAGAAAGTAAAGTTCCAGACCAACTAAAAATTTCAATAATTAAAGCACTCTATAAAAAAGGCTCTAAAACTGACTGTAACAACTATCGCCCTATTACTATTCTTCCAACGTTTTCAAAAATATTTGAATCGTTATGTCGAAAGTTATGTCTAATCGACTATACTGTTACTGCGAAAAGTTCAATATATTAAATGACAATCAATATGGCTTTCGCAAAAAACAGATCAACAACTACAGCAGTATACAAATATGTAAATGAAATATTAAATATATTTAATAAAAAGAAATACGCGATCGGTATTTTACTGGACATGACCAAAGCCTATGATCGAGTTCGATTTGACATACTTTTACGGAAGTTACACGGAATAGGAGTAAGAGGCCCAACATACAACTGGTTCGAATCATACCTGACCATTCGAAATCAGTGTGTAGAAATAGAACACCATAACCTAGCCAGTGGAAATGTGGTTAAAGTTAGGTCTCAATTTGCACCGGTCACAAAATCAATACCACAGGGTAGTGTTCTCGGTTGTTTATTATTTTTAATTTATATTAATGATTTGCCGAAAATAATCAAAGTCCCCTGTACCTTGTTTGCCGATGATCTTTATGTAGTCATCCCTTTCGACAATAATACTACTAACAATCTTAACAACTATCTAGATAGTGTACTTACAGATATCTCTAAATGGTTAAAAAATCACAATCTCGTCATAAATTACACAAAAACTAAGATAATACAATTTAAGCCGTATCAAAAATGCCCCCCTATTTATAAATTATTCTTACAACGATACTAAACTAGAATGTGTTGATTCATATAAATTATTAGGTATAAACATAGATTCAGGTATAAATCGGAAAGAACACATGAAGAAAGTATCATCTAATCTTTCCCGTTTCTCGTATGCACTATACGAACTTTAAAAAAATTACAAATTTAAGAACAGCCACGTGTGCATACTATGCTTATGCCCATGCATGGCTTAAGTACGGCATTTTACTGTGGGGAAACAGCACAGACGTAAATAAATTGTTTATTTTACAAAAAAAAAAATGTATCCGCATAATTATAAACATGATAGCACTGACAGCGATCCTACTTTATTTCATAAAAATATTAACACTTACATATCTATATATATATATTATATATATATATATATATATATCTAGAAGTATGCACATTTGTTAAAATGAATATGCACTTTTTTCAATATAATCCCGGCCTCATTTTTTACGCCCTATTAAAAAATTAGCTTCACCTATCACAAGATTACAAACAGTTAAATCAGGACCCCATGGTATGTGTGTAAAAATTTATAATAAAATTCCCAAATGTCTACAAAAAGAAGAATCGTTGTATAAATTTCAAAGAGAGCTTAAAAATATTTAATTGAAAAAAGTTTCTATTCGTTGTCAGAGTTTTGCGGTGAAAAATAATAATTGTTTGATTTGAATACGTATACCTCATTAATATCGTTGTAAATATTGCAAATGATTAGTAAACCTAAAAGTAATGTTTAGTTTAAGTAAATAAAATTAAATTCATCTTTCTAAATTAATTAGATTAAATTGATATATAACATAATATAACATTGCTACGCCCTATCGGGGCTCATGTTTGGCTCTAATATATCCAACATAAGAACGTGAACGCAATAAAATGTTTGAGTTTGAATACAAAATTGTTGAAAGTATTGTTTTAATTTTACGTAGGTCACTCAATATGTTTTGAGATGCTCGAAATTTATAAATGGAACGCACCCGTGTTATATGTTTCTAAAAAGCAAATTTATTTAAAAATAGAACTCCATAAGCCAATTAGTCAATATTAAAAAAAAACAAAGGTCTATTAATTTTCCTGCAACGCTCTTCGCGCTTTTCATTTAAAACAATGGATCTTATTTTAACCGAAAACATTTGCGCGCTATGATCTATTAAGATTTTAAATTTGTTTAACCGAACAATTAAGTTTACAACGGTTACAATCAGCATTATGGAACTCAGCTCGAACACGTGCAACAATTTTTAGGTGGTTTGCTGAATTCAAAAGGGGTAAAATTAACCTTAAAGATGACTAAAGAACCGGCAACGGCGGAAAATGTATGGACTACTAAAATGTTAGTGTGAGAAGACCCACGAATCACATATACGGACATCGAAAAGATTGTAGGTATTGGTTCGGGGAGGACATCGAAAAGATTGTGGGCATTGATTCGGGGAGCATTCATATCATCCTACATCAACATCTTGGAGTGAGGAAGCTTTGGTGTCGATGGATCCTTCGTTTGCTCTCCGAAAGCGAAAAACAGACTCGTGTGGATTGGTGCCATGAAATGCGTCTACGTTTTGAAAACGGGGCATCTAGGCGTGTTTCAGAAATCGTTACTGGTGACGAGACATGGATCTATCAATATGATCCGGAAAATAAAATGCAATCATCGGTATGGGTCTACTCAGAAAGACAGTTACCGACAAAACTACAGAGACTTCGCAACGTCGGCAAAAAATGGTGGCTAGTTTTTTTTCTTGCGGAGCGGACATTTGTCGACGTCAATGCTGGAAAATTGTAGGTCTATCAACTCTAATTGGTATACTACAGTTACATTACTCAAAGGTTTTCAAGCTGTGCGGGAGAGAAGACAAAAGACCGGGGTTCGAAGAATCATGCTGCGTCACAATAACGCCTCTTCACATAACTCCCTTAGAACAAAAGCATTTATCGAGGAATCTGGTGTTGAAACTCTAAGTCACTCACCTTACAGCCCTGACTTAGCTTCTTGTTATTTCTTTTTGTTCCCAAGATCATCATTCTCTAAGCCATTTCCCATTATCTGGGGTCGGCGCAGTAAATCTTCTTGTTCTCCATCAGCGTCATTTCCATACTTATCTTTATTCTTTTCTTTGATTTTATTCTTTTCCTCTTTTTGTTCCCAAGAGTCAAAGAAAAATTAACAGGCAAATTTTCTTCAAGCGCGGAAGAAGCCGTGGCGGCCTACGAATCAGCGATTTCCTACCTGTCAGATCGAGACTGGCAAAAGTGTTTTCGGAGTTGGTCTATGGTCTATGCGAATGGAATTTTGTATAGATCATGATGGAGAACATTTTGAAAATATTTAAAATAAATATTAATAGTATCCAGAATACTTTTTGTATATTTCAAAACTTGTTGATCATCCTACGTATTATCTTTTTTCTATCAAGCATTATCTGTTTAGACAAAGAGGATATATATATATATATATATATATATATATATATATATTTTTTATATAAAAGCTTGTATCTAACATTATCTAATCTAAATCTAAATCAAAATATCCCAGCATAACTTGTCTATCCCTTATTCTGGCTCCAGGATCTTCGTGTCAGTCCTCAGGGTGCATGCGTTAAATGTTGCTAGGTAGAGTCACCTAACGTGGCAACCGAAACTGCACCGGAGTTTCTCATCACTTCTTTTTGACATGGGGAAGTACCTACGCATACTGGGAAACATTTTCGCACATATCCGCTAGCGCCGACGAGTCCATGGCAACCCCTTCGTGAGAGAGCAACTCCTCCCTTTCTCCTTCTCTGGTAAATCGCGCCAGAATACTAGGCGCGTCTTCTTCCGTGGCCTCTAACTCCCACCTACGCAACGGTTCCCCGAGCCCGGTAGGTTGGCCTCCATGGGACAATGAAAGTCAGATTTTCCTACACAACATATAAATCAGTGGAATCAAAAATTGGGCTTGCGCCTGTCAGGGTATTAATAGCAAAAATTACTATTTAGATTTTGCACAAACAATTTTCATTGATCGAAAACTAACCAAACTAAGAACATTTATTTATATTTTTAACGCTGAACTCAATAAAAAGTTATACACGTACTTCTTGTTAGCACTTAATTTGAATTATTGCGAAATCAAAACAATTTATTTAATACTAGCCTATTACCCGCGGCTTCGCTCGCGTGGGCTTCCGTTGAGGAATATCATTAACAGTGCTCCATACCAAAACAAAGTTGGATCACTTGTAGAGTCGCCTCGTTGTCACGTTTGTTAGTCAAGTGATATCTTTTGAATTCTTAGAGATTATTAGAGGTAGATTTTTTAGAATTGCATTAATATTATACGTCTAGCAACCCCTGTCACATTTTATATCGGTCATGACTTTCGAGGTATCTTTAATAAGGGTAAATTATTTTTGATTGATTCAAAGTTACATTATTTACTTTTTACTCTTTACATTTATTCGTAAATTAATGTAATTTAATTTTGAAAATAATGTCGAATTTCGTTGTCTTCTATTAATGTACGTGTTTATTTGCGATATTTGTTGTATATCATTGGCCTATTGAATATTGATTGGCACTATAAAATAGTTGCTCTTATTTTTACTAATCCATCAAATAGAGATAAAAACTTACATCGGATAACTTAATACCAAAGGAAGTTAGTGAAATTATTGCTATGCCGATATACACCCAATAAGTGTAGTTATCTACTAAAAAGATTCTCTTTTAATCACAGTTTTGTATACACAGTATCCAGTCTAACAGTTTAGTTAGTTATTTTGCTAAACGTGGCAATTACGATAAATCATCGCGATAATGGCTGGATATTTAAGTTTTTGATCCTGTAAGAATAAGTATTCAGTAGCATTATATTTAATCTTACCAGTTAGTTATTATTAGTTCATTTAGCAGTAAATAGATGGCGCTAATTTTAAATTAAAACTATGTGAATAGGAATACGATTTCCTTTTAATAATAAAATGCAGTAATTTGCTCAATCGACCTTTTTATTTCTAATTTTTTACAAACGATGACAGATACAACTGTATTTTGTTTTAAAAACATAACGACTATATATACATAAAACCTATACGGCTTGCGGACTAATATTGGCATTAGAACTGCTAATATAATTCGACAGGCGCTTCAACATGCCCCCCCGGCGTTGAAAGTCTACCTTTCAACAAGATTCTTCAGGTTCAGGAAGCGGACAAATTTTGCTAAATGATCGGCGAACTATACCAGTCGATGTTTTAATATCCGCCACCCTTGATACGCCGTCCGAGCCTGGATGGACAGCGACGATGCGACCCATCTTCCACTTTAATGGCGATGAATTTTCCTCTTTTAGGAGTACCAGTGAATTTAACTTCAAAGATCCTTTACAGGAACGCCGTTTCATCCGCAGTTGAAGCTCTGATATATATTCTTTATAATAATAATAATAATAATAATAAATGGCGTAGGGAATTGACGACCCCATCGCCCGCTGACGTAACAGTTAAGTGACAAAACTGCTACGTCAACGCAGTCAGTCAGCGCCTTGCGAGAGGTGTGAGCGCCGTGCCTCGGCAGAATTCAGGGTGCAAAGGCCCGTTTGTGCTTATGGCCGTCCACGATACGGTGCCGGGCCTGGGCGTCTCCCGTTAATGGACGCCCATATTATGGATGATGGAGAAAAAGATAGTGCGCAAAGGGCCGCTGCCTGGAGGTCGCCAGGGCGCGTCTGGAGCTGGCGCTGGACGCGACAGCATGCGGGCCGCCAGCCGAGCGCGGGGTGTTGCAAGACCACCTAGCAGCCCCCCGCATCCATCATCCCCACCAGAAGGCTTGGTGTCGGCTGGGTCTTCTCGGACTCAGCAAGCGGCACCCGCCGCTGGTGGAGCACGTCGCATGCGTTGGTCTAAATCAATGAATGAAAACGCACTGCGGGCGTATTTTAGGGCAAAAGGGGAAGAAACTGGATGTTTGGCGTATCGGGCTCGGATGCATCGCTTTTTTGCAGAGCTGGAGCCATCTCTATCCGTCACTGAGCAAAACCTGGCAGACCGAGTTAGGTACATCCTGCGCTCCAACATATTTGGTGACGCCGAACTCGAGCGACTACGACGTGAGGCTATTCCTTCATCGAATGGAAATGCTACGGCTGGGAATGCGGCGCCACTAGATGCGCAACAAACTGCATATGTGGATGCTGCCGTCAACATTCCATTTGTGGCTAATTCACACGATGATGGAATAGTCTCCCACGAACTAGAGATAATGAGGAGCATATTGGAAGAGTCGATGCTGGAAACGCGCAGCATGCCTCTCGAAAATCGACCGCGACTTCCCCCGCATACCCCTTAGCAAGCGAAATCGGGCTGTCGTGCGGGCTCTTAACCCAATGCTGGTGACCTATTTGGAAGCCAGCCGGGACCTTTTGCGAGACGGATTCAATTCTTTTTGGCGCCGCACTGGCAGTATGCCGTATTATTGGCGCCAAACTTCCCGTGGCTGGACGTGCTACTCAAAAAAGTAGCGCCATCCCAGCCTGGAGAAAAAGAATTGAGGACCGTATCGCAAAGGCAAGGGCCCTTATCGGCAGACTGACAAGCTTCAGGTCGGGTAATAATAGACCGAGGATTATGCGCACCGTTAGGATGGCGTTTGCTGGGACAAATATCAATTTGTTCCAGCCGGATATAACGCAAAAACTAACGGAGCGCATAGATGACCTGAAGCAAAAAATCGCTGCTTGGGGGGAAGCGGATTCGACGATTTAGCGAGAGGTCAAGGCGGTTCAACCAGAATCGTTTCTTCCAGAGTGATCAGAAGAGGCTCTATAAAACATTGGAGCGACCAGAGGTATGTGGAGCGGGCCCAGGACCGGATCAGGCTGACACTGTCGCATTTTGGCGTGGCCTGTGGTCAGAGCCCGTAAACCACAGCGAGGGCCCTTGGATGGAAGTTGTGGCGAGCCAGAGTGCAAGTGTTACGCCTATGGACCCCGTCACCATAACGTCTGAAGACGTAGCTGAGGCGGTCCGTAGGGCCCCGAACTGGAAAAGTCCGGGGCTCGACGGGCTGCATCATTACTGGCTGAAGGGGTTCGTAGTGTGTCACGCTGTGCTCGCCCGACAGTTTCAAGAGGCTCTCGATCAGAAGTCGCTCCCGAGCCTCTTCACTACTGGGATCACTCATTTGGTTCAAAAAGATCAGGATACCACAGACCCGAGCAAATACCGCCCCATCACGTGTCTACCCACCATATATAAGACACTGACATCCATTTTGAGCGCGAGAATCACTCGTCACCTGGAGCTAAATCAGGTGATGTCACGCGCTCAAAATGGATGCCGGGGCGGTGGTCGTGGAACCAAGGAACCACTCCTCATTGACGCGGTCATTGGCAAAGTGGTGAAACGCAACCGTCGGAATTTCTCCGCCGCCTGGATAGACTACAGAAAGGCATTCGACTCGGTGCCCCATACATGGCTAAAGAGAGTCCTCCAGCTGTACAAAATTGACTGTACAGTTGGAGACTTCCTCGAGCAGTGTATGGGGCAATGGAGTACGATCCTTTGCTATCTGGGCGAGCGGATGATGGCTGCGGAGAACCACATAAGGATAAGAAGGGGTATCTTCCAGGGCGATTGTCTGAGTCCAATCTGGTTTTGCCTCTCCCTGAACCCTCTCAGTACTTTACTGGAGGGCTCCGGGAGGGGATTTCAGCTTCGGAAAGGGGGTACAAAAGTGACCCACCTTTTCTATATGGATGACCTCAAGTTATTCGCCTCCAGTCGCTCCCATCTTATGGAATTGCTAAACATCACTTGTGAATTTAGCAATTCTATTGGAATGGAGCTGGGAACGGATAAGTGTGCGGTCCTCCATGTTGAAAGGGGGGAGGGTTGCTAAGTCTGAGGGCATAGACTTATCAATGCCCGTCAACTTAAGGACCCTTTCCGAGGCTGAAACATACCGATACCTGGGTATGTCACAGAACATCGGTATCGATGAGGCTGGTATGAAACAGTCAGTTTGCGACGTGTTTTATGCACGCTTGACCAAAGTGCTTAACAGCCTTTTGTCCGGTGTGAATAAGACACACGCATATAACGGCTGGGTCATGCCTGTCCTCATGTATACCTTTGGCATACTCAGGTGGACTCAGACTGAACTTAACGCCCTGGATAGAAAAGTCCGCACTACCATGACGTCCCACAGGATGCATCATCCGAGATCGTCGGTAATGAGGCTGTACTTGCCGCGAAAGCATGGTGGGCGTGCTTTTTTGAGCGCGCTCACCATGCATAATCGCGAAGTGTGCAGCCTCCGTAATTACTTCCTGGCGAGATCGGATGATCCATTCTATAAGGACGTCATTTCTAGTGATAAAGGACTTACCCCTCTATCCTTAGCCAACGAGCAATGGCAAGACCCGGCAGTGCAGACAATTTCCGACCGGGAGAACGTATGGAAGGAGAAGGAGCTCCACGGGAGGTTCTACAAGGCTCTACATGAGCCTTTCGTAGACACAGTAGCCTCCCTCCACTGGCTACGCTTTGGTGATCTCTTCGGGGAAACCGAGGGTTTTGTCTGTGCAATACAGGATCAGGTTATTAAGACCAACAACTATCGGAGATACATCCTAAAAGATGGCACCGTGGACATCTGTCGAGCTTGTCGCCATCCCGGTGAGTCACTTAGGCATGTCATCTCGGTTGTTCGGCGCTTTCTAACTCTGAGTACTTGCACAGGCACAACCTAGTAGCCAGAATTCTTCACCAGGAGCTCGCTCTGAAATACGGTCTCGTGGATCGGAAATTGCCGTATTACAAGTACTTGCCGGAAGCCGTGCACGAAAATGATCGCGCCAGGCTCTATTGGGACCGGGCCATCATCACAGACAGGACTATTCTTGCGAATAAGCCTGATATTGTGCTGATGGACCGGGCACAGTCAAGGATATTTTTGGTCGACATTACCATTCCGTATGACGAGAACCTCGTGAAAGCCGAAACAGACAAGCAAACAAAATATCTGGACCTGGCTCACGAGGTGACTGATATGTGGGGTGGTCTGCCGACCGAAATTATTCCTGTAGTCGTCTCTGCAAACGGGCTAATCCCAGTCAGCCTCTCGGGTCATCTGAGGCGACTGGGACTACGTGGCGGACCGCTCCGGGCTCAAATGCAGAAGGCGGTGCTCCTCGATACCGCCCGCATCGTCCGCCGGTTTCTTTCCCTTTCCCCCCTAACCCTCGGCCGTTTGGTCTCCCCCTGCCGAGGGCCTCCATCTGGTTGGGCTTTTATTTATTTATGTATTTTTATATTTATTTTATGTTATTGATATTTATGTATATTTATCTTTTCATTTTCATTTATACTATTATATATTTATAGAACCCAACCAGATGAGAAAACTATATAGATACCCCACATAATAATAATAATAATAAATGGCTGACGTTGTCAAAAGTAAATGATGCAGTCAGTATAAAATCTTAAAAATGAATTTTTGTAGCATATGTTTCAAGTTCCCAAATAACAAATTCTCAACGCAATGATTTTACAATATCAATATAAATAAAACTTTAAAAATCTGCGGAAAAGAAACTAATTTCAAGAAAAATGTATTTCTTTCAAATTGACAACTGTCATCTAAGAAATTTTACAAACAGATTTATATAATATTTAATTTCACGTTACATTATGCATCGAACGAGACGGCAAATACGAATAAATACCGCCAATACCACAATCGCACACGTAACATCGCCTACGGAGGACTACACATCCATGGAATGTAATCCAAGAGGCACAAGAAGAACCCCCGTACCATCTTTGAGGGGACGAAGAGCGCCAGCGGCTGGCTTGGGACCTGCAGGAATTACCATCCTACATGAGGACCCCGCTAGTATAGTGTAGTGCGACGACGCATGCGCTGGACTAAAGAATTAAATATAAGTGTTATGCGCGCGTACTATAAGGCTACCAAAGGAGGAACCAATCTTACATCTTATCGCCCTAAAATGCTGTTTGAATTCCAACAGCTACAACCCAACCTAACAAACTTAACTGCCCAAAGACTTTCAGATCAAGTACGTGTAATTCTAAGTCGTAAGATTTTGGACGACAGATTAATTGAACAACTTTGCAGTGAGTACTCAACATCTACTATCAATTCAATTCCTGATTCCCAACGAACACTTCCAGGTGAGACTGATGACTTAAATGAAAATAACAGTAACCATAATATAAATATTACTAACTTAAATAACGAAAAAGTAGAGCAAAATTGTTTTGATATAGATGTGAGTTCCCAAGACAGCGAATATATGAAAAGGACTTTCGAATGTTCCCTTCTGGAATATAAAAATACACCAATAGAAAATAGACCGAAACTACCTAAACTTCCTAACAACAAAAAAAACTTTTCTAACAGTAGCATCAATGAATATTCTTTGTAAAGATTATTTTGAAAAAAGTAACTCTATTTTGGAAACTATGTCTCTTCTATACTGTTGTGCCCATGCTATATGTATGATAATGAAAATTCCTGTCATTTCAGTACAAAATTTTAAGAAAAATAATACAGAACCTAAATGGAAACAAAGAATTCAAAAACGAATTGACAATACTCGCAAAATTATAGGAAAATTAATAAGCTACCAAACAGGTAACAGGCGTAAAAAAATAATTACTTTAGTAAATCAAATCGCTAATGAAAATGATATTAGCCAATCAGATCCCCATTTTCCGGATAAAATTACTGAATTCATTGATACACAAAAACAAAAGTTAAAAGCATGGGCCAACCGTATTAGACGATATTCAGAAAGATCTAAACGGTACTTCCAGAATCGCACATTCGAAAGTAACCAAAAGTGGGTGTATCGGTCTTGGGAGAACACTACAACTAATAGTTGTACTCATGGCAGCCCAAGCTTAAATGGATGTCTAAATTTTTGGAAAAGTATGTGGTCTAACGAAGTTTCTTATAATGAAGGCGAATGGATTCGTGCAACCGAACGTAAGTTTTCTAAATTGGCTAACATGGGTTCTATTTCAATTACTGCTGAAGATGTACACTCAATTACTCGTAGATTACACAACTGGAAATCGCCTGGACCAGATGGTATACACAACTTTTGGCTGAAATGGATAACAAGTAGCCACGTGCGTTTGGCTGCACAGATTCAAGAAGCCATTGAGTGCTGTGAGCTCCCGAGACTTCTTACAACTGGTATTACCCACTTACTATATAAAAATGGAAACACCACGGAACCTAAAAATTACCGACCTATAACATGCCTTTCAACTGTGTACAAATTAATAACTGCAATTTTGAATAACAAGATCTATAAACATTTGGAAAATAATAACATTCTTTCAACTGCACAGAACGGATGTCGGAAAAGGTCACGTGGTTGTAAAGAACTTCTTCTCATTGACACAGCTATTTGCCGACAAGACTTTCGTAATCGCAAAAATATGTCCGCTGCTTGGGTGGATTACAAAAAGGCATATGACTCTGTTCCACATTCATGGCTAAAGAGAGTTTTAGAAATATATAAAATAGATGACAAAATTTGTAAGTTTTTAAGTAAATTAATGGGTCAGTGGAACACTGTTCTAAATCTACCAGGTGAGTGGCAAAGTAGTTCGATAGACTCTATAAATATTAAACGGGGTATATTCCAGGGAGATAGTTTGAGCCCAACTTTGTTTTGTTTAGCCCTGAATCCTTTAAGCACTGCTATTGAGGAATCCGGATTAGGGTTTCGGTTTCGAAAAGAAAACTCACCGATCTCACATCTACTTTATATGGATGATCTCAAACTATTCACATCAAAAGAGAGTAATCTACTATTATTGTTGAAATTAACACATAGTTTCAACAATGATATTAGAATGGAATTTGGAATAGATAAATGTGCTGTCATCAACGTAAATAGGGGCAAAATTAAAGATTGTAATAATTTAGCAATTACAAATGACTTACATTTCAGTTCTCTTTCTGAAACAGAAACCTATAAATACTTGGGCATGGCAGAAGCGCTAGGAATTAATGACAAAAATATTAAAGAAAATTCAAAAGTAAAATTTATGTCAAGGTTAAAAAAAGTTATCAAAAGTCATTTATCCGGCGGAAACAAAATTAGAGCATATAACTCCTGGGTAATACCTAGCCTTCTATATACTTTTGGTGTTACAAGATGGTCTCAAACGGAATTGGATGACTTAGATAGACGAGTCCGTACATTAATGACTACGCACAGAATGCACCACCCACGATCATCTGTCATGAGGTTGTATCTTCCAAGAAAAGATGGTGGACGGGGCTTATTAAACATTAAAAACCTACACAACCGTGAAGTATACAACCTCAGAGACTATTTTATTAAAAAAAAGACACATCACACATTCATAATGACGTAGTGATTAATGACAAATCATTAACCCCGCTTAATATGTCGGCAAAGGACTGGCAGAGGCCTCATACTATGTCTATAGATGAACGCAAAAAGGTTTGGAATGACAAACAACTGCATGGTCGATTTTTTAAAGCATTGACTAATCCTTATGTAGACATGGTTGCATCAGTACATTGGTTACAATTTAGTGACCTTTTTAGCAGAAACTGAAGGTTTTATCTGTGCAATACAAGATGAAGTAATTAAAACGAACAACTACCGGAAATACATTTTGAGGGACGGCACAGTTGACGTATGTCGCGCATGTCACCACCCTGGAGAGTCCCTCAGACATGTTATTTCCGGTTGTTCACAACTATCAAATGGTGAGTATTTGCACAGACATAACCAAGTAGCTAGAATAATACACCAACAGCTTGCCATTAAATTTGGCTTTACTCAACAGGATGTTCCTTATTATAAGTATGAACCAAAGCCAGTCCTTGAAAATAGAAGTGTCACGCTGTACTGGGATCGGTCAATTATCACAGACAGGTTTATAGTGGCAAATAAACCTGACATTGTGGTGATAGACCGAACTACACGCAAGGCAATAATAGTGGATATCAGTGTTCCTCATGACGAGAATCTCGTAAAAGCAGAGAATGATAAAAAAATAAAATATATCGAATTGGCCCATGAGATTGTCGCTATGTGGGACGTTGATTCTACTATTATTGTACCAGTAGTTGTATCAGTCAATGGACTTATTGGTAAAAATATGGACGATTATCTGTTCAAGTTAGGTTTGGGCAAATGGCTGAAAGCATTAATTCAAAAATCGGCCTTATTAAATACGGCTCGAATAGTAAGAAGGTTCCTATCTTTGGATGCCTAAATTCACCCATGGCTTAGAATTCCTCGCCGCGGTGGATAATAGCCGAAATAATAATATTATTTATATAGGTTGTATTTATATTTGTAATATTATAGTTTTGTGATAATATATGTGATCATATAATAATAATAATAATAATGATTTATTTGTAAGAAATATGGTAGTTACAGGATTAATAATTTGGTATGGTACAATCATATTTCGCCAGTGGCATGCAAATATATAATTTTATAATTGTCAGTCTAGTGCTATACAAATGTTTTATGGATATCTATGATTAATTACAATTTAGTGATAAACCTAGGAATAAAATGTCACAAGATAAATAACACACATATACATAGACGTTAACAATAAACAAGAAATAATACAAAATTTGATCCAGTCTTAATACCAAAATAAAATAAAATAAAAAAATAAAAAATGTCAAGTTAAGGTGTACATGTCAACAGTTATCAAGGCAAGTCAAGATTATATTAAAATATCCCTTTGGTCTATAACAATAAAATTCATCCAGGGAATAAAAACAATTCTGAATAAGCCATTGTTTCAATGTTTTTTGAAAGAAGTTAAATGGCAATTTTCGAATATCGCTGGGGATTTTATTATATACTCTTATACACATATTAGGACAGTTCTTCTGATAAAAGACAGTTTTACACTTTCGTATTGTAACATCTCTACGAAGAAATGTTTTATCTGTATAATTATCAATACATCTTTGAAATAAATGTGGATATTTTTTTTACAAATGTTCCAATTTCATACACGTACATGCAACACAATGTCATAAGTATTAACTGTTTAAAAAGTGGTTTACAAGAATCAAAAGGTCCACATCTACAAATCGCCCGTACCTATTTCTTTTGGATGGGGAATGCTCTATTAAAAACCGTTGAATTGCCCCAGATTAATAAACCATACCGTAGCACGGACGCTACATATCCATGATAAGCTGTTATAGCAGCTTCTTTACTTGTTGTATTGGTTAGTCTTTTAAGTGCATAAACGAATTTATAGTGTTGTTGATTTTTCATTTTGAAAACCGTTTTGTTCTTCTCGTAAAATCTTATGTTTATTTAGAAAACTATTCAGTAAAGTTTCAGTAGTATGCATTGCTTTTTCAAATACTTTGGCTAATATTGGTATAAGAGCAATAGGTCTATAATTATTAATTTCTTTTTTGCTGCCCGCTTTATGAATTGGCTTAATCACAGAAATTTTAAGTTTGTTTGGAAAGATTCCATATTCAAATGATATATTAATGATATAAGAAAGAACTGGAGATACTAAATCAGCACAAGACTTTAAAATTTTTGTGGAGATTCCGTCATAACCCACTGAATTTGTATTATTTAACCCTTGTATAAATTTTTTTAATTTCTTCTGCAGAGCAGGGTTGCAGAAATATACTGTTATTTTTAACATTAACGTACTTTAAGGGAAAACTTTTATTTTTTATCATAGTTTTTTTTTTGGTAAATTTGTAAAGAAGCTGTTAAATATATTTGCTATTTCTCCAGGATCTTTGATCAATATTTCATTTTTGTGAATCGAAGTTTTTTTCTTTGCTCCATCTAGCCCAAAAATGTTGACGTAATTGTTCTATTCGTTGAAACCGGGTTAAAGAGCTTACGGAATGATCTTTATAGTCTGGTATCGGCAAGGAAGTCAAGGGGCGTCCAATCAAAAAATAACCGGGCGTTAGTGGTAGCAAGTCTTCAGGATTCGTTGACAAAGGTGTGAGTGGTCTGGAGTTAAGTATAGCCTCAATTTGTATTAATGTGGTATTTAGTTCCTCGTAAGTCAAATTACAATTGCCCAGCACTCTAACTAAATGATTTAATGCATTTGACACCAGCCTCCGCAAGCCCAGCAAAATGGGGAGAATAAGGCGGTATAAAATGGAAATTAATTACTTCATTTGCCATTACCTCAGATAAAGAATTACAATACGTCTTAATAAATTTTGAAATGTCATTGTATGCGCCTACAAAGGAGGTACCATTATCCGAATAAATATTAAGAGGTTTCCCTCTTCTTGACATAAATCTGCGCAAAGCTAATATGAAGGTATTGCTAGTTAAATCACCCACTAATTCAAGATGAATTGACTTAGTCGCGAAGCAAATAAAAATAGCTATATACACCTTTACAATTTTACAACCACGGCCATGGCGAGAAACAGATTGAATTGGTCCCGCATAGTCTAGTCCAATATTCTGAAATGGAAAACCAGAAAGGATGCGTTGGTGTGGTAGGTTGCCCATTATTGGAGAGATTGTTTTTCCTTTCATTCTATTGTCGATAACAAGATCTGGTCAAATTATGACCTCTAATCGGCCAGTACATCTCTCTTATAGTGGCCAATATTAGCTGTGGTCCTGCGTGCATTAACCTTATGTGCTCATAATTGAAGAGCAATTTGGTAAAATGATGAGTGGACTGTATAAGTATGGGATGTTTTTTCTCATAACAGTAATCGGAATTTTCAAGACGCCCTCCAACACGCATTATTTTATTATCATCGAGAAATACATTAAATTTATGTAACGGACTTTTAGTGGGTAAGCTTTTATTTTTAATTAACATGGTGTACTCCTCAAATGATTCACTCTGAGATACGCTTATAATAACATTGAGTGCGGTTTGCAACTCTTGATTGCTAAGAGGACCGCGAACGGATTGCTTTCTACAATTATTAATAAAACGAAGCACATAAGCAACGGCCCGATTTAATCTAGTATATTTAGAAAAGCGTTTAAATTAAATTAATTTATTACCGCCTAAATCTTCATTGTTGTTAGAATGAAGTATTCCGTGGAGGATAACATTTGACTATTTAATCTCAGGCAACTCGTGATTAATACTTAAAAAATTTGCAGGCTAGTGAGAGACCTCTTTCTTTAAAAATTCAGGTCCTGACCACCACTTACTCATGGATGAAATATCCTTACAACTCACACCGCGAGAAATATGATAGGCTGGATTACACTGTTGGGACATGCCTCCACTCGCAATTTCCAGTATTCTATAATATTTCAGCAACCCTCTTTCTAACAAAGGGTTGTAGCTTGCTAGGTAACACCTTTAACCATGCTAACACGATGGACGAATCTGTCCAAAAGAAAGTGCGCTTAGCTTGTTGTCTCAGCGATGCTACAACCTTTTGGTAAAGGCGAGCTCCAACAAATGCACCACAAAGCTCCAGTCTTGGGATTGTTATTGGTTTAAGCGGCGCGACACGACTTTTCGCCATCAATAATTGAATTAAAACCTCACCCTGGTCATTAACGCTACGAACATATAAACAGGCGCCATATGCACGCTCAGAAGCGTCTGAGAAAATATGAAATTCTTACAACCTAGGCGAGTCACAAATAATACGACGTGGAATACGTAGAGTATTTAATTTAGGTAAATCAACTATTATCTCAGCCCACATCTTGCTGATTTCTGGCGTCAACTGCTCATCCCACGACAGCTTGAGCAGCCACAACTGTTGAAGAAGAATCTTCATCTTAATTACACAGGGAGATAGAAGTCCTAGTGGATCAAAAATCTGTGAAATCACAGATAACATGTCACGCTTTGTTTTACCTGCAAATAGCCCTCCTATAGGGAAACAAAGTTGGTCAGTATGTGATTGCCAGCCAAGGTCTAAAGTTTTAGTCGGTTCAAAGCCACCAATATTTAAATTAAGCGAAGAAATATCATTCTCACTAACCAGTTGAGATTCATTCGACTTCCACTTTCGCAAAACCATATGAGCTGATGCAAGTGTGGAAGTCACTTTACGGCGCAAATCTGTAACCTCGTTAATATCATCCCCTCCCGTTAGCAAGTCATCAACGTAAAAATCGTGAATGATCACTTGAGCAACCTTGTCATCGGTACACTCTAAGCCTAATTGTTGGAGGCACTTAGTTGCCAAAAAGGGAGCACTAGAGGTGCCGTAAGTCACGGTGTTAAGTTGATAAGCTTGAAGCTGTTCTGAAGGGTTATCACGCCAGACAATTTGTTGCAAATAGCGATCATCGGGATGAATGACTATTTGCCGGTACATTTTCTTAACATCAGCTGTGAGAACGTATTTATGTAGCCGAAAGCGTAAAAGAATGGACAAAAGGTCGTCCTGTACCACGGGACCTACAATCTGTATATTATTCTATGAAACACCAGAAGAAGTCGGACTGCTAGCATTGAAAACGACTCTTAATTTAGTAGTAGTACTACTTTCCCGCAGCACACCGTGATGTGGTATAAAATGCATCTTACGTGGTAAATTATCATTCTCACATTTCTCCATATGACCCAGACTTTCATACTCTGACATAAATTCTTTATACATTTCATAGAGCTGAGACTGACCTGTTAACCTGCGCTCTAGCGATAGTTCTTAGCTCGTGGCCAAGAATCACCTAATACGTCAGGATTATGTTTTAAGGGTATCCTCACGCAAAATCGACCATTTGCCAGTCGCGTGGTGTTTTTTAAAAAAGTGTTCTTCGCATAATTTTTCTTCGTTTGAATAATGAGGCGCAGGGCTTACCTGAGGTGCAGAAGGTACTAACTGTTTTTGTATATCTCCATCTAAATCTTTAATAGCCTCATCTTGAAAGATTCTTGTAAAATTACATTTAATAGAGTTGACTCCCTTCTTTACATATCTATAATCAATCGGACCTGATACTAACCATCCTAAGCTAGTTTCACAAAGAATCGGCTGACCGTCCCCTAATTTTAATCTCTGCGTTCCTATTAAGTCCCAAAAGACGTCAGCACCTATAAGCATGTCAACGGGAGCAGGTGAGTGAAAATTAGGATCTGCCAGAGAAATATTAGATGGAATTTTTAAGTTTGACAAATTAACATATCTAGTAGGTACATTTTCGGTTATTGATGGTAGGACAAAACAATGAAGATTACTAGAGAAGTTATCATTCAATGATTTTATCGATACCTTACAAATCTTCTTGATGTGTGCCGAAGCATTATTAATACCGACTACCGACTGATTTACATTTAGAGCGGGCAAACCTAGCCTTTGATATAACTCTTCAGTTATTAAACAAGCGTTACTGCCACTATCAAGAATAGCACGAGCAATATATGGACAACCATTCTTACCTATAACTTTAATTAAATGCCGTCGATAACAATACGTCGCCTCGTTCACTACACGATGCAGTGCCTACCTTTGCGGACAATGACAAATGTGCGTTAGAATTGGATGACGACTGTAAGCCCGTCGAAGTGTTTGTTTGTTCGAAATGACCTTGCATAACAGGCTTATTATTACCACTACTCGTGTTAGATGTATTAATATCTGTAATTGGTTTTGACTGGTAATCTGCGACGTGCACGAGAGTGTTATGCTTTCGGTGGCATATTTTGCATCCTGGCTTTTTGCAGTGATTTGCATAATGTCCTGAATTAAGACAATTGAAACATACTTTATAGTCTGGCAGTAACTGTAGACGCGCATCCTTACTTAATCCAAGAAACTGAGGACAACTGCTTAACTTATGGTCACCCTTACATTTAGGGCACAGTTTGGCGGAAAAAGCCGAACCATTTTTATTACCGGTATCCCGAACTGAAAGCATTGCCTTAACTTTTGGAGCATATTTTATAGAAGAATTTAAACGGTTAGTAGCAGCAGAATGAGACATTTCTAGTGTTTCGATTAAATGGGCTCGATTTTTTAAAAACATCAAAAATATATCGAACGTAATAGGTGTGTCTTTCTCCAAACGACCTTTAGACTCTTCCCATTCACGATATGTCTTAGCATCTAATTTTTGAGTAATAATATGAATGAGAAGTGTGTCCCAATGTTTAGTTGACTCACCGAGAGATTCTAATGCACGTAAATTTTTATTTATTTGATCAATGAGAGGTTTTAAGTTGACAGACAATTCTTTATTAATTGGTGCTATATTGAATAAGGCTGTCACATGATTTTGAATTAGTAGTCTTTTATTATCATATCTATCACATAATATAGTCCATCCGACGGTGTAATTAGCTGCCGAGAATTCGATTGACTGTATTACCGGCCCCATCGGACTGTATGGCGGGCCCTTCCAACGACGCTCTCAGATAGTGAAACTTATTTATGTCATCTATCTCGTCATTTGAATGTATGAGGCTCATGAACGTGTCATGAAACTCTAACCAATTATCATAAGAACCATTAAATTTAGGCAGTTGAATAGTGGGCAGTTTAACAAATTTATGATTGCCGGAATGAGAGCCACCGTCACTGTTTGCGTCATCTGACTTAATGCAATCTGCTAAGATTCTTTTTGCAAGAGAAAGCGATTTAAAATAAAGGGATTCAAACTCAGTTCGTTCTGATATCTGGGCGTCTATGTTATCAGTATTACACTCGATGGATAATTGTACCTCATCATATCGTTCATACATTGACTCAATCCTACCAATACGTAATTGCAACTCATTTACCTCAGTAGCAGCCAATGAAGATACCTTCAGTGAATTTAAATAATTTGTAAAAGCAGTTATTTGTCCCTTGTAGCTAGCTCGTTTCCTAATTTGCTCCTTATCTTCTGGCATGTTGACTGGGATTGGGAGACTAGTGCAAATGCCTGATAAATTATACAAATAAGAAGTATATATTTTATAAAATATAATTCATAAGTAGTTTTATACAATTTTGTTTACAGTTATAAAGAAATGAAAACTAATTCCCTTACTTATTTTGATAGTTTAAACCCAATAAAGAAAAAAATTATAATATCGTCAATATAATTTAACTAAGCTTTATAATTTAATTCAATTATGATTTGACGGTTATTAGAAACTATATAAAACAATATTAAATGAATTTTAGCTGATTAAATACTTTAAGTTATACGTAATTATTTTGTAAGTAATTTGGTTGGTACTAACCTGATAAATTAGCAGTCGATTTACACAAAATACTACCTGATAATGAGTGCTGGGTTAAATAAATTAAATAATAGTCCAATATCTAAGGGGCTAAGACTCCAGATTTCTTGGTTGAATATCTTCACTCCCTCGGTGGTATTTCCACAATGAATATTTAAGACTTCCCAAGCGTATTCCACTAAATAATATCTTGTCCAATTAGGTTTTTTCAAATCCGGCTTCGATTTAGGACCATGAATAGGAATATGATCTCCTTTTAATAATAAAATGCAGTAATTTGCTCAATCGACCTTTTTATTTCTAATTTACAAAGGATGACAGATACAACTTTATTTTGTTTTAAAAACATAACGGCTATATATACATAAAACCTACACGGCTTACGAACTAATATTGGTATTAGAACTGCTAATATAATTTGACAGGCGCTTCAACACTATGAAAGTCAAAACTCTGAAGCTATGTAAATATAGGCAGATCGTAGAATTGATCATATTATCATGAAATTCTTTACCACTTCAAAAACCGCAATCATTTCATGATAGCCTATTATTACTGACCATCTCGCCATAGTATAAAACAGAGTCGCTTCCCACCGTCTGTACGCTTAGATCTTTTAAACTACGCAAAGAATTTTGATGAGGTTATCATCAATAGACAGAATGGCTCAAGAAGGTTTATATACCTATATAATACATGCATATTATATAATATATAAAAATCAGTTGCTGTTCTTGTGTCGCTAAAACTCACTGATTTCTTTGAATTTTTTTGTGTGTATTTATGTGAGTCCATGTATGGTTTAGATTTACAAGTTGGTTTAGATTTTAAATCTGGTAGATGGTGCTGTTACCGATATCCAGAAATCACCAGTGCGAAGCCAGGATGAATCGCTAGTATCGTATAAATGTTAACGTTTGTCAAATTTATCCTCCATCTACAATTGAATCCACGAAAATTGATTCTCGTTTCGCCATAATATCATACGAAAGTGCCACCTAGTAATATCAGTGACAGTAGATTAATATGCAGCTGGGGTGATCCTTGGGCCATCTCTTTTTTTTTTTTTTTTTTTTTTTTTGCGCCCGAAGCAATTAAAGGGCTACCCTGTACGTAGGGAGGCGGAAAATGCATTACGCATACCACGATAGCCGGTCTATCGTGGTTATGGGGGACTCACTGTCCTACCGGGGACCCTAAGTGATACCCCCTAAAAACCGCCTTTAGGGACAGGCAACCGGCTGATTAAGCTCTATTGTGCCTTATCATGAGCGACCCTCTTTTGGGAAAAGAGGGCGCAGGCGGCTAAGTGCCGCTGAGGGAATGCCTACGAAGGCAAATTAATGTCAGATATTACAATAATTTTATTTAATTAGAGTTGGCCTGAGCTGCCAGGAGACAGTTCAGGTCGTTTGAAAGTTTATTAGGCGGGTCCGAGAGAGAGTTTCTCGGCCTGCGGACACGATAGCGAGAGGGGGGGTGGGGCTGCATAAGAAGCTGCCTCACGAATTAAGTGGTTTGGGTGCGACTCTGAGGCTTTGAAGAAGTTCTCAGAGAGTTTTTTAAGAAATTGTTGAATTGTTGGGAGCTCTAAGTCCCGATGAAGGTCGGCATTGCGGACGTACCACGGTGCGTTCGCAGCTCGACGACAGAATAGGTTCTGAACTATTTGGAGTTCATTTAAAATGTTAGGGTTTGCGTGGGCAAAGACGGGGCCCGCGTAGGACATGACTGGTCGTATACATACCTTATAGAGTGTACGCTTGTTTCGAAGGGACATTTTACTGTGTCGGCCCAACATACTGTTGAGCCTACTCAGATAAAAACGTGCGTGACGGGTTACTCATTTGACGTGGGGCTTGAAAGTGAGCCCTGTGTCTAGAGTGACACCTAAATATTTGGCGGACGTATGCCAGGGGACAGGGGTCCCTAGCATACGTATTGGTGGAGTGTTTTTGAGACGGCGTCGTTTATAATCGAAGTGAACGGCGGAGCTCTTCTCCGGGTTCACATCGATGCGCCATTTTTTGAACCAAGCTCCTAGGTCATCAACTGACTTTTGGATCTTGTTCCGTATGAAGGGTAGTGAGACACCTTTGCAGTAGATGGCAGTGTCGTCTGCAAAGAGGGAGAGTTGAACACCTTTCGACGGGATGGGAATGTCGTTGGTGAATATGATGTACAGCAGAGGAGCAAGTACTGAGCCCTGAGGGACACCAGCCTTGATAGTTCGCTGTGAAGAGAGCGTGCCTTCGTGTCTGAAACGAAAGGTACGATGTTTTAAATAGGAGGCCACGAGACGAACTAGACGATCGGGGAGACCTATTTTATAGAGCTTGTAGATAAGGCCTGTGTGCCAGACTCTATCGAAAGCTTTGGCTATATCGAAAAGACCGCGATGGTCTTATGACGACGAGGATAGAAACCGCTGAGGATATATTCCACAATGCGGTGAACTTGTTGGGGACATGAGTGTTTGGCTCGGAAGCCGAATTGATGGGGAGGGCCATCTCGAAGCCGCGAACATTTATATACTCGTATATTAGTTAAGGGGAAATATAATGTCAAATGGCTTAGCAAGATCCTTCGTTATGCCGAAAATATTGCAGCATTAATTTTGAAATAAATATATGGTAAAGTTGAGGATTAATGTTAATGATTATGTTAGACGAAAACACGATTTCGTAAAATTTTCTCGATAGAAAAAAAAATCCAAATTTACCTCCAAAATAAACAATAAACCGCTGTTATTCATAAAATACTTTAAATAAGATCATGAAACTTTGCATACTAACTGAACTAACTATAAAGCAGTGCTTATGTTATTTACTTTTTTTAAAATACGATTATTTTCACTGTAAAAAAGAAATTACCTAAACTATCGGCCTTTTGAAGCTTGATTCCTGTCGCACCGTTAGTTTGCTTCGGTCTTTGAAGGGGAGAGTTGTGTCCCTTACGATCAGAATATACATTACGCAACAGTACGACGTAAAATTAAAATGGGAAATAACCGTGATAAAAATAAGAAGCGGCTGGTTTGGCGTTAAGAAACAGGCATAAATGTGATAAACCTAATGAAATAAGTGTCTAACGACCTTTCTACTTACAGTATTAGTGATTACAAACATATCGGTACATAGCATACGACGAGCGGGGAAGTGGGGGCGAAATTAGAATTTGAGCTGACTTACTCTATCCTCTTAAATGTTCGCGATGAGGCATAGAGATATGTGGGTTCTGTTGAAAATTCTGTTTCTGTTAAAAAAGCGCTATCAGCGCCGTTAGCGGTGAATAGTGAAACTATCTTACGATATACCTAATTAGAATATTATGAAAAAGTAATTTTGGGTTTAGTTGTTAATTTCTTCAAACAATGTTTATTCATCGATTTGGTCAAGCCTTATCATGATATGGTCAACAGACAGTGTTAAATTTCACGAAATGCCACAATTTCATGTAATGATCGAATATTCATGATAAAATCAATTCTACGATCTGGCCACGACGTATACAAAAATACCTTTAAGGACGCGTTTGCAAATCAACCAAAATTAGGGTGTTTTTCGGTAGATTTTGTGACAAAACTAAACCAAATCAAATATAAGTAAAAACTACCATGTATAGATTGGTTCTTCATCTGCAAATGTCTGTAACTCTTTTGTTGAAAATAGTAGTTTTTTATATTGTAAAAACGAACTTTCGTTGCCATTTTCTACAAAATTAACGATACCGGCTTGTGTTTCGGTAAATGTTTTGGTCTATTATCAACATATTTAAAAAATTTAAAAAATACTATAAGATGACAGACATATTCAATTAAAAAACCCTGGGTTTATTTTTTAACAAAATGTCACTAATAGTCGTAAAAAAAAATAAAAACTGATGCACATTTTTTCGCATATTTTGGTAATATGGATGAATCATAATGTATTGCAATAAGGGCTATTTTATTGTTGGTGCCTGCTTTGATTTATTGTACAAAGATTTCGATGAAACCACAGTCCGCGCTCGGCCGCCGTCGTGAGTGGACACTGTATCGCCTGTTTGCAGCGGCTCATTCTGAAAAGATCGCTGTACATACACAAAATATTAGAAAAAAACAAATTGGAAACATAGGTACTTGACAAGTGATAAAATTATTATTTTTATACTCACAGTTTTTATTTAGCTAAAAATAAGTAGGATATATAAACTTACCTACTACTGCAACTCGTGGACGAGCGGAACTAGGTGTGCCGAGTTTGGGCTCGTTTTGTTGGTTATGATGAGACCTTACCTCTGGACTTGATGGCATGACCTGAAGGTGTACTTTCGTGACCGCTATTTGAACTTCTTGCAGAGTAAAACTAGGGGTGACGAATTTGGGCTCCGTTTTGTTAGTTATGACGAGTCTATACCTCTGGACTTGATGGAGTGACCTGAAGGTCTAAATCGGTGATTGCAACTGGAACTCCTAGACTGGTAGAACTAGGTGTGCCGAGTTTGGGTTCGTTTTGTTAGTTACGATGAGACCTTACCACCGGACTTGATAGAGTGACCTGAAGGGGTAATTCAGTAACTACTGCTGGAATTTCTGAACGAGTAGAACTAGGTGTGCCGAATTTGGGCTTCGTTTTGTTAGTTATGAAGAGTCCATACCTCCGGACTTGATGGAGTGACCTGAAGGTGTAGTTCAGTGATTACAAGTGGAACTCCTAGACTTGTAGAACTAGGTGTGCCGAGTTTGGGTTCGTTTTTGTTAGTTACGATGAGACCTTACCACCGGACTTGATTGAGTGACCTGAAGGTGTAATCAGGTGGTTACAAATGGAATTCCTAGACTGGTAGAACTAGGTGTGACGAGTTTGGTTTCGTTTTGTTAGTTACGATAAGACCTTACCACCGGACTTGATGGAGTGAAATTCGGCACACCTAGTTCTACTGGTTCAGAAATTCCAGCAGTAGTTACTGAATTACCCCTTCAGGTCACTCCATCAAGTCTGGTGGTAAGGTCTCATCATAACTAACAAAACGAACCCAAACTCGGCACACCTAGTCCTACAAGTCTAGAAGTTCCACTTGTAATCACCGAACTATACCTTCAGGTCACTCCATCATGTCCGGTGGTAAGGTCTTATCATAACCTACAAAACGAACCCAAACTCGGCACACCTAGTTCCACCAGTCTAGGAGTTCCAGTTGCAATCACCGATTTACACCTTCAGGTCACTCCATCAAGTCCGGAGGTATGGACTCGTCATAACTAACAAAACGGAGCCCAAATTCGGCACACCTAGTTCTACTCGTTCAGAAATTCCAGCAGTAATTACTGAATTACCCCTTCAGGTCACTCCATCAAGTCTGGTGGTAAGGTCTCATCATAACTAACAAAACGAACCCAAACTCGGCACACCTAGTTCTACTAGTCTAGGAGTTCCACTTGTAATCACCGAATTACACCTTCAGGTCACTCCATCAAGTCCGGTGGTAAGGTCTCATCATAACCAACAAAACGAACCCAAACTCGGCACACCTAGTTCCACTAGTCTAGGAGTTCCTATTGTTGTAATCACCAAATTACACCTTCAGGTCACTCCATCAAGTCCGCAGGTAGGTAAGGTCTTATTATAACTGACAAAACCAGTTCAAAGTCCAGAGCTAACATCTCACTACCAGTAGAGGGCTTCCAGTGCCAAGCAGTCTTTGGAGCAGGTATTCATATTTCGTATCGAAGTATATTTCTGAGGTAGGTATAAGAAATGAAAAACAAATTCAATCTTTCAAATTATCAAAATAAGTTCATTTGACTACGATTCCCACAGCCAACCGTGCGTACACTAGTGTGTGTGTGACTTTTGTCAATGTAGTAGTGCGATTCTATACCTATCCATTTTGTAAACGCGTCCTTAAATAAAGTATAAGTGTAATGAGAGTTTTGCAATAATCGCAGGCAAACCAATGTTAATTAGTTCCTTACATATATATAAATAAATCTTAGGAGTTTCAAATCATTTAGTCAATATAATGATTTAAACATATAAATGTAAGTTGTTTATGTTATTTAATTTATTAGTAAGTAACAGATAATTGAAGGCTAAATAATAAATAAACTTTTTACTTTTTATGACAGATGGCGCTGTTTCGGAAACGTAGATTGTTGGCGTAGTTTCAAATTATTACATAGCAGTTAAAACAAATTTTTAACTTTAATTATAAATATTGTATTCGTTTAAAAAACACTACGTTATCCCGCTTTTAACTAACAGAGCCATACATAATAGAAAATTAAAATCTAAAGAAAGGAAAATATTTAACCCTTCTTTTTTAAATTCTGTAATCGGATGAAAAGTAGCCTACAAGTAGCCCCGGGTCACTAACAGCCTGCATACAAAATTTTATGGAGATCTGTCAAGTAGTTTTGTGTGAAAAAGTGACAGACAGAAAGACAGACAGACAGACAGACAATATTTCTAAAAACCAGTAATTTGGCTTCAGTATCCTTTATTTAGTCCTATGGAATGGTTTTTTCCAGGAAATAGTAGAATTACAGACACGACTTTTCTACAGATTTATTATATGTATAGATACTCGGTCTTTTGACCGATTTGTTAGCAGAACTCATTATAGAAATTCACATTTAGTTGTAATTTTTTTTATATGAGTGGAGGAAAACGAGCATGCGGCACACCTGATGGTAGCTGACTATCGCCACCCATGAACAGCTGCAACACCAGATGAAATGCAGTAGCGTTGCCGGTCTTTTAAAAAGGAGTAGACTCTTTTCTTGAAGGTACTGAAGTCGTATCGGTCCGGAATAATAATCGATTCCACAAAGAAGTTGTGCGAGGTAGAAACGCACAGTAGTGGACCAATCATTCGGGTGGTAAGGCTGTCGCGATGTGCGATGGTGATATTGAGCGGCTGGAATTAATCCGTACAATTTTTCTGAGCACTCCCCGTGGTAAATAAGATAGAATTCGCTAGAGATGCAACATTTCTGGGGTTTGTGTGGGGTTAAATGGAAGGAGCTGGTACTTGGGAGCTCCAGCCCAAAAATGGGGACAATATTCCATGTTAGGCCGAACTTGAGCTTTGTCTGTCTTTGTTTGTGGCCATCGAAAAATCATCGTAATCTTGATGGATTAAATAATATAGGTACCTACAATTTATAAACAAAACATTTATGAGGTACCTAACAAAACCTTCTAAACAGTATTTTTGGTTGTTATTAACACCCATATTTATAAACAAGTAAAAGTAATTACTTGAGTAAAAGTAATCACTTAAGTAACGATTTGTATTCGATAGTTAAGTAATTGCTCCAAGTTAGAACTGTCAAAAGTTAGAATACTCAGCCAAGTAATAGTCACCATTTCCTTTACTTAAGCACTACTTTGAGGTTATTTTGGATAAAAAAATTAAAACTTTGAATAGCATTGGAACGATTTTTGCTGTTGTAGATAATATTATATTAGAGGAGATAGAATTTGATGTATATATATATATCGAATAAATAATCATAAGAACAGAAATTAAACAAATAAGTATAATAATCAAACATTATATTTATGTTGTAAGTTTTACACTATTTACTTTAACACATTTAATTTTATCGCATAATAATTATTTTTAATAGAAAACAAGAATTAATGAAACATTTTTTTTACTTTTACGTTTATTTCTTTAGAGTTGAATTATAAAATAACGATTTTGGCAACCTGGCGCATAGTAAGCGCTCACGGGGTACCGAAGTTGCCACAATAGGCAATTAGATCTTAGCTAGGCTAAGAAGCCCGTGTGACATCCTTTCATGCCATCTCACATCTCCAACTCATCTCCCTTTACAATTATAAACAGGCGATTACATGAATATATGTTCCTCTTTTTTCGGGATTATGTTATTTCTGCTAAATGAACCTTCTTACTTTAAAAGTTTAGACGTTATCTAACTTCGACATTTTTTACGAATATTTATTTTCGGCGTCATAAAAATCCTGTTAATCGTCGTAAAATTCCGTATTTTAATACTTACAGTTACTTATGTTAATACCGTAAGTATTGACATACGGAATTTTATGCCTTAGAATTGTTGGTTATTTCGAGACCTATGACAGTAAGCCAAAACATCGTTCATAATAATGAAGAACTATGTTTCTGAACACAGAAACAACCACCAAGCGCAGAGTGTTACTTGGGCATTTGCCCAAGTAAGTAACGTGTGTTACTCAACTATAGAATGAGATTTTGTAATTAAGAATTCTAACCTTAAGTAATGACTTAACTAAGAAATTACTTGGCAACAAGTAATTACTTCTTTATAAATACGGGTATAAGTCTTTGTCCATATTCTTTCTCTATCTTACGAATTGTAGAACAGCAAAATATTGGTAGTACGTAGTTACTAAGTCGAACTCATAGTACCTAGAGACTTGTACGAATATTATATTAATAGTACGTAAATGTTAATACATATATTTAAAAAAAAATATTATTCATATAAAATATAATTCGGTTCCATTATTGTCTTTACATTACAGAAAATATTACTACAAAATTATAATAGGTATAGGCGCGTTTACTAAGCACACAAAGACAAAGAAATGTTTTTGAATTGGATACGATACGATACTTTTCTGATCATCAACACGATTGTGAATTTCCGTAATAACAAAAGTGTTTTTTTGTTTTATATTTCCAAAAAAAAAAAAAAAAAACATTAAAAAAAACACAACCAATATGTAGGTTTCCAAGCTATAGATAACGAAACTGACCAAAGATGTTTTATAGGTAAAAAAACATAGCTTTGGAAGCTGATAACAGTAAAAACTTCATAATTACACATTACCCATGTCTAGCTTGGGGCTTCGAATTTATAATTAAGGGGTATTTATTGAGTTATAAAATAAAATAAGTAAAATAAATTTTAAGCGTTATAAAATTCATGTAACTACCTATAAAAATTTATTTGGAATTGTTATTTATCACACTTGAATAAATCGATGTATTCAAGTACCTGCCATCTAGTAAGTTAAATCGGAATTACAGAAACATTAGAGATAGACAAATTAATTGTAGGTGCAATATAGTATAATAATCCTATATTGTATTCATAGATGGCGCTACTTTGTACATGAATGAAAAAGCGCATGGAAAATTTTCAAGTTTCCTTTTATAAGTGTGACAACCGAGCACACAGTATACCTGATTGTAAGTGAATGCTGTGGGTCATAGACACTTACATTTATCCTCGATTAAGAATGCAGATGCGTTGTCACTCCTGAGGACTAAGATGTAATGCCTTGTTTCCATTAAAAAAGGATTTTAGGTTCTCTATACTCACAATATGAAACAGAAACAGAGCAGATTCAAGGTGCTATTTTGCTCTGGTATTCTTTGAGAGCGTGGTCCCACTCTGGTCGAGCCCACTTGTTCGTGCTAGAACCACAGCGTTGCTCTGCCACGTTCTTACTGGACTGTACGTAATTATTATTAACTCTTAAGTCAAGGTCCCCTTACTAACAGAGAGTAAACATTGTTATGACAACCAACCGTCTATAATGATGTTGTGCTGCATCCCAGTAGTATCATCTATGGTACAAGTTATATCACACGCACACACCCACGTATATTCGTCCCCTTAGTAACACAAAAATGTATCTCGATGTTGTTGAATTTGCAAAAAAGCGAAAAAACCTCGTGACACTATACATTAATGAGAATAAAATAATTACTTTTCATAGCTATTACGTTTAAAGCTTGTAATACTTTTAAAGGCTTATTTAGGGTCTTAAAACAATTAACAGATTATTTTAAAAGATTTCTGTGTGTTTAAAATTCAATAGTTTAGAGTCGGATTTTAGATACGTTTCTGTGTTACAAATTTTTTTGTTAATATTTTATTTTAAAATTAGATACGTCAGATTTAATTTGTCAAAGTCATATTTATTTCGTATTTATGAAAAAATACAACATAGAATAAACCTTAATTACTGTGATAAAGGGTACAAAAGAAAAAATACACGACAGGAAGGTAAATTTCTAATCTGAAGATTCTGATTCCGAATATCTATCTTCACTACTGCCGTTGTTAAATTCTTCATAAAAACAGTGGTATTGTGATGGTATTATATCTTGATCACAAATGCTTTTTAAATCCTGTAATTTTTCTGACGATATTTTCATAGGGCCGTCTTACGCTCTTTTCAGTTCCATGGAATCATAGTTTGTAGTAGGTACCTCTTGTCACTTATCGTATAACTTCAAATTTACTAAAGTCTGTATCGCTTATATTATATTAATATATACATATGATCACAATCGTCTTTATAGTATTTTAAGAGTGATCTTGAGCCAATTAGTTACCATCAGTGTCTTTTTGTTCTTAATAATCTTTTTTCTTAACTTGACAGCGTTAAAAAACATCTCTTGGCTTATTTCAATAACATGATATTTATATGGTTTTGATGCCGTTCTTACTGCGGCCTATCATCCCGAGAGATGGTAAATATTTACGTTTTTTGACGAACTTTCAATGTGGGCGTTCACAGAATCAACCATCATCATATAATGGCAAGTTTTAAAGTAACCCTGTTCTATTTCAGGAATATCTAACATTTGCAACTTTTTTATTCAGCTCAACAAGTATCACTCATAATAACGAACCTTCTTTCATCGACGTGGTCTAATAAATATTTATAAAGACAGGAAGAAAACTCGTAGGAACCTCAATCAGGAAACGCAATACCTTCACGCCACATAAAGTTTGACGCACGCCTTGATTCAACATCATAGACTGTCGCATTATAAAAAACGAGTCTATCTCAATAAATTCAAAACTTTTTTTCTGCTGGTTCCTTGTCTAACTATCATGGTACCGACGTGCTTCAATCTTCCGACGGATATGTTGCATGTGTAATGGAAATAAAGCTGGTTTTTCATCCTCACTGCAATTTTTGTACTTTACGCTTGAATCACACATGTTCTTAATAGGCATATGAAATTTCAAGTTTCGATTATTAAAAATTCATCTGAAAAGCCAAAACTTTTCAGGAACAACCTTTTGCTCGATGCATTATTTGGTGTATAGATTATGCATATCCCTTAGAAACAAATCTTCTGGCAAGTACTTATAATTAATTTTTTTTGGCAATAATGGGACGGCACTGTAGGAAAGGACAGAATGTGTTTCTCTATTATTTCTTTGTTTTCGCTTGCTCTAGTAATATCTGGTTGGAGCTTTTCCTCTCATGCTAGGAGCAACAATACGCGCTTCGTCCCTTTTCTTTAAAATACTTCAGGTATATCTCGGGTAGCCAGAAAAAACCCTTGACATACTTGAACTTTTTCGCAATCTTTGTAAAAGAAAAACTGTCGCATCTTGTTTCATCTTCAAATTTCGCCAGCAGTTTTAACTTTTCCTTCAATTTTATGCACTAACATTGTGACATACCGCTCTTGTTTTTTTTAGAATAAGGATGACAAAGAAGCACACAGTCCACCTGTTGGTAAGTGGATGCTGTGGCTCATAGACATCTACATTTATTCTAGCTTAAGAATCAAAACGTAGATGCGTTGTCACCCCTGAGGACTTAAATAGAATGCCTCGTTTCCAGTAAAAAGGGTCTCCGGATCTCTACACTCACCAACCGCAACTGACCTAACGTACAGCTCCAAGCTCAGACTGAGCCAAATAACCACGTGCATCTAGATAATAATATACGCTTTGTTTATGTGTGCATACATCGCTTAATCTAAGTAACACACATACGTATCTTCAAATAGGGTTCAATATTTTTTTCTATTTTACGCATGTTACAAGTAACACAGAGACGTATCTTCAGATAGGTTTCTGTGTTTGTATTTGTTTGAAGATAGATACGTCGACCGCCATTTTAAAGATTATGTGTTATTGAGATACGTATCTTTGTGACTAAATGTAACTTTTAATTTTGAGATAAGTTGCATACTTAACTCAAAACGCATAAAAATCGAGATACGTTTTTGTGTTAGTAAGGGGACGATATGCAAGCAAAATTCCCGTACAATACTTGCTTAATGTGTGAGCTAAGCAGTCAGATGTTTAATGTCACAGATCCTTCCTTTTCTTCCGTTCTTTCCTTCCTTGTGCTCTCTGAATCAAATATTTTACAATGTTAGCTAATTGTGATAGAATATGGTGAGATTCACCGATTAAATATTGCAAAAGTATGTACCTACTGTATATTTGCATATATTGTAATAATACATTTCCTAGCTCTCTTTATTCGCAGATTTAAAAAGGAAGGTAGTAGCGTGGACAGCTAGAAACAAAAAACGAAGTAATTTTTTAGATTTTACTGTGAGTTGTAAACAACGTCAAGTTTTATACGTAGTACAACCATGCTGCAGTTATATTAGTAGTATAGTTGTAGCACGAATGGGTCGGCTCGACTGGGGAAGTACCACACTCTCACAGAATACGAGCGTATACTCGTAATATTAGCTGCTGTGTTTCGTATAGTGAGTGTAGAGAACCGGAAACCCTTTTTACTGAAAACGAGGTATTATTCTAGTCCCCATGGGTGAAAACGCATCTGTATTTTGATTCGTAATCGAGGATAGATGTAGATATCTGTGGGCCAAGGCAACCACTTACCATCATGTGGACTGTGTGCTCGTTTGTCACCCTATCCTACAAAAAAATCAACTATAACACTTCATGCAGTTTAATGTTCCAATAAAAATAGTTTTAAATATAATATAGCATTTAAATATTTTAGCTGTAGGATTACATAACTTCTTGATTACTGTCATTTGTCGTAAACAATGTTTTATCAAGACTCACGCTATGAGAAAATACTAAAATAAACTACTCATTTCTTAATAGCTACTTAGGGTTTATCAAAACTGCTATTTAATGGTTTACAGTTTTTATTTACCAATAATTGCTTTTGTGATTTCCTTTAGATGGTTCTCGACGATAATTACCTTAATTTTGTTTTTATAAGAATGATTTGATGTTTAATAAATGAAAATAAAAAATACACCAACATTATATTACAATTTGCACAAGTTTGCTCCACGAATTTTGAGCGATGACCTTCACTTGTACAGTTGTTTGACCTTAGTTTGTTTGATGGTGCGAGATGAAGTATCAAGATGATGAAGGCGCTGCGATGTGCTGTTTGTTCATTGTTCGTTAAGTAATTTGTTACTAATGCAAGCGTTATACGAGTTCGGTGTCCAAAATTTTGTAACTGTTTAAAATAAAAATCGTAATGGGCGATGTAGTGTTACCTTTATACTCTCTTCAATCAAAACTCGTCTTTATTCAACTATGTAAAGTCATGGCTGCAGATGGATTTGCTGCACAACAACTGTTTTGAGCTTTTAAATAAATTTTAGACATTTTAAAGCATTAAACCATGGCCATTCGGAGTCAACCATCACACTTGACGATAATTTTGATCAGTTTAATAAGGTCGAATCCGAAATCGTCTAAAATAATTTATGGAATTTACTAGCAAGATTAACATACGATATAATATTATTTGCTCCATATTGTTACGTTAGCTGAAGTTTTTTATAAGTTATTCATCGTCGTCAATAACAACATCATTTTCATAGCATTTTTGCCGTAATTGCCACACTTGTTGAACGGTTTGGCAAGCGTAGATTTTTGTTATGACTTGTTCCTTAACCACTACTTAAGTTGATAATATCATTGAGACAATTCTAAACATCAGTAGAATGATGTTGATAGAGGCCAATGAAATAGGAGGATTACGCGGCAAATAACAAATCCATGTATTATAATATGCTTAAAATAAAATAATCACATTAAAATGAACAAAGCTTAATTACAAGGAGTATCTAAAGTAGTATGTTTATTTATTTAAAACAAAAGACAAATATATAAAAATATTTGTCTGTAAGTAAACGACCAAAACACAAAAAAAGGATATTGCTAGTGAAATTTATCTATGTGTGGTATTAAGGGTGTAAGATAATAATTTTTAAGTATTATGGCCTTTAAATGTATGAAAATATGTTACCTACTGTTTTTTATAGTATAAGGTGACAAACGAGCACACAGGCCACCTGATGGTAAGTGGCTGCCCATAGACATCAACTTTTATCCTCAAATACGAATCAAAATGCAGATGTGTTATCACCCGTGAGGGCCAGGGTGGAATGCCTCGTTTCCAGCAAAATAAATCTCCAGTTCTCCACGCTCACCATACGAAACACAGCACCGTTAAGCTTTTATTTAACGCTGTTATTCTGTGATAGCGTGGTCCTTCCCCAGTCGCGCCGACCCATTCATGCTACATTTATATTATACCATTAATATAGATGCAGCATGGGTCTAGCGATAGATAATATATCTACCCAATTCCAATAATTTTACTTTAATGTACATTTTTCATATTTAAGTAGTACCCTAATGGTTTTCAATAACGAACTAGCTATTTTTAAGAACTAATGAGCTGTAAGACAATAATTGTATGTGTGTGTATGTGTGCATTACCTTAACAAGTTTTTTGAAAAGTTGGAAGACCTCCTTAAATGTAATCACAGCAAACGTAATATGAATATTGTAATAGCAGGTGATTTTAAGATTAACATGTTGAATAAAAATAATACTACTTTAGATTTTGAATGTCTACTTCTAAACTACAATCTTAAACTCAAAATAAATCGTCCTAATAGGTTAAAAAGTAACACATGTATTAATAACTTTGCCCATAATTTATTAAAACCTTGTGAATCGGAAATCCTCGAGCTGTCTATATCAGATCATACCGCACAACTAATTAAAATGCCTATAAAAACAATTAACGAAATTAGCTTTAACGAAATTTAGGTAAAAAAAAATGTCATAAAGTTTAAGGAATGTTTAAAAAGTCTTTCTATTAATCTTAATATATATAAATTACGTGTCACGTTGTTTGTCCGCGATGGACTCATAAACTACTTAACCAAATTTAATCAAATTTGCACACCGTGTGCAGTTTAGTCCAACTTGAGAGATAGGGCGGTTTTTAACCCGATAAGTAACCCTTAATTTTTGAATGCGAATTTAAGGATTTTTTACAGGAAAGTCGTCGGAAAGGGCAGAACAACGTCTGCCTGGCCGGCTAGTGACATATTATATAACAAAATAGACCAAACTCATGTAGACTCAATAGACTCAACTCAAAAAGATGAAGTGTTCAATGCACAAAAATAATGCATTTGAGCCACGTATAGACTCAAAATCAGAAACAGTTGCAAACCATATTTTATCAAGACCAAAGTAATGGCTTTACCAAGCTTATACATATTCGAAGTAGCTGTTTTCCTAAAATCTAATCCTGATCTGTTTGAAAAGCTATCCGACGCTGTTAGCCGTAATCGACGTGAGATCGATAAACTTTGTATACGTAAATCGAATAATAAGTTAATGCACAAAGGCAGATTTTGCATGGGCCTCGATTGAAGGATTTCTCGATATGTAAATGTTATTACAACATAATTTTTGTATTGAATTTGGACATCAATTATTATTCTACCAAAATTGATTATATATTGATAATACAATTACTTATTACAATTAAATTTATTATATAAACTTTTATTTGCATGCCATCAAAATGTTATAAAAATTATTCTAATTTGTCAATTGATCATATAATTGGCTGAGATTGTAAAGCATGCCTTCTGGTAGATATCATAGAGAGTCTTTTGTAATGCACTGTAATACCCCTGTATTAACCTATGTTCAGCAAATAAATATTATTATTATTAAATAAAATATGACCTAAACACAAAGTGTTGAATAATAAATTTTATAAACGATGATTTTTCGACGATAAACAAGTTAATTATGGAATGTCATTACATTATTAACTTGTTAATTGTTGTATGTATTATATTATTGTATTGTATGTAAATGTGTTCTGGATTCATCATCTATTTTTAAAATATTACACACTCGTTTCGCCACTACACGGTGTATTTTAAGCTTAAGTGTATAATTAAATTTATAGTAAACACCTCTTGTTTATAAGTTCAACGGTCCCTTGAAATAATGTGATGTAGTTTAATAAAGTTAAGGACCTTTTGGTTTGAATTGTATATATGATATCTCCGATATCTCTGGAACCATAAGGTCTAGAGACTAGAGGAGTAGAGGTCAGCTAAGAACGAAGCTTATAAAATTATATATATATATATATTATATATATATATATATATATATATAGTAGTAGTGCGGGAACGTAAAAAAAATTAACTTTTAGTCTATAGTTTCTACGGGCATGTAATTTGGCGAAATTATTATTTTTGTCACTTGAGTGCAACTGACAACCAATTGGTTTCTTGTGTGTATTTGAGTCGGTTCCTTAATGGTTTAAAAAGTCAATTGAACCCAGTAGGTGGTTGTTAAGATCCAGAAAGCATCCGATGCGAAGCCAGTGCCAGGATTATGCGGATATGCTCTATATATACCCATATATAAAATTGTTAAAAGTTACGTAAATAAATAGTTAGAGCATCTGGTAAATCGAGACAATAGCTTATAGTACTTGCTGAGCGCACGATAATTTTTTTTATGCTAAAAAAACGTTGCCCCTACACTAAGATTTTCTCTTGTATTGTGGGGGCAGTTTACAAACATAAATTGCACAAGGACGAACATCCAGACCCGGACTCTTGTAGGCAAAATACTGGTTCCGTGCGGGATTCGAACCCGCGACCAGGCAGCACTTTGCTAAGCCACGGCCACGGAGTTATAATAGACGATAATAACGAAGATATAAAATATCAAGAAATTTATTATGGGACAACTGTAAAATCCGTTCTCAGTACGTTGTGAAATGAATATTAATACCAAATTTCAAGTTAATCGGGTATATATTTTTTTTTTTTTTTATTTGTAAACTGCCCCCACAATACAAGAGAAAGTCTTAGTGTAGGGGTAACGTTTTTTTAGCATAAAAAAATTATCGTGCGCCCAGCGAAGTGAGCGGGTATAAGCTATTGTCTCGATTTACCAGATGCTCCAACTATTTATTTGACGTAACTTTTAACAGTTTTGAAGTTATAATAGTAAAACCAATAAAAACATAAGAGAAAACATATTAGGCATTCTTGTTTGATGTATATTTAAATTAGCATTTACAACTTGTTTACACAATGTACACTTTTTTACGAATGATTAAGAAAACATATTGTATTTATCTATTATATTTATTGGTGCCAATTTATCACTCAATTCTTTAAATAGTCGCAAATTAATGTGGAATGTAGTGGAGTTTTTCGTTGATTACTTTCATAGTCGTGTTTGTGGAGTGTAAAAATCCATCACCCGATATATTCTTGTGTTTGCTTTAGTGACGTGTTACGTTATATAAGCGCCATTACGATGTGACACACGCAAGCTTACCTACAACATCCCGGCATTCTTTTCGTGTACTATTGGACGTAACTATGATACTGATCACGACTCTTAAAATGACTATAAATATAATACTATGGGTTACATCTGACTTTTACAATGGCCATGAGAAGCAGTGATAAAGGTGCAAGACGTATGGTACTGAGATTGCCATTCTTTTCTGAAAAGGAAAAATCTACTAAACAAAATAATTCTGTTGGAAATGGATGAAAAGGAACTTTTGTTTTACTTTGTCAGCCAGTACTTGATCTCAATCCGACCTGGTGGTAGGTAGTGATGAGGCCCTAGATGGAAAATCGCAAAGTCTTAGCATAAAAAAGCATATACAATCTTGACCTGCAAACGCCCAGATTGCATTCAGAAGGATACAATTTGGGCGTCTGGACGGATACGTCGGCAGATTATTACAATCTTTTGCTGTACGCATGAGGAAAATAGAACCCAACCATTTTGTTTGAATGTGTGGAATATCGATTATAGTCGCTTAAAGGTGCTTTGAAAAGACGTGCTTAGTAACTTAATTTCGTTGAAACCAATTTCTTGTCAGCATTGAGCACAAGTGCTGAATAACCAGTTCCCCATAATCTAATGATTTCTTATATGTATTTACGCGAACACTACACTTTGAAATAATACTAGTTTTTACGGAATTTATCGCGTATATTTAACTTTTTAATTACCCGACGTTTCGAACGCTTTAAAGCACTCATGGTGACGGGCAGGACTGAGATGTTCAACGTCCATATGTCATAGTTAACCGCGGTTACCACAGATTAAAATTTAACTTTTGTTCCGATCTATGCAGTATGAACTTATGGTATCTTGAAGTCTTGCAGTTGTATGCTTGGGTTGGGATTTAATTTAATTTTTTATAGGATCCCAAGCAGATGGTAGCACCCAGCCATCTTCTCTATTGAAATTAGGATGTTTTTTTGATTTCAATAGCCTCGCGAATCATCCTTGGAAGGAATCGGTGTTCTTTAGCGAGGATCTGCGGTCTATCAAATCTGATGTAGTGACGGGGGCGATCCTGTACGTGTTCACAGACTGCAGACTTCCCGGAGCGTCGATTCTTCACATCAGCTATATGTTCTTTAACGCGGGTTTTTATTGATCTTTTAGTTTGTCCTATGTAGGAGAGACCACATTCACAATCAGGCTTGTACACTCCTGCATCTTGCAGAGGGACATTACACTTGACCGATGGTAAAAACTGACCAATCTTCTTCAGCGGCTTGAAGTATGTTTTGATGGAAGCGCGCTTCAAGATATAGCCAATCTTGTCAGTGACTCCTCTAACATATGGCAGTACAGCAGGTACACGTTCGACTGTGGCCGGCTTCACTCGTTCACTGTGACGTAGGCGCGGGACTCGAAGCTTGTTGTCATGCAAAACTTGCTTGACATGGTGGAGCTCTGCAGCCAGGTGTTTACTGTCACAGATCCCTCGTGCTCTCTGAAACAAAGATTTACCCACGGTAGCTAACTGTGAAGAATGGTGGTGAGAATCACCGTTTAAATATCTATCTGTATGGGTCTTTTTTCTATACACAGTATGGCTCAAAGTGTTATCAGGATTCCGAATTACTAACACATCTAGAAAAGCTAAGGAATTGTTTGCCTCTAACTCCATTGTGAACTGAATTTTAGAATTTATAGAGTTAAGATGGTCTAAAAATGCAGTTACTTTATCTAAAGGTAGAATTGTGAAAGTGTCGTCTACTTACCGCTTGTAGAACCTTGGATTTATGGGAGAACTAAGCAGGGCTTTCTCCTCAAAGTCTTCCATGAATATGTCTGCGACAATGAGAGATACATGTGAGGCCATCGCCACACCATCTACTTGCTTGTAGAACTCCTCCTTCCACAATAGGTAGCCAGATGTAAGGCAGTGTCTGAGTAATACTGCATATTCTACGGGCATGTTGTTTTCTTCCAGCCTTCTAGTTACAATTGAGATACAGTCTTCAACAGGTAAGCATGTAAACAATGACTGCAAATCAAAACTGACCATAGTTTCATTGTCTGCCAGATGTAATCCTTTATGTGTGCTCTTGTATGTCCCCTGAGTGGTGAGAGTATTTTCGCTAAGTGTTGAGCCAATCTGTGAGTTGGTGAATCGATTTGGCTCACTATGGGACGTAATGGAGCATTGGGCTTGTGTATTTTTGGTAACCCATACAATTTTGGTGATTTGGCGCACGTAGGTATTATCCATTTTACGTCCAGATTTAATTTTTTCGGAGTGTTTCTTTATGAGGTCACTAGTTGTTTTTAGTGTGCTATTTGTTGGGTCGTTTTTAACCTTTTTATAAGTACTTACATCCGACAAAAGTTCTTGTATTTTAGAATTATAATCTGACGTATCCATGACTACCGTGGCGTTTCCCTTATCTGCGCGGAGAATCGTAAGTTCGTTTTTATTGCGTAGGTTCTTTAACGCTATAAATTCGTCTTTGGGAAGATTCGGTTTAGGCACTGAACATCGACGTAACATAGACGAGATGTCTTGACGTATCGCCTCCAAATCTTCTTTCCGCATATTGTTTTTAAATAAACAGTCCTCAACACTACAGATAATTTCTTCGTACGGTAATTTGCGGGGTGTAATTGCAAAGTTGAGGCCTTTGGATAAAACCCTAATTGTTGCATCATCCAGTGTTTGTTTTGACAGATTATAGAGCGCGATTAATCTATGATCTGTGTTTGTCAATGGTTGCTTTCGGTTCTGGCATTGATTCAGATGTTTGACATTTGACTTGTTCGTTCATTTTTGATATTTTTCTATATGTTTGTTTTTGCATTCATTATATTTACTAATTTCGCGTTTATTTAATGTTTCCATGCAAAAATTATAGTCAAACGTCGTTAAAACTTTCTTCACTGGATGATGTGTCCATGGATTTGTTTATGTCATATAGATCGGAGCGTTTTTGTTGGATTACCGTCCGTAACAACTTTTTACTCGCCTGATTTAAGATCTTAGCGCTTCCTCGAATGTCCTTTTTGGTTGATATTTTAACACACGTAGGAATGAGATTATGGTCACGGCATCTCTTCAAGAAATTTAAGGCTGTTAGATATCTTGCGCGCTTGGTCTTTAGATCTTCTAATCGGCGTATTTTATTTGCAATTACCAGTCCGTACTGGTTTACATAATGATTTCTTATATTTACGCGAACACTACACATTGAAATAATACTAGTTTTTACGGAATTTATCGCGTATATTTAACTTTTTAATTACCCGACGTTTCGAACGCTTTAAAGCACTCATGGTCACGGGCAGGACTGAGATGTTCAACCGCGGTTACCATAGATTAAAATTTAACTTTTGTTCCGATCTATGCAGTATGAACTTATGGTATCTTGAAGTCTTGCAGTTGTATGTTTGGGTTGGGATTTAATTTTATTTATTATAGGATCCCAAGCAGATGGTAGCACCCAGCCATCTTCTCTATTGAAATTAGGATGTTTTTTGATTTCAATAGCCTCGCGAATCATCCTTGGAAGGAATCGGTGTTCTTTAGCGAGGATCTGCGGTCTATCAAATCTGATGTAGTGACGGGGGCGATCCTGTACGTGTTCACAGACTGCAGACTTCCCGGAGCGTCGATTCTTCACATCAGCTATATGTTCTTTAACGCGGGTTTTTATTGATCTTTTAGTTTGTCCTATGTAGGAGAGACCACATTCACAATCAAGCTTGTACACTCCTGCATCTTGCAGAGGGACATTACACTTGACCGATGGTAAAAACTGACCAATCTTCTTCAGCGGCTAGAAGTATGTTTTGATGGAAGCGCGCTTCAAGATATAGCCAATCTTGTCAGTGACTCCTCTAACATATGGCAGTACAGCAGGTACACGCTCGACTGTGGCCGGCTTCACTCATTCACTGTGACGTAGGCGCGGGACTCGAAGCTTGTTGTCATGCAAAACTTGCTTGACATGGTGGAGCTCTGCAGCCAGGTGTTTACTGTCACAGATCCCTCGTGCTCTCTGAAACAAAGATTTACCCACGGTAGCTAACTGTGAAGAATGGTGGTGAGAATCACCGTTTAAATATCTATCTGTATGGGTCTTTTTTCTATACACAGTATGGCTCAAGGTGTTATCAGGATTCCGAATTACTAACACATCTAGAAAAGCTAAGGAATTGTTTGCCTCTAACTCCATTGTGAACTGAATTTTAGAATTTATAGAGTTAAGATGGTCTAAAAATGCAGTTACTTTATCTAAAGGTAGAATTGTGAAAGTATCGTCTACTTACCGCTTGTAGAACCTTGAATTTATGGGAGAACTAACAAAGCTTTCTCCTCAAAGTCTTTCATGAATATATCGGCGACAATGAGAGATACAGGTGAGCCCATCGCCACACCATCTACTTGCTTGTAGAACTCCTCCTTCCACAATAGGTAGCCAGATGTAAGGCAGTGTTATAAATGTAAATCATTTATATAATATAACTCATCAAAAATCAAAAACAAATTACTAAAAATTGGTTAGTTTAATGCTGAGTCACTGGATACACGCCATGACGAATTTATAGCTGCTTTAGAGGATTCCCAGGTTGACATTATGGCAATAAATGGTTGAGGAAGGGTGAAGAGGGCCGCGCGCCCGCTGTGCCCGGATACCGACTGCGGCACGAGCGGCGGCCGGCTGTCGTGCGCGGCGGCCGCGGAGGTGGCGTTGGCTTTTACGTACGCTCGGGGATCACAGTGCGTACTTGCCCGCATCCGTCTTCCACTGATGTTGAGCAAATATGGCTCTCTTTCACGATAAACACACAGAAAATTATGATTGTCACAGTTTATTGTCCGCCTTGGCTCGATGTAAATATTTTTCTAGATGCCCTCACTTCATCTATTGTTTCATTCACAAGAGCTGATAAAATGATTTTTGTAGGTGATTTCAATATAAATTTGCTAAAAACAGATGACCACAAAACTAAACTTTTCATAGTTTTCTCAATTATACTCGTCTATCTCAAGTTATATCTGAGCCTACACATTATACAGATCACAGTAAAACACTCATTGATTTGGTATGCTCTGACATTAGTGTTTCTAACACTACAGTTTCACATAAACGACAATTAGGGCAACACGCAGTGATATACGTTTAATTTCTAATAGAAAAAGATAAGTTTATTACACGTAAGGCTTACATTCGTCCACTTAAGCAGATTTTGGTAGACTATTTTAATGCAGATTTAAATTATATTTCATCGCTTCATTCTTCAGATATAATATTAACAACGTAGTTTCCTTATTCTACAAGGCTAAGTCGCACCTTTAAAGATTTTTACTCTACCCACATCAAAAACAATTGCCCCCCTCCCATCAACGTCCCTCGCCGTCCGAGCGTACAGCCTCATTCCTTTTTCGTGCGAGGCAGAGCGCACACCTTACTTAATTATCTTAGAACAGTACAATGTCGAAACGCAGTGCTGCAGATAAAATTGGTTATTATCAAAAGAAAATCAAAAAACTAGAAGAACAAGAACGAAAGCGACATAAACGAGTCATTGTTTACTCCGATTCTTCTGAGGCCGAAGAAAATTTTGGTAAGTGTTACCGTTACGTAATTCAATTCTAGTGCCTGAGTGATCATTAACAATATAATTTAAGACAAAAAACCTTAGCGTTGATCGTGAATTAACACGAATACAAATTTACCCGGGGACTGGCCGAGAGTCAGTACGAAGGTATTCTAACCGGGGGGCTAGCCGAGAGTTAGCACGAAGGTTATATAAACTTAAATACTCATGTACAAATATATTAAAGCGTCAGTTTTTAGGTTTTAAGTTTTTCATTTAGATTCTTATCAATAAAATTTTTTGTTATCTACCTCCGAAATATATATTTTATTTCTTGTTGTAGATAACGAAGCTGAGGATATAATAAGGTCGTAAATGATGACACCATGGTAGCATCCATTCCCTCCGAGGAGCATCCTCTTTTGACAATTGAAGAAAAATCGGAAGAAACAATTCCTACATTAGAACCTGAACTATTGTCAGCTTTGGGTGATACGGAAATTGATGAGCAAATATACGGTGAAAATATTCACCAGGATCTTGCCCACCGTTGGCTTCCTCTTCTACGTAAGGGTCTTACTAAGGAAACAAGACAAAACTTGTTAAAAGAATATTTAATTCCCGAAAATTGCAAGCTTTTGAGAGCACCTACGCTGAATCCCGAGATTGCAGCGGCACTTACCGACGCAGCCCGAAATAGGGACAAGAAAATAGAGGTCGATCAGCAAATACTGGGTATAGGTATTACTGCTGTTAATAGAGCTATGTCTTTACTTCTCATCGGAGACAATAAAGTTCAGGCGATAAAAAATTTTATCTGATGCTTGCCGTATATTATCCGACCTCCATCACTCTGAGACCCAAACCAGAATTAAATTGGTGACACCCGGATTAGACAAGTCTTTTTTTTAAAGTCATTCATGAGAGTGAAAGAGATGAAACTCTTTTTGGCAATGAGCTTCCTGAAAAGATTAAGGCGTCAAAAACCATCGAAAAACAAGGTCTTCAGATTAAGAAAACAGATCCAAAACCTTCCACGTCACAGATAAAAACAAGTTCGTCTTCAAGAAACAATCGTTACCAGGAAAACTGGAGAGGCCCTGCTCGCTCGCAGAACAAGGGGGGGCGGGGAGGGCCAAGGAAGTTGTCATCGGGGATCCGCAGGGATCTACCCCCTCAGGTGTATCCACAAACGAGGTCTTGGAGCAACAACAAATCTCACCGTGCTCCAGTTCAGCAGTAAAACAGGTACATTCGGGAAGATTACAATATTTTTATGGCTGTTGGCTTAAATTAACAAAAAAATAAAATTATTTTAAGATGGATCCGGGATGGATTTACCATACCATTTAATAGACATATTACTCAGTGTAGATTACCTCATTCAACTTTGTCACCAAAAGATAAACAATACATCTCTGTAGCTATTAGTAATTTATTACACTTAGGAGCAATATCAAAGTGTCATCCATCAAAGAATCAGTTCATATCCTCAGTTTTCTTAGCACCAAAACCTAACGGAGACAAAAGATTTATTCTGAATTTAAAGTCTCTTAATAAGTTCATTGCAAAATCTCACTTTAAAATGGAGGACTACAGAACGGCCTCAAAGTTAATACCTCGTAATGGTTACATGGCTACCATTGACCTACGGGAGGCTTACTTACTAGTGTCTATTAAGTCGAGTCATCGCAAATTTTTAAGATTTGAATTTGAAGATGAAAATTTAGTTAAAACCCTATATGATTTCAATGCTATGCCGTATGGCCTGTCCGTTGCTCCTAGAACATTTAGTAAGATAATGAAAGAGGTAATAACCAACTTAAGAAGCAGGGGATATAAGTCCGTCATATATCTTGACGACGTTCTTTGTATAGGTAAAGACTACAATCAATGTTTAGACAATGTTAACGCGACTATGCATCTTTTACAATGCTTAGGTTTTGTTATTAATTATAATAAGTCCTGTCTAGTCCCGAATATATCTCGCAAATATTTGGGATTTATTTTTGATTCCACGGAACTTTCTATAAGCCTACCCATAGATAAACAAAATCATATAGCTCACTTAGTACAAAGGTTCTCTGTCTTAACTAGTTGTTCGATCAGAGATTTCGCTCATTTGATAGGTGTTCTCATGGCCGCTTGTCCTGCGGTAAAATATGGCTGGTTGTACACTAAACGACTAGAAAGACAAAAATACCTTGCGCTTCAAAAATATAAGACGTATAATAAAAATATTCAACTTTCAAAAGATATCTTACGAGATTTGCAATGGTGAAAAAAAAAAATGTATTTTTAACCAAAAATTCGTTTCGTTTAACTAAATTTAATTATGAGATATTTTCAGACGCGTGCTTGACAGGTTGGGGTGCTTGTTGTAATAATATTCGGGTTGGCGGAGGATGGAAATACAATGAACTCAACTATCATATCAATTACCTAGAGTTACTAGCCATATTTCTAGGTATTAAATGTTTTGTCAGGGATAAGTTGGATTGTAATATTTTATTGCGCGTAGACAATACAACAACCATAAGTTATATCAATCGAATGGGAGGAATCCAATTCCCCCATTTGAATGAGTTATCTCGATCAATATGGCAATGGTGCGAGAAGCGAAACATTTGGCTACACGCATCTTATATAAATAGTAAAGAAAATGTAGAAGCAGACCAAGAATCAAGGAAACTAAACCTAGATACAGAATGGGAGCTAAGTGATAACGCTTATAAAGAGATCATACAAAAATTGGGGGAACCAGAAATAGATCTTTTCGCTTCTCGCGCCAATGCAAAATGCACGAACTATGTGTCTTGGAGACCGGATCCAGATGCCCTATTAGTAGATGCTTTCACTATTGATTGTAGATACAAATATTTCTATGCGTTTCCACCTTTTTCTTTAATAATGAAATGTCTGGAAAAAATCATAAGCGATAAAGCCGAAGGTATTTTAGACTTTCCTTATTGGCCATCCCAGCCTTGGTACCCAATGTTAAACAACTTACTCAGATCAGATATAATGTTCTTCAAACCTCACAGAGATCTCTTACGGTCTTCTTCCAGAACTCCGCATCACCTGCACAAACAACTTACCCTGGGTGCAGCGAGGCTCTCATGGTCGCATTTATAAGAAGAGGTACACCATCACCCGCTCTTCACGTGATGATGGCATCCCTTTCAAAGAATACAATACTTCAGTATAGCGTCTATTATAAGTTGTGGTGGCAATTTTGTCATAAAAATAATTTAGATCCTTACGCAAATTCTATACCGTCAATTTTGCTATTTTTATCGGAGCAATTTAATAATGGGGCTTCTTACGGTTCACTCAATAACCACAGGTCGGCTTTATTATTACTTCTGGGAGACTGTGTAGGTTCTAAAGACCAAATAAAAAGATTCTTAAAGGGCGCATTCAAGTTAAGACCAGCCCTTCCAAAATATACTGGTACTTGGGACCCAAAAATTGTCTTAAATCATATTGGAGGTTGGGTTCCCAATGATACATTTTCAATTGAAAAACTCACAAAAAAATTAGCAGTATTAATGGCATTATGCACAGCACACCGAGCTCAAACATTATCTTTAATAAAGATAGACAATATTAAGATATGTTCTTCAGATGTTAGAATCAGCATCACTGATTGGTGGAGCCACGTGTTTAAGGCTGCCGAAAATCTAGTTCCCCGGTCAAACCTCAAACCTATTACGCGAGATATTAACTAAAGTGGACTGTATTTGCGATTGCTTCTATGCTTATGTAAAAGCGACTACTATAGCATGCGGTACAATGCACTCGCTCTTCCCTAAACTAAAACTATTACTTGCCAAATCGATGAAAGGAATCCTGCCTGATGGGGAGAACACAGAATTGGAGCGGTTAAACAATTATTAAATGTTAATCAGGCAGTAAATTAAGGAATGTTGACTCACCGGGGTTTCTTCTATCCTGTCGATCACTATAGCGACTTCTGGAACACTCCGGAGAGAGGCGGTGCGCGACGATATCTCACACGAGGTGAGGCGGGTTCCTGGAGCTCGACTGCTTCCAGGCCAAGGCGGTTTCCACTAGTGAGGTGTTTCCAAACGAGCGCGCGGGAAGAGGAGGTTGTAGTTCAACGACGGCTGCGGCGGGAAGAAGAGAGCGCGCGTCGGTCGCGCGTGTCTTATATATCCTCGGCTCCGGTGACTGCGCGATGTTCTAGAATCGTCTTCTTTCCCCTCCCACCCCATCACCCCGATGTGTCGATAGGAGGGTACGAATGATATCGTTTTGGAAGGAATAATGATTCGGCAAGTTCCTACCGTCATAAATAAAACGCGAATGGTTTTCCGCGCAACCATCTCCCCCCGCCCTTGAAGGATTTCCTTCAAAAAAAAATAACTAAACAACTAGAGCTAAGATCAACTAACAAATAACTAACTAACGCTAAGATTACCACCTAAATTCAACTACAATTTTAATCTAGAAATCTAATTTAAATTATGGAAGAGGCAAGGGGCACAAACGGACAACAGGACGTAGGTAAGACCCAACCGTGGTCTTAACGCGAGCTATCCTAATTACTCCGTCGGAACCGGGAAAGACCTCCTCGACGATTCCTAACGGCCAGTGGAGAGGCGGCGTATTCTCCTTAGTGAGCACAACTACCGTTCCTACAGCTAAAGGCTCTGTCGCTGTGTTCCATTTTTGCCGAGACTGCAAAGTATGCAAGTATTCCATCCTCCATCGTTTCCAAAACGATTGCACTAACCGATCTAATAATTTGTGGCGTGCGGAAATGCTAAGTCTGTTCTCATCCATATCCGCGGCGGGCAGATACCTTAGAGGCGTTAAATTCAAAAAATGTGCTGGAGTTAGAGCCAGCGGTTCCGAGGGGTCACTAGATAACGTCCGACAAAGTGGGCGGCTATTCATTACGCATTCAATTTGAGCGAGCACCGTACTTAGCTCTTCGAAGGACAAAATTTGATCTCCTATTACTCGGTATAAGTGGCTCTTTAGACTTTTAATATTAGTCTCCCAATTGCCCCCCAAAATGACTCGCGGCTGGGACGTTCAGAGACCACTCAATGCGGTTCTCGGCTAGAATGTGAGCGAACTCCGAATTATAATACTTGCTAGCTAAGAGCTCATGTAGTTCCGATAGAATACGTTTTGCACCGACGTAGTTCGTACCGTTATCCGAATATAATTTACTTACAGGGCCTCTGCGGGATAGAAATCTTTTAAATGCACCCATAAAGCCTGCTGTGCTTAGATCACCCACGAGTTCTATATGCACTGCTCGAGTAGTTAGACATACGAAAATGCAGACGTAAGCCTTTGTGGATCTTATACCGCGCCCGCGAGTGAGCGTGACCTTAAACGGACCAGCAACATCAGACCCGGTGTGCGTGAAGGGCTTTACTGATTGTATCACTCTGCAAGATCTAAGTTCCGCCATTTCCGGAAATGACGGCTTGGGGCGTGCCCGAAAGCAAGCTATACATCTGTGCACCCGATTGCGTATTAAACTACGTGCAGAAAGAATCCAATAATTCTGACGCAAGATCGACATCAATAAATCGGGGCCAGCGTGCGAGTTCAATTTATGATGATAATCGACTAATAAGTTCATGATATGGTCTTTACGCGGTAAAACTATAGGGTGCCGTTGGTCGAAACTCAATTGCGAGTTGGACAAGCGTCCACCTACCCTTACAATCCCATCCTGTAAAAATGGCTTAAGGCGTTGAAAGGCGCGACTACAAGCTCTATTCGATTGTAATCTTGTAATTTCTTCGGAGAAGTGCGCACGTTGAAGTTCACGTAATACTAGCGACTCGGCATAGTTGTAATCGGATGCTAAGATATACGAACGTCGCGGTAAAAGCTTCGCGAATCGACAAACGTAAATTACGCTACGCAATAATTTCGACCAAGAGGACAAGCGGTTCGTCAGAGCAATGATTGGAGAAACCTCGCTCGAAACGTTCGCCACTAGAGCGTGTCTCTTCTCTTCCGGCGGTTGTGACACTGACGAAGGTTCGAAATCGGTTATTGGCCATTGTGAGGGATCCAAGTGAACCCAAGAAGGTCCATGGAACCAAAGCGGGTGGTCCATTATTTGCATCGGGGTGAGTCCCCGGGATAGACAATCGGCAGGGTTTTCCTTACCGGACACGTGATAAAAGTTCCGCGTTTCTAACTCGTCTTGGATCTTGGCCACTCGGTTCGCGACAAACGTATCCCAACGGTGGGGTGAAGAATGAACCCAACATAAGGCGACGGTGGAGTCGGAAAAGGCAAATATCCTTTCTATGTGAACTCTATCCCTACATGCGCCGATAACTGTGGTAATAAGCTTGGTGAGTACTAATATTGCGTTACGGGGGGAGACTCTCGACTTAGAACTAATGAGGTTAATCGAATTTCTACCATTATTCTGGACATGGAAATATACAACGCCCCCGTAAGCCCTCTCGCTGGCGTCTGCAAATCCAACGACCGTTATGCTGCTATTTCTATCGACATTTATATGACGCGGTATTTTAATTTCTCTTAGTAAAGGAAGTTCCTCTCTAAAACGCTGCCACAATCGAACAATGCTGTCAGGCGGCGAGTCATCCCAATCACATTCAAATAACCAAAGTTGTTTAATCAAAAGCTTAGCGTACAATACCACAGGAGCTACGAAACCCATGACGTCCCATAATCTAGCAACGCATGACAGTATTGTGCGCTTTGTGCATTTCTCTACGGGCGGATTTACCTTAAGGCTAAACACGTCGGACTCTGGTGACCAACACAGACCGAGCACCTTGTGTGTATCGGAATCGTCGAATTCCTTTATCGCCGAAAGACGGTGTGATAGTGGGATTGTATCTAAAACCGTACGCGAATTACTAGTCCACTTCACAAGATCGAATTGACCCGATTTCATGAGCCTTATGACTTCGGCGGTGGTTAGGGTGGCCTCCTCCACGCTATCGACCGAATACACAAAATCATCCATATATAATCCGCTCTCAATTGCCCTCTTAGCTTTAGGATAAGAGGGACCTTCATCGTGAGCGAGCTGTCTCACCGTGCGTAACGCATGAAATGGGCTCGACTTTAAACCAAAACAAACGCGGTTAAATTCAAACACCATTAGAGGTTCCTTTGGGTTGAAGCGATATAAAATGCGTTGGAATCTACGGTCGCATTCACCGCCCCCTATGCAAAGAAACATTTGGCGAATATCGGCGGATAGTGCTATACTAAACAAACGAAAATTGACTATTATATTAAATAAACTGCCCTGTAAATTTTGCCCACTATAGAGGATATCGTTAAGCGACAGGTGAGTGCTAGTTTTAGCACTAGCGTCGAGCACTACACGTAATTTAGATGTAAGTTTGTCCTCTCTAATGACTCCGTGGTGTGGTATAAAATACGACGGTGTGTCTTCGTAGTTATCTAATTTCGAAGCCACAAGCGATATGTAACCTTCTCTTATATATTCGTTAATGACGCCGTCGTAAGCTTCCTTTAACTGGGGCGAAGCGAGCATCCTACGCTCCAAGCTGTAGAAACGCTTTTCCGCCATTTGACGCGAATCGCCGAGAGATAAAACATCTCCTTTAAAGGGTAGCGCTACACTATATCTACCGTCGCGATCACGAACGGTCGTGCGGACGTAAATTTCCTCGCATAACCTGTCATCTGGACTAGCTATAGGTGGGACGTTCACCTCCTCCATCTCCCAAAATTTGCGGACTAACGACTCGAGCGGTTCGACAGCCATACCACAATAAGAGGTTGCCGAAATACTATCTAGGATGGGGGCGGAGCCAAGGATCACATAGCCCAATACGGTTTCCAGTGCGTAAGGCGCGGTATGCGAGGAGTTGCCCCTGACCTTATTGTTTAACAAAAGATAAGGGAAAAGCGATGCCCCAATGAGCATGTCTATGTTTCCAGGAACGGCGTAAGTGTCGTCTACTAGAGGCAAAATTTTAAATTCAATCATTGCCGAGGTGTCAACCGAAACGGTTGGCAACCGTTCAGTGACCCTATCTACTACTAGTGCATTTATATCAAAGTTAACATTACGATCTATCCGAGAATAAAATTTTAAATTTATATATCCCTGTGTCGCTTTACTAGTACCTCCGATGCCTTTAACTACAGGACATGAAAGTGACCTATTTATTACTAAACCTAAGCGCTGACAACATTGTCGTGTTATAAAGCTATTTTGGGCTCCGCTGTCCAGCAGTGCACGGACGCTTTGTTCGTTTCCACGCGAATCCCTAACCAAAATACGCGCCGTACCCAGTAACACGGTCGAAGGAGGTTGTACTCCCATATTTGCCAATGAGCACAGAGCGACATCACCAGGTCGACCGCTAGAATCGTTGACCTTAGTAGGGGTGAATTCCTTATCCGCCTTACTTGACGCCGCTATGTTGCTATTTTCAAAATGTAATAGCGTGTGATGTTTCCTGGCGCACTTGCTACATACGGAACTCGAATTGCATTTTGCAACTAAATGCTTATCGCTTAAGCAGTTCAAACATAGGTTGTTTGTCTTTACTAACTTATAACGTTCGCTTGGTGAATATTTACGAAAAGTCGCACAATTATATAAATTACCGTGTTTATCTTTACATACTATACAAGTATGCTGGAGTGATGTCGGCGTAGCGGTTACGTAAGTTAACGACCCTGCTATTTTAGATGGTTGAGTCTGTCTACGGTCGACGCACCTTTTAATCTCCTGTTTAACGTTCGGAGAGCGCTGCATCACCTTTATTTGATCTCGCACGAACGATGCTAATGAATGAAAGGAAGGCATCTCCGAGCTACGATGCTCCATTTCAAACGCACGCACGGTGTCGGAGTCTAATTTCTTTAATGCTATATGGAGAAACACCACGTCCATAAGGTCATCAAACTTCAAATTCTTAAGTGCAGCCACCGATGCCACAAATTTATCTAGAAACTGCTCTAAGCCGTTGATGTTCGCGGATGATATAGGTTTAAGATCGAATATCTGGTTCAAATATTCGGAAGCTAACATTCTCCTATCTTCATATTTAGTTTTAAGCGTTTCAAATATTAATACGTAATTGTTTGCTGTAGGTGTAAAACCCGAGCAGATCGACTGTGCTCTGCCACTAAGTTTGCTAATTAAGTAATATAGTTTTTCAGCGTCCGATAACGATGGGTTGTTGTGTATATTGTTTTGAAAACTACTGAAGAAGGAGGGCCACGTCTTAATATCACCATTGAATACCGGAATATCTATTGGCGGTAACCTAATTGAGTCACGAGGGCGTACCTGTATTTCCGGCTTTGCTTCGCTTTGAGATTGTAGGAGTTTTGCAGTTCTTTTTACGCGACACAACATATCTTCGAATGCCAGCAGCGGTTGGTAGTTCACTATGTATTTCGGGTCGCTTTATAATTCCAAATGATTAATTTGGTCTAATATTCTTTCGTAATCTATCCGCAAAGTATCTATCGTTTCGATTTCATTCAAAAAGGCTTCCCGCACTGCCTCTATATTAATGTTCTTTATATAATTACTTATATTCTGCACACGCGAAAAGAGTATGTCCCTCTTGGCATAAAGCGTTTTAATTTTGATTTCACTTCCACTAACTGCCATTTTAAATTATTATAATAAAGTTATATTAATCACAATTAATCTCACACGCATAAACGACGTAGGATGAACACTCGGCGTGCCGTATTACGTAATCAGATCGAACACCCGTTGCGGTCGAGTCTACGCGTCGTTTGCTAAACCTAATAATTTTATCAAAATTGTGGGTAAGCGTATCAAACGGTTGCTATCACACCGTTTCAATTGTTTAATAAGCTTTAAATTTAACCAAATACGAGCGCTATTAAATGAATAATTCTGTTTGCGAGTACCAAATCAAATTTTTAATTTAAACGAACACTATTTAAGTCCATTCCATAAATTACAGTGCGTTATCTAAACAATTAATTTAAAATTCGACCAGAAAATGGTTGGATAACCACTAAACACCAATCCAGATCCTGCCGAAGTGACCATAAAATGGTGGAGCCACGTGTTTAAGGCTGCCGAAAATCTAGTTCCCCGGTCAAACCTCAAACCTATTACGCGAGATATTAACTAAAGTGGACTGTATTTGCGATTGCTTCTATGCTTATGTAAAAGCGACTACTATAGCATGCGGTACAATGCACTCGCTCTTCCCTAAACTAAAACTATTACTTGCCAAATCGATGAAAGGAATCCTGCCTGATGGGGAGAACACAGAATTGGAGCGGTTAAACAATTATTAAATGTTAATCAGGCAGTAAATTAAGGAATGTTGACTCACCGGGGTTTCTTCTATCCTGTCGATCACTATAGCGACTTCTGGAACACTCCGGAGAGAGGCGGTGCGCGACGATATCTCACACGAGGTGAGGCGGGTTCCTGGAGCTTGACTGCTTCCAGGCCAAGGCGGTTTCCACTAGTGAGGTGTTTCCAAACGAGCGCGCGGGAAGAGGAGGTTGTAGTTCAACGACGGCTGCGGCGGGAAGAAGAGAGCGCGCGTCGGTCGCGCGTGTCTTATATATCCTCGGCTCCGGTGATTGCGCGATGTTCTAGAATCGTCTTCTTTCCCCTCCCACCCCATCACCCCGATGTGTCGATAGGAGGGTACGAATGATATCGTTTTGGAAGGAATAATGATTCGGCAAGTTCCTACCGTCATAAATAAAACGCGAATGGTTTTCCGCGCAACCACTGATATAATTAAAACGTCTGCAGCGGGACGTCAGCAACCCCTTTTAATTTTACCTTATTTTATTGAAAATAAAAATATTTGTCCAGCCACGGCAATAAAAGATTACTTAGAGATTACAAAAAAAAAATAAGACCCGCAGGTTGTCGGAACTTATTGCTAACCTACAGGTGGCCACACAAGGCGGCCAGTGCTCAATCTATCAGTAGGTGGATTAAGAACGTATTAGCGGAGAGCGGCGTGGACGTGACTGTGTATAGTGCACACAGCACGCGCCATGCTGTCACCTCGGCTGCTAGGTCCGCTGGAATCTCTCTAGATACGATCAGAAAAACAGCCGGTTGGTCGTCAGCATCAGAGACCTTTGCAAAATTTTATCATCGCCAAATTATTGACGAAAATAAGTTTGCGAGAACTGTCCTCCTAAATAATTAAATTTGAATTTATTAAATAAGATAGAAAAGTTATGTTACGTTAATTGTAAGTTATTTTGTTAAGATTGAACTAATAAATGATATTTGATTTTTTATGATTTTTCTTTTAAAGTTCAAGGTACACATAAGTAACCCAATAAGCAAAACTTTAAGCTCTAAACATCTACGTTGTTAATATTATATCTGAAGAATGAAGCGATGAAATATAATATATGATCAAACGAACTTCTCCAAGTGAAGTTCGATCAGTATTATATGAATCGCTTCATTCGAAGATATAATTTCCCTCCCACCCATAACCCACAAAAAGTTTTGCTTAGAATAATATCTCTAAAAGAATGAGGCTGTACGCTCGGACGGCGAGAGACGTTGGTGGGAGGGGGCAATTGTTTTTGATGTGGGTAGAGTAAAAATCTTTAAAGGTGCGACTTAGCCTTGTAGAATAAGGAAACTACGTTGTTAATATTATATCTTCGAATGAAGCGATTCATATAATACTGATCGAACTTCACTTGGAGAAGTTCGTTTGATCATATATAATATTGATTGGGATAGTATTTTATATCTCAACAATGTTAATGATATGGTAGCAAAATTTAATTCATATATAATAACGCTTTTTGACCTTCTTGTCCCAAATAAATTAGTGCAATTAAAAAACAAACTCTCCTATGGATTACTGATACAGTTAAAATCATGATGAGGTATCTAAACCACTATTTCATGCGGTATAAGAAAACTAAACTAGATAAATATTATAATTCCTGTAAAGATCTAAAAACCTTGTGACTAATGATATTCATTTTGAAAAGAGAGCATATTTTGAAACGTACATAAATAAAAATTTAAATAACCCTAAAGCTCTATGGAAAAGTATATAAGGTAATATTATTACTAGGGAACGGGCTGAGATAAATTTGCCAGATCATTGTAATGATCCTGATATAATAAATAAACATATTTTGAATATTCCTGGTGATGATAATATAAACCTTTCAAAACTTACTTTCTATGAGTTTAACAAATATGGGCCAGGTATTTTCCATTTAAATATAACAAATGAGGACCAAATAGCTAAAATAATTTAGAGTTTGAAATCTAACGCCCAAGGTGTGGATGAGATATCACTTGATATGCTACTTATGACACTGCCACATACATCGAAAGTTATCACAGCTATTGTGAATACATCTATTACCACTTCTACCTTCCTCGATCAATGGAAAATAGCTGTGGTAAAGCCTACCCCTAAGAAAAAAACAGGCAACCAGTTTAGAAGATCTACGCCCCATAAGCATCTTGCCTTGTATATCTAAGGTATTAGAAAAAGTGGTCTGCGTTCGGTTAACCGAATACTTAGAGGTACACAAAATCTTAACTTTATCACAGTCAGGTTTTCGTAAACACCATAGCACCACAACAGCGATTATTGATGTTGTTGATAATATACTAACAGCTCAGGATAAGGGAATGGGCACAATACTTACTCTTTTAGATTTATCACGAGCTTTTGACTCCATGAATTGTACTCTTCTTCTGTCTAAGTTATCTTTCTATGGGTTGATGTTCGCACAGTTCAATGATTTCATAGTTACTTAACAGATAGATAGCAATATGTTAATATAACAAAACATGATGGCACAATACTTATGTCTGAACCATACTTAATTTCTCGCGGTGTCCCAGGTCACAGGGACCTATCCTGGGTCCTATTTTATTTATTTTATATAGTTCAGAAATCACTAGCTGTATCAAAAATTGTGAGTATCACTTTTATGCAGATGACTTGCAATTATATAAATCTTTTTTTCCCTCAAGATTGTGAAACTGCTGTCAAATTATTGAATGAAGATCTCAAACGTATCTCGTTATGGTCCAAGCAAAATTCTCTTGTGCTAAATCCACAAAAATCAAATTTTTTAATTCTTGGAACAAATAAAAATATTAAAAATATATCAATGCTTCAGCCCTTAGTTCTAATTCATAATGAACCTATACAGCAAGTCTCTGTGGCAAGAAATTTCGGTGTATTATTTGATTCTAGTTTGAGATTTGAAAGTCATGTACTTGAGGGAGTGCGCAGTTGTTTTACCGTTTAAAGTTGTTGTATAAAGTACGGCAGTACCTCAGTGAAGATATTGTGTGAGTCATTAATACTGTCTCAGTTAAATTATGCAGATGCAGCCTATGGACCACGACTGTTGAGAAGGTCAGAGAAGTTCATACACAGCGGGTTCGTTAGCACTACTCTTTAACCCACTGCCTAATTACTATTAGTCTATAAGTTGTAGTTACGCGTAATTCGAGGTTCACACACCGACTCATCAGTGAAGTCACAAGGTTCCAACTGAAAACCAGCGCTGCCTCTGCAGCATTATGCTGAGTTGGAAACCTATTTGATGTCACATTTTTATCTTTAAATTCTTTTTTTAATTTTTTATCTAATTATTTTTGTTTCATTATAAATTAACATCATGCATGTTCTGCTTATTAAATAATTTTTAATGCGTAAGCAGTCTTACACCTGCGCATGCATATTCTTTGCCCATTGTAATTTATATTTAAATTTCTTAAATTGTGTGTAAAGTGTAATTATCAAATAAATGGTTCTTTCTTTCTTCTTTGGCGAGAGACCATAGCTGCGCTGTCCGTTTACAAGTCTTGGCGGCTTGGTCAAAGGCTATCTACTTATAATTGATAGAATCAGGCGTTACTTTGCGGAAATCCATTATAATAAATATATTAATAGTTACCATCCGCCAAATTAAATAAAATGATGTGTCTTCCCTAGTTTGAAGAACACCTCCCGCCCTCCCTCAACTAATAGCTTGCATACTATCATACTAGCGTGCACTAATCCCGTCACCACCAATTCCAGCAACACTACTCCCAACGCCACTACTCCCAATACCACTATTCTAGGAAAGACACACCGTCGACGATAATATGACACGTGTTTCGCCTCTACACATGAAGTGTCTCGTGCCACGGGAAGACACATCAAATTAATTTAATTTAGCGGATGGTTGCAAAATAACTATTAATATCTATACTATCTACTTATGGTTAACATCCAGAGCTTTGTAGTCTCGATCATCAATCCAGAATCTATAATATAATATTATAGATTCTTTTTTTCTATAATATAATATAATATTCTTATCTTTTTCAGCAAGGACCCATTCGGCGCTAAACCATGCGCGAGTTTACGCCACTGATGGGTACGTCAGCGAAGGTAATGAAACTTATAGCTAGCTTCTTATTGGCAACTTATCATAGGTTAACCCTATTTGAATGAAATTTTAGTATTTCATCAGTACGGATGACATAAGAAGAACAGGGAATTCACTTATTATAATATTCAAACTATTTAACTGCCTTTACCGATAGTTTTATGTGATAAAATCTGATGTCAATTTTTTTATCAAAAGTCAAAAGGTATTTTCTAATATATTAATAAAAATTACTCATTTATAAAAATATTAAAATTGTTTGACTGCCTTTATCGATAGTTTTATGTGATAAAATCTGATGTCAATTTTTTTTATCAAAAGTTCAAAAAGTATTTTCTAATATATTAATAAAAATTACTCATTTCTAAAAAATTCATCATAAGCGGCAAGGCTTTATAAAATATACGATAACGTCAGCTTGTGTTGGCAATACATAAAGTGTAATTATTGGTATCCATCATCGCGATTTTCACTCAGTGAACTAATGCGCTCAGGTTGGGACGAAAGTTCAAACTTGGATAGTTGGATAATCATATGACACAGACAACGTTTGTACTGCTGAATTCACTCTTGACTATTGATGCTTGGTTAGGCCAGAGTCCTTTTTATAGTAGTTAAGATCGTATAATATCAGTATTTGCTACCTGAGTGTGGTCCACGCTACCCATCTTTTGTTTATTACGATTAACGAGACAGGGATAGGTAGAGTGCGAGTGAGCGAGAGAAGAGCATAATGTTAATACATTGTATCTTTTCTAGCACGACTGGGCACATAAAAAAGGCAAGTATTTAGTGCGTCTCTCGACTTGTTGGGTATCGCATTCGCATGTATGCATTGCTTTGGAGTTCTCTGTGATTTTAAAATCAGTATTATAACGACGACTCCCGGCTATTTCATTGATTCTTAGTTTTGCTTTGTGATTTGAACTTTGTTTAGTGATTTTACGACGACTTGGCTTTTATCTGGTCTTGATTGATATTGTGTATCAAGATGCCAAGTTTTCAGTATACGGCACAAGAATACGCAAAGATGTATTTCAGTTATGATGAATTCAGAAGCAACGCAAGTGCTGCTGCAGCCCTTTATAGGGAAAGATACCGCGCATCACCCAGATTACCGCGTATTCATCAGAGTCCACAGGTGTTATTCGGAAGGTAGAATACCTGCCAGCGGCATTGGTGGTATGAGCACTGGAAGACTAGCTAATATCAATATACAAGATATTGTGATTAACAAAATGGAGCAAGACCCGTCCACCTCTACTAGAGTAATAGCACGGCGTACTGGAATCTCTAAAACGACCGTCCACCGTGTACTGAAAAAATAAATAAATTTCATCACTACCACATTAGACGCAAGACTCTATAACCGAGAGATTGCAACGCATGATTGTTTTTTTCTGTCGAAAAATACTTGCAAAAATAGAACAAGAGCCACAATTCTTCGTCAAAATTCTGTGGAGCGATGAATCCACTCTTAAAAAGATGGATACTTTAACATGCATAATCTGCACATCTGGCGACTCTCAAATCCGCGTTAATGTGAGAAGAAAGATCACAATACCAGTTCAAAATAAATTCTTGGACTGATATATTAAACGGAAAAATCATTGGTGCATTTGAACTGCCCGAAAACTTATCTGAACAAAGTTATTTGGATTTTCTACAAAATTATCTGCTAAATTTAATAAAAGAAGTGCCCGAGGAGGTGAGACAATTTCACTACCTATAAAATGATGGTTTTCCTGCACATTATGCTGCAAACGTCCGTGTGTATTTAAATGCCACATATCCAAATAAATGGATCGGTCGTTTAGGTCCCATTTCTTGGCCTCCGCGATCCCCGTACTTAAATCCACTAGATTTTTTTACTGGGGCTGTTTAAAAAAACAGGTGTACTTCAAGCCTATTTCAAGTTTGGAGGTAGTGTGCAGAAGACCGCTTCAAAATAACTGAACGGCGCTACACACGATTTCTTAGAAGAACATTTATTAGAAGATGTCGAGCTTGTATTAGAGTCGGTGGCAGAAAATTCGAATATGTGCTATGAAAATAAATAATGATTGATTTATCCACAACTTAATGCTTTTATTATGATGATTCAAGACAAGATTATTAGCTTCTCCGGACTGTGTGTTCGTTTGTTACCCTATCCTATAAAAAAAAATGTATTTTTATTTGAGCGCCTGATACCTGTACTATTAGGTGTTCCAGGATTATCCATTATTTCTGTGACATCCAATAAATATATACATACGTACTAAATGTATACTGATATAAACCCTAAGCAATAAGAAGTACATACAAGTTAATACCATAACTATGAAAACAAATGACGAAGTACACGAAGTAACAGCTACACTGCTTATCACGGTGTGACATAGTTTATTCTGACAAAGTCAGAAATTACATTATTGGTGTCATATGGGCTAGTCCTTCAGCACCTATTTCAAAACAAAACATTTTTTCATTATTCATTATACAGAGAACCAAAAATCATAATTCTTGAGTTTACTTGAGTTATCATGTTGCACTCGATTCGAAACCAATCGAAAGTTGATGTTTTTCAGAGCGAATCGACATGCTCGATTGAGGTTCGCTTACTGTGAAGACACATTAAATTTTAAGCACTGAACTCTATATATAGACCGGCTGTAAGCCGTGACATAATGACGTGATTGGATTTTCGTCATTTTGGCGCTGATAGCAGAAGTGAACGTCCACATAACTAATAATAGAGATAAGACAATGGGACTAAATATAACGATAAAAATTCTATACCAAGGCCTACACGTAACGTTTATTCTATTTATGTATCATATTAAGATAATTCCATATAATAAAAAAAATGTATAAATTAATACCTAGGCCATATAAAACAAAGATTGACGCTGCGTTTTTATTCGTAACTACAGAGCGGATTAAACAGAAATCGTAATAATAAGACAATAGAAGTCGCATAGACGCGTGACCTTGTCGCCGCTATTATGTGTTGACGAACATAATTCACTATTTTGTGATTTAGTTGGGCACGTAGTACGTGAGTTTATAATATTATAATGGTGAACTGCAGCATAATAGTAAAAAAAGTAATAAAAACTCATCAAGAATGTGTAATTCAGCTAATAAAGGCATAGAATTTCATAGGTAAGTTTATTATTTGAGTACTAAGTATCATTGTTTTAACTAATTTACATCTCGATGAATACTTTATGACGATATTAACCTTTGTAAACTTTCATTTATTACTTTTTGTATTGACAAATACCATTGCTGCTTTTGTGACAAACTCGCCAAGCAATGTAATGTGAAACATTAGATTTTATTGTGCATTGCGTATGCTTATAATACGGCTGTAGATGGTGACATCGGTTTTGGAAGTAATTGAGCGCTAATTCATTTCAATTCATTTCTATTGTCTAATTATTACTATTTCTGTGGCGGATTCTGTTCCGGGTTTCAACATTGGGTATGTTAGTTCATTTGTGAGGGTTAAATATACAATTAGTACTGGAAAATATTCTACTGGAGTTAGTAACTATACAAAATAAAAATAAAAACAAAATTTCACAAATAATTTATTGTCATTCAGTTTCAGCATTATAGAAAAGAAATCAGCTGTTAAAATAACGGATATTCGCAACGCATCTACGGTCTAAAATAAACTATCTACATCTAATAATATATTTATATTACATAAAAATTAATGTTTGTTCGTATTTTAACCCGCCGTTGGTCGCGCTCAATTTTTGTAACAGGGTTGGTCACGTGGGGTCAGCAGGTATCCCCAAAAATAAACATGATTTTTATAAAATCTATGGCTTTTTTATAATTAATTTAGGATTTAGTAAATAATTTAGAGTATAAAGAAATAAAAATCACGTATATTAATTTAAGAAGTGTTTATTTATAATTTTTTTAACTATTAAAACAACACAGAAGCTTTTGGTCACGTTTTTTATAGGAATCTATAATAAAAATTATTAAAAATAAAAAATAAATCAACAAAAACTTTTCTTCTACCAAAATTAAATCTTCATAAAGTAGACAACTTTAAGAGATCAAAAAACCTGTAACTTACAATAAAAAATACATAAAACCATAAGCTGAAATTTACAATTTGTATGCTAACAATGCTGAGATACATTTTTATGGGAATCTATAATAAAAATTATTATTAGAGGTTAAAATTATATCAAGAAAAACTTTTTCTCACAAAGTTTAATCTTCATAAAGTAGATAATGATATGAGATCATTATAACTAGTAAAAAAAAACATGCTGACTGTTACAATAAGTATGTTCAGATACATTCTTCACAAATATTTTTGCAGTGCCTAGGGCATACTTTTTTACACTTGTAGCATAGTGTGAAGTTTTCTGGAAAGGGAATATTTTCTGTCCATTTGGCGTGGGCAGTGTACACATCGTCTCTTCTGCGGTTGCGGTTCTTCTTCATCTTCCTCTATTTCTTGAAGTGAGTGAGTTGTTACAAAGCGCATTATTGTGTTAGATAATTCTCGGGGCAAATTTTTCATCGTGCTTCGGCACTTTAGTTGAGTTTCGAATAATGAATAAGCTAACGACTTTATAAAATTCCTCCGCGTAAGACTCGTGTTAGGGTTTAGGCCATCGAATATGATATGCGAATTCACAACTCCAATATCGAGTATAGTAAAAAATATACGCAGTGGCCATCTATAACAAGTACGTGCAACGGAGTAATTCAACTTCAGGCGATCCACAACGTCAACCCCTCCTTTTGTATTGTTGTAAAATGATATAATTTCTGGTAATTTTTCAGGTTTTGCGTCGTTTACTGAAGCATCATTATGCATAGTTGAAAGTAAGAGAACTACTTTATTCTTCTTTGGACAATATGATACTAAGGTACTATGATGCTTGCCGAATCCAAATAAAGAAGAATAAACCACTCGCCCCTTTTTCTTGAAATCGCTAGGTATTTCTCGTTTATTTTTTTTTATTGTTCCAACAATAGTCAAATTGTGCTGCATCACCAAATCTTCAGCTAGTGGAACACTAGTGTACCAATTATCCATGGTGATATTGCGACCCGTTCCAGATATTGGTTGAATCATTCGCTTTGTGATAGCCATCGTAGAATTGTCAACAGCATACAGTCCTGCAGGTTGAACTCCCACATACACATCTAAATTCAGGGTATAAAATAAACGAGCATCAACCAATGCCTGTATTTTTAGGCCATATTTTGCGGGTTTTTTAGGCATGTATTGCCTGAAACTACACTTTCCCTTAAAAGCTTCTAACATTTCGTCCAGTGTTACGTACTCACCAACAGTATAACACCGTTGACAAGCCTGTACAAACTCTTCAAACAATTCTCTTATGGGCGCTAATTTATCTTCGATCCTTCACTCGTCACGGGTATTCCTGTCATCGAATCTGAGATTGCGCAAGAGAAATTTAAATCTTTGTACCGACATTACAGCTCTACAAATATCCAATCCAGTCCCATCTGGGTTGAAAACATCCGAGATACGCACGTGTGATGATTTGTATAAACCAATGAGATATAATAAACCTATCAAAGCTCTTATTTCAATCATGTCTGTTTCAGATGAGTCTCTATTTCTTTGATAATTAAATTTTTGCGATTGTATTTTCTGATTAGTGTAAAGAACAACCTTTTCTAACCATTCTTTTGAAAATAGCAATATCCAGGCTTTTTCAGCAGTAGCTGATACTCTACATATGGCTTTAGGTCCTGGCAAATCCTCCATCCTCCATCTGTAAATTACTTCAGTCCTACCATTTCTTAATTTTCTGTGCACCACGTAACACTGTGAAGTTTGCAAGTGAGACAAGGGAACGTCATCTTCGCTACTTGAACCAATGTTCTGATTTTCCGTAATAGCTTCTGGTTCTGAATCGCATTCTTCTTCTGTATCAGTTTCGTGCTCTCTTATTTGGGGCTCTATTTCATCACCACCTTCTTCATCATCTTCCCTACCAATTACATCTTCATCTGAATCTTCTTCCAACCAGTTTCTAATACGTTCCTCTTGTGACAAACTCATTTTGTACTTCTAATAATAATTGCACTTTTATAACGTCGTTGGTCGCGTGGGGTCAACTGACACCCGTTCACGAAAAATACGTCCGTAGCGTTCAAGTGCACGGCGCATGCTGAATGGTCACTTGTTTGTGTCGCGTATTTAGTCGTTATAGGAAGGTAGCTAGAGTTTGGATGCGATAATAATATCAGTATTTTAAATATTAAGAAAATAAACTTTTGACGGGCGTTTTTTCGCCCCACTCAACCAACGGCGGGTTAAACGCTGCTATATTGTACATCAGATTGCGCGAAGGTTGTAATAGGCATAGTACTGTTACGCGCCTAAGTTGACGTCATGTACCCGGCACTAGCGCCGTCTAGTGTCAGGGACGAGAGCGAGGGGAGCTTTCCAGAAAATGGCATCACTAATCTTTCAACCGACAGCGCCATCTAGTATCAAAACGAAGAACTAAGCTTCTAGAAGCCGACACTCGAAGTTTCGGCGTCTTGTCGATTGGTGCACGTATTTACTTGAATATTCTGGATGTTTCGGTGCTTATGTGTATTTATAGGCGCTGCAAGATGCGATCGGGGAAGTATTGAATTTGGCGAGACAAGCGAAACTTCGGAGCGAAATAAAGTGAATCAGTGTGGTTAATTATTAGAGTTTTAAGTTTTAATTGGTATTAGGTAAGAAAATTGTAAATTTTGGTAATTCAATCGGTAGTTTTTACTGTCACGAACCCTAAGCTCGTAACAGTACAATCAATTTAAACTAGGTGGCACGCGTATGGTACTGACAATTTATTTGAAAGTTATAGATTATTTAATTTAAATGATTGTATGGTAATTCCTTATTTAACATTATAAATTTTCTAAATATAAAACGATATTTCCACAATTATGTCTTCTGCGGCAGAAATGCGCCGGGTGCCACCGAACAGAACAGAGAAGATAGCAAAGAAGATAAAAAGTTTAAATAATACATACATAATAACATATAATACATAAACACTCACGCCTGTCACCCAGAGGTAGGCAGAGACTACAGACTTCCATTTGACACGATCCTGACACACCTCTCTCGCCTCCTTCACATCCATACACCTCCGCATACATGCTCGTCGGTTAAGGGTACTCCTAATTTGGCCCGTTTTCAATAAATCGCCAATTTGGTCGATAAATTTTCGCCTAGGACGTCCCTTTCCGACTTTGCCATTCAGTTCTGCAACATAAATTTTCTTTGTCACTCTTTCCTCATTCATTCTTTCCACATGACCAAACCACCGAAGCATTCCTTTCTTAATCCTGGTCACAACATCATCTTGCAAACCACACTCTTCTCTTATTACACAATTTCTTACCCTGTCATTAAGATTCAGCCCTAACATACTCCTTAACGACCGCATTTCTACTGCGTTCATTCTACTTTCGTGCTTCTTCTGCCACACCCAACTTTCACTACCATACGTTAAATTAGGGACCAACACAGCTTTGTGAATTGCCATACGTGCCTTTTTCGACACATTTTGACTCTTCACAATAGAGTGCAGGGCCCCATTTACTCTATTTCCCGCATTCACTCGTCGTTCTATATCCTTATCATATCTCCCATCCCTGCTAAATACGCAGCCCAAATATACAAACTCATCTACTTGCTCGATCAACTCCCCTTCTATTCTTATTTCACAAATCGTTTTACTTTCTTCTCTTTCAAAAACCATAACCTTCGTCTTACTTGCGTTCACTTTCATACTCCTTTCTTTTAATGATCTGTTCATTAATGTAACCATCATTTGCAACTCGGCCGCCGACGATGCAAGGATAACTCGATCATCGGCGTACAAAAGGCATTTGACGGTTAACTCACTCATTCTTAATCCGAATTCTTCAACTTTCAAATTTTGCAAACAACTGTCCATAAATAGGTTGAACAACTACGGGGAAGCCACACAGCCCTGTCTGACACCTTTATGGATTTCAAACCAGTCCGAGTAGACCCCGTTGATCCTAACACAAGCACTAGAGTCGGACCAGCGCCAACCCAAATGACTTCAGTGTTTGCCATAGCACATCCCTATTCACTCTGTCATGGGCCTTTTCCAAGTCCATGAACGCACAAAAAACTTTTGGTTATTGGCCAAAAACTTCTCCGCGATCATGCGCATGGAAAAGACTTGATCTGTACATCCCATTCCCTTTCTAAATCCCGCTTGCACATCCCAAATTTTTCCATCAGTTTCTTTCATGACCCCTTCAATCAGTACCTTAGCATACAGTTTTCCCACAATGCCAAGAAGGCTGATGCCACGGTAGTTTTTACAGTCCTGCTGCGACCCTTTTCCCTTATATACTGGGACTATCACGGCTTTGCACCAGTCTACCGGTACCCGCTTCAGTTCCCAGCATAAATTAAACAAGGTGTGCAGCAGGCCTGCCACCACTTCCTCTCCAGCCCTTAGCATTTCGAGTGAAACTCTATCATATCCGGCAGCCTTACCCGCTTTCATGCTTTTCATGGCTTTCATTATTTCACCTATATTTATCTCGCTACCTCTTTCCTCTACTTTCGGAATTTCTACTTCACTTAGTACACACGTTGTCTCCTCACTCATAAACACGCTTTCAAAATATTCCTTTCATCTCTTTAAACTCAAAACTTCATCATTCAGAATATAGCCATTCTCGTCTCTTATAGCATTCATCATAGGCTGTTTCGAATGTCCCCTGGCAGTTCTTACAAGTTTCCAGAACATTTTAATATTTGCCTGGAAATTATCCGATATTCTTCTATCATTCTTATCCTTTCTATCTTGCTTTTTTCTTTCAACTACTTCTTTTACTCTCTTATTAAGATGTCTAAAGACTGCCCTTTTTCTTTCAATATCATCATTCGTACCGCTAGAATTACCAGCTTTTGTTGCTAGTAAATCTAGCCACGCTCTCTTCTTTGCTTCAACTTCCATACGTACCTCATCATCCCACCATAACGTATTATTTTTCCTTTCATTCTTTCTCTTACTAACACCACATACTTCGGTAGCTGCAACCACTAAACCTTTCTTTACATTTTGCCATAAATTCTCCAAGTCTAACTCCTTCATACATTATTCATCCAAATCACTTATATTTTCTTTCAGTCTACATTTGAACTTGTTTTTCTCACCTACATATTGTAACCTTTCTGTTCTAATACGCTGTAACGCAGTGGTAGACACAGATGATCGATGGCGCCAACGCCTGAATAGACCATTAATTCGGCATAAAACCAAATAATGATCCATTCCTACGTTAGAACCCCCGGTAAACCCTTGTATCCACCACTGCGCCCCTCAATCTTTCATCCACAATTATTAAATCTATCCTGCTTCTATCGTCACCTCTTTCCCAAGTATACATGTGAATCCTCTTGTGGCGAAAGCAAGTATTCGTCACAAAAAGATTCTTTTACATACATACGGTGAGAAGACTTTCACCATTCTCATTTATACTTTCATCACCAAACGTTCCCAATATTCTTTCATAACCAAGCCTCCTCACACCAACCCTTCCATTAAAATCTCCTAGCATAATAATATTATTTTTTAAAATAACATAGTTATTTATCAGTTTTTACTAACTTCATTTGCGAAATTGAAATTAGGACATTAAAAACCCTGATAAAAAACTTAAAACTTAAATAATCATATAGTCCTACTCCCCGCGGTATAATGAAAATAAGTTGCCTGCGTTTCCTATCTGAAAGGCTATACTTAGCCTTTGAGCAAGAAAATAACCAGCCCTCTTAAAGTCTATGTCTTGTAAACAGAAAGTCATCATCAGGCAAACTTTTTACCCTTGGCTATGACCCTTGAGTTTGGGGGAAAATAAGGAGAGAAGAAATAAAAAAAACATTCAAAATAATAATCTAATACTTTTATACTTACTGGTATTGGTACTACCAGAACTGTGGGTATACCGCACTTATTCAAAGTGGTGTGTACTCACGTATAATAAAACAGTCATCTGTGAAGTGTTTCGGAAGAAGTTTCGGACGCCAATTCACAATTTTTATGCTTCTTAGCCATAGTTTTAGTTTAGTTTACGTAGTAACACACCACTACAAATACTATACTTTTCGAAAATGGCACTTAAAATTAGTAAAATAAGTACTACTCGTATAAAACACGCTTGCGCCAATCGCATGCGTTGTCTATCAGATACAGTGAAGTGCGCTAGCACAAGGTCGGCCACCCCATGCCCCGCAATACTTCCACCGTTACCCTGCACAAGTACATTTGTTTCCCAACTGTAAGGTCTAAAAAATCTAAACATACAGTACTGCTCCCCGTGGTATAGTACCAAGAAAACTGGCAGCGTTTCCTTGCTGAATGGCTTTACTTAGAGAGAAAGACTTGAGCGAGAAAAGAACCAGCCCTCTTATCACCAGCAGTATGTAATTTTTTTATATATTTAAAAAAATATGTTATCCGTGTTGTTCTCAAATATGTAAAATAGATATAAAGATAGTATACCACCAAAACTAAGCGGACACCTAATTAGTAATCTCCATTAAAATTAATATATTATATGAAAGAAAACTTTCCAGTGGAATAATATTTAGATAGTAATATTTGGGTTAGCCACCTCTTTTTTTAGTAGATATTTACGGAATATACGATATACCAGTATTTTGTTATAAAATGTTGACAATGACATGAAACTTGTTTTCGTCTGACAACGGTATTTGCTTGGACAAAGTAACATCATAGTGGACGGAGCATTTTGGTTAGATTGTCAGGATAAAATTATAAATACAAACGAGTGATTATGCCAATTAAATAAATACCGATTAAGTAACGCTGAAATAAATAAAATGCGTTTTAATTGGAAATCTACTATTTAATATCTTTCTTCCTTTTTTTCTTCTTCCTCTTTTCTCTCTTTTTTGATTACTTGTGCAATCACTATCTGTACCATAATGATCCACATCCTGTGAGGAGAGTGCTGGTGCTCTGAAACACAGGCTCTTAGCCTAGCTCGGACGCCAGTCTCTCACAATCTAAATATGTTTTTTCCCTGGTGATAACCTCTGTTCATTACTATACTAGTTTTTTAGATTGTGGAGAAAATAAAGAATTTTTATTATTATTATTATTATTAATATAATATTTACATGTACATACAAAGATAAGATACAAATACAATATCTAATCTAGTCTAATTTAATACTAAACGCGTCTTCATTGTAGTTTTGTAGATTTATAAGGTCTACTAAAACAATAGAAAGCGCGCACTGATTTAGAATAGAATTTTTATGACAGATTATACGGTAAAATATATTAAAAATGCACTGAAGGCGTGTGCAATTTTAAATTCTCTCTACCGTGCCCTACCATACTCTACAGTAACTGAATGACTGGCTGATAGACAAAACATAACTTAAGATTGCACATTGGTTTTATGCTTTCGCGGTGTTTCTGGGAGTCAAAAATTGCTACACGGACGTTGGAGCGGTATAATAAAAATTAAAAGCCGACTTCACAACTGGGACGCAAGCCCCAGTTGTTCTCGACCAAACGACTGCACGTAACTAAGGCAATTTTAGCCTTATGGCATACGTTTTTTGGTCGATTGTTATGCCCAAGTAATTTCAGTAGTAATTGCAACGGAGAATGGTACTTCTTTACCATTGAGTTTGGTGTGTATAATTTGTCCAACCATCTCTTTTTGATAAAGGGTAATTAAAACAGTTTTATCAGCATTAACTGATAAATTGTTATCCCCACACCAGTTATTTATGGTGTTTAGGGCTATTCGTATGATTAATGATAAAGCATTTTGGTTAAAGCCCCTCGCAGTGATCACAAGGTCATCAGCATAACCTGGTATGTGAACTGCAAGAGTCTAAAGAAAGGGTGACGAAACAACTCCTTGTGGACAGCCTCTTGTAGATGCAACCTCATATGAAGTTTAAAACAGATCTATTTTTGTCTTTCTGTTTCAGAGCTTTGATTTCACCCACCTGATGGTTGTGGGGTCAAAATTTTTAGACGTCAGGCGCCCAGATAGCAGTGATGTGAGGCTACTGTGAACGGCGCCCTAAATGTCTAGAAAGGCATAAAGATCAATAACACTGGTCAGCGCTATTTCTGTAGATTTACCTCCGCGATAAGCATGCTGGTTGTAACGAATGAACGTCGCAGCTAGAGCCACATCCTTATATATCTATTTAAAACCTTTTCCAATGTCTTAAGAAGAAAGGAAGATAGACTTATAGATCTAAGGACCTTGGTAAATCGTAGTTCTTTCTACCAGCCTTAGGTATAAATAGAACTTTAACAATTGTCCATCGTTCTGAAATATATCCCCATGCAAAACTTGCTTCAAAGATTTCCACCAGATAAGGGAGAAGGATATCGATACTCCTCTGTAGTTGAATGGCAGTTATTCTATCCCCTCCGCTTGTCTTATATGGTATGAAAGAGTCAACAGTTCACTGCACCAGGTTTGGCCTTATTATATTTGCAGCCCTATGTCAGTCCTAATTGTAAGGCCTTCCTAAGGTTCTGAAAGAATTCAGGGCAAAAGTCTTATGTGACCCTGGGAAATGGGTTGACTATCTAATTAGGTTTAGTTTTTGATAGCGTTTTGTGTAGTTTTGCACAGCGAGGTAAAGACTCAATTTCCTCGCATAGCTTTCTTCACGATGCTATTTTGGTTTTACTAATTTGTTTATTATATTCGGTTAGGGCTGCACTATAAATACACCACTCTTTGTTTTTTAGCCCCATTCCTAATCTTTTAAAAACCAAGACCTCAACACAAAGTTCCACCAAGGAACTTTGTGTTGAGGTCTTGGTTTTGACGGGACCACTGTCCTCGAAGGCTTTACGGATACCTATGGTTACTATCTCCGTCACTAATTCCAGACCTTCAATCGTTTTGATCCTTTTAGGAAAAGTTTCCAAATTCTTTCTTAGGCTATCTGTATAGACGTCCCCGGAGGTCACTATTTGATCCCTAAAAACAATAGTTTCATAGGTTGGTGATGCCGCAATCACAAACTTTATGTGTGATCAGACATCGATTTTTCACTATTAACATGTCAGTCAATTATCCACCTGGATATGTTATTGTTAGCAAAGGTTATATCTAACACTTCTTGCCTAGTATGCTTTATAAAGATTGGCGAACAACCCAAGTTTAGACTTACCAGGCGATTGGATATAAGAAATTTATAAAGCAACTCACCTCTTTCGTTGATGTTAGTGCTTCCCCAGGCTGTATGGTGAACATTAGCATTACATCCCACAACTCGATGGTAGGATCTGGATTTTCTCCGGAAAGATAAACCGAGCTAATTATTACTCTGGCCAATATGCGGGAAGTCCATAGATGAAAGCATAGGTGGCTCAGGACCGTGCTTCGTGGCATTCTTTGGGGGAGGCCTACCTATGTTCAGCTGTGGAGTTATGAAGGGCTGTAATGATGATGTTCATGTTACTAGGAGGGGGAGGGGTATTTCGCTCACGAAAATAACAGCTCGGGGAAAGCTGAGCAAAAAGACCAAGGTGACCCCTACCACGCTATCCGTGAATTTCTGCAATATCAGGGGACTTCACTCGAATCTAACCGCCGTCCACTACCATATCGAGACGGCGTAGCCAGCTCTGCTCTTTCTGACCGAGACATAGGTGTCCTCTCCGGCTGATACTTCATATCTCTCCTACCCGGAGTAAAAACTCGAACACTCCTATGTGCCTCGGGCTGAAGTTTGTGTATACGTCACGAAGGACATCAGTTCTCGACACCTCGGCAGTCTTGAAGGTTCGGTACCTGTCCATCCTTTGGATACGCGTAGACAGCGACGATCATCCGCGCGTCTATGGGTGCCTCTATACGTCCCATAGCGGCAACGCCGAAACTGACCGACTCAATGCTCACGTCCAAATGGCTACAGATTCTTTTTTTTTCTTCCTTCCTTGCTACAGCAGATTCCCTCCGCAGAGATCGTGATCTGCGGCGATTTTAACGCTCACCACGCCAAATGGCTTGGTTCACGTTGTTTAATTTATTCAAATACTATTTTATTAAAATACTAGCCCTATATTTCCGTAATATAAAATGATGAATAAATATTTTTCATCTTATATACCATTTTTAAAGGAGGCTTCGAATTCCGGAAATCCGGAACTGTATTGCTTATATAATACCCAAGTACCCGGATGACCGAGCTTTGCTCGGTTATTTTAAGTTACATTTATATACAAATTACATGAATAATAGTTTTTGATCTTATTGACATAATAGAATAAACTAAACTGGTTATTTGAATAAAAAATCGTGAGTGCAATTAGTTTAATTAAAATTTTCGTATTTTTAAAAAATACTAAAAAAAGGGCTCGAAATAATAGATTTTCTCACAAAAGAAGGGAACTTGAAAAAAAAAAGGAAAAGAAGTCGGACCCAAGACGGGACGCGAACCACGGAACTCCGATATCACGCCCGAACTACATTCCATCTGAGCTATTACGATCGTTGGTAACTTGTCAAAAATTACCTTCTTATATTGTAGCAGTTTTTTTATTGCCTGAAAACACGGACAAAAGGACATTTTCTAAAAATAAATCCTAGCTAGATCGATTTATTGCCCCCGAAACTCCCTGAACACTAAATTTTATGAAAATCGTTGGAGCCGTTTCCGAGATTCCGATTATATATATATATATATATATATATATTTTTTATATTTATTTATTATATATATACAAGAATTGCTCGTTTAAAGGTATAGGATTTCGGAATTGAAAAATGGTCCGATAGTCAAGCGCTAATCACGATCATGTCAATCGTTCTAAAACTATTAATTCATAAGTTATATTGAAAATAAATTTAAAATTTATTTTTGAAGCTAATTTTGAGTGATATAATATGAAATTGCGAATTTTAGTAAAACTTTTTATTTAAGAGTAGTGGACGAGCTCGCAGATCAATTCTTGCCGTTAAGCATCTATTTTAGATTATGAATTTACCTGTTATATGAAAACACTAGTACCTCAGCTTTGTTGATGACGTTTTTATATTTGATAAAAAAAAAACAGCTAAGTCCATCTAAATTAACCGTCGGTGTATTAGCTTTTTGCTCCATAACTTTCCGATTCTTGACGCTGCGCTTTGAGGCTGGTATTCGGAATTTTGTTGTTTTTTTACTTGCACTTTAATTGCAATTGACTACAAATGTTCTTCTACTCCTTTTTAACCTCGGTGATTACATACTAATATTTTTGAAACTCATGTTTACAGAATAATAAAACATAAAATATTTTATTTCGTATTAAGGGTTGGATTTAGAATCGTATGGTAGGATTTTGGAGGGTATTTGGTATAGGTTTAGTTCGATTATAACAATATCACTCGCATTTAAAGGTACTGCATTGTTTTCCAGAAAAAAAAAACTATAACCTAAAAATGGGTAAAACATGGAAAAACCAATGCAATATTACTGTCAAAGCTGGAGTGCATACATAATTTTGTGTTAGTCCGACAAGAACTTAAGACCATGTCAAAGACTATCATAAACACTCACGCCTGTCACCCAGAGTGATAGGTAGACACTACAGACTTCTATTTGGCACGACCTTGCCACACATCTCTCGCCTCCTCCACATTTATATACCTACGCATAGATGCTCGTCGGTTAAGGGTACTCCTAATTTGGCTTATTTTCAATATATCGCCAATTTGGTCGATAAACTATCGCCTAGGAAGTCCCTTTGCGACTCTGCCGTTCACTTTTGCAACGTAAATTTGCTTTATCACTCTTTCCTCATTCATTCTTTCCACATGACCAAATCACCGAAGCATTTCTTCCTAATCCTGGTCACAACATCATCTTGCAAACCACACTCTTTTCAAAGTCTAGAGTCACATTATTATACTTCTATGGTATTTTTATTCTTCTGTGGTCTATACACTCATAATGAATTTACAAACAATAAAGAAATAATTATTACATAATTTACACTCGGAAACTCTTTCAGTTGAGTTAGGTTAGAATGCTTCGGTGGAAGCGAAGCACAGCGCAGCTCCCGCCACAGCCATCGTTGTTATTTTTTTACTGGCCAGAAATACTTGAGCATCCAGAAATCCTTTCAGATGAGTTCGGTTAGAGAGCTGTGGCAGGAGCTGCACTGCGCTTCGCTCCATCCACAGCCTATGCGGTTATTGTTTTTACCGCGTAGAAACACATGAGCACCCATAAAACCTTACAGTTAAGATAGGGGACACCCCTGGACCAACCGCTCCCCCTCTTCCGGAGAGAAATAAATGTAATCATTTTGAGGTTAGGGATTTTTTTTTCAATTTTTCTCAAGAACGATGTATTAATTACCATTTCACAGGAGTGGTATCGGGGTGTAGGGTACACTCCCCTCTCTCTTCTCCCTTACTATCCTTCCTCCTCCTCCTGCCAGTCTATTTTAAATTTTTACCAGTTGTATTTTTAATTTGGTTTTTATTTAAAATTTTTACTATTATTACTTCAATGCGGAAGTCAGCGGCATTCAGGGGCTAGCGGCTCTCCCAAATTTACGTGTTGTTGTGCTATTTTGTGCATAGATCATAAATACTTTTTTTAATGGAACCATTTCATCATAGTCTACAAGGATGACATTTTTTATTCTTAATCGAGGATGGATGCAGATGTCTATGGGTCATAGCATCCACATCACTATCAAGTGGAGTGTGTTCTTGTTTGTCACCATATTCGAAATAAAAGTGTGTGTGTGTGTATTATATTAATTAGAACGTGGAATGTGATAATAGGATATCGAACATTAATAATGTGCTTTTAGATGTAGTTTATTTTTCATAACTAATGAGATAATAGAGTCTGAAAAACGCACTTTCGCAATATTTTGATCAGGGATACGTCTTAACTCGACTATTTACAACGTTGTACAGAAGACACTTATCCATTAAAGTGCGCCATTCTTCCAATGTCAAAAGACTGTTTCATAACATGATTCAATATTGGACGTAAAAGGTTTATGGAAACAGTGTTATGGAAATATTCCAATTTTATTGTAGATATATTATAAATGGGCTTACATTCCTGCATGAGAAACAATGATTTCAAAATGAAGGATAGGCCCATCTAAATATTTTACTCATAACTTTTTCATACAAGAAAAAGTAGCGCATCTGTCCATAATACAAACGTCATATAAAACACGATGTAACCAGGGTCGGATTTCATAGTATAATTATCCTAATTGTACCATTATTTCATAGTTTGTAGTACATAGTATCGTAATAATACTAAGCGAAAATACCATAATTTTATCCAAAAGTCGACTTGTATTATTATTGGGTCCTTTTACATTTTAATATTACCCCTACGATATCGAGAATTTCTATACTGTAAATGAGTACCGCCTTTTTTTAATAAAATTAGAATTAGCTCCCTTTCTGGTCAATCGATGCTCGATCGATGCATTTATGTTGTATCCTTGATACAACTATAATGTGGGGCTACCACGATAAAAATTATATGCTCCAGAAGCAATCGGTTTGACTACCAGAATTTCGATATATTTTATGAATCAGATTTTCAGATTCAATTAAGCAGATATGGTTACTTTTGTACTCTTTTTGTTTTACCCTTACTGAATATAAAATATATTAGGTACCAATATTCAAAATTTAACTTACACTAAGTACTTTAGACAAAAATTAAACAGAAATAAAAATAAAACCATCAAAAAACGAAACTTATAGATAAACTAGACGCGTGACGCCAAAATCCCGGCACATGGGAAAAATAAACAGGAAACGTCAAACGTGATATAATTTTTTAAAAGAGTATAATTTTATCTTCCATGTACAATATTTTTGAGGGTCCAAACCCAAACCTGGACTAATCTTGGTAACGTGACTAAACTAACTGTAAAATAAAACTTTAAAAATGCATTTATATAATAATTTAATTTGAACAAAATTAATATAAGGTTATTTACCGATGATACGATATCCTTTTTTTTACAAACTATGTATCATAATTTTTGCATTCTTTTACCACGCAACTAGACATATTTGTGACAGGCAAATCTGTCCTGCGCGCGCACCACTGTCGACCGATTCCGTTGGACCTAAACTGTAATTTTAGGGCCAGCGCATCTGTCCGTTTTAGTTGTTCGGTCGGCCCGGTCCTTACGCTAGTAATATATAAGTCAATGATTTTTTTTTAATCTTTATTGAGAAATAGAGGATTTGATCAAGCATGATCATGCCATCCCCATAGTTACCGTCGTGATAATTAAAAAATACACAATTTAATATTCTTATCTACGTTTAAAAGCACAATCAGCCACTATGTATAAGAATCTCGCTTTCTCTGATAAGGGAATCCTACGCGGGCCCCGTCTTTGCCCACGCTAACCCTAATATTTTAAATGAACTCCAAATAGTTCAGAACCTCTTCTGTCGTCGAGCTGCGAACGCACCTTGGTACGTCCGTAATGCCGACCTTCATCGGGACTTAGAGCTCCCAACAATTCAACAATTTTTTAAAAAACTCTCTGAGAACTTCTTCAAAGCCTCAGAGTCGCACCCAAACCATTTAATTCGTGAGGCAGCTTCTTATGCAGCCCCACCCCCCCTCTCGCTATCGTGTCCGCAGGCCGAGAAACTCTCTCGGACCCGCCTAATAAACTTTCAAACGACCTGAACTGTCTCCTGGCAGCTCAGGCCAACTCTAATTAAATAAAATTATTGTAATAACTAACATTAAATTGCCTTCGTAGGCACTCCCTCAGCGGCACTTAGCCGCCTGCGCCCTCTTTTCCCAAAAGAGGGTCGCTCATGATAAGGCACAATAGAGCTTAATCAGCCGGTTGCCTGTCCCCAAAGGCGGTTTTTAGAGGGTATCACTTAGGGTCACCGGTAGGACAGCGAGCCCCTCATAACCACGATAGACCGGCTATCGTGGTATGCGTAATGCATTTTGCGCCTCCCTACGTATAGGGTAGCCCTTTAATTGCTTCGGGCGCAAAAAAAAATGATAAGGGAATAGCAAGAATACTATTGCAAAGACCAATGTCATGCAAGCTAATGCCGTAAGCAAGCCCAAAGGATATCCTCTCAGCTTCGTTCCGGGCACATTCCACTAAAATATGAAAAACATCTTCAATGAGATCACAGTCAGTGCAATTCATGGAATTAGCTTTGCCCATTAGGTAAGCAAAACTATTCAGTGGGATATGTCCGGAGCGCAGTCTCATAGCAGTTACAATGGTGTGTCTCGACAAATTGGAATTAATAAACCAAGGATAACGGGACAAATTATTTTGGATGTTTTATAGCATATGCCTTTTACTCGAGATCGATTATCAAAATATTCTTTCCACATATTTCTACATTTATTTTTAATCATATAAAAAAGGTCGGTATAATACGGCAAACAAACTGAAGGGATACCCTCAGACAAGGCCTGTCTAGCTAGATAGTCTGCCTCTTCATTTCCTGTAAGGCCTACGTGTGAAGGTATCCATTGTAAAACTATTGTGTAATTTTTTGTGGCTAGAGAGGATAGTGACTCCAAGATAGTGTATGCTATCGGTGTGCCTCGACTATTCGAGGTGCATCGAGCAATGTGTTGTAATGCACTCTTGGAATTCGTTAAAACGACGTATTTGCCCGGTTGAAAGGATTGAACATAAGAAATTGCTTCTGATATTGCTATCAATTCTAACAACTTTATGGAGACATTTAAATCAATACGTAGTTTCACTGAACTACCCACTTGCGGGTCATAAATAGCTAGACCGCCACAATTACTTTCCTTTGAACCGTCCGTATAAATTTTGTAATAACTTGAATACGTATTTTTAATAAAACTGTTACACAGTTGTTGTAATGTCAAAGAATTATAACTTCTTTTAGCGTTACTTACGGCATCTATGTTAAACTTAATTATATTCGAAATATTCACATTGCTGACCCAGGTATCAAGTGTAAACATATCTAATTGTGTACTAATATGTACAGCAGTATCTTTAAGGTAACTGTGAACTAAAATTAAAAGGGGCTTTTCTTTGCACCTCCAATAAGAATTTTGACTTAAAAGAATCAGGTCGTCCAAAATGGGAATAATCTTGTGGTTAGAAAAGGATTTCGCCTTTAACCAATACTTTCCGGTTAGATAATGTCTTCGTACATTTAAAGGCGGTTGGTGTAGTTCGCACTCCATGACTTGTATAGGTGTTGTTTTAATAAAACCACCGATTACCCGCATACACTGATTCTGAACTTTATCTAGCTTGCTTGTGTGTGTCTTGCAACTACTACCATAAAGGAAACTTGCGTAATCTAATCTGCTACGAATACACGATATGTTTAGACGCCTTAAATGAGTTGGGTGAATGCCCCAGCCTGTCCCCGCTAAAATTTTGAAAACATTAAGCATTTTTGAGGATGTTTCTTTTAGTTCATTTATTTGTTTAGACCATCGTAACTTCCTGTCTAACCAAATACCTAAATATTTCACACAATCAACTACTTCTAAAGAAATGCCACTAACAGATATAGACACAGGGTCCCGTACAAATTTATTTTGGAAAATGCAAATTTTTGTGATTACTTTACTTTTTGCTATACGAAGACTTCTCTGGCATTCCCTAATTTTCTTCTGCAACTTGTCAAAATTAAAGGGCGTGGGGTTACGTCGAAATGTTGATAACGCTAACCGTCTTTCGGCTACCAACTTTGATAAGGAACTATTCCAGTAAGGTTTGGGAGTGAAATTTTTCTCGGGGTCAGAATTAATTTTAATATATGGAATGTGAATGTCTGCAGCTATATTAATCAACTGGATAAATGAATCATATGTTTTTTGTGAGTCTTCCGTGATAATAAAACCTTGCATAAGAGTTTCTATTAAGTTGCGGTACCCAGACCAATCGGCCTTTTTATAATTCCTGCGTATCGTGGGTATGGGTAGACTATCTATCTGCATTGAAATTTTAATCACTAGATGATCGCTGCCAAACGTTTCATTAAGTGTGCCCCAATTAAATTTACACGCTATATCTGAGGAAGCCAGCGATATGTCTGGCGCAGATTGTTGTACTGTATTATTCACTAATTTAATGCGAGTAGGGTTGCCATCATTCAATGTTACGAGATCAGTATCATATCAGTGCGTCATAAATCTGGGTACCTCTTTGATCTAATTTATGAGACCAATTTGTGTGGTGTCCATTAAAATCGCCTAGAATAACTACCTTATTGTTAAAACGAGAAAAAATTTGTTCCCAATCACTTTGGCTCGTGTGAACTGACGGAGCACAATATAAGGATAATATATACTGAACATGCTCACAGTTGCAAATCTTAACACAAATTATCTCAATCCCTGGGTTACAGCTTTCGAACGACACATAACTTGACTTAAGAGACCTGTGGACCAAAACCGCTACCCCACCATAACCGTCATCCCTATCCTTACGGTATATCGTGTAACCATTTACCTTCAGCTGACTATCTCGTTCCAACCACGTTTCGCTGAGTGTAGCAATGTGAATTTTCAGTTGACTCAGAGATTGCTCTAAGGATATTAATTTCGGTCGAATACTTTGACAATTCCATTGTGCAATATTTAACTTAACAGATTTCTGACTACGAGACATTGGAGGTAAAATAGTCAGCAATAATCTTACATAAAGGCCACTTTGATACGAATTGTACACTCAATAAGATTAACCACTCTAAACAACACTTTAACACCCTATGTAGCTTGTCTTCCATCGTCAATTCCCTTAAAAATATAATTTCTTTAAGTCTCACTAATAGCTCGTCCAAACGAACACTGTCATTCCTTTTCTTTTCACCAGCAGCCGCATCAGGAGGCACTGTTGACTCACTATTCATTGTAGATGAGTTTATCGGGAGCTCCAACCTACAAGAAGCCGTGTTCCTCCTACGAGTACGTCGAAATCTCATTGAAGTATTGGCAGAAGTGTTTTTAACCTCATTTACATCCTCTTTATGCAACGAGACGTCGGTTTTAACTATCTCTGCAAATGTGGAGGTATCACGTTCTTGGAATCTGCTCTCCGTTTGTGAGATCATGTTGGTAGGAGGATTGTCAGACTGTTGTCGAAAGCTATTTTTTCCAAGCAAGGAAGCTGAGGGCGGTACATATACTGTTAAGGCTTTCCTATAAGTACAGTTAAATTCTACCATGATTTCTCTCAACCTCTTCTCCTTTAAAAAGGCTGGACATGAAGCTTTATGCAAGGCCATATGGTTTCCACCACAGTTAACACATTGGAAATTCTGTGTTTCACAGTTCTCATGACTACCACCGCATTTCGGACAGACTATTTTACTGGAAGGGCATTTCTTTGTAGGGTGACCATATTTCCAGCATTTCGAGCATTGCGATACGGGAAATACATAAGGAGTAACTTTTATACGTAATCCATGAACGTATATGTACTGTGGAATAAATGAACCTTTAAAGCATACTTGTACCGCTTCACTTGGCTGCCAACCTTCTCCCTCTCTGTTTCGACGTTTAAGCCGATATACAGATATTATTTCTACGGGTTTATCACACATTATATTTCTTAAAATCTCCTCGTCAGATAAATCAAGGTCAACGTCTTTAATGACGCCATAAGATGAAGTCCTTTCCATAACCCTGTATACCTTCCAACCTTTATCCTTGAATTCCTGACATTTTTCAATTTTATCGGCACTTAACTCGCTGCAGACTTCGACACGAATCTTGAAAGGGTTAATGTATTTTATTCTGGTGATATCAACTATCCCACAAGCCTTCAGCATCTTAGCTAATGCAAATTGTTTGGGAAACTTTTCATTGCTAGATAAATACAACTCAATATCCTCCTTCAGTTGTGGTTTTAATCTTTTCTCTTTGCTTTTGACTAAATTCCATCCTTCATTATCATCAGCATCCCCGAAAAAATTCTCCCCCCTATCCCTTTTTTCCTTCCTAAATTGGTCTTCTTCCATTCCAGATTGTACTAAATTCTCTTCTCTGTAAGGCTCTTCATCCGCATCTGATATACTATGTTCACTCAAAGAAATATCGCTCGCCATTATAACTGTATTCACATTCTCTAAATGCGAGTTGTTTACATTCATTAGTATTATACCACTCTAATGAATATCTTCGTTATGAATGGGTCGCTCGCACATCGGCAACATAACGGTACTCCGCTACACAGGTAGCGAGGTGTAGCAGCGCGAACAACTTTAACAGCTAATAACGCAAAAAAATAGCTTATTTGCTTACACGCGTCTCCCTCGCACGAATACCGCGACGAGACTAAGTCAATGATGAGAAATCATTAAATTTTGTACTTATGCTTTTTCGGCTACATAGCTTATATGTTCTGTGTGAATATTTTATTATTTAGTAAAATAACTAAGTTGCTTAAAGTAATAGTTTTCTTTATTAGAACGTCATTTTATATACACATTTAATTCGTATCTTTTAACTGTAAGAAAATTTCTGCTAGAAGTGTCCGACAGTATGTCAGACCATAAAGCTTAAGCACTGGGTGCCAACGTACTAAACTTGAGCAGCCATATGAGGACATTACCTGTGCCAAAGTATAAGTCCAAATATGACAAAACGGTCCTATGCGTACAATAAAAGTAGTTGCAATCGCACTGATCACTAGACTAAATTTAGTTGCGTGACTCAATCCACGTCCTACAAAAATGCCAAATTGTTCAGTTTTTTGCTTCAAAAAGAGATCTGCCACGTCAAATTTACAAAAAAATGGCATTACCTTTTATGTGTAAGTACTTCTTTATGACATTAGTTCTATTTATTTCTTTTTAATCCTAAAAATTACAATAATAAAGGTCCATAGTTTCCATCGTAACGGTCGTGTTGTTACAGATTTGTTTACCAACACATGCTGGTCTCATAAACTTAGAATCATGGAGTATAGAGGTAAGGAGTACAGACTGTGTATTAAAAAGTGTCCGTAGAAAACCGTTAAATAAGGGTGGCACCACTATATGTACGTGGTAAATTTTAAAGAACGCGCTGAAAAATATTAGTGGGATAGACGACTTTTTCAATGTTATATTTACTAAACAAAATTATTTTAGATTTTAAAACTACTGACCAGTTTAGCAGCACATGTCACACCATCGGCAACTGCTAAGTACATTCCATGTAGCTGTTTCCTGTAGCTACTCCAGCGCTGTTGTGGAGAATTTTTGAACTGTTATTTATTGCTTACAGATGGACGCTTTTACAACGATTCTCCTAAGAGAGATTGTTCTCCTTACCTCTACTCTCCATACTTAGAATATACTGGCATATGACCTGACAGCCCGCAAACGCGTGACAAAGTTTGATTTGTCATTGTGTGCGTTAGCTAGTGATGCATAATTTACTTTTGAAAAATAATTGTTAAGTAAGCGGTAAAAAGATTAAAAAATATTTATTTTAGAGTGTGGCCGTAGAAGGAAAAGGGGAGATCTCCCGCCGAGCAAGGTGTTCTGCCCAGGGAGCGGCCGACACTCCGTGTGATATTCGGGATGTATATATACTGTTTATGATTCGGAATATTCATAGCGTGATTGAGGCTTCGGTGTGTTTCACTTGCGGCTTGACGACAGCGCCGCCACATCACCCCCTGCTCAGACCGGAGGTCGATAGTGCAGCCTCGTTGCCGACGAATGTGCAAGTGCCAGTGGATTGCCTTGTAGTCTGCGGTGAGTCGAGAAGAAGGCAAGTAATCTGCGAGAGTGCCGTGAAGCGGAGGCGAGAAGTAAGGCTCAGAGCCGTGCCAAATACTGTATAGTGCAGAGAGTAGCTTGAAGGAACAGGAAGAATTATTATTCCAGAGTGCTGCGATGAACCTTGTGAAGCTAGATGGCTTGCAGGATATGAAGACTGCAGATAATATCTGCTCGGGAGCGAATGGGTGGGTATTTTATGACGATGATGAAGCTTGAAGTTTCCGAAGGTTGTTGGTTGCGTGTTCAGATAACGTCGGGGTCACCACTGTGGCCGTAGAAGGAAAAGGGGAGATCTCCCGCCGGGCAAGGTTCTGCCCGGGGAGCGGCCGACACTTCGTGTGATAGTTCGGATATGTTCTATATATACTGTTTATGATTCGGAATATTGATAGCGTGATTTAGGCTTCGGTGTGTTTCACTTGTGGCGCGACGACAGCGCCGCCACAAGAGCATGATACTAAATAACTTCAAAAACTAACTGAATTTTTACCATGATATTATGTTCAATAAATTGCATCTACCTGATTTTTATGGAATTTTAATTCAAAATGTACAATTTCTCGATAATATCTGAAGAGGTGAGACTACTGATAAACTTAAACAACTTCGCCAAGAATCAGATCGGAAGGTTGTATTTTCGAACTATGACCTTTAGAGAAAAATATTTACTGCCATGGACAGTTTTCCTAGAACTCCTTTTTTAATATAATGTTAATCAAATATAAATAGGTAAATAATTAAGTACGTACCTTTATATATTTTATATTTCTTATAAAATGTTTTGCTGTTGAAATAAAAACCGGGATACGGAGTACATAATGTAATGTAAAATAATAAATCTTTTTGTAGTGTAGGCAAGTTTACCGATTATTTATAAACATTCAAGATAAATCCCTAGGGTACATGTAAAATATTGTGTGTAAAAATGAGTTCACCAATATCATACAAATTATCATCAATGTGACTTTATCTTTGAAAAATATCAAGGTTTATAAAATAATAGAAAATATTATATATTTAAGGCAGTTCAAAACATAAATTTTAACTAAAAATAGACGCGTTATATAACATTAACGACATCTTGTGAATTTACCTATGGATTGTGCAATTATCAGGATTATTTCTATTATTGACGCCACAGTCACTCACAGAACATTTTGGAAAATAATTAATCACAAAAATAGTCACTATCACGCTCTAAAAATTAGAAAATATCAGGAGTTTATACTAGATTTGTGAGACTTTAGGTAATCATCCAAGTGTTTCGAATCACACACTCCTTTATTTGATCAAATCTTTGTATTTGCTAGCCCAAATATTCGACACGGAAAGTAGTAAACGGCATCTTTTGTTTGTGAATAAATCATACAGCGCCTGTTAAGCTTTTCACCATTAACTGATGTCTTATAATGATATTCGCTGAATCGCTGTCCATTATCATTTACGGAAAATAAATCAACTTTAACCCGTATTGGACATTTTAATACAATCTTGGTTCGGTCTACATCAGTAATTGTTATGGGCCACAAACTGGGGTCATTTTGAGGATTCAAATTTTCCATTCTAGCAGTCATGGAGGTAGACATAGACTCGGGCACAGATTCGTGTCCGTGACTAGATAGCGTTGACGGTGGCAACGGTGGCCTAAGAGACATCCTCGCAGTTTTTACTTAATGTCGGTGGCGGCACCCATGATTAATGTTTTCAGCTGGATCAGGATTAGTGTCACTTTCAGTCAATAAATGTTTGGAGAGATTTCTTGATCATCACTTTTTATATATTTATATAATGATCCAAGTAGAGTTTTTTGCCTGCTTTCTTTTGATAGCTCGTTTTGTTTTTGAACTACCTTACTCAAATCACGATCACGCGAACTCATTTCGTAAATCTTCTTTCGTTTCGTATAAACAGTCAGATATAATTTTTAAGTATCACAGAGTTTTTTTTTACACTTTTTCAACTTAATACTTCAAATACTATAATTTACACTTTTCAACTCACTCAATACTTTAAATACTATAAGAACGTAATATTCAATAAAATTTAAAGATTTGTACGATACAGTAACAATTTTGTAACTCATACTGCATGCAAAATAATTCCAATGTGACAAGAGTTGACAAATGAAATGAAACACGGGCATTCCCCGAGCGATAAATAAGCAGAACATTATGTCCCGACTCCCGAGCTGACCCGCTTGCAATGCGATTAAAAAACCGACCTTCAAGTGTTTCGAGGCACGATATTCAAGTACTACATAATGAATTTTTCAATTATGTTTTGAATGAATGAATTAGTTAACTAACTTTATTTTAATTTACCGTTATGTTATAATTACCTTAATATTTAATTAAGGATCAGAAACATGAGTTTTAAATAAAAATATAGTTAAAAATCTATTTTTTTTAAAATTTGCTTGGGTTGTTGCGCGAGACTCCTATACAAGCGAGTCCCTGGGCTCGCCACCCCCTAAGACCGCCGCTGTATATGGCTCGCCCTTATACAATATGCTATTTGGTCGAGCGACTGATCCGAGTCTGTATCCGAGTTGTTGCTGTCACCGAGCGATACCTAGTCTTGATATATCGGTTTGCAATTAGTCTATACATATAAAGTAAAAGTAAAGTAAAGTTACAGCCTATATACGTCCCACTGCTGGGCTCAGGCCTCCCCTCATTTCTGAGAGGGTTTAGGGCAAGGAAGTGTCCGCCGCGCTGCCCAAATGCGTGTTGACGAACTTCACATGTCTTCGAAATATTTTTTTTCTTATTCCTCAGACATGCAGGTTTCCTCACGATGTTTTCCTTCACCGCCGAGCACGTGGTAAATCAGCACTTAAAATTGCAATTAACAATTTCATTGGTGCCGGCGGGGATCGAACCCCGGTTACTCTGTTATATTTACAGCGAGCGTTAACTACTGAGCTACCACTGCTCTATACATACATACATACATACATATATATATATATATATATATTATATATATATATATATATATATGTATAAAAGGGTATATCTATACATATCAAGGGCATAATTATCTATCGCACTGATAGTACAATACTGTTGTAACGCAAAAAAGCGACTTTTTTCAGAATCGTCGAAAAATGTATTATTCTGTTCCTGTTATAAATTATAAAATATTTAATGCTCTATTAGGTTCATTAATAAAATTAACGCAATTATCATTTAAATTTTTTTTTATTTGACGGTAATAAATATAATTACCAATTTTTGAGTTAAGACTGTATTGTCCGGAACAAATTTTTCAGAAAGATGAATTATTTTTAGTCGTATAGTTATTGTCGAAACATTTTCAGTTACTACAATTTTAATGTGACTTTTTTCTGTGGTTTTGAGTAACATTTTGAGTTACAACAATTTTTAAATTTGGTTTTCCAACTTCAACATAATTATTTTCATACTAAGGTTAGGATATTGATAAATAAAACCAGGTAACCAAGAAAAACAGTCACATATTCAGTCTTTATTTATAAAAAATAATTAAAATGTTATTTAAACATTTGTACTTAGTTAAATAAAAAAAATAACAAAATAAACCTTCCAAAACAAGTCATTAGTGTAAAAAACAGGGGAAATTAAAATATTATAATTATTCATTCATATTCATACATATAAATAATTAATTACTATTATAATTGCACAGTAATGGTACGTAGTCATTAAACTGGACATAGGCGAAAGAATTTATACTATAATAATTATACTTAAACAAGTTTAAGGGAGCATTCATCATCATCATTATCATCATTATAGCCCTTCACAATTCCACTGCTGAACATAGGCCTCCCCCAAGTAATGCCACAAAGCACGGTCCTGAGCCACCTGCATCCATCGACTTCCTGCATATCTTACCAGGTCGTCACTCCATCTAGTGGGGGTTGCCCTACACTACGCCTACCGGTACGAGGCTGCCACTCGAGAACCTTTCTTCCCCATCGGTTATCGGTTCTTCGAGCTATATGGCCGGCCCATTGCCACTTCTGCTTACTAATCCGTTGGGCTATGTCGGTCACTCTGGTTTTACTGCGGATATCCTCATTTCTGAGTCTATCACGCAGAGAAACTCCGAGCATAGCCCTCTCTATAGCTCGCTGAGCGACCTTGAGCGTCCTCATACGGCCAGCAGTGAAGGACCACGTCTCAGATCCGTAAGTCGTCACTGGCAATACACACTGGTTGTACAATCCAGTATTTAGAGATTGAGGTATACCTGACGAGAAGATATGTCGTAATTTCCCGAACGCTGCCCAGCCGAGTTGAATCCGTCGAGTGACTTCTCGATCGAAGCTGAACTTACCTAGTCGGACTATTTGTCCCAGGTAAACGACTCGTCAACAACTTCGAGCATAGTGCTCCCAACAAATACCGGCATAGGTGTGACATGGACATTAAATATAATCTTTGTTTTGTCCATGTTCATCTTAAAACCTATCCGTTGGGAGGCACTATTTAGGTCATTGAGCATAGTGCTTACGTCGTCCAGCGATTCTGCCATAAGGACTATATCGTCGGCAAATCGAAGGTGAGTGATGTACTCGCCATTGATGTTAATACCGTATCCTTTCCAGTCCAGTAGCTTGAAAACGTCTTCCAATGCAGCGGTGAAGAGTTTCGGGGATATAACGTCACCCTGTCTTACACCTCTCTGCAGTTGGATAGGTTTCGAGCTCTGGTTCTGTACTCGGATAGCCATCGTAGCCCTACTGTACAAACACTTCAGCACTTCGATATACCGACAGTCAACTTGGCACCGCTGAAGGGACTGTAGCACCGCCCAAATTTCGACGGAATCAAAGGATTTCTCATAGTCTACATACGCCAGGCAAAGTCGCAGATTGTACTCGTCGGTCTTCTGTACAATCTGCCGCAGGTTATGTATGTGGTCTATGGTACTGAAGCCTTTTCGGAAACCGGCTTGTTCGGGAGGCTGGAAGTCGTCGAGTCTGCGTGCGAGACGATTCGTAATGACTCTCGAAAACAGCATGTAGACGCGGCTCAGAAGGGAAATCGGTCTGTAGTTCTTCAAGAGAGCGTTGTCGCCTTTGTTAAAGAATAAGACCACCGCACTTCTGCTCCACGCCTCTGGAGTATTGCCACCATGGAGGACGGAATTGAAGAGCTTCTGAAGGACTTCAAGTACCGGTGTTCCACCCGCTTTCAGAAGCTCCGCTGTAATTCCATCCTCGCCTGAGGCCTTGCCGTTTTTAAGGTGCTGGAGAGCCATTCTAATCTCGCTTAGACTGACGTCCGGGATATCATCAGAATAGTGTCGGATAAGACTTGCTCTTGGATCGTTACTTACACTTGCGTGTAGCTCCAACGATGATATGTACAGCTGCCCATAGAACCTCTCAATCTCACTCAAAATCTCAGGCGTCCCGGAAACGATGCTGCCACACTCAGTCTTCAGCTTTGACAGTTGGCTCTTACTGGCAGACAGATCTCTGGCAAAGACTTTGGAGCCCTGGTTCCGCTCGATCGCTTCTTTAATACGAGCAGTATTAAAGTTGCGTAAGTCTCGCCGCATGCATTTGGAGATCTTCTGTTCAGTTGCCTGTATGCTGTCAAATCTGTTGACTATTGCAGCCTCATCTCCCGTCTAACAGCCATGAGATTAAGAGTGTGATCGGAGAGTTTTTGTGTTCTTCTGCGGCGGGTCTTGCAGAACTTAGCTCCGACCGCATGGACAGTTTCCACGAGCTTGTCATTCATATCGTCCACTGCATTGCAATCTTCTAGGCACTGAAAGCGGTTACGTAAGTCGAGCTGAAATTTTTCGGGGTTCTGGATTAGAGCACGAGGGGGACGGAGCGTTGACTTCATTAGACGAGACCTCTCCATCTTAACGTTTAGGTTCACTGTGCCTCTAACCATTCGGTGATCGCTGCCAGTTTTCACCCTTGCGATCACTGAGACATCACTGAACAGTTGGCGTCTGGTCGTCATAATGAAGTCAATCTCATTTTTTGTCGAACCGTTGGGGCTCGACCAGGTCCACTTCCTGTGGGGCCGCTTCTGAAAGAAAGAGTTCATCATAAAGAGTCCCTCTTTCTCCATAAAGTCGGCCAGCTGCTGGCCCCTTCGGTTCCGTTGCCCTACTCCAAATTTCCCTAACTTCAGCTCACCGCTTTCTCTTGTGCCTAGTTTTGCTTTGAAGTCTCCCATCAACACCGTGTAGTGGATTTTGGAGGAATGCATGGCTCTGGAAATATCCTCATACATTTCCTCCACCTGCTCATCGGGATGTGCCGAGGTAGGTGCGTAAACCTGTATGACCTTCAGCGAATACCGTTAGGTGATTCTGAGTATCAGGTACGCGACCCTCGTCGACACACTCTCAATCTTTACAACGTTGTTGACGAGAGACTTGTGGACGATAAATCCGACACCTCCTTGGCACAGATGGTCGCCCTCCCGGTGATAGATCAAGTTGCCGGACTCGAGAATCACCGTGTCCTCCCCCTCTCTTCGGACCTGGGATAATCCATTCCAGCGCAACTTGTCTATCTCTTCTTCCAGCTCCAGTATCTTCTCGTCAGTCCTCAGGCTGCGTGTGTTCAATGTTGCCAGGTCGAGTCGTCGTAGGTGGCATCCGAACCTCCACCGGAGATTCTTAGCACCCCCTGGCCCGCCATTGCCATGGTCGCCACAGTAGCCAGGAATAGCGGGGCCGCCGGGGACTGGGGGCCGTCTATTTATGTAATTGTTCATGGTTGGTATATTGCCATAGTTGCCACGCTTGGCGAGCGGGTTGGCAACCGCTTTTTTTGTCGTACAGTTACTGTTATCAGGAAGATGCTGCTGCCCATCTTCTGCCTGTTTCCCTCTGTCGCCTTTTACGACACCCACGGGAAGATATGGGATAGTGGATATTCTTAACCGCCACTACACGGCAAGGGAGCATTAGTTATAAATAATTAACATTACAAATCACAATGTTAATAATACTTTTTTTAATTAGTTAAAACTAACCAATCACAGCTCGAAATTATGATTCATAATAGGACCTGGGAATTATATTTTTGTCGAGCAGTTCTTATATGTCTCTTTTTTATTTTGATTTAAAGGTATCTTAGTCGTCTATGCTTGTGTCAATCCAAGAGAAAATAAATCTAACGTTTGGTTCCCAGCTCGTCGTGTAATACGTACGGAAAGAATTCTTATAGAAAAATGTCGTTGGATGTTCCTTTACAACACGTTGCACCTTAATGTCGTGCCACTTTACTTGGTTTCTATACGTATTCACATTAAAATTGTTACCCCATTCCTCTTGCAGTAATTTAAGATCATAAAATGTATCATTAGTCATTTAATTGACTCTATAGTTATGCCGTCTTTTTAGCGGTCTGAATTAAAGTGACGTATTGTTGTCGAACATAGACTGGCCCAGATTTATTATGGAAGCGCTTTACTTGCTTTTCAATTACGCTGTGCATATTGTCACCCTCGTTTTGAGAGTGACCACGAATGATAAATTTGTGGGTTTAAATACTTTTAACATCTAATTTTTATACCGCATAAGCGTAAGTTGCAAGGAGATACTTATTCTTTTGCTGGTCACAGCAATTATCTGAGTAAAATATGAATTTTAGTTCTCTATTAGGATTAGCCTGTGTATATTTTCCTATATAATTTAGTATGCAACTCCCAATTTCTTTCGAACCTCGATTTCCCTCAGTTTCGTCCCAGAAGAAACATTCAACGTTTTTAGCATGTAAGTCGCTCACAGTAAATTTAAGTCAATTAGTCCTACTTTTGTAATAAAATAAAGAAATTTGACCCTTTGGCATTACAGCCTGTAAGTCATATACAGCGACAATTGTGTTGTCTACCCTGGCTTTATCTATTTCTTTCTCTCTTCTGGACAATTCTATTTCTTTCAAGTGATTTTCGTAAACTATAACAACCCTTTGTTTTCCTTCTTTTTATAACTTTCGCAGAGATCACACTGACCTTTCTTTGGCGTTTGGAAGGAAATATTGAAATCTTTATTAACAATACGGTTAAAAGTAGATGCAGAAGCAGTGGTAGGTTCTCTTTTGTACGATTTTCTTTGTAGTCACGGTATAAGTCGGCTAAAGATTTATCACACTGAATGTACTCCCGTGATGTTTGGGCTCTAAGATAATGTGATTCGATCCGTGGTATGGTATTAATAAATTGTTTGACACTATCAGAGACTTCAGGTTCCACAGTGCATTGGTTACCGTGTTTCCCTCGCATATCTTCCAATACAAAACCAGTCTTTGTTTTTTTTTTTGATAATGCTGTAGCAATTGGTCTGTCGTTTATTGCGAGTGTATTTAAAAAATGTTTTGAAGACTTTGATATAATTATGGTTTAGCTGGAAATGAAATGCGGTATTTAATTTACGTAAATTTTGGGTGGATGAGTATCTGTATTTTCGTTTAATGTCCATAGTATGTTTAATTATAAATTCTCTTTGTTTTTGTAAATCTCCCAAACTCCAATAATTCTTGGAAATGTTCTGTCTTGATTTCTCATTTATGTTTGAACCACAATTTAACCTGCATTTTTTGACACATGTCGGTCCCATCTTCCTTTCAGGTACCGGTTTGTTAGTCGCTGAATGGTATGCTTTACCAGCTTTTTTGCGAAGTGTTTTAGCTATTTTACTTTTCCAATTTAATACATTACGTACCCTTTTTTTGCCTTTTCTGTTGTCCTGCACTTCTGAGGGAACATTTGACTTTGTAGCCGTTTGAATTGCTGATCTACTAGTTGATGCAACGGGATTTAAGGCATTCTCAGCTTCCTGATCTGAGCTACTTGATGAAGAGCTACTGGAAGAAGAGCTACTTGACGAAGAACAACATGACAATTTTGTTGCACCACTTCGAAGTAAACTCGGAGATTTACTGGTTGAACCAGGAATAAAAAGAGGGTCACAGTCGGAATCGTCAAAATCACTCTCATCAGAGTGCATGGGTGAAATTTAATGTTTCGTTTGGTTGTATTGGGTCATTGATTCAACATTACTAGACGTACTGAGTGTATTGTTCTCGTTAATTTCTTGAAGAACTGGATTGATTATTGTTGAAGGTGAAGTTATCAAGGACGTCGTTTATTCTTTCGCAGCTTCGTTGTCATCACTCTGAGATCATTTATTGTTTGCACTCACCGGTTTCAATGATGAAAGTTTGTCGTTTTCCTTCCCCTGGTGATTTTTTTACTTTGTTTTTGTCGCCATATCCACAAGCAATCGCCCACGGTGCATACTTATTCTACAAATAAAAATAATTATTTATTGAGTAAGTAATCTTATACGACTATATTGTACGTCAACAAGAATGTAATAACTCTAAATAATTAAAAAGAATAGTTAATAAGAATATTCTTATTTTTACTTTAACATGTTTGAATACGTAACTTTAAATTCTGTGATTAACAAATAAGTATTTGTTTAAATGTTAACAAATTATCACAAAAAACAAGGTAATGAAAACTCTTCAACAAAACTGTATGAAGTTTAAAATTACTTACTAAACCTACAAGAATGTCTTTAGTCTAAGAATTAAAATTATTTTAAACCAGTGTTTGGACTATATTTACATATCAATTACATCTTTATTACCTTTTCTTTTGAAGTCCTATTGAAATATATGTCCAGATAAAATATTTGTGACATTCCCATACCACCCATTAGTGTCACTTTGTTTTTGCAAACTATATCACTCATTAGCACTTCACTTTGTGTTCACTAATATCACAGCAAATATTGGAAGAAATGGCAAGAGTAACTGATGTGGAGGTCATGCAAAGAGAACTTGAAGGAAGCTGGAGTCGCAAAATGGCTGAATTTGAAAACAGATTAAAGGCTGCCTCCACACCTACTAATCCCTCTCTTAATCAAATCCGTGAGGAGTTTTATGAATTCAAGGACGTCGTTTGCTTCATGCTCAATCTCCTTCGGCAACAAATTCAAGCCTGCACTAAGTCAATTGATGGTATTGATATGCAGCACAGACAGATCCTTCTATTTAATGGGATCTCTGACTACCCAGAAGTTAATATTGAACAAGAAATACTGGGTATCATACATAAGAAAATGGGTATCCCACATGTTACAAATGTGGCCTTAGTACGTTGCCATCGAATTGGTGTTCAAAAGGATGGTCGTTCACGTCCAATTCTTGTACAATTTCATGAGCATAACACAAAGTCTGAAGTGTGGAAAGCTAAAACTAAGTTAAAGGGATCTCAAATATCTGTGTCTGAGTTTTTAACTAAAATCAGGCAATCTGTTCTTAAAAAAGCCCGCAAGCATTTTGAAATGAAGAATGTGTGGACCTTAGATGGAGCAATTTTTATCAAACTTCCCAATAATGAACGGGCAAAAATCTTCACTGAAGAGGAGATTGATATTCTTTAAACAGTTTCCTGTTGATTTTTCATCAGCAAGTCTTAGCATGGCCCCTAACAGCAGTATCACTAATAGCGTAAAGAAACCCATACAAGCACTGCAAAGTTCTTCAAGCACAAAAATTCTGTGTGAGACTTCTCCTCGCAATCAAGATGATGTGGTGGTGCAGAAAGAGGATTCTAAAAGGTCCCGCCGTTTAATTGCTAAAAAATAGCTTGCTTAATTTACATATAATGGTATTCCTAGGTATCCTTTATTTTTGTAATCCATTGTTTTATATTATTGATTTACATATATTTAGTTAAGTGTTTATATTCCCGCATCTTCTTGGTTGTAATGACTGTAGCACAGAATAATATTGTCTGTACTGTAGTCATAAGTTAAGTTGTAGTGTAAGCAGTATAATTGCAATTATTTTTTTAAGTTGTTTTCTTCTAATAGTATAGTCTGCATAGGAATTTTTATTTCTCTAAATATAAACTTAATGAGATTTTATCTTGTAATACATAACTTGCTTGGGTTTAGTTTCCTTTTGTTTCTTGGTTGAGGTTTCTTACTTAGTAGGTTTGTTTATACTATGCTTGATATTGGTAACAATACTTATCTTGTTATAAATGTACCTACCACATATTTTTAATTTGATTTTTTTTTGTTAAATTTTGGGTTTTGATTTGTTTGATTTGACAATGACAACTATGTATTACTTTTTTTTTGCCTTTTATAGACAAAGGACACATGAATCATACAGCCAGCGTCGATCTTATACTTTGCTTTAATCGATTTTCTCTTGGTAAACATTCTCCGTAATATTTTGTGTGACATCTACTTAGGAACTTTATTATTAGTCAAGATCATTTTTGCCACTTTAGATATTTTAGATCATAAGTTTGCATATAAAATTTTATTTATATTAAGTTTACTCTGTAAACAGTGAACTGATGGGTTGGTGATGTTTATGTTTAGTAATTGTTAGTTAATAGTTATAGTTTACATAACTTACTTTTTTTATTTTTTATTATTATTTTCTATATATTTATTTAATTTATTTATTATTTTAGTATATGTAATATGTCTGATGTTGAGTCGTTTAGCTCCGCAAATGATTCTTCTACTTTGTCATTTCACTCTTGTAACGATTCTCTCAACGATAGCGTCCTTAATTTACACGAACTACTCAAAGGAGTTTTTACGTCTTTTAACAACTCTGTGAACATATGTCATATTAACGCTCAAAGTATCCCGAGCCACTATTTCGAACTTGAAGCTTCATTTTTCCCCGAGTATATTCATGCTATATTAGTGTCGTAAAGTTGGCTGAAACCTTCTTTACCATCAACTTTATATCCCTTACCCGGCTTTTACTTGTTAGGAATGATCGTGTTGGAAAAGGTGGAGGTGGTGTAGCAATCTACCTACATGCATCAATTCCTTATAAAATTGTCTTAGCATCTCCCTCCTGCTATTCCGCTTCTTCTGAGTTTTTATTTGTGGAACTCGATGTCAAGGGCATCAGGATGCTTCTAGGGGTAGTGTATTGCCCCCCCATCTACCGACTGCTTCGCCACTTTAGATATGGCTCTTGTTGATATTTGTTCTGAGTACACTCACTGTATAATCATGGGTGATTTCAATACTGATCTGTTGAAAAACTGCCCTCGTTCCAAAAGGTTTCTTTCAATTATTGAGTCGGTTAATCTTTCTATTCTCCCTTTAAAGGCTACTCATCATAATATCGGAACCGATGACTCATTGATTGATCTAATCCTTGGTGCTTCTCCTGAACATGTGATGACGCATGGACAGTTACTCGCTTTGGGCTTCTCACGCCATGACTTAATTTATGCATCGTATAAGCTTAAACCTCCTAAATATTCCCCTACTGTAATGCATCTTCGCAGTTTTTCTAAAATAGACTTTGACAAGCTTAGGAATGACGCTCTTAATCTCGATCTAGCCTCTTTAATAGCAGCATCTACTGTTGACGATAAAGTCACTATCCTTAACCACAATATTCTTAGCCTTTATGATGCTCATGCTCCTGTTCACAAGGTTAGATTGAAGCGTCCCCCTGCCCCTTGGATGACAGAGGGCATAAGGATGGCAATGGCTAGACGAAATCGTGCTTTTCTTCGTTTCAAGAGAGATCGAACCGAAGAAAATTGGTTATCTTTTAAAGCAGCCAGGAATAGGTGTAATCATATGGTACGTGCAGCTAAACGCCGATATTTCCATAACTGTATTAATTACTCTTCTCCAGTTTTAGTGTGGAAATTCCTAAAATCTTTCGGTCTTTGTAGACCAGCTACGTTGGATTGTGGTCCTTCTCTATCACTTGATAAAATCAACCAACATTTCGCTTCTGTAAAAGCACTGGACCCTACAATTCGTTCCCAAACTATGGCTTCCATTGCTTCTATGCAAATTTCTAACATTCCTACCTTTAATTTTTCTCCTGTTTCTCAGGATGATGTCAAAAAGTCAATTTTAGCAATCCAGTCCAAGGCCGTGGGTTACGACGAGATTAGTAGACATATGGTAGTATTTATACTAGAGCACCTTCTCCCGGCAATTTCCCATATAATCAATTTTTCCCTTGATTCAGGTCAGTATCCTAATCTTTGGAAGAGGGCTTTTGTAAAGCCTCTCCCAAAAGTTCCTACTCCCATTCTTCCCAATCATTTTCGTCCAATATCCATTCTACCCTTTCTTTCCAAAATTTTAGAATCCTGTGTTTACAAGCAAATTTCTACTTTTGTTTCGAAACATAACCTACTGAGTATATATAAGTCTGGGTTTCGTCCTGGTCCTAGTACCACTACTGCATTAATTAATGTTATTGATAATATTAAACAAGGCATGGAAGAAAATAAATAACAGTACTGGTACTAGTTGATTTCTCAAATGCTTTCAACACAGTTGATCACGAAATCCTTCTTTCCATACTGTCTCACCTGAATTTTGGCCCTACTGAATTGGATTGGTTTACATCTTATCTTCGCGTTCGACAGCAGTCAGTCAGTGTGGGGCAACTGTCCTCTGCGTGGGCTGATGTAGATGCTGGTGTGCCGCAAGGCGGTATTCTTTCTCCTATAATGTTTTCAATTTTTATAAACTTTATTACCTCCATCATCGACTGCTCGTACCATTTGTATGCCGATGACCTTCAGCTTTATGTGCAAACTGAGATTGGGGATATCCATAATGGGATCAAAAACCTTAACGGCAACTTAGCAGCTATCAGGGATTGGTCAACTCGTTATGGGGTTTTGGTCAATCCTTTGAAATGCCAAGCTATACTGGTGGGTAGCTCAAGGATGCTGGCTAAGATTAATCTGACAGACTTACCTCCTATTTACTATGATAATAGTACAGTAGTACATTAACAGTAATTCTGTTAGAAATCTTGGCCTTCACATCGACAGCACGCTGAATTGGAGAACTCAGGTTTCAGATGTGAGTCGTAAAGTCACTGCCGCGTTATGCTCTCTGTATCGTTTTAAGCATTTTCTCCCCACAAAATCTAAGATCATGCTTGTCCATTCACTTATATTACCCATAATTGATTATGCAGATGTGTGTTACCCAGACCTGTCCCAAGATCTTCTGAACAAGCTGGAACGCCTCCTCAATAACTGTATAAGATTTATCTTTGGGCTTCGTAAGTATGATCATATTTCGCAATACAGATCTAAGCTAAATTGGCTTACAATCCGGCAGAGGCGCAACTCCAGAATATTACTTGTACTTTTTTCCATATTAAATGATCCATCTTCGCCTTCTTATCTTAAGAGTAAATTTCATTATCTTTCCTCATCTCATGATAGGGTCCTACGCTCTTCTTCTAACAACAAAATCTGTACTCAAGTTCACTTCACAGAGTTCTATGGTAACTCCTTCACAGTTCAGGCTACACGCCTTTGGAACTCCTTGCCCGATGACATCAGAAAAGCTCCCAATAAGTACGCTTTTAAAAAGTTGGTCCGTGATCATTTATTAAAGACAACGCATTCTACATGACTTATCTATTTAATATGTATTGCCAAACAGACGTATATATTCATAGTCATTTGTATATACTAATTATGTATGTATTTAAATATGTTTACTTGTATGTATATCCATTTATTTATATATTTGTATATATATATATAAGGATAGATCATATATGTATGGTTTATTTATTAGTAGTTTGTATATATTATGTAGTTAATTATCATTTGTATTGTGTTATCTTATTCTATATTGCCACACCTACGTCAAACTCTCATCACTCCATGGGTTGACTGGTAGAGAATGCCTCAAGGCATTAAGTCCGCCCTTTGTATTCTTTTGTTAAGGATGCAATAAAGAATAAAATAAATAAATAAATAAATGTCGTAAGTAAAAATATTATTTTAAATCTCATTTTTGTGAATCAATAATAGTGTAACAACTAGAAATACACCAAATTTATCTTTAGGTTTAAATCAACTATAATGTATTAACTGGAATTAAATGGTTTATCTTTTACATACCTGTTCAGCAATAACGTTCCAATTCGAATTAATACGGTCTAAAACACAATGCGCCACACCCTTCTTAGCCGAGTTCCGATCGTAACTAAAGATGATACAATATTGGGTGGGGGTTTACAACAGTCGGTCAATCATAAACAATGACAAATGGAGCCATCTCTTATTTGTTTATTGCACTATTCTAACGACGGTATTATTGACGCGCAGGGAACTGAATTTTGCGTTTGAATATGATATTATCACAAATTGAACATATTTTGAGTTATAGCAGTATTGTACTATTAGTGCGATATGTGAAATCGTTTAACTCAAAACCTATTTGATTGGTCACCATGAAAATCGGTATATACGTATATTTTACAATATATAAAAATAATATCTTTATTTCAGACAACAGAAAACCCATATAGTATGTTAGTAAAATTGAAATGAAATATAACTTTTATAAATTTTAGTGTTAGTAATCAATTTAATTTTAATAAAAATAATAAACATAAATATAAACGAAGATGTCAAAATTATCCGCTAAGGGGGCACCGGTGTCTTATACCTTGGCATGAAGCCGTATTTAGTGCTCAAGCAGCGGCGAGTCTCATCCATCTGCCATTGCGTTAAGAATGCTATTGGAGCTGCCCCGCAAACGCTTCAGCATCGATGAAACACGCTTTAATCAATGGGGGAGGTTTATATTTACAAACTACAAAAAGGTAAAAAATATAAGAAACAAACAAAAGTTAAATATTTTGATTTTTTTTTCAATCAAGCGCAGCAATTAATAAATTAAATTGCATGCGCAAAAATAAAAAAAAAACGTTGCTGAACACATCCTATAATGGACAAGAAGGACAACGTCTGCCGGGTGCAGTTTGTTGTCGATAAAATGGCAAAGACATATGGTATATGAAGTCATGTCTCTTGTGCATATAATCATTTTAGAAATTATGTTTTCTGATTAGTTTAATATATATTGTAGTCTAATTGTCTAATTTAATATTAAATATGCAATACATTAAATATAATACTATACTTAAGAGTATTAATACAATTTAATAAAATTAATAAATGTGAAATTCGACCACATCGTTTTTTATTCACTTCTTTCAGGTTTCCCAAAGATCAGAGTTGAAGATATACGGAAGTACTTTTGTAACAACAGGCTTACCTGGATTCTCTCAAGAAACATTGTCATTTGCTCAAATCATTTCCTGACCTATGACTTTCAAGTATTGACGAAGAATAGGAGATTGGTCGAGGGCATCAAGCTAACTTTGATATATTTGTTCTGTAAGCTTATTTTATTACATGGAGATGGCAAACCAACTTACAGTCAACCTGATGGTAAGTTGACTGTGGTCCACGGATATTTACGATCTCAAGGCCAAAAAACCGCTACAGATTGCAAATGCATCGCCAAGCCTTAGGACTAAGATATAATATCCCGTGCCACCCGTAAAATATTGAATATGTATACTACATATTAGTGTAGTGTGTGGTTAGTCATAGTTGTGAATTGAAACTCGATTCTTCACCAAAAAAATGTACAAGGTAAATCTAATTTTTCTAGAGCCATCAATTATCATTCAATTTATTAGAAGACAATCATCTTGCAATGCCATTAGTACCACTCCCACTATTCCTGATTCGTTGACGGTTTCCTCTTAATAGTTTACTGAAGATAATATTCATCATCATCATCATCATTACAGCCCTTCACAAGTCCACTGCTGAATATAAGCCTCCCCCAAGGTATGCCACAAAGCACGGCCTTGAGCCACCTGTATCCGTCAACTTCCTGCATGTCTTACCAGGTCATCACTCCATCTAGTGGGGGGTCGCCCTACACTTCGCCTACCGGTACGAGGCTGCCACTCGAGAACCATTTTTTACCAACCGTTGTTGGTTCTTCGAGCTATATGGCCGGCCCATTGCCACTTCAGCTTACTAATCTGCTGGGCTATGTCGGTCACTCTGGTTCTACAGTGGATATCCTTATTTCTAAGTTTATCACGCAGCGAAACTCCGAGCATAGCTCTCTCCATAGGTCGCTGAGCGACTTTGAGCGTCCTCATACGGCCTACAGTGAAGGACCACGTCTTGGTTCCGTAGGTCATCACTGGCAACACGCACTGGTTGTAAACTTTAGTTTTCAAGTTTTGAGGTATACTTGACGAGAAGATGTGTCGTAATTTCCCGAACGCTGCCCAGCCGAGTTGAATCCGTCGATTGACCTCTCGGTCGAAGGTGGACTTACCTAGTCGGACTATTTGTCCCAGGTAAACGTACTCGTCAACAACTTCGAGCTTAGTGCTCCCAACAACGACCAGCATAGGTGTGACATGGACATTAAACATGATCTTTGTTTTGTCCATGTTCATCTTAAGACCTATCCGTTGGGAGGCACTATTGAGGTCATTGAGCATAGTGCTTAAGTCGTCCAGCGATTCTGCTATAAGGACTATATAGTCGGCAAATCGAAGGTGAGTGATGTACTCGCCATTGATGTTAATACCGTATCCTTTCCAGTCTAGTAGCTTGAAAACGTTTCAATGCAGCGGTGAAGAGTTTCGGGGAAATAACATTACCCTGTCTTACACCTCTCTGCAGTTGGATATGTTTCGTACTCCTGGTTCTGTACTCGGATAGCCATCGTATCCCTACTGTACAAACACTTCAGCACTTCGATATACCGACAGTCGACTTGGCACCGCCGAAGAGACTGTAGCACCGCCCAAATTTCGACGAAATCAAAGGATTTCTCATAGTCCACATGCGCCAGACAAAGTGGCAGATTATACTCTTCGGACTTCTGTATAATTTGCCGAAGGGTATGTATGTGGTCTATGGTACTAAAGTCTTTTCGAAAACCGGCTTGTTCGGGAGGCTAGAAGTCGTCGAGTCTGCGTGCGAGACGCTTCATAACGATTCTCGAAAACAGCACGTAGACGCGGCTCAGAAGGGATATCGGTCTGTAGTTCTTCAAGAGGGCGTTGTCACCTTTCTTGAAGAACAAGACCACCGCACTTATGCTCCACGACTCCGGAGTGCCACCATGGAGGATGGAATTAAAGAGCTTTTGAAGGAATTCAAGTACCGGTTTTCCACCCTCTTTCAGAAGCTCCACTGTAATTCCATCCTCGCCCGGAGATTTGCCGTTTTTAAGGAGCCATTCTAATCTCGTTCAGACTGACGTCCGCGATATCATCAGAATAATGTCGGATAAGACTTGCTCTTGGATCGTTACTCACACTTGCGTGTGGCTCCAACGATGATGTGTACAGCTGCCCATAGAACCTCTCAATCTCACTCAGAATCTCGGGTGTCCTGGAAACGATGCCGACACACTCAGTCTTCAGCTTCGACAGGTAGCTCTTACTGGCAGACAGATCTCTGGCAAAGTCTTTGAAGCCCTGGTTCCGCTCGATCGCTTCTTCAATACGAGTAGTATTAAAGTTGCGTAAGTCTCGCCGCATGCATTTGGAGATCTATCTGTTCAGTTGCCTGTATGCTGTCAAATCTGTTGACGATTGCAGCCTCATCACCCGTCTAACAGCTATGAGATTAAGAGTGTGATCGGAGAGTTTTTGTGTTCTTCTGCTGCGGGTCTTGTAGAACTTAGCTCCGACCGCATGGACAGTTTCCACGAGCTTGTCATTCATATCGTCCACTGCATTGCAATCTTCTAGGCACTGAAAGCGGTTACGTAAGTCGAGCTGAAATGTTTCGGGGTTCTGGATCAGAGCACGAGGGGGACGGAGCGTTGACTTCATTAGACGAGACCTCTCCAACTTAACGTTTAGGTTCAGTGTGGCTCTAACCATTCGGTGATCGCTGCCAGTTTTCACCCTTGCGATCACTGAGACATCACTGAACAGTTGGCGTCTGGTCGTCATAATGAAGTCATCTCATTTTTTGTCGAACCGTTGGGTCTCGATCAGGTCCACTTCCTGTGGGGCCGCTTCTGGAAGAAAGAGTTCATCATAAAGAGTCCCTCTTTTTCCATAAAGTCAGCCAGATGCCGGCCCCTACGGTTCCGTCGCCCTACTCCAAATTTCCCTAACTTCAGCTCACCGCTTTCTCCTGTGCCTAGTTTTACGTTACAGTCTCCCATCAACACCGTGTAGTTTTGGAGGAATGCATGGCTCTAGAAATATTCTCATACATTTCCTCCACCTCCTCATCGGGATTTGCCGAGGTTAGTGCGTAAACCTGTATGACCTTCAGTGACTACCGTTAGGTGATTCTGAGTATCAGGTACGCGACCATTGTCGACACACTCCCAATCTTTACAACGTTGTTGACGAGAGACTTGTGGACGATAAATCCGACACCTCCTTGGGACAGATGGTCGCCCTCCCGGTGATAGATCAAGTTGCCGGACTCGAGGATTACCGTGTCCTCCCCCTCTGTTTGGACTTCGGATAATCTAATAATATGCCAGCACAACTTGTCAACCTCCTCTCCCAACTCCAGTATCTTCTCGGCAGTCCTCAGGCTGCGTGCGTTGTATGTTGCCAGGTCGAGTCATCGCAGGTGGTAACCGAACCTCCACCGGAGATTCTTAGCACCCCTGCCTCGCCGTTTTCATGGTCGCCACCGTAGCCAGGAATAGCGGGGTCGCCGCCTGGTTTGTTTGTGTCGTTACTGATGGGGGATATTTGCCATAGTTGCTACGCTCGGCGAGCGGGTTGGCAACCGCAGTTTTTTATTATATTAGTGTTGTTATTAGGAAGATGCTGCTGCCCATCTCCTGTCTGTCTCCTTCTGTCGCCTCTTACGACACCCACGGGAAGATATGGGGTAATAGCCCGCCACTACAGGGCAAAGATGGAAGGAAGATAATATTATATTTAATTAAAGTAAATAGGCACGTATTTATCAAATAGTAATTCCTACAATTTTATTATTGAGATTGAGTTTTTTTTCTCAAGCTCAATCTAAGGAAACATCTGAAGATATAAATCGATTCCCATCATTACACTTACACCAAGAAAAAGAAAAATTCAGCAACAGCTATATTATCAGAAAAAATTAAAGCTAAAATTTTTTTAAAGAAATATGTTGCTAGGTTGAAAAAATTCATAATCTGCATGAAAAATCTTTGATAGATAAAGAAGAAAGGATGGTTTTAGAAAAAATGGCGTTAAAGAAACAGAACTTATTAAGCGTCAACCTAAGAAAATATGTAAAAGTGGGGAGCTCTCACGAACTAAGTATTTACCATATCTGCAATATTTTACTTTAATTCTTTATACTGATACCAGAATTTCTTTCTTAATGAGAAAAGCGAACCCACAAAAATGTACTCATTTTATATAAAAAAGCAGTGATGGATAAATCTACTGGTAACACTGGTTTTTAAAATGCATTAAGTTTATTTGTTAATTGATATGTAACTATAGTAGTAAGTACCCGGAAGACCGAGCATTGCTCGATTTTTTTTTGAAATAACATTTAGATACAAATTACATACTGATGAATAATATTTTTTGATCTTATTGACATAATAGAAAAACTGAACTGGTTATTTGAATAAAAAATCATGATTGCAATTAGTTTAATTAAAATTTTCGTATTTTTAAACAATACTAAAAAAAGGCTGGAAATAAAAGATTTTCTCACAAAAGAAGGGAACTTGAAAAAAAAGGAAAAAAAATCGGCCTAAAGACGGGACGCAAACCACGGCATTACGATTTTGCGACCGCTCGATATCCACTTGAGCTATTACGATCAATGTCAAAGTATTTTAGTAATTTACCTTATTATATTGTAGCAGTTTTTCATTGCCTGAAAACACGGACAAAAAGACATTTCCTAAAAATAAATCCTAGCTAGATCGATTTATTGCCCCCGAAACTCCCTGGACACAAAATTTTATGAAAATCGTTGTAGCCTTTTCCGAGATTCCGATTATATATATATATATATATATATATATATATATATATATATATATATATACAAGATAGAAGGTAATATATATATATATATAAGAATTGCTCGTTTAGAGGTATAGGATAGATAAAGTCTTATCTTTATTATCTTAACTTTTGATCGATAATGCGTAGCTACAGTACAATCTAAAGTTGTTACAGCCACGGCTGTAAGCAACTTGTCAATTTAGTTGTGTCACTTCATTACACTGTTATAAACACATAATTTGAATGTGAAACTGTAATTATGTATTATTTTAATCATTATGTGTGAGTTTCATAATGACAGATGATTTACTTTGTGAGGGAGTCTGAGAAAGTGTGCGTATCGCAGGTTTTCCTCCGCTAATACTCGTAATGACAGAAAGTTTGGTATCGGAAAATGACGCCATTGTTTTTCCTCTCCTGTGTTGCTCTGTGTCAGACTGTAGTTTACAGATTTAAACTACTAAGGATGGATCGAAGTTTTACTTTGATCTATTCTTGATGCGCTTGTGACGTCGGTGGATATGCACTTACAGGTTTTCAACATATTCGTTAGCGATTTAACCAACATTTTAGTTGATCTATCAACGGTCGAAAAAACGTACTGAATGTGATTTCTTAGATCCTAAATATATTTACCTTATATGCGATATTTACTTAGACTTAATAGATCCGGAGCCAAAATTGACGAATAGATCTCGAACACAAAGCGGCAACGTCGCGTTCTGCGTGTGACAAAGAACCCAGTAGACTACTTCGTAAAATTATTAAAGATGCGTTAACTGCTGCGTAGATTGCGTTTGAGGTTTGGCAGGTTTTATTGCGGAGAGACATTTGGGCGTGTTTTGTTATCGTGTGAGTGAATTTGTTATTTTATTAATTTGTCATGGATTAATAAGATGATGGCGAGTATTTTATAATCCATATTTGATTATCTATTTACACGCGTGTTACTGCATGTGTGTGTGTGTGTGTGTGTGTGTGTGTGTGTGTGTACGTGTACGTGTACGTGTACGTGTACGTGTACGTAACCACTACTCTCATACAACATGCCACAACCAAATATATCCCTGAATGGACACGACGCAACCCACTAGTTGCAACGTCTACTCAAGTTAAAACTGTATTTAGTCACGGATTCTTCATTTTCCTTGGTCCCGATTTATATAATAAATTGCATAAAGTTTTATCCCTCCTTTTGTCCCAATCAATATGAGTGCAGAAATATTATTCTCAACTGGCTCTTTATGCAAACCTATGCAAAAACAGAAAGAGAGGTTGTCGTATAACAAACAAACACACACACACACACACACACACACACACACATATACACACAAACACACGTATATGTGTGTGTGAGATGAAGCTGTAAGAGTCGTATAGACTAACAGCGCTAACATCCAGAAAATAGAGACACGCGCACGCACGCATGCACAAACACACACAAACACACACTTTTCTAAGTTTTCTTAACCATAAGCAGTTTATTAGGTATGACAAATGTGGAAATAGTGTTAATCTTTATGTGTTAATGCTTAGACATAAATAGCAATCCTCGTAGAGGTGCAGACCTGGTGACCTATAATACGGGTATCCTACCCACCATAGGCACAAGCGATCCACGGGCAAAGTTGTTATGTGCTACTTATATGCTACTCATAACTCTAAGTGTAACTTTGTTTGTTGTGACAAATAAATGTTATTATTATTATATTACTTTGTATTGTATCCACAGGAAGTGGACCTGGTCGAGCCCCGACGGTTCGACAAAAAATGAGATTGACTTCATTATGACGACCAGACGCCAACTGTTCAGTGATGTCTAAGTGATCGCAAGGGTGAAAACCGGCAGCGATCATCGAATGGTTAGAGGCACACTGAACCTAAACGTTAAGTTGGAGAGGTCTCGTCTAATGAAGTCAACGCTCCGTCCCCCTCGTGCTCTAATCCAGAATCCCGAATCTTTTCAGCTCGAGTTACGTAACCGCTTTCAGTGCCTAGAAGACTGCAATGTAGTGGACGATATGAGTGTCAAGCTCGTGGAAACCGTCCATGCGGTCGGAGCTAAGTTCTGCAAGACCCGCCGCAGAAGAACACAAAAACTCTCCGATCACACTCTTAATCTCATGACTGTTAGACGGGAGATGAGGCTGCAATCGTCAACAGATTTGACAGCATACAGGCAACTGAACAGACAGATCTCGAAATGCATGCGGCGAGACTTATGCAACTTTGATACTGCTCGTATTAAAGAAGCGATCGAGCGGAACCAGGGCTCCAAAGTATTTGCCAGAGATCTGTCTGCCAGAAAGAGCCAACTGTCAAAGCTGAAGACTGAGCGTGGCAGCAACTACAGACCGATTTCCCTTCTGAGCCGCGTCTACGTGCTGTTTTCGAGAGTCGGTACGAATCGGCTCGCACGCAGACTCGATGACTTCCACCCTCCAGAACAAGCCGGTTTCCGAAAAGGCTTCAGTACCATAGACCACATACATATCCTGCGGCAGATTGTACAGAAGACCGAGGAGTACAATCTGCCACTTTCCGTCGAAATTTTGGCGGTGCTACAGTCCCTTCAGCGGTGCCAAGTTGACTGTCGGTATGTCGAAGTGTTGAAGTGTTTGTACAGTAGGGCTACGATGGCTATCCAAGTACAGAATCAGAGTTCGAAGCGTATCCAACTGCAGAGAGGTGTAAGACAGGGTGACGTTATATCCCCGAAACTCTTCACCGCTGCGTTGGAAGACGTTTTCAAGCTACTGGACTGGAAAGGATACGGTATTAACATCAATGGCGAGTACATCACTCACCTTCGATTTGCCGACGATATAGTCCTTATGGCAGAATCGCTGGAGGACCTTAGCACTATGCTCAACGACCTCAATGGTGTCTCCCAACAGATAGGTCTTAAGATGAACATGGACAAAACAAAGATCATGTTTAATGTCCATGTCACACCTATGCCGGTAGTTGTTGGGAGCACTATGCTCGAAGTTGTTGACGAGTACGTTTACCTGGGACAAATAGTCCCTGAAAACTAAAGTGTACAACCAGTGCGTGTTGCCAGTGATGACTTACGGATCAGAGACGTGGTCCTTCATCGCTGGCCGTATGAGGACGCTCAAGGTTGCTCAACGAGCTATGGAGAGGGCTATGGTCGGAGTTTCTCTGCGTGATAGACTCAGAAATGAGGATATCCGCAGTAAAACCAGAGTGACCGACATAGCCGAACGGATTAGTAAGCTGAAGTGGCAATGGGCCGGCCATATAGCTCGAAGAACCGATAACCGATGGGGAAGAAAGGTTCTCGAGTGGCAGCCCCGTACCGGTAGGCGTAATGTAGGGCGACCCCCCACTAGATGGAGTGACGACCTGGTAAGACATGCAGGAAGTCGATGGATGCAGGTGGCTCAGGACCGTGCGCCACAAAGGCGTTGCTTGGGGGAGGCCTATGTTCAGCAGTGGACTTGTGAAGGGCTGTAATGATGATGATGATGACTTTGTATTGGTACTCGTACATATTGCTTGCTTATGTTTAATACTTTCTTAAATAAAACGGCAACTAAATAAATTAACCTGTGTTTAATTCATAATAAGTAAAGTACTTATTGATATAACCGGTATTAGATATAGGTAAAAGGTAATTTAATTTAAATAATTGGTGAGGTTAAATTTAACAACTATTGTTCTATAAGTTTTCTAAAAATGCATAAAAATTTTGAGACAGAAAAGTCACAAAACAAAAGTTCTGTTCAGTTTGTCTCTAGTACCAATAAGAAGCCAAGCGGATATGGTACAATGAATATAACCTCGTAGTAACATCTTTATGGTCAGTATCGATACTCACTTACTAACCACATCATCTCCCACTGTAACCACCTGTCCTAACAGTGAGCCCCAATTGTCCTTACGCGACCCTCACTCCACTATACGCCAGTGCAACCACCACCACCTCCGCTGTCTCCACCTCCACTTCCGCTACCGCCTCAGCTCTAAGCTTTCGCTTTTCACCTCCGCTACTTCCTCCTACACCATAAAATCAGCTCCCTCCACTGCCGTTACCACCCACCGCCCCTCTCTTTTCGCCTCCACCACAAACTCAGTTTGATTCATCTTCGACCCCGCTCTACCCGCTTCCACCACCTACAACTTCAACACAAATTCCGCTCCCTCTGCCTTCGCTTACGCTACCACCTTCGCTATCTCCGCCTTCACCATAAACTACGCTGCCTTCACCTCCACCTCCACCACTATCTCCGTTCTCCGCCTCTGCTTTCTCCGCCTTCACCACCTTAGACAATATTGTCCCTGCCATCAATTTCACGTCTGGGTTGTGTTATTGGTTATCCGTTATCCGCTTGTACCGATAAAGATACAAATCGGCAACGTCGCGGCTGATTTCAGCCAATCCGATCGTTTCGTGTGCTCTGATTGGCTCATTTAAATCGGATCAACATTTTCTGTCGCTGTATCGCAAGATGGATTTTTATATCGGATAAACTTCAGCAAACAGTAGTAAGCAGTCTCGTGAGTGTAGATGTTGATCCGGTCAGAGCCATATTAGTTACCAGAGATGCATATTGGATCAAAAAAGGCGCCGGATCAAAATGCATTTTCGGAGCAACAAAGTGCTTGCGTGAAGTCGCGTCAAATTAACCAAATGTTACATTTATCATGTATTGATATGTAATATATTTAACACAAATACGTCTTTTAAATAGTGCCTTTTTATAGATTAAGATATATAACAAGAAGACAAACGAGCACACAGTCCACCCATAAAGTAACACGTGCTGCCGACGTACCGGACTACTCTATGCAGTCCACGTTATGGTAAGTGACCCAACCATAGACAACTAAATTGAAATGTCTCATCTCCAGTAAAATGATATGGTTTTTATATATCAAAAATTAAAAGTCTTATCTACTTTTTAAGGTTTTGATTGTAGTACGAATAGATCGGCTCTACTGGAGTAGGACCACGCTCCCAGAGAATACTAGCGCGAAATAGCAGCTTGATTATACTGCGTTTTGTATGGTGAGTATAAAGAACCGGAGACGCTTTTTACTGGATACGAGGCATTCGATATTAGTCCTCAGGGAAACGCATCTCCATTATGATTTTTAATCGAGGATAAATATAGATAAAGATGTAGATGTCTATTGGCCACAAATTCCACTTACCATCAGGGGCCTATGTGCTCGCTTGTTACCCTTATTTGATAAACAAAGTTATTAAAACTTTCTTTAATTTTTCTTCTATGAGTTTATGCTTACTGTCGTCAATTTTTAAACTATGCTTACGTAATAGGTACACTACATGACCGTAGTCTCCAAGTTCTTTAACAGTCTTCACTTCCTTAGAACTAATTAAGTTTTTTTTGCACAAATAAAACACTTTACAGTGTAGTCCATCATATAAAAAATTATAATAATTATACATATATATACCCCTTGAGTGACCTGTCAACCCAATGTGGTTGACAGCTAATACTGCCCGCGTACAGGCCCGTCAAAGGTGGTCGACAAGTAATCACGACTCGCTATTGAATTAACAGTAAACGCTGTTTGTTTCTGTTACTATTCTATGCTATATGTCATTGATCATTGAACAACATAGATTAAAGAGCGAATTTCACTGCGTAAAAACCTCAGGACAATAACTAAAGCATAAAAGTAGTAGATATTAGATAATTAAAATGTCATAAACAAAAGAGTATTAACTAGTTATGTACCAGTACAAATAATTAATGACGATATCAGTACTGATATTTTTGTTTATGGTAAAATCAACCATATACTCAGGTTTATGATAATATGGTGTCTGTGATTTTCAGAGTTTAATATCTCTACATGACTATCATCATTATACTTAGGCAGCGCGGTGGACGGGGCCGTAATTTCAATAGCATTCGAGGTTTTCAATTCTTTTTAACCAAACTTCTGAAAAAACATCGATCGCTAGTGAATCTTGGCCCTGCAATCTTATTAAAAACCACAGAGTACTTTTTATAAAAATTGGAAATAGTGAGATTAATCAATACAACAATAAAACTAAAAAATATTTATATTTTTATTATTTCACACAAATTCAATGTACAACAAATTATGATACGAAATTAATAAATAAATTATTTTCCTTTAAAAATAATTGTTTTATTTAAAAAATTCCTAATTTTTTTCTTTAGGAACAGAATTTTTTTTTGGTTCACTACATTCCCAATTTTTAAAAACTCTTTGCTGATCAATTTTATTAGGAAGTTTTTATGATCGTCCAGTAAATCATTGAAAAAAAAATTGCTCGTATCACTGAATATAGATGTTCTGTCTTAAGAATATTGAGCCTATTCTAATTTCTGAGTCGCACAGTATTGTTTCTGCAGTTTTACACATCTTTTTTTACACCTTCCGAAGGTTTAGTCAAGTCTCCTCTCTCTTTAATAGATATCAAAGAAAACGGATTCTCAGCATTGTTATTTTCCAAACTTTGGAGGCATTTTTCGCATATGAATTTATTTTTTTATTTTTCTGACTACATAACCAGCTTTATAATCTACTGCGTGTTGGGCGTATTCTGTTAAATTTGAGGCACGTAAAATAATATAATGGTTAGAATAATTCTCGGGAATGTTCACATCAGGCACTAAGCAATCGAATTTAATATCATATCTATTACTTGTAAGATAAATTGGGTTTTCATGTGATGGCCCAAGTCAACCTATTTTTTAAAACATAAAAGATTCTTAATATTGATATGTTCACAACAAGTTGTTCTTATGTTATCTACTTACGTAATAACTTAAGACCGAAGGACCTTTAAGTAGGGACTGAATAAATTAACCGACTAGTATTACGTGGATCTCACAACTTTTTACGATAGAAGAACTGAGTTGCGAGACTAGGTTTTTATTTACAAGTTATGTTTTTGATGGCATTTAATTTTACCCTTTCTTTAATAGCTTCAAAGGCCTCCGTAGTAAATTCTGGATCACATTAGATACATTGATACCACTTGCATATTGATTTTGGGTGTAGCAAAATGTCTTTTAATTAATTGCGCATATATTCGTATACTCGCGGTGATAAATAATTTAAAGTGACTGCGAATTTTTTCAATTCCAAAGAGTATTTACGATTATCTTCTCCCTTTATTATTTATTATTTTTCACTGAATCTAAATAAACTTTATTTTTTATTTTTTCTTCATTGAAAATTTTTTCTAATCTTAAATTTAAGCCCAGATTTTTATTTTTTTAACGTCTTGTCTTTTGACGCAAACAATTTATTTTCAAAATTCGTCGTTTGGCAATTTTTTGCAATTTTTCTAAATCCTGTTTTAATTTAGATACACGACTTATTAATTCTTGCTGACTTGATATCGAACTAAATGTAACTGTAGTAGTTAATTCTACAGTAGTTAATTCTACAGAATCAGATGTGCTGGTTGATGTTGCACTAGATCGTGTAGGTGCGATTGTCGGTATTGCACTGCATGTTGAAGCAATATCCTTTTTAGATACACTGGATGTTGATGAAGTTGCCAGTGTAGATGCAGGACTGCTATAGTTCTAGAACAATTTAGTTATTTTATGTTATTTTGCATCATAGGAAATGTATGAATAAAAACTAAATAAACAATACGGGGAAATAATAATAAACAATTGTGAATTTTAAGGGTGGGACACTTAATGCCAACAGTCAAAATATCAAAACCTCGTAATCAGCAATTCAAATTTAAAACAAATCAAAACAACCGTGATGTACAACATAAACAGATTTATTGTAAGAAGGATAAAAAAACATAAACACTCACGCCTGTCACTCAGAGGCGTAGGCAGAGACTACAGACTTCCATTTAGCATGATCCTGACATACCTCTCTCGCCTCGTCCACATCCATATACCTACACATACATGCTCGTCGGTTAAGGGTACTCTTAATTTGGCCCATTTTTCGTATATCGCCAATTTGGTCGACAAACTTCCGTCTAGGACGTCCCTTTCCGACTCTTTCATTCACTTCTGCAACATATTTTTGCTTTATCAGCCTTTCCGCATTCATTCTTTCTACGTGACCAATCCACCGAAGCATTCCTTTCTTAATCCTGGTGACTGCATCATCTTGCAAACCACACTCTTCTTTTATCACACAGTTTCTCACCCTGTCTCTCAGATTCAGCCCTAACATACTCATCAGCGACCGCATTTCTACTGCATTTATTCTACTCTCGTGCTTCTTCTGCCACACCCAACTTTCACTACCATATGTTAAAGTAGGGACTAATACAGCATTGTGAATTGCCATACGTGCCTTTTTTGACACATTCTGACTTTTCACAATGGAGCGTAGAGCCCCATTTACTTTATTTCCTGCATTCACTCGTCGTTCAATATCCTTATCATATCTCCCATCCCTGGTGAATATACATCTCAAATATACGAACTCACCCACTTGCTCAATTAACTCTCCTTCTATTCTTATTTAGTTGCTTTCTTCTCTTTCAAAAACCATCACTTGCGTCTTACTTGCGTTTACTTTCATTCCCCTTTCTTTTAATGACCTGTTCATTAATGAAACCATCATTTGCAACTCGGCCGCCGACGACGCAAGTATGACTTGATCATCGGCGTACGACAAAGACATTTGATGGTTAACTCACCTATTCTTAACCCGCATTCTTCAACTTTCAAATTTTCCAAATAACTGTCCATAAATAGGTTGAACAGCCACGGAGAAGCTACACAGCCCTATCTGACACCTTTATGGATGCCAAACCAGTCCAAGTAGACCCCGTTGATTCTAACACAAGCACTCGAGTCCCTATACAGAGACTTTAATGCCTGTATTAAACCAGCGCTCAACCTAAATGCGTTCAGCGTTTGCCATAACACATCCCTGTCCACTCTGTCATAAGCCTTTTCCAAGTCCATGAACGCACAAAAAATTATTTGGATTTCGCCAAGAACTTCTCCGCGATCATGCGCGTGGAAAAGACTTGATCTGTACACCCCATTCCCTTTCTATATCCCGCTTGCACATTGGTATGTAAAAAGGATCTTACTGTATAATGTTTGTTGTCACGCAGATGTAGTAAAGGTATAGCATTTAATTTCAGCCTGCGCCATTTGTGTTCAAAATTTATAAAACAGTCACAAACAGTGCAATAGCGTCGAGCCATTTTTGACTTAACTTGATGTCCGTAGGAAAACTGTAATTTAATCGTAAAACTATCGATAATTTATACTAGAGATATATTTTTCGAACACTATTACCAAAATATTAACTCAAATTTTTAAACAACAAATATTCAATTTTATTACTTTAAAATAGGCAAAAAACTTAATTTATTAAAAGATTATTCGAGTTTAAAGTAAGAATGACAAAAAACGTGAATTTCTATCATTTGAAAATGCTCGTAAATTGTGTTTCAAATGTTGACACAATGACTTACCTGTGAAAGCTAATGTTTTCGGGGTCGTTTTCTTTCCCAGAGGAATGGGATTTACATCCCACTATAGTGTACATTGTTATTTTTATTAATATTTCGGTTCAGACTTTCCCACTGCGAAAAAATATAATTTCCAAGCGAAATGCCGAATGTGCATTGGTACCTATTGACAAACCTTTATTTATTTCTTTCTGACATACTTTGAAAAAAAAAGAGATGTATATGTAGCTGTTAGAGTAAATTCATTGTGTTCTGAGTTAGTTCCGTTTTATTTTGCGGCGTAAAAGGAGGTAAATTTCAAAAAGTTTGCAGTTTGAAAAAAATGTTTGAGAGGTGTGAGTTTTTAGTCTCTTTTGATAGAATGTTGTTTTGTTATGCAAATAAAATAAATAACTTTTTAAATAATGATTTATTTTTAAAATTTTGAAATAAGATTGATGTATCTATAAAAGTACAATTACACTGATTCATTAAATATTAAAGCTTAATTAATAACGATTCGATAAGTATTATATATAAATGTAATAATTTATTAAAAAGATATCATTATTTACATTAGCGTATCCCAGTATCGGGTGAATTCCTCGTCCACTTTTGACGCGATAATAAAGTAAAAAACCCGTTGGCTCTTGAAGGGTTAAGCCAAAAAACGTAAAAACAGCCAAGAAGAAATTAGATATGTAAAAGCTGTTATGTAAAAGCGCGTGGTATTTCCGTAAATATGTTATATATCAAATTGAACAACATAGAGTAAAGAGCGAAGTTCACTGCGTAAAAACGGTAGTTTTTACCTGTTTTATTTTGCGGCGTAAAAGGAGGTAAATTTTAAAAAGTTTGTAGTTTGAAAAAAAAATTTTAAGAGGTGTGAGTTTTTAGTCTCTTTTGATAGAAAATTGTTTTGTTATGCAAATAAAATAAATAGCTTTTTAAATAATGATTTATTTTCAAAATTCTTACACTTTATGTACAAGAAATCGGCACTTTTGAAATAAGATTGATGTATCTATAAAAGTACAATTACACTGATTCATTAAAAATTAAATAGCTTAATTAATAACGATTCGATAAATATTATATACAGATGTAATATTTATTAAAAAGATATCATTGTTTACATTAGCGCATCCCAGTATCGGGCGAACTCCGCGTCCGCTTTTGACGCGATAATGAAGTAAAAAAGGCCGGGCTCTTGAAGGGTTAAGCCAAAAAACGTAAAAACAGCCACGAAGAAATTAGATATGTACAAGCTGTTATTTAAAAGCAAGTAGTATTTCCGTAAATATGTTATATATCTTCTGTAAATTACTCAAAGACAATTTGATATTATTCCATGTTATTGGATGTTTAAGTATCGACAACTGAAATTAAATTTTATTTTAAATAAAATAACTGTAACTTAATAATATAAATACCGTATGAATAGAATATCGTAAGTAACGAAACACGAATAAGATAAATATTCATTAAAATACCTTTATAATTTAATCTCTCTGGCCCAGACATTTTATTGAACCAACTTAGTCAGGCCAGGATAATCCTATAACTTTAAACGAGCAATTCTTGTATGTATGTATTAATATATATATATATATATATATATATATATATATATATATGTATGTATACGTTATAAGAAAGTAAATTTTGATAGGACTAACGATCGTAATAGCTCGGATGGGATGTTGTTCGGGCGTGATATCGATGTTCCGTGGTTCGCGTCCCGTCTTGAGTCAGACTTTTTTCCTTTTTTTTTCAAGTTCCCTTCTTTTGTGAGAAAATCTATTATTTCAAGCCCTTTTTTTTAGTATTTTTATGTATGATGTACAACAAAATCTTAAAAAGATTCGTCCCAGTTTAGAAAATAATGTTTATGCTGCTAATAGACTGCCCATGTATACCCAGGTACTAACGTATATAATATGCAATTTAGATACAGATGATAAACCAAGCTCACATTGGATAGCTTTATATATGGATACTGATGGCATCGGTCAATAATTTGATTCATGTGGACGATCACCTGCATGATATCATCGAGAGTTCTTAAAAAGGAATTGTAAAAGATGGGACTAGAATTTTTATAGAATTCAGAATGAGTGGACATCAGTTTGTGGTGAATATTGCTTAATGTATTTGCTATATAAGTTTCAGGGTTGTTCAATGCATAGTTTTACGAGCATATTTACAGGGAACACACTGTACAACGTATTTTAGTGGATATCTCATCCATAGTTTAGCTCCTATTTTATAGATAATAAGCAATAACATTTTGGAAATAAAAATTGTAACCAAATTAAGGAATGTGTTTTATTGATGATTCAAAATAGCATGGTAGTTATGAACAAATAATTATAGTACTGGACTAGCACTGGACATCAATTAGATATTAGTTAATTGATCTGCACATCTCCGGAACCGACTATATCTTTTTTTAGGATCCGTCGTACCACCGTCAGCCGATGAGGGCTGAGGATGGTGAGTTGTTCCGTTTCTGGCTCAGTGAGCCAGAAGTGGTACAAACTAACTGCTAATACGTACCCGTTACTAGAATAACTAGTTGTATTTATTGATAAATCAAATTCATAATATGTTGATGTAAAATAAAATCAAAATTATAAAGTATCAGTGCCATAGGCTTCTATTCAATTCACCTGTTACACTTTTTTTCAGACGGTAAAACAAATCATCCAGTAAATTTCTTGTCTTTATGAAATTTCAAATGTTTCTATGTCCTTGTTTCTTTCTTCTTGGTATTTTTTTATTTTAACGTACAGGTATTGAATTTTATACGTTCGTTAGATTTTCCTTAGTTGTAGAAGTGACATAAAATACTTAATTTCTTTTTTCTTTGAGTAAACTTTTTTGATTTTGCTATTTATTACTGTTTAACCATTAAACTTGTTCATGGAACCTTCGTTAAATAAATTTTGATGTTTGATATAAAGTTACCCCTTCTCCTCAACTACGTTCCAAATAACGTTGTTCCTGTGCGCCGACACCGTACTATTTTTTCCGTTACTCTTTCACTGGTTTAGCCATTCAAAGGGAATTACGTGTGTCGTGTACCAGAACGGTACACCGACTGATCGACAAGGTCTCGTAAAACTATGCATTGAACAACCCTGAAACTTATATAGCAAATACTTTAAGCAATATTCACCACAAACTGAAGTCCACTCATTCTGAATTGTATAAAAATTCTAGTCCCATCTTTTACAATTCCTTTTTAAGAACTCTCGATGATATCATGCAGGTGATCGTCCACACGAATCAAATTATTGACCAATGCCATCAGTATCCATATATAAAGCTATCCAATGTGAGCTTGGTTTATCATCTGTATCTAAATTGCATATTATATACGTTAGTACCTGGGTATACATGGGCAGTCTATTAGCAACATAAACATTATTTTCTAGACTGGGACGAATTTTTTCAGATTTTGTTGTACATCTAGTATATCCATGATATTACTGCTATTAGTAGATTATTATAGTACCAATCTATTCAATGGTTAACATAGGAATGATCAATTATAATGATTTGTTACTATTAAATTGCATTATTTTGTAATGATTTGTGGGGGTCATCGGTGTAGCGCAAGTCGCAACAAAAAAGAATGCGAGATAAGCTTGTTGACTCATAAAGCTACTTTCAATTTCACTGCGGATATGCTTTAGATTAGATATAAGTCACTGGTGCCGTGTAGTGGCGGTTGGTTGGTGGCTACGGTGGCGACCTTGGTAACGAGCGAGGCAGAGGGTGCTAAGAATCTCCGGTGGAGGTTCGGTTGCCACCTACGACGACTCGACCTGGCAACGTATAACGCACGCACCCTGAGGACTGACGAGAAGATACTGGAGCTGGAAGAAGAGGTAGACAAGTTGTGCTGGCATATTATTCGATTATCTGAGGTCCGAAGGGAGGGGGGAAGACACGGTAATCCTCGAGTCCGGCAACTTGTTCTATCACCGGGAGGGCGACCATCTGTCCCAAGGAGGTGTCGGATTTATCGTCCACAGGTCTCTCGTCTACAACGTTGTAAAGATTGGGAGTGTGTCGACGAGGGTCACGTACCTGATACTCAGAATCACCAAACGGTATTCGCTGACGTTCATACAGGTCTACGTACCAACCTCGGCATATCCCGATGAGGAGGTGGAGTAAATGTATGAGGATATTTCTAGAGCCATGCATTCCTCCAAAACCCACTACACGGTGTTGATGGGAGACTTCAACGCAAAACTAGGCACAAGAGAAGGCGGTGAGCTGAAGTTACGGAAATTTGGAGTAGGGCAACGGAACCGTAGGGGCCAGCACCAGGAGAAAGAGGGACTCTTTATGATGAACTCTTTCTTCCAGGAGCGGTCCCACAGGAAGTGGACCCGGTCGAGCCCCGACGGTTCGACAAAAAATGAGATTGACTTCATTATGACGACCAGACGCCAACTGTTCAGTGATGTCTCAGTGATCGCTAGGGTTAAAACCGGCAGCGATCACCGAATGGTTAGAGGGACACTGAACCTAAACGTTAAGTTGGAGAGGTCTCGTCTAATGAAGTCAACGCTCCGTCCCCCTCGTGCTCTAATCCAGAATCCCGAACCTTTTCAGCTCGAGTTACGTAACCGCTTTCAGTGCCTAGAAGATTGCAATGCAGTGGACGATATGAATGACAAGCTCGTGAAAACTGTCTTGCAAGACCCGCCGCAGAAGAACACAAAAACTCTCCGATCACACTCTTAATCTCATGACTGTTAGACGGGAGATGAGGCTGCAATCGTCAACAGATTTGACAGCATACAGGCAACTGAACAGACAGATCTCCAAATGCATGCGGCGAGACTTACGCAACTTTAATACTGCTCGTATTAAAGAAGCGATCGAGCGGAACCAGGGCTCCAAAGTCTTTGCCAGAGATCTGTCTGCCAGAAAGAGCCAACTGTCAAAGCTGAAGACTGAGTGTAGCAGCATCGTTTCCGAGACACCTGAGATTTTGAGTGAGATTGAGAGGTTCTTTGGGCAGCTGTACACATCAGCGTTGGAGCCACACGCAAGTGTGAGTAACGATCCAAGAGCAAGTCTTACCCCACAATATTCCTATGATATTCCGGACGCCAGTCTGAGTGAGATTAGAATGGCTCTCCAGCACCTTAAAAACGGCAGGGCCCCAGGCGAGGATGGAATTACAGCGGAGCTTTGAAAGCGGGTGGAACACCGGTACTTGAAGACCTTCAGAAGCTCTTCAATTCCGTTCTCCATGGTGGCACTACTCCGGAGGCGTGGAGCAGAACCGCGATGGTCTTGTCCTTTAAGAAAGGCGACAACACTCTCTTGAAGAACTACAGACCGATTTCCCTTCTGAGCCGCGTCTACGTGCTGATTTCGAGAGTCATTACGAATCGTCTCGCACGCAGACTCGGCGACTTCCAGCCTCACGAACAAGCCGGTTTCCGAAAAGGCGTCAGTATACCATAGACCACATACATACCCTGCGGCAGATTGTACAGAAGACCGAAGAGTACAATCTGCCACTTTGCCTGGCGTATGTGGACTATGAGAAAGCCTTTGATTCCGTCGAAATTTGGACGGTGCAACAGTCCCTTCAGCGGTGCCAAGTTGACTGTCGGTATATCGAAGTGCTGAAGTGTTTGTACAGTATGGCTACGATGGCTATCCGAGTACAGAATCAGAGCTCGAAACCTATCTAACTGCAGAGAGTTGTAAGACAGGGTGACGTGATATGATATCCCCAAAACTCTTCACCGCTGCATTGGAAGATAGTGGCGAGTACATCACTCACCTTCGATTTGCCGACGATATAGTCATTATGGCAGAATCGCTGGAGGACCTTAGCACTGTGCTCAATGACCTCAATGGTGTCTCCCACCGGATAGGTCTTAAGATGAACATGGACAAAACAAAGATCATGTTTAATGTCCATGTCTCACCTATGCCGGTAGTTGTTGGGAGCACTATGCTCGAAGTTGTTGACGAGTATGTTTACCTGGGACAAATAGTCCGACTAGGTAAGTCCAACTTCGACCGAGAGGTCAATCGACGGATTCAACTTGGCTGGGCAGCGTTCGGGAAATTACGACACATCTTCTCGTCAGGTATACCTCATTGAAAACTAAAGTGTACAACCAGTGCGTGTTGCCAGTGATGACGTACGGATCAGAGACGTGGTCCTTCACTGCTGACCGTATGAGGACGCTCAAGGTCGCTCAGCGAGCTATGGAGAGGGCTATGCTCGGAGTTTCTCTGCGTGATAGACTCAGAAAGGAGGATATCCGCAGTAAATCCAGAGTGACCGAGATAGCCCAACGGATTAATAAGCTGAAGTGGCAATGGGCCGGCCATATAGCTCGAGGAACCGATAACCGATGGGGAAGAAAGGTTCTCGAGTGGCAGCCTCGTACCGGTAGGCTTAGTGTAGGGCGACCCCCCACTAGATGGAGTGACGTGCTGGTAAAACATGCAAGAAGTCGATGGATGCAGGTGGCTCAGGACCGTGCTTTGTGGCATTACTTGGGGGAGACCTATGTTCAGCAGTGGACTTGTGAAGGGCTGTAATGATGATGATGATGATGATGATGCTATATAAAAACGAGCAGCTGCAGTCATGGAATAAGTGTATGGTCGTCTGACAGTAGTGGATCTACCAATACTACGTTTGTGTTACTTCAACGCATCAATGGTCATGGACGTAAGTGTTTATTCTATTGACAAAGTAACTTTTCTTTCTGATGTTTTCTTACACGCGCGCGCACGTATATGTGTGTGTGTGTGTGTGTGTGTGTGTGTGTGTGTGTGTGTGTGTGTGTGTGTGTGTGTGTGTGTGTGTGTGTGTGTGTGTGTGTGTGGTGTGTGTGTGTGTGTGATTATGTGTAAACAAATTGAAAAACAAAATGAAAATACCTATAAACTGTATTACTACTCGCCACTCTCCCATCAAGAAGAGAGTGATGACATCGTCATTATTAATAACACATGCGATGGTGGAAAATATACAAAACGAAACGCAAATATGTCAATTTGTTTTTTTTAACACAGATACACCCATAAAAAAGTTAACCATTCGGACCCAGACAATCCATTTTAGGCTGAAGACGGGACTCATATACAACAAATTGGGATGCAGTGGAGAGCAGTCACGAGGTTTTTTAGAAAACAAAATTATAACAATTCACATTACATTGTTTCATTTACCATTATCATAGCAGAGTTTAGGCCAACCTGAATTTATAGATAAGATTGGTCGAATCTGTTCTAAAACCGAAACAACACGCCCCGACTCCATGTAGTCTTGTCTACCCTACCCCTAGAGTGTTTATGTAAAGCTGAAGGCGCGGAGGGTGAGAAATCCCCACCTTGCTCACCTCCGCAGCTTTGGCTTATTAGTCGCCTTCAGCTACCAGCCTCAGCCGCTACGGCTCGTACGAGTGGCTGTAATTTGCTACGCTAGGGCAAAGGGGCTGCACTTCCGAAGCTGTTGTTGAAGTAACTTTAGATATTAATCTAAAGTTCTTGTATAAAAGTGAGGTTATGATTTTACAAAAAAGTTCATTACTCGTAAACTGTACACTTCCACAAGGGGAAAGGGGGAGGGCTTTCCCTGAGCCTCCCCTCCCCCAACCCCGTACTCAAGTACGGGAAGTCTATACTTTAACATGCGAGTTGAAATATTACTTTATTTGGTAATTTATTATTATAAGTGAAAAAAAAACTAATATGTATAAGTAGTAGAATATCGTAAGTAAATGTTCATAGTTATAGTTTTTTAAAATTTTAATAATATGTTATTATTGTTTATTGAAATATTGATATGTACAATAATAAAGTATTTGAGTAATATGAAAGTATTTATCATTCATGATGTTTTCTGACAAACTTTTTATAAATATATATTTACGTCCTACTGCTGAGCAGAAGCCTTGTCATAAATGGTTTAGCCTTGTACCTCACATTTAGATGGTTTGGGGAATTTATTAAAACGGCACATATTGCTGCTACTTGTTTCCTGGTAAGCCCCTTATTGCCTACTGTATGAAACTACATGGTTTACTTCGAGATGGTAGGAGGTATTTAATTTAAATTTGCTAGGGAAAAGACTGCTAAGCGTGTGAGTATACTTGATAGTACCTACCTACAGATTCATATGAATAAGTATATAGGTACCTATGTAACTTAAACCCTGAGATTGCTTCCATTTGAGGACGACTTGGGAAATTAATCCGTTTTTTTAATAACCTGGGATTATATAGAGCCGCCACTGTATCACTAATGGCTCTGTCGGAAATAGGCTGGCTAACTTTAAAGTTCCCATCCTTTGTAAGACTTTTGGTATGAGCTATTTGCGAAAAACTGTAACGCGCAGAGGAACTAAATACAAAAAGAAAATTAAAATAACATAGTAGATAACAACTTAGGTAAGGTACTGAGTTCAATAACTTGGTCCTATCTACACATCCATCTAATGTTGATATATATGCTATTGGTAATACTCAACTTAACCCAAATACAAAACGTTGTATGATACGCCCACAATCTAGTGATTGCCTATTTAGTGTCACAAAATTTCTGAGGAAATTCCTAAGTCAACCTTTGATATAAAAATCCTAGATCTATCTAATTTTATTCTAGCTGACCCTACCATCGGTATCGCTCATCGGCAGCGACCTATTTCGGGAAGTAATAGGATCTCAATAGCACTCACTGAGTGATAAGGGCCCTATCCTGCGCAGCTCTAAATTTGGATGGCTCGTAGGAGGCTCTATGCTCGTCCAATCTAAACAACGTAAATTGTTTAAAAATTCTATTAGCTCCTATCATGCTCACCTAAAGGAATGCAATCTTCTTAACCTAGAGCGTCAGGTTGCACAATTCCGGGAACTGGAAAGTTTTCCACAATCTAAACCCTACAGTGAAGAGGAAAGGCTTTGTGAAAAGCACTTTCTCGCCACTACTACTCGTCTAGATAATGGTTGTTTTTGCGTAGGTCTCCCTCTTCGTGATGATAGAGAATGCTTAGACGACTCATATCAACTAGCTAAAAAAGGTTTTATGCCTAGAATCACGCTTTAAAAAACAACCTGACCTAAAATTAGCCTACAACGAATTTATTAATGAATATGCCGCTCTCGGGCATCTACCTGAAGTATCTATCCAGAGGCCTACCAACGCCTACTTCCTACCTCATCCGTCCCGCTTCAGATGATCTACATTTTCCATTTCAATTACCTATAAATACTATAGCTACTAAAAAATCTATTCTCTCCTGTATTAGTGAAATTTTTGATCCTCTAGGACTATTGTCACTATATGTTATTAAACTTAGAATTAAGAACTTACTTAGAATTAAGAACTTAGAACTTTAAAATTATTTTACAAAAGTAAAAAAAGCTTTAAAAATTAGGTTGGGATGAATCAGTGCCTAATGATATCTACAAATTTTGGAAATCTTTTTCTAATAATATTAATATTTTTTCACAACTTAGAATACCTATACTAACTCTTACTAATAATAATGTCATAATTAAAACGCATTGTTTTTGTGATGCTTCCCAGGAAGCTCACGGAACTGCTTACGTGTAGCCCCTTTAAAGGCCATTACAATACCAAGGCTTGAGCTATGCGCCTGCGTATTGTGTGCACAATTGAGCTCTGCTGTAACTAAAGCTCTACGCCGACCTATCAATCGTCATGCATATTGGACTGATTCACGCGTAGTTCTGGGTTGGATTCATACGCCCAACAAAACAAAAACATTTGTGGCCAATCGCATTGTAGTAATAGGTGATCTCACACAGTCTACATCGTGCCCATCACTCTAAACCCAGCAGAACCTCGCCTCACGAGGTGTAAATTTAAAGGACATACCTCTACGCAACCATCCTTATGGTGGCATGGACCGCCTTTTCTACTAGAGCCAGAATTTTTGTGGCCTGCGATGACCACGCCTGATTTCTCAAATCTATCTGAACTAAAAACGAGCTCCGTTTTGGCGGCGGAGATTGTGTCTGCAGCACCATTTATTGATTTTACAAAATTTTTCATTATTTTATAAACAACAAAGCCTTTATGCAACAGTCTTAAGACTTATATACAATTAAAACAATTAATTATAAATTGTTCCAACCAAATTGTTCCAATAGGAACGCATTTATTCAAACATTAATGTTTTTTTCGTTTGTTTTTGGTTGCGTGAAGTTTTTATAGTTAACCTCTCGTTCCCTTCCCTGTTGCACCGTACATTCAACAAATCACAGTGCACAAATACTCACCACGTCATTCCCCACACCCGACACTCACGTTCGTTCTCACATTCCCATTCTAACCTCCGAACAAACCAGACACAAGCACAATACCAGGAAATAATGTAATTAATAAAATTGTAAATTCAGTCGAATAAATCTTGGAGAAGATCTACGATTTCTTTCTTTTGTTCAACGTGAACAAAAAATGGCGACCATGAAAGGACACGAACCTGCAATCTTCGGATTGCAGGTTCGTGTCCTGTAATTTACCTTCAGTTCTACAGGGAGTGAACCTGAATAATATTGTTGTCGCCAAACAGGCTTCAGCTCTGTCAAGCTTCAGGTCTGTCAGGCTTCAGCTCTGTCACTACAGCCAAGGCTAAGTCAGGGTGAGTCAATAAGTAGTTTGGAAGTTTGTGTTTTCGTATGGTTTTGACAAATCGCGAAACCGTTTGTTTCAGATCTTTGTTTACGAATTTTTCTGTTTCTATTGGTTATGCATTCGCCTATGAATAATTAATGCCACAATCCCTAAAATTGCTTACATTTGTAAAATTAGTTAAACAAAACTTATAAAAGCACACCTTTCTTCCAAATATTCCCAAAAATTCAGTTTTACAAATTAAGTGCAAATATTTATATGGAAATACGTCTTTAAGATAATTGCAATTAATTTCTGTAACATACCTTATACTCAAAAAAGCTTATTTTTCTCTTTTAATTATCACTCCAGCCTCAGAGCTCTCGTAAAGTTTTCGATACGAACTGTCACATTTCCTGAAAATAAATGTCAAATTTATACGAACTACGAATATGAATAGGGATTATTGATTTACATGCGAGAAGTTATCGAATTCATGTAGATTTCTCTTTCCGAGACTATTGAGGTATTGAGACCTTTTTACAGATTTCAGATCTCTCTCCGGTCGTGTCAGTTCACAGTCCCATCGCATATGAGAGTAAGTGCACCAGTGTTTGCGCATACACTTGGACACTATAATATTGTCCTACGACGATGGCTAGTTTCCATGAGACTGGCAGACGTGACCGAAATTCGAACTGGAGGATATTATTACATTATTTATTTTTGAGTTTTTATTAAAGTATGGCCTCTCAAAAAGCCAAAAGGTGATGCATAGCATAAGGGTGGTTAAGTAACAATAGGAATAACGACTTTTCATTCTTTACTGTTCCTAAGGATACCAAAAGTTAAGATATTTATTTATAGGTAGATTTAAATAATTAGGTACCGAGTTATTGGCTTCATAGTCACATTTATTATTTGACTAGCGACCCGACCACACCTACTCCGTAGCTGCCTGGAGTCAGGATGATGGCGGTGTCTAACCTCTGTTCCTCGGAAAGCACGTAAAACCGTAAACACATACATACTTTTACGGCCTTAGGACCGTCTAATATGCTGTAGTTGAGTTAAAATTACATGTTAAATTTTATCTTGTATTATAATGAATTGATAAACAGTTTCTAATAATATTTTTATACCGTATACTGCAACATCTTGGCGTCTTTAAAAGATCGAAATCAACTTATTTATAATCTACACTGATTGATATTTACAAAATTATGTTACAATATTGTTATTTACAAATAAAAATTACCTATTTTGTGATATCGCAGTAATTGTACAAAATATTTACTGTTTCCTTCTAAAAACAAACTAGCACGTCTATGTAAATTGTTTGTTAAATTTCGAAGCGTGTCCCTATCACTTTTTATCACATTAAATGCATCTATTATACGCTGCTTTAAATCACTAAAACTTTGTGCTTCTTCTGAGTATACTAATCGTCTTAGTTCGGTCCACAAATAAAAGTGTAGAGATCTGCCGGGCTATCACGAGCACGGGATAAAAATTTTATCCACCGATTATATCCACTGACAAGGGATAAAATTGTCTTATCCCTATGTCAAAGCTTTATCAACCCTGCGAGCATGGGCTTATGGTGGATATAATATCGACAGTAGATAAACTTATCCCCGCGCATAGATAATATACCATAGTATAAAGCTATGAACTATACTAGCTATAAACTAGTTTTAAGATTAAGTAGATTTACATTAACTTAAAATTTCTTTTACCTTTTGTTTATTATATTGCTAAACTGTTCATAATTTTTTGTTAAACAATATGTCATTTATAATATTTGTTATATTTATTTTTAAGCGTATTTCTGCCTTGTTTTTATTTTTCTATTATTCCAATTCTTTCTTTATTTTCTTTTGTATAATATTTAAGTTAAATATAAATTGCTTGTATCAAATCGCGGGTATTACTTCGCTTGTGATAGCATTTATAAAAAATATGTGTTTAGAATTAAGCCAATTGTGAAACTGGACAATACTGACCCTTTGGAGGTGGTGTAACCTCTTGAAGAAATTAAAAAAATATATCCCCGCAATTACTGCCATTATAAGAAAATTACAAAATACATCAAAATTGATGTCTACTCTAAGTCACAAAGATTTAATTTTAATTGAAAATGATGAAGCATGAGGAATAAAAATGTAATGATCTCAAACAAAACAAGAAATAAATAATTTTATAATCATGAGTATAGTATATTTAGCAAGCTTTGCTAAAGAATTAACATATTTCTTAATTTAAACCTTTGAATTGTAACTTTACTAAGTTTGATAACTTTATTTTAAAACGTTATAATACTTACCTAAAATATAGTATAGACCGATTCTATTATCATTAAATTTGACTTGACCTTGGACTCGCCTTGTGTATTGTTGACATAACCTATGTAATTAAATCATGGCATTGAGCTATTGAGGCTTTTTTGGACAAGGTGGTTGTAATAGATGCTTACTTCAATATGTACTGGTAGTCCATCCACAGAATTAATAGGCTTTAAAGCCTCATAGAGTTCTTTACACAAATACAAAACAATCTTTGAGCATCCGAAACCGGCGTAGAAATTCGTTGTCGGAGAATTCCAATAGATTAAGTATTCTGATCACGTATCGATCGCTGATGTAATTCTCTTTCTTGTTTTTCAATTTCTGACACGAAAATGTAGTTGCAATAGGCTCGAGACATCTTTTTTGTATTAAAATGGTTTGAAGATAAACTTAAACCCACGTCCGCGAAAGAGGATAAAATTGTCCCTTTCAAATGTCAAAAAGGGATAATTTTTTCTCTTTCCCTTGGCCTCATGCTACGGACGGGGAGATATATGTCCACTCTTTATGTCAAACGGGGATATACTATAGAGATAAGATAATTTTATCTCTTGTCAGTGGATATAATCGGGGGATATAATTTTTGTCTCTTGCCCATGCTCGCAGGGTGGATAAAACTAAGCAAGGGATAAAAATTATATCCTCTCTCCGGGGATATATTCTTTCCGGCTCATGCTAGCCCGGCTGGGGATCTCGCCGGCCAGTAAACAGTTCCACCGCGACATATCCATCTATCACCAAATTGGCTGTCCAGATATGCAGGCACAGATCGTTCGTAATGAGCTGTAATGAGCTAGTGGGCGGCCGATGCACACGCGGATACATAAACAATAGGGTGTCTCGCCGAGCTAGCTACATATGCAAATCTTAAAACAAATTTATTTTAAGGTTTACAGCTGCATTTTGATTTTTAAACAAGTTATAAGTCAAACATATACGAATGTAAAAATCTCTAATTTTGATAAACAAATGCATGTAAATGCTGATTAACAATAGTTATAAATTTGAATTTTCATCAACTTTAATTTGATTACTCCTTTACAAAAACGACTTGAACGTCCACCGCCGTATCTCTTATTAGATCAGTCACTTTAGCATAAAAAAAGGGATCAATCTCGGAATAAGAGATAATAAGCTGAATTCGTATATACGTTTGCTGTGGTGTTCTAAAAGTTGTCTAAATTCTCATGACATCTCTTGTCTGCAGCGTAAGTTATTCAAGGTCATAGGTAAAACAAACAGTTATTCGCGATTATCTCGATTTCTATAGCTCCAATAATATTAACATCTATCATAAAATTAGCGACAAATTTTATTTAAAACATTGTTTCATACACTTGTAGTAATATATTATGTGATGTTAAAATTAATCAATATTTAGATTGCATTTAGGTATGTGCATCGGAAGCGTATCTAGGGCAATGACACGCGCAACATTCAAGTGACGTAGTTTTAAGTTATTATATATTACTCGATATGACTGTATTTGAGAGGACTAATAAAAGACCATTGAACGATGAACATATTTTTATTTGCTCGCCACAATCCTCATAGTTTATGATGATCTTCTACCTGTTCTGGATTCTTCTGATGAAGCTTTGAAGATCAAAATCTGTAAAGGGCTCCAAGTAGTAAAAAAATATACGTCAATTATTTAAACTTTTATGTTGACTTTTGTAAAAACAGAGATTGGAATTTTTTTATTAACCATCGTATATATTTGAAAAATTGACATATTTTTTTTCTATTGGTGATTATTTGCGGTGATTTATTAGTTCAAGTGTTCTGATGGCACCACATTTTTTTTTCAAAATTTTAATTAATATTTAATACTATAAAAAACTAATTTTATATGATGTATTGTAGTTATTTTATGTAACTACTGCTTTCAGCAGCAAGAAACTCATGCCGTAACCATCGTGCGAAGTCTCATTTTCGGCGCTAAATAAAAATGATAAATAGTGGAGATAAAAATCCGAAAGTCGGAACTTTTTTATAGGAAATTTCTTCCTCTTTAAGGAATTTTTTAAACTTCTTAATTATTAATAATTATTAGTTAGTAACGAAAAACTAAATATATTTTTTTATCTTATTTTGTTACTAATAATTGAAATTTTCTATGTGCTAATATATCCTAGAGATACATTTGTTTAGACGTCATTATGAATCAAATGAGCTATTACAAGAATAAACACGTTTTTAAACTTGACTGGACTAAAGGTATAGCTAATTGCCACAGCCTTCGCGACATCTATAGCTGATGTGTGTAAATACTTCTGCGATAAGTTCTCTGCAAGAATTTATACAGTATGTAAACGATATTTAAAGAAACTTATGGCAAACTTCCGCAGGTGGAAACGCGGCCTAATTCAAGCGTCATATGATTTTTAGGTATTTTACAATAACGCTATTTCATCGATTACTTACGTATTTATTGGTTAAATACCGATATATGTATGCATTGCGTGTAATAAGTTACGAAGTAATTGTTTATTAATGAGAAGTTATTTATTACCAGCGAAGATATATTATACAAACATTGATACCAATGAAGTTTTTAGGTTTATTATATCGATAATGTTATGATGTATATATTTCTGCAACCTTTTAATTTATGTGATTTTAAGAATATTTATAGATCTCTTTACAAATCCTAATGAGAAACAGTATTGTATGCTACGTATTTAGCTTCTAGTGGTGCCTTCGGTTAGGCGACGAGACCAATTACATGAAAAGTACCCTCTCACCTAGTTATAATATTTTTTTGCTAAACAACATTGATTTAAAAGTTTCGTTCTCCGTTACGATTTGTAATAGTTTTATTGTAAACTGAGTTACTGCAAACAACCGTTTCTACTATAAAAATAAGACTACTCATATTGTCTCAAGCCTATTTAGACCTTTGAATAATCCGTAAGAGTACAATTGACAAATGACTTTTTTTTTAAAGTTTACTTATATATATATATATGATTCGTCGCGTCTTCCTTAGCTATAAATATTATTTAGACTCATTAATAGGGACATTAGGGATAGGGATATTAGGATAATAGTGATTTTATTTTTTAATCTACTACAAACATGGAGCAAAACGGACCACTAGGGGTACGGAGGGGAGTAGCCATTCGCAAGCGTTCCCCTCTGTCAAATAAAAGTCGACGCGGTACTATGCGTATTAAAACTAGTTGCAGTCGCACTGCTCACTAGACTAAATCTAGTTGCGCTACTGAATCGATGTTCTATAAAAATGCAAAGTCAAATTTACAAAAAGATATCGTTACATTTCATATGTAAATATTTTTTTTTACATTATTGCTATTTACTTCTTTTTAAACTTGAAAATTATTATAATAACGGTTGTGTTGTTTCGGATTTGTATACCACACACGTCGTTCGCCCACATACAATATGCAGATCGGTCGAGCGACTGATCCGAGTCTGCATCCGAGTTGTCGCTATCACCGTACTGCTGTCTATCTATGTGTGTGTAAAATAAAGATTACTGTCACAAAATAAATAATAGCTATTGTTTTAACTATTATGTGTGAGTTTTTTAGTGACAGGCGATTGTTTTTATATGCGTAGATTTGCGTCCGCATACAATGACATTGACCTTAAATAAGGACGTAGGTATATACCTTAATTAAAGAAGCTGAATCAAAATCCGGTGTTGACGTCAATAGAATGGAATCGTACAAAATAATCGTTCTAACTTTTTATAGCTCACCGAAGTTATTTCTTGTATGCAATAAATGGAATGTTATTAAAATTTTAGCTACTTATTCGCATACAACGTTGACTTTAATTTGTTTTTATATTTGTTTGTACACAAATCAACACTTTCTAGGGATTTTGCACTTTCATGAGTAGGTATTAACCATATAAAAAAATATGATGGCGCTACAGATTCGTGTCAAAAACTTGATATTAAGTATAGGGTTTTTTCAAGGGTAATGTCGTAACGATGTGAGCATAATATTTGAAAAAAAAATTACGGTTCTATAAAGCTAGTCTTCATTTAGTGCAATACACAGCAAAATTATATTTTTAATGACAGTTTTTAGAGCGAAGAGAATCGCTCCATAGAATTATATTTCAGGTCGAATACAACCATTATAATGAATTGAAATATTTTATTTCAAGGGTTTTTATATTGTAATATATTATAGCCTCAAAGTGCAGCAAAAGAAAAACATTACTATAAACTCACTAAATCTGTCTAGTTTAATGTATTTTTCAAATATATTTGAATATCAACATAACTATAATATTTATTTTATCAAAATACAAGTAAGGCTACATACATCCTATTTTTTGGCTCGTTTTATTTACTTAATAATTTTATACAATTATTTTTAAAATATCGAATGTCCGGTCAGTGCATTCCGGGTTCTCCCAATGGCAGGACGTATCACTTTTTGCCACCGTCGCGTGTTCTCTCATCATCATGAATGTTATTTAGTAATAATATTATGTATTAACTTAATTAATAAGTTTAAAGTAAAGTAAAGTTACAGCCTATATACGTCCCACTGCTGGGCACAGGCCTCCTCTCATTTCTGAGAGGGTTTTTAGGGCAAGGAATAGTCCGCCGCGCTGCCCCAATGCGTGTTGGCGAACTTCACATGTCTTCGAAATATTTTTTTTTCTTATTTCTCAGACATGCAGGTTTCCTCACGATGTTTTCCTTCACCGCCGAGCACGTGGTAAATCAGCACTTAAAATTGCAATTAAGAATTTCATTGGTGCCGGCGCGGATCGAACCTGGTTTGCTCGCGTATTGTGAAATTTAAAGCGAGAGCTAACCATCTGAGCTACCACGGCTCTATTAATAAGTTTATTTATTAGTAAATAATTTATCATTATAATTTTTATCACTATGAAAAATTAGAGAAATTTAAGTAGGTGTACGTTTTACAAACTTTTGTTTATATAGTATGTAGTCTAATTCTTGTAAAATCTGTGATAAAAGTATATTTACTCTTGTCATGTATATGATGAAAACAGACTATAGACAATCTTACAATAGTATTTTTGTTCAAGTTTTCTTGGTATAAAAAGTGATTGTTAATAATTTCAAACGGATTCTCTGCATATTTTTAAATTATTCTATATTTAAGTAAATCTCAAAACCAAACAGTGCTTATAGGTATGGTTTCCGCTCCGAATACAGCACTAACACTGCCTTACTGAGTATAAAACATAGAATGGATACTAAAAAAAAGTAATAGTGATAATGTTACCAGATTTATCAATACTTTTGCAGTTGACCATATACTCCTTTGTAATCTTTCCCATTTTCGCGACCGATAGCAGTCAGTCCACATAAGGACTTTCTAGGGGTCAAGTCTTGGTCGTGGTGTACTGCAAGGTGGAATTCTATCTCTCGTGTTATTTTCTGTGTTCATAAACTAATTATCCTTCGTTATTAACGGTTCGTACCATCTATATGTAGACGATTTCCAAATGTATAAATATATGTGCAATCGGATATGGATAATCTGCACGATGCTATCGCTAAATTAAACTTTAATTTGAAAGCCATTTATAACTGATCATCCCATTTTAGTATTTTTGTCAATCCCTATAAATGTAAAACAAACAAGCATTGCTCAAGGAATTCAGCTCAAAAATGCAGGCAAAAATTGACTTCAATTGCTTGCCATCGGTGTTTTATAATGATAATTTGATTCCATTCTCTGACTGAGTACAAGACTATAAACTCATTGTATATGGATAAAAAGTTGAACTAGGAAAAACTGGTCACTGAGGTTAGCCACAAAGTCACAACTACCTTAAGATCTCTCTACTGTCTGAAAAACTTTCTCAAATCAAATTCAGCAAATGCTTGTTCAAACACTTGTCTTGTCTGTCAATGATAAATAATTATGCAGATGTTTGTTCCCAGACTTGAACCAAAATCTTTTCAATCAGCTTAAGCACCTTTCAAAAATATAACCATATCTTCCACTTTGGAATTTGCCTTAAATGGCTAACTATCCCCGAAATGTCATGTCCATTTTAAACGTTTTGTACTCCTCTCTACCTTTTAGACAAATTTCAATACCTTTCCTCCAACCACGACAAGGTACTTTTCTTTTGAACAAATCTGAATACTTAATTTCTATTCTATTTTACTGACTATATCGGCAATTTTTTCACTGTTCAGACTACTCTGCTCTAAAACTCGTTACCTGAAAACATTAGCTAAACACCAAATTTCCCAAACTACACAAGACTGGTCCGCAAACATCTTTCGAAAACAACGTCGTGTATATGTCGCAGGTTTGTAATAAAATCAGGATTTGATCAAGAACCAAAACTTTTGATCAAGAACCGGAAGAAAATAAAGATATTACGTAGTCTTATCATTAAAATTATACTGTTTTTTGGTCAAAACCTTGAAATTGTTTAGATTATGATAAAATTTAATCTTAGGTTAAGTTGCTGAAGTCTCCGCGATAAATACGGGCGGCTTTGACTCTTTAGTAACGAATTATTATGTTAATCTTAAATCTATTTTTCTTTTCATAGAATACTTATGTTGTGTTTGTTTTTACTTACGTTGATTTTAGTTTTTTAAAGTTATTTACTATATATATGTTTACTATAAGTTTTAGAAAAGATGTTAGGCGGATATTTTTTCATGAGATCTACAATATTATAAGGTTCTATATGTAGGTTTTCGCGAAGCATCTCGTAGCCGCATCGTTGCTTTTCAAACTGAGGACAAATTTTAAAATATGTCTAATGTTTAGGCACATTTGCTGTAACAATGCCATAAGTCCTTCTCAGTGATTTTGAAACGATATAAATAGCTCTTATGGTACCCATTTCCAGTGAGTATTTGCGTTAGTTTTAAAGTGTTATTTGCTTTGCTTTTGCTCTAAAGCTCTATTACTTCAAATGAGCGCCAGTTGTTGATCTAGAATATTTCAATTCACTTGCTTGTTTAGTGTCCTGTTCTCGATTTGTTTTTTTCTGTGTCCGCTCTTTAGTTTCGTAGTAATCAACGATGAGAACTTTGCTGATGTTGTTGAAATTTACGTTAATGTTCTTAGAAGAATAACTCTCTAGCTTTTACATTTGTTAAATATCAAAATTGCTGATACCGGTCGCGTTGCTGCTGCAGAAGAAATTTAGAAAATAGTGGCAACATCGTTTAAATTTTGAAAAAGTTATATTGCTTAATTAGGAATAATAATAAATTTATTGAAATTGAATTATAGATAACTTCAAATAAATTTGTCGATACGTGCGTCACCTACTCTAAGTTAATTATGCTATGCCTATAACCTTCGTGAAGGTACAAGCAATAATTTGACACAACATGCGTGGAAATATTATATGCAAAAACAATAAAAACATCAATTATAATGTATACTTTATAATCTGTCCGCCAGAAAATAAAATAACGTAACTTATATATTATAATTAATTACATATCTTATTGAAAAGGAACCAAATGGTGTGTAAACGTTCAACTAAGAAACAGAAGGGAGGAATCGAGGCTTCTCTCGATCCGTCCTCCTATAACGCCTACGTTGGGTTCGGGAACAACGTATGTGATCTCCACAACGGAGTAACACACAAGGGCGATAACCTCTTCCTTTTCAGCAAACAGGTTCAGACGGGGATTACGGGTCTTCCGAAGTCGTCCCGGTCCCAACGCCTTAATTCTTCGATGTGTATTGTATAATTTTGAGGGATGAATTTCTTGGGAATAAAACAGCAATTATCTTCAAACCGTTCCGTGAGAGAGTAATTACTTTTCCCTATCACTTCCCTACACTTTTTCTTTCTTCTTATTGACTGCTGGTCTTGCACTTTTCCCGAAGGATTTTCGTACTTATTTCTCGAACATTTCCCGAAAGATTCCCGAACGAATTGCAATAAAACTCATTTACTGAGCTATCCCAGAGCAATACGCGAAAGTGAGCCGCGCCATTCGCGCGCTTGCGCAACTCAATTACATGAATTTGTTCTATTACTCTCTCACGTTTTACTTAATTACTTTATTTGCATAAGTCATACATCAACATAATTTACCTGTATAGATAGCACAAAACAATATCTACACTACGATATACATTACATTTTCATATCACAAAAAACCTTTTATTTATTTAACAAAATATGCCTATTTTACTCACAAGTTCAAAGTCGAAATTTCTTAAATATTTAACATAGAAAGTTAAAACAATGTTTTCCACTTGAAATTATACATAAGTTAACCAATACAACAGTTTAATTTACATTTTCTCTATTCATTTCACTATTAAAACACTTTTAAATTTCTTATACAAAACTATCATTATTTCACTTATACACAGGAATTTTCACATAAAAATAACACAGAATTCACCTTTTTAGCACGTACAATCAACCTGAAATGTTTTACAAGTCATTTTTACATAAATTACTGAAATTACAAATATTTAAATTTTTACATATTTGGCCTCCTAAGGGCGTGGCTAGCGTGCGTCCGTGAACTCACACTATTTGAACAACTAACTTTGCACGGCTCTCGACTATCAGAAAAAATGAAAAGTCTAATATACACCAATATCGACAGTATTAGGTGAATAAATGCTTCTACACAATTTTCAAACTGTAGGAAACTATTTCTAATCAGTTTCTTATCAGTTATCATGTTTCTTATCAGATAACAATATAAGTGAATGTTCTCATAAATCAATCATAGCAAATAGGCATTTATTTTCATACAAAACATATCAAACTCATATAAGGCAATACTTATGCAATTAATTTCCGTTAATTCTATTTATTTACAGAGTGATCATCTCGACCGGGGAACAAATCCGATCTCTAACTTCACTTTAATATTCCTTTGAATTTATTAAGAGATATTACTTAAGAATACAATAAACTAGTCCGGCCTGGGAGTCGAACCCAAGACCTTTATATCATTAATTCGACATTCTTTAAGATTTAACTAAGCATTTTCTTATTAGAACATTTCTATTGGACAATTTGCCTTTTAGAAGCTATTCGTCATCGGTTGACTTAATAAACTGAAATATTCTTATAGGCGCGTCGCCAACACTTATATTTATCTATAGTTTTATTTTACCTCACATGCTCCTTTTAAGTAAATTCGAGTAATTTTGGTGCAACTTCTCAATTGTGTGGCAATACACCAAATAGGTTTGAGGCTTGAGCCAAAATAACTCAAATTTGATTTATATAAACAAAAAGTTTTATAAGTTAGAATACATAGGTAAGAAATTTTACCCAATAAAGGGAAGTTAATTAGAATAATAATAATTGTGTTCTGCACGGCGAACTAATTTGAATTGATTTAAACGCGGATTTTTATAGTATTTTTAAAACGTTTAAAAAATAATGAAGCTATAGCATTACAGTATATATATAGCTTTTATCTTAATTTTTAAATGTAGGTTATAAAGTTGTTCTCGCAATATACGAGTATTAAGCATTAAATTAAGTAACATAAATCAATGAAATTTTATTCACGGCATTTTCTTAAAAATTTTAATCGGTCTGAATTTTTGATTTCTGATATAAATAACCTACATTACAATCTTTTTAACTTACTATTTTCGTTGCAGCCATTGAGTTATAATGTACTACGTACTAGAGAAGCTATTCCAAACAAAAATTGTGCGCTACTTCTATGTCTTCGCGCATGCGCGGTAATAGTAGAGTCGCGCATGCGCAGTTGGTATAAACGCGCTTTGCGCTTCCGCGGCCAGTTTTTGTTATTATAGATTATACGTAAGTAGAATGGTCAGTATGTAATAATTGTTTATTTATATTGTATTGTTAATTATATCGAGTACTTACAATTTTTTAAAATGTTTTTTATTTTGTATATGTGCTAATTTAATATAATATTACATAATATTATGTCAGAATTACATTTTCGAAAAGTAATTCCTTGGTTTTTACTGACATTTCTTGAATTATTTGTGCAATATCTAAGTACACAAGGCGGCATATTTTTATCAAGAAATTTTTTTTAAATCAACACAACACGTGACAACTCTACAAGCGCCTAGCGAGTGACTGATTAAAGTGCAGTGCATGCACCGCAGTTGAGTGGAACAGAGTAGCTGAATGCAGTGTCTCCTCTAGTACGTAGTACATAATAGCTCAATGGTTGCAGCCTTTCAAATTGATTGTATTTTTTTTTTCTTAAATTTGTCAGAAATTTTAAATATTTTCGGCCTTAAAATTGACGTTAAAAGAGAAATAAAAAAGACCTGTGTATTTTAGTTATCGCGATAGGATCTACAAATAGTTTATTAATCTAAAAGAATATCTATCATTTAGACAACAAAATTTCCTAAAGTTATAAATAATTTATTTACAATTTTTTTAATTGTTTATTTTAAGATTGCGTTCTATATGTAATAGATTTTTGTTTGGTTTTGCGAAAGGCTTAAAAAAAGTTAATTCACTAATTTCCTCATTTGTAAATATCATGTAGTAATTGTTCGTAAAGAAGCAATTTATCGTCAAGTCAAAAGCATCTTTGACCTGGTGTTTTGTTGATGATATTTAAATTTTTTATAACCTGTGCTTAAACATGAATTCGTGTATATGCATGCAATATTCGTCACCGGATAATGCGCTAAGCCCACAAGAACTTTAAATATCCCAGTTAAATATCCTAATACATATTAAATATCAGTGACCCATTCGGTGTGACATCTTCCATACATTTACATATTACATATTATAAAATAGATTCGCAACAACCGTCACATATTTGGTGATCGAGGTATCATTAAAATATAAATAAGTTCTACAATCGATTTGTATTAAAAAGACGAGACAAGTTCGAGTACAACTTGCGACCTGGTTTGCTCATATCATCATCATCATCATCATCATTACAGCCCTTCACAAGTCCACTGCTGAACATAGGCCTCCCCCAAGTAATGCCACAAAGCACGGTCCTGAGCCACCTGCATCCATCGACTTCCTGCATGTCTCACCAGGTCGTCACTCCATCTAGTGGGGGTCGCCCTACACTACGCTTACCGGTACGAGGCTGCCACTCGAGAACCTTTCTTCCCCATCGGTTATCGGTTCTTCGAGCTATATGGCCGGCCCATTGCCACTTCAGCTTACTAATCCGTTGGGCTATGTCGGTCACTCTATATAATGTTGCTCATATAAACTTAATTAAATCATATAACGTACTTACTTTCATTAAAATAATTTAGTTAGGTACTGTAATCACTAAACGTACCGAACGTTACCCTAACGAAAGAGAAAGCCGGATTAAAAGACAAACTTAACTTTGTAGTGTTTTTTTTTCTCCCATATATTGCCCTAACTGAAAATTTAAGTTTGTAGTAGCAAAACTATTTTTAAGTACTGGGAGATGTTGATTTTTAACAAATTTCATGATTGGTGATATATTATGTTTTGATGTGTGTTTACGAGTATGTGAGAGCCCCAAGACATATTAGATATTAACTTCTACTTGATACTTTTACCAGTTCCTTTGAAAAATGCCCTTGACAGACGCAAAAACGGACGGACGGACGGACAACAAAGTGATACCATAAGGGTGTCGATTTTTCCTTTTGAGGTTCGAAACCATAAAAAGTCTTAATTCTTACGCTATATGCCAAATTATGCCTTCGCCACGCTATATGCTTTCTAAATTCAAGTTAAGGAGAAAAGGTAAGTGCTGATAAGTCTTTTATAAAATAAAGCTTTAAATCATTCACTTAGTTTTACGTAATTGCTGTGTTTCCGAAATACATTTTATAAAATCAAAAACACTATGATGCAAATGTTCGTAATGATTTCTTCGCAGAACTGATTACTGGCTGTTTAGAATCAAGATCGTTAATAATAAACATGGAATATTTTAAATTATAAGTTATATTCTCATTGGTTATGTATAATTAATGTAATAAGTAAGAATATATTTTCATTTTGTATAACATAACTTGTTACGTCTTATGTTCGTCTTCGTTAAGACCTCGACGACGATTCGTAGTGGATAAGATTAACTTTTTTTTTGTTGTAATTAAGTTATCAAAGCATAGATGATAATTAATTATCATATATCCATTGTTTATGCAAGATGTACTTACAATATTACTAAAAATATGTTCATTGTTCCGACATGTTAAGATGTATTAAATTATAAATTTACCTCCATCGCATCCGTTGACCTCCATTAACGCGAGACAAGCCGAACTAAGAAGTAACCCTTTTTTGTAACCATGTCGCAAATTAACATTTAAAAATACATAACTTTTAGTTAGTTTTTGAAATACGAATTCTATCGTAGTACCTAGAACGAAAAAAAACTATTCATATCTACGTATTTATAGAGGATGTCCTGAGTGATTCATCTATCAAAGCACAACCCAAACCGCTAGACGTAGACGTCTGAAATGTGGACATTACCTGCTTTTTATAATGTAGGTATAACATAGTGAAATAGGATTTTGAAAAATACAACCCCTGAGGTAGGTGAAATAGGTTGTTATAATTTATATACAAATAATTTTTATTTCACTGCGTGATTGACTCGAAACTTACAATATAAATACAATTAAGATACTCTGTTACCTAATAAAATAAATGAATACATATTTTGGGAACTTTCAAAACTACCTGTTACGGTGTGGAGGGGGGGGGGTAGGCCAGATGATGTTCAAATTTGTATGGAGAAAAAAAATTACCTACAGATTTTTTATATTTAAAAAGTGGTGGCGAGGATTATAATAATAATAATGTTAATACCGATTTCTATGCCTTTCTTCTTAAACCACGGCAGTTTGGTCTCTCCTACCGAGGGTGGGCTTCCATCTGGTTGGGTTTTATTTATTTATTTTACTTTACTGATATATATGTATATAACAATCATTTTTTTATATAATTTATACAGTCCAACCAGACGAGGAAACTATAAAAATACTCAATAATAATAATAATAATAAAATATCGATTTTGTATTTCGTTTAAATTTATAATTTAGATTTTAAAACGAGAATACAAACGCGAAATACGAGCGCAATAGGTTCCATTTATTAAGTAAGCATCCACTAAGAAATAATTTTGGAAAATTCAACCCCTAAGTGAGTGAAGTCAGGTGTTACTTACTGTTTATATAAATGTTTTTATTTCACAGGGCAATTGAATCGGACCTTACTACACTCTATAAATTAAATAAATGTAAATGTAAAAACTTATTTTTTTTAAATAGAATTAGGGTGACAAACGAGCACACAGTCTACCTGATGGTAATTGGATACTGTGACTCACACACATTTATATCCATCCTCGGTTAAGAACCAAAATGCAGGTGCGCTGCTAACCCTGAGAACTAATATGGAATGTCTCGTTTCGAGTAAAAAAGGTCTCGGTTTCTCTACACTGGTGACGAAATACAGCAGAATTAAGCTGCTATTTTACGCTGGTATTATTCTGTAAGAGCGTGGTCCCATGGTGGACCCATTCGTGCTACAACCGTAATATATTTGCAGCGTGGCTCTACCACGTTATAAAATTATATTTGGCTCCGTGTCCCATTTTTAACTAGAAGACTCAAAAGTATACTTGAAATGATCAGTTATTAAAATATTGTTCAAAAACACAAATCAAATAACGTAAGCCCACATATTTTTAACTAGCTGTTTCCTGAGACTTCGTCCGCGTTGAATTTTTAACGGTTAAATTTTGTGGGTTTTAAACTTTTTTGCACGGTACCTTCATATAGTATATAGTATGTATAATAGCTTTTCTAAAATAAAAATAAACCTAACTTACTCCTTATAACATTAGCTATCTGCCCGTGAAAGTCCCGTCAAAATCGCTCCAGCCATTGTCCAGACAGACAGACCGACGAATACACGGACAAAAGTTTTTTAAATTGATTTTTAAATAAGTACCGTATATGCTTTCATACTAATTCCGCAAAAAGTTGTTATTTTGGCATTACAAACAGATAATTCAGTTTTATTTATTTGTTTAGATGACTCAGTGTCACAAGTAATTTTTCTTTGAGTCTGTTTATAAAAGTTTTGATGGAATTATTATTATAAATAATTAATGACATTAAAGTGAAAAATTAATCTACCTATTTTACCTACCTATATAAAGATATTTCTAAATGTCTATAGCAGTTAAATGAAGCCACTGACCTCTATACATACAAGTACGCTGGACTGGCTATAGTGGCAATATGCCACGTTTATACCAGAAATCACTTCATCAGAAGTGATTTGATTTTTTTTTTCTATATCCTCATAAAATCTTTTTTTTGTATATTGTAAAGATATTGAAATTGTATAAGATCTTTTTCATAATATTATGTACTACATTCTGGCAATGAATAAATGATTTTGAATTTGGCGCTGACAGCAGAATAGTGATAAGACAGTGCGACAAAACATATCGGTATAAATTCTATACCCTACCTATACCGAAATAAATAGAATGGACTCCATTACAACAAGGACAAGGACACAAGACGGACTCTACCCATAACGTTGATTCTATTTATGTATCATATTAATATAATGCTATTATCATTCATTATCATTAAAGCCCTTCACAAGTCCACTGCTGAACATAGACCTATCCCAAGGAATGCCACAAAGAACGGTCCTGAGCTACCTGCACCCATCAACTTCCTGTACGTCTTATCAGGTTTTCACTCCATCTAGTGGGGGAACTTCCGACACTTCATTTGCCAGTATGAGGCTGCCACTCGAGAACCTTTTTTCCCCATAGATTCTTCAAGCTATATGGCCGGTCAATTGCCACTTCAGCTAACTAATCCGTTGGGCGATATCGGTCACTCTGGTTCTACTGCCGATATCCTCATTCCTAAGTTTATCCTCCTAAGCTCTCCAGCTTCAGCAGTGCCACGTATTCTAGGGGGCTTGACATATCGACACTTAATTGCCGGTGGATGTTGCGCAAGAGGAAGCTGCCAAAACCGTGAATGTAAATGATGGCCAGAATTTGTAAATAAGAAATAAACTAAAGTAGGGCCACTACGAAGTTAAAGCACAAATTAAATCTTGAGACTCGAGAGAGAATTAAATCTCTAGGCTCGCATTTAATAAAACCCTATGTTGTTCTACCTCCGCCGTAAATTGACAGGGCACGGAAACGCTTTCATGTACACCCGCGGCCCCTCCGGCGCCAGCCGCCCAATTGCAGCCTCTCCTTAGTTACTGACTTCTCCCCCCATTTTTTTCTTAGATAAGGCGCAACAGAAACACAAGGCACACTGCCCTTCACGGCCTCTGACTCCACCTGCACTACGGACTCCCCGAGCTCGATATGTGAATGGAGCCAGGAAAAAACGAGCACTTGGAAGCATCAAGTGGTGCAGCCTCACCAAAGTCGTGAAGGATAGTCGAGTTGCATCGCATCGCCAATCGCCATACCAATACTCCTCTTCTCTGACGACTCCACCTCCTCTCCGAATCTCGAATCTCCTCTAGCCGCAGCCCACTAACACACATACAACGTGGCTCGACACCATCAGACGACCTTTCGACACTTGGCTATGGCCCTTGAGTTTGATGGAAAATGAAGAAAGAAGAAATTAAAAAAAAAAACATTCGAAATAATTATCTAATACTTTTATACTTGCTGGTACTGGTATTACCAGAAAATATTATCAGTATACCGCACATTTTCTAAGTGGTGCAGTTCTCATATCTAATAATAAACAGTCGTCTGTGAAATGTTTGGAACAAATATGATCATTTTGTTTCGGACGCCAATTCACTATATTTATGCTTTTAAGCCATAATTTTAATCTAGGTTCACTTGGAAACCTGTTAATTAATAAACATTTAATAATCGTCTGTTGTTGGCGACTTTGTTTGTTAACAGATATGGTTAGGAAAGAACATCGATAAGTATTATAGACAAGGAACTCGACAACCCTATTGAATTTTTTTGTTTATCAAAACTCAGTAATATACAGCCAAATATGTTGGTATATATGATATTAAGATTAATAACAAATTTTTAAGTATTTATATTATCAAATAGTTTTAATTTGCTTAATAGCTGCAAATTCACTTATTATGAAATGTTACACCACTTCCGTTTTGGTAACGAGTTTTACATATTACGCACCACTCATTATTACGAGATTAAAAATAATTCTTATTATATAACTAATACTATACACAATCAAACAACATAAAATACTTTCGTTTTTTAGTTTAAAAGTTCAAAATACAGACTTATTAAATAAGACAATATAAATAAGACAACAGACTTTGGCATATTATGTCAATTTAAGCGGGCTACATACGACATTTTATCGGTGGCGATCTAGGGTGGAGTAGTGGGGATGCCTCCTAGATTGCCTCTAGATCGTGGCGTATGTAGGGCCATCCTAAGTCGTGGCCGATATCGCCTCCTTAATTGGCTGGCAGGAGCAAAAATGCAGCCGATGGTTCCTAGATCGGGGCCCCGCCCCCTCCGTACTGCGTGTGTGTAGGCGCATCGGCCCGATTTCTTTTGGCAGTCGCTGCCGGCAGCCCTCGCGGAAGGACGTTAACAAAACAGTGATACTGAATGACCTTTTTTACATAACAAAACTTTTACATTTTAATCATGTGAACGGAGTAGGAGCCTATGGCACTGATATTTTACAAAAAACAAAAAAAATCTATCGAAATTCAAATCATATCCTCCCTAGCCTGTGACCCTGCGAAGTGTCACAGGCTAGGGTGTGACACTTCGCAGGGTCACAGTGTTTTATTGGCGTTCGTAAAGTAGGGTGTGTGAAGTAAGTAAGGAGAAGATAAAGCCTCTCCTCAACAACTAACTTTTATTCCTATACCATCTCCACATCAATAAACAAGCTTTTAATAAGGGAGTATGTCCGAAATTAAAGGTTTCTTTATATTTAAAAAAAAAAGACATAACCTATTTTATTTTTTTAAAGTTTTAGTCCACAAATAAAGATTACATTAAAAAAATAAAAGTACACATTACATATTATTACCTATACAAAAGTATTTTATTTCTTTGTTTGTTGTGTGTAGTACATAACCCGATTTTGACCAAAGCAGAAATGAACAAAGAGAAGAAGTAACTAAATAGCATAGGTAGGAGAAATTAATGTTTTTATATAAGTGGCGAAATCATTTATAGATGGTTTTACAAACTGTCATCATCCATCCGGAGAAAATTAATCATGTCTTTGGATTACAGATCATTTAGTACGTTTATGTGGCTTAATTTTTGTCTCTTTTGGAGCCATTTTTTCACCCAGCATCTCCTCTTTTTCTATTTGCGAATAAATTAACCGAGAGGGCTAATGCCAAACCAACACGTTGGTGTTTTAAGAGAGTCGGAGGTATTTTGAAGAAATCTACCGCATATGCGTTCCGCTCCAAGTCCGAACGCGTACTGCTAGGCAGGCCCGTGTGTACGGTCTGCCCCGATAAAAGCCCCGATTTCTTTCCACCCTAGATTGCCACCGATATCGTCTCGTATGTAGTCCGCTTTAATTTTTCAAGACATCCTTTACCGGCGCTTCAAAATGGCACAGTCATTTTGTACGGTACAGCCAGTCCAGCGTACTTGTATGTATATACATATATAGGTCAGTGAATGTAGCTCAAGGACGCCTGTGACCTTTTTTTGGAGGATAGACTTTAATGAATTAGCTCCTACCTTCACAAAATTACAAACAGTCAAATCAGGACCCCATGGTATGTGTGTAAAAATTTATAATAAAATCCCCAAATGTCTACAAAAAGAAGAATTGTTAAATAAATTTCAGCGAGCTTTTTACGAAGGAATATTGACATAGATACTTCTTTTGCAACGGCTTTGGCGCTGGGGGAAGTGCAGCAACCGCTCGCTGTAGCAAATCGCAGGCATCTGTGCTAATATTGATTTAAACTATATCGTACTCGTAGTAAGCTTTGGCGCATTAACACTTAATTTAGTTTTTAAACTTTCTTTTTAAATTTGCTATCGAAATGGTTTAAAATGAGGAATTTTATTAGAGCCATAACGAGCCGTAGCTGAGGCTAGAGCCAAAGGCAACCAATAAGCCGAAGCTGCGGAGGTGAGCATGGCTGACTGTGATTTGGTACGCAAGGGCGAAGGCTCTCCCTTCGCGCCTACAGCTTTACAAAAACACTCTAGGGGTAGGGCAGACAAGACTACGTGAAGTTGGGGCATTCTGATTCGGTTTTAGTACAGATTCGACCAAATATAATCCAGAACCAAAGCCTCAGTCGTTTAACCTCAGTCGGAACAGTTCTTACTGACTCGCTTCGGAAAAACGTGTTATGTCTAGTAAGAACTAGTTTTACCTGACATTCAATTTTGAGCATTGGTTGATTCTAGTTATAACAAAGGTATTAAGTAAAAACTAGTTTCAACTAGGGAAACGCATTCTATCTAAAAATTGGTTTTAACTATAGCATATATATCGAATATATTTTTGTGGGTTCGTTTTTTTTCATTAAGAAAGAAATTCTTAATTTATCAAGAACCATCCGTTCTTCTTTATCTATCAAAGATTTTTCATTCAAGTTCTGAAATTTTTTTCAACCTAGCAAATGTTTTTCTTTATAAAAGATTTTTAACTTGGAGCCCTTAATTATTTTTCTGATAACAGAGCTGTTGCTGCATTTTTCTTTTTCTTGGTGTAAGTGCAATGTTGGGAATCAAATTATAATCTTCAGATATTTCTGATGACGTCAGAGGTATGGAAATGATCTGGCAAATGGCAATTTCTTGTGAGAAGCCAGGTAAGCCTCTTATTACATAAATATTTCCATATATCTTTTAAACTCCGATCTTTAGGAAACCTGCAATATATAAATAAAAAACGATATGGTCAAAGTTCACAGTAAGTAATTTTAATATTATGTATAAATACTCTTAAGTATTGTATTACATTTAATTTGATGTAAGTTTAATACTAAAAATATACTATAATGAAGCTCACAATATATATTAAATTAATCAGAAAACATAACCTTAAAAATGATTTTATCGATAACTATTTGCAAATCGATATAATATCAAGACGATCGCTCTTTGACAGCGACAACTTGGATACAGACTTGGATCAGTCTGTTGACCGAATAGCATATTATATGAGGGCGAGCGGCATGTGTTGGTAAACAATTCAGAAACAACACGAACGTTACTATAGAAACTATGGACCTTTATTATTGTAATTTTTAAGATTAAAAAAAATAGTACTACTGTCATGAAGAATTTCTTACATACAACACTCAATCTAATCGGCTTGTAATCGAAGTATGCTCTGTCTACAACGACCTTGATGCTTCAATCTGCAACAAAGCTGGTGACCGCCAATACGGTTTTCGTCGAGTTAAATCAGCTGGTGATCTTTTGGTCTTCTTGACTCATAGATGGGCGGAGGCAGTCAAAGCACAAGTCTACCCTACTCCCTCACTTTTATAGTCGGATGGAACGGTAATCCGAGACGACGGGAGAGATATCAGGCGCAGGACCAACGGCTTTACGTGCTTCCGGCGGTACGGTGGTGAGACCCCGCCAACTTCAATAAGTTCGAACTCAATATTCCGAGCTGATGCTGAGAACTTTGTGACAGAAAAACCCAATAAATGATTCTTGACCCGACTCGGGTTTCGAACCCGGGACCACATGATCAGCAATTTCGTTTATGACCATTAGACCAAGAAGGCAGTCAATTGTTAAGACTATAATAATTTTAAAGTCGTCCCGCTCTGAGAAAAAAAAATGTTCACTTTAGTGATATATCTATTCACAAATACAAGATGTATTTGTGAGTCGTCTGCAATTGTCAATATGTTTGCCAAGCACGACACACTAAAAAAAATCCCTTAAACGAGAAAAGCATGTTCAGCAGTTAACTTTTATTACCTGATAAAGAAGATGAACATTGGTAAAATGTTTGTAGTTCAAAATAGTCTTTGCAATTGTTTTTTCTTTTTATAAAACGTTACCCCCACACTAGGATTTTCTCCTGTATCGTGGAAGTTACAAACAAAAATTGCAGAAGGACAAACATCAAGACCCGGAACAATTATTTGTAGGCCACATAAATACTTGTTCCGTGCGGGAACATACCATGTAATGTATGACATACGAAAAGAGGGAAAATCCTTGAGTGAGATAAATACTACATGCATAAATATTTTGGCGCCTTTCGTTTCAGGGATTTAGAGTCAGGGCGTCAGAACCGAATGAGTAAATGGCGCTAATACGAGTATCTAAGCGATTACTTATTGTATTTGGGCCTTTAGCTATGGAGTGTGTGTATCGCTCTAAGAAGTTAACGCGTGGCAGTTTAAAAAAAAATGTGTCCGGTACTGATCATCACCGCACGTGACAAGCGGGTTTTTCTTGCCGAAAAGTTAAGTGTATCTATTCAGCGAGGGAAATAGTCAGCTTTCTTGATACTATGCCATGGGGACTTAAAATATTGTGATAAAAACTAAAGTTTTTGGTTGTAATATATATCATACTACTATTAATGTAATATATCATGTAATATGTCATAATATTATTTATGTAGCTAATATTTATGTAGCTATTAGGTGCTGAAATAACATTTCTCCGCTTTACATGAGTGTAATTAGAAGTTTAATTTTAAATTATGCTATAAAAATCACATATATACATATTTATACTTACAAAAAACCTTGAACTTCTAGGAGATAGTTTTTTCCAGCATCGTTGGCATTATGTTTGTGCTTATTATGTATTCACAAAGCTTATCGTTACGTTTATTTCTAAATATATTTTTGGGCTTTTCGATAGAATGTGTGCGTATAACATGTATGTCTTGTATAGGTATATTTGTAAAGCACTCATCATTCATCATCATTACAGCCCTTCACAAGTCCACTGCTGAACATAGGCCTCCCCCAAGTAACGCCACAAAGCACGGTCCTGAGCCACCTGTATCCATCGACTTCCTGCATGTCTTAACAGGTCGTCACTCCATCTAGTGGGGGTCGCCCTACACTACGTACCGGTACGAGGCCGACACTCGAGAACCTTTCTTTCCCATCGGTTATCGGTTCATCGAGCTATATGGCCAGCCCATTGCCACTTCAGCTTACTAATCCGTTGGGCTATGTCGGTCACTCTGGTTTTACTGCGGATATCCTCATTTCTGAGTCTATCACGCAGAGAAACTCCGAGTATAGCCCTCTTCATAGCTCGCTGAGCGACCTTGAGCGTCCTCATACGGCCAGCAGTGAAGGACCACGTCTATGATCCGTAAGTCATCACTGCCAACACGCACTGGTTGTACACTTTAGTTTTCAGAGATTGAGGTATACCTGACGAGAAGATGTGTCGTAATTTCCCGAACGCTGCCCAGCCGAGTTGAATCCGTCGATTGACCTCTCGGTCGAAGTTGGACTTACCTAGTCGGACTATTTGTCCCAGATAAACGTACTCGTCAACAACTTCGAGCATAGTGCTCCCAACAACTACCGGCATAGGTGTAACATGGATATTAAACATGATCTTTGTTTTGTCCATGTTCATCTTAAGACCTATCCGTTGGGAGACACCATTGAGGTCATTGAGCATAGTGGTTAGATCCTCCAGCGATTCTGCCATAAGGACTATATCCTATCGAAGGTGAGTGATGTACTCGCCATTGATGTTAATACCGTATCCTTTCCAGTCCAGTAGCTCGAAAACGTCTTCCAACGCAGCGGTGAAGAGTTTCGGGGATATAACGTCACCCTGTCTTACACCTCTCTGCAGTTGGATAGGTTTCGAACTCTGGTTCTGTACTCGGATAGCCATCGTAATCCAACTGTATAAACACTTCAGCACTTCGATATACCGACAGTCAACTTGGCACCGCTGAAGGGACTGTAGCACCGCCCAAATTTCGACGGAATCAAAGGCTTTCTCATAGTCCACATACGGCAGGCAAAGTGGCAGATTGTATTCCTCGGTCTTCTGTACAATCTGCCGCAGGGTATGTATGTGGTCTATGGTACTGAAGCCTTTTCGGAAACCGAGAAAATCTGCGTGCGAGACGATTCGTAATGACTCTCGAAAACAGCACGTAGACGCGTCTCAGAAGGGAAATCGGTCTGTAGTTCTTCAAGAGAGCGTTGTCGCCTTTCTTAAAGAACAAGACCACCGCACTTCTGCTCCACGCCTCTGGAGTAGTGCCACCATGGAGGACGGAATTGTAGAGCTTCCGAAGGACTTCAAGTACCGGTGTTCCACCCGCTTTCAGAAGCTCCGCTTTAATTCCATCCTCGCCTGGGGCCCTGCCGTTTTTAAGGTGCTGGAGAGCCATTCTAATCTCGCTCAGACTGACGTCTGGGATATCATCGGAATATTGTCGGGTAAGACTTGCTCCTGTATCGTTACTCTCACTTGCGTGTGGCTCCAACGACGATGTGTACAGCTGCCCATAGAACCTCTCAATCTCACTCAAAATCTCAGGTGTCCCGGAAACGATGCTGCCACACTCAGTCTTCAGCTTTGACAGTTGGCTCTTTCTGGCAGACAGATCTCTGGCAAAGACTTTGGAGCCCTGTTTCCGCTCGATTGCTTCTTTAATACGAGCAGTATTAAAGTTGCGTAAGTCTTGCCGCATGCATTTGGAGATCTGTCTGTTCAGTTGCCTGTATGCTGTCAAATCTGTTGACGATTGCAGCCTCATCTCCCGTCTAACAGCCATGAGATTAAGAGTGTGATCGGAGAGTTTTTGTGTTCTTCTGCGGCGGGTCTTGCAGAACTTAGCTCCGGCCGCATGGACAGTTTCCACGAGCTTGTGATTCATATCGTCCACTGCATTGCAGTCTTCTAGGCACTGAAAGCGGTAACGTAACTCGAGCTGCAATGTCTCGGGGTTCTGGATCAGAGCACGAGGGGGACGGAGCGTTGACTTCATTAGACGAGACCTCTCCAACTTAACGTTTAGGTTCAGTGTGCCTCTAACCATTCGGTGATCACTGCCGGTTTTCACCCTTGCGATCACTGAGACATCACTGAACAGTTGGCGTCTGGTCGTCATAATGAAGTCAATCTCATTTTTTGTCGAACCGTGGGGGCTCGACCAGGTCCACTTCCTGTGGGGCCGCTTCTGGAAGAAAGAGTTCATCATAAAGAGTCCTTCTTTCTCCATAAAGTCAGCCAGCTGCTGGCCCCTACGGTTCCGTTGCCCTACTCCAAATTTCCCTAACTTCAGCTCACCGCCTTTTCTTGTGCCTAGTTTTGCGATGAAGTCTCCCATCAACGCCGTGTAGTGGGTTTTGGAGGAATGCATGGCTCTAGAATTATCCTCATACATTTCCTCCACCTCCTCATCGGGATGTACCAAGGTTGGTGCGTAGACCTGTATGACCTTCAGCGAATACCGTTTGGTGATTCTGAGTATCAGGTACGTGACCCTCGTCGACACACTCCAAATCTTTACAACGTTGTTGACGAAAGACTTGTGGACGATAAATCCGACACCTCCTTGGGCAGATGGTCGCCCTCCCGGTGATAGAACAAGTAGCCGGACTCGAGGATTACCGTGTCCTCCCCCTCTCTTCGGACCTCAGATAATCCAATAATATGCCAGCGCAACTTGTCTACCTCTTTTTCCAGCTCCAGTATCTTCTCGTCAGTCCTCAGGGTGCGTACGTTATACGTTGCCAGGTCGAGTCGTCGTAGGTGGAAACCGAACCTCCACCGGAGATTCTTAGCACCCCCTGCCCCGCCGTTATCATGGTCGCCACCGTAGCCAGGAATAGCGGGGCCGCCGGGGACTGGGGACCGTTAATTTGTGTCGTTGCTCATGTGGGGATATTTGCCATAGTTGCCACGCCTGGCGAGCGGGTTGGCAACCGCAGTTTTTTATTATGTTATTGTTATTATTAGGAAGATGCTGCTGCCCATCTCCTTTCTGTGTCCCTCTGTCGCCTCTTACGACACCCACGGTAAGATATGGGGTAGTGGATATTCTCAACCGCCACTACACGGCAATTTAATATTTTAATTTATAAACATTTGATATATAATTTTTTTCTAAACACAACCAGGCAGGATCACGTGCGTATCTGTGGTTATGGCAGAATTATCAGCACCAGGTAACCTAACCTAGCTTGCAGCATGACGTTACAAGTCATAGCCTTTTCACTGGCTCGATACAGGCCCCATCACTTGTAGTCTTAATCTGCCATACATTTAATTTTTCCGTTTTCCGTATTAATTTCTTTATTTATTTACGTGATCTCTATAGTTTCATTGAAAAAAAAAGGTCTTTGTCTTTTTTTCTTTAATAATAACATTAAAATTAACCTTAATTATTCAGCATTTTTCTATAACGTAAACATTAAAATTTCTCGGCTATTTCATATAGAGAATTCATTGTTAATATAAGTATTTATTTCTTTAAAATTGTTATCCCTTTTTTGCAAAACAAATTTGCTCCTTTGAGACACATAAAAGTACCTAAGATGATATTTAGTCAGGTTATTTAGATGACAAGTGAATCCCCTATTAAGAATCAAAATGTATTTGCGTCTTTACCCTTGGCTTGTTACCAGTTAAAAGGGTATCTCGTTCTCGTCACTAATCATACAAAACACAGAAGCCAGCCCGAGCCGTTTACAATGGAAACTATAGTCATCAGTGTAACTACAGGGTAAAGGTGTATACACAGTGGAGTAAAAATTCTTTTTTTTTTCAAACATTTAATTAAGTTTTATGGAAACAAATTTTCTTAAATTTACTTAAATCACTAATCGGTATCGCTAGATTCTCCAGTTACATTAATTACGAAAGAATTTTGTTCTGCAAGTTCCATGATGTCATCCAAATTCTTCATGGTATTTTCTTCGCGTATCACGTGGTCACAGCACTTCTTCCAACGATTAGCGTCTATTAATGCTATTGCGTCATCTAATATTTTTTTATATCACTCATTTTGAACGTGGAGTTATTGGCACCAACATAATTTTTTATTTTCGCCCAAACCAATTCAATTGGATTAAGTTTGCAATGGTAAGGCGGTAAGCGAAGAATTGTAATGCCATTACTTTTGGTAGTCTCATCTATTAAATATTTATTATATTGTATGGCAATTTCGTGGTAGCTCAGTGGTTAACGCTGCTGTAAATATAACAGAACGGAGTAACTGGGTTGATGCAATGAAATTTTAATTACAATTTTTAATGGGATTAGGAATAAGGAAAAATGTGGACTGCTAAACTAGATGAGGGGAGGTGGGCGATAATAGGTAACTTATTTTTTCTTTTGGGCAATTTCGGCAACTTTCAATTTTAATTCGAAGGCTTGACTTCAACTGGTCACTGTGAACTCGACTTTATAATTTCTTGCATTTTAATTGGCTGGGGGGCGTGGCCAGGCCGGTGGACAACGATGACTCACTATTTTCTTAACGCGAACGGACTATAGTCATCTGCGCAGGACAGGATTATAGCGCACGGCTGTGTTCAAAGCACAACTTCATTCTCCAATCCCTCACTCTCATAGTCCAATGTGATGGCAATCCGACGGAGGGAGATTAAGCGCAGCATTAACGCTTTTACGTTTTTTTTTCGAGGCATGGAGGAAATATTGCAAACTTCCTGACTGCGGAATGCTATTGAGTATTTCTTGACAGAAAAACCCATTATCTGTGTTTGGTCCGACCCGGGATTTAAGCCCAGTAACACATGATCAAGTCCCGCTAACGACCATGAGACCATAGAGGCGAGGCACCAGTTTGTGATCACGTTGTAAGTAAAGTAATGCATTAAATAAGTATTGCATTGTAAATTAATTACAATCTGATACGATGTGAAAGTTATGAATGCCAAATATAATATTTAGGGGCCTAGTAAATTTTTACCAATCCGACAATAATAAAAATTTTCCTTACCAATCTTTTAAAACTGTTAATTAAATGGAGCTCGAAGAAAAATTTCCGTTAAAGCAACTGTTTAATGCGCAACTAACCGGTTATGTTATTGTTTTCATCAAGTTCGAGTGAACAAAACAAGTGGAAGTATATTTTACCGTCAGCGGCTTCGATTTTTAACAGTATTTATTTATAGCCAGATATTATTCATGTGTAAGTAATTCAATTTAAATAAAGTCGTATTCACTGCTGAACTCTCTCTAACCCACCTGGAGTAGACAAACATAATTGTTATTACTTTGAATTGTTATCGGGAAAATATTTGCCAATTCTCCTCTCTGCCACGCGTCATTATCTAGACTGATTTCTAAATATTTTCATCCAAGCAGAAACAGCTTTCTAGATAGTTATGGGATCCAACTCGCTTAGTGTACGGTTAATATCAATACTTAGTGTACATACTGCACTAATTATTAGTATTTAAAGTTTGCGAATCGAAAATGTGCATTCAATCAATCATTATCACTTGATATCATAAACAATTCACTTGATTGCTCGAATAATAATAATTCTAAAATAAATATATTGATGTCGATTGTTTGTATCATTTAGAATGAAATCACTATAAATTAAATTGCATGCCAATGCTATGTCTTGTGAAACAAAGTCTCACATAATACTACTATGCAAAGTGATATTTTACTTATTGTCACATTTGGCATAGTAAGAGACCAAAACCCTCTCAGAAAGGAGCAGAGGCTTGTGCCCAGCAGTGGGACGTATATAGGTCGTAACTTTAAAAGACCACTTGTCTTCTTATATTTACGCGAACACTATACATTGATTAAAACTACTTTTACGGATTTTATCGCGTTTTATTTATATTAATGTTAATACCCGACGTTTCGGGTGCTTTCCAGCACCCACGGTCACGGGGGTGACCGTAGCTTAGATGGTTAATCTCGCTGTAAATATCACAGAACGCGAGTAACCTGGGTTCGATCCCCGCCGGCACCAATGAAATTGTTAATTGCAACTTTAAGTGCTGATTTACCACGTGCTCGGCTGTGAAGGAAAACATCGTGAGGAAACCTGCATGTGTGAGGAATAAGAGAATAAAAATATTTCGAAGACATGTGAAGTTCGCCAACACGCATTGGGGCAGCGCGGCGGACACTTCCTTGCCCTAAAACCCTCTCAGAAATAAGGAGAGGCCTGTGCCCAGCACTGGGACGTATATAGGCTGTAACTTTTATTGCCATTAGCTTCCGAGTGGTATTATCATAAAAAGTAAATATGATGAATCGAAAGATTAAATTAATATTTTGACCATGATAATCAAATAATGAATTTTTTTCTCCTCAAAACCAAGACTAGTAGACAACGAAAATACCACGCAATATGATGATAACACAGATTAAGGTAATCTGTGGATGATAATAATGATGGTGATGATAATTGTAACAGCAGTGGCGATTATGACGACTATGGAGATGCATCAGTTTTTGTGACACTATTATGGAATGAAAATACATATTTCAGCGAAAAATAGATTGTAATGATCTAAACATAATATGTATAAAAAGAAATAAGATTTTTGATACCTACTGCATTAATGTCAATTTTTCCCGTATCTTTTATAAAATAATTTTATTCAGTTTAAATTAATTTTATATGATTTTTAATACACGATATTCTTCCGTATTTTAAAAATAATTTATTAAACTATTTATTATCATTTTGTTAAGAATTTAAATAATAATTCTTTATTATTCTCATCACCGAAGATAATTATACAAATACAAAAGTTATTTCAAATACTTTGAATAGTGTAATATATTCCTGTCTCTCATCCACCTACCGACTTTGTCACTGTCTATTTCTTACAACTGGCATAATACCACGGTATACTACCATAAATCTGTCTTGGTATTGAGTAAAGAACTGAATTAATGTCTGTCGAATTAAATTTGTACTTTTTTATGTATAAATGAAATAATATTAAAATTAAAGCCGCCCTAAAATAGTTTGCAATTAATTATTTTTATATATACAAAATTGCGTCGGGTACATTATTGTCAACATCGAAAATGTCTGGCAATAATAAATTCATGTTTTAAATAGCCATTGAAGGTTAGCGAAAAAGAAAATACATTCCTAAAATTATTTAAAAATCAATATTTTTACCTGCTAAGGTTAATAAACGCAACGTTTCCGGCAGCCAAGTAGCCCGCACGCTGTTTGGAAAAGCGTACAGAAAGATATATTTAAGAACCAGATTTTCTAAAATACTTTTTTTTCCAACGTTGCTAGCTCTCGTACTAATAGGTTTGTTTCAACCTATTAGTACGAGTTTTTGACAATTAATTAGGAAAAGAGAGTGTAGACAAGTATATTGATTCCCTTTACTTTCCCCCCGACTGTAGATTCCTTTTATGCATACATGTAATCATTGTAAGTTTGGTACCCTTTTCATCTTTTCATACATAATATTATATATTTTTGTGTGGAAGTTCCGCCTCTTAAAACGTAATAAACTGTTTGACCACAACTTACAATACTACTACGATAAAATCAACACAATGTGAAATGTCTAATATTTTTTGATATGCCAGTTTTAACAACAACAAAAAATTCACACAATGCTAAACAAAATACATTGATTAGCGGTTAATTACATGCAATGTCTTATAAGTATAAATAGTTTTTCAAAACTAATTTTATGGAATAAATGTCAAATAAAAAAAAACGAAAGAAAGAGAATTGGGTAAATGAAATCATAAATCTGCGTAAAACAAGAAATGACATGTTACCAAATTGTAAAATAAATCAAATAATAAACTTCTAAGGCTATAATATCCAAACTTCCATACTATAATATTATAAATGCGAAAGTGTGTGTGTTTGTTTGTCCTTCTTTCACGTCGCAACAGAGCGTCGGCATGGCATGATTTTTTTGTATGGGGATAGTTCGGTGGCTGTAGAGTGACATAGGTTACTTTTTCCGCGGAAAAACATATCATTCCCGTGAGAAAATCGAATATGTTGCAAAATTTTTTATATATGATGTTTAACTAACGTATACATAGTTTAAATTGATTCCGCTAGATGTCGTTACTAGGTTTTTAAAACGCTGTAACGAAATGTTTCCTGACATGTACGAGTACTTAACTCACGCCGTTGAGCCGCGCGTCAACGTACAGTGCATACGGTACCTATACACTTAAATTGCTTCTATTTCGTAGCTTATTCCACTACCTGCTTTCGATTTCGGTTGTTTGTTATTTGCTTTGTGATTTGGTTAAGGTTGAATGTATTTATATTGGCTTTCATTTTCGGATTTTTGTATTTTCTTGGATCGGTTTTGTTGATTTGGTTGGTATTCCTTTATACATATTTAGACTCTGGCTTTGATTTTGGATTTTGTTTGTTTAGAATCGTGAATTGGTTTTCGTTGTTTTAGGTTGTTTAACAATATTTCAAAGGAATATTAATAGTATAGATAGTGTATACGGTACCTATACACTTACTTCTTTTTTCGTTGGTTATATTTATATAGACTACTGCTTTCGATTTCGACTTTCTGCGATTTGTTTTGTGATTTGGTTTAAGTTGATTCGATTTTTGCTTACAATTATTTCATCAATTTTTGGTAGACATGTATGTGAAGGTAGAAAGTGAACGTCTCCGTTATATATCTTTAAATCAAAAAAAGCTGCGCGTTGAGAATTATATACATTTACAAGATGCAGTTTTTAGCGACGCCAATGTAAACCCCAGAGATTTAGGTAAAATGGTAATTCTGCCCTCATCATTCGTTAACAGTCCTCGCTACCTACACGAGTACACACAAGACGCATTCGCCTATGTACGAACTTACGGAAGACCTTTTTTTTATTTTTTTTTTATTTTACAACAACTAAAATACGTATTAAACAAAGTTCATAAATACAGTGCAACATAAACCTATATAAGATTTTTCTGCACACTGCAGTTCGCCCTCTTTCGAGCTCAAACATTTTAATATTATTTAGAGTAAGAAGGTAGTTCGCTCATTTCTATACAAATAACATGAGGATGAGTTGTAGTGGCTATTTAGTTAGAGTAGTATACAGGTGTTTGGAGAAAATATTATTTTATATTTTAGGAATATACATATGGTAATTATATTACATATAGTAAGTATGTTCGTTTTTAGTTATATCATGTTAGTTGATTCAAAAAGTGTGTTTTTAATTTGTATTTAATATTTTTGGGATTGATATTTTCCTTCAAAGTTTTAGGTAGTTTATTAATTAATTTAGGAATAATAATCTTATTTTGATGGTCGCCATACATACTATTAGTTTTAGCTATAATTAATTTAGGGTTATATATACTTCTAAGCTGATGTTTGTACGTAGGTATGACTTGTAATTTTGTATTAAAGAACTGTTCTACAAGTAAAGTAAGTTTTAATTTTTTTTCTATTGGCAAGATACCACAGAATTTAAATAATTTGTTGTAATTGTCCTTATATTGTTGTTTGATTTTAGGGGGGACAATTGTTTTGATGATTCTAAGTTGTAATTCATGGATTCTACAAAGATGCGATTTCCAGGTTCTACCATATCTACTTAATCCGTATTGTATTATTGATTCGGCCAGAGCTTTATAAAGGGACAATAGTGTAGGAAAGGGAACTTTATACCTAACGATAGAAAATTTGGCAAGTATGGCCCTTAATTTATCGCACACTTTATTAATATGGTGTGTCCATTTAAATCGACTGTCTATTATGAGTCCAAGGTAAGGTTGTTGTTCTACTAATTCATTATGAGTACAATTACAAGTCTGGTTATACATGTTATTATGGAGAAATTGGTGGCTGTGTGCAACGAGTTTTAAAGGAACAGATACTCTATTATGACTGGATGAAATGTACATCATTATTGTTTTTGTGGCATTCAGAACAAGCCCCGTATCGTGAGACCATTTCGTAAGGTTAGTGAAATCTTCTTGCAATTTCTGTAATGTCACATATATGTCGTTTTCCGCCGCTAGTATGCAGGTATCGTCTGCAAACTGATATATCTTGCAGTTTTTAATTACATTGGCAACATTATTAACATAGGTCAAGTAATGCAAAGGCCCAAGCACAGATCCCTGTGCAGTACCATGAGTGACTGTTTCCTTTGTACTTGTAGCATTTCCTACTTTAACTCTATATGCTCTCTCTTTAACATAGTCTTTGCACCAATTTAAAAGGGGTCCTCGCAGTCCACATTCATCAAGCCTTTCAATCAAGTCAATGAAAACAACTAGAACATGTTTTTTATTATCAAGATAATGGTTTACGTCGTCAGTAAAAGAAGATAAAAGTTGAGTGGTACTTTTATGCTGCTGAAAACCATACTGACTTTTATTTAAAATTGAGTGTTGACTATAGAAATTATTTATTTGTTTACTTATATATTTTTCAATTATTTTGTCTAGTGTAGGTAATATTGTTATTGGGCGATAATTGTCGTAATCCGTTTTCCTACCTTTTTTATGTACGGGTCTTACAATTCCAGTTTTTAATTCAGTAGGGTACTTGCCTTTTTCTATACACGCATTTATTAGGTCGGCTATAGTTACCGATATTTTGTCCGCAATGGATATTAAGTCTATTGCTCGTATGTTGTCTATACCTGGTGCTTTGTTCGTTTGAATGTTTTTTATTATTTTAACTACTGAGCTTGGAGTAGCCTTTTGATATCGAAATGTTACGTTTACAGGCAATCTGTACAAGTTCATCGGTAAAAGGGGTCGATTGCAGGAAGGTACGATGCTTGAAATATTTTTCTGAAAGGCCTGAGCGAAATTATTAGCGATTTCAAGTGGCGTCACTTTTTCATTTTGAAATGAATTTAAAATTATATTATCGATGGAAGGACTTGTCCGTCCCGTGATCTTATTTAGTATTTGCCAAAGTCTCATCTGGTTATTTTTATTATTATGTATATCCGTTTTGATGTACCAATTTTTTGTTTTTTTTTTTCTTATTTTTTCAGTGTCGCATCAGTGTTGCCGTTTTAGCGACTTTCTTGCTAGATCTAGCGGATTTTAACAGTGTTGAAAAACTGAGAAATAATTATTTAGCGAGTTCTAGCGACATTTGGACTTTAGAGATGGCGACTTTTTATAAAGTAATTCATTTCAAATAAGTGATTTATTGTAGGTCCAATTTTGTAATCAACCGTTGGTAACGCTGTATATATAATATAATTTCACGGGAATTCCCGAACATAAACTACCAATTCAATGTCGTTCATTCACTTTCATCTGTTTCGACATACAAAAATGCAGCAGGAGTAAACATATTCGAAGATTTATGTAATTTTGCAATAATAATATTATCACTACCGCACTCAAATACAGAATTTGAACGCGTATTTGGTGCTATGAATGTATATAGTTAAAAGCGAACTGCGAAACGAGCTATCAGAAAAAACTTTAAATTCCATTTTTCTGATTAGAAATCAGTTAAGGGAAAAAATTGAGCAACGTATGATATTCCTGAAGATGTTGTCAACCAAGTCGGTAAAGGCAAACCAAAGATGGGAACTGGAGAGATTGGCGAAGCTTCAACTTCCGCTGAAGAACTTTTTGAAGATCTGGATCCATACCTCGCAATAAATTTTAAAATTAAGGTTTAAGAAAGTAATGAGCTAATTGTTTTATTTTTAATAAGATGACTAATGTTTAAACGTGGTTTAAAGATAAAAGATTTATTTTTTTACAATATTTTTTATTTTGTAAATGAATAATTTTTGTTTTGGTTGTCATGTCTTAACCTACACTATAAATAACTGAATTATATGAAATAGAGTCCGCTACAGGTATGTAATCAAAGTCAAAGGTCCGCTTTTTTTAAGGTTTTTCTGAATTTATAGATTTATATTTGCGGTATTCATTGTATACCATTTGGCAAGATTTTTCAGTTAGTCCAATGGTAGCACGAAAATGTACCTAGGGACATCTAGCGGATTTTAAGAGAAAGAAAAATCCGGTTTCTGGCGGATTTTTTTTTTTGTTAATCTAGGGACTTTAAAATTTGTAGAGCGGCAACCTTGGTCGCAGTGTATACGTCTTGTGAATGGGACCGTGCTAATATATGGTCAATACACGATTTACTAATTATCTTATTTCTTAACTCAATTCTAGTATATTCCGAGATCCCACTCACAAGTCCGTACGTCGAGAACATTGTTGTGTATTTATGTTTTATAGGTGTTTCCACAGCGACGTCGATGTTTAAATCGCCTATTATAAAAAAGTCTTCGCGTTTATTAATTTTGTCGCATGATTGCTGCAATTCGTTTATAAATAGGTGTTTGCTTAAGTTAGGCGGACGGTATATAGCGAGTAGATTGCAAGTGTAATTCGTAGGTGTGATTATTTTTGTTAGTAATCCCTCAAAATATAAAGTTTTTGTTATCGTAGTCGACACTTCATGTTTTTATGTACGTAAATAATAACTCCGCCTCCCTTTCGGCCTTTTCTTAGGTTTACATGAGTGTTATAGTTCTTTAGTTGGAAAAGATTGATTAAATGTTATGGGAAATTCACTTCTGATAGAATAATTATATCAATACTAATTGGACAAGTGACTATAATGTGTTCTAAACTAGAAAAATTGTAAATTATTGACCTTATGTTAAAATGGATACACGTTAGATTAGTTTTATGGGGAATTTTATGAATAAAGTCAGTTAGGTTAGTACAGTTTTTCAATTCAGTTACGTTATTAGGTAAATTCATTGTTATTATTCTGAATATGCGGAAATGTATGTAAGCTTAAAAATTTTTTTAGTAAAAAGAGAATATCCGTTGATATATAAATATACAGTCAATACTTTTAGCGAATTACCTACTTAGGCTCTAACTAGTCTGGCAATATCTTCTTCGCGACGGATTATGATGATGTCACCTTTTTCTTCTTTTCGGGCTCGGATGATACCTCGTTTACAGCATACGTATTTGTAGGTTGGTTTTAACTTTTGTTTCGCCTCCCATAGTAATTTCCTGTTATAATAAGATAAAGCTTCACGTATGTAAATAAGCTGTTTCCCTGTCGCCTTCGTCAAGTTATCCACGATATCATGAGCATATGTCTTTGAATTTTTCGCTGCTGTGATCCATTTTGTTGATGTTGTCTAATTTTTAAATGTAATTTCAATATTTCCCGACTTTTCTTTTTTTCCTAGTACACGTTTAGTAGTGTCAATGTTATCAACAGAGATTGATAATTTATCTGCAATTTTTTTGACAATGTCACTTACTATTTCCGTGTTATTATGAGGGATACTTAATATTTCAATTTGTTTGTTTAGCTGTGACTACTCAATATCCTTCAAACGTTGCTCTAGTGCACCAACGCGCGTTTCTAAATTTTTGTTAGAGAGTTCTACATTTTTCTTCTGTAGTTCTTTCATTGTTAATTTTAAGGCATCTATAGATACTGTCATCTCGTCCATTTTATCGCTATGATGTTGTAGAGATTTGACTGTCTCGCAGTTCTCTTTGAAGAGCTTTTTCCATCTCTTTTAATATATCTTTTAATAAACGCTTGATATCAATTTGTACGTTTTTGGAATAGTTTCCTGTATCTTGAGCATTATCTTCCTCTTCCTCTTCCTCTTCATCACCGGGAACGTATATAGAGCTACGTCTCGGGGAATGTTCAAGACAATCTTGGCATGTCCATCCTAGATTCTCAGCTGCCTTTAGTGCATTCTTTTGCTTGTTAGTAAGACCAGAGCAGTTTCCATTTATGTACACTATTTTCTCGCACTGGTTACATTCTATTCCAGGATTACTTTTGGTTATATTTTTTCCACTTTTATCACATTTTGTCATGTTGAGGGTAGATTAATATTTAGCTTACGGAACTAAGTTAACGTGCTTTTAGATCGAACGAACGACGACGAATCCTGATCTTTTTGTTACTTTTACTTGCAATCCCACATGGAAAGAAATAACCAGGGTGCTAATGCCGGGCCAAAAAAGTACTGACAGACACAATTTAGTTGCTAGAGTATTTAGATTAAAAATACAAAAATTAATTTATGTAATTAACAAAGGGAAAATTTTAGGAGAGGTGCAGTACTTAATGTATTCAATTGAATGGCAAAAAAAGAGGATTACTGCATGCCCACATTCTAATATGGCTTAAAGAGAAGTTGTGGCCCAGCCAAATAGACGATATAGTAAGCGCCGAGATTCCGGATCCTGAGCAAGATAGAGAATTGTATGATACCATCGTCCGAAATATGATTCACGGTCCATGTTGAGCACGAAATTCAATATCGCAATGTATGAAAGAAGGAAAATGTACAAAGAAATTCCCTAAACAGCTATTAAAAGAAACAGTGCACAATGACAATGGCTATCCTTTATACAGACGCAGAGCTCCCGAAGATGGTGGCCGGAAAGTTACAAACAAATCTCGCTCTGGAGGGTTCGAAACCTTAGATAACAGCTGGATTGTCCCGTATTCGCCCATTCTATGTTAAATGTTTAATGCCCACATTAATGTAGAAGCATGTAGCTCTGTCCGCGCAATCAAGTATATCTGTAAGTACATAAATAAAGGAAGCGACCAAGCAATATTTAATCTCAGGAGTGAAGGTGAGGCAAATCCCGTTAATGAAGTACAAGCCTTTCAAGCAGGGCGTTATGTCAGCAGTAACAAGGCAGCGTGGCGTCTCCTTGGCTTCCCTTTACGTGAAAGGCACCCAACAGTTACTCATCTTGCTGTGCACTTAGGAAATGAAGAGCGTGTATATTTCACCGAAAGAAATTTCCAAGGAAGAATTGCATCACTACTAAAAACTACACTAACAGCCTTCTTTCAAATTTGTCAAACCGATCCCTTTGCAAAAACGTTGTTATATTCTGAAGTCCCCCGCTATTATACTTGGAACACATCTAGGAAGGAGTGGAAACGCCGTATTCAATGCGTGCCTGTTGCAAATTGGCCTGGCGTAAAGTCATCAGATGCCCTTGGTCGTGTGTATACCGTCCATGTAACTAATTTTGAATGTTTCTGTTTACGATTGCTGCTGCACCATGTTCGGGGTCCTACAGGATATAAATACCTTTAAACTGTCAACGGTCAGGAATGCGCAACTTATAGAGAAGCATGTGAAGCTCTGCATCTTTTAGAAAACGATAATCACTGGGATGAAACCATGGAGGAAGTTGTGCAGTGCCAGTCACCAGCCAAAATTAGGGATCTTTATGCAACTCTCATATCATCTTATATCTCATATCATCTCATATATCTAATGCACATGAATTGTGGGACAAATATAAAGAGTACATGGCGGAAGATATTTTGCGAAGGTTACAGCAGACACACGCGAACATGACATACAATGAACACATTTATAATGAAACACTTGAAAAAATTGAAGATAAAGTAATGCCAATGGTAGGAAAAAAATTAAGCGACTTTGGAATGATAAGCCCTTAGCGAACAACCGAAAATGAACTAAGTGATGAAATTATACGTGAAACAAACTACGATATACCAGCTTTGCAGCAGCAAGTAGCCGAATTTGTACCCCGCTTGCTTCCCGAACAAAAACGAGTTTTTGACAAAGTATTAGAACAATTTTAATCTGGAAATGGTGCACTTTTCTTTTTAGATGCCCCTGGAGGAACTGCGAAGACATTTTTGTTAAATGTATTATTAGCGCAAGTACGGAAAGATAAAAACATTGCTGTGGCCGTAGCATCTTCCGGTATAGCTGCCACGCTGCTAAGTGGGGGACGCACTGCACATTCTGTTTTAAAACTCCCTCTAAATCTAGCCCAGGAAGAATCGCCGATCTGCAACTTTAGCAAAAATAGTGCACGAGGTATAATGCTACGACAATGCAAACTTTTAGTGTGGGACGAAAGTACAATGTCGCATAAAAAAGCTGTGGAAGCACTAAATCGAAGAAAGAAGCTCCAGGATTTGCGCAGCAATACCGATGTAATGGGAGGAATGGTGGTTTTACTGGCTGGTGACTTTCGCCAAACTGTACCTGTCGTTCAAAAGAGCACACCTGCAGATGAAATTAAATCATGCCTCAAGTCGTCTATTTTATGGAACAAGGTGACAAAATTCAGTTTAACTACGAATATGAGAGTGCATTTGTATAATGATATTTTTGACGCACCTTTATATTCTTATTAATAATTAATAATAATATAAAGGTGCGTCAAAAATAGTCTTAAAAGATATATATATATATATATATATATATATATATATATATATATATATATATATATATATAAAACAATAAAATTACATTAATAACCTTAAAGTTAATATAAATACATTTCAGACATTAGACCAATAACATAGTAAATTAAAGGCAAAATATTGTCTTCCATAATAAATAAATTTATTAAAAACTTGAAAAATATTTAAAATAAGATAAATAATAGAAATACAAGTCGAAAATATTATAAAAATAAAGATAAATAACATTTATAAGATAATTAGAAAATTTGTTAAAAATTGTCTAGTCTTGGAAGGAGTTCATGTATAAAAGAAAATTTTCCTAAGTTATGAATTGTTCATATAGATGTCTTGTATGGAGGAGCTGTCGGAGATACATACCTGCAGTTGTACATATATATGGGGTGGTCGGGAACCCGACTGCCTGAAGTACTGTAGCACAATGACTAGTCCTATATTAGGGACTTATGATATTAAACTCTATGATACAAAAGCAATACTATAGAAGGTCTCTATGATTAATATGCATTACAATAGTAGGGTCGTGGGTTCGAACCCTATATATTAATGACTTATGAAAGAAAGGTCTATGATACAAAAGCAATACTATAGAAGGTCTCTATGATTAATATGCATTACAATAGTAGGGTCGTGGGTTCGAACCCTATATATTAATGACTTATGAAAGTAAGGTCTATGATACAAAAGCAATACTATAGAAGGTCTCTATGATTAATATGCATTACAATAGTAGGGTCGTGGGTTCGAATCCTATATATGAATGACTTATGAAAGTAAGGTCTATGATACAAAAGCAATACTATAGAAGGTCTCCATGATGAATTTGCATTACAATAGTAGGGTCGTGGGTTCGAATCCTATATATGCATGACTTATGAAAGTAAGGTCTATGATACAAAAGCAATATTATAGGAGGTCTCCTTGATGCATAAGCATTGTGTGGAGTAGTCGGGTGACCGACTGCTCCTAGTACTGTAGCAAAATGACTAGTCCTTATTAGGGACTTGAAAAGGAATATTATGGTGGCGTGTATGCTGCTTCACGAGCAATTGGTCCGAGGTAAACTTGGACTCGCTAACCGATGTGTCCTAGATATATCATCTTAGTGCCGGTGGTAAGCGGGTTTGTTGTAGCAATATGGCTTTCCCGTGGACATCGCACACCCATACCGTTTGTGGGCGACGTCGTAGCGCATAGCGATGCGTCGTCTATCTTTCGGATTGGGATGATGAGTGTGTTTGGTAGCACTTTTAAGTGTAAGAGGCATACCCAACTTCATGTCTTAGTGCATTAGCGCTATGATACGTGGAGTTTTGTCCACTGGCGTCTTAGTAGCGTGCTACTATGATATGTTGGTGCGTTTTATATAACAACAATCTTAGTGCCGGTGGTAAGCGGGTTTGTTGTAGCAATACGGCTTTCCCGTGGACATCGCACACCCATACCGTTTGTGGGCGACGTCGTAGCGCATAGCGATGCGTCGTCTATCTTTCGGATTGGGATAATGAGTGTGTTTGGTAGCACTTTTAAGTGTAACAGGCATACACAACTTCATGTCTTAGTACATCAGCGCTATGATACGTGGATTTTTGTTCATTGGCGTCTTAGTGGCGTACTACTATGATACGTTGGTGATATTTTTTATATAACAACAATAAAAACTTTGTTACCAAAATCGATAGGGGTCATGTGGGTGTGTTGTGAGGGTGCGCCATCCATATGATAGTTGCATTGATGCTTACTGCTACTTGCGTTATTGCGTCTTGTGATGGATCTGTGGGTCTGCTGCGCCTTATTCGACGCATTATTGTGGTTCTGGTCGATGGAGGTAAACAAATAACATCTTAGTGCCGGTGGTAAGCGGGTTTGTTGTAGCAATACGACTTTCCCGTGGATATCGCACACCAATACCGTTTGTGGGCGATGTCGTAGCGCATAGCGATGCGTCGTCTATCCTTCGGATTGGGATGATGAGTGTGTTTGGTAGCACTTTTAAGTGTAACAGGCATACTCAACTTCATGTCTTAGTGCTTCAGCGCTATGATACATGGAGTTTTGTTCATTGGCGTCTTAGTAGCGTGCTACTATGATACGTTTGTGATATTTTTTATATAACAACAATAAAAACTTTGTTACCAAAATCGATAGGGGTCATGTGGGTGTGTTGTGAGGGGGCGCCATCCGTATGATAGTTGCATTGATGCTTACTGCTACTTGCGGTATTGCGTCTTGTGATGGATCTGCGGGTGTGCTGCGCCTGATTCGACGCACTCTTGTGGTTTTGGTCGATGGAGGTATGCGGGTGGCGATGTCTGCTGGGTTGTATGGGGGACCTTGGGATGGTGTAAGCCGACGATAGTCGTATTGATGCTTGTTGCGTTCTGCAGCATTGCGTCTCTGCGATGGTTGTTTGGTGGGACGATATTCTCAATGGCGCTCTCTGCGTCTTGGTTTGACTCACACCTAAGTAGCTTTGCCCAAGTCGGGTCCCTTCATTACGGGGCTGCAGACTGTCTGTCCTCCACGATGTTTTATATAACAACATAATATTATATCTCTGTAACTTTCCCACCTTTGAATGATTGAAGGCAACTTGTTGGTGGGTGAGACAAACATGATCGAAAATGCATTTACTCAACGTCAGTTACACAAACCTTTTCTGATGGCGAACTCTTATCTTATAACTGCCTTTTGGCTATATCTGCCGTTGTATTGGTTGGTGGAGCATATGTGTTGACCTCATGCGGGTGTTAGCTGGCGGGAGGATCTGAGGAGACTCTCAAGGCTGCGGCCGAAAGCCGCACAACGTGGGACCCCATTCCCTTGAGGTGAGCGGTAGACTCATGACACGCTCTGCGGCTAGTAGCCGTGCTGATCATGCAATTGGTGGTGATGCCATACACTTACATCACGTCTGCAGGAGCGGCGGTCTGGCAGGTGGTGGCGCTCACGGAGGGTTTACGGCCAGTGTGCCTATTTGCCTAAACCGTGTGACGTACATTCACTGTGGCTGGATTCGCTCGTATTCTGTATGGCGTTTACACGCATTGACATGCGCGACTTCGGTCGATGTTTGTGCTTACGCACTAACAAGGGGCCAAGCCTCTTTTACTGGTTTGTCAGTTATTTTGCTGTGGACTACGGTCCAGTTCCCGAATTAGCGTTCCCCCGCGGGGGGAGTGCATCAAAATGGTTGGCACTCACCGCGCACGGCGTGTGTGGAGCCGTGTGCCTCCCCCTACATTTTTTTAAATGAATGTAGGAGAGCGAAGCCCTTGTATCGGGTATTTTGTATAAATATATTTTGAGCCTTTTCCGAGCGGGGAAGGGATAATTAATAATGTAAACCTGATACAAGTGGAATAGGAACGTTTTATGTTCTTAACCTTTCTCGAGCCCTGTCTTCGTGAACGGGGTTCACTTAGCTTATAAGGCACTACCAACAGCTTGCAATTGCTCTAGTGAATATTTATTCTTCCAAAAGACACCTAAAAGAACTAAGTTACTAAACAAACACAACGTAAATAAGGGTCCTAACTAAGGCGATCGCGCCAAAATATTACAAACGGCCTATTATTAAAACTTTAGAAAGATCATTTAGAAAGATCAAAACATATTTTATTAATCCTGGTCACATATATATAATTTTTAATATAAAGGGGAATATAATACATTTAGTATTTTATATATTTATTATTATGAGAGGGGGGAAGCGTTACAATATCAATGCTGGAACCATACGTAACACAGCAGCACTGAGTTACTACTTCACGCTGGTGTTCTGTGAGAGCCTAGTCCTTCCCCGGTCGAGTAGAGCCAGTCGTGCTACAACCATAATATTTCTGCAGCATGGCTCTACCACGTAAAAGTAATGGCTGGGGACTAAACAAAGGGCACTGAAGCCAAATTGGTGGTTTTTTGAATTTTTGTCAATCTGTCTATATGCCTGTCTGTGTTTCACGATTGTCATTTCCCGATTCACGCAAAAACTACTGAGCGGACTAGCAAGAAATTTTGTTAGATTACGGAACTTCAAAAAAAGAGGGTTAAGTAGTTTCGTTCCTTTATTTCTATTATATACGTCCTTTATTTCTATTAAATATGTTTATTTCTATTATATACGTCTGTAGTTTTTTTTTTCATAAGTTCCATATTATATATAAAACCTAAAACTAGTTTTAACCGTTGCATAATAATTTGAAACTACGCCACTAACCTACGTTTCACTTTTTGAAAACATTGCCATTATATAATACAAGAAGTAGTACATTTTTGCTTCAGTTACTAATAAACCAAAAAAAAAAAATAAATAAAAATAACTTACATTATTAGTTCTAAATAATCAAATTTATGAAATTATTTGAAAATGCTTTCTGCTTTATGTTTTCTGCGTCGTGGGCTTGATGATAACGCTAAGTAGTCATTCTACCTCTCTTATCACTGAGTTGAAAACATATTGGTTCAGAATTTCTCCAGTATTAACTTTATATTTAGAAAGTCGAAAGAGTAAGAAAAGAAGAAACTCGGAGGCTTATTTCGATTTGCAACTACCAAATGTAACCATTGCGTTAATCCTATCATTTACGATCAAGTTTACCTTCCAGTTTGTAGTTGACTTTACGCTTGATCAAGTTTGCAGCCCTTCCATGTAGACCACTCACGACCAAGTTTACTAACAAGTTTGCATGATACCTGCCAGTTAAAACCATGAAGTAATCGGTTACAGACGTCGAAGCATTTTTGTAGCAATTACAACGAGGAAAATATATCGCACTCACGTTCAGATATGCACGAGTGCTCTCAATAGGTCGCCAGAACCGAAATTCAAATTTTGCTAACCATGCAAGCTGAGTTCAGGGTCAAGTTTATTGAATCAAACGACAAGTCCGTACGCTAGTAATATATAAGTCAATGCAAGTCCGCTGCAAACAGGACGTCAAACTTGATCGTGATTGGCGGGCATTAAGTGACAGGAAAATATCGTATTTATCTGCTTGCTCTGCGGATGCGAAAGATGCGTTTATGATTCACGCAGTTGTTTTTAATGTTTTATGCTACAAATTATGCATTGCCTTCATGATTATTTTTACTTTTGGTAAATAATATAATGGAACATGGAATGCTTGAAAAGTAATAGGCATCCGACAAATGGTTGTATCATCTCGTTTACGTCAGACGTAAAATAATCCAGACTAGCAACGGGAAGTAGCGTTAAAGATTGGGATGTCTGGTACTGCGATCCGCCTACCAAACTTAACGATTAAGGCAAATGCTCCATACAATGGAAAAGGAACATAACCATCGTTGGGACCAGCAGCCTGTAAAACAGGCCGATAAATCTGAACGTTCATTTGTCAGCACCGTACCGTACCATTTTAGCTTCCCTATTACTCCCTAAAAATAATTCGAACTTCGTAACAAACAGTCACAGAAGTGGTCATATGAGTTCGATATTGAAAATTTTGACATCGAGTACTAGATGTTGTAAATCAGTAACTTGAAATCTAAACGAGCGAAAACACGAGAAATCTAACCATTGCCCACGATTTTGCTCCAATATTAAGTAAATTATTTAAGAGGATGTCGAACGGCAAGACATTTGAATAAATCTATTTTTGTCACGATGTGCGCAAACGACCGAGCTAGACAAACGAGAGAGATAATTGCAACTCGTCCCGATTATACAAAAATTGACGTAACATCATCACGTATTCCCCTAATTCCTCCTTCTAAAGTTTGGATCTATTGTAATATTTTTTTCAAGAACAATATCTGTATGTGGGATTGTGATTACGTTTTTACGTTCGTTAAATTTGTTTGCTAGATATGCTGTTTAACTGAGCAATTTAAGTTATTTTAAGTTTCCTAATTTTTAAATAAGTTATCAAAAAATGGGAACATGGCAGGACTAGATATAAATTTTTCTTAAAAAATATTTGCTCAACTGGAGAGAGAAAACGGAGAGATACGTTATCCCGGTATCCTTTAAAGTTTCAATGGGTATTGAAAAGAACTTACTATAGCTGAATTCATATTTCGAGCGTTGCTACGTATGTTGCAAGCATGAAATAATATTAAAACATAATATTTAAACTATATTATCAGTTATTGCATATGTTCTTGGGGATGCGCTGCTAAAACACATCTTATAGAATTAGAGCGAGCTCAAAGGGCTGTACTAAAAGTAATACTTTCACTTCCTTATAGATATTCGACAGAAATGGTATATAAGTTAACTGATGTACTAAGTGTTCGCAAATTATTTATATATCAATGTCTTAGACGCTTTCATAGATGTAGTGTTCCGCAAATACTAAATTCAAAAAGAACTGTACGTATAAATATCCCCAAAGTTAAATCCATATTCGGCAAAAGGAATTATAATTACGTAGCTCCCAAGTTATATAATATTCTAAATAAAACAGTGTGCACAAGAAAGGATTCAAATCATGCATTTAAAAGTATGTTATATAATTGGCGTAAAGAATGTGACGACACTATGATAAATGTGAAAATTTAATAGCTCCATATGAATAACTTTATGTGCAGTGCAACAAACACTAGCTACTCACTCACACACATACACCTACACTCACACGCACACATACACACACACACACACACACACACACACACACACACATGTATAGAGTGTTAACTGTGTATTAAATATATATCAACATTTCTCTAATGTATTTTGACACAAAGAGTTACTGAATGGGAAGGAACTGACTCCTGAAATACAGGGTATCCTAGTTTGGGAGTCAGGGCTCAATGATGTTGTATGAAATTATAAGTGTCAAATAAAGAAATTATTATTATTATTATTATATTTTGACTTTAAATAAGCAAAAAAGATATTACTCTACTAAATGTCTTCTAAACAAAAACAAAAGATCCACGAAATGGGCTTCACAAATGACGCACTAATCCCCCGCCTACGTCAGACACACTACTGGTAGTTTACACGTTTTCCGTCAGCAGACTGGCTAAACTTTCCATTGCATCTATGTGTATTACTTTTTAAGGAAACAAGTAAATCGAGAACGGTATCTTCTGGTCATAAAATGCGTTGAGTGTGTGGCTTCTTTCAAAATGTGATAAATACTACATACTAATACTTACATTATTTATTTAGTATTTCATTTTTTAAGCAAATTTCACAAATGTGATTCATTATTTTAAGTTATATAAATGGCGAGAATGGCCCATTGGTTCAAATGTCTAACTAGTGCGTCGCCGACAGTAGCTTTGAATTCGAGACGAAGGAGACATTATGTTTATAGCAAGAAACTGTTTACTTACGAGTTTGGCTGTGTTGTAATTTAGTTTTAAAGAAACGGAGATCATCCACGTGTCTTTGAAATTGATTCTCTGCTTATTCAAATAGTTTTACTAAACCTTTTACAAACCTAAATTTACATAATCGAATGGGAAGTATAGTACTATCTTTGGATCTAATCTCTGACACACGTTTACCAGATGATAGGATAGGAGTTTTTTTTTTACAATTGTGTTATAAAATCGGACAACTGTGTCGCTCTAAAAAATTTCCGCTGTGTGATAGAAATCTCACACAAAAGGCAAACATTTTTGCACCATTCCCTGTACCACGGTAATAGAATATGTAGCATAGTAAGTGAATGGCACATATTGCGATGAAAATTAAAAAACGCCAACATGGAAAGTCTTCGTCAAGAAATATAAAAACTTGTTTAAATATGAATTCTGTTAATAAGAAGGTGAAGGATGTTGCATTGACGGTTTACCGTACCCTGCGATAAAACGTCAATGCTGATCAATTTTATAGGTACGATGCGAGACGATCCTAAAGCACGTGTTTCAACTTCAATTGTGATGTGTAATCTATATTCACGTTTTGGTATCGTCGGAGCTACAATTTTTAGGTGTACTAGTAATAGTAGTGATAAGATACAATTATTACGGGAGGAAGAATAGTGCTGTACAAATCTAAGCAAATACTGAAAAGAGAAAATGGAACGTAACCTTAGCGATGAATGCAATGCCACCTTTGAACTTTTTTGTTGTTGATTTGTTGCAAAGCTCGCAACAAATTAACACAGCAATTACAAGCTCGCAGCAGAATGTGTTGTATTTTTATCGTTCGAAAATTGAAATGATTTGAATAGCAACAAATTTTTTATACGTAAAAGTGGTTTGATTTTATATACCATGTGTCTGTGCATAATATGAATATCTAATGTCTGTGCATAATAAAAACTTAGTATTAACATTAATTGAAAATATTTTAATCGATTTTATCGTTATAAAACTAAACTTTTAATTGAAGGCGACTTCAATGTACTAAAAGAGTAAAATAATTTCCACTTATTAGCCTCTAAGGTCGGGGCTCGAATTCTCCTACACACTATATCCTAACACCGATTTCAAGTTAGTAAGTTAGTAAGTGGAAATTATTTATATATATATATATATATATATATATATATATATATATATATATTATATAATTTTCTGGAACTTTTTTTTTACCTCTTTCAGTGGACTAAGAAATATCATAAGTTCAAGATAACAACCTGATTATCATCTAAGTAATCACTAAAATTCATTACCTATTTTTCTACACTTCGGGGTGTATTATTAGTAATATTTTATCTAAATATATCTAAGACCATTCTTGATTATAACCTATTTAATAAGAAAAGCACCACAAAATTGGATCACAATTGACGAAAATATCAAATAACACAAACAAAAAATATGTACTTGAATTGAGAACATTTTTGCATTCCTAAGATTTCCTGAAAATCTTAAGCCCTACCTACACTATCTCCCAGGCACTTTTTTACATCGGCAAAGCATCAATCGTTCATAACCAAAAAAACTTACATTTTTTCCAACTTTTTAGTTCCATTATTGTATAAATACTACTTTATATTACACTTCTACTAGTACTAGTAGTACAGTTGCTTTAAAGAGAAATTATAAATAAATTATCTCCTCTATTTTACACTGCATTTACATTTTTTGCAAACAATTTTTTATGGATATTAAAAATTATTTTCGTATCTATAGAAGAGGTACTAAAATAATGTTCAATAAAATTTTATAGCAAATAATATACAATTAATACGGAATAAGGTCAAGGTTAATTATTTACATTACTTTACGAGTTGTTCAATTTGCTGTGTCATTGTGTACACAAACGATTTGATATTTTTATATATTTCCACTTGGTCAACTTTTACGTAAGTAAATTATTTAACATATAAAATTAGCTGAGTTGACCTTTCCATGATCCGGTCGTCGCACATATACTATAGCTGTGTCCGCGACTTAGTTCGCATAAAATCATTGTTAGTCATTTATTTACTTTGAATTTTTGTTAGATGGTTATTAACATAGATTCTTTATACATGTAAATAAAACTGAAATGACTGTCTATAATACCGAAATAACTGAGAGGGTTTTCGTATGCCAATAAGGCTAGCACATCGTCAGCGCCCTTCTAGCGACCATATATTATTACAAATTTTTTACACATTTATTTTTTACACATTTTTACAATTTTTTTTATTTATTTATGTTCACACAACAAGATACAGAAGCAGTCTTTTCGTAAGTTCGTACAAAGGATATACATTACTACTACTAATGAATAAATAATATACAAAATATTACGTAAATTATATTAAATAATACTTAAACAAAAAAAAATTAAAAAAAGTCAATACATAAAATCAATAATAACGATAGTTACATATAATATAAATATAAACGAATACTAATATAATTAAATAATATATATCACTTAATAGCATACAAATAAGTTGTCTCTGACACGTTTCTTAAGGGGAAATATAACCTCAAATGGCTTAGCAAAATCCTCCGTTATGCCGAAAGTATTGCAGCATTAATTTTGAAATAAATATATGGTAAAGTTGAGGATTAATGTTAAGGACTATGTTAGACGAAAACACGATTCCGTAAAATTTTCTCGATAGAAAAAAAATCCAAAGTTACCTCCAAACTGAACAATAAACCGCTGTTATTCATAAAATACTTTAAATAAGATCATGAAACTTTGCATACTAACTGAGCTAACTATAAAGCAGTGCTTATGTTATTTACCTTTTTTTAAATGCCATTATTTTCACTGTAAAAAGAAATTACCTAAACTATCGGCGCGTTAGCTTGATTCCTGTAGCCCCGTTAGTATCGCTCCGGCTTTTGAAGGGAGAAGTTGTGTCGCTTACGATCAGAATACACATTACGCAACAGGACGACGTAAAATTAAAATGGGAAATAACCATTATAAAAATAAGAAGCGACTGGGTTGGCGTTAAGAAACAGGCATAAATATGATAAACCTAATGAAATAAGTATCTAACGACCTATCTACTTACAGTATTAGTGATTACAAACATGTCGGTACATAGCATACGACGCGCGGGGAAGTGAGGGCGAAATTAGAATTTGTGCTGACTTACTATGTCCCCTTAAATACCAATACAGTTTTGGAATTTCTTATATTAGACGCTAGCGAGTTCCATAACCTTACCGCGTGAACAGAATAGGAGTAGGAGTAAAAATCGGAATTATAGACGGGAAAGTTAAGAAGAGTTTTAACAACGGATCTGCGTGATTTATCCGGAGGATGAGTGAAGGAAAATCAGCTTTTGAGGTATGTGGGAGTCGAGGGATTGTGCAAGATGTTATAGAGGAGACATAACAATCAAGTGTTCCTTCGAAGTCGAATTGGGAGCCACTTGAGTTGCTTGCGAAACTGAGAATTTGTGTCAAATTTCTAAAAATAGACCCCAAAGACGGATCCTGCTTTTGCAAGCGCTCAAGTTTATTAAGGAGCTCCTCTGTAGCATCCAAATAACAACCAAACTATGTATATTTTTTTATAGAAGAGGGGCAAACGAGCATACGGCTTACCTGATGTTAAGTGACTATCGCCGCCCATGTTCAACCGCAACACCAGGGGAATTGCAGGTGCGTTACCGGCCCTTTAGAAAGGAGTAAGCTCTTTTCTTGGAGGTGATATAGTTTAATAATTGCAAAATAATTAGGACACGAGTACTCTTAACTGTTGGGGGTGAATAAAAACTGTGATAAGGGAGTGAAGGCGATGTAGGAGTAATCAAGTGAACGATCTTCTTAATACTTCCACGCGCGCCGCATTTTAACTTTGCTAGTGTTTGTAGTCCTAGTTTCAATCTTGCTTTGTATATTTCCTGGCCTTCCTTCCAACAGGTAATGGCAGCACCTACTCTACCAGCTATTTTGCTACCATCCGTGTAAATACAAGGCCATTCGTTTTCCATAGATTTTAATTCGTGTTCAGTTGTGATTGAACTGTGTGATAGCTTTTGTCGTTCTGCTGGGTGAGGTAATGTCCCATACACACTTACTAACACTAACAGGTTTCGCTAGCTCCCTGCCGGGTAATTGCGGAAGTGGTTTCGCTATTTTTATTTTATAGAGTTCAGCATTTTCTTTTGCTCTTAAATCCAGGGGAAGGATTCTGGCTAATGTGACACAGGAGACCATGGAGGATGTGCGGTGTGCATTACTTATTATGATGCTAAATGTCCTGGTTATTCTGTTGAGCCTAGTCTTTATTTGCTTTTTATCTGCTACAGACCCCCAGGCTCCTGCAGCATAAAGGACTGTAGGTAATACACATTTTAATACTACAGTAATATAAATTGTCCTGAGAATTTCTGTGTTAAGTCCCCAGTTCGCTCTCGCTGTTCTTGCCACCTTTTTGTAAAGCTGTATCGTCTTTTCTGAACTTCTATCTACGTGTTTTATGAAATTAAGATTGACGTCTATTGTGAGTCCGAAAATCGTGACACTATCAGTAAATTTTATTTCGATGTTGTCGAGTGTAGTTTTGGGTTCCCGAATTTCCTCTTTTTTAGTTACTAAAATGGCCTGAGTTTTATGGGCTGCCAGTTTCATTTTACGCAGTTTGCCCCACATTAGTATGTGGTTTAAAATCGGGTTAAGCTCATTCTCGATCTCTTTTGCTGTTTTCCCTTTGGATATTAACATAATGTCGTCCGCGTATGTCTGAATATGTATTCCTTTTTCCTCACTTTCTCTGATTAGTGGGCCTAGTAGTAAATTCCAAAGAAGTGGTCCGCAGGTAGAGCCCTGTATACATCCCTTGTTGGTTTGCCTAATAATTTCGTTACTTGCGTACGTAAGTTTTATAAGTCTGTTAGAGAGATAGCTACTTATTAATCTGCATATGGATTTGTCTACTTTTTTGTTTTCAAGCTCGTCGATCACGGCGGGCCACCAGACGTTATCGAAGGCACCTTCGATATCTATGGAGACGACTACAACTATTTCCTTGTTATTTATGCCCTGCTTTATAAACTCTAGCGCATCACATAGAGCGTCTTCGGTTCCTCTCTGCGCAACGAACCCGTACTGTCGATTACTCATTCTGTTCTCTGATCCCAGCTGCCACGACAGACGATTGACGAACAGCTTTTCCACGACCTTTCCCAGAACGGGGAGAAGTCCTATAGGTCTTTATGACTTAGGAAGGGTGTATTCCTCTTTGTTTGCTTTAGGGATAACTCTGATTTACTGTTCTTTTCCAAGCTCTAGGGAAGTATTCGATTTCCAAGCATCTGTTAAAGATAGCTAAGAGAACCGGAGAATTGACCATAAAGGCTTTGTAGCAGATATCTGCAGTTAAAGCATCCTCTCCCGGTGATTTCTTTAGACTCATAGTTTTGAAAGTCAGTTGTAGTTCAGTATTTGTGAATTCTATTATAGAGTCTTTATTGTTGCCCCATTCCTTCCTTTGTGTTTCAGCATTACGTCTAATTTCAGCATGTATTTATTCATCAGATTCAGTGTCGTCCGTTGGGTAGAAGGTTTCGGATAATAGCTCTGCTGATTCTGCTGGGGTCTTTATTGTACCGTTCGGCATCTTCCTTAACAGAGTATCTTCTGAGTTCATGTTGGATTTACGTATGACCCTGTATATGCCCTGCCACATGCTCTCCCTATCTTGCTTACTGCAGAATTCTTTCCAACTTGATGTGATTGTTTCAGTGAGAAGATTTTTATATTCTGTTTTAGCCTGTATATATTCGTCAATTATTGTTTGTTTTCTATTTTTATTTGCGAATCTGATCCTTCTCCTTTTCCGAATAACGTCGTTTTTCTTTTCGTCTAGTTCCTTAGTCCACCATGGTATTTTAGTAGATATCCTTTTAGGTAATTTAGGGATAGATTTGTCGCAAGAATTTTGGATGAATTTAACATACTGGGTGACTAGGTTCTCTAAAGCGTGTGTGCTTGGTGTGATTCTGACTTCTTCGTCGGTGATATTGTAAATTTCCAGTTCCGCTTTCAGAGTAGAGGCAAAGTCTGTCCAGTTAGCCTTACTTGTGTTGTATATACGCGTAGATTTTCTTTGATTGCCTTCTTCTGGTGAATTGTCAACTTTTATATTGTATGCAATTGTCCTGTGGTCTGAAAGCGTGACAAAATCTGGATTAACAATCCAATTGGTTATTTTATGTAGTAGGCTGCTTGAACACGCGGTTATATCTACGATGCTAGTGTAGTCTTTATTTGCTCTGCGCGCCCAGAAAGTGGTTGTCCATCCCACATTCAGTATGTGTAGTTCAAGCTGGGCTAACGCTTCCGAAACGGTTGGGATTTCAAAATTTTTAATTTTAAATTTAAATGCAACAATATTTTCCGTTATTGTTTCTGGATTAACAGTTAATTGTATATTTGGGTCAACGACAATGACAGCCGATTTGGCGGGTTTTTGGGTGTCGCTGGTATGTTTTTGCATAACTCTATATTTACAGTTAACATGTGCTTTGGCCCCTACATATGGTTCTTGGCTTAGTATGATCGATATCTTTTGCGTTTCAGCCGCTTGCAAGCATTCATGGAATGCTGCGTACCCTCTACCAAGGTTGATTTGTGCTATTTTAATTGTGCTGTCCTTTACGCCTGAAGTTCTATGTGGGAGGGAATCGGTGTCTTTAGCAATATGTGACAGTTGATCTAGCTATCCAATCCCATTTTCTCCACTCTAGGCATTCAGGGCTGTATGCACATTGGGTGAGCACAATTAATTTCGCTACGCTTTTTATCTATGCAATTTATGCACTTGGGTGCTTTTTTTCTGTTATAGCACTCCCTTGTGTCGTGTGCATCGACGCAATAGCCGCAATTCATACTTTGAGCCTTGTATTCCCAAGTTCTGTGAGAAAATCCCAGACATCGATAACATTGAGTTATAGGCGATTGATCAATTGTTTGTTTAACCACCACGAGATAAATTAAAATAGATTAATTTTAGTTACCACATTTTAATAGTTTGCAAATATTTAAAGATTTGTTAAAATATTCACTGATAAAATCTAACAATAAAAATAATCACTAAGAAAAACTTACTATTTGGATTATATACGCCCAAATTCTCAAACGCTCCCCAATTTTTTAATGCCTAATTATTATATATTATAAATAAATTGTGCCGTCTCTACCTTTTTAAGTCAAAGTGATTGTGACTCCATGAGACTTAACGACATCATAAAAATTGAGTATCAAAATGTTTTAATGGTCGCAGAACTTAGTCAGACTAAAGGCTGTTAAGTGACAAAATACCGCTATAACAATCTTTCATTTCGTACTGCAGTATTTACACCCTCCTATTTTAATAAATCATTTTCTGGTACAATTGTATGTTTCTGGAAATCATTTCCTTTACGTATTCGCCGCGCTCAATCCCTTTTTTTTAAAAAAATCAACTCAAACTTATTACTTGGTACTCTAATATTTTCCATCATACTTCCTATAATTTCTTGTACTTTCCACTACTTCAACTATTCCACTTTCCTCAACTGTCGTTATCTTATTTTTTATTTTCATTTTATTTTTTAACTTAAATGTATAATTTATCTTTACCTAACCATTAAAAGGGCTTTTTCATCTTTAGTCTTTTTTGAGTTCAATTTTGAGTCAATCGCCAATTAAAATAAAAAGTTTTATAGACATTGTGTCAACCATTTTCACCCTCTAAGGGGTTGAATTTTTCAAAATCCATTCTTAGTAGATACATACGCTTATAAAAGGTATCTACTGTCCAAAATTCAGATTTCTACGTCAAGCGGTTTTGGCTGTGCGTATATAGTATATGTAGAGTCAGCCACTCAGAACATCTTCTTTTGTATATACAAATTATCACACTCACTCACTCATATTACACAGTGACCCTTAAATTTTCTTATTCGGAGTTTGTCAGGATTCTTTAGCTACTACCTTCTTTTCAAGCTAGACCTAAAAGCCTATTCAGTATCTTTCTGTCGGCTACTAAGGGTTGTTGTAATTTAGTATCCACGCTTCACAACTGTACCTCATCAAAATAAACCTTATGACTGTTATTTTTACTGAGAAGTCTGGAAACTTTCAGCTGATGCACTACTTCTGAAGGCATTTTGTATGCGGAATTCAATTTTTTTCTATCTGATGTGTTTAATAGTGCAATAAAGATACTTATATTTGTCCATTCTTGTACATTGTACAGACCATATTTAAATCTTGGCGTTGAATGCGAGTGTTTTTAGTGATTTGTCTAGAGATACTTTTTTATCATTACTGATCTTAAAAACCTCTCTTTCTTCTTATTTTAAAATCCTAGTGCAACCAGTTCATAGCTTTTTCGTAACAGCGCAATACCGTCAAAATATGCTATCACCCATGCTTCCCATTTAGCTCTAGTCCCTATTATAGCTTTCCTGGCATATAATGTAGTCAACTAAATGTAATATATCAAACCTGTTATATATATATATATATATATACATTTCTTATAAAGGAAATCAAATGTAAAGTGGTTATGCTTACATGCATGTAATATTTACGGATAAAAATAACGTAATAAAGTAATGATAAATAAAAAACTTCGATAATTCTCATTATCTTCGGTGTCCATTTACTACTCTCCTAAAAAAATTGTATTTTTAACCAAAAATGTAAACATTAAACATAAAAAATAACCATATTATGAAACTTTATTAAAAAACACAACGTTCACACTTAATATAAATAACGATAACCCCACAATATAAAGAAATTTTATTTCATAAATGTTTATCAAAAAAAATTTCTGATTACCATCGGTTTTAGTGAAAATCTAAATTATAGTCCGCGTATTAGCGTGAATGTCACTATACCACCATGCCGCGCTCCGCACAAGTCTCAGCCAGCCAACAAACGTCGTAGAAGGTTCACGCCTGTTCTTGGAAAAAAATATTTACGTGTAAAGTTTCGCGGGAGGTGATTATTCTAAAATCGGCCTCTTTCCTCTCGTCCATTTTATTATTAAGTGATTATTAATTATTTTGTTTAATATGTAGTTAATTATCAATTCTAGGGATTACCGCCGTAATTTAAAGTAAGCACGAGATTCGTAATTTTGATATTTTTCACGAAACAATTAGATAAGAATAAAAACCTCATTACCTATGTCCTCACTACCTTCGTTTACCGTCGTTTTTTTAGCGATGGTGATGAGGTCAAAACGATGACAATTAGAATCAATTTTACGTTAATTTATTGATATTTATTACAATGCATTATTAAATTACAAACCGTGTGGTCGCAAGTTCTAGTCCAACCCGTAGTTGAATTTTTTTTTCTACAATAATACTACTACGATACAGTTATAATAATAGTTTAATTCATAATAAAATAAAGAATTAATAGTTTTTACTTTGTTTCTAGATGTAGCTTTAAGTTTGTTTATAAAAAGTAAACTCACAAGCTAACCTTGTGAGTGTACTTTTTATTACTTTAGTTATTAAGGATAAGCTTGATATGATGAATACGAGAAATATTATATAATGTGTTATTACAGATTATTAAGAATTAATAACGCCAAAGAAAGCCAGACAAACATTAGAAACGAAACGAGAGTGCGATCGATTACAAAAACAAAGAAAGTATGCAGAAATTAATGAAGATACTGAAAAGTATGCAGATCCGAAGGCAAAAGAAAGAACAAGATAACTTAAAAGAAAAAACAGAAAACAATAAGTAGCTCAAAAGATATGACACCTAGACAATTGAGTTCAGAGGAAGAAGGGAGGAGTTAATTCAAAACGTCATTATGAAAGAAAAAATAAAGAAAAAGCTTATTCAACAGTTGTTAATAGATAATTCTCCACCAAATAGTGACAATGAAGTACATCCAGCTGAACAAGATCCTCTCACTCAATCAGCTCTAAGCCTCATACCTAATTCGTATCTAAATCGTTTGGATTACGGTAATTTTTGAAACATGAAATAGAAAAAACGAAGAAACAGAAAAATGGCATTAGAAAAATGTTGTATAGAATAATGAAAAATAAGAAGAAAAATGAAAATATATCGACTGAAGGAAAAGTAGAAAAATTAGTAGAAAATATTAATACACAAAAGCGTGAAGACATTAAAGAGCGACTAATGTTTGGTGAAATACTTTCCAGAAGTGTTGGAGAAGGGTACAAGTGCTTGAGGAAAAAGGATAAGAAAGAATTCTCTAATGTGGTTATAACGGAAAAGGAAAAGTTTAAAAAATATAAACTCTTGACACAAACAAAAATATTTACAGTAAGAGATAAAAAAGAAAATAAGACGGCTAAAAATGAAAACTTAAAAGAGCAACTAATTTTGGAGTATTTGACGATGAGGAGATGACTAGAATTGCAGCTGATAAAAAATATGTATAACTAAAAACCAAATAAGGAAGCAGAAAAGATACTTAACGGACAAATTGACTAATTTGTACAAAAAATTTACGCATAATTCGAATGATAACGTACCAAAGATTTTGTAAATATCGACCATTATGGGTTTTATACCCAAAGGAGTTCCAGTAGAAATACGTGTTCTTGGAAAGTTCATATTAATGTCGATTTGTTGATAAAATGTCTTAATACAAATAAAATACTAAAACAATCGAACAGGACGGGTGTTTTAGATAGCTTAAGTTGTAACGTCTACGATGAAAATCCCTCATCATCCCTATCCTTCAACTTAACTACTCAATATCATTCCCTTCCTTGACGTTCTCATTACCGTTTCATTACGATTTTTGATATGATAGTAATTTTATTGTTATCTATACAAGGAAGGTAGAAAACACAAAAAGTTCAAGGATTTTATGGATATTAAAGACATTGGGGGGGAAAACGAAGTTATTCGGCAATAAATTTGACATTTACAAATGTTGTGGAATTTGCACGAAATACGCGAAACACCCAAATCATGCAAGATAAGGCCGACCATGTTATCGCATAATTTCACTATTTTGCCTCTAAATGCAACAAACACATCACAATTTCTATTCTGCTGACACCTGGATCGACCTTACGGCCGTCTCCTCCGTTGAACACGTTGTCAATTTTAGATAATTCCCTGCTTTTCCCGGATTTTCACGGCATGACCTGCTTTTCCTGCCATATAAATTAAAGTCTCCCAAGCCTTTATCCGTGTCTAGCTCTATTCGAAGTATTGCTAGACAAGATATAGATAAGCTTGCGTGACGTGTGATGCAGATGCTGGTCATCTGTATAAAATGCTTCCGAAGTTGATAAAAAAGGCGACTTCTTTAACAGCAACATATTATAGGACGGTGTAATGAAAATGTTCCTAAGTATTTTGTTCGACTTAAGCGTCCTCCAGTTCAGTCGAACTGGAGGACGCTAAAGTCGAGATCACGACTGGGGTAAGAATGGTTATAACAAAACACGATAAAACTTTCCGTGCTTTTAAGAAGAATTGCACTGATAAAAAGTGGCAAACATATAAAGCTGCAAGAGATCGATGCCATCAGATGGTGATAGCTGATTAACGCCGATATACCCACAAACAAGTACTTAATTCATCTTCGGCTAATATATTGAAGTTAGTTATGGGAAATCGCTATTTGATTTTTCACTTTTTTATTGGCAATTTTAGTCGCAATTTTCTGTCTTCTCAAATAGTTTCTGATAATTCTAGAGCAAATTCAATCTCTTTCATATTTTCTAAGCCTCCTTAATCTTATAAAATTTTCACTTTGTCTCCGTTCAACCGTTGGGGAAAAAAGGTTCTCGAGTGGCAGCCTCGTACCGGTAGGCGAAGTGTAGGGCGATCCCCTACTAGATGGAGTGGCGACCTGGTAAGACATGCAGGAAGTCGATGGATGCAGGTGGTTCATGCCTTGGAGGAGGCCTATGTTTAGCAGTGGACTTGTGAAGGGCTGTAATGATGATGATGATGTTAGCTAATTACGTAATAACTTAAAACAAGTATCCATAAGTATGAACTGAATAAATTAACTGACTTGGTATTACATGGATCTCACAACTTTTTACGGTAGAAGAACTGAGTTGCGAGACTTGGTTTTTTTTACAAGTTATGTTTTTGATGGCATCTCATTTATTTTTGTAGATAAGATAGTCCTGCTTTTTTACCTTTTCGATACCTTCTACTTCTTGAATACCAACAACGTACCTATCTATACCTATTACACATATACAAGTACACTGATTCACTCACTGCAAATGTAAGTTACATTTGTTATATTGTAATTCTATATATTTATATCAGATTACAAAGTTATTTATGCAGTTTTTCAGTAGTAGTCAGTTTTTATATGGGATTACAAAGTTATCTAGAAAACTGGCCGAAATTAAAAAATATTTTAGTTTTTCCTTGGTTTATACAACACTAATTTTATTCTAAATTTGAAGCTTCTATGTCTGCTAGAAATGTCTGAGAGTTTTGATGATCGGTCAGTCAGTGAGTGACAAAATTAGGAAACTTTGACTAGTTATAATTCTTAAACTACTGGTTCAAATTGAATAAAAACAATTGAAAAAAAATATATCATGTTCGTATAATGCCTACTGTGTAACTGAAAATTCAAGTTTCTAGTTTTATCCAATGCGAAGTTATAGGGGGTCGAAAATGGCCTGAATTGCTTCGAGAAAGTATGGTACGGCCGCGCCGCTTATTTGCTCGACTTGGCGGTCACACGGCGGTACGGCGGTACAGATAAAACTAGTAACTTGCTAGTTTGTTCAGTTTTTGATTTTTTTAAACTTTCAGTGTCACCCCCGTATTATGTTTATCTTATTTCTTAAATAAAATTTAGGATATACAGATATTTGAAAATTCTATATTATGATTTTCTTTGTCGCACAAAATATGTAAGTAAATAAATAATAGAGTATTATATTTCATGAATTTCAACATCAGACACTTTTGTCATAAAATGTACTCAAATAGAGATAAACTCTTCGACATAAGGCTCTATTTTCGTATCATTTCATAATGAAACAGTAGTAAGAATATATAGTCATAGTCAACGCAGAATCAAAGTATATATTCTTATAACACAATCAACATTGTGGTGTTACTTTTAAAACTAGAAAAACCTTGTCGTAGATCTGTAGAAGGGTTAGAAGGTCATATTGCAAATAATTTACACACAACCGGTTAAATTATACCTGTTACTCTTAGTTTCTGTATAAATCTAGCATCCATCAGAGCAAGCACATTTCATTTTGCAAATATTACTGGATAGGATACAACCTATCAGTGGCATTCAATTCAGAAAATGATGTCACATGGTTATAACGTTAGTTGGGTGAATTTTTAGCGGAAGAAAATCCACTATCAATTTCTTACTCTGTGAATCCAACTTTTCTTACACTTAAGGGTTGTAAGTATAGTTTTATTCCATTCCGAGAATTACAGGTAAGATCAGCATCGAACATTGCTCTTACGAAAAAACGAAGCTTAGTCGGAATGGAGATCAAACTTTACTTTGAAATGGACAGATGTTCTAATATACATCGATCTATATCACGGTCGATGTTTAAGAGCAAACAAATGTAAGTTTAATTGCAGAAAAATGTTTTATTTGATATGAAAGTGAACCAAATAGCAAAAAATACTTAAATAATGGCCTCATATTATTTTAACCTTCTTACTTTTTGTGTTTTCAGGAATCAGTGTATGTGACAACTAATATCATTAAAGATTTTAAAACATTTATTATGTAACGACCACATACGCGTTAGTTACATTGAATGAAAATTTAAAAGTCAAATGTTTATTGTTCTAACGTTCTTATTAAAACGTGTGCTTTACATTTTTAATAAATTAAGTATTTCATCACAATTATTTTCTAAAAATAAAGAGGTATTAATTAAAAATAATACGCACAAGTTGAATTCAGAGCTCTGAGGATAAGCGCACCGATTTTGATTCTCGCCGACAATCAAATTAATTGTTAATTACAATTTTAACTACTGTTATATCGCGTGCTCAGCGATGAAAAAAAAACAGCAAGAGCAAAAGTTAAAGCTACAGCCCATATACGCCCCTTTTCTGTGGACAGGCCTGCTCTCAGTTCTGAGAGGGTTTTAGGGCAAGGAAGTGTCCGCCGCGCTGCCCCAATGCGTGTTGGTGAACTTCATATGTCTTCGAAATATTTTTTATTTCTTAGACATGCCGCTTTCCTCACGATGTTTTTCTTCACCAGCAAGCACTTAAATCAGCATTAAAATATCAATTAACAATTTCATTGGTGCCAGCGGGGATCGAACCCGGGTTGCTCGCGTACTGTAAAATTTACAGCGAGCGCTAACCATCTGCCTACCACGGCTCATGCAAAGCATGGGCAAACCTTGTCTGAAACGTTTAAATATATATATAGGACATAGTATTATGAAGTACAATGCGGTGCGGGCAATGCGGTGAACTCTTTCCTGTTCACAAACCAGCTCAAAAACGAGAGGGCCTGTAGACAGAAGTACATTTTTATCTTTTATTTAAAAACTAGGAAAACTAACGACCATAAATTAACAATATATCTCGTAACACTTAAGAACAAAATAAGCCTATTAGAAGTTTAAAGTTTAATTTAATGCAATACGTAGGGCGGGGGTTAGTCTACTCCTAACTTTTTGATATTATCAGTAGGACTAGATTAAGGCGACACCGTGAAAAAATGCACCGCCTTTTATCAAATAGTATAGGACTATGACACCACTAACGAAAGTGGGATTTTGATATAGGTAAATTCATGTCTTAATCTTGAACTTGATTGCTCAAAAACACGATTGTATAATTTTGACTCGATCATAATTATCTGCGAAAACACCTCTAAAAAATCACTATAGTTGAAATTACAACGAAATCATTTGATCTATATGCTTGGGAATCACTTAAATATATTCATAACGTCAATATTCATAATTTGCTTACTCATTATTTTGATAACTTAAATCAATAATTTTTTTTAAAATATTTTAAGATTCCGACGATTTCTAAGCGCTTTTAATCGTCGCGGGCGTCAATTTTAGACCTTAAGACAGCGTTTCTTCAAGTTTTTGCAGAAATTATGTATTCACTCGGATCAGTACGGCGATAGCGTTTTCGATGTGTCGTCTCAACACCTATTCTGCTCTCCTGTCCGGCGAGCAGTTTGGCGAATGGCTCTGACGAAAATCGACATTTTGAAAAGATTACCGAAAAATCTCCTCTAATGGAACTATCTGTAGGTTTGGAAGAGGCTCTTTTAGCCTCACCAATATCCTGCAATACTTCGCCCCAACCTGGGACGAGCCGTGAAGTGGAGGGCAAGTCTGCAGCCGACCCACAATCGGAAACGAACCAGGGAGGGGAAAAGAAAAAGTTCGCTAGGCCTTATAAGCTCAGTGGGGCAGCAAGGAAGAGGTACCGACGGCTGATAGCAGCTGAGATAGGAGCCGAAGAGGCCCTCTCTCTCTCTGCCAGAAGCCCTGGGACGAAATTCCTCTGCCCAAACCTCCCCCAGTTGCGAAGGCGAAAACACGCAGTCGGTCTGAGGAAGAGTCCCTCAAAGACCAGCCCAGGAAGTCTGTGAAGCTGGCAAAGGAGGAGAAGAAGCTTAGCTTCAGTGCCGTCACTGGTTCCGCGCGTGTGGTAATTCGCAATTCGAATCCCATGAGTGTGGACCAGATGCGGCTGGTCCACCGGGCACTAACACGGGCCATCGCAAGGACAGCCTGTGGGGTGCAACCGGGAATGGGATCAAAATTTTCGGGTTTCACTCACAAGCCGGGTTGGATTCTGGTAACGTGCCTGAATAAAGCAAGCCAGAGTGGATTGTGGGTGAGATCGGAAAACTGAAACCCTGGACGGAGGCAGAGCTCTCGGTAATACCCGAAGGCGAATTGCCTAAGCCTCAGCTGGGCATTACGTATTTGCCCCGCAGCGAAGCTGACTCTCCGGAGAAAGCGGCTGTGCTGTTGAGGGCGCAAAACGATGGGCTCCATACCGAGCTCTGGAGAATCCTCCATAGTAGGGACGAGGAGAATGGGTTCCTGGTAACCTTTTCTCTGGACGACCCATCGGCGGGGGCTTCTCGGGTGCTTTCCAGCACCCACGGTCACGGGGGACTGAGGTGACTGACGTCCCGATGTCAAAGTTAACCCGGAGTACCTTCAGTCAGTGATCAGTGAAAATCTAGTAGAAATGGGTAAGAATTACGCAAACGCAATATTTCGATTGCTGCCGTATCTTTCTGTTGGATTTAACATGCAGGTCCTAACTTTTTTTACAGATTTACTACTAAGTATAAAAACACTATCAACAGTAAAGGGTTATCAAGTTATACTCAATTAGTTCCCAAAAATCGGAAAGTTATTTCTAAAACATTTCAATACACCAAGTAGACTTGCCGTACTGTACCATAGCACTCTGCCGGCGACAACGCTAATAATTTGAAGCCATTCAATTGCCATTGGAGAGTAAATACAGTCCGAGCAGTACATTCAAATCGACATTATAAGCGTTCCTTAAACCCAGAGACCTATGTAAGTACAGTGAGCTGCTTTTGATCTACTGCCCAGCAAATATCACCAGTGATTTTAACTGCAATCGTACTGTGACCGAGTGTGCAAATTGATTGAAAAGAACCGAGATGAGTTTTTATTTAGGATGTGGTTGATTTGTACAAAGGCTAAACGTTCTATAACTTTTGAAACATAGAGACATAATAGAACAGTGATAATATTTGCTTATTTTTCATACCTGTAAACAGATGTGAAGGATATGAAGTAATTAAAAATATATGAAGGATAATATCAATAAAGTGGACATATAATTTGTGGTACGAAACGTGTGAAATAAAAACGTTATTCATAACATCACACAGAGTTAAAGCGTTGGACAGTGTTCAATTTCTGAATTTCTATTATCATTTAGGACAGAAATGGTTCACAAAAAATTGTTTACTTAGTAACTTGATATCGATGTCTCCATTTGAGACAGCAGATTCCTTCGATTTTATAACTCTTATTGTTATTAAGAAACTACAAATTTTCTCCGTTCTAGATGTGTGTTACAGATATTTCTTATACTCCTGTACTATGTGTTCTTTTTGTCACCCGATTTATTCACTGCTATAAAATAGACCGAGTTTTTTAATTCAAAAAAGGACGAAATATCAAAGGTATAAATCAAAAACACTTAAATTATACTTATTATTAATAATAGAACTTCTCAGCGAATGTTTGCTGAGAAGTAATCTGTTGCTGAGTTTTGTAAGACATTCGTTAAATTTATAACCACGCATTATTATTTTTTATTTGTTATACCTACACATTTAAGGCAGTCACGCGCAGACATTAGTAAAAAATAACTATTTGTCGTTGTCAAAAATATCTTATTTTGATGCGGCTTGTGGCGGGGAACTCATCACCCTAATTGACCCTAGGTGAATTAGACTCGTGCCGAAAAGATTTTGTGGTTTCTGATGACGATGAAAATATCATGTGTTTCTAAGAGATATGAATTACTAGTACCGGCAACGCGAAGCATCGTTAAAGGTGTAAGACATCAGGGATTGCGATTGCCAATACGCCAGGCGATAATAACAAATTTTGCTAATTATGGAAGAGGCACCAACAGCTCTGAAAAATACTTGAGGGTGCAGCAGATAGGGAGAGAACTTTTGTTGGACAAAATTTAATATTTTATAACCACCTTTTTTAAAAACTCACTTTCTTATCTGTTCAGCACACATTTTGATATTGATTTCATACTAATTTCCCGTTGAGCAATAGACTTTAAACCTTAAATATAGTTTTTTTAAGTTGAATAATTAAACTAATTTTTAAAGTTAGTTTAAATTTATACTTTAATAGTAACTCAGAGCTGGATGACAAACCCAGGAAATGGGTTTTTAAACATTTACAAAACTTTCTTGCGTGTATGTTTGTTTGTTCATTTGTTCCATACAAATTTAGCAATCGATTTGAAACTGATTTGATGATGACATGATGATATTTTAAATTACATATTTATAGCTCAGGTTTCGAAACATGGTAAAAATGGTTGCCATTTTGGATTACAATTAGTTTAATTGTGAACTTTAAGTTATTATTATTTTTATGTTATTATAATTATTACAATTATATATTATAATAATAATAACATAAAATACTACCCTTGGCTGTTTGGTGTCCCCTGTCGAGGGCTTCCATCTGGTTGGGTTTTTATTTATTTATGTATTTTTATTTATTTATTGTATTTTATTTATGTATATTTATCATTTTCACTTACAATTATATATTTAATGCTTTATTTGAATAATACATTTTGACAAATAAATTTAAAGTCCCTGATTCTTATTGTAGGTGAAACCTGTATCTCAGGAGATAGTGCTTCTTACAGAAATAACTGTACAGATTACTATGTTATTAATAATAAAAATATACGTTGTTGAAAAATAACAATTATATGTTGATAAGAATAAAAAATCTATCAATAAAACTAAAATTAAAATATTAATGTATAGAAACGTGTGTGTGTGTGTGTGTGTGTGTGTGTGTGTGTGTGTGTGTGTGTGTGTGTGTGTGTGTGTGTGTGTGTGTGTGTGTGTGTGTGTGTGTGTGTGTGTGTGTGTGTGTATGTGTGTGTGTGTGTGTGTGTGTGTGTACATGTGCGTGTGCGTGTGCGTGTGCGTGTGCGTGTGCGTGTGCGTGTGCTGTGCGTGTTTGTGCGTGTGCGTGTGCATGTGTATTGATTCTGTTTTGTGGTAACCAGTGTAAAGCCACGATATTATTTTCTATTTTATATAATAGTTGTTATCTTTTTTTGCTTCATAAGCGCTATTAAATATGTTATATAAATATAGTGATAAGTATATGTACTTCTTATTAGCAAAAATACAGTTAAAGGTACACTAGTCGCTTATTCTTCCATACAAACGTAGTCCGGCGATTACTCCACTGTTTGATGGTGTACGTACAAAATAAATAATGATTTCAATTTGTCTCATCATTATCTAATCCTGTATGGAAACAAAAAAGTATAAAAAGAGTATGTTTAAAAGTTATAAGCGTCGAAAATTCCGACTTTCAACACTAGTTTTAACACATCTTTGGGCGGAAATAAATACCATAAGAAGAACGAAAATTGCAAAACAGTTACCATACAGGGATAGATTAGTTGTTCAAAAATGCAAATAATTTTATTTTAAACAGATACACTCAATAGATTTTTCGTGACATCCAGACTACCAAAGGTCTGTTTATAAAATTTAGCGCGCCCGTTTTTGTTATAAAACATCTTGCCTTTCGCTACAAATTGTTTCCCTGATCAGTGGGACGGACGGAGGGGGAGGGGTGGTGCAGCGCGCACACATGCTCACTAGGTTAGCCGCTGCTATCTATTTATGGTTGTAATATCTACATATTATCTACATCTTTATTTAGAAAAATTACTTCCTTTTGTTCGTGTCCATTGCTGAAGCCGGGATGAATATAGCGGCTAAAATGTGCCCATAAGTTTGTTGAAGCACATTTAGTTAAAATTGAAAACAGGTAGGTACATAATAATGAACTTTCGATACAGGTAGTACATTAGGTACTTAACTACTTTAATTTGCTAACTAACCATTGATTTATATAACACTAGATCAGTAATAACCGCGCCAAAGCGTTGCCACTGCACATATGGCCACAGCCATATGCCTAGCTAACGTGAGTTCATTGTTCAATGTGACACCGACAGAGTTGAGCCGCGACAAAAATGGGTAAATTCGTAGTGAAAGAATGCTATTCAAGGTCACAAAAACGTAATAAATCAAGCGGCATCACTTTCAACACATAATTTTTAGTTCTTGTTTTCATATAAACGTAAAAAAACCTCAAATAATTAAATAAAATTATCGGATATTGCCATTTAGGTCCAATGTTGCCACTTTTCCGGATTTGTGATTATTCTACATTAATGGGAGACTATATAATTAATGGAGTAAGTTAATTTGTTAGCTCTGATTTTAAATATTTTGTAAATTATAATAAAAACTACGTTTTAACTTTCATACAAAATAATTAATTATTCTTATTTTAGTTTATTCATGAATTATCTATTAAATATATTTTATTACCTATTTTATATTAATAATTTTATATTATTTATAATTTCATATAAATTTTATATTAATTATATTTTATTAGATCCCTATTTTATATTGTTTGATTTATTAGAACCATAAAAATACGTTTTATTTCATCATTATGTTTACTTCTATTCATCTGATAAGCTTTGTATCCCTTTTTTCTAAGGGGACGTAATAAAGATTTTAAAATAAAATATACTTTTTTTGATATAAAAACAATTAACTGCAGCTTAAAAAATTTTTTATTGCGTATTTTAGGTAAAATTTCATATAGTAAGCCACACCAACCCGCCATTGCATGTTTGTGTGTCTATCTTTATCTAATCTTACGACGACGTCATTGTTTTCGCAACTTGTGTAAGTGAGATAGATATATGTTTACTTAAAATTGTTATTAGTTTCAAAGCTACGTCGTCGCGTTTGGATAGTGGTTACACTTTTTTCGACGCGCGGTAATGTGTGGTTTGCTCCTCTAGTGTTGTATAACTCAATGTAACTAACGAAAACATCTCATATATAAGCACGATTATCGAAAATCTTAAAATTATCTATTAATTTAATTAGAATAGGTAATTTTTAGATTTTCGATAATCGTGCTTACGTATAGGAATCTCATATCCTAATATACGTAATTTATGTAAGTACATAATAACCTAAGAAGGGCAGTCAATGATAAATAAAATGTGTTTTGTAAGTTGTTTTTTTTAAACACCTTAACACAACAAAAACATGAAACTGAGAAGAAGCACCCGACCTGCTGAAACAAACTTAGAGAGGTCAGTCCAGGTATTACATTGGTTATGTCATACGAGAACCAGGCTAATATGGTCCTTTGAAGAAAGAATCGTACAGATGTGAGTGGACAACTTAGTACTTTTTAGGATTCCGTACCCGAAGGGTAACCAACATGGCCCTATTACGGAGCCTCCGCTGTCCGTGTGTCTGTCTGTCAGCGGGCTGCATCTCATGATCCGTAATAGGTAGTTGGTTGTAATTTTCACAGAAAGTGTATTTCTGTTGCCGCTATAACAGCAAGTGGTAAAAATAAATTTGAAATTAAAGGATTTTCTACTAGAAAAAGAAACGTGTATTTTTGGCTTTTTTTTGATCGATAGTAATATGTATAGGTATTTAAATCTTGTAATCTCGGAAGCTCGTAAGTCCGATTCGCACTTGGCAAAATATTTGTTTATATTTAACCTTACCTGAGATATACTCATATTTTTATAAATAATTTACTATACTACTAAATAAGCTACTACTAAATAAAATAGTAGTAGCTTTGCTATGGTATTATAGTATATTTTGGATTAGATTTAATTTATTACAGAATAATACGAACTATATAAAAACTAAGGAGCGCATCAACCTACCTTAGATATTGGGTTATGAATACAGATAAGTACACATAGGATTTAGTTTCTAAGTTGTACCTACATATTTTATAGCTTTCGTTATGAATAGCATAAACAGATCAAGCCCCCTAGCCTACAAACGTTTTGTATCGAATCGACGAATCTCTTTCTACAATCGCGCTTTTTATTTGTTTGGACCGACCACCTGACTCATTCAGTGATGCCATTCCCATACAGTGTTTAGTTTTCAACTAGCGTTATCTATCATAAAATACATAAAAATTTTATTCATATTTCGCTAATTGTGTCTGTACTGTGAATTTGATTTACAATCGATCTCCAAATTGTAGTTTTCTTCTAATTACTTACCTTGCCTAGACGTGTTAAGGAAGTCTGTGCTGTTAGTATTCCGTTTATATACGTTACTATTTTGATAGACGTTTGTGCTTGTCTCTGCAGTGACACAATGCCTATTGTTGATAACTTTCTAAGTACTAAGAGAATATTTCAAAACGCTATCGAACACAAACAATCAATAAACAATTAACAAACTAACATTTTTTTATTTATTTAATTAACCTATATAAAAGCCCCACTTACATCAAAATCGCGTTGTCGAAATAACTGTTATCCTGACACTGGCTGACATATACTTCGGGGAGTTGCCTGTGGGCTATTATAGCTAACTAGCTATGGAAAGTAAATACCTATTTAGAATACATAGTACCTACAGTAATATTCGCATAACCTACAGTAAAATACAAAAACGTAAAAAAACATAATTATGTTACACTTTTTTGTGTTTGTTTTAGAAATTGTTATATTTTTTTCAAAAAAAGTTTTTTATGTTACCGTTTTTAGTTGAGAGTTATGTCCCTTTAGTGGGTACAGATGATATTATATTGTGTGATTGCGTAAAGAATGCGTAGATAGGCGATAGCAGCAATCGCGGTTGATTTGCTGTCATTTATTGAAGAGTGCCCCCGATTTCTCCAAGATCCCATCATCAGATCCTGATCTGACCATCATCGATTACCGTGGGATTATCTGGAAAATATATCCTTTCAAACAAAAAAATAATTTTCCAAATCGGTTCAGGCTTCAGGCATCTTCGAGAAATCGGGGGACAGAACATACATAAACAAAAACCAACGAATTGAGAACCACCTCCTTTTTTCGAAGTCGTTTAAAAAGTAGGTAAAAACAAATCAATGGAATTATTATATAATAACAACATCTTTTTAAGTTCACATAAGAACTTTCATAATAACAACTAAGTACATAAATTGGGTTCATAATAATTACATTTCACACAGCAGATCCTAAGTTATAACAACACCAATTTGTTTTCTCTTCTTCTCTTTGTCTTTCTCTGTTTAAAATACGTTACCCCCACAGTAGGATTTTCTCCAGTATCGTGGAGGCAGTTTACAAACATAAATTGCACAAGGACAAATATCCAGACCCGGAACAACTATTTGTAGGCCATACAAATATGTTCCATGCGGGATTCAAACCCGCGGCGCCCAGCGCAGCCTCATTGCTAACCCACTGCGATACGGAGCTCAAATTGCCGTTTGAGTTTATGTTATTATTCAAAAATGAATCGCATACGTAGGTACGCGATGACGCCGTCTCGCATTGCGTCACTCGAGTGCGTATGTGTGTGCGCACTAGCTTCTTACTGCTCATCACAGCGTCTATCCCTTTCGCACGTGATGTCGGCTGAGATAGCATGCATTTTTACCCCGCCCACCACTTAGTTCGTGCTATCGACTAGGGCAACCTTAATTGCTGTGATGGGACATCTGTTTATTCTTTTCCTATTTATTGGTAAATTTGGAAATCTGATCGGTGATATCTCCTAAGTCTTATAAATAAATAGCTTTCTAACTGACAGGACTTTGGTTTCTTCGTAAATCGATGTAGTCGGATATCTAAAAGGTAAATACAATGCAACATTTAAAACCGCTTTTTGTACACGATCGAAATCCATGAGGAACGTCTTAGCTGCTCCTCCACAGGAACATATAATAAGGTAATTTTATACTCTCACATAAACCTTTGTAAGTCTGTATAATTAATTCAAATGTTGCAACTCTACGTAAGTCCTTAAATCTCTAAATTAACTTTCTCACTCTGTTCACCAATACAGTTATTTGTTCCTTCCAATTTAGCCTTTGGTCAATTAGAATTAAAATATTTCGTTGCCGTTTCACGTGCTAAATAATCATAAGAACAATCATGAGAGCCCTGAGAGCATTATGAATTGTTAGTTTCAAATTGACGTTCGGGCTGGTCACGGCAGATTTAGAAAAGCATATATATTTAGTTTTAGCATTATTTAGCCAAAGTAAAATATCATCAAGTCATGTGGTGACCTTACTTATTCCGGTTTCTGATGTATCAAACACTTGCATCCATGAAGAATCCTAAAAAAGTAGAAACGTGTCGTCTGCAAACATAATGAGCTATCCTTTATCAAGTTTAATTTTGCGTAGTTCATTTAAATAAATATTAAAGAGAGCAGGGACAAGTGTACTGCCTTGGAGAACTCCGTAAGTACAGGCAGATTCGTTGCTCATATAATTTTCTATTTTAGTCTGTTGTGATCTTTGCTTTAGATAGTCTGAAAACCAATTTAACGAAGTTACTCTAATAACAACATTTTCTAGTCTCTGTAATAGAATTGGATGGGAGACTGACCAAAGGCTTTTTGTAGGTCGAGAAAAAATTCTTTTCTGGCCTTTATCTAAGTGTTCTGTAATAAGGGATGTTAATTTTAATACCGCATGTTCTGTTGATCTATTTAATTGAAATCCATATTGATTGTCTTCTAGGTATTTAGTTTTTTCCAAGTAATTAACTAAATTAAGTCTTTTTTTCATCAGATTTTCCATTATTTTCGATAACGTAGACAGAAGCGAAATTTTTAAATAATTAATATATATATATATAGGGTTACTGGTAATTCGACGTATTCCCGCCAAGGCGTGATAGATGGGGTCATAACCTATCAATGAACCATAAAATGCATTATGCAAATGTGGACCAATTTCGAGATATTTAGGTTTAATTATTTTTTTTTTCAAAAATTCCAAAAGTCTGGTTTAGAAATTTGTAAAAAAAACTTACAGCTGTATTATTTTCGTTTTATTATTTTTACTTAATGAAAACCTGGATACTTATTTATCAATACTACAGTGTGCAAATAAAGTCTCATCATTTTCGAAGTAACGCTACTAAAAGTACAACTTTTTCCAAACAGAAGATAAGTAATTAAAAATAAAAATGATTTTGTGAAAAATAATTGTATGTGATAAATTGTGCAAATCATGTTAAAAACATCCCTATTTATCTAGCTACCTAATGAAGTATCAACTTTGTAGTTTGCTTATGTTTTCTACAGAAAAAAAATTAAAGAATGAGGTCAGGTAGTCGAGTTCTAAACAGACAAAGGAATTTGTGTTTTATTTTTAACCAATATTAATTAAGGAAATGAAACAAAGCACTTGATTGAAATTAGCTTTATTTATTTTAACACGATTTACAAATTTTGCTCAATATGGGAGTCCCTATTCCGTATACAGACACGCATTCGTTTTCTCAATTCGCTTTTAATAACGTTTGAGGTTAATGTTCGTCTTATGTCGTTTGTCGCGTTGATAATGCGGTCTCTCAGTTGATCAAGGGTCGGCACTGGCACATTGTTGCAGTACACGATGCTCTTTATGTGCCCCCAGACATAATAATCCATCAGTGTTATGTCAGGACCCCTTGCTGGCCATGGAAGTGGTCCTCCTCTGCCAATCCACCGATGTCGATAATTTTCGTCCAGCCATCGTCGCACAGTTACACGACAGTGCGCAGGACACCCATCATGTTGATACCACATGTTTTGCCTTGTGGCGAGAGGAACATCGTGTAACAATCCGGATAAGTCCTCCCTTAAAAATGTTTCATAATTTTCGCCGTTTAAATAGTTTGGCAGAAAATAAGGCCCAATTAAATTGTCGTTGATAATCCCCATCCAAACATTTAGTGAAAATCTTCTTTGTGATTTAGAAGGTCTCTTTTTCCAGGATTTCTTTGCTCTTTTGGAGCCCAAAAATGTAAATTATGGTAATTTGTAATACCGTCTTGATCGAACTTCGACTCATCAGTCCACAACATTTTTCTAAAAATCATTGGATCTTCTGCATCTGCGTTCAACATAAATCTACAAAAATCCAATCTTCTAACTGGATCTCCTTCTTTCATCACATGTGCTGGTGTGTAGTGGTACGGATAAAGCCCCGCAGTATGCACAGTAGACCAGACCTTCCACTACGATACACCTAAGCGACGAGCAACTATGTTCGTGGAAGTGGTTGGATCTTCTTGAAATTTACTCAAAATTTCTTCCCCTTCCGCACGCGGTATACGGGGTATGCCACGTGGCCTGCCAACATCACGTTGTTGCCTTTGAACATTTCCAGTCCCTCGTACTCTACGATACGCTGCACTAAACACTGTGACATGGGGTGGTCGGCGATTAGGGTAGCGCTGTAGGTATTCACGGCGAGCAGCTGCAGCGTCACCGTCACAATATCCATAGAGATAAAAGATATCTGCGTATTCCTCGTTAGAAAATGATTGCCTTGCATGATCTCCGCGTCTTGGTGGTTCCGCCGGAGGGACATGCGCGCGTGTGTACGATGCCTGTACTGTAGTACTAATGACTGATTGAACAGTTTCTTCTTGTTTAACTTGTTTCTAATTTCACACTAAATGTAAACAATAGCGTAAGTTCAAACGCACAATCTTTTACGAGCATTCCCGCAGCTGTTGATAAGGTTCCGAGAAGCGATTGTTTGGGATTACCCAAAACATTGCTACTCGGAACTTATCTACCTGGCCCCTTTTTTTTAAGTTTTTTTCTGCACTATTTAAGTTACAAGCTAAATTGATACGTCGTTGGGTAGCTAGATAAGTAGGGATGTTTTTAACATGATTTGCACAATTGGTCACATACAATTATTTTTCACAAAATCATTTTTATTTTTAATTACTTATCTTCTGTTTGGAAAAAGATGTACTTTTAGTAGCGTTACTTCGAAAATTATGAGACTTTTTGCACACTGTAGTATTGATAAATAAGTATCCAGGTTTTCATTAAGTAAAAATAATAGAATGAAAATAATACAGCTGTAAGTTCTCTTTTTTAGAAATTTTTGACTCAAGACTTTTGGGATTTTTGGAAAAATTTATTAAACCTAAATATCTCGAAATTGGTCCACATTTGCATAATGCATTTTATGGTTCATTTGATACGTTATGACCTCAACTATCACGCCTTGGCGGGAATACGTCGAATTACCAGTAACCCTGTATATATGTGTATATATATATATATATATATATATATATATATATATATATATATATACAGTACATTACAGTTTAGGGAAATTTCCAGTAATAAAACTTAGATTATATATATAGGTAATTGGTTTTTGTTTAGTAGCCGCAGAAGTTTTTTAATATCTTGGCTGTTATCCCTTCGAACAAGTGCGCTATCTGTTTTTAGGCTTAGGATAGTATTTATGACTTCATACTCTTCAGTTGGATATATTAAGAATGAACCCGGTGGTGGATTAACTGATTTAGCATTTAAAGTAAGATCTGATTCACGTTTACCTAAGTGATTTAACATCTTATTGGCAAGATTGCGCCCAACATTAACAAAATATTCATTTACATGATTAAGTGATCCATTTGGCGTTGTATCAATATGAAGCAAATCTGTAGAGGGAGGTTTTAGGTCCGATATTACATACGTCTTATTATTCATTCAGGTTTCCTTGGCATTTCCAGACGTCTTTGGTAGTATTCAGTTTTTAGTGATCTAACTATCCTGTGGAACCAATTTCTATAGGAAATAAACCTGTTCTTAAGTTGCTCATTTGCGGGTGCTAATTTACTCTGTTTGTAGTAAACATCTGTTTTCGCAGCATTCTAACTATATATATGGTTATCCAGGGCTTTAAGGGTCTATTTATTCTAGATAATTTAATTATTTTGGTATTAGTGTTGATAATTCTAATTAGCCTGATAATTAACAATTCCATAGCCAAGTTGACATCACTTATTATTTAGAGGTCCTCCCACGATTGCTTGTTAAGATCATGGCTCATTTTTTCAAAATCACACAAATTATTTTATTATTGGTCATGGGTGTATTTCCTATATATAGTAAAATAGGCGAGTGGTCTGTTAGTTCATTATAAATAATAGTATTCCATTTATTACGGCATTTTATCACAAAATGATCAATACAAGCGTCACCCATTGTTGGAAGATCAACACCTTGAAAAAGCCCGTATATTGCCATCAAATTAAGATACATATAATTGTCTCTCATAAGCTTATCCACTGAAATATCTAAATTAATATCCCCAGCAAAGATGATATTGTTAGATTTTACGCTACGTAATATTTGATCTAAGGAGTCGATATAATCTGATGGATTTCTAAAACAGGCTGGCCTATAAGAACATACAATTGTGATTTTCTTTGGCAGAGATAAGGATTGGATAAGGCAGTTTCCATCTTTGATATTGGGTTCACCGCAAGACGTTCGAATATTGTCTCTTACATGCACCACCGCACCGTCGTTTTGATTAATTCTCTGCTTGGTATGAAAAATCCTATAATTATTCAACGCAGGCGGGGTATTGTTTGCGTTGATCCAACATTCTGAAAAGACTAATACATTTATTCTTATATTAATGTTAGCAATAAGAGCTTAGCAAAGATTAAGTTTGCAATGTATACTTCTTATATTCAATGCCATTATGCATAAAAAATTTGTCTTGCTTTCTTTCTATTTAAGAACGTAAGCACTTTTGTCAGCCTCCATCAACCTTACACATGCAGGTTTACCTGTCGAATATAACTCATATACAATATTAATTATGTACTTCTAACTATTGTATTAAATTATTTAGATAATTGAAACAATTTGTTTTATAGTATAAGGGTGGCAAACGAGGACACAATTCACCTGATGGTAGGTGGTTGCTCTGGCCCATAGACATCTATATCTATCCTAGATAACGAATCAAAATACATGTGCGTTGTCACCCGTGAGGAATAAGATGGAATGTGACATTTACAGTAAAAAGGGTCTCCGATTCTCCACACTCAACATACAAAACACAGCAGCGTTAAGCTGCTATTTGACGCTGGTGTTCTGTGAGAGCATGGTCCTTCTCCGGTCGAGCCTACCCTTTCGTGCTGCAACTATATAAGTAATAAAGCTGCAGCATGGCTCTACGACGTTAAATCTTACAAACATTACAATCTTTATAAGTATTTAAAATAAGCGACCGGTTTAAAAGTTTTATTCGAGATCTACAAGAATAGTTCAGAAATGGACTTAAGGATTTTTTTATATTAGCTTTTCCTAAGTATAATGGATTATGAAATACCTTTAATTTTTTTTATTCTGAAATTTTTTAACTAATAATGTTTACGTTAAAACATATTGTCTTTATTATCCTTAAGTATATATTTTTGGCATTGAGGTTTATAAATGATTAATAGTATGTGAAATAATACATGCTGTGAATATTTCACAAAGTAACAACTAGTTAAAAAAATTCTGTATTACTGTGTATTTTATATTTTTATACTGATATTTTTTCACACTTGTGATCTGATATTAATTATGATCTGTATACTATATATGTACATAAAATATTGACCAATAAAGCATTATGATGAATAGTAAATTTCAGTAAAAAGTAATTTACCTACGCTTAGTTCTAGTTATTTACATAAGAAGTCACTACGTACAGGCTTCAAACAGTGTTTGTATTGTGACGTCAAGAACGTGTATATAGACGGTTGCGCAGGAGTCATTTAAATAGTTCGCACCGAGGCGCGCTTGGCATTCCTTAAACTAGAAAGAAATCTATTTCATTGTGTGGCTCCGGCTCATAAAGGAGCTGAGTAGTTTCTGCCGAAGGTACGTTCATTATTGGCTGTGGTTGTGCGTTTCTAAAATATTGTTTTTAAAACAAGGATTATGCATTTAACGAGTGAAATATTATTACGGTATAAGTTTGCGAAATATTTACTATACTTTTACCTCCAAAAACTCGATAAAATAATTTAAAATTTGCAGTTATTTTTCGTGATTTATGTAAATAGTTTTTGAAAAATACTTCAACGTAAAAATTTAATTTTTTTGTGCAAGTTTATTCTATTTATCTTGATTTTTTCATTTTACTTCAATCATTTTTTATCAATTCAATATGTTTCAATAGTTAAACACTATTATTGATAGAAAAGCTAATTAAAATTCATATTTAAAATATTACCAAATATTATATTGTGTACATTAGCACAATATATTTCGTAATATTTTTCAATTACGACAATTTCTACACATTTATTAAATTTTTATTGCACTTGTTGATTATATCTAATAATTATTTATTTATATAAGTATTTTAAGCTAACAATAATACGATCTCTATTATTAATAAAAACCACAATTTTATATTTCGAATAGCAAAATTAAAGGCTTTTGTGTAATCCAAACATCACAGTTGTAAAACATATTAGTTTTAATTCCTATTGCATAAAATTACAAAGTATTTCTTACCTTTTTATTTTAAAATTGTGCATTCATTGACCACTTGCGTTATCTTTATAGAACATGAGTTACACAGCAGCAGAAAATGTGGTCCAAAGTAGCACTTGGGCCGCAACAAATATGTTCTACGTGCTACTTGTCCCAGCTCTTATTCTCTGGTACACTTACTGGCGAATGTCTAGAAGGCATATGTACGAATTAGCTGAAAAACTTCAAGGGCCACCAGGATTGCCTTTACTTGGAAACGCTTTGGAATTTACTGGGGGATCGGATGGTATGTGTTATACAATTATGTATTTATTTATATCGTCGCCAAATATCGTGTATTTATGGGGATTTCACCACTAAAACACAATTTGCATTTATACCTTTTTATTTATTGAAAACTGTCAGATGTTAGTTTTTTTCATAAGCCTACAATATGGCTTTGATACTCTACAACAATATAATTTTTTTTTTAATTTATGGTTTAAATTGTTTAGTTCACCAATTTCTTACACGATTTACTTATTTACTCGAAAGTATTTTATAGTGGACATTAGAATTGTATAATACAAATAAACGGACACAAAAATAACTATTATTGGACATTAAATTTTATCGTTTTACAATTCGTTTCACAAATCGACTCTCAATCTGTAATTACGCTATATTGTAACTATGGCATTACTATTACAGTATGAAATTACCAGGGTTACATGAGACAACAAAAAAAAGAAGACTTTTTGGGTTCCTCTGTGTAAAAAGAAACCCCTATAATTTCGTTTTGGCCTAATAAGAACTGCTAGAGTTTCTAAAGTTTGACAGAATCAAATATAAATTTAGGAGTTTTCAAATAAGAATAGATTACAATCAAACTCTCATAATATTTTAAGGCAGCGGAGGTATCAGGATTGTCGTAAATATAATTCTATATATTTGCCTAACCCTCTGGATAACAGGCGTTATGTTATGCGTTTATGATATGTTATGTATTTATCAAACAAAATCAAATAAAAATCTTTTATGTCTCTATCTGTAAATTTATATAAATAACACATTTTATGTAATATTAGTTACCTTTCAAACTATAACTTATGATTAAGGAAGTAACAGTTTAAGTCCACAACGTGCAATAATGTAAATGACTGGTTGAACATTATTATTAAATACCTAATCAACGTACAGTGTAATAAAGACGTGTTATCGAAGATCGATTTAAATGTGGGTTTTTTTGTAGATGTATATAATTGATTATTGTATTCTCAACGTATAGATTACGAGTTGGACTGAGTTATTTTACTTATTTGAAACATTATTTCGAAGGTCTAGTAGTGTAGCACTTACAATTAAATAATGGTTTCTTGGTACTCAGATTCTTATCCAAAGCTATCATTTATATAAAATACCAGTTGTACATTTTCAAGGCTAGGTCACATTCTAACTACTCTTAGGTTGTAGCTAGGTACTGTTTTGTTAATAATATTAAAAAAGTCCACTGTAAAACTTTTCTCAGATTTTATTACAATATCAGTATATTAGGCAGGATATACAATATGAGTCTTATATCTGATATCTTCAGATTATTCGGATGTTGTTAGTGACAAAAAAGAGACTTAAGACGCCTTTAGGCAAATTAGCTCCAAGATATAAAATTTGTTCTAAACTATCGTCGAGTTCAAACTAAGATTTCATATACCTATATGTCATTTTTACTCGAGTAAAAATAATAAGTATTAATTGCATATGTGCTTGTTATCAAATTCTTTTTGAACCCGTTACAGTCCATAGACGGACATGGGCTTATCCTATAGTAAGCGGGATTTATCATAGGCCCCGTATAAGAGATATTGATCTGCCACGTTGTAGAGCAACGCTACAGCTATATTATGGTTGTAATAAAAATGGGTCGGCTCGCCCGGGTTACGCCCATGCACTCACAGAATACCAGCGCAAAATACCAGCTTAATGCTGATGTATTAGTACGGTGAGCGTAGAGAACCAGACACCCTTTTTACTGGAAACGAGGCATTCTATCTTAGCCCTCAGAAGTGACAACGCATCTGCATTTTGATTTTTAATCTATGGTCTATAAGCCACAGCATTCATTAACCATCAGGTGGACTGTGTGTTCGTTTGTTATCCTTATTCTATAAAAATATATCATCGCAGTTATAAAAGCCTCTCCTCGCAACCTCAACGCTACTTCTCGTTATGAGTTTGGATATTTGTCTCGTATCTACAAGATGGTTAACCCCCATGTAGTAAAATGCCAGAGTCACCTCTTACATCAACGACATACTCGTATGTGCTAATAGATTCCCTCACAACGCTAACAGACATTGTTTCTAACGGTACATCCAAATTTATCTCTGATTTTGTCTCCAAACTCTTCGGTCGCGGATTAGAACGCAACGAGTGACGAGTCTCACTCATGCTCATAGATATAACTCATGCTGTAGCTCCCTTCTTATGTTTTCATAAGTAGTAGGCGTGATCGAAATAGGCTGAAATAGGCACCACACATGCGTGCCATACATAAATCCTATTAACATGGATATAAATATAAAATTCCAGAAGCAACTTGTATTAAGTAGTAAAAAGTGCTTTACCTGAAACAAATTTCACTAATTTAAATTTTAGTAAAATGATTTTTAATCAATGTGAACTATTCGCGTCAATAAAAAAAATCATTAATTACTGAATAAAGCTGAAGCAAGTTCTTACTTTACTTTTGTAATATTTTCAGTCACAAACCTTGTGATATTTAACTGTAATGTAAAGATTATAATTTCTAGCTATTTTTGCATAAAACTTAACAAATGCATTTACTTGTGATATACAAGCCTGTGTTTCAAATTGTGGATATTTCGTGACATACTTGATAAAAAACTATTTGGCCACATTCCAAATATAAAAAAAGCTTTTATCGCTCACTATAGAATATGATTATTATGAATATAAATATCAAAAAATAGTAGTCAAACAACAACATCATGGTATGTCATTAAATTAAGCAAACCTGTCCTAATGGAAGTTTTTGAACTTGTTAAAATGTATCACGTTTTCTCGTGTAGATGGGTTAGATGTATAAACAAAAAAATCATAATTTTAAAATCACTCAATGTAAAATTTTAAATTACACTCATTATAGATTCGATTTATTTTTATATATATTTTGTACCGGCTGTAAATATGAATTGAATTTGTTTGTTATTTACATCTTATAGTAAATGCTGCTATTAAGTATTTTCTGTTCATTATACTGATATTGATTGACAAATATTAATATCATAGAAAAGGTCCTTACATAATACATTACACATTTAAATTAAATAGAATGATGCATTTTAATTATTTACTCAATATTTACTATTATAAAGAGAGTGAGTTTGCTTGCATTCGTATGCAAGAGTCATCTCTGGAATTACGAACTGATTTTGAAACTATTTTAATGTTTGAAAGCTACTTTATTTCATATAGTCACGGGCTATATTTGATTCCAAAAAAAATTGTTCTATGTTCCACAAACTAATTACCTGCCTTAACCCTTCGCATCATGCATTGACGTAGTTACAAGCACTGGCTAGCAATACCGCCAATCCATATTATTCGTTCACCGTTAGATAAACATACGATTAAGTTTCCCTACCAAAAAAGAGAAATTGCTATATTTATGCTAGATCTAGTAATCACTGACATTTTGAGACAAAATTGCTTCTCTCATGAAAAATTTGCACGCTAATCTTATTAAAGGAAAATTATATTTTGAGACAAAATTGCTTCTCTCATGAAAAACTATCATCATCAAAAAATTATTTGATAGTGTTTTAAACTTTAAACAGTATTTTCGAAATATTTTAAAACATACTTTGTGATGAGTAAGTCTTTAATAACCAAACATGCAAACATTCATAAACTCAAGCTGGTAGGTGTACCAAAAGGTAGGTGTACCCAAAGTGGTAGGCAGAGTCTACGGACTTTAATTTTGAACAATCTACAGACCTCTTCCCTCTCAGAAAATAATTTCGTATACATATCATTATAAGTTTTGTGTGTGTTTTCTTAAGAAGTAATTCTATTATTTTTTTTTTGGTTTTAGAAATATTTAGAAACATTGTCCAGAAAAGTATTCCATATGACAATGAATCAGTCGTGAAACTCTGGATTGGGCCGCGCCTTCTCGTATTCCTGTACGATCCCCGGGACGTCGAGCTAATTCTAAGCAGCCATGTCCACATTGACAAAGCTGATGACTACAGATTTTTCAAGCCCTGGCTCGGTGACGGACTCCTTATCAGCACAGGTAATTTAATAAACCTCAGTGATGTAGTAGTTTTCGCCCGTATCCAATGTAATTCTATTAAAATAAAATAGACTTTAACGGTGAATTTCTTGTAAAATCAATCGAGATTACCGAATAATTTAACACTTATACTTTTTATACGTGGTAGAGCCATGCTGCAGTTATATTAGTAGCATAGTTGTAGCACGAATGGGTCTGCTCGACCAGGGAAGGACCACGCTCTCACAAAATACCAGCGTAAAATAGTAGCTTAATGCTGCTGTGTTTCGTATGGTGAGTGTAGAGAACCGGAGACCCTTTTTACTGAAAGCGAGGCACTCCATCTTAGTCCTTACGAGTGACAACGCATCTGCATTTTGATTTGCAATCGAGGATAGATGTAGATGTCTATGGGCCGCAGCAACCATTTACCATCAGGTGGACTGTGTGCTCGTTTGTCACCCTATCCTATAAAAAAAAACTTATGTAATATTTGCAAATCTCATTAAAATAAATTTACTAGAGGTGCTCTCAATTGGCATTCTCTGCAAGTCAATTCCAGTAAGTGCAATTAAATAAATTGAATAAAATAATATTCTCTTCTCATTTTATTTCATCTTCTATCATTTTATCAATATACTTCGAATAACGGTTACTTTTTACTATTGAAACTATGAACAAGAATAAAAAATATCTTTAGGTTACAGTTCTACTGTGCATAAATCAGACAATATATTGAAAATTCCAGATTAAACTAATCCAATACACGTTGATTTGATTAACATAAGCAAATATATAGATGGAAACTGGTTGCCGACTTTAACAATGTAGTGAATCGCTTGAATACAAATAAGGAGCTGTCTAGGCGCACTATATAGAGATGTTTGTAGGATAAATATTTTATGAGCTTATTTTCCTCTTTATCCTACTACGGGAAGAGTTTTAACCTTAAAACCTTGTAAGCACCGCCGCGGAGCCCCGGTAGCTGAGAGCCTCACCGTAAATATCATTATTCGTGAGCAATCCAGGTTCAATTCCTAACGGCACCAATGAAATTGCCGATTTTAGTTTTAGTGCTGATTTGCCACGTATTTAGCTAAGAAGAAGAACATCGTTAGAAAACCTGCATGTCTGACAAATTATATACATATATACTTCGAAAACACGTGATGTTAGCTAATACGCATTGGGGCAGCGCGGTGGACTTGCTATAAAGCCCTCTCAGAAATGAGACGAGGGCTATGACCAGTAGTTGGACGTGTGTAGATTGTAACTCTAGCTTTTAAATAAAGTTACCACAATCATTATAAACATCAAAATGTTTTAGGACAAAAATGGCGTTCGCATCGCAAATTGATTGCACCAACCTTCCATTTAAACGTACTGAAGAGTTTCATCGACTTATTTAACGCTAACTCTCGCGCTGTTGTCGATAAGCTGAAGAAAGAAAGCGGGGTCTTCGACTGCCATGACTACATGAGCGAGTGTACTGTAGAAATCCTTCTTGGTAAGTATTGTTTTTATTGTTTTCACATAGTGGATATAATTCAGAATTACAAAAAAAATCTTCTGCTTGTGTAATATTTTCCATTAAACAATATTTCTTCTCTCTACACTTCATTAGACAATATTCCTTAAAAAACACAAAGTAACAATTCTTAAATTTATTTATACACAAACGCTTTATCTGAGTAATATGAAAAGCTAATACCTCCTTATTTACTTAAATATAATTTTAAGACCAAGCGTATAATGTAGCGTATAAAAACGTGTAAAAGCATATAAAAACACAACAGTCAGTAACTTGATCATAGAAAAACAAAATTGATGTACAAAGTCTGTAGACCAGTATGTAAATCCGAATAAAATAATTCCGTTGATTACAAGTCCAAGCGTATTTTATTATAATTTGAATTAAATTATCACGGAGTATGTATTAATAAATAATGTTAAGCTATAAAATGCTCTTAAACATTGAATTATTTGGTTGGTAAATATAGAGATAAAATTTGTTTTTTGTACTACAACTTCTTACAACTTCTTCTTCAAACTTATAACATATCATCATCATCATTATTATAGCCCATCACAAGTCCACTGCTGAATAAAGGCCCTCCTCCAAGGAATGCCACAAAGCACAACTTGAGCCAACTGCACCCATCAACTTCCTGCATGTTTTATTAGGTCGTTAATCTATCTAGTGAGAGACGTCCAATACTTCGTCTATCGCTTAGAGGCTGCCACTCGAGAACCTTTCTGCTCCATCGGTTGTCGGTTCTTCGAGCTATGCGGTCGTCCCACTGCAACTTCAACTTACTATTCCGATGATCTATGTCGGTAACTCTAGTTCAACTGCGGATGTCCTCTTTTCTAAAGACGATTTAACTAATAATTCCTCGTTCTAATTCACTGATTCAACTTGGCTGGGCAGCGTTTGGGAGATTATTATACATCTTGTCGTTAGGTATATCTTGAAAACGAGATTGTAGAACTAGTGCGTGATGCTAGTGATAAGTTATGAATCTGAGCCATGGTCCTTCACTGCTGGCCGTATGAGGAAGCTTAAGATCTCTCAGCAAGTTATGTAGAGGGCTACGCTCGTGGTTTCATTGCGTGATAAACTTGTAGTCGTAATATATAATATGAACAAAATATACACATAAGAAACTAACATACTTATAAATACATTTAATACATAATATACACACATTTTAAGCATACTTAGCTACAAACAAAATACAATATAAATAGAAAACCATAGATTGCATAAAGTGTATATTGTTTTTTTTTTACTTACTTTTTCAAAAATGTTAAGCGAGTATTATTAGCCAAAAAGCAGTCAGTTAGGAAGCTTATCGTAGAAACATTAGAACATAATCCAAATAAAAATTATAGTAATATTCGGTAAAATTTAGTTTCAAATCCGATTATGCTAAAGATTATGATATGGAATAAAATCTCTGAAGTAATTTTATCATTATCTACATAACATAAAGAAGAAAAAAGACCAATCATCATTCTTCTTATATTTTCATTTGTAATTTTTACATAAATTATATCGTTTATATAAATGGTATAAAATAAAATTTCAGTTATTCGGCCTGTGGAAATTATTAAAATCATCAAGCAATTGTGGTTAGTGTTTGGTCTTCTAGTGTAAAATATATCTATTTGATAAATCAATCATCTTTCATTATAAACAACGAGTTTACCGAGGTGGCCTCATTTAAATCTAAAGAAGAAGGCGCACAGATAATTTAGAATGTCGTTTAGACTTCAAGTCACGTCGCGGCGTTTGTGACACGGCAGGCTACTCCGGCCCTCACCGGAACAACGTGTTATGTTATTGAGCATTATGCCTTGAGAGCTAACGACTCACATCTTAGTTTTGATAAAAAAACAAGGCAAATATAATATTCAAAATTTATCAAGACAAGTATTATATGATTTCATATTACTTAGCACATAAATTTAGTCTTTTCAATCTTAAGACCTCGTTAGGAGACACTACTAAGATATTGAGCATAGTGCTAAGACTCTCTAAGCGTTCTGCCATAACGATTATACTTCTATAAATCAGAACTGAGTGATCTGCTATTGATGGTACCGTGTAATACCGTGTCCTTTCCAGCCCAGTAACTTAAAAATGCCTTTCAATGCAACGGTGATATTTTTAGGAATATATCGGTACCCTGCGTAACACCTTCCTGCAGTTGGATTGGTTTGGTTCTGTGGTTCCGAACTCGGATCGACGTAGTTAGCCTTACTATACACACACTAATATACTCAGCACCCGATATCGGTTTAAATACGGACTCTCAACCAAGGATCGAGGATTTTCTCAGAATCCATATTAGTACATATAAAAACAACACATAATACTCTCTGGTTTTCTATATAACCTACCGAAAAGTAGGTGGTATACAGTCTTTAGTATAATTGCCTATTCATAAAACGGGGCTAGAGTCGTCGAGTATACGTGCAAAAAGATTCGTGATAACTCTCAAAAACAGCAAGTTTAAGCGACTTGAGAGATTTAGAGAAATAAAGACCAATGTCTATATCTTTTCAATGGAGTTTTGAGAACTTTCTTAAAGAACAAAACAACCATATGCTTGTCCACGCCTCTTGAGTAGCACGACCGCTAAGTACGTAATTCAATAGCTTCTGACTGACTTTAAGTTCTACATCCACTCAATTCCATCACCACCCGGCGCTATGTCGTTTTTAACGTTTCCGAAAACCATACTAATCTCGCTTAATCTGATGTCTAGGATCTTTGACCATTTATTGAATGGCCTAAGTCTAGGATATATTCGGAATAGTATCGGATGAGATTTGCTCTTGAGTTACTCTCACTCTTAAATAAAACTAGTTTTTACGGATTTTATCGCGTATATAACTTATTTTATGTTCCCGACGTTTCAAGCACTTTACAGCACCCATGGTCACGCGGGGAGGGCCTCAACGGGCAGTGCTAATATACACGATTTTTTTTTATATGAGAAGGGTGATTAGTGAGCACACAGTCCACCTGATGGTAAGTGATTGTTGTGGCCCATAGACATCTACATCTATTCTCGACTACGAATCCAAATGTCAACGCGTAGTCACCCGTGAAGACTAAGATGGAATGCCTCGTTTCCTAGCAAAAAGGGTCTCGAGTTCTCTATATTCACCATACATAACACAGCAGCGTTAAGCTACTATTTCACGTTGGTACTCTGTGAGGACGTGGTCCTTCCCCGTCTAGCCGTCCCATTCGTGGTACAACTTATAGTACTAATATAGAAAATTTTGATTAGAGTGTTTATTAGTAGTATTAACTAGTTTTATTTAAATCCGCAGTGTTCACGTAAACATAAGAAATCATTACTCACACTTGGTTAGAGTTATATCAAAGAGGTGTACAGTTGTCCATAAATTTTCTTCATCACATTCAAAATTTCCGGTACCCCGTAAATGATGCTGCCGGTATCGAACCACAACTTGGCTTTTGATCGTCCTTTGCTGAACACACACACACACATACACACACACACACATATATATATATATATATATATATATATATATATATATATATATATATATATAAATCAAATCTCGAAAAACTCTAAAATGGTTTGACTAATTTTGATGAAACTTATGTGTTTGAGTGGATCCCGATAGGTGGCTCCGTTGTCGAGACCCAAAAATTATCCGTGCGAAGTTGGGGCGGATTCCTAGACCATTTGGGTTGAATGGTCTAAGGGCGGATCGCTTGTATCCAAAATTAGTTTTTATTCAATACCTCTTTAATCAATATTATATTATATTAAAGTTTGCTATACCATAAAAAAATACAGAACTACTTTGCAATATCGACCTATTAGGCTGAATAAAAATATGTACGCATACAAACAAGGAAATAACCGCGTGGTGTTACTATATACTGTACAATTGGTATTAGTAGTGTTATCATTTAAAGTATTTAAATAACGCTAAAATGAAAATCGCTTAACTGCAATTAGTAATTTATGATAGAAATCACGTTGTTTGCATCTAGGAACTCGTCTAAATTAATAATTTTATAAATAATACATTATATTACGTATAAGTAATATGTAAATAGCTGCAGTAGCGTAACGAGATCTGTGTAACATAAGGTAAGAATGTATACCCAACCTTCGAGTGAAGTTTAACCACCTCCCACATCGACACGTGTAAATTTGTATTTGTAAATAGTCTATAGTCACTATATCTACGCTTAAAGGGGTATACATCTTTCTAAGGGCCTTCAGAAAGATTAAATAAAAACCACAGTTTTTAAATAAACGTGTATCCACCGAAGACTTTCGATGTAGATTCAGCGATTATCAATTTAAATTCTATACCTCGGCTGTTTGTATTCGTTAAGCGAACACAACATAAACGGACGTGCTTATTTGTGAAACTGATTCGTCCGACAAATCTCATTGTAGTTCTCAATACGTTTTTCAGCAAATTTAATTCAATTTTGTGCACGGTGTTGAATAACTTATATATTTAATATAACAATTAAGATATTTTAGCTTCTGCATAAACAAATGTTCTTATAATTAACGCATTTTTTCACTCATTACAAACTGTAACTAGTCTCCTGGCAAATATGGGATTCCCCTATAAATTTTCCCACAGAATTATATTTTTCCATAGTTGCCACGCTTGGCGGATTGGCGATCACAGTCTCTTTTAATGTTATTTAGTGGTTATCATATATATCTTAATGTTGGTGCCACGCTTGCGATTGGGTCTCCTTTGTTTTGTGAACAAAGTTTCCCTCTGTCGCACCGTTACCATTACCGTTTACTTATTTATTACGATTACCATTAAAGTCCATTACTGAATAGGCCTCCCCTTAACATTACATTGTAGGTGTGATATTTGCCATAGTTGCCATTCTTGGCAAGCGGGTTGGCAACCGTAGGTTTTTGTTTTTAGTTATTAGAAAGGTGCTGCTGCCCATGTTCTGATTTGTTTTTCTCTGTCGCCTCTTACGACACCCACGAGATGATACGGGGTAGTGAATATGCTTATATCGCCACTACACAGATTTTGTTACATAATAATTGTCATTCAGTATGATTTCCATTCCAAAAATAAAGTAGTTACTTTATACACGGGATTTAGAAAAAAATCAAGTGTTTCGCTTGTAACCCTACTAAGATTAAATAAAAACCACATCTTTTTTTACAGAGACTGCGATGGGTGTAAGTAAAAGTACTCAAGACCAAGGCGGTTTTGAATATGCAATGGCCGTGATGAAAATGTGCGACATTCTTCATTTGAGACACACTAAGATTTGGTTACGACCTGACTTGCTTTTTAACTTCACCCAATATGCTAAAATTCAAAACAAACTTCTTGGTGTCATCCACGGATTAACAAAGAAGGTATGACATAATAATGGGATTTTTTATCGTATAATGTATACAGATTGACTGCATAATTTTATGTACATTAGTAGATTTGGCTTTACAAAAAATATTTTAACAGGTCATTTTAAGGAAGAAGGAGGAGTTCAAAACTGGAAAGAAGCCAACGTTAGTCAGTGAGGTCGAAGCTCCTAAAGAAAACTCTACAAAGACTACTTCAGTCGAAGGTCTTTCCTTTGGTCAATCAGCCGGTCTTAAGGATGATTTAGATGTCGATGATGATGTTGGACAGAAGAAACGCCTTGCTTTCCTTGACTTACTTTTGGAGAGCTCACAGAGTGGAGTCGTTATCTCAGACGAGGAAATTAAAGAACAAGTGGACACAATTATGTTTGAGGTAACAAACTTTAATAAAACATTTACTTTAAATATTTCTTTTGTAATTTTTACACACATGTTAATAATATTTTATGCAGGGTCACGACACTACTGCCGCTGGAAGCAGTTTCTTCCTTTCGATGATGGGAATTCATCAAGATATTCAAGCTAAAGTTATTGAAGAACTCGACCAGATATTCGGTGATTCCGATAGGCCAGCAACATTCCAGGATACTTTAGAAATGAAGTACCTTGAAAGATGTTTGATGGAGACTCTCAGAATGTTCCCGCCAGTGCCAATTATCGCTCGTCATCTGAAGCAAGATATTACACTTCGTAAGTAGTTTTTTTATCTTCATACATGTATACCGTTGATTTATTAATCAATACAAATTATATTTTAAAAAATTGTGTTAAAAACTTCTTAATTTGAAAGAACGATCTGCTAGTTCAATATAATTTTAATTAAATTTTATAAAAATATTACTTATCGTTCGTTTTTCAGCTTCAAGTGGCAAGAAGGTGCCTGCTGGTGCTACAATTGTAATTGCAACATACAAACTGCACCGTCGCCCTGATGTGTATTCCAACCCTGACAAATTTGACCCCGACAACTTCCTACCAGAACGCTCTGCTAATCGTCACTACTACGCTTTTGTACCATTCTCCGCTGGACCAAGAAGTTGTGTTGGTAAGTTCAATATTATTATTAATCTATATAATACAATAAAATATCTACAGCTTCGGTTATTAATATGATATTTTTGTTACAGGCCGCAAATACGCTATGCTTAAATTGAAAATTATCCTATCGACCATATTAAGGAATTTCCGTGTTATTTCTGACCTCAAAGAATCTGACTTTAAACTCCAAGCAGATATCATCTTGAAACGCGCAGAAGGATTCAAAGTTCGCTTGGAACCTCGCAAACGGATGACAAAAGCCTTTTAATTTACAGCAACGTAATTAACAATGTTTAGTATATACCTATATCTGTAATAAATACGCACATGATTACAGTTATTAGTGTTATTAGTGTATGTGATACTGGTACTGACTAATTTATTATTAATTGTAGGATGACGATAATAATGGTGGTAGGACACATTCGGGTTGTGAAAAAGGTGAAAAAATATTTTGCTCAAATGTGTTTGTGGTTAAATACATTCTGTAAATAGTTAATTATTTTCACCTGATTTATTATGATTAAAGACATGAAAGAAAAATGGAATTTTATTCTGTACATGTGCGATAAATACTCACACATCCACAAATGAAGTTACATTCGGATGTAACTGCTTCGAAGAGTTTGTATATTCTCAGTAGTTGGTGTTCGATCTAGCAATGAAAATCCTTCCGAGTGGCTTTCCATATTATAATCTTCCACTAGACTTGGTAGATGTTGAAATCTTCGTAAAATTGAAAAGGAAATATTTGTTTAACATATATATATATATATATATATATATATATATATATATATATATATATATATATATTGACTATATATTTCTTTCAAGATCTTTACCTCAAAATATCCAATGGTGTCCGATGATGAACAGAACATGAACACGGAATGAATCTATGATGATCTTGGTCCACCCACCACCCAACTTTTGATAATTTCCATTCTATAATCTTTATTTCTGCTACAACACAGGAACTTGCATCTTTTATTTGTTTAAAATATGATGTTATTAGTTCTTGACCTAAAACATCACGAAATTGCATTCATTAATTTGAATATGTCTATACTATTATTATAATTAATAAATAAAATGTGCAGCTTTTAGCATTTCATTAGTTTTGAAGGCTATTAGATTTTAAATATGTAAATAACAAAAATTATCATTGATAATAATGTATGTGCAAACCTGTGTGTAACTTATCAAGCGTAAAATATTAATAAAGGAGCATGTATAAACGGCATGTATATTTTGCTTTATTGGCTGCGTTTGGCAGAAAAAAGCGCTAGCAAGCGCTTGTAAGCAAAATGGCGATCGTAAGCGGTAAGCGCTGTCAAATCGTAAGTAGCTATTTTCCTCTAGGACATGAAATTAGCTTTAACCGGGGAACCTAACCAAATTTAAATATATGTTTGTAAAGTATTCATATCAAAAACTTACCAATCATGAATTTTTAATAACATGTATAACATGTTTATTCATGTCATTATATTACTTGAAACTAATATTGCACAAAACATCTTATAAACTCTACTTCAAAACAAACAAATTAAATAAGTTATAAATAAACAAAATGGCGGATTGTGTCAGCGCTCCTGAAGTTAGCAAACGTGTCCTGGCCGAAACTGTTTCGTTTCACCATTTTGCTTACAAACGCTTGCTAGCGCTTTTTTCTGCCAAACGCAGCCAATGATCCTTAACTTCTACAACAACCGCATACGGAGAGCCCAGATTTCTATTACAAACGGAGCCAAAAGAATCATGCCCACTTTCCCATACATTGATTGACCTGTCACTTGATTCCTTTAACAGGTGGCGTCTACTTACAACTACTGTTGTATAAACACAATTATTGTTTATAATAACATAATAACTTATCATATTTTCATTTAGAGGTCAGGTAAAATGCTATTAATTAAGTAAGTTTTTGAGCTTATAACAGCTGTCTGATAAGTTCTGTACACTTATTTTTCTTTCCACACCATAGTATAAAACCATCAAAAAATCGTATCTAATCATATATTAATAAGTTATAAAAAAAGCAATTGGTTGTTTTGAACACTCATAAACCACATAACGAATGAACAAGGCATGGTTTCTGGGTTTTTGAGCCATTGTAAAACACGTTTCATCTCCAAAATTCTATTGAGAATGATTAACATAGTAACATTACTTCTTTTCCTGTTTTTTTTTTGAAAATTCAATTATGCGATACGAAATAAGCAAAAAATATGCAATTTTATAAGTAATTTTACATCACTGGACGCGTTAGAAATTTTTTAGGGAAAAACTGGATATGATTCTTTGTGCAAATACACGAATTGTTAATTTAGGTTTTGGATGTATGGTAAATAACACCACTGTCTCTCACTGCATCCATGCCTATTTCGACTTAATTGCATATTAAGTATTATATCGAAGACAAATCATCAGCCACTAATTTCTCACCACGCCATGGATTGCCCGGCAAATAATGCTAAATAGCATTAAGTCTGTCCTTTTTAACCTTTTTACAATAAAGTTTTGAAATAAAATAAAATAAATCAGTTAGTCCGAGAAAGTAGTTCTTGCGTTTGCACCTAGAGGAAAACTATCGTCAAATCACTAGAGAGGTTGGTATTCTACTGGAATACCATCACATTCTACTATCACGTTATTAAAATGTAACTTAACGTAGCTTTATACTGACTGTTCGAAATAAGCAACGTCACCATCCGGTGACATCTGGTAACAACCAGATTCTCACCACGTCGGTACCACTAGACAAGTAATAGTAATTTTAAATGCCGATTACTATGTACACGGCGATGAAAGAAGCCAACAAACACTTGTATGTCTGGAATTCTTTTTATGAATTAGGGTAACAAGAGCACACAGTCAACCTGATGGTAAGTGGAAGCTGTAACTCGTAGATATCTATCTATTATTGTCTACAATTATGAATCAAAATGCGGAAGCGTCGTTACCCCTGAGGACTAAGATGGAATGCCTCGTTTTCAGTAAAAAAGGGTTTCCGGTTCTCTACGCTCACCATACGAAATACAACAGCTTTTAGCTGCTATTTTACCCTGGTATTCTGTGAGAGCGTGGTCCTACAAATTAGGAGCAGTAACCCTACAATGGTCAAGTTACCTCTAAAAGTCACTGCTGTTTGAATGGAACTTGGAGTATTCACAAAAAGTTAAAGAAGGAAAAGCTTACCTCTTGAAACTGCCATCATTACTCTAGATTGCTCTGCTTCTTCTACATATTTCTCTGTTTCATCGCTCTCATATATGACATCCAAGTCAGTCGGCAAATTAGCCCTAATTTTTAACATTGAAGCTTCTTTTTTCCATATCTACAACATAATCCATTAGAATTTATATTCCATATGGGGGAGGCCAGCATTTAGCAGTGTTGTTTAGTATTCGGCAACACAAACTCCACACTAATGAAGTATTATCTACATATAATATAGTTAAGAATAGACATCCCGACCAAACTAATTTTTATCACACAACGTACAGACATCATTTAATTGTACTTTCTGAATTGTGAATTACTAAGGTCAAAAGTTTTAGGCAAATCCCATTTTCTTTATTCTAGGTAGGTAGGACACGTTTTTGGTCAAGGAATTCGTTTGGGAGGGTACCGTACCCTTGCCTAATCATGCCGGAACCACAGAACAAATAATAGCCGGAACATAGCAGTGCTTGTACGAGTACTTCACTACAGGCTGTGAGGCATTTCATTTTAGTCCTCAGAGGTTGCAGGTGTCCATGGACTACAGTAGTTACTTAACCACAAACAAGATCGATGAATCAAATCATTGAAAATCAAAAACACATTCGTTAAAAATTAATATAATATCAGGTTCCACAAGACCAATTAAAAACAACGTAATATATTGCTCGATTAATATACTATTACGTCAAATGAAAAAATTTCCAACATGATATAAGAAGTAGACCAGTATTTTTATTTATAAAAGTAATAAGCCTAAATGTATGTAAATGAAATGTTTTTAAAAATGATTCTGGATCAGGTTCTTTTACACAACTTTAAACAGCGCAGCAATAGGCGCATAAAACAGTTTTCAAGTGATCACATTATTTCTTCTACCTTTCTTCTTCTAGCAACTAACTTTCTTATTTGAATGTTTCTGTACATATATGGTTTTTTTATAGAATAGGGTGACAAACGAGCACACAGTCCACCTGATGATAAGTGGTTGCTGCGGCCTATAGACATCTACATCCATTCTCGATTACGAATTAAAATGCAGACGCGTTGTCACTTGTCACCCGTGAGGACTAAGATGGTATGCCTCGGTTCCAGTAAAAAGGGTCTCCGGTTCTCTACACTCACCATACGAAACACAGCAGCATTAAGCTACTATTTTACGCTAGTATTCTGTGAGAGCGTGGTCCTTCCCCGGTCGAGCCAACCCATTCGTGCTACAACTAAACTACTAATATAACTGCAGCATGGCTCTACCACGTAAGTTCGATATTATAAATTATTTAAATTGTTTTTGTATAATATGTTCGTATGTAAGTATGCTTAAGATGTATGTATAATCAGATAGGTATAGAGTATATTATTTAGGTTATTTGTAGTTATATATATTTATTTTTGCATTTTCACATATGGTATGTATGTTTTTATATTTACCCACCGCTTAAGTTTCTCTGCTTAGCTCGTGGTTGATTGGTAGAGAATGCCTAAAGGTATTAAGTCCATTGATTAAAACTACTTATACGGTTTTTATCGCGATTAATTTTTATTTTAATTATTTTTATTTTTAACTCCCGACGTTTCGGGTGCTTTCCAGCACCCATGGTCATGCGGGACTGAGGTGACTGACGTTCCGATGTCATTGTTAAGCCCGGAGTACCTTCAGCTTTTTAATTATTGTATATGGTCCGATCTATGCCCATGACAATGGGTGCTGGAAAGTGACTACTTTGAACACTTTTTCTTAAGCTTAAACTGATAAAACGATATCTTAAAATTTGCCAATTTCTCTCGTTTTCTTTCATTATTAAAACCCACAGTTATGATATCAATATTTTTAAGTTACTTTCAAGTAATAAAGTAAATTTTAGCACTATTGTAGTAGGAGTTTATTTTGTATTAAGTGCCGGAAATACAGTGAGTTATATTTTTTCTTGATTTGGCATTTATGTGACCATATTTTATTTTTCCACTACGTTCGGTTAAACTTAGGAAAAAAATAAGCAAAACATGAAATTTGAGTTAGATCTTTGTTTAAAAAAAACTATGTTTTCACCCCAAAAATAATAGTTTATATTCAATATTGCTTCTATCTAGGAATACTATTCAAAAACAGATTAAAAAAATTTCAGTCATTTGGGGTCTTGCTACCAAAAAGGGTGGCAAAGGGGGTGTATTTTTTGAATTTTCGAAAACTGAAGACTTTTACGAAACACAAAACATATTTTTTTGAAACGCCACAACGTAACATGGTACCCGGAGGTACTATATTATCTGACAGCTGAGAGTTCACTTAAGTTTACCGTTCATCGTCTTTTTCTTAACTATATTAGAGAGACTGAAAATTGAAATTTGACTAAAATTGTTGATGAAAAAAATCATTTTTGAACTACTAAAGTATATATTTATCGTAATTATCTGTTTTGTTTCACGTAACTTTGTCGGTGTTAAGCTAGTGTGAATAACTAGCCCGGTTTGAAAAATTTAATTTATACTAACACAAAAACTACAATTTGTTTTCGTTAAAATTAAAATTATCTAGAAAAATTTATTAAAATTTAACCTTAACTTACGTCTTGAACAAGATATCCCATGAAACACGTAAATGCTTCGGCCAGGTGCTGCGTTCCAAGATCTGGTCTCTCCCTTCTCAAATGTAATTCGCCAAGTAAGTGTAACGCACGGCCAAGATGTTTACGTAAGCCGTGCTCCATAGCTAACGCTCCCATTTCGGTCAAGTATTTTGCTGCTGCTTCGTTATCGCCTATTCTGTGAAGAACATTATTTTTAATATTTTGGATGAAGCTACTGAACAAACAATATTTTTGTAATTTAAAGCAAGTGGATAGTGCTTCATAACGTAGTAAATATTATTAATTAATAGTAATAACAGAGTAAGAAAATTCCTTCTTATTATTATTCCATTTATATTCTATTTTTTAATATTATCTACCCAATTTCATCCCATGGGTGTTGTTAGAGGCGACAGAGAACTTTACAATAAGGTCGTAACGGGAAAAACCCAAAGCCGAAACCTGACCGTGTGCCATAGCAGGGTCGGGGGAAGAAGTGAAAATAAAATCAATTAAGGATACATCGATAGTAAGAACGAGGAGAAATCTTCAACAAATCAGTAAACATTGTGTAAGTATAACTTACCATTAAAAAAATTTAAAATCTTTATTGTTTATTAGATTATTAGATTTATAACAAGTAATAACTTATATTATTATTTATTCTGTGGTAATAATAACACTTTTAAGAAGTTCTCACAAAGTAATAAGACTGTTGTTCAAGCGTGGCCTTAAAAGGATGTTTGTTAATGTATAAAGATCAAATGGTAAATTTTCAATTCCTGAAAATATTCGTAAGTCTGATATAGCATAACATTAAGAAACATCGTATTTATATTGTTATTTTCGCCTAAGACCTTTATACCACAATACATTATTTGATTATTGTTAGATTATTTGATTTTAGTATTTGCTTAATAAGACACGTCGCTAGTACCTAATTAATAAAAAAGTTTATTTTACCGCTTATAGGTTTATAGTGGCATTAAAACTTATTTATACCTACTGCTGTGTTCAAGTCTAAAGGTTATAGAGAGCCAGATTAATTACAGGCCATGGGGTATTTCTACTTAATTCTCAGAGGTGAAGTCATCTTTATTTGTTTTAATGAATAAGTAATTTAATTTGCTTGAAGCTGACTGTAGGAGTCTTTGGATTTAAGTAGCCACTTATCATCAGGTTTACTGTAAGTTCTTTTGTCACTTTAATTTAAAAAAAAATCGCCCAAAATAAGTCACCCTGTGATAATCGTCTCCTGACTCCCATTGAATATCAAACTGCAGTCATATAAGCTATACAATACCTTGACTGTTTTTAACTATATCACATTTACTAGAGGAAAACAATATTTTGAAAAATAAAATAGTGTTGTCTGAATCCGCGCGCTACTTGAGCTATTATTTAAGAATAAATGGAATGGAAACAGCTTTTTAAAGAATTACTAGTTCTCCTGTGAAAGCTCCCTCTTGAATTTAAGAAAGGCCCGATTCCATCCTAACATTCCGTACGACCTCTGTCATCAGCAGGAATAGGCGCTTACGCTTGCAGACAATATAGAAAAGAAATGCACGCATCTGTCTTCTATATTGCTTTAAAATTTATGCTTGTTAAAAGCATTATAATAAGATCGTAACTGTAAAAACCCAAAGTCGGAATCTGACTGTACACCATAGCACGGTCGAAGAAAAAAGTGAAAATAAATTCAAATAAGGAGACGTCGATTATAAGAATGAGTAGAAATCCTTAACATATCAGTAGACACTGTGTATGTCGCGGTCTGGAGAGAATCACTTAGTAACTGCGTTAGGTTTTTTATTATGATGTCTTTGTAACCTAAAATAAGATATTAATAATTATAAGATACGATCGATCGATAGTATCACACAATACAATAAAACCAAACATCAGACGTTTAGTCTAGTCTAGTCTAGATAAAGAATAGGTATAACTTCGAGTTAGTTAAACGTTTTTAATTTACACTTACTTTTGCATTACGGCAGCAAGGTGCATTTTTGTTTCACACATACCGTGGATATCTTTGCTTGCTGAATATATTTTAAAAGCCTTTTCAAACGTTCTTAGAGCATTATTTAAATTATTCATTGTTAATTGACTGATTCCAATTTCAATGATTGCCTCGGCAATTTTTGGGGTATCAGTGGCTGAAATAATTAGTATTTGACTTAAACTTTTAATGATATAAATATATTCCAATAAAACTATCGCAGACTCACCATCTTTAGCTCTACGTTCAGCCAAACGTGATAGCCTTTCTGATTTTGCTGGATCTTCATTTCGTATCATTCGCGCTTTTTGTAATAAGACCCTATGTAGTTGTAAGACAGTTGCAGCAAATACCGAATTCGGTATATCATGTTTTATCTCACTTTCATCCTCAAAAAGCACCCAATCCTAAACAAACAAAATTAGCAAGACATTTTCAAAATATAATGACAAAAGAGATAAAGCATAAAAGAATAGACATAGTAACGCAATTATTAGCCGTTTGGTTGGGGTGCAACGGACCAAAGATAAGCAATGCTGCAGCTGTGTACAGCGATACGAACGGGTTGACTTGACCAAGAAGAAGCACGCTTTCGCAAAAAATACCAGCGTATAATAGCAGCATAGTGCTACTGTGTTTTTTATCTTACTTTCAATGGACGAAAACACAACGCAAACATCCACTCATCTTAATTATTACAACTAGTGTGAGCTATTTTAACACCATTACTTTCAAAACCTCGTAATAGCGGTGTTTATAATATCCCGTCCCGTGAATGTCATAAGAGGCGCAGAAGAAAACATACCAAGAGATGGGCAGCAGCGTCTTCCTATTATAAAAAAAATAAAATAAAGCGGTTGTGAACCCTCCGGCCAAGTGTGGCAACTATGTCAAATATCTCATATCTCATGTGAGACAAATCAATGGAGGAGGCCTTTAGTCAGCAGTAGACTTTTGATAGGCTGTAATGATAACTTTTATAACAAAATAAGATTTTGTCAATTATTGTTCCTGGTCTGGTTCTAACACGATGCTACGATCAGTAGCGAAGCCCTTCTAATCTATGGCAAAATGTTCTATAGTGAAATATTACTACGATTGTTTATATAGTAATTAGTATAGAGCGAAAAAGCCAGGCTTTGGTATGAAGTTAGTCGAGCGCGGAGGCGCGCGGGCGATTCGTTTGCAAGTTCACATTTCAATGTTTACTCTGTGTGTTTAGCTTGAGCGAATGAATATTGCGAGTTGAAAATCTATGTTTTTTTAAAGATTTTTAGTGAAAATGGAGAATAATAGTGTTCCTTGTGATGAAGTGTGTTAAAGTGTTTATCGGCGAGGTAAAGGTAAAATCTTTAAATTTTGTTGAGAATTATCGCATTTGAAAAACAGTTCTTGGTACAACATTTTACGCGGATGTAATCAAATCTTTTCCTAAGAAAGAGAGACGATTCGATTTAGAATATAAATATTTTTTTTAATGTTGTACATAGTTTGTACATTGTTCATGCTTTTCTTTTGTTCATGTATTATATTGTATGTAAATATCTTTTTCTTTCGCTCAAGCAAACCTAAACGGCTTTTTTCAAAGCCTCCGAAGGTAGGGGAGCGGGGGCACGTTGTTACAATTTTTAGATAGTTGTTAATATGACAAAAGCTATCAAATAAATTATACATTTGATTACTTGTAATGTTAGTATGTCTATTTAGCTATTAAAATATGACTGAAAAATTATTAAAATTTATGTAATTTTTTCACAATGGAGAATTTAACTAAACAAGTAGATTGTAACATCTTACCCCGGAATTGGGGCTAGTTGTTACATCATCGGGACACGATGTTACGGTAGATAAATAAAAAAATCATCAGTGATACATATTTTTATAAAAATATGTATCACTACTATACTATATTATATATTATTTCAAAACGATATAAACAATAGAGATTATTTTATACAGTCTTCTAACATTTTGTAGAAAATCACTTTGGCAGGAACATCTTTAAATCTTATATAAAAACACAGACTTAGTCTGCAAATAACAAGTTGTAGTAATTAAATTATTCACTTTCACTTCTTAATTAGTTATTTTAATAAACTTTTGGCAAATTAAATACTTTGGATTCTAACATTCTTAAGGCACTTAGATTATAAAAAGATATATAGTAATTTTTATAGTGGTAGCAAATATTAAATCAGTCTTCATCAGAATTGCAATTAATGCAAATGAATGAGCAAACATTTCCCGTTACACATTTGACATGGGCCCACATTTTGCATTCTAAACATTCTACCCAATTTTCTTTTATCGAGGTGCTATAACTTTCGCTACACACTAAACAAAACCATTCATCAGTATCAGAATCTGAATTGGAAACCAAATTTTTTTTCTTCACCTTTTCTTTTCCTTCTTCGCTCATTTTCGAGGACTTTCCTTTACCTTTTCCTTTTCCTTTGCCTTTTCCTTTAGTTTTGTCACAAGTTTTTTGATCTTTGCCAGTTTTTTCTTCATACTCTTTTTTAATGAGTCTTTTTCAGGTGTGTCGGTTAACACAGCGGATTTGCGTTTACGACGACTGTTGATAGATTGTTTTCGAGCTGCTGCTTTAGGAAAAGGTCTTAATTTTGAAGGTGAAAAATTTTCAAATTTACTTTGTATACCAGATGAACCTGGATTTGATAATTCTATTTCATTTTCTTTTTGAAAACTTGCCAAATCTGGAGTCAGTCATGTAGTATAACATTCTGTATCTTGCGAACTAACGGGATTTTTTAGTAGTGTCAGGCATTGGATTGGTTGCTGTTTCTATTGCCTGTATGATTTCATTATGTGCTTATGTTCAGTTGAGGTGCAGAATCTAACAATTTTGGATTTTCCAGGTTTGACACTAGTCAAATTGGAGATGTTCTGCGAAGTCATGGGACAATCTGTTTCTGGATTAGGGCAATCAGTCTCATAAGAAGGTGCAAAGTCACTGTCTTGAAAAATGTCAGCATTGAAAGGCCATAACCCTGTAGATCTGTATCCACTCATGATATTTGCAGGATTTAGGGCCAAAGGCAGTCAATCTTTCACCACGGCGGGAAGATCATGAATCATCATGGTTTTCCTGAATGATTATACATCCGGGCTCTCTGTGTTCGATTAAAGTGGTTTTTAAAAGGACCATAAACTCCTACATCTAATGGTTGTAAATTGTCAGAGCAGTGCGGTGAAAATGACAGCATAATTATGTTGTTTATTTTGGCTTTCTCAACGCCATGAAAATATTAACTATTTTCATGTCGTTGAGAAAGCCAAAATAAACATTTTACACAATTTATATTATTATAATTACATGCGAGCTGTGGTTATCCAAAAAGAGTATAACGGGCGGTTCAGCAGAAGGCTTGACATGTTGAATGAAATGATCTATACATTTTAAAAATTTTACTTCTGTCATCCATCCCGAAGAATTGCCCGCTCCAATCGCATCTACTGGTCCAGTACGAAGAAAAAGATCCGTGTATCTCATTCTGGGAAACACGAACATCGGCGGAACTGAATTCCCAGCAGCATTTATGGCACATGCAAGAGTAATAAGTATCCCTCTTCCGGCAGATGTGATCGCACCGACTTGTTTTCGACCCCGGGCAGCAACTATTTATTTAGGCTTCTGTACCGTCGTGACACCTGTTTCGTCAACGTTCCATATTCTTGAAGCAGAGAATTCATGTTTTTGGAACAAGCCTTGCAGTTTGTCAAAAAATCTTTAACGTTGGTTTTGTTGAACGATGTTGCTCTACTCAAAGATGTAGCTTCTGGGGTTCGTAGAGATAGTTGAGGATTTCTATCCATAAAACTTTTAAACCAGTCCAGCCCAGCCATATTATTTTTATGCCAGCTGGGGGGAATATTTTTATGTTGAGTTTTAGAACACTTTGATAAGCTAGTTTGCGTACTTCTTGGTTGGTAGTAAACCAAAATATAATTCTGAACTTTTGAATACATAAGAAGCTTATTTATGTTCTGTTTCTTCTGAGAATACCAATCTAGGTTTAACGTAACCTAATGAACAACTTTCGTTGTTTTTTGTTTTTCTGCCATACCTGGATAAGGACATGGGACACAAATTAAACATCTCGCTTGCTTTACGAATGCTCTTTTTATTCTGCAGTACTTCTGCTGCAGCAGATTCATAAACTTCTTTACTAGTTGCACCTCTTTCTGTTTTTCTTTTATAGTTTCTCATTCTGGAAAAAACAAAGAATATGTAGAATTTTTAAAATAAGAAAACGAACGGTACAATACCAGATATGGTAATATTTTTGGGGTAAGTTGTTACAACTTACCCCAAACAATTGTAACTACTTGCCCCATGGCACGTTTTTTAATATAAATTGAAGTCATTATTAATAGATATCGATAGTAGAACAAAACAATATTGTAAATTAAAGGTAGATATATTATGAACGTTCAAGGTTAAAAATTTTGACAAAATAAAAAATATAGTCATCAGGAATCAAAAATTCCGTAAAGGATTTTTTTACTTACTTGGTTGAAATCGGGACACACGCACACAACTTAGCAGTTCAGCGCTTGGCGGGTCACTGATTATTTTTATCTAATGCACGATGTTATAAGAAAACAAATGAGTCCAATTATGTCTATCAAAGAGTTTAAAATCCCGGTAAAAAACGCGTGTAACTTCTTACCCCTGTAACAACGTGCCCACCGCTCCTCTATGCAATTGCAGATATGTCATACAATCTATCTAGCAGTAGTAGGTCTTCTGTGTTTTGGAACTTCGTTAAACACGTCCTCGATACTACTGAATACGATACTGAAGAGTGGAGACAGGTCAAGATTGGTGTATTTTTATAAAACTGCTAAAAACAATAAAACCATATCATGGGTTTGTCCTAGTTTGGAGCCCTAGCTTTGCCACTGACCACGATATCCGACAATAGTATAAATGTGTTGTGCTCATAGCTAACTTATATCCGAAAATAGTACGGAAGTGTACTCATAGCTCACATATACTCATTGGCAGGGCACTGGCCTTAAATTTCATAGTACTCAACCAACTCGAAATTTATTTAGAACTATACTGTAATCAGCAGCAGCAAAAATAAGTGATATTTTTCCAAGCGTATGATGATGAATAAAAACGTCATGTGGTAACTGGAATACCTAAGAAATTTGAAATATTTAAAATAATGAAGAAGAAATTTGAATAATGAAATAAAAAATTTGAAACAACAGCTTAATGCAGCTGTTTTTCGTATAGTGAGTGTAGAGAGTCGGAGATCCCGTTTACTGGTAACAAGGCAATCTATCTTATACTCAACTCAATCTAAGAAATAATTTTTGACGTTTCACATTAATCGTTACGCAGTAACATTATACAAGCGTACTTACTTCTTAAAGAGCATTACTTGTCTCAATCGTTCGAAAATCATTAGGATAAATTATGTGATTATGTAGTTTTGTATTTATTTGTTTATGTTATTGTTAGTGGTATATATTTGAGGATATATGTATGTATATATGTATATATATATGTGTATGTGTGTATATGTATGTATGTATATGTATGGATATGTATATATATGTATATATGTGTGTGTATGTTTATGTTTATACGTATGTATATGTGTATCATATTTTTTAATGTATTAGTTACTTACTTATATGTTATTTTATTGCATGTATTGATATTATATTAGGTATATTTATATTGCACCACCTACCTAGTACTCACTGTTTTATTCCTTTACACCTTTGGTTGCCTGGAAGAGATCGCTATGTAGCGATAAGGCCGCCAAAATGTACATGTAATCTGCTCTCTATTATGTTCTTTGTAAATTTGTTTGTGGTGTGCAATAAAGTATATTCATTCATTCATATTCATTCATACTTACACAATTTAAAATAACCTTTTAAGTAAATCTAAAGAATTATGAAGTTACCCATATTTCATTGCAACATGTGTAGTTCCTCCTATCTTTCAAACAAAGCATAACATAAAAAGTTTAACCAGAATCAACTTTTACTGCTTGACGTTGTTTCAATTACTCGTATATGTCGTTATGCACCTTACCGTATTGTTTGGGTGATTCAAATTCATGCTAATGCGAATAATCGGTAAAAATATTCAAATAATCTGAACTTTACAGATTTAGTTTATTATTTGTTTATTTTTATTTTTAGCTTTAAATAAATTACAGAATCATGAAATAAACAAGCTTTTTTTTTAATAATTTCTGTGTATAAAAAATCACATTGTGGCAAAGTTGTGAGTAAGTTTAAAAGATGCCGGCTTGTACAATGGTAGTACCAGAGTCATTGAGAACCATTTGTAAATACAGTCGCAAAATCATTATTTAGAGACATGAATGCAAAGAATAACATGTTTAAGAGAAATTAAAAATGTAACCAATTGCGTCAACGTTATATTCATTGATGAAACGTGGCTTAACGCCAATCACATTATGCCGCAGACATGAACAGATGACATGTTCCCGTGGGAAAAGGTGTGCACCTCATAATTTGCCAGTGAGTTCCGCCGGAGGAGGATTTGTAGAAAATACAACTACTACACAAGCGATTACAGGTCCAAAGTAATAGAGAATGCAAAAAAAATTCACATTATGATTCTAAAAAGAGGATAGATGTAGTTAATTGTGTGGTCGTTTGTCGCGCTTTGTAGCGAGAAAAAATATGAAATTTAAGGCTCTTGTCGTAGTGGCTTAGCACTTATTTGCGGTGCTGAGGTTTGTAGGTTCGAATCACATAAGGATCAAGTATTTGCATGGCCTAAAAATAATTGTTTAACATCTGTGTATTTATTTCTTGCAATTTATGTATGAAAAATGCCTCTACGATGTAGGGAAAAATTCTTAGGTTTTTTTTAAAAGAAGAAAAATAAATACGTGTGGCACTCGGTGACTGCCGCGGTAAAGCTATTGCATAGCATTTTTTATCAACTTATGCTATTATAATTATTTATTTATTTTATTTATGCAATTAAGTCTTTGATATTAAATCAAGTTACACTTTTTGAGCGTGGTGACTGATAAGAAAACAATTTTTTTTCTCTTATTGAATAAATGAGAACTTAATATTGTTTAAAATATTTTTAATATCTTACAATATATGTAATCAGGAATTGGTTATTCAGGAATTTTTATCATTGAGTTAGCAGCTAGTGTACACGCATACGTCTAGTCGCACGCACACAAACACCGTGCCGAAGTCTGCCGAGTGCCGAAGTCTGCCGAACTGAAACGACGTTAGACGATGCACGGCTTTCAACGCCACACCTCCGTGCCCGTCGGAGTGGGGAGCGTGAGGTTTTTTTTCGTTACGGAATTTCTGGATTCGGTCCCCGCGCTCAAGGCCCGCGATAGAAGCTATGCAATAGCTTAAAAATGATGCTAGTTTCACGTCCCACGTTGGATTCATTAACAACCTACTAAAGTTAGGGTTCCACATAGATTGCCTTAAAAGGGGATTATTTCCATACCTGCCACGGTAACTGTAGTTTTTTTTATTTTCTAGCTGTAATCAGGTAGATCCTGCTGCCCATCTCCTGTTTCAGTTTCCTTTTGTCGCCTCTTACGACACCTACGGCTTATAAAGAGGATCTCAGTAACATAGAAAATTCGCTAATTTACACTTGAGCAGCAGAGCAGATACCTCTTTTGCTTCATTTTTGGAGGAAAATGAAGGAACCGGTAGGATGCGTAATGTTAGTTTAGTTTTTAAATACATTAATATACTTCATATACAAAAGTGGATTCTTAGATATTTTACGAACTTTGTACCTAATCAAACTTACACCCTACTAACTTAATTATCTTATGTATATTTTAAAAATACACAACATACTTATACCTAAGGTACTTCGTAAAATAAATTTTTCAATAATCGTACCTTACCAATTGCGCTATCCCTGACTTCCGTAAAAATTTCGAATGATTCATCAGGGTCTGCATCTGGAACTAAAATATTCTACTTAATTGAAATATATGAAATATAATACTAATGACTTCTTGGTCGAAATTGAACTAACCTAATCGTCTATTTTGTCTCAGTTACATATACACTCGTTAATAAGACTGCGCTCGAGGTTGTTGCCGAGCGCAGTGTTCTTAACAACTATCGACATAGGCGTTAGTCATGATTTTTGTCTTGTTTTTGTTTATCTTTAGACCTATCTGCTAGGAAACACTACTGAGGTCATTGAGCATAGTGCCAAGGTCCTTTAAGAATTCTGACATAATGACAATATCGGCAAATCGATGGTAAGTAATTTATTTGGCATTGATGACAATACATTATTCTTTCCAACCCGGTAGCTTGAAATGTTTACACGTTAAACTGACGACGTTACTCAAATGTGAATAAACGAAAAGAAGTTCGGTAATAACAGTAATATTCGAAAAACATCAGCTTTGCATGATTTTGAAGATTAGTAAAATAAAATTAAGTCAAGTTGTCAAGTCATCCTTGAGATATTTCACTATTTCTTTACAACAGACTAACCAATAGCGACACAAAAGTTTTTCATTGCACTTAATTTTATATTAATTACTAATTTTAATAAAACATCGAGGTAATTTATTAGTCTCTACTCTTACTACTAATTTGTAAAATAATAAACATGATGATTTCTTATATTTACGCGAACACTACACAAAAGTACTTTTACGGATTTTATCGCGTTTAATTTGAATTTTAATTATTTTTATTTTTTTCCCGTTGTTTTGGGTGCTTTGCAGCACCCATGGTCACGGGGGACTGAGGTGACTGACGTCCCGATGTCATTGTTAAACCCGGAGTATCTTCAGCTTTTTTAATTATTATGGTCCGATCTATGCAAAATGAACTGACTATGTCTTGAGGTTTTGCAGTGGTATCCTTGGATTTAGTTTTAATTTTATTGATTATAGGGTCCCAAGCAGGTGGTAGTACCCAGCCTCCTTCTCTGTTGAAATTAGGATGTTTTTTTTTTTAATTTCAATAGCCTCACGTAACATGCTTGGTAGGAATCGGTGTTCTTTCGCGAGGATTTGTGGTCTATCAAATCTGATGTAATGGTTGGGGCTGTCTAGGATATGAAACGTCGGGAATTAAAAATAATTAAAATTCAAATTAAACGCGATAAAATCCGCAAAAGTAGTTTTAATTGATTAATTTAATTGATTGATAAAAGGCTCGCGCACATTAGGGCGGACCGCTCTTCACCGCATCGCAACAAGAGTCCTCCTACATCGCTTTTGTACATTTTATATGAACTTATATACGTAACCTTAACAAGTCGACAATAAAGTTAAACATCTCCGCTTGGCGTTCGAGGTGTGCAAAAACAATAATAAAATAACTTTTATTATATCAGAAAGAAAAAATATTTTGTAACAGCAAACTGTTAGTACCTAATATGGTTTTCTACGAGTACGTACTGTAAGAGTTTTTGCAAACATTGTCTTTGCTTTTTTTATATGGTACATGACGATTTTTTAATCAAAAAAGAATGCTTTAGGAGTGATTCCATTCAAATTTTAAACTTATGTTGTGATTTTAAATTTAGCTTACATTTGTCCAATAAAAACGATGCGTAATGATATTTGCAACAAGCTTTCTGTCGTCCACCGTCGACCAAATAATGACTTCCAACAGCGATCGATGCCAGAAAGAATTTTTCCGCTAACCACAGAATTCCTTTTCCCATTTCAGAGTAATACATGGCAAGTTTGAGCAACTCCAAGCATTCCTTCTTTTTGTTATCTATAAAACAAACACCAATTCTTTTTGTATTATTTTGTAGTCAAAAATATAACTTTAGACACACATAGAGACATAAAGGAAGAGATAGAGATAATTTTTATATGTAGTGACATAAATTTATACGTGATAAATGTAGAGAAACGGAGAGCCTGTTTACTGAACACACGGCATTCGATTTTAGTCCTCAGAGGCGTCAACGCATCAGCTTATTGATTCTTAATCGAGAATAATTGTAGATGGACCATAGCATTAACTTACCACTAGGTGTGCTTGTTTATCAACTATAAAATTAATAGGTATGGATGTCTTTATAAATATTTAATCAATTTTAACAAATCAGTCTTCGTCATTTATTTAGTCTAATGCCGCCATATTGGCTCGCTAGTTCCCTAGTTACAATAACATTTGAAACATAAGTACTTTTTTATTTGAGTGATTAATTATGTGAATATAATTACTTTTAAAATATTTATTATAATTCTTGAACGTTAGGAATTAAAATTGAGGCTCAACTATTTTTATATAGGAAATATAATTATGTAGATATATTAATAGAACATCGTAATGACAATTAATCTTTTAGAAACTTGTCATAAAAAGAAAATATTTATACTTAATAATCTAACAATCGGCCCTTCTGATTTTCCTGCCTGTCCTCAAGCAGTCTGACATCATTTTATGTAAGTTTGTACACTTTTTTTAAATAAATTTTGAATACAATATAAATTTTCATTCAAGCTATCAGAGAAAATATGTTTAATATACATCATGTTTTCACTAAAATACAATTGGCAATTAATATGAATTTTCATCTGCTAAGAAAAAGAAAAACAAATGTACTTGTGTATGTACTTGTGTATGTTATGTACTTCGGTGGATTACCGCGTACACACACAGGTTGTATCGGCCTCTGTCCATTTACTTTAAATTGGTGGGCGACCGCGTACACACACAGGTTGTAACGGCCTCTGTCCATTTACTTTAAATTGGTGGGTTACCGCGTACACACACAGGTTGTATCGGCCTTTGTCCATTTATTTTAAATTGATGGGTTAACGCGTACACACACAGGTTGTATCGGCCTCTGTCCATTTACTTTAAATTGGTGGGTTACCGCGTAAACACACAGGTTGTATCGGCCTCTGTCCATTTATTTTAAATTGGTGGGTTACCGCGTACACACACAGGTTGTATCGGCATCTGTCCATTTACTTTAAATTGGTGGGTTACGTGTACACACACAGGTTGTATCGGCCTCCGTCCATTTACTTTAAATTGGTGGGTTACCGCGTACACACACAGGTTGTATCGGCCTCTGAATTTAAATTGGTGGATTACCGCGTACACACACAGGTTGTATCGGCCTCTGTCCGTTTACTTTAAATTGGTGGGTTACCGCGTACACACACAGGTTGTATCGGCCTCTGTCCATTTATTTTAAATTGGTGGGTTACCGCGTACACAAACAGGTTGTATCGGTATCTGTCCATTTACTTTAATTGGTGGGTTACGTGTACACACACAGGTTGTATCGGCCTCTGTCCATTTACTTAAATTGGTGGGTTACCGCGTACACACACAGGTTGTATCGGCCTCTGTCCATTTACTTTAAATTGGTGGGTTACCGCGTACACACACAGGTTGTATCGGCCTCTGTCCATTTACTTTAAATTGGTGGGTTACCGCGTACACACACAGGTTGTATCGGCCTCTGTCCATTTACTTTAAATTGGTGGGTTACCGCGTACACACATAGGTTGTATCGGCCTCTGTCCATTTACTTTAAATTGGTGGGTTACCGCGTACACACACAGGTTGTATCGGCCTCTGTCCATGTACTTTAAATTGGTGGGTTACCGCGTACACACACAGGTTGTATCGGCATCTGTCCATTTACTTTAAATTGGTGGGTTACGTATACACACACAGGTTGTATTGGCCTCTGTCCATTTACTTTAAATTGGTGGGTTACCGCGTACACACACAGGTTGTATTGGCCTCTGTCCATGTACTTTAAATTGGTGGCTTACCGCGTACACACACACAGGTTGTATCGGCCTCTGTCCATTTACTTTAAATTGATGGGTTATCGTGTACATACACAGGTTGTATCGGCCTCTGTCCATTTACTTTAAATTGATGGGTTATCGTGTACATACACAGGTTGTATCGGCCTCTGTTCATCATCATCATCATCATTACAGCCCTTCACAAGTCCACTGCTGAACATAGGCCTCCCCCAAGTAATGCCACAAAGCACGGTCCTGAGCCACCTGCATCCATCGACTTCCTGCATGTCTTACCAGGTCGTCACTCCATCTAGTGGGGGGTCGCCCTACACTACGCCTACCGGTACGAGGCTGCCACTCGAGAACCTTTCTTCCCCATCGGTTATCGGTTCTTCGAGCTATATGGCCGGCTCATTGCCACTTCAGCTTACTAATCCGTTGGGCTATGTCGGTCACTCTGGTTTTACTGCGGATATCCTCATTTCTGAGTCTATCACGCAGAGAAACTCCAAGCATAGCCCTCTCCATAGCTCGCTGAGCGACCTTAAGCGTCCTCATACGGCCAGCAGTGAAGGACCACGTCTCAGATCCGTAAGTCATCACTGGCAACACGCACTGGTTGTACAATCTAGTTTTTAGAGATTGAGGTATACCTGACGAAAAAATATGCCGTAATTTCCCGAACGCTGCCCAGGCGAGTTGAATCCGTCGATTGACCTCTCGGTCGAAGTTGGACTTACCTAGTCGGACTATTTGTCCCAGGTAAACGTACTCGTCAACAACTTCGAGCATAGTGCTCCCAACAACTACCGGCATAGGTGTGACATGGACATTAAACATGATCTTTGTTTTGTCCATGTTCATCTTAAGACCTATCCATTGGGAGGCACTATTGAGGTCATTGAGCATAATGCTTAAGTCCTCCAGCGATTCTGCCATAATGACTATATCGTCGGCAAATCGAAGGTGAGTGATGTACTCGCCATTGATGTTAATACCGTATCCTTTCCAGTCCAGTAGCTTGAAAACGTCTTCCAACGCAGCGGTGAAGAGTTTCGGGGATATAACGTCACCCTGTCTTACACCTCTCTGCAGTTGGATACGCTTCGAACTCTTGTTCTGTACTCGGATAGCCATCGTAGCCCTACTGTATAAACACTTCAGCACTTCGATATACCGACAGTCAACTTGGCACCGCTGAAAGGACTGTAGCACCGCCCAAATTTCGACGGAATCAAAGGCTTTCTCATAGTCCACATACGCCAGGAAAAGTGGCAGATTGTACTCCTCGGTTTTTTGTACAAACTGCCGCAGGGTATGTATGTGGTCTATGGTACTGAAGCCTTTTCGGAAACCGGCTTGTTCGGGAGGCTGGAAGTCGTCGAGTCTGCGTGCGAGACGATTCGTAATGACTCTCGAAAATAGCATGTAGACGCGGCTCAGAAGGGAAATCGGTCTGTAGTTCTTCAAGAGAGCGTTGTCGCCTTTCTTAAAGAACAAAACCACCGCGCTTCTGCTCCACGCCTCCGGAGTAGTGCCACCATGGAGAACGGAATTAAAGAGCTTCCGAAGGACTTCAAGTACCGGTTTTCCACCCGCTTTCAGAAGCTCCGCTGTAATTCCATCCTCGCCCGGGGCCTTGCTGTTTTTAAGGTGGTGGAGAGCCATTCTAATCTCGCTCAGACTGACGTCCGGGATATCATCGGAATAGTGTCGGATAAGACTTGCTCTTGGATCGTTACTCACACTTGCGTGTGGCTCCAACGATGATGTGTACAGCTGCCCATAGAACCTCTCAATCTCACTCAAAATCTCAGGTGTCCCGGAAACGATGTTGCCACACTCAGTCTTCAGCTTTGACAGTTGGCTCTTTCTGGCAGACAGATCTCTGGCAAAGACTTTGGAGCCCTGGTTCCGCTCGATCGCTTCTTTAATACGAGAAGTATTAAAGTTGCGTAAGTCTCGCCGCATGCATTTGGAGATCTGTCTGTTCAGTTGCCTGTATGCTGTCAAATCTGTTGACGATTGCAGCCTCATCTCCCGTCTAACAGCCATGAGATTAAGAGTGTGATCGGAGAGTTTTTGTGTTCTTCTGCGGCGGGTCTTGCAGAACTTAGCTCCGACCGCATGGACAGTTTCCACGAGCTTGTCGTTCATATCGTCTACTGCATTGCAATCTTCTAGGCACTGAAAGCGGTTACGTAACTCGAGCTGAAAGGTTTCGGGATTCTGGATTAGAGCACGAGGGGGACGGAGCGTTGACTTCATTAGACGAGACCTCTCCAACTTAACGTTTAGGTTCAGTGTGCCTCTAACCATTCGGTGATCGCTGCCAGTTTTCACCCTTGCGATCACTGAGACATCACTGAACAGTTGGCGTCTGGTCGTCATAATGAATTCAATCTCATTTTTTGTCGAACCGTCGGGGCTCGACCAGGTCCACTTCCTGTGGGGCCGCTTCTGGAAGAAAGAGTTCATCATAAAGAGTCCCTCTTTCTCCATAAAGTCGGCCAGCTGCTGGCCCCTTCGGTTCCGTTGCCCTACTCCAAATTTCCCTACCTTCAGCTCACCGCTTTCTCTTGTGCCTAGTTTTGCGTTGAAGTCTCCCATCAACACCCACCGTGTAGTGGGTTTTGGAGGAATGTATGGCTCTGGAAATATCCTCATACATTTCCTCCACCTCCTCATCGGGATGTGCCGAGGTTGGTGCGTAAACCTGAATGACCTTCAGCGAATACCGTTTGGTGATTCTGAGTATCAGGTACGCGACCCTCGTCGACACACTCCCAATCTTTACAACGTTGTTGACGAGAGACTTGTGGACGATAAATCCGACACCTCCTTGGGACAGATGGTCGCCCTCCCGGTGATAGAACAAGTTGCCGGACTCGAGGATTGCCGTGTCCTCCCCCTCTCTTCGGACCTCGGATAATCCAATAATATGCCAGCGCAACTTGTCTACCTCTTCTTCCAGCTCTAGTATCTTCTCGTCAGTCCTCAGGGTGCGTGCGTTATATGTTGCCAGGTCGAGTCGTCGTAGGTGGCAACCGAACCTCCACCGGAGATTCTTAGCACCCCCCTGCCCCGCCGTTACCATGGTCGCCACCGTAGCCAGGAATAGCGGGGCCGCCGGGGACTGGGGGCCGTCTGTTTGTGTATTTATTCATTGGGGGGTATTTGCCATAGTTGCCACGCTTGGCGAGCGGGTTGGCAACCGCAGTTTTTTATTACGTCACATTTGTTATCAGGAAGATGCTGCTGCCCATCTCCTGCCTGTCTCCCTCTGTCGCCTTTTACGACACCCACGGGAAGATATGGGGTAGTGGATATTCTCAACCGCCACTACACGGCAAACGGCCTCTGTTCATTTACTTTAAATTGTAATCCCAATCACGATCATCCTTATCGGTATTTAGGGCAGTTAGGGAGCTCAATATTGTCCGATTATATCTTTCAATTTGTCCGTTGGCACGTGGAGTGGCAACAGTGTTCTTCACACGTTTAATTTTATAGTTTTCCGTAAACTTCTTGAACTCGTGTAGTTTGTTCCGCGATCTGAAACGATTACTATAGGACAACAAACAATCCGATAAATTCACGCAGCACTTGTATCAAAGCCTTGCTCTTTGTGTTTCTAACAGCACGTAGTACAATGAATTTAGAAAACCCGTCGATGATTCCTAGAACGTAAGTATTTCCCGTCTTACTGCGTACAAACGGCCCAACATGATCTACATGTACACATTCAAACGGTGTACTAGGTTCCGAAATTGCATACAGAAGACCCTGTTTCTTCCCATATGTTTTTTTAACGTAGGCACAAGGTATGCATGTGCGTACATACATCTTTACAAAATGAGCCTTAGGTTCAAGATTTGGGTCTATATTTAAATCATCGATGGTTATACGCCTCACATTTACCACGTAAATGTTTTCATCGTTGGTGGCGAATATTTCTTTCGGTATTCCTACGCTTCTTGCTACAATTTTACCTTTCTTAAGATATAAAGGTATATCACATAAACTTATAACAACTAAACGGACGATACCATTAGAAATAGCATAAATTTCGGGTAAGATTAAATATTGCGAATCATAGAATAGCTGTATTTCCGATGCTATGCTCACGAATCCTGTAAACAGCCTCTATTACTGTATCATTTTTAGTAGTGTATTCGTCTACAGTCAATAAAACTAACGAGTTTTATTTGTTAGCAGTAATCTGGTATAGCGTCAATTCTTTATCAGGTTTAAATACTCTTACAGTAGGATGTTCTGTAAGAGATTGACCTATGAGTACCTTAGCTGGCAATAAAAAACAAGGAACAACATATGCTATTATTTCTATATCCACAAAATCGACTCTTACTCTTACTTGTGCTTTACCAATTGGAGATATGGCGCTATTACCAAATCCTCGTAAGATAGGCAACTCGTCTGAAGAAGGTTTTAAATTTAAGTCTTTACACACTTTATCACTCAAGACAGTGTATTCACTCCCAAAGTCAATGTAGCCTTTTATTATTTTATCGTTAATTTTAACATATTTAATATATTTTTGATTACTTTCCACACTGTTCTATCTATATTTAATACCTTCTTTGATATGTAGTTTCTTCATTGTTTGTGGTATTTGGTTTACCACAAATTTGTGATTTGCAATTTATATCTTTATGGCCATGGTGTCTGCGTTTATTGCACCTTAGTATTACTTTCGTAAACTTCAGAACTGTGTGACCAACTTCACCACAGTTGAAACATATTATGGGGTTCATGGTTCGTTTCTTATTAAAGTAGTCGTGATTATTTATACTCTTTACTCCTTGCATAGATTGGTTTGGATATTTGCTTACGCTATCGTTATTTCTTCTGTCACGCATATCAGTGTTAAATCGTTTAAGAAACTGTGGTGATTCGGTTTTGTTACCAGTAATATTGCGAAAGTAATTTAAGACCTGTTCCGGGTTATCATAACGTGCACCTTGCACATTTATTCTTACGTTATAATCATATATCCCGTGAGTTAAGCAATGCGACTGCCTGTCGTCCTACAAGGTGACATATATTAATGAGCATAATTTTACTCTAGTAACACTCAAAAAGAGTTTCGTTACGTCTACTTTTACGATTTAACATCTCAGACAGTAAATCTCCGTAGTTCTGGTCGCAGGGAAACGTCTTCAATAACTTTTCCTACCACTCTGCCCAACTAAAGGGGGACGCCCATTTTCGGCCATGGAACGCCCAACAATGTGAATTTGTTAAAAAATTATATCTTTATTTATGGTTATTAATCGCGGTATTCATTTATCCTCAAACAATGGGAATATTTTTGCACAAATTAAAAGTACCGGAAACATAATAATAAAAATTAGGTAAATCATTATGTCATTAGTTTGTGAATAAAAAAAAGTGTTGCCAATCACAAAACACATTTAAAAAATCGATTCTCTTTTTCGATTGATTATTTACGGTGTCATCATTACAGTGCTAATATAATTTTTAAATAATTATGATGTTACGATAATTAAACAAGCGAATTACTAGCTGATTTCTAATGAATTCTTTAGAGAGTAACAAATGCTACGGCACAATTTAACTGTTAATCTTAACCGATCTTCTTTGAAAACAGATAAGAACTGTTATTCTTATCTGTTTTTAAAGAAGATCGGTTAAGTTATTCTTATCTGTTTATAACAACACATTTAAAATAGAATCATGTTATGATAACGAAACAAGTTAGTTTCCAGCTGATTTACCATGAATCCTTTAACCTTTTGAGCGCCAAAGTCGCCTATACTTGACCAACACCTGCGGGCCCTGAGCGCCAACGACGTCTATAGTTGACAAAAAACCCGGCTCCGAAAAATATGAAATATAGATATTGGAAAATTATTACAGGTATTTTAATTCTACACTCCTCAAAATAGGAATAACCCAGCAACATGTGAGTATAAAAAACAAGTCTTCTAGAGCCACAAGTACTAAGAAACATTGAACTAATAAAAATGGATTTTTATCTAAGCAAATACTATGTCCAGCACGCCAAAGTCGTCTATGGTTGACCGCTAGTATCAAACGCGGGAGGCATAGATTTCTTGAAAACTATCCAAAATTCAGCTCAATGGTGTTTTTTTTTCTATTATTATTGATATTTGAATAAAATTAAAGGTTATAAACATAAAACTATAATTAGCTACATGAATAAAAAAATGTTATCAGGTTATCTTCGCATAATAAATCTAATATCTCAACTCTAGCGCATCTTTAGCGCGTCATCGAAAATCAGTTCACTGGGCACCGTGATCAAGGATAGACGACACCCTGATGACGTCATAAGTGATTACCGAGAAAAGTAGAGCAATGCAACATGAACGATTCCTCAGAACTCATTCGGATTTTGGAAAGCGTCGATGATGATGAATTTTGATTTTTGATTGATGAATTGAATTTTTGATTGATTGGTGAACAAATATGTTTATTTATTCCATGACCAAGATTTTAGTATTATAAGGCTGATTTACCTAGTGCGAATAATTATATACAATTGTTGATTAATGAATAATTATGTACCTTTTTTTAATAATAATACAAAATTACAATTAATGTTTTTTTTTACTTAGGGTGTGAAGAGCAATTTTTCATTTTGTGTTGTGCCATTTTCTTTCTCAGTCTCAAAATCATCTAGCAGCATCAGCATCATATCAAATCCCCATTGTCATAAGAGTGTAAGACTTTTCTTCTGTGCGTCACTTGGCCTACGCCTTCCCCGACACATAAAATATTATGAATCGATGTCTGTATATTTCGGTTAGATCGATTTTGAAATCGATACACAACATTCTAAGAATGTTTCAAAAGGGAAGGTCAGCTACGCCGTTGTCGTCCAGTCGCGACAGTGTCGTCATTAGGATGGAGAGTAGTGCTAATGTTTACTACTATTTTATTGTTATTGTTTGTTTTTTATTTATGTTTATATGTACAAAGTACATATATAAAAAGAGTGGAAGACGGCACAAGATTAAATAAAACATACAGTTTATTAAGAGTCATTTATAGCATAAAAAACCAACAAAAACAAGTTATTTCACGTTATCGATATATCAACTCTTGGCAACACTATTTTGTTTTGGCGCTTTGGCGTACAGGACACGGTAATGCGTTTTTGGCGTGGCGCTCAAAAGGTTAAAGCTTAACAAAACGCAACTGCACAATTTTTATCAATTTCAAGACAAAAACAACCGTTGTTATCGGCTTGGTTGAAAACGTTAACAACCGCCTTCACATCTGTAGTTATGATAATTAAATAAGCGATTTAACAGCTGATTTACAATGAATTCTATGCAGTATAACATAACGCTACTGCACAATATAACAGTTATTCTTATCTTTTCTTAACAATACATTTAAAATGAAATCATGTTACGATAATTAAACAAGTGAATTTCTATCTGATATACCATGAATTTTTAGAGCTTCATAAAACACTACTGCACAATTAACTGTTCTTAAAAATACACTTAAAATAGAATTTAAATAAAAAAGGAAAATACATTTTAAAAAGCGAGCAGAAGTTAAAACACCTCCAAGATTATTCTCTTTTTTATGAAATTATTAATCGAATAATAATCGAATCGCTATGGATATTATGATGTTATGATAATTAAACAAGCGAATTACTAACTGATTTACTATGAATTCTTTAGAGTACAATAAAATGCTACTGCACAATTTAACTGTTATTGTTATCTGTTTTAACAATACATTTAAAATGGAATCATGTTATGATAATTAAACAAGTGAATTTTTAGCTGATTTACCATGAACTGTTTAGAGCATAACAATACGCTACTCCACATTTTAACTGTTCTTAAAAATACGTTTAAAACATAATTTAAAAAAATAAAAGAAAATATATTTTAAAAAGCGTGTAGAACTGAAAGCGAAACTCAAATATTATTATTTTTTTCATTAAATTACTAATCGAATACAAATCGATATCGTTTCGTTGTATTTATGTTAGTTATGTGGCAACATCAAATCTGACAGCTATAGGAAATATGTCATGCGAAATGAAATCACAATTCAACAAGTAAAAAGGTACTAGTGAATTCACAACTAAATAGTTGCCATTGTGTTATTTTGTTTGTTATTTTTCAAATAAATTCTCAAGAACTCATATGGAGTGAGATTGTCGATCACATTATAGTGTGACAACAGTTAAAAGTAAGTGTTCAACAGTTTTTAATTTATTAATTCTAGTGCTGATATTTGATAGAGATGAATGTATGAAATGATGAAGTTGTTTTATTTTTTAACACGGTGATAAGATTAGCTAGCTAACACCAGATAGTTACGAAATGGACAATTTTTATCAAATACCAAGAAATAAGACAGTCGATTTTTAATTGTTTTTGGACTACTGGTAGGCAGTCAGTCCTTAATTATTAAATAATATAGGGCATTAAGTTTTAAGTAACATTTACCTATATTTGAGTTTAAAGTAAACAAATCTATTTTATTTTGTTCACTTTGTCTTATTTTTTTTTATTTAATATTATTTCAGTTGCCATCGTCATCGCGTGAGTGTCATGATTGCGAAGGATTGATAAAGCACCAACACGTTAAACTTTAGAACGGGAACCATCTGAATCATCTAGTCCATCCTTGTAGCAATCTAAAGTGAGTAATGTATTGAACCTAGAACAACAAAGCTTAGATCATACATCATACAATATACTGCTGCCTAATTTTGTAAGAGCACCACTCACACAAAATCAATGTTTTTTTCCTGGTTGTAATAATTCCAATCAACTCACTGTTCCATCAGCATTGCGGGTATGTATTTTTGTGAATACAATTACTATGTACCTCCAGAATGTAGAATCAGTAACTACCATTTAAATAGTAACTCTTGGTATTTACTTTTAGAATTAATATATAACCATATTAAAACATTTAGTGTAGCACAAATTATAGATTTTTCTACATTATTGTAAGATAATATTTACCATCATATAGACTTTGAAAATATTTACAATATGCCCGAATATACTGTACATTATTAGCTACGCTTATCAAAGGCACAATGCCAATAAATTCTGTCTGAAGTGCCCAAAATGTCAAGTAAACATAGTGGATGCTTTGCACTTGCTGTATATTTGATGAAAGTAAGAACAGGAGATAGTGATGAATGCTATAGGCATTATTGCAAGTACCAAGAAACAAATTAGAGCGGCTCATGAATATGGCCCAAGAAATATTAAATCAGGATGTTGTTCCTATGAATTTTATCCATCGTTACCACTCTCTGTGCCAAATTCTATTCAGTAATTATGATATTATATCTGAGGCAAATAATTTCTTAGCTTTCCTAGATGTTTTTGTTATCCAAAATCCTAACAACATCATAGGTCACACTGTGTATAGAAAAAAGACCCATACAAACTGATATTTAAGCAGTGAATCTCACCATAATCCTTCACAGTTAGTTACCATAAGCAAATCTTTGTTACAGAGAGCATATGGGATCTGTGAGAACAAGCACCTGGCCGCGGAGCTTCAGCACGTCAAGCAGGTTCTGCACAAAATCAAGCTTCGGGTCCCACGTCTTCGTCACAGTGACCGAGTGAAGCCGACCGCAGTTGAGCGTGTGCCTGCTGTACTACCGTATGTCAAGGGTGTCACCCCAACCAGATAGACATACATCAGATTTGATAGACCACAAATCCTCGTTAAAGAACATTAATTCCTACCAAGGATGATATGTGAGGCTACTGAAATTAAAAAACATCCTAATTTCAGTAGAGAAGGCGGTTGGGTACTACCACCTGCTTGGGACACTATAATTAATAAAATTAAAACAAACCCCAAGCATACCACTGCAAGACTTAAAGATAGAGTAAGTTCAATCTGCGTAGATTGGACTATAAAAATAATAATAAAAAGCTGAAGGTACTCCATGTCCCAATACTGACATTGGGATGGCAGTCACCTCAGTACCCCGTGACCATGGGTGCTATAAAGCACCTGAAACGTCAGGAATTAATAATAATAGTATAATAATAATATAGCCATTTATTTCCGAACTTTGGGGTTACATAATATTTGTGTTTGAGTTCCTATTGTAATACTAGTTAAAGTAAGTCCCTCTGTTCGGTGTGCCTTTTTGGCATAGGCCTCCAAAAGAAAAATCACGCGTCGGGAATTAAAAGTTAAAGAAATTAAAAGCAATAAAATTGGTAAAAGTAGTCGTTAAAAAACTGTATTTATGAAAATAAAAAAGCTTTATATCATAAAAATCCCGACTTTTTTTAAACCAATTCCTTAACCATTTCATTATTTTAATTGCATATTATCATTTCCATATGCTTTTATATGTGGGCACCCATGGCCGAAGTGTCTATGAACAGTGGGCATCCCCCTTTACAACCCGTAAGTCCGTCATACCATTCCTTAGCTAAGCCCTTTAACTTTTGCAAAGCATAGAAAATCGTTTGTTGTTCCGACCAATCATACATTTCCGCGGATTCATTACTCTATATGAGCCAATATTTAATGTTTTGTGCTTTAGAACCAGGATCAAATTCCGTGATAATACTTTGTGCACCTTGCACGTGCGGTGTTGCATGGACTCGCAAATTACTACCTGGTAGTAGTACACTCACCAATTGTTGAAGTAAATTAATGTTAGAGGCTTGCTTAGAGTCTGCACTTTCAATGGATGTATGACTAGATATGCTACGCCATATTTTTTGTGTTTGTGCTGCATGATTTGCGATGCGACCGTTCGATGTAAGTATGGTACGAAGTGCTTTCACGTTCGATACTCCGGCGGTGCCGCCGTTTCGTTAGATTTTGAACAAGTGATGCAGATTTAATGTGAGGTTTACGAGTAGTATGTTTGTCACGAGAGGCAATAATAACAGTGGCCGTGTCGCTGCACCGTAGGTGACCGCGAATATTCTGTATATGACGTATTTGAATCCGTAGTAAAATACCTAACCGAAAAGCTACGATTTCCTTGCTTTTCGGTTATATATGATAAAGGGGGTGTTAAACTATGAGCAGACATTATATATATATATATATATATATATATATATATATATATATATATATATATATATATATATATATATATATATATATATATATCAACTTTTGTATATAAATATGATAGATGACACGTATGGTCTACACTGTATTGTTAAAATTACAATAATTTAAAAAAATATAGTCGTAAACCGAACACTTCTTCTTTGAGTCTTTTACAATATCTGCAACAACATTTTTCATGACTTTTTTGCATAAATAAACAAAACAAGAAATAAATTTAATGCCTTTCATTACTTGATCAACTCTCAGTCCATGTTCCCTTAAATGTAATAATAATAATAATGTCCTCCAGACCGAATTTCGGCCACGGCGGCCTGCCTCAACAGAGGCTAGCCATCGACGCAGGACAGGATTATAGTGCCCAAGTGTATGTGCAAGCACAGGCGCACTCTCTATTCCCTCACTCTCATAATCCGATGGGATGGTAAACCGACACGACCGGAGAGAGACCAGGTGCTGGACCAACGGCTTTACGTGCTTTCCGAGGCACGGGGGTGAGACATCGCCAACTTCCTGACTCCAGGCAGCTACTGAGAATTTCTTGACAGAAAAACTCAATAATTGATTTTATGGCCCGACCCGGGATTCGAACCCAGGACCTCATGATCAGTAGTCGCACTATTACAACCACTAGACCAACGAGCAGCCCTTAAATGTACGTACATATGTGTATGTATATAAATAAAGTAAATCATTAATGAAACATAAATAAATACTATTTATGTTTCATTAATGATTTCATATGGCAATAAAATCAATACATTATGTAATTATATTATAAAACTCAAAAGGAACCTCATTAAAATCCTAACATCAATATTCACAAAAATTCATCAAATCATCAACACATTGAGCGACGAAAATGTCCTTCCTATTCATATAACATACAACGTACGTTGCATACCTACAGCGTCACCAACTTATCTGTGAAATGTCAGTTTGCGAAACTACACTCTCTCGGTGCGTTTCGGCCAATAGTGTCGCTTTTCAGTACAAAGAAAAGGCGGTTGCACTATAAATCCAATGATATTTTTTTTACCGCTAGACTTTATAACCATTCAGTAAAAACATCAGCTGTATATAATTCGGCCATTTCGCTATAAGGCGCTGCATAACTTATACTTTTTTTTTAAACTCTGTGAACAACTTTGTAAAATATTGTTGCGCCATGGCGTAATTTTGAGCTACGTAATGAGACGGCGCAGTAAACTGCGCCTGAGTTACGGAGTTAACGTAATTTCGTTGAGTTACCATACAAATTTCTAATAATTTATTTTTGTTACGTGAAATCGAAAAAAAAACAACAACAATAATATAGTCCATTGATTTTAGAAACACGAAAAACACCATGATTATGATATAAATAAACCTACTTTGTCATTATGCTATAATGCCTAAATCACCTTGTAAAACATTTATTTTTTATAAATACACAAACATTACTACATTACAAACCAAATAGAAAATCACAATTGTAAATCAGCATATTGCTTCCACTTACCGAGTGCTGGAGCGAATATATACCAACAACAAACCTTTATGAAAGATATATTCAGATTATCCCACTTTTTAAATATAAAATTAATAGGTCTGGATGTCTTTTTAAATATTTAATCAATTTTAACAAATCAGTCTTCGTCACTTACTTAGTATAGTGCCGCCAAATTGGCTCGCTAGTTCCCTAGTTACAATAACATATAAGTACTTTTTTATTTGAGTGATTAATTATGTAAATATAATTACTTGTAAAATATTTATTATTAGTAAAGAAGTTATTTTTATAATTCTTAAACGTTAGGAATTAAAAGTGAAGGTCAACTATTTTTATATAGGAAATAGTATTATGTAGATATATTAAAAGAACATCCTAATGACAACTAATCGTTTAGAAACTTGTCATAAAAAGAAAATATTTATACTTAAAAATCTAACAATACTTAATAATCTAACAACCGTATTGTATAAAAAATAGTGTGTTTTTGAAACAAAAAATATTGTCCAATACCTTTGTCTCGTTCTCTTTCAGCCTTTTGTAGACCGGCGCAAATATGTTCCAAGAAGTCTTCTTTTTTTCTAAGATCTATAACAATACCGATATCGTCTTGTGCTAAAATTTGAATATTGTCATAAATGAGATTTTGTAGATAATCCGATGTTTCAAAAAATCCTGCTTCCCTCAACTCTAAAGTCAAACATTCGTGCAGAGGAAGTTTTCGCCTGAAATTATTGGAAAATTGATAAATTAATTGAAAAAAAAAATCATTTATATGTTTCTCTTTCAATTATACGTATATACTGGAACATTTACCTTCGAATTCCTTTTGCGTCAATTGTATCTAAACTGAACAAAGCTTTATTCCTAAAATTTTCTATGCTATTTTGAGTCATACATGCCATTAATTTTGGCAGCTGACGTTTTTCTAATAATCCGAACGCTGGTTCCATATTTTGTGTCTTTACTGAATATAATACCTATAAAACGGTACAATAAATCTACGATGTTGAATGTGTTGAATATATTTCTTTTTTGTCAAAGAAATTTGACAGTTCTAATTGTCTTATAATAACGTTGGCGTTCACCAAAAAAGTTTTAATTAATTCATTTATTATAGTCTTTGTCAAAATTTACCTGACTACTCACATGCTTAGCGCAGGGGCAATCTAGGGTGTAGGAGTGCGGATGACTCTTAATTGCGTCCTTAATTGTGACGTGTGTATGCAAACAGGGGCAACATAGAATACTATAATACATACATAAGTATTTCATGAGGGACAATATCCTAAGTCGGCCCTACAGCATGGCGTTAGCGGCGCGAGACCTTCCTTGCTCCCTAGATCATAGCTGCCGCCGGCGCGTATGTAGTGCAATTGGGGCAATTTCAATCATTTCGTTTCTCTGGTATATAGTGTCTATGAGTTCGTTGGTGATTTTCGCGCGCACACGTGTCACATTAGTCACAACGAATATCAATTAAAAGTGTGAAATTTGGACACGGGTGACAGAAGTGTATTAAGAGCGGCTTCTTTACCCAATATTTCCTTTTTCTTGTTTTGCGGCAGCACCGCAGAAATAACTTTATTTGAACGTGGTAACGTTTCTAAACGTGGTGACATACTTTAAAAGTGGTAAAGCCACGCTTCAACTTATAAGCACAATATTTTGGTAGTAATTATTATTTAATTAGTTGTTTTATAGGTAAATGTAGGTGTCTATGGGCCACAGTATTCATTTACCATCAGGTGGACTGTGTGCTAGTTTGTCACCCTTATTTTATACTAGTGGATACCCGGAGTGTGTTAATAAACTAAAAAAAGAAATACATTTTGTTTATTAATTTAAAAAAAGTAATTTTGTTTACTTATTACCTCTTTTGAATAGTTCCTAAAGTATTATTGCCTTTCTAATAAACCGGTTTGGGACACATCAAAGTCTATAACGGACATAGGTAGAATTGTTTGTATTGTTGAATTATGTTTTATATAGATAGATAAAAAAGAGCCGTACAGACTCAGTTTGCGATACGTACAGCTTCTTTGATAGTTAAGTTTTTTTATAGTTATGTAGTTTAAAGTTAGTTTAAGACGATAGTACGTCAGTATGAGTGGCACACGTGTTGCTACTTTAGCAGTTTATTACACACATTGAGAAAATAGTGCATTATAAATAATTCGCGACGCGGCGGTTCGAACCGCGTCAGCATAAAGTAAATTTATGTTATTTGGACTCTACATGCTGGGAGGCCAAAATAAAAGACAACTATAAAATGTTAAATAGTAACAATATAAAAGTAATATAAAATAAAAGGCAAATGTAGAAAAATGTAAAAGTTATACATAAGTACTGTCGAATTTTGATTTCGATTCGAAACTAAATCGGCGCACGTTGGTGTTACGTGGCAGGCACACGTCGCATCTGACTCGTCGTGGTTGCATCTCCACGTACTCGCAGGGTGCATGTGGCAGTGAGGGCAGCGCAGGCGGCGACTCATCTCTAGTATGTTGTCCTCGTGTCGCTGATTTGTTATGTAGTTTTCCTTTGCAGCAGTGCCTCACAATTAGATATACGGCCAATACGACGACTCTTCTCACTAGTAAATAAATCATCTCGAATTGGTGTAGATCGTAGGAGTTTATCGCATCTGACAGTCTCTCATTATCCTCGATTCATTTCAGCTTGGCATCTACTTCTCTATAGTTTTCTTCTATGTGAGATGGTAGAGCCTGATGTAGGCTACTATATCATGTAACTGTAAATTAGGTTCGTCGATCTGAGGTGTTTCAAGCTGTAAGTTTAGTTTAATACCATGGTGGTAGTAAACTAAACTTACAGCTTTTTTAGGTGGTAGAGCCGCGCTGCAGCTATATTATAGTTGTAGCACGAAAGGGTTGGCTAGACCGGGGCAGGACCACGCTCTCACAGAATATTAGCGTAAAATAGCAGCGTAATGCTGCTGTGTTAAGTATGGTGTAGAGAACCGGAGACCCTTTTTACTGGAATCGAAGCGTTCCATGTTAGTCCTCAGGAATGACAACGCATTGGCATTTTGATTGTTGTGTGAAGAAGAAATCTATGAGCCACAGCATCCACTAAAGCACTAAATCACAATATCCACTTACCATCAAGGCGACTGTGTGCTCGTTTGTCACCCTATATTATAAAAAAGTAGTTGTAATCAAATATAAGATTTCGATTTTATAAGTCTAATTTTAGTGTTCTTGTTTTCTGCACACAATATTCTTGAATTTCATGAGTTACTTCAAACGTAAAGCTATTTATTGGGCATTTTTAGCTTTATCCATCTGTCCGGGATGGGCTGGATGGGTGGGCTGGATTTTGTGCTACAGTGTAGTTGTATTTGTTGATTTATTACTTGAGCTTCACAGGGAGCGTGCCCTGTGATTCGTAGACTTTACAGGGTAGTTAGTGTTACACATACAGCGGTCCTCATTTAGGTATCTTTATACAGATATCCAAGTCCTTATCACTGAGAGACAAGTAATGACTGCTTTTCATGTGTACGGCGATATAAGTCGAGCCTAGAACGACATTCATCGGTAGAGCGATAGGGCGACAGATTTTGTATTCGTCTTCACTTGTAAGTGGTGTATGTACTTTTAGCAGTAAGCCCGAAGTAGTAATTCGCAATCTAACGTACGGGAGTTGGTAGACATCTTTGATGTTTGCTTCAATGTCTTTATTATTCACTGACAGCATATACCTAGACCCATTGTTACTTTGGCGGCAATGATATGAATTATGAACTGGTATATACCTAAACTGTTTTTGTGTCACGAGGTGAAAATCTAGGTGCCCGTTATGTACGTCAACTAAAGTGTTTATCAACTTATCTTGAGTTTGTTTTAAGTTTATAAGTATTAAGGACGCAGTAAGGGTAGTACTGCTGCGTTGAAATCGTTCATAGTGGCCATAATCTCAAACACAACCTTATCCGGTCCATGCTGCTGTAGATTCTCTTAAAGAACTCATAGATCGACTCTAGCTATTGCTTTATGAACCTATCGTTGCTCTTGATAATGTCATCTTCGGCTTCAATTATGCTCGTTTGATATTTAATAAGCTCCTGTAGCTAAGGTCAATTTTGTCGCACCCTTTGTATATCTCTTTGATATTTTTAAGCAAATTCGTCATCCAAACCAGCAAAAAGTGTACGTGCCAAGCTTCCGATGTTGACGTAACCTCTCTTCTTATTAGTGTGGGTTCAATAGAATATATATAGTCAAGTTGTTGCCGTTCGTGGTTGAGTTGCGAGATGTCTAGGCCGCATGGCTCTTGTTCCATACGCGTGCATATATTGCTGAGCTTCGCCAAGTAGCCTTTGATGTGTTCGGTTCCTTGCCAATATGTAGTTAAATTACAATAAATTAACAAAGTCCGTTCGTCATCTATCATCTGCATATCTCCGATTTCATCAAAATAAATAGGAAAATTACCTTCTATTAGTATAAGTTTATATTTTTTTGCGGATTAGCACAAATACTTGATAATGTAAATAATGAAATGAGTGCAACCATAAAGCAATTCATTTTGTCGCGTGCCAGGAGCGGTCGAGTTACCGGTCGCTTCGCGGCGCTTGGTTTTGCGTTACCGGCTGGCGATTGTACGTTATTTTTGTTTACTATAAGTTATTCTTGGTATTCGTTTTTGGGTCGCGGTGAAAGTTTTGTTATAAGTCATTTTAGAATATTACTTTTTGTTTTTAGTCACCACGTGGACATATCCACTTAGCGGGAAAGTCCACTTGCCGGGAGCGATGCTGTCTTCCTTGACCAGAACTAGACCACCTTTTTCTAAGTTCGATTTTGTTCTGAGCCACTTGCTTCTGGTATGCAGATGATGTAAGTATTCATTCTATCAGCGCTTCCAGATAAGTTGGTGCATGAGTTATAATATAGAACTCAATAATAGCTTTTTTAAAATTTACGCGAACACTATACATTGAATAAATTATATATACGAGTTTTATCGCATTGAACTAACTTATTTTAGCTTATTTTCAATTCCCGGCGTTTTAGGTGCTTTGCACCCATAGTCACGAGAGGGACTGAGATGTTTGACGTCCCAATGTAATAGTTAGACCGGCTACGTTCAGTTTTTGAATATTAGTTTTTGCTCAAATCTACGCAGAAAAAGATTACAGTATCTCGAAATCTTGCAGTGATATGCTTGGGTTTGGGTTGAATTTTGTTAATTACAGGATCCCAAGCAGATAACAGCACCCATCCATCTTCTCTATTGAAATTAGGTTTTTTTTTTTAATTTCAATGGGATCGCGTATCATCCTTGGTATGAATCGGTGTTCTTCTGTAAGGATTTGTGGTTTTGTCAAACCTGATAAACCACAAATCCTTGCAGATGTTCAGACCAGTCCAGACGATCTTGAACACGTTCACTGACTGCAGAATTCCCGAAGCGTCGTTGCTTCACGTCAGCTATAAGTTCTTTAACGCTATAAGCTATAAGTTCTTTTTATTGACGTAAAGTAAAGTAAAAGTAAAGTTACAGCCTATATACGTCCCACTGCTGGGCTCAGGCCTCCCCTCATTTCTGAGAGGGTTTAGGGCAAGGAAGTGTCCGCCGCGCTGCCCAAATGCGTAAATTGACGTAAAATTATCGAAAAATTAGAAGTGATAGTAATAAGATTATTTGTGAAAACTTGTGTATAGTTTAAAATCATATATATATAATATAGTATAACATGAGCGCTTAAGGCATACCATTTGGATTTACCAAACAATTTTATTGTTAGTATATTATTTTAATTCTTATGTGTGGGTTTCGTAGAATAGACGATTGTTTTCGTGAGTGCAGACAGATTTACCATCGCAAAAAATGACAGAGAAAAAATGCTATGGCTACTCCCCTCCGGTCCACTAATGCCCCGTGTTGTTCTATGAGTAGGTATGTATAAAGTTTACATTAAAATGAAATTAAAAGCCGATATCATAAAAAATATAACAATTTCCACATTACAATAGCTTCTGAAGCAGGCGCTTTAATAATTCTTTACACTTTGTCTTAACACTGCCTTCTAGCAATAGCTAAAAATTATTTTATTCTTTTACTTGGGGGGTATCTAAACATCACATGCTCTAACATCATCTTAACAGCTACATTAATATTTCATCTCATACTTAAAAAAAATATTTGAGACCACACCTGAATTTAAACATATAAAAAAGAAACATTGAAATCGGAAATCGTTTAGAATTGACGAAGATATTGCGTAACATACATACAAAAATAATACCATACGGTCGAACTTTGAGAACGCTCTCATTTTTGAAGTAGGTTAAATGATGTGAATTTTTCACAATTTAAATTTGGTGTAATATCAGGTTCATCATTACAGTCTATCACAAGCCCGCTTCTGAACATAAACCTATCCTATAGACAGCAACAAATCACGACCGTAATTGGACTGCCATCGACTTCTTGTATGTTTTATCAGGTCGTTACTCCTTCGAGTGAAGAGTCACCAAACAGTGCACTGTATTGGCATGATATATGACTGTCACTCGAGTTTCTTTTTTCCCACATCTTTTATCAGTCCTTCCGAATTATATTACACCCATTGCCTTTTCAGCCTACTGATACGCAGGGTACAAGTTATTTTTCTTGTACATATACGAGTATGCTCATTACAGATTACGCAAAGAAACGAGCATAGTTCTGTCCACAGCTTGCTGAGTGATTTTGAGTTTCATAATACTTTCACTTGTGAAGGACTACCGCGGCCCAGTAGATTTAGATTCGTTCGTTGACGTCTTGGTCGGCCAAGCGAATCGATCTAGATACACATGTTGGTCAACAACTTCGAGCGTAGTATTGCCAACAAATAATGATATGGGTGTAACATGAACGTTAGATATGATTTTTGTTTTGTCCATATCCATCTTAGGACCTACTTGTTAGGGTCAGCGCAGACCGAAATGCAAAATGCTCGCGCATGCTCGAGCAAAATTTTGACTACTCGACCATGCAGGCGTCATCCGCGCGCTTCCGTGAGCAAGATCCATTGAAAGTGCTCTGGGTTGCTAGGGGGAAGTGCATAACCAATTTGATGCCAAAATCCGACGTTGATAGACGTGTGCAGTATGATCGATTGAGACTTGGTGATTGGTGCACATGAAGAACATATTAATAAAATCAGACGTCAGAAAATTAGAAGAACAGTATGGGTAGAAGAAACGTGGAGATTCTTTCCCAAGCATTGGCTTTTAACATACGATCGCTGTATGTTGGACTTGATATATTGTACAGACACTCAAAACGCTGCACCAAACTTATCAACTTTTCTTCGTCCATGATTCCGACTTATGTGACGCGCTTATATAAACTAAACACACGTCCAAACAGTTTTTTCGGTGCGGCAACACTGAGCGCGGCGCGCGCATGCTCGAACAAGCATCCTGCAAGCTCGAGCATGGTCGAGCATCACGTTTGGACGTGTATATAATTTTGCACTGTCTGTCAATAGTCATAAAATTAATATTTTAGTGTTCTCCGAAAATGCTCTGCTCTGCTCTGCTCTTGGTGTGCGCTGACCCTTAGGAGACACTATTCGTTAACTAAAGTGCTAATGACTTTATCATTGGCGAATCGAAGGCTAGTAAAGAATTCGTCATTGAAGACAATATCTTATCCTTTCCCGTTCGTTAGCTTCAAAACGTCTCACATTAAAGCGGAGATGAGTTTTATGTATATTACGTCATCCTGTCTTACACCACTCTGTAGTTGGAATTAATACACTGAAATTGTTAACTTCAATTCTAAGTGCGAATTTACTACGTGCTTGGTTTTTAAGAAAATCATCTCGGGAAAACTTGCGTGTTTGTGAAATTAGAAATATTTCGGGGATATGTGAAGTCTTTTAAAACATGTTGTCACGCGGTCCAACAGACACTTCCTTGCTCTAAAACTCTCTTAAAATTAGAGATGCCACTGAGCAGTAGAACCGGTGTCAGATGTATATATATATATATATATATATATATATATATATATATATATATATATATATATAGGCTGTTACTTTATATGTTAAGATAAAAGCTACAGCCTATATACGTTCTTCAGTTGGGCACAGGCCTCTGCTCATTTTTGAGAGGGTTTTGGGACAAGAAAATGTCCGCCTCGCGTTGCTGTGTTGTCCAACGTGTGTTGACTGCAGTTTTTGGACGATCTTGACGGAGATCATCACTGAGCTTGACACGTCCACGTTGAAATTCAGCAAACCAGCGATAAATTGTGGTTTTGGATGGGGCTTCATCACCAAATGCAGAAATCATCCGGTCAACACACTGTTTTTGTGTTAAACCACTTCGAAAGTCATAATAAATCATCGGTCTTGAATTTTCTCGAGTCAATTCCATTTTCTCAACCACTAAACAAGTTTGACAAAACCTTGTGACAAGACCGAGAATCTTTTTTTAAATAAATAAATGGTATTCGATTTTTAAAACTAAGGAGTTTTCAATTAAAAAGATTTTAATATGGCAGGAACAGTGGAAATATTCCATTCCCGATACTTTTAGTGCAGCCTAGTATAACCATGACGGGATGATAACGGTAAGGGTGTACCTTACCGTAAACCTCCACCATCTTGTCTTTCCCTGACCGAATCAATTAATTAACTTATTATTATTTTTAAATAATAAGTTAATTAATTTAATTAAATTAATTAAAAATAAAAATAAATAATTTTCACTTAGTCCGCCACCGAAACAACCGATTGACTATCCGGCATTATTGAGAGTCTTGCCGATACATCGAGTCGGGCCTGCAGACAAACCACGTTGTTTTTAGCATTTTTAAAGATTGTGACGATATCAGTGACGGCCAGTGTACTATTGGAAGCGCCTTTTGGTATATGAAAGTGTCCGTATGCAAATATCGTGCTTGTGTCTGTCTAACGGCGCCTCTACACGTTGGCCAACACAGTGGCGAATGTAGTGGCCAATAGCATTGGCCAACGTGTAGACGGGGTGTTTGGGCTTCATTGGTATGTATTGGGACGATGGCCCACAAGTTGGCGCGAGATCCGTGTGGTGTCGGTTTTTTACAAAAGATCAAAGGATTGTTGGCAGAGATTGGTCGCCGCGTCCACACTTTGGCCGCGCGTTTAGTTTGTTACAAGCTCCCAGAGTGATTACACGCATCTGATTTAAATTTTATATTCAAGCTTTGTAGGATGGGTGCCTCAATTACCAGCCTTTTAGTGCCAATTTCCACTTTAAACATTCCTATTACTTTAATTAGCGCGATTTAATTATTTTTAAACATTTGTTTTAATCGATTAACTATTTATCAAAAAAATAACGAACATTTATTTACAATCAGATTATTGAGAGAACAATTTTAAAATGAAAAAAAATGAAGCACGTCGTTTATACGTGGTAGAACCACGCAGTTATATTAGAAGTATAGTTGTAGCACGAATGGGTCAGCTCAACCGAGGAAGGACCACGCTCTCACAGAATATTAGCGTAAAATAGTAGCTTAATGATGCTGTGTTTCGTATAGTGAGTGTAGAGAACCAGAGACCCTTTTTAAAGGAAACGAGGCATTTCATCTTAGTCCTCACGGGTGACAACGCATCCGCATTTTGATTCGTAATCGAGGATAGATGTAGATGTCTGTGGGCCACAGTAACCACTTACCATCAGGTGAACTGTGTGCTCGTTTGTCACCCTATCCTATAAAAAAACGTCGACTTCTTATAATTCAATCGTGCAAGTTTTCGAATCATCATCATCATTACAGCTCTTCACAAGTCCACTACTGAACATCCACCTCCACAGACTGCCGCAAAGCATGGTTCTGAGCCACTTTCCTTGTCATGAGTTTTTCATTTATGTTCTAGGTTATAATTAGTATCTATTATTAAGTCAGTGTTAATTATATTTATTGCTATTGTTTTTGTCTTTCTAAAAATAAATTATAAGGTGTTTTTATATACATCAAATGTCTGATAGAAATGCAAGTACATATTTTGCTAAACTTTAAAATCAAAACCCAATTTTAAAACATAGACTAATCGATTATAACTCCTTTAACTTTAAAATAAGTTAAGTTCCTATTAATGGTATTTATTCCAGTTTATGATGCATGTAAAGAATAAATAAAGCTAATGGTATATCGTATTTCTATTTACAGCCCTATTAATATCCACTATTCTTTTATAATTATTTTATAAAAACGTAACCCCCACACTTGGATTTTCTCCTGTATCACGGAGGCAGCTTGCAAACATAAATTGCACAAGGACACACATCCAGACCCCAAACAATTATTTGTAGGAGATACAAATACATGTTCCGTGCGGGATTCAAACCCGCGGCCCCCGGCACAGCTACTCATTGCTAAGCCACTGCGCCACGGAGCCGTCGTTCGTCCGCACATTGGCCCGAACCGAAGTAAACTGAACGACCTTCCAACGTGTGGACGCCGTCACCAACTCTCGGCCAATATATTCGCCACTACATTCGCCACTGTATTGGCCAACGTGTAGAGGCGACATTAGATATAGCAATGTAAAAACGAAAATCGTCGTAAATCTTAATCAGAATCGTCGCTGCGCACTATTGACTAGTCGTTGCACACGTTTCTATTATGTCGCCTCTACACGTTGGCCAACACAGTGGCGAATGGAGTGACGAATATATTGGCCGAGAGTTGGTGACGGCGTCCACACGTTGGAAGGTCGTTCAGTTTACTTCGGTTCGGGCCAATATGCGGACGAATTTATAAGCACCGTGGCGCAGTGGCTCAGCAATGAGTGGCTGCGCCGGGCGCCGCGGGTTTGATCCCGCACGGAACAAGTACTTGTATGTCCTACAAATAATTGTTTCGGGTCTGGATGTGTGTCCTTGTGCAATTTATGTTTGTAAACTGCCTGTGCGATACGGGAGAAAATCCTAGTGTGTGGTTAACTTTTTTATAAAATAATTATAAAATAATAGTGGTTATTAATGGGGCTGTAAATAGATATACGATTAGCTTTATTTATTCTTTACATGCATCATAAACTGGAATAAATACCATTAATAACAACTTAACTTATTTTAAAGTTAAAGGAGTTATAATCGATTAGTCTATGTTTCAAAATTGGGTTTTGATTTTAAAGTTTAGCAAAATATGTACTTGCATTTCTATCAGAAATTTGATGTATATAAAAAAACACCTTATAATTTATTTGGTAATTTAATTATTTTTTGAGAAAGACAAAAACAATAGCAATAAATATAACTAACACTGCCTTAATAATAGGTACTAATTATAACTTAGAACATAAATGAAAAACTCATGACGAGCAAAGTGGCTCAGGACCATGCTTTGCGGCAGTCTGTGGAGGTGGATGTTCAGTAGTGGACTTGTGAAGAGCTGTAATGATGATGATGATTCGAAATCTTGCACGATTAAATTATAAGAAATCGACGTTTTTTTTATAGGATAGTGTGACAAACGAGCACACAGTGCACCTGATGGTAAGTAGTTACTGTGGCCCAAAGACATCTACATCTATCCTCGATTACGAATTAAAATGCAGATGCGTTGTCACCCGTGAGGGTGAAGATGAAATGCCTCGTTTCCTTTAAAAAGGGTCTCTGGTTCTCTACACTCACTATACGAAATACAGCATCATTAAGCTACTATTTTACGCTGATATTCTGTGAAAGCATGGTCCTTCCCCGGTCGAGCCGACCTTCGTGCTGCAACTATACTTCTAATATAATTGCATGGTTCTACAACGTATAAACGACATGCTTCATTTTTTTTCATTTTAAAATTGTTCTCGTAATAATCTGATTGTAAAAAAACGTTAATTATTTTTTAATAAATAGCTTATTGATGAAAACAAATGTTCAATAATAATTAAATCGCGCTAATTAAAGTAGTAGAAATGTTTAAAGATGAAATTGGCATTAAAAGGCTGGTAATTGGGGCATCCATCCTACAAAGCTTGAATATAAAATTTAAATCAGATGCGTGTAATCACTCTGGGATCTTGTAGCAAACTAAACGCGCGGCCAACGTGTGGACGCGGCGACCAAACTCCGCCAACAATCCTTTGATCTTTTGTAAAAAACCGACACCACACGGATCTCGCGCCAACTTGCGGGCCATCGTTCCAATACATACCAATGAAGCCCAAACACCCCGTCTACACGTTGGCCAATGCTATTGGCCACTACATTCGCCACTGTGTTGGCCAACGTGTAGAGGCGCCGTTAGACGAACGTATTTGCAAACTGTCTTGCATATTCGAAGAACGAGACGGTAATACCGCAGGAAATACTCCTTATTATTACTTCATATTACTTAGTTATTAAAAAAGAGTTGCGATCTTGCACCCATTACACGCAACGTATCATGTATCGATATAATTACATCACCGACCGACTCGCCGATACCGATAACTTGTCAGGGAATATCTATTAGTATTATGTAATTCGTGGAAAATCGCCGTCTATTAAACCACCTGGCTTGATATATTTTAGTATAGTAGGTTTTATTTGCGTATCAGACAAAAAAGTGCACCCCTAGGCCACTTGCAAAATATGCTTTGATAACGAATACAAGATGCTCTCCCGACCACTAAGCCATTGTAATCCCTCGGGAGATCTTTTAAATATTTATAACAAAAACGCAGCAGTGCATGGATTAGCATTGAGTTGCAGCGCTAGGAGCCTGAGGTTGAGGCTGAGGGTTCGAATCCCGCTCGAAACAAGTGTTTGTATAGCCTACAAATAAATGGTCGTGGTCTGGACATTTTTTCTTGTGCAATGTTTGTAAACTGCATAAACAATACAGGAGAAAATCCTAGTGTGTGAAACGTTTATTAATCTTCAAACAATTATGCGAGTTGATTTTATACATAAATTAATATTCGATAGCCACGAAGAGATTTTGATAAAACATTATAAAATTAAATAATATCGATGAGAGTGCAACAGCTTTTCTTTTTTCTTTAGTCATTATCACAAATGATCCTCCTATTTCGTTATTATCCCATGTGATCATCTTATTTCGTTACTCTAACCTGGTTGAATTGAAAATTATCTTCGTCATAAACATACTGTTTTATTATGTATATCATTATTATATGTAGAAAAGTTGATAATTTTTGTATGAAATTACTTTTTTCTATTTTATTTAAAAACATTTTTGTTAACCCTATTATAAAATTTAGTTGTTGTTAGTAAAGTCAGTGACAGTGCAAGAGCTTCAAGCCCATGCACAAGCAACATCTCTGACCGTCTCTAAAACAGAAATGCACCCCCATGGTGATTCCACCGAGTAACCTTTAGATTCTAGATTCCTTCCCGTCGATTTTTTGTGCAAACATAAATGAGCTTTCTAATTAATTACAGGCAATATTTTTTGCATGAGGTGTCAGAGAGAATGAAGGTATAATTTTTCTCCAAGCATCAACCTTGCCTGAGCTCGGCGCATCTTTATGAACTTTCTCTTTATGCTTGATGCATGATGAAAATACTTCGTAAACTTATTTCGACCCGTAGTTATCGTAAGCTAGCGAGGAAAGCCAGCATCGTTAAAGGTGCGAGAAATCAGTAACTGCCATAACCAATCCTACTTACCAAGAATAGTGGTTAAATAAAAACCTCCCACTAAGGGGAGAGACGAAGTAAACAAAATTACCATTTCGACCCTGACCTAGATGGCATTCAAATATGAAATTTCCCAACCAAAAGAATATCACAAAATAAATGGGTACGTTTGGCAGAAAAAAGCGCTAGCAAGCGCTTACAAGCGCTGAAATAGTTTTCGGCCAGGACACGATACTACTTTAGTAGCGCTGACACAATCCGCCATTTTGCTTATTTAATTTGTTTGTTTTGAAGTAGAGTTTTTAAGTTGTTTTGTGCAATATTAGTTTTAAGTAATATAATAACGTGAATAAACATATACATGTTATTAAAAATTCATGATTGGTAAGTTTTTAATATGAATACTTTACAAACATATATTTAAATTAGGTTAGGTTCCCCGGTTAAAACTAACATCGTGTCCTGGAGGACAATAAATGGACAGACAATTATTGTCCTCCAGGACACGGACCAGGAGGACAAACAATGGAGGAAAAAAGCTAATTACGATTTGACAGCGCTTACCGCTTACGATCGCCATTTTGCTTACAAGCGCTTGCTAGCGCTTTTTTCTGCCAAACGCACCCAATGAGTTACAATTTTATTCCATTGAAGTTCTAAGGTTAAGGTTATACTGTGCGATTTTAATAAAAAAATTCAAACTTACTTAAAATTCTTAAGGTTGTAAAAAATAAACATCCCACTTTACAAGAAAAAATCCGTAATATAAGTCGGTCCAAAGTTGGGCAAAGGTCTTAGTTAAAAGGAATAGCAACACATGACAGATAGTTTGGCGATCATAACAACTTGATGTTTTAACACTTCGGCGCTGCAACCGTCAAACATCGTCTCGTATGTTCATACTAGCGCAATCTTATCGTCACAATACCTTTTTAGTTTTTTCTACCCATTGTGACTCCTCTTGGATGCCCAAGTGACGCCTCCGCACGATCTTAATAACTTCTTAAAATTAACAAGAGACTTTCTTATAAAAACTACACTCATGTATTCAAAATTTACAACTTTTAACGAATGTCACGGGATGCTTATAAGGTATCTATGTTTTGCAGCGAGTTGTTTTACACAAAAATAACATAAACCCAGGTTATAATATTTAATTGCTTACCTACATAGTGATATTATAAGATAATTAAAATATGCAAAACCATAATATCACTAAACGATTAACATGATATGAAATGCTTTGAAACCTAAAATAAAAATAAAATATTTAAAATTTTAAAATTTATTTAATTACAAATTCAGGATGACATAATCAAAATCAACATTGTTTTTCCTTTATTTGTCGTCCCCCTCTAATAATAAAAAGTAATTTCCACGTAATGCTGGCGTAAAACCCTATTTATACTCGTATTTGTCGCAAATTGTGACGAGGGTTTATGCCAAAAAGGTAATAGGTATAGATAATTTTCGCAAGGGAAACAATTATTTGTAAGCCATACAAATACATGTACTTGTGACGGCAATTAGTTCTGCAAATCGTTGTTAAGCCACTGCGTCACTGAGCTGTCAAATAAGATAATACTATATACATAATATATGTAATCAATCCTTGCGTCTATCGTTCCTCATTTTAGAAAACGATTAAACTATTCTTATTTCTCTTAGCCGCAATTATACCTCTCGATATCCTAAATGCACAACTAACCCTAAATTCTTCTGTTTCTTAATAACCTGTATAAGTCCACTGTAGAACATAGGCCTTTTAACAAAGAATTTTGCCATAGCTGCCATGCTTTTTGGGCGGTTTTGTAGGCGGGTGTGCAAACATTTTTGTCTCTGTCACCTCTTACGACATCCATTGAATGATTTGAGGTCGTAGATATTCTTGTACCGCCACTATACGATACCCCAAACTGATAAAAGACTAAGATTAAATTAATTATTATATTTGGATAATAAATAATTTGCTTCACTTACTCTGATAAGTAATAAATCAAATTCAACACTTAAAAGTTAAAATTACAACATTTTGTTTCTCTCTGTATATACGCCGCTTAATAGTTCACAAGGTCACTCAATACGATCATGGCGCCGAAATGTCGCCAGTCACGTTATTTCAACCTGAGATTGTAGTTCTATCAAGTTTATTACAATCCTTTCAATTTACAATTTTTGCATGTATCTATTTCAAACATTACAAATTAAAGATATTTTGTTATTAACAGTTTTAGAACCACGCGGCTGCTTTTGCACGGATATGCCGTCTCAAACAAGTGTAGTGTGTGTTTGCTCATGTAGCTATATATATGATAGCCTAATAGACATTTTAGAGAGTAATAAACCTACAGTCAAGACCACTAGACGTATCATTTATTCCCCGAACCTCCCGACATTACATGGCGACCCTGCCAGGCGGTGCGCTGCTACAATGCGCACCGCCGGGACCTGCATAGAAAAATAAAGTAATTTATTGAAGAACATAAATCAATCAAAATAAATATATGAAAATAATATTGTAATAAAATGAACATAATACCGGACGTGACAAATAAATTTTTAAATATGAATATAAGAAGATATCACAATTTTTTTGACAAATCGAAGCCGATAATATAATTTAAGAAAAAAATTTATAGAAGAAATGAAGAAAAGACATAAAAAATAAATTATACAAGAGGCTCTACTAACATTGCTATTAAATAAAGATTGACAAGTTTCAAGAAAGAAGATTCCAAGATGTACAGAAAACTTCTTAATCAAAATTCCTTCAAGAGGCGAGTACCAACTTTATCAAAAATAAATACGAAAGAAAAACGAGTACGTGGAAGTCCAGGCCCAACCACATCGAGAAGCTAAGAACATCTTCGAGTACCAGAGCAGCAGAAAGAAGTCAGGGGTACAACGAGCGACTAGTCAAGTTCTGTAGCAGATACAAGACATCTCGAAAGCACCGAATAAGTTTAATTTTATAGTGGTGTCGATGTCTATTGTAAAATTATATTAATACTTATATAATGTCATACGCAGAACTGGGGAAAGAATTTTTTTAAATCATTCATTAAAAAAAAATAGGAAAAACATTAATACTATTAATAGACAAATTCAAAATTATGTATTATACCGCAATAATTAATCGGTAAATAACTACTTAATAATGATAATAGTAATATTTGTTTCGCAACAATATGGTTGTGCAATGGTGTTTAAGTATAATTTAGTTCTACATATTCTACCATAGTAATGTGTATATTTTAATGGACAAGTAACTATAACAATATTTATCGAAATTTTAACAACATATAAATTATTCAATGTTTTTTAATTGATATGTTAACTTTCTAATTATCTATGTAACAGCATTAGAGGAAATACCAACTTTATATTATTATTATAGCTCAATGTCATATACTTGGTATAATCATTAATTTGTCGATCATTATGTATTATAAATTACAAATGTTACAACCAATTATTATCATTAATTTGTTTCTGTATTTACGTCAAATTTATTAATTCCATATTAAGCAATGTTCAAAAAAAAACATTTATTACTAAGAACGTCATATCGTATAACTTCTAATAAAGAATAACAATAACATTTAAAGGTACATAACACCAACATTTTCTTAAACAGGGTACACATTATAATAAAAACTAAAAGAAAACTGACTAGAAAAATGCAATTCTATTATAAAGTATACGTCGCCTGCCTACAGTAAGTTTCTTAATTGAGTTAAACGTTGACTGAAAAAAAAATTATCCATTTTGTATAAAAATTAGCAAGTATTTATTTACAAGGTGTCAGAAATTAAAGAAATATATATATTGGACTGATCACCCAAATATTTGATGATGCTTAAACTAGTTGCATTGAATCCGTTAGGAGTGAGAATTATGCATGAAAGGAATAAATATGAAAGAAAATAATTGACATTAATAAATAGGTAATGGAGAGATACGGGAACGTCCATCACTGGTAAAACATATAGTCCTCGAGCAGGGTATGTTTCCGTGATTGGATGATAAAATCGGGCGTAACGGGTACTAGGGAACAGTACCTTCAGTACAAGTGATATACAGTTTACACATATTAGTACTGTTAGGGACCAGAGAAGTGCGGATGACAGGTCACAAGAATGTAACTTGAGTGCGGTTACGAAAGACGACTAAACATATAATTGTGAAAAAAAAACACTGTATTACTCCTTATTAACTTTTCTATTCTATTATGATTATAAGATTACATTAATTTGAAAAATCTTAAGTAATATAGATTTTTTTACCTAATAAAATTATAAAAAATTAATCTATTTTACTTGCGTGCGCATTTACGTAACTTATGATTAAAAAAATAAACGATAAAGGTGGTGAAATTAAAAAAATTTAGATCTATACAATATCTTTATATCAGTACAATATCCAATATGTATTTACCGACAGAAAAACTATATATTAGATACCGCTGCAGTACAACGCCCCTTCACAGAACATCAAACATCAAGTTACAAAAAGTAATATTAACGATAAAAATCAATGATATGATGCACTGAAAATTTCGAACGAGCCGAAAAAATATGATACACATATACTTACTACAACTCTTCATTGTAAGATATACTCGTTTCGTAGTATCATAGATACTAACCAATACTTAATATCATACTCAGATATACCATTATATCTTTAAATTTACGCAAACCAAATACATCAAAAACTCTTTAAGAAAAATTCAAAAACTTTTAAAATTCAAATGGAACCTCATTAAAATCTTAACATCTATATTCACTAAAATTCATCAAATCATCAACACATTGAGCACTAAACATAGACCAAAATGTCCTATTCACAAAACGTACTTCGACGTTGCTTATAGTGCTACGAGCACTTATAGGGTTAAGTGCTCGTAGTTACAGTGTCACCAACTTATCTGTGAAATGTCAGTTTAAGAAACTACACCCTTACTCAATGCGAAACGCGTTTCGGCCAATAGTGTTGCTTTTCAGTAAAAAGAAAAGGCGGTTGCACTATAAAACCTATCGATATATTATATGTATTACGCACTGGATCTGGTATTCCTAACACTCACATGTTCAACTGAACTGTACTGCAATCCGTACACCCGTTATTGTGGCTTCAATATTCATGCAGTGCGGAGCGGCGTTAAAATAATTTTTATATTAAATTAGCGCATATTATGCCAAACAAACGAAAATTAAAAAAAAAACTCTCGATTAACAATACAATCTTAATAAACAATTATTTATTACGACAATTTTCGCGCGTTTTATATCAACTGCGCATGCGCGACTCTACTGTTTCCTGTGCATGTACAGTGTAGTGCACTACAGAGTAGTGCACATTTTTTTTTTGTTTGGAATAGCTTCTTTAATACGAGGTACATATAACTAATTGATAAAACCGATGATTTTTTACCGCTAAATTGACAATAAATCTAAGGATTTTATAACCATTCAATAAAAACATCAGCTGTATATAATTCGGCCATTTCGTTATGAAGCGCTGCATAATTTATACTATTTTTTTTACTCTGTGAAATGAGAAACAAAAATGATAAGTAATCTTTGCTTTTTTTATCTATTTTACTCACTGGTCACGAGGTTTTACTTTGATAAAATTTTACACAGTTATCAACACGGCCTATGTTGATAATTGTGTAAAATTTTATTTCGCCACGGCACAATCTTCAGTTACGTAATGAGACGGCGCGGCGCAGTAAACTGCGGCTAAGTTTCGTTGTTACCATGCAAATGTCTAATAATTTTTTTTACATGAAATAAAAAAAACAACAACAATATAGTCAACTGATTTTATGAACACGAAAAACACCATGGTTATTGTAAAAATTAAAATTAAGTCTCAACTATTTTTATGCAAGAAATAATATTATGTAGATGATAAAAAACATCCCAATGACAATTAATCGTTTAGAAACTTGTCATAAAAATAAATATTTATACTTAATAATCTAACAATATACTTTAATATATAATAAAGCTTTAGTTATTGTTGTGAAAATATAACTCATAGACAGTAATAGACGGACAAAGTTTGTAAGTGAGAAGAAAATTCCTTATGGCAATATACCCAAATAGAAAACAGCAAATCTCATGACCTATCTATCTTTAGTATATATTCAGTAATCTATGCTCATGACTTTGTAACCGATTTTGAATGCAATGCACAAGTCGGCACTCAAGAAACGTAGACGGAGAAACCTATAGACTAACGATTAGCGTGGCCTCGAGTGAGAAAGGACGATAACGTAGTTTTAGGTTATACAATTATCTTTATGACTTTAAAACATACTTAGATAAAATGTATAATTGTTCTAAGAACTGAACTGAACAAGATTCACCAATCTTAAGCTCACAAAGCACTTTTTCTCTCACTTAAACCAACTTGTAAACTCCTTAGATCGCTACGAACTGTTCAAAGTTTCGTTTAGCAAAGTGCACTTTGCTAAACAAAAAAACCGGCACGGAGAAAGGGACAGACAATCACACCGCTCTGTCTCATTTCTATGCAAGACGTATGCATAAATCTATCTTTTTCGTGTGCGAATGCGAAAGAAGGCGTCAATTTGTGTATAGGTTTCTCTGTCTACGACAAAAAATAAGCTCATAGATATTTTGTAATTTTTTTTAGATTATAATAGCTGTTATTTTTAGTAAGTAATTGTTTTCAAAAATACTTTTTCTCTAAGAGACTTTAAGAGCTAACTCCATAGGGGTGCCTATTAGTGACCATAATAAAAGATGAAATCTTTTGCTAATATTTATTATAGAGGAACGTGCAATACAGTTGGCGGGCAACTAGTGACTAAATGAAAAATCTTATTCACTAAGTATATAGATACAATATTGGAAAGTATACATGCGTGTATGTGTGTGCGCAGCACACCTACAATACTTCCCCCGTTATAAAAAAATAATAAAAAAACTTAAAACTATACAATGAATATAAACCAAAACGTAAAACTAACAACAAAAACTTGCTAATGCGCTTGTGCGCAGGGCTGCACGCAGACCCTCGCAAAAGGGGCGGCTGCCGCGGCGGGCGCGGGCGCGTGCTGCAGACTGGTGCTAGAAGCACCTATCATCTGACCCATATTCTGGCCCGATATTGGAACGCCTGCCATTAACACTTGACGGCGAAGCCAGCTGTTGAATTTCTTATCAAACTTTACCCAAATAGTGTACAGGATTATCGCCCCCATAAAACTGGCTATCACATATAACCATATTTGAAAATTATTCACTTTATTCTCTACCGTATTTTGAGCCTGAGAAACAATAACCGGTTTTTCTTGAAAATTACCCATAGTAAAAATCGTAAAACTTTTCGCGCTAATGCTTTCGTAAAGGAAGTATTTCGAATGAAATGAAATTAAATACATTATAACTAAAGCTAGAACATTAGCGAAACTGCAGTATACGCAAAATACTGAACACAATACCTCTACAATTACATTCAACTTAAATAATGTAACTTGAATATCCTGAATGAAAATATTATGCACCTAACAATGCAAATAATACTTTCACATCCATAGTAACTAAACCTGATTATCATTTAGACATGTAATTGTATTATATATATTTTATATTAACACTAGCTTATAAATCGTGAAGGTAACTTAACAATGCGACCATTTCGCGTTGTTTTCACGGTTATCGGGTTGCTCGGGCCGGGTAACGACGACGTCACCGTTGTGAGCGGTGGTAACGCGAACCGTACATGCGCAGGTGCCACATCCGCTGCGTTGTCAGCGTTACTGTGGCGTGGCGTTGCTTCGTTACCATCACATTCCTTTAATACATATGCAGGCTTTAATCTGTCGATAGAAATATGTACCTGTCTATCGGGTAATTGAATTAGGTAAACCTTTGAGCCCCTTTTTTATCACGCGGTATGGACCGTCGTAGGGTGGCTCCAAAGGTTTACGTATTGAATCGTCCCTAATAAAGACATATTCACAGTTACGTAAGTCCTTGTGCACAAAAAAACTTTGACAGTTACGTGAATCGTCGGATGTAGGCTTATAACTACGAATAGTATCTCTAATCTTATCAACTAAACAATAGTTGTTGACGTTACGGTTGTTCGAAGAGCTGTCAAGTCTCCCGGTAGACGTAAGTTTCGTCCGAACTTTAACTCGGCGGCGCTAACCCCTGAGTCGCTGCGGGCGGCCGCGCGGAGTCCAAGTAATACTGTGGATAGCTCTTCCACCCAGGACCCATGTGACAGGCGAGCTGAAAGTGCTGTTTTTAAAGAACGATGCCAACGTTCAACTGCGCCATTGCTTTGCGGATGATAGGGAATAGTTCGAATTCTATTAACCCCCAACGTTTTTAACAGCTAGTTAAAAAGACTACTCTCAAACTGGCGACCTTGGTCGCTAGTTAACTTTATCGGGAAATTGTTTAATGTCATTTAATATTACTTTGATATTAAATGTTTGGCAACAGTTTCTGCCGTAATGTCGCGTAACGGAAAATCAATCAGGTCACCTGGTCCTCCTATCAATTATAGTTTTCGCCTTGTATTACATACTACTTTTTTAGTTATTATATATATATATATATATATATATATATATATATATATATATATATATATATATGTTGATGGCCTTTTTTTAACACATATTAAAGTTTGGCGGAGAGTTTACATATTAGCTATTGCGTAATCTATTTGTAGCTTGAATAAAATGTTATTGAAAATTAATAGTTTATTAATTTGTTAATTATCTACCGCGTATGCGCAATGTATTGTATCTCATTTTCTCGCAGGCCTAACCTAACCTATATAATTTTTCACTACAAAAAATAGTTCCACTAATTGGTTTTCATTTAACAAAATATAGATATTTTAGTATGGTATAACCCAGCAGCTTTGTGTAGGAATAACAAGTACGCCGGAATTGTAAGGTCCTGGTTACGAGTAATTCACGCGCTCAAAATGGATTTCAGTGCCTTATATAAGTAGACACGTGATGGGGCGGTATTTCCTTAGGTCTGTTATATCCTGATCTTTAGAAATTAAATGAGTGATCCCAGGTGAAGAGACTCGGGAGGGACTTCTAGTCGAGAGCCTCTTGAAACTGTCGTTTGAATTCAAAGTGATACACCACGAACCTCTTTAGCCAGTATGTCGAAGCCCGATGTTTTCTAGTTCGAGGCTCTACGGACTACCCCAGCTATTATACCCGACATTATGATGACAGGGTTTATGGGTGTAATACTTGTATACTGACTCGTCACAACTTCAGTGCAGGTGCTCTCGCTGTGGCTTACACGGTTCTAGTAAAATATCGTACCAGAAGGCTATTGTGGCGGTTTGACACTTTTGTAGTCAATTTTGTGTTTCTTGGTCCATTTTACGTATCATTGGTCGCTCCAGTGATTTTATGAGCCTCTTTTGTCACTCTGGAACAGGCGATTCTAGTTAAACCTCTTGACTTCTCAGTATATCGTCAGCGATTTTGCCTCAGATCATCTACGAATGCAATCAGTTTTTGTGCAATATATGGCTGGGACAAACTGAAATTTGTGCCACTATACGCTGTTTTGGCTATTGACATAATTCTTGGTCTATAATATCCCGAACAGAAGTGTATCAGTCTGCTAGTGATTGCCTTTGTAATACGACCCTCACCGGGCTGGGATGGTGCTGCCTAGTACCACGTTCAGGCGTGGGAAGAATAATACGAGTACTTATAAGAGTAATGTTCACTTTTTGAAGATAGTTCCAAAACAATTTTCAAAAAGTGTATAATAGTGTAATATAATTGCGTAAGTGTATAAAAGTGTATAATTGTCATGTTTGCTAAAGGGACTGGAGATCTATCTACAGATAGAAATCTAATCTCTACAGATTTGAATATTTTTTTTAGATCTACATCTAACCACCATCCCCGGCCAGTTTATTTAAGGTGAAGATAATTCCGTCCCATCCGTCATATAATAAATAAAAGTTATTAATATTCGATTATAACGAAAACCATGAATTTTTTACGCGTTTTTTAAGCCACGATGCATTCCATCTTAGTCATCAGTGGTGACGCATCTGAATTTTGATTCTTATTTGAGGATAGTTGTAGATATCTGTGAGCCACAGAATTCACTTACAATCAGATGGACTGTGTGCTCGTTTGTCACCTATATTCTTTAATTTTTTTGAAGAAGAGGGAGCAAACGAGCATGCGGCTCACCTGATAGTTAGTGGCTACCGAGGCCCATGAACAACCGCAACACCAGGTGAATTACAGGTGCGTTTCCGGATTTTTAGAAATGAGTAAGCTCTTTTCTTGAAGGTCCCTAAGTCGTATCGGTTCAGAAAAATCGCCAGTGGTAGACAATTCCATTTCAAGTTGTACGAGAAAGAAAACTCCTAATAAAACCAACAGTAGTGGACCGCCAAGCATCCAGATGATGAGGATAGTATCGTAAATTTTAACGCAATGACTGGAATTTATTCGAACAATTCCTCAAAGCACTGTACGTAGTGTATACGATAGAAAAAGCAAAGGGATGCAACATCACTACGCAGCGCCAGTGAACTGAGCCGATCAGAAAGAACGCGGTCGTTGACGATTCGAACCGCTCTGCGCTGGATGCGCGATCAAGTGAAAGGAGCCAGCTCCTTTCACTTGATCGCTTGGGTGCCCCGGTCCAGAGATGAGGACAGTATTCCATGTGAGGCTGAACTTTCGTTTTGTAAAGTTGCAAGCCATGTGCCAACATGAAATGCTGTCCCGCTCTGCTGAGCCCGCCAACCTTTTTGCAAGCCAATTTGGCCTTTTTATTTACAAGTGACCATGAAACTGCACAGAGTTCGATATGTGTGTACACACGTTAAAAAGACTACTCTCAAACTGGCGACCTTGGTCACTAGTTAACTTTATCGGGAAACCGTAACGACAAATCCAACCTTCATATAAATATTTGGCAACAGTTTCTGCCGTAATGTCGCGTAACGGAAAATCACAATCAGTCACCTGGTCCTCCTATCAATTATAGTTTTCGCCTTGTATTACATTCTACTTTTTTCGTTATTATATATATATATATATATATATATATATATATATATATATTTATATATATATATAGCACTCAGACGAACACACACGCACGCACCCACACCGCACGCACGACCGCACACGCACGCGCATACACACACGCGCGCTCTCGCGCACTCACATAAATACAGACACACACACGCACACCTAAGCACACAACACACACACGCACGCACGCACGCACACACATACGCACAAACACAGACACAAATTCACACACACATACAAACACACGCGCGCGCACACATACATATACGCGCGCGCACTCGCACACACACACACACACACACACACACACACACACACACACAACCGCACATACACTCACACACACGCGCGCGCACGAACGAACACACATACACGCACAAGCACATACATAAACACAAAACAACAGTGGACACACGCACGCACACACGCACACACTCGTACCCACACACAAAAGCAAACACACGCGCAACCGCGCGCACACACACACACACACACACACACACACACACACACACACACACACCGTACTAAAATAACACAACAGTGCACACACGCACACATACACTCACACACACGCGCACGCACATGCGTTCACACGAACACACATGAACGCACATACACCCACACGCACGCGCACACACAAACTCGCATAAAAAAAAACACACACACACACACACACACAAACACACACACACACAACACACACACACACACACACACACACAAACACACACACACACACACACACACTCGAGTGAACGCTACAATTAATTTATTTGTACACATTTTTTTTTAAATTTGTAAAACACTAAAATTAATTTGTAATAAAGTACTATCCATCATCTTCTAATTGATCTATGACAAATGAATAAAATAACACAAATTCACCCACACGATAACAAAAACTCGAACAAACGTCTTTCCACAATAAAACCTGCCAAAGTTTGATCCACAAAATCAGCAGATAACGTATTTTCTTACCATATTACTATAATGAAGTAGCCTACTGGGTTCTCTGTCACACACAGAACGCGACGTTGCCGCTTCGTGTTCGAGTACCTATTCGTCAATTATGGCTCCGGATCCACTTAGTCTAAGTAAATGTCGCATATAAATTAAATATACTCTGGATCTAAAAAATCATATTCAGTATGATTTTTTCGACCGTTGATAGATCAACAAATGTTGGTCAAATCGCTGACGAGTATATTGAAATCCTGTTAGTGCAGATCCACCGACGTCACACGCGCAACAAGAATGGATCAAAGTATATCAGTTTGTGCAACGAGGAGCTGAGCAAACAAGTCAAATATAGGTGGATCAACAATTGTTCTAACTTCTCACTGGATCAATATTTACCGTGAAAGGATGATTATATATATATATATATATATATATATATATATATATATATATATATAATAACGAAAAAAGTAGAATGTAATACAAGGCGAAAACTATAATTGATAGGAGGACCAGGTGACTGATTGTGATTTTCCGTTACGCGACATTACGGCAGAAACTGTTGCCAAACATTTATATGAAGGTTGGAATTGTCGTTACGGTTTCCCGATAAAGTTAACTAGTGACCAAGGTCGCCAGTTTGAGAGTAGTCTTTTTAACTAGCTGTTAAAAATGTTGGGGGTTAATAGAATTCGAACTACTCCCTATCATCCGCAAAGCAATGGCGCAGTTGAACGTTGGCATCGTTCTGTGGTAGAGCTATCCACAGTATTACTTGGGCTCCGCGCGGCCGCCCGCAGCGACTCAGGGGTTAGCGCCGCCGAGTTAAAGTTCGGACGAAACTTACGTCTACCGGGAGACTTGACAGTTCTTCGAAAAACCGTAACGTCAACGACTATTGTTTATTTGATAAGGTTAGAGATACTATTCGTAGTTATAAGCCTACATCCGACGATTCACGTAACTGTCAAAGTTTTTTTGTGCACAAGGACTTACGTAACTGTGAATATGTCTTTATTAGGGACGATTCAATACGTAAACCTTTGGAACCACCCTACGACGGTCCATACCGCGTTATAAAAAAGGGGCTCAAAGGTTTACCTAATTCAATTACCCGATAGACAGGTACATATTTCTATCGACAGATTAAAGTCTGCATATGTATTAAAGGAATGTGATGGTAACGAAGCAACGCCACGCCACAGTAACGCTGACAACGCAGCGGATGAGGCCACCTGCGCATGAACGGTTCGCGTTACCACCGCCCACACCGGTGACGTCGTCGTTACCCGGCCCGAGCAACCCGATAACCGTGAAAACAACGCGAAGTGGTCGCATTGTTAAGTTACCTTCACGATTTATAAGCTAGTGTTAATATAAAATATATATAATACTATTACATGTCTAAATGATAACCAGGTTTAGTTACTATGGATGTGAAAGTATTATTTGCATTGTTAGGTGCATAATATTTTCATTCATGATATTTAAGTTACATTATTTAAGTTGAATGTAATTGTAGAGGTATTGTGTTCAGTATTTTGCGTATACTGTAGTTTCGCTAATGTTCTAGCTAGTTAGTTTAGTTATAATGTATTTAATTTCATTTCATTCGAAATACTTCCTTTACGAAAGCATTAGCGCGAAAAGTTTTACGATTTTTACTATGGGTAATTTTCAAGAAAAACCAGTTATTGTTTCTCAGGCTCAAAATACGGTAGAGAATAAAGTGAATAATTTTCAAATATGGTTATATGTGATAGCCAGTTTTATGGGGGCGATAATCCTGTACACTATTTGGGTAAAGTTTGTTAAGAAGTTCAAAAGCTGGCTTCGCCGTCAAGTGTTATGGCAGGCGTTCCAATATCGGGCCAGAATATGGGTCAGATGATAGGTGCTTCTAGCACCAGTCTGCAGCACGCGCCCGCGCCCGCCGCGGCAGCCGCCCCTTTTGCGAGGGTCTGCGTGCAGCCCTGCGCACAAGCGCATTAGCAAGTTTTTGTTGTTAGTTTTACGTTTTGGTTTATATTCATTGTATAGTTTTAAGTTTTTTTATTATTTTTTTATAACGGGGGAAGTAGGAAGTATTGTAGGTGCGCTGCGCACACACATACACGTATGTATACTTTCCAATATTGTATCTATATACTTAGTGAATAAGATTTTTCATTTAGTCACTAGTTGCCCGCCATTTGTATTGCACGTTCCTCTATAATAAATATTAGCAAAAGATTTCATCTTTTATTATGGTCACTAATAGGCACCCCTATGGAGTTAGCTCTTAAAGTCTCTTAGAGAAAAAGTATTTTTGAAAACAATTACTTACTAAAAATAACAGCTATTATACTCTAAAAAAAATTACAAAATATCTATGAGCTTATTTTTTTGCCGTAGACAGAGAAACCTATACACAAATTGACGCCTTCTTTCGCATTCGCACATGAAAAAGATAGATTTATGCATACGTCTTGCATAGAAATGAGACAGAGCGGTGTGATTGTCTGTCCCTTTCTCCGTGCCGGTTTTTTTGTTTAGCAAACTACACTTTGCTAAACAACTTTGACAGTTCGTAGCGATCTAAGGAGTTTACAAGTTGGTTTAAGTGAGAGAAAAAGTGCTTTGTGAGCTTAAGATTGGTGAATCTTGTTCAGTTCAGTTCTTAGAACAATAATTATACATTTTATCTAAATATGTTTTAAAGTCATAAAGATAATTGTATAACCTAAAACTACGTTATCGTCCTTTCTCACTCGAGGCCACGCTAATCGTTAGTCTATAGGTTTCTCCGTCTACGTTTCTTGCGTGCCGACTTGTGCATTGTTCAAAATCGGTTACAAAGTCATGAGCATAGATTACTGAATATATACTAAAGATAGATAGGTCATGAGATTTGCTGTTTTCTATTTGGGTATATTGCCATAAGGAATTTTCTTCTCACTTACAAACTTTGTCCGTCTATTACTGTCTATGAGTTATATTTTCACAACAATAACTAAAGCTTTATTATATATTAAAGTATATTGTTAGATTATTAAGTATAAATATTTCTTTTTATGACAAGTTTCTAAACGATTAATTGTCATTGGGATGTTTTTTATCATCTACATAATATTATTTCCTGCATAAAAATAGTTGAGACTTAATTTTAATTTTTACAATAACCATGGTGTTTTTCGTGTTCATAAAATCAGTTGACTATATTGTTGTTGTTTTTTTATTTCATGTAAAAAAAATTATTAGACATTTGCATGGTAACAACGAAACTTAGCCGCAGTTTATTGCGCCGCGCCGTCTCATTACGTAACTGAAGATTGTGCCGTGGCGAAATAAAATTTTACACAATTATCAACATAGGCCGTGTTGATAACTGTGTAAAATTTTATCAAAGTAAAACCTCGTGGCCAGTGAGTAAAATAGATAAAAAAGCAAAGATTACTTATCATTTTTGTTTTTCATTTCACAGAGTAAAAAAAAATAGTATAAATTATGCAGCGCTTCATAAAGAAATGGCCGAATTATATACAGCTGATGTTTTTATTGAATGGTTATAAAATCCTTAGTTTTATTGTCAATTTAGCGGTAAAAAATCATCGGTTTTATCAATTAGTTATATGTACCTTGTATTAAAGAAGCTATTCCAAACAAAAAAATGTGCACTACTCTGTACTGCACTAAATGTGCACTATACTGTACAGGCACAGGAAACAGTAGAGTCGCGCATGCGCAGTTGATATAAAACGCGCGAAAATTGTCATAATAAATAATTGTTTATTAAGATTGTATTGTTAATCGAGAGTTTTTTTTTTAATTTTCGTTTGTTTGGCATAATATGCGCTAATTTAATATAAAAATTATTTTAACGCCGCTCCGCACTGCATGAATATTGAAGCCACTATAACGGGTGTACGGATTGCAGTACAGTTCAGTTGAACATGTGAGTGTTAGGAATACCAAATCCGGGGTGCGAAGTCAGAAGTCCTCCACGTGTGCCTGGTAGTTGCGGGTCCCTCTCGGTACGTCTGGAGGGAAGAGCAGCAACTGGACCGGTGCACCCTGGGCGCGGCGGTAATCTTCCTCGAGAAATGAGAAGAAATTCTTATTCCTTGGGGGAATGTTGCTGCCGCGGCTAATTATTCTGACATGGGGGGGGGTCCGTCCCGGACCAACAGTGCGTTCCTCTGCGTGACCCTCTGGTCAGCACAGGGCATAGCAGAGGAGCGAGGGCGGGCTCGGTGTGCACTTACCCTGCCTCCGGGCAAACAGTGAAGGATTCATCCTTTGCTGTCACCGCCGGTCTCGTAATCCCAGTATCGAAGTGTCGTGGATCATGTCTCGCGGCTTTGATAAGGACCGAGGGTCTTGGCTTAATCGCCCGGACCGCGAGGGAGAAAACCTCTATAAAAAGTTACTTCGTATCCCAAGCGGCGACGCACCGCGAGGGGATGGATGGCTGACGGGGTTCTATGAACAAATCAGCCGCAAGTGCGCTCCTCGCCAGGTTACCTGCAGACCCCCTGGCGAGTAATAAATCCTCTAAATCTGCTTACCTTGGTACAGGGGTCTCTGCCAAGGTGGACCTTTAATTCCCCCATACTCGTAAGTACAAAAATGGAAAACCAACAAAAACAAAAAAAAACAAAACCGCCGGCAACGGCAACGTAGAGGAGAGGAGAAACGATGCGGGGACAGAGTCCGACGCCACATCGAGCAGCGTGGGAGGCTCAGAGAGCGCCCGACGCGTGGGGCCTGGGACCGCGGAAACCAGTAAGTTCTTTCGCAAGCGGTCCAGGCGGGATGGCGACCAGGGGCCGTCATCCGGTGAAGAGGAGGTTTTGGCCCGGAAAATCCCCACCAACAGGCGGGGCGGACTGAGAGGCAAGGGGAGGGGGCTCTCTGACAATCAGATGGCCGAACGAGCGGCAAAGCTTGCCGAGGAGGGGCGCCACCCGGGCGATAAGGCTCGGATATCAGGCGAAGAGACGAGTGCGACTGGCGGCTCCGAGGTGGAGCGTAAGGCCAGATTCGTAAAGGAGGTGGAGGCCGCGATCAAGGTCATGGCCTACAAGCAAAAGCCCTCCTCAAAGTTCAAGGCCATTCCCGGGGCCTCCGCCTCCATTATGACGGCTGCGGAGGCCAACTTTGATGGGGCCGGGCCTAATGCGGACGAGGTGGCGAAGCTGCGGGCGGACGTGGCCCGCCTGACGTCTGCCATGGAGACTCTCCAGAAGGAGAACGAGCAGCTCCGCGCAGACCTGGCCAGTCTACGTGAGCCTGCGTCTCACGTGGCGCCCCAGAGGCAGTGCCGAAGCTAGCCCGTGCCGTTGGAGAACCAGGTTCTGAACCTGGTCCGGCAGGAGCTGGCTGCCTTCCAGCATCGGTTCTCCGTGCTGGAGGGCATCGTCCTGCGCCCCCCCCCCAGGGGCAAACAAGACGGCGGCGAGGCCGGCAACGTACGCGGCGGCCACGGCTACCGCATCCAGGCCGGGGCCGTCCAACCAGCCCTCGGGCGGGGCTGCAGTTGCCCCCCCCCCGAAAAGCTGGCTCCGGCAAAACCGGTATCGGCTGAACCGGCTCCGGCTAAGCCGGCGACGGGAAAGAGAGGCAAGACGAAGGCGAAAAAGGGCAAGGCGGCAGCACAGGTGGTGGCTGCACCAGCCCCAGTGCCTGCGGCGAATGTGCCAGTGCCAGCGGCAAGCCAGCTGCCGCCACCGGCACCGCCCCCCCCCCCCAGCTCCCTAAACCTCCCGCGGCTGAAGCCGGTTGGCAGGTGGTCGGGGACAAAAAGAAGGGGAAGAAGGCATTCAAAAGGCCAAAGAGCAGGAGCGGCAGCGCCAGTTCAGGGCGCGCAAGATCGCGGCTAGGCTCCGCGCCCCGAAGACCGCAGCTGTAGTGATTACAGCACGATCGTGCGGCTATCGCACGATCTCCCGCTAGGCGGCGAGCCTCCTTGCCGGATTGCCGCCATGGGATCTGGAGGCGATAGTCCTCGCGCGCCTGCACGAATGGCGCGCGGAGGCACTATGCCGTGGGGAAACCCCGCTGCCGCAGCAAGTTGTCGCGCAACGGACAGACTTCCGGCACGATCTCATGGCGACATGGAGACAGCGACTGTCGCAACCCCGTGCTGGGCACGCTACTATAGCGGCGATAAGACCCCTCTTTGAGGAGTGGCTTGAGAGACGCCACGGCATCCTCACCTTCCGCCTGACGCAGGTTCTCACCGGACACGATGTATTCGGGAGGTTCCTACACCGAATCGGGCGGGAGGAAACGCCCGGGTGCTCCCACTGCGAGGATGGACCGGAGGACACGGTGGAACACACCGTGGAGGTGTGCCCTGCTTGGGCGGAGCACCGCCGTGTCCTCGTAGCGGCGATAGGCGGCGGCGACCTCTCGCGTCCGGCCCTGGTCCTGCCATGGTTCGGAGCGAGACGGAATGGGATGCTGTCATCACCTTCTGCGAAGCAGTGATGCTAGCGAAGGAGGTGGCGGAGCGGGAGAAGGAGAGAGCAGCAGCTTTCCTCCCCGGCCGCCGCGGGAGACGCCCCGGGCGTCGGGGGCTACGTCGTGGCCCCCGGCCACCGTAGGCGCGGGCCTGTGGACGGCGAGCAATGGGTAGCTCGCCGTCCGTCCGTCTAACGACGACAGGCCGTGTCGACGGCGCGTTTTGTTCCACGCGCGCCTCAAAGAGCTGTCAGCAGCGTGAAGGGGCCCGCAAGGGCCGACGCCTGCCGGGGCTGCGGGCTGTTCGAAAGAGATACCGCGGCTCCGGAACGTAAGGGCACTGAAGGAACACGGATGGTTTTTAGTCAGTAAAAGTCTGACACTCCCTTACACTCCACCCAGAGCGAAAGGCGTCATTAGATGATTTTCCATCCGCAAAAAAAAAAGGAATACCAAATCCAGTGCGTAATACATATAATATATCGATAGGTTTTATAGTGCAACCGCCTTTTCTTTTTACTGAAAAGCAACACTATTGGCCGAAACGCGTTTCGCATTGAGTAAGGGTGTAGTTTCTTAAACTGACATTTCACAGATAAGTTGGTGACACTGTAACTACGAGCACTTAACCCTATAAGTGCTCGTAGCACTGTAAGCAACGTTGAAGTACGTTTTATAAATAGGACATTTTGGTCTATGTTTAGTGCTCAATGTGTTGATGATTTGATGAATTTTAGTGAATATAGATGTTAAGATTTTAATGAGGTTCCATTTGAATTTTAAACGTTTTTGAATTTTTCTTAAAGAGTTTTTGATGTATTTGGTTTGCGTAAATTTAAAGATATAATGATATATCTGAGTATGATATTAAGTATTGGTTAGTATCTATGATACTACGAAACGAGTATATCTTACAACGAAGAGTTGTAGTAAGTATATGTGTATCATATTTTTTCGGCTCGTTCGAAATTTTCAGTGCATCATATCATTGATTTTTATCGTTAATATTACTTTTTGTAACTTGATGTTTGATGTTCTGTGAAGGGGCGTTGTACTGCAGCGGTATCTATTACATAGTTTCTCTGTCGGTAAATACATATTGGATATTGTACTGATATAAAGATATTGTATAGATCAAAATTATTTAATTTCACCACCTTTATCGTTTATTTTTTTAATCATAATTTACGTAAATGCGCACGCAAGTAAAATAGATTAATTTTTTATAATTTTATTAGGTAAAAAAATCTACATTACTTAAGATTTTTCAAATTAATATTAATCTTATAATCATAATAGAATAGAAAAGTTAATAAGGAGTAATACAGTGTTGTTTTTTCACAATTAAATGTTTAGTCGTCTTTCGTAACATTCTTGTGACCTGTCATCCGCACCATAATACAACGCAAAGACTATAATTACTTTACAGAAACCACACCATTAAAGGGTACTTTGTAATATGCGTAGATAATACAATTACTCTTACTCTATATCAAATCGTATCTATTATTTTTGTATTTTCCATACGGACAGTTTTCACGAGCACAAGCTTGTTGTTTACATTATTAACTTCATTGCAATCTTCTAGGTACTGAAAATAATTTTGTATTTCAAGTTGAACGTTATTGGGGCTTAGATTACCTATATCGCGCATGGGATGTACCTTTGACTTCATTAGACGTGACACTTATGCTTTAGTGTCCATCTCACCATTCGGTGATCACTACCAGTTTTCAAGCTCGCGATGACAAAAAAATCACAAAACAGTTATCATTTGGTCGGGGCTGGACACAGTCCACTTTCTGTGGGGTCGCTTCTGGATGTTAGAGTTTAAGGTAACCTCCACCTCATTTTCCATAAAACAGAAACGGCTTTGACCTCTTGGTTTCCGTTTTGATTTCTACCTATCTTTAGCGCACCGTCCGCCTTTGAAAGAGCAGCTGTAGAGCGGACAGGCAGAACAGGCCCGCCGACAGGAGGAACAGATGCTTCTCATGAAAGACCTTCACGCTACCTTCGGGAAAGAGATAAGGGAGGTGAAGGATAAGGTTGCTCAACATGAAAACCGCTTGTCGGAAGCTGAAACCCGAATAGACCAAGTGAACAATCGGGTTGACAACGTAATGGCTGACATGAGGAAATCACTTGACGAACTCAAACTTGGGGAGGGAACTACAGCTCCCGTAGTAGCTACTACACCTTCGCTACGTGGGTTCAAGGTGCCACCATTCGACGGGAAGCTGTTATGAAGGCGAACGGCTGGAATAAAAATCAGGCCATGACTGCTCTCACACTAGGCCTGCGTGACCAGGCCTTAACAGTTCTGGAAGCTCTCGGTGAGGAAGTGACTTATGAGCAACTTCTTGAGGCATTGGAGGCGAGATATGGCGACGCTCACCTGGAACACGTCTTTCGTGCGCAGCTTAAAGATCGTGTGCAGCGCATCAAAGAAAACCTGCAGCAGTGGGCTCTAGAAGTGGAGAAGCTGGTGCGAAAAGCATACCGGTCTGTACCTGCGCTCATTGAAGGGAACCTGGTGCAGACATTCATCGACGGCATCCGCGATCTGGAAGTCAGAGCTGCTGTGAGGCTCGGGCACCACAAGACGCTTAAGGACGCCTTGGCCCATGCACTGGAAGTGGAAGCCGTGCGGCAGGATCATCGTTCCCATCGCGTCAGGGAGGTTGCAGCAGCTACAGTTCGCGACCGCAAGAAAGGATACAGCCCTAGGTGCTATGGCTGTGGCGAAAAGGACCATCTTCGATCCAGCTGCCCTAAGCGAACCCTAGAAAGGGAAGGTGAACGATCTCAGGAGGGTAGTGCGGCCAACAGCACCGCCCAGCAGCAGCAGGGAAACGAGTAAAAGCCAGAACTGCGGGGCGGGTGCTGGCTGATGTTAAAAGAGCCCCAAGGATCTCGATCTCACAAACCCATGATGGGAACAGACTAATCATCAAGGGCGAGGTCAACGGAATGCCGTGTAAACTGACCATAGATACTGGAGCCTCTCGTACGGTTGTTAGTTCCCAACTTATAAGTCAGTCACTTGGGGACTCCGCATAAAACCGAGAACGCATTAATTTGGTAACAGCCACCGGTCAGCGTATACCCGTCCGTGGAGAGAAGGAGATGGAGTTGAAGCTAGGCAACGTGATCTACCTGCATAATGTCATCGTGGCTGATATAATGGACGACTGCATCCTAGACCTAGACTTTATGAGGAATAATTGTTGTGAGATCGACGTTAAGCAAGGTGTTTTGAAATGTGGACAGGAAGAACTTTTTATGGAAGGTGCGTTACCAGGGAACGTGTACAGCATTAAGAAGATTGTTCTTCCGCCGAGATCGGAAACGATTGTTCCGGTTAGTCTTCCTCGAAACGCTGGGCAAGCTCACCGTTGTGTACTTGTGGAAAGGGTAAACAATGACCTTCCATGGAAAGTAGCTCGAACCTTGGTCAGGACCACTGACATCTCAGGAGTACGTGTGCTGAACCTTTGCGACCGGGAACAGATTATAGAAAAAGGCACACTGATTGGTACTTGTGAGGAAGTGGATTGGCTACGTCGGTGCCAATATTTATCAACTGGGACCCCCAGCAAGGATGCAGAAACGAGAGTGACCACACTTTTGGAAGACTGTCGCAGTGTTCTCTCCCCGAACGAATTGGTCAAGGCGAAGAAGTTGTTACTCAAGTACGCCGATGTATTCTCATCAAACGATGCTGACATAGGAAAGACTGGCTTAGTTCAACACAAAATAAACACAGGAGAAGAATTGCCTATCCGTCAGCGGCCAAGAAGATTGCCGGTAGCACGTGAAAAGGAAGTGGAAACCATGATTGAAAGAATGGTGAAGGATGGTGTTATTGAACCTTCCTCTAGTCCATGGTGTTCACCAGTGGTGCTGGTGAAGAAGAAGGATGGCAGCATGCGGTTTTGTGTTGACTACCGCCGTCTGAACGACGTTACGAAAAAGGACAGCTATCCCTTGCCAAGAATTGATGACACGCTGGACATGCTTACAGGAGTAAAGTGGTTTAGCACGCCGGATCTAAAAAGTGGCTACTGGCAAGTTGAAATTGACCCTAAGGACAAGGAGAAAACTGCGTTCTCGACGGGAAAGGGTCTGTGGCAATTTAAAGTAATGCCATTTGGGTTGTGCAATGCTCCAGCAACGTTTGAAAGGCTGATGGAACTTGTACTTACCGGGCTAATTGGCGATGCCTGTCTGGTCTACTTGGATGACATCATCATCGTAGGCCGTACGTTTGAGGAACATCTTCAAAACCTGGAACGCGTGCTCATGAAGATTCAGAGTGCCAATCTCAAGTTGAGCCCGAAGAAATGTTCACTATTCCAACGGCAAGTTAATTTTTTGGGGTTTGTAGTATCGGAAGAAGGTATCCGCACAGATCCAGAGAAAATCGCCGCTGTCAAGGATTGGCCGGTTCCAAAAGACAAGACGCAGGTTAGAGCATTTTTGGGTTTGTGCTCCTATTACCGGCGATTTGTGAAGAACTTTGCAGATATAGCCAAACCTCTGCACAAGCTAACCGAGGAGAAGCGACATTTCTGCTGGGATGAAAGTTGCAATGTCGCATTCCAGGACCGTCTGTGCAAAACACCTATTTTGGGATACCCTGATGCAAGCAAAGAATTTATAGTTGATACAGACGCAAGGGATATAGGACTTGGAGGTGTGTTGTCTCAACGGAATGGTGACCAAGAGATCGTGATAGCGTACTTCAGCAAGTCGTTGTCAAAACCGGAAAGGAACTATTGTGTCACAAGACGCGAATTGCTCGCTGTGGTAAAGTCGTTGCAGCATTTTAGCAAATATCTTCTGGGACGAAAATTTCACTTACGAACTGACCATGCTGCACTAAAATGGCTATTGCAGTTTAAAACTCCAGAAGAACAAGTTGGGAGGTGGATTGAACTACTGCAGGAATACGACTTTAAGATCGAACATCGCAGTGGAAAATTTCACGGCAACGCAGATGCATTGTCAAGAAGACCTTGTCCTGAAGATTGCAACCATTGCACTAGGCAAGAAAGTAAGGAAGAGGTATCCGTGAGGATGTTCAGGACGGACCACCTCAGCAACAAATGGAAGGACAGCTTACAACATGCAGAGCAGGAAGATCCGGACATCAAGCCGATTCTGGAATGGATAAAGGCCAGTGCTCCCAAGCCTAAGCGACGTCTCAGCAATGAGTTCGACCACTAAAAGCGATTGTGCCCAGCGGGACAGCTTGCTGCTTCAGGATGGAGTTCTGTGCCGTAAATGGGAAAATGTTAGGGGAAACAGCTGTCATTTGCAAATGGTTGTCCCTAAAGCTAAAGTATCGGATGTTCTACAGCTGTACCATAATGATTATTCCGGAGGCCATCTGGGAGTTAAACGAACTCTACTGAAGATCCGAGAACGGTTTTATTGGGTCCACTGTCGAAACGATGTCGAGGACTGGTGTCGCAAATGTACAAGTTGTGTGGCTGTAAAGGGACCTCAGACTCGTAGTAGAGGTGCATTGAAGTTGTACAATTTTGGTGCACCATGGGAGAGAATAGCCATTGACGTGGCGGGGCCGTTTCCGGAGAGTGAAAGCGGTAACAAGTATTTCATGGTTGTGATGGATTACTTCACAAATTGCCCAGAAGTTTTCACCATTCCAAATCAAGAAGCTTCAACAGTTGCGATAAACTAGTTCATGAAGTCTTCTGTCGTTTTGGAGTACCTTTAGAGATTCACAGCGATCAAGGAAGGAATTTTGAGTCTCAAATATTCCAGGAAACTTGCCGAGTTATGGGTACTCATAAAACAAGAACGACTTCTTATCACCCGCAATCTGATGGAATGGTGGAACGATTTAATCAGACATTGGAGAGGTACCTAGCAAAAGTTGTAGACAATCGGCAACGAGATTGGGACAAGCACATACAACCGTTTTTGTTGTCATATCGAAGTTCTGTTCACGAAAGTACAGCAGTGACACCAGCTTCCGCAAACTTTGGAAGAGAATTACGGCTACCTGCATACCTGATCACCGGGATACCACCTGATGCCCCATGCAGTATAACCGATTATGCAAATGACTTGCGGAACAAAATGAATGACATTTATGAGCACGTCAGACAATCGGGCCAGCAAATGTCTTAGAAAATGAAAACCCGGTACGACCGCAAAATGAACAATAAAGGGTTCAACGAAGGTTCATTAGTGTGGCTGCACAATCCAGTCCGCAGCAAAGGGAAATCTCCTAAGCTTCAAGCTAAATGGGACGGCCCGTACCGGATTGTAACCAGGATCAACTATGTGACCTACCGGATACAGATAGGCGCAAGAGGGACTCCTAAGATCGTCCATGTGGATCGCTTGGCGCGTTATTATGGGACCGATAATGCTCGGGACGAGCATGTCTTAGGAGGGGGCAGTGTTGCGTGAATAAGTCAACGTCAAACACTAGCGCCATCTAGTGTCAGGAACGAGAGCGAGGGGAGCTTTGCAGAAAATGACATCACAAATCTTTCAATCGGCAGCGCCATCTAGTCTCAAACCGAAGAACTAAGTTTCTAGAAAATCTACACTCGAACACTCGTCGCTTTGCGCGCATTTACTTGAATATTCCGGATGCTTCATTGATAATTTGTATATATAGGCGCTGCAAGATGAGATCGGGGCAGTATTGGATTTGGCGAGACAAGCGAAGCTTCGGAGCGGAATAAAGTGAATTAGTGTGTTTAATTATTAGTGTTTTAAGTTTTAATTTGTGTAAAGTAAATTAAAGTGTTAATTTAGGTAATTTTATCGGCAATTTTTAGCAGGGATGGGAGATATGATAAGGATATAGAACGACGAGTGAACGCAGGAAACAGAGTAAATGGGGCCCTGCACTCTATTGTGAAGAGTCAAAATGTGTCAAAAAAGGCACGTATGGCAATTCACAATGCCGTGTTGGTCCCTACTTTAACGTATGGTAGTGAAAGTTGGGTGTGGCAGAAGAAGCACGAGAGTAGAATAAATGCAGTAGAAATGCGGTCGTTAAGGAGTATGTTAGGGCTGAATCTAAATGACAGGGTGAAGAATTGTGTGATAAGAGAAGAGTGTGGTTTGCAAGATGATGTTGTGACCAGGATTAAGAAAGGAATGCTTCGGTGGTTTGGTCATGTGGAAAGAATGGATGAGGAAAGAGTGACAAAGAAAATTTATGTTGCAGAAGTGAATGGCAGAGTCGGAAAGGGACGTCCTAGTCGAAAATTTATCGACCAAATTGGCGATTTATTGAAAACGGGCCAAATTAGGAGTACCCTTAACCGACGAGCATGCATGCGTAGATGTATGGATGTGAAAGAGGCGAGAGAGGTGTGTCAGGATCGTGCCAAATGGAAGTCTGTAGTCTCTGCCTACCCCTCTGGGTGACAGGCGTGAGTGTTTATGTTTTTTATGTACAATTTTTATTGTCACGAACCTCAAGCTCGTAACAGTATTAAATACTCATATTTGTCAAAGTGATGTTGAATTTTGCTTCATATTGACTTCAAAATTGAGGTAGTAGTCAATCATCTAGAATTAATATCATCTATATATATTTATATAGAATTAATATCTAGAATTAATAGAGTTAATTATCTATTGTTGAGCATTAGAATATAATAAATATTCAGATGCTCAACAATGGATATGAGAAGACTGGTGATGAGCAATAACATCTAGAAGTTAATAATTGTAAAGTAAATAGCATAATAATACCTACATATTCAATTCATACTTTTTATATTTATATTTCTCCCTGTCTCTCTCTCCCTCTCATTTCTACTTTCATTTATTGTAGAAATGGAGTGGAATGGGTATTTTTATACACATACTCGTATATCAAAAAGAGCTTTTCGCGGCGTATTTCTTTTACCAATATACCGATACAGCTATTAAAGTCCACTGTTGAACAAAGACCTCCCCCATAGATTGCCTCAAAGGAAGATATTTGCCATAGTTGCCACGCTTGACAACCTTGGTTTATTTTTATTTTTAGTCGCATTAGGAAGACGCTGCTGCCCATCCATCGATTTTTTCCCTCTGTCGCCTCTTACGACACCCACGGGATGATTATAGGTTAGTGGATATTCTTACACCGCAAATATACGCGTATAAAACTAATACATTGATATATCATTACAACAATATCCGTATGGTTCATGTCTTACAATAAACTGAGCAGATCAGAGCAGAGCAGAGTTCATCTAAAACGTAGTGATTATATACTCTTTGGGTACTTCATACAAAGCGCTAGACGCTAGCATAGCTACCCCATATCTTCCTGTGGGTGTCGTAAAAAGTGACAAAGGGAAACAGGCAGGAGATGGGCAGCAGCATCTTCCTGATAATAGCTACATAGTATAGTAGTATAGACATACAATTTCGAAAACATTTTGTTTGTAAAAGCGGTGTTGAAGAACATCTGTGCTTGAGGATATAGAGGAGTAAAAAGTATTTAGATGCAATGTGTTGTTTGGTAACATGAAGTCAATTATGAGTATCAGAAATATTACAACAAAATACTGCAGATATCAACCCGCTCGCCAAGCGTGGCAACTATTGCCACGCTTGGCGAGCGGTGGAGCGGGCGGAACGGGCGGGCGGGCCCCATTAGGAGAGCTGCGAAGAGATGGCTCCCAGTCCCCGGCGACCCTGCAATTACTGGCTGCGGTGATGACCATGGTAACGGCGGGGCAGTGGGTGCTTACAATCTCCTGTGGAGAATCGGTTGCCACCTAAAACGACTCCAACTGGACACCTGACGACTGACAAGAAGATCCTGGAGCTGGAAAAAGAGATAGACAAGTTGTGCTAGAATATTATAGGATTATCCGAGGTCCGAAGAGAGGGGAAGAATACGGTGATTCTCAAATCCGGTAACTTGTTCTATCACCGGTAGAGCGACCATCCGACCGGAGCTGTTGAATTTATCGTCCACAAGTCTCTCGTTAACAATGTTGTAAAGTTTGAGAGTGTGTCGACGAGGGCTGTATACCTTATACTCAGAATCACCAAACGGTAATCGTTGAAGGTCATACCGGTTTACGTACAACGTCGGCACATCCCGATAAGTAGGTGGAGGAAATGTATGAGGATATTTCTTCTCTTATTTCTTATTTCTTATCTCTTAACCATGCATTCCTCCAAAACCCACTATACGGCGTTAATGGGAGATTTCAACGCAAAGCTAGGTACAAGAAATAACGGTGAGCTGAAGGTAGGGAAATTTGGGACAGGGCAACGGAACTCAAGCTGGCCGACTTCATGGAAAAAGAGGGACTATTAAGTCAACTGTTGTAAAAAAAATCTAATGATTATATCTTATAGGTATGTAGTATAAAGGAAATTTTATTTTTAATGTATAATAATATAATACTAATCCAACATTCATACAAAGTAAATTTTCATTTTTTTATTTACAGATAATGAGCAGATCTTGGTCCTTCTTCGCTTTGTTGTGATCATGTCATCGTAATAACCTACCGTAAATGTTAGCACAATTTATTATTTTCAGTAAAATACTTTTAAAAAGTCTTTAGAACAAAACAAAACAAAAAATATAAAAAAATATTTTTGTTGTATAAACAATGCTCAAATATTTATCTGACTTAAATTTCCATAAACATAAATAAATATAAAATATTTCTAGTCACTTTATAAAACTGTATTACCTTAAGTATGAGGCAATTTTGTTACCTAATTGTCTTCTTTTACCTAATTTTCTTGCATACATTTCAACTTTATCGCTTATAACTTTTTCTGGTTTTACCGCTGTTACGTAGTGTGTGAGTGCTAGTATCAACCATAGACGCGGCGGCCGGCGGTCCAGAGTACCGGGAGCCTGTGTTGCTCTATGTCTATGGAATGAATTAAATCATATAAATTAAAAAAAAAAAGTCTTACGCTTTGATCTATACTTAATGTAGTTTTTTAAGTCATTTTATTAGCTTAATCTGTATGTATATATGTGAATATGTATGTATAAATGTAATGATATTTTATAATTTATTTTTCACCTACTTTCGAACACCTTAATAAACTGAAAATTTACAGACTTTATCACTCTTATTCTATAAAAAAATCTATTAAAATGATTATTAATCAACGATGGACACAAATAGCAAATTAATTTTAGTAAGAATATTTGCTTTCACTTTGCCGATAAAATGAAACTTAATGGATAGTATATGTGCCCTTTGTGTTCTCCGAGCGATGAGTGTACTTTCGGTAAGTGTCGAACAAAGAGAAATTCGATATTTCATTTGAATCTGACATAATTCAACGCGAATAAAAACTATAAAAAAGATTTTTACTTTTTTAAAAATAGCTGAATAAAAATAATAAAGTGTGTTAGTGCCACCCGCTTGTAAATTTTGACAAATATTCCCACTAAGAGACCATATAGTAGACCTTAATAGAATTTAATAAATTACCTCAGTTAATATTAGTCAATATGAAAAGGGAATAAAAATAGAATTTACGTGGTAAATCGGTGCTTAAAATTGCAATTTACATTTCAACGATTGAGCCGTCTGAGAAATAAAAATAAATATTTCTGAGCTATGTGAAATTTTTGAACACGTTTGAGCATTGTTGCAGCTCGGCGGACTCTTCCGTAAAACTCTCTCAGAAATGAGACTTTTGCCCAACTGTGGGTCATACAGATACGCTGTAACTTTACTTTAAAACCATATTTTTATGTGTACAATAAAAGTGACCATTGTCACAGAAACAGAAATGTATAGGGTAAAGAATGAGATAAAGTACGAATAAAGTAAATTAATTTTAATAAAATAAATTAATTTAAAGCATTTACTCCGCTTACTTAATATTTCGTGGTCATGTGAAGTTCACTTGTCCTCGAAATATTAACAATTTCTCAGAAATGCAGGTTTACTCAAGAGGTTTTTCTTCACCGGGTAACATAGAAGCAATTTTTTTACCATTAGTCAAGTGTAATATCCCTCTACAAGATGCAGGAGTTTACAGGCTTGATTGTGAATGTGGTCTACACTACACAGGAAAAATTAAAAGATCAATTAAAACCCGCGTAAAAAAACACACAGATGTGAAGAATCGACGCTCCGAGAAGACTGCAGTCTGCGAACACGTACAGAATCGCCCCGTCACTACATCTGATTTAATAGACCACAAATCCTTGCTAAAGAACACCGATTCCTTCCAAGGATGATTCGTGAGGCTATTGAAATCAAAAAACATTCCAAATTTAATAGAGAAGATGGCTGGGTGCTGCCATCTGCTTCGGATCCTAGATTAATAAAATTAAATCTCAACCCAAGCATACAACTACAAGACTACAAAATACTATAAAGTCATTCTATGTACATCGGACCAAAATTAATAATTTAAAACTGAAGGTAGCCGTAGTTAACTATGACAATGATCAAACTTATGTATGTATTATATTATTTTATGGTCAAACACCTCAGTGCCCCCCTCATCCCCCGTGACCATACGTTCTGTAAAGTACTCGAAACGTTGGGAACATGGAGTGTAGAGCTATTAAATGTGTAGTATTCGTGAAGACATAAGAAATTATTAAGTAATATAACAATGAATAAATGAACTCATTGATGGAGGTATTGGTCACTCTCGAGTTGTTTACTATATACTCGTAATTTACTCTTAGCGCTTAGTAACTCATCGACTACGGCTTGCCTTCCGCAGTAGTACCAAAAGAACTATATAAAATATCACCACCATCATCTATATCAACATTATTATAGCCTTTCTAGTACACTGCCTACATAGGCCTCCTCCAAGGAAAACTACAAAACACGGCCTTGGGCCTGTATGCCTTACCAGGTCAAAACCGTATCTACTGGGGGCCGCCCTACACTTCAATTACCGATACAAGGCTGCCATTTAAGAATCTTACTCCCCAACAGTTGCCGGTTCTTTGAGCTATATGGCCGACACAATGCTACTTTAGCTTACTGATCAATTGGGCAATGTTGGTTACTCTGGGTTTACTGTGGATTTCTACGTAATTAACTCAGAAAAACTACGAGAATAGTCATAGGCATAGCTCACCTAGCGACCTTAAAATTCCTTATATAACCAGTAGTATAGGAACACGTCTTAGTTGATTATGTCTTGTCGCTCTTTTTAAGTATTTAGGTTAAGATGAGTCAAAATAAGGTAGCGTGTTGAATACTACTAATAATATAATTATTTTGTTGCTTAATTTCTCATCATTAACTCTTTTTTTACAATTTATTGAAATAATCAAGTGATAAAAATTATACAAATTATAAAAGGAGTATTTTTTTTTACATTATTTTAATTTTTATTTTAAAATTTTCATTACTTATATTAATTTATGTTTATTACTAGAACTAAAAAATTAATAGCCTTGGCTGTCGACTGTAATATTTATAGTTTTAAATTTAATAAATAACAAATATCTAAAATAAAATCAATAAATTGTCAAAAATTACCATCAATATTGAATATCATAAAACATAACTAACAAGTTATTCCATATTTTGACATTATTGTAGGATTATTATTCTTTATAATTCATACATTCGTTTAAAGTATATAAACAAACGCCGAACGAGCTTACAGTTCATCATCATCATCATAATTACAACCCATCACAAGTCCACCGCTGGACATAGGCCTCATCAAAGGAATGCCACAAAGCACGGTCCTGAACCATCTGCTGTCTTGCAGTTTAAAAACTGAAAATTAAATCTAAATTCAAGCATACCACTGCGAGACTTCATAATACTTTACTTGTTCTGCGTAGGTCGGACCAATCAGAACCTCGGACCGGTATAGATTTTACTAAACGTGTCATGCCTAAATAGGTTAAACACTACTGAACCTAGTTTGAAGTCTCTAGAACTGAAACTCTTTATTTAAAACGTGCAAAGTGAAGTATTAAAACTGTTGTATAACGAAACCTTCTTTTGTTGGGAATTTAAAAAGCAAAAACAACCGCCCATTGTGTTTTCTTAACAATTTCTGAAACATTTCTTCGCTGCTATTTTTTTTTCTGCAACGAAAGAGTTTTGTTTGCTTTATACAATAAAACAGTTAATATATTAAGTTCAGCGAAAGTTTATCATCAGACTGACGAACCACATGTACAAGTCAAAGTAAGTCCTTATCATCATGTTGTTATGTGCCATAAAAGATGACAAATGTATAAGTGAGTACATCTTGTGATTTCCGAAGGATAGCATTCCCGTATGCACAGACTGACGACTTATTGTTGTGTCAAAAATGCGAAAAATTTACGATAATGACAAATTTTTCCGTTGTGAGAGAAGCTACTTTAAGCAGTGGATTGTAATGAGCTCTTGTAAGAGAAGAAATATTAATCTACTCTTTTGCTGTACGTATTATGAACGACGATGCAAGCTGTCTCATTAGCTGTCTTATTATAATATTATTAATAATTCTAAGTAAAATTTAATGATAATAATCGATCGACCAATACACTTAGTATTGGTCGATCGATTATTCGACATCGGGCCCTTTTACAACAATTAATGTCTTTTTCAAACCACTGATGATATCTATGTATCTAAATTTATTATTTAAATTAAATAAACATTATTTAATATACATTTTTTATAGGATAAGGGTGACAAACGAGCACATAGTCCACCTGATAGTAAGTGGTTGCTGCGGCCCATAGACATCTACATCTATCCTCGAAATGAATCGAATCAAAATGCAGATGCATTGTCACCCGTGAGGACTAAGATGGATTGCCTCTTTTCCAGTAAAAAATGTCTCCGGTTCTCTACACTCACCACACGAAACACAGCAGCGTTAAGCTGCTATTTTAGGCTGGTATTCTGTGAGAGCACGGTGCTTCCCCGGTCGAGCCGACCCATTAGAGCTACAACTATAGGTAGGTACTACTAATATAGATAAAGCATAGCACTACCACGTACAAAACGGCGTACGTATAAAACGTATTAGCGGCGTAAAAATACCAATCAGCCCATTTCAACCCGCAGGCGTTGTAAGTAGCAACTATGAGGATATGGATAGAAAAATGCCAGAAAGCTTTCGGTAGATAGCGCTTAAAAACCATCATGGTTATGGTCGACGTACATAAGGCGTACGTCTCATACCGGCGAAGGGAAACTGGATCAGAGGTGCGAGAACGGCTGCGATGTTGAAAAATGGACTTGCCAAGCAAAGCAGATTTGAATTTTACTCAAGTGCAAGGTTTCATGTGATTTTATATCCGGTGGTATTCTGGTGGCTGTGGCACAAGATCCTAGTATTTTCAACATCCGCTACAAATAGTACTTGTATAAGACCTGCTATTTAGGTAAATCGATGCTTCAGCTGTAAATTTGCGGAGACAAATATTTTTTTTTAGATTTATTTTATTTTTTCTAATAGGCATTTTTCATAATAGGATTTGCATAATAGGATAATATTTTCACAAATTTATCTCAATTTTTCAACTATTTTAGTTATTTTCTTAACAACATAACTTACGATTTTTTTAATTTGCCTACGAGATATTTAATTGAAATAATTGTGTATTTGATAAAAATATATAAAAAATTAATTAAAAATATAAAGCGTGAGTAAGGGGTATTAAACCCGAAGGGTGAATTCAGATTTTTTTTCTGTCGCGCTCTTCAACAACGGGAGAATTTAAACGGGCTGATTATAAAGAAGGATAAACGCAAATGACGTACGACAGTCATTTAAAGTACATTAAGCAGACCCTAGATAGTAGGTAATGCAGCATATCATGAATAAGGGATAGATACGTAAATCATGTTTCACGACGGACATTAATGCTATCGTCTATCAATTTCATTCAAAACCAAATAATTTTTGTCCTATTCCGTTAAATAATATAGTTTGATACCAATAACAACACAAATTCCTTATTGTTTTGAGAAATTTCGCCAATGTTCGGTATTCTGTAGTGTGGGCTGATGGTATCCACTAATGTTATATTTATTATAAATTTAATTTAATTTAACTTGGAACGTAACGGTTGTCTCATTTTATAACAACATTACATGGCCACCCTGCCAGTCGGTGCGCGCGCGACTCCGCTTGTCGCGTGCACCGGCCGGCCACTGATAGTAAAATTATAATAAATACATAAATTGTTAATTAAAAATTATGACACATTCCCGCATTGAGAAAATTAATTAAAGTCGTGTAGATCCAGCCATCAAAAAGTTATAGTTATATAATTGTGAATAAATATTTATAAAATAAAATAAAAACATAAGAAGTATAAAATCAAAAGGCAAAGATGCATCAAAAAAAGAGAAAAGAGGATGAGAGAAATAACTTTTTCACTCTGGATAAGAAGAATGTTGGTTTAGAAGATCTAAATTGAAATACGCAATGGTGTTCACATAGGAAATTTTACATTATCAAGATTATAAACATAATTTTCAAAAACTCAGCAAAAAAGATATATTTATCAAAACATAAAATTATCACGAATTTAATCGAGTGGCCAGTTTTTAGGAGGACTGAATTTTTCGTGTACTCCATCGTGCTACTTGTATATTCATATCCTTATTATTTTGGTGTGATTATTTTAATTATCTATTTTGTTCTAAAATATGTAACATAAAGAATGAAAAAAGGAACTTTATTATATTGCTATCAGATTAAAGACAAATTATGAATAAATTTTGTAAAATATAAATTGATCGATGAATAATATTAATTTAAAACGCATCTGGACTAAATAACGCAAAAGAATATCAACAGATATATTTTATTAATAGTGAAAATTGCAATATTTTATGTAGATATCATTTAAGAATTCATCGAAATGTAATATCACGTTTTCTATCTCCCAGAGGCACACTGAGTGACACCTAAACGTTAAGTTAGAGAGGTCGCAACTAATAAAGTCAAAGCTACATCGTCTGCGTGATCTTATCGTAGCCCCGATAACTTTCAACTCAAAATACAAAATTCTTTTCAGTGACCAAAAGATTGCAATAAATTTAGCGGTGCAAACGACATGCTCGCGGAAACACCATATGGTTTGAGCTGTCTTGTAAACCATACGCAAAAGAACCACAAAAATATCTGATCACACTCTTAACCTCAAGGCTGTTGAACGAGAAATTAAACTGAATTCTTCGACAAATAAATATGTCAACAAGTAAACAGACAGATCTCCATATGATTACGGTGAAACTGTCAGAACTTTAATGTACTGGAGATTCTTAGCACTTCTTTTTGTACACAATGACTGCAACCTATGTTCAGCAGTGAACTTGTGTAAGGCTGTAAGGATGATGATGATTTTATTATTCATCATATTTTGGATATAAATAATTTGTATTGTACCCACTGACTTCTATATATACAAGTACGCGGGACTGGCTATAACATACAAAGTGTCTGTATCAATTTGAAGCACCCCTAACGGTCGTCTTGGAAACTAAAATTGACATAATATGCCAAAGTCCGTTGTCTTATTTAAGTTATCTTATTTAAAAAAATCTGCATTTTGACCTTTTAAACTAAAAACCGAAAGTATTTTATGTTGTTTGATTTTGTATTGATATGAGTTACATAATAAGAATTATTTTTAATAATAATGAGAGTGTGCGTAATCTGTAAAACTCGTTACCAAAAGGGAAGTGGTATAACATTTCACAAGTAAGTGAATTTGCAGTTAATATTAAACAAATTAAAACTATTTAATAATATAAATACTTAAAAAATTGTTAATAATCTTAATATCATATACACCAACATATTTGACTGTATATTACTGAGTTTTAATAAACAATAAAATTCAATAGGGTTGTCGAGTTCCTTATCTATAATACTTATCGATGTTCTTTCCTACACATATTTTGTCTAACAAACAATGTCGCCAACAACAGATGATTATCAAATGTTTATTAATGTTTAAAAGCATAAATATTGTGAATTGGCGTCCGAAACAAAATGATCATATTTGTTCTGAACATTTCACAAACGACTGTTTTATTAGACATGATAACTACACCACATTGAAAAAGTGCAGTATTCCGACATTATTTTCTAGTAGTACTAGTACCAGTAAGTATATAAGTATTAGATTATTATTTCGAATGTTTTTGTATTTCTTCTTTCCTCATTTTCCCACAAACTAAAGGGCCATAACCAAGTGTCGAAAGGTCTTCTGATGATGTCAAGCCACGTTGGATGTATGTTAGTGGGCTGCGGCTAGAGGAGATTCCTCTCCCTGTACCGCTGTAGTCGAGGTGGAGTCCTCAGGGAAGAGGAGTGTTGGTATGGCGATTGGCGATGCGATGCTACTCGACTATCCTTCGTGATTTTGGTAAGGCTGCACCACTCGATACTTCCAAATGGTCGTTTTTTTTCTGGTTCTATTCACATATCGGGCTTGGGGAGTCCGTAGTGCAGGTGGAGTCAGAGGCAGTGTGCCTTGTGTTTTTGGTGCACCTTATCTGAGAAGAAAAACGGGGGGGGGGAGGTCGGGGAACTAAGGAGGGGTTGCCACTGGGCGGCTAGCGCCGGTGGTCGCGTGTGTACTTGAAAACGTTTCCGTGGTCCTTTCAATTTGCGGCGGAGGTAGAACACCATAGGGTTTTAGTAAGTACGAGTCTAGAGATCTAATTCTCTCTCGAGTCTCAAGATTTAATTTGTGCTTTAATTTCGTAGTGGCCCTTATTTAGTTTATTTCTTATTTACAAATTCTCTTGCGCAACATCCACCGACAAAGGCAATTAAGTGTTCGATCAAGAACCCATGGATTTCGATATGTCAAGCCCCCTAGAATACGTGGCACTGCCGAAGCTGGAAAGCTTAGGAGGATAAACTTAGGAATGAGGATATCGGCAGTAGAACCAGAGTGACCGACATCGCCCAACGAATTAGTAACCTGAAGTGGCAATTGACCGGCCATATAGCTCAAAGAATCGATAACCGATGAGGAAAAAAGTTTCTCGAGTGGCAGCCTCGTACCGGCATGTGAAGTGTCGGAAGTTTCCCCACTAGATGGAGTGAAAACCTTGTAAGACATACAGGAAGTTGATGGATGCAGGTCGCTCAGACCATGCTTTCTGGCATTCCTTGGAGGAGGCCTATGTTCAGCAGTGGACTTGTGAAGGGCTTTGATGATGATGAATGATAATGGCATTACATTAATATGATACATAAATAGAATGGACGTTACGGGTAGAGTCCATTTATCTATAGAGTTCATTCTATTTATCTAGGTGTAGGTAAGGTATAGAATTTTTATCGATATATTTTGTCACACATTCTTATCCCTTTTATTAGCTCCGTGGACGTGAACTTCTGCTGTCAGCGCCAAAATGGCGCGAATCAAATTGCCTCATCATGTCACGGTGTATAGCCAGTCCAGCGTACTTGTATATAAAGAGGTCAGTGATTGTACCCTATTCAAATTCCACACTTTACTATGGGAAGAAAATGAATCTTGTTCTTTACATTAATATAAAAATATTAACTATAAATTACTGTGGTAAAATTATACTACAAAGAGCTACTGCAAACATTAATAAACTGTGAAATAGATTTGAATAAATTCTATTCGATTTTACTGTTTTCTAGTATCACAGTGTTTGATAATCATTTTTATATTCATTTTATTTTTTATAAAAAAGAAATTTAGATTTTATAAACGGACAAGCTGAATGCTTGTTCTTTTATAAAAGCTAAATTTCTTTCATTCATTCCTTCGATCTGAATCACTTAGCTTCTTCAATTTCCTTATTTTATGGTTTTAAAATAACAGGTAATATAAGTACTTAGTACTAAGTAGTAACTTCCGATTATAAAAAGAAGATAAAGGCATAGCGACCATTTGATAATTGGTACAAATATCCTAAAACTCGCTTAGAAGTAAGAAGAGGTCTGTGTCCAGCAATTGTACACATTTTAGGCTTTAATTTTACTTTTACTTACCTACCGGATAAATTAAAATTAATAATTTTAGCCCGATGAATGGGAATATTTATCACGTTACCGAAGTAATTGATTCATTTAGTAATAAATATTAATAAATACGTATTAACATACTTAGATAATACAATATATTATTAAATCTAATCAAACCTATGTATAGTACGTCCAACTGCTAGGTTTAGGTCTCTAATAATTTCTGAGCGGGTAGTTCTTAGATCAATTAGTCTGCCTTCAATGCGTATTGGCGGACTTCACGTGTGCCATGTATCAAACTCTATCAAAATCTCGCGACATGTTATACTCCCGTTCCCTCAAGACCTTAATGGCGGGAAAATTTGCAAGTTAGCAAATTTTTTGCTATATTGCAAATTTTGCTATATTTTCACTTTGAGACAATATTTATGGATAAAACTTACAGGAATTCTTGTTGAATGTATAAACTATCGAATAAAATTATTTTTGGTTGCTAGAAATTGTAATAAAATTCATAAATCACCCTTTATAGCATAGTAGTAGTATATACTTCAATTTTAGTGCCAAAATTACTACTAATTTGAATTCTACACTTTTGTTTTTGGAGAAATTTATATGAAAATGTTTGGAAATATGTATATTTTTATGTTTCATGTGTTTCTATTCGTTACTCATACCAAAATATTAAAATATAAAAAAATAATAATATTTATCTGTATGACATTTCGAACAATATTTCAAAAATATTTTTGTGTGAATTTGAAATAAATACAACGTCAAGTTATTTGAAATATGTAAGAAAACTATTTTTACTTACATTTTACACTAAAAATAAATGAGAATTGGAAAAATAACACATTTATGACCCAACCGCCAAAATGGGCCTTCCGGATTTCGAAGTACTTTTGGCAATTTACTTTTCACTTTTTATACCACAAATTATATATCTACGTGTTTACTATATTACAAGGAATATAAAAACGTATAATACTTTCGTTTTTAGTCCAGACACAAATATAAAATTGAGCACCTTCATCAAAACGACACGTGGAACGCCGAAATTTCAGAGTGATTTCTTTTTTCTTTTCTAAGAAACATTGCCAGGTTATGGTTTAAAATAAAAGAGCATATCTTTGTCTTTGATACTATTATCTATTGCATATTGTCTTTGGTTTTGTTTAAAACGAAAAAATAGTTTTTTCATAGGGCAGTACTTCTGATCGAATTCGATCTCTTTTAGAGCCGAGGTATGATCTAATCAGTTCTGCACTGGAAGTAACAAGTCAATTTAAAATTGCGTATTGCCGTATAGAATACTGACTTTTCAATACATAAAATTTTAAATATATAGATTCAATATCAGATATCCATATCCAATATAAATACGATTAGATATAGAGCAAGAGTGGTATTATCCACGCCTATTACAAAGTAGACTATTATTACTCTTTAATTGTGTGTTTTCTGTAAAGAAGTAATTAGATAATAATGAACAGTTACTTCATGTAATGAGTCAACGTTTATTTGAAACCAGATTTGATTTTCTTTTCATTTACGTCCTATTTTCACAGTAAGAAATAACTTTCGTAAAATGGCAGGCATCAAAAAAGAATTATTTCAAAAGAATATTAATAGAGCCAACACTTTTCTTAAAATTACGGGATTATTTCTGGATAAATATGACGAACAATTTGACTTTAAAAATTATTTTAGGCAAAGATGGTTATTTTGCCTTATGTTTTTGTGTTTATTTTATGATGTAATAAGTCAAACAATATGGTTTGTACAGAAGTTAAATACAGGAATTTCTTTAGTTGAGCTAACGTATTTGGGACCGTGTCTTGCTATTTGCATTCTGGGATGTTTTAAATCGTATTATTTTGCAAAAAATATGCGACACATTTATAAACTTAGTAAAACATTAAGTATTTTATATTCTTTTGAAAGAAACCAGATGTTAGATATGAATAAAAGAATTGAAGTATATATGCAATACCGTGTTAAGTTTCTTAGTGTAGGTCTTTATACTTTATCATTTTGTGTCGGTCTTAGTATAATTACATTTAGCGTTGGTCCCATTTTAATATCTTTATCAAATTACCACGCAACTGGTGATCTGCAGCTTCTTTTACCATTTTTCCTCGTGTATCCCTTTGACTCTTCTGACATTCGTTTATGGCCGATCGCATATGTTCATCAAATATGGTCTGGTGAGTACAATTTACGTCATGATAAACTTTATCATACAGGTTAACCTTACAATTTCCTCTGCATTTTTAGCGATTGCTGCGGATTTCACTGTTCTGGGGCCAGATAGCTTCTTCTACACTTCTTGTGTGCTTCTAAATGTGCAATTTTTTCAATTAAAACAAGAAATCGAGACCATTTTTGACCACGACGGCGTAATGTTAAATAATTTTATGTTGAAATTGGAAGATATAGTTGATCGCCATCGACAGCTTTTACAGTGAGAATTTTTTAATATATAAATCTTTATACAATATATTCCATATAACTATGGGTATAATTAAAGTTAGAAAGTTTTACTATTTACGTTTTACTGCTGGACACAGACCTCCTCTCTCATTTTTGAGAAGGTTGTGGAGGAATAAGTCCACCTAGTTGCACCAGTACGTGTTGGCGGACATGTCTGCCACATATTTAATTCCTGCAGGTTATGCAGGCCTAAAAGCGCTTCCTGATATTACATACCTTTGACAATGCAGCCTATTATCGTTCAAAGTAATTTACATCTAGTATTAACAAAATATCAGATCGGCTTCTTTTGGCATTTTCCAAAGACGAATACGACATTAACAGGAAAAAACTGAATGATGAATTTTTCACACTACCACCGCACTTCATTAAATGTATCTTTATTATTAGAATTACAATACACATTTATCCAAAATTACTCACAATTTAAAAACTTTTTTATGATTTCTTTACAGTTGTGTAGAATTATTAGATTCAGCATTTTCGGAGTCTTCGCTCTGCCACATACTAACCGGTTCACTGCTCATTTGCTGCACTGGATTTAATGTCTTGGTACGACCCTTTATGTTATTATGTACTTATATTTGCGTTCAAAGTTATTTCCAATTGTGTATAAAAAATGTATAGGCGTGGCCGAAGTGCGCAAGTACATTGCTGTATAATCGCAAAAGCAAGAAGTACGGCAATAAATAACACTCTTTTTTTGAAAATGATTTTTATAAGTTTAACTACTTGTTTCACTAGCGTGTTGTTACATAAACTTTATAAGACAACTTTAGAGATAACCAGCGTAAAGAAAATAAAATTGCTATAATATACGAATTTATAAATAATGATCAAATCATAAAATTTAATATTTTTATTTTAATAAATTATAATTATTAAAACTTCTAATCAAACTTTTTTACAGCAGTTTCGTCGTACTTACGCAACAATTGCCAAAAAAGCTTTCCTTTGTTGCAAAAAAGATTGCATGATGTAATATTATTTTAGTAGTATGATATTGGAATAATTATTTGTAATATGTGATTTTACACAGTCTTTTTTCATGTTTTATAGTTTTTTTCTTATAACATAGTAAATATTGATACTTTTCAATTGCCTAGTATTTTATGTCATATCAATAAAATTGTAAAGTTCAAGTAACCTTAGTAAGTACAGATTTAATATTCTCTATTTTACGTTAAGTTCTAAATTGTGTGCCTAACTAATTTATTTTATAGTAAGTTGGCATAGTGCATATTAATGATAAAAATCATATTTTTTTTGTAAATTTTTTGCCACTTTAAAGTTGCATCGACGGTCTCATCACGAACTATGAGGACCTTTGACAAAACTTGGATAAAGTATCATAGTGATTCGTCCAAGGGACAAAGTATTATACTTCAATCAGGATAGCTTTCTTTAGTGACATCTATTTTGATGTTTCGTTACATTTTTGCATAGAACAACACGGGCCGCGGCCGATGACCTGTGTTGCTCTATGCATTTTTGTAAATGCGACCACCGCATCAAACAGTATATAATTCGTTGTAAATTTTTTTTGCTATATTTAGAAAAAATTTGGACTATGGTATATTCAATCCAGCAGGGTCAAAACCTTTGGAAGACGATCCTAACTTGGGCAAGGCCTGCTGAATAAATTATCGCCAAAGCTAAAATTGGTAGTGATATACTGCAGTAAAATAATTGATTGATAATTTGTGACTTATGTGTAAAACGCAAATACGAAACAAAAGGCATAAACAAATGAATTTGAAATCATAGAATACTATTACTTTGAAATATCTTGCATAACCCCTTGTTCGCTGCGCTGATGGACAAATAGCAATGGGTGGTGGAAATAGTATATTTCATTACGAGTGCGGAAAGCCTGTCATTGCAAAGAGTTCCGACAAATGTCTACCCGAGCCAAGGCGCAGCCGAAACAAATCGGAACAAGTTGCAATGACGGTTCCGTATGTGTACTGAACAACAATTTTTAATACAGTAGCGAAAAAATGTATTAATAAATTACCTTTGTGGCTAAAAAACGATGATCGGGAGCTTCGTTCAAAAACCTTTCCACTTCATTCGATGTTAATATTTTCAGACTTTTTAGTTGTAAAACCGTCTGATTGTCGTTTTAAGAAAGCGTTTAGTTTTAGGTATTCACGTATATCCACGTGTTTCCTTATTTTCAGCATGCTTTTTATCATCGAAAACCTCGACCATAACGTAGAAGGTTTTAATTTTTCTGTGAGTTCGGAGAAGTATGCCAACATAACATTTTCTGAAAAATTATTTGATTTTTTCTCTTCTCTCCAAAGAATAAATTCGTCGTATGTAGATATGTAGCGACTTTTTGACTTTTCCGGTAAAATATTCTCCGAAGCATTTTGTGCAATTATACTGAGTTCCGGTGGTGTTAATTCAAATAAAATATCGTCGAAATTACTCATTTAGTGCAACAAACAACTAAACTCGCAAAGAACATTTTTGGAAAATGGCGCCAACCGAAAAATAATATAAGCAGAGATTTTTTGTTTTCTTCATCCATTCTGGGTAGGCAAAGGGAACTATGCGCATACAGCCAAGTATTCAGTAGATTTTTATTGATATGAAATGAAAATGAAATTTAATGAGATTAAATAAAATGAAACCTCACCTAACTCATTAAATCAAATCATTAAATCTGATATTGAAACAAATTAGTAGCTTCTTTTTAGAAATATTTGCATGAATCATAAAAACTTCTATGAATTTTTTAAGTAAAAACTTCGTGGTTGGTTTTTTCTTTTTAATAGAAATTATTTTGACAGTTGGGAAAGAGAACGCACGAATTCGGAAAAGGTAAATAAAAACTCGAGTATGTAATAGCCCTCATCCCGAACGCTATACGTCCCAGCAATACGCCACTTTTTGAGCAACTGTATTAAAAAGACTGAACGTCATTATTTCACTTATAGTCAATTTGTAATAACTTTTTATAATGCAAAATTACTTTGGACGAAAACAAAATTATAATATATGTTTCAGAATCAAAATAGCGATGAACAGCAACAAGATAATCTATAGTATATGCAGTATACGAAAAATAAAACAAAAAAAAATAAGCTTGAAAACACTGTTTCAAAATTTATGGCAAACTCTTTTTGAAACTCTGAGTGGATGTCAATCTTTAACTGTATTGTAATACTGCAGTATACAGTATACCGTAATGCTTTTGGGAAAGTAGCAGAGTAGTAAAGTCGATGACGATGTTATGTTTTATACCAGTTCTATCGGTGCGACTTTCCCGGTTATAAAGAAAAAAATCTTCTTCCCTATCCGTGTAGTCTGTCCGGATATTGCCAACTACTTTGTCTTACTACAGGATTACTTGTACTTGTTTTGCTATAATTCTCTATTTAAATAATATTTAAACCGACCAGATACGCCCATTATTTTCATTCATTCATTACAACCTATTAAAAGTCTGCTGCTAAACATATGCCGCCCTCGTAGATTCCCTAATATATTTCGCATTAAGGACCTATCATCTTCTATATTGTAGTTTTAAATTGACATTATAATTCTAACCTAGTTCAAAAATGAGAAGGTTCAATTTTTTATGTTTTATGCACCTATTTCTCCGAAACAGAAGAACCAATTTAAGTGATACTAGTTTTACTAAATAGGTTTTAGCGATGTTCTTCATGGTCCCACATTTTTTAAAGAATAATAATTCCATCCCAAAGGATGGAATAATAGGGAATTAAGAAGGTATATGACATTCGTGATGTTCCTTAGAAAAATAAAAGGATAAAATAATTACACTTTTAGTAAAAAGTAAAATTCGACTTCAAAAACTAAAAAAAACTATTCTCCCTCTACCTAAACCTTTTACAGGTTCTGAAGTAGGACTGGGCTGGGGCTCCCCAGCGTCAGCTCCTTCCATTTGATTGCATCCAGTGCCGATTCGTCGGTGACCGAGCTCTTTCCGATCGGTTTGACTCACTGGCACTGCGAATAGATGTTGCATCTCTTTGCGTATTTTATCGCATCTACTAAGGGAAGTGCTCTGAGAAATTATTCGGACTAATTCCAGCCGCACAGTTTCACCATGGCACATCGCGACAAAACTCGTGATACCATCCATACCATCTGGATGACTGGCGGTCTACCACTAAGCGATTTAAAAGAAGTTTTCCTCGTACAATTTCCTTGTGGAATCAACTACCACCAGAGAGTTTTCTGGACCGATACGACTTAGAGACCTTCAAAAAAAGAGCCTATTTCTTTTTAAAGGCCGGCAACGCACCTGCAATCCACCTGGTGTTGCAGCTGTTCATGGGTGCCGGAAACCACTTACCATCAGGTGAGCTGTATGCCCGTTTGCCCCGTCTCCTATAAAAAAAATCGATACAGTTCGAAACCGACTTCAGAAGCTAGTATATGTGAATTGTTTTTTTTTAGTTTTTTACTCAGTTTTACCTTTAATTATAAGCGTGATTATCATTCAATATTTATGTTTTAGGCATACGACAATCTGGTCATCGTGATACCCTTTATTGGATTTTTATTTATGGTTATTGGGCAAATATATCTACTATGTTATTATGGTGACCTTATTTTCAAATCAGTAAGTATCTTAAATATAAATAAATTACGTTAAAAAACATTAGAAATAATTAAAACTACTTTTACGGATTTTATCGCGTTTAATTTGAATTATTTTTTAATTCCCGATGTTTCGGGTGCTTTCCAGCACCCATGGTCACGGGGGACTGAGGTGACTGACATCCCGATGTCAATGTTAACCCGGAATACCTTCAGCCTTTTTAATATTGTTTATGGTCCGATCTGCGCAGATTGAACTAACTGTGTCTTGAAGTCTTGCAGAGGTATGCTTGGGCTTATTTTAAATTTTATTAATTACACGCTCCCAAGCAGGTGGTAGTACCCAGCCTCCTTCTCTATTGAAATTAGGATGTTTTTTTTAATTTCAATAGCCTCACGTATCATCCTTGGTAGGATTCGATGTTAATTCGCAAGGATTTATAGTTTATCAAATTTGATATAATGGTTAGAGTCGCCTAGGATATGATCACAAACTGCAGACTTCCCGGAACGTTGATGCTGCACGTTAGCTATAATATGTTCTTTTACGCGGGTTTTACTTGATCTTTTTGTTTGCCCTATGTATGATAGACCACATTCACAATCAAGCTTGTACACTCCTGCACCTTGTAGAGGAATATGACACTTGACAGATGGTAAGAAGTAACTAATCTTCGGCGGCTTGTAGAATGTTCTAATAGAAGTTCGCTTTAAGATGTAGCCAATCTTGTCTGTGACACCTCTGACATATGATAGTACAGCAGGCACACACTCGGCACACACTATGTTCGGCTTCACTGGGTCACTGTGACGTAGGCGCGGGACCCGAAGCTTGTTGTCGTGCAGAAGCTCGGCGGCCTAGTGTTTCCTGTCACAGATCCCTCGTACTATCTGTAACAAAGATTAGCCCACGGTAGCTAACTGTGAAAGATGGTGATGAGATTCGCCGTTTAAATATCGGTTTGTATGGGTCTTTTTCTATTCACAATGTGACATTTGGTGTTGTTAGCATTTCGGATCACTAACACATTTAGGAAAACTAAAGAATTATTTGCCTCTAACTCCAGAGTAAATAGAATTTTAGATTTTATGGAATCAAGATGTTCTAAAATGCAGTTATTTCGTCTGATGGTAGAATTGTGAAAGTATTGTCTAAGTACCGCTTGTAGAACCCTGGCTCAACTATATTATATATTTGTTTATTTACTACTTTATATCACTATATGTGTATACATTTAATCCTTTAAAAATTGTATTATTATTTGTTGTGCGCGTATTGCCTATTGATAAAATAATGGATGACATATCCTAAATACAGGTTTTGCCACGGTGTATAATGGAAGATTTATCTTTTGATCCTCATGGTTCTTTTCAATTTGTTGGACCTTAAAATTCATCATTCTATTTTGACCCGTGGGTGTTGCAAAAAACGGCTATGGCAAATAATAAAAGATCTCAGGGCTTTATTAGATGGCGTCGTACCACATCACTTACGCCAGATTTAAAATACAAAAACGCAATGAGGAGCAGCGTAAAATTAAAAGATATCTGTCACTTAATTCGCCAATACGTCTACCAAGCGTGTGCGGCGATTAAAGAGAACAACGAGAAAGTTATCTAAAGTAACAATAAAAAGTTCGTTCTTTTCACCACGTACTCGCGAATTTCCACTGTTATCCGTTTTAAATTTTACATAAATAGCATGTTTACAAGGTAAACCAATTTAAGTGGGGAAGCTTAAGAATTAGTACCGGAATGAATTAACAGTATAGATATTTTTTAGAGCGCAGAAATAAGCGACGCAGTGTACAATTGTGGATGGTATAAAGTAAAGTCGACCGTTGTAAAAAATCTAATGATTATATCTTATAGGTAAGTAGTACAAAAAATTTTGATTTTTAAAATATTATAATATAATACTAATTCAACATTCCCACATTCATACGAAGTACATTTTCAGAGCTCAGAAGCCATGTCAATTGACTGCACTCGGTTTTGCCGAGATCAACATTGTAGTATTCACAAGGGTAACTATATCACGGTGCTTAAAACATAATTTTGTATTTTAATTATAAAAGTTACCTATATATAACGTTATATTTCGTTCGTTTACAGATAATGAGCAGATCTTGGTCCTTTTTCGCTTTGCTGTGGTCATTTTTCCGAAATAACCTACAGTAAATGTTACCACAACTAATTATACTTTGTAAAAGACTTTTGAAATGTATTTAGTAAAAAACTTGACATAAGAGATATTTTTTGTATAAATAATACCTAAATGTTTATCTTACTAATCTAAAAACCAATAAAATTCAAAAACCAAAATAAATATAAAACATTTCTAGTCACATTAAAAAATTGTATTTCCTTAACTATAAGGCAATTTTGTAACATATTTGTACTATCGTAGCTTATTTTTTTACACTTGTATTTTCTTGCGTACATTTCAACTTTATCGCTAATTAACTCCTTTTGGTGTTATCGCTCTTACATAATAAATGTAATGATATTTTGTAATTTAGTTTTCACCTACTTTCGAACGCCTTAAAAATTTGAAATTTTGCAAACGTAGTAGCATTCTTCTAGGATCATCACATAAAGTAAAAGTAAAGTTGCAGCCTATATACGTCTCACTGCTGGGCAAAGGCCTCCCCTTATTTCTGAGAGGGGTTTAGGGCAAGGAAGTGTCCGCCGCGCTGCCCCAATGCGTGTTGGCGAACTTCACAGGTCTTCGAAATATTTTTTTCTTATTCCTCAGACATGCAGGTTTCCTCACGATGTTTTCCTTCACCGCCGAGCACGTGGTAAATCAGCACTTAAAATTGCAATTAACAATTTCATTGGTGCCGGCGGGGATCGAACCAGGGTTACTCGCGTTCTGTTATATTTACAGCGAGCGTTAACCATCTGAGCTACCACGGCTCGTGGTTCATCATATGTTTTTTCAAATATTTAAAACTTTAATAATACTACTTTTAACGTTTTTTATACAGGGTATTTTTGAAACGCTCCCGAAAATGAAGATAGACGATAGTATTAGGGAAACCTTTGATGATGTGACGAAAATAAAATCGATCCCTGTGAAAGAAAAACACATTTTTTACAACGCTTAATTAGCTATTCACGCTCCATCTTGTTAGTACAGCTAAATGAAACAATAATTTCATTTAAAAATCACGAAAATACTTAAACATAAAACCAGCAACGTTAATAAAGGTAATTACACGTTGTAAAAAATGTGGTTTTTTTTTTCACCGGGATTGATTTTATTTTCATCACATCATCAAAATATTATCCTAACACTATCGTCTGTTTTCGTTTTCGGGAGCGTTTCAAAAATACGTATAGAATAAGAGTGAAAACTAGCAGATAGTCCACTGGATGGTCTGATGTAGTGTTGTAGCTCACATGACTTAGTTATATATTAGAGTTTAGTATTAATGTTGTAATAAAGAGCAGTGTAATTAAAGATCTACAACAAGTAAGACGTCTCCTTCATTTAACACCTTCCCACTTTACTGGCGGCCTTGCCAGGTGGTGCGCTACGACAAAGCATGCGCACCGCCGGGCCTATATAGTTAAAAAAAGGTAGGAAATAAAATATAAATATTAGTAAATTAAATAATGAAGACAATACTGAAACATTTGACAAAAAATATTATAACAGAATAGACACACTACCCAATGTGACAATATAAACCTAAATCTGAGAAGAGAGAAGAGGCCACAATATTATTATTTTGAAGGAGATATTGACGGATACTATCGAAGATAAAATTTTGAAGAAAAATATATACAAAACAACGAAGGGAAGATGATAAATATTCCATCAAGCGTATAATTTACAAAGAATAAAAAAATATCATTGAGGTATTATTACTACGTATAGAGAAGATAACGCCTTGCATGATTTTGCGCCACGCTTTGCGGTACACTGTACCGCAACTGTTTAGTGAGCGTCCAACGCCCGCACTTCGCATAAATAACAACTTCAAAATGCCTGGTTGTGTTCTTAAAGACTGCAGTAAACACTCAAGAACATCAAAAAAAGTGATGGTTTAACATTTCATCGGTAAGTAGACATTAAAACGTTTAAAACTCTTTGATTTAAAGTTTTTCGTGTTGTTACAATGCTCACGAGAATCGAGAAAAATGTAAAATCTATGGGAGCATTTTATTGTACACTACGTTGAACGATACGCGTAAGCACCTTGAAATTCCTGGCACTTATGACTTTTGATCGCGAGAAAACTAATCCATAATGCAAACTAGTGCTGCCTGCATGTTTCAATAGTTTGGTTAAAGGACGTAACTCTTGTTTTAGCGCTGCAGCGAACTTCAGTTCTAATTCGTATCAAAATGAAGCAAACTTTTGGTTCGGGATGTCTGTTCTATACGCTAGTAATATAGTTCGATGGAAATTATAGCCCAGCAGCCTCAGGCGAAAAAAGCGAAGAAGAAATTAAGAGGTTACTTCGCACCTGTGTGATTTTAATATTTTTTTACTGTATTGAAGTTAGGTATAAGCACTTAATATGTAGCATATTTATATTAAGACACAAGACAATTTTGTATGTTCTTTTAGTCAGTTATTGTTTTATATTATTTTTATTACTGTGTCCTGAATAAAAAAGTTAAATAATCCTATGAAAAATTACATTTAAAACCTTTCCTGTATTACATTATTACATATTACATTATTACGTACTTCAATTTACCATGGTTTATCTTCAATTGATGATAAATTTCATTGTTTTTTTGCTCTACAGTAAATTTTACTTAAATTTGTACATACAACTTTGAAAAGGGTTTTATACAAATAGCTATTATTATAATTTTTAGTTTTTTCTTTACCAAAGGTAATAAATCTTAAATTAATGTAAAACTATGGGAAGTACGTACAAAATGACATACACGAACAAAATGACACAGGCATCATATTTCAAATTCTGTCAATTCTAGCCCGTCCTAGGCAACTGTATCACTATATGCTAAGTCAGTGGTATCACGTGACTATACCAGCTCATACCTATCTGTCAAAACGTGAACTCGCGCCTGTATTTTGTTCGGGTGTCATAGCCGACGACAAAAATTGGTAGGTTACGAGTTTTTTTTTTTTGATTGTAGGAAGTTTTTTTATATTAATATTATATTTTTCATAGTTTTACCTTGCTTGTACATTTATTACACCCCTTAGGCACTTATTATTGCATTTGAATAACTTTTTCCGTAAATAATATTAATTTTGAATTTATTGTTGAATTTTGATTTTTATAACGCTATAAGGAAAAAATGAAATACATAGGTAATGGACAAAATGACATAGGTATGTCGTTTTGTCCGTAAGAACTCAATGAGCTAATTGTGCACTAGAAATAGCTAATTATGCACTATTATTCTTTATTCAAAGCTGTTAATTTCTTTAGAGATAAAACTTTACAAAAACACCTTACAAAAACGATACAGTTCAAACAACCGACTCTACCGAACAAGGCGATAATTCAACATCAAACACTGGTCAAGACCTTATTTTACCTGCTCCAAATCAAAATCTGTTGGTAATAAAGAACGACCTTCTTCCTATAGTCTAGTAGTGCCTATTGAGGATATATCACCTGTCCCAAAAGGACGTTACATTAGTGGCCAAAGAAAACGTAAGCCAAAGATATAACAAACCTCTTTGATTTTGACTTCTCCTCCAAACATGAATGCAATTAAGTCAAAACAAAAAAACAAAAAACCTATAGCTCTTGAAGGAAAGAGGAGAAGAAACGTTACCAAAACCTTGTTAGAAGAAGTCGGTGAAGAAGAAAATTTGGCAGGCAATGCTCAAGATGACGAAGAGGATTGCTCTTGCATATATTGCCTTTTTCGGACTGGATAAGACTGGTTGCGGTGTTGGTGTTTAAGTGTTTCGCAGTGGACCCACGCTCCTTCCGCGGACGTCCCTAAACGAACAAAGCGATTATTTTGCGAGCTTTTTCGTTAATGTTATTAATTTTGTAGTGTATGTCATAGCATATGGACAAAATGGATTTTCGTTGAACTCAGTTAAACTTTAATTAAAAAAAACCTGTTAGTTTATCTTTTAAATATCTATTAGAATTCATAGGTATAAAACCAAAGATTACTGGTGTACAATATGAATGTGCTGTGATTTATTAATAAAGAGTTACGACCCAAAAACAGAACTGTATGTCATTTTGTACGCATTTCCACTACATAAATTATTATTATCGTTCTTTTGAAAACTTAAATAAATTAATGAATCGTTGTGTACAGTTAATAGCTGTTTGATTTTCAATTATTTTCTGTATACGATTTAATAAAATATCATACTTCTGGAAATCTTTTTCGACTTATGTACAAATGATGTAACTATTAACAATGTAACTATCTAAACATCTGTATAAATAAGAAATTTAAAATATAATTTTAAGGTACGTACTTACACATTTTACCTGAAATCGTATTATAACATATTATGTACAAGTTACATTAAAATTAGGTATGAATCACGCCGTGTAATCACAGTTCGATATAATTGCAAACGTTGCCATATATAGGTATTATACTTTGGTATTTATAACAAATGTGTCTTAAATTGTTTGCGAAACTAGGATTTCAATTTGTATTTTGATCTGTGTGTTGCTATGTTAATGATAATAAAGATTACGTTGTTTAACATTGACTACTTTGTTCTATTCGTCTTAATATGAAATGTAATACCTATTTTCTTGGGTTTTATTTTTAAAATAAAATTGATAGGTGATATAAATAATAACAAAAAATTCTAACTACCGATAAAAATTTATTATTTTCTGGGGAGAAAGTACTTACTTGTATGGATTATGAAAATATTTACTTCTCTTAGTACGATTTTAAAACTGATTATATTATGTATACAATTAATTGATTTAAATTTTGTTGTGGCCATATTGAGAGCCGCAATCCCTGACTGACAATGATGTGACATAGGTAGTAAAAATTATTGGAGGTAAGCATATCCATATAAAATCTGCCTGATCGGTTGAGAGTTTGGAAAACCTAACCGATTAATTATAAATTTAAGGTCGTTCGGATTCTATAAAATGCGGGATGAGTTTTTAATGTATTATTAATGAAGGAAATTTATTATAAATTGTACTTACATGGATATTGTAAATAATCTTGATCTTCATCGTGACAAGAGCCGTATACCTACGTGAAAGTTATGGTTTAATTAAATAATGATAAATATGAGCTAAATACTATAAATCTAAGGAAGTGAATGAAACAATATTAGCCATTGTCTTGATCATGTACATACGCGAGCCGTGTACTTGAAAGAAATGGCACAATTGTTATCTTATTTAAAAATAGCTAAAATGCTATAGAGTGAAAGGAATATAAATAAAGGTTAACCAAGAATGGAGGAAATATATGGTGTGTAATAAAAAAGAGAATTATTTAAAAATATAAGAATTAAAATATTAATGTATTTTAAATATCTGGACTAGACAAGTGATAAAATGACAAGATAGGGTGACTTGGTGACTAGATAATTTAATAGTTAAGATATCGCACGAATAAATTGTAATTGTTCGTCAAGGCATTACGTAAAGTAACAATCTCTGATTTTGAAAAAAAAAGTGTACACATTTAACAATACGTCGACTTATAAGTATAAACTGAATGACACTTGTTCTATCCTAACTTGATTTACTAGTAAGTTTTTTTTAGATAGGAATTGCTAATAGTTTAATTGAAATCGGAATAGTATATTAAATATCAAAAAAATATAATTTTATTATTTTTTATTATTTTGTCAGTTGGAGGTGTGATGTAGTGTTGTAGCCCACATGACATAGTTATATATTACAGTTAAGGTTGAAATAAAGAACAGTATAATTAGAGATCTAAAACAAGCAACACGTCTCCTTCATTTAACACCGTCCATAGTTATAATGGTAAGATTCAAAATGGTCTGAGAACTAAGATGAAATGCCTTGTTTTCAGTGAAAAGGATCTCCGGTAATCTACTCTCACCATACAAACACAGCAGCATTAAACTTTTAGATTATACTGGCATTCTGTGAGAGTGCGTCCTTCCTCGGTCGAAGCAACCCATTGTGCTACAACAGCATATAAAACATCAATATTTTTTTCAGATGCCTCTGAACATCTGCACCACTAGAGGAACTGTAGGTACATTGCCCGACTTATAGAAAAGAGTATATTCTGTCTTTATTCGATTGAGTCAGATTCTACTGTTAGATCGTGTGTGGCAGAACTTCCTTGCCGCACGATTGTGTATAGTAAAACATCGCGATGACGTGGATGGATTTTAGGGCTCTGTTGCAGTGTATGGCTATTGATTCAATAGACAGATAATTATACTGACTCTATAACCCTCAGACCGGAACATAGCAATGCAAAACCTTCCCAGACGGACTCCTAGGTGAAAAAGAAGTCCTACCACCATAATAAATAAAACTACAATGGATTCTCCAGAGTACTACGTAGTAATTTTTTTATAGAGGACAGGGCAAACAAGCATACGGTTCACCTGATGTTAAGTGACTACCGCCACCCATGAAATCCGCAACACCAGGGGAATTGCAGGTGCGTTGCCGGCCCTTTAGAAAGGAGTAAGCTCTTTCTTTAAAGTCCCCAGGTTGTATCGGTCCGGAAAAATCGCCGGTGGTAAACTATTCCACAGAGAGATCGTACGCGGAAGAAAACTCCTAGTGAAACGTACAGTGGTGGACCGCTAAGCATCCAGATGGTGTGAATGGTATCGGGAGGTTTGCCGCGTAGTGCGTTCATGAAATTTGGCGGCTGGGATTAATCCGAACAATTAGAGCACTCCCCGTGATAGATGCGATAAAGTACGCAAAGAGATGCAATTTCTCTTCGCAGCGTCAGTGTATCGAGCCTATCGAAAAGCACTCAGTTGTCGATGGTTCGAGCCGCTCTGCGCTTGATGCGGTCAGGTGAAAGGAGCTGGCACTGGGGAGCCCCAGCCCAGAGATGGGAACAGTATTATATACATGTGCGGCTGAATCTTCGCCTTGTTAAGCTGCAGGCAGTGTGTGGGCATGAAATACTGTCCCGCTCTGCTGAGCACGCCAAGATTTTTAGAGGCCAATTTGGCCTTATCTTCCAAGTGACCACGAAACTGCACGCCACTCGATATGTCGACGCCTAGGGTTCCGATACTGGCTGAGGCAACAGGAAAGTGCCTCGAAACTGAGGAGATACGACAAAGGGGTTCTTTTTAGCGATTAACGCGCAAACTTTTGTCTTCTGAGGGTTAAATCGGACTAGATTTAGTCGCCCTTCAATCCGAGACTTTGTTCAGCAAAGGCTCGACTTCAGACACAGGTTTGTCCCGGTGCTTGGAGACGTTTTCCTGAGATATATAGGCACGGCCGGTGTACAGAGCATCACCAGTGCTGTCATCTGCATAGCAACGAATTGCCGGTTTGCTGTGTAGTGCATTGATGTGCAGAAGAAACAGCGTTGGTGATAGCACGCAGCCTAAAGGAACATCAGCATTAATAGGCTTGTAATTGGAGCCTGCACCGTCTACAATGACCTTGATGCTCCGATCTGCAAGAAAGCTGGTGATCCAATTGCACTATTTCGGGAAGCCCATAGGAAGGGAACTTCGAAGGAAGTGCTTTGTGCCAAACCTAATCGAAGGCCTTCGCAAAGTCCAAACTAACGGCTAATGTCTCCGCTTTGGACTCTACTGCCGCCGCCCATCTATGAGTCAGGTAGACCAAAAGATCACCAGCTGATCGACCACGACGAAAACAGTATTGGCTATCACTAATCACCTGGTGATCCTCAAGGTACCTCATGAGCTGGCATATTTACAATAAAAAAGTTATATAGAGCATAGTTTAGAATAAAAAAGTGATGGCGACTGTCTGTAGTTGGACGGGCCCGAGTGGTCGCCTTTTTTAGGGATCGGGTGGACGAAAGCCATATTTTATGATTTTGGGACTACGCCTAGAGAATAGGAATATAAGGAAGGCAAACGCCATAAGGAAGGCAAACTATTTTCTCGTCAATTCTTCCTATGTGCTCTGACTTTTCCTTGGCAATGGCTCTTTTGAAGGACCTGGAAGCGAAATTATACTTCTTTTTAGGAAAGCTAGTGTTTACATTCCGGGATGTTGATGCGTCAGCCCAGGCCCGGTAGCACTCCTGCTTATAGCATAATGCTATTTTACAGTAGCGACCAAACCATAGCTGAGATTTGCTTCCGATGGACACCACAGGGGAAGTAATAAAAATTTCCATATCCTGACAGCATCAGCCCAAAGTTGGGATCGTCCGGCGAGAAGCAAACCCGCCCCTAAGGGTAGGATGCAAAGAAAGACCGCATCCTATCCCAATCAGCTGACCTAGTGCCAAACACGGTGACAGCCTGCGGTGGTGGAGGGAGGTGGAGTGGTAGTATACCTGCGAAGTGGTATTTTACCTTACAAAATTTTATCAGCCTCACTTTCACAATGTACTGGATCACTTTTAGATTGTTGTTAGTGGAAACAAAGTTATTCTTGGTGCAATTTATTGTCTACCTAATTCCAGTTATTTATGTGAATTTGAAGAGGTACTTCTTACAGTTTGCTCTGATTATCAACATCATATTTTAACGGGTGATTTTAATACAAATCTTCCAAGTGATACTCCCAGATCGCGTGGATTGCGTTCAATTATTGAATTGGAAAAATTTTCAATACTTCCACTTGATACCACCCATCACAATCTTACTGCTGATGACACATTGTTAGATTTGATATTAGTCTTCTCAGAAGAACGTGTTGCCTGCTCCTGGTTGCCCTGGCGGTACCCTGATCGTGGTTTCTCGAGACATGATTTACTGTTCATTTCCTATGAAATCAAACCTGACAAAATAAAGCCAGTAATAGTGCGTCTGCGTAATTTTGCTAGGCTAAATGTAGAAACGCTCCAATATGATGTTTCGCTTTTATACTAGAGCGATACATTTAACGCAGAGAGTATTGATGACAAGATAACGACATTTTGGAATTTCTAATATTCATAAGCTGTTTGACAAATACGCACCTATTCGTGAGGTTAAAAATATCCGTAAGGCCATGTCTAAGCTCGATCAGATGTTTATGAAATTCAAGCAGAACCGTTGTGAACTCAATTGGACAAAATTCAGAGCTGCTCGAATCGATGTAATCAAATGCTCGCTAAACGCCACTATATTCACCATAATCATGAACTCTTCTATGGCTGATTCATGGAAACTTCTCTTGACGATCGGGGTTGGTAAACCTACATGTAACGTGGACCCTACAATCATTTCTATAAGTGATCTCTACTACTTTTTCTTCAACTACTCAAATACAGACTTCTCTTAAATCAAGTATTATTTCTTATTTTCATTCCATGCTACAATCTCATAACTGCACATTTTGTTTTTCTCCCGTTGCTGATGACGATTAAAAAAGACCATTTATTGTATTAAGTCTATGACAGTTGGCTTCGATTATGTAAAGAGACTCATGATCACTTTAATTCTAGACAATATTAATCCTGTCATTACTCACATCATTAATCATTTACTGGAGAATTTCCTACACTTTGGAAAAAAGCATTTATTATTCCACTGCCCATAAATAACCTCTGGTCGTTCTCTCACTTTCACCCAATATCTATTCTCCCTTTTTTATCTAAAGCTCTTTAATCTATAGTTCACAAACAAATTTCTAGTAACATTTTCAAAAATAACTTTCTTAGCACATATCAAACTGGTTTTAGGCCTGAGCTCAGTACAATCACGTTGAAAGTTACTGAAGATTTTCGTACTGGAATGGAGAACTCACAATTGACTGTGTTAGTCCTTACAGATTTCTCTAACGCCTTTAACGCTGTCGATCATGATATTCTCCTAGCTGTACTTTGTCATCTAGGTTTCTCTTCATCAGCGCGGGACTGGTTCTCCTCGTATCTTCTTGGTCGTCAGCAGGCAATTCGGGTAGGTTAGATCGTCTCTGATTGGTGCTCGTTGGTTGCTGGCGTTCCTCAAGGCAGAATTCACTCTCCTCTCCTGTTCTCAGTCTTTATAAATCTTATTACATCCTTATTCACTATTCGTACCATCTGTGTACTGATGAATTAAAAATTTATACTCAAACTAAGGTGGCAGATATCGATAATGTGATTAAAAAGCTTAACTGTATTTATTATTGGTATTTAGTATTGGCGACCGCATGTATGTATATGAAGCGAGCAAAACGGTCACTAACACTCTGCGTTATTTGTATCGTCTCAAGATTTTTTACCGATAGGGACTAAGGCGGTGCTAATACAGACTCTAGAGTTGCCTATTTTAGACTATGTAGATGTTTGCTATGCTGATGCCTCTCAACAACTTATAAACAAACTGGATCGACTTCTTAATAATTGTATACGCTTCATTTTCAGTTTAAGTAAATACAACCATATCTCCAGATATCGTTCTCAGCTTAAATGGCTACCTCTCCGCTATCGCAGATATTTCAGAATACTGTGTACATTATTTACAGTTTTACACTATCCGTTTATCCCTGAATATCTTAAATATAAATTTCAGTATCAGGGTGTATCCCTTAATCATTGTCTCCGTTCTGCGGAAAAGTCTAATCTCCATGTCCCCCTCTGTCACACTAGCTTTTTGTATAAATCTTTTACTTCTCATGCAGTAAGATTGTTGAACGAACTACTTGGCTGCACTAAAAGTATCGGAAATGGAATATTTCCACTGTTCCTGTCATATTAAAATTTTTTAATTAAAAACTCCTTGGTTTTAAAAATCGAATACCATTTATTTATTTAAAAAAAGATTCTCGGTCTTGTCACAAGGTTTTGTAAAACTTGTTTAGTCGTTGAGGAAATGGAATTGACTCAAGAAAATTCAAGAGCGATGATTTATTATGTCTTTCGAAGTGGTTTAACACAAAAACAGTGTGTTGACCGGATGATTTCTGCATTTGGTGATGAAGCCCCATTCAAAACCACAATTTATCGCTGGTTTGCTGAATTTCAACGTGGACGTGTCAAGCTCACTGATGATCCCCGTCAAGGTCGTCCAAAAACTGCAGTCACCCAAGAAATCGTTGATAATGTGCGTAAACTGATTGAGGAATATCGAATACTATACTATACTAATAAACTGATCGATACCGCGAAATTCAGGCAACTTTAGACATTGGCATGAGTCAAATACAAATAATCTTTCATGAAAAATTTGGTGCAAAAATGTTGTTTTCCCGATGAATACTGCATTCGCTCTGTGAAGAGCAAAAAGTGGCTCGCATTACTTGGTGCGTCAGAACTTTCGAAAGATTCCACGCAGGATCCTCAAATGCTCTAAACTACTTCGTATAAGGTGACGAATCTTGGATATATGCGTACGAACCCGAAACAAAAAACCAGTCACGAGTTTGGATGTTCGAAAATGAGTTAAAGCCAACAAAAATTGTTCGTTCACGGAGTGTTGCAAAAAAAAATGGTGGCCACGTTTGTCTCCAAAACCGGCCATTCCTCTTGAGGGACAAAGAACGATTAATCCGGAATGGTATGCTAGCATTTGTTTGCCACAGGTCGTTTCTGAACTCCGTAAAGAGAACTGCAACCGCCGCATCATCCTCCATCACGACAATGCGAGTTCTCACACCGCACACAGAACAAAAGAGTTTTTAGAGCAAGAAAACATAGAATTATTAGACCATCCACCGTACAGCCCCGACCTAAGCCCTAATGATTTCTATACTTTCCCTAAAATAAAGAATAAATTGCGTGGACAGAGATTTTCATCACCTGAAGAAGCTGTGGACGACAAAACGACCATTTTGGAGACCCCAACTTCCGAATGGAATGGTTGCTTCAATGATTGGTTCCATCGTATGGAAAAATGTGTCAAATTTCGCGGAGAATACTTCGAAAAGCGATAAATACATTTTTAAATAGTAATGTTGTGTCACTTCCTTGATTCCCGAAATTTTCAGTGTCGCCCTCATACCGAAGAGTGTACGAGCAAGGCATCGTTCATTCATACATTTTTTTTATATCCTTAAATTCTAACTGTTCCCTTTTCCTGTTTATATTTCAGAAATTTTATAGCTGTTTGAATCAGAAACAGCTACAGCCATACGGAATAATGCCATGTTTTGTGGACGTGAGAGTGACGGTTAAGAATATCCACTACCCGCTTATGCACCAACCTCGGCACATCCCGATGATGAGGAGATGGATGGAATGTATGAGGATATTTCTTGAGTCATGTATTCCTCCAAAACCCACTATACGATGTTAATGGCACTTTTTAACGCAAAACTAGGCACAAGAAAGAACGGTGAGCTGAAGGTATAAATATTTGAGAAAGGGCAACAAAACCCAAGGGGCCAGCAGCTGGCCGACTTCATGATGAAAGAGAGACTCTTTATGATGAACTCTTTCCTCCAAAACCGGCTCCAGAGAAAGCGGAATTGGTCAAGCCCCGACGATTCAACAAAAAATGAGATTGACTTAATTATGACGACTAGACGGCAACTGTTCAATAATGTCTCATTGATCTCAATGACGAAAACTGGCAGCGATCACCGAATGGTTAGAGGCACACTGAACCTAAGTGGTAAGGTAGAAAAGTAGAAGTAAACGCTCAATCCCCCTTGTACTCTAATCCAAAGTCCCGAAACCTTTCCGATCGATTTAAAAAAATTGTTTTGTGCCTAGAAGACTACAACGCAGTTAACGATATAAATGATAAGCTCGTTGAAACTATCCATGCGGTCTGAGCTAAGTTCTGCAACACCTGCAGAACAAACTAAGACAGAAGAACACAAAAACTCTTTGATCACACTCTTTATCTTATGGCTGTAGACGGGAAATGAAGCTGCAGTCTTTAACAGATTTGACAGCATGCATGCAACTGAACAGACAGATCTCCAAATGCATGCGGCGGGACTTACGAAACTTTAATACTCCTAGTATTGACAAAGCGATCAGGGCGGCTCCAAAGTCTTTGCTGGAGATCTGTCTGCTAGAAAGAGCCAACTGTTAAAGCTAAAGACTGAGTTTCCGAAAAGGCCCCAGGCAAGAATGGAATTACATCGGAGCTGAAAGCGGGTGGATAATTAATGTCCTTCAGAAGCTCTTCAATTCCGTCCTCCATGGTGGCACTACTCCGGAGGCCTAGAGCAGAAATGCAGTGCTTTTTAAATAATACTGGTTTACTATAAGGTGTCAATGAGACTTCAAACAAAATTAGGCACAAGAGAGAACGGTGAGTTGAAAGTAAGGAAATTTAGAGTTGGGCGACGGAACTCAAGGAATTAGCAGCTGGCCCGCTTTAGAGAGAAAGAAACTCTTTTTATCAGAAGGGGCCTCACAGGAAGTGGACCTGACTGAGCCGGTCCAACCAAAAATGAGATTTATTTAATTATGAAGACTAGATGCAACTGTTCAGTAATGTCTCAATGATCACTAGGGTGAAAACTGGCAGCGATCACCGAATGGTGACAGGCACACTGGATTTAAACGTTAAGTTGGAGAGGTCACAACTAATGAAGTCTAAGATCCATCCTCTACGCGATCTAATCCAAGTCCCGATAACTTTCAACTCGAAAAACAAAAAAATTATCGGTTACTAGAATATTTTAATAAAGTTAACGGTGTAAACAAAATGCGCGTGGAAGCTGTCCATATGGTTGGAGATAAGTCTTGTAAAACACATCGTAATAGAACCAAAAAATATCTGATCACACTCTTATTCTCAAGGCTGTTGAACGGGAAATTAACTGAATTCTTCGACAAATATGACAGCGTACAGACAAGTAAGCAGACAGATCTCCATATGAATGCTGCGAACACACACCACCGCCACAACTTCAATGAGATTAAGAATCTTATTATCTCTAGCTCGCTATGTACTCCATGACCGCAACAGAGTCTCCTATTTTATTGGTTTAAAATTGAACACGGACAAGAAAAAGATCACGGTGGGAAGCATTCGTGAGATTACTACGCATCTTAATTTTATTTTATTTATTATATTTAATTTGTATTTAGACATATTTGGTTGCTAAGAAACGTTATTATTATGTGGGGTATATATATAGTTTTCTCATCTGGTTGGATTCTATATATATATATATATATATATATATATATATATATATATATATATATATAGGCGTATCATTTCGGCCGCATACCACCCCACATGTCGGTCACCTCGTGAGCCAGGTCCCGATATTTTGTTCATTTATCTGTTTCGGCTTTCACGAGGTTCTCGTCATACGGAATGGTAATGTCGACCAAAAATTATCCTTGACTGTGCCCGGTCCATCAGCACAATATCAGGCTTATTCGCAAGAATAGTCCTGTCTGTGATGATGGTCTGGTCCCAGTAGAGCCTGGCGCGGTTATTTTCGAGCACGGCTTCCGGCTAGTACTTGTAATACGGCAATTTCCGTTCCACGAGACCGTATTTCAGATCGAGCTCCTGGTGTAGAATTCTGACTACTAGGTTGTGCCTGTGCAAGTACTCAGAGTTAGAAAGCGCCGAACAACCGGAGATGACATGCCTAAGTTACTCCTCGGGATGGCGACAAGCTCGACAGACGTCGACAGTGCCATCCTTTAGAATGTATCTCCGTTAGTTAGTTGTTGTTAGTTGTTGGTCTTAATAAACTGATCCTGTATTGCACAGACAAAACCCCCGAAGAGGTCACCGAAACGTAGCCAGTTGAGGGAGGCGGCTACTCTACGTGGGGCTCATGTAGAGCCCTGTAGTACCTCCCGTGGAGCTCCTTCTCCTTCCATACGGTCTCCCGGTCGGAAATGCTCTGTACCGCCGGGTCCTGCCATTGCTCGTTGGCTAAGGATAGAGGGGTAAGTCCTTTATCACTAGAAATTACGTCATTATAGAATGGATCATCCGATCTCGCCGGGAAGTAATAACGGAGGCTGCACACTTCGCGATTTTTCATGGTGAGCGCGCTCAGGAAGCCACGCCCGCCATGTTTTCGCGGCAAGTACAGCCTCATTACCGACGATCTCGGATTATGCATCCTATGGGACGTCATTGTAGTGCGGACTTTTCTATCCAGGGCGTTAAGTTCAGTCTGACTCCACCTGAGTATGCCAAAGGACGGAAAGGAAGTCCATGAGGACAGGCATGACCGAGCCGTTATATGCGTGTGTCTTATTCACACCGGACAAAAGGCTGTTAAGCACTTTGGTCAAGCGTGCATAAAACACGTCGCAAACTGACTGTTTCATACCAGCCTCATTGATATCGATGTTCTGTGACATACCCAGGTATCGGTATGTTTCAGCCTCGCAAAGGGTCCTTAAGTTGACGGACATAGATAAGTCTATGCCCTCAGAGTTAGCAACCCTTCCCCTTTCAACATGGAGGATCGCACAGTTATCCGTCCCCAGCTCCATTCTAATAGAATTGCTAAATTCACAAGTGATGTATAGCAATACCATAAGATGGGAGCGACTGGAGGCGAATAATTTGAGGTCATCCATATAGAAAAGGTGGGTCACTTTTGTACCTCCTTTCCGAAGCTGAAATCCCCTCCCGGAGCCCTCCAGTAAAGTACTGATAGGGTTCAAAGAGAGGCAGAACCAGATTGGACTTAGACAGTCGCCCTGGAATATACCCCTTCTTATCCTTATGCGGCTTTCCGCAGCCGTCATCCGCTCGCCTAGATGACCGAGGATCGTACTCCACTGCCCCATACGTGTTAACTGCTCAGGTGGAGGACCCTCTTTAGCCATGTATGGGGCACCGAGTAAAATGCCTTTCTGTAATCTATCCAGGCGGCGGAGAAGTTCCGACGGTTGCGTTTCACCACTTTGCCAATGACCGCGTCAATGAGGAGTGGTTCCTTGGTTCCACGACCGCCACCCCGACATCGATTCTGAGCGCGCGACATCACCTGATTTGAGTCCAGGTGACGAGTGATTCTCGCGCTCAAAATGGATGTTAGTGTCTTGTATTGCGGGACGGTATTTGCTCGGATCTGTGGCACCCTGATCTTTAGGAACCAAATGAGTGATCCCAGTAGTGAAGAGGCTTGGAAGCGACTTCTGGTTGAGAGCCCGACAGTTCAGAACCTGTCGGGCGAGCACAGCGTGAGACACCGTGAACCCCTTCAGCCAGTAGTGGTGCAGCCCGTCAAGCCCCGGACTTTTCCAGTTCGGGGCTTGACAGGGTTTTGTTATTATATTATTATATATATTATTATTATTATTATCTTCTCTTTACATTTTCTTAAAACTATTAAAACACGAGTGTATTTTTTATTTTATTTATTTAGAAAACCAACAGCTTTAAACTAAATAAAATTTACAGCAGATCGGATTATCTTAACATAAGCCTTATTACAGGTATCCCTATATTATCTATACGTAATTTAAAAGAATGAGCGACGATTCCTTATCGGTATAAAGATAATAAGCAATGAATAATCAGCGGTACTACAATAAACATTGTATATACAACAACATAAATCAGCGACAACCGAGACTTGTTGATCTGGTCAATGTTGGCCGTATCCCCCCTTATAATAAATAGAGTAGTGACTGGTAAGATGTGCAAAAGTCGATATGGCTCAGGACCATGTTTTGTGATATTCCTCGGGTAAAGCTTATGTTCAACAGCGAACTCGTTTTAACCTGTAAGAATGATGATGGTATTATTATTCTTTATATTTCGGCCGTAGATAATTTCTATTGTATTCTATTTAACTTCCACACTTTAAAGTGAGAAGAAATGAATCTTGTTCTTTACATAAATATAAAAATTATTAATTGTAAATTATTGTGGTAAAATAATACAAAAAAGCTACAGTTAACATTTATACATTGTGGAATGGATTTAAATAAATTCTATCCAATTCTACCGATTTTTATAGTATCACAGTGTGCGCTATTTATTTTTAAATTAATTTTTTTTGCTAAAAAAAGAAATTTAGCTTTTCGAAACGCACAAGCATTTATTCATTCATTCCTTCGATCTGAATCACTTAGATACTTCAACAGTCTTCTTTTATGGATTCAAAATAACAGGTAGTAATTTTGCGCGCCATAATTAATGCCTGGTACGTGGAAAGCACCGCCAGCGCCATCTAGTATCGAGTACCAGAACTAGAAGAATCAAGATCCTTCTAGAGATTTCCATGCCAAAACTTTCTTACGTTGGGACCGGTATGTTTGAGTACATACCGGTCCAGACTGACTGGGTGTAGAAAGGTAATTCAATCGGCAGTTTTTATTGTCACGAACCCCAAGCTCGCAACAATTGGTGTCAGAAGTGGGATAAAATCATGCCGATTTTACCTAAGGATGGCACGGAGGGTATCCATACCCGTAGACATCGCCAGCAGGAGACGGACCAGAGACACTTTGTTCGTGTAATGCCGAAGACGTCGGGGTACAGCTGCCGGCCATGGAAGCTAGACTGTCAGCAGCTCCTAAATCTGCAGCACCTGACTTAGGTGCTCTGATGATGATGCTGCAGGAAAAGGCCCGTCATGGGCAGAGTAGCTGGAGGAACAGGCTCGCCGACAGGAGAAATAAGCCCACCAATAGGAGGAACAAGTCCGTCGATTGGAAGAGCAGCTGCAGTGCCGACAAGAAGAACAGGCCCGTTGTCTAGAAGAGCAGCTCAAACGCGATAAGTAGATACAGTGATAAGAGCAGATGCTCCTCATGAAGGACCTTTACGCTACCTTCGGGATAATGATAATGTAGTTGAAAGATAGGGTTGCTCAACATGACAACTACCTGTCGGAAGCTGAAACCCGAATCGACAAAGTGAAAATAATCGGGTTGACAACGTGATGGCTGACATAAAGAAATCACTTGACGACTTCAAACTTGGGGATGAAACTACAGCTCCCCTAGTAGCTACAACACCTTCGCTACGTGGATTTAAAGTGATACCCTTTGATGTGACTTCAAACTACAAAATAAAGTTCGCGGCTGTCATGACGGCGTACTGCTGAAATAAAAGTCAGGTCACGATTGCTCTCACACTAGGCCTGCACGACCAGGTCTAACTGTTCTGGAAGCTTTCGATAAGGAAGTCACTTCGAGCAGCTTCTTGAGATATTGGAGGCGAGATATAGCGACGCTCACCTGGAACACGTCTTTCGTGCGCAGTTCTAAAATCGCGTGTAATGCAGCAAAGGAAACCTGCAGCAGTGGGCCCTTGAGGTAGAGAAGCTGGTTCGAAAAGCATTCCTGCGCTCATTGAAGGGAACTTGGTACAGACACTCATTAACGTCATCCACTACATTTTGGGTCTTGCTTTTGTTGTCTCAATATGTTCTACATTGTGCTTGTTTGAGTTAAGATATCGTGATGGTGTCGCAAATATAGAAGTTGTGCGGCTGTAAAGGGACCGCAGACTCGTAGTAGAGGTCCATTGAAATTGTACAATGTTGTTGCAACATGGGAGAGGATATCCCTTGACGTGGCGGGGCCGTTTCCGGAAAGTGAAAGTGGTAACAAGTATTTCATGGTTGTGATGGATTACTTCACTTAAGTGGCCAGAAGTCTTTGCCATTCCAAATCAACAAGCTTCAACAGTTGCAGATACACTAATTCATGAAGTCTTCTGTCATTTTGGAGTACCTTTAGAGATTCAAGCGATCAAGGAAGAAATTTTGAGTCTCAAATATTCCAGGTAACTTGCCGAGTTATGGGTACTCTTAAAAAAAAGAACAACTTCTTACCACCCGCAATCTGATGGAATGGTAGAACGATTTAATCAGACATTGGAGAGGGACCTAGCAAAAGTGTGTGTGGAAAATGGGCAACGAGATTGGGACAAGCACATAGAACCGTTTTTGTTATCATATCAAAGCGCAGTTCACGAAAGTACAACAGTGACATCAGCTTTCGCAAACTTTGGAAGAGAATTACGGCTGCCTGCAGACCTGATCATCAGAGTACCAACTAATGCCCTGCGCAGTATAATCGATTAAACATATGACTTGCGGAACAAAATGAATGACATTTATGAGCACGTCAGAGAATCGGGTCAGCAGATGTCTGAAAATATGAAAACCCGGTATGACCTCAAAATGAACAACAAACGGTTGTACGATGGTTCACTAGCATGTTTGCACAATCCATTCCACAGCAAAGGGAAATCTTCTAAGCTTCAAGCTGTAACAAAAGAGTGTGTGCTCCAGATTTGTGACAACGATTAGGGACTTAACCTACCGATTACATAAAGGTGCAGGACGTACTCCTAAGATCGTCCATGTGGATCGACTGGTGCATTATTATGTTGCCGATAATACCGGGATGAGTATGTCTTAGCAGGGGTAGTTTTGCGCATCATAATGAATGCCTGGTACGTAGCAAGTTACCACTAGCGCCATCTAGTATCGAGTAGCAAAACCAGGAGAGATTCTAGATCTTTCTAGAGATTTCCATGCCAGAACTTTCTTCACCTAGTTAGTCGGGACCGTTATGTACTCGAACATTCTAGGTATTTCAGTACAAGAGGGTCTATATAAGGCCGGTACCGATCGCGACCCGAGTGAGTATTAAATTGGCAATACAAGCGAAAACTTCGAAACGATACAACTGCGAACTAAAGTGGTCAGTAGTACAATCATGTTTTATTATTAGTGTGTTTTAAGTTTTAAATGCTGTTCGGGAATTAAAGTGTCAACTTTGGTAATTCAATCGGCAGTTTTTACTGTCACGAAACCCAAGCTCGTAACATTATGTATATATTATTGATTGAAAAGGCAAAGCGACTATTTGCTAATTGCTGAAAATATATTAAAAGTCAAAGAGGAGGTCTGTGCCCAGCACTGGGACACATTTATGGTTGTAACTTTACTTTTACTTTATATATCGGACAAATAAAAATTAATGGTAGAGCCATGCTGCAGTTATATTAGAAGTATAGTTGTAGCATGAATGGGTCGGCTCGACCGGGGAAGGACCACGCTCTGACAGAATACGAGCGTAAAATAGTAGCTTAATGCTGTTGTGTTTCGTACGGTGAGTGTAGAGAACCGGAGACCCTTTTTACTGGAAACGATGCATTCCATCTTAGTCCTCACAAATGATCTGCATTGATGGAGATGTAGATGTCCAAAGCAATCACTTACCATCAGGTGGACTGAGTGCTCGTTTGTTACTCTATTCTATAAAAAAATTATTTTAGCCAGACGTTTAAGAATAATATATTATTTATTACGTTACCGAAATAATAGCTTCATTTGGTAATATTAATAAATACGTCTTAATATACTTAGATAATACAATATATTTTTAAATCTAAGCAAACCAAACCCATTAAAAATTGCGTATTGACGTATAGTACTGAATACTGACTTCCCAATACATAGATATTGATATATAGATTCAAAATCAGATATTCATATCCATTATAAATACGATTTGATATAGAGCAAGAGTGGTATTATCCACGCCTATTACAAAGTAGACTATAATTACCCTTTAATTGTGTGTTTTCTGTAAAGAAGTAATTAGATAATAATGAATAATTACTTCATGTAATGAGTCAACGTTTTATTTGAAACCAGTTTTGTATTTCTTTTCATTTACGTCCTGTTGTCACAGTAAGAAATAACTATCATAAAATGAGTAAAATTAAAAAAGAATTATTTCAAAAGAATATTGAGAGAGTCAACACTTTTCTTAAATTTTCGGGATTATTTCTGGATAAATATGACGAAAAACTTAACTTAAGAAATTATTTTAGGCGAAGATGGTTCTTTTGTCTTAATTTTTTGTGTGTATTTTACGATGTAATAAGTCAAATAATATGGCTTGTACAGAAGTCCTATACTGGAATTTCTTTAGTTGAGCTAACGTATTTGGGACCGTGTCTTACTATTTGCATTCTGGGATGTTTTAAATCGTATTATTTTACAAAAAATATGCGAAATATTTATAAACTTAAAAAAACATTAAGTAGTTTATATTCTGTTGAAAGGAACCAGATGTTAGATATGAATAAAAGAATTGAAGTATATACGCAATACCGTGTTAAGTTTCTTAGTATAGGTCTCTATATAGTATCATTTTTCGATGGTCTTGGTATAATTTCATTTGGCGTTGGTCCTATTTTAATATCCTTATCGAATTACTACGCAACTGGTAATCTACAGCTTCTTTTACCATTTTTCCTATGGTATCCATTTGACTCTTCTGACATTCGTTTATGGCCGATCGCATATGTTCATCAAATATGGTCTGGTAAGTACAATTTACGGCATGATAAGCTTTTATCGTACAAGTTAACGTTATTATTTCCTCTGCACCTTTAGCGATTGCTGCGGTTTCCACTGTTCTGGGCCCAGATAACTTCTTCTACACTTTTTGTGCTCTTATAAACGTGCAATTTTTTCAATTAAAACAAGAAATTGAGACAATTTTTGACCACGACGGCGTTGTGTTAAATATTTTTAGGTTTAAATTGGAAGCTATAGTTGATCGCCATCGACAGCTATTATGGTGAGAATTTTTTTAATAAGTATATAAATCTTTACATAATATATTCAAACTTTTTTATTTGTAACTACGGGTATTAAAGTTTGGAAGTTTTACTATTTACGTTGCACTGCTGGACACAGACCTCCTCTCTCATTTTTGAGAAGGTTGTGGAGCAATAAGTCCGCCTCGTTGCACCAGTACGTGTTGGCGGACATGTCTGCTAAATATTTTATTCCTGCAGGTTATGCAGGCATAAAAGCGATTCCGGACATTTCATACCTTTGCAATGCAGCCTGTTGTCGCTCAGGGTAATTAACAGCTGCATTAACAAAATGTCAGTTCAGCTTGTTTTGGCATTTTATAAAGTCGAAGACGACATAAACGGGATAAACTGGATGATGGATTCTTTCAAACGACCACCGCACTTCATTAAATATACCTTTAATAATTAGAAATACAATACATTTTTATCCAAAATTACTCACAATTTAACTGCCAAATAAAAATTTTAGCAAACTTTTTAATAATCCCTTTACAGTTGTGTAGAGTTATTACATTCAGCATATTCGGAGTCTTCACTTTGCAACATACTCACAAGTTCTATGCTCATTTGCTTCACTGGATTTAATGTCATGGTACGACGCTTCATTTTATTATGTACTTATATCTGCATTCTAATTTATTTCTAATTGTGAATAAAAATATGAATATAAATACTCCGTGGAGTAAAATGCTTGTTACAAAAATATGGTATGTGAAAAAAAAATCAAGTTAAAAAGAAAAAAAAACTGTTTGTTAAAAATAAATCCTAAAAAATAATTGAAAATTGTACATTACTTAAAATAAATTTAACGGGAATTTGAAATGTACTTTCGGGGAATTTGACAAGTAGGTCAAATTAATCTACTAAAATTTGCAAGCGAAATAAGAATTACAGGCGGGAATCACAATAAAACTTGGAAGTAATTTTAATAGCTATGACTTACCTCTTTCTAAAAAAACGTTCAAAGTTCAAAATATTGGATGGATTAAAAAAGGAAAATCAATTAAAATAAAGTAAAAGAATTACTTTTTAGATTGATTCTGATAGATTAGTTAACTATCGATCACAATTGAAATTGATTTTAACTGTTAAGTTATTCAATACTGTTACGCCGCGCTCAAATCGGCGCACTAGCGCCATCTAGTCTCGAACCGAAGAACTAAACTTCTTGAAGTTTAATACTCGAACTCTCGGTACCTTGCGCGTGTTTACTTGAACATTCTGGATATTTTGCTAATTTATATAACTAGGCGCTGCAAGATGCGAGCGGGCAGAGTTGAACTCGGCGACACAAGCGAAGCTTCGGAGCGGAATTAAGTGAATTAGTGTGTTTAATTATTAGTGTTTTTAGTTTTAATTTGTGTAAAGTAAATTAAAGTGTTAATTTAGGTAATTTTATCGGCAATTTTTATTGTCACGAACCTCAAGCTCGTAACAATTGGTGTCAGAAGTGGGATAAAATAATGCCGATTTTACCTAAGGAGGAAACGGAGGGTGTCCGTACCCGAAATCAACGCCAGCAGGAGACGGACCAAAGAAGATTTGGTGGTGCAACGCCGCAGACGTCGGAGGGCCAGCCGCCGGCTGCAGGCCCGGCAGTAGCTCCTACATCTGCAGCACACGATTTAGGTGCTCTGATGGTGATGCTGTAGGAACAGGCTCGCCGACAGGAAGAGCAGATGCTCCTCGTGAAGGACATTCACGCTAACTTCGGGAAAGAGATTAGGGAGGTGAAGGATAGGGTTGCTCAACATGACAACCGCCTGTCGGAAGCTGAAACCCAAATCAAGGAAGCTAAAACCCAAATCGACCAAGTAAACAATCGGGTTGATTAAGTGATGGCTGACGTGAAGAAAACGCTGGACGACCTCAAACTGGGGGATGGAACTACAGCTCCCGTAGTAGCTACTACACCTTCGCTACGTGGGTTCAAGGTGCCACCATTCGACGGGACTTCTTCCTGGTCAGCCTACAAAATCCAGTTCGAGGCTGTTATGAAGGCGAACGGCTGGAATAAAAGTCAGGCCATGACTGCTCTCACACTAGCCCTGCGCGACCAGGCCTTAACAGTTCTGGAAGCTCTCGGTGAGGAAGTGACTTATGAGCAACTTCTTGAGGCATTGGAGGCGAGATATGGCGACGCTCACCTGGAACACGTCTTTCATGCGCAGCTTAAAGATCGTGTGCAGCGCATCAACGAAAACCTGCAGCAGTGGGCTCTAGAAGTGGAGAAGCTGGTGCGAAAAGCATACCGGTCTGTACCTGCGCTCATTGAAGGGAACCTGGTGCAGACATTCATCGACGGCATCCGCGACCTGGAAGTCAGAGCTGCTGTGAGGCTCGAGCACCACGAGACGCTTAAGGACGCCTTGGCCCATGCGCTGGAAGTGGAAGCCGTGCGGCAGAATCATCGTTCCCATCGCGTCAGGGAGGTTGCAGCAGCTACAGTTCGCGACCGCAACAAAGGATACAGCCGAAGGTGCTATGGCTGTGGGGAAAAGGGCCATCTTCGATCCAGCTGCCCTAAGCGAACCCTAGAAAGGGAAATTGAACGATCTCAGGAGGGTAGTGCGGCCAACAGCACCGCCCAGCAGCGGCAGGGAAACGAGTAAAAGCCAGAACTGCGGGGCGGGTGGCTGGCTGATGTTAAAAGAGCCCCAAGGATCTCGATCTCACAAACCCATGATGGGAACAGCCTAATCATAAAGGGCGAGATCAACGGAATGCCATGTAAGCTGACCATAGACACTGGAGCCTCTCGTACGGTTGTTAGTTCCCAACTTATAAGTCAGTTCCTCGGGGACTCCGCATACAACCGAGAACGCATTAATTTGGTAACAGCCACCGGTCAGCGTATACCCGTCCGTGGAGAGAAGGAGATGGAGTTGAAGCTAGGCAACGTGATCTACCTGCATAATGTCATCGTGGCTGATATAATGGACGACTGCATCCTAGGCCTAGACTTTATGAGGAATAATTGTTGTGAGATCGACGTCAAGCAAGGTGTTTTGAAATGTGGACAGGAGGAACTTTTTATGGAAGGTGCGTTACCAGGGAACGTGTACAGCAACAAGAATCTTCTTGATTGTTCTTCCGCCGAGATCGGAAACGATTGTTCCGGTTAGTCTACCTCGAAACGCTGGGCAAGCTCACCGTTGTGTACTTGTGGAAAGGGTAAACAATGACCTTCCATGGAAAGTAGCTCGAACCTTGGTCAAGACCACTGACATCTCAGGAGTACGTGTGCCGAACTTTTGCGACCGGGAACAGATTATAGAAAAAGGCACACTGGTTGGTACTTGTGAGGAAGTGGATTGGTTACGTCAGTGCCAATATATATCGAGTGGGACCCCCAGCAAGGATTCAGAAACGAGAGTGTGGACATGCTTACAGGAGTAAAGTGGTTTAGCACGCTGGATCTAAAAAGTGGCTACTGGCAAGTTGAAATTGACCCTAAGGACAAGGAGAAAACTGCGTTCTCGACGGGAAAGGGTCTGCGGCAATTTAAAGTAATGCCGTTTGGGTTGTGCAATGCTCCAGCAACGTTTGAAAGGCTGATGGAACTTGTACTTACCGGGCTAATTGGCGATGCCTGTCTGGTCTACTTGGATGACATCATCATCGTAGGCCGTAGGTTTGAGGAACACCTTCAAAACCTGGAACGCGTGCTCATGAAGATTCAGAGTGCCAACCTCAAGTTGAGCCCGAAGAAATGTTCACTATTCCAACGGCAAGTTAACTTTTTGGGGTTTGTAGTATCGGAAGAAGGTATCCGCACAGATCCAGAGAAAATCGCCGCTGTCAAGGATTGGCCGGTTCCAAAAGACAAGACGCAGGTTAGAGCATTTTTGGGTTTGTTTGTGCTCCTATTACCGGCGATTTGTGAAGAACTTTGCGGATATAGCCAAACCTCTGCACAAGCTAACCGAGGAGAAGCGATATTTCTGCTGGGATGAAAGTTGCAATATCGCATTCCAGGAGCTCAAGGACCGTCTGTGCAAAACACCTATTTTGGGATACCCTGATGCAAGCAAAGAATTTATAGTTGACACAGACGCAAGTGATATAGGACTTGGCGGTGTGTTGTCTCAACGGAATGGTGCCAAGAGGTCGTGATAGCCTACTTCAGCAAGTCGTTGTCAAAACCGGAAAGGAACTACTGTGTCACAAGACGCGAATTGCTAGCTGTGGTAAAGTCGTTGCAGCATTTTAGCAAATATCTTCTGGGGCGAAAATTTCACTTACGAACTGACCATGCTGCACTAAAATGGCTATTGCAGTTTAAAAATCCAGAAGGACAAGTTGCGAGGTGGATTGAACTACTGCAGGAATACGACTTTGAGATCGAACATCGCAGCGGGAAATCTCATGGCAACGCAGATGCATTGTCAAGAAGACCTTGTCCTGAAGATTGCAAACATTGTACTAGGCAAGAGAGTAAGGAAGTGGTATCCGTGAGGATGCTCAGGGCAGACCACCTCAGCAACGAGTGGAAGGACAGCTTACAACGTGCACAGCAGGAAGATCCGGACATCAAGCCGATCCTGGAATGGATGAAGGCCAGTGCTCCCAAGCCCAAGTGGAGCGACGTCTCAGCGATGAGTTCGACCACTAAAAGCTATTGGGCCCAGTGGGACAGCTTGCTGCTTCAGGATGGAGTTCTGTGCCGTAAATGGGAAAATGTTCGGGGAGACAGCTGTCATTTACTAATGGTTGTCCCTAAAGCTAAAGTACCGGATGTTCTACAGCTGTACCATAATGATTATTCAGGAGGCCATCTGGGAGTTAAACGAACTCTACTGAAGATCCGAGAACGGTTTTACTGGGTCCACTGTCGAAACGATGTCGAGGACTGGTGTCGCAAATGTACAAGTTGTGCGGCTGTAAAGGGACCTCAGACTCGTAGTAGAGGTGCATTGAAGTTGTACAATGTTGGTGCACCATGGGAGAGAATAGCCATTGACGTGGCGGGGCCGTTTCCGGAGAGTGAAAGCGGTAACAAGTATTTCATGGTTGTGATGGATTACTTCACTAAGTGGCCAGAAGTCTTCGCCATTCCAAATCAAGAAGCTTCAACAGTTGCTGATAAGCTAGTTCATGAAGTCTTCTGTCGTTTTGGTGTACCTTTAGAGATTCACAGCGATCAAGGAAGGAATTTTGAGTCTCAAATATTCCAGGAAACTTGCCGAGTTATGGGTACTCATAAAACAAGAACGACTTCTTATCACCCGCAATCTGATGGAATGGTGGAACGATTTAATCAGACATTGGAGAGGTACCTAGCAAAAGTTGTAGACAATCGGCAACGAGATTGGGACAAGCACATACAACCGTTTTTGTTGTCATATCGAAGCGCTGTTCACGAAAGTACAGCAGTGACACCAGCTTTCGCAAACTTTGGAAGAGAATTACGGCTGCCTGCAGACCTGATCACCGGGATACCACCTGATACTCCACGCAGTATAACCGATTATGCAAATGACTTGCGGAACAAAATGAATGACGTTTATGAGCACGTCAGACAATCGGGCCAGCAAATGTCTGAAAAGATGAAAACCCGGTATGACCGCAAAATGAACAACAAAGGGTTCGACGAAGGTTCACTTGTGTGGTTGCACAATCCAGTCCGCAGCAAAGGGAAATCTCCTAAGCTTCAAGCTAAATGGGACGGCCCGTACCGGATTGTGACCAGGATCAACGATGTAACCTACCGGATACAGAAAGGCGCAAGAGGGACTCCTAAGATCGTCCATGTGGATCGCCTAGCGCGTTATTATGGGGCCGATAATGCTCGGGACGAGCATGTCTTAGGAGGGGGCAGTGTTACGCCGCGCTCAAATCGGCGCACTAGCGCCATCTAGTCTCGAACCGAAGAACTAAACTTCTTGAAGTTTAATACTCGAACTCTCGGTACCTTGCGCGTGTTTACTTGAACATTCTGGATATTTTGCTAATTTATATAACTAGGCGCTGCAAGATGCGAGCGGGCAGAGTTGAACTCGGCGACACAAGCGAAGCTTCGGAGCGGAGTTAAGTGAATTGGTGTGTTTAATTATTAGTGTTTTTAGTTTTAATTTGTGTAAAGTAAATTAAAGTGTTAATTTAGGTAATTTTATCAGCAATTTTTATTGTCACGAACCTCAAGCTCGTAACAATACCATATCATTTCTATTTTCTTGTACAAAATCAAAGATAACGATGAAATTGTGTTTATAATTGTGTAAGTGTGTACCCAATTAGGTACACTTATTAATTTCAATACCATTTTCGTAGTAAAGAATTGCTTCAGGGTTGCTTCAGGGGATCAGCTTCAATTGATTGTCCAATCGTATTAAAAATGACAACTATAACTTCTAAGTTCCATATGAAGATTAGTTTTAGGTAACTAAACTTATAAAATTAAAGTTGGGAATGTCATAACGGTTTAACGATCTGTGGAAATGATCAGAGTACTAACCGCAAGGACATTAACGTAGCATAGGCATTTGTTTTGGCGGGATTTATTATTAATTTTAGTTTTTGAGACAATTCCGTGTTCAAGTGCGCATGAGCGACAGTTTAAACAATTTGTTTATTAAAAGCTTGCTGTTATTACTTGTCTTTACTTATTGTTACGTTTTGTGTTTCTTGTTTATACATGTTATAGTGCTCATGTATTCATGATTTATATACTACATTTTAATGTGCCTTGAAGAAGCCTGTTGTTAAGGCGTCGAGATGGAAAAAATGTGTCATACTGGACAGTTCAAAAGGTGTTAAAGCGTAACCGAATTCACCCATACAAAGTACACGAAGTGCAAGCTTTGGTCCACAGCGAACACTGCTGCCGGCGAGTTTTCTGCCGTTGGTTATTAGAACAGCAACAACGCGTACCTGGTTTCATTGTGCACTTTTGGACAGAGCACATCTGGAGTCGACATTTACCAGAAAAGGCCTGTGGAACCAAAGAAACACACCACATATATTCCGAGATTAACCCGCACGCTGTTCGACAAACCGAGCACCAAACCCCATGATTGGTTTACATATATACGGGCAGGTTTATTTATGGATTTAGATCGGCCAGCTATTTCATACCCAATTTTTATAAATAACTTAGTACTGATCTGATCTGAATAGGTACATAATTGAATACATCAGCATAGTAAACATACGTACACGGGTATTTTTTTTCATAGCGGGGAATCAAACCTGGAGTTTTTCTTTTTTTAAAGTGGCTAGGTGGAGACCAGCAAAGTGGCAAAATAGTAGGTTAAGTGATTAAGTTAGGTATTTAACAAATTTTGTAAATTATTAGGTATTGGTACGAACGTGGGCTGCAGGCCTCGCGCACATGAGTGGATAAACTACTCATGTGTCGCGCGTATTTGGCGTCGCGGGTACATTGACCCCTATCAGCTGATGTTAGGTATTTGAAGTTTCTCTGCTGGTTTTATGTGAAAGTATTTTCATGACTTTTTCATGAAATTATCGTTTTATTTAGCAGTACTAACATAATAGAGCGTGAATAAAGCTAAATAAACGTTATAAAACTTTTTATTTTTTCATTGGGATCGATTTTATTTTCATCCCATCATCAAAGGTATCCTTAGTACTATCGTCTGTCTTCGTTTTCGGGAGCGTTTCACAAATACCCGGTATGAATGTTAATTTAATAATTTTAATAAAGAAACTTGTGGTAACAGTTAAATAAGATTGTTCTGTTTAATGATCAATATGTTTATGAGGCTACTCTCTCTCGCGCTCTCTCTCTCTCTCTCTCTCTATATCTCTCTCTCTCTCTCTCTCTCTCTCTCTCTTGTTGACAAACGAGCACACAGTTCACCTGATGGTAAGTGGTAGCTGTAGCCCATAGACCTTTACGTTTATCCTCAAATACGAATCAAAATGCAGATACGTTGTCATCCGTGAGGACTAAGATGAAATGCCTCGTTTCCAGTAAAAAGGGTCCCCGGTCCTTTACACTCATCATACGAAACACAGTTTTACTAAATAGGTTTCAGCGATGTTCTTCAAGGTCCTATATTTTTTTAAGAATAATTCCATCCCAAAGCGTATGGAATAATGGGTAATGAAGATTTTCATGTACATATTTAAAAGGCATGTTACAAAAGGTTTAGGTAGAGGAGTTCTGAAATCGGGGCTTTCCTAGTATTTTTTCAATACAGTTCAACACAGTGTTATCATTCAGAAGCTAGTATATGTGAATTATTTTTTTTTTCTAGTTTTGCACTAAGTTTTACCCTTAATTATAAGTGTTATTATCATTAAATATTAACGTTTTAGGCATACGACAATCTGCTCATCGTGATACCCTTTATTGCATTTTTATTTATGGTTATTGGGCAAATATATCTACTATGTTATTATGGTGACCTTATTCTCAGATCAGTAAGTATCTTTACATATGAATAAATTACGTTGAAAACATTAGAAATATTTATTAAACTTTCATATTATTCAAGGTTACCTTTATAAGTTATATACTCGTACTATTTAACTTTATTTATATTTGTTTATTTACTACAATATTATTATTATTTGTTTTGCTAGCTATTTTTATGCCCATTGATAAACGTACGGACGATATATCCTAAATGCAGGTTTCTCCACGGTGTATATTGGAAGATTTATCTTTTGATCCTCGTGGTTCTTTTCAATTTATTTGACATTAAAATTCATCATTCTATTTCGACCCGTGGGTGTTGCAAAAAACGGCTATGGCAAATAATAAAAGATCTCAGGGCTTTAATAGATGACACCGTACCACTTCACTTGCGCCGGACTTAGAATACAAAAACGCAACGAGGAGCTGCTTAAAATTAAAAGATGTCTGTCACTTACTTCGCCAATACGTCTACCAAGCCTGTGTGTGGCGACTAAAGAGAACGTCAAGAGATGTCAATCTCTGGCACTGGACTTTTACGTTTATATTTAAAACTTGAATACAGTGTATGAATGTCGTATAGATTTAATTATTTTTGTTGATAGAAATTACGTACACCTTTCTATATCTTCCTACTAGCTCTTTAAAGTTAAAATACTATTTAACATGTAGTTTATTCTAAAGTAACAATAATATGTTCGTTCTTTTCACCACGTCACCAACCTACTAAGGTCGGTACTCACAAATTTCAAATGTTACTTAAATTTTACGTAAATAGCATGTTTACAAGATATGTAAGCCCATCTGAGTGGGGAAACTTAAGAATTAGTACCAAAATAAATTGACACTATAGATGTTTTTTAGAGCGCAGAAATAAGCGACGCAGTGTACAATTGTGGATGGTATAAAGTAAAGTCTACCGTTGTAAAAAATCTAATGATTATATCTTATAGGTAAGTAGTACAAAAAAATTTGATTTATAAAATATTATAATATAATACTAATTCAACATTCCCACATACATACAAATTATATTTTCAGAGCTCAGAAGCCATGTAAATTGACTGCACTCGGTTTTGCCGATATCAACATTGTATTATTCACAGGGGTAACTATATCACGGTACTTTAAAACATAATTTTATATTTCAATTATAAAAGTTACCTATATGTAGTAACGTTATATTTCGTTCATTTACAGATAATGAGCAGATCTTGGTCCTTTTTCGCTTTGCTGTGGTCATTTTTCCGAAATAACCTACCGTAAATGTTACCACAATTTATTATAATTTCTAAAGGACTTTTGAAATGCATTTATTTATTGGAGACAAAACAGAAACAAAATATATGGAAAAAATCATGGAGAGTAAAATAAACAATGGTAATTACGATAGATCCCTACAAACTGTTACTGAGAACATACATAGGTATCTATATTATGAAGCAGATCGTAATTGGTATCGTCTGCACAACAAGCAGAGTAACAAGTCTATACTATAAAAAGAAAACAATAATCTGAAAACTTAAATGTACAATACTAAATTTCCTTGTGTATCTAATTCATAATTTTTACTAAAATACTTTTTTAATTTAGTTTTAAAGGCTGAACGGGAGATAGAGAACATGTTGTGGAGGACACATTCTGTGTACTGTTGTTCTTTTACTAACATTGGTCCTGGTTTATGGTATGTGAAATAAATTTTTTGATCGTGTGTTTTTGGGTGGTATTCGAAATATTACCTCGGACAATAACTGTGAACACTTAATCTCACCAACGCAGATACAAGTGGTGGTCCTAAGGTGGTGGCGTCAATTAAAGAGCTTTAGATGATAACATTTGATATTTTGTTAAGAGGTGATTTATACGTGGTAGAGCCGTGCTGCAGTTATATAAGTAGTATAGTTGTAGCACGAATGGGTCGGCTCGACCGGGGAAGGACCATGCTCTCACAGAAAAAAAATCTCACAAAGAAAAACAGCGTTAGCTTAATAATTAAAATAATTAAAAGACCCTTTTTACTGGAAACGAGGTATTCCATCTTAGCCCTCACAGGTGACAAGCTTCTGCATTTTGATTTGTATTTTGTAATCAAGGATAGATGTAGATGTCTATGGGCCGCAGCAACCACTTATCGTCAGGTGAACTGAGTGCTAGTATGGTACCCTATCCTATAAAAAAGGGAATTTCATACGAGTCGTCGGGTGAATGCAGTCGGTAGTTAACAATACGTAAGGGTTTCTTTTGGACCTTTTCTATTTTATTCTTCTTAAACCAAGTAGAATGGAATGCAAACGGGAGACACATATTCTAGATGAGATCAAACCAATGACTGATAAAGACAGGTAAGAGTAGTGTAAGAAAGAAAGAAAAAAAAGAGTAGATTCTTTCTTTATTCGATTGAGTCGGATTCTACTGTGTGATCGTGTGTGGCAGAAAATTGCTTCCAAAACGCACGATTGTGTATAGTGAAACATCGCGATGACGTGGAGGGATTTTAGGGCTCTGTCGCGGTGTATGACGATTGATTCAGTAGCCTGATAATATTATAATACTGTCTCTATAAACTTCATACCGGAACATAGCAATAAAAAATCTTCCCAGACGGACTCCTAGGTGAAAAAGAAGTGCTACCACCTAACGACAATCAATAAAATACAATGGATTCTCCAGAGCACTTTCCGTAGTAAATGTAATAGAATTCAAGATATTTTCGCAAGGACCCGGATCCGGATTAAGCCGATCGGAAAGAACTTAGTCGTTGAGGACCCGAGCCGCTCTGCGTGGAATCTCTGTCTCTGTTTCTGAATTCTCTGAGCGATGAGTTTACTTTCCCTAAGTGTCGAACAAAGAGATTTTTCATTTAAAAATGGGCGTGAAAAAATATTTTATAAATGTAAATTTAATAAAACGAAATGAATAAAGTGTCAAAAAATAACATTAAATATTTTTATATTAATAATAATTAACAATTTATTCGATAATTTACCATTATTGCAGGTTTATTTACGCCGAACGAGCTTACAATTCTTGCAGTTAAATAAAATCTGAAAATTAAATTCAAATTCCAGCATACCACTGCAAGACTCCTAGACACAGTACGCGTTCTGCCTAGGTCGACCAATCGGAACCTCGTACTGGTATAGATTTTTTTGACTAAACATGTCACGTCTAAATAGATTAGAAAATACTGAATTTAAATTAGAGCCTCTGAAACAAAAATTCTTAATATAAAACGTGCTAAAATGAAGTCACCATTCTGTTCGTTTAAATTTTTTAATACAATATGCTCCTGTATTACGAAACCTTCCTTTGTTGGGAATTTAATACAAGCACAAACAACCGCCCTTTATGTTTTAATAACCATTTCTGTAACATTTTTTCACCGTTATTATCATATTGAAATTATGTAAATTTTTGAACTATTTTTCCTACAACAACAAACTTGTTTTCTTTTATAGTATAAAACAGTTAATATATTAAGTTCAGCAAATGAAAATTTATAACCACACTGATGAACCACATGTACTAATGGCGTAAGTCCTTATCATCACGTAGGTGCCATAAAAGTTAACAAAGGTATAAACGAGAGAGTGTTGTAACTTCCGAAGGATGGCATTCTCAGACTGGTGACCGTTGTCAAAAATGCAAAAAGGTACTATAGTGACAAAATTCTGTGAGAGATGATGAGAGATAGATTTTAACGAGTTCTCGAAAAAGTAGGAAAACAATCAGAGATATTTCTATTGAATTCAACATATATGTCATACTACTTTTACGGATTTTATCGCGTTTATTTATGTTATTTTTAATACCCGACGTTTCGGGTGCTTTCCAGCATCCATGGTCACGGGGGACTGAGATGACTAAGGTCCCGATGTCAAAGTTAACCCGGAGTACCTTCAGCTTTTTAATTTTGTCCTTGGTCCAATCTACGCAGAATGAACTAACTGTGTTTTGAAGTCTGGCAGTGGTATGTTTGGGTTGTTTCAATTTTATTAATTATAGGGCCCCAAGCAGGTGGCAGTACCCAGCCTCCTTCTCTAGTGAAATTAGGATGTTTTTTAATTTCAATAGCCTCATGTATTATCCTTGGTAGGAATCGATATTCTTTCGCGAGGATTTGTGGTCTATCAAATCTGATGTCACTGATCACGTCAGCTATGTGTTCTTATGTGTGAAGCATAAACGTTCCGGGAAGTCCGCAGTTTGTGATCATATCCTAGACGGCCTCAACCAGTACATCAGATTTTTATCAGACATCAGAAAGAAATTTACTAGAAAGCGTTGGAAAAAAAGAAGATGGTGTATGACTAAAATACATCGTCCGTACGCCTTTGTAGTCCGAAACGAACTGGCACGGTGCCGTGAATGTAGATGTGTACGCGTGAACGCCGCGCGAAGGGTGCGTGAACCCTTTGTTGCGGGACACAATACCGACTTTGGTAAAGTAACAGGCGTGAACGAGCGTGAATAGGCGAAAACCATCCACATTCACGTTCACACCTGTTTACGGAGCTTCACGGCGATAATTTGGAGCCGCAGTAACTCTTTCCTGGGCGTCTCCACATTTTAATTCTTTCATCATCTGGCTTCTCGAAAAATTTGAACTCATGTGTGAATATATATAACTTTACTCCAATTTTCATAAGAGCAAGCAAAATTAACTCAAGCGATCGAGTATCGCATGTGGCAAAAGAGGGAGCCTCTGGCAGGTAAAAGTGAATTTATTCCAGCAGATTTCAGTCTTTTTCTCACAATTTTTGTGCTTACTTACGATGAAGTTAGGGTCCGGTTTCTAAGCACCCTGGTAACGATGAACCGGTCATCTCTGGTTACAGTTTTCCTTTCACGTCACTGTCTTGTGAGTTTCGTATAATGTTCGGTCTACCGATACCTCTTGACAACTCTGTAACCACAGATTTTGATATTCATTATGTTTGGGACACATGTTTCTAAATGTGCCCAGTTTCAATTAAAGTGACAGTCCTAACAACTTGAGTGGCATGTATATTTGAAATTCTAAGCTTATTTGCAGTAACATTCACACTTAACACGATGAGTAAGGCAGTCAAGGCAAAATTTTAAACAAAACGTGGTAGAGCCTGCTGCAGCTACATTTTGGTTGCAGCACGAATGGGTCGGCTCGACCGGGGTAGGACCACGCTCTCACAGAATACCAGCGTAAAATAGCTGCTTAATGCTGGTGAGTGTAGAGAACCGGAGACCTTATTTTACTGGAAACGAGGCATCTTATCTCAGTCCTCAGGGTGACAACGCAACTGCATTTTGATTCTTAATTGAAGGATAAATGTAGATGTCTATGGGTTACAGGACCCACTTATCATGAGGTGGACTGTGTGCTCGTTTGTCACTCTTATTCTATAAAAAAAAAACACTAAATTAAAACTCAAATTCAAGTTTGTTTATTCCCGCATGATGAAAGAACTTAATATAACACAATAATTACATAAAAACAAATGAAATTCGAAAAAAAAAAACAACAAATATATGTGTGTGGTTTGGCGACAAATATAACATTATTTTTACTATAAACCATAAAATAGAAATAAAGATGCTTAATATAGAATGGTATATAAGTACATAGTATATATATATATATATATATATATATATATATATATATATATATATATATATATATATATATATATATATATATATATATATATATATATATGTACATATATATATACATATATATATATATATATATATATATATATATATATATATATATATATATATATATATATATATATATGTATACATATATATCAAAGAAGTACAAATATAAATTTTAAAACTATTACATATTACATAAATGTGCCATACATATAAAAAATATGTATGGCACATTTATGTATTGCTGATAACTGCAAGTCATTCCATAATCGGGCAGCGTCTATTGTGAATGATATGTCCAAAAAGTTGGTAGTGTGAGCTGGCATTTTTCAATATCAAATTTTTTGATGATCTCAAATGTCTCAAATATCATAGAGAATTTCAAACCGATTTTTAGGTAAGTAGGATAGAAAGGATTAAAAAAAATATTATAAAGAAACGAGAGAATATGAGAATTCCGTCGAGGACAATGTTTTTGGTTTTCTTCGTATTTTTTCAGTTAACGTTGTGGTAATAAGGTTAGCTTAGGAGTTATATTAACGTTGCGGCTACCAAATATCGGGCGCAGTAAGAAACAATATAGTGTAGAAAAAAAGTTTGCATTCTTTCTTTCAGGTAGTTTTCATGTCCCTGTTTTAAATAATATATAACTTTTCCCGTAAAGTACATAATGAATATTTAAGTTACAGTCAGGGCTTTACCGACTTTTGATAATACCACGCAATACGGTATACGTATGTGTATATACATTCACGCCATAATATATTATATTATGGCGTGAATGTATATACACATACGAGGCGGCACTGAAAATTTCGAGAATCAAGGAAGTGACACAACATTACTATTTAAAAATGTATTTATTGCTTTTCGAAGTATTCTCCGCGAAATTTGACACATTTTTCCATATGATGGAACCAATCATTGAAGCAACCATTCCATTCGGAAGTTGGGGTCTCCAAAATGGCCGTTTTGTAGGCGTCCACAGCTTCTTCAGGTGATGAAAATCTCTGTCCACGCAATTTATTCTTTATTTTAGGGAAAGTATAGAAATCATTAGGAGTTAGGCCGGGGCCGTATGGCGGATGGTCCAATAATTCTATGTTTTTTTGCTCTAAAAACTCTTTTGTTCTGTGTGCGGTGTGAGAACTAGCATTGTCGTGATGGAGGATGATGCGGTGGTTGCAGTTCTCTTTACGGAGTTCAGAAACGACCTGTGGCAAACAAATGCTAGCGTACCACTCTGCATTAACCGTTCTTTGTCCCTCAAGAGGAATAGTCTTAACATGGCCGGTTTTGGAGAAAAACGTGGCCACCATTTTTGTTTTTGCAACACTCCGTGAACGAACAATTTTTGTTGGCTTTAACTCATTTTCGAACACCCAAACTCGTGACTGGTTTTTTGTTTCGGGTTCGTACGCATATATCCAAGATTCGTCACCTGATACGATGTTGTTTACAGTATTTGAGGATCCTGCGTGGAATCTTTCGAGAGTTCTGACGCACCAAGTAACGCGAGCCGCTTTTTGCTCTTCACAGAGCAAATGCGGTATCCATCGGGAAAACAACTTTTTTACACCTAATTGTTCATGCAAGATTATTTGTATTTGACTCATGCCAATGTCTAAAGTTGCCTGAATTTCGCGGTATGTCACATGTCGATCTTCCTCAATCAGAAATACACCGAAGCCTAAATCACGCTATCAACATTCCGAATCATAAACAGTATATATAGAACATTTCCGAACTATCACACGGAGTGTTGGCCGCTACCCGGGCAGAACACCTTGCCCGGCGTGATATATCCCCTTTTCCTTCCATGACCACAGGGGACTGCAGTTTTTGGACGACCTTGACGGGGATCATCACTGAGCTTGACACGTCCACGTTGAAATTCAGCAAACCAGCGATAAATTGTGGTTTTAGATGGGGCTTCATCACCAAATGCAGAAATCATCCGGTCAACATACTGTTTTTGTTTTAAACCACTTCGAAAGTCATAATAAATCATCGCTCTTGAATTTTCTCGAGTCAATTTCATTTTCTCAACGACTAAACAAGTTTGACAAGACCGAAAATCTTTTTTTAAATAAATAAATGGTATTCGATTTTTAAAACCATGGAGTTTTCAATTAGAAAGATTTTAATATGACAGGAACAGTGAAAATATTCCTTTCCCAATACTTTTAATGCAGCCTATGTATGATCACCTGACTATCTGCCGATACTTTTCGAATTTTGCGAGATCTGTATATCTGAAGATATAAAAGGGATTTAAAAAATGTTTTTAAATGTCAACCTATCTTGTACGTGGAACGTTCTTCGGTCTGGTGATGAGGAACAGCGTTACCAGTGTGAACTTGATACTAACTATTAACCCACCTCCTCAGCACGATGATTATGGGCAAATGTTTCAAGTAAGCTAGCGCATTCTAAAAAGACCTAAACTCTAACAGTAGATTCAGAAAGGTATTCGGGCAAAAAAAGGAAAACAATATCTTTAGTGAAAATAACGCGATAGTTTACCAGTACATGATTTCATTAATATACTATTTCTCTTGCTTTCTTCTTTTGAAGTGGCGAGGAAAAAAGCGTATGTGTCCAAAATTTTGAGAAGTTATCACACTATTGGTGGAGCGAAGCCCCAAATACCTAAATAAATATTTTGCTATAATTGAATATCAATAAGACAGCTTTTTCCTGCTTGAGCAAATATTAGGTCTGGTCTGGTCTAAGCTGTATGATATTCTCTCACGTTATGTTTTTTTTTTGTTTATGAACTCAGATAAATAACTTTCAACCGCTCGTACCATCTGTACGCGGATGATCTTAAACTCTACTCGTATCAATGCTGCATCAATGATCTCAACTGAAGCCATCAGAGATTGGCCTTGTAGATATGACGACATATAATCCTGCTAAATCTAAGATCATGGTCTTAGCAAGAATATTGACGAAGTTCGATTATGGAAACGTGTGTTTAGTAATTTGCTTGATGATTTCTTATATTTACGCGAATACTTATAACGCAATGAATAAAACTACTTTTTCGGATTTATCGCGTTTAATTAATTTATTTTTAATTCCCGACGTTTGGCGTGCTTTACAGCACCCATGGTCACAGGCGGACTGTGAAGTTTAACGTCCCGAAGTCACAGTCAGCCCGGCTACATTCAGTCCCTGAATATAAGTTTTTGATCCAATCTACTCTATTTTTGGGTTTGGATTTTTTATAGCATCCCAAGCAGATCGTAGCACCCATCTATTTTCTCTATTGAAGATAGGATGTTTTATAATTTTAATAGCCTCGCGTATCATTCTTGATAGGAATCAAGGTTTTTGCGAGTATTTGTGGTATGTATGTGTGTGTCTATCTGATGAAATGGTGAGGACGATCTTGAACATGTTTACAGACTGCAGACTTTCCGGGAGCATCAGTTCTTCAGCGGCTTGTAGAATATTTTAATGAAAACTTGCTTTTAATGCAGCCAACCTTGTCTGTGACTTCTGTGACACTATGGTAGTAAAGCAGGCACACGCTCAACCATGGCCGACATCACTCAGTCACTGTAACGAAGGCGCGGGACCGCTCGGGAAATCTCGTTTTCTTGCTTGACGTGCTGAAGCTCGGCGGCCAGAAGTTTTCTGCCACAGATACCTTGTGCTCTCTGAAACAAAGATTTGAATATAATTAAATCCCACGGTAATTTTTGTGTGAATAGATTTTTCCGGAAAACGCCTTTAGATTAAAATCTTTCGCAATCGTATCTCTAAGGGCGCGAATAAAGATAGTAAGGAGGGCACTGTGTTGAAGAAAAATTATCTTTGTTTTATTTACTCTATATTCTTTTATCTGTTTATTTTTACAAAATAATGTAGAATTTCGAGATCCGCCTTTAATTTACTGCATTTTAGCAGTTTAATATTACACACCAAACTTTTTACCCAAACGTGGCGACTAGTCACCGGCTTGGATATTTAAAGATTAAGAATTTTTGGTACGGTTTATATGATATCCATTCCGATAAGCCAGACCTAACGTTTGATGAACTGCACACTGTAGTAACACACATAGAAACTGTGCTAAATGCGGGACCATTGCTCCCTTCCTCTCGATATAATAGTCCTAACTTGTGCCATGATTGATATTTCAGAACTTAAAATTACTGAAATAGCTATTAACTTCTGCCTCATTATTGCCATCTTAGTCCTGACAACGCATTTCGAAATCGAGGTTATGGTATGACCCAAAGCAATCCCTTACCATTAAGTGGACTATGTGCTCGTTTGTCACCCTTATCCTAAAAAAAATATATTGAAGTTTGGAATATAATATATACGAAACAGACCAAAATGAAAATATCCTGCTAGTGTTATAAAAAGAGTGCTTTAGTAATTAGGAAATATGACTATACACCTCAAATGCATTCTTAGCCAATGGCCCGTGTAGTGAGAACCTCTTCTGACCCTGATGGTAGGGTAAGAGTTGCAGAGATTCGCGGTGGTAATAAAATTAACACTAGGTTCTTTACAAAGTTTTGTCCTCTAACTATTTCTCATCACCCAAAAAAATTATTAAATTAAGAAACAATTTATTCTTAAAATTAAAATTTTATAAACTTAAACATTACGTTAATTTGACTTAAGTAGCCCTTTTTTCCATGTTCATTTTATTATTATTTTTAAAAATAATGATTTTGGATTATCTTTATGTCGTATTTTTATTGCTTTGGCCTTGGGTTGATAACAATAGCACTATGTTAATAATTTTAACATTAGGTGGCAACACAAGTCTTTCAATTCTATCAAAATTGTTTTACTGTTGTGCGAACCGCTTAGATTTAGATATATATTTGTAAATAAGAAGTTCTTACATTTTATTGAACAACCTCATAAGCTGAAAATGCGATGCAAAGCTTTTCTTTTTATAATTATATATTTCTATTCATCACTATATCGGTATTATACGTAAAATATAGGGAGAATAATAGGTAGTAGTTTAATGTAGGCAGTATACGTAGCAAAATGTTATTAACAATAATAACATTACCGTTGCCTATGACGAGAACCTAGTAAAAGCCGAATCAGACAAGAAAACAAAATATCTGGACCTGGATCACGAGGTGACATGTGGGTAGTCCGCCGATCGAAATTATTCCTGTAGTCGTCTCTGCGTATGGGCTAATCCCAGTTAGCCTCGCGGGTCGTCTGAGGCAACTGGGACTCCGTGACGGACCGCTCCGGGCTCAAATGCAGGAGGCGGTGCTCCTCGATACCGCTCGCATCGTCCGCCGGTTTCTTTCCCTTTCCCCTAACCCTCAGCTGTTTGGTCTCCCCTGTCAAGGGCTTCCATCTGGTTGGGCTTTTATTTATTTATGTATTTTTTGTATTTATTTTATTTTATTGATATTTATGTATATTTATCTTTTCATTTTCATTTATAATTATATATTTATAGAACCCAACCAGATGAGAAAACTCTATAGATACCCCAAAAAATAATTATAGTAGATTATACTTTGATATAATAAATCGTTTTCGCCCTAAAGTAAACTTCGCTCATGCTCGTACCAATATGAAATTCCGAGCAATCGTACGTGACCCGGGCAACATTGACTAGATTTTATGTAGGATTCAATCCCGCTTAAAGTTACGAATATAGTCGTTAATTTTAACCTGGATAAAAGGACTCTAATGTTCTATTAGTTAAAAGGGTAAACCGAAAACTCTTTGATTTGTAAACTTGGCAATATAAAATAATTATTTAATGAAAGATTTCGACTTTCTTATTTAATGACAATGGTTTTAATTTCAATTTATAAACGTTTTTTGGTGCATCATAGGTAGATCGAGCAAGCTTGATTCATTAAATATTTAGTTGAGTAAGATTGCAAGGCGTACCTTCGCCCGCCTGTACGCTCTGACAGCGCGCGACATGTTATACTCCAGTTCGCACGGGACCCTAATGGCGGGAAAATTTGTAAGTTAGAAAATTTTTTTGCTATATTGCAAATTTTGCTATATTTTCACTTTGAGACAATATTTATGGATAAAACTTACAGGATTTCTTGTTGAATGTATAAACTATCTAATAAAATTATTTTTGGTTGCTAGAAATTGTAATAAAATACATAAATTACCCTGTATAGCATAGTAGTAGTATATACTTCAATTTTAGTGACAAAATTACTACTAATTTGAATTCTACACTTTTTTTTGGAGAAATTTATATGAAAATGTTTGGAAATATGTATATTTTTATGTTTTATGTGTTTCTATTCGTTACTCATACCAAAATATTAAAATATTAAAAAAAAATAATAATATTTTATCTGTATGATATTTCGAACAATATTTCAAAAATAGTTTTGTGTGAATTTGAAATAAATACAACGTCAAGTTATTTGAAATATGTAAGAAAACTATTTTTACTTACATTTTACACTAAAAATAAATGAGAATTTGAAAAATAACACATTTATGACCCAACCGCCAAAATGGGCCTTCCGGATTTTGAAGTACTTTTGGCAATTTACTTTTCACTTTTTATACCACAAATTATATATCTACGTGTTCACTATATTACAAGGAATATAAAAAAGTAATATTAATAGTTTCGTTTTTAGTCCAGACACAAATATAAAATTCTATAAAAAAGACGGAGCACCTTCATCAAAACGACACGTGGAACGCCGAAAGTTCAGAGTGATTTCTTTTTTTTTTCTAAGAAACATTGCCAGGTTATGGTTTAAAATAAAAGAGCATATCTTTGTCTTTGATACTATTATCTATTGCATAGTGTCTTTGGTTTTGTTTAAAACGAAAAAATAGTTTTTTCATAGGTACACAATTTTACATAATTCTGATCTAATTAGTGCTCTTCTGGAGCGAACGTAAGGTAGGTATTGTACGATCTAAAGTGCGCACCGCTTGGCGAACAACTTGGCGAAAACCAGCGACATGCATCAGGCAGTGAGAAAAAAATACAATTAAACATGATTCATATCTGCATCTTGCCATGCCATCACATTACGCGCAAAGCAAACTTTGATGTTGCATATTTAGTCCAAGTTTGGTGGGAAAATATGCTAAGCAAAAGTATTTTAATGTATTGGCAGCTTACAGACATATTCAATTTTGTTGTCAAAACGATCGATCGAAATATAGACTATTTAGTGAAAATTCGGGACATTTGGCGTCCCGAATCATCGTTGATCGGGACAAATCCCGCAAAAATCGGGACACTTGGCAACACTAGCTTATGTTATTGGTGTGAATTAACATGTACGTGGGCTGTGGCGGGAAAAAGTGATACGTCGAATAAATACGCCGGGAAGACCCGGAGCGTACTGAATCGGACGGCGTTTGAGGGTGTTCAATAGTCCCTAGACTAAGAAAAAGCAGAAGGATTTTTTTTTTTTATGATTTCTTCTGATTATTTTATTTTTGATTGTTTGTTTTTAGATGGCGTTTGCGCGTGATGATTTATAGTATTTTTAAAATAATCATATAAAATTATTGACTAAATAAAACAAGCTAAATTTTTTTTTCGATATTTAACATTACCTGTATTTTGATAAAATAATTAAAAGAAAGATAAGTTTACAGTTTTGGTGATTTTATAGTATTGTTTTTTAATATTAAATCAAAATATTTTCGTAATGTAAGCTATGCTATACACTAAAAGACTATATATTCTACTGTAGTAATATTTAAAATAAAGTATTTTAGCTTATAATCATGGTTGTATTCCACCTGAAAGATAACTCTGACGCATATTTTCGTAAAACGCTATGAAGGGATTGTCTTCGCTTTAAAAAACCGTCATAAAAAACTATGATTTTCCATTGCAGTGTACTAAATAAAGACTTTATCTTTCGAAATCCGTAATTTTCTGCAAATAATTTGCTCACACGTTACGATATCACTCTTGAAAAAACCCTAAAACATGAAGTTTTCGACGCAAATAACATATGACCTCTTAAGGTAAAATCTTCCTTTAGACACCATAGATATAGTGATAATGTACATATAGACTGTATACATAATAGAGTATTTATATTTAATGATGATCTCTTCTTGATCGATTTTTATCTTTTAATTTATTTGTTTGCGACATTACTTTTACAGATTACCTTTACATATTGATTCCCAAGAATATTTTTGTCGTATATTATGTATTTATACGAAAGAAAAACCCAATAGTTAAAAGTTTCCCTACTCAAAATTATTTTTGGCTATTTTGTTTTTTTATGAAGGTTAAGTGATGCGACGAGCAGATAATCACCTGATATTAATCACTATCCTCTACGTATAATAACAGCAACATGGTTTCGAGATTTGGATAACCACTTGTACTAGTTTCACAATATTGAATGTCTCATGACATCATCAGGGTATAACGATGATTATATGTTGTTACGCGATGATGACTAGACAGGGGGCGTGGCTAATGATTGCGTCACAGTGCTAAAAGAACGTGACTAGGTAATAGTTTGGGGTCGTCACCGTCTAACACGCAGTCCCCAAATTCTGCAACGTGCTCATTTTGCAAAAAGAATGGTCATGAAATTAGTAACTGTTTTATCAAACAACGTTCAGAGTCGATAAAACTCAACCCACACAATGTTAATTTTTGTATTAAATTAGACGGTAATGTTTTGAGATCGATAATCGATGTTACAAGCGCGGTAATCGAAGGCATACCGATTGATTTATTAGTAGACAGTGGTTCCTGTATATCACTTATATCCAGTTCTTTGTTAAAACACTTTAAAGCTAACCGACAACCAACATATCGCGCCTTGTGTGGTATAGGAAACCAGCTTATTGAATGTACCACGTTAGTGACATTAATTGAGGAGCTACCTCACATATCTATCGAAGCCGGTTTTTATGTGATACCCCACAATTGCATCAGTATTCCGGTCATTATAGGCACCGATATTTTCAATTGTGAAGGCATCGCATATATCCGACAGAATGGTGATCAAATTCTGACTCGTACAGGCATACCTATACCGGTAAACTATGCTTTCGGTATTAATAACGTGAACACACCTCTCGTAGGTGAAGAGAAAGAACAGCTTTTGTTGGTTATAAATAATTTTTCAAGGTTCTTTATAACCGGCACGGCTTCGACCACAGTCACGACAGGTAGTATGAAAATAGAAGTTTCCAACAATGAACCACTATGCTATAGGCCGTACAAATTATTGTATGATGAGAAGCTTCGCGTTCGAAGTATGGTTAAAGACTTAATGGCTAAAGGCATTATACGTGAATCCGAATCACCATACGCAAGCCCCGTAATCTTGGTCAAAAAGAAAGACGGCACAGATCGAACGTGCGTAGATTATAGGATCTTGAATTCACGTACTGTAAGGGATAAGTTTCCATTGCCACTCATAGAGAACCATATATATAGGTTAGGATCAAGTAAATTCTTTATGAGTTTAGATACGGCGACTGGCTTTCATCAGGTACCTATGGAAGCAGGGTCAATCGCCAAAACCGCTTTCGTGACCCCATGGTCACTTCGAATACGTTAAAATGCCTTATGGCCTTTCTAATGCTCCAGTATTGTATCAAAAGATCATTTCAAAGACGCTCAAATCTTTCATCGAATTAGGAACGGCCCTTGTGTACATAAATGACTTGACTTGGTGATTCTTTTGCTATCCGATACTGTACCTGAAGGATTAGCCCTTCTACGACGAGTCCTAGAAACCCTTACTTCATCAGGTTTCTCTATCAATCTCAAGAAATATACTTTTCTCAGCAGTGAAATAGAGTATCTTGGGAGGGTTATCAGTAATGGTCAGGTTAGGCCGAGCATGCGTAAGGTCCAGGCTCTGATTGATTCCCCAAAGCCTCGAAGCGTCAAACAAATTCGACAGTTCCTTGGCCTTACGGGCTAATTCAGAAGATATATTCCAAATTATGCACAGCGAACAGCTAGTATCGCGCGTTTAACTAATAAGTACGTATTGATCATTATTGATGCATTTACGAAATACTGCCTTCTGTATTCCCTCCATCGTCAGGATACTGACGAATTGAAAAGAGCCTTTACTGACATGGTTTCGATGTTTGGGTCTCCGAGACTCCTGGTCACGGATCGAGGACGAATGTTTGAGAGCACCGCTTTTCAAGATATGGTAAACTCATTCGGTAGCGACAGGCTGAACGTTATTTCCGAACTCTACTAAACCTTCCTCGTATTGTAGTAAACCGTAGAGGTCAAAGTTGGTCTGATGTACTGTGGAAGACCCAACTTATTTTAAATAGTATAAAATACAGTACGACTAATATGTCTCCCCTTCAATTGCTAATTGAAAGCAACTCTTCCACCCCTTTTATACGTGCTCTTATCCGAGACGTTGCAGTACATATTGCTAATCTAAACCGCTAAGCGCCGAAGGTACTGCGGAGACAACTAGTGTCGTCACTATTGTCTATCAACCAGCAAAAACAAGACGATCATGTGAATAAAGACCGTAGATCACCTAACAAGTTTGCAGTAAACGACAAGCTATTTGTGATTAAGGCTTCACAGTCGGCGGGAAAATTAGATTCCTGTACGCCTTACCTTACAAGGTGTTGGAACGACTTCCACATCATCGGTACAAATTGGAGCTATTGGCTGGCTCGTACGGGAAGCGTAATGAAGCTGCAGCTGAAAAGTTGGTGCCGTGGGCAGGGGAGTGGACCCCCGAGACTTGTGCTGCATTTTTTGTGTAAATTACCGATGTTATAACGCTTTATTGTCATGTAGGTGTTTTGCTTATGTTTTGCTGTATGCATAAGCTGGTGTGTTTATTCACGTTGACATGTAGATGTTTTCTCAGTCACGGTAGATGGACTACTCATTTGGAGTTTTTCATGTTCACGTTAGTATCGAGTGTAATTCCCTATCATGGCAGATGGAGGGTTCTGAAAGAATCTCTTCCATACTCTAGAGATTTTTCTCTGCAGATGAACTACTATTTGGAGTTTTTCATTTGGTTTGGCAGAGGAGTTCTGAAAGAATCTCTTCCATACTCACGCTGACATTGAGATGTTTTCTCTGTCACGGCAGATGAACTACTCATTCGGCGTTTTTCATGTTCACGTTGGTATCGAGTGTAATTCTCTACCACGGCAGGACAGATGGCTCAAAAGGGGTGCTGTCACGGTATACTAGTCACTACCGTAGCACAGGCAACTGGTGTATGGGAGGCCTCAAGAGATCGATATGCATGAATGTGACGAATGATTTGAACGGTTTTGTAAGAGAAACGAATGTAATGGTATGAAGTATGAACATTTGCTTTGTAAGGAGTATGCTTATTATGAACCGTAATGATAATTTCTAATTTGTTCAATTTATTTTTAACTTTGAGTGGAGTCTGATGACTCGTTACATGTTACTTCGGAGGAGGATGAGGCGAGGTCAAATCACGAACACATCAATGTTGCGGACGAGGACGACCACCTGTCAGGCGAAGCCGTGTTAAGCGGGCTATATACGAGATGATATCGGTAGCGATCTAGGGTTTTTATCGGGGCAGACCCTACACACGGGCCTGCCTAGCAGTACGCGTTCGGACTTGGAGCGGAACGCATATGCGGTAGAGCGCTTCAAAATACCTCCAACTCTCTTAAAACACACACAACGTGTTGGTTTGGCATTAGCCCTCTCGGCTAATTTATTCGAAAATAGAAAAAAAGGAGTTGCTGGGTGAAAAAATGGCTTAAAAGAGACAAAAAGTAAGCCACATAAACGTACTAAATGGTCTGTAATTCAAAGACATGATTAATTTTCTCCGGATGGAAGAAGACAGTTGTTACAACCTTCTACAAATGATTTCGCCACTTATATAATAACATCAATTTCTCCTACCTATGCTATTTAGTTATTTCTTCTCTTTGTTCATTTCTGCTTTAGTCAAAATCGGGTTATGTACTACACACAACAAACAAAGAAATAAAATACTTTTGTATAATAACATACAAAAGTATTTTATTTCTTTGTTTGTTTTATTTTTTTCACTTTTATTTTATTTTTTTCAATGTAATCTTTATTTATGGACTTAAACTATCAGGCAATAAAACAATTAGTTTAGTAGGCATTCTTGACCATGTCACTTCGCAAGGTCACAGGCTTGGGTGGATATGATTTGAATTTCGATAGATTTTAATTAATTTATTTATTATATTCAATTTTTTTTTGTTTTTTGTAAAATATCAGTGCCATAGGCTTCTACTCCGTTCACATGTTTAAAATGTAAAAATTGTGTTATATAAAAAAGGTCATTCAGTATCACTGTTTCGATAACGTCCTTCCGCGAGGGCTGCCGGCAGCGACTGCCTAAAGAAATCGGGCCGATGCGCCTACACACACGCAGTACGGAGGGGGCGGGGCCCCGATCTAGGAAGCATCGGCTGCATTTTTGCTCCTGCCAGCCAATTAAGGAGGCGATATCGGCCACGACTTAGGATGGCCCTACATACGACACGATTAGAGGTAATCTAGGAGGCATCCCCACTACTCCACCCTAAGTCGCCACCGATATCATGTCGTATGTAGCCCGCTTTACGCGATGATGACTAGACAGGGGGCGTGGCTAATGATTGCGTCACCGCGGGGTGGGGGACCAGAAATCCGGTCGCCGTAGCAGGTGACAGGGTAGACATGTGTCAATCATTTATTTCTAGCGACCGAATCATTCTAGTACATTTCGTCATGCATACTGGTACATTCGGATCGATCATTCAAATGGATCATTTCAGGCTTCAGTTCTCTGTGAGATCCATTGGGAACCGAAAATTTTAACATTTATTTGCTACAAAATTAAACATATACTTACATAAGGTGGTTGAAAATTATCATTCAATAAATCATTTGTCATGAAATCTTTTGAAGTATTATTTTTAGTAAACTCTACAAAATGATATTTTTAACTCAAAGATTTAACAAATAAATATAATAAAATGTAAAATAATTTTTAATTTTGGTAACAATATTATAATAAAAAACCCTTAAATAATAAATACTTCTGATACTCTGCAGTCTGCATTGTTAATATGATTCACCTGTTTATTCAGATCATTCGGGATTCGGTCGGTTTGCGGCTCATTCACAATTCAAACAAATCGCGGGTTAAAAAAGATACCGTCAATTGTTTGTGATTGGTTGTACTGGTACATTCAAAAACAAATGAATGAACCGTCAATACTTTTAAGTGTACCAGCTCTAACGAACGAATCATGCACGATTGACACATGTCTATGGCAGGGTCACTTTTCTTGAGCGGTCGGAGAGAGCGGTTGTGCTAAGAATTAGATTACCTTAAATCATTACGGTACTTCTTCTCTCTTTTCCTTGGTCATCTTTATAACTGCGCATGGCTCCACGTAAATTGCTGATTAATATTGTAAAAGCGTTATAAAAGACTTATATTACAAGTTTTGTTTTGAGTGCATTTTTATTAAGAATTTTACCTCTAATCTGTAATAATATTATATCATCGTTAATCATGTATACCCTGATAATGCCATGAGGCAAAACCGGACCGAGACCCAAGTTGCATTCATCATCCTGAGATGAGAAGCTGGAATGCCTATAATTATACAGGCTCAATTATAAGGGTCATAACAACGTACTATGTTAATCTGCGTTCGCCCCGGGCGAATGAAATCAATTTTATCTCCTTATAATTTTCCCATTCAGCTTATCACACGTTGCGCCCCATTTGACGTGAGCCCTCCACTTTGAAAACCATTGCTTTGATATAACAGTTGATCTTCTTGTATTTTAACATCAGCTCGTGAATGTCTTTTACTGGACACGAGCTTCCCCCGATGTAGTGAGAATTTGCTATAATCGTCATGTTTTGCTAGGCAGATTGGATCTCGTAACATCGACGCTGCTCTCGTCATCAGCTATACCGCTATCTATCGGAAGCTGTAAAATGTTTTTAACATTTCACATCGTCTCCTTTTACGACACCCACTGCAAGAAATTTACGTCGACACCAAACAGTACGACTAAGATATAAAAGTAGTAGTAAGATAGTAAATTATAAAGTTATCACATTTATAGTGAATGATACTAAAAGCATAATATATAAAATAAGCCTTATGCAATAAGCCCGCCTTTTCACGGCTTCGCCAGTAGCTGCAACTTTTTCCTACTCCGCAAATTGCCGTCGGGGCACACATAAAAAGTAATATTATATTAGGACATAAAACTTTTCTCATATAATTATTATAACCATGTTAGAATTAGTCTTAAGTTCACATATTGTCACAAGCTGATATTAAACTGATATTTAGGCGAGATATTAAATATAGTTCAAACACTGACCTCTATATATACAAGAGTTCAAAAGATAGACCAGAGATTATCATTGGTATCGACGTCAGCTTTTAAAATTTACATATATACATAAACACTCACGCCTGTCACCCAAAGGGGTAGGTAGAGACTACGGACTTCTGTTTGGCACGATCCTTACACAGCTCTCTTGCCTCCTTTATATCCATATATTAACATATTTATGCTCGTCGGTTAAGGGTCGGTCGGTTAATTTGACCAATCTTCAATATGTCGCTTATTTGAACGATAAACTTTCGTCTAAAGCCTTCCTTGCCGACTCTGCCATTTACTTCTGTAACATAAATTTGTTTTGTCACTCTTTCCTCGTTCATTATTTATGCTTGACCAAACCACCAAAGCATTCTTTTTAAATCTGCTACTGGACATACGCCTTTTTAATAGTGCGCTAAATGACATACGTTTATTGTTGCCTATATTCTCCAAGCTGGGCAAGCAGGTTGGTGAGCATAAAACCAAAGTCCTTACACTGGCGACGCTGTTCTATATTACCAGTTTGTAGAATTTAGACGCTGCAATTTTTGTATGAATTTCTCCAATCGAATCGAAATTATTTCATCGCCTAAGCTTGGTTCGTTAGTCGACAGCAGAGAGTATATACTTTCATTTTAGTCGGCACTGCGTGAAATTGAGGTTGACATTTAGTGAAAAAGGTCACATATTATTACATCCCTGGAGGCAAACATGTTGTTAAACTTGTTCTTGTACTGTTACGGAGGAAGGGTGTAGGCAGAAAGTGTTTGGTACTAGGACAACGATTAGTTTGGTATGTTAAGCTGTTTCAAATATCGTAATGTAGTGGATTAATTACACTTTTTTTTTTTTTTTTTTGAACGTTATCTTTCATTGATTTTTCGAAAAGAGCTGATCCAATTTAAATGAATTTTATTTACCACACATACATTTAATAAACGATATTGAAATTAGTTATACTCCCTGTAACAACATATTAATTGAAGGAATAAATTAGAAGTAAGATAAAAAAACATAATGGTGGAAAAATAAGGGATACAATTTTTAATGTAGTACCTATTTAAACAATAAAAGTCTATTCCTAGTTGTTACGTTGAACTTGTGATTCTTCTTAGATTACTCAAAAGGATTGCCCCTCTATCATATTCATATGTACTTAAATACTCTAAGGTTATTGAATTAATAAATTTCAAAGGTTAATTTAAAACGTGCTCGGCGGTGAAGGAAACAAAGTGGTTAAACCTGTATGTACCTATGAGGAAAAATATTTGAGGCTATTTGTCAATAAACACTGGAGAACCTAAACTAATTGCTTCATAATTCACGTACTTATTAAATAATCTATGTCCATAACCCTGCAGAAATGGTGGAGTGATTGTTCCTACGAGTATATATAGTTTTAACATTAGGCTCGAGCAAATAATATCTTTGTATCAGTTGATGGATTTTTATTTATCGATGGGTGCGCTCCGTTAATGGTAGCACAAGGGTGCGTCTTGATTAATGTCCTCGTGTGGAAAATGTGTTGTAATCCAGCCAAAAACGGTCTAACTGAAAGCTACAACTGAATTGGTTATATTATCAGAAGTTTGTGTTATGCTTGATCATTCAAACAATATTAATTCACTAATAGTTAAAATGTAATAAATTTCAAAGGTTAATTTTTCAACTTCAACGCAAAACTGGGCACAAGAGAAAGCGGTGAGCTGAAGGTGGGGAAATTTGGAGTAGGGCAACGAAACCGAAGGGGCCAGCAGCTGGCCGACTTCATGGAGAAAGAGGAACTCTTTATGATGAACTCTTTCTTCCAGAAGCGGCCCCACAGGAAGTGGACCTGGTCGAGCCCCGACGGTTCGACAAAAAATGAGATTGACTTCATTATGACGACCAGACGCCAACTGTTCAGTGATGTCTCACTGATCGCAAGGGTGAAAACTGGCAGCGATCACCGAATGGTTAGAGGCACACTGAACCTAAACGTTAAGTTGGAGAGGTATCGTCTAATGAGGTCAACGCTCCGTCCCCCCTCGTGCTCTAATCCAGAATCCCGAAACCTTTCAGCTCGAGTTACAAAACCACTTTCAGTGCCTAGAGGATTGCAATGCAGTGGACGATATGAATGACAAGCTCGTGGAAACTGTCCATGCGGTCGAGCTAAGTTCTGCAAGACCCGCCGCAGAAGAACACAAAAACTCTCGGATCACCTTCTTAATCTCATGGCTGTTAGACGGGAGATGAGGCTGCAATCGTCAACAGATTTGACAGCATACAGGCAACTGAACAGACAGATCTCCAAATGCATGCGGCGGGACTTACGCAACTTTAATACTGCTCGTATTAAAGAAGCGATTGAGCGGAACCAGGGCTCCAAAGTCTTTGCCAGAGATATGTCTGCCAGAAAGAGCCAACTGTCAAGGCTGAAGACTGAGTGTGGCAACATCGTTTCCGAGACACCTTGAGATTCTGAGTGAGATTGAGAGGTTCTATGGGCAGCTGTACACATCATCGTTGGAGCCACACGCAAGTGTGAGTAACGATCCAAGAGCAAGTCTTATCCGACACTATTCCGATGATATCCCGGACGTCAGTCTGAGCGAGATTAGAATGGCTGTCCAGCACTTTAGAAACGGTGAGGCTCTCCACCACCTTAAAAACGGCAATGCCCCGGGCGACGATGGAATTACAGCGGAGCTTCTGAAAGCGGGTGGAACACCGGTACTTGAAGTCCTTCAGAAGCTCTTCAATTCCGTCCTCCATGGTGGCACTACTCCGAAGGCGTGGAGCAGAAGCGTGGTGGTCTTGTTCTTTAAGAAAGGCAACAACGCTCTCTTGAAGAACTACAGACCGATTTCCCTTCTGAGCCGCATCTACGTGCTGTTTTCGAGAGTCAATACGAATCGTCTCGCACGCAGACTCGACGACTTCCAGCCTCCCGAACAAGCCGGTTTCCGAAAAGGCTTCAGTACCATAGACCACATACATACCCTTTGGCAAATTGTACAGAAGTCCGAAGAGTACAATCTGCCACTTTGCCTGAGGTATGTGGACTATGAGAAAGCCTTTGATTCCGTCGAAATTTGGGCGGTGCTACAGTCTTTAGCGGTGCTATGATTTATTGAAGTGCTGAAGTGTTTGTACAGTAGGGCTACGATGGCTATCCGAGTACAGAACCAGAGTACGAAACCTATCCAACTGCAGAGAGGTGTAAGACAGGGTGATGTTATATCCCCGAAACTCTTCACCGCTGCGTTGGAAGACGTTTTCAAGCTACTGGACTGGAAAGGATACGGTATTAACATCAAAGGCGAGTACATCACTCACCTTCGATTTGCCGACGATATAGTCCGTATGGCAGAATCGCGTGAGGACCTTAGCACTATGCTCAATGACCTCAATGGTGTCTCCCAACGGATAGGTCTTAAGATGAACATGGACAAAACAAAGACCATGTTTAATGTCCATGTCACACCTATGCCGGTAATTGTTGGGAGCACTATGCTCGAAGTTGTTGACGAGTACGTTTACCTGGGACAAATAGTCCGACTAGGTAAGTCCAACTTCGACCGAGAGGTCAATCAACGGATTCAAATCGGCTGGGCAGCGTTCGGGAAATTACTACACATCTTCTCGTCAGGTATACCTCAATCTCTGAAAACTAAAGTGTACAACCAGTGCGTGTTGCCAGTAATGACTTACGGATCTGAGACGTGGTCCTTCACCGCTGGCCGTATGAGGACGCTCAAGGTCGCTCAGCGAGCTATGGAGAGGGCTATGCTCGGAGTTTCACTGCGTGATAGACTCAGAAATGAGGATATCCGCAGTAAAACCAGAGTGACCGACATAGCCCAACGGATTAGTAAGCTGAAGTGGCAATGGGCCGGCCATATAGCTCGAAGAACCGATAACCGATGGGGAAGAAAGGTTCTCGAGTGGCAGCCTCGTACCAGTAGGCGTAGTGTCGGGCGACCCCCACTAGATGAAGTGACGACCTGGTAAGACATGGAGGAAGTCGATGGATGCTGGTGGCTCAGGACCGTGCTTTGTGGCATTACTTGGGGGAGGCCTATGTTCAGCAGTGGACTTGTGAAGGGTTGTAATGATGATGATGAATAGTTAAAATATTGTATAGTATTTAATATTATATAATATGTTCCGGTTGGGTTTCGAATCTAGAACTCCTGATGTAGTGACTGAGAAATCAGATTAGTTTATAAGTATGTAACCTAAAATTTTCATTGCTAGTGACATGTTGTCATTTATAATGATATATTGATCAATTGAGTACTCGTAGCAACGCTCCAACGATGAATTTGAAACGCTTGAGTGTAATACATAATTGGTATCTTTAAAATACGCTTCAACTGCAAGCGCGCGGTGAGCGCCTAAATTGATGCTAAGCAGCCACTTATCCGCCCTCGCTTGCTTTAAGCTGAAAAGTTCTATAGTCAACCAAATCTAAGAAATACGTTTTGACGTTCCACATTAATCATTCCGCAATAACTTTGCACAAGCGTACTCACACGATTTAAAATAACCTTTTACGTAAATCCGAAGAATTATGAAGTTATCTATATTTCATTACAACGTATAGTTTTTTAACTAATTTAAATTTGAATTTTTCAAACAAACGACGTCATTGTAAAAAAAAACCAGTATTTTTTTTACAATGACGTCGTTTCAATGATATGTCGCTATGTATATTACCGTAGTATTTGGATGATTAAAATTCATTGTTATGCGAATAATCGGCAAGATATTCAAATAATCGGTAAAAATATTCAAATAATCGAATCATTAATTTTTTTAATGCATTATTTGTTTATTTTTATTTTATTTTCAAAATTCCTTAAATTACATGAATCACGAATAAAACAAATGTGTTTTTTTACGTTGCAAAGTAAATTTGTGTAGGCAAAAAAGCTCATAGGCAAGGCCGTGCTAAGATAACACTTTTCAAAATCAAATAACAATTAATATAAACAACGACATCTCTACTAGTTGTACTGAAAGTGATTGAATAATTTTATTTTTAATCTACTTTCAATCTCAAATTTTTATAACTGTGCCTCTTGAAATAAGCAGTAATAACAAATACAAAGAAACTGATAAATCTTGTGTCTATCCGTTTTTAATTTATTCTGGTATTATTCAAACCAAACTGCAAATGATTACCAACTCAAAATAATCGATATCGATTTTTTTTAAGAATCGAATATTGTACGTTCCCATTTTTTGGTTGGCATGTTTGGTGCAATTAGTCTGACAGCTGTCAAAAAGTATTTCTTAGATTTGGTTGACTATAAGAAATATTTTTTAGATATGTAAAATTTTTCATGAGACACCTTGTACGTGATTGATGAAATAAAACGCCTGACAGAATTACAGCAGCAATTTTCTACTGCTATTTGTAATCAAAAATGATTGCTTCTAGAATTGTTAGGTGACATTAGTTTAATACTTGATAATGATATGGACTACAAAACTAAACATTAGTGAGTTCGAATCAACCATTCCACTACTGTCGTGGACCACTTCTAGCACAAGCGAAGTTGCTTGGTTAGCTTAGTTGGAGTGACTAATTAAACTTGTAGCTTATACTACGATTAGTAATTAAAATCCTTGCTTGTATTCTCAAAATTACTTTTAACGACGAAATTCGCCAGTAATATTACAGTGGGTATATACTTAGAATACTCTGCAATTCGGTGAAAGTAGTATAAAATACGAGTGACCGTTTTTATTATGTAATAAATGAATTTCTAAAAGCCCTGACGCAAGTTTTCCGAGCATATTTCACACACTGTGTCTATTGAATATGTTTTCAAAGGGGACTGAGATTATACATATTACACCGATCTACGGAACAAACATTAATAATATCTATTAATCTGGAGTTAGCCGCGGTTAACTATGATATTTGGACGTGGAACACTTCAGGCCCCCCCCTCCTCATGACCATGGGTACTGTAGAGTGCTCGAAACGCCGGAAATATAAAATAAGTTGATTTACGCGATATAATCCGTAAAATCTAGTTTTATTTAAATATGTAGTGTTCTCGTAAACAAGAAATCATCACTTCTAGTACAAGCAAAGTTGCGTAGGCTTAGTTGAAGTGGTTATTTAAACTGGTAGCTTACGAGTATACCCACTCTCGATTAGTAATTAAAATCGTAAAAAAAAACGAAATTATGAAATGAATAATTTTTATTCAATACAGATTATTGCATAATAATTATTAAAATTCATTTTTTATTAACTACTAGTTCGGAAAAATCTCTGTCCTGCGAATAACAGCAAGAAACCCAGCGGGACTTTTTTTAAACATATTTCGAACGAATTTTTATAGAGCCAGTATGGTGGCGATCACCTCATTCCCAGAGACTATTTTAATTTATGTATTTTTTAATATAATAATAACCCTTTTTGTAAAATGTTTCTTGAATAAAACATTTAAACTTGTTTAATGTCAAATTTTGTACATTTTCTGGTATTTTGTTGTAAAAGCGTATACATTGCCCCATGAATGAATTACTAATTCTGTGGAGTCTAGTAACTTGTAAGCCTATGTCTATTCCTAGTGTTTAAAGTATAAACATCTTTATTCTTATGAAAGCTATTTATGTTTTTTTGTACATACATTATATTTTCATAAATATATTGCGATGTCAAAGTTAATATGTTTATTTCTTTAAATTTTTCTCAAAGGCACTGTTTACAATTAAAGTTATAAATCGCCGGTACGGCTCTCTTTTGCAAAACAAATATCACTTCAATGTCAGTCACATTACCCCATAGCAAGATGCCATAAGACATTAAACTATGAACGTAACTAAAATAAAATAATCTAGCTGTCTCAACAGTGAATAGACTTTTAATCTTTCTTACAGTATATGCTGCAGAAATAAATCTGCCTGCTAATTTAGATATATGGGGACCCCATAAGCCCCGAAAGCTATCGTAATATATGACATACTGTTTTAAAAGTAAATATCTCATTAAATGTAAAAAGCAGCAGCTTACATACTAGTAGGTACGTCTCAAGACCGCATAGGGCTCTTAATTAACTATTGTGCTTTGAGGGCAGGAAAGAGTCCGGTTGTCACATGTGAGCGAAATTTTATAACATTTCAGAAATCTAGATTTCCCTGCGAAGTTCTTCTTTACAACTTCAACGATTACGTGTTAAATCAGAAAATAAAATTTCCTGTACCAGTTTCATTGTTCCTCGTGGAAATCGTATACGTTTTGATCCCATACCATAAAAATGTTTGCCCAGCTACACGGCTTTCGTATTTGTTTAAATATAATTCATAAAAACTGTAAACAACTTATGCACGATTGGTGGCCGCATCTACATAAAATTTGTCATCTAACGACGCAACGAACTATTCCATCAAATAGAGATAAAAATCTCACAGTGCACTTAATTTTCAATTACTTACGTTATATAACCTGATAACAAATAAACTAATACACAACTAATAAACTTAATATACTTAGATAAATTATTGCTTCTCTTTAAATTACAGTTTTGTGTACACAATATCCAGTTCTATATAATATACAAATAAGCGATTTAGAGAAATACAACAAAGTGATATAGATTCTGTTACAAATTCTGTTTCTCTTCAAAACGTGCAGTCAGCGCTGCTAGCGGCGAATAGAGAAATTATTTTACGATATGATCATACCAGGTAATAGCAATGTTGTGTTTAGATGTTAATATTATCAAACGATCTCCATTCATTGATTTGGTCCAGCTAGATCGTAATCCATGACATGGTCAATAAACTGTAATAAAATACCATCGTTCCACGAACGATCGACCAGTTTATAATATTATTAATAATTCTACATTCTTGTCATGGCTTATATGAAATCTGCTTATTTAAAGTATAAAAAAATTTGAAAATCTAAAAGTACAACACCCCAAACGTTCATGTAATATTTTAAATGGATTACAGAAGAAGCTGGTTCCTTTCTATAATCGCTTTAAATGATTCTGAATATAGTGAAAAAAAAAATTAAGTCGGTTTGTTTATGTATGTATTATAGTATTTTATAGTTTGTTTAGTAGTTCTGGAGATATCCATTGACTTTTAAATTACTAGCGTAAGGACCGGGCCTACCGAACAACTAAAACGGACCAGTGCGCTGGCCCTAAAATAACAGCTTAGGGCCAATGCGAATCGGTCGACTGTGGTGCACGCGCAGGACAGATTAGCCTGTCATAAATATGTCTAGTTGCGTGGTAAAAGGATTCAAAAATTACGATAAAAAAGATTAAAAAGGAACATGGGATATCGTATTATCGGTTAATAACTTTATATTAATTTTGTTTCAATTAAATTATTATATAAACGCATTTTTAAAGTTTTATTTTACAGTTAGTTTAGTTACGTGTACCAAGATTATTAGGCCAGGGTTGGATTCAGACCCTCAAAAATATTGTAAAAATTATACTATTTTAAAACAATTATATCACGTTGGACGTTTCATGTTTCGTTTTTCCCATGTGCCGGGATTTTGGCGTCACGCGTCTATTTTATCTATACGTAACTTAGTGTGAGTTAAATTTTGAATATTGGTACCTAATATATTTTATATTCAATAAGGGTAAAACGAAAAGAGTACAAAAGAAACCATATCTGCTTAATTGAATCTGAAAATCTGATTCACAAAATATTTTGAAATTCTGTTTTCAAACCGATTGTTTCTGGAGCATAGAGTTTTCTCGTGGCAGCCTCTCATTATATATATATATATATATATATATATATATATATATATATATATATATATATATATATATTTTTTTTGCATCGATCGAGCACCGATTGACCAGAAAGGGAGCTAATTCTAATTTTATTTAAAAAAAACGCTGTAGTAGGGTTAATATTAAAAAGTAAAAGGACCCAATAATAATACAAGTCAAGCTTTATGTAAAATTATCGTATTTTCACTTAGAATTATTACGATACTATATACTATAATATATACTAAATACTAATTATACAAACAATGAAATAATGGTACAATATATATATATAACTACGAAATCCGACCCTGGTTACGTCGTGTTACGATATGACGTTTTTATTATGACAGATGCGCTACTTTTACTTGTATGAAAAAGTTATGAGTAAAATATTTAGATGGGCTTATCCTTCCTTTTGAAATCATTGGTGATATCTTGTACACAGAGCATTTATGAACCACAGACTAAAGAACATTTTTAATATAATTTTTATCGGTTTTTTTTTTAAATAAAAATACGTGCTTTTGAATTAAAAAAAAACATCAGGCTAGTTTATTATTGTTTTCTCTGTCTAATGAGCTTTCCATAACATACTAGTGCGATATAAAATAATAAACACGACTTAATGTGAGTGAAAAGACTATGTAATTTAAAAAAATTAAAAACGACAGTAGAGCCCAACCTCTCCGCTCCGCGTTCGTGATGTGCAATATTGAGAGCTTGGCAATAATCATAGGCAGTAGTAATTTTAATCGGTTTATTTATAGTTTAGTTATTAAACTAAAGACTATCTCAGATTTATATCAGATTTATATGAAATTTATTTCATATAATTTATATTTTAAGCGACAGTAGCCTAATGGCAGGGAGCGGACCGCGAACTCAATAAAGGTCGTGGGTTCGAATCCGCCATTCGACTACTGGCGTGATCCACTCGTAACACAAGCAATTTAAGCTTACCACGAGTGTTTAAGGGGAATATTAGTAATGTTTATAGCATTGTTAATATTCTTTTAAAAAAATAATAATTTTTAATAGATATCAATATCATATATTTAACTTATTACAAAATATAAAATGTAATTACGAAAATAATAAAATTTAAATCTAATTATTGAAATATATAAATGTAAGTTATTTATATTATTTAATTTAGTAGGAAAGTATAGATATTTAAATTTAGTAGGCTATATACAATTACAATTTTAGGCTATATATATATATATATATATATATATATATATATATATATATATATATATATATATATATATATATATATATATAGAAAAACACAACAATAATACGAGTGTAATATAATAAAAATTAAGATCTCAAGGAAGCAAAATAACTCTTCTTTTTAAGGTAATCCGGAATCGTATAAAAAGTAGCCTACCAGAACCAGAAAAGAAAAGTCAACGCTCAGTACCCCTCGTGCTCTAATCTAAAGTCCCGAAACTTTTCAGCTCGAGTTAGAAAACCTTTTTCAGTGCCTAGAAGAGTGCAATGTGGTGGACGATATGAATGATAAGCTAGTGGAAACTGTTCTTGCTGTTGGAGCTATGTTTTGCAAAAACCACCGCAGAAGAAAACAAAAACTTTCCGGTCACACTTTTATTCTTATGGCTGTTAGAAAGGAAATAAAACTGCAATATTTAACAGATTTGACAACATACAGGCAACTGAACAGGCAGATCTCCAAATGCATGCGGCGGGACTTACGCAACTTTTATACTACTCGTATTGAAAAAGCGATCGAGCGGAAGCAGAGCTACAAAGTCTTTTCCAGAAATCTGTCTACCTAAAGGAGCCAACTGTCAAAGCTGAAAACGAAGTATTCCAGTATCGTTTCCAGGACACCTGAGATTGTGAGTGAGGTTGAGAGGTTCTATGGGCAGCTGTACACATCATCATTGGAATCACACGCAAGTGTGAGTAATGATCCAAGAGCAAATCTTATCCGACACTATTACGATGATATCCCGGACGTCAGTCTGAGCGAGATTAGAATGGTTGTCCAGCACTTTAGAAACGGCGAGGCCCCAGGTGAGGATGGAATTTCAGCGAAGCTTTTGAAAGCGGGTAGAAAACCAGTAAGCTCTTCAATTCCGTTCTTCATGGTGGCACTACTCCGGAAGCGTGGACCACTCCTCGAAAAGCGGTGTTCTTGTTCTTCAAAAAAGGTGACAACGCTCTCTTGAAGAACTACAGACCGTCCCTTCTGAGCCGCGTCAACGTCGTCGCACGCAGACACAACGACTTCCAGCCTCCGGAATAAGCTGATTTCCGAAGAGGCTTTAGTATCATAGACCACATAAAAACCCTGCAGCAGATTGTACAGAAGACTGAAGAGTACAATCTGCCACTTTGCCTCGCGTATGTGAACAATGAAAAAGCCTTTTAATTCCGTCGAAATTTGGGCTGTGCTACAGTCCCTTCAGCGGTGCCAAGTTGACTGTCGGTATATCAAAGTGCTGAAGTGTTTATACAGTAGGGATGATTGTCCGAGTACAGAACCAGAGTACGAAACGTACCAAACTGCAGAGAGGTGCAAGACAGGATGACGTTATATCCCTGAAACTCTTCACCGCTGCATTGGAAGATGTTTTCAAGCTACTGAACTAGAAAGGATACGGTATTAAGATCAATGGCGAGTACATCACTCACCTTCGATTTGCCAAAGATATAGTCCTTATGGCAGAATCGCTGGAGGACCTAAGCACAATGCTCAATGACCTCAATAGTGTCTCCCAACGGATAGGTCTTAAGATGAACTTGGACAAAACAAAGATCATTTGTAATGTCCATGTCACACCTATGCAGGTAGTTGTTGGGAGCAGTAAGCTCGAAGTTATGGACGAGTACGTTTACCTAGGACAAATAGTCCGACAAGGTAAGTCCAACTTCGAGCGAGAGGTCAATTGACGAATTCAATTCGGCTGGGCAGCGTTCAGGAAATTATGACACATCTTATCGTCAGGTATATCTCAAAACCAGAAAACTAGATTGTAGAACCAGTGCATGTTGCCAGTAATGACATGGATCTGAGACATGATCCTTCAATGCTGACCGTATGAGGACGCTCAGGGTCGCTCAGCTAACTATGGAGAGGGATATGATTGGGGTTTCTCTGCGTGATGATAAACTTAGAAATAAGGATGTTTGCAGTAACCAGAGTAACCGACATAGCCCAACAGATTAGTAAGCTGAAGTGGCAATGGGCAGGCTGTATAGCTCAAAGAACTGACTATCGATGGGAAAAAGAGGTTCTCGGGTGGCAGCATTGTACTGGTGGGCGTAGTGTAAGGCAAACTCCCATTAGATGGAGTGACGTCCTGGTAAGACATGCAGGAATTCTATGGATGCAGGTGGCTCAGGACCGTGCCTTGTAATATTACTTGGGGCTATTACTTTTGTTTGACGTTCCCTTTGAACCCGACATGTTACTTACAGCTACACTTTAATGTTCCGCACCCGCTATTTTCCAACATAGTTGTAATAATATCCTCCACACCAAATTTCAGTCACGGTGGACGGCCTTAACGCAGATTAGCCATCGGCCCAGAACAGGATTATAGTGTCCAAGTGTATTCGAAAGCGCAGGTGCACTCTCAATTCCTTCACTATCATAATACGATGGGGCGGTAAACCAATGCAATGGCAAAAAATTTTCCCCGAATGAGAATAGTGTTGCGCGCTATAATTAATGCCTGGAACATGGTTAGTTACCACTAGCGCTATCTAGTATCAAGTAGTAGAACTAGGAGAAACAAGATCTTTCTAGAAAATTCCATACCAGAATTTTCTACATCTAGTCAGTCGGGACCTGTATGTACTCGACAATTCTAGATGTATCAGTAGAAGAGGCCTTATATAAGGCCGGTAAGGACCGCGATCGAGTGAGAGTTGAATTGGAGAATCAAGTGAATACATCGAAGCGATATAACTACGAACTAAAGTGATCAGTAGCACAATTGTGTTTAATTATTAGTGTGTTTTAAGTTGTAATTATTTTTCAGTAATTAAAGTGTCATTTTCGGTAATTAAAGAGTCAATTTTGGTAGTTCAATCGGAAATTTTAATTGTCACGAAACCCAAGCTCGTAACAATAGGTTTATAGCAAATCGTACTGAAATAATATTTAGCAGTGACCACGAAACTGCACGTAATATGATATTGTTGCGCGAATAAGTCGACTTCAGGTATCCGGCACTAGCGCCATCTAGTGTCAGGGACGAGAGCGAGGGGAGCTTTCCAGAAAATGACATCACTAATCTTTCAACTTACAGCACCGTCTAGTCTCGGAATAAAGAACTAAGCTTCTAGAAGTCGACACTCGAACTCTCGGCCCCTTGCGCGTGTTTACTTGAATATTCTGGATGTTTCGGTGCTAATTTGTATTTATAGGCGCTGAAAGATGCGATCGGGGAAGTATTGAATTTGGCGAGACAAGCGAAGCTTCGGAGCGAAATAAAGCGAATGAGTGTGGTTAATTATTAGTGTTTTAAGTTTTAATTAGTGTAAAGTGAATTAAAGTATAAATTTTGGTAATAAAATCGGCAGTTTTTATTGTCATGAACCTCAAGCTCGTAACAATTGGTGTCACAAGTGGGATAATATCATGCCGATTTTACCTAAGGAGGAAACGGAGGATGTCCGTACCCGAAGTCAACGCCAACAGGAGATGGACCAAAGAAGATTCGGTGTTGCAACGCCGCAGACGTCGGAGGGCCAGCCGCCGGCTGCGGGACCGTCAGTAGCTCCTACATCTGCAGCACCTGACTTAGGTGCTCTGATGGTGATACTGCAGGAGCAGGCTCGCCGACAGGAGGGCAAGCCCGTTGGTTGAAGAGAGAGGAGGAACAGGTGCCGGGAAGAACAGGCTCGCAGACAGGAGGAACAGGCCCGCCGACAGGAAGAGCAGATGCTCCTCGTGAAGGACATTCACGCTAACTTTGGGAAAGAGATAAGGGAGGTGAAGGATAGGGTTGCTCAACATGACAACCGCCTGTCGGAAGCTGAAACCCAAATCAAGAAAGCTAAAACCCAAATCGACCAAGTGAACAATCGGGTTGATTACGTGATAGCTGACGTGAAGAAAACGCTGGACGACCTTAAACTGGGGGACGGAATTACAGCTCCCGTAGTAGCTGCAACACCTGCGCTACGTGGCCTTAACAGTTCCGGAAGCTCTCGGTGAGGAAGTGACTTATGAGCAACTCCTTGAGGCATTGGAGGCGAGATATGGCGACGCTCACCTGGAACACGTCTTTCGTGCGCAGCTTAAAGATTGCGAGCAGCGCATCAACGAAAACCTGCAGCAGTGGGCTCTAGCGGTGGAGAAGCTGGTGCGAAAAGCATACCGGTCTGTACCTGCGCTCATTGAAGGGAACCTGGTCGACAGCATCCGCGAACTGGAAGTCAAAGCTGCTGTGAGGCTCGGACACCACGAGACACTTAAGGACGCCTTGGCCCATGCACTGGAAGTGGAAGCCGTGCGGCAGGATCTTCATTCCCATCGCGTCAGGGAGTTTGCAGCAGCTACAGTTCGCGACCGCAATAATGGATACAGCCCTAGGTGCTATGGCTGTGGGGAAAGGGACCATCTTAGATCCAGCTGCCCTAAGCGAACTGTAGAAAAGGAAGTTGATCGATCTCGAGAGGGTAGTGCAGCTAACGGCACCACCTGGCGGCGGCAGGATCATCGCTCCCCTCACGCTAGGGAGGTTGCAGCAGTTGCGGTTCGCGACCACAATAAAGGATACAGCCCTAGGTGTTATGACTGTGGGGAAAGGGGCCATCTTCAATCCAGCTGCCCTAAGCGAACCCTAGAAAGGGAAGGTGAACGATCTCAGAAGGGAAGTGCGGCTAACATCACCGCCCAGCAGCAGCCGGGATACGACTTTACTATCAGACATCGCAGCGGGAAATCTCATGGCAACGCAGATGCATTGTCAAGAAGAACTTGTCCTGAAGATTGGAAAAATTGTACTAGGCAAGAGAGTAAGGAAGTGGTATCCGTGAGGATGCTCAGGACAGACCACCTCAGCAACGAGTGGAAGGACAGCCTATGACATGCATAGCAGGAAGATCCGGACATCAAGCCGATTCTGGAATATTGAAGGCCCGTGCTACCAAGCCTAAGTGGAGCGAAGTCTCAGCGATGAGTTCAACCACGAAAAGCTATTGGGACAATGGGACAGCTTGCTGATTCAGGATGGAGTCCTATGCCGTAAATGGGACAATGGTCGAGTAGACAGCTGTCGTTTGCAAATGGTTGTCCCTAAAGCTAAAGTGCCGAATGTTCTACAGCTGTGCCATAATAGTCACCCAAAAGTCCATCTGGAAGTTAAACGAACTCTACTGAAGGTCCGAGAGTAATTTTACTGGGTCCATTATCGTGACGATGTCAAGGATTGGTGTCCTACATGTCCAAGTTGTGCGGCTGTGAGGGGACCTCACACACGTAGTAGAGGAGCACCGAAATTGTACAATGATGGTGCACCATGGGATAGAACAGCCCTTGTCATTGTGGAGCCGTTACAGAAAGGCGCAAGAGGGACTCCTAAGATCGTCCATGTGGATCGCCTGGCGCATTATTATGGGGCCGATAATGCTCGGGATGAGCATGTCTTAGGAGGGAGCAGTGTTGCGCGAATAAGTCGACGTCATGTATCCGGCACTAGCGCCATCTAGTGTCAGGGACAAGAGCGAGGGGAGCTTTCCTGCGCCCTCCTTTCTGCCAAGGAGGGTCGCGTTCGTATACGGCTTAGAGATCTCTAGTTAGACCGTTAAGCCAGTCCCTAAAAGGCGGTGTTTAGTCGGTAAAAGTCTCCACATAACCACGCAGCCGGCTGCGTAGTATGCTATGAGCATTCACCGCCTCCCTCCCCCACTTTCCGTAGGGTTGTCCATATTTGCTTCGGGCGCAATAAAAAAGGGGAGCTTTCCAGAAAATGACATCACTAATCTTTCAACTGACAGCGCCGTCTAGTCTCGGAACGAAGAACTAAGCTTCTAGAAGTCGACACTCGAACTCTTGGCCCCTTGCGCGTGTTTACTTGAATATTCTAGATGTTTCGGTGCTAATTTGTATTTATAGGCGCTGCAAGATGCGATCGGGGAAGTATTGAATTTGGCGAGACAAGCGAAGCTTCGTAGCGAAATAAAGCGAATCAGTGTGGTTAATTATTAGTGTTTTAAGTTTTAATTAGTGTAAAGTGAATTAAAGTGTAAATCTTGGTAATTAAATCGGCAGTTTTTATTGTCACGAACCTCAAGCTCGTAACAATATGTTAACGACTAGGATTCCAATGCCGGCTAAGGCAACAAGGGGAGTGCCCTGAAACTGAGAAGATATGACAAAAGGGTTTCTTTTAACCGTAAACGCGCAAACTTGTGTCTTCTGGGGATTGAACTGGAATAGATTTATTCGCCTCCAATCCGAGACTTGGTTTATCAATGCCTGACTTCAGACACAAGTTTGTTCTGGTACTCGGTGACGTTTTCCCGAGAAATATTGGCATGGCCAGTGTATAACGCATCACCAGTGGTGTCATTCGATGTGCAACAATATCATTAATATGCAGATGCAGATTAATATGAGCGTTGGTGATAGAACGCAGCCTTGTGAAACACCAGCATTTAGGCTTGCAATCGAAGCATGCACCGTCTACTATGACCTTGATGCTCCGATCAGATAGAAAACTGGTAATTCAATTGCACAATTTCTCGGAAAGCCCGTAGGAAGGAAACTTCCAGAAAAGCGCTTTGCGGAAAATCCAATAAGGAGAGAAAATGTGGGAGTAACATTTTTAAAAAAAATTAAAAAATAATATTGCTCTGAAAAATCTAAAGTAAGTATTTGCTATTTATTTGCTCTAAAAACGCATGTGCTAAAAATCCATTAACACATTAAAACTTTTGATGCCTAAACAAACGTCTGAAAGGTCTAAAATGGGCTTGAACATAGTACCTTTACGTGCAAATTACTGTTTCACTTAACTATAAAGTTGCTAAAAGCTTTAGAACATTAAATTAAGTCATGGTTTTCATAATATGAGTCCACGGCATGCATTATTTTACGACATGCTACGGAATATTTTCACATTAACTGTAGTCTACAATAATACTGCGTCATGGCCCAAAATAATGTTGAAAAAATTAGTAAGGTAAAAAAAATAAACGACATATTTATATCGTGGTGTCAATATAGTATGGAGCATAGATACTAGGTATGTTCAAAAAGTATCGCGAATTTTGAATTTTCCGCGGGCTACGTATATTTGATTTTTGATTTTTTGTAGCATTACGTTGGTACTCATGTCCCTTAATTATGCTGACAAGGTCGGCTAGTTTGAATGTTTAGTTAATTTTTGACAGCTGTTTTGCTTTGATAAGTTTTGGCTCGTCTTCGATTTTTGCCTATTCCAAAAATAGATCAAAGAATCAGTATTAAATTTTGTGTGAAAAACAAAATAAAGTGCGCGGGCGCATACCGAATGTTGACTGTGGCATAAGGTGAAGCTACCTTGGACCAAAGCAACGTTTATCGGTGGTACAAAATGTTCTCAGAGGGCCGAGAATTTGTGAACGAAGAACAGCGTGCCGGACGCCCGAGCATGTCAACAACAGACGATAACATTGATAAAGTGAAGAAAATATTATTGGCGAATCGTCGAATCACCGTTAAAGAAGTTGCTGAGGACCTAAACATATCAATTGGCTCGTGACATTCGATTGTAAGTAATGATTTGGGCATGAGTCGGGTTGCCACGAAATTCGTGTCGAAATTGCTCAATTTCGACCAAAAACAGCATCGCGTTAACATTGCTCAGGAGATGTTGCACTCGGTCCATGATGACCCAAGTGTGCTCCAGAGGGTCATAACTGGTAAAGAATCATGGGTTTATGGTTATGACGTTGAAACCAAAGATCAATCATCCCAATGGAAGCTGCCACATGAGCCAAGACCGAAAAAAGTGCGCCAAGTTCGGTCGAACGTGAAGGTTTTGCTCACAGTTTTCTTCAATTGCGGGGGCGTGGTGCATAATAAGTGTTTGCCATAGGGTAGTACGGTCAATAAGGAAGTTATGCGCAATTTGCGCAAAGCAATCCGCCAGAAACGCCCGGATTTGTGGAAGAACAAAAACTGGCTATTGCACCATGATAACGCCCCTGCTCACACATCGTTGCTTTTGCGCGAATATTTATCCAAAAACAACACAGTAATGGTCCCGCAGCCACCGTTTTCCCTAGACCTGGCCCCCTGTGACTTTTTCCTGTTCCCAAAACTGAAGAGGCCCATGAAAGGACGACGCTACGCCACGATTGAGGAGATAAAGACGGCTTCGAAGGAGGAGCTAAAGAAGATCACGAAAAATGATTTTTTTTCAGTGTTTCGAGGATTGAAAAAAACGTTGGCACAAGTGCATTATATCCGAGGGGGATTACTTTGAAGGATACAAAATAGATATTCATGAATAAATAAATACTGGATGAGTCGCTCGCGTCCGTAGGCTCCGACCACCTAACCTTAGGCCCACCCTACACGTGTCCCCCGGGTGGTGCTAAACGAGCGACAAAGCCGAAAAAAATAGACTCGGCTCCTCGCCGTATGGTAGCGGCGTAAAATCTACCACCACCCCTTGTTCGAATGACTCAGGAAATAAAAGAAATGGCCCCGAGTTCCCGGCGCCCCTTAAATGGGGCAGGGGTGCGAAGAATCTCCGGGAGAAAAACCGGCGACGAGGTTCGCCACCCGTCACGTTCTGTCTCCCGGAGGGGCGAAAAGTGGATTGCGGAAACCCGTCTGGCTACGCTGAATGTATGTGGAGGAATGAATGATAAGATGGATGAAGTATGCGAAATGATGAATGACAGAGGAATAGATGTGTTATGTGTGAATGAGACGAAACGAAAGGGAAAGGATGCCACTGCACATGGCACGTATACCGCGTATTGGTCTGGTGTAGGCGAGACCGAACGGGCGTGCCAGGGAGTCGGTTTCATCCTTTCAGAAAGAATGGGTCAATGTGTGAAAGAGTATGAATGTGTAAGCCCGAGACTGCTATGGATACGAATGAAAGTGGGCTTAAAGAAGCTGTTCCTGCTAGGGGTGTACGGCCCAGACATGTCTAAGCCCGCTTACATTCGAGAGCAGTTTTGGGACATGGTAAGGATGGTGTTGACAAAATGTAAGGAAAATTAAAATATTATTATGTTAGGAGACTTTAATGGAAGGGTTGGGGTGAAGAGGTCTAGTTATGAAAGGATATTGGGAACGTTTGGTGATGAAAGTATAAATGAGAATGGTGAAGATCTCCTCACCGTATGTGCGGAAAAGAATCTTTTTGTGACGAATACTTTTTTTCGTCATAAGAAGATTCACATGTATACATGGGAAAGAGGTGATGATAGAAGCATGATAGATTTCGTAATTGTGGATGAAAGAATGAGGAGCGCAGTCGTAGATACAAGGGTTTACCGGGGGTCCAACGTAGGGACGGATCATTACTTGGTCTTATGTCGAATTAATGGTCTTTTCAAGCGTTGGCGGCATCGGACATCTGTGTCTACCACTGCGTTACAGCGTATAAGAATAGAGAAGTTACAAGATGAAGATGTGAAAGAGAAGTATAAATGTAGACTGAGAGAAAATATTAGATGTTTGAATGAGTTGTGTATGAATGATTTAGACTTGAAGACTGTGTGGGATAATATTAAGAAAGGTTTGGTGGATACCGCCACCGAAGTATGTGGTGTAAGTAAAAGAACAAATGAAAGGAAAAGTAATACGTTGTGGTGGGATGATGAGGTACGGGTGGAAGTTGAATCAAAGAAGAAAGCATGGTTAGATTTACTAGCAACCAAAGCTGGTAATTCTTCTGGTATGAATGATGAGATTGAAAGAAAAAAGGCAGAATTTAGACGTCTAAATAAGAGAGTAAAAGAAGTTGTTGAAAGGAAAAAGAAAGAAAGAATGGATAAGAATGATAGAAGGATATCTGATAATTTCCAGGCTAACATAAAAATGTTCTGGAAACTCGTAAGAACTGCCAGGGGAAATACAAAACAACCTATAATAAATGCTATAAGAGACGAGAATGGATGTATTCTGAATGATGAAGTTTCAAATTTAAACAGATGGAAGGAATACTTTGAAAGCGTGTTTATGAGTGAAGAGTCGTATGAATTAAATGAACTAGAAATTCCGAAAGAAGTGGAAAGGGGTATGGAGATAAGTGTAGATGAAATAATGAAAGGAATGAAAAGCATGAAAGCAGGTAAGGCAGCTGGATATGATAGAGTATCACTCGAGATGCTAAGGGCTGGAGAGGGAGTGGTGGCAGGCCTGCTGTACACCTTGTTTAATTTATGTTGGGAATTAAAACGGGTACCGGATGACTGGTGTAAAGCAGTTATAGTACCAATATATAAAGGAAAAGGGTCACAGCAGGACTGCAAAAACTACCGCGGTATTAGCTTGCTTAGTATTGTGGGTAAACTGTATGCTAAGGTGTTAATTGAAAGAGTTATGAAAGAAACTGATGGAAAAATTTGGGATGTGCAAGCGGGTTTTAGAAAGGGAATGGGGTGCACAGATCAAGTCTTTTCCATGCGCATGATTGCGGAGAAGTTTTTGGCCAAAAACCAGAAAGTTTTTTGTGCGTTCATGGACTTGGAAAAGGCTTATGACAGAGTGGACAGGAATGTGTTATGGCAAACACTGAACTCATATGGGTTGAGCGCTGGTTTGATACAGGCATTAGGGTCTCTTTATAGGGACTCTAGTGCTTGTGTCAGGATCAATGGGGTCTACTCGGACTGGTTTGGCATCCAAAAAGGTGTCAGACAGGGCTGTGTAGCTTCCCCTTGGCTGTTCAACCTATTTATGGACCGGTGTTTGCAAACTTTGAAAGATGACGAATGTGGTTTAAGAATGGGCGAGTTAACCGTCGAATGCCTTTTGTATGCCGATGATCAAGTCATATTTGCATCATCAGCGGCTGAGTTGCAAATGATGGTTACATTAATGAACTGGGAATTAAAAGAAAGGGGAATGAAAGTGAACGCAAGTAAGACGAAAGTGATGGTTTTTGAAAGAGAAGAAAGGAAAACGGTATGTGAAATAAGAATAGAAGGAGAGTTAATTGAGCAAGTGGATGAGTTTGTGTATTTGGGATGTGTATTTAGCAGGGATGGTAGATATGATAGGGATATAGAACGACGAGTAAATGCAGGGAATAGAGTGAATGGGGCACTACACTCTATTATGAAGAACCAGAATGTGTCAAAACAGGCACGTATGGTAATTCATAATGCTGTGTTAGTCCCTACGTTAATGTATGGTAGTGAAAGCTGGGTGTGGCAGAAGAAGCACGAAAGTAGAATAAATGCTGTAGAAATGCGTTCTTTAAGAAATATGCTAGGGTTTAATCTGAATGACAGGGTGAGAAATTGCGTGATAAGAGATAAATGTGGTATGCAAGATGATGTTGTGACCAGGATTAAGAAAGGAATGCTTCGGTGGTTTGGTCACGTAGAAAGAATGAATGATGAAAGAGTGACAAAGCAAATTTATATGGCAGATGTGAACGGCCGAGTCGGGAAGGGACGCCCTAGAAAAAAGTTTGTCGACCAAATTGGCGATATTTTGAAAATGGGCCACGTTAGAAGTACCCTTAACCGACGAGCATGTATGCGTAGATATATGGATGTAAAGGAGGCGAAAGAGGTATGTCAGGATCGTGCCAAATGGAAGTCCGTAATCTCTGCCTACCCCTCTGGGTGACAGGCGTGAGTGTTTATGTTTATGTTAAATAAATACTTCTTGAAAGAATACGAAATTCGCGATACTTTTTGAACAGACTGTGTATAGTACATATAGTATAGATTGGCGATAGAGTGATAAGGACGAGACCAAAATCAAAATATACCAGTGTACGTGTAATGTGTGTGTGTGGTTTGTAAATAGTGCTGCACCATGCATTGCCTGCTTCAACTTCAATTATCCATACCGATTGCAGTATTTTAGTGTCTTCTGATTTGACGCATATGATATAATAATAATATAATAATAATAATCACTTTATTTCAGACATAATTCGTCCATATTAAGTGTAAGTATATTAGTAACAAATTTTGCTTAATAACTATGTTAGTAATGTTAGTATTTATACCTACGTTATAATTATATATACATACAAAATTCATTGACATTTTAGTCCTATTGCCAGCTCTACCCAGTGTCGCTGAAAGTGGCAATCTGGTCTCGCCGCAATCATTTTTAAAATGCTATTGTTACTGTTTCGCAGACGCTGTAACATTGAGGCTGATTTCTTTCGCATAACAGCATGAAATCCATCAGTCCTAGCATCCGCGAACATTTTCGAAGCACTACACCGCCATGGAAGTCCTAATAGCATCCTAAAAGCGTTATTGTATTGAATGCGAAGGGCGCTGTAAGCTCGTCGCCTGTATGATACCCACAGGCTACTCGAGTAAAAAGATTGGCAAAATGCTTTGAAAAGAGTGACTTTTACGTCATCTGTACATCGAGCAAACCTGCGGGCAAGCATATTGCTCCTAACTGCCAGCGCCCTACGCTCCCTCTCTATATCACAATCATCGCTTAAATCGCTCGTTATAATGTGACCGAGATACTTAAAAGTATTAACAATATTTAGGACTACACCATTGAGGTATACGGGAGGAACACAACGCGGCGGTTGTTTCGGTGCTGTAAAAACAAGAATTTCACTCTTTTTCGAGTTGTACTTCAAGCCGTGGTCCTCCGCATATTTCTCGCAAATAGACAATAATTTTCTTAACCCGCCTATAGATGGACTGAGCAGCACCATGTCGTCTGCATAGCTTATATTATTAACACATGTCCCTTCAATATGACAGCCGACATGTGGTGCTAACCAGTTCCACGATAAGCTGGTTAATATATAAATTAAATAACAACGGTGAGCTTAAACCGCCTTGTCTGACACCAAATTTTAGTCTATATTCATCTGATAGCGTACCCGCCCATCTCACCTGGTTTTTTTGATTACTGTACCAGTACTCGATCAGAGAAGTATAATCCGCCGGCACACCTGCGTCCCCCAACTTACTCCATAGTATATCATAATTGACCGAGTCAAAAGCCTTGGACAAGTCGAGGAAACATGCGTATACCGGCGTCCTCCTAGCCGTATAATAACCAACAGTTTGCTTCAATGTAAGAATTGCACTTTCAGTCGACAATCCCACCCTGAATCCGAACTGGGCATCATGCACATCAACATGTTTTATGAGGCAACCATTTAGCAAACTGTCAAGTACTTTCGCCGCGGTGGTAGCAAGTGAGATGGGCCTGTAGTTGAAAATATCAGAAGCATCACCTGTCTTATTTTTAATAATTGGTACCACTATTGTTCGCATCAGTCCCTCAGGCAAATACGAGTGACCTAGACACAGTGTATAAAACATGGCAAGAACCCGTGGTAAATGGATCCCTGCGTATTTGAAATGTTCAATACTGAGCCCATCGTGACCCGGAAACTTCCCACGCTGCATTCTTTCAATAATCTGAGCCACCATTTTAGCAGGTATCTTAACATTACGTTCGTTCACGATGGTCTCACTATCGCTCATCTCCTTACACATGGGACTTAAGAGTGACTGCATGGTGAACTGTTTCCTAAAAGCATTCGCAATGTCTTTATGGTTATGAGCACCAGCAACGTCCACAGGGAGGCACGGCCTTATATTCATTTTATTTGTGTTTTTCCAGAAATTTTTAAACTTTTCGAGGAGTGGTCGGAAGCAAGGCGATCCATTTTAAGTTGCTCCTGCCTGTCCTGGCACCATTTAAGTTTCGCTTTAAAATTTCTCCTTGCCTCCGACACATCGTTAAAAATTCGACCACTAACTGGCCGCCCGGCTAAATTGCACAATTTAAATTTCAGCCTCGCCTCCCGGTGGGGGCCCGCGACATGCTTATTCCATCCAAAAACATAACCTCCCTTCTTTCGACACTTAACTTTGTGTGTTTGGATAGCTGCCTCTGACAATGTATTTATAATATCTAAATATAACTTATCTAAGATTAAGTGATGATTCTTGTTATTACAGAACTCATCACAACAACCACTTAGTTCCTGTGGAAATTCAATGAGTCTTAACTTAGCATGACAGAGGTCATGGTACTGATGGATTTGCTGCTGCTGTCGCTCTCCCCATATGACACGATTTATTGGTTGTTCTATATCCAGTTTAGCTACTTTTGGCTTAAGTTTACCCAGATTACATACGACTACTAGTGGATAGTGGTCAGACCAATACACGTCATATTTAACCGTTACGCTAACGATTGCATTCCGCGCCGACTCTGTGGCAATGCAGTGATCCAACCATCTATTACAACCGTGAGCCTCACTACAATAGGTATATGTATTACTGGCACACATATTTAAATCTACACAAATCCAATTAAAATCCACACAGAAGTCCAACATTACATTATAAAATAATTCACTAGGGTGTGCATTAAAGTCTCCTAAGATATAAAAAGCCGATACTCCACTGTTCTCCTCTATTTCTATTATTGAGCGAATGGCTCCAAGACACGCAGTAAACTCGGAAAGGTTATCATATGAGTTTGTAGGCATATACACACTAAACATAACTACCGATCCATTACTCACGTTTAGCTTTATCGCACAGATCCTCTCGTTATCACACTCAATCACATTCACTGACTCGAAGGCACACTTACGCCATAACAGCGCCACCCCTCCATACGGCCTCCCGCTGAGTAAGCCGGCCGCAGTATCGACTGCAGACGTACCGGTAGACCCAAAGTTGCTGTCAATCGTGCTAAGTATAGGCAGATCATGTGGCAACAACCACGTCTCTTGGAGAGCTACCACATCAGCTGTCTGACACAAGGTCCTCACTCCTTCTATTGATCTTTTGATAGATTTGCAATTAAAACTAATTACTTTACTGTATTTTTCCATTAACTTTCTTAATTTATATTTATATAATATCTCGATGTAAAATACTGAGCTACAATATTGTATATATATAAATGTATTTGTATTTTAATTTATATATCTTTATTTTCTGTAATTTCAGAAATTTCAGCTACGGAAAACTAAAAATAAAAAATTAAGCAATAATATAATAATAATGTCCTCCAGACCGAATTTCGGCCACGGCGGCCTGCCTCAACGGAGACTAGCCATCGGCGCAGGTCAGGATTAGCCCAGTGTCATTGTTAGCCCGGCTACCTTCAGTTTTTGAATATTAATTTTTGGTCCGATTTACGCAAAACGAACTTACAGTATCTTGAAGTCTTGCAGTGGTATGCTTGGGTTTGGGTTTAGACTGCAGACTTCTGTGAACATGTTCAAGATCGTCCCCACCATTACATCAGATTTGATAAACCACAAATACTCGCAAAAGAACACCGATTCCTACCAAGGATGATACGCGAGGCTATTGAAATTAAAAAACATCCTAATTTCAATAGAGAAGATGGTTGGGTGCTGCCATCTGCTTAGGATCCTATAATTCGCATCGATCTTATAATTCGCACGCACGCAGGCACGCACGCACGCACGCACGCACGCACGCACGCACGCACGCACGCACACGCACGCACGCGCGCACGCACGCGCGCACGCGCACGCGCGCACGCACGCACGCACGCACGCACGCACGCACGCACGCACGCACGCACGCACGCACGCACGCACGCACGCACTCACGCACGCACGCACGCACGCACGCACGCACGCACGCACCACGCACGCACGCACGCACGCACGCACGCACGCACGCACTCACGCACGCACGCACGCACGCACGCACGCACGCACGCATGCACACACGCACGCACGCACGCACGCACGCGCACACACGCGCACACACGCGCACACACCACACACACGCACGCACACGCACACACACGCACACACACGCGCACACACGCACACACACGCACACACACGCACACACACGCACACACACGCACACATACACACACGCACGCACACGCACGCACACGCACGCGCACGCACGCGCACGCACACGCACGCACACGCACGCACACGCACACGCACGCACACGCACGCACACGCACACGCACACGCACACGCGCACGCACACGCACACGACACACGCACGCGCACGCGCACGCACACGCACACGCACGCGCGCACGCACGCACGCACGCACGCACGCACGCACGCACGCACGCACGCACGCACGCACGCACGCACGCACGCACGCACGCACGCACTCACGCACGCACGCACGCACGCACGCACGCACGCAAGAACGCACGCACGCACGCACGCACGCACGCACGCACGCACGCACGCACTCACGCACGCACGCACGCACGCACGCACGCACGCACGCATGCACACACGCACGCACGCACGCACGCACCCGCACACACGCGCACACACGCGCACACACGCGCACACACGCGCACACACGCACACACACGCACACACACGCACACACACGCGCACACACGCACACACACGCACACACGCGCACACACCGCACACATACACACACGCACACATACGCACGCACACGCACGCACACGCACGCGCACGCACGCGCACGCACACGCACGCACACGCACGCACACGCACGCACACGCACACGCACACGCACACGCACACGCACACGCACACGCACGCACACGCACGCGCACGCACGCGCACGCACACGCACGCACACGCACACGCACACGCACACGCAAACGCACACGCACACGCACACGCACACACACACGCATGCGCACGCACACGCACACGCACACGCACGCACACACTCACGCACACGCACGCACGCACACGCACGCACGCACACGCACACGCACACGCACACGCACACGCACACTCACACGCACACGCACACGCACATGCACACGCACACGCACACGCACACGCACACTCACACGCACACGCACACGCACACGCACACGCACACGCACACGCACACGCACACGCACACGCACACGCACACGCACACGCACGCGCACGCGCAAACACCTGGCTGCAGAGCTCCACCATGTCAAGCAAGTTTTGCATGACAACAAGCTTCGAGTCCCGCGCCTACGTCACAGTGAACGAGTGAAGCCGGCCACAGTCGAGCGTGTACCTGCTGTACTGCCATATGTTAGAGGAGTCACTGACAAGATTGGCTACATCTTGAAGCGCGCTTCCATCAAAACATACTTCAAGCCGCTGAGGAAGATTGGTCAGTTTTTACCATCGGTCAAGTGTAATGTCCCTCTGCAAGATGCAGGAGTGTACAAGCTTGATTGTGAATGTGTTCTCTCCTACATAGGACAAACTAAAAGATCAATAAAAACCCGCGTTAAAGAACATATAGCTGATGTGAAGAATCGACGCTCCGGGAAGTCTGCAGTCTGGGAACACGTACAGGATCGCCCCCGTCACTACATCAGATTTGATAGACCGCAGATCCTCGCTAAAGAACACCGATTCCTTCCAAGGATGATTCGCGAGGCTATTGAAATCAAAAATCATCCTAATTTCAATAGAGAAGATGGCTGGGTGCTACCATCTGCTTGGGATCCTATAATAAATAAAATTAAATCCCAACCCAAGCATACAACTGCAAGACTTCAAGATACCATAAGTTCATACTGCATGGATCGGAACAAAAGTTGAATTTTAATCTATGGTAACCGCGGTTAACTATGACATATGGACGTTGAACATCTCAGTCCTGCCCGTGACCATGAGTGCTGTAAAGCGTTCGAAACGTCGGGTATTTAAAAAGTTAAAATATACGCGATAAATTCCGTAAAAACTAGTATTATTTCAATGTGTAGTATTCGCGTAAATATAAGAAATCATTATAGAGTCTTTAGATCTTTGCACTTACCATACGGAACACAGCAGGATTAAACTGCTATTTTAGGCTGGATTTTGTGAGAACGTGGTCCTTCCACGGTTGAACCGCCCCATTCGAGCTGCAACCATAATATACTCGTAGCTGCACCATGACTCTACCACCTAATGAAATATCATAAAAAACCTAAATAGAATATAGAATTTAAAATAGTAAATAGCATTAACGTAATTTTTAGGCATTTCAGTGTGTACGTAGTCAATCTGCTTTGAGAAACAGGCGCCTTGTATTATTATCGCCATCAAATACACTTCTCTCTCAGAAAATGGCAAACAACCATCTTTTATGCAGTGGACTCAATGATTTGATTTGACATCTATGGTTTTGTTTTATCAAACTTCAAAGCAAAGGAACACTACTTTATATTTCAAATGCGCCTCAAAGAAAACACATGTCTAAATAAGATTCATGCAAGCTGCATTACTGCACAATAGTTAACAGTCGATGAAAACAAATTTGTTTTACTTTCTTTGCATATCTATAGACCAAATTCATTGCATAATTATTTTCATTATATTGAAACTTTTAGAATATGTTTATCTAAAATAAAGTTATACGTTGCCGTAATTCAGACGCTAGACGTAACTAGTACGATTCACTCATTAAGAAGCTAATTCAATAAATTTTACCAAGTAAATTATTTTCACAATAGAGTCTTTAGATCTTAAGTTATTGTTCTGGGGGCACGGCAGTGCCCCCGCCAAGTCGAGCGAAAAAGCGGCACGGCCGTACCATCCTTTTATCGAAGCAGTTCAGGCCTTTTCGACCAAGGTTAAGTAAGGTTAAGTTTAAGTAGGTAAACAGGTAAGTGACAAAACTGCTACATCGGTGCAGTTAGTCAGTGCCTTGCCAAGAGGTGTGAGCGCCGTGCCTCGTCAGTACTCAGGGTGCAAAGGCCCGTTTGTGCTTACGGCCGTACAAGGATACAATTAAACGGTACTGGACCTGGGCGTCTCCCGTTAATTGGCGCCCAAAAATGTCGTAAAATAAAAACGTCGTAAATGACAGTTAGTGTCCATCCTCTTTATATACATATATATATATATATATATATATATATATATATATATACATTCTTCAGTGGCATACAATTTTTTTTTATTTTGAACTAGCTGCTACCCGCGGCTTCGCCCGCATGGTCACTGGGAAATTAACTATCCATTGCTTTTTGAATTGAAAGAAAACTGAGTTTTATAGATTTGTCAGAGATGCAGCCATTAAAAGGAAACTGAGCAAAATTGATTCGTCAGCCTATTTAAATGTTTTGAAACGCAGCGTATAGGAAAGCATGAAAATAGTCTGTTTATTCCAAATGGAAATGGAATATTTTTTTAATTAAAGGAAACTGAGCATAATTATCCGTCAGGGATACAGACTTTTGAAAAGAAACTGAGCTAAATTGATTCGTCAGAGATGCAGTTTTCTGAATTGAAAGGAAACTGAGCCAAATAAAAGATCCGTCAGAGATGCAGCCTTTTGAGTTGAAAGGAAACTGAGCTAAATGGGAAATTTTGAATTGAACTGTGGGAATTCTGATTAAATTAATTGTGGGAGTATTGGGAAAAAACATTTGGAGTTGAAAGGAAACTGAGCTAAATGGGAAATTTTGAATTGAAAGGGAAGATCTGTGGGAATTCTGATTAAATTAATTGTGGGAATATTGGGAAAAAACTAACTGAACACTATTTTAAGACGCTACTGTACACAATGTTATATGTTTTTCTATTCGGGGAAAGAATGTGGAGATTCTGGGCATTTGACACACACGAACATGCTACATACAGCTGACCATGAGAGAAGCACGTTTTTTCTAAGTTGAACAGTAAGTAACGTTTGCCCTTGCGCTTTATTAATTGTCATTGCAAAACTGAGCTTAATAGGGAACTGTAACCTTTTGAATTGAAAAGATCGTGGGTTGGTCCGTGGTATAATAACATTTTCATCTCAAAATTGTAGCACCGATTATGTTCCGTCCAAGATGTGTCACACGCAGCCTTGTCCCGTTACATAACCGAGGAGCATCTAAATTTCGCATTAGCATGACTGGGACGCCTAATTTTAATTGAAGCTTATGTGAGGGCACACCTGACAACTCTAGAGAATTTAGAAACTCTACGGGATATGAAGTGCTCTATTCTGTGTCCATAACTGTGTCTACTGACAAATACTCTGTTATTTCTCCTGCTACTTCGCCTAATATATCTGAATTTATTTTATTAACGCTCTCAGTTTTTGGTGCAAGAATCGCCCTTTCACATAACCATTTGTCTTCATGCATGTTGTTGGTTAAATCTGAATAAATGCTCGCAATTAATTCGGAATGACTCTGTACTAAATTACAAAAATCTCTCGTCAATTTAACACCCTCAGCATCCATTTCCTACCGCCCATCGCCAATTTTTAATAGTGTGTCAGCATAGTTTCTAGCATTGATATCATTATACAAATGCACTCTCATATTCGTAGTTAAACTGAATTTTGTCACCTTGTTCCATAAAACAGACGACTTGAGGCATGCTTTAATTTCATCTGCAGGCGTGCCCTTTTGAATGACATTACCTGTCAACTCTGTTTGGCGAAAGTCACCAGCCAGTAAAACCACCATTCCTCGCATTACATTGGTATTGCTGCGCAAATTCTGGAGCGTTTGATTTAGTGCTTCTATTGCTTTTTATGCGACATTGTACTTTCGTTCCACAATAAAAGTTTGCATTGTCGTAGCATTATACCTTGTGCACTATTTTTGCTAAAGTTGCAGATCGTCGATTCATCCTGGGCTAGATTTAGAGGGAGTTTTAAAACAGAATGTGCAGTGCGGCCCCCGCTTAGCAGCGTGGCAGCTATACCGGAGGAAGCTACGGCCACAGCAAAGTTTTTATCTTTCCGTACTTGCGCTAATAATAAATTTAACAAAAATGTCTTCCCAGTTCCTCCAGGGACATCTAAAACGAAAAGTGCACCATTTCCAGATTCAATTTGTCCTAATACTTTGTTAAAAACTCGTTTTTGTTCGGGAAGCAAGCGGGGTACAAATTCGGCTGGCAAAAGCAGGAAGTCTGCTGCAAAGCTGGTATATCGTAGTTTGTTTCACGTATAATTTCATCACTTAGTTCATTTTAGGTTATTCGCTGAGGGCTTATCATTCCAAAGTCGCTTAATTTTTTGCCTACATAAATGTGTAATACATAAATGTGTTCATTATATGTCATGTTCGCGTGTGTCTGCTGTAACCTTCGCAAAATATCTTCCGCCATGTACTCTTTATATTTGTCCCACAATTCATGTGCATTAGATAGCCCGCAAGATGATATGAGAGTTGCATAAAGATCCCTAATTTTGGCTGGTGACTGGCACTGCACAGCTTCCTCCATGGTTTCATCCCAGTGATTATCGTTTTTAAAAGATGCAGAGCTTCACATGCTTCTCTATAAGTTGCGCATTCCTGACCGTTGATAGTTTTAAAGTATTTATATCCTGTAGGATCCCGAACATGGTGCAGCAGCAATCGTAAACAGAAACATTCAAAATTAGTTACATGGACGGTATACACACGACCAAGGTTTGATCTGATGACTTTACACCAGGCCAATTTGCAACAAGCGCGCCTTGAATACGGCGTTTCCACTCCTTCCTAGATGTGTTCCAAGTATAATAGCAGGGGACTTCACAATATAACAACGTTTTTGCAAAGAGGTCGGTTTGACAAAGTTGAAAGAAGGCTGTTAGTGTAGTTTTTGGCGGTGATGCAATTCTTTCTTGGAAATTTCTTTCGGTGAAATATACACGCTCTCCATTTTCTAAGTCCACAGCAAGGTGAGTAACTGACGACACGCTGCCTCGTTACTGCCGACATAACGCGCTGCTTAAAAGGTCTGTACTTCATTAACGGAATTTGCCTCACCTTCACTCCTGAGATTAAATATTGCTTGGTCGCTTCCTTTATTTATGTACTTACAGGTATACTTGATTGCGCGGACAGAGCTACATGCTTCTACATTAATGTGGGCATTAAACATTTTACATAGAATGTGCGAATACGGGACAATCCAGCGGTTATCTAAGGTTTCGAATGCTCTAGAGCGAGATTTGATTGTAACTTTCCTGCCACCATCTTCGGTAGCTCTGCGTCTGTATAAAGATTAGCCATTGTCATTGTGCACTGTTTCTTTTAATAGCTGTTTAGGGAATTTATTTGTACATTTTCCTTCTTTCATACATGGCGATATTGAATTTCGTGCTCCACTTGGACCGTGAATCATATTTCGGACGATGGTCATACAATTCTTTATCTTGCTCAGGATCCGGAATCTCGGCGCTTATTATGTCGTCTATTTGGCTGGGCGGCAACTTCTCTTTAAGCAATATTAGAATGTGAGCATGCGGTAATCCTCGTTTTTGCCATACAATTGAATACATGAAGCACTGCACCTCTCCGAAAATTTTCCCTTTGTTAATTACATACATTAATTTTTGTACTTTTAATCTAAATACTCTAGCAACTAAATCGTGTCTGTCAGTACTTTTTTGGCCCGGCATTAGCTGCTCGGTTATTTCTTTCCATGTGGGATTGCAAGTAAAAGTAACAAAAAGATCAGGTCTTCCGTAATTTCGTACATAGGCGAATGCGTCTTGTGTGTACTCATGTATGTAGCGGGGACTGTTAACGAATGATGAGGGCAGAATTACCATTTTACCTAAATCTCTGGAGTTTACATTGGCGTCGCTAGAAACTGCATCTTGTAAATGTATATAATTCTCAACGCGCAGCCTTTTTTGATTTAAAGATATATAAAGTATACGTTCACTTTCTATCTTCACATACATGTCTACCAAAAATTTATGAAATAATTGTCTACACCGGTTTTTAATGACGCAGCATTCAATTATGATCTGTTGATTGATTATAAAAATCACAGGTTAGTTGTTATCGGACTGATGGACAAGGCGTGTCGATTTTGCAGCGCTTTAAAACGGAAAGATGAGACCGCAGGCATGTGCTGTTCCAATGGCAAAGTGTCTCTTCCGTTACTTGGGGAACAAGAAGAACCTTTGAAAACTCTCTTTTTTATATGATGCTAATGAGTCACGGCGCTTTTTAAACAGGATCCGGAAATATAACTCATGCTTTCAAATGACGTCCTTCAGAGTTGACCGGGAAATAATAATGCCGGGATTTTCACCTACATTTACGGTGCAAGGGCAAATTTATAAGAGGTTAAAATCATTTTCTCGCAACATCATATGGTACGCATAAAATCCATACGTAAGTATTACGTATGGATTTTATGCGTTTTTGTTCGGAGTAGGCTCCTTTGTGACCGGGTTAATGAGTGGAATTTGAAAATGATAATCCTCTTGTCCTTTGCAATAAATCAATGGGTATTGCAGAGCTTCATAAAACTTGTGTGTATCGGCTACCCGTTGCAACGTATAAAAACGCATCATATAAAAAGAGAGTTTTCAAAGGTTCTTCTGTTTCCCCAAGTAACGGAAGAGACACTTTGCCATTGGCATAGCACATGCCTGCGGTCTCATCTTTCCGATTTAAAGCGCTGCAAAATCGACGCGCCTTGTCCATCAGTCCGATAACAACTAACCTGTGATTTTTATAATCAATCAACAGATCATAATTGAATGCTGCGTCATTAAAAACCGACCAATTGTTTCTTTGAAAATTTTGTCCACGTTTAGCTTGGAGCTGTGCATTTGCATCTCTTCGCGCCTGTGCCTGTTCTGGTGTTTCAGATGCCCTTATAGTAGATTGACGTTTAGCTTGCTCAATGAGTCTGTATTGAGTTTCATCAGGTGTTTCCGCGGCTCTTAAGTCGGCCTGACGTTCCGCTTGTTCGAATATACTTTGCTGACTTTGAGCAGGTGTTTCAGTAGCTCTTCAAGTAGATTGACACTCTGCCTGTTCAAGATGCCTTTGCTGACTTTGATCAGGTGTTACAGTAGCTCTTAAAGTAGCTTGACGCTCGGCCTGTTCAAGACGCCTTTGCTGACTTTGAGCAGGTGTTTCAGTAGCTCTTAAAGTAGCTTGACGCTTTGCCTGTTCAAAATGCCTTCGCTGACTTTGAGAAGGTGTTTCAGAAGCTCTTAAAGTAGCTTGACGCTCTGCCTGTTCAAGACGCCTTTCCTGACTTTGAGAAGGTGTTTCGGAAGCTCTTAAAGCAGCCTGACGCTCTGTCTGTTCAAAACGCCTTTGCTGACGTTGAGAAGGTGTCTCAGATGCTGTAAAAGCAGCCTGACGCTCTGCTTGTTCTTGCCTTCTCAGTTCAGCATCTTCTAAAAATTCTAGCGATCGAGCTAATCTTTTCGCTTGTCTTTGAGAAGATACTCTTGAAAGGCTGGACATACGTTTGCGAGGCATTATGAAGTAACAAAAAACCTATTTATAAAGAAACGTTAAAATACCTAAAAGGAATTAAATTTCCTTTTAAATATTTTATTTAAAAGCAAATCCAAAATATCTAAAAGGAATAAATATTACTTTTAAATTTTTTTTTAAGATCAAAACATCAAAACCAATTTAAGACACAACACGAATCCGAAAACGATAGCCAAAAAAAATCAAATCAACTTAACCAAATCACAAAACAAATCGCAGAAAACCGAAATCGAAAGCAGTAGTCAATATAAATATAATCAACGAAAAAAGATGTAAGTGTATAGGTACAGTATACACTATCGATACTATTAATATTCCTTTGAAATATTGTTAAACAACCTGAAACAACGAAAACCAATTCACGATTCTAAATAAACATAATCCAAAATCAAAGCCAGAGTCTAAATATGTATAAAGGAATACCAACCAAATCAACAAAACCGATCCTAGAAAATACACAAATCCGAAAATGAAAGCCAATATAAATCCATTCAACCTTAACCAAATCATAAAGCAAATAACAAACAACCGAAATCGAAAGCAGGTAGTCGAATAAGCTACGAAATAGAAATAATTTAAGCGTATAGGTACCGTATGCACTATAAATTGACGCGCGGCTCAACGGCGGGAGTTAAGTACATGTCAGGAAACATTTCGTTACCGCGTTTTAAAAACCTAGTAACAACATCTAGAGGAATCAATTTAAACTATGTATACATTAGTTAATAAGAACTCTCAAAAAATATTTTTCTTGTAATTTTGCACAATTTTTCTTATTGTAATACCGATTCATTCATAACCACATATAAGAAATGTATTCATTTCCGTTCAATAAATATTACTAAGGCTTATTAATAAGGCTTACTAAGAATTGTTTCTACCACAGTTAAGTAATAGTTAAAGGTGAAAGCGTGACAGGTGGTGATAGTATTTCTGATCTATACTTATAATCACGCCTGTAACCCTTGCGGGGTAGGCAGAGCATCAACGGATTACTTAATATCGTCTGCGAGGTTATCGCCTATTCTGTGAATTACAATGCACTAAAACGTTTGAAGAAAATCAGCTGGTGAATTTTATGTTTTTTATCGCTCTGTTCCCGGTCCTGCGTGGAAAAATACAGATTCATACATTTTTTATCTTAATTTTCGTGTTCGTCCATCTTATCGTCGTCGTCTTGTAGAATCACGGTGGCGTCACCTAGCTGAATTTAATTTTGCAACATATTCAATTTTCCCACGGGATATGTTTTTCACTCTACAGCCACCGAACTATCCCCATACAAAAAATCATGCCATGCCGACTCTCTGTTGCGACGTGAAAGATGGACAAACTTGTGCAACATATTCGATTTTCCCACGGTGATGAGATGTTTTTCCGCGGAAAAAAGTAACCTATGTCACTCTACAGCTACCGAACTATCCCCATACAAAAAATCATGCCATGCCAACGCTCTGTTGCGACTTGAAAAAAGGACAAACAAACAAACACACTTTCGTATTTATAATATTATAATATGGATTGTTTTAAAACTGAAGTTTTCGGGTTGAGTTCATCAGTTCTTATGCAATGCTTTTAAGCATTCAAAAAGTAATGAATCTTGTGCTGTTGTTTGTTGAATATTTGATGCTTGCTGATTCCGTTGTAGGAGTAGTGGTTCCAGGCAACAGACTCAGCATCAAAGAAGTATTTCATCAAGACTCGTAGAGTCTAGATGACAATACTGAACTCAAAACCGACCGATAGGGAAAAAAGGTTCTTGAGTGGCAGCCTTGTACCTACCGGTAGGTGATATATGGGGTGACCCTCCATTAGATGAAGTGACGACCTGGTAAGACATGCAGGAAGTCGATGGATGCAGGTGGCTCAGGACCGTGCGTTGTGGCATTTCTTGAGGGAGACCTATGTTCAGCATTCGACTTATGAAGGGCTGTAATGATGATGATCAATGTTGAAGCACTGAAACAAAATGGTAAATGACAATGTTTTTTTTATAAAACTGACGCTCCACACGAATTTGCAGCCCACCTGCTGGTAAGTGGCTACTTCATCCCATGGACAGTTGCTCAACTTCAAACAAAGAAGTCTACATATGCATTGTTACTTCTGAGGGCTATGGTTGAATGCCTCTCAGTCAGTAATGATACCGACTCTCTATAGCCAACCGACTGGAAACAGAAGTACAGGCTCTGAAGTATAGGCAGCAGAAGTAGTTGCGATGGTGGTACCTACCAAGACGGACTGCTAATCAAACGTCCTATTGTTAAGATGATTTAAAATAACCTTTATATAAGTAAAATAACCTTTTTTCCGAAAATCGTCAAAGACATTTGAAATAAATATAGATACACATTTTTACGTGTCTTTATTTGCACGATGCTTAAGTTTCAAACAATTGTAATTGAACAAAGTAACAACAATTCCAATAATCAATTTCATTGTTGTGTCCGATTATTTTAGGTTTGTAATAAATTCGGCACTTTCGTTCTCTCAGATATCTAGGCCGATTATTTCCTGTGACTAAGCAATTGTAACATTTCATGCACCGTTAAATATACATTTAACGTTTTCCCACAAATACGTATTATCCGTTTTACGCGCATTAATAAATTTCTTCAATACAATATCATAGGATTTAAAAAATTATACACATCACAATTAAATACATTCTCAAGAGGCGGTGGTGTTGTTTTCGTGTGGTAGCGCTGTAAGAGAATCCATCACACCATTTTGTCCCAAGAGGGTTGTAACTGTCGTATGATACGACTATGGAAAATGCTAGAAAGATCTTATAGCTTTCAGACAGATGACAGTATAATTACCACCGGGCTCTGGGCTCTGGGATCTGGGTGTTTGACATAAAGTCAACAACAGTAACAAGACTCGTACAGGTAGGCGAAGTGCAGGGCGGCCCCCATTAGATGGAGTAAAGATCTGGTAAGACATGCAGGAAGTCAATGTTGCAGGTGGCTCAGGACCGTGCTTTGTGGCATTCCTTAGGGGAGGCCTATTTTCAGCAGTGAACTTGTGAAGGGTTGTAATAATGATGATGACGATCAGACCGGTAATTAACGTCAAAGGCTTGATACTGCAATCGTTAATTCGCCAAGATTCATGGAGAATTTAGCTTACCCTTCAATGCGAGAGAATCTTATGTCCAGGGGACCTTTACGATCTGATGATGATGGAAACGAATCATGCTTAACTTTATTTAAGAGGTGAAAGTTACCTCCGCCTTATGCTGTTAAAATTGAACAATTTGAAATTAAGTGACAAGCCTTATGATCAGAAAGACATTTCGTCATAAAGATGTCAATTTAATAAAGGATAATTCAGAAGCTATGCGTATCTATAAGTAGTGTTCAAGTTTCAAATGAGTCCCATGAATTTCTACTGTAAATAAATTCGTAGTTTATATGTTTAATTGTGCTAATAATGGCATTAAGTAAGAATACATACCGTTAAATAATATTACTAACCTGCATACGTTTTATTTATTCACTGTTTTAAAATATTAACTATTTAGGATCTCTATCCGGATTACATTTATATTATGTTTAAGTAATGTTAACGATTCTCCAGATGCAGACCATATTTCGACCACGACCACAATTTCATAATACTATTGGCATCTATTAATTGCATTGAAAATAGGATCACAATTGTGTAAAAAACAGTTTACGTGTTTATACAAATGGTAACTCCGACTATGATTCCAACCCAGTACCTGTCTTACTGTCAAAATGTATGTAGCCAACAACATTGTAGATATTGCACAACAATGTAGTGACTGGACGGCGGATGGACATCCTTTAACATCTCATCATTGTTATTGTTCCGTAAATACGTAACACTGGCTGTTTACTTTCGAGTTCATTTCAAACGCTTTGATGTTTTTTACCTGCTTTTAACGTAATAGTCATAAAAAAGTAACTTCGTATCATATCTGAAAAACGCGTTAATAACTGCATTATATTATATTGTTGTAATTTAGTATAAGTAATTTACAATAATAAGTAATATTGGTAGCATTGCATTTATATACAATATACAAACTTTAATTTAAAAATTCCTTTACATTTTTTATATTTTATTTACTTAAGTCTACGTCACTAAATTGGTTTAATTTTTTATTCAGTTTTTATTTCATACAACAACAAGAACATATAGAGTGAACTTGATGTCTTAAGTCATTTACAAATAATATATAATAATGATGTCCTCCAGACCAACGTTCGGCGGCCAAATTCAACGGAGACTAGCCATCGGCTCAGGTCAAGAATTCAAGATTATCTGTGAGCCTAATTGTATGCGCATGCCCAGGTGTACTCTCTATTCCCTCATTCTCGAGTCCGATGGCAATGGGACGGTAAACCGACACGACCGGGGAGAAATCAGGCGCAGGATCAACGATCTTACGTGCTTTCCAAGGCACGGGAGACATCACTAACTTCCTGACTCCGGGAAGCTACTGAAAATTTCTTGATGGTAAATATAATAACTATTTTTTTGGCCCAACTCGGGATTCAAACTCAGGACCTTATGATCAGCAGTCGCACTATTAAAACCTCTAGACCAACGAGGAAGTCTAAAAAAGATATTATATAGTCCTTGGATATAATCACTACGTTTTAGTCGATTACTACCTGTCAGACCATTGAGTGGTGAAAATATAACGTAGGAGTTGCAATGAAGAATAAAAAAAATTAAATTAATTTTGTTTATAAAAAATTATAAAAAATATATTTAACCACATGTATAGTTTATAATAAAAAAATCTTCCTTCATATCGGTCCCTACAAGTCACTGACATAAAAGACATTGTAATAGTGGAGACGAACTGTCCACTATTAACAGACTCCGAGTGGTTTTCTTTAAGGTGGAGAAATGAAACTACTGTTTATGTTTATGAATGTACTGTCGAATGGGATTCGGAATGGAATATCTTTTGCATCAACCTTGCCTATATTTATATGGCTGGCTCACTATTGATTTGCCAATGGTAACAATTAATATTTTGCCTAGCCAATTATATTGCTTATTTTATGACCAATGAAAACTATTTAAAATATACAATTATCTACGTTTCGTTTCCCGGCGTGAGACTTGTTTGTTGTTCACGAAGCTACGTCGCTGGACCGGGCTACATAAGACATGCAGATCGGTGCGCACGCGTAGTCGGCGGGCGGCGGCGGTGTGGAATACAGCTCCGGAACAGCAAGAGGAAACGAACTGCGGCGTTGAAGAAACGGCTCACCATTGGTCGACGGATACGTGACGATAGCGGCGTGTGAAGTCGGTGTGGCGCTGAATGATATTTGCGGCTGCTTCTTGTTTCTTTATAAGAACGTCAAATTATCTATATACAGTCCGCAGTATCTCAGTAGCCAAGAATAATTAGGAAATAAAATGTTTTTTTTATTTATTCTCGCCTTCCGCGTTATGGTAGCAGCGGAGTATATCTTATTTATTCCCGTTTAGGTTTGATTAATCTGGCTGCTACATCACTCTCCCCCCAGCGAAAGCGTACCGGAGGCTTGACGACTCGCCCGTATTTCGTAGTTTTTAAAATAGGTTTCAACTGGGTTGATGTAGATGATGAAGTTTCAAGCTTCCTCGCTGGTGGTTTTGATGATGATGATGAATCCTCTGCAGTATCCTCGTTAATAATATAGGCTGGCTTTAGTCGGTCGATCGATATAATCGTAGATTTCCTTCCGGGTATTTGTAGTTTAAAAGTCTTGCTATTTCTCTCTAATACTTTATACGGTCCATCGTAGGTAGGTTGAAATTGTTTTTTCATTGCGTCGTTTCTTACAAAAACTTGCTTGCATGTTTTCAAATCTTGGTGAATGAATACTGATTTATTATTTCTGTGTGATTGCATTTCGGTGCATTTCAACGATAAGGCTTTGTTAATTGATTCTCGAAGTTTAGTTACGAAATCGTAATCCATTTCTTGTTTGTTTGACGCTGCTGAACTGAAGAAGTCACACGGCAGCCTTATGCTGCAGCCGTAGGTTAGCTGAGCGGCGCTAAGACTAGTGTCTGCACGCGGTGTTGCTCGTAGTCCGAGTAGCACTGTAGGTAGCTCATCAATCCACTTTGTATGTTGAGATAAACGAGTTTTGAGTGCAGTCTTTAATGTACGATGCCATCGTTCGATTATTCCGTTTGACTGAGGATGGTATGCTGTTGTACGCGTCTTCTGTATTCCCATAGTTTGAAGAAGTTTGAGGAATAGGTTGCTTTCGAAATTCCTTCCTTGATCCGTTGTGATGGTTTTAGGTGATCCGAAACGAGTAATCCAATTTTCATAAATTATCTTCGCGACGGATTCGGCTGAAGTATCATCGGTAGGTATTGCTTCTGGCCATCTTGTTGTTCTGTCGATCATTGTTACGAGATAACGATGTCCTTGCGGTGAAGTAGGTAATGGTCCAACGATGTCAACGTGCAAGTGTTCGAATCTCTCCGTGGGTGGAAATGTAGCTAGACTACTTGATGTATGCCTTTGTACTTTGCATTTTTGGCATTGAATGCATTGCTTCGCCCAGTTGCCAACATCCGCTTGCATTGCAGGCCAAAAGAATTTTTCAGTGATGAGTTTTCTTGTTGTTCTAACACCTGGATGACTAATGTTGTGCAGTGTATTGAAGACTTCGCGACGACATTCTTCTGGTATGTATGGTCGCATGGTTGTCGTTGAGGCTTCACAGTATATTGGTAGATGCGTCATTGGCATTGTAACTTGCTTGATGGACAAGTTACCTTGCTTCGATAGATGTTTTATGTTGTCACTATCTCTGTCTTGTGCTGCGGCGATCTTATGATAGTCGATTGATGTAGGGCACGTTACACTGTCGATTGGTACGCGACTGAGTGCGTCGGCAACTATGTTGTCCTTTCCACTGATGTGACGTATGTCGGTCGTGAATTCACTTATGAAAATAAGTTGTCTTGCTCTTCGTGGTGTTTCCGATAGTGATGGTTTCTTTGGAAGTACATATGTTAATGGCTTGTGGTCGGTAAAAACGATCAGGTTTCGACCCTCGAACGTTTTTCTGAAGTGCTTGATAGCCATGTAAATAGCGAGTAGCTCTCGGTCGAATGTACTGTAGTTACGTTGAGTATCGGAGAACTTCTTCGAAAAATATCCAAGTGGTTGCCATTTCCCATTGCTGTATTGTTGGAGAACTGCTCCTGCTGAGAGATCGGATGCGTCGCTGAAGATAGCAAGGGTTGCTTCGTGTGATGGGTGAGCGAGTAAAGCTGCATTTTGGATCGCAATTTTACAAGCTTCAAATGCCTTCGTGGCTTCATCGTTCCATTCGATTGACGTTTTATCTTTTTTCTTCGTGTTGTGAAGGTAGGCGTGAAGTGGTGCTTGGATTTCAGCGGCTTTAGGTATGTGTTCTCTGTAAAAATTTATCATCCCGAGAAAACGCCTTAGCTCTTCGATAGTTTTAGGTTTTGCATAATCGATGATTGCTCTGACTTTTTCGGCAGGCGGTTTTATTCCTTCCTTGCTGACGGTGAAACCAAGAAATTGAACTTCTTGCTGTCCAAATATGCATTTCGAAGGGTTGATTGTGATTCCGTTGTCTTCTAATCGCTGTAGCACGGTGCGTAGATGGGTTTCGTGCGTTTCTTTATCAGGGCTTGCAACAAGGAGATCATCAATAAATGCGAAAACGAAATCCAGTCCATGAAGTACTTCGTGTATGAATCTTTGGAAAGTTTGACCTCCGTTCTTTAATCCTGGGATCATTCTTGGGAATTCGAATAATCCCATTGGGGTAATTATTGCTGTCTTCTCTATGTCTTCATCGCGGACTCTTATTTGTTGGTAAGCTCGGTTGAGATCGATGGTGGAGAATATAGTCTTGTCTGATAGTTGATGAGTGAAATCCCTGACTCGCGGTATTGGGTAGCGGTCAGGAGTGGTAATAGAATTCAGTCTTCTGTAATCTCCACAAACTCGTAATTCTCCGTTCTTCTTCGGTACAATGTGAAGTGGTGATGACCAAGGGCTTTTGCTTGGACGGCATATTCCTTGCTCAATCATGTTTTCGAATTCCTTTCGAACTTGCTCGTATAGGTGTGGTGCGATTGGACGTGCACGACAATGAAGTGGTGGTCCATTGGTGTCGATGAAATGCTCAACGTCGTTCTTCGGTGTTAATTTCATTGAAGTTATTCTTGTGATACCAGGGTATTCTTCGAGGATCTTGTGATACGGTTGTTGCACATCTATGCTTCTTATTGTGGGCAGATTGGTTGCTTGTACAAAAGACTGAGATGCAAGATTGGTTTTCCCGTCGATGATTCTTCTATTTTTGATGTCGACGACCAACTGGTGATGTTGAAGAAAATCAGCACCGATGATTGGTTTGCTGACTTTAGCGACGATAAATCTCCATTTGAATGGTCGGCGTAGATTAAAATCAAGTTCCATTGTTTTTTCTCCATATGTAGGAATAACCGTATTGTTTGCTGCATAGAGTTGAAAATCTAGTGGCTTCAACTTCTGTCCTTGCTTCGGCGGTAACACTGAGATACTTGCTCCGGTGTCGATAAGGAAAGTAAGCTTGCTTTTTTTATCGGAGACGAAAAGACGGTAGGACTTTGCTGTTACGCTGGATCCCGTCGCATCGAGCGTACTAGTTAGTTTTCCGTATTCGTATTTTCATTTTTAAATGTACACGGTGCTGTGCATTTTCTTGCCTCGACCCCGAAACGTCGATGATAGTAGCAGTAAGGGGATCTTGATGTTGAGCTTATTCGACTTCTACTTGCAGAGCGGTTGCGACGAAAAGGTGATCTTCGGTGTTGCTGATTGCGCTGGTTGTACTGTTGCTGGTAAAAGGTATGATGCTGGGAAGCTTTGAGCGCGGCGACTTCGAATGATAGCTTCCGAATTTCTTCGAGAAGAAACTGGGTATCATTGGCCTTTGTTGAAGTGCCTTCGATGATCGATATGTGTGAGCTACTGCTGTTTTCGATCATCTTGTCCGCCAGGAGTGCCAGTTCGTCGAGCTTCGTCTGCGTGCTGAATGTTTCGCTGACTGCTATTACCGATCGAATATGTGGTGGTAGGTGGTTTACCCACATTAGCCGTAGTGTTGAATCCGGAACTTTATCTCGCGCCAAAGTACGCATTTTGCGTAGGAGTTGTGTGGGTTTCTGGTCTCCAAGTTCTATTTCTGATAGAAGTTTTTGTAGCTGTCGACTGTCGGATTCTTCGTATGCGGAGATCAGACGATCCTTCAGTGAATTATACTGGTCGACTGCTGGTGGGTTGTACAACAGGTCCGCAATTTGTTCGATGTCTTGTTTCTCAAGTTGGGCTATCACCATCTGTGCTAATTGCGCTTGGCTCTTCTTTAAACCATTCGTTGCGGCTTCAAAACTGACGAACCAAAGTCGTGGTTTGTCTCTCCAAAACGGTGGTATTCTTAACGATAGAGATATACCGGCGATTTCTGGTTCCTTTACCGGGTTTGATGTATATGTGTTTGCCTCCTGCTCCATAATGACGGCTTGATTACACTGATTTTATATAAACTGAAGTCTTCCTTCTCGGTGTTCGTACGGGTTTCCTTCGCGGTGTTCTTGCAATAGTAGTGGTACGTCGCAGGGTGTTCCTTCTTGGTGTTCGTACCGGATCTTCCCCCTCGGTGTTCGTACGGGGTCACCACTGTAATAGTGGAGACGAACTGTCCACTATTAACAGACTCCGAGTGGTTTTCTTTAAGGTGGAGAAATGAAACTACTGTTTATGTTTATGAATGTACTGTCGAATGGGATTCGGAATGGAATATCTTTTGCATCAACCTTGCCTATATTTATATGGCTGGCTCACTATTGATTTGCCAATGGTAACAATTAATATTTTGCCTAGCCAATTATATTGCTTATTTTATGACCAATGAAAACTATTTAAAATATACAATTATCTACGTTTCGTTTCCCGGCGTGAGACTTGTTTGTTGTTCACGAAGCTACGTCGCTGGACCGGGCTACATAAGACATGCAGATCGGTGCGCACGCGTAGTCGGCGGGCGGCGGCGGTGTGGAATACAGCTCCGGAACAGCAAGAGCAAAAGAACTGCGGCGTTGAAGAAACGGCTCACCATTGGTCGACGGATACGTGACGATAGCGGCGTGTAAAGTCGGTGTGGCGCTGAATGATATTTGCGGCTGCTTCTTGTTTCTTTATAAGAACGTCAAATTATCTATATACAGTCCGCAGTATCTCAGTAGCCAAGAATAATTAGGAAATAAAATGTTTTTTTTTATTTATTCTCGCCTTCCGCGTTATGGTAGCAGCGGAGTATATCTTATTTATTCCCGTTTAGGTTTGATTAATCTGGCTGCTACAACATAAAGACACTGGTCAGTTGGAAATGGACCTCTTCGGATGTAGGGAGTATATAACTCGCTCGCAGTTTATCACAGTGCTAGTCCCGTACATTTGAAACTGCTGTCTATCGCCAGTCTGGGTATTTTTGATCTGATGTAAAAGAGATGGTCAAATATGGTCAAACATATGTTGCTTGTGAGCAGACCTCACATGTCCTTCATTTACATTCCTTTTTTTATTCTTAGAAATGCAAGTTTCCTAGCAATATTTTCCTTCACGGTTGAACACCTGGTACATTAGCACTTAAAACAAACATTTGTAATTCCGATGGGGACTAAACTCCTTGCTCGCCACCACACAATATTATTACTTATTATAGATATTCCATTAAAGCCGAAAAGCCGGGCTTGCCTTATTAAACCTGAATCAATCAATAATATCAACTAATAAAGAAACTCGTAAAATGTTTCAAGCTATTTCAAATTTCCCGCGCACTCCACTGTTCGACACATGTCGACCGATGACCTTGTATTGCCTTAGCGATACTGCTGCTGTCATAAAAAATGAGTTTTAATAGAGATAATAGTTGTCTTCCTCGCTCGCGTGGGCTTTTTACGGAGCTTTCGAGAAGACGATCGCTCTCTTTCTAACCTATGGCAAAATATTCTATAATGAAATATAACTACGATTGTATATATAGCAATTAGTATAGAGATTTAAAGCCAGGCTTTTGGGAATAAATTTGTTAAAAGCGGAGGCGTGCGGGCAATACGTTTGCAAGTTCATTTCACGTTTCAATGTTTATTTACTCTGTGTCAAAATTTATGCTTTTTTAAAGATTTTTAATGAAAATGGAGGATAATAGTGTTCCTCGTGTGAATTGAAGTGTGTTAAAGTGATAATGTTTGGGACACAAGGTTAAGAGACTTATCAATTTTCGCAATTAACACTAGTTATTATTATAGTTATTGGTACAATTAAAACGTTCACCAACATTTTACGTGGACCGTAATTAAATCTTTCCATAAGAAAGCGAGACGATTCCACTTATCTTATCTTATCTCTTATCCATTAGAATGTAAATAATTTTTTTTTAATTTTGTACATAGTTTGTTTGTACTCTGTTCGTGTTTTACTTTTGTTCATGGATGTAAATATTTTTTTATTTCGCTTAAACAAACCCAAACGGCTTTCTTCAAAGCCACCGAAGCTATGCAATTGCTGATATGTAAAATCTATCTAGCAGTGGTATGCCTTCTGTGTGCTTTGTTAAACACGTCCTTGACAGCACTGAATATGAAACTGAAGCGTGGAGACAGATCAAGATTGGTATATTTTTATACTTACTTACTTATCTTCACGCACAATCCCTAACGGGGTAGCCAGAGAGAACAGATCGACAAGTGTCACGATCCTTACATACCTCTTTCGCTTCTTTCAGGTTCATTAACTTCTTCATACATGCACGTCTAGGTATCCGAATGCTCTTGACCTTCCCCTCTTCGAGCAATTTGCTCACATGGTCTTCGAAAGTTAGTCTCGGTCTACCTCGACACCTTTTAATATTTACTTTCGCTCTATATATTTTCTTCACCATTCGGTCTTCACTCATTCGCTCAACGTGCCCAAACCATTGGAGTACATTTTTATAAAACTGCTAAAAACAACAATCTATATTTTTATCACTTTATATCTTGGGCTTGCCCTAGCTTGGACCTCTAGCTTCGCCACTAACAACGCATAAGCATTTTGATTCGTATTTAAGGATAGATGTAGATGTCTAAGGACCACAGCAACCACTTACCATCAGGTGGACTGTGTGCACATTTGTCACCCTATACTATAAAAAAATTACATTTCGGATATCTGTTCATATTGCAGTTTTTTGAATCTGCAATACTCTTTCGAACATTGATGCCAAATATGCTGTCCTCAAATCCAAATAAATATCGTGCACATTTTATTTCGATGTTGTTCAGGATTTAAAAATAGATTTCTATAAAAACTCTTTTTTTTATTCTTTAAGCACTTAAAGACCAAAGAGACTTTAAAAATAAATGTAAGACTATTATTCTTTATTAAACGGTTGCGATGACTTATTTATTAATACCGCTTTATGCACTCGACTGTTTATCAGTCTTACTCTTTGTTCTATAATAACAAAAGTAAACTGTCCGTAAACATTATAAATATGTTGGCGCTCATAAAGTCAGTGTTTTTAGACAATTATATTATTAGCCAAAAGCAATATAATTAATATTGCTACACTGATACATTAATATAAGCATTTTCATTTTGTATATATTGATCAGCTCAGGGGCGTAGCGCTCGCTGTAAATTCCACAGTACGCGAGTAACCCGTGTTCGATCCCCAGCAGCACTAATGAAATTGTTAATTGGCAATTTTAAGTGCTGATTCATACCGTGCTCGGCTGAGAAATAATTAAATATATTTCGAAGATGTGTGCGATCCGCCAACACGCTTAGTGGCAACGCGGCGGGCATTTACTTGCCCTTAAACCCTCTCAAAAATGAGAGGAGGCCAGTGCCCAGCTGTGGTACGTATACTTATAGGATGTAACTTTTATGGGAGATTTTTATTTCCTTTATATCTACGGGTTTATAAACTACAGAAAAATGTGTTGAAGACTGAAGACGACTAAAAAAGAGGTGGTGAGACAATCTTGACTCTTTTAAGATAGGTTTGCAAATCATTACAGACGGAAATAGATGTATACGAGAGAGACCTTTGCTGTTTGGCATAAATAGGTTTTAAAAAAGTATCGATGCGAAGCTATTATGAATAAGAAATGACAAATTATGTCTACTGTTGTTAACCTTTCTCCTTTTTGTTGTCTCAGTTAAACCACATATTACATTTCTCATAGAATACGTTACCCACACTGGAAATTTCTCCAATATTGTAGAGTCATGAAAAGATTCCTATATATAATTCTATATAGATGTCTTCTAGTTATCAGCACCGACGAAGAACTGACAAGATGCCATTACTCAAAACGTTTTTGAATATCGTTATTTCACTCATTCAGTGAAAGCAATGTTTCATTTACTTTCACTGTCTATATGAATCGAATACAAGCACAGCATGTAAATGTAGGAAAATAAATTAAATTCAATAAAAGATTTATAACGTGATGAAATTCAAGACGCGAATACGAGACCTACTACAAAATCGTTTTAGCGATTTGACGTGAATGATCGAGCTAGCCATTAACAAACTATAAGCGATTCCCGCGTTTTAATAGAAATACAAATGAATATTGATATTTTCTTAAAGAATTTTAAAAGCTACACCCTATATAGATGCGTCCCACTCCTCGGCACAGGCCTCAGTCTATTTCTGAGAGGGTTTTAGGACACGGAAGTGTCTACCGCGCTTATTCAATGTTTGCAGACTGTTCATGTTTTTGAAATATTTTTTTTAATTTCTCATACATGCCGGTTTCTTCGTGATGTTTTCCTTTACGACCGTGCACGTGGTAAATCAGGACTTAAAATTACAATTATATGATGATATAAAAATTACAATGACCGATTCTTTGTTGAATACTATTTCTACTAATTATTTTTAGCCCTGACGAGACAAAATATGCTCTTCATCATCGGATGACATGACAGTTTTTATCCAAAATTAGGTCAATCGTTTCCGCGTTCGTCCCTTACCGCAACGACTTTTAATACGATGCGTAAAGTTTTGTTAATATTTCCGCAAATTTGTCGCGTTGTGAAACTAACCCACTGTGTATTGACTGTAACACTGCTATAAAACAAGTATTTAACGTACACATCCTGTTTTAAAACGTCATAAACAGTTGAAAACGACCACGAAAGAATAATTCTAAGAAAGTCATGTGATAATTCTTTGTAGAGGAAAAATAATACTCCGTTTAAAAATATACTTATATATTTGAAGCGTTACTTTCAAAATATTGGTAAAAGTATAATACAATTTAAATAATACATTTTATTTGTATTTTTTATTGATCTTTAACGGAATATCAATATTAAAAATCAGAATTGCCTACGACTTTTAAACAAAGATATTTATTTAATAATCGCAATCACCACCTCGGTACTTATTTTATAAACACTCATATTATGCGTATATTTTTTATCTAGTAGACCTTCCGACCGATGTCGATAGGAAAATATGTACGTAGATAAATATATATAAATAAGAACAACGCAGCAATAAAACTGCTTCATAACAGCAAAAGAAAACATACAAAGAAATTGGGAATGTCCGCTTCACCCGATCTGAGAGTAAATTCTAAGCCTGATCTATAAACGTTATTGATTACATTTCTCGTTTAACTTAATAAACAAAAATTTGTAAAAGTTAAATTTAAAGAACATATCGATGGAAATCAACTACTGTAAGTAGGTAGAATACCGAAAACAACTTTTAACAGGTTTCAGGTTTTCAGGTTACAATAGAGAAACTAACATCATTATTATTACGTACATACATGTAATAATAATAATAATGTCCTCCAGACGAAATTTAGGTCACGGCGGCCTGCCTCAACGGAGACTATCCATCAGGACAGGATTATAGTGCCCAAGTGTATGCGCCAATCCGATGGGGCGGTAAACCGACACGACCGGAGAGAGATCAGGAGCAAGGCCAATTGCTTTACGTGCTTTCCGAAGCAAGGGGATGAGACACCGCCAACTTCCTAACTACGGGCAGCTACAGAGAATTTATTGATAGAAAAACACAATAACTGATTTTTTTTGACCCGACCACACATAATACAACATTTTTTTACATGAGGAAATACCTACGCGTACCCGCCTCGCGGGGATAAGGACGGGTTAAGTCGGACTCGCACCGACTAAAACCCCATGGTGTTCCACCTTCGTCGCATATTGGCAGGACTACGAGAACGCTTTCGCACACATCTGCAACCCCAACAGCGCTGGCCGCCCTTCTCGGGAGAGGACTACCAACTCCTTCTCAAGTACAGAAACACATGGCGCGCTATCCTCCACGGCCTCCAACTACACCTGTGCAACAGACACCCCGTGTTCGATGAGCAAAGGCCATGGGGCCAGGAAAAACGAGCACTCAAAAGGTAGGGAGAGCGGCGCCTCGCAGTACTGACACTCCTCTCCCCCCGCAGCCCCACCACCACCGCATCAACGGTGCGGCCCCCTTTGAGTCGCGGAGGATAGGAAGAGCGGCGCATCGCCATACCAACACCCCTCTTTCCCCGCGACTCCACCTCGACTGCAGCGGTTGCAGCCGCAAAGGTGAGAAACGTCTGGAATTGTGATCGATGATCCGTCTATCAAGCGTGGCGATTAAATTAAAATCTCCCTAAATGGAAGAACCCCACTATTGTGAGCTGATAAATTTTATAAGCCGACGAAAAAAAGAATAAGAAACTCCAAAATGCAATTACGATTGTCTGATTTTATGATTAAAAAAAAATTAGTTACGGTCGAGTAGGAGTCTTACCTTGAGGATTCCGAATAGTTTCCTACACAGAATAGTACCATATTTGTTGGTAAGTCTTTCCTGTCCGGCAAAAATAGCCGCTAAATATCAGTGCGTGTACTTTCCAGTTTGAAGGGTACAGAGAGGATGTGATGCATTATATATTAGTCTTCAGAGCATTCCACGTATCTGTAGCCCTCTTTATTTGTACAATAGAATAGAATAGAATAGAATGCTTTTATTCAATATAGATTATATGTTGTAACTCTTATTGAAATTCATTTTTTACTTTACCACTAATTCGTAAAAAACCTTCTGTCCTGGGAAGAACGATCAAGCCCAGGAGGGACTTTTAAAAAAAATTACAATGTCAATGGTCACAAAATATTTGCAAAATTAACTTTAGAAACAGCTTGGAAGTGACCACCTCATTCCCAGGGGTTATTATCAACCATGTATTCATTTGTATTATAAAAACCCATTTTTATTTTCTTTCGTTTAAATAAATACTTAAACTTGGTAATAGAGAAACCTTGTATATTTTCTGGGACTTTGTTGTAATAGCATATACATTGACCCAAGAGTGAATAATTGACTCTATGGAGTCGAGAAACTGGTATCACTAGCTTGTGTTTGTTACTAGTGTTTAGAGGGTATATAACTTTTTTTGGTTGAAGTTGGATGTAGCACTGCAGTAGACACTTAAAAGAGTATAAAATGAGTAAAATAAGCGTAAATGTGTTATATATCAGTAATATATCATTACTTCATTATCATCATTATCATTACAGCCTATCACTAATGTTCAGCAGTGAACATAGATTTCCGCCAAGGAATACTACAAAGCATGGTCCTATGCCAGTTGCACCCATCCATACTACATATGATTAAAAATAATCATAGAAATTTCCTTCAATAATCTTTTTTTTAATGAAATCATTTAACCATCACCTATTGTACGAATGCATTCTCACATCACCAGACAACAAGTTCAAGCACTATCTATATTATGCATTTATATCGACTATTTTACTACATACTTGCTACCACTCGAATGCATCTATTCGAACGAAGCAATACATTTGCACCAATTACTCATAAATTACTTATATTACTTCAACATTGAAATATATTTTATAGCTTCATAAAATCGATAGTTGTATATCATAGCAATATATATCGTTATTTACATTCCCCTGCAATGATAACAATCTACGAGTATAGCGGAAAATGAACACATGTTACACACTTTACTACCAATTATTTCTATTTAAAACTTTATCACATTTTAAGTGCATTATATTTCCTACAAATAAATAAATAATATAGCTATCTCCCGTACTAATAAGGTTTGTAAATGTATAGTTATTTTTAATTTAATATCAAGAGTCGTTGTTGCTCTTTGGGTTAAGCAATCGCTGTTAATGTATACAAGTAACAAAATTTTGAACCACATCGTGCCGTCAAGAATTAAAATGTTAATTAGAATTTTAACTGCCGATATACCATTTTCTCAGCGGTGAACAAAAATATCGTATCATACGATGTGTCAATCATGAATGATTCGTTCGTTTGAGCTGGTACACTTAAAAGTATTAATGGTTCATTCATCTGTTTTTGAATGTTCCGGGACAACCAATCACAAACAATTGACGGAATCTTTTTAACTCGTGATTGGTGTGAATTGTGAATGAATCAAAAACCAACCAAAGTTGAATGATCTGAATTAATTGTTTTAGTGATCGATCCGAATGCACCGGTACATGTGACGAAATGTACTAGAATGATTCGGTCACGAGAAATGAATGATTGACACATGTCTAAGGACTAAGATAGAATGCCTCGTCACCGATAAAATAGGTCTCCGATTCTCTACATTCATCATGCGAAACACATAATCATTAAGCGGCTATTTTACGCTAGTTCTGTGAGTGTAGTCATTCCGTTGAACAGACCTATTCGTACTGCTATCATAATATAGTGCAGCTATGATTATGCGTGATTCCACCACATGCATGACGTATATGTATGATGTATACTTATTCATACATGTGATGTTTTATATTTTATAGAATAACGAGCACACAGTCCACCTAAAGTAAAAAAGTAAAGTTACAGCCTATATACGTCCCACTGCTGGGCACAGGCCTCCTCTCATTTCTGAGAGGGTTCTGAGAGGAGGGTCACAGTCCACCTGACGGTTCTCTACATTCACCATACGAAACACTTCAATTCAATTGCTATTTTACAGTGGTATTCTGTGAGAGTGTAGTGGCGGTTAAGAATATCCACTACCCCATATCTTCCCGTGGGTGTCGTAAGAGGCGACAGAGGGAGACAGGCAGGAGATGGGCAGCAGCGTCTTCCTGATGACAACTGTGACGTAATAAAAAACTGCGGTTGCCAACCCGCTCGCCAAGCGTGGCAACTATGGCAAATACCCCCCAATGAATAAATACACAAACAGGCGGCCCCCAGTCCCCGGCGGCCCCGCTATTCCTGGCTACGGTGGCGACCATGGTAACGACGACTCGACCTGGCAACATATAACGCACGCACCCTGAGGACTGACGAGAAGATACTGGAGCTGGAAGAAGAGGTAGACAAGTTGCGCTGGCATATTATTGGATTATCCGAGGTCCGAAGAGAGGGGGAGGACACGGCAATCCTCGAGTCCGGCAACTTGTTCTATCACCGGGAGGGCGACCATCTGTCCCAAGGAGGTGTCGGATTTATCGTCCACAAATCTCTCGTCAACAACGTTGTAAAGATTGGGAGTGTGTCGACGAGGGTCGCGTACCTGATACTCAGAATCACCAAACGGTATTCGCTGAAGGTCATTCAGGTTTACGCACCAACCTCGGCACATCCCGATGAGGAGGTGGAGGAAATGTATGAGGATATTTCCAGAGCCATGCATTCCTCCAAAACCTACTACACGGTGTTGATGGGAGACTTCAACGCAAAACTGGGCACAAGAGAAAGCGGTGAGCTGAAGGTAGGGAAATTTGGAGTAGGGCAACGGAACCGAAGGGGCCAGCAGCTGGCCGACTTTATGGAGAAAGAGGGACTCTTTATGATGAACTCTTTCTTCCAGAAGCGGCCCCACAGGAAGTGGACCTGGTCGAGCCCCGACGGTTCGACAAAAAATGAGATTGACTTCATTATGACGACCAGACGCCAACTGTTCAGTGATGTCTCAGTGATCGCAAGGGTGAAAACTGGCAGCGATCACCGAATGGTTAGAGGCACACTGAACCTAAACGTTAAGTTGGAGAGGTCTCGTCTAATGAAATCAACGCTCCGTCCCCCCTCGTGCTCTAATCCAGAATCCCGAAACCTTTCAGCTCGAGTTACGTAACCGCTTCCAGTGCCTAGAAGATTGCAATGCAGTGGACGATATGAACGACAAGCTCGTGGAAACTGTCCATGCGGTCGGAGCTAAGTTCTGCAAGACCCGCCGCAGAAGAACACAAAAACTCTCCGATCACACTCTTAATCTCATGGCTGTTAGACGGGAGATGAGGCTGCAATCGTCAACAGATTTGACAGCATACAGGCAACTGAACAGACAGATCTCCAAATGCATACGGCGAGACTTACGCAACTTTAATACTTCTCGTATTAAAGAAGCGATCGAGCGGAACCAGGGCTCCAAAGTATTTGCCAGAGATCTGTCTGCCAGAAAGAGCCAACTGTCAAGGCTGAAGACTGAGTGTGGCAACATCGTTTCCGGGACACCTGAGATTTTGAGTGAGATTGAGAGGTTCTATGGGCAGCTGTACACATCATCGTTGGAGCCACACGCAAGTGTGAGTAACGATCCAAGAGCAAGTCTTATCCGACACTATTCCGATGATATCCCGGACGTCAGTCTAAGCGAGATTAGAAGGGCTCTCCAGCACCTTAAAAACGGCAGGGCCCCAAGCGAGGATGGAATTACAGCGGAGCTTCTGAAAGCGGGTGGAACACCGATACTTGAAGTCCTTCAGAAGCTCTTCAATTCCGTCCTCCATGGTGGCACTACTCCAGAGGCGTGGAGCAGAAGTGCGGTGGTCTTGTTCTTTAAGAAAGGCGACAACGCTCTCTTAAAGAACTACAGACCGATTTCCCTTCTGAGCCGCGTCTACGTGCTGTTTTCGAGAGTCATTACGAATCGTCTCGCACGCAGACTTGACGACTTCCAGCCTCCCGAACAAGCCGGTTTCCGAAAAGGCTTCAGTACCATAGACCACATACATACCCTGCGGCAGATTGTACAGAAGACTGAAGAGTACAATCTGCCACTTTGCCTGGCGTATGTGGACTATGAGAAAGCCTTTGATTCCGTCGAAATTTGGGCGGTGCTACAGTCCCTTCAGCGGTGCCAAGTTGACTGTCGGTATATCGAAGTGCTGAAGTGTTTGTACAGTAGGGCTACGATGGCTATCCGAGTACAGAACCAGAGCTCGAAACCTATCCAACTGCAGAGAGGTGTAAGACAGGGTGACGTTATATCCCCGAAACTCTTCACCGCTGCATTGGAAGACGTTTTCAAGCTACTGGACTAGAAAGGATACGGTATTGACATCAATGGCGAGTACATCACTCACCTTCGATTTGCCGACGATATAGTCCTTATGGCAGAATCGCTGGAGGACTTAAGCACTATGCTCAATGACCTCAATAGTGCCTCCCAACGGATAGGTCTTAAGATGAACATGGACAAAACAAAGATCATGTTCAATGTCCATGTCACACCTATGCCGGTAGTTGTTGGGAGCACTATGCTCGAAGTTGTTGACGAATACGTTTACCTGGGACAAATAGTCCGACTAGGTAAGTCCAACTTCGACCGAGAGGTCAATCGACGGATTCAACTCGGCTGGGCAGCGTTCGGGAAATTACGGCATATCTTTTCGTCAGGTATACCTCAATCTCTAAAAACTAGATTGTACAACCAGTGCGTGTTGCCAGTGATGACTTACGGATCTGAGACGTGGTCCTTCACTGCTGGCCGTATGAGGACGCTTAAGGTCGCTCAGCGAGCTATGGAGAGGGCTATGCTCGGAGTTTCTCTGCGTGATAGACTCAGAAATGAGGATATCCGCAGTAAAACCAGAGTGACCGACATAGCCCAACGGATTAGTAAGCTGAAGTGGCAATGGGCCGGCCATATAGCTCGAAGAACCGATAACCGATGGGGAAGAAAGGTTCTCGAGTGGCAGCCTCGTACCGGTAGGCGTAGTGTAGGGCGACCCCCACTAGATGGAGTGACGACCTGGTAAGACATGCAGGAAGTCGATGGATGCAGGTGGCTCAGGACCGTGCTTTGTGGCATTACTTGGGGGAGGCCTATGTTCAGCAGTGGACTTGTGAAGGGCTGTAATGATGATGATGATGATGATTCTGTGAGACGTTGGTCTTTCTGTCGAACCGACCTATTTGTGATGCAGTCCCAATATAGCTGGAGAGTGGCTCTGCCACGTTCACGACTTATATGATGTAAACTAATTCATACCTGTGATATGTAATAAATACTATTTGACTCATAATGTAAATTATTCAAGTCCCAGTAATGTAACTATTCCCAAACATTTAATTATTGATTATAAAGGATAAAGGAGAGTAAGGACAATGTATAACGTTTAGTGCAGATTGAAATTTATTGTGTCGTTGCGTATTACTCTTCATAAAAGAGCATTATTATTCATTAGTGAGATGAATACTAATAGTCACATAAATGACGGCAACAGCAATTTTTGATTTCATTACATATCAGAATGTTCTCGTGAAGAATAAAGTCCCCATTAAACTATTATAATCTATTAAAGATATTAAAAATTAATTAGCAAACATCCGCGTGATAAAAATAATGTGTCTTACCTAGTTTGAAGAGTACTTCCCTGAATTACGTGTACTATCCCCGTCAACTCTAATCCAAATACCACTACGGCGAACACCATTACTCTAGGAAAGGAACATCATCTATTTTCTGTGATTTTTTTATAGAATAATGGTGACAAACGAACACACAGTCCGCCTGATAATAAGTGGATGCTGTGGTACACAGACATCTGCGTGTATCCTCAATTAAGAATCAAAATGCAGATGCGTTGTCACCCCTGAGGGCTAAGATGGAATGCCTCGTTTCAAATAAAAAAGGATCTCCGAATCTCTACACTCACCATACGAAACACAGCAGTATTAAGCTGATATTTTACACTGGTATGCTGTGAGAGCCTGGTATTTCCCTGGTCGAGCCGACCTATTCGTGCTGCAACCATAATATATCTGCAGCGTGGCTCTACCACGTATAAAATGTATGTCGGTGCTATTAGTCTATACGGCACTTACAGCTTCATCTGGCCTTTCAGGCCACGAGTTGATAAAAAAGGGAAAGGCAATGGTGATGAGGATGATGATGACGATGGCTTATGATTTGGTATTGTTACCAATCATCATGTCGCCTCTGTAGTGGTTCTTGAGCTATCTAACCGCTGTCCGAGTGGGGAAGTGCGGACCCTCGCTTCTGACAGCTTAACTCGTATCGGTCGATGTTCTGGGCATTGAGAACCGCACAGGTACGCGGGTGCACGGTGTGTACGCGGTGCGCGGAACCGTGGCGCCGTCGCGCCCCATCCGTTATCCTACTTGTGCTTGTTCCATTTGGTGTCGGTATAGTGTCAGTGTTTGATGTGCCTTCGACGTTTGAGTCGACGCGATCGAGCGAGCGTGTTATAAGTACGTTACGAGTTCAACAGAGAGTCCTTGTGACGTTTGGTATTGGGACGTAGTTGGCTGCACTTGCCACTAGCGAGTTTGGTTTGCTTTCAGCGCTATCGAAATAGAACTGAAACATCTTGATATATTCGGAGAAAGAGGGAGTTTGGCGGTCGTGCAAATCTGTTGATCCTACCGTGCTCCGCGGTGGCTTTACGGATGAAAAAGTTTTGGACTTTCTATAGTTCGTAGGACATGATAGATCTAACGCAGGTTTTGTACAGGTGCAGTTTGCGTCCTAGCGACAGTTCACTCATTCTGTTAACAAGAGGGTGTGGACGGCCAATGAGTGATTGGGCTCAGTATGTTTCGCGAAACTCATGTGGACGTCGAACGTGACGCCCAAATGTTTGGCCGATTCTTCTGAAGAGATGGGCCGGCCGTATAAGAAAATAATATTTAGTCTTGCTTTTGGACCTCGAATGTTTTTCGTTGTTGGACTCCGTTGAAATGATATTGCAACACTTTTTTCGGGGTCCACTTCAATTCTCCATAGGTGGAACGATTCACCTAAATGATTGGTAGCTTTTTGGAGTTGCGAAGTGAGACTATTTCTATTGTAATCCGATACAAAGAGTGCTGTATTATCGGCGAAGAGAGCAGAGTTTATCACTAGGTTCTTAGGGATATCGCTCGTGAAGAGTGTGAAGAGGAGTAGATACAGTATGGAGCCTTGTGGGACCCCCGCCTTTAGGAAACGTTTTGTAGAACGGGTTCCCAACGAACGGGTTTCGTAGGAAAGCACACCTCCGTGGATATGTGTTTTGCCTCGAAAAGAGGTATCGTCGAGTGAAACAGACCCTGCGGTGAGTAACCGCTAACTTTTAGTGGATCTTAGCTAATTAATTTTTAACATCTTTAATATAACGAATTTTCGCAAAGTAACGCCTGTACCTTAAGTTAATAACATAAGGTATTTGAATAACTGTCCAAAGTTTATAACTTACTATCATTTTACTTCTATTTTGGTTTTTACATTAGAACTTAGAAGTGATATTAAATTTAAAGATATCTTATTATCAGATATTATTAACAGAACTCAGAAGGTTGTTGTGAATGGATTCGAATCTAACTCTATCGTTCATAAATGACATCAAGATCTGTTTCAACAATTCTCATTTTTTAATATACGCTGATTGAATTTTTTTTATAAAAATTTAAAAAAAATGTCAAAACATTCATGACTGCTCGCTTCTTTAAAAGATCTTGACTTTCTCAATACCGTTTAGATAACTAGCTTTACATAAGTCTGCCCAATGTGATGTCTATTACAAAGAACAAAAAACATTTTAAATCTGGTGTCCCTTCTAGAAAAAATATAATTATAAATTGGAGATGATCCAAAAGAATTTTTACGCAATATCTATTACATGTGTTATCATTCCAGAATTCAATACAAATAATTACTAAAACAGCTATAAACTACTAAGTTTAGAATCAAGACGCTCGGTTATTATGGCCATGATGTTGAATAGGTTGTGTAATACTAATAAGTAATAACAGGTTTGATTGTAGTTACATTGCCAATCATTTATAATATTATTTTGTAACGAGAACTTCAATTCTGCCTATAGTGGGAGCTCCATGATGGGGTATAAAAAAACGCTTAAATCGCCTCCGATACGGCTAAAAGGCCTTCCCAGGCCAAAGCCGGTCCCAGGTGGTGTTTAGTGGGTAGGCACTCTAGGTTTTATAGTGAGTTCCACATAACCACGCAGCCGGCTGCGTGGTATGCTAAGAGCATTCACCATCTCCCTCCTGCGCTTCCCATTCCCCCCCCTTTCACCCCCTCTCCCTTTCACCCCCCTTTCATTTTCCCCCTTTATTTTGCTTCTGGGCCTCTTAGATAATTATAACACACTTCACAGAATGTGATATTTTTGCTCTGTCACCTACAAAGTTTAAAAGAATGATAACTAAGTTGCTAAGTTACTTTATCGATTTATAAGTTATGTATTAATTAGCATAATATCCAACACTGCTGTAATAAATTGCGCAATTGTATTAAACGTAATGCTATGCATATAATATTACTTTATTGGCATTAGTGTGGTTACATGTTAAGTACTCCTGGTATAAATTAATTATCTTGTATTACTAACTAGCGACCCGGCCCGGCTTTTAACATGTGATTTTTGGGTGCCAACAGCGCCACCTACCGGGTCCAACTGAGTTTTTAAACGATCCAGGGACCCACAAAAAATTCATTAAAATTATTCGAGCCGTTTTCGAGTTTTAGCGAGACTAACGGACGGCAATTGGTTTTTATATTATATTACTCGCGATCCGCCCCGGCTTCGCACGGGGGATATCTGGATCTCAACAACAGCACCACCTGCCGGGTACAATCGAGTTTTTAAACCATCCAGGGACCCGATCAAATACACAAAAAATTCATCAAAATCGATCGAACCATTTTCGATTTTGGCAGAGACTACCGAACAGCAATTGATTTTTATATAAGAGAAAGAAGATGTAAACATCAATATGTGTAACTCTTTTTTGTCGAAACGAAATAAATAAATATCAGTAATATTTCACGTTTGAGAACAACAATACAGTTATACAAAAAAATCTGTTAAAAAAATTATTTCAATATCCTTTAACATTTCGTCGCTGTTAGCGTATCGTAGTAATAACATAGGATATATTTATTCAGAGATTGACTTTGATGTTATACGCCCGCGATCACCTATCAAACCCATCACTAACGAAAACCATTCAGTACTCTAAATCTGGAACACGTACGAGTAAATATACTTTAAATCTCATTTTAGTCTTTAATTATTTATAGATTTAAAAAATCAGAATATCGTACGCATTTTTTGCGAACACTTTCTTACATTCAGGTTTTTATGTAGTGAATGACAGCCGGAGCAATTGGCGGTCTGTGTGTTTTTTTCTATTTATTGTAGGTTGAAACTCGATTTGTTTTTTAAACAACAATATATAATAAATAAAATGCCCACATTATATCAAAAATAAATCTAATAAAACATTACCTTAAAGATTCCGTACCTCAAAAAGAAAGTGACGGAACCCCATAGGATCATTTTGTTGTCCGTTCATCCGTCCGTCGATTTGTCCATCTGTCAAAACCCTTTTTTTCAGGAACGGTTGTGTGAAACGAGTTTCGTTTGAAGTGTAGATGTCCACGGAATGCAGTAACTACTTACCATGAGGTGGATAGTTACCCCTTCGTCACTCAAATAATATAACGAAAAGAGTACGTCAACATAATTATTTTGACAAATTACCTGATTTCCGAAATTTTGATTGGTAGGTCGAACGACATAATCGAAAAATTATATTTAAAAAAAAAACAGCTTTAACAAAAAGAGTATTATATTAAGCAGTCATAGCAACATCATTCATTTATACAACTCAATAAAGAAACACTGTCTAATACACTTCTGTACAACCTGCGTTAGCAATTAAAACACGTTTTTAATTATAACATATTATTTTCGATAAGTATTAATGATAATGTACTATAAAATTACCATTGTGACCGACTTAAGAGAGGCTATGTTTTTAGTTTGATGATATTCAGGAACCTTTATGTATATGTATATATATATATATATATATATGTGTATGTGTTTTATAGTCAGGGCTACTTAATTATTGTCCAGATTGCCTACTAAATCTATTTTCAGTTTAAATTTAATTTGTAATAAATAGTCGCTCAAATAAGTAAAAAACACTGTGCTTTCTACATACTTTAACATAATATTTAATTATGCATAAATGGAATAGTATTATAACTCCTTTTTAATTTAAATCAGAATAACGTCACATTTTCATTGATCAAAACTCAAAGTGGGAAATAGCACATATTCACTTCTTTTTTCCTCGACAAATACTGAGCAATTTCTTTAAATATAAAAGATCTTACACTTTAACTCACAATGCACAAAGAAGCATAATATTAAATAAATCTTTAAGAATCAATTAAGCCAGCTCACCGCGATAAATCTTTGTTTCACAAACATGTGTCACTTCTTTTTCCGTAATTGGCACGCAACCTGACTCGCATACCAAGGATGAGTCCGTGCGTTCACAGAAAACTTTGGCATTCTTAATAATTTAGGTACGAATATCCAAAATTAGAAGCTACTTCAACACACGTACACCAGCATAGATAGCGCATTCAGCTCGAATTATGGATATTATCTTTTACCATTTTTATTTTTATATTCATTACATACGGTATTTATAAAAGATAATGATTATAAAAATAATGTCAGTGCTCTAAGTAAATTATTTAGGATTATAATTTACTTAGAGCAAAATTAACAATTGTTTTGAAACATTTTGAAAGTCAATACTCTTTCATAATATCTTCACTCTAATATTAATCAAAATACCCTATGCAATAAATAATTTAAATGTTGAAACAAACAATGCGATAATATTACTCTTTTCTTTACATAGGTTATTTTTATAATATATTATTTAGGACCGTAATGTATTTATGTATTGCAATAACAATTGTTTATTTTTCTACAATTGAAATTTTAAAACAAACAATACGATAATATTACTCTTTGATACCTGTCAAAATTAATTTGATTTTCATTACAAAGTCTCAATTATTACACAAACATATTTTCATCCGCACCATAATTGCTTTGCACACAACAATGCTTTGTTGGAATAAAAAGGTTTATAAAAGGAAGTTATATAAATTTTGGCTTTGTGTTTATCTTTAATAAGAATATTGTGATATTTTCCTAGACGGCTGAAAACGATAACAATATACAAAACAATTGCACGACTTTCCTTTCATGACTGAGTAGGTATTGCGGATATTTCGCACAGCTGCTGTCAGTGTCTGAACAATTATTAACGAAGCTAGACAATTAGCTCAGGCTTTTTTAGCGGAGAAATTAAATATTTTCTTAAAGTTCATCTTTCAAGATTAAAACAAACATTGAGCGTTTAATTAACCGTTTAATATAAAACGACTCGGCTCTAAACACGATTTAATATATTACGTTCGAAATTACGGAAGTAGTGCGTTACAATTAATTTTTAATTTTTTGTTTCCAAATAGTTCGGATGTAAAAGCAATTCCAACAAAATTGTGTAAATCATTAGTTGATGTGCTTCGAATATACGTTATTATTAAATGTAAATTGACACTTCAAGACTAAAACGACATCTTGTCTATGACACTAAACAGAAGACTCATAAATTACTATTTGAACAATTGGTGGTTTCTGAGGGCTCTGAACAGGTGTGGTGATATCTCTAATGACCGCTTCCACAGCAGCCTCCCACTCCAACCGCCGCTTCTCCGCTAATGCATCTTTACCGCCACTGAACCTAGGCATAGTTACCTAAAACAAAATATAAATGTTAGCTAATACGGTAATTTTAGCCGATTATGATTCCCTTAGATAATGCCTCTGGGTATATAACCATTTCGCCATACCCCTTTGGCACCTTTGGAGACCAGTTTTTAAAATAATAAGCTAATTAATATTAAAATTACACAATAAAAATTTTCAAATTGAAAAAATGCGAAAATAATTCTTAATATTAATTTTACAATGATTTTAATAATGAGTTGTAAATTTGATTTATAACTAAACAAAATTTAATTTAAATATTAATCTAATACTAACTTTTAAATATTTTGAAAGCAACTTCATCTGAGAAAGCAATAAGCAATATATGAAGCATCAATATTAATTAGCATGTAAAACTAAGCATAATAATAGAAATGAATGCATTTAAATTAAATTAATTTTACTGGAATGCGGATCTGTCGGCTCGGCCGTGGAAGGACCACGCTCTCTCAGAATACCAGCGTGCAATAAACACAGTAGCGTAAAATAGCTATTTAATGCTGGTGTGTTTCGTATCAATGTATTTATATCTATTTATATATATATATATATATATATATATATATATATATATATATTATCATGAAATTTGGAGACCCTTTTTTACTGAAAACGAGGCATTCTATCTTAGGCCTCAGGGGTAACAACGTAACCACATTTTGATACCTAATCGAAGATAGATGTAGATGTTTATGGGCCACAGCATCCACTTAACATAAGGTGGATTGTGTGCTTGTTTGTCACTATTTTATCATATTTAAAAAACTGCTTATTTCTTCTTATACACTAAAAATTTATGTTATTGTCTAAGCAAATGAAATTAATGATGAAATTACACTCTTCCTTCATGATGTATAGGGTAGGGTATAGGTGTAAATTATCTGCGTAAGTGTTTCAAGAATGCGCCGTAAATTTAACGTAACAGTTGTCCTATATAATATATTATTGATGGTAACAATAGCACTGTTCTTTTAACTCCACAGTTCAGCCATTCGATTACAACCAAAAACATCCCAAAAAACATCCAAACCAATAACTGTTATTATCTCTCTGATTTGATGCAACGCAATGTCTTAAGCAGTCACTCAAGAAAAGAAACAAGTTCATTCAATCATTAAATCGCTTTAGACTTGTTTAGGTTTAATGTTCTTCCACCAAACAGAAATATTTCACTTTTTTAAAGATTGTAGGTCTATAATTTAAGCAATTTAAAATTTAATGTTTTAAAATTAATCGCTTAAGTGTAATATGTTCAATTATTTAAATTATATGTATTATTACCTACCTATAAAGTTATATAATCTTTCAGATTTCTTGTGCCCACCTTTGGGACGTGTGTATGCTGTAACTTTATTTCATTTTATTCTCATGTAACAAAATACCAAGGCCTAAAGATTTTGGAACATTCTTGAATCTAGATTAAGTAACGACCTGTTTTCATTTTTAGAAAGTTAGGATGTACGTGATTTAATTCCACCCTTTTGCAATATGCAGACAAGCAAATAATCGTCGGGTTTCCATCACTTTCTTGTCAATATTTAACGTATTCGGACTGAACGGTTTGCTTTGTCTTTCGTAATGCATACAACCATAGAATACTCTAATACACAATAGAATGGCTGTCAACCTTATTTTGTACGACGATAGGCGTCGCCGGGAGCACACATACAAGCAATTACGTTGTATTATCAGTTAATCACTACTACAAACCTGATTCGCTGTGTTGACAGATGGATTTTGATACATATTTATTTGTAAATAGCGTGCATGGCATTTTCTAAATAATTTGCATGCGAAATTTGGAAACGATTGTAACGTCAAAACACATCTCGTGTTGACATTTATACGTGTGAATTGACGTGTTAGTGGCATTTTAGTGGCTACACGGGCTCCGCCCACTCCCCCGCTCTTTTATTTGTGTATTATAATATACTATGGATACAACAAAGGAGTGGAATAATTTGCCGGCATCTGCCTTTTCGTTCGATTACAATCTCGGTGTCGTCAAATTTCGAATAAAAAATAAATAAGATTTTATTACGCTAAGATAGTGCAGCTTATAATCTAGAGCTTAACTAGGTGGGATTTTAGTCAAGCATTATGTTTTTAAGATTTTAAATAATCACTTTTCGTCGGGACACGCAGCATGTGCCACACATTCGGCGCTGCAGCACTTACCAGGACGCAGATTGAGAATAGTGCAATACGATATTTACGCATTTTTTTGCATATTACTTTTCTTTTGTTTCCCATTATGTTATCTTGTTGTTGTAAGTTAAGGTTTTTAATTTTTGAAAAGTTTTACGTAATATCATATTATTACAGAGATCAGTGGCTTTCCAGAAAAAGAATGTCACCAACTCACAATTTAGACAACCATGAGGAAACGGGTTCCGAAATTCCAGCACGTTCCTCAGACATATTTTAAGCCTTAGTTAATCAAGTTATTATTGAAAGAACAAATAAAAGTAGTCTAAAAATCTACCATTACTTTCACGTACTCTTCAACTTATCTTGAATACGGTTTTTTGGTAAATAATATGTACTTACATATGAAATTTGCCCTTTGTACGGGAGGAATATTAGGTAATTTCTTTGTAAAATATATTGAATTAATCATAGCATGCACTGTTGTTATCTATGCACTTTTGTCATCTCATAAGTAGTTCATTGATCCCTTTACTAAAAAAAACTATGGGGGTGAGAAACAATAAACTCTATGAAGGCGGTTTGGACGGCCGCATCGGAGTTGAATTTTTTTCCTTGTAAGAAGTTGTCCAATTTCCGGAAAAAATGGTAATCTGTTGGAGCAAGGTCCGGGAAGTACGAGAGATGTCGCAGACATTCCAATTGTAGCTCATCGAACTTAGTGGTTGTTTGTTGTACAGTGTGTGGTCTTGCGTTGCCGTGAAGCAGCAGTGGCCTAGAGCGATTGACCAATCTCGGTTGTTTAGCAGCAAGTTCTTCCTTCATGGTTTTCAGTTGCTGACAATAGATATCTGCCGTCATCGTTTGGCCAGAGTTTAGAAAGCTGTAGTGAACGACACCGGCGCTAATCCACCAAACACTCACAAGTAACTTTTTCTGAGTCAATTTTCGTTTAGGGCAGGATTTGGCTGGGTCTCCAGGGTTCAGCCATTCCGACGAGCACTTCCGATTATAGTACAGTAGCCACTTTTCATCACAAATAATGATTCGATTTAAAATCCCTTCATTTTTGTGTCAGTTGAGCAAAGTAACACAGCAGTCGATACGTGCTTGCAAGTTCGATTCACTCATTTCATGAGATATACATCGTTCAAGTTTTTTTTTTACTTTCCCGATTTGCTTCAAGTGGATTAATACAGTTTTATCACTTACGCCGAAGCCTGCAGATATATTTGAAGTGCTTTGTGATGTATCCGCTTCCAAAATAGCCTTCAATTCTTCATTTTTCACTTTGGTCTCCACCCGTCCACGGGTTCTGAAGGTCGAAATTTCCAGAACGAAACCGTTGAAACCAAAAACGTACCGTGCTTTCTTTTGTGACACCAACGCCGTACACATCATCAATCCTTCGAGCTGTTTCTGCAGCACTGGTGCCACGGTAGAACTCATACTCATAAAGATACCGATATTTCATGTTTTCCATAGTGCGGTAATAAGCGACGCCAAAGAAAAAATAATGAGAAAAAAATTAATGACTGTTTTCAAAACTCAAATGTACCAGCTAAATGAATGTATAAATTTGAATTTGGAATTCTCAACCAAAGAGGAGATAGTTCAGATCAAAGCGGTCAGTACGACATAACGCTAATTTCATACGTAAGGACCCAATATTAAATTAAAGTTCTATCTTTTAACATACTATAAGAGACTAATTTTATTTGAAAATAAAATTATATGAATAAAACCTACTAAGTGATATAAAATCGTGTTTATTTTATATCATTGAAACTTGCCAACTAAAGGCCGCCGTCATGACACCTGTAACGTAAATCAAATTTACGATACCAGTTAACGGTTTATATAACTAAAGTCTCACTAGTCTCAAAGTTTTTCAAACAGTTTCTGTTTTCTTTTATTTATCATCATCATAGTCATTGTCATAATAACAGCTCATCACATGTCCACTGCTAGGAGACAAGCCTAGGCCTCTCCCGAGAATGCTACAAAGCATTTTTTGATGCACCAGACGTAAATTTAAAATCAAATTAACGGTCAATGTGACCACTGACTAAAACTGAAACTTCATTATTTTGTCAATTACACTTTACACCAAAACATTAAAATAATTTAATCTGCTTTATCATTGATTCATAAAGATCGGGAAAATCTTCACGAAGGTCGCTTTAACTCTGACGCATTTTTATAACAGTTTTACAATCATGTAATGGAAAACTTGTAAAAACATACCATATAACATTTGATTTTTAGTTTGTTGACTGTCGATTGCATTGAATTATTTTCGTAATATATATGAATCATAAATAAAATTCTTCGAAATATTTATAGGTCGGCATTTTATTTTCAGACGATAAAAATGCTTTTTATGTGCATTACTACGATATTATATATAAACGACGTTTGTATTAAACCAGTACTAATTTCTACGTAATATAAAGCAATATAATTTATAAAAATATTAGTAAACAAAATTAGCATTGTATTTCAAAATATTCAGCTATGTATAAATATCTTTCTCAATGTATCAAAAATACAAGGCCAAAACTATTACAAACTTTCTTTAAATCAATGCAATTAAGCTACATATTTTGTGGCCATAATATTAAGCTATATAGCAAATTAATGTTGCAAAAAAACTGATTTAAATAGCTTTATTCAATTATACTTTTAAACCTTACGCCAACCAGCTCTTACCGTTTTCAATAAAAAAAAAGTCAACGTCAAGACAACGTACCGGTAAAGTTACTGGCTTCTTATTACCGCCGTCATTCTGAAATAGTTGAATGATATCAACGTAGACGACAATTTTCTTTTTAAAATTATCATTTAATTTAAAACGTAAAAACTACGTTATGTTCTAGCCAAAACCTGCTTATTTAAAGCGCTCAATTAACATAGAGGTGGATTATCTAAATATTAAGAAGTACATCCTGGGTTCAAACCTTAACAAAAAAAGCAACTGTAGCTCTAAAGTTTCCCTGGTTCTGCAACTCTCGTGAACCATCTCCTAGTACAAACAGTTTTAGCAGCTGCATTTAGTGATTAAAAACAATATTAGTAGTGATTAAAAACAATATTAGTATTGTTTATAACAATTTAAAAATTCACAGTAAAAACAGTAAACACAAAGTAAAGGCTTTACCAACACTTCATCGAATCATTAGGAAGCAGACTTAGTTCTGCAGCATATGCTGTAAGAGAGATTAGAAGTCTCGCCAATAATGTCGAGACCGCTAGATTAGCATAATTTAGTAACTTTCATGGAGTAATGTCTTATGGAATTTTGCTATAGGGTAATGCCATAGTAAAAATTTTGTTTTTACTATGGTAATGCGACTGACATTGAAGCCATATTGGAAATAAACATATAAAGTTTTTTAATCGTAATATATTTACGAAAATTTAATGTATGTATACATAAAAACATGAATAGCTTTGATTGGAATAAAGATGCTTCATAGTTTAAACACTAGGAACAAACATTAGCTTGTAATGCCAGTTACTAGACTCCATAGAATTAGTAATTCATTTATTGGGCAAAAATCCCAGAAAATATTGTAAGTTATGTTATTAGAATATCAAGGAATACAATAGGAATTGGAATGAAGTGATTGCCACCATGTTGATTCTATTAAAATCCATTTAAAAATTGTACAAAAACCATTTGCACTGATAAGTGTTTAAAAAAATCCCACTGGGTTTCTTGCTGGGTCTTCCCAGGGACACAGGTATTTTTCGAACCAGTGATAAATAAAAAAAAATTATTTTCAATAAGTATTATGTAATAATCCATATTGAATAGAAATAATTCTATTCTCATGATTTTGAAACGTGTGTACACACAAACACTTTTTATGTATGTAATAAATCACGTGTCATAAATACTCGACTCTGAAGTACATGTTATTTTGAATACGCTAAGTGGAACTCGCACTTTTAATATAAAAGAACGCTTGTTTTATTTCAAACATAATAGAACCGTTCTGAGCGGTTTAATAGGGCACTAAAACTAAAAGGGTGTTCCAATGTAGCCAATAGCTACAGCTACACTCGACGACCTCGATTTGAACTAAGTTGAACAGGTTGTTTTAATTAGACATCAACGAACTTATAAAAATATAAGATTACCTTACCACAGTGATTTAAAGGAACAATTAAAACCAAATGTTGCTTTTCTCATCAATAAAAAAATACACTTGCTCTAATTTTTATGAATACGCTACAAGTACGCATTAATATAATTAAAAGAATTTCTTCACATGTAAGACATCTTTATATAAACATTGCAGAAACTTTGATTTCTGATTATTTTATAATTATACAATATTTGGAGCTGTGGAAGTTCAAGATAAGGGGTCGCCTTAAAATATCAAAATACGCGGGCAAAACAGTTCGATCCACATTACCTATTACCGATAATTAAATAATTGGTAACTGCATTTATAAATACTGATCCGAGGAATAAATACGTCCGGGAACATAATAAGTTACATTGGAGCATCAATACCCCTGCAGAAAATAGAAATGAATAGATTACTTTACGAGTACTGTGAAGGAGAAAAGCCGTCGAAGTGTTGCTTGTGTATGCGGACAGCAAAATATTATATCCTCGAATAATAATTCTTATTTTTATTTTTATGGATATGATGGTTTCTTTAAAATGAGTCGACACGTGGTAAATCCACTAGCATTAAAATTAAAAGTTGTGCTGTTACCGATACGAGTATATTAAGTCGAACGTCGAGTTTAAAATATAAACGTTTAAAAAATCTTCAAAAATAAGCAAACGTAATTACACTCCTTAAATGTTTGGAACAAATTTTGTTTACTATTCACGAAAACATTTCAATCATTATTCATGTTGAACAAGGCCGTGGTCACCTATTTAATAAAAAAAAGGTGCTACTTCATTTTGCCGGATGAAATTTGTTAGCTTTATCTACTCGGATAAATAATAAATAGCAACCGTCTTAGCATTTTTATCCAGCGGAGAACTGGGTTAAGACAGTACCCGTCAATACAATCGATAAATCGGTGGAGCATGACGACTCAACCGTAAACAACGTATTTCAAACGCACATTAAAACAACTTGTTTTTTGAGTCTACATTTTCACACAATGTCAAAAATAAATGTAATACGTAACTACTAAAAATATTGTTAAATCGACATTTACGAATTATAAATATCCCTTAGTGATTCACCATCACGTTAATCCTGCATTGTTACTACACAAATCATACAATAAATCTCTTTGATAAGTTCGTCCAAACACGACAGTGATTACTAAACAGATCCATTAACTTGATGCTACTTTAATGCCGACATTTCCTTTGTACCGAGTGCTAATAAACGCGAAATTCACTTACTATTGTAAGAACCTTCCGCAGGTCGTTGTGTAGAGCAGACACGTCGACTCCCCTGCCGGCGTCGCCGAGTCTTCTAAGTGTGTCTGCCAACGGGCCAGACAGTGCGCGCAGTTGCTGCCAAGATCTGGCATATTGCCTCCGTACCAATTCAATAATAGTCGATGTTAAGGCCAAACCAATTAGAATATACAGTGTGCACAGTAACATATACTTAGGTCTTTCTGAAAAAACGTATTTCACATAAATATATCTTCCACGTTATGTCATTCAAGATTTTATCGAAGCGAAAAACTCACTTGGTACTAAATCGCCGAAGCCAATAGTTGTCATTGTGATGAAACAAAAGTAGAAACCGTCGTAAAAACTCCAGTCGTCCTCCCACATTTTAAACAACGCCGCGCCGGCTGACAAATAAACGAAGAGAAAACAAACAGCCCACAAGGCGTACAGTGAGCGTTGACTAGTTGGATTTACTTCCGAAACTCGAGTGCAACATTCTAAAAATGGCATTTTCGTGTCAAATATAAATATATATATATATTTTTTATATTTTTTTATATATATATATATATATATATTTACCTTATTTATAGACGGATGGTATTTACTGTACGAGAAATAAACGTAGTGGTTATAATTTAAATACTCCTAGCCACAAATGTTTTACATTCAATTTGTGATGTACTTATTCATACTCCTATTAAAAATGTATTATCAATTTTCTTTTGTGCGAATGTTCCATTTTATCAATTTTAGTATTTAATAAAGGCTATCTATTTTGCACTATTATTTTATTTAATTAAAAATAATGGTACTTACTAGGCATGGCAGGTAACTGTTTAGCAACAACAGATACAACTGTAGCAAAAACTCTTCCCAAATCTGCAATCACTGTGAGCGTCAGCGGTATGCCAATAAGGGCATAAGCGATACAAAATAATCTTCCCCAAAATGTTTCAGGAACTATGTTACCATAACCTAAAAGAAATACATTTGTTATAGGATAGGGTGACAAACGAGCACACAGTCCACCTGATGGTAAGTGGTTGCTGCGGCCCATGGACATCTACATCTTTCCCCGATTACGAATCAAAACGCAGATGCGTTGTCACCTGTCAGGACCAAGATGGAATACCTCGTTTCCAGTAAAAAGGGTCTCCGGTTCTTTACACTCACCATACGAAATAAATCAGCATTAAGCTACTATTTTATGCTGGTATTCTGTGAGAGCGTGGCCCTTCCCCGGTCGAGCCAACCCATTCGAGCTACAACTATACTACTAATACAACTATAGAATGGCTCTACCACGTATAAAATACACTACAAAATACATAAGCGTATATAATGCATATAATATTCAATATCATAAATATAGGGTGAGGGGGAATATATTAATGATTTAGGGTAACTCCGAGTGTTTTTTTTTCAAAAGGTGAAATTTATCCGAGCTCTGTCAAGCTGCACCGCGGAAGTTAACGCGATGATTCTTGATGCATTAAACAAGTACACTAAAGTATATTTATATACTGGAAAGTAATTTAAGTAGACAAAGACGGTGTTTGCTTTCGAGGGGAAAGCTTAACAAAAAAAGAACTCTACAACCTATAAGTATAATAAATGGCTAAAATCAACCTACGCTGCCGACCATCCCGCGGTATGAGTGCTCCATGCCGGAAGTGCAGTTCACACAGCGCTCAGTTCGAAAAGCACTCCTCTCCCTGGACCTCCACAAGTCGAGTGGGCCTGACGGAATCCCCCCCAATTGTGCTGAGGACGTGTGCTCCAGAGTTGGCACCGGTTTTAACGCATCTTTTCCGGTACTCCTACTCCCTAGGCGTATACCCAAAATCATGGAAGACCGCTTTCGTCCACCCGATCCCTAAAAAAGGCGACCGCTCAGACCCGTCCAACTACCGGCCTATCGCCACCACCTCCTTGTTCTAAAAAACAATGGAGCCCATTGTAAACTGCCAGCTCATGAGGTACCTTGAGGATCACCAGCTGATTAGTGATCGCCAATATGGTTTTCGCCGTGGTCGGTCAGCTGACGATCTTCCGGTCTACTTAACTCACAGATGGGCGGAGTGCCAGTAGAACCCAAGGAGGAGGCATTGGCCGCTAGTTTGGACAAGGCCTTCGACCGGGTTTGGCACAAAGCGCTTCTTTCGAAGCTCCCATCCTATGGGCTTCCCGAGAAATTGTGCGATTGGATCACCAACTTTCTTGCAGATCGGAGCATCAAGGTCGTTTTAGACGGTGCAAGCTCCGATTACAAGCCTATTAATGCTGGTGTTCCACAAGGCTGCGTGCTATCGCCAACGCTGTTTCTTCTGCATATTGTAACGATCTCCCCCCCTCTATATGAAAATAAAAATATGTATGATATTGAATATAATTAGTTCCCCTTTATAATAAAACTTATATATATATATATATATATATATATATATATATATATATATATATATATATGTGACCAGGATAAATAAAATATGTTTTGATCTTTCTAAATGATCTTTCAAAAGGTTTATTAATAGGCCGGTTTTAATATTTTGGCGTGATCGTCTTAGTTAGGACCTTTATTTACGTTGTGTTTGTTTAGTAACTTAGTTCTTTTAGGTGTCTTTTGGAAGAATGAATATTCACTAGAGCAATTGAAAGCTGTTGGTAGTGCCTTATAAGCTAAGTGAACCCCGTTCACGAAGACAGGGCTCGAAAAAAGGTTAAGAACATAAAACGTCCCTATTCCACTTGCATCAGGTTTACATTATTAATTATCCCTTCCCGCTCGGAAAAGGCTCAAAATATATTTACACATATATTATACATTATATACTTCTACATTTATTTAAAAAAATGTAGGGGAGGTACACGGCCCCACACACGCCGTGCACGGTGAGTGCCAACCATTTTGATGCACTCCCCCCGAAGGGAACGCTAATTCGGGAACTGGACCGTAGTCCACAGCAAAATAACTGGGGAACCAGTAAAAGAGGCTTGGCCCCTTGTTAGTGCGTAAGCACAAACATCGACCGAAGTCGCGCATGTCAATGCGTGTAAACGCCATACAGAATACGAACGAATCCAGCCACAGTGAATATACGTCACACGGTTTAGGCAAATAGGCACACTGGCCGTAAACCCTCCGTGAGCGCCACCACCTGCCAGACCGCCGCTCCTGCAGACGTGATGTAAGTGTATGGCATCACCACCAATTGCATGATCAGCACGGCTACTAGCCGCAGAGCGTGTCATGAGTCTACCGCTCACCTCAAGGGAATGGGGTCCCACGTTGTGCGGCTTTCGGCCGCAGCCTTGAGAGTCTCCTCAGATCCTCCCGCCAGCTACCACCCGCATGAAGTCGACACATATGCTCCACCAACCAATACAATGGCAGATATAGCCAAAAGGCAGTTATAAGATAAGAGTAATAATTCGCCATCAGAAAGGGTTTGTGTCACTGACGTTGAGTAAATGCATTTTCGATCATGTTTGTCTCACCCACCGACAAGTTGCCTTCAATCATTCAAAGGTGGGAAAGTTACAGAGATATAATACTATGTTGTTATATAAAACATCGTGAAGGGCAGACAGTCCGCAGCCCCGTAATGAAGGGACCCGACTTGGGCAAAGCTACTCAGGTTTGAGTCAATCCAAGACGCAGAGAGCGCCATTGAGAATAGCATCCCACCAAACAACCATCGCAGAGACGCAATGCTGCAGAACGCAACAAGCATCAATACGACTATCGTCGGGCTTACACCATTCCAAGGTCCCCCATGCATCCCAGCAGACATCACCACCTGCATACCTCCATCGGCCAGAACCACAAGAGTGCGTCGAATCAGGCGCAGCACACCCGCAGATCCATCACAAGACGCAATACCGCAAGTAGCAGTAAGCATCAATGCAACTATCATACGGATGGCGCCCCCTCACAACACACCCACATGACCCCTATCGACTTTGGTAACAAAGTTTGTATTGTTGTTATATAAAAAATATCACCAACGTATCATAGTAGCACGCTACCAAGACGCCAATGAACAAAACTCCACGTATCATAGCGTTAATGCACTAAGACATGAAGTTGAGTATGCCTGCTACACTTAAAAGTGCTACCAAACACACTCATCATCCCAATCCGAAAGATAGACGACACATCGCTATGCGCTACGACGTCGCCCACAAACGGTATGGGTGTGCAATGTCCACGGGAAAGCCGTATTACTACAACAAACCCGCTTACCATCGGCACTAAGATGTTAATTGTATACCTCCATCGACCAGAACCACAGGAATGCGTCGAATCAGGCGCAGCACACCCGCAGATCCATCACAAGACGCAATACCGCAAGTAGCAGTAAGCATCAATGCAACTATCATACGGGTGGCGCCCCCTCACAACACACCCACATGACTCCTATCGATTTTGGCAACAAAGTTTTTATTGTTGTTATATAAAAAATATCACCAACGTATCGTAGTAGTACGCTACTAAGACGCCAATGAACAAAACTCCACGTATCATAGCGTTAATGCACTAAGACATGAAGTTGAGTATGCCTGCTACACTTAAAAGTGCTACCAAACACACTCATCATCCCAATCCGAAAGATAGACGACACATCGCTATGCGCAACGACGTCGCCCACAAACGGTATGGGTGTGCGATGTCCACGGGAAAGCCGTATTACAACAACAAACCCGCTTACCATCGGCACTAAGATGTTAATTGTATACCTCCATCGACCAGAACCACAGGAATGCGTCGAATCAGGCGCAGCACACCCGCAGATCCATCACAAGACGCAATACCGCAAGTAGCAGTAAGCATCAATGCAACTATCATACGGGTGGCGCCCCCTCACAACACACCCACATGACTCCTATCGATTTTGGCAACAAAGTTTTTATTGTTGTTATATAAAAAATATCACCAACGTATCATAGTAGCACGCTACCAAGACGCCAATGAACAAAACTCCACGTATCGTAGCGTTAATGCACAAGACATGAAGGTAAGTATGCCTGCTACACTTAAAAGTGCTACCAAACACACTCATCATCCCAATCCGAAAGATAGACGACACATCGCTATGCGCAACGACGTCGCCCACAAACGGTATGGGTGTGCGATGTCCACGGGAAAGCCGTATTGCTACAACAAACCCGCTTACCATCGGCACTAAGATGTTAATTCTATACCTCCATCGACCAGAACCACAGGAATGCGTCGAATCAGGCGCAGCACACCCGCAGATCCATCACAAGACGCAATACCGCAAGTAGCAGTAAGCATCAGTGCAACTATCATACGGGTGGCGCCCCCTCACAACACACCCACATGACTCCTATCGATTTTGGCAACAAAGTTTTTATTGTTGTTATATAAAAAATATCACCAACGTATCGTAGTAGCACGCTACCAAGACGCCAATGAACAAAACTCCACGTATCATAGCGTTAATGCACTAAGACATGAAGTTGAGTACGCCTGCTACACTTAAAAGTGCTACCAAACACACTCATCATCCCAATCCGAAAGATAGACGACACATCGCTATGCGCAACGACGTCGCCCACAAACGGTATGGGTGTGCGATGTCCACGGGAAAGCCGTATTGCTACAACAAACCCGCTTACCATCGGCACTAAGATGTTAATTGTATACCTCCATCGACCAGAATCACAGGAATGCGTCGAATCAGGCGCAGCACACCCGCAGATCCATCACAAGACGCAATACCGCAAGTAGCAGTAAGCATCAATGCAACTATCATACGGGTGGCGCCCCCTCACAACACACCCACATGACTCCTATCGATTTTGGCAACAAAGTTTTTATTGTTGTTATGTAAAAAATATCACCAACGTATCATAGTAGCACGCTACTAAGACGCCAATGAACAAAACTCCACGTATCATAGCGCTAATGCACTAAGACATGAAGTTGAGTATGCCTGTTACACTTAAAAGTGCTACCAAACACACTCACCATCCCAATCCGAACTATAGACGACGCATCGCTATGCGCTACTACGCCGCCCACAAACGGTATGGGTGTGCAATGTCCACGGGAAAGCCGTATTGCTACAACAAACCCGCTTACCACCGGCACTAAGATGATATGTCTAGGACACATCGGTTAGCGAGTCCAAGTTTACCTCGGACCAATTGCTCGTGAAGCAGCACACACGCCACCATAATATTCCTTTTCAAGTCCCTAACAAGGACTAGTCATTTTGCTACAGTACTAGGAGCAGTCAGTCACCCGACCACCCCATACAATGCTTATGCATCAAGGAGACCTCCTATAATGAAATGACTTATGAAAGTAAGGTCTGTGATACAAAAGCAATAGCTTTTGTATCATAGACCTTACTTTCATAAGTCATTCATATATAGGATTCGAACTCACGACCCTACTATTGTAATGCATATTAATCATAGAGACCTTCTATAGTATTGCTTTTGGATCATAGACCTTACTTTCATAAGTCATTAATATATAGGGTTCGAACCCACGACCCTACTATTGTAATGCAAATTCATCATGGAGACCTTCTTTAGTATTGCTTTTGTATCATTGAGTTTAATATCATAAGTCCCTAATATAGGACTAGTCATTGTGCTACAGTACTTCAGACAGTCGGGCTCCCGACCACCCCATATATATGTACAATTGCAGGTATGTACCTCCGGCAGCTTCCTCCATACAAGACGTCTATACGTGAACACCTTCCATAACTTAGAAAAATTTTCTTTTATACACGAACACCTCCCATGACTTAAACAATTTTTAACAAATTTTCTAATTATCTTATAAACGTTATTTAACTTAATTTTATAATATTTTTTGACTTGTATTTCTATTATTTATCTAATTTTAAATATTTTTTCAAGTTTTTAAATAAATTTATTTATTACGAAAAACAATAATTTTGCCTTTAATTTACTTTGTTATTGGGATAATGTCTGAAATATATTAACTTTATGTTTATTAATTTAACTTAATTGCTTAATATATATCTTTTAAGACTATTTTTGACGCCCCTTTATATTGAATTTAATTATTAATAATAATATTGGGCCGTCACAATATCAATGATATGTTGCAAACCCGTAACGTTCATTGCTATGCAGATGACAGCACTGGTGATGCTCTTTACACCGGCCGTGCCAATATTTCTCGGGAAAACGTCTCCGAGTACTAAGACAAACTTGTGTCTGAAGTCGAGTCTTTGCCGAACAGAGTCTCGGATTGGGGGCGATTAAATCTAGTCCGTGTAAAAGAGCGTAGTAGTGGGTAAAAGAGGTGTTGGTAGAAGGAAAATGTCGTGGCTATGTAACATCCGGAAATGGACCGGGATAAAGAAAGTTGAAGATCTGTTCGGGCTAGCCCTGAACAAAGAAGAATTTAGAAGGATGACTGCCGACCTTCAGTAATGGAGAGACACTTAAAGAAGAAGAAGAAATCTAGTTCAGTTTAACCCCCAGAAGACACAATTTTGCGCGTTAACCGCTGAAAAGAACCCCTTTGTCGTATCTCCTCAGTTTCAAGGCACTCCTCTTGTTGCCTCAGTCAGTATCGGAATCCTCGGCGTCGACATATCGAGTGACGTGCAGTTTTGTGGTCACTTGGAAGAGAAGGCCAAATTGGCCTCTAAAAAGCTTGGCTTGCTCAGCAGAGCGGGACAGTATTTCATGCCAGCACACCGCCTGCAACTTTACAAGGCGCATGTTCGACCGCACATGGAATACTGTTCCCATCTCTGAGCTGGGGCCCCCAGTACCAGCTCCTTCCACTTGACCGCATCCAGCGCAGAGCGGCTTGAATCGTCAACGACCGAGTGCTTTCCGATCGGCTCGATTCACTGGTGCTGCGAAGAGATGTTGCATCTTTTTGCATTTTCTTTCGCATATATCATGAGGAGTGCTATGAGGAATTGTTCGGATTAATCCCAGCCGCCAAATTTCGTGAACGCACTATGCGGCTAACGTCCCGATACCATCCACACCATCTGGATGCTTAGCGGTCAATCACTGTACGTTTCAAAAGGAGTTTTCTTCCGCGTACGACATCTCTTCGGAATAGTATACCACCGGCGATTTTTCCTGACCGATACGACCTGGGGATCTTCAATAAAAGAGCTTACTCCTTTCTAAAGGGCCGGCAACGCACCTGCACTAGTAGTAGGGCGGTAGTCACTTAAAAGCAGGTGAGCCGCATGCTCGTTTGCCTCCTCTTCTAAAAAAAAACCTAATTATGTAATTTACTTTTTAGTTTTCCTTGTCAAAGTTTACAAAACGGAATATTTACAGAATTTTACGTTGATACAGATACGCCCGTCTATCATACGTGCGTTTGATCATACGATACGATACGTTTGTCACGGCCCGAGATGAGTTTTTGTAATTTATTTTACATACAATAACAAAATTTAGAAGAATTTATCATAGAGACAGTGTGATGACCTAGCGTAGCGATGACACGTAATAAAATCCCTGTAGTTCCCGTTAAGTGAGTTATCAGAATCAGTATTCAAACGTATAGAAATAACTATATTTCAGGTCAAAACTAGACCAAAATAATTAAATTTAAATCATTTTTATTTTTATCATATTTGCAAATTGTAAATTGTTTTATCACCTCTAACTTCATCGGTAAAGCAGGATCTTTGACAATACTTTTATTCACCGCCCAATGCATAGTTAATGTAACCACATAGAATATTTTTTAATGATCAAATTTCTGGAGTAAAATTAATTGTATACCTACTAATACCGATTCTGATAAGGCACTTACAGTGTATATTATGTACGTTCTGCATAGATAGGACCAATAATTATTATTCAATAGCTACAGGTAGCTGGACTAACAACGACCTCAAGTCGTCAAACACCTCATTTCCCTCATGACCTTTGCGAATGAAAAAACTAAAATCAAACGCGGTAAAATCGATAAAATTAGTTTCATTTAATATATAGTTTTCACATCCACATGGTATATATAGTAAAGTAAAGTAAAGTTACAGCCTATATACGTCCCACTGCTGGGCTCAGGCCTCCCCTCATTTCTGAGAGGGTTTAGGGCAAGGAAGTGTCCGCCGCGCTGCCCAAATGCGTGTTGACGAACTTCACATGTCTTCGAAATATTTTTTTTTCTTATTCCTCAGACATGCAGGTTTCCTCACGATGTTTTCCTTCACCGCCGAGCACGTGGTAAATCAGCACTTAAAATTGCAATTAACAATTTCATTGGTGCCGGCGGGGATCGAACACGGGTTACTCGCGTTCCGTTATATTTACAAGGACTTCGCGAAGGGTCCAAAATGATAGTATCATAAATTCATAAAGCGCGAAATACCTTATAAGGAAATCTTGATAAAAAATTACTTACTCAATTGTAGTCTTCCAAAATTCATTTTTATAAAAAGTGACTGAGTTTTAAAACAGTAATATTTTTTTATCGTTATGTCAAAATTTTACTTTGTCATAAGTTCCATCTCGAATATTAAGTACATGTAAGCTTATATTACGTAACTCTACGCTACTCTACAAGAATTCTTTTTTTATAACACACAGCCTTAGACCTTTCAAGAATGGTCTAAGCACACAGCATTTTTAGTTCTTAATCCTTGAGTTAACTTGAATTGACCTTTCAAATTGTTTTGAAATTTAATAATTTAAATAACAACAATATCGATGATGGTACCAAACATAATACAGTAAATTATTTACCGGAAATTTTTTCCATTTCAAAATTACTTATATTTCTAAGGAATTCGGTTCAATGAAACACCGTACGAGTGTTAATCATACTGGTATGCTTACATGTTCTTACACACCTATAGTAGTGAGTACCGTGGAGGAGAAAAAAACCGCTTGAAGTATACTCCACTTTTCTTCTGACGGTGGAAAATTGTTTTCTACTTCTAAAGACAACCCACTAGAAGACGCTTCTTCGAGTATCTAAACAAAAAATAAAGTTCAATACAAGTACGATAATACTTTAAAAGTCTATAATAAATAAATACTACTAGAAAATTTCTTTCAGTTTGTTTTTAGGTTATTGTTAGATTCACATTTTATTTGTTAATTTCTCAGGACTCCGTTTAGATGCAGAAAACTATAATGATTTCTTATATTTACGCGAACATTGCACATGATTAAAACTACTTTTACGGATTTTATCGCGTTTATTTTTACTTTTTATTTTTAATTCCCGACGTTTCGGGCGCTTTCCAGCACCCATGGTCACGGGGGACTGAGATGACTGACGTCCCGATGTCATTGTTAAACCCGGAGAACCTTCAGCTTTTTTAATTATTGTTTATGGTCCGATCTATGCAAAATGAACTGACTATGTCCTGAGGTCTTGCAGTGGTATACTTGGGTTTAGTTTTAATTTTATTGATTATAGGATCCCAAGCAGGTGGTAGTACCCAGCCTCCTTCTCTATTGAAATTAGGATGTTTTTTAATTTCAGTAGCCTCACGTATCATCCTTGGTAGGAATCGGTGTTCTTTCGCGAGGATTTGTGGTCTATCAAATCTGATGTAATGGTTGGAGCCGTCTAGCAGTCCGTCTGCAGTTTGTGATCATATCCTAGACGGCCCCAACCATTACATCAGATTTGATAGACCACAAATCCTCGCGAAAGTACACCGATTCCTACCAAGGATGATACGTGAGGCTATTGAAATTAAAAAACATCCTAATTTCAATAGAGAAGGAGGCTGGGTACTAACCACCTGCTTGGGATCCTATAATCAATAAAATTAAAACTAAACCCAAGCATACCACTGCAAGACCTCAGGACATAGTCAGTTCATTTTGCATAGATCGGACCATAAACAATAATTAAAAAAGCTGAAGGTTCTCCGGGTTTAACAATGACATCGGGACGTCAGTCATCTCAGTCCCCCGTGACCATGGGTGCTGGAAAGCGCCCGAAACGTCGGGAATTAAAAATAAAAAGTAAAAATAATCGCGATAAAATCCGTAAAAGTAGTTTTAATCATGTGCAGAAAACTAATAATATTATTGTAATCTATGGATTATAAGGAATAAATCGACATGCATTTCATTGATAATCTTTAAAGTTTGTAGTGGGCCGTAGTAGGCCGTGGGCCTCCATAGAAAAATTGACTGTCTCCTTTATAACCAAAGAACATTAAACAAGATTGGTTCTAGTATTGTGGAGGCGTTTTACATAAATTGTACAAACCGAGTGGTGTAAGAATTATTATCACCACCCCATATTGCAGTTGTCAAATCGCTTGTCAGGCGAGGCAGCTACTTGTTGATCAATAAGTTTTTGGCAACACATTGAAGCTATAGGATAACTATATATAAATATAATTTTTAAAATTGAAATTGTTTAATCTTCTTTTCAGCTAATTATGAATGGCGTTTTGCAAGTTGATTTGAAAAAAAAAGCTTCATTCATCCTGGGACTCGAAAAAGACCTCTTCAGCACGCATCACCTCATCGTAGCCGTGGAAATTTATATCTCGCAAGTGCTTTTTCAGTTTATTTAAAAGGTGAAAATCACTCCTAGCTAAATTCAGAGAATATAGTAGGTGCTGCATCAACTGAAACTCAGCAGTTTTAATGACATCGCCTGCAACATCAGATCGATGGGCAGTGGCATAATTATGGTGAAAAAGCATTCCAGCACGCAATTTACGTGGACGCTTATTTTTTTATTTTTTCTCGAAGATTTTATTTTTAAATTAGTGACGCGTAATTATTACCCGTTATTGTCTTTTAAATAGACGATCATTATTATACCTTGTGCATCCTGAGATGCTCAACACAGAAGCAATTATTTTTTCCGCGGACACAGCCACCTTGAATCTCTTGGCTCTTGGCGAAGACGGTTTTTCACACCTTACTTTGATTTTCATTTCCGAGTCAAAATGGTGTACTCACGTATCAGCTACGGTTACGAAACTAGCACAAAAAGAATCTGGATCTTCTTCAATTATTGCTCATTTTAACTTTGAAATGTTAACTGTTGCTCTTTTTTGTACGTTTGTTAACATTCGAGGAACAAAGGTAGAGGAAATACAACAAGGAAGAACCTTTTTAACGAGTTATAATGAACTGAATTGTCTCAAACGAAAGTTTTAGAATCTCGGCTAAATAACAAACGGTTACATGTCGATCTACCTTAATAATTTCATTTAAAGTTTTATTGCGCAGCGGTCGTTGTGGGTCGCCCGGAGCGAGTGTCGTCATTGCAGAGGGTTCTACCACGTTTGAATTCAGCCCACCAGATATGCCACTACGCCGTGCGTAGTATAAGACGGAGCATTGCCTGCCAAAGCAGACTGCAGTTCCTCAAAAGCACTTTTTGTAGAAAGAAATTTCAGACAGAAAAATGTTTAATAACCGCATGAAGTTCGAGTTTCTCCATTTTGAATACGAATCAAATACCCGCAAAATGTGAAGTAAGAAAAAAAATTGGGTATAGATTTTAATTTAGTTTTTCTTTTTGCTTTGGCTACTAACGAAATAAGGATTCGAAAAAAAAATAGAACGCATTTCTTTAACTCATTGATAAATGTCCTATACCAAAAACTTATTGATTAACATATTATGGCAAAAATCCCCCTATGATACGATCTATGGGGAAGGCCTTTATTCAGCAGTGGAATTTTGATAGCCAGTACGGTAACGGCATACAAAATAATATATACAAATATTTAATTAAAATGGACAACCATCTAATAACATCATTACTTAATACAACGTTTAAATATAGTAGTATGCTTAAAACAATTGCAATATTAACCGAATCATACATTCACAACACACTTTAATTCTTACATATCTGTCTCCTTGTAAACCCTGTTATCACAGTCGCAAATATGAAAAATCATTTTAAATATATCAGTATGATAAGAAAGTACTTAATACTTGATTCTTTTTTTACCATTCCATCTTTTCTTACCATGCAAGTAAAGCAAACTCTCACCTTTTCGTAAATGGCTAATTGATCACTGATCAATTTCTCCATGCTGACGAACTCGGTACCATTCGTACCATAATCAGCAATAATACGTATAAGATTCCATCGTTCTGCAAGCAAGCGATCTCGGTGATATTCTTGTTTAGCCATTTCTGCTGGAAATTCCAAAGCCCGGAACACCTGTATAAGAAAAATATCATCCATTTGGTTTACAATATTTCATTTTAATAATAATCATAAACTATTATCACCTTTTAAAAGTTTCGATCGTTTATTATGACGTTAATTTTGTATTAAAATAATATTGAACAAATGTACTTAAAATATATTTTAATTTATTTATTATTCATTTACATTTATAACTATTTTTCCGATATTACATGCATCAAAAGTTTTCAAACTCCTTTTCAAAAAGGCACACAGGAGATTTTTTTAGTTTAACCATTTCTGTATCAGAAATATTCACCGTGTTGCCAATATCTTTACAAATAGGAATATATGGTGGTGTCAACTTTTGGTTAAAAACAGAATTCCAGTCCATTTCGCAGAACCACACATGATGTTTGATATCGTACACCCCCGATTTTAATGCACCAAAACGCTTTGTAGGATCCACAATTAAAAGATTTTTTACTAAAGATTTACAATTCGGTGTCATGCAGTCAGAAGATTTAAATCGACCATCTAAGATTTTTTCATACAGCTTAATTGTTTCAGCGCTATAGAATGGTGGATTTCCAGCAATCATTTCATATATAAGGATACCAAGAGACCACCAATCAACAGGGAACGAATAACCTTTTGATAGTATAATCTCCGGCGCCAGGTATTCTGGGGTGCCACATAACGTCCACGTTCTATTTTTTATCACCTTACTAAAACCAAAATCACCAAGTTTAATGTATCCTGATTCAGATATAAATACATTTTCCGGCTTCAAATCTCTATGTACCACAGAACAATGATGTAGATATTCCAGTGCTAAAACAATTTGAGCAGCGTAGAACTGTGTTAAAGGTTCTGATAAAACACCTAACTTTTTAATAGTATTGAACAATTCACCTCCAGCTTCATATGATAATAGGAAATAAACATATACATTGTCTTTACAACAAAAATCTAATGAAATTAAAAAGGTAAAGTTCACACTTTGTAGTATTTTTCTCTCACGATTGACCTGTTTCAGGGTATTTCTTTTGACAATCTCGGCTTTCTCCAATGCTTTCATTGCATAATAAGTAAAACTAATTTTGTCACGTACGAGAAACACAGTTCCATAGGAGCCAACACCTAATTTTTTGATTTTATCGAAATCGTCGACCGATTTATCATATAGTATAGGGTTTTCATAAATCCTCATAAACTCTTGTTTTAAAAAATCTAAATAATGTTTGTGACTAACTTGCAGAGAACTTGTATAAGGTAAATTAGTTTCCACGGTTTTTCGAGACGAAAATGTCATCTTGTCATGTCAAACATAGGTGTATAAAAGCCTCCGTAGAGATTGATAGCGTGTTACGTGATATAAAATATCTTTCATAGGTTATATTATGTTAGCTTAGAGTAACTACAAGCACGATAAGTTATTACTCTTTGATATATGGTAAGAAATATAAGTCCGCTATGCTGCTCAAGTGTTCAAACTTCCTTACGTCCTTATTATATTTTTAATAATTCAGATATGCCTGGTTCCCGTGATATTTTTTAAAACTTATTTATCAACCCGTAAAAGTCCATTGTTGTAATTAAGCCGCTCCCGCTGTAGGCAGAACAGGCTTTAATCATCACGCTTTGCTGGCGGATTGAATCAACACTGACTCTGCTACCTGAGTATTTTACGCCTATTGTAAGGGGAATGAAATATTATCATCTATAATAAGCTATAAGATATTTCCTGGCATTTCCCATAAATATCTTATACGACACCAATAACGGTACAAAATGGATTCATGGCTTCTCTTACTCCGCCACCATACGCTAATTTATTTATTTATTTATTTATTTATTGTTTTTATTATTCAGATAAATGCACCCATTTTTAGTACACTTAAGACTAGGGGTAAGTAAATTAACAGAATACATAAATTACTACACAATACAGAAATTATTGTTTGTTATTAAACATACTGGGCCTGAGTGGAGTTGAGCGACAACCGAGTAAGACATGCAGGAAGTCGATGGATGCAGGTTGCTCATTACCGTGCTTAGTGGCTTTCCTTGAGGGAGGCCTATGTTCAGCAGTGTATTTGTGAAGGGCTGTAGTGATGATGATGATACTGGGCCCTTAATCCATATGCACTGTGTTCCAGGGTTCCAGTTCCCTCATCACAGGGCAACCTTGCCTTCTATATATGGAGGCTAGGTGGTGGTTGGTACTATCTCGCACACAACGCTATCGAAGTAGGCTATTGTTTGGGTAATGTCACCACAAAGCTGTCCCCGAGTGCCTCGGAAAACACACGCGATGCACTGCAAATTAGTAGCAGCCCCAACAATATCCTGAATCCATTGTTGTACTGAATACATAGCGCATTGAGAGTTCGACGAATACACTTCGTCGACAGGTTTCAGGTACAGAATGTCTGACATTAAGCTTTGAATGATATTATCTTCACTTTACAACAGTATAGACATCCGTACAACAGTGTAAGAGCAGTCATCAAAAACAGTCGACCTGAAATAATGTTCACTGTAGCCTACACCACCAACTTCAAACAATAAAGCCACGGGTGCGTTTTCACTTTGAAGTACAACGTTATGCTTCATATGCATTAATATGCATTCGATTGGCGACAAAAATAGTTAAGAGGGTGATATTATCCTCTCAGGCAGTCCAAACATCGAGAGCTTGGTTCGTCTGTTTAGTTAACCGCTTATGTTATCTCTACTGCCGATTTTAAAATAAATCAGTGTTTAAAATCTCGGTAAACAATTTCGATAGCGGCGTGAATCGTCGTGAATCTTTTTTCTCGTGACCTTTGAAGCTTAAAACGACAAAATGTCCATATGGCACGCATAAGGTAGAATTTTTACTCAAAGAGTAGATTAATATCTAAAGTTTAAGTGTTCAGGTCCATTTATATATCCTTTTTTCAAAGTTTTATGAGTTTGCGATGAAAAGCGACGCAATGGCAAGTGTTAGGTTTCGTGTAATAAAGAGTCACTCGTACTCCTTAATATTGATTTTGTTTTTTGTGTTTCTGTTGCTAATAGTGGATGTGTACCATATTTTTTACGCACAAAGATACACCATTCGCGTTAGGATTTTTTACTATTTCTGTCTGGTCTGCCTTGCCTTATTGAGTCATCATGGCTATTTAAAAAAGGTGAATGCAATAAATGCGAATGAATTTTTCCTAGTTCTGTTAAGTATTTTAATAAAATTGCCAAAAATTTTATTAAAAATCCAATGTCAAACGTTAACCTTTAACATTGAAAAATCGCTAAAGAACATTTTCATATCTTAATATATGAAAAATTATACTTATTCGTTTATTCGCATTTTATGCTCTACTATACTGTTCATCAGATTGCGCTAAAACTTTGTCAACTTATTGCACTTGCGCGAAGGTGTAAGGCATAGTACAGTTAACTTACTGAAGGTGGCGTGTGTGTCGTAACTATATTTATAACTCTTTGAAACTCAAAACGATATTTCTATAATTATTTCTTCTGCGCAATAAAGTGCCGAGTACCAGCTAGTCTAAAACATAAAAACAAATATTTGTTTGTTTGTTTGTCTTCTATGCGTTTCCCATTCGATTACGATAAAACGTTGGTGAGTTGTTGTGGCCACTCCTAAGAAGGTTTTTGACAAAATAGAGGCATTAGTGCTGTGACAAAGTAATATAAGGCTTTTCTGGTATAACAGTAGAATCCTAAATCCTTATTGGTACCGAAAATGAAATAAAGTTAAGGTGAAGTGGGCACCAAAAACAGATTTTAACGCTTTATATGGACTGTTTGGTCGGCCCTCGCGCTATTTAATCGCACAATATTTATTTGATATTTCTTTTTAAAATTATACAGGTTTTTATTGTAAACACCGTTATCCTTGAAACCAGTGGTGTGGTTTTACTTATAGAACGTATATTCAATGAAAAAAATCAACAAATTGTTTTTTTTGAAAAATTGAGATTATGATATGGGTAGGAATTTTTAAGCCTAAGCCAGGATGAAAGTATGAAGGAAAAGTTACATCACAGGTTATGTGTACCTATTGTGTTTTATTGGAATGTTATGTAGGTAGCTAGGGCGAACAGTGATCTTTACAGTGATTACGTCACTCAGGCGCATAGGGTTCCATCCATGAATTTACGGATGGTGTCGGACAGGAACTTTTTAAATTTTATGAAAGAAAATAGCGATCTTTTTTTTTAAAATTCGGATAAATATTTTTATATTAAAGCCAACTCCCTATGGTTTTAGTGACAACGGTGTTTACACTTACACCTTGTATATACTCTTTTATTGAAAAAGAAACCCATAACTCAATCACGTATTTACTGGTGAACACATAGCCTGAGTTTAATTGAAATAGATTTCATTACATTCGAATGAAACAGCTTTTTCACTTAGCGGACCTACCTAAAATTGTAGATTTTGAGGAAACTTTGCGATCTTTTTCTATCGAGCCAAGATGAGTCAATCGTGTTTTGGCCAACATAATTCACTAAGAAAAATCTTTAACTTTCATAATAAATAAATAAAATGTGGATTCGTAGTTTCTAATGACAAAAAAATTTCTTTTCTGCGCACCTATAAAGCGTGATAAATCTATTTTTTGGCGCCCACATCACCTTCAAACAGTCACTATTCATAATTTTTATTTTAAATATTTATGATTATATTTACTTAGCAATCTCAAGCTACAACAACATTCAAAATATATATTATTATTATTGTAATATCATCCTAACTATATAATATCAACACAATAAATAAAATTAAACAATTAATTACAAATATATCTAAGAACATTAAAAATAAACTGGTATGCATAAACTGTTTAAAGAAAATTATCTACAACATTTAATGTATAAGAAAAATTTATTAATAAACTTATTTTTAAGTAACTAACCATACAGTTTGATTTTCGTATTTGAAGTGATAATTTAACAATGAATCTAAAATTAAAATTCTGCAAATTCTTTTTCATATAAACATCTAGAACAATTTTTTAGTTTATACAAAGACGTTTCCGAAAGACTATTCATATCTTCATGTGCTGAAATGAATGGAACATAAGGCGGTTCTACGGTTTGCTGCAAGATTGAATGCCAGCAGATATCACGAAACCAAGGATGACTTTTAACTTCATATGCACCATCTTTTAAAGAACCAATTCTCTTTGTCGGATCCAAGTGAAGTAGTCTCTTAATAATTTTTTTACAATCTGAATTTATTACGTCAGGACATTTAAAACGGCCCTCCAGTATATTATTGTATGTTTTATTAGGATCCGGTGAGAAAAACGGAGGATATCCTACCAACATTTCAAAAATTAATATGCCAAGAGCCCACCAGTCAACTGGAAATGAGTATCCTTTTGACAAAATAACTTCAGGCGCTAAATATTCTGGTGTACCACAAAGACTATAAGTCTTTCTTTGTATTACCTTTGAAATTCCAAAATCACACAATTTGATGTAGCCATTGACATCAACCAAAATATTCTCAGGTTTTATGTCTCTATGAACTACATTACAATAGTGCAGATATTCTAGAGCTAATGTTACTTGACTTGCATAAAACTTTGTTAAACAATCTGAGAAACTGCCAACATTTTGTAAATTTGCAAACAATTCCCCACCAGCCATAACAGGTAAAATGAAATAAAGGTAAACATTATCCTTAAATGCTTCTTCTAAATTTATAATGAAAGGGAAGTGTAAACATTGCAAAATCTTTCGTTCTGAAATAAGTTGTTGAATGTTTTTTCGATCAACTACAATCGTCTTCTCGACAGCCTTCATAGCATGATAAGTCAAGGTATTTTTGTTTCTTACTAAAAATACTTCAGCATATGCACCACTTCCTATAGCTTTTATAATGTCGTAATTTTTGGAATTCCCATTAAAGCTGGGAGGATCCATAAACTTCCTTTCGAAGTCTTCTTTAAGTGTGTCCAAGTACCGTAAGTAATCTAAATGATTTTGTTTGGTGTAGGAAAATTTTGCCATTAATTGTTTTTCTTTAATTTACATATTTAAATGACTATTTTTATACTAGGATATATTAAAATACAAACTAAACATACTGGTTCAACAGTTGATTTATTGCAATGACATTTTATGTCATTTAACTTTTACTCGACACTTATCTCAAAGATACGATTGAAACAGACATAGGTAATGTTTTTGACAATTGTTATGATTAAAATGTGTGCTCTTTGGTTTTGTTAAACACGAATAATAGTTCTTTTGTCTCTTCATATTTTTTATTTGAATATAATATTTATTTTAAAATAACTGAACAGCAAAGTCATGAACGTATTAAAATATCCACTCAGGAATACTAGTAAGAAAATCGCATCCATATGCTTCTGCATTTAATTATACTTCACGGTTTCTTGCCAACATTTAGGTAGCAGGAATTCTGTGAGAGAGTCCGATGTTCAACGATAGACTCGTAATAGACTGTGGTTAAAAACATCCGGTTGTGTAATTTTGTTAATCCTAAAAATTTACACAACAACACATTAATACCCATTTCATATGCAATATTTGCTGAAGTGTTTGTACAGTAGGGCTACGATGGCTATCCGAGTACAGAACCAGAGTATGAAACCTATCTAACTGCAGAGAGGTGTAAGACATGGTGACGTTATTTCCCCGAAACTCTTCACTGCTGCATTGGAAGACGTTTTCAAGCTACTGGACTGGAAAGGATACGGTATTAACATCAATGGCGAGTACATCACTCACCTTCTATTTGCCGACGATATAGTCCTTATGGCAGAATCGCTGGAGGACTTAAGCACTATGCTCAGTGACCTAATAGTGCCTCCCAACGGATAGGTCTTAAGATGAACATGGACAAAACAAAGATCATGTTTAATGTCCATGTCACACCTATGCCCGTAGTTGTTGGGAGCACTACGCTCGAAGTTGTTGACGAGTACGTTTACCTGGGACAAATAGTCCGATTGGGTAACTCCAACTTTGACCGAGAGGTCAATCGACGGATTCAACTCGGCTAGGCAGCGTTCGGGAAATTACGACACATCTTCTCGTCAGATATACCTCAAAACCCGAAAACTAAGTTGCACAACCAGTGCGTGTTGCCAGTGATGATCTACGGAACCGAGACGTGGTCCTTCACTGCTGGCCATATGAGGACGCTCAAAGTCGCTCAGCAAGCTATGGAGAGGGCTATACTCGAGGTTTCTCTGCATGATAAACTTAGAAATGAGGATATCCGCAGTAGAACCAGCGTGACCGACATATCCCAACAGATTATTAGTAAGCTGAAGTGGCAATAGGTCGGCCATATAGCTCGAAGAACCGACAAGCATTGCGGAAAAAAGGTTCTCGAGTGGCAGTCTCATACCGGTAGGCGAAGTGTAGGGCGACCCCCACTAGATGGAGTGACGACCTGGTAAGACATGCAGGAAGTCGATGGATGCAGGTGGCTCAGTACCGTGCTTTGTGGCATGCCTTGGGGGGAGGCCTTTGTTTAGCAGCGGACTTATGAAGGGCTGTGATGATGATGATGATGATGATGATGATGCAATATTTACACTTAAAAACAAGTATTGAGGAAGGTAAGGATGTATCTTATATGAAAACATTTATGCGAACCAACGTTACAGAAGGAAAACCCTAAAAAACCCTAATAATTCAATACGCAAATGATTCATAAAATGCATGAATAGCAGAAATGTTTATGGAAATGTTTTTTTTTATATAGAATAAGGGTGACAAACGAGCACACAGTCCACCTGATGGTAAGTGGATGCTGTGGCCCATAGACATCTACATTTATCCTCGACTAAGAATCAAAACGCAGATCCGTTGTCACCCCTGAGGATTAAGATGGAATGGCTCGTTTCGTATTAAAAAGGCTCTCATGTTCACGAAGTCTCTAGGGTAACCATCGTAGTTGCGGCGAAAAGAGAACAAATATAGCAAAATAATAGCAAAAGCAAACAAAAATTGATCCGTACACGTAAAAGAGTGAGTAAGCCGTATTATATTTATATCTGTAAACAAACTCACCTACCTCGCTTTTCAATTACTTGGGCTTCTCTAAGTTCACAGAGGGTAATCATAACATGGCCTCTTTGACCTACCGCCACAATCTATCTATACAAAAAATGTTTCTACCTATATGTCCGATATAGACTTTAAAATCATCCAACTGATTTCAATAAAATTGTTTGTGTTTGTTTGAATGGGTCCCCAGATGGTCTATATTCACATTTGTACACGGTAGGTGGCGCTGTTGTCGAGATCCAGTAATCACCCGTGCAAAGACGGGGCGGATCGCTAGTAGGCGTATTTATATCTATCATCGCTGAAGAATTAAAGTTGTCCTCGTTGCTAATAAATGGGGTCTCCGGTTCTCTAAAGTCACCATACGAAACACAGAAGCATTATTTTTCTGTTTCATGCTGGTATTCTTTGAAACCCTTGTAATAACTCGGCTGAGCTGACCCATTCATGCTGCATTCATGTATAACTGCAGCACGATATAATACCTGTTTTTTTTTTCTTAGTCTGAGATTATGATAATCATCCTATTGCACAACCCCTAACACCAGCCCGAATTTTCCTTTTTTTTTAAGCTATATGCTTCCTCAAGCATTCCCGCCTCAAAAAAATGCGGAGTTAAGCTATAAACGTACTGACTAAAACCCATAGTGTTCTGCCCTTCACCTCGAGTCAGCAAGAAGGCTACTCTTTGTTCACCATATGTAACCAAGACCCCGTTACTAAGCCAGCCTGCCGCAACAAGGCGCCAATTCGTTCGTACAACAATCCTCCTCATATGTCATTTTCATAAAATTCGTTACAATAAATACCCAGACAGATGAAAGGAAGTGGCACCAAAGATGCGATACGTGTAGTGCTTATATCGTCAATCTACTTGCCTAGCGTGGTCGATAATGGTTGATCCTCCCTACAGTGGAAGTGGTTCATGTCCAGCAGAGAACTTTCATGGTTAATGATGATAAAGATGTAGAAGCGATATTTCTTAGTCCTCCTTTGAGGAAATAGACGCATGGCAGAGACTTAAAGAATAGTATTTATTGTTGTCACTCAACAATATTTAATCTGTAGCAAACGTCAATACAGTCATTCTACGCATTTTTCAAATCCTTAAATAAAATGATATGATAGTGTTTTATATAAATTATAACAAAAAGTAATAATAGTCAAAAACTATCGAACTGATTTCCGTAAAACTAAGTTTTTAATGAAATCTAATTTTTATCAATTATGGGCGAGGATTCCATTCGATTGTTTCGCTCGCTACATGCAGGGGGTTATACTCAAGCCAAACAAGATCAATATACTGTATACCTGCGTAAACTACATCAAGAATTTTTAGAAATATGGAACCAAAATCCTGGAAGTAATGCTAAATTAACTGATTTTGAAAAGTATAAAGTTTTAGGCTCCGGAGCTTTTGGAGTTGTTTATTTAATAAAACATCTTAGTACAGGAAAATATTATGCTATGAAAATGCTAGAAAAAGAGAAGATAATAAAACTAAAGCAAGTGCAACATAGTTATTACGAAAAGAAAATACTATGCGGTCTTAATTTTCCGTTTGTGGTCTACATGAAATATTTTTTTAAAGATAATGTTTATCTTTACTATGTTCTGCCATTCATTGCCGGTGGAGAAATGTTTTCGCATTTGCGAAAGGTAGGAAAATTTGAAGAATCGACCTCAAAATTTTATGCAGCACAAGTGATTTTAGGTCTCGAATATCTTCATGCTTGCAACTTGGTTTATCGTGATCTTAAACCTGAGAATATTTTGATTGACAGAACTGGATACTTAAAAATAACAGATTTTGGGTTTTGTAAAATGATAAATGGCAGAACCTGGACCCTCTGTGGCACACCAGATTACCTAGCGCCAGAAATTATATTAAGTAAGGGCTATGGTATGACTGTAGACTGGTGGTCAACGGGAGTTCTATTATTCGAAATGAGTGCGGGCTTTCCACCATTTTTTGCATCTGATCCAATGAGAATTTATGAGAAGATTGTGGCCGGTAAATACCGATGCCCTAATCATTTCTCTGTTGATTTAAAAGACCTTGTAGCACATTGTCTTCAAGTAGATGTTACCAGGCGGTACGGTAATCTTAAGAATGGAATTTTAGATTTCAAAAATCATAAATGGTTCCGAGAAATCGATTGGGATGGTATTCTAAACAGTCGCGTTCCGCCGCCTTTTATACCCAAGGTAAAACACCCGGGTGACGCAAACAATTTCGATATCTTTGACACTGAAAAAATTAAGGAAAGTCCAATGAATATGTACGAAGAAGAATTTGCTAACTTTTAACATACAAATAATTATTTAATTTATACGTTAAGATGCCTATAAGGATAGTTAAAGTAAAAGTTATAATTTAGGTATGAACTACAGGAGTTATTAAGTTTTAAGTTTTTAATATTTGATCCATTTTTATTCCCAAGTATTGATAAATGTTAAAATTTTACTCTCTAATTACAATTGAAATAAAAATTTATTCTCAGTATTGAAGATTAAATTTATACAATTCTCAATATTTAAGAATACATTTTTATTTCAATTATAACATATCTGTACAATAAAATAAAAATTTTCATCACTCTGGCCAAGTAGACAGTCATTAAAATTATATGCTCAAATAATTATGTTTTATTGATTAACTACAGAGAACTAGGTACATACGACGGATAAATTATTCGAAGGATAATAGTATCTTCTTATTATGAAGGCTAAAAATTATGCAAAAATCTCTTGACATTTGTATAAAGTACTTTGAATCAACAATGTATTCGTATAGCTCCAGCTCACATGTAACCAGAAGCGACTACCTGACTTCATGATACCTTGCGCAGATCTTATGAGCTGATAGCCTCTACAGTATATGGTACAAATATATAATCATCTGAAAGAGAGTCACGATTGTGCCATTTACTAACTTCAACCGCCTCCGTTGCCATTTTGGACGAAATCCAACCTCGAACCTTTGAAGATAGAAGCCGCCAAAGTACTTACACACAAAACGTCTTGCACACCGGCTTTTTACTTTATCCCAAGGAACCAACCAAAAGAACCATACCGTCAAGATTCCTGTCATCGTCTATAAAAAAATCTCAAAGCTTTAAAAGTAAACAAAATATTTATAAAAAAAAAGCTCTTCAGATAACGTTGATTAGAATCATCGCCACTATCATAATATATAAAGTCATACCTAGATATTATGTATGAACATAATATGTAGGTATAAACATAATATAGCAATGAAGAAGGCTATGCTCGGAGTTTCTCTGCGTGATAGACTTAGAAATGAGTATATCCGTAGTTGAAGCAGAGTAACCAACATAGTTCAATGGTTCAGTAACCTGAAGTGATAATGGACCGACCATATAGCTAGAAGAACATACAACCGATAAGTAAGAAACATTATCGAGTGTCAGCCTCGTATCGGTAAGCAAAGTGTAGGGTGGCCCCACACTAGATGGAGTGACGACCTGGTCTGGTGCATCTCTTATGCAGGAAATTGGTGGATGCAGGTGGCTCAGGATTGTGCTTTGTGGCATTCCTTGGGGCAGGCCTATGTTCACCAGTAGACTTATGAATGGCTGTAATCATACATAGGTATGACTTCGTTTTGTACGTTCCGTACCATAACGAAATATCCCACTGTATTCTGTATATTAACTTCTATTAGAATATTTCTACTGAGACAGCATGTTAACGATGTCTCTTTTTCCTCAATGGCAGAGGACGAATATTATGCACTAAAGCAAGAAAGGTTAGCAATAGAATATTAGAAACTTTCTTACACCGATACCGCTTATCTTGATAAAAGGGGGTAAGTTAAAGAATTTTGATAAATAACACATAAAGTTAAGGCATTTATTTGTTTCAGCAATCACACTAGTACATTGTAAACGTGATAGCGTTCAATTTTGATAATGTATCATATTGAAGAATACTACTTTTACAGATTTTATCACATTTTATTTACTTATGTTTAATTCCCAACGTTTCGGGTGCATTGCAGAACCCATGGTCACGAGGAAGACTGACGAGACTTGACTGATGATTGAACTCGCGTAAATATAAGAAATTATTAATATATCGTACTATTTATACGAGTACTAGCTTGCCAGGCAGACGTAGTTCTGCCCTTTTCATAGACCCTTTGTCATGTTTTATTAAAAATCATTAAATTCGCAAAAAAAAATTTTGTGGGTCACTCATGGGCAAAAAAACTGCACCAAACCAAACTGCAACTGTGTGCAAATTTGATTAAAATCGGTTAAGTAGTTTAGGAGTCCATCGCGGACAAACAACGTGACACGTAATTCATATATATTAAGATAAGCAAATTCCCCGTGTAGTGTTGTAAGAATATTCAGTACCCCATATAGCCCCATGGATGTCGTAAGAGACGATTGAGAGAAATTTAAACGGGAGATCGGCAGTATCATTTTTCCGATAACGACTCAAAATAATAAAAACCTGCGATTTCCTACCCACTCACCACGCGTGACAACAATAGCAAATCCCCATCTAGCCTTTCTCCATCTAACCTTTTATAGGCTGTATAGAATAGAATACTGATTTGACCACCTCGTTGGTCTTGTGGTTGTAGTAGTGCGACTGCTGATCGTGAGGTCTTGGGTTCGAGTCCCAGGTCAGGCCAACAAAATCAATTATTGAGTTTTTCCGTCAAGAAATTCTTAGTAGCTGCCCGAAGTCAGGAAGTTGGTGGTGTCGCACCCCCGTGCCTCGGAAAAGCACGTAAAGCCGTAGGTCCTGCGCCTGATCTCTCTCCGGTCGTGTCGATTTACCGGCCCATCGGATTATGAGAGTGAAGGATAAGAGAGTGCACCTGTGCTTGCGCATACACTTGGGCACTATAATCCTGTCCTGCGCCGATGGCTAGCCTCCGTTGAGGCAGGCCGCCGTGGCCGAAATTCGGTCTAGAGGAATATATATAGAATAGAATAGAATAATTTTTATTCAATGTATATTACAAGTAATTCTTATTGAAAGTCAATTTTTCACTTTACCACTGGTTCGAAAAAATACCTCTGGCCTGGGAAGAACCGGTACAAACCCAGCGGGCCTTTTTTTTAAATACATTACATACATACACAATTACAATGTCAATGTTCACAAAAATATTTACAAAATTTATTTTAGAAATAGCTTGGAAGCAACTACCTCATTCCCACGGGATATTATCAACTATTTATTCATTTATATTATAATAGCCCTTTTTATATAGTTTTTGTTTAATTAAATATTTAAACTTGGTACTAAAGATACCTTGCATATTTTTATTACCATTTTATTACCTTTGTATTTGGTAGATGGAAGAAAACTAATTCACGTTGTCTTTATTACTTGATTGGACTAGCCTAAATTTAGGTATGTAGCTTAACTAATAGTAGCATACTTTATAAAAACATTCATAAAGTACATATAATAAATATGAACTTTATGAAAATATTACAGTTTTGATCAACGAGTACGAGTATTGTATTTAAATTTTATTTGCTCTACCACAAATTAACATATACTTATAATCCCATTATTTCATTAGTAAGTATAATTACAGTTAAAATATCCTCTCTAAGAGACAAACTATAATAAATATAATAAATAATAAATAGAACATATAAATAAATAATTATATGTTCAGCAATATGCTTAATGAATTTAAAAACGTTCCGTCGAGGCTGTAAGAAAATTTATAATATTTCATTATCTTCCCCTGATTCTTCGTTTTAATTGAAAATATAAAGATATCTCTTAACTACAGTTAAGTTACTTTTTCTTATAGTCTCGTATGAAATATGTAAAGAAAACGGCCTCTCTGATAAGTTTTACATTAATACTTTTTACAATACTTCCTTTTTTCGTTTGAAAACATAAGGATACAGGAGAAATTCTTAGTGTAGAACGGTAGAAATTTCTCCTATATGTCCCGAAAACGTATATATAAATTGCACAAGCATAAGCTTGTAGTCCCAGAATAATTATTTATAGGCAATGCAAACATTTACTACTTGTGAGATTTAAACACGCGGCCTGCAGCGCTAACTGCAGCTTAACCACTGTGATATCAAACCGTCAATCATTCGCGTTTGCCGATCACGGCCTATTGATATTACAATTATTCAAAACCATTGCTTACACCATACATAAAATACCGACGACAACGAACAGCGTGAAAGGTATCAAATGTCTGGCGATTGCGCTACAACGGAAGAGAGTAATGCAACCTCTATCAAACTGTCGACTTTCATGAGCCGATGAAGAAGAAAAAATATCGATAGAGCAATAATAGAGAATCATATTCAATATTAAACAGCCACCTAAGTTCGAATGCCTTAAAGTCACATCCAAAAATATTTAAATATATTTTGAGACTTACTTGTCTGTTAGATGGTAAATTTTACTATACAGTTCTGGGCTCAGCTTCCCACGTTCGATTATAATATACTATAATGTTAATGTTATGGTCATTTATGACATAAATAGATGAAAAATTAAAAAAATATATAAGGGAGACAAAACTAGTATTATTTACTAGAATGACAAAATACTTACTAATCCCCCACCAGCAGTATACAGCATGAGCGCAATAAACAGGCCAATATGTGATAAAGCGGCTCTGGGACAAAAGCGCTCCCATCTCGATGTCTTAGTTTGTCCTCCCATTAACGCTTCTGTTTCCCATGTCACTCCCTTCACATTCTTGCACATGATTTCAAATGATTCTTCCCAGTGTTACTAAGTGATTGAGCATTCTTAAAGTCCATAAAATAAAATAAAAAAACATTTGTTATTCATGTTTAAACCCTAAATATTAAACAAGCGCAAATTAGATGACAAATAAACCCGAATTTTAATGAAATAACTTTCAGTTTGCTGTAAACCCCCGAAAGAAAGAAAGAAATAGAAGAAAATAATTTTATTCTATTATTTATTTAAAGGAGATTCACGTAGCGACGGTAGTACATAGACAGATTGATCGGACGGACGGAGCGGACGATCCGCAAAAAACGATGACTGTTGCCTATCACTACTTGTGGAAAATGGTGTGATCTGATGCTGAAATAATTACACTATGAATAAAAAATTATAGAAAGAAAGAAAGGTTGCTTTATTAGTAATATTGTTATTGGAACGTATGATTTGAAAGAGAAAGAAATCTTTCCTTATCTTCAAAGTGCAGCTCTCAAATTTGCAATTTTTGTAGTCACATTTTTATTTATTTGCCTCGGGGAAACTCCATTTAGCACTTTAATTAAAAATTATAAATTGTCGATTACTTTGTACTCCGAACTCTGCGCTGACCTTAACCTAAATCTTTTCATGCAGCGTTATAAACTCAATTATTTTATTCTTCCAGCTTCATTACTGTTGACTTGGTCGTACGGACCGCACTGTGACCAACGACTACCGCCGCTACGTGAACTGCTTCCTGTATATTTGCACTTTTTGTAACTTACTACCGCACTTGGAACCGAACAGATACGAGTATACAGATATTTCTTTTAATATACAAGTATTGATAAACAGTAGACTACATCATTGATCGAGAAAGTAAATATAGTGTTATAAACTACATTTCTATTTCAGCTTGGTCTGATCACGTACGTTTCAATCTACTCTATCAATATTTCTTCGTTTTGGCTGAAGAAAATTATTTTGCCTTTCTTTTTTTTTTAGTGACAAATGTATTAGAACTAAAAGTCCTAAAAGATTAAAAAATTAATGTATTAAAAATTTGTTAAATTATTAAAAAGGTACTTTGCATATAAACTTTTAAGTATCGTTATTATGAGCTACTAGATTTCACTGTGTAGGGTACCTTCCAAGAATTTACCAATGACCCACATCTTTAAGATTGGCACATACTATTCACTACGCATATTATAATTTAAAGAAGAATGGAGAAAAACAAAACTGTAGGTTCTAATAATGTTTTTTTTTTTTAATTTTGTCATCTTTTGGTAGATCCGTGTTACGAGTATATTTTAATTAGCTCTAAATAACTATTACCATGTAGTTGCGGCGGTGTTAGAATACCTACTACCCCCATATCGTCCCGTGCGTGTCGTAAGAGGCGACAGAGGGAAACTGTGACAGGTGATAGGCTGCAGCATCTTTCTAACTACAACTCAAAACAATAAAAAATGGGGTTGCCAGCCCGCCTGCCAAGCGTGGCAACTATGGCAATACCCCCCCCCCTATGAGGTAATTAGTAGGGGAGGCCTATGTTCAGCAGTGGATTTTTATAGGCTGTCATGAATGGATGCATAGAACTTTGCGCCTTACGTTAGCACATAGCTTGAAGTAAAGTAATGACCTATATAGATTGACGTAACGTTAAGTCCGCTACCTCTTGTTGATGAAAGTCCCTAAAAGCAAGTAAATGTGCGCAGTGCTTTCTCCATACATGCAGGAGGAGTACACATGTATTCAAATTTTTTTTTAATTTCTTAGTCATGCAAGTTTCCCTTTTAAAGTTTTAACGGTTGACCGAGCATACAGCCCAATAGGTATCTGGTGAAATGCTGAGGCCTATTGACAACTACATCTACCCTCGATTAAGAATCAAAATGCAGTATGCGTTGTCACTCCTGAGTACTAATATGGAATGCTTCGTTTCTAGTAAAAGGGGTCTCCGGTTCTCTAAACCCACTTCACGAAACACAGCAGTATTAAGCGCCTATTTCACGCTGATATTTTACGATAAGTCGTGGTAAATCAGTAACTAAAATTGCAATTAACAATTTCATTGGTACCGGCGGGGTTCGAAGCTGTGTTGCTCGCGTATTGTGCAATTTACGACGTGCGTTGAGCTCTTGAGGTACCAGGTAGCTCAGCACAAACTCGCATCTTAATCGACACTACATGATTCATACGTAAATTTATTTTCAAATACTCGAAAAATTACTTAGATATATTACATCGTGGCCGTAACTCTAATTCGTGTACAATAGTAGACATTGTACATAATATTTACAAACACATAATCTTATTTTCCTTCAAAACTATTTAGTCGTTTGTTTTTTAACACAGTAGTTAAAAAGTAACATGTTCTTTAAACTAAAGTATTTACTGTAATTAACCACAGTATTTAATTCACTAAACGAAATTGAAACTTAATATCCTCTAGTCTTTTGAGCTTTTTCGAAAACTAAAAAATATAAAAAGGATCCGATTTTCTAAAGATTAAAAATAAGCTAACTTATGCAAACACACACTAAGTATCATCTACACGCTGTGTTATGGTTGCAGCACGAATATATCAGCTCAACAAGTTTATGTGCAGAATCCCAGCGTAAAACATAAACAACAATTTAATAATGATGTCTTTCGTATGTTAAGTGACAAGAATATGAGAGCCTTCTTACTGATAATGCGGCATTCCTTATTGGTCACAACACATAAAAATTTTGATTCTTGATAGAAAACAGAGCTGTATATGACCCAAAGCATCTACTTACCATAAGGTGGACTGCGTGTTCATTTATATTGTTGGTCGAAATAAAGGATTTAATTTTTTTATTGCTTTAGCGTATATGTATCAAAAAAAGAACAAAAAACGATTTATTTATTTCACTCAGAGTTTAGAGCTTAAGTTTATTAGAACATATTAAATATACCAGAAATATGAAAAAAAATAAATCACGTCGTCAATCAAAAAATATCTAACAATTAAATTCAAATTAGAAGAAATGAAATAAGTAAAACTATTAAAAGCTTATTTTTTACAACTACAACATCATTTACTAAATCTTAGTCCTTTTAAAAATATTTATTTATTAAGGAAAATTAATGCACGCATTCAAATCCATAATATAATATGCAAAAGTAAAAGATCTCTGAGATATTATTTTAATTAAAGTATGTAAAACTTTGAAAAATATATTACCTAAGGGAATGTAGTCTGCATTGGCGTAGAGTTACATAAGCAAATGAAGGATAACTTATAATAAGTGGTTGTCTGTGTCGAGCACTAGAAAATTCTTTTTCTTACGAAAACAAAAAATATTATAGAATAAGTCGGGAATTATGTTAACTTAAATTGATAATCGATTTTGAAAAATAAGAAAATACGTACCCAAAAGTTAATTTATGTCTTAAATAATAATTGAGGAAAAAAGATTAGGTATTATTTTTGGAAAAACTTATTTTAGAATTTATATAAAGGGTAATTTAAGTTTGAAATATACTAATCACAGATTCACCATCACGTGCTCACGCTTACGAACTTTGATTCGAATGAATCAGAGCAACACGAAACGGGAACACATCGTATTCCGCCCGAAGCTTTTGAACAACTGAAAATTGTTTCACGAATTCACGAGTTTGGAAACACGATAAGCATTGGACATTTTGAATATCAAATAACTAAAACTCATCCTAACATTGTTTTGAATTGAATAATTTCGTATTGTCTTGTAGAATCATAAAGAAATTTTATCATGCTAATCAGCTCATGAGCAGATCATTAAAGGGTATGAACCGGTATTTATTTTTAAATTGATTCATATAAATTATTTTCTTTTCCTTTATCCAAAAGCGATAATCCCATAAAATTACTTTGTATTAGATACACCTGATTAAAATAATACTTACTGAAAGTATTTTTTGTTTTATGTATTGTAAGGTATATATTAAACACGTACGAGTACTATTTTCCGAGCCATTAATTCGGAAAATAGAAAAAGTCAGGCCTGGAAACAATCAGCCAGAAATCCGGCATTTTTTTATATTGTCTCCATTGACATTAACACATCGTCAAAAGCCTTGCATCCTTCTTTTAAAATTAAATACAATATATAAACCTCGGGCCGATGCCGATGCAAAGGTCTTTTGCTAGCATCATAAACGGAGCGAAGTAATTAGTCACAACTATCTCTATTTAAACAAAAGATTCAATCACATTACATTTATCTTAAATTAATCCTTTTCTCAATAATTATTACAAAAGCGCGCGATTTTGCTTTACATGTATTTTCCCATAGACAATTTAGTTTTTGATTATTTTTTAAATACCTTTTAGACAAATTCAGATATTGCGTTGAGCTACAAATATTGCCCAAAAAATTATGTAAATTAGCCTACGGGTTACAGAGGAGACAGGTTTCAAAGAATCGTTTTCTTGCTCCAATTACAATCAAATCAAAAATTACTTTAACATATTTATTCGTTTATTTTAATAATAATATTTCAATAAATAAATATTGATGATTACTATACTAATACCTTATTTATAATATACATTATACAAATTTAATTTAGTTTCATAGAATTTACCGTGTAGTGGCGGTGTACTCGTAAGAATATCTACTATCCCCATATCATCGCGTGGGTGTCGTAATAGGCGACAGGGGGGAAACAAACCAGGAGATGGGGAGCAGCGTCTTCATAATAACTAATTGAAAAAACTGCAGTTGCCAAGCCGCTTGTCAAACGTGACAACTTTTCTTTAATTTTTAAAGAATAAGGATGACACACGAGCACATAGTCCACTTGATGGTAAGTGGAAGCTGTGGATCATGGAAATCTATATCTTTCCTCGATTAAAAATCAAAATGAAGTTGCGTTATAACACCTGACATACAAGGTATAGACACAGCCACCTATCGAAGACTATGCGGTCTCTTGGCCAATAGTTCAATCTCAATAAATTACCACAAAACGAAATATAATATATATTTATAAGTATTTGAGTGTATAAGTGGTTGTATGAGAGTTTACCTCACTTGTTTAGAACTGGCTGCTTACGTGTAGGTTTTTTTTCTTGCGAACGTCTCGTTCCCAGTAAAAACGGGCCTCCGGATCTCTACACTCACCATACGAAACTCTTACGCTGGTATTCTGTGAGAGCGTGGACTTGGCCGGGTCGGGCCGATCCGTTCGTGTTACAACTATTATACAGTTGCAGCGTGACTCCTCCGCGGGGCAAACTATGACACATATTTCCTTCCTATGAAGCAATCTACGGGGGAAGGGGAGGCCTATGTCCAACTGTGGACTTTAACAGTAATGGCAATGGTAACGGTTCACAGAATTTGATACCTATTCTAGGTCTTAGCTATTTTATACTCGACCCATTCGTGGCATATAATATATTTATATATATTATATGCCACGAATGGGTCGGCCCGACCGGGGAAGGACCGCGCTCTCAAAGAATACCGGCGTAAAATAGAAGCTTAAAGCTGCGGTGTTTCGTATGGTTAGTGTAGAGAAGCGGAGACCCTTTTTACTAGAAGTGGGGCATTTTACCTTAGTCCTCAGGGGTATCAACGCATCTGCATTCTGATTCTTAATCGAGGATAAGTAGATATCTATAGGCCATTGCATCTGTGTGCCCGCTTGTCACCTTTATTCTATATAAAAACTATTATCATTTTATGAATTTTTTTCGAATTTTTAACGATTCTTCAGAAATTTTCTTGGATTTTATTGTAAATATATTGACTACAAGTATTACCGATAACTTTTACGTAATTATGTATAGTATTTAAAAAAATATCTAACACTTTTCTTGATATTTTATTAGTTCCCAGTTTACTACGGGATACTGACGATAGTGTTACGAGCTTTCGTTCGTGACAATAAAAATTGCCGATAAAATTACCTAAATTAACACTTTAATTTACTTTACATAAATTAAAACTTAAAACACTAATAATTAAACACACTAATTCACTTTATTCCGCTCCGAAGCTTCGCTTGTCTCGCCAAATCCAATACTGCCCCGATCGCATCTTGCAGCGCCTATATATACAAATTAGCAATGAAGCATCCGGAATATTCAAGTGAATGCGCGCAAAGCGACGAGTGTTCGAGTGTAGATTTTCTAGAAACTTAGTTCTTCGGATGGCGCTGTCGTTTGAAAGATTTGTGATGTCATTTTCTGCAAAGCTCCCCTCGCTCTCGTTCCTGACACTAGATGGCGCTAGTGTATCGTCGACTTGAGCGCGTAACACTGCCCCCTCCTAAGACATGCTCGTCCCGAGCATTATCGGCCCCATAATAACGCGCCAAGCGATCCACATGGACGATCTTAGGAGTCCCCTTTGCGCCTTTCTGTAACGGCTCCGCAATGTCAAGGGACGTCCTATCCCGTGGTGCACCAACATTGTACAATTTCGATGCTCCTCTACTCCGTGTCTGAGGTCCCCTCACAGCCGCACAACTTGTACATGTACGACACCAACCCTCGACATCGTCACGATAATGGACCCAGTAAAACTGTTCTCGGACCTTCAGTAGAGTTCGTTTAACTCCCAGATGGACTCTTGAACGACCATTATGGCACAGCTGTAGAACATTCGGCACTTTAGCTTCAGGGACAACCATTTGCAGACGACAGCTGTCTCCTCGACCATTGTCCCATTTACGGCACAGGACTCCATCCTGAAGCAGCAAGTTGTCCCATTGGGCCCAATAGCTTTTCGTGGTTGAACTCGTTGCTGAGACGTCCCTCCACTTAGGCTTGGTAGCACGGGCCTTCATCCATCCCAGAATCGGCTTGATGTCCGGATCTTCCTGCTGTGCATGTCGTAGGCTGTCCTTCCACCCGTTGCTGAGGTGGTCTGTCGTGAGCATCCTCACGGATACCACTTCCTTACTCTCTTGCCTACTACAATGGTTGCAATCTTCAGGAAAAGGTCTTCTTGACAATGCATCTGCGTTGCCGTGAGATTTCCCGCTGCAGTGTCTGATAGTAAAGTCGTATTCCTGCTGCTGCTGGGCGGTGCTGTTAGCCACACTTCCTTTCTGAGACCGTTCACCTTCCCTTCCTAGGGTGTGCTTAGGGCAGCTGGACCGAAGATGGCCCCTTTCCCCACAGCCATAGCACCTACGGCTGTATCCTTTATTGTGGTCGCGAACCGTAACTACTGCAACCTCCCTAGCGTGAGGTGAACGACGATCCTGTCGCCGCCAGGCAGTGCCGTTAGCTGCACTACCCTCCTAATATCGTTCACTTTCCCTTTCTAGGATTCGCCTAGGGCAGCTGGATGAAGTGGCCCTTTTTCCCACAGCCATAGCACCTAGGGCCGTATCCTTTGCTGCGGTCACGGACTGTAGCTGCTGCGACCTCCCTGACGCGATGGGAACGATGATGCTGCCGCACGGCTTCCACTTTCAGTGCATGGGCCAAGGCGTCCTTAAGCGTCTCGTGGTGCCCGAGCCTCACAGCAGCTCTGACTTCCAGGTCGCGGATGCCGTCGATGAATGTCTGCACCAGGTTCCCTTCAATGAGCGCAGGTAGAGACCGGTATGCTTTTCGCACCAGCTTCTCCACCTCTAGAGCCCACTGCTGCAGGTTTTCGTTGATGCGCTGTACGCGATCTTTAAGCTGCGCACGAAAGACGTGTTCCAGGTGAGCGTCGCCATATCTCGCCTCCAATGCCTCAAGGAGTTGCTCATAAGTCACTTCCTCACCGAGAGCTTCCAGAACAGTTAAGGCCTGGTCGCGCAGGCCTAGTGTGAGAGCAGTCATGGCCTGACTTTTATTCCAGCCGTTCGCCTTCATAACAGCCTCGAACTGGATTTTGTAGGCTGACCAGGAAGAGGTACCGTCGAACGGTGGCACCTTGAACCCACGTAGCGAAGGTGTTGTAGCTACTACGGGAGTTGTAGCTCCATCTCCAAGTTTGAGTTCGTCCAGTGATTTCTTCATGTCAGCCATTACGTTGTCAACCCGATGGTTTACTTGGTCGATTCGAGTTTCAGCTTTCTCGATTCGATTTTCAGCTTTCGCGATTTGGGTTTCAGCTTCCGACAGGCGGTTGTCATGCAGAGCAACCCTATCCTTCACATCCTTTATCTCCTTCCCGAAGGTAGCGTGAAGGTCCTTCATGAGGAGCGTCTGCTCTTCCAACCGACGGGCCTGGTCTTCCTGTCGGCGGGCCTGTTCCTCCTGTCCGCCCCGCAGCTGCTCTTCCAATCGGCGTGCCTGTTCCGCCTGCTGGCGAGCCTGTTCCTCCTGTCGCCGAGCCTGTTCCTCCTGCTGCTCTTTCAACCAACGGGCCTGTTCCTCCTGTCGGCTAGCCTGCTCCTGCAGCATCACTATCAGAGCACCTAAGTCAGGTGCTGCAGATGTAGGGGCTACTGATGGGCCTGCAGCCGGTGGCTGGCCCTCCGACGTCTGCGGCGTTGCACTACCAAATCTTCTTTGGTCCGTCTCCTGCTGGCGTTGACTTCAGGTACGGACACCCTCCGTTTCCTCCTTAGGTAAAATCGGCATGATTTTATCCCACTTCTGACACCAATTGTTACGAGCTTGAGGTTCGTGACAATAAAAATTGCCGATAAAATTACCTAAATTAACACTTCAATTTACTTTACACAAATTAAAATTTAAAACACTAATAATCAAACACACTAATTCACTTTATTCCGCTCCGAAGCTTCGCTTGTCTCGCCAAATCCAATACTGCCCTGATCGCATCTTGCAGCGCCTATATATACAAATTAGCAATGAAGCATCCGGAATATTCAAGTAAATGCGCGCAAAGCGACGAGTGTTCGAGTGTAGATATTCTAGAAACTAAGTTTCTAGAAAATCTACACTTCTTCGGATGGCGCTGTCGTTTGAAAGATATGTGATGTCATTTTCCGCAAAGCTCCCCTCGCTCTCGTTCCTGACACTAGATGGCGCTAGTGTATCGTCGACTTGAGCGCGTAACAATAGTAAGGATTCCTTTTACACTATCTTGTCGTCTATCTGAACATCTAGCATACAAGTTATGGACATGGCTACCCATCGAAGACTATGCGGTCTCTTGGCAAATAGTTCAATCTCAATAAATTACTACAAGACGAAAATATCCATACTTAATTTTAATATTATAAATGCGAAAGTGTGTTTGTTTGTTTGTTTGTCCTTCTTTTACGTCGCAACAGAGCGTCGGCATGGCATGATTTTTTGTATGGGGATAGTTCGGTGGCTGTAGAGTGACATAGGCTACTTTTTTAGCGGAAAAACATATCATTCCCGTGGGAAAATTGAATATGTTGCAAAATTAAATTCAGCTATGTGGCGCCACCGTGATTCTACAAGATGGACGACGGTACGATGGACGAACACAGAAGGTCAGAATATCTGGATTATTATGTCTTTTTACCAAAATTAAGATAAAAAAAATGTATGGATCTGTATTTTTCCACGCAGGACCGGGAAGAAAGCAATAAAAAAACATAAAATTTACTAGCTGATTTTCTTCAAACGCTTTAGTGCATTGTAATTCACAGAATAGGCGATAACCTCGCAGACGATATTAGGTAGTCCGTTGATGCTTTGTCTACCCCGCAAGGGTTACAGGTGTGATTATAAGTATGGATCAGGAATACTATTACCACCTGTCACGCTTTCACGCTTAACTATTTATTACTTAACTGTGGTAGAAACAGTTCTTAGTAAGCCTTATTAATAAACCTTAGTAATATTTATTGAACGGAAATGAATACAGTTCTTATATGTTACGGTTACGAATGAATCGGTATTACAATAAGAAAAATTGTGCATAATTACAAGAAAAATATTTTTGAGAGTTCTTATTAACTAACGTATTCATAGTTTAAACTGATTACTCTAGATGTCGTTACTAGGTTTTTAAAACGCGATAACGAAATGTTTCCTGACATGTACTTAACTCCCGCCGTTGAGCCGCGCGTAAACTTATAGTGCATACGGTACCTATACGCTTAAATTGTTTCTATTTCGTAGCTTATTCGACTAACTGCTTTCCATTTCGGTTTTTTTGTTATTTGCTTTGTGATTTGGTTAAGGTTGAATGGATTTATATTGGCTTTCATTTTCGGATTTGTGTATTTTCTTGGATCGGTTTTGTTGATTTGGTTGGTATTCCTTTATACATATTTAGACTCTGGTTTTGATTTTGGATTATGTTTATTTAGAATCGTGAATTGGTTTTGGTTGTTTTAGGTTGTTTAACAATATTTCAAAGGAATATTATTAGTATAGATAGTGTATACAGTACCTATACACTTACTTCTTTTTTCGTTGGGTATATTTATATAGACTACTGCTTTCGATTTCGCTTTTCTGCGATTTGTTTTGTGATTTGGTTTATGTTGATTCGATTTTTTTTTGCTATCGTTTTCGGATTCGTATTGTGTCTTGAATTGGTTTTGTTGTTTTGATTTTAAAAAATATTTAAAAGGAATATTTATTACTTTTAGATATTTTGGATTTGCTTTTAAAAAAATATTTAAAAGGAAATTTAATTCCTTTTAGGTGTTTTAACGTTTTTTTATAATTAGGTTTTTTGTTACTTCATAATGCCTCGCAAACGTATGTCCAGCCTTTCAAGAGTATCTTCTCAAAGACAAGCGAAAAGATTAGCTCGATCGCTAGAATTTTTAGAAGATGCTGAACTGAGAAGGCAAGAACAAGCAGAGCGTCAGTCTGCTTTTAGAGCATCTGAGACACCTTCTCAGCATCAGAAAAGGCGTCTTGAACAGACAGAGCGTCAGGCTGCTTTAAGAGCTTCCGAAACACCTTCTCAAAGTCAGGAAAGGTGTCTTGAACAGGCAGAGCGTCAAACTACTTTATGAGCTTCTGAAACACCATCTCAAAGTCAGCGAAGCCGTCTTGAACAGGCAGAGCTTCAATCTACTTTAAGAGCTACTGAAACACCTGCTCAAAGTCAGCCAAGGCGTCTTGAACAGGCAGAGTGTCAAGCTACTTTAAGAGCTACTGAAACACCTGATCAAAGTCAGCAAAGGCGTCTTGAATAAGCAGGGCGTCAATCTACTTTAAGAGCTACTGAAACACCTGCTCAAAGTCAGCAAAGGCTATTCGAACAAACGGAACGTCAGGCCGCCTTAAGAGCTGCGGAAACACCTGATGAAACTCGACACAGACTCATTGAGCAAGCTGAACGTCAATCTACTATAAGGGCATCTGAAACGCCAGAACAGACACAGGCTCGAAGAGATGCAAATACACAGCTCCAAGCTGAACGTCGACAAAATTTTCAAAGAAACAATTGGTTGGTTTTTAATGACGCAGCATTCAATTATGATCCGTTGATTAATATAAAAATTACAGATTAGTTGTTATCGGACTGATGGACAAGGCGTGTCAATTTTGCAGCGCTTTAAAATGGAAAGATGAGACCGCAGGCATGTGCTGTTCCAATGGCAAAGTGTCTCTTCCGTTACTTGGGGAACCAGAAGAACCTTTGAAAACTCTCTTTTTATATGATGCTAATGAGTCACGACGCTTTTTAAACAGGATCCGGAAATATAACTCATGCTTTCAAATGACGTCCTTCGGAGTTGACCGGGAAATAATAATGCCGGGATTTTCGCCTATATTTACGGTGCAAGGGCAAATTTATTATAGAATAGGTTCAATTTTTCCCGCTGAAAACGAACAGTATAAATTTTCACAAGTATATTTTACGGGTGACGAAGAAATTGAGGTAGACCGTCGCTGCCAATTTATCCAGGGAGTTGAGAGAGACACAGTGTTCAAAATTCAAGGATTCTTGCATGAACGTAACATTTCAGTCAAAACATTTAAACTTCTTTAGAAAACCTACCTGAAGAGGATTATAAAGTCGTCATTCACGCAGATCGCACCCCTCCAGTAGAGCATGAAAGGAGCTACAATGCACCTTTGATAAACGAAATAGCAGCCGTAATTAGTGGTGATAAATTTTCTTCACGAGATATTGTCTTGCGAGCACGTAATGATACGTTGCAACGTGTAGCCGATACACACAAGTTTTATGAAGCTCTGCAATACCCATTGATTTATTGCATAGGACAAGAGGGTTATCATTTTCAAATTCCACTCATTAACCCGGTCACAAAGGAGCCTACTCCGAACAAAAAAGTATAATGTATGGATTTTTAGAGCAAGATAAAGAATTGTATGATACCATCGGCCGAAATATGATTCACGGTCCATATGGAGCACGAAATTCAATATCGCCATGCATGAAAGAAGGAAAATGTACAAAGAAATTCCCTAAACAGCTATTAAAAGAAACAGTGCACAATGACAATGGCTACCCTTTGTAGAGACGCAGAGCTCCCGAATATGGTGGCAGGAAAGTTACAATCAAATCTCGCTCTGGAGCATTCGAAACCTTAGATAACCGCTGGATTGTCCCGTATTCGCCCATTCTATGTAAAATGTTTAATGCCCACATTAATGTAGAAGCATGTAGCTCTGTCCGCGCAATCAAGTATATTTGTAAGTACATAAATAAAGGAAGCGACCACGCATTATTTAATCTCAGGAGTGAAGGAGAGGCAAATCCCGTTAATGAAGTATAGGCCTTTAGGGCAGGGCGTTATGTCAGCAGTAACGAGGCAGCATGGCGTCTGCTTGGCTTCCCTTTACACGAAAGGCACCCAACAGTTACTCACCTTGCTGTGCACTTAGAAAATGGAGAGCGTGTATATTTCACCGAAAGAAATTTCCAAGAAAGAATTGTATCACCCCCAAAAACTACACTAACAGCCTTCTCTCAACTTTGTCAAACCAACCCCTTTGCAAAAACGTTGTTATATTCTGAATTCCCCCGCTGTTATACTTGGATCATATCTGGGAAGGAGTGGAAACGCCGTATTTAAGGCGCGCTTGTTGCAAATTGGCCTGGTGTAAAGTCATCAGATGCCCTTGGTCGTGTGTATACCGTCCATGTAACTAATTTTGAATGTTTCTGTTTACGATTGCTGCTGCACCATGTTCGGGATCCTACAGGATATAAAGACCTTAAAACTGTCAACGATCAGGAATGCGCAACTTATAGAGAAGCATGTGAAGCTCTGCATCTTTTAGAAAACGATAATCACTGAGATGAAACCATGGAGGAAGCTGTGCAGTGCCAGTCACCTGCCAAAATTAAGGATCATTATGCAACTATTATATCATCTTGCGGGGTATCTAATGCACATGAATTGTGGGACAAATATTAAGAGTACATGGCGGAAGATGTTTTTCGAAGGTTTCAGCAGACATGCGCGAACATGACATACAATTAACACATTTATAATGAAGCACTTGGAAAAATTGAAGATAAAGTAATGGCAATGGTAGGCAAAAAATTAAGCGACTTTGGAATGATAGCCCTCAACGAACAACCGAAAATGAAATAAGTGATGAAATCATACGTGAAACAAACTACGATATACCAGCTTTGCAGCAGCAAGTAGCCGAATTTGTACCCCGCTTGCTTCCCGAACAAAAACAAAGTTTTTGTCAAAGTATTAGGGCAAATTGAATCTGGAAATGGTGCACTTTTCTTTTTAGATGCCCTTGGAGGAACTGGAAAGACATTTTTGTTAAATTTATTATTAGCGGAAGTACGGAAAGATAAAAACATTCCTGTGGCCGTAGATTCTTCCGGTATAGCCGCCACGCTGCTAAGCGGGGGCCGCACTGCACATTCTGTTTTAAAACTCTCTCTAAATCTAGCCCAGGAAGAATTGCCAACTTTAGCAAAATAGTGCACGAATAGTGCAATAATAATGCTACGACAATGCAAACTTTTAGTGTAGGACGAAAGTACAATGTCGCATAAAAAAGCTATAGAAACACTAAATCGAACGCTCCAGAATTTGCGCAGCAATACCGGTGTAATTGGAGGAATGGTAGTCTTACTTGCTGGTGACTTTCGCCAAACTTTACCTGTCATTCAAAAGGGCGCACCTACAGATGAAATTATAACATGCCTCAAGTCGTCTATTTTATGGAACAAGGTGACAAAATTCAGTTTAACTACGAATATGAGAGTGCATTTGTATAATGATATCAATGCTGGAAACTATGCTGACACACGATAAAAAATTGGCGATGGGCGGTTGGAAACGGATGCTGCGTTAAATTGATGAGAGATTTTTGTAATTTAGTACAGAGTCATTCCAAATTAATTGCGAGCATTTATTCAGATTTAACGAAGAACATGCATGAAGACAAATGGTTATGAGAAAGGGCGATTCTTGCACCAAAAAATGAGAGCGTTAACAAAATAAATTCAGATATATTAAGCGAAGTAGCAGGAGAAATAACAGAGTAGTTGTCAGTAGATACAGTTATGCACACAGAACAGAGCACTTCATATCCCGTAGAGTTTCTAAATTCTCTAGAGTTGTCAGGTGTGCCCTCACATAAGCTTCAACAAAAATTTGGCGTCCCAGTCATGCTAACGCGAAATTTAGATGCTCCTCGGTTATGTCACGGGACAAGTCTGCGTGAGATACATCTTGGACGGAACATAATCGGTGCTACAATTTTGAAAGGCGTAGGAAAAGGTGAAATTGTTATTATACCACGGATCCTTATAATTCCCACAGATCTTCCTTTTCAATTCAAAAGGTTGCATTTCCCTATTAAGCTCAGTTTTGCAATGACAATTAATAAAGCGCAAGGGCAAACGTTACAGGTAGCGGGGTTCAACTTAGAAAAAACGTGCTTCTCTCATGGTCAGCTGTATGTAGCATGTTCGCGTGTGTCAAATGCCCAGAATCTCCACATTCTTTCCCCGAATGGAAAAACATATAACATTGTGTACAGTAGCGTCTTAAAATAGTGTTCAGTTAGTTTTTTCCCAAAATTCCCACAATCAATTTAATCAGAATTCCCCACAGATCTTCCCTTTCAATTCAAAATTTCCTATTTAGCTAATTTTCTTTTCAATTCCAAATGCTGCACCTCTGACGGACCTCTTAAGGGGAAATATAACCTCAAATGGCTTAGCAAGATCCTCCTTTATGCCGAATGTATTGCAGCATTAATTTTGAAATAAATATATGGTAAAGTTGAGGATTAGTGTTAAGGACTATGTTAGACAAAAACACGATTCCGTAAAATTTTCTCGATAGAAAAAAAATCCAAAGTTACCTCCAAACTGAACAATAAACCGATGTTATTCATAAAATACTTTAAATAAGATCTTCATGATCTTATTTAAAGTATTTTACTTTACTTTGCATACCAACTGAACTAACTATAAAGTAGTGCATATGTTATTTACTTTTTTTAAAATACCATTATTTTCACTGTAAAATGAAATTACCTAAACTATCGGCGTCTTGAAGCTTGATTCCTGTCGCGGGTAACAGCTAGTTTATTTATAAGTATTTGAGTGTATAAGTGGTTGTATGAGAGTTTACTTCACTTGTTTAGAACTAGCTGCATATGTATAGGTTTTTTTAAAACTTTTGATTAATATATTAAGACACGTAGTCTGTAGCTACTTATTTTCACACTTCTTAGCAAGATAATCTTTTAATTTCACGGTATATATTTTTCTTTTGATCCTAATATCTACAACGAATTATAATTTAGATTTATATCATCTTAGCTTCCTTATCACTAAAATTATGTATGACAATAAATAAGTAAACAATCTACCTTTTTTTAATATCGGTGAGATTTCTAATGTCTAAATCTCTAAAGTCTAAATGTGTACATAAATTATTCAAATTTGATGTTTGAGGGCAGCGTTAAAAAAGTTAATTACATCATTAACCTTGAGTATGGAGGAGACTACTATGGGATATACTAGATATATCATATTACTTCCGATAAATGACGGTATAAATACTAGGAGTACCAGAGACGAAGAATAGCATTAAAGGTGCGAGTCACCTGCTACTGCGATCGTCAGTCCACCTACTAAGCTTAGCGACATCGAATAATCCTACAACAATAGAGGCCCATTTCTAACAGTAGACTTTTTGGTGCTGATATCGTATAAGAAAACTGATTTGATTGGTCGTTCGAATCGTCGCGACAGATTTTCCCAAGCCTGTTTCCGGTTAGCCTTTTTCATAACTCTATTTACTCATAATTCAATTTCTTAAATACGTTACCAAAAACATTTTTTATAGAATAGGGGTGACAGACGAGCACACAGTTCATCAGATGGTAAGTGGATGCTGTGGCCCATAGACATTTACATTTATCCTCGATTAAGAATCAAAATGCAGATGCGTTATCACCCCAGCAGCACCCCCGCCATGCAGGCGGCTCAAAACTGTGCTGTGTAAGCCTGTGTTCAGCAGTGGACTTATTAAGGGCTGTAATAATAATGTAATAATGAATGATGAGCTAATAAGCCGTTCTTATACTGTAATTAATGATTAAAACCCGTAAAATAGACAACTTAGATTTAGAAGTATAGTTGTAGCACGAATGGGTCGACTCGAACGGGAAGAACCACGCTCTCACAGAATACCAGCGTGAAATAGTAGCTTAATGCTGCTGAATTTCGTACGGTGAGTGTAGAGAACCGGTGACCTTTTTTACTGGAAACGAAGCATTCCATCTTAGTCCTCAAAGGTGACAACTTATCTGCATTTTGATTCATAATCAAGGATAGATTTAGATGTCTATGAGCTACAGAACCACTTACCATCAGGTGCACAGTGTGTTCGTTTGTCACCCTATCTTATTTAAAAAAAAACTTGGACATCCATTCACACCATATCGCTAAAAAATACAGTCGGTCGTTATAAATAGGTGTAGATACTACTGAGGTAATTTACATGCCAAGATTTGCGGGTTGCGGACCTTGCGGGCTTGCGGCCAATTTATTGGTTGCACGCCAACGCCTGATTGTTTCAGCTGATAACAATGGCGGAGAATTAAATATTGTTGTAGCAGGCGCTTTTACCTTTTGCCCGTTGTTTTATAATTGCTATAACCTAAGGCTATACAACACAACACGTCTTGTAAAAATTAGTATAAATTAAAATATTTTTTAAACATTCATATACATTATGAGTGCTCTCTCAACTTTTTCTCTACTATATTTATTTTACTGAACAGAGTGATGAGACATAAGCCATTGTGAAAATTGAAGGTTTCGTTGAATTATTTTATTTTTTCATTCCTTACGAATTACTTTACAGCACTTAAAGTACTCGAAACGTCAGCAATATAAAACAAGTTAATAATTTTTTATTATAACCAGAGATTTATTAAAAATTTATTTTTGAAATTCAAAAAAACATCTGTTTGTAGGCCTCCCACACAGTGTTTCAAACAGGCATATATATAAATGTACAGTAGGACTTTTTATAGACTGTGATGATGAGCGTAATGAGTTCTACTTATCTTCGGTATCCTTAATATTTATGGTAGAATAAAAATAAAATTGTAACATCTCCGAACATAATATGAAAAAATCAAAAATTCCATAATATCATCGCATTAAAAGTAAAAAAGGGCACAAGCTGCAAAAGGTATAAGGACAGAAAAGAGTTCGCTGCGCTGACCCTAAAGAAGATAACTGAATTTACTACATATAAAATATTTTCAGAAACATAACTTGCAGATTTTATCACGATGTTTTCCTTCACAGGCGGGAATGTGGTAAACCGACACTTCAAATTGCAATTCCCGGCAACGCACCTGCAATTCCCCTGGTGTTGGGGTTGTTCTTGGGCTGCGGTAGTCACTTAACATTAGATAAACCGTATGCTCGTTTGCCCCCTTTCTATAAAAAAAAGTTACAATTTGAGTGATTTCGGCGTGGATCAAATTTGGATTTTGGATTCGATTACCCGCCTTGAAACGTGGCTTTCAAAATTCTAAAGTGCACTTTTACACATACTTAAAATTAAATTAATTATGTTTTTAAGTAAAATTAACTTTATTTATATTTCTCTCTCATGCGTATTAGTTTATTTTTTTAACTATTCAGAGATCTAATATTTCCAACGAACTTATTCTCCACCACTTTACCACTGAACCCATCCTACACCCCAGGTAAATCAGCGTCTAGTAATATCAGCGAGAGTAGGTTGAGGTTTTATTTTTATAAAATAAGGGTGACAAACGAGCACATAGCCCACCTGATGGTAGGTGGATGCTGCGGCCCATAGACAGAAAATACAGATGCGTTGCCATCCCTGAGGACTAAGATGTATTCTGCATCGTTTCCAGTAAAACGTACGTCCAGATTTCTAAACTTACGTACTAAACACCGTAGCATTAAGGTGATATTTTACGCTGATATTCTGTAAGAGCGTAGTCCAACCCTGGTTGATCCGACCCATTCGTGCTACAAGCAAAATAAATAGCTGCAGCGTGGCTTTACCACGTATCAACTGGGATTGCCCATAGGCCACTCCAAAGCCGTGGTGTTGAATCTGATTTGATCTGTGAAGAATTGTTTGTGTAATAAAATGTGCTACCAGCGCTGCCAGCGGTGAATGATGAGACTAGTGATTTCTTATATTGAATCATTGTTTTAATCAATGATGAAACTAATTTACGATAAATGATCATTTCATGAAATAGCAATGTTGTGTTTAATTTTTAATGCCATTAAACGATCTCGTTTCATTGATTTGGTCAAGCTATATCATAAGTGTGGTCTTCAGTGTTAAATTTCATGAAGTACCACCATTTCATGAAATGATCAACTATTTTATAATATGAGCAATTCTAGGATCTCACCACGATATGTATAAAATACCTCTTTAACTTTAATGATAATGAGAGTTTTGCATTACAGGCGTGTTTGGTTTCAGTAGCATTATTAAGCTGTCCAACATTTTGCAGACCAAGATAAGTTTCTTTGAGATGATGAAAGCTATGCGGCATGAGTTGTTGAAATTTTTGAACGTACGTGGCGTAACATGTGTTTTAACACTGATAAACTCACGAAGGTATGTTTCATTTACTTCAATTAGTCTTTTGTTATGATGTAAAGCTATGATAAGATTTAGGTCGTAAATATTTTCTCACTTTAAAATCTTTGTTACAGTCCAGTGATCTGATTGGGCATACGCTTGTCCTTGTTTTACCGGAGTATCTCTGGGTTCTCCTCATGTTACTGCAGATGAAGGATCATGATCGCTTCACAATCATTTAATCAGTATGGCTTTCAAATAATTTCGTGAAACTAAGTATTGTAAATTGATAATTTCCTCTTGAAATTGAACTTTTATTTATAATTGTATAATTTGTAAAAGTCATAGATAACTAAACAAATAAAATTATAGTGTCTCAACAAGTGACAGGAAGATTACAATGTACAGTACATTGATATACAGTACAGATTGACAATTAAACTAAAAATATCATTTATTTATTATAGGCAGACGTTAACCTGCCTATTGTTTGAAGGCAATGTGCTACAACGCCATTTAGTAGTAAGTTACAACAAAGTGGATAACATAAATGCGCTAATCTTAATGGTGGTCGGTCAAACAGTGTCGAAGTCTGTTAATCTCAAACTGATATACCAACATCCATTTTTATATATTGTAGTGATAAAGGAAGTTCGTTTTGCATTTGTGTTTCTTACCAATTAATCATTCAGTGTATTTTATGTTATAATCTTAATTAATCAGCTGTACAATGTTTACAAATTCGATTGTTAGAAGAAAGGCGCTTTACTTGGGTTGTACAGAATCAAACCTTAACAACTTTCAAATCATTACAGCATATGTTACCTACATGAGACGGACTTAATTCTGTATGGCGCCGCACTGGCGGTATGCCGAATTAGTGGCGCCAAGCTCCCACGGCTGAACGTGCTACTAAACAAAGTAGCGCCATCCCAGCCTGGGAAAAAAGAATTGAAGACCGTATCTCAAAGGCAAGAGCTATCATCGGTAGACTGACAAGCCAGGCAATAACAGACCAAGTATTGTGCTTACCGTCAGGATTGCGTTTGATTGGACAAATATCAATTTGTCCCAGCTGAATATAGCTTAAAAACTGAGGGAGCGCATAGACGATCTGAAGCAGAAAATCATTGCTTGGGGAAGCGGATTCGGCGATATACCAAAAATTTGACACGGTTCAACCAGAATCATCTCTTCCAGAGTGATTAAAAGAGACTCTATGAATCATTAGGGCGACCAATCACAAGACATTATCATCCATTTTGAGCACGAGAATCACTCGTCACTTGGACTCAAATCAGATGATATCTCGCGTTTAAAATGGATGTCAAGGCAGTGTTCGTGGAATCAAGAAATCACTCTTCATTGACGTGGTCATTGGCAAGGTGGTTAAACGCAGGTTCTTCAGGCAGTGTATGGGGCAGTTGGGGCAGTGGAGTACGATCTAGGCGAGCGGACGACGGCTGCGGAGAACCACATAAGGATAAGACCCCAAGACTGCTTCTCCCAGGGCAGGACACGAGCAGTGGCAGTTCTTTGTCTTTCTAGATAAGTACTGATTCGTCAACGAATGGACAGTTTTGCCAAATGTTTTCTCCTCATCTTCTCATTATGCCGGAGCCTAGCCCAATGAAATCTACGTTGCTGTCGTTGCCGTGAATTCAGAGATGCTTGCCAAGACCTGTGTGCTCATATCCCAGCCTGGTGTTAGCAATTCCCAATGGTCTGAGTGCTAACTTTAAGTCCAGAGGCGGCACGCACTTTTGCTTTTATTGTAATAGCGTTGATTGTTGAGTCTCGGGTTGCCAGCAATCCAATATAGTGCATCTGAGCAGCAGCCAGAGTAGTTAAGCAACCACTGTCAGCTAAATTATCAATGCCGCGGTACCTCTGTAACGTGGCCAAGATACAGAATCGGGATACAGCAACTCTGCGTGCAATTTCTCTTGTGGAATACCCTTCTTCCGTAAAAGTTACAATTGTTGATCGTTAAACTTCTGATTATCCTCTTGGCATTTTTTCAGTAACAACTTACCTGGAAAAAATATTTTAAATCTATTAAAGCAATGCTGGAAATCAGTGTCCTTTTCAGGTGGAATTATGACTGGAGCTAGAACGCCTTTGATCCCGTATCCAGGCTCCATTATGGCTGATAGATACAAAACAGTCGCTATTGATAGAATAGTCATACCACTCTGAGTAAACACCATGGACACCAATTCGTACTTGCGATGATAATTCGCTCACACATCGAGCTCAACGAGTCGATGCTGCTCTCCGAGAATACGACAAAACAAGGTTAGACTGGCCTGGCGGCTCGCATGAATTAAACTTAATAGCGCACGCGTAGGGTGCTCTTAAACGAGCTGTTTGGAACCATCAGCCACCTCTTCAGATAGTGTTAGAGATCAGGGAAGCCACTATTCAAGAATGGGACAGGTTGCCGCAAGAAATGCTAGATAACTTGATCCTCTGCGTGGCGAGGAGGATCTCCGCATGTGTTAGCTAGTTCAGACAGGGGAGGAGTTACATTGTATTAAATAAAATTCTTTTATTAATAAATTGTTGTATATGTTTGGTTAAACAATCTTTTTTCTTTCCATCAAATTTCTGTTACAATGTTTAGGATTGAATTACTCAAGATTTCTTATTAAAAAGAGTTTTATTTTTTAATTTCAAACGGTGTATTTGTATTTAATAAAATATAATGCTATTACTTTTTCTTAATAAAGTTATTTTTTTTAAATATATCAGCGTTTGCATGTAATCACAAATTATTTTTGATGAGTGTATGTACTCCAGTTTATTATTTATCTCATTCATAGTGTTTTATTTTGCATATAAATGCGACTTATTTTGCATGCAACAGTAAGCAATAATCAATGATCTAGAACACTATTTTAATATAATATCCTGTATATTTATTATCTTTGCTTACACCGTTGTAGTTTTAACGATGTCATCAGGCACAAAATTATTCATTATTTTTATTGAAGTTTAACGTACATAGGCGTTACAAAGTTGTGGCCATAAACCAGTATCAGGACTAAATAATACATACCTAAGTCTCTAAGGTCAAGGATTAACGTAGTCTGACGAGATCGTCGAGAAGAGGAAAATCGTAAACATATGACAGATAACGGCGTGAACATCCAAGTGTGATTTATTTTAATAGGTACCGATTGATTATAAGAAAATTAATTTTCAAAAAAAAAGCTGTGATGCATAATATTTTCTATTAATCGTGTACAATCTTATATAACCTGACGATCACGTACGACACTCGTCACGATACGGGTGACAACGCTTCTGCATTTTGATTCGCAATCGAGGATGGATGTAAATGTCTACGGGCCACAACAACCACAAACACCCAGATGAACTGTGAGCTCCTTTGTCACCCGTATCCTATAAAAAAGTTGGTTGACTCTGCAGGCCACCCCTAGAACTACCAGCTAATTTCAAATGCAAGGCGCTCCAAATTTCACAAAATTATGACGTTGAATACAAAATATCGGAGTAACTTAAAAAATCTATATTTTTCAATATGTTTTGTTAACGATATCTCACGAACGAATCAACTGATTTTGACCGGACCAGCAGCGATCAACGCGGTTTTTCAAAGTTAAAAGCTGATTAGTTTTGAAATCTATCGGTAAAGCCGTTTAAAAGTTATTCCAAATAAACAGTTTTCTAAAAATTTTTAAAATTTCTCTAAATCTACCGGTCCGAATTAGTTAGTGATGAAACACTTTGGATATCCGCTTATTTCATTTCAATCGGTCAAGCCGTTCAAAAGTTATAAAAGGTTTACATACATCCACACACATACACACACACGTACATAGTCGTATCATAAATTCTGTCAAAACCTTATTATTAAAATAATTTGAATACTGGTTAGATGAACTTCACCAATTTTAAAAATATAACGTTTGCGCTTGCCGGAAATAAAAAATGACATTAATTTTCATACATTTTTAAATACGGAGTGGTCGAAGAAAGAATATTGAGTAGCGGTTATCGCGTTGCACCGCTGTGACTGAGGACTGAGATTTTCGAGGTCCCAATGTCCCAACATTGGGACGTCGACCATCTCAGTCCCCCCGGATAAAACCGTAAAAACTAGTATTATTTAAATGTGTAATGTTTGCGTAAATATAAGAAATCATAACGACCACAGAAATAATTTCGGTCGGCACACCACCCCAAATCACTGTCACCTCGTGGGCCAGGTTCAGATATTTTGTTTCTTTATCTGCTTTGGTTGCATGCTTCTCGAGATTCTCGTCATACGGAATGGTAATGTAGACCAAAAATATTCTTGACTGTGCCCGGTTCATCAGCACAATGTCAGGCTTATTCACAACAATAGTCTTGTCTGTGATGATGGCAGTGGCAGTAGATCCAGTAGAGCATAGCGCGGTCACTTTCGAGCACGGCTTCCGGCAAGTGCTTATAATAAGGCAGTTTCCGATCCACGAGACCGTATTTCAGAGCAAGCTCCTGGTGTAGAATTCTTGCTATATATTGTGTCTCCGCGAGTACTCAGAGTTACAAAGCGCTGAACAACCGAAGTTGACATGCCCAAGCTAAGTGACTCACCGGGATTGTAACAAGCTCGACAGCACTATCCTTTAGGATGTAACTTCGATAGTTGTTTGTCTTAATAACCTGATCCTGTATCGCATAGAAAAACCCTCGCTTTCTCCAAATAGGTTACCAAACCTAGGCCAATGGAGGATGGCGACCATATATACCATAATCACGACATCTGTCAAATTTAAAAAGGATCTTTGGTTCTCTGCACTAATCATACAAAACACAGCAATGTTATGCTTCTATTTTACGCTGGTACTCTGAGAGCGTGGTCCTTCCTAGTTGAATCGATTCATGGCTCTATCATTTATAGAATTAGGTAATGCTTACTCTTACAGAGGTGTACTATCGGCATAAAAGAATCCAGGTAAAATCATTTCTTATGTGTCGAGATGGGCAGCAGCACGTATGGCACCTATGGCAAATATCCCTCCTATACGCCAATCTATGTGGAGCTACTTTTTGGCAATGGACCAATAAGTCCATTGCCAAAAAGTAGCAATGGCTGTAATGATTGATTTTTTTTATAATTTTTTTTAAGCTATTGCATAGCTCTATCGCGGGCCTTGAGCGCGGGGACCGAATCCAGAAATTCCGTAACGAAAAAAAAACCTCACGCTCCCCACTCCGACGGGCACGGAGGTGTGGCGTTGAAAGCCGTGCATCGTCTAACGTCGTTTTAGTTCGGCAGACTTCGGCACTCGGCAGACTTCGGCACGGTGGTTGTGTGCGTGCGACTAGACGTATGCGTGTACACTTGCTAACTCAATGATAAAAATTCCTGAATAACCTACATGTATTGTAAGATATTAAAAATATTTTAAACAATATTAACTTCTCATTTATTCAATAAGAGAAAAAAAATTGTTTTCTTATCAGTCACCACGCTCAAAAAGTGTAACTTGATTTAATATCAAAGACTTAACTGCATAAATAAAATAAATAAATAATTATAATTGCATAAGTTGATAAAAAATGCTATGCAATAGCTTTACCGCGGCAGTCACCGAGTGCCACACGTATTTTTATATTTATTTATATACAAATACCTGTACAAGATGTCTGTAATTAACATTTTCACTACCTATATATATAAATGAATTTTCAAATGCAGAAAGTTAATCTTTATAGAAAAAGAAATACATTTTGTTATAAATTAGTATTGTAGAATCAGGCATTACTTTGTAGAAATCCATTATATTAAAGACTAGTTCGCCCCGGTTTCCTCTGGATAAGATCTGTTTATGTGGCGTTATTTAGATTTAATGTAATTAAAGACCATTTATTTATTCTATTTTATGTTTTTACAAAAAAAAATCAAATTTTTCGGAGAAAATATAGCTCTGATCGCTCTTGACATTTTTCTCTCTATCTGTTCGTAAAGTTTCATCACAATAGCTTCATCCATCCCGAAAATTTGCTCCGACAGGCAGAGAGACAGACGAACAGAATGACTGACAAACATTTTAAAACGGTTATTTATTTCTTAATAGTCATCATATCGATGAGTCTCTTAACTTAGGCATGTCATCTCCAGTTGTTCGGCACTTTCTAACTCAGAACTTGCACAGACACAATCTATAGCCAGGTTTCTACACCAGGAGCTCGCTCTGAAATACGGTGTGGTGGATTGGACACTGCCTTATTATAAGCTCTTGTCGGTAGCCGTGCTTGAAAGTAACCGCGCTAGGCTCTGCTGCAGCTAGGCCATCATCATTATCACAGACAATACTATCCTTGCGAACAAGCCTGATATTGTAGTAATGGATCGAGCACACACAAGAATATTTTTGGTCGACACTACTTCTGTATGACGAGAATCTCCTGAAGACCAAAGCACGTCTTGTGACACTGTCTGTCACCTCGTGACACATGTTGTGGGGTGTTCTGCCGACCGAAATTATTTTTTGTGTCATCTGAGGCGACTGAGTCTCCGTGATGGACCGTTTCCGGCTCAAGTGCAGAAGGCGGTGCTCCTCGTTACCGTCCGTATCGTCCACCGGTTTCTTTCCCTTTCTCCCTAACCCACGGCCGTTTAGTCTTCACTGCTGAGGGCTTCCATCTAGTTAGGTTTATATTTATTTATGTATTTTTATTTATATTTTAATATATATTTATGTATATTTAACATTTTCATTTATATATTTATACAGCTCAACTAGATGAGATATATGTATACGTAAATAAGTATCCTAAAACATTTTGTAATAAAACAAAAATTGTGATTTCAGTCCCCTACGAACTTTAAATTAAAAGTTACTAGAAAACCAACTTACTGTAAAAGCGTTTTATGTGCATTTTTATAAAATAAGTTTAACAAACGAGCACACATTCTTGATATTTGTGGGCTACAGCATCCACACCTGATGGTAAGTGGATGCTTTAGCCCATAGACATCTACATTTATCCTCGATTAAGAACCACAATGCAGATGCTTTGTCATCCCTGAAGACTAAGATGGAATGCCTCTTTCCAGTAAAAAAGGGTCTCCGGATCTATACACTCAGCTTACGAAACAAAGCAGTATTAAGCTGCTATTTTTGACGACTCAGTGGCGCAGTGGCTTTGCAATGAGTGGCTGCACTGGGGGTCGCGGGATCGAATCCCGCACGGAGCAAGTATTTGTATGGCCTACAAATAATTGTTCCGGGTCTGGATGTTTGTCCTTGTGCAATTTATGTTTGTAAACTGCCCCCACGGTTCAGGAGAAAATCCTAGGGGTAACGTTTTAAAAAAAAGTTGAAGACATAAAAACTAGATAAGACATTTTACGCTGGTATTCTGTGAGAGCGTGGTCCTTCCCCGGTCGGGCCGACCCATTCGTGCTACAACTATTGTACTACTAATAGAGCTGCAGCATGGTTCTACCACGTAAGCTTCTTTAAGAAAGATTAGTTTTCAGTGTCATAGACGCAGAAACATTCTTACCCAGATCTGAAAACAAAAACTTAGCGATTTTGCAACAAGGTTCGTTCCAGCATATGCTCCAGGACAAAGAAGCCAGGTACTTTTAGTACGTAGCCGTCAGATCATGTAAAATTGACGATTAACAGAAAATATTATACATCACTGTTTTTTTTTTTTTTGTTGGAAAACAAATGTTGTTATAATCAATCGGTAGCTATTAAAATAAATCACACTTGGATGTTCCTTACTTTTACGGGTTTTTGCCACTGGTAAATTAAATATTTTAAGTACTGGTCTTTCTCAAGAATCTTCCTTAAGGTTTAGTTATAGGACGTTTGATAAAAATAATAGCATGATTGTCTTAATTAGACAAGTTAAAAAAAAGTTAGGCCCTATATATACGTAGAGTGTGTTTAGTAACTTAGTTTTTTTAGGTGTCAAAGGGAATCATTCAAGGATCACAAAAATAATATAATCTGCCTATATCCACAAGCCGAAGTAGTTAAACTCCTCAATATAGTGTGGTGTGAAGATTGTATTGTATATAGTTATTAAAAAGAAGCTGCTGCCCATTTACTGATTTGTTTCCCTCTCTTACGACACCCACGGTACGATATGGGGTAGTGGATATTATTACACCGACACCACACCATTGAATGATTGAAGGCAACTTGTTCGTGGGTGAGACAAACGTGATGGTAAATGCGTATTCTCACCGTTAGTTACACAATACCCTTTTAGATAGAAAATTATTATTTTTATTTTATAACTTCCTTTTGGCTATATCTGCCGTTGTATTGGTTGGTAGAGCATATGTGTCAATCTCATGTGGTAGTAGCTGGAGGAAGAAGACTCTTAAGGCTGCCGCTGAAAGCCGCTCAAAGTGGGACCCTATTCCCTTAAGGTGAGCAGTGGACTCATGACACGCTCTACGACTTGAAGCTGTGTTGATCACACAATCGGTGGTGAATCGGAAAGGTGGGAGGTGCTCTACAAACTGGGCAGGACACTAATTTTATTTCATTGCGCGGAAATATGCAACTAATTTCTAACAACTGCAATAGAATGAATTTTCGCAAAGTAACTTCTGATTCTATTAATTATATACGCAATCATAGGTCGCGCGTAAATATTTTAATTTATATAAATAAACGCTTTACTTGTGGTTTACCAGACCGCCGCTGAACATGTGCTGCTCCTGTTATTTCTCATGATAATTATAATACGTCAAACGCTCGATGGACGATTTCATAAAGAGTAAAGAAATATTAATTTAAAAAATATCTCAAATTACATATCCAATTTACTGTGTTTATATAACCCTGAGTAAAAAATAAGCTGCTATCTTATCCACGCCCCGAAAAAAGGTTAAAAAAATGATTATAATAATAAAATTTTCGTCATTATAATATAAAACTTAATTTTACATTACGTAGTGTAAACGTAATTTGAATCGCCCTCTCACTCGATAGATAGATGATCTGCACTGTTAGCAAATGGATGCGTGACGTTGAAAACCGAGCTAAGTACAGTTATGATCTGCTGCTGATTAATGATGTAAAGTACCGTTTTTATTGCTAAAATGCAACGAAAATAAATGTAAAAAGTGCAATAATTTCATGAAGGAAAATTCGTTAAAAAACGTTTAAACAGGTATAAGATCTTTTCCTGCTTATGCCCAGAGTTAATTGTTTTATCTCACTTGAATATAAAAAGTGACTCAACATAAACAAGTTTTGTTATGTTACTTACTAGCAACCTTGACATTGAACTAAAAGTCGTATTTATTAAACTGATACTTTTAAGCACACATGAGACACGTTTTACATATTTAGTTTTTTGTATATACAATTTATCACGACATCATTTAAAATTCTGTTGATTCGTAATTTCTGGCATGTGTAATTTTTATATATTGTAATAGTTTCTATTCAATTATATTTTTATATAATAATAGCGATCCGCACCGGCTTCGCACGGGTATTTCTGGATCTCTTAAACAGCGCCACCTACCGGACACAAATGTCTAACTAAACCATCTAGGGACCCACACACACACACACACACACACACACACACACGCACGCACGCGTGCGCACTCACACACACACACACACACACACACACACACACACACACACATACAAACGCACACAAACACACGCACGCACGCACGCACGCGCGCGCGCACACGCACACACACACACACACACACACACACACACACACACACACACACACACACACACACATTTCATTGAAATATCGATCGAACCGTTTTTAAGTTTTAGCACAGAATAAATAATAGTTACAAGTTTTAACAAGACTAAAGGACAGCAATATATTTTTAGGGTTCCGTAATAAAAGGGTAACCAACGAGACCCTATTACTAAGACCGCCATAAGCAAAGATCGGAATTGTGTGTGTGAAAATACCTAAAGTTTGCAGCGGGGCGTAACATGGAGTAGTTACAACTACCTAAGTTTTAAACCGGTTTTGAATTTTACCGGTTCAGTTTCGGTTTTTTTTGTTTTACATGTTCCTTACCTTTGAACCAGCGAACTGTAAACATTTGCAAGCTGCTAATACAGTTTTAAATTAATTTTTGTTTTGAAACTTTTCGGTTCAAATGCGGTTTTTTAGTTCTACTTGTTCTGTATCTCTGAAACACCGAATTTTACACATCTGCAAGCTGTAATACTTATAAATAAAATCCGTTAAAAGCTAGTTTTATTTAAATGTGTAATATTCGCGTAAATATAAGAAACCATTAGAGTGTTACTGTTTGTATCAAACTTTTTTATTTTACGAAGCGATTGACCCGAAACTTACCAAAGTTACTCTATAAATAAAAAAAGAAAATCCTGGGGGTAACGTTTTAAAAAAAAGTTGAAGACATAAAAACTAGATAAGACATTTTACGCTGGTATTCTGTGAGAGCGTGGTCATTCGCCGGTCGAGCCGGCCCATTCGTGCTACAATTATTATACTACTAATATAGCTGCAGCATGGTTCTGCCACGTAAGCTTCTTTAAGAAAGATTGGTTCTCAGTGTCATAGACGCAGAAACATTCTTACACAGATCTGAAAACAAAAACTTAGTGATTTTGCAACAAGGTTCGTTCCAGCCTATGCTCCAGGACAAAGAAGCCAGGTACTTTTAGTACGTAGCCGTCAGATCATGTAAAATTGACGATTAACAGAAAATATTATACATCACTGTTTTTTTTTTTTTTGTTGGAAAACAAATGTTGTTATAATCAATCGGTAGCTATTAAAATAAATCACACTTGGATGTTCCTTACTTTTACGGGTTTTTGCCACTGGTAAATTAAATATTTTAAGTACTGGTCTTTCCCAAGAATCTTCCTTAAGGTTTAGTTATAGGACGTTTGATAAAAATAATAGCATGATTGTCTTAATTAGACAAGTTAAAAAAAAAGTTAGGCCCTATATATACGTAGAGTGTGTTTAGTAACTTAGTTTTTTTAGGTGTCAAAGGGAATCATTCAAGGATTACAAAAATAATATAATCTGCCTATTTCCACAAGCCGAAGTAGTAAACTCCTCAATATAGTGTGGTGTGAAGATTGTATTGTATATAGTTATTAAAAAGAAGCTGCTGCCCATTTACTGATTTGTTTCCCTCTCTTACGACACCCACGGTACGATATGGGGTAGTGGATATTATTACACCGACACCACACCATTGAATGATTGAAGGCAACTTGTTCGTGGGTGAGACAAACGTGAGGCTCACGTTAGTTACACAATACCCTTTTAGATAGAAAATTATTTTTATTTTATAACTTCCTTTTGGCTATATCTGCCGTTGTATTGGTTGGTAGAGCATATGTGTCAATCTCATGTGGTAGTAGCTGGAGGAAGAAGACTCTTAAGGCTGCCGCTGAAAGCCGCTCAAAGTGGGACCCTATTCCCTTAAGGTGAGCAGTGGACTCATGACACGCTCTACGACTTGAAGCTGTGTTGATCACACAATCGGTGGTGAATCGGAAAGGTGGGAGGTGCTCTACAAACTGGGCAGGACACTAATTTTATTTCATTGCGCGGAAATATGCAACTAATTTCTAACAACTGCAATAGAATGAATTTTCGCAAAGTAACGCCTGATTCTATTAATTATATACGCAATCATGGGTCGCGCGTAAATATTTTAATTTATATAAATAAACGTTTTACTTGTGGTTTACAAGACCGCCGCTGAACATGTGCTGCTCCTGTTATTTCTCATGATAATTATAATACGTCAAACGCTCGATGGACGATTTCATAAAGAGTAAAGAAATATTAATTTAAAAAAATATCTCAAATTACATATCCAATTTACTGTGTTTATATGACCCTGAGTAAAAAATAAGCTGCTATCTTATCCACGCCCCGAAAAAAGGTTAAAAAAATGATTATAATAATAAAATTTTCGTCATTATAACATAAAACTTAATTTTACATTATGTAGTGTAAACGTAATTTGAATCGCCCTCTCACTCGATAGATAGATGATCTGCACTGTTAGCAAATGGATGCGTGACGTTGAAAACCGAGCTAAGTACAGTTATGATCTGCTGCTGATTAATGATGTAAAGTACCGTTTTTATTGCTAAAATGCAACGAAAATAAATGTAAAAAGTGCAATAATTTCATGAAGGAAAATTCGTTAAAAAACGTTTAAACAGGTATAAGATCTTTTCCTGCTTATGCCCAGAGTTAATTGTTTTATCTCACTTGAATATAAAAAGTGACTCAACATAAACAAGTTTTGTTATGTTACTTACTAGCAACCTTGACATTGAACTAAAAGTCGTATTTATTAAACTGATACTTTTAAGCACACGTGAGACACGTTTTACATATTTCGTTTTTTGTATATACAATTTATCACGACATCATTTAAAATTCTGTTGATTCGTAATTTCTGGCATGTGTAATTTTTATATATTGTAATAGTTTCTATTCAATTATATTTTTATATAATAATAGCGATCCGCACCGGCTTCGCACGGGTATTTCTGGATCTCTTAAACAGCGCCACCTACCGGACACAAATGTCTAACTAAACCATCTAGGGACCCACACACACACACACACACACACACACACACACGCACGCACGCGTGCGCACTCACACACACACACACACACACACACACACACACACACACACACACACACACACACACACACACACACGCACGCACGCACGCACGCGCGCACACACACACACACACACACACACACACACACACACACACACACACACACACACACACACACACACATTTCATTGAAATATCGATCGAACCGTTTTTAAGTTTTAGCACATAATAAATAATAGTTACAAGTTTTAACAAGACTAAAGGACAGCAATATATTTTTAGGGTTCCGTAATAAAAGGGTAACCAACGAGACCCTATTACTAAGACCGCCATAAGCAAAGATCGGAATTGTGTGTGTGAAAATACCTAAAGTTTGCAGCGGGGCGTAACATGGAGTTTTTACAACTACAAGTTAAACCGGTTTTGAATTTTACCGGTTCAGTTTCGGTTTTTTTTTTTTTTACATGTTCCTTACCTTTGAACCAGTGAACTGTAAACATTTGCAAGCTGCTAATACAGTTTTAAATTAATTTTTGTTTTGAAACTTTTCGGTTCAAATGCGGTTTTTTAGTTCTACTTGTTCTGTATCTCTGAAACACCGAATTTTACACATCTGCAAGCTGTAATACTTATAAATAAAATCCGTTAAAAGCTAATTTTATTTAAATGTGTAATATTCGCGTAAATATAAGAAACCATTAGAGTGTTACAGTTTGTATCAAACTTTTTTATTTTACAAAGCGATTGACCCGAAACTTACCAAAGTTACTCTATAAATAAAATAAATGAATTTGGATTTAGCGATTTCCCAAAATAACCCTTTAGGGTCAGCGCACACCAAGAGCAGAGCAGTTTCGGAGAACACTAATATATTATTAATTTTATGACTATTGACAGACAGTGCGAAATTATACACACGTCCAAACGTGATGCTCGACCATGCTCGAGCTTGCAGGATGCATGTTCGAGCATGCGCGAGCGCGCTCGCACCGCCACCGCCCGCGCTCAGTATTGCCGCAGCGAAAAAACTGTTTGGACGTGTGTTTAGTTTATATAAGCGCGTCACATAAGTCGGAATCATGGACGAAGAAAAGTTGATAAGTTTGGTGCAGCGTTTTGAGTGTCTGTACAATATATCAAGTCCAACATACAGCGATCGTATGTTAAAAGCCAATGCTTGGGAAAGAATCTCCACGTTTCTTCTACCCATACTGTTCTAATTTTCTGAAGTCTGATTTCATTAATATGTTCTTCATGTACACCAATCACCAAGTCTCAATCGATCATATTGAACACGTCTATCAACGTCGGGTTTTGGCATCGAATTGGTCATGCACTTCCCCCTAGCAACCCAGAGCACTTTCAATGGATCTTGCTCAACGGAAGCACGCGGATGCCGCCTGCATGGTCGAGTAGTCAAAATTTTGCTCGAGCATGCGCGAGCATTTTGCAGTTCGGTCCGCGCTGACCCTTACGAGGGGACAGACGGTGTTCAATTTTTGTATAGAGTAAAATTAATTAAGGTTTTTTTTAAATTGAAAATTGAAATGGGTGCATATGCTTTGGAGATAAAAATAATAAACATACATTTTTAATTTCTTCTTAGGGTCTCAAAACGAGAGTGCGAAGTTTGTTTGAAAAATATTATAACCACGCACAGCCAAAAAGTTACACGTAGAAATCTACAATTAGGACAGTAGCTGAAACAAATAAAGGATTTCGGAAAATTAGGACGTTAGAGTTTTTTATGAAACTTTTTATTTTACTCGAGACTTACAAAGTATTCTGTAAATAAAATTAATAAAAGTGTATTTAGTAATTTTTCAAAACAATTTCTTACGGGGGATCATAAGATGTTCAAAATTGTATGGAGATAATTAAATTAATGTATTTTTTTTCAATTTAAATGTTGATTGATGTCTCTATCATTAAATAAAAGTTTTTTTAACTTCTACTCAGTTTTAAAGCGAGGGTGTAAGTTGTATAACATGAAAAGTATGGATATGACGCACAGTTCAAACCCCTGAACCTAGAAGAATGAAATTGTAATTATATATCTCCCTTTTATTACGTAGGCAACATTATTTCATATTTGTATGATTCTTAATTATTTTACGATTTTCAAACATGAAAATTAGCACAATTACTTTTGGATTAAAACAATGAAATAGGAACTTTCTAAGTTTTCGAAAATCTTACCTTAAAGTGTTAATATGAGGGTATAATGTTCGCGTGGAAAAAATGGCTTGGTGGAATATTTTTTGAAATTCTGCCATGTTTAATTATATCTTCGACAACTTAAGCTTTCGATTGGAAACTTTATAACACTTATTTAATAATACCAAGGATTTTTGGATACTTCACCCCTAACGGTAGAATAGGGGATGAAAGCTATTATATAATTGTAAACAATGTAATGCGGTTTTCCATCTATCTATATTTCTTTATTGTACATCAATACCATAAAACAACACGAGCCGCCGACGTACCGGATGGGAGACGCAATGCGCAATCGTTCCCATGTGCCAAAGTATAAGTCCAAATATGACACAGCGGTCCTATACGTACAATATAACTAATTGGGTGCGTTTGGCAGAAAAAAGCGCTAACAAGCGCTTATAAGCGCTAAAATAGTTTTCGGCCAGGACACGATTGCTACTTCAGTAGCGCTGACACAATCCGCCATTTTGCTTATTTAATTTGTTTGTTTTGAAGTAGAGTTTATAAGTTGTTTTGTGCAATATTAGTTTTAAGTAATATATGACATGAATAAACATATACATGCTATTAAAACCTCATGATCACGGTAATTTTTTAATATGAATACTTTACAAACATATATTTAAATTAGGTTAGATTCCCCCGGTTAAAACTAACATCGTGTCCTGGAGGAAAATAGCTATTTACGATTTAACAGCGCTTACCGCTTACGATCGCCATTTTGCTTACAAGCGCTTGCAAGCGCTTTTTTCTGCCAAACGCACCCATTGAAACGCTGCTTACTAGACTAAATTTATCTGAATCGACGTTCCGCAAAAATTTCAAACTGCTCATTTTTTTCTGCAATAAGAGATCTGCCGTATGGCGTTACCTTTCATATGTAAGTAACTCTTAATAACATTAATACTATTTATTTCTTTTTAAATTTAAAAATTAAAATAACGTTTCGGATTTCTTTAACAACACTAGCCGCTCACCCTCATGCATTATGCGGTTCTGTCGAGCGACTTATGCGAATCTGTATCCGAGTTGTTGCCGTCACCGAGCAATAATTTTGTTATACCGGTTTCTAAATATTTATCGATAAAAATGGCAAATACGTTCTATACACCCATATATCTAATGCATATAATCATTTTTGAGATTATGTTCTCTGGTTTCTTAAATATATATTATGAGCTTTATTACAATATAGTTATTATATTAAAATAGTATCAAATTAAATGTAATTCAACAATTACGAGTATTGTATTATATATTATACTTTGATGCAATTTTAGAGAGATTAATACATTATTAAAATTACTAAGTGTGAACTTCGACCATGTTGTTTTTTTTTATTTATTGCAGGTATCTTAAAGATCAGAGTTTAAACGATGTATAGGAAGTACTTTAGTAATTACAGGCTTACCTTGCTTCCGTCAAGAAACAGTGGCGTTTGCTCTCAGATCATTTCCAGTCCTCTGACTTTCAAGTGTTGGCGAACAATAGAAGACCTACGCGCGGATTGGATGAGTCTATACATAGTATAGCCTATTTGCTTTTCAGGCTCAGTCTTAGATAATAAGATTCCCACCATTGCACTAACGTTAAGAAAATAAAAATGCAACATTACCTATATTATCAGAACAATTAAAAGGATCCAATATAAAAAAATAATTAGAAGAAAAAGTTGCTGGGTTCCAAAAATTCTTTAGAGCCTGAATGAAAAAAAAACATGCGTGCAGACGCGACAGAAGCGAAACCTTCAAATGAAATGAAATATAAAATACAAATATTACGGCAAATGATTTATTTAATATGATGATTTGAACTACCAGTTCGGCATAAAATATAAGAAAATTTAATTTTATAGTAATTAAATGTAACAATCCTTAGAAAGTTCGTATCACATCTACATGAAAATAATATTATGAAGAGAAAAAATTTGTTTGTTTGATTTGAATAGGCACCAAAACTACTGGACTGATTTGAAAAATTTTGTCACAATTGAAATCCTACATTTTCCCTGATGAACATAGGCTATAGTATATTTTCAAAAAGTTATGGATCCGTATGAAAACTTCGTCAATGTAACCCACGGCGTGAAAAAATACCAAAATAATTCTTATATCGCATACGCTGCGGAAACTATTGACAATAGAGCAAAGTGATGTAATGCAGTTTTATAGAATATATGCCTTACTATTACAGTTATGTCACAATAACTACTTTTTATTGTTAAATTATGCAATAGTAACGCCGAAAAATCCTTATATCGCATACGCTGCGGAAACTATTGACAATAGAGCAAAGTGATATACTACAGTTTTATAGAAGATATCAACATCTACAAAAAAGTCCGCAATACCATATGTCTAACTATTACAGTTATGTAACAATAACTACTTATTCATGTTAAAATATGCAATGCCCGAGCATGTGCAATGGGATGAGGCTACTTATTAAGGAATTGAAAATTTAACTGTAGCGACCATCATCACCGGCCTGTCAGCTAGTCAACTACCTCATATACCGAGGATATTTTGATGCCACAAAATGAAACAACATCAAATATAGTTTACTCCCTGTAGCTCTGAACTAATAAATTTATGTTTTGTGGACATTATCTTTTTACTAATAATATAATAAAATTTCTAATAAAAATAAAATAATCAAAATTAAAAAAAGAACAAAAAAAATAACAACAAAAATCATTATCTATACCTTAATATTATGAAGAAGAAAGATTTTTTTGTATGTTTGTACCGAATAAGCTCCAAAACTACTAGACCGATTTTAATTTTTTCACCAATAAAAAGCTAAATTATCACAAAATAACGATCTTTAAGGAAATTGTAACCGAAAGTAGCAAAATGTTTCCTATAAAATTCATTATTTGGCGTGCGCTGAGAAAACTTGATGATACATAAAAATTATGTGCTACATGATTAAAGTACTCAATATTACCTGCAAAAAGTCCACGTAAGGATAATAAGGATCATAATTAAGTCACAATAGTAGATTTTGTGTTGTAAAATTTAATTAGATCACCGGTCGGAACAAAAGTCGGTTACAGCCGTATAGTAATATTATTATATTATAATTCTTATTCAAATAAAAAAATTATCATAATGAAAGAGTTAAGAAATTATTTGTAGGTACCTCTTTTTAAAGAGCATATTCTATTCTTTACTTATTCATTTATATTTTGGCGATAAAGTTGGAAATTTTAATAAAACTAAATTTTGAGCAAAAAAATCGAACAAAGATAAGAAATGTTCATATTTTGTGGCAGATTGCGCAAAAACTGTAAATAATATCGCTTTCGTATGTATAAAAGGTTGATAGATAAAAGTACTACATTAATTTCGCAAATTTTTTAGCTAAAATGATTGAACTAAATGAACGAGGTATCATATCATGTCATGTGAAACTGCGGGGCACAGCTGTATAAAATATTTTTAAAACAAAAGAAATTGTGTCTGTTTTTCTGTGCTTCTTCTGTTTGTTCCGGCTAATCTCCGAAATGGCTGAACCAATTTTGTCAGGACTTTTGCTGGCAGATAGCTGATGTTAAGGAGTATCTTATTCTTATTTTTATTTTAGAAAAGGAATTGGTTTCATTTCAAAAAATTCAAATCCGTGGAATTCAATCGTAATAAGTCGCGGGGAAAAGCTAGTAATATATATATTAGACACAGATATTATATTACTCTTTCCGATATACTTTATATAGTACTCACTAATTACAAAAAGATTTATATCAATTTTACCTATTACGAAATTGAGGTTTTCTTGACTGCTTGTTTATTCCATAGGCACAAGACTTTTTTCCCGCGAGCATTGCCATAATCTATAATGCGTCCTATCTCATTTCTCCCACATTAAATCTTATGAATTTATGTGTCTGTCTCTTTTTACTGTCGCTTTTTCGTTTCATAGACTTTCAAACCACAACGATGCTAAAGATGTTTTCACTTCAAAAGAAAAATAACAAGTAAAAAGCACAGTTCCGCCATTTTTCGATTGATTTTTGTCCGCCAAAATGAGTGAATTCAACGAAGAAATTCGATACAATCTGAAGTTTTATTACAAAAAAAAGGGCAAAATTCGGCAAAAAAAAATTTCTGATGTTTATGGGCTAGATTAGCACAAAGTTGGTTCAAGCGTTTTTATTCCGGGAATTTTTATGTAAAAGATTCAGCTCGCTCTGGTCGTCCACATATGGATAATGTCGATGTTATTTTTGAAGAAGTGGAGCAAGATCGACATATTAGTAGTTAAGACACAGCTGAAGAATTGAAGATGGATCAAATGAATCAAAACTGGTTTGTGCTCAAAAACAGTGTTGATCCTTTTGGAAAAGTCTGGCTGTACAAAAAAGCTCGATATTTCTGTACTACACGAGCTCTCTGAAAGAAACCTAATGAATCGTGTACTCATTTACGATACTCTGTTGAAACGTAATGAAATCGAACCACTTTTGAAAGAATTTGGTGAATTGAGATAAAACGGCCGGAATCGATCAACAGAAAAGGAGTAGTCTTTTGTCATGATAATGCCAGACCACACACATTTTTGGTCACTCAGTAAAAATTGAGAGAGCTTGGTTGGGAAGTGTTAACACATCCATCATATAATCCTAACCCTGCACCCTCAGATTTTTACCTGTTTTGGTCTCTTCAGAATTCTTTGGGTAGTGTTAGATTAACTTTTTTCGTCTCATTTTTTTTTAAATCAAAATTTCAAGATTTCTACCGCAACGGGATTATATCACTATCTACAAGAACAACAAGTTATCGAACAAAATGGCTCATAATTATTTTAATTAAACGTAATTAAACTTTGAAAAACAAATGTCCTGAATTTGTATACAAAATACATGGAAACTTTTTCCCCGACCTTATATATCAAAAATCCTTATAGGTAAAAATAAATCATTAGTTATTGCCGTAGACAGAGAAACCTATAGACAAATTGACGCCTTCTTTGCTCATTCGCACACGAAAAAGATAGATTTATGCATAGGTCTTGCATAGAGGACAGAGCGGTGTGATTGTTTATCCCTTTCTCCGTGCCGGTTTTTTTGTTTAGCAAATTACACTTTGCTAAACAAGTTTGATATTTCGTAGCGATCTAAGGAGTTTACAAGTTGATTTAAGTGAGAAAAAAGTGTTTTGTGAGCTTAAGATTGGTGAATCTTGTTCAGTTTAGTTCTAAGAATTATTAAAATTTTTATCTAAATATGTTTAAAAGTCATAAAGATTATTTTATAACCCAAAACTACGTTAACGTCCTTTCTCACTCGAGGCCACGCTAAACATTAGTCTATAGGTTTCTCTGTCTACGGATATTGCACACAATGACAAATCAATATTTGTCACGCGTTTTGGAGCTGTCAGGTCGTCTAGTCTCTACGTAAGTATGGTTAAAATAATACATTACCACGCATTCTGTATTTAAAAGATAAAAATACAATGTTTATGATTTTTTTTAATTAATTTTTCTTCACCATTCGCCTACATTACTTATCCTGAAACTTTTCTGCAAATTTTGCTGTATATTGCAAAATAACCCCGTTTATATCCTCTAGATTTTTGATCAAAGTGATTTTAAAACTGTTGCCAGTCAAAATACTACCAGACCCGAAAAAACTGTGTGTGTTGTGTGTGTGTGTGTGTGTGTGTGTGTGTGTGTGTGTGTGTGTGTGTGTATGTGTGTGTGTGTGTGGCGTGCATGCGTGCGTGCGTGTGTGTGCTGTTAATTGCATATTTTCTATTCGAACTAACCTTAACCTTGTCTTTTAAGCAGTATGTTTTTAATGAAGATATTCAACTTCCGACTCCTTAAAGAGTACAATTACAATAAAAATTTTAATCGTATATTGATATGTTTGCGAACACATCAATTTGTACTAAATGTTGGGCTATTAACCTGCATACATACTGTGCAGTAGTCCAAATAAATGGTCTCATACGACGTCTGGAAATGCGGAAACCGAAAATATTGCGAGCTATATCAAATGTCAATGACTTAACCATAAAATATTAAGGTTTCTTATGAACCCTGACACTATATAACCAAATTGCGTGTCAATTAAAAGGTTAAAAATCTTCTACGGCTAATTATATAATACAACTTCTCTTTAATAATTAATATAAGGTTTTTAATATAATCATTTAATTATAATACTACTAACGTTTTTAATAAATATCAATTTAATATTAAACTTTACTACATTTTTATAGCTTTTATTAGATTTACATAACTGAATTTAAACATTTTAATACGAATACTAGAAATGTAATGGCTTCGCTCGAGTGATTTTCTAGAAAAGAGTAAATACTAGAATTATATGACTCTCTTTTGGTTTCGCCATAGAACTATTTGAAGTCACCGAAGTATGAAGGACGAGAGTCTCAATATTATTAGGTGGAATTATTTAAGCCTCAGCCCTCAAGCAAAAAACTAGTAAGGTGTAAAAACTAGTAACTCATATCACATGAGTAAAGAATTTCACTTTTATATCATTTCATAATCTACAGTAAAAACAGAAGTTAGTAATTTTTTCAGATTTTTTCTAGCTTTATTTAAGAAGATATATTAACTAACACTTTTATGGTATGGAAATTTACAAGTTAATCACCAGAAAAGTATCGTTACACATCAAAACAAAAACAGGTTTTCGGGTCTGATTCTATTACAGCAGTAATGGCGTAAGCAAATAAAAATAAAGTAGGCTAAGTAAACGCAAATGCGAACGAAAATATTATTTAGTAGCTTTATTTGAAGTAAAATCAGTTAAGTAATGGGATCACACGTTATTTTATGAGAATAATAATAATGTATTTCAATTATGTGATTTGACATTTACGAATAATTTATTTAATATTCATACAAGTCCGACAAGGTGGCATATCATCTGTTTCGGTACATACCATTAGATAATAATAATCATCATCATCTTTAGAGCCCTTCACAAGTCTACTGCTGAACATAACCCTTTCTCAAGGCATGCCATAAAGCACGGTTCTGAGCCACATGCACGCATCTACTTCCTGCGAGTCTAGGCATCTTACATCCTATTAGGGAGCCTGTACAGCAGTAAACGTACGATGAGCTATAGGGATGTCATTCTACGTTGTGAAAAAATAAATATTGTTCATGTTCTATTCTGTTCTCAACTCTTCCGTTCTATTCATTTCTGTTCTATTCCCAACTTCTAAGTACTTCTGAGTTACATACGAAATCGTACTTGTTTTTGATATTTTTTCTATTTTACCCAGCCAGATATTCTGAAATGATGCTGGTAGCGTATTTTCCATTTTATCTATGAGATATACGGTCTGCCGCGTTGCTTTAGTATGAATTGGCGGGCTTCAATATTCCACGAAATATTTTTAATTCCGTCGTCCGTGGCTGAACATTTATTAGGAGCACGTGTTATTGCATTAGTGGATCTCTTCTTACTGCAAACTAATACATTACGGAAATTCTGTAACATCATCCACTTTTGCTCTATTTGTGAGAATTTAAAGTTATTTTTACGATACGATTAAGTTACATTGAGAGTTCATGGATTTTAATAAAAGTGTATTTATTTTATAAATACCTTAATGCATTACTTGTGTTCTATATTAAATACATTTGAAAACCCTGCTTCAAATGCGTCTCGCTCTATATAAAATTATGCACTCGTATGATATGGGTACATATATTTTAAATACACATTATTCTGTCGTCAAATTATTACCCTAGCGGTTTCCATGATTATTGTTTTATTTTATAGTATATCGCGAAAAAATAGTCTTATAAAACACAAAATTATAGGCCAACAGGATTTGCAAACGCAAATCGAATAGATTATTTCGATCCATTAGGAATATTCTAGGATGGAGACTACTTTAAAAAAATTCATCACCAGGAGGAGTTGAGGCATTAAAATTGGCCTTGGTACAAGCTTACTCCAAGCCTGCAACGATGGCAAAGTCCACGGTACTAATACAATACTTTTATTGCTTTGGTTTTATCAATAAACTAAAAAAACTGGTGAACATAATATCGGCCTCTCCCGTTTAAAAGGATCCACTGGATACACGGATTGACGATCACAGCATCAGGCATCTCGCACACGCTCGACGTTGCTGACAGTTCAGATATTTTATGAAGGCACAATAAATATTCCGCCATTTTTTTAGTATCCGGGAACCGGTCTTTTAATGGTCACAAACTAGATACTGAATGCATAAAGTAGTGCATCAAATACAAAATGCAGGTAGTTAGTTATAATAAAAGTTATCTTAAAAAAAACTTTTTTTAGAAATTTTTAGAAATATCCTTTTCGGAGTCTGCATAATTGTCATGACTTTTATTCCTTATTCATAATCATGACTAGCATTTTTAGGACATCCTGCAATTAGTTAGCACCATTAATCTCGGCTCATTTCGAATTTCTTGTCATTATTGTGACAATATGGCTGCTGGTTAAACTCTGCTGTTTTTCTATTTCGCGATTGTCTTATCACAGAAAATGTATAGGTGCCATCGTAGATGACTCCTTGATTGCCAGTTGCTTACACTACTACTACTAATAATATATATAATAATAATAATCTTTATTAAAAACTTAAGAAGTTACAAAACAAATGTTGCACTGATTCCTAAACTAGGATAAATCCTGTATCTTAGGATATCAGTACCCTCCCATACAATTTTACAAATTTTAAATTTTAACTCAGATTTTCGTTAAACAGTTTTTTTTAAAGCTATGGATTAAAGTAAGTAAGTGTGATTCCCCTTTTACTGTGTGTGTGTGTGCGAGCGTGCGTGCGTGCGGGCGTGCGTGCGTGCGTGGCGAGTGCGTGCGTGCGTGCGTTCGTGCGTGCGTGCGTGCGTGCGTGCGAGCGTGCGTATTGCGTGCGTGCGTGCGTGCGTGCGTGCGTGCGTGCGTGCGTGCGTGCGTGCGTGCGTGCGTGCATGTTTGTGTGTGTGTGTGTGTGTGTGTGTGTGAGTGTGTGTATGCAAACATTACCTATTAGTTTATAAATTGACTCCAGGAAGTCTCTCGCAAGCATAGTAATCCAATTCTTTTAGCCAATCAAGCAAAACGATTTTTAATTTAAAGTTGCTTAGCTTCTGTATAACTTTTATTTTGTTGAATGTATTATAAAGCCGAGGCGCAAGATATTCGTAATGCTTTCTTGCTACCGAGCATTTCCTGTTAGGGGCAGGGTACTTTGCGGTTCTTTTGTTCGTGACATATGTGTGTGGTATAGTTAAACGATGATACCGTCTGATGCATTGATACACGAAAGTTTTCCGAACAGACAGAACCCCTGTTTTTTTATATAGAAAATTGGTCGGGTAGCGGTAAGGTAAAGCAAGCAATCATCACTTTTAGAATAGCTCTTTGCGCTCGCTTTATTTCCATTAAATGTGTTTTGCATGCACCACCCCAAGAACAAATGCATTAATTTATCAAACAGTGACATAGAGTCACAGTAAAAGTTGTTAGTTGTCTGAAAATAAATAATAGTTTTTTTTATTCTTTTGGCAGTATTCGAAATGTGTAGACTCCATGTCAGATTTTCATCTATTGTAACACCAAGGTATTTAGTGTTTGTTACCCTTTCTATGGGGGTGCAATTGCACTTTGATGGAGAGTGAGACATATTACATGAATAGGAATGTATGATTAAACTCAAATATTTTTTGCAATTCGTTGCTTTGGTGTTACTGAAGCAAACGTATTTTGTTTTGGAGATGTTCAGCGTAAGTTAACTGTTTTCTAGCCATTTATTTACTCCATTCTATTAGTTTATGAACAGTTTCCCATTAAACCAAATTCTATTAGTTTATGAACAGTTTCCCAGTTTCCTTCCCGTGAAACAGCAGCACAGTATCATCAGCAAACATTATTATGCTGGCACCTGGAATGTCTAGTTTGCACAGTTCGTTAATATAAATTAAAAAAAGTGTTGCTGATAATGTGCTTCCTTGTGGTATACCATAGGAGCAGTTCGCAGTATCGCTCAATAGGTTGCAAATACGTACTCGTTGTTTTCTATTTTTTAAATAGTCGGAGATCCATAGAAGCGGTACGTCCCTGATGCCAATATTTTGCAGTCGTGAGATTAAGATTGGAATTGAGACGGTATCAAAAGCTTTTTGGAGATCTAAAAAAACCCCAATGCATTTTTCGTTTGTGCATTTCACGTTTCAATGTTCATTTACTCTGTGTGCTTGTCTTAAGCGATTTAATATTACGAGTTCAAAATTTATGTTTTTTTAAAGATTTTTAATGAAAATGGAGGATAATAGTGTTCCTTGTGATGAATTGAAGTGTGTTAAAGTGATAATCGGAGAGGAAATCTTTAAACTTTGTTGAGATAATACACAAGGTTAAGAGTGTATTTCAGACTTATCAATTATCGGAATTAAAAGTTATGTTATTGGTACATTTATAACGTTCACCAACATTTTACGTGGACGTAATTAAATCTTTCCATAAGAAAGCGAGACGATTCCACTTATCTTATCTTATCTCTTATCCATTAGAATGTAAATATTTTTTTTTAATTTTGTACATAGTTTGTTTGTACTTTGTTCGTGTTTTACTTTTGTTCATGTATTGTATTGGATGTAAATATTTTTTTCTTTCGCTTAAACAAACCCAAACGGCTTTCTTCAAAGCCACCGAAGCTATGCAATTACTGATATGTAATACAATCTATCTAGCAGTGGTATGCCTTCTGTGTGCTTTGTTAAACACGTCCTTGACAGCACAGAATATGAAACTAAAACGTGGAGACAGATCAAGATTGGTGTATGTTTATAAAACTGCTGAAAACAACAATCTATATTTTTATCAATTTATATCTTGGGCTTGCCCTAGCTTGGAGCTCTAGCTTCGCCACTGTGCTCCAATGCATGTTTTCGGACTTCAAATGTCTTCGGAAATTTTTTACTCAATCATACAGTTTTCCTCACAATGTTTTCCCTCACAGCTGATCAAGTGGTAAATCAGCACTTAAAATTGCAATTAACAACTTCATTGCTGCCGGCGTGGATCGAACCCGGGTTGCTCGCGTATTGTAAAATTTACAGCGAGCGCTAAGCCCCTGAGCTACCACGGCTCTTAAAAACAGAGTTTGGCTCTAAATAATGATTTCTCTCTCTGCACTTTAGTCAAGTACGATTATATTGTACCAAGGATAATAATAGGGATATGAAAATACTGAATGTGTTTCGTAAGACAATTCACATAATTTACACGAAAATAAACAATGATCGACTCCAACTTAAACTTTAATCTCAAAATGTATAATCCTATATTGGTCACGTCAGCTTTTTTTATAACTGAGCTTGTACCTGTACCTGCTTATGAACATCATATCCTCGCAAAGGTTCACTTAGTATTCAACAATACCTTATTTGATAACGTTTCTTTTTTCGTATAAACTGTTATGAGAATTTATTTGAAAAGTCTAATAAACTATCAGTAATATATTTATACTCTCACCCCACCCTCGTAAAGATCTATAAGTACGTAAAACTCTCGTCTGGTCGGTTCACGAATGACTTCGTCTGCACATATTCTATATATAGTTCCAGCTGTGCTTGAAATTTCTTATTAACATGTGGCCATAGACATGTTATTTATCAAATTCATTTTAAAATAAAACTAGTAGCTTGTCTTGTGCCACGTGAAATGGCTATGATTTACAAGTTTTCCTCCTATTGATTGAATCGACGATTACCATTTTTCCGGACTGATAGGACTAGTAATCTTCAAGAAAAGAGCCTACTACTCCTTTTTAAAAGCTAACAACACACCTACAATTCCTCTGGTGTTGCAAATATTCATGGGCGACGGTAGTCACTTACCATCAAGTGAATTGCATACTCGTTTGTTCTCTTCTGTTCTCATAAAAATTACTTAAGAATCAACAAGCACCCAAACCCAGGACCAGGACAGGACATATTTGTCCTCGTTGCAATTTGGTACTTGTCTCAATCGTGAATTGAACTCATGATGCTCTAACTCAATAGCCGTTAATTAATTAATCATTGCAATAAACAAAGGGTAAATTAAATATGTAAAGTTATTGGTAAATTATGAAGTGTATCTTCGTTTGGAGTAGATTGCAGCAAGAGCAAATCACATAGGTATAACATGTAACTCACAAGTAGTGCCAAATATCAGCTGCCGTATTATATTATAATGGATGACCTTTCTACCGTCTGTAAAAAATCGGATGTAACATGTGAACGGAGTACAAGCCTATGGCACTGATATTTTACAAAAAAATAAGGACTTGAGTATATAATTATTACATTTCCAGCTTCTTAAGTTCAGTATTGGCCTTTCCAAGGATATACCAGATAGCAAAACATCTTTTACATTTTAGGTCTGTAGTAATCAATAAGCTAATTGCTAATGTATTTATGCAGCTTTTTTTGGATATATTTTTCACCGACTGTCAATCTACTATTTTAATACGAACGAATACAACGGAACGATTAAAATGAATGTCAGAAATTATCTTTATAATGAACATTCAGGAACAATAAGCGGTTAATTAAAAATCTTTAACTACATATCTACATACAAAAAGTTATTATTGAATCAGTCAAGGTAACATTGATAAAGCCAGTCACGGTGAGATCTTTTTTTGCAAAAACATTAAATATAAAATATTAATGGTTTAACAAAAATAGGCTTGGGCCTATAAAATTAGTCGCAAAGCTACCATACGATAAATTAAGTAACAATCTGCTGAAGTATCCACGGAGTCCATTCTTCAACTTCAACATGCTTGCAAAATTAAATACCTGTTCAATTTTGTTTTATTTAGTTATAATTAATTTTGTACGCCTGATAAATTCCGAAATGTTCGATGTCTCAGCTTTTTAATAATATATTTTACTAAATATGAAAATACACTTCGACTCACTCAGGGCTCGGCCGCTGTCGTGAGTCGTCGCGTCGGTTCGTGATGAAAAATATCGATCGCTGTAGAAATACAAAGTATTCAAACAATCCTTGATACATACTTAACAAAGTAAGATATTCTTATTATTTTTATAATCGCAGATTTTTATTACAATAATATATTGTTTCACTAAAAGTACATAGGATTTTTATATAAAAGTATACTTATACGTCTCGAGTGACCCCTCATGAAGTACACATTCGTACTTTTGGTAAATGCTAAATTAAAATACTGGTTATGATATCATGAAAAACTTTTAAAAAAGTAAATAAAGTTGATGAGGAAAAAATATTAACGAATCAGGTAAAAAGAAAAGTTTTTACGATAATGCCTGAGTAGAAATACCTAAAAATTAAAATAATATTGACATTGATTTCTGATCGTTTTAAGATATTTCTGTTAAAAATTTTTTCAAGTGAGAAAGCCTTTGATTCCTTCGAAATGCGGGCGGTGCTGCAGTTCAACGGTGCCAAATTGAGTGTCGGTATATCGAAGTGCTGAAGTATTTGTACAGTAGGGCTACGATGGCTATCCGAGTACAGAATCAGAGTACGAAACCTATCCAGATCTATGAAATAGAGAGATGTAAAGCAGGGTGACGTTATATCCCCGAAATTCTTCACAACTGCATTGACATTTTCAACTAAAAAGGAGGACTGGAAAGGATACTGTATTAACATTAATGACGAGTATATCACTCACATTCGATTTGCTGACGATATAATTCTTATGGCAGAATCGCTGGTGGCCTAGGCACTATGCTCAATGTCTTCAATAGTGCCTCCCAACGGATAGGTCTTAAAATGAGCATAGATAAAACAAACATCATTTATAATACAACGTATATCCATGTCACATCTATACCGGTAGTTGCGAGCACTAAGCTCTAAGTTTTTGACAAGTATGTTTTCCTGGGACAAATAGTCCGCCTAGGTTAGTCCAATTTCGACCCAGAGTTCAATCGACGGGTTCAACCAGGCTGGGCAGAGTTCGCGAAATTACGACACATTTTCTCGACAGGCATATCTAGAAACAAAATACTGTGCATGTTGCCAGAGATTACTTGTAAATCTGAGACGTGATCCTATATTGCTGACCATATGAAGAAGTTCAAGGTCGTTCAGCGAGTTATGGAGAAGGTTATGCTCGAGATTTCTCTGCGTGATTAACTTATAAATGAAGATAATCGCAGTAGAACCGGAGTAAACAACATAACTCAACGGATTAGTAAGCTGAAGTGGCAATGGGCCGGTCATATAGCTCTAAGAACAAACAACCGATGGGGAAGCAAGTACCGGTAGGCGTAAGTACTTACGTTGTCCCAGTTCTGGCTCACTGAGTCAGAAGTGGTACAACGTTCGTCGACTCACGATCCTAAAAAAATTCCCGTTTTTGCGTAGGATGCACGGTTCCGGAGATGTGCAGATCAATTAACTAATATCTAATTGAAATTCGGTGAGGGCCTCCACCGTCATTAGCGTCCCATTGTTCTTATCTATTGTCATTGTCTATACTTCCTCAGTGTGTGCGTCGGCTTATCAGTGCTATTATATTATACTTCTTTGTTCCTATCTACAACGCTAATCTGAATCATCAATAAAACACATTACATAATTTTGTTACAATTTTTATTTACAAAATACAAAATCTTATTACTTATTATCTATAAAATAGGAGTGAAACATCTCATCCACTAAAATATCATTGTACAATGTGTTTCCTGTAAATATACTTGTAAAACTATGCATTGAACATCCCTAAAACTTATATAGCAAATATATTAAGCAATATTCGCCACAAACTGAAGTCCACTCATTCTGAATCCTATCAACATTCCAGTTCCTTCTTTTACAATTCCTTTTTAAAAATTCTAGATGATATCGTACAGATGATCGTCCATATGAATCAAAATATTGACTGATGTCATTCGTATCGATTTATAAAGCTACCCAATGTGACCCTGGTTTATCGTCTGTATCCAAATTGCATATTATCCAATTGGTATTTGAGTCATCAATACACTGAACAAGACGCAACACGAAGGATTGTTGAGATACGCAACAGAATGTGAGATAAGCTTGTTGACGCATAAAGTTACTATCAGTTCCACTGCAGAAATTCTTTAGATTAGAATTATTACTTACTGGTCCTTTATAAGACCGAGCAGCTGCAGTCATGGAGTTAGTGTATGGTCATAATGATTTCTTATATTTACGCGAACACTATATATTGATTAAAACTACTTTTACGGATTTTATCGCGTTTTATTTATATTAATTTTAATACCCGACGTTTCGGGTGCTTTCCAGCACCCATGGTCACGGGGGACTGAGATGACTGATTTTAATCAATAACCATACATACCATACACTAAGTATGGTCGTTTGACCGCAGTGGATCTATCAATAATACATTTGTGTTACTTCAACGCATAAAAGGCCATGGATGTAAGTGTTACCACCATAATGGAAACACTTGGTCCTGTCTGCATGGCCAGATAAAGAAACTGGCTTCTGCAAGATCTTCAGGTTTTCTCTCGCATAACGAGAGGCCAGTTTTCGAAACTGAACAATGGTTAGATTTTGAACTGAAGAATGGATATTCAGCTCTTGAGTACTGCATACTCGTTCTCTTCTCCACTCAGTGTTGTAGTTTTGTTATTCTATGATGTGTTCTGTACTCGTTTCTCTTCTTCTTCTGCTCTTGTATAACTGTAATTTAAGTAAACAGAATCACATTCACTAATGATCAGCTAAGACTGTCATTGTAAAAAGTATTTTTTAACTTTTTCTTCTGCTATTGTCTTTGTAATATTGTATGCGAGGGCTTTGTGTTGTCGTAGATGCTATCCTTTTGTCTTTACGTAATATTTAATCCTCGTGGAAGCATGTGTCCAATGATCAGTAGTTGGAATCTTGGATAGCTTCTTCATATGTCATTTAAATTTTGATAAGATGTGTCGCTTGGTCTCCGTCGTCAGAATTAGTAGAAATGTATGATACACCATCTCTAGCGTTCGTGCTGCTGTTGATGATAACAGCTTTCTCTTTTTAAAAATAAAATTTTTAATAATAAATTTTTAAAAATAAAAAAGAGAAAGCTGTTATCATCAACAGTAGCACGAACCGCTAGAGATGGTGTATCATACATTTCTACTAATTCTGACGACGGAGACCAAGCGACACATCTTATCAAAATTTAAATGTACGATATGAAGAAGCTATCCAAGATTCCAACTACTGATCATTGGACACATGCTTCCACGAGGTTTAAATATTACGTAAAGACTAATAAGGATAGCATCTACGACAACACAAACGCCCTCGTATACAATATTACAAAGACAATAGCAGAAAGTGAAAAAGTTAAAAAATACTTTTTAACAATGACAGTCATTAGCTGATCATTAGTGAATGTGATTCTGTTTACTTAAATTACAGGAATACAAGAGCAGAAGGAAGAGATGAGTGTGGCATACGTGTACAGAACACATCATAGAATAACAAAACTACAACACTGAGTGGAGAAGAGAACGAGTATGCAGTACTCAAGAGCTGAATATCCATTCTTCAGTTCAAAATCTAGCCGATTGCTCAGTTTCGAAAACTGGCCTCTCGTTATGCGACAGAAACCTGAAGATCTTGCAGAAGCGAGTTTCTTTTATACTGGCCATGCAGACAGGACCAAGTGTTTCCATTATGGTGGTGGTTTAAAAGATTGGAAAGATGATGATGATCCTTGGCAGCAGCATATTCAGTGGTTTAGTCAGTGTGCTTATGTAAAATTTAAACTTGAACAGTGTTTTGTATTAGATTAAATAGAAGATTTATAAAGAAATAAAAAATAATATATTGCATACAATTTGTTTTATTTAATTTTATAACGTTTCACATAGTTACATACACACAAAATGTATTACACATAACACATAAAATCTAACACACAACACATATTATAACCTTAACTACTATAGTCTACAGTAAAATTTCTGTTTTTATCTATCTCAATAATATTATCAAACTCAGCATAAACTATACAGTTAATTGTTTGTATTAGTGAGGATTCAAATCGTACTTCTAATCTTACACTACCATGCTTTATGAAATTCCAATGAGCTGATGAGTTCGCTAATAAATCAGAAGTTAAGTCAAATGCTAATAGACACTAACCTTTGGCATGTTCACAAGAGATTCCATTTCCTTGTGAATACCAGTTCCCGAGAATAGAGTATGATATGGTGGTGTAAAAATACTATTATTAAAAGATGGTTGCAAAGCTTTTGAAGGTATTTGTTGACCATCAATATATAAGCTGAAAGAATTAATACCATGGTGGAGCCACGTGTTTAAGGCTGCCGAAAATCTAGTTCCCCGGTCAAACCTCAAACCTATTACGCGAGATATTAACTAAAGTGGACTGTATTTGCGATTGCTTCTATGCTTATGTAAAAGCGACTACTATAGCATGCGGTACAATGCACTCGCTCTTCCCTAAACTAAAACTATTACTTGCCAAATCGATGAAAGGAATCCTGCCTGATGAGGAGAACACAGAATTGGAACGGGTTAAACAATTATTAAATACTAATCAGGCAGTAAAGTAAGGAATGTCGACTCACCGGGGTTTCTTCTATCCTGTCGATCACTATGACTGCGACTTCTGGAACACTCCGGAGAGAGGCGGTGCGCGACGATATCTCACACGAGGTGAGGCGGGTTCCTGGAGCTCGACTGCTTCCAGGCCAAAGCGGTTTCCACTAGTGAGGTGTTTCCAAACGAGCGCGCGGGAAGAGGGGTTGTAGTTCAACGACGGCTGCGGCGGGAAGAAGCGGTTGTAGTTCAACGACGGCTGCGGCGGGAAGAAGAGAGCGCGCGTCGGTCGCGCGTGTCTTATATATCCTCGGCTCCGGTGATTGCGCGATGTTCTAGAATCGTCTTCTTTCCCCTCCCACCCCATCACCCCGATGTGTCGATAGGAGGGTACGAATGATATCGTTTTGGAAGGAATAATGATTCGGCAAGTTCCTACCGTCATAAATAAAAAACGCGAATGGTTTTCCGCGCAACCATCTCCCCCGCCCTTGAAAGATTTCCTTCAAAAAAAATAACTAAACAACTAGAGCTAAGATCAACTAACAAATAACTAACTAACGCTAAGATTACCTAAATTCAACTACAATTTTAATCTAGAAATCTAATTTAAATTATGGAAGAGGCAAGGGGCACAAACGGACAACAGGACGTAGGTAAGACCCAACCGTGGTCTTAACGCGAGCTATCCTAATTACTCCGTCGGAACCGGGAAAGACCTCCTCGACGATTCCTAACGGCCAGTGGAGAGGCGGCGTATTCTCCTTAGTGAGCACAACTACCGTTCCTACAGCTAAAGGCTCTGTCGCTGTGTTCCATTTTTGCCGAGACTGCAAAGTGTGCAAGTATTCCATCCTCCATCGTTTCCAAAACGATTGCACTAACCGATCTAATAATTTGTGGCGTGCGGAAATGCTAAGTCTGTTCTCATCCATATCCGCGGCGGGCAGATACGTTAGAGGCGTTAAATTCAAAAAATGTGCTGGAGTTAGAGCCAGCGGTTCCGAGGGGTCACTAGATAACGTCCGACAAAGTGGGCGGCTATTCATTACGCATTCAATTTGAGCGAGCACCGTACTTAGCTCTTCGAAGGACAAAATTTGATCTCCTATTACTCGGTATAAGTGGCTCTTTAGACTTTTAATATTAGTCTCCCAATTGCCCCCAAAATGACTCGCGGCTGGGACGTTCAGAGACCACTCAATGCGGTTCTCGGCTAGAATGTGAGCGAACTCCGAATTATAATACTTGCTAGCTAAGAGCTCATGTAGTTCCGATAGAATACGTTTTGCACCGACGTAGTTCGTACCGTTATCCGAATATAATTTACTTACAGGGCCTCTGCGGGATAGAAATCTTTTAAATGCACCCATAAAGCCTGCTGTGCTTAGATCACCCACGAGTTCTATATGCACTGCTCGAGTAGTTAGACATACGAAAATGCAGACGTAAGCCTTTGTGGATCTTATACCGCGCCCGCGAGTGAGCGTGACCTTAAACGGACCAGCAAAATCAGACCCGGTGTGCGTGAAGGGCTTTACTGATTGTATCACTCTGCAAGATCTAAGTTCCGCCATTTCCGGAAATGACGGCTTGGGGCGTGCCCGAAAGCAAGCTATACATCTGTGCACCCGATTGCGTATTAAACTACGTGCAGAAAGAATCCAATAATTCTGACGCAAGATCGACATCAATAAATCGGGGCCAGCGTGCGAGTTCAATTTATGATGATAATCGACTAATAAGTTCATGATATGGTCTTTACGCGGTAAAACTATAGGGTGCCGTTGGTCGAAACTCAATTGCGAGTTGGACAAGCGTCCACCTACCCTTACAATCCCATCCTGTAAAAATGGCTTAAGGCGTTGAAAGGCGCGACTACAAGCTCTATTCGATTGTAATCTTGTAATTTCTTCGGAGAAGTGCGCACGTTGAAGTTCACGTAATACTAGCGACTCGGCATAGTTGTAATCGGATGCTAAGATATACGAACGTCGCGGTAAAAGCTTCGCGAATCGACAAACGTAAATTACGATACGCAATAATTTCGACCAAGAGGACAAGCGGTTCGCCAGAGCAATAATTGGAGAAACCTCGCTCGAAACGCTCGCCACTAGAGCGTGTCTCTTCTCTTCCGGCGGTTGTGACACTGACGAAGGTTCGAAATCGGTTATTGGCCATTGTGAGGGATCCAAGTGAACCCAAGAAGGTCCATGGAACCAAAGCGGGTGGTCCATTATTTGCATCGGGGTGAGTCCCCGGGATAGACAATCGGCAGGGTTTTCCTTACCGGACACGTGATAAAAGTTCCGCGTTTCTAACTCGTCTTGGATCTTGGCCACTCGGTTCGCGACAAACGTATCCCACCGGTGGGGTGAAGAATGAACCCAACATAAGGCGACGGTGGAGTCGGAAAAGGCAAATATCCTTTCTATGTGAACTCTATCCCTACATGCGCCGATAACTGTGGTAATAAGCTTGGTGAGTACTAATATTGCGCAAAGCTCTAAGCGCGCCAGAGAGACAACCTTACGGGGGGAGACTCTCGACTTAGAACTAATGAGGCTAATCGAATTTCTACCATTATTCTGGACATGGAAATATACAACGCCCCCGTAAGCCCTCTCGCTGGCGTCTGCAAATCCAACGACCGTTATGCTGCTATTTCTATCGACATTTATATGACGCGGTATTTTAATTTCTCTTAGTAAAGGAAGTTCCTCTCTAAAGCGCTGCCACAATCGAACAATGCTGTCAGGCGGCGAGTCATCCCAATCACATTCAAATAACCAAAGTTGTTTAATCAAAAGCTTAGCGTACAATACCACAGGAGCTACGAAACCCATGACGTCCCATAATCTAGCAACGCATGACAGTATTGTGCGCTTTGTGCATTTCTCTACGGGCGGATTTACCTTAAGGCTAAACACGTCGGACTCTGGTGACCAACACAGACCGAGCACCTTGTGTGTATCGGAATCGTCGAATTCCTTTATCGCCGAAAGACGGTGTGATAGTGGGATTGTATCTAAAACCGTACGCGAATTACTAGTCCACTTCACAAGATCGAATTGACCCGATTTCATGAGCCTTATGACTTCGGCGGTGGTTAGGGTGGCCTCCTCCACGCTATCGACCGAATACACAAAATCATCCATATATAATCCGCTCTCAATTGCCCTCTTTAGCTTTAGGATAAGAGGGACCTTCATCGTGAGCGAGCTGTCTCACCGTGCGTAACGCATGAAATGGGCTCGACTTTAAACCAAAACAAACGCGGTTAAATTCAAACACCATTAGAGGTTCCTTTGGGTTGAAGCGATATAAAATGCGTTGGAATCTACGGTCGCATTCACGGACCCCTATGCAAAGAAACATTTGGCGAATATCGGCGGATAGTGCTATACTAAACAAACGAAAATTGACTATTATATTAAATAAACTGCCCTGTAAATTTTGCCCACTATAGAGGATATCGTTAAGCGACAGGTGAGTGCTAGTTTTAGCACTAGCGTCGAGCACTACACGTAACTTAGATGTAAGTTTGTCCTCTCTAATGACTCCGTGGTGTGGTATAAAATACGACGGTGTGTCTTCGTAGTTATCTAATTTCGAAGCCACAAGCGATATGTAACCTTCTCTTATATATTCGTTAATGACGCCGTCGTAAGCTTCCTTTAACTGGGGCGAAGCGAGCATCCTACGCTCCAAGCTGTAGAAACGCTTTTCCGCCATTTGACGCGAATCGCCGAGAGATAAAACATCTCCTTTAAAGGGTAGCGCTACACTATATCTACCGTCGCGATCACGAACGGTCGTGCGGACGTAAATTTCCTCGCATAACCTGTCATCTGGACTAGCTATAGGTGGGACGTTCACCTCCTCCATCTCCCAAAATTTGCGGACTAACGACTCGAGCGGTTCGACAGCCATACCACAATAAGAGGTTGCCGAAATACTATCTAGGATGGGGGCGGAGCCAAGGATCACATAGCCCAATACGGTTTCCAGTGCGTAAGGCGCGGTATGCGAGGAGTTGCCCCTGACCTTATTGTTTAACAAAAGATAAGGGAAAAGCGATGCCCCAATGAGCATGTCTATGTTTCCAGGAACGGCGTAAGTGTCGTCTGCTAGAGGCAAATTTTTAAATTCAATCATTGCCGAGGTGTCAACCGAAACGGTTGGCAACCGTTCAGTGACCCTATCTACTACTAGTGCATTTATATCAAAGTTAACATTACGATCTATCCGAGAATAAAATTTTAAATTTATATATCCCTGTGTCGCTTTACTAGTACCTCCGATGCCTTTAACTACAGGACATGAAAGTGACCTATTTATTACTAAACCTAAGCGCTGACAACATTGTCGTGTTATAAAGCTATTTTGGGCTCCGCTATCCAGCAGTGCACGGACGCTTTGTTCGTTTCCACGCGAATCCCTAACCAAAATACGCGCCGTACCCAGTAACACGGTCGAAGGAGGTTGTACTCCCATATTTCCCAATGAGCACAGAGCGACATCACCAGGTCGACCGCTAGAATCGTTGACCTTAGTAGGGGTGAATTCCTTATCCGCCTTACTTGACGCCGCTATGTTGCTATTTTCAAAATGTAATAGCGTGTGATGTTTCCTGGCGCACTTGCTACATACGGAACTCGAATTGCATTTTGCAACTAAATGCTTATCGCTTAAGCAGTTCAAACATAGGTTGTTTGTCTTTACTAACTTATAACTTTCGCTTGGTGAATATTTACGAAAAGTCGCACAATTATATAAATTACCGTGTTTATCTTTACATACTATACAAGTATGCTGGAGTGATGTCGGCGTAGCGGTTACGTAAGTTAACGACCCTGCTATTTTAGATGGTTGAGTCTGTCTACGGTCGACGCACCTTTTAATCTCCTGTTTAACGTTCGGAGAGCGCTGCATCACCTTTATTTGATCTCGCACGAACGGTGCTAATGAATGAAAGGAAGGCATCTCCGAGCTACGATGCTCCATTTCAAACGCACGCACGGTGTCGGAGTCTAATTTCTTTAATGCTATATGGAGAAACACCACGTCCATAAGGTCATCAAACTTCAAATTCTTAAGTGCAGCCACCGATGCCACAAATTTATCTAGAAACTGCTCTAAGCCGTTGATGTTCGCGGATGATATAGGTTTAAGATCGAATATCTGGTTCAAATATTCGGAAGCTAACATTCTCCTATCTTCATATTTAGTTTTAAGCGTTTCAAATATTAATACGTAATTGTTTGCTATAGGTGTAAAACCCGAGCAGATCGACTGTGCTCTGCCACTAAGTTTGCTAATTAAGTAATATAATTTTTCAGCGTCCGATAACGATGGGTTGTTGTGTATATTGTTTTGAAAACTACTGAAGAAGAAGGGCCACGTCTTAATATCACCATTGAATACCGGAATATCTATTGGCGGTAACCTAATTGAGTCACGAGGGCGTACCTGTATTTCCGGCTTTGCTTCGCTTTGAGATTGTAGGAGTTTTGCAGTTCTTTTTACGCGACACAACATATCTTCGAATGCCAGCAGCGGTTGGTAGTTCACTATGTATTTCGGGTCGCTTTGTAATTCCAAATGATTAATTTGGTCTAATATTCTTTCGTAATCTATCCGCAAAGTATCTATCGTTTCGATTTCATTCAAAAAGGCTTCCCGCACTGCCTCTATATTAATGTTCTTTATATAATTACTTATATTCTGCACACGCAAAAAGAGTATGTCCCTCTTGGCATAAAGCGTTTTAATTTTGATTTCACTTCCACTAACTGCCATTTTAAATTATTATAATAAAGTTATATTAATCACAATTAATCTCACACGCATAAACGACGTAGGATGAACACTCGGCGTGCCGTATTACGTAATCAGATCGAACACCCGTTGCGGTCGAGTCTACGCGTCGTTTGCTAAACCTAATAATTTTATCAAAATTGTGGGTAAGCGTATCAAACGGTTGCTATCACACCGTTTCAATTATTTAATAAGCTTTAAATTTAACCAAATACGAGCGCTATTAAATGAATAATTCTGTTTGCGAGTACCAAATCAAATTTTTAATTTAAACGAACACTATTTAAGTCTATTCCATAAATTACAGTGCGTTATCTAAACAATTAATTTAAAATTCGACCAGAAAATGGTTGGATAACCACTAAACACCAATCCAGATCCTGCCGAAGTGACCATAAAATGGTGGAGCCACGTGTTTAAGGCTGCCGAAAATCTAGTTCCCCGGTCAAACCTCAAACCTATTACGCGAGATATTAACTAAAGTGGACTGTATTTGCGATTGCTTCTATGCTTATGTAAAAGCGACTACTATAGCATGCGGTACAATGCACTCGCTCTTCCCTAAACTAAAACTATTACTTGCCAAATCGATGAAAGGAATCCTGCCTGATGAGGAGAACACAGAATTGGAACGGGTTAAACAATTATTAAATACTAATCAGGCAGTAAATTAAGGAATGTCGACTCACCGGGGTTTCTTCTATCCTGTCGATCACTATAACTGCGACTTCTGGAACACTCCGGAGAGAGGCGGTGCGCGACGATATCTCACACGAGGTGAGGCGGGTTCCTGGAGCTCGACTGCTTCCAGGCCAAAGCGGTTTCCACTAGTGAGGTGTTTCCAAACGAGCGCGCGGGAAGAGAGGTTGTAGTTCAACGACGGCTGCGGCGGGAAGAAGCGGTTGTAGTTCAACGACGGCTGCGGCGGGAAGAAGAGAGCGCGCGTCGGTCGCGCGTGTCTTATATATCCTCGGCTCCGGTGATTGCGCGATGTTCTAGAATCGTCTTCTTTCCCCTCCCACCCCATCACCCCGATGTGTCGATAGGAGGGTACGAATGATATCGTTTTGGAAGGAATAATGATTCGGCAAGTTCCTACCGTCATAAATAAAAAACGCGAATGGTTTTCCGCGCAACCAACCATAGTTTTCAAAGTTAAATGGATTTTTAGTAAGTGAACCATTAAATTCAGAATTGGTCCAAATTCAATTACACATCTTTTGGGTACCTGTCCTAAAATTATATTATCAAGAGTTTTTCCTTGAACACCCGATGGAATTCTTAAAAATTTTACTTCATCTCGAGTAATAGGATATTTAGCAGTGGTAGGAGCTGAAACTTTTTGATGTGCGAGTAATACACTTGGATTAATTCGAGCTCGTCGAACAATAAGAGTTGCGTCCGTAATGCAAACTTAAAACTTTACATCGTTTAACCCAGCAATTAAATTAAAACTCTCACTTGATCGAACCCATTTAACACTCATTTCAACACCATTAATAAAAAATTTATCTTGGTTGAAAATGTCACCGTGAAGATGACCACTCATTTCTATTTCCTTACTTTCACTAATCAATTCCTGTCTTTTAACAAATCCTATGTTTTTACCATCTGTAGAATCCATTTTTCCTGATGTATCCTCATACCAAAGCCTACAAGTAAGATGAGATTGTTTAGCAGCAGAAGCATAGTTTAAAAGGGTTTCCATGTATGCTCGATATGCATAGGTATTATTAGGTGATGATACAAGTTTTTGGTTTAAATAAACATCAAGTTGACTAAAAAGTGAATGCAGCCAATTATTTACAGGTGCTACTATTGTAGTAGATATCAAGTTAGTTGAATCTTGATTTAATACTTTTGCCTTTATGTGGATTAATGCATGAGACAAATCTATGTAGTCATAGCCTGTCCCAAGAACTTGAAACTCGATAGGTCCGTCATCACCAAGAGATGAAATTGGTTTATAATGAATCCACAATCCATTTTCAATGCTAGTTTGTGTAGACGGTAGTGCAAACAAATCCAATTCTGACTTAACGCATTCGCAAGAATAATTATGAAGGAAAGACATATTTAATTTGAAAATATATCTTTCATATTTTTTTGGTTTTAGACCAAGTTTTTTCGCAGCTATCACTTTAGCAGTTAATGGTGGAATGAACGAGATCGTTTTCTTTTAGTTTTATACCCAGATCCTGTCATGTTAAATAGATCAATTTTCTCATCAGCCTTTCGTTTTAAATTCGTACTAACTTGCTTTAGACGATCTTTTATTGAGGCTTCAATAGGACGCGCTTGAACCATATCCGATAAAAGTCCTGCTCCAGCGCTTAATGCCTTCTTAAAATCACTCGAGCACAACTTGAAAGTAAAGGTAAAACGGATCTAAATAAGCTCCCAATATCCCCCTAAGAAGCTCCCCATACCATGACCGCGTTGATATGGTGAACCCTTACAAGTTACTCCAACTCCTGACCCAGCTTGATGTGTATAGTAATTTTCATATGGACATTTATGATGATCACGAAGAGAATTCATTATTATAATTTTCGGAAATGTAGTTTAATACACACGGTTCCAAACTGGAATGGTATTTTTTGTCCTGTGCTCGATCTTATAACTATTTCCAGAGTTAGCGGTCAGCTGCCGTAGAGTCTACATTACCTGAAGATGCCTCGTGTAGAGGCGAAACACGTGTCGTATTATCGTCGATGGTGTGTCTTACCTGGAATAGTGGTGTTGGGAGTAGTGGTGTTGGGACTAGTGGTGACGGAGTTAGTGCATGCAATTGAGGGATGGCGGGAGGTGCTCTTCAATACAGGTAAGACTCATCATTGTGTTTATTTAGCGGAAGGTTGCAAAGAAATTTATATTTTTATTTTTTATTATAATTTTGTGCCTATATTTTAAGTAAAATCAATCAATCAATTATATATATATATATATATATATATTATATATATATATATATATATATATATAGTACCCGGATGACCGAGCTTTGCTCGTTTTTTTTTTTTGAAATTACATAAATAAATTACATACTGATGAAACTTAAATAATATTTTTTGATCTTATTGACAGAATAGACAAAACTGAACTGATTATTTGAATAAAAAATCATGAGTGCAATGAGTTTTATTAAAATTTTCGTACTTTTATAAATTACTAAAAAAAAGGGAGTGAAAAAATAGATTTTCTCACAAAAGAAGGGAACTTGAAAAATAAAAGGAAAAAAGCTTGAAAAGACAGGACGCGAACCACGGAACTCCGATATCACGCCCGACCGACATCCCACCTGAGCTATAACGATCGTTAGTGATCTGTTGAAATTTACCTTCCGTGTTTTCAGGCAATTAAAAAAAACTGCTACAATCAGCAGTTTTTTTTTATTGCCTGAAAACACGGACAAAAGGACATTTTCTAAAAATTAATCCTAGCTAGATCGATTTATTGCCCCCGAAACTCCCTGGACACTAAATTTTATGAAAATTGTTGGAGCCGTTTCCGAGATTCCGATTATATATATATATATATTTATATATATATATATATATATATATATATATATATATATATATATATATAGTATATATATATATATATATCCCTGTTCGAACTTCTGCTGACCTCTCACCCGGACGGATATCAGATTTCCGTCGAAGCCCCTTTAGGCTCTTCGGACCATTGTCTTGTTCGAAGTTGCAGTTGCATTCTGCAGGCTGCCGCCGTATTTGGCACTGTAGGTCAGCCGATTAGGATGTGATGCGGTTTTTTTATATCATACCCTGGGGAGCGGGTTTGCTTCTCATCGGACGATCCCAACGTTGTTGCGGATTCTGTCGCTGATGTGGTACTTCAGGGTATGGAACTTTTTATTCCTTCCTCTGTGGTACCCATTGGAGGCAAATCTCAGCCATGGTTTGGTCGCTCCTGTAAAATAGCATCATGCTATAAGCAGAAGCTACCAAGCCTGGGCTGACGCATCAGCGTCCCGGGATGTAAACACCAGCGCTCTAAAAAAGAAGTATAATTCCACCTCTAGGTCCTTCAAAAGAGTATTTGCCAAGGCATAGTCAGAGCACATAGGCAGAATTGGCGAGAAACTGGTTCGCCTTCCTTCTGGAACCCATGCATTCTGGTCTCACGCCAAGGCTGTCCAGGGGAATTTCTGTCAGCCATCTCTTCCATCTCTGCACAGGGAGGACGACTCACTGGCCCATACCGCAAAGGAGAAAGCCGATATTTTAGGCTCTTTTTTTGCGTCCAACTCGACTCTCGATGACGGGGGGAGTACGCCGCCGACTATCCCGCGGTATGAGTACTCCATGCCGGAAGTGCAGTTCACACAGCGCTCAGTTCGCAAAGCACTCCTCTCCCTGGACATCCACAAGTCGAGTGGGCCTGACGGAATCCCCCCCAATTGTGCTGAGGGCGTGTGCTCCAGAGTTGGCACCGGTTTTAACGCGTCTTTTCCGGTACTCCTACTCCCTAGGCGTAGTCCCAAAATCATGGAAGACGGCTTTCGTCCACCCAATCCCTAAAAAGGCGACCGCTCAGACCCGTCCAACTACCAGCCTATCGCCATCACCTCCTTGTTCTCCAAAACAATGGATTGTACTGCCAGAGGTACTGAGGATGGGTTATTGACTCCATTTTCGCCATGGTCGGTCAGCTGACTCTGAAGATCTTCTGGTCTACCAACTCACAGATGGGCGGAGGCGGTAGAGTCCAAGTAGGAGGCATTGGCCGTTAGTTTGGACATTGCGAAGGTCTTCGATCGGGTTTGGCAAAAAGCGCTTCTTTCGAAGCTCCTATCCTATGGGCTTCCCGAGAAATTGTGCGATTGGATCACCAGCTTTCTTGCAGATCGGCAAAGGGTCTCCGATTGCAAGCATATTAATGCTGGTGTTCCTCAAGGCTGCGTGCTATCGCCAACGCTGTTTCTTCTGCATATCAATGATATGTTGCAAACCCGTAACATTCATTGCTATGCAGAGTTGACATGCACTGGTGATGCTCTTTGCACCGGCCGAGCCAATATTTCTCGGGAAAACGTCTCCGAGTGCCGGGACAAACTTATGTCTGAAGTCGAGTCTTTGCTGATCAGAGTCTCGGATTGGGGGCGACCAAATCTAGTCCAGTTTAACCCCCAGAAGACACAAGTTTGCGCGTTAACCGCTAAAAAGAACCCCTTAGTCGTATCTCCTCAGTTTCAAGGCACTCCCCTTGTTGCCTCAGCCAGTATCGGAATCCTCGGCGTCGACATATCGAGTGACGTGCAGTTTCGTGGTCACTTGGAAGAGAAGGCCAAATTGGCCTCTAAAAAGCTTGGCGTGCTCAGCAGAGCGGGACAGTATTTCATGCCGGCACACCGCCTGCAACTTTACAAGGCGCAGGTTCGGCCGCACATGGAATACTGTTCCCATCTCTGGGCTGGGGCTGCGCACATCCAGCGCGGAGCGGCTCGAATCGTCGACGACTGAGTTTTTTCCGATCGGCTCGATTCACTGGCACTGCGAAGAGATGCTGCATCTCTTTGTATTTTCTTTCGCATATACAATGGAGTGTGCTCTGAGGAATTGTTCGGATTAATCCCAGCCGCCAAATTTCATGAACGCACTACGCGGAAAACGTCCCGATACCATCCACACCATCTGGATGCTTGGCGGTCCACCACTGTACGTTTCAAGAGGTGTTTTCTTCCGCGTACAACCTCTCTGTGGAATAGTTTACCACCAGCGATTTTTCCGGACCGATACGACCTGGGGATCTTCAAGAAAAGAGCGTCACCTGCAATTCCTCTGGTGTTGCGGTTGATCATGGGCGGTGGTAGTCACTTAACATCAGGTGAGCCGCATGCTCGTTTGCCCCCTCTTCTATAAAAAATATATATATATTAACATTTATGTGTGATAAATATTACAAGTTGGCCGCGGATAACACATCTATTTCGTCTTTGATGGCCATTTCTTTAAAAAAAAACTAACACCAAAAGTTATTAAAAAAATAGTCAACAGTAGGGGTCGCAAACCGGGATCCCGCGTCTCGAAAATACCGGGATACCGAACTGAAACGAAAGCTTTAAAATACCGGGATTGAGTGAACGACAACCGGTATTTACGACTTTTTCGGTATTTCATTGTAAATATATGCTTTTCGCGTGGTGGATGCTATGGCAACGCGGCTTCCCGTCCCGCGACTACATCGTGGAGTGAGCGAGAGAGAGTACCCACTCCCGAGTCCTGAACCGACGACGAATCCGCCCGCTCGCCTATACAACTAATGACGGTGCCAGTGTAAAGATCGCATTTGGAAGAGAAGCAGCACTTTTCCACCAGCGATGCCTTGCTCATGGTATACAGTTAGCGTATAGACATTTACTTATCTTCACCCACAATCCCTAACGGGGTAGTCAGAGATAACAGATCGCCAAGTGTCACGATCCTTACATACCTCTTTCGCTTCTTTCAGGTTCATTAATTTCTTCATACATGCACGTCTAGGTATCCGAGTACTCTTGACCTTCCCCTCTTCAAGCAATTTGCTCACATGGTCTTCGAAAGTTAGTCTCGGTCTACCTCGACACCTTTTAATATTTACTTTCGCTCTATATATTTTCTTCACCATTCGGTCTTCACTCATTCGCTCAACGTGCCCAAACCATTGGAGTACGCCCCTATCAATTTTTGTGATAAGGTCATCTTTCAAACCTGCCATATTACGAATCTCTTCGTTTCGCTTTCGATCGGCTATGGTAACGCCACACATTTTACGAAGAGATCGCATCTCCACTGCATTCAACTTGCTTTTATGCTTCTTCTGGAATACCCAGGTTTCGCTGCCATATAACAAAGTCGGTACCAACACTGCGTTATGTATTGCAAGGCGTGCACTCGTGCACCACGCCTTGCCTTTTGACTAATGCATTCAGGGCACCATTGACTTTGTTTCCGGCAGCGACACGCCTATCCACATCTAAATCACATCTTCCATCCCGGCTGAAAGCACTCCCCAAGTATACAATTTCATTTACCTGTTCTAGACATTCCTGATTTACCCATATTTCACATTTCGTTCTCTCTTCGTCATTTTCAAATACCAGAACCTTAGTTTTATTAGCATTCAAACGGAGACCTTTAATTTCACATTCCTCTTTCATACACGTGACTAATACCTGCAGTTCTGCTTCTGATGGTGCAATAAGCACTGCATCATCAGCATACACCAGACAATTTACTTTAATGTCACCCAATTTCACACCTAAACAGCTATTTTTCAGCTACTGTAAACAGCTGTCGAGATACAGTATGAACAGCCGGGAAGACATGACACAACCCTGTTTTACGCCCGCTTGGACGCTAAACATGGGTGACAGGTCATGCCCTACCCGCAAACAGGCTTTACAGTCATAGTAAAGTGACTGCACAGCCCTTAACAATCGACCATCCACACCATATCCCGGCAACAGTTCCCACATTTTCTTCCTTATAACCTTATCAAATGCTTTCTCCAGATCCACAAAAGCACAGAAAATCCTCTGGTTAACACTCAGAAGCTTTTCCGTGATCATGCGGAGAGAAAACATTTGATCCGTGCATCCTCTTCCAGGTCTAAATCTGCATTGTGCCTCCCATAAGAATCTTTCCGATTTCTCTTGCATCCTACGTGTCAAAACCTTCGAGTAAACTTTACTTGCTAAACTGGTCAAGCTGATCGCCCGATAGCACCCGCAGTCAAAATGTGAACCTTTACCTTTATATAAAGACACAATGACCGCGGATCGCCAATCATCCGGGACATCTCCCGTCCGCCAGCACAAATTGCACAGCAGACGAAAGCTGTCCCAGACGCGAAGCCCACCGTACTTGACCATTTCAGCAGTAACTCTGTCTAGTCCCGCAGCCTTACCACATTTCAAACTTCGAATCGCACGTTCAATCTCTTTCATGCTGATGAACTCAGTGTCATCGAGGTCCGTGTCTGGTGTGCTAGTCATGGCGTCACCCCCCGGATCTACACTATCATCGTGACACGCATACATTTCTCTATAAAATTCACTCCATCGCTGCATGACGTCCGATTTTTCTGAGAGGACGTCATTGGTTCACGAAAGCACTTTCTTCATTCTTAAGGCTGTCGCACCACTCCGGGACCTTCCAACCTCTTTCCAGAAGAGTTTGGAGTTTTCTTTAAAGTTGTGCGACAACCTCTCCTCCGCTTCTATTCTACACCTTTCACGTACTTCCTCAATCAATGTTTTCGCATGAACTTTCTGCAGCTTGTATCTTTCTTTCATCTTCTCTCTCATATGCTTATCGTTACTAGAGGCCAAGTAGTCTAACCATGCTTTTTTCTTCTTTTTTACAGCTTCTCTCACTTCATCATTGCACCATGCATCTCTTCTTTTACTACTACCTCTTTTTGTCGTTCCACATACTTCTTCCGCTGCACTTACCATTCCATCCCTAAGGTTCTGCCATGTTCTCTCCACACATTCTTTCCCGCCATCGATGGTGTCAAGCTTTTCGGCTACCCTCGTGTGATATTTGTCCCTAGTATACGCTTCCTGAAGCTTCCAGCTTCGGATGCGACAGACCGACTGTGGTTCTGTTACTGCCGTCCGGTAGCGCCAACCCGCGAACAAACCCCTAAATCTAGTAATTACTAGATAGTGATCTGTTCCCAGGTCAGCACCCCTGAACACTCGTGTATCCATCACCTGTTTTCGCAGTCGGTAATCCACCAGGAACAAATCAATCATACTTCTCTCATTCTTTCTTTCTCTAGTGTACATATGGATTTTCCTGTGATTAAACATAGTGTTTGTCACAAGAAGACCCTTTTCCTTGCATACAGCCATTATAAGCTTGCCAGCATCATTAACCCTTTTATCGCCAAACTTTCCAAGCACCGACTCGTATCCTGGTCGAGCGATACCTACCTATCCATTCAAATCACCACATACAACAGTTCTTTCGTTTCCCTTAACCAAATCTAGAACTTCTCTTACATTCTCCCAAAACTCCTCCAGCTCAGCCCTGGACGACGAAGCTACCGGCGCATAAACAGCCAAAAGGAATAACTTCGTCAGTCCCAGTTTAAAGCGAACCCAGAGAAGTCTTGAGTTCACAACCTTGTATTCAGTCATAAGATCGACCAACCGGGACGACACAACAACAGCACCCCCACTCCCTGGCAGGCGTTCTCGCTTTCCGGGACTCCGGACCATATAGCTAACGTCCCGCCAGGGAGCTCTTCAGTACCACTGCCTTTCCGTTTGGTCTCCGACATACACACGACATCTAATTCTCTTTCTTTCATTATTTCGATCAACTCATTCGTCTTATCTCTCATGCCCCAACTCTGCACTCCGTCCTCCACCTTCCGCCGTGTCGGGCTCTGCGTGACGGGTGGCGGTACCCATCACCGCTTTGCGCGCTGAATTCCACACCAACGGGGACGAGCTGGTGTGCGTTGCCTTGGGGGGACGCCCTAACTCCCGTTTGCATGGGTGCGCAGCTGTGTAGAATTGCAGCCCTGAAAAGGGCTGGCAGGGGTCGCGACGAGCACGCTTCTACAAAAAGTTCTACAAAACAGTTCCTAAACTCAACTACGAGAACTGGAAGATGACGATTCTTATGACTCTGCTTTGTAATGTTATGGAGAAGATTACTACGACGAGGGAATGGCTGGGTGTTACCGTCTGCTTGGGATCCTATAATTAGTAAAATTAAATCCCAAAACAAGCATACAATTGCAAGACTTCAAGATACGCCCATTCTGCGTACATCGGACCTAATAATTGTTAACTGAAGGTAGCCGTGTTTAACCGTGACACTAGGACGGGAATATAAAATGAGTTCTAATACGCAAAAAAATTCGTAAAATTTAGTTTCATCTAAACTTCTTCAATTCATTTAAAAGTAAATTTATAACATTCTTTGCTATCGAATTTTACCTATGAACCAGATTTTCTCCTTCTCTAGAGATATCGCTTTTGGAACCGGTGGTAGATTTTAACGTTCATAGAAGTTTTAGATGATCGTAAACTGAAGAATATATATGACTTCTTCTAACGACACCATGGACTAAAGAAAGCTCTTACTCAATTTCCATGAAAAAAATGAAGAAGAAAAAAGATAAGTCGCCCAAAAGCATTTTATGTTTTATTAAAGGTGAGGATAATGAAGAAGTTTATAAGAACATGAAAAAGTAAGCGTATGAAGAAGTTACTTAGCAGGAGTATTTTATGTTATTGTTAAGGCTGATTACTGAATGTTTATTGTTTTTAAATAGTTTAAATTAACTTAGCAGCCGTGAGTTATTTATTAAACTTTCAATAAATGATTGATATTTTAAAAATAAATGTAATTTTCTTATCTTAACACACTTTTATTGATTGGCTGGTGACAATTCCCTTATGAAAATTACGGTTACACTACATATGTTTAATATTTTTCTCACTATGTTAAAAAAACGAAAATACCGAAATTTCGGTATTCATTAAAAACTAATACCGAAAACACCGGTTTTTGAAAAGAGGTCCAGTATTGCGACCTCTAGTCAACAGTAACATCCTTGATATTTTCATCTATTCATCAATAAATTAAGTTATACATATTATAATATATATATTACGAAATAAAAGTACAATATGCTTCATGAGACGAAAAAAGACTAATTTGTCTGCATTTAAAGTTCAACAATGCATTCTTTTTTAAAGAATTGGATCTTTTCGGCCATAAGATTTACTTACTTTCTCTATCTTTGAAAAAATTTTAATATAGGTAAATTAATAAATGTAACAAGTACAGGTTTAATTGTCATTAGATAGTTTAACGATCAGCTACTTCTATTACTGTGGCAATATAACAGATAGATTATTTTACGCAATAATTAACCTGTAATGTGTTTTAACGTCACGTTATTGTCACGTAACCTGAACACTTATAAACAGTTGTAACGTAAACATTACACATAACACACATAAACAGTCGCGCAGAAGTTTGCGTAGAACTAAATTCAAATGAATACTTAAAATTTGAAGACATGATATCAGAACGTCCAACACCACTGAACTCTTGGGTGTTTCAAAGCACTTTTGCACAAGTCAACTACAAAAACAGCTAATTAATATTTTTATGATTTATTTGATATTTTACCAAAAACGTCCTAAAATTATATCTTTCATTGTCATCATTTTCAACAGTGGACTCTTGGTCACCGTTCCGTTGAGACAACACACCGCCAAGTTTTATATCACTTGCCTCTGTGTTAACTATAAATTCTTTGCTTGTATCAAGGTATCCCAAAATAGGTGTTTTGCACAGACGGTCCTTGAGCTCCTGGAATGCGATATTGCAACTTTCATCCCAGCAGAAATGTCGCTTCTCCTCGGTTAGCTTATGCAGAGGTTTGGCTATATCTGCAAAGTTCTTCACAAATCGCCGATAATAGGAGCACAAACCCAAAAATATTCTAACCTGCGTCTTATCTTTTGGAACCGGCCAATCCTTGACAGCGGCGATTTTCTCCGGGTCCGTGCGGATACCTTCTTCCGACACTACATAGCCCAAAAAGTTGACTTGCCGTTTGAATAGTGAACATTTCTTCGGACTCAACTTGAGGTTGGCACTCTGAATCTTCATGAGCATGCGTTCCAGGTTTTGAAGGTGTTTCAAACGTATGGCCCACGATGATGATGTCATCCAAGTAGACCAGACAGGCATCGCAAATTAGCCCGGTAAGTACAAGCTCCATCAGCCTTTCAAACGTTGCGTACGTTCAAACGTCCTGTCGAGAATGCAGTTTTCTCCTTGTCCTTAGGGTCAATTTCAACTTGCCAGTAGCCACTTTTTAGATCCATCGTGCTAAACCACTTTACTCCTATAAGCATGTCCAGCGTGTCATCAATTCTTGGCAAGAGATAGCTGTCCTTCTTTGTAACGGCGTTCAGACGGCGGTAGTCAACACAGTACCGCATGCTGCCATCCTTCTTCTTTACCAGCACCACGGGTGAACACCATGGACTAGTTTTTTTTTTTTTTTTCCTTAGTTTTGTGAAATATGAAGGTCCAATAACACCATCCTTCACCATTCCCTCAATCATGGTTTCCACTGCCTTTTCACGTGCTACCGGCAATCTTTTTGCCGCTGACGGATAGGCAATTCTTCTCCTGTGTTTATTTCGTGTTGAACTAGCCAGTCTTTCCTATGTCAACATCGTTTGATGAGAATACATTGGCGTACTTGAGTAACAACTTCTTCACCTTAACCATTTCGTTTGTAAATCCTTTCTGGGGGTCCCACTCGATAGATATTGGCACCGACGTAACCAATCCACTTCCTCACAAGTACCAATCAGTGTACCTCTTTCTATAATCCGTTCCTGGTCACAAACTTTCAGCACACGTACTCCTGAGATGTCAGTGGTTCTGACCAAGGTTCAAGCTACTTTCCATGGAAGGTCATTGTTTACCCTTTCCACAAGTACACAACGGTGAGCTTGCCCAGGGTTCCAAGGAAGACTAACGGGCACAATCGTTTCCGATCTCGGCGGAAGAACAATCTTCTTAAGGCTGTACACGTTCACTGGTAACGCACCTTCCATAAAAAGTTCCTCCTGTCCACATTTCAAAACACCTTGCTTAACGTCGATCTCACAACAATTATTCCTCATAAAGTCTAGGCCCAGGATGCAGTCGTCCATTACATCAGCTACGATGACATTATGCCGGTAGATCATGTTGCCTAGCTTCAACTACATCTCCTTCTCTCCACGTACGGGTATATGCTGACCGGTGGCTGTTACCAAATTAATGCGTTCCCGGTTGTATACGGAATCTCTGAGGAACTGACTTATAAGTTGGGAACTAACAACCGTATGAGAGGCTCCAGTGTCTATGGTCAGTTTACACGGCATTCTATTGATCTTGCCCTTAATGATTAGGCTGTTCCCATCGTGGGTTTGTGAGATCGAGATCCTTGGGGTTCTTTTAACATCAGCCAGCACCCGCCAGTTTCCCTGTTGCTGCTGGGCGGTGCTGTTAGCCGCACTACCCTCTCGAGATCGATCACCTTCCTTTTCTACAATTCGCTTAGGGCAGCTGGATCGAAGATGGCCCCTTTCCCCACAGCCATAGCACCTAGGGCTGTATCCTTTATTGCGGTCGCGAACTGTAGCTGCTGCAACCTCCCTGACACAATGGTAACGATGATCCTGCCGCACGGCTTCCACCTCCAGTGCATGGGCCAAGGCGTTCTTAAGCGTCTCGTGATGCCCGAGCCTCACAGCAGCTCTGACTTCAAGGTTGCGGATGCCGTCGATGAATGTCTGCACCAGGTTCCCTTCAATGACTGCAGGTACAGACCAGTATGCTTTTCGCACCAGCTTCTCCACCTCTAGAGCCCACTGATGCAGGTTTTCGTTGATGCGCTGCACGCGATCTTTAAGCTGCGCACGAAAGACGTGTTCCAGGTGAGCGTCGCCATATCTCGCCTCCAATGCCTTAAGGAGTTGCTCGTAAGTCACTTCCTCACCGAGAGCTTCCAGAACTGTTAAGGCCTGGTCGCGCAGGCCTAGTGTGAGAGCAGTCATGGCCTGACTTTTATTCCAGCCGTTCGCCTTCATAACAGCCTCGAACTGGATTTTGTAGGCTGACCAGGAAGAAGTCCCGTCGAACGGTGGCACCTTGAACACACTAGGGTCACTACACCTTCGGGAGCTGTAGTTCCACCCTCAAGTTTGAGTTCGTCCAGTGATTTCTTCATGTCAGCCATTACGTTGTCAACCCGATTGTTCACTTGGTCGATTCGGGTTTCAGCTTCCGACAGGCGGTTGTCATGTTGAGCAACCTTATCCTTCACCTCCCTTATCTCTTTCCCGAAGGTAGCGTGAATGTCCTTTATGAGGAGCATCTGCTCTTCCTTATCGCGTTTGAGCTGCTCTCCCAACCGACGGGCCTGTTCCTCCTGTCGGCGGGCCTTTTCCTCCCGCTGCTCTTTCAACCAACGGGCCTGTTCTTCCTGTCCCCCCCCCGCAGCTGCTCTTCCAATCGGTGTGCCTGTTCCGCCTGCTGGCGGGCCTGTTCCTCCTTTCGGCAGGCCTGTTCCTGCAGCATCATCATGAGAGCACCTAAGTAGGTGCTGAAGGTGTAGGAGCTGCTGACGGGCCAGCCTCCGTGGTTGACAGTTGGCCCCCCGACTTCTGCGGCGTTGCACCACCAATTCTTCTGTGGTCCGTCTCCTGCTGGCGTTGACTTCGGGTACGACCACACTCCGTTTCCTCCTTAGGTAAAATCGGCATGATATTATCCCACTTCTGACACCAATTGTTACTAGCTTGAGGTTCGTGACAATAAAAACTGCCGATTGAATTACCAAAATTTACACTTCTATTACCTAACACCAATTAAAATTTAAAACACTAATAATTAACCACAATGATTCACTTTATTTCGCTCCGAAGCTTCGCTTGTCTCGCCGAATTCAATACTGCCCCGATAGCGGGTTAGCGGCTTAAATACACCTTTTACACTGAAACATCCAGAATATTCCCGTAGATACGGGCGCCGACCGACCAGACGCAGAAAGTTCGGGTGTGGGGCTTCTAGAAAGCTTAATTCTTCTGTTCGATACTAGATGGCGCTGTTGGTCGAAAGTCGAGATTGACAATTTATAGGAAGCCCTCCTCGCTCTGGTCTCCGACACTAGATGGCGCTAGTGCCAGGTGCCTGACGTCAACTTAGGCGCGCAACACTATTATAATGGAATTGTCTGTCTCAGGCTTTTGTGGCTGAACCACTGATTCTATTTTGATAAAATTGAGGTAGTTTAATGCCTAGTTAAGTCAAAAAAGTAATATTACAGCTGACTAGGCTGTAAAGCCTACTTTAGTTTAGTCGTTAAAAACCGTTAAATCGCCAATTTATATAAAAACGGTGAAATGGGTAAAAAACTTTGTATAGGAAATGCTAATCCATTCAACCGATTTTGACGTGATTTGGTATTCAGATAACAGGAAAGATTAAAAAGGCTAAATTACCTTTTATCGTCAAAGAGAAAACGTGATATGACTGAAATCCATGCAGACGAAAACTTATTCGTATACTTCTTTAAATTAGCATTTCTTTATTATTTGTTATGTTTGAAATGTGTTGGCCTGTAACCATTTGCTGATGAGACTTCATTAATTTTCAAATTAAAACGACAGATATTAAATTACTACGAAATAAATAATGCTATAGCTAAGTTAGTCAATTGGTTTAATGTTAATAATTTGCATTTAAATGGTACTAAAACTAAATGTATGAAATTCGTAACTCCTAATGTCAAACATGTTAATACGAATGTAATTTTAAATGGGGAAGAACTGAGTCTTGTTGATACCACCATTTTTCTTGGAATCACACTAGACGCAAACCTTCAATGGCTCTCCTATATATCAAAACTAGCTAGCAGACTTAGTTCTGCAGCATATGCTGTAAAAAAAATTAGAACTCTTACCAGTGTTGAAACAGCTAGAATAGTTTACTTTAGTTATTTCCATAGCATCATGTCGTATGGTATTTTGCTATGGGGACACGCGACTGATACTGAAATTATATTTATTTTACAGAAGAGAGCCATTAGAGCAATATACAGGGTGTTTGGTGGGTGGTCCGACAAACTGAAATGGGAGATAGATGGGTTCATTAGAAGCATATTTTCTTAGTAAATTTTTTTTTCTATCTCTTACCATTTTTTTTTAATTGAATTTTTAAATTTTTTTGTAATTATCCCAATTTTCTAGTATTTTGGTTCAATAACTTCTACTATTTCTAGTTTTCTACCATGTTTTTTTATTTTGCCTAAGAAATATATTTTTTTTTTAAATTAAAAGAAAGATTGAAAGCCTAAAAGGCATAAGAAAAAAATACTTACGACACATTGAAAGTGAACAAACGAGAAAAAAAAATTGTAAGCCCTTAAGTTTCCAGCCCCTTAAAAAAATAAATAAATATGTTGAGTAATTTCAAATGGCCATAAAAAAAATTCTATTTCATCCTCTTTCTATCGGTATATCACATGTTACATAAAACTTTAAATTATCAACAAAATTATTGATAATCAAATGTGAGGACGGGGGAATTAAAATATTACAAGTTCCGTAAAAATTGCCAGGGCACCCTAAACTGGTTTTTACCCGTGTAAATATTTTTATGGTTTCATTTATGCGTGTGCGAGCCAGGTAGATGTTGTCTCTTTCTGGTGGTACAGGCGAAGTTACGACGCGCGGATCAGCTACCTGCTTCTGTTGTTATTTAATTTAGTCGTGATTTGACTGTCTCTGAAGCTACTTGCGAGTTCTTTTTCGACATTCATTGTTGAACAGTTTCGTTGAGTTTAGTTTTTGTTTCGTTGATTGTTAAGTTTTTGTTTGTTATTTGTTTCTGTTTTCGGACGGTAGTGTTCAAACTTAATTCAAAACACTGCAGTGATTATGGCTCAACGCACTTATTTTACTAACCAGGAATACGCTGATATGCTTTTGGTTTATGGCCGGGCTCTAAATAACGGCCACAGAGCACGTAGACTTTATGGAGAGCTGTATCCCACGAGAAGGTTGCCTAGCCATGATACGTTTGCAAATACTTATAGAAGGCTACGTGAAACTGGCAAATTGCAACACAGGGAACCAGGAGTACGTGGAAGACCACTTGATGTTGCTGTGGATGAGCGTATCTTGGCGGCTTTTGACGATGATCCCACTATAAGCATTAGAAAAGTAGCGACTGAACTCGGCTTTTCTGTATGGAAAGTGTGGTCGGTTCTCCGCAACCATTGCAAGCACCCATTTCACCTCACCCCAGTGCAAGGTACTTATTATTTCTTCTTTTTATAAAATTACTGTTTATCTTATACATTATTAATTATTTCATACATTTTAAAGTGAGTAAAGTAACTTACACTATTTTTTGTGCTAGGTATCGTGGAAGGAGATTTTGCACGGCGTACAGAATTTTGCAGCTTTATACTGCACAAAGATGTCGACTATAATCAATTTTTGAAGAGCATTTTATGGACCGACGAGTCGAAGTTTACACGAGAAGGCATTTTCAATCAACATAATTTACATTATTGGTCAGATAAAGATGAAAACCCACGTAAAACGAGACAAATATCGCATCAGACACGGTTTAGTGTTAACGTGTGGGCAGGTGTGATCGGAAGATATTTAATCGGTCCTCATTATCTACCTGATAATTTAAACGGAGATAATTATTTACATTTTTTACAAAATGATCTCCCGGAACTAATGAGCGAGGTACCAATAATGAATGAGGACACAAGAATAATATTTCAAAACGATGGCTGCCCTGCCCACTATCGCAGAACCGTGAGGGAATATTTGGATGCGGTATTTCCGAACACGTGGATAGGGAGACTCGGACCTATCGAATGGCCTGCGAGATCCCCAGATCTGACTCCACTGGATTTTTATGTCTGAGGCCGAGCAAAGGAAATTGTATACGAAAATGAAATACAAACAAAAGAAGAGTTGATTGGAAAAATAAATGCTGCTTTTCATATTATGAAAGAAGAAATACGATTAAAAACTACCACGACTGAAATACGTCGAAGATATCGAGCGTGTCTGCATAATGTAGGAGGATATTTTGAACAAAATTTGTAAATTTAGTAAAAAATTACTAGTACTTATTTTTTTATTATTATTGAGCAAGACCCTGGTTAGTGTAGTGTAGACACAACCATTAACTTTTTTGTATTAAATACAATAATAGGCGCTCGTATGAGCTGGTAGCTGTAGCTGACCCGCGGGTCCTAAGCGGAAATATTTTAATTCCCCCGCCCTCACATTCAATTATCAATGATTTTGTTAAATAATCTAAAGTTTTATTTGACATATGATATACCGATAGAAAGAGGGTAAATCAGGAAAGTTTTTAAGGCCATTTTAAATTACTCAACAATTTTATTTATTTTTCTGGGGCTGGAGAAAACTTAGAGGTTTACAATTATTTTTCTCGTTTGTTCACTTTCAATGTATCGTAAGTATTTTTTCTTATGCTTTTTGGGCGTTAAATCTTTTTTTTTAATTATATACAAATCATTATACTTGGGAAAAATAAAAATAAATGGTAGAAAACTAGAAATAGTAGAAGTTATTGAACCAAAATACTAGAAAATTGGGATAATTACAAAAAAATTTAAAAATTCAATTAAAAAAAAATGGTAAGAGATGGAAAAAAAAATTTACTAAGAAAATATGCTTCTAACGAACCCATCTATCTCCCATTTCAGTTTGTCGGACCACCCACCAAACACCCTGTATAATTTAAAACCAAAAGAGTCACTGAGACAAAAATTTGAGGAAATTAATATATTAACTCTGGCCTCTCAATACATTTACGAAAATGTAATGTACGTACACAAGAATAAACGTACTTTTGCAAAAATAAGTGATATTCATTCTGTAAATACTAGGAACAGACACAAGCTAGTAATACCAGTTACTCGACTCCACCGAGTCAGTAATTCATTCTTGGGGCGATGTATACGCTTTTTTTACAACAAAATCCGAGAAAATATACAAAATTTGTCATACGCAATGTTCAAAAATTTTATTAAACTAAGTTTGTATAAAAAGGGTTATTATAATATTAAGGAATTTATGGATGATAATAACCCCTGGGAAGGGTGATCGCTACCAAGCTATTTCTTAATTGTCTTGTGTTGTTAATTGTAAACATGTTTGTTGTCCCGCTGAGTTTCTTGCCGGTTCTTCCCAGGACAGAGGTTTTTTTGCAAACCAGTGGTAAATGAAAAAATTGACTTTCAATAAGTATTGTTTATAATCTATATTTTTTTTAAGTTTCTGTTTCTGTTTCTATTAAAAGCTTACTAGGCCGTAATAATTCAACCGATACGAAAACCTTAATCGATCGAGTGTCTATGTCTACTATGTATTCTTTAAGTCCAGATCTCCAGAAAAACGGCAAAAATGGTTTATGGAAAAGAAAATTTTCAAAAAAGTACCAATAGTAGTAAGTATTGGTAAGCTAAGACAAGGCAAGCGCGAAATCGGATGAAAAAGTATGAACATATATATATTTTTACTTTTAACAAAAAAACGGTCTACCCAACCCTTTGTGAGTAATGAGACGTGAGGTGAATATGTAGTATATAGTAATGATAAGTAACCAGAAGATTGAATCTAAAAACTTTATTACATTTTTTTTAATGTTATCCTATAGAGAGAACAAATTTACAATATGATAAAAAAATTTAAAATTCAGTTTACTGTAGGTATACATTAAATTAATATTTTTCATCGTATTTTATCGTATCTAATTAGCTTTTCATTAAGCCGAGTAGAAATTTAAAAGCGACAATATTTTCCGTCTTATTTGTATCGATAAAATTTTGTTACATCTCTAGTACTTGCAATAACTGTTGTTTTTGACACATCAATATTTCTTTATTTTTCTTTCTAATATTCACAAAATATAAATAGTTTCGATTTAATAGTTGTAAGATATGCCTCCTTTATTTATATTCCATTTCCCGCTGTTCTTTCACAATTTATTGCACAATTTAGCATTTTTTAAATAATATGCAATATGCAAGTAGCGACGCTTGACACGCAAATTGGAAACTATTGTAACGACAAAAGATGTATTGACATTTATAGGTACAAATTGACACGTTAGTATTTAGTGTCTACACGGGCTCCGCCTACTCGCCCGTTCTATTATGTATGTATTATACATAATAGAACGGGTATATAATATTCTATGGCCACCATATCATTGCCATTACAATCCCAACGAACGGATTTGGGCTCATGTCAAAGATTTGTTTTACTGTCATTATACCTAGTACCGACCTAGAAAAGTCGGGGAGGACAAAAAAAAGACTGGGAGCAAGATGTCCACTTTGACAAAATTTGTGAACAAGAATTAATAATCAACGTAAGGAACAGTTCCAGTAGTGAGTCTAGTGATGATTACGATTAGGTTGTGCAGCATTATTTTAATAATAAATAGCTTTAAGTTAAAATTCCTTCTTTTATTTTACACTAAGCCCCTTCACAAAAAATATTTTTGTTCGCACATATTCTACTAAATACTGTCTGACTGACCGAATAAATATGCAACTACCGATTGCAACTTCTATGAGAATAATAATCGAATACATTCATTAACGATTATACACCACCCCATCCCTACAGTGAGCTGTCAAAATTATCAATTTGACAGAGCTTATTTTATATAGTACGAGTATAACGTTACTATGGAAAAAAGTCCCGCTGGGTTTCTTGCTGGTTCTTCCCAGGACAGAGGATTTTTTCCGGACAATGGAAAAAACCTTTTAATAATAATTATTTTTAATCTATTAAGAATAAAAAGTTAGTCTATTCTGTTCTATTCTAAAAACCTTTATTGACATAATTTTATATTTTTATCGAATGAATGTAATATGAAACATATTTTAAGACCTAATTGTTATAAAAGTCGATGTCCAAAATGAACTATTATGGTCTTATGGTGAAGAAGAAGAATATTTAAAGAAGAGTAAAATCACAGACTCCAGGTAACAACTGTAGAACAAACGGATATATTTTTTTTTTTTTGTAAATATGTAAACGATGATTATGGTGATGTTTATAAATAAAGGCTAGAAAAACTCATTGAAACATATATATTTAAACCATTAATTCACGAAACCCTATTGAGAAAATTGAGAAAGTGAATATAAAAGAAAAATTTGCGCGGTCAATAACTTTGTTAAAACCGTAGTAGTAGTAGTAGTATATACTTTATTGTACACCACATGTATACAACGAATAAACACATTACAGAGAAAACTTAATATATACGTATGTACAATAAGGCGGTCTTATCGCTAAAGAGCGATCTCTTCCAGACAACCTTTGGGCTAAGGAGAAACTGGAATTAAGAACAGTAGGAGGTGGTGCGTTTTATGTTACACATACATTCTAATATCTAAATAAACTAAACTATATTTATTAAAATACCACAATAATACATAAAAAATAATAATAAAATAAACATACATATTAATAAATAGGTATATATATAAATATATACGCATACATATATATATATACATAGATAATAAATAAATAAATACAAAACAAAGAGGAAAAAAAACACAGAATAACTATCTGTTGCTAGAAATGGTTATCAGTAACCACTAAGTGTTAGGTAATGCTTCTTGACGTCATTTCATAACCGTGTGCCTAAAATCTTTACGAATCGTATAAAAAAACTTACATTGTATTTAAATAACTAAAAAACCTGACAATCAACTACTGCCTTTTTATAACTGTAATAGCAACAAAAATTTCCATGTAACACATGTTAATTCAGGGGCGTGGCGCTCGCTGTAAATTTCACAGTACGCGAGCGACCCGGGTTCGATTTCTGCCGGCATCAATGAAATCGTTAATTGCAATTTTGAGTACTGATTTACCACGTGCTCTAAGGTGAAGGAAAGCATCGTAAAGAAACCTGACATTTGAGAAATAAGAAGAAAAAATTATGTTTCGAGGAAATGTCCGCCAAAACGTATTGAAGCAGCGTGGCGGACACCTCCTTACCCTAAAACCCTCTCAGAAATAAGAGAGGCCTGTGCCCAGCTGTGGAAGAAATATAGGCTGCAACTTTACTTTACGTGTTAATTAGTACCCGCAAAAATGCTAGAATAAATATGAATCTTTCATACCGGTATATATCCATTATTCATTATCACTACAGTCCTTCACGAGTCAACTACTGAACATACGAGGCCTTCCCCAAGGAATGCCACAAAGCATGGTACTGAGTCATCTACATGATACATCTCAAACCTGAGCGTTACTCCATTCACTATTAGCGGGCTAAAAAATTATTTTACATTATTTTGCAATTACACTCGACTAGGTACCATAGCTGAACGAAGGGCTCTCCGAGGGCACTAATTAGGCGAATGTTTTATTCAATATTATGCACTGCGTACACAACCTAAGCATTATCAGTGCAACGCTCTACCCAAATTGTTGAGTATGCAAGATAAATCTTTCATTGATTGAGTAGTCGTCCGGCCCCTTTTATGGAATGTTCTATGGATAAAATATGTAAAAATGAAATACTTTGAAATTAACACTGATAAATATGTCTTTAGTAGTGCGAAAATAGTAAATAAAACTGTTTTCGAGTAAGTCGGAGTATAGATTAAGTGGAATATAAAATATAGCTAGGCTAGAATACTAGGCATCAATAATTCTATCAACTAGTACAAAAGTAAAGATTGGGTGTGAGGTGTTTTGCTTGAGAAAGGTTGTTCACATCAAAGATTTCCATTAATTTTTTTCCAATCTTAAAAATTTATAAAATTTTATGAAGATAAACATATTTCGAGGCAAATACTCTTCAATAGTTATGCTAATTAATTGATATACCATTATTTAATGTCTTTAAAAACTTCATGAGTTTAAAAAATAACACAAATTTAGTTTTATTTACCTTTACCACTCATTAAAAGACGGGCGTGTCTGCAATCACAGCCGTTTATATATAAAATGTCAAAATGAAAACGCTACTGCCAACTTCCCGATCTGTTTCCCTTGGTCGTCAGGCTAATCGCCACTATACGATCAACTTATATTTAATGGAAATTTATTAATTGTAAATTAAAAAAAGTTCAGCCTCCTCCTCCTCCGCTCATTTATGAAAGGGTTTTAGGACAAGGAAGTGTCCGCCGCGCTGCCCCAATGCGTGTTATCGAACTTCACATGTCTTCGAAATTTTTTTCTTATTTCTCAGATATGCGGGTTTTTTCGCGATGTTTTCCTTCACCGCCGAGTACTTGGTAAATCAGTACTTAAAATTGCAATTAACAACTTCATTGGTACCGACGGGGATCGAAACCGGTTTGCTCGCGTAGGTACTGTGAAATTTACAGCGAGCGCTAACCATTTGAGCTACGACGGTTAGTTGTAAATTTAATTTAATTAATTAATTAATGGTAAATTGTATCATACTTACTATTTACAATTAATTAAATACCATTGTAAACAGTTTATTATATAGCAAGTTTAGATACACTCGTTCCAAATTCGCTTAGCACTTTAGTGGGAAGGCACGGTTGGAAGGAATATTACGAGAAGGCGAAAATGTTTGAGAAATAGGAGGAAAATATTAAAAAGGCCTAATGAGTCTGGTTCATGTTCGAGAGCGCCGAAACAGGTACAGACCTCCCTGTTCCATTATCTCATATAGCATGGTTTTATTTTAAAGAAGTAAGTGTGGTCCTTCTGATGGTTTTTTAAGAATTAAAATTCAGATGTGTAGTCTAGACTCTAGAATAAGATTAAAACAGTTAGATTAACTAGTAAAAAGGTTCTCTGGATTTCGTCACTCACGATATGGAATACAGCAGTAATACGCTGTCCTGGAGGAGCTTGGTCCTTCCTCGATCAAGTCGACCTAATCGTGCTGCAACCATAAGATGCAGCTCTTTTCTGTGCTGCTATATTCGTTATATTGATTATTATTGATCGGATTGGGCTCACGGCTTTACTAATCTCTCTTACAAAGAAAAATGTAATACCAAAATCACGGTCTTTGCTTTCGTTATAAGTTTTGTTGTGAATACTTGGACATTACTAAGAAGTAATCTTAATAGTAAATTTTATTTCCTAAGAATTTTATTGCAATGGTGTGTAAGTTGATAATTGATAGTTAAATGACGTTCGAGAATTAAATAAAAATTTATTATTTTTATTTAATTCTCGAAACGTCAACAAGTCTCGAAATTAATTGCGGGTATTACAAAAAATCTCTTTAACTCGTTAATTCGTATAATTACCACATTATTTAGCTAACATAACTTAATTAAATAGAGTTTTAAATAAGCAAAAAAAAAATATAACTTATTCAAAAAAAGTTTTAAATTGAAGGACTAATCATATGCTTCCCAAGGCGTTAACAATGATAGGTACGTAAGATCGCGAGCACATAAATATGTAGCTCAGTGTCTCAGATGAGACAGTAGGCGCCGAGCTGCAGTCCAAAACCTATTGGAGAACTGAACATTAAGCTTTATTTAAATTATATTTTATACATAAAAATGCAATCAGTTATAAATCTGGTGCTTTTTGTAACGTTACTTTATAACACGAACGCTGAAAATGGACAATTACGTAAGTTATTATAACATTTTTTTTAATACTCAATACTATAAAATATACTTCTCTTGTGGTGAATAATAATGGTTTAATATATCATTCTATAAAACCGGTTAAGTATCGAAACTATTTTTATTAAAGTGTGAAAATATTATACGACTCATATTTATGATATTCATCATACATACAGTGCTATTTTTCAAATAGTAACGAAATTTTAAACTTAAGTTCAAATATACCTAATCATAATGATATGCCGTTATTGCAGTTCATTAAATATGAGTAAATACGGCTTCTACTTTTATTTGAAATTATCCCAAATTGAATTTTATTTATGGGCAACAATGTTTCTGCCTACCGATCGACCCTTACGAAACATTCGTACGTGCGCAGTAAAATCAGTTAAAAATAATACATTACCACGCATTTTGAATTTAGAAGATAAAAAAGGACAGAATGTTTGAGATTTTTTTTAATTAATTTTTTTCTCGCTTTGGCCGATTTTCGTAAAATAAACCTGTATATACAAGCGAAGTGTTTTGAGTCATTGCTTTTATTTATTATTTTAATTTCATCAAAAAGTTAAGTACCTATATGAATTCCACTTTTAAAATTTTACTAATTTATGCATGATTTTATTTTTCCTAAATTTGTCGACCAAATTGGCGACCAAGGGGCCAAATTAAGAGTACCCTTGACCGACGAGCATGTATGCGTAGGTATATGAATGAGGAAGAGGCGGGAGAGGTGTGTGAGGACCATGCCAAATGGAAGGCTGTAGTCTCTGCCTTTCCCCCTTCTGGGTGACAGGCGTGAGTGTTTATGTATATCACGTGACCAGGCTAACGAATATAGATCATTTAAGAGGAAATAGGAGAACAAGACCGTTTGTTTTATTTATGGCGTGATCGTCTTAGGAACCTTGAACCACAATGTTTTTTGCGAATTTAAGGATATTTAATAGGACATGACAAAGTGTCATCGAAAAGGGCAGAACAACGTCTGTCTGGTGAGCTAGTATATATATACAACATGTAACAAAAACCCTGTGGTTCCCAATAAGTGCGTTATCTTATCTTATTTGCAAATTAATTTTTTTTTCATTAAAATTAATTTTTTTAAATATGTTTTTTTGAAAAAAAAATTCTATACGCTTGGATACTGATTCTGATAACGGGAACCATAGGGCTTTTGTTACATGTTGTATAGGCGAAATACCACTGGCTTGACTGACCGACTCATCACGAGATCTCTACAACCATACACCCGATTGACCTTGAAATGTAATATAGTTACTCATTTCGCAATGTAGACGCTCACTAAAAACAGATTTTAAAATTAAAATAAAAAATCTTGATATTTTACATCTAGGTTCCGCGATAAAATATTTCCGTGCGTCCTGCGAAGCGAGCGGGTACCAGCTAAGTATATTGACCAAATATTCATTTATAAAACCCTAATAGATTGTAAAGTTAATTTTTAATGCCGGCCTTTTTGTCATCTTCAATAGTTTCATCACATAATAAAATACATTGTACATACAAAAATACGTTTAAAGCTTTAAAAGTAAGTATGCGTATATAGGCTCGCATTGTACGAATCATAAATCAGTGTACGCAGCGCCGTCGGCCGGCAGCGTCTGTCCCAATTTGCATTGCAGTAAATGTGGTCTCAGGGTATAAGAGTAGCAAAATTGGCATGAGATATAATAATATGTGATTATAGCTTTTTAGTAGGTATGATATTCTCCATGGCACGATCTCTTCTTGAGTTATGTCATGATTCCTTTTCTTCTATGTTGTTCTTTTGCAAACTAACAAACAATCACGATAAATTACTTTTCATCAATTTATGTTTGTCTCGCAGGCAAAATTTCCGCTCGTTGGCTCATTACGAAAATCCAAATGCTATTGTAAAAAAAAAAATCGATTGCATCAGATACAGTGCTCGCTTTACCACAAACTGATTTGATACGATCCGTCCGATGCGTAGATGCGAGCCTGTGAACGTATCTTTAAAAAATATTCAGAAATTTAATGTTTTTTTTTTACATTTTAAGAATACGCGACAACCTGGTTTTCTTTTTACATTTTAAGTGTCTAATTTGGATTTTGAAGATTTAATTTGGAGCGTAGTTTTTTTTTAAATTTCAGAAGTAGCATGTTAACATGGTAGAGCCACGCTGCAGCTCTATTTTGATTGTAGCACGAATGCGTCGGCTCGACTGGGAAAGCCCCATTCTCTCCCAACGTAAAATAGCAGCTTAATGCTGCTATGTTTCGTATGATGGATGTAGAGAACCGGATATCCTTTTTACTGGAAACGAGGCATTCCATCTAAGTCCTCAAGGGTGACAACGTATCTGCATTTTGATTCATAATCGAGGATAAATGTAGATTTCTTTGGGCCACAGCATCCACTAACCTTCAAGTAGACTGTGTGCTCGTGTGTCACTCTTATTCTTTAAAAAATAGTGTTATTTTACTACAATAATACATATTTTTCTTGTAAAATAAACTCCAATCAAAGTGACTTCATATATCTAATTAACTATTGATTGTACGAGACATCATACACGACTACACGTGCAAACTTATACTCTGTTCATTTAAGCGTTAGATTTTATGTAAACAACAATAAAATGGGCACCTTAATAATCATCTCTATCAATCTCATAAACATAAAACTTGTATATGAAGCGTTATTTCAGAAAAATAAGAAAATGTACATAACAAAAGTTTTCATTAAGTATTAAAAGGCATCAAGGATAATGCAAAAATTATACGATTGTACCTATTTACATAATGTAAACACATGACACGCACATACTATGTACTTGATTCTTAATTATACGAGTAAAGAAAACCCTAGCAATATTTTCACTATATGCTAAACATTGTGAAACATTATGGAGGAAGATCAAACCTAAGGCAATATGTTAAAAAATGAGTATGCAGTCTAATAATGTTATTCTATTTTTAAAAAATAGATTAAAATAATCTATTTTAAAAATAATCGATAAAATTAAGAATTTTAATGTCTGTTACGAATTTCCTCAAGTATCTTCCAAATAAATAAATGTTGTTATAAAAGCTATGATATGTTAATGACGTTGTTATGATCTTGAAAACAACTAAACCGGTGTTCGTTCTCTGTCTATTTTGCGATTCATTAAGATAAAAGGAATGAGTTATAGTACAAATTTAGAACAAAAAAAATGAACAAAGACCACAAATCTGTACTTAAATATAATAATTTTATCTTACAAGTTAAGGGTTTTTTATTATTAAGGAGCAAGTACGCAGTCCACTTGATATGGTTGCTGTGGCCCACAGACACCTATATTCATTCTCGATTAAGAACCACAGTACGGATGCGGTGTCACCCATGATGACTAAGATAGAAGACCTCTTGAAGAAGATTGGTAATGACCAATAAAAAGGGTCTAACGTTTTCGTCAGTCCATTCGAAATTATGATGAATTCTACTTCTGTAAAAACAAGTAGGTATCCTATACCTTTAAACGAGCAATTCTTGTATATATATATATATATATATATATATAAATAAAAATAATCGGAAACGGCTCCAACGATTTTCATAAAATTTTGTGTGCAGGGAGTTTCGGGGGGCAATAAATCGATCTAGCTAGGATTTATTTTTAGAAAATGTCTTTTTTTCCGTGTTTTTAGGCAATGAAAAACTGCTACAATATCGTTAGAATAAGAAGGTAAATTTTGACAGTTTATTAACGATTACAAATAGCTTAATTGGTATATTGGGCGGTTACCAAATCGTAATACGACTTTTTTTAATTTTTTTTAAGTTCCTTTCTTTTTTGAGAAAATCTATTTTTCGAGCCCTTTTTTTAGAATTTTTTAAAAACACGAAAATTTAAATTAAACTAATTGCACTCATGATTTTTTATTCAAATAACCAGTTCAGTTTTTTCTATTATGTCGCTAAGATCAAAAAATATTATTCGTATTTCATCAGTATGTAATTTGTATCTAAATATAATTTCCAAAACACACGAATTAAAAAAAACCGAGCGAAAAATACCGAGCAAAGCTCGGTCAACCGGGTACTATAGGTAATGCAATCTAATAAACACATAACAATGTCATGGCGGTACTAAAATTCCACGTAGAATTCCGCGTGGAATTTTATTACCGCCATGACATTGTCATGTGTTAATTAGTTAATTACACATATATCGTAGAGTATAAGTATTCCTTATATGACGATAATAAAAAGTGAAATAAAGTTACAGCCTATATACGTCCCACAGCTGGGCACAGGCCTCCCCTCATTTATGAGAGGGTTTTAGGGCAACGAAGTATCCGCCGCGGTGCCCCAATGCGTGTTGGCGAACTTCACATGACCTCGAAATATTTTTTTTCTTATTCCTCAGACATGCAGGTTTCCTCACGATGTTTTCCTTCACCGCCGAGCACGTGGTAAATCAGCACTTAAAATTGCAATTAACAATTTCATTGGTGCCGGCGGGGATCGAACCCGGGTTACTCGCGTTCTGTTATACATATTTACAGCGACCGTTAACCAACTGAATACCACGGCTCGCACCATGACGATAATCTAATAATAATATAGTAAATAACGATTCGGAAAATTTCAATATGAAATCTACGCTTGACACAAGGTTTAAACTTTACAATAACATACTACGTATAGATATAGTATAATTAAACAATACTGGCTGTCCTCTAACTTCGCCCGCGAGGAAGTTATTGCAATTTGATTTCATGGGTTTGAATATTTTGCTCAGAACCCTGATTCTTTTTCTAAAATAATAGTAAGTCTAGGCCTAAGTTACTCCTTATAACATCAGCTATTTGCCAGTGAAAGTTTCCTCAAAATCGGTCAAGCTGTTTCGGAGATTAGCCGGTATTGTTACAAACCTACAGACAAAAATTTTAAAATTTATTTTTTGTTATTAGTACAGTTTATACTTTCATATGCATTGTGTAAACAGCTGTTATTTTGACATTACAAATAGACACTTCAATTTTATTTATTTGTACCTATAGATCAAATTTCCGCGATTGTATGGCGTTAGTCAAATTACGTCGATAAATGTTAATTAGCACCCGTAAGATGGTGCAATAATTATTTTGTATAAAATCTAAAAGGTACGGTTAATAGGATCGCCAATATAGCCAAGATTATTGATATTCAAATCAATTCGTCTGCAGGTATTACGTAAATAAGACCTTTGAACAATTTTTATTGTAATTTAGAAACTTTGAATAAAACATCATGGCGCATTATAACAACTGTTCACATGCTTTACTTAAACACAGGAAGCACTCTTGACCTCGAAATTAAATAACTATTTTGATAAAATATGCTGACCAAGTTACGACCTTTGCAATAAATAAGTAAACGCGTCTTGTCCGACAGAATTGTACAATCGATAATTCCGCATATTATACAGGTATATTATTGAACAAAATTTTGTATACATTGCACTTTTGAAAAATATCATCAGATTTTATTCATTTATTACATTAAAACAAAAAGTTAATTGCTAAATATAGGCCTATCCCGTTATATTGGCCCCTTGGCGGACGATCTTCAGACATCGCCAAATCTTGCAATGCTTGTTTGCTAACCTCGCGTCGTTGATACTGCTCACTTGCGAAGGTAGTTTATGTCTGGCGTTTATAGAGCGGTTTATAGGCGATTTAGCTCATAATTTTTTTCTGGCGTTTCCAACAGTCATCCTCTTACGACACCCACAACACGAAATGGGTGACTATTTAATTACACAACTGCTAATAATATATTACGGACTACTTTTAACCGACTACGGAGAAGTGCAAAAAGGGGGGTTATGTTTTTCCTATTTTATATTGTTTTCATAATGGCTACTGATGATTCTATTAGCTATATGGATGATAACGCCATCATCATCATCGTCATCACCTTTACAGCCCATCACAAGTCCACAGCTGACCAAAGACCACGAAATATTAAGAAGCTCGGTTCGAAGCCAACTGCATCCATCGAATCTGCATATTTTGCTAGGTTGTCATTAAAGGAATAACCTTAAACACAGATTGTACAGAAAAATGTATACTTTATTAATAGGAAAGTTTTAAAATATATCACCCGTTGCCATCGCCGAGACTAAGATAGAATACCTCGATACCAGTAAAAAGATTCTCCGTTTCTCTATACTTATTATACGAAACACAGCAGCATTAAGATACTATTTTACTCTGGTATTCTTTGAATATGGTTTAGCTGTAACGTGCTGCATCCATAACTTAGCTGCTGTATGGCTCCACTAAGTTATATTTCACACTAGTTTTCTATGAAGTGCGATCCTTTCTCAATCTAACCAATTAATGGTGCTGCGGACATAACACGTGACTATATCTATCAAAAATATATAACATAAACATAAAACATAAAATATTCATAAGACCCTAAAAAACATCCTTTATTTCTTTGCACTAATATTGACACCGACTGTGTGACCGTGTCCGGTCGTGTGAAGACATTATATTTCATGAATATATAACAATATTATAAGATTTAGACGCAGCTTAATATGTTACAAAGACGAAACTTAGAATATGTGTGAGAGAATAAAAATTAATTAAAAAAATGTATGGGTCCTGACATTGTTAAGGCAATTTTGTAAATCATATAATTAGGATTTGATATCGATGTTTTGCTTATTAATCCTTCATGACAACATAGAATGGAGTAAAAATTAAAAAACTAATAATTGTAATATTTTTATAATTTTATTATTTATTTATTACGAACATTTATTGAAATCACCTAGATAAAAAAGTGCGGACTTTATGTCAACCGGCATTTAGGACCAGTCTCAAGTAGATACTAGTAATCTATTTGTGACACAACGCATGGCCAGAAAAAAAACAGTGGAAGTTACATTAAATAACTAAGACGGATTCCTTAAATAATGATGTACTTTTTTACCTTACCGCAATTTAAATTTGAAATAAATTTGCATTCATTTAATAAAGAATAAATTATAAGCGAGACACAAAGTCAGAGATGGAAAATATAACAAATAGTACATTTTACTATTGTATTTTTCTAATCATTGTAAGTAGGTAATAATATTTCTAAATAAGATGAAACGTCCTCTAGAGAGTGTAAACAATACATTTTGACTTAGATATTACCAGTGTGCTGTAAACTGTAATTTTAGGGCCAACGCGAATCGCTTGTCAGTGGTGCGCGCGCAGGACAGATTTGCCTCTCATAAATATGCCTAGTTGCGTGGTAAAAAGGAACATGAGATATCGTATCATCGGTAAATAACGTTATATTAATTTTGTTACAATAAAATTATTATATAAACGCATTTTGAAATTTTTATTTTACTGTTAGTCAGTTTAGTTACGTTACCAGGCTTAGGCCAGGGTTGTATTCAGACCCTTAAAATATTGTAAAGAAAAATAAAATTACACTATTTGTCAAAAATAATATCACGTTTGATGTTTGATGTTTCATGTTTCTTTTTTCCCATGCGCCGGGATTTTGGCGGCACGCGTCTAGTTTATCTACTTTTTGACTGTTTTATTTTTATTTCTGTTTTATTTAGCTAAATATTGAGTATTCGTATCCAAAAGATTTTATATTCATTAAGAGTAAAACGAAAAGAGTACAAAAGAAACTATACCTACTTAAGTGATACTGAAAATCTGATTCATATATTTTGAAATTCTTTTTTTAAACCGATTGCTACTGGAGCATAGTTTTTATCGTGGTAGCCCCACATTATAGTTGTATCAAGGATATAACATAAATGCATCGATCGAGCACTGACTGGCCGGAAAGGGAGCTAATGCTAATTTTATTTAAAAGAATACTGTACTCATGTTCAATACAGACATTCTCGATAACGTAGGGTTAGTATGAAAAAGTAAAAGGACCCAATAATTATACAAGTCTGCTTAGTATTATTACCATACCACATACATACTATGAAATAATGATACAAATACGATAATTATACTACGAAATCCGACCCTGGTTACTCGTCGTGTTATGACGTTTGTATAATGATTTATGCGCTACTTTTTCTTGTATGAAGGAGTTATGAGTAAAATATTTAGATGGGCGTATCCTTCCTTTAGAAATCATTGAGGAAATAAAAGAGTTCGTGAAAACTCGATACACATCCTTGTAATATACCTAACACGGGACTTGTAACCAGAACAAGAAAAATTTCCTCTCCACGAATTATCTCTATAATGCTCTCGGGATTGAGACGTACCTATAAGAAATAAGTAAAAAATTAAAAGGCATAAAAGCCGTAAAATTCTTTTTATTCATATTATGTGCAGTATTTATGTAAATATAAAAATCATTATCTCCAACAAATCCTTAATGTAAATCCTAGTATTCGTTATAATTTTAATCGAAAGGATTTAGTACTATTCATTTCTTAGATTCCCATATTAAGTTGCAAGATGAAGCATTACTTATTAACTCCCAGTACTCATTAAAGTACTGGGAGTTAATAAGTAACATTTGAGCAAGCTTATAAAGCCCCATAATTATTTTAAATGTTTACTAAAGCTTAAACAAACAAAAGAGTCTTAATCTTTAAATATATGAGAGCGACATTTTTTACAGAACAAGGGCGACCAACGAGCACAGTCCACCTGATGGTAAGTGAAGCTGGGGCCCATAGACATCTAGATCTATACTCTAGAACGAAGACTAAGACGGAATGTCGTGTTTCCAGTAAAAAGGGTTTCCAGTTCTCTAGACTCACCATACGAAACACAGCAGCATTAAGCTGCTATTTCACGCTGTTATTCTGTAAGAGCATGTACCTTTATTACGACCATAATATAGTTGCAGTATGGCTCGACCAGGGTAAAAAATATTTTACATAAAATGAGCTCAGGTTTAAATTTTCTAGGGAAACCAGCCGACCAAGCTGGTTAATGAATGTTGATTCTCAGCACGTCAAAATGTTCTATTCACATTTATTTCGGTAAAATTGCCGGCTCTGGCAAGTGATTTCAAAATTTTGTGAGTGCAATTCTACTTATCTTTAAAATACAAACCGATTTCTTTACTAAGTATCCCTGCTACTGAGTACTTACTAAGTATCCCCAATGTAGGGTGAAAAATTGGAAAAAGCCTTTATATTCCCTTTTGGTTGATAAGGGGAAAGAAAAAATAAGAACATTATCAATGTAGTCGATGTCAATTAAATACGCATTATTTAGGATAACTTAAAAACTACTGGTCAGATCTTGATCAAATTTATATGGAACTACATAAGAAGCACCAGTTTTCGAATAAAAAAAGAATCATCATCGAAATCGTTTTACCTAGAACAAAAGTTCTGGGATAACATCCTTAAAAAAATACAATCGAATTGATTCTCGTTTTTTGAAGTCGGTTAAAATATCTACTATAGAAATATACAAATGAACCCTTGATAACTGCGAAAAAGCACTTATCGTAAGACTGCTAAAAGTAATCTTGTTTGATAGTGGCAAAAGAGTATCCACCAATACATTTCGTCGTGTGAGTATTGTAAGATATGGGATGTATCAAATGAATGGATTTCTATAGGATATATCAAAAAAATATTGCGGCTTCCAAACTTCCAATAGATAGCGGTATAACCAAGTCGTTAACGTCAGGCGTAAAATAACCAGACCTGTAAAGGGAAGCATCAAAGGTGCGAGACCTCTGTTACTGGGATAGCCAATCCGTGTATCAAGTGTGACAATTATGGCAATTCCTCTCTACAACGGGAGAAACCCATGTCAAGCAGTAGACTTTCACAGACGGACGACGATGGTGTTGTTCGGGGCCGTTATCCATTATCGCTGGCTATTATTTATATTTTATTTATACACAAAAAATTTCGAGTGATATGTGAGCCGAGAAATATATTTCCTTTAATATGTGTATTCCATGCTCTACACTTTTATATAAAATATTATCAGTTTGACTTTATAGCCTTTGACTATTTAAAGAAGTTAAGAGGTATCTTCTTACACAGAAAATGTAAGAATTATATACAGCACGTTTCTACTCATAAATTATACGAGTATGTTATAGACTTATAGATTATTACCAGGTAGGTTCTATTTCGCTTAGTTCGCAGTGGTACTGATGGTAGTTATTACTATGAACTTAAACACTTGAATCCATTCTAATTATCCGATTATTATTTACAATTTAAACATCATATAATATAGGAGGTAATTCGCTCAATTAGATAAATTTTTTGAAATTTTTATTTGAAAATAATATCTATTACAGCACGTAGACGTTATCTATATCGATTCTTATTAAACTTGCTATTGAAATTTACGGTTTTTTTTAGAATACAATTATAAAGAAATTAGGTACCTTTATAATGTTTTAAGATATACATAAGTGTTTATGGATATTGGAGAGCGAGACGACGTAAGATACGTCTTAATTTCCGTAAACGGCATTTTATTGTAATAGGACATTTAACAAACAGTTGTAATAAAAATAAATACATTTTCTGACCTTACAAACGAAACTTTTTCTTTAGAAATTGTATATTTTCTTGTATACAAAAATTTATCCTCTTTAACAAACAGAAAACCTAAGATTTATAACAATGCTAAAAGTAGCAAATTTAAGCAATAGGTAAGATGTTGTAACGTGTTGTTGTAGTTAAAACTAACTAATTAAATTTATTATTTGTATTTTTCATACTACCTATCATAATAAGATTATAGATACCTATCTACGAATACAAAGCTTTTAAAAACTCAGACAAAAATAATATTTAAGCCAGAAAAAGGAATCAAGAATATTAAAAATGTTGTCATTCGTTCGAACGTGTCACTTTATTAACAATGAATTTCAACAGTCGAGTTCTTTTTATGCTATTTGTCTATATATTGCTATGTGTCTTTGTGAAGGTCAAATCTTGCAACTGAATTTTAAAGCAGTCAACTTCAACCGACTGTGCTCAAATTTTGCATACATGTTTAGTTTCGATGACCAGGCATGGTTGGCTAAATGACGTTATTCTAAATCCAATATGGCGGACCGCACAAGATGGCGGATTAATTATTTCAGTATACAATGGGTGCGTTTGGCAGAAAAAAGCGCTAGCAAGCGCTTGTAAGCAAAATGGCGAAACTAAACGGTTTTCGGCCAGGACACGTTCGCTAACTTCAGTAGCGCTGACACAATCCGCCATTTTGCTTATTTAATTTGTTTGTTTTGAAGTAGAGTTTATAAGTTGTTTAGTGCAATATTAGTTTTAAGTAGTATAATGACATGAAAAGACAAACATGTTATTAAAAATTCATGATTGGTAAGTTTTTAATATGAATACTTTACAAAACTATATTTAAATTAGGTTAGGTTTCCCGTTTAAAACTAACTTCGTGTCCTAGAGGAAAATAGCTACTTACCATTTGACAGCGCTTACCGCTCGTTCGTCGATCGTCATTTTGCTTACAAGCGCTTGCTAGCGCTTTTTCTGCCAAACGCACCCAATTTCACTTGTTTTATTATTTGGTAAAACTAAGTCTTTTCTGCAATGAAGCGGGGTGCCAAAAATTGTAAAACATTATCATAGTCGCACTTACGATTACAATAAAGCTGAAGTTGCTTTCAAACTATGAAATAAAAGACGAGGTAGAGCTCAGCTGGGGTAGGATTAGTACCTCGCAAAATATAAAATATATTTGTTGTAATCGTATTCATATCAGTTTATAAATATTCCAGCACTGGACTCGTCATCATTGCCAATCTTGTCTCATTTGTCACAATTATTTGTGTTGGCAATCACAGTAACAAACGTCTCATACCTTTGGCATTGTTTCCCATCGGAGTATTCAACTTCATCAAAAATATAACTGTCTTTTGTTTACAGCTTCATACATGAAGAAGTGTGAGTTAAAAGACGGATTCGATGAATGTGTGAAGACGCAAATTGAAAAAAGTTTACCACTTTTTACAAAGGGTATCCCTGAATTGGGGGTTCCTTCCACAGACCCCGTGATACTTGACGATATAGCGATCAATGGAAATGGTCTGAACTTATCGTTCACTAATGCGGCCATGCACGGGCTCAGTAAATGCCGTCTTACACAACTTAAGTAAGTATAAAATATTGAATTGTTGTACTTAACGATGTAATGATAAACAGGGCTTAGTTCAGATAATCACGCAGTTATCCGTCGCTAGCAAGCTGTGTGTAACCGCGCTCAGTGATGCGTGGTTACGTCAACTTAGCTCGAAAACTTACTAAAATCGTAAGATCATCTCCAATTTCGAAACTATTTTTAAAAAGTCCGCTTAAGCGTTTTTATTCAGAAATTTGTTTATTACATTTATGTTCTGTGACAAACGGGCACACAGTCCACTTGATGGTAAGTGGTTGCTGCGGCCCATAGACATCTACATCTATCCTCGATTACAAATCAAAATGCAGATGCATTGTCACCCGTGAGGACTAAGATGGAATGCCTCGTTTCCAGTAAAAAGGGTCTCCGGTTCTCTACACTCACCATACGAAACACAACAGTATTATGCTACTATTTTACGCTGGTGTTCCGTGAGAGCGTGGTCCTTCCCCGGTCGAGCCGACCCATTCGTACTACAACTATACTACTAATATAACTGCAGCATGGCTCTACCACGTATACTTAATATTATTTGAAAACGAAACAGGAAACATAGCAAATTTTATGCGTTATATTTTTGTCGCCAATACATGTGTAGATAAATAAACTACATGTGTAGTGTAGCGCGATACAGGAGTAAAACTCTATTCGGTAACTCACAATAGGATTTTTTATAAAACGAAAGTGACGTGATAAACAAAATCCACCTGATGGTCCAAAAGTCCACCTGATGGTGCTACATAAGTAATGGTGCTATTTAAGTGGCTACTACAGTTCTTGAACACCTACAGCCAATTTCAATCACAGAAGGCCACAAATGCGTTGTCACCGCTGTGGACTAAGATGGATGATTCACAGCTCGTAATTATACTGGCTTTTATCCCCTTCAAAAAAGGATACAGCCGTGCAATAACTGTCGTTTGGCGGCAAACATCTAAAACGAATGCTATTTGCGAGTATTTACGCGGTAGAGCCACGCTGCAGCCACATAAAAGTGAACGAATGGGCCGGCTCGACCGGGGTAGGACTACGCTCTCCCAGAATACCAGCGTAAAAAAGCAGCTTAATGCTGCTGTGTATCGTATGAAAGTAAAAAACTGGAAAACCTTTTTACTGGAAACAAGGTATTCCATCTCTGACTTCTGGAGTGAACGCATCTACATTTTGATTCTTAATTGATAATGTAGTTCTTTGAGAATATAGTTCTTAATTAAAATGTAGATGTCTATGGGCCACGGTATCCACTTAGCGTCAGGTACTATGTGCGTGTGTGACCCTTATTCTATAAAAAAAGTAAACATTTAATATGATACATTGTTAAATTTTACCAAAATATCATAATAATTACGTAGCATACAGAGTACATGACTTTATTTTCGTTTTACCTTTTTGATAAAAAAGAATTACTATTTATACTTAACCAGTGTTGTTTTAACATTAAAACTATTTTATAACAGATAAATCTTATCTTACCTGTTGGTATATGAAAACCATTAATGTTAATTAATAATTTATCCAGATTTGGCAAATTTATCATGCAATGTCCAGTATTTACGTATCAAATCAATAGTTTCTATGGACTCTACAAACAATTCTTATTGAATTACTTTACGACACTATAACAGTAATTTAGTCACTCAGAAAAAATATTGTATGTTAATCATTCTTACAAGGAAATGATGCAAGCGGTGCTTCATGGCATCCTTTATTAATTTAACTTTTGCTTTGCAGGGTAGATATTGGTAATGAGGAAGAAGTATTCGATTTAGCATTCAAGGGAGACCTGAGTTTAACTGCTAAATATAATATCGACGGACGTATACTTATCCTACCAATTGTAGGAGACGGTGATGCGTTGGTCACAGCACGTAAGTATTTGCAAAGCAAAGCAACATAATACGAGTGCAAACAAATTAAGATTTATTATATAATTTTTGTCTTTTTTTCTTTTTTTAAATATTACCTCCACTATACTAGGATTTTCTCCTGTATCAAGGAGGCAGTTTACAACATAAATTGCACAAGGAAATTGCACAAGGACAAACATCCAGACCCGGAACAATAACTTGAAGGCCATATAAATACTTGTTGCGTGCGGTATTCGAACCCGCGGCCCTCAGCTCAATGCTGAGCCATTGAGCCTCGGAGCCGTCAAATGCCCCATTATACTTTTTTCTAATAATAATTATACTTTCTGATAGTAAATTTAAACACGTGCCTATTATTATGTTTATCGATATCTTTACAGTATATTATTTCATTCGCAGAAAATATTGAAGTGAACATACAAAGTAAACTGGCCCACGTTAAGGACAATAAAGGACAAAACCACTTAAAACTTGTTACGCCCAACTACAAGTACGACATACAAAGAACAATTTTCGACTTGAAAAACCTGTTCAATGGCAACAAAGAGTTAGGTGAGACATTTTTTTTATATATAGATATAAATTCAAAACATGGAACATTCTGCGCAAGTTTTGTGGAAAAATCAAAACGAGGAAACAATAACTACCTACCTAATTAAATTAAATAAAGCCTGTTGTTGTTTAAACATTTATTAACTAACAGTTTCCCTATCCGCAATAACACACAGTAGTTGAACAATCGAAATAATCTTGTACGACTCACCGGACATGGTTAAATTGCGAAAGTACGTCGCTTTTACCATCTTTTATTAATGAATTGCCACTAGAGTTAGAAAAAAATTTCGGTAAACTATAACTGTTTAAAAGTAAACTTAAATCATATTATTTCAATTTAATTCATATACATACATTAAATCAACCATACATACTGTAGTACTAATAGAATGTTGTAACTAAATGTTAATACATAACTTTTTATTCTCTGATGACTCTCTAGCGTAGATAAACCCCTAGATGTTTGCATGCTAGTATTGAGCAAAAAAAAAATTTGTTTCATTTTATTTCTTTACATAATTATTTAAAAAAATAGCTCTCTCCGGCCGTGTCGGATAACCGTCCCATCGTTGAAAACTACATTACACATGCTAATAATTAAAACAACTATCAATTTACAACATTATCGTTATGTTTCAATAATACTTAGATTATACTGATACATCCTGTTTTACGAAAAAAAACTGCCGAGCAAAATATGCGAACTTAAATTAACCTTTAATACAACGTAAAACCGACTTTAACTAAAAATAATAATTCAATTTTATTTTATATATTACATTATGCTTTTACTTTTGCTTTTTCCTTTCTTATTAAACATTTTAAAAAACAGACCCTTTTGATTGGGCTAAGAAATATCACAAACTCAAGGTAACAAGTAGAATGTCATCTGAATAGTTACACACAGGTTTGAGCTTCCTAAATATAAAATTTCTTTATATAAAATATAGGTTTAATTAGTATTTTCCTTAAGTATAAAATTTCTTCTCCAAGTTTATTTGGTTCCGCCCCTGATAAATAACCTATATAAAAAGGTAACATCGATACAAAAAGAACATACTCGCTAAAGGATTTCTTTTGTGAAATAGACTGAATATAAAGTTCGCTTTCAATTAATAATAAATATTTCTTTGACAGCAAAAACAACCCTGACCTTCGCCAACGAGAACTGGAGACAGTTGATGGATGATTTATCACCTCCGATCATCAAACAAATCGTCCGCACAGTCGTCAAAGCTATCAACAAATTCTTCTCCAAAGTACCTATCTCCAATATGATCTCGGGATATAACTAAAATATAAGTTAGTTAAACTATACCTCTCGCATCGAGAAGGTGTCGAATATATTAAATATAGTTTTAGAAAAGAGGAACTATGTTTAAAAATCTTCTCTTATCAAATATTTATCTTCTAATGCATAGATCATTTAGGACTCCATTGTATCTAAAAAAAAATTCTTTCTTGCTCTTGTTCACAGAAAGTATAAATAATACTACGAAATTATAGATATTGAATACGTTACGTAATTGTAGAAATAATCTTGTGATATATTTTGTAGGATACAGTCACAAGACTGTTTATTAGGTGTGTTTGAGGTATTATGTATCATAGTATATTTATATTGACTTTACAAAATGTATCTATAATTCAAGATCCAAATAGAATAACAATTGATGTCTGTTATTTATAAACCGGTCTGCAACGATTATGTTAATACATATATGTTTTATTAATAAATAAGTCTATTTAATAAAAAAGTAATAAGTTAAAGTTTTGTTCAATTTTATTTACTTGTTTAATTTTATTTATTTCTCACAGAATATCAGCGTAAAATAGTTGCTTAAAGCTGCTGTGTTTCGTATGAGTGTAGAGAACCGGAGACCCTTTTTACTGGAAACGCGGCAGTCCATCTTAGTCCTCACGGGTGACAACGCATCTGCATTTTGATTCGTAATCGAGGATAGATGTAGATGTCTATGGGCCACGGCAACCACTTACCATCAGGTGGACTGTATGCTCGTTTTTAACCCTATGCTATAAAAAAATTTAACTTTACACTGCAACTAAATAAACATTTAACTTAAAACAATTACAATTCAGTTTTGTAGTACGAATAAGGTAACTATCGTACTATGGATGTACTATGAGGTTGGCTCATCTCCATTCCACTCTGTTGTGTTTTGCAAAAATCAACTACGTAATATGCCTGTCAGATTATTTGCCTCCTTTGAGTATTAAACCAATGAATACTCAAAGTTTGCCTCCGATGAACGTGGCCTGGCAAGCTAAAAATAAGAAGGGTCATTCTGCATCAATCTACATCGTAACTTGCGTAACGTTGTTCACCTACGTCAATTGAAAGTGCACGTAAGTGAGTTATCTAACGACTGTCCGAACAGGTGGTGGCGGACGCCCAGCTCTGACGGCTTACTCGTATCGTTTGATATTCTGGGCGGTGAGAACCGCCCAGGGACGCGGATGTATGGTGTGTACGTGGTGTGGAGGGGTGCGCGTCGCGGCGTCTGCGGACTTGCTGCGTCCCATCCGGTATACTAAATGTGTTTGTTGCACTAGGTGAACGTGAAGTTTTTGTGTGTGACTGGCCGGCGGCATTTGGGACGACGTAATCTAGCGGAACAAGAGGTCCAATTAAAACGTTGCGGGGCCTCCGGAGACATTCGTAGTAACGTTTGGAGTCGGAGCGTAGGTGGTTGCGTTTACAACTAACGGATTGGGATGTGTCTCAGCCCTCTCAAAGTAGCGCTGAGACATTTCCTTGAAATATTCAGAGATCATAAAAATATTGACTTTCTCTGAGTAAGTCGGAGTTTCGTTGTTACCACCGTGCTCCGGTGGCTTTGCGGATGAATCTATTTTGGACGACAAATGGTGGTGGGTAGCGTGCGCGAAAACAACGCTTGCGTAGGACATGATAGGTCTAACGCAAGCTTTGTAAATATGGAGCTTGTGTCTTAGGGACAGTTTGCTCTTGCTGTTAACTAGCGGGTGGAGACGAATACTGACTATATTTTGGCACGGTTGCCAACAGAGCAAGTGTGTTCCGCGAAGATCATACCGTGATCGAAATGACCCCTAGATATTTGGCCGTTGATTGCCAGGGGATCTGGCGGCCGAACTGAGTAATCGTGCCTATCGATTTGTCGGGATTTTTGTTTTGAGGTTTGAGAGTGGGGCTCTTTTGAAATTATATTGCTATACTTTTCTCAGGATTAACTTCGATTCTCCATAAGCGGAACCAATCACTTAAGCGGTTGACATCTGCTTGGAGCATCTTGGTGAGAGTTGTTTTGTTATGATGGGCGATGAAGACTGCCGTGTCATGGCGAAAAGAGTAGTGTTAGCTACCAGGTCTCTAGGGATGTCACTCGTAAAGAGTGTGAAAGGAGTGGGGAGAAGACAGAGCCTTAAGAGAACGCTTTGAAGAGTGGGTGCCCTCTATTCGATAGCGATAATGACGGTTGGCAAGAAATGCTCTGATGGTGTGAGTGAGCCTATCAGGCACGCTGAGTTTATGCAGCTTGTAAAGCAAGCCATTGTGCCATATTTGTCAAATGCTTTTGCGACATCAAAGAAGAAAGTGTTAGTAGAGTGTTGCGACTTGTGACTGCGACCTCTTTTTGGGAGGTTGAAGCCTTTCAGAATGTGTTCTGTAAGGCGATCTAACTAGTCAGTGCACGAGTGTTCGGGTCTGAAGCCGAACTACTCGGTTGGAAAAATATTGTTAGCAAGAACAAATTTTTGGAGGCGATTTAATATAGGTCGTTCCTATACTTTCCCCAGTGTGCTGAGGAGACTTACGGGTCTGTAGCTGGAGGTTAAGTTGCGCGGTTTCCTTGGTTTCGGAATTCCTTTAACGTTCGCTTCATTCCAGGCTTCCGAGAAGGAGTAGCTGAAGAGAAGGGCATTGAAAATGCCCACCAGGAAGCAAACAAGTGGCGCTGAGAGTGATTTGAACACCCAGTTGCTGATGCCGTCGGGGCCGGGTGCTGACTTCTTTTTGAGGCCTTTAAAAACTTCTGTGACTACATTGACAGTCACAGGCTCCAAAAGGTCGCCCATAGGTGATAGCGCAGACCTACGCTTGACCTCTTCTTCAACCTTTATAAAGTGAGCGAGATATATGTGTTCGATAGAAGAGTGGATTGGCTCTCTTAACTGTTGTCAAAGGTGGGATCGGGGTTTCCTGGCCTAAGTTTCCCGGCATGGGTAGGGACTGTTCTGCTTTCAGAGATCGGGTTAACTGCCAGAAGGCAGTTTGGGATGGCTTGATATCCTCCAGCAGATTATCCCACTTATCATTTCTAAATTCGGCAATGCGCTTTTTACCTCATGTTGGAGGTTGCGCAGTTTTGTTACCTATTTGCGGTAGTGATCATATTGTCTAAGTGCCGCGTTCTTTGATCAGTTGTCGAATTTCGCTCGGAAGCTTCAGGTATCCGAAGTATATGTATAAGAAAAGAGCTTACTCCTTTTTATAAGGTGGGCAACGCACTTGCAATTTCTCTGTTGTTCATGGGCGGCGGTGGTGACTTAACATCAGGTGAGCCGTATGCTTGTTTTCCCCCTCTCGTATAAAAGAAGGATATCTTCTCGTATAGGAAGAAGGTTGATGACTGGAAGCAAATGGGTAGCGGGTTGGAGACTCGAAGTTGAGTCGCTCCGTGAGATTGAACAATACGTATTTTTTATTATGTGCGGGCAGCTATGCAGGTTTAGGTAAAGAGATCAGTATTACTGCGACCTAAAAGATCTATTGTGATCGCTGCTATAACTATAGTTCACTGCTAAGCCCTATGTATTCAATGAGTAGAAAGAGTTGCTTAGCGGTGAGCTATTTCATTTCTTCTGAGCGGAGTACATAGTTTCCCAGATGAGTGTTACGTTTGCGCATTAAGGGTCCGCAATCAGTTAGGATGTGCAGAGGTGTTTCTTCCGTATGGAACGGAACCGACACATCCTTGATTTGCTTAGTCCCAGGATGGACATGTGAAGAATACGTTACCGGTTGCTTGTATGCGAGTTCCAGGAGGAATGCTTACTGTTGAGGTCTCCAGCTAGATAGTGGCGAATGGCCAGACAAAGCTACCTTACAGAACTTACCCTTACTTATAGAAACTTCTATGTTAGCTGATAGGAGAGCATCGATCGGTACGCGGTACAAGGTATTTTGGTAGTAGATCAAGGTGCAGCCTCTGGGGCTAGTCAACATATAATTTCTAATTAAGGTGTAATCTGTGATATTGCGGTCGCGATGGCCAGGTTTCAAGAAAGTCTCTTGCACTAACATAACGTCTACATTGTGATTGCGCATGAAGAGCGCGATCTCGTCTTTTTGGTATCTAAGCCTTAAAAAACGACGGTCTAACGACAGTCAGAAAGAGTGTTTTAATTTTACCTAACTGTTGTACTGTCAGTTACGGGTTTTTAATAAGGTGTTTAGACACAATGGGAATATCAAATTGCGTCGATAATACCTATGTGCTCAATTGTGGAGTTGAGCTGATCCTGAAGGTTGGTTGCTCCGTGGAGTTTGCGGGCCAAGGAGGATAATTCAGCGACGTTGATGTTGCTAATGAAGCCGCAGACTAGGGAGAACTCATCGGCGAAGGAAGATGAGCCTTGTGGGACAGACTTGAGTTTGGGGGCTTGGGGATGAATTATTTTCTGACAGCGTAAAACGTAGACAAAAATGATGTGAAAATGAAGGAAGATACTTGTAGGATGTAATATGTTACATATCTTTATCATACATAGAAATTACGTGTCGCATTGTTTGTACGCGATGAACTCCTAAATAACTGAATTGATTTCATAAAATTTTGCACACTGTGTGCAGTTTGGTCCAACTTGAGAGATAAGATAGTTTTTATTCCGATAACATCAACATCAACGCGTGACTTTGAACAGCTTTAATAAACATAAACACTGATGCCTGTCACACAGAGGGGCAGTCAGCGATTTTCTAGAGGACTTCCATTAGGCACGATGATACGCATACATGCTTGTCACATAGAGAAAGTCTTAATTTGATTAATCTTTAATACATCGCCAATTTGGCCGATAAACTTACGACTAAGACGTCCCTTACCGACTATTCCATTTACTTCTGCAACAATTATTTACTTTTTCAGAGATTTAGGGATTTTTTATAGGACAAGGTGTCGTCGGAGAGGGAGAAACCGAGAGGGCCAGTTGATTATGTATATATTTTATTATTCTTAATGACAACAATCAACAATATTCTTGCCTTTTACATTTGTCTTCTGTACAACTAGAGAATCACTTAGGTCACTGATCATAGGATGTCTGTGACATGGATTCCATGGAGAAATTGTCCACGGATGAACTCGGTGAAGATGTCCTCCTCCACGGCAACTTGGGCCAGTAACGCTTATACAACAAAACTCCAACAAGAGCCACAACTAGCACCACTGCTCCCAGTGATATTCCGACTATACCAGCTGTAAACAGTGGTGCAGTGGAAGCTGGAACAAAATGAATAAGCAAAAGAATTAATCAACTTTTATATCTTCTTATTCTTTATTAGTCCTGATGATGATAGGCTGCACTACCCAGTTTCCAATTGGTGAACCATGAGGTTTTCCTTGTAATATTTTAAAAAGAAATATCCGTCTCTCTTTACTAGACAATTTTAAAAAATAACGTAACCTGCACACTAAGATTTTCTCCTTATATAGGCGTACATTACACGCTCATCATGATTGATAAAAAACGGATGCTGACTGATGTACGCCATACATAAATTTCACAAGGACAAGCATCCAGACCCGGAACAATTATTTGTTTGCCGGGATACGAACCCATAGCTCATAGCGCTTCAAGCCACTGCCCCCACGGAGCCGTTTATACTAATTACAATAATAGAAATAAACAGTGAGTAATCCACATTATAAGAGATCGGCGTAAGAGTATCCACTAAGGCAAGGCAAGGTGAGAGTAATATGGTCACCTTAAACTTTGACAGAGACAAAAACACAAAGTCGTATAGTTTAGTTATGTGGATGGGTACTATAACTAATATGTTAAGAAAACATAGCAAACAAGCTTTGGCAATAATTAGAAACACTTCGAAAAATCTACTTTAAAAAAAACTAACTACACTACACCATACTAAAATCGACTAAAATATTTAATATAATGTCGACTGTCAAAAAGGCGTCGAGAAAACATGGCCCTTTTGACCGTTTGTTATTGAATTGACCTATGAAGAACTATCGTTAGGGTGGAACACTTGGAAAATTTTCAGAATCTTTTTTGGAATCGCATGTAAAAATTGCTTTATGTAATTGTAAATAATATAAGTACCTTAATATAAAAACTCTAACTCGACTGCTTGAACTCCCGCCATAGACTTGAAATTTCATTTTTCAAGTTTTTATAGACGCGTTGTATAGTACACCCTACATACAAAATTAGAAGTAAATGTTATATGTTATGCATGGAAATAATAAAATAAAGATTATTTTCATTAATAAAATAGTTTATTTTGAATGTGAATACAGGTTAAAAAATTTTTGTCTCTATGAATAATGTTATTTTTTAAGCAGAAATCCTTTTTCGTCTCAATCTTTGGCATGATTTTTCGAAATGCTAATTTAGATTTTATGAATCCCTCTCTTCTTTTCTTTTCGCATACACTTAGAGCTGCTTCTGTCACAACTTTAACTGATTTTTCCACAGCCTGGGTGTGGCAAGGCAGTCTCATAAACTCCAAAACTGCATCTCCTCCATTTTCAATGAGATCTTGCAACTGCTCGTCAGAAATATTCTTTATTTTAATCAAGTCTATGTAACAACGTAAATTAAGGTTCACTTTTAGCATCTCAAATATGCGCGGAACAGAATTTTTATTAGCTTGACGAGCTTTTAAAATGCGTCTTGCAGGAGTTATATCTTCCGTGAATCTGTTATCATACTTAACAAGATGTTTTCGGGATGAGCAAGTAACTGTTGGGTCCACTTTTGACAAATACCTAGTGCTGTTTATGAGCTTCCATAAATGTTTTGAACCATCTTTGCAGAATGAATGTGTTTTCATAGCAAACCAGACAGGGGCGTACGATTTTACGACAAACGTAGCTAAAATTACAAGATTTTCTTGTGGATTTTCAGTAGAAATATATAAACGCAGTATGCGATTAGCTCTTGTTAACCAGCGGGCATGGGATAGCTTACCTGGGCTTCGGTTTAATAAATCGGGAGAGCAGGATCCACTTATGACAGCAGTAATAATTTCTAGTAAATATTTTTGGTCTGTACTGAGATCTGTTGTTATTTGTGGAGGTAGATCACAGTCTATCTTCTCAAAGTGGGCCATCGACAACGTCTCGCATGTCTCTAATGCTTTACCAATTTGCCCTGCAAATGATTTAGGTCCTGAAGTAGGGCCATCCAAATAGGTAAACAAATGCCTCAATGGCAACTCATTGGCGTGTAAGAGACAAATTATCCATTGCAATGGTCGAGATAGTCTATTTTCCAAAAGACGAATCACGCCTCCCACTTTTCCTGTATTTGTGTTTGTTCCATCACAGCCAACTGCCATTATACTCTCTAGTGATATCTTTTCAAACGTCAAAAAGCTGTGGATAGCTTTTTCAATATTTCTTGCACTGCCCGATGCTGGAACAACATACCCAACGTAAACAGAACCTGGTTCTTTTATAATCGAAATATGTTCTTCTTGTACAATCACTCTAAACCTCTTTGATCCTTTTAATACAGTTTTAGCCGTCTTGTCTTTTCTTTCATCGAAATATAATGCAGGAATTTCTTTAACTCTTTCTTCTGTTAAAATTTGCTCGCGTACTTTCTGTCTTATTCTTCTTAGTTTCATCCTGTCCACAACGTTAGTAGACTGTGCCTCAGAGTCGGCATCAGAAGCAGAACATAGAACAGATGATACGCTAGCCGCTGCAGCTCTGTCTGATACTCCGTACCTATCGCATACAGTCGTCAAACTATGAAGACTGGCATCTGTGAGCTTTATAGGCTTTTGATCCACTGTTTGAGTGGTGTCAATACCATCTGCGGCCGATGAGCAAGAAGGAAGGTCGACATTAGAACAAACTTCAGATCTATTTAACCGATACGAAGTAGAAAGAATTTCTTTAATTCTTATATTTGAATTATGCCTGATTTCATGTTTAAGAGCACGTAATCTTCTATTCTGCATTTTTTTACTCTGGACAAGATCCGTTCTTCCTAGAACCATTAGTCTGTTAGAGCGTTGGTCTTCTAAAAATATTTGTTCCTCTTTTGGTACTTTTTTTTCTCTCACACAAGTACAGCTTATATATTTTTTACATTTACATGCAGCTATGTCAAAAGCTTTCTACTTTGTACTCTAAACTCTTCTAACTTTTCTTCCTTAAGTTTCTTCAAAGACTTTTTCAAATTATAAAATTTTGAGTGATAACTGTAGTGAGTGTAAAACTCGTTTGTGTGACAATTGGAATAGAAGATTTTATCCACAATTCTTCGATTTTCGTTGCAACTATTTCGGCAATTTCCAAAAACGTAGGTTCTTTTCTTGTGTTATTTCTTACTTTTAAGTCTTGTCGTACCCATTCATAGAATTTCATCCCATTTCATACGTAGGAAGAATATTCTTTTTCAACTCTGCACTTTCACCAAATATTGGACATTTTAACTTCTTTCTGGCCTCCGTCACTTGCTCTAGGCCACGCGTTATATGCCTACCGCTCTGTGTATCGTCCACGATACAACCGACACAGGGCCGTCGCACGCCCGCCTGAGCTCGGTGGAAGCACCGCGCACGTTTCCCGAGCTTACTTGTCGAAATGCCAAAACCTTAAGTTATTATCGTGCAGTCGATGGGTGTAAAAGTAAAAAAAAAATGAAAAATTGTCTTTTTTTTTTTGCATTGACTCATGTATCAGAGTATTTATTACATAAATGTAGAAAAAAAACATAACTTCTATGCTTTGTTACAGGAAAACCCTAATGTTGACGAAACAACACTGTATGCTAATTTCAAAGCTTAAAATAAAGATTCATCTTTTTATGGTAGGCTAAAAGTCCCAACGGAACCGTTTAATAATTATATTGAAGAATTAGAAAGAGCATTATTAAATAATTTTGACAACGTAATAATGAATCGGCCTGGCAGCACTGTGTTGCAAATTTTATAAACCATTGATTTTCCTCTGCTTTGCTCCTGTTTTCCTCATCATTATTTATTAAAATTATTTACACGATTTAGGAAACTTCAACGATAAAATTTAATAACCGGGAATTCAGAGAAGGAAAAAAATGTATAAATCATTTTATAAAACTCAAACATATTTGATTGAAACATAAAAAATATTGTTATTACTACGCGTTCATTTCGAGTTTGCCGTCGTAGACCGTTACGACGTCACAGCTGACGGTACCGTAGACGAAAAAAGTCATCATGTTTATGTTTTTTAGTATTCATATTTTCAATAAAGTTAAATAATAACGTGTTCGATGAAATAAAATATTTTTTGAATGATGATGATGATGAAATAATAACGTGTTCGATAAAATAAAATATTTTTTTTATAGTTTTATTTTACATTTTAAATATATCAAATTAAAGATTTTCGAAATCGCTTGTTTCTGTGTCACTGTCATCACTCCATTCTGTGTCACTGTCATCAGTCTCTCCGCCCACCGAAATAATCAATTCTCTTTCGTTGAGTTCTTGCAACCTATCGCTTTCCCAATATTGTTGCCGTAAACGGTCAACGTGGTTTACCTCTTTTTTCCAGTAGTCTACAGAGATACTATTAATAGCTTCCAGAGTGAGTTTTTGTATTTCTTTTTCAGACTGGCTTACATTTTTATCGGCTACTTTTTGCTTCACTAGATTCCACACGTACTCGATGGGATTCAAATCACATTGGTACGGTGGTAGGCGTAAGACTTGGTGTCCATGACTTTGGACAATTTCGTCAATTTCATATTTTTTGGTAGGCGTCGAACGACATACTACATAGTATAATTCTCGCTTCGTCATCTTTGGGTCAAAGGATATACCATTTTCCTGCAACCATTTTTGCATAACTTCTTTGCGTGCCACTGAAGTTGGTGGTTTATCAATCTGGCGGCTGTGATACGGTGCATTGTCAAGTACAAGAATGCTATTGGGAGGTAAGTTTGGTAGGAGTTTTTCCTGTATATACTTTTTGAAATTATTTGCGTCCATTTCATTATGGTAGTCCCCTGCAGTGCTTTTGCATTTATAAAGGAGTTCGGCACCTTTGACAAAACCATTATCGCTGCCAACATGGACCACAATCCAACGTTGTCCGGGATTGAAATTCTTTTTTACACTTGCATCAGTTGCATTTTGCCAGCATTTTGAAACGGTATAGTGGCTGTGTATCCACGTTTCATCCAAATATATGACTGGTTTTTTATAGACATCAGATTCATCATTTTCACGTAATCTCCGCAAGTAACGTGCTCTCCATGCTGCTATCTCCGGTTTCTGAATAAGATATTGTCTTATATTTTTACATTTTGTAAACTTATATCCAAGATTCGTTTTTATAATTTTCCAGAGAGTGACTTTTTGCCCAGGAAAATTGAAGTCTTTCTTTGCTTCTGCTAATATCTTGCGCAGCGTAGGAACTTCCTTTTTAACTGTGTAGAAACGGTCAATTATGTTTCGAATCGAACACACCATGAAATCATCTATTTCCAACCTCTTTGTGGCTATTTTCTTTTTTCTCGGTGACGTTAATTTTATTTCTTGTGTACTTGAAGTACTGGGCTCAGGTGAGCTCGTTTTAATTTTTTTTGCTTCAGTCTTTATATTTCTTAAAGTACGTTCAGATATACCAGTGGCGGCCGCAGTTCTCTTGATAACGTTATCGAATGATTTTAATAGCGCCTGGTACTTCTTTTCATTTTCCAACAACTTAATTTCTATTTCCGACGGTGCATCGGGCTGTGTGAGCAGTGTGCTGCTACAAGTATCACGTGAGTTTTCATTTTTTAAATCTGGCAATACTTTTCATAGCTACGACATCGTGAACATCATAAGGCGTTATCAACTGCTTTTCAACCTTTTCTTGTTCAAAGAATGTCATTATCTTATATAATAAGTTGCGTTCGCCACTGTGCAAGACCTTTCCTCTTTTACTCATTGTAACAGAACAAATTAACGAATATCAACAGAAACAGAAACAAAAAATCAACAGTAACAAAAACAACAGCAAAAACAGTAACAAACTAGAGAACGTACGGGAGCATAAAAAACGGACGTAAGTACACTTCGACGTTGCTATCGGTACTAAAAGGGCGACGCTTGAGGCGCGGAATGAGGGGGCGCGGCGGGAGGTAACGGCATTCTTGAGATGAACGACTAGTATGTATGTATTTCGCAACATTCGTTTTATTACAATAATCATCATAGGTACAGCCCTAGCGCATTCGTCCGATGACGCGCTTGCACGTGAGTCGCACGGCGGGCAACACAATCTCGACTCTTCGTACGCGTACTTACGGTACATTTTCTTCTCGCTACGAGCAGCAGATATTATTATTAAGATTTTGTAGGCTATTATAGCGTAGGTATTTTCGCTATTGTATGGGAGTGATGTACCTGTTGGTAAACTATTTATTAATCTGTGCTTTTGTCTCGTAGAAGTCATGTTAATACAATTAAAAACGTAAATTAAAATAAGTACTCGCGAAAATATTTGACGCGCGACCTTCCACCTTGAGACAATTATCGACACTAGTTAAAACAAAACAAAACACTGCAATTCGTAGACTGTCACGCTCCGCCCCCCGCTTCGTTCCGCACTTTTCTCCTCTGTCCCAGCGCCACATTATATTAAAATAATGAAATATTTAACTGCAACAGTTTGTTTGAATATATTTTTGAATAAAATAAACGAATTGTAATGAATTCTGTACTATTTTGTAGCCTGTGTAAATAGCCTCTAAATTATCATTTTTGTAAATGTTTGGTGTCTTGGCGGAGGCTTTTACCGCTGTCAGATAATATTTATATTTTAAATGGAGCTAACTAATGTCATTAGGCAACATAATACAACTATTCCAAAATAAAATTCTGAATTTTTTTTTCGTTCCACCCTAACTATCGTATCACAAAGCCATCAACGCAAACAAGGTTGAGTTTTTGATTTACAAGAAAGTGACCACTTACGTACTTCCATATCATCCAGTGGGTGTCGAAAGAGGCAACAGTGAAATGAAACCGGAAATAGGCAGCAGGATTTCGCTGATAACAACTTTAATTGAACACTGCGATTGCCAAATCGCCTGCCAAGCGCAACAATGCCAAATATACCCCCTTATCAGGCAACTTATTATAAAATTGGTGGGAGGCCTAGGCAGGGCTGGACTTTTGACGGGTTGTTATTTATAAATGAATGAATTCATATGATAAGAATTTTTCAAAATTTACCATCAATATAAAGAGTGATTACGTCTCTGCCTTCTAGCGTCTCCTGATCAATTAAGGCCGCGCAAGTCCATACTCCGATATCTTCCTCATTAACAGGACTTATCGTTAAAGAACAATCACCGTAATCTAGACTCCGATTCGGTGTAAAATAGTAACGGTTTAATATTGCGCTGAAAATTAATATTTATCTTCATAATGATTATAATAAGATCATTTTTTATTCAAGTGCTAACCTTATAAGCACGCGGTGATAGACTGATGGTAGATGATGTTATATTCAAATATATCGAAACAATTATCCACATTTCCACAGACTGGAGTTGGATAACAGCATTATAAATATTTTAGTCGTGCCCACAATTTATCTTTAATCTACTTTTAAATTGATAAAAATACTCATTTTAAGTTAATACCAAATAGTGAAAAATCGTTATTATGACTATTATTATTATTTTGGAGGTATTTATAGAGAAGTCTCATCTATTTGGGCTGAATGAATAAAAGAAAACGATAAATATACATAAATGCATTAAATTTAGAAACATAAATTAATAAATAATAGGTACATAAATTTATAAAAACCCAACCAGATGAAAGCTCCTGGTAGGAATGACCAAACGGCCGAGGGTTAGGGGGAAATGGAAAGAAACCGGGAGACGATGCGGGCGATATCAAGGAGCACCGCCTTCTGCATTTGAGCCCGGAGCGGTCCGTCACCAAAGAAAATATACACTACGCGAAAAGAAACGACACTTAAGCATGTGTGCACGTAAAATCGCTTGCGGCTATGTGTGGGTGTCTGGATGTGTGCGGGGGCCTCCGTCACAGAGTCCCAGTCGCCTTACATGACCTGAGAGGCCGGCCGGCATTAGCCCGTTCGCAGAATCACAGGAATAATTTCGGTCGCCAGACCACCCCACATGTCGGTTTATGTCAAATAATGTTAAAAATTAATTTTAATTTTTTGCGCGAAAACGCTAGCCGCCATGCTGATCAGTTCGTGACATCACTGCGCTAGTAAATAAAATAATTTGACAAAGGAATAAGATATTTTTGGGTGTTAAATAATGAGTCTTTATAATTGGAGTGTTGTGTCTGAATGAAAAAAATACCAGCATAAGAACGCTACGGAAGTTATGGCTTCAAGTGCCAACTGATTCAAATATTTGGTTAAAACTGGCAAGAAGAAACCCGAAGACATTGTCTACAAAAACTAGACTATACTTCTGTGAAGATCACTGTGATGTAAGTATGACTTATATTTAACTATCATTTATATAAAACATAACAACGTGTTGTGATAGGTATTGCAAGTCAAATTTTGTAATAGATTAGTTTATCTTAGATATAACTAATGATTGTTAATGATTGTAACCATAGATAAACGTAAGTATGTATGTGTATGTTTAACCTTTGTCTGACTGATAATAGTCAGACAAAGGTTAAAAGAAGGAGAAACAGATTGAAAGACACTCTGACCTGGTAATGTGTTCATCAACAAAAGTTAGTAATAGGTACTTAAATTGATGTTTTAACATTCTTCAACTCGTCAAAACAAAAATCGGGATTGAATGTAAAAAATGTTGCCACCATCAATGTATATATATTAGAGTTGGGCCGATTAGTACTTTGGCCGATTAGCCGATTAATCGGTTAAGAAATGGCCGATCAATCGGCCGATTAATCGGCCCAGTCGATCCCTATCCGTTGATAAATTCAAATGATGAAACAAAAATTCTTCCAGATATCCAGAAATTTCCCGTTTAGCCAAAGTTTTCCTTTGCTGCCTCGCCAGCTCTGTGTATAGTGGGAGACTTTTTTCTGAGGCAGGGAATATCTAGTATCTACAAAACAAAAAGAAATCGACTTCAACCAGAAAAGACTGAGATTTTGGCCTTTTTGCATCACAATTTGCCACTGGTTAAAAATAACAAATAAATGAAATATTTTCTAAAAAGCCTTCAATACTTTTTCAAATTGAGTATTTCTTTTTAACAAATTGTTAGTTGATTACAGATTTTTTATTTAATAACATTACAGGGAAAAAACAACTTATTGTAATTTTAAGTAGAGAAAAATAACAATTTGAATTCATTTTTAATACAAAAACAATAACAATTTAGTGTAGTACAGAAACAAGTATGTTCTATTTGTCTTTTAAAAATATGTGTAGTTTAAAAAACTTTATTCAAGAATTAAGTTTTTTTTGTTATACAAAGGGAGGGACTTAAAAAAATTTATAAGTTTATTAAGAATAATATTATTAATATTTTATTTTGTTGTGTCAAAAAAGTTAAAAAGTAGAATTAAAATACTAAGTACTTAGGTTTTTGTTTAGTTTTAAATAGCTACCTCAGAAACTTCCAATGTCCAGAATAATTAACATTAAAACATGTGAGATTGATTTTTCGATAAAAGTTATGTATGAACCTACTTATTTTATTATTTATTTAATTTACCTACATATAAATCTGACGTGAGTTTGCGCATGGGAGAGAAACTATACTTTTCTTAAATTTAAAGCTTTACTCATATCAATGTAGCCGCAGTTACCACGCAGAAAATCACGAAAAACCTTTGCTGAAATTAATAAAATAAAAAGCCGATTAATCGGCCGTTTTAGCCGATTAATCGCCGACTAATCGATGACTACAAATAGGCCGATTAATCCGGTTTCACCGATTAGTCGGCGGCTAATCGGCCCAACTTTAATATTTATCCTTGGTAGATAAGTATTTTCTGCCTTTACGAATCATGCCATTTTAAAAAAATACAAAATATAATTCGATATTCGTAATGATAACTTAGCTTAGCTTGTTTACTATCGAAGCAAATATGGCGGATAGCGTTTAGGACATTTGAGCCACAGATAAAATAATATTCTCAAAATTGAATTATAAACATTATAATGCATTTTATGAGTAGAAATCAACATTTCTCTTTTTTACAAAACCTATCATACATATTTTTTATTTATTTTTTGATGGTGAAAAATACCCTATTATGTGCTTCGATTTGACTAGTGCTAAATCGAGTGACCCAACGTACAGACAAGACTTTCTGCACTCTCGTTCTAATTCAGTCCACAAAGAATAATGCAGTGGATTCAAATCAAGACTCAAAGAAAACCATTTATATATTTATACATAATTAATCTACTAATTATCGTTGAATATACGTTTACAGGATGGCGTAGAGTCCTGTTGATAAATCAAGTCAAGTATGCTTATCACTTCAACTACAGTTTCCAAGACGTCATTGATATAACTACCTATACGTTTTTCAAAAGTAAAGTAGAAGTGAAGTAACAGCCTATGTACGCCCCACCGTTGGACACAGGCATTCGCTCATTTCTAAGAGGGTTTTAAGGGAAATGTCCGCCGCGCTGCCCCAATGCGTGTTAGCGAACTTCACGTCTTCGAAAAATATTTTTTTATTCTCAGACATGCAGATTTCCTTACGATGCTGAGCACGTGGTAAATCAGCACTTAAAATTGCAATTAATAATTTTATTAGTGCCAGCGGGGATCGAACCCGGGATGCCCGCGTACTGTTAAATGTATAGCGAGCACTTAGCCCCTGAGCTACTTATAGCTCAAGGCCTACGTTTTTCTAAGGTTTTCTATTCGGTTAAAGTTACAATTTATGCTTTAAAATAAAATTAAGATGAGACATTTAATTATCAATGCTGTGAATAATATATTATTATTATTATTACGAGTATATGATACATGGGCTATGAATACTTGCCTGTTTTCCGTAACGGACTCATCAATTCTTATCCCAACGAAGTTAGGTGACAAGAATCGACAATAGTCGAGCGGTCTGTTACCATTTGCTGTATGACAGTATAAGGTGGCAGTGCGACCAATATTGGTTCCAACTTCCTTTTTATTTGCTGCCAATGAACCAGTAACTCTTAAAACCACATGGTCTGTTATTTCTATACCCAATTGATCTCTTGGACCCATGTGACATATCCATTTGCCAGCATCCTCTGATGTTGTATGAGAGAAAGTAATGCCGCAATCTCCTGTTTGCAGACTTTCACCAGTATACCTGAAGACAGTTTAAAAGTATTGTTGATCAAATACGTTATAATTCTTAAAAGTCAGAAATGTATTTCAAGATAATAAGATCCATGTTTAACAGAAAAGAACATCAAATCCTTATTTATTTCCTATTAAAGGGACTACAAGAGCCAAATGACCTTGAATGATGCACGCACACATTTACACAATTAATGTGAACGCCATCTAGCAACAGTGAGGTTAAGCTAATGAATTAGCGGTGTTTTAATAGATAGAGCGCAAGTGAGATATAGGTTTAATAAACGAATAGATGGAACTATGAAATTATTTTTTATTTGTGTGTTACTTGAAAATTCAAGGATGAGGGTGATTTTGAAATAAAACCGATTCGATTAAACTTTAAAAAACACAATTATATTTAAGATCCCTATTAAAAAATGTCAAAGTGGCACCGTTTATACATATTTATGATTTACATAAGAATTTTTTTTATTTACATTGTTTTTTCATTTAGTCGTACGCGCGCTCCTCTGTGTGCGATTCTATTCACAATGTTTCTTTTTTATGAATCGTTATGAATATATTTCACTCAAATAAAAAATAATTTCATAGTCCCATCTAATCGTATCTTACTTGCGCTCTATCTATTAAAACACTCGAACCTTACCTCGCTAATTCATTAGTTTAACCTCACTGTCATTAGATGACGTTCACAATGATTATTTAAAGGTGCATTATTTTTTTTGCGCCCGAAGCAAATATGGGCAACTCTCCGAAAAGCGGGGGAGGGGGGTGGTGAATGCTCATAGCATACCACGCAGCCGGCTGCGTGGTTGTGTGGAGACTTTGACCTACTAAACACTGCCTTTATGGATTGGCTTACCGATCTGACGAGAGATCTCAAAGCCGTATACGTAGTAGCGACCCTCCTTGGCAGAAAGGAGGGCGCAAGCGGCGAAAAGCCGCTTAGAAGTGTGCCTAACTAAGGCAGATTAAGGGATGTGTTATGTAGGCTCGGCCTGAGCCGCCAGGAGGCAGTTCAGGTCAGCCGAAAGCTTGTTGGGGGGGGGGTGTCCGAGAGAGAGTTTCTCGGTCTGCGCACACTATAGCTAGTGTGGATAGGGGCTGCATAGGCAGCTGTCTCACGAATGAGATGATTTGGGTGGGACTCTGAGGATTTGAAAAATCTCTCAGAGAGTGATTTAAGGAACTGCTGGATTGTTGGGAGCTCTAAGTCTCTTCATTTATAACTTTGGGCTTAGCATGTGCGAAAATGGGGGCCGCGTAGGTCATAACAGGTTGTATGCAGACCCTATATAGGGTTCGCTTGTTGCGGAGGGACATTTTTCTGTGTCTGCCCAACATGCTGTTGAGCCTACCCATATAAAATCGTGCGGTGCGAATTACTTTCTTGATATGGGGCTCGAAAGTGAGCCTTGCATTCGAAAGGATGTGACGCCTAAATATTTGGCTTTTGTTTGCCATGGGACAGGGGTTCCTAACATCCTGATTGGCGGAGTGGCGGTAAGACGGCGTCGTTTATATTCGAAGCAAACGGCGGAGCTCTTCTCCGGGTTTACGTCGATACGCCATTTTTGGAACCAAGCTCCTAAGTCGTTAACTGACTTTTGGATCTTGTTCCGAATCTGTGGCAGTGAGTTGCCTTTAGAGTAAAGGGCTGTGTCATCTGCAAAGAGGGCTAGTTTAACACCATTCGACGGGATAGGGATGTCGTTGGTGAGTAGTATATATAGGAGGGGGGCAAACATAGAGCCTTGAGGGACACCGGCTTTGATTTGACGAGTAGAGGATAGCGTGCCTTCGTGTCTAAAACGAAAGGTACGATCCTTCAAATAGGAGGCTACAAGGCTGACGAGGTGGTCAGGGAGGCCTAAGTCGTACAATTTGTAGATAAGGCCCTCATGCCAGACTCTGTCGAATGCCTTGGCAATGTCGAAAAAGACCGCGATGGTCTTTTGACGACGAGGATAAAAACCGCTGAGGATATATTCCATTATGCGGTGAACTTGCTGGGGTCACGAGTGTTTGGCACGAACCCCGAATTGTTGAGGGATGACAAGAGGGTGCCGTCTGTGGGAAACAAATAGCGCCTCATGCGTACGAGAATAACTCGTTCGAAAAGTTTGCCCATGGCCTTGAGGAGGCTGATGGTACGGTGATTAGAGGGGAGGTGGTGAGGTTTGCCTGGCTTGGGAATGCCAATGACAGTTGCCTCTTTCCAAGAGGTGGGAAAGTAGCTGAATTCGAAGCAGGCGTTGAAGATTATGGCCAATAAGGCGATCACCTGCTCCGGAAAGTGTTTGAGGGCTTGGTTGGCGATGCCATCCGCACCCGGTGCTTTTTTGGGCTTAAGTCCTTTGATGGTAGATGAAATCTCATCTTTGAACACAGTGATAGGGTCAGAGGCGGTGGGGGGCGAGTTCCGGCGACGGACCTCGTCCTCCACTAGTTGGATATGTAGGGGGTCAGTGGGTTGTGAGCTCGGAGAGCATTGAGCGGCGACGCTGTCGGCGAAGCACTCAGCCTTTTCTTCGTCCTAGAAGGCAATAGAGCCGTCGGGACGAGACAGAGGGGGAGTGTGCGTGATAGCGTCTATCCGGAGGGCTCTCGCCATCTGGTAGTACGCTGTGTGAGAGGGGGAGTGCATTATTCGAGGTCGTTTGGCTCTTATAGTCCCCATATAGCCGTGGTCGAATCCAACATTTGGGGTTTGAGAGGTTAACTCTTCCAAACTTAAAACGATATTTCCACAATTACTTCTTCTGCGGCAGCAACTCGCCGGCTAGTTAATAATATAAATAACAGATTAACATAGTATAACAAATAAAATTTTACTAGATTAAATAAAATCTATAACTGAAATCAAATATTGGCTGCGTTTGGCAGAAAAAAGCGCTAGGAAGCGCTTGTAAACAAAATGGCGATTGTAAGCGGTAAGCGCTGTCAAATCGTAAGTAGCTATTTTCCTCTAGGACACGAAGTTATCTTTAACCGGGGAACCTAACTTAATTTAAATATATGTTTCTTAAGTATTCATATTATAAACTTACCAATCATGAATTTTTAATAACATGTATAATATGTTTATGATGTCATTATATTACTTGAAACTAATATTGCACAAAACAACTCATAAAATCTACTTCAAAACAAACAAATTAAATAAGCAAAATGGCGGATTGTGTCGGCGCTACTGAAGTTAGCAAACGTGTCCTGGCCGAAAACTGTTTAGTTTCGCCATTTTGCTTACAAGCGCTTGCTAGCGCTTTTTTCTGCCAAACGCAGCTAATGTACGCCACGCAAGTCACGCTGCAGCTGTATTATGGTTATAAGTTATAACACGAATGGGTCGGCACGACCAGGGAAGAGATACGATCTCACGAATATCAGCATAAAAGAGCATCTTGATGCTCTTTCATGCTGATATTCCGTATGGATAATACATCAGTAGTCCGTAATGTGAGTGTAGGGAACCAGCGGCCCTATTCTGGAAACGAGGCATTCTATCTTAGTCCTCAGGGGTGACAGCGCATTCTGCATTTTGATTATTAATCGAAGTTAAATGTAGATGTTTATGGGCCACAACATTCACTTATCTACTGTGTGCTCCTATGTTAGGTACCCTTATTCTATAAAAAATGTTCATTATCATTATTCATGTTATGAATTATACGTACATTATATAGTGTGCATAATAAGGAAAAGCCGTTATTGTGTTAATCTAACACAAAAGTATTTTTAAGTTATCTTAAAATTGTGTAAACTTAGTTTGTGTAAACTTAGTTTAAGTCAGCTCAAATTCTAATTTCGTCCCCACTTTCCCGCGCGTCGTATGCTATGTACCGACATGTTTGTAATTACTAATACTGTAAGTAGAAAGGTCGTTAGACACTTATTTCATTAGGTTTATCATATTTATGCCTGTTTCTTAACGCCAAGCCAGTCACTTCTTATTTTTATTACGGTTATTTCCCATTTTAATTTTACGTTGTCCTGTTGCGTAATGTATATTCTGATCGTAAGCGACACAACCTCCCCCTTCAAAGGCCCAAGCGAAGTACGTAGCGATGTGAACCGGTTTCATGAAAACCTTTAAAAAACCGGTTTTTTTAAAAACCTATAATCACCGGTTCTCATTGGCAAAACCGATTACAATCACAAAACATGTATCCTAGTCTTTGATATGTATCCGAACATGATTCTGTTCTGTTTAAAATGTTGTTTATGGTAGGGAAATTCCCCGATATCCCATTTTAATATGCGACTAACTTCACTATATTAAAATATTTCAGTTTCTGTTTTGCTTGCGAGTTCTTTAGAGTTAACAATATTTCTTTGCAAATATGCCTAAAGTAAAAAGTAAATCAATTACCAGAAATTATTTTGAAAAGATTGATAATGTTAGTGCAAAGTGTAAGCTATGCGCTAAAGTGATCAAAGTTGGAGGAGGAACTTCGAATATGTTGGCACATATTAAGAGAAACCATCCTCAGGCTACAGTGGAGGTGGATCGAGGTCAAGTGGGTGATCAGCCAGGTGCCACACAGGCACAGGAAACATCTACTAGCACGACACAAGAAAAACCAACGGATACTCCGCGCCCCATATTTCAGACTACTCTGAAAATGACCGCATCAAGTAGCAAAAAGAAAATCGATAAATATTTGACTATGATGATCGCCACGGACTTTCAGCCGTACTCAATTGTTGAAGACAAGGGTTTTAGGAAGCTGGTTGAAGCATTGAATCCAAGCTATAAACTACCAAGTAGACAGAGGATCAGGTATGACCTAATGCCAGAACTTTACCAATGCGCAAAGTTACAGCTTGCTAGCATGCTTGAAAATATTAAGAATCTTGCACTCACTGCTGATATGTGGTCGAATCAAAACATGGATTGTTTCCTTACTGTCACAATACATTTTTTTAACCAAAACATTTTAAAAAGCTACGTATTAACTACATGTGATGTTCCAACTTCACACACAGGCGAAAATTTAGCTGAAATTATGACAGATTTACTAACAGAATGGAAAATATTAGGAAAAATTTCTGCTATTGTTACTGATAATGGTACTAACATGGTGAAGATGTGTAATTTGCTGGGAATACGGCACATGCCGTGTTTTGCCCATACGCTTAATTTAACTTTGGACGATTCTATGAAGCTTTCTCAGGTGGAGGACATAACTAACAAATGTAAAGCCATAGTGAAATTTTTTAAGAAATCATCTGTAGGTTGGCGAGCGCTAAAATTAGCTCAGAAAGAAAGAAACCCCGATTCTACTCCTTTGAAGTTGATACAAGAAGTATCTACAAGATGGAACAGCACATTCTACATGATGAAGAGAATACTACAGCTAAGTGACATTCTCGCATTGGTGTGTAGGAAATTAGATCAGGCGCCAGACTACTTAACTGCTTCCGAAGAAGAAGCAGGGAGAGAAGTTATCAACATTTTGGAAATATTCGAGGAAGCTACAAAACTCGTCAGCGCTGATCAATATCCAACTAGTTCACTAGTTATTCCGTTAATATGTGGACTATTTGAAAAATTGAACACAATAGAAATTTGCCTAACAACAGATATAGGCAAGATGTTTCACTCATCAGTGAGGCGAAACGTAAGTAGCAGACTCTTGGCATATGAGACAAGAACTGTATCCCAAATGGCTACATATTTACATCCAGTATTAAGAACAGGATTCCGTCACCCGGAGAACATGCAGTCGGCTAAAGAGTTAGTCAGGAAAGAATTATCCCATAACTTAAAAGATTGTGCCGATAGCTCTATGCCATCGACTTCGGAGCAGCCAGGTAGTAGCACAGAACAGAAAAAACCTGGACTGCTAGACTTCATAAAACAAAGAAGACCCAATACTAATTTAACTGCTTCTGCAGTTAATATTTTACGAATGTATTTGGAGACAGATCCACAAAATGAAGAAGCCGAGATCACAAAAGCAGCTGAAAGTGCGGGAGCTTTTTGGTCCAGCAACAAACACTTGGCGCCATTAAATACAATAGCGCTAAAGTATTTAGCTATACCAGCCACATCGGTACCTTCAGAGAGGATGTTCTCTAAATCAGGATATGTATTGTCCTCTAGAAGGAGCAGGCTACAAGCAGATGCTGTGGACCAAATTTGTTTCATAAACCAAAACTACGATTTGTTAGAAACAGGCAAAGTATAACATTTAAATTTGGTAATTACTTATCTGATCGATGACCACTTCCTTTCTGTGATTGTTATTTTACCTCATTATTTTAAGAAAAATAAATAATAAGCCATAATTCAAAACTGGTATTTTATTAGGAAAAACCTTACTATCTTGACTCTGGTAAGTAATAAGAAACAAATTTATAAATATTTAACCATGATGATCGCTACTGACTTCCAGCCCTATTCAATTGTTGAAGACAGGGGATTTAGGAGATTCACAGAAGTTTTGAACCCAAACTATAAATTACCAAATAGACACAAAATCACTTTCCGCCGCTTTTGCAAGTCGTCTGTACCTCCAGAAAGGATGTTTTCGAAGTCAGGTTAAGTGTCTTCAAAAAGAAGCAGGTTGCAAGCGGATGCTGTCGATCAGATCTGTTTTCTCAATCAAAATTACGACTTATGCGATTAGTTATTTTCAAGTTAAAGGTATTTTGATTTTAATAAAGTAGATTTAAAAAAAAAGATTAGAGCTTTTGTTCTTTCTATAAAAAAATAAGAAAAAAACCTAAAAGTACCTTAAAAAACCGGTTTTTTTCTTAACGTAATCGGTTTAAACCGGTGCTGAAAATAGTAATCGGTTAACATCACTATGACGAAGTGACCGTGAAGCGGCAGGAATCACGCTTCAAGAAGCCGATAGTTTAGGTAATTTCTTTTTACAGTGAAAATAATGGTATTTAAAAAAAAATAACATAAGCACTGCTTTATAGTTAGTTCAGTTAGTATGCAAAGTTTCATGATCTTATTTAAAGTATTTTATGAATAACAGCGGTTTATTGTTCATTTTGGAGGTAACTTTAGATTTTTTTTCTATCGAGAAAATTTTACGAAATCGTGTTTTCGTCTAACATAATCCTTAACATTAATCCTCAACTTTACCATATATTTATTTCAAAATTTATGCTGCAATATTTTCGGCATAAGGAAGCATCTTGCTAAGCCATTTGAGATTATATTTCCCCTTAAGAAAGGGCTAATAATAATCGTTCTTTAATTTGTTGAATAAAGAAAAACAATCATGACGTTTTGCATAATTCTAATCAAATCTATCGAAAACCCTTTGCTTTTCGATAGATTTGATTTTTAAACAATTTTCAAGCATTTTGTTTAAATTTATTTTTAATCTTTTATGCTAAAAAAACGAGGCAAGAAAGTATCAGCTGCGCTGCCCCAATGTATATTAGCGGACATGACATGTATTCGTTTTTTTTTTTTTAATTTATCTGTCGTGCACGTTGCCAAAATGTTATTCTTCATGGCCAATGGTAAATCGACACTCAAAATTGCAATCTCAGACCTACAAAGGAAGATAGACGTAGCGTTGTGTACATTTCGATGTCGAAATCATGCTCAACTTCTTGACGAAATTTTTCACACATTTTTCTTCTTTATTTTTTAACAGTGTATAAAAGTTCACTGCTGAACGCACACATATACATCTAAAACCATTTAGTTGTTTGAAAATGATTTTAGATGCATATTGTTACCGCGAATGTGGTTTCACAATAACTTAATCATGGTTTTGGCTTTTCAAATGTACGCAGCGCTCCATTTTTGTTTATTTGTTGGTCTGAAATTACAATATCCAATTTCATCGGCTTCGCCTGGGTTCTAACCCCGGTTGCTCGCGTAGGTGTGAAATTAAAGGTGAGCGCTTAGCGCCTGTGCCAGCTACTGTGCCTACTACCGGGGTGGAATTAATTTATAATTTATTAGTTATATTCTGCGTACACTAGTCGTCATGTGAGTGAATGTGAATACGCTTTACAAAATAAGGGTTTAACATCTAACACGTAAACGTCAGAGCAAGATTGCTCACGCTTTTTTGGTATAGTAAATATATAACTGGAAGGAAATAAGTCAAACACTGGCTTATAAGAAGTTAAAAACGTCCAGTTCTTACCAAAACAGTTGCTCCTCATCAAGACGTTGTGCCGGCGTATACTGGGTCCCATTCGGGTGTTGGAACCAGCAATAAGAAAGAGACACATTTGCTTTGCATGTGATAGTGAAAGGCATGTACGATTGAACGAATATGGTCCTCACATCTTCATCGTCAGAATTCCTTATTTGGCCAGCGATTCTTAAACCTGTTGTGAAAGTGTTTTCATTTGAGTACTATATAGTACACCATCAGTTTAACAACATATTATAATATAGTGTTGTTAAACATATAATATGAATTCGCTGATGAACAAAGTACCTAATAAATATGTATTCTTGCTACTGGAATTTTTTTAAATCGACAATTCTCTGCTTAGATTCAAAACTTCCATAAATATAATAGATGAAAATAGTTTTTATTGTATAAATTATCTTATCATCTGTCATTATTATACCGGAATCAAGGACACCCGTTGATTCCGACCTTAAAACACGAAAAAGATACGAAACATTTGTTTTGAATTTTGACCTTTTGCGACTAATTTCAAGCCAAAAATGCCATATTCTCAGTTTTTGTCTGGCTGCCAGCGTGTATGCACGTTTTTTGGAACCAAACTACCACATGTCAAAAAAACCATGTAAGCTTAATTCATAGTTGATAGTCTAAAGCACAAAGCACCATATTAGGGAATGTGGTTGCTTTGGACTTAAAATCAAAAGTACACAATTTTATTTTAAGATAAAAGAGCCACATCTTGTAATACACTCGTTTTGATTAAAAATACAAATATTTAATTAATTTATGAACAAAAGTGCTGTATATGGAATACGTTTGTATTGCATAAATTTTTTGATATAAACTTTTAAAAATTTTAAAACTAAAATTCAGTGTTTTCGCTTAATGTTGTTTTGATAAATAATAATATTGAAAATAAATAAAATATTACACTTAACAGTGGTACTTACAAATCTGTTCTATTTATAGAATGCATGCATTATAGATTTTTTTAATTTTATTGCTCTGTAATGACTTCTATGTAACCTGAATACTCAAAAGGAGGGTAATGTGTCCGTTTATTAGCATGATGTTATGATTTTTAACATTATTGTAAACATTTTTCGGTTTTTATTTGGTTGAGAAATTCAAAAAATAAAAGCTATAAATTTACAATTGACACTCCTGCAAAAATAGTGCTTTTTAGCATGTGGTAGTTTAGCATTTAAGCAGCCAAGTGGTTCTGAATTAATTCTGTTAGAATAAACAGAAAGAGGCAGAAATAATTATCTAACATTATATAAATAATGATTTTTTATATTCGCGTTTCACGCGAACCCTACATATTTAAATAAAACCAGTTTTTGCGGATTTTATCGCGTATATAAAATTATTTTATATCCACGTTTCACGCGAACCCTACATATTTAAATAAAACTAGTTTTTGCGGATTTTATCGCGTATATAAAATTATTTTATATACACGTTTCACGCGAACCCCACATATTTAAATAAAACTAATTTTTTGCGGATTTTTATCGCGTATATTAACTTATTTTATATTCACGTTTCACGCGAACCCTACATATTTAAATAAAACTAGTTTTTGCGGATTTTATCGCGTATATTAACTTATTTTATATTCACTTTTCACGCGAACCCTACATATTTAAATAAAACTAGTTTTTGTGGATTTTATCGCGTATATTAACTTATTTTATATTCATGTTTCACGCGAACCCCACATATTTAAATAAAACTAATTTTTGCGGATTTTATCGCGTATATTAACTTATTTTATATTCACGTTTCACGCGAACTCTACATATTTAAATAAAACTAGTTTTTGCGGATTTTATCGCGTATGTTAACTTATTTTATATTCACGTTTACGCGAACCCTACATATTTAAATAAAACTAGTTTTTGCGGATTTTATCGCGTATATTAACTTATTTTATATTCACGTTTCACGCGAACCCTACATATTTAAATAAAATTAGTTTTTGCGGATTTTATCGCGTATATTAACTTATTTTATATTCACGTTTCACGCGAACCCTACATATTTAAATAAAATTAGTTTTTTGCAGATTTTATCGCGTATATTAACTTATTTTATATTCACGTTTCACGCGAACCCTACATATTTAAATTAAACTAGTTTTTGCGAATTTTATCGCCTATATTAACTTATTTTATATTCACGTTTCACGCGAACCCTACATATTTAAATAAAACTAGTTTTTGCGGATTTTATCGCGTATATTAACTTATTTTATATTCACGTTTCACGCGAACCCTACATATTTAAATAAAACTAGTTTTTGCGGATTTTATCGCGTATATTAACTTATTTTATATTCCCAACGTTTCGAACACTTTACAGCACTCATAGTCACGAGAGGTTCTAAGGTGTCCAACGTCACAATGTCATTGCTAACCACGGCTACCTCCAGATTGAAATAATTAATTTTTGTTCGAATCTACGCAGTATGAACTTATAGTAACGTGAAGTCTTGCAGTTGTCTGCTTGTTAGTAATTCGGAATTTTGATAACATCTTGAGCCACAAGGTAAATAAAAAATAGCCATACATATAGATATTTAAACGGTGATTCTCTCGAACATCCTTCACAGTTAGCTATCGTGGATAAATCTTTGTTTGAGAGACTTATTTTACATTCACGTTTCACGCGAACTCTACATATTTAAATAAAACTAGTTTTTGCGGATTTTATCGCGTATATTAACTTATTTTATATTCACGTTTACGCGAACCCTACATATTTAAATAAAACTAGTTTTTGCGGATTTTATCGCCTATTTTAACTTATTTTATATTCACGTTTCACGCGAACCCTACATATTTAAATAAAACTAGTTTTTGCGGATTTTATCGCGTATATTAACTTATTTTATATTCACGTTTCACGCGAACCCTACATATTTAAATAAAACTAGTTTTTGCGGATTTTATCGCGTATGTTAACTTATTTTATATTCCCAACGTTTCGAACACTTTACAGCACCCATAGTCACGAGAGGGTCTGAGGTGTCCAACGTCACAATGTCATTGCTAACCCGGCTCCCTCCAGATTGAAATAATTAATTTTTGTTCGAATCTACGCAGTATGAACTTATAGTAACGTGAAGTCTTGCAGTTGTCTGCTTGTTAGTAATTCGGAATTCTGATAACATCTTGAGCCACAAGGTAAATAAAAAACAGCCATACATATAGATATTTAAACAGTGATTCTCACGAACATCCTTCACAGTTAGCTATCGTGGGTAAATCTTTGTTTGAGAGACTTATTTTATATTCACGTTTCACGCGAACTGTACATATTTAAATAAAACTAGTTTTTGCGGATTTTATCGCGTATATTAACTTATTTTATATTCACGTTTCACGCGAACTCTACATATTTAAATAAAATTAGTTTTTGCGGATTTTGTCGCGTATATTAACTTATTTTATATTCACGTTTCACGCGAACCCTACATATTTAAATAAAACTAGTTTTTTGCGGATTTTATCGCGTATATTAACTTATTTTATATTCACGTTTACGCGAACCCTACATATTTAAATAAAACTAGTTTTTGCGGATTTTATCGCGTATATTAACTTATTTTATATTCACGTTTCACGCGAACCCTACATATTTAAATAAAACTAGTTTTTGCGGATTTTATCGCGTATATTAACTTATTTTATATTCCCAACGTTTCGAACACTTTACAGCACTCATAGTCACGAGAGAGCCTGAGGTGTCCAACGTCACAATGTCATTGCTAACCACGGCTACCTCCAGATTGAAATAATTAATTTTTGTTCGAATCTACGCAGTATGAACTTATAGTAACGTGAAGTCTTGCAGTTGTCTGCTTGTTAGTAATTCGGAATTTTGATAACATCTTGAGCCACAAGGTAAATAAAAAATAGCCATACAGATAGACATTTAAACGGTGATTCTCACGAACATCCTTCACAGTTAGCTACCGTGGGTAAATCTTTGTATGAGAGAGCACGAAGAATCTGTGACAGTACAGTAAACACCTAACCGTCGAGCTAACACGTCAAGTAAGGTTTGCACGGCAAAAAGTTTCGGGTTTCCCTTGCCTACGTCACAGTGAACGAGTTAAGCCAGCCACAGTCGAGCGTGTGCCTGCTCTACTGTCATATCAGAGGTGTCATTGACAAGATTGGCCACATTTTGAATCATGCTTCCATTAAAACATATTTACTTGAAGCCGCCGAAGAAGATTAATCAGATTTTACCATCAGTCAAGTTTAATATCCCTCTGCAAGATGCAGGAGTGTACCTAAAAGCTTGATTGTGAATTTGGTCTCTTTTTCATAGGACAAACTAAAAAACCAAAAAAAAATCGCATTAAAGAACACATAGCTAATGTAAAGATTCGATCAATCTTCAAATCTACAATCCAACCTTCCCCCTACCCCCAATCCCCGTGACCATGGGCGCTGTAAAGTTCTCGAAACGTCACGAATATAAAATAAATTAATATATGCGATAAAACCTATAAACACTAGTTTTATTGAAATAACATGTTATAAATGATGACAAATTCACAAACCAACTATACAGCATCGTATTTAAAAGATAAAAATAGAATTATAATAGCGTCAAAAGTTCATAAGTTTATAACACAGCTATTTTGTTAGATGATAAAAGGATGATAAAACGATTATATTGTGATAGTACTTACCTACTGCGTCTTGCGGAACACTTATTAAAGCTTGCATTGGCGTTTGCGGTCTTATAACATTCCCTTCCCACATCTGGACTCCAACAGAACACCGCCATGTGCCATAATCATTAGCCGTTGGATTTTCTAACGTTAAACCACATTGTTTTAATGCAAAGCCATCTCCATAATAACTAAAATATATATATATATATCTTTTATTACAATGTGGCATGATCTACAAGTAAACTCTTAATAATATAGAGAAATAATGTTTGGTAATGACATATAATCGGATGGAAAAAGAAATACAGATTCTGACAAATTATTTCATTCCACAAAAAATTTTGTCCGATGGTCGAAGTGAAAGCGAGGAATTAAGTCAGTCTTTCTCAAAGTGGGCGATAACGCCCCCTTGTGGACGTTGAAGACCTAGAAGGGGCGTTAAGGGGCCCAAAAAAATGGGGTGCGTTAACGTGTTTGGGGGGGGGGGCGATGGTTGATTTGTAATTTCATTTAGATACTTTATATTTTAAAATTTATCAAAATTAAAACCTACCTACTACTCAATATTAAATAATTAGTTTATATTTCTATTTGTGCATATTTGTCTTATTCCTGTCGGTGCGTGCTGTATTAAATTCCTATGTAAAAGCTCGTAATAATTTTTATTTTTTCATTAGTGGTTTCGCGCGCAATCTTTAAACAAGTACTTAAGTTCAACACTTTATTTACATATTCATAAAAACAAAGCCATGCCGGAAGCAAAAAAGAAGAGACGGCAATATAGTGCAGAATATATTAAATATGGATTCATAGAAAATTCGACAAATCCATCTTTGCCTTTGTGCCTTCTTTGTTCAAAAACATTTTCAAACGAAGCGATGAAGCCTTCAAGACTTCAATATCATTTGAATAAAATTCATCCAGATAAGAGGGACAAAAATGAAACCTATTTTCAAGACCTGGAAAAGAAGCATAACGCTCAGGCAACTTTTTTCGGTGGCTGCTAAGCAAGACGATGACGGACTTCGAGCTTCATACAATATCTCTTTGTTAACTGCTCAAACAGGTAAACCACACACCATCAGTGAAACGTCAATTTTACCAGCAATGAAAGAAGTTATAACTACTGTGCTCCATAAACCAGCGACAGACATAATTCGAAAATTTTCTTTGAGCAATAGTTTCGTGCAAAGACGAAAAAATTAAATGACTGAAAACGTTGAAGAGTCATTGTGCAATCATCTGAAGACTAGTCAATTTTCAATTCAGTTGGAGGAGTCCACTTTACCAAAGTAATGAATCATTATTAAGACTGCATTGCATTGTTAAGACACAACAACTGCGTGAGGTTTTTTAAATGTAAAATGCAATCATCTGAAGACTAGTCAATTTTCAATTCAGTTGGAGGAGTCCACTTTACCAAGTAATGAATATATGTTTGTTAGAACTGCGTGAGTTTTTAAATGTAAAAATGCAATCATCTGAAGACTAGTCAATTTTCAATTCAGTTGGAGGAGTCCACTTTACCATAGTAATGAAGCATTATTGAGACTGCATTGCATTGTTAACACACAACAACTGCGTGAGGTTTATTAAATGTAAAAAATATGTCAGGAACTATTATTTGCTAGAAATTTAGAGACAGACACAAAAATAGAAACCATATTTAAAACACTGGAAAAGTTTTGTGATGAGAAAAGAATTCCCTTGAAGTGTATTATATCAGCTGCTTCAGATGGTGTTCCAGCTATATAGGGGTTGCTATAAATTTAAGTGAACGACTATTTCAATCATTGCAACATGTCATCAGAGCAGTCAATAAAATCCGAAACAACTCTTTAAATGACAAATTATTTTTTAATCAGCTTTGTGTTAATAATGATGAAGATTTCAACCGATTGATCTTTCACACAAAAGTGCGTTGTATATCAACAGGAAATTGTCTGTCTCGAATTTCTAATCTGTTTGACTCTGTTGTTGAGTTCCAGGAAAAGAAAGACACAGAATTGCGCTACAACCTCATTACATCAAAAAATGATATCGCATACCTGACAGACCTTTATAAAATGCTTGACGATAAGAATCTCCAAATTCAAGGCGACGACTTGAACTTAATAAAAACAAAAAATGTCGTCGCTGCTTTCTTATTTAAGCTGCTCTTACACAAGAAGAATATCGGCAGACGTGAGTTCCATAATTTTACCAAATTTATCAGTATCCTGCAACAACGACAAGTTGCTTGTCTACTGCCAACATATGGAAAATCTCCACAGTGATTTCATTGAAAGATTCCAGGACATTTTGAAATTGGATATACCAGACTGGGTGTTAGATCCTTTTTCAAATATCAACATAGCAGTATCACCCCAACTGGAAGAAGAACTTATAGAACTGACAACGAACGAGGAAATAACAATCAAATTCAAAAATGACTACCAAGAATTTTGGCTACAAAAGTCAAGCTCGTAGTTGTAACCTGAGTTGTTGTCGACAGTTCAACGATTTTTGATAGCATTCTAATCATCATATTTGTATGAAAGTGGATTAAGCGCTGTGCCCACGCTGTTTACTAAAAAAAAGAATTTGCATGTCACCGAACGCGGCGACTTACGATTGTTTTTGAGTAAAATCGAACTTGATATCAACAAACTCGTTAAAAATCATCAAATTCATCCATCTCATTAGATAAACTTTAAAACTAAAATGGATTACCTATCTATATTGTTTCTTTTATTTTGATTAAAATATATTCTTAATATTATTAATTGCTATCACTGTAATAAATGTCTAGTTTAGAATATAAGGTAACACCAGAACCGACTAATATAGCACACCATAACAAATTTAATTAAAGTAATGAAATTGTGGGTTTTAAGTTTTAGGAGTGTATAAAAAATTGGGGGCACCGAAAAATAATTGGTTATCAAAGGGGGCGGTAAAAGAAATAAGTTTGATAATCTCTGTATTAAGCTATCTAATTCCTGCGCACATATTCCAAGATGTATCCCTCACAAAATCAAGAGGTTTTCTATTTTGCGACAGTGCTCGGGATATTAATCCTCTTAGCACGCCTTTTCTTTGAGTCCAAGCTATATAGTATAGCATTTTGCACCACAAGCAAATTTATCGCATCAAATACTCGATGCAAGACCGAACTTGCGCTTTATAAAGAGTAAGCAGCTGTCCCGGCATGAAATACAGTAACACCTTATCTAGGACATATTACTTTTTTGCAGCTGCCTACTTGGCCATGGACTTAATGAACCACCCAAAGGTTAGGCTCGAGGAAATATCAAACCCCAACAACTAGGGGGTCGGTGTACCAATTTTACATCGCGGAAAGAACAAGGCAGGCTGGATTAACAGTAAAGAGACAAGCTAGTATAAGTTATTTTTATTAAGTACCTCCTCCATACTGGGAATTTCTCCTGTAACATATAGGCGTTTTACATAATTACACATCAAACATCTAGACTTAAAACAATTATTTGTAAGTAGTACAGAAACTTTTCTGTATGGGATTCGAATTCATGACCCGCAACGCCTCTTAGATATTACACTTCTGTGTGGAGATACAATAAAACTGTAATAAAGCAATATCTATGTTTTATCCAGTTTACATTCTTTTTTCCATTACCTGTGTCGCCCATCGCTGAGACCATCCCCTATGTTATAACCAAATGATTCCGAAGTCTTCTGAAAGCGACAGAATGTTATATTCTTGGAGGTATGCAGAATGTTGCAATACAGATGCAATTTGTTTTCACTCCTGTCGTACACATAACCCACATCCAGGCGCTCCGCTAAAATATTACACATTTATTTTTAATATGGTTTCTTGGAATCCGTCCAACTTATTAAGTAAAGTTTAAATATACAAATCTTAATGAATTGCTTTTATTCTATTTGGATAACTATATATATATTGATTACAACATGTCTATTAAGTTGGACAAAGAGGGAAATCTGGAAAGCAAGAGGCACATTATTAATAATATGAAAACTTAGTCTAAAATTATAATTTTTAAAGTCTTGTTTTACACCTTTTTAGTGGGATTTTTTTATTGTAATTGGGTTTTAATTTTTACCTTCTTTTCATTTTAATTATTTTGAGTTTTAGTTTCCCCCTGTCGCCTCTTACGACATCCACAGAATGATAAGGAGTAGTGGATTCATCTCCCATATATATATACATTCACTGGACTTAAAATTAAAATAAAATTAGATTTTATACTCGTATGTATATTTATATGTTATCTATATATTTGCGGAATGTACTTGTTTAGACCTTTCATTGGATACACAACAGATTTTAGTCTTTATTGAATATGTGGTAACACTGTATGTCCGCAATAAGCCACCGTGTTGGATTTTATTTGACGTCATTATATAGTCTATAAAAAGAGCACGATGCTTTCAATAATACCTGATCAGTACTTTAGTAACAGACCATCTAGGTCTTAGGAAACGGATGAACAAACACAATATAAGCACATATACACAAATATCAAGCTGTGTATGTATATATGATACATACATACATAGCTTGTAAATATCGTAACCTCAGCCCGTAAAAGTCCTCTGCTAGACATTGGCCACTTTGAGTAATGCCGACAATACATGGCCAAGCCTCAGCCAACCCGAGCGTAGGCAAATTGATACAAGGCGAGTGATACAGTCTACATGTTGGCAAGGCGAGTGAACGAGTGAACATACTGAATGGCCAACTAACTAATTAACTAAGGCGCTCGCCTGCATTTGGAAATTCGTGCACACATGCGCGAATTTCTGTTCGAAGTGAAACGAGTCGTGGCGAGCGATCCCGAATGGTGGCAAGGCACGACAAATGAACCGTATACACGTTGGCGCTCTCCTGCACTCGACCAGCTAGGCGAGCGACGACGAGCAATGGCGAGGCTAGACAAATGGGCTGTCTATACCACATGAGTAAAGATCCATAAGTTGGTACTCGCCTTCGCTCGGCCAACATGTGTAGCCGGCATAAAATATTTTGATTTATAGGTACTCACTTTTCAAAAAGTTCGGGTGAAATCACAAATTTAAATATAACTGCGTAGGTGAAATTATGATTGCTTTTCTTTGATTGAATATGAAAATATTAAAGTATTATAAGGTAAAGTTACAGCCTACATTATATAAGGGCTGTAGAACAATTAGTCCGCTGCACTGCTTCAGGCCTGTTAACGGATCACATCTCAAAATATTTTATTTCTCAGACATACGGGTATCCTCACGATGATTTCTTTCATCACCATGCACAACCAGGTATTATATATTCTCTAATAAATACTCACTTTCTACTGTGACTTGACGTTGTACTTCCAACTCGGAAACTTGACCAGGAAGTCCCAGTAAAATATTCCAACTTCCTTGAATCGCTCTTGTTGCGCGGTCAAGGGTAACGCTGCAGTGTCCGGGTACCAATGAACTTTCAGAAAAAGGTTTTGACACGAGACAATAAGAATTTTCAAGAGACGTTAATTCAACCTCTGTTTCCGTCTCGCCATCTCTAAGTGCTATCGGCGCAGCTGAGTACGTGGACTTGGATTCTAAAATAAAAATAACAAGATTGCAACAATAGCTGTTCACAGTATACATATATATATATATATATGTATATATATATATATATATATCATCTTTAATCAGAAATGAGGTGTATTGTATCGAATACAACATTTTTTAAGGATAAAGTCGGTATGCAATTGGGAATTTAAAGTTTTAGAGTGTATGCCAATTTTTCTCTATATGCAATTTTCACATGCACATGGTACTATGCTACTCACTGACGGGCGAGCTCTAACGATCTCTAACGATATAAGATCAGTCAGATGTCTCGCTCTTGACGTAGCTCTCTGTCTTGGTTTTCGGTATTTTACCTATTTCTGTATCTGTAATTAAAAGAAAAAGTTGATAAATGAGTAGGGGCTGTAAAATTGCTCAGATGTACTTTTCTTCCGCATTAGCTGATTTTTTTTTCTATATTTCAACGTAAGATCGTTTGTCTTTTGTATGCTATGAAAAGCAATACATCCGAGCAATTTTACAGCCTTTACTCATTTATCAACCTTTTCTTTTAATTACAGATACAGAAATAGGTAAAATACCGAAAACCAAGACAGAGAACTTCGTCAAGAGCGAGACATCTGTTACCGTGATTGCCTATCCCCAGCCAATTTTTACTTTTGTATCTTCTACAAATGTAAAAGAGGAAACAAGAAAAAAACCGATATAAGAATAACTCTCTTACGACACTACCGTAATACGAAACAAAATAATTTGAATACCCATTTGTGACCAAATGAGGTATACAATGCAATTTGTTTTATAATTCTTCTATGTATTGACAAATACAAATTACCGAAAAACATTTTTTTAAATAATGTATTTTCTAGAATTTTACAGTGGTGTATCCAAAAAAGCACAACGGCCACTTGTCGAATGTAAAACTGACAAGACACTTGTTACAGGGCAGATATATTTTTTTTTCGCATTTTGAACACAAACGGCTATAACGAGCAAACCCATATAATATTACATGTATGTTACATATTATATATATATATATATATATATATATATATATATATATATATATATATAATCTACACTTTGGGAATTTTTCAGGAACTTCTTTGAAGGGCGAGCAGAATATCTCTGAAGGAAGGTTTGGAGTAAGTACAGCACCGATATTGGTGCGACTTACATCCCTAAGTTATTCTGTAGCAACTGCCAGGCATTTTTTTCGATCAATTTATCAAGTGCGTTCTGAGCATTGGTTTTTATAAATAAGACGCAAATTTATATATTTGTTTCTACACAAGACTTTAAACCAAATCAACATCAATATCCGCAAAGGTCAACACACCAAAATATAGCGATATCCGACTCGAAAACAATAGTAACTGATCTAAAAGGAAATAATTTAAAAAACGCTTCCGAAAGCGCGCGATTGCATGATAGTAGGCGAACAAAACATTGAGTCGTTCTGTTTGTAACGACCTAATGAAAGTTCGTGGACTTTTTGCAGGGAAGGGCCTGGCAAGGGCCACTAAAAAGGTCATCGATGCAATTCTCGGTATCCGCAAAAGTTATTAATAAATGCCCTGATAATGTCAAGAACAATATTTGAAGGGTACGGTGTTATTTTATAATATTGGAGTTTTCATTCTTCTAAAATATGACAAACCAGCTAAGGTGATAAATGCCCACTGCCGGTAATGAACACAAAACAATGATAGCCACAGACGGGTTGCCATTCCTGAGGACTAAGATGGTACGCCTCACACAGCCTGTGTTGTGCTATAAAAGCAACCCTTCTTCTCTAAGTGCTAATGACTTCTTCTATTTAGGTGATGTTTTACTTTTCAACTTCAGAAGAAAATGAAGACGATATCAAACACAATCATATTGGGTCACATACTTCAAAAATTTTACCTACATCGATCAATAATGATTATATCTGTCATACATGCTGGTGTTATCCTCTAGACAGATTTTGACCATGGATGTCTACAGCTTTCACTTATTCCGAGAAGATAATAATATTATAGTACCACAAGTGTATGCACGCTCAACACATAATAATTAATAAATAATTAAATAATTAATTAATTAAAATTTTTCTGTTAAAGCGGCAGCCTTTGCTGTTGCACGTATGGTCCGGCTCGAACCAGAGTGGTACCACGATCTCACAGAAGACCAGCGTGAAGTAGAGACTCTGCTTCTGCGTTTCTTCTGGTGAGTGCAGATGGCTGGAGGTCCAATTGCCCCTCCCCCGCCCCCTCCACCAACAAGGTAGTGGAATTAAATGCAAGACTACCCCAGGAGGGTACCAGCACTAATGGAGAATCCCTCGCCGAGCGCCTAGCCTAGCCTAGCTCTACTTCACTCCTGAGCGTGGGTGCTCAGGATGCCTCGCGTATTCTTCAAAATTCCGCTTGGGACTAAACCTGATCGGGGCAAACGGAGCAATAAGTCAAAGGCGCCCCCTTCCACGCTATCCGTGAATTTTTGCAACATCAGGGGATTTCATTCACACCTTAACGCCATCAACTACCATATGGAAACGTCGAAGCCGGTCTTGCAAAGAGCCTAACCAAGACACTGGTGTCCTCTCCGGATGATACTTCGTATCTCTCATACCCGGGGTACAAATTAGAACACTCCTTTGTGCCCCGGGATGAAGTTTGCGTGTACGTCAGAGAGGACATCTGTTTTTGACGCCTCGGCAGCCTTGAAAGTACAGACCTGTCCATCTTATGGCTGCGCATAGACAGCGATGACCATCCCGCGTCTACAGGTGCCTGTATAGGTCCCATAGCGGTTAATGCCGACACAGACCGACTCATCGACCACGTCCATATGGCTACAGACACCGTGCTAAAACAGGTCCCATCAGCAGAGATCGTGATTCTTGGTGATTTTAACGTCCACCACGCTGAATGGCTTGGTTCTCGTTTAACCGATCATACGGGTAGATCTGTTTACGACTTTGCTTTGGCATATGGTCTGACGCAACTGGTTATTCGCCTACGCGGATCCCAGATGTGGAAGATCATGTACCTGTTGGACTTTCCGCTGACCTCTCATCCTGACGGATATCAGGTCTCCGTCGATGACCCTTCCCCTTTTGACTCCTCGGGCCATTGTATGATCCGGAGTACGGTGCCACTCACGCTTCCATCACGGTTGCGTACTGCAGGTTGCTGCCGTGTTTGTCATTATAGGTCAGCCGATTGGGACGGAATGCGATCTTTTTTGCATTCGACCCTTGGCGGCGGTTTTGCTTCTCCCCGGATGATCCCAGCGTAGTTGCTGATTCTGCTACTGATGTGGTGCCACAGGGAATGGCAGAACCCAACCATGGTTTGGTCGCTCCTGCAAAATTTTATTACGTCATAAGCAAAAGTACTACCAGGGCTGGGCTCGCGCATCGACGTCTCGGGATGCAGATACCAGCGCTCTTAAAAAGAAGTATAATTTTGCATCCAGGTCCTTCAAAAGTGTCATTGTAAAGGCAAATTCTTGCATGCATCTTCCTTCGGGAACACGTGCATTCTGGTCTCTCGCCAAGGCTGTCCAAGGGAACTTCTCTCAGCAATCTCTCCCATCTGAAGAGATGGGAGAGATGGCTGAAGCAGGGAGGACGACTCACTGGCCCATGCCGCAAAGGACAAAGCCGATCTGCTGGGCTCTCTCCTTGCGTCCAACTCGACTCTTGATGACGGGAGGAATACACCGCCGACCATCCCGCGGTATGAGTTCTCCATGCAAGATGTACTGTTTACCCAACGCTCGGCGCGCAGAGCACTCCTCTCCCTGGACGTTGATAAATCGAGGTCGGCCTGATGACGTTCCTCCTATTGTGCTGAAGACGTGTGCTCCGGAGTTGGCACCGGTTTTAACGCGTCTTTTCCGCTACTCCTACCCCTAAGGCATAGTCCCGAAATCGTGGAAGATAGCCTTCGTACAACCCATTCCTAAAAAAGGTAACCGCTCTGATCCGTCCAACAATAAGCTTATCGCCATCACCTCATTGTTCTCGAAAATAAATGAATCCTTTATTACAGCCAGCTCGTGCAGCACCTTGAGGATCACCAGCCGATTAGTAACCGCCAGTACGGTTTTCGTTGCGGTCACTCGGCTGGTGATCTTTTGGGTTACCTAACACATCAAAAGGGCGAAGGCAGTAGAGTTCAAGAGAAAGGCATTGGCTGTTAGTTTGGACATAGGGACGGCCTTCGATCGGGTTTAGCACAAAGCGCTTCTTACAAAGCTTCCTTCCTTTGGGCTTCCCGAGAAATTGTGCAATTGGATCACCAGTTTTCTTATACAATTGATTACAAGCCAATTAACGCTGGTGTTCCACAAGGCTGCGTGCTATCACCACCGCTATTTTACTGCATATCAATGACATGTTGCAAACCGTTAACATGTCAGTGATATGCAGACGACAGCACTGGTGATGCTTTATGCATCAGCTTTGCGAATATTTCTCGGGAAAACGTCTCCGAGTACCAGGACATGCTTGTATCTGAAGTCGAGTCTTTGCTGAACAAAGTCTCGGATTGGGGGCGACTAAATTCAATCCAGTTTGATCCGCAAAAGACACAAGTTTGCGCGTTTACCGCTAAAAAGAACTCCTTCGTCGTATCTCCTTTAGTTTCAAGGCACTCTCCTTGTTACCTCATCCAGTATCGGAATTCTCAACGTCGAAATATCGAGTGTTTCGTAGTCACTTGGAAGAGGGCCAAAAAGGCCAAATTGGCCTCTAAAAGCTTGGCGTGCTCAGCAAAGCGGGACAGTATTTCATGCCGGTTTACCGCCTGCAACTTTACAAGGCGCAGGTTCGGCCGCACATGGAATACTGTCCCTAGTGCCAGCTCCTTCCATTTAATCGTATCCCACGGCCGAGCTGTTCGAATAGTCGGCGACCGAACTCTTTCCGATCGGGTTGACTCACTGGCACTGCGAAGAGATGCTGCATCTCTTTGCATATTTTATCGCATCTACTACGGGGAGTGCTCTGAGGAATTTTTCGGACTAATTCCAGCCGCACAGTCTCACCATCGCACATTGCGACAAAACACACGATACCATCCATATCATCTAGATGACTGGCGGTCCACCACTATGCGATTTAAAATATGTTTTCTTCCTCGTACGACTTCCTTGTGGAATCGACTACCACCAAAAATTTTCCGGACCGATACAACTTGGGGACCTTCAAAAAAAGAGCATACTCCTTTTTAAAAGGCCGGCAACGCATCTGCAATCCCCCTGGTGTTGCAGTTGTTCATAGGCGGCTGTAATCACTTACCATCAGGTGAGCCCTATGTTCCTTTGCTCCCTCTCCTATAAAAAATATTTTAAGTGACGCAGAAGAAGAGATACGGGAACAATAACAACGCTACTAGACTCGAAAATCAAAGAGTTGTGTGTGTGTTGTTTGAATCCAGTCACGTAGTCATTATTTTTTTATTTCTTATTTATAATATATTTTTAAATATTATTATCTAGCAATGCTACTAACGTTACTAATATTCGAATTTAGAACGCACGACCTTTCGAGTTCGTGATCTGCATTCTGCCATTAAGCTAATGTAGCTTAAAAGTTAAAGTTACAGCTTATATTATATGTCCCACTGCTGGGATCGTCGGGGATCCAACCAGGGTTGCTCGCGTACTGTAAAATTTACAGCGAGCGCTAACCATCTGAGCTACTACGGCCCCTTTTTTTTCGCTTATAAATTATTAATATATAGCGTAATATGCCAAATATATATATATATATTTGGCATATTATAGCTTTTGCTTACTAATTCATTGGTTTGTTTCGATGCCTTGTCACACACACAGATCAATGAGCAAGACATTATTATTCAAAAATTATTATACAATACATTTAATTAAATTACTTAGAATTTATTATGCATATGAAATTAATAAAATACCTTCAACATATACTTCGGACCATCCTGTAAAAGAATTATTTCCGGCTGTCGCAGTCATACGCCATCTTCCTTCATCTGTCATTGCAATACTGCGTATTCTTACACCGCAACCGTCACTCCATTTTGCATATCTGTGTGTCATAAGTGGGTACACTTAAATAAAGCACCTCTAAAATAAAATATTATACTTTAAAAGTGTCTGAATTTTTTCACGGTTATTATAATTGACGTATTATCTAATATTCTTCGCATTATATATTATGAAACTCGTTCAATATCCACGGAAATATTGCAAAGTTAGAAAGACCGATTAGTGAAGAGACCATAGATTCTTAGATTACATCATCATCATCATACTGAGTCGTTACTACATATAGTGGGGACCTCCCTACACTACTTTTAGTTCGATTGTCAGTAGGTAGAGTTTTATAATCGATCCATATGCGTGTGTGTGTGTGTGTGTGTGTGTGTGTGTGTGTGTGTGTGTGTGTGTGTGTGTGTGTGTGTGTGTGTGTGTGTGTGTGTGTGTGTGTGTGTGTGTGTGTGTGTGTGTGTGTGTGTGTGTGTGTTTCCGTTAGTAGATATATTATATTGAAGATTTAATTCTCACTTACCTATTACTAGGCGGTGATTGGACATCAAAGGTCAGGCCAAATGGTGTAGTGATATCGCAAGACTTTAAATCTTCTAATTTTTTATCCAGTCGCAGAAGAGCCTCATTTCCCTCTGCCACTCGAAGAACGTAAGGCCAGCCCAAACCATGTTGCATTTTTAGGAGGTTTTTGACCTCTATATTTATGAGGTCTTGCGATAACACTCTTTGAACCATACAAATTGTCACTAAAATTGACATAAAATAAATATTATATATTTAAAAACTTCAGCGAAGCAAGCACTATCTTAAATACTGACTAAATACTTCAGGCTTCGTGCAGTTTATTCCCGAAGATCGTGAAGATTAGTGTCGTCGAATGAGAACTCAGATCACTTCTGACCATCAAAGAACAAGAAAACGCACCACTTAGCGTACATCACGTACACCAGCACTCAGTTAGTTATTAAATACTGGGCCTGATAGTTGTGGCAGAATGTGTTTACGTGATTATACGATGCGATGTCGCAGAAGCAAGGGAGCACTGAACTTGGCTGCGTACTCAATCCCGATAGCAGTGGTAAACAGCGAAGACCAAGTGGCTGTGACATCCCCGAGAATCCGACAGCGATTTGTGTGACTGGACATTCGGTCACAAGTGTAGTGCAGTGATGAAATATTTAAGGATTTATGATATTTTTGTTTTCTTTATTTTGGATTGTTATTTAATTGTTGTTTTGTAGTTATTTCTTACGTTCCCTCCTTACAGGCCGGCAGCATGTATTGTTTACCGAACAATAATAATAAAACATACACGACTCATTAAATATGTTCGCTTAGAAATTATGTATATCATTAGTTAATAACGCACACTTGTGTTACGAGCTTGAGGTTCGTGACAATAAAAATTGCCGATAGAATTACCTAAATTAACACTTTAATTTTCTTTACACAAATTAAAACTTAAAACACTAATAATTAAGCACACTGATTCACTTTATTCCGCTCCGAAGCTTCGCTTGTCTCGCCGAATTCAATACTTCCCCGATCGCGTATTGCAGCGCCTATAAATACACATTAGTACCGAATCATCCAGAACATTCAAGTAAATACGCGCACCAATCGACAAAGCGCCGAAAGTCAGTCAAAGAGGAGTCAGCTTCCAGAAGCTTAGTTCTTAGTTTCGACAATAGATGGCGCTGTCGGTTGAAAGATTAGCGATGTCATTTTCTGGAAAGCTCTCCCCTCGCTCCGTTACCCGACACTAGATGGCGCTAGTGCCAGATGTCAACTTAGCTGCGCAACACTTGTATAACTTCCGTACTTCTGCTTATACATTTTTTTATAATTCCTTTTCGATAGAATCAGTGTTAGAACGAATTTCATTGGCTTTATTTCGTACACTAACTTTCCCTTATTTCTCGCCTTGCTCATACTTACATTTTAATTTATAAAAACATATTTTTAATTTATGAAACATAAATTGGGAACGACAATTCGTTTTCCGTGTATTAACAGATAGTCTCAGAGAATCTAAGAAGTATAAGAGAAAAAAAACTGGATAAGAGTGAGTGAGATAGTACGCGCTTATGGACGCCACTGAAGTTCGTTATCTGCCTGGGTGAGAACCACAATATACTTATGTTCGCCATGCAAAACATTTACGTGAACTAATATTATCAACAACATATCTAAATTACGTCTTTTAAATTTAAAATAAATTGTACTTATCAACATATACATCTGCCATGAACTTGAAACTACCATAAGTGTCCACCAATGTTGTTTTTTGGTAACTTTTATTAAATAGTTCAAGATGTCAAAGCGACAGACTTATTACTTTCATGTTTTTTTTTCGGTCATTTACACGGATATCATAACCATCGGTCAAACTAAAGAGTCCTAATATGTTGTATCTCAGGTATAGGAGACTCACTGAAAAAAAAACGTGAGAAACCAAAACGCTAAACGCGAACTATGGAAGACGTTGGAAAAATCTAACGGCTTTTGACACTCAGACTGACTACGGACAGCAACGTCAGAGGTGCGAGACGTCTTGTATTGCGACCGTCAATCTGTCTGCCAACTGTAGGAATTATAGAAAATCATTCCGATAGCGGGAAATGTCCACGTCTTGCAGTAGACTTTAGCTGGCTGATGATGATTAAGAAGTAAAGTAAAGGATAGATAACATTTTTTTTTAAACTAGACCCTACACTAGGATTTTCTCCAGTATCGCGGGGGCAGTTTACAAACATAAATTGCAGATCCCGGAACAATTATTTATAGGCCATACAAATACTTGTTCCGTGCGGGATTCGAACCCGCGACCCCAGCGCAGCCACTCATTGCTAATTACCTTGCTAATAAAAAAAAAATTTTATACGTGGTAGAGCCATGCTGCAGTTATATTAGTAATATAGTTGTAGCACGAATGGGTCGGCTCGACCGGGGAGGGACCACGCTCTCACAGAATACCAGCGTCAAATAGTAGCTTAATGCTGCTGTGTTTCGTATGGTGAACCGGAGACCCCTTTTTACTGGAAACGAGGCATTCCATCTGAGTCCTCACGGGTGACAACGCATCTGCATTTTGATTCGTAATCGAATATAGATGTAGATGTCTATGGGCTACAGCAACCACTTATCATCAGGTGGACTGTGTGCTCGTTTGTCACCCTATCCTATAAAAAAAATAAAAAATAATACACTGCCCCACGGAGTCGTCTAAAAAAAGAAACAAAAAGAAATAATTATTTTGATATTTTTACGTTATACGACTCAATTCTTCAGTTTCTAACCCCTCCAAACTTTAGAACTACTCTTGCAAGTCGCGTTGTTTGTTGTCGTTGCAAAGTTGTCATGGGATCATACACACTGTGTACGTGAAGTGAAAAGTATTTAGTTACTTACAACTTTAAAAAAAACCAGCAAAGAAGCAACAAACCAAACTAAATCCCCTTTACAGCCTCTGTAAGACCACTGCTGAACATAGACCTCCCCTGCTGCAGTTTTGATATTTTTAGTTGACAATAGGAAGATGCTGCTGCCTACTTCCTGTAGCAGTTTCCCTCTGCCGTCTCTTACGACACCCATAGGATGCTATGGGGTAGTGGATATCCTTACATCGCCACTAAACTGTTAAGGGTCACCACACTTTGAGGGAATCCAGTTAACCAAGCTGTCTAAAATAAGTTGGTTTCTCTCGGCAGGTTCCCTGCGTGACGCTGCACTCATGAAACTAAGGATATCTTTAAAATGAAAATATATAACTTGTGTTAAAAATGCTGTTTATATCTACCTTTAAAATTTCTTTTTGCAAATAACATTTTACATTAATAAAGTACAATTTCATAACAATTTCCATTAAATCTTTGTTTAGGTAATTATTTAATCAAAGTCAAAAAATTTTTTATTAAATGTAATTTATGCATTTGCACATAAAATACGAAATAGGAGTTCAGCTCAGTTCAGTCAAGTTTATTTTTTTATATATATATATATATATATATATATATATATATATATATATATATATATATATATATATATATATATATACAGAAACAGGTGTAATAAAGAATAGATTCTTATGAAAATTAACCGAAAAAAATCATATTAATTTGTATTTGAAAAGAGATTACACTATTTTCACTAGATCTTAATGATAACCTTTGAGTGAAAAGTATAAAACCAATACGTTTTATACTCAAAGATGATAACAGACGACGTACGTTACGTAATAAAACCTTTAAAGTAATTAGATAATAACAGGTTTCTAATAATCTACAGCCTAGGTATTAAATTTTTATATAAATAACAAAAGGAGCTCCTCGGTAGCTCTGGACGCAAAGAACCTAAGTTCGATTCAAACCGAAACCAACGAAATTGTTAGTGACGTTTTTAAAATTTGATTTATCACGTACTCAGTGGTGAAAAAAATATCGTGAGCAGACCTACATTTTAAAAATTACAAGTTGGTATTAATAAACGATTTTGCCAACACGTAGTAGGGCAGCGCGATGAGTGCTGTGCCGTATAAAAAAACAAATCCTCTAAGAAATATGCATGAAGACGCCTGTGCTCAGCAGTAGGACGTATAAAGTTTGTTAGGATATTGTTTTATTGTAGTTGAACATCTTACTAATGCCCTTGAAATAGCGCTATTAAAAATGTACAACTTAAATCTTTGCTTTATGGTTATTTTAAGCTAAGCATCGCAACGTTTTTACGATTAATATATTTTAGAAATACATACTTAAGTTTACATTGCTATATGTTATTCCGCCTGTGTGTCACATAAAGATAAGCAGTACCTAGTTATGAAAATTACACTGGTTAACTATTGTACTCTTTTGACAAAAATTAAAAAATGGTATTTACATTTATATTTTTGTGAGAAAACATTTTCTTTATCATGTGTTTTGGGTATAAATGTGTTTCAATCAATTCAATCAATAAAGAACATTATTTTACATAATTTAATTACGATTTCTGAGATTAGATTAAAATGCACTTGTTGACTCAAAGCTACCGCTGAAGAAATTAGTACCTACATTTCAATATAATAAACATAACTTTTAATAGAATAAATCTACTTTTATAAAACTAACATTTAATGTCACTCGAAGATGCGCTTTATTGCTTTTTTATACGATTATTTAAAAAATATTGGTACTTTAGAAGTGATACGTTCATAAACAAACAGACAGACAGACTGACAGACATCTGCAATTTAGAATTTTATTATATGTATAGATTCTATTTTACAAACATTCTTACAGACATTTAAAAGTAATTTAGAGAAATACAATATAAAATTCAATCTCACATCATTCAATAGACACATCTCTGAAATAAATGCCTTATTTTTAAAACAGATTAAAAAATATCTTCTAAAACCATTGACTTATATATCTAAAACCGCATTAAGAGAATTAAGGTACTCAACACTTACCAAAAAAAAGCGCAATCACTGTAGTTTTTTTTGAAAACCACATTGTGTTATATTTTAATGGTAACATAATATAATGAATGTTGTTAAATTCCTGTAAATTTTTATTTATGGAACAATTTATTCACTTTAGTCTCTCTAATATCAGACAATAGTTAATATTTAACGTCTGATACATAATATTCACAGAAATCTCCAGTACTTTCTGCAGTCACCTTTATAACATTTCATTTCCAGACTTATGTATTAAACATTGTGAGCGATGCAATTATTTAACGACAATGCGAATAATTTAGATGACTATCATGAGCTTATCATTGCCGTATGTGTCAGATTAAATTATTATTTGCGTATCAGGTGATTGACGATATACCTACAATTTTATCTGCTTATATTTGAAACAATCTAAACATATAGTAAATCTGTAGAAAAGTCGTCTCTGTAATTCTAATATTTTGAGAAATGACGTCCAGGGGATTCCAGTCCAATGAAGTCCAGGGGACTAAATAAAGACACTAAAGCCAAATTAGTGGTTTTAGAATTTTTGTCTGTCTATCTGCCTGTCTGTGTTTTCATGATTCACGCAAAAACTACTGAACAGATTTCCATGAAAATTTGTGTGTAGGTAGTTTGGGATGGGGCTACTTATAGGCAAATTTTTATCAGACTACGGAACTTCGAAAAAGAAGGATTAAGTATTTTCCTTACTTTAGATGTTAATTTCAATTTTATACGATTGATGTGTTTTATTAAAATAAATAAAATGTTTATAAATAAAGCCCAAAATTACATTTAACCGTTGCGTAATAAATTGAACTACGCTGACAATCTACGATATTATTGTATTCGCTTTTTGAAGACAGTCGAATCTAACGTAAAATACAAAAAGTAGTAACATTTTGCTTCCAGTTACTAATAAATTAAATAATATAAATAGCTTACATTTATATAGTTATTTTCAAAATTCATAATTGATTTGTAAATTCTAAAGGACATTTTTTTGTTTTTGTATATTTCATTCTAGTACTATATTAATAAATTTTATTGTAACTAATTTCTACTTAAATAGATAATAGTGATATCTATCGAAAATCATAAAATTAGGGACGTTTCTAAGTTTAAATTCAACCTCACCATCATCCTTCACAGTTAGCTACCGTGGGTAAATCTTTGTTTCAGAGAGCACGAGGGATCTGTGACAGAAAACATCTGGCCGCCGAGCTTCAACACGTCAAGCAAGTATTGCAAGACAACAAGCTTCGGGTCCCGCGCCTACGTCACAGTGAACGAGTGAAGCCAGCCACAGTCGAGCGTGCGCCTGCTGTACTACCATGTATCAGAGGAGTCACAGACAATATTGGCTACATCTTGAAGCGCGCTTCCATTAAAACATGCTACAAGCCGCCGAAGAAGATTAGTCAATTTTTACCATCCATCAAATGTAATATTCCTCTAAGGATGCAGGTGTGTACAAGCTAGATAGTGAATGTGGTCTCTCTTACATAGGTCAAACAAAACGATCTATAAAAACCCGCGTGAAGGAACATATAGCTGACGCGAAGCACCGATGCTCCGGGAAGTCTGCAGTCTGCGAACATGTTCAAGATCGTCTCCACCATTACATTCGATTTGATAAACCACAAATCCTCGCAAAAGAACACCAATTCCTACCAAGGATGATACGCGAGGCTATTGAAATTAAAAAACATCCAAATTTCAATAGAGAAGATGGATGGGTGCTGCCAGCAGCTTGGGATCCTATAATTAACAAAATTAAATCCAAACCCAAGCATACCACTGCAAGACTTCATGATACTATAAGCTCGTTTTGCGTAAATCGGACCAAAAATTAATATTCAAAAACTGAAGGTAGCCGGACTAACTATGACATTGGGACGTCAAACATCTCAGTGCCCCCCCCGTGACCATGGGTGCTGTAAAGCACCCGAAACGTCGGGATAGTAAAAACAAATTAAAGTAATTAAACGCGATAAAATCCGTAAATAATAGTTTTATTCAATGTGTAGTGTTCGCGTAAATTTAAGAAATCATTATGATATAGGTAGCTTGACCAAATCAATTAATAGAGATTATTTTGCGATATTACCAACTCAACACGACATTGCTATATCTAGATATTATTATTAGATCGTAAAGTAATTTCATTACATACCGCTAGCAGCGATGATTGCATATATTTGATAAAAGCAGAATTTTTTATGCCAAATTAATTTATTACATAAATATTAGCAGTATTGTTGTACGATAGAGACACTCCAGTCGCACCTCAACTTATTGTGTCTGAGCACTAGTTTTGGCTGTCATAGTTTTAATGCAATAATGGAGCCATCTACTTACTGCTAAATAAACTAATAATAAGTACATAACCGGTCAAATTAAAAACAATTCTATTAAATATGTAGGTACTTATTATTGCAGCATCAAAAATTGTCAGACCGGTATAGACCGATGGCCACTGTCTGCATGATTTATCATAATTGTCAATTTTAGCAAAATTACTAACAAAACTGTGTACACAAAACTGGTCTTTAGTTGAAGTTGTGTGTCTATCGGCATTGCAATATTTCACCAATTTCTTTTTGTATCAAGTCCGATATAAGTAATTGAAAATTAAATTCACTGTAAGATATATATATATATATATATATATATATATATATATATATATATATATATATATATATATACCTCTTTGTCTATAATTGATGGAATAGTTCTTTTTTACTTTTTGAGTTTTTAAACCAGTTTTTATATTAAGATAGCTTTCATATTTTTTGTGTTCATAGTAAATGAACAGACTCTTGTGAAAAAGTAGGTACTTATAAATATCAAAGGAAGCAAATTTAAAACACGTGTTTATTTTAATTTTAACTATGAGTAGAACTGCATTGATAGAATTTTGAAAGTCATCTGTATAAGGTGTTAATCAAACCGATCTAAACGTAAAACTGTGTTTCGTAGTAGGTACGTAAGCAACCCAAATTAAATCCGCGCCGACATATTTTAACTGCAATTATAAGTTTTTTTATTACAGGTTTCGATGTAACACGTTCTCGGTGATGGAGAAAAAGATCGCAAGGAAACCTGCATATCTAAGAAGTTAAAAAATATACTTCGGAAATCATTTTAACGTATAGTGATATGTGAAGATATGTGAAGTCAGTCATCCAGCGTTGGAGTCAACTTAATTAACTCCTTTTTGACCTAAAACTCGTTGTGGCCCGTGCCCAGTAGTGGGATGTGTTTATGCTGCTACTTTTTTACTTTTAATGGGGCTATTCACAGCTGATCATAGGCTTCGCCCATTGTTTGTCAAATAGACCGGGGAATTTGCAGTAGTGTTCACTCTTGGCAAGCGGGTTGGCAAACATAGCTCTTTACTACTTTGCACTGTTAAAGAAAGCTACCCATCTCCTGTTTCAGTTTCCCTCTGTCGCCTCTTAAGACACCCACGGGACGAAATGGGGTAGTGGTTTCTTTTTCGCCGCCTCTACATGGGTTATATATAGTTTTTACTCCCGTTTGTCAATTGGATTCCCTCCGCAGATTGCAAAGTAAGTTGAATATTTGCCATAGTTGCCACGCTTGGCATGCCAGTTGCCAACTGCGTATTTTATTATTTTGAGGTATGATCAGGAAGATGCTGCTGCCCATCTTATGTAGATTTCTACTCCTGTTCATGGATTTAGTTCTACTTACCCGTTCACCGTGAATAGAACTACATTTACGTCAACTTTAAAAATCCATATTATATAAATAACGCATTTTTGACTCTAGGACAATTTTCCCTTCATAAGACACATCTAAAGACGTGTCCGATACAAAAAAGGTGTTGCTTGACGTATGATATTTATGCGATTCTGATAAACTAACTTATGTTTCTGTAGCCTACAATATTGCCAATATAGACACAGATACCAACGTGTCTCTACAAGTGATCTAATTTTGCTAATTTTAGTACGAAATAGTAGGAACTAACGGTGTTTTAAATTCAAGCCCACGCGAGCGAAGCCGCGGATAAAAAGCTAGTAATATATTAATTTTCATAAGATAAAAGTAAAATTAGTAAATTAAAAGTATTTTTTACATTTATTATTATTTTTTATAAAAGTAAGGTCAAAAAGGTCGTCAACTAAAAAACAAAATGCAGAAGCGTTGTCAACCCTGAGGTTTAATAATAATAATAATAATAACCACCGCACTGGTAGTTTGCCGTATCATTGGCGCCAAACTTTCCACGGCTGGTCGCGCTACTGGCAGACACTGTTGCAATCTGGCGCGGGCGAGGGCCTTTGGATGGAAGTTGTGGCGAATCTTTGTGCGTTCCGTGTCAACATAACGTCGGACGATGTAGCTGAGGCGGTCCGAAGGTCCCCAAACTGGAAAAGTACAGGGCTCGACGGGCTGTATCACTACCGGCTGAAGCTGTTCGCGGAGTATCACGCCGTGCTCGCCCGACAGTTTCAAAAGGCTCTCGACCAGAAGTTACTCCCGAGTTTCTTGTACAGTTAGAGACTTTCTCGTGCAGTGTATGGGGAAGTAGAGTACGATCCTTTATCATCTAGACGAGCGAATGGCGAAAGCGGAGAACCACATAAGGATAAGAAAGGGGTATCGTCCACGGCGATTCTTTGAGTCCAATCTGGTTCTGCCTCTCTCCAAACCCTCTCAGAACCTTACTGGAGGGTTCCGGGAGGAAATTTCATCTTCGGAAAGGAGGTACAAAAGTGACCCACTTTTTCTATATGGATGATCTCAACTATTCTTGCTAATAAGCCTGATATTGTGCTGATGGACGGAGTATAATCAAGGATATTTTTGGTAGACATTACCATTCTTTATGACAAGAACCTCGTGAAAGCCGAAACAATTAAGCAGACAAAATATCTGGTGCTAGCTTACGAGGTGACTGACATGTGGGGTGGTCTGCCAACCGAAATTATTTCTGTAATCGTTTCTGCGAACGGGCTAATCCCGGTCAGCCCCTCTCAGTTCGTCTGAGGCGACTGGGACTCCGTAACGGACCGCTCCGGGCTCAAATGCAGAAGACGGCTCCTCGATACCGCCCGCATCGTCCACCCGTTTCTTTTCCTTTTCCCCTAACCCTCGGCCGTCTGGTCTCCCTTGTCGAGGGTGGATGTGGGTTTAGCTACCTTTTTGACTTCGATGCTAATCTTGAGATCCTGCAGCTTTTGGGACAGGTCAAGTTGGTTCTGCAGAGATACGATGGAGGTTTGGGCTTTAGTGGCATCTGTTTTGAGGGACAGGTACTTGACTACCAACTGTGATACACCGTGGCTTACTTTTCGACAAAGTAAGCTGATGCGCATTTTTGGTCGAAGTTAAGTTTTCCATCCGTAGCGATGGAGCACACCTCGTTAAGTCACTGTTCAATGGTTGTCATCCAATGCTGTAACTCAGGAGTTGGAATTGCTTTGATTGGTTCGGTTGAAGTTGGTGTCTGCACGAGTGGTGTTGATGGAGGCGGGTTACGAGTGGTCCTAGCACTCCGGTTGAAGGAGCTGTTCTCCATTTTAGTACAGATTGTGGTACATTAATAGATAAAGCTAAACATTTCCACAATATCACTAATACATATATAACTAAAGTATGTCACAGATACCATCGGTATTGGTATAACGGGGTCACTGCTAAGCAAATACTTATTTAAATATTTTAATTACTATTTGACACGTCTGTTCACAACGAATAAATCAAAATACTTTCCAATCTAGTATCAATCTAGCTCCAATTTAGCTTGAAAGCTATCCGTTTCCACTTCATCAAACATGCCTGATGCACTACAGAATCGTTGAAGCCAACACAGCACCCTATATGCATTATTATGTTGCACCCGAAGAACATTGTATGTCTACCCTACAGGCTGCACGCGCACCCCCCGAACGGGTTCCCGCCTTGTCGTGGCGGGGGGCTTAGAAGCCGTGGCTTGGTCACCCACGGCGAAACAAAGAGGAACCCATATGGCTGGTCCGAGGTGGAGAGCCGACCCGAGGTGGCCACTCCGAGTGGGCTTGGGAAGCCCACTTCGGATGTGTGTTGGTGGACTGCGGTGAGAGGTGTGTCCTCCCCACCTACCGCTGCAGCCGAGGTGGAGTCGCGGAGGAAGAGGAGTGTTGGTATGGCGAGGCGCCGCTCTCCCTATCCTCCGCAGCCGAATCTTGGTTGGCGGCGGAGCCATAGACCAGATCCGCCGCTGGGGTCGGGAAGGCTAGTACTTCTAAGTGCTCGTTTTTCCTGGCCCCATGGCTTTCGCGCATCGGACGCGGGGGCGTCTGTTGCGCAGATGTAATAGGAGGCCGTGGAGGAAGGCGTGCCATGTGTTCTGGTGCGCCTTACTTGGAAAGGAGAACGGGGAGGAATATTCCTCTCCCGATGAGGTGCTGCCATGGGGCGGCAGTCGCTGGTGGGGCCGCGGATGTGTGCGAAAGCGTTCCCGTAGCCCTGCCAATATGCGACGAAGGTGGAACACCATGGGGTTTTAGTCGGTGCGAGTCCGACATAACCCGTCCTTGCCCCCGCGAGGCGGGTATGCGTAGGCATTTCCCCATGTTAAAAAAAAAGGCTGCACGCGCAGAATGACTGGCAAAACGTCTTGAAAAGAATAATTTTAACTTCTCTTGTACAAAGTGCAAACCTGCGGGTCAACATGTTGCACTGGACCGACACCCTCTCTATTATATATGTAATCTCTAATCTCTATATAATTGGGACACACTCTTGAGTGCTACACCATAAAGGTACACCGTAGGAACTGTAGGCATTTTTGGTACCCACCCGAAACATCAAAACCACTCTCTTCTATACAGTATATAGGAGGCCATAAGACATGGCGTATCATTCACAAACTCCAAGTAAATGTCTGAGTGCATCAATCGAAGGACTCAGCACCACCATGTTATCTGCATAACTTATGATGTTTATTATATTGTCGTCAATGCTGCATCCGATACCAGTGCTGCTAAGCTCCTCGATCAACTGATTGATGTATAAGCAAAAGAGCGCCGGGGAGGTCAGACCACCTTCTTCACTCTAGTCCATACGTCTCAGACAATGACTCGACCATCTGACCTGGTTAATTTCATGATCGTACTAGAACTGAAAAAGCTTAACTAGCTCCTTAACCTTTCTCACACAATTTTGACCATAAGATCCTATAATTAACCAGGTCAAAGACCTTAGGGAGATCTAAGAACGCAACATACACAGGTGTATTTCTATCGGTGTAGTACCTAACAGTGTGCTAGAGCACCAAAATAGCAGTTTCAGTAAGCAGCCCGATAGTAAAACCAAATTGAGCATCATGTAAATTGAGCTGTCTAATCTTTCTACGCTCAAGCACACCGTCAAGAACTTTAGCTGTTATAGTAGCCAAGGAGATTGGCCTTTAATTATCCTATTTTGAAATATCAGCGATCTTATTCTTAACTATTGGTACAACTATCATTCTCATCAATTCAGTAAGTAGATAAGAATGCCTGTGTTAAAGGCATTAATTAAACAGCTTTAAAAGTACCCCGCGGAGATGCAAACCCTCATGTTGAAAATGTTCTGGGCTTAGGCTGTCACGATTCGGAGATTTGCCCCTGGTTATAGAAGATATAATGCTCTGTACCTCTTTTGCCGAGCTGCTAATAGGTTCATTACGTATTTTATTCTCGTCCTCTCACTCTCTCGCGAGGTTACTCTAAACGCCTCATGACAACTATGGCCAATAATTCCCCATTAAATTATTTAACTAAAAAAAAATTAATATTTGGGGGAGGCCTATGTTCAGCTGTGGACTTTGATAGGCTGTAACGAGAATGGTAACGGTAATTGTAACTTATTATATTATGATGATGCTATGAACATTGACGCTTACAATATGAATGTTAGAGTTTAAGCAACATGAATTGATCATGAGCTATGATGATTCTATTGAGAGTACTAGGTTTATACTTCCTAGTCATGATATTATTGCGTTGAATAGAAACTGGTATTTCCTTTTTCATAATAACATTTATTTTATAATGTTTTAATCTTTAACAATAACATAATTGTGGCATTAATTGGTCTTAAATTTTAAGACACGTAAAGATCAGAGTTCGTTTTCTATCGGCACCAGGAAAACTCATTAGATGCATGGCAAAACATAATAATTTACCTGGTTGGCGGCAGTGTTGGAAAGAATTATGATGAAACTTGCATATCTGAAGAACAAACTCTTAGTATCAATATACATTGTGTGCGTTTGGCAGAAAAAAGCGCTAGCAAGCGCTTGTAAGCAAAATGGCGATCGTAAGCGGTAAGCGCTGTCAAATCGTAAGTAGCTATTTTCCTCCAGGACACGATGTTAGTTTTAACCGGGGAATCTAACCTAATTTAAATATATGTTTGTAAAGTATTCATATTAAAAACTTACCAATCATGAGTTTTTAATAGCATGTATATGTTTATTCATGTCATTATATTACTTAAAACTAATATTGCACAAAACAACTTATAAACTCTACTTCAAAACAAACAAATTAAATAAGCAAAATGGCGGATTGTGTCAGCGCTACTGAAGTAGCAATCGTGTCCTGGCCGAAAACTATTTTAGCGCCTATAAGCGCTTGCTAGCGCTTTTTTCTGCCAAACGCACCCATTATACATTATTTAAAAAAAATACATAGCGTGCAATAAAAGATACAAACAATTTATAAGTAAACTATTGGTGATCGCTAACCAAGCTATTTCTAATTTGTTTTGTGTTGTTAATTGTAACATACATGATAGTTAACTATTATTTAATAAATAGTCCTGCTGGGTTTCTTGCTGGTTCTTCCCAGGACAGAAGTTTTTTTTGGTGAACCAGTGGTAAATGAAAAAAATGACTTTCAATAAGTATTATTTATTAAGTATCCATATTAAATAAAAAAGTTTCTGTTTCTGTTCCTGTTTCTAGATTTCCAACTTTACGAGTGCTTTACAGCACCTATATTCACGGGAACTGAGATGATTTGATTTATAAACTGCTGTATACTTCAGAACGTCGAGCAAAACTTATTGCACGAAAATAATCTACTGAGAATCGCGTCCACGTCATAGTGACCGTCGGAAACCGGCTTCAATGAAGGACATAATATCTCAAAAGGGTCAGAGATTAGGTACTTCTTGAAACGGGCTTCCGTAAATACATAATACAATCCGCTTTGGAAAATAAGTCACATATTTTCCCTTTTTTTACATAGAAGAGGGGGCAAAAGAGCACGCGGCTCACCTGATGTTAAGTGACTACCGCCGCCCATGATCAACCGCAACACCAGGGGAATTGCAGGTGCGTTGCCGGCTCTTTAGAAAGGAGTAAGCTCTTTTCTTGAAGGTCCACAGGTTGTATCGGTCCGGAAAAATCGCCGGTGGTAAACTATTCCACAGAGAGGGCGTACGCGGAAGAAAAGTCCTTTTGAAATGTACAGTGGTGGACCGCCAAGCATCCAGATGGTGTGCATGGTATCGGGACGTTTGCCGCGTAGTGAGTTCACGAAATTTGGCGGCTGGGATTAATCCGAACAATTCCTCAGAGCACTCCCCATGGTATATGCGAAAGAAAATGCAAAGAGATGCAACATCTCTTCACAGCGCCAGTGAATCGAGCCGATCGGAAAGCACTCGGTCGTCGACGATTCGAGCCGCTCTGCGCTGGATCCAGTCATGTGGAAGGAGCTGGTACTGGGGAGCCCAAGCCCAGAGATTGGTACAGTATTCTATGTGCGGCCGAACCTGCGCCTTGTAAAGTTGCAGGCGGTGTGCCGGCATGAAATAACCTTTATATTTATTAACCTTTAACCTTATTATTATATTTATAAACCTTTTATAAAGTGTTCTTAATATCCCTCTACAAGTTGCAGGAATGTATATACAAGAATGGTTGTAAATTTAGCATCTCTTCTTCATTTCTCTTAACTTAGGATAATATATTGTAGCCTAAGGTCTGACTTGGCTAGTTTTCATATACAAATTATCATGTTCGATGGTTAGTTTTAACCAGCAAGCCAAATTTTCGGAATAATAAAATAAGAACCGACAAGTAACAGGTTTAGAACTTGCGAAGGCTATAATATAATTCATATACGAAAACTAGCCAAGTCAGATCTTAGGCTATAATATATTATCCTAAGTTATAAGAAGAAATGATATTTTATGTTGTTATAAATAAATTTCAGGGGTGACCATTGAACTTGGCACCCATTTAGATCTCACTTCTTTTGTCGTTGAAGTCAACAACCAAAGCATATATCATAATATTGAACTTGGTTCTCATTTCACATTTATGTTTTTGATGGGATCAAATATATTACTTAGCGAGTTTTAGTTTCTATGTTTACAAAGACATTTAAATATGTAGTAGTATATTTAAATCTCTTTGTATGTTTACTAACTAGATATATTATTTAACCTGTTATTATTAAAAAGTATTATATTGTACAATAACATATTGTATAATATTGAACTTGGCTCTCATTTAAGTTTTTGATGGGATATCACTACTTTTTGTACATAAATTATTAGTAGGTACTTATTTATAACAAAATTAATACCAAATGGTTTTTGTTAAACTGCTGTATTTTCTACGTTTACGGGGTATAATTGTCTTTTTTTGCGTTATTTTCTATATTTTCTTGTACCTTTGATATGTTTGAGTGAATTGCCCATTCAGTATCCGAAATTTTTTCCACGCATTTTCTGTTTATACTTAACTTGGTCAAGTCGGGGCGGTATAACGTGCACCAACGGTTGTACTCTACATTAGAGCTCTCTTGTGACTTGATTTGACTTGGATCTAAATTGATAAGATGTGCTTCATCTAAGGTTTTAGCTCTAGATAGTCCAACGTAAGCCTGCCCTCTACTAAATATAGAGGAGCTTATGTCGAGAAGAACACTGTCATCCATTTTGAGCACGAAAATCACTCGTCAACTGATTTCAAATCAGCTAATTTCGCGCGCTCAAAATGGATCTCGGGGCGGTTGTCGTGTACATATCGGTAGAGTCCTCGAGCTGTACAAGGTTGACTGTACAGTTAGAGACTTTCTCGTGCAGTGTATGGGGAAGTGGAGTACGATCCTTTATCATCTAGACGAGCGAATGACGAAAGCGGAGAACCACATAAGGATAAGAAAGGGGTATCTTCCACGGCGATTCTTTGAGGCCAATCTGCTGGTTCTGCCTCTCTCCAAACCCTCTCAGAACCTTACTGGAGGGTTCCGAGAGGAAATTTCGTCTTCGGAAAGGAGGTACAAAAGTGACCTTTTTTTCTATATGGATGATCTGAACTATTCTTGCTAATAAACCTGATATTGTGCTGATGGACGGAGTATAATCAAGGATATTTTTGGTAGACATTACCATTCTTTATGACAAGAACCTCGTGAAAGCCGAAATAATTAAGCAGACAAAATATCTGGTGCTAGCTCACGAGGTGACTGACATGTGGGGTGGTCTGCCAACCGAAATTATTTCTGTAATCGTTTCTGCGAACGGGCTATCCCGGTCAGCCCCTCTCAGTTCGTCTGAGGCGACTGGGACTCCGTAATGGATCGCTCCGGGCTCAAATGCAGAAGGCGGCTCCTCGATACCGCCCGCATCGTCCACCCGTTTCTTTTCCTTTTCTCCTAACCCTCGGCCGTCTAGTCTCCCTTGTCGAGGGTGGATGTGGGTTTAGCTACCTTTTTGACTTCGATACTAATCTTGAGATTTTGCAGCTTTTGGGACAGGTCAAGTTGGTTCTGCAGAGATACGACAGAGGTTTGGGCTTTAGTGGCATCTGTTTTGAGGGACAGGTACTTGACTACCAACTGTGATACACCGTGGCTTACTTTTCGACAAAGTGAGCTGATGCGCATTTTTGGTCGGAGTTAAGATTTCCACCCGTAGCGATGGAGCACACCTCGTTAAGTCACTGTTCAATGGTTGTCATCCAATGCTGTAACTCAGGAGTTGGAATTGCTTTGATTGGTTCGGTTGAACTTGGTGTCTGCACGAGTGGTGTTGATGGAGGCGGGTTACGAGTGGTCCTAGCACTCCGGTTGAAGGAGCTGTTCTCCATTTTAGTACTGATTATGGTACATTAATGGATAAAGCTAAACATTTCCACAATATCACTAATACTTAAATAACTAAAGTATGTCACAGTTACTATCGGTATTGGTATAACGAGGTCACGGCTAAGCAAATACTTATTTAAATATTTTAATTACTATTTGACACGTCTGTTCACAATGAAAAATCAAAATGTTTTCCAATCTAGCATCAATCTAGCTCCAATCTAGCTTGAAAGCTATCCGTTTCCACTTCATCAAACATGCCTGATGCACTACAGAATCGTTGAAGCCAACACAGCACCCTATATGCATTATTATGTTGCACCCGAAGAACATTGTATGTCTACCCTACAGGCTGCACGCGCAGAATGACTGGCAAAACGTCTTGAAAAGAATAATTTTAACTTCTCTTGTACAAAGTGCAAACCTGCGGGTCAACATGTTGCACTGGACCGACACCCTCTCTATTATATATGTAATCTCTATTCTCTATATAATTGGGACACACTCTTGAGTGCTACACCATAAAGGTACACCGTAGGAACTATAGGCAATTTTGGTACCCACCCGAAACATCAAAACCACTCTCTTCTATACAGTATATAGGAGGCCATAAGACATGGCGTATCATTCACAAACTGCAAGTAAATGTCTGAGTGCATCAATCGAAGTACTCAGCACCACCATGTTATCTTCATAACTTATGTTATTTATTATATTGTCGTCAATGCTGCATCCGATACCAGTGCTGCTAAGCTCCTCGATCAACTGATTGATGTATAAGCAAAAGAGCGCCGGGGAGGTCAGACCACCTTCTTCACTCTAGTCCATACGTCTCAGACAATGACCCGACCATCTGACCTGGTTAATTTCATGATCGTACTAGAACTGAAAAAGCTTAACTAGCTCCTTAACCTTTCTCACACAATTTTGACCATAAGATCCTATAATTAACCAGGTCAAAGACCTTAGTGAGATCTAAGAACGCGGCATACACAGGTGTATTTCTATCGGTGTAGTACCTAACAGTGTGCTTGAGCACCAAAATAACAGTTTCCGTAAGCAGCCCGATAGTAAAACCAAATTGAGCATCATGTAAATTGAGCTGTCTAATCTTTCTACGCTCAAGCACACCGTCAAGAACTTTAGCTGTTATAGTAGCCAAGGAGATTGGCCTTTAATTATCCTATTTTGAAATATCAGCGATCTTATTCTTAACTATTGGTACAACTATCATTCTCATCAATTCAGTAAGTAGATAACAATGTCTGTGTTAAAGGCATTAATTAAACAGCGTTAAAAGTACCCTGCGGAGATGCAAACCCTCATGTTGAAAATGTTCTGGGCTTAGGCTGTCACGATTCGGAGATTTGCCCCTGGTTATAGAAGATATAATGCTCTGTACCTCTTTTGCCGAGCTGCTGATGGGTTCATTACGTATTTTACTCTCGTCCTCTCACTCTCTCGCGAGGTTACTCTAAACGCCTCATGACAACTATGGCCAATAATTCCCCATTAAATTATTTAATTTAAAAAAAATATATTTGGGGGAGGCCTATGTTCAGCTGTGGACTTTGATAGGCTGTAACGAGAATGGTAACGGTAATTGTAACTTATTATATTATGATGATGCTATGAACATTGACGCTTACAATATGAATGTTAGAGTTTAAGCAACATGAATTGATCATGAGCTATGATGATTCTATTGAGAGTACTAGGTTTATACTTCCTAGTCATGATATTATTGCGTTGAATAGAAACTGGTATTTCCTTTTTCATAATAACATTTATTTTATAATGTTTTAATCTTTAACAATAACATAATTGTGGCATTAATTGGTCTTAAATTTTAAGACACGTAAAGATCAGAGTTCGTTTTCTATCGGCACCAGGAAAACTCATTAGATGCATGGCAAAACATAATAATTTACCTGGTTGGCGGCAGTGTTGGAAAGAATTATGATGAAACTTGCATATCTGAAGAACAAACTCTTAGTATCAATATACATTGTGTGCGTTTGGCAGAAAAAAGCGCTAGCAAGCGCTTGTAAGCAAAATGGCGATCGTAAGCGGTAAGCGCTGTCAAATCGTAAGTAGCTATTTTCCTCCAGGACACGATGTTAGTTTTAACCGGGGAATCTAACCTAATTTAAATATATGTTTGTAAAGTATTCATATTAAAAACTTACCAATCATGAGTTTTTAATAGCATGTATATGTTTATTCATGTCATTATATTACTTAAAACTAATATTGCACAAAACAACTTATAAACTCTACTTCAAAACAAACAAATTAAATAAGCAAAATGGCGGATTGTGTCAGCGCTACTGAAGTAGCAATCGTGTCCTGGCCGAAAACTATTTTAGCGCCTATAAGCGCTTGCTAGCGCTTTTTTCTGCCAAACGCACCCATTATACATTATTTAAAAAAATACATAGCGTACGATAAAATGTACAAACAATTTATAAGTAAACTAATATATTGGTGATAGCGATCAACCAAGCTATTTCTAATTTGTTTTGTGTTGTTAATTGTAACATACATGATAGTTAACTATTATTTAAAAAAATAGTCCTGCGGGGTTTCATTCTGGTTCTTCCCAGGACAGAAGTTTTTTTTTGGTGAACCAGTGGTAAATGAAAAGAGTGACTTTCAATAAGTATTATTTATTAAGTATCCATATTAAATAAAAAAGTTTCTGTTTCTGTTCCTGTTTCTAGATTTCCAACTTTACGAGTGCTTTACAGCATCTATATTCACGGGAACTGAGATGATTTGATTTATAAACTGCTGTATACTTCAGAACGTCGAGCAAATACTTATTGCACGAAAATAATCTACTGAGAATCGCGTCCACGTCATAGTGACCGTTGGAAACCGACTTCAGTGAAGGACATAATATCTCAAAAGGGTCAGAGATTAGATACTTCTTGAAACGGGCTTTCGTAAATACAATCCGCTTTGGAAAATAAGTCATATATTTTTCCTTTTTTTATATTGAAGAGGGGCAAACGAGCACACGGATCACCTGATGTTAAGTGACTACCGCCGCCCATGATCAACCGCAACACCAGGGGGATTGCAGGTGCGTTGCCGGCTCTTTAGAAAGGAGTAAGCTCTTTTCTTGAAGGTCCACAGGTCGTATCGGTCCGGAAAAATCGCCAGTGGTAAACTATTCCACAGAGAGGTCGTACGCGGAAGAAAAGTCCTTTTGAAATGTACAGTGGTGGACCGCCAAGCATCCAGATGGTGTGCATGGTATCGGGACGTTTGCCGCGTAGTGAGTTCACGAAATTTGACGGCTGGGATTAATCTGAACAATTCCTCAGAGCACTCCCCATGGTATATGCGAAAGAAAATGCAAAGAGATGCAACATCTCTTCACAGCGCCAGTGAATCGAGCCGATCGCAAAACACTCGGTCGTCGACGATTCGAGCCGCTCCGCGCTGGATGCAGTCATGTGGAAGGAGCTGGTACTGGGGAGCCCAAGCCCAGAGATGGGAACAGTATTCCATGTGCGGCCGAACCTGCGCCTTGTAAAGTTGCAGGCGCTGTGCCGGCATGAAATAACCTTTATATTTATAAACCTTTTATGAAGTGTAGTCTTAATATCCCTCTACAAGTTGCAGGAATGTATGTACAAGCATGGTTGTAAATTTAGCATCTCTTCTTCATTTCTCTTATCAGTAGGGACGAGTTGCCTTAATAGTCAGGCAAATTGAAGATCGAAGTAACAGTAGTCTCGCTGCTTTTGACGATGTTGCCCGTCGCCAGTCTGGGTATTTTAAGTCTGGCGTAAACGAGGTGGTTATATCGCCATTTATCGGAAGCCATAAAATTTTATCATTATTTTGCATTGTTATTTTACGACACGGGACAAAATGGAATAAAGGATCTTTTACGCTATTATAGTCTCTCTTATGTGGGGCAAAAAGATCAATAAAAACTCGCGTAAGAAACATATGAGTAATTATCATGTTCAATGGTTACTTTTTACCAGCAAGCCAAATTTTTGGAATAATAAAATAAGAACCGACAAGTAACAGGTTTAGAACTTGCGAAGGCTATAATATAATTCGTATACGAAAACTAGCCAAGTCAGACCTTAGGCTACAATATATTATCCTAAGTTATAAGAAGGAACGATATTTTATGTTGTTATAAATAAATTTCAGGTCTGACAATTGAACTTGGCACCCATTTAGATCTCACTTCTTTTGTCGTTGAAGTCAACAACCAAAGCATATATCATAATATTGAACTTGGCTCTCATTTCACATTTATGTTTTTGATGGGATCAAATATATTATTAGTTAGCGAGTTTTAGTTTCTATGTTTACAAAGACATTTAAATATGTAGTAGTATATTTAAATCTCTTTGTATGTTTTAAATAAAATTAATATCAAATGGTTTTTGTTAAACTGCTGTATTTTCTACGTTTACGGGGTATAATTGTCTTTTTTGTGTTATTTTCTATATTTTCTTGTACCTTTGATATATTTGAGTGAATTGCCCATTCAGTATCCGGAAGTTTTTTCCACGCATTTTCTGTTTATACTTAACTTGGCCAAGTCGGGGAGGTATAACGTGCACCAACGGTTGTACTCTACAATAGAGCTCTCTTGTGACTTGATTTGACTTGGATCTAAATTGATAAGATGTACTTCATCTAAGGTTTTAGCTCTAGATAGTCCAACGTAAGCCTGCCCTCTACTAAATATAGAGGAGCCTATGTCGAGAAGAGCACTGTCAAGGCTAAGGCCTTGTGATTTGTGAATAATAATAACATATGCTAAGCAAATAGGGAATTACTCCATGTGAACATCTACATTACATAATATCTGAAACGGCGATCGCATGGAATAGGCAGCTTCCATCGGGAGGCATTGGAATACTTCGGTGTAAGGTAAGTGTGTCACCAACCCGTAATTCTATTGTACAATATACGTTATAAAAAGATAATTATTAAAGACGATTACATAACAAATTACCTGTTATCTATTAAATTCGCAAGAAAATTTGTTACCATACCAATAAATTCTCATTCTCACTAATTCAGTTAGGTATACATACCTACTTATAACTATACTAAAATTATTATTAATTTTTGATTTAAACTATTTCCTATACCATCTAGACACGCGGTGCGTACTTACTAAAAGAATTGTAATAATAATATAACCACAAATATATAAGTATTTTTTAAGAAAACCTATTAATTTCGTAGCATAAATCGCCACCTCATAGGTCAGATATCGAGAGACAACCGGACAGCAAAACGGCGCTCGCGTTTATGAGCGCTGCTGCTAGTGCCACCTGCCACTGCCACTCGCTCGGACCTCGGACACGTTGGCGTCAAGGTTTAATCGTACCGCTCCCACCCCGATCCACCGGCGGCGTACCGCGCGCTGTATACATGTTCCTAATAGAATCAATTAAGTGAAAAATTATAATGAAATGATAAAAATTTATCAGTTTCTGATTTATTCCTTTGTATTCACCTAATTACCTATCTGCATGCCAAATTTGAACTTTCTAGGTCATCTGGAACTGGGTTAGAGTTTTGATCTATAGGTCAGTCAGTGATAAAAATGACGATTTTTAGACATTAATATCTAAATAACCGTTTGAGATGTGTTTACGAAATTTGAAGCACATATATATCTTGCAAGTCTCAATATTTAATATTTTTTTGAGTTATGAGGGGTCAAAAGTGGCTCCAAATGGTTTGTGTAATATTACACACGGTGCGGCTCTCCGTTCTGCTTGAACTTGGCTTGACACACTACCACGCGCGTGTCTAGAAAAACCCTGACATTACATCTCAACGTAACCATGACAACCTCTTAACACGAACAGATTAAATTTTTGATTTTCGACATTCCGCCCACCAAAGAACTTGTTCTTTATAATAAATAAAATAATGGAAAATTAAATGACCACAATTAAACATATACTCGTAATGATAAAAGGCCGCCCAACCGTACCGTATCGTACCACCCACAACATAAGAAAACTAGAATACAATTCAAAGATAATTTTAAGTAAACAGAACAGATATACAAAAAAGAAAAATAGAAGATTATTCACTATTATTATCGTCTTTCTGATGCAAAAAACACAACCTATTACACGCCCGTTTGACTAGACCATTCTTGATTTTTATAGTAACAACACGAGTAATATTGTCCGTTCCTGTGGGGTAGGGGTTGATCTCTTATGATGACAATATTACCAATTTCGGGACCCTTCTGATTTTTTGTCCATTTAATCTCTCAACCCCCTATCGGTCTCATGAGACCGCGGCCAAATTCCGTCGAATCCCTAGCGATCACATGAGGTCACAACCACCCACAGCACTTTAACCCCTAAAAACTTATATATAGAGACTACTTTTCTATGAAAAAGTTTGGCATTATATAATCAATATGAAATATTCTATCCTCTAGTGCAATAAGAAACTGTTATCCTATGAATATCTATTTATAATCTACGTTCATTTCATACGCCATTTTCGCGTGAATGTTATTGTGTTGATTTTGGATTTTTCTAGTGTTTTATTAGTGTTTTAGTATAGCGTTTTATTATAATATTGTTATGAAAGTTTTTTGTGTGAATATAATTTATCTTTTTATGTAAATAATTTCGAGTAATATATATTGAAATAATTGTGATTTTCACGCTGCCTTCTAAAATTTTAAAACCTTTTTGTAATGAAGTAAAACTGGACTTTTGTTTAGAACACAGGATAGATAATTTTGTATAGATTTTATAATGCTAAACTTCTTTTTTGGTTTTAAGTGCTGTGGATGGGTGCAGACGCAAGCCACCGCTCGGGATTTGCCGGGCGCATGCGGTTGCATGCGATTTTTATGGCGCTTGAAGGGTTAAAGCGCTGATTTGGTGTCACCAAATATTCATTCGACCACCTCTTCCAGAAATTATGCATCCTCTTCTAAATAAGTTTGCATCTATTTAGACCCGTTATTCCTAGAATAATTTTCATCAAGAATAGCAATTAAGGATTCACCAACGAGAAAATGTCCAGGTGTGAGAGGAAAGGATCATCTGGATTGTCACTTAACTGACATAATGGCCGAGAATTTAAACACGCCTCAACTTGGGTAAGTAAAGTGGAAAGCTCTTCATAAGTCAGAGTACTATCAACTATAACTCTGTTAAGAGGCGACTTTGTTGCACGGATGCTGGCATCCCACAACCCCCCGAAATTTGGTGCTTGGAGCGGAGTAAAGTGCCATTTTGTCTCTTCATTGACCAATAATTCTGTAACTCCCTTAGATAGATACAGCTTTATTTAACATTATTCTTAATTCTTTGTCGGCACCAATAAAAAAATCCTTGCAGTGCCCTCTTCTGGACACAAATCTTCGAAAAGCTGCCATAAATCCCTCAGAAGATAAACTAGAGACAGCGTCTAAATCTTTAGCACGGGTGACCATACAAATTAAAATACAAATGTATCCTTTATATGATTTTGACAGTCGTCCTGGTTCGCATCTTAGATTTATATATCCCGTAAAATCTACGCCTGCTAATTTAAACGCTCGTGCGGGTTTCATTCTCACTACTGGTATTTATCCCATAAGTGGATATTTTCTATGTTGAGAATACCTGATACATGTTACACAATTTTTGTAGCATTTTTAATATGTTCTCGTGCTCTCAGAATCAAAAACTTTGATCGTAAATGATTAAGCATTGCAAGTGGACCCCTATGCAAAGTTTTTAAACGAGCATCTAGAATAATTAACTTCGCAATATGACTTGAGCCAGGCAATATCATAGAATGCTTCTTGTTAAAACTTTCTTGTGATTGCTCGGTATGACCACTTACTCTTAAAACGTTATTTTCGTCAAACATTGGACAAAGTGTATGAAGTTTGGTGGATTTCTGTACTGTTCCGTAAGACTTTAATTGCTTAATATCTTCTTTGAAATGTAAGTCTTGTGTTCCTCTTACACATATTTACAAAATTTTAATTATCTATTTTAACGTTGTATTTTCTGGAATATCTCTTATTTTTTAGGTATCTTCCATAACGAACGCTCTTTTTTGCTAAACCATTCCGGTCCATTCCACTATTACTTATGCCCCTTTAACTCTTCAACCGTCATACCTCTGAAAGCGCAATCGGCAGGATTGCTTCGAGTTGACGTGATTCCATTGATCTCGATCGAGCATAGTCAATATCCCTGAAACTCTATTGCTGACAAATGTCGTCCATCGACTTGGCTCGCCATGAAACCATGTTAAAACTACCATGGAATCAGACCATGCATATAAATTTGCTTTAGGTATATTTAAAACTTGCGCTACTTCATGAATTAATTGAGTTGCTAAAAGTGCAGCGCAGATTGCCATTCGAGGAATAGAAATTTCCTTTTCTATTGGCGCAACTCTAATTCTATTATATACTCTTTGGTCTCAATGATGAAAGTTTTGTAAGTCCAAAATCAATGCAAATGTTCTAATTCCCTTTTAAACGTGAATTAAATTAATACATAAGGTACTACACTGATAGACCCGCTACAAATATCTAAAATTCCCGGGTTTCGGTACCAAAAATATTTATTGTGCACTAGGTAGATTTACCAATAAATAGAACACCTTGTTTGCTGTCTATCATTATCATTATCATCATTACAGCCCTTCACAAGTCCACTGCTGAACATAGCCCTCCCCCAAGTAATGCCACAAAGCACGGTCCTGAGCCACCTGCATCCATCGACTTCCTGCATATCTTACCAGGTCGTCACTCCATCTAGTGGGGGGTCGCCCTACACTACGCCTACCGGTACGAGGCTGCCACTCGAGAACCTTTCTTCCCCATCGGTTATCGGTTCTTCGAGCTATATGGCCGGCCCATTGCCACTTCAGCTTACTAATCCGTTGGGCTATGTCGGTCACTCTGGTTTTACTGCGGATATCCTCATTTCTGAATCTATCACGCAGAGAAACACCGAGCATAGCCCTCTCCATAGTTCGCTGAGCGACCTTGAACATCCTCATACGGCCAGCAGTGAAGGACCACGTCTCAGATCCGTAAGTCATCACTGGCAACACGCACTGGTTGTACAATCTAGTTTTTAGAGATTGAGGTATACCTGACGAGAAGATATGTCGTAATTGCCCGAACGCTGCCCAGCCGAGTTGAATCCATCGATTGACCTCTCGGTCGAAGTTGGACTTACCTAGTCGGACAATATGTCCCAGGTCAACGTACTCGTCAACAACTTCGAGCATAGTGCTCCCAACAACTACCGGCATAGGTGTGACATGGACATTAAACATGATCTTTGTTTTGTCATTGTTCATCTTAAGACCTATCCGTTGGGAGGCACTATTGAGGTCATTGCGCATAGTGCTTAAGTCCTCCAGCGATTCTGCCATAAGGACTAAATCGTCGGCAAATCGAATGTGAGTGATGTACTCGCCATTGATGTTAATACCGTATCCTTTCCAGTCCAATAGCTTTAAAACGTCTTCCAATGCAGCGGTGAAGAGTTTCGGGGATATAACGTCACCCTGTCTTACACCTCTCTGCAGTTGGATAGGTTTCGAGCTCTGGTTCTGTACTCGGATAGCCATCGTAGCCCTACTGTACAAACACTTCAGCGCTTCGATATACCGACAGTCAACTTGGCACCGCTGAAGGGACTGTAGCACCGCCCAAATTTCGACGGAATCAAAGGCTTTCTCATAGTCCAAATACGCCAGGCAAAGGGGCAGATTGTACTCTTCGGACTTCTGTACAATCTGCCGCAGGGTATGTATGTGGTCTATGGTACTGAAGCCTTTTCGGAAACCGGCTTGTTCGGGAGGCTGGAAGTCGTCAAGTCTGCGTGCGAGACGATTCGTAATGACTCTCGAAAACAGCACGTAGACGCGGCTCAGAAGGGCAATCGATCTGTAGTTCTTCAAGAGAGCGTTGTCGCCTTTCTTAAAGAACAAGACCACCGCACTTCTGCTCCATGCCTCTGGAGTAGTGCCACCATGGAGGACAGAATTTAAGAGCTTCTGAAGGACTTCAAGTACCGGTTTTCCACCCGCTTTCAGAAGCTCCGCTGTAATTCCATCGTCGCCTCGCCTGGGGCCCTGCCGTTTTTAAGGTGCTGGAGAGCCATTCTAATCTCGCTTGGACTGACATTCGGGATATCATCGGAATAGTGTCGGATAAGACTTGCTCTTGGATCGTTACTCACACTTGCGTGTGCCAACGATGATGTGTACAGCTGCCCATAGAACCTCTCAATCTCACTCAAAATCTCAGGTGTCCCGGAAACGATGCTGCCACACTCAGTCTTCAGCTTTGACAGTTGGCTCTTACTGGCAGACAGATCTCTGGCAAAGACTTTGGAGCCCTGGTTCCGCTCGATCGCTTCTTTAATACGAGCAGTATTAAAGTTGCGTAAGTCTCGCCGCATGCATTTGGAGATCTGTCTGTTCAGTTGCCTGTATGCTGTCAAATCTGTTGACGATTGCAGCCTCATCTCCCGTCTAACAGCCATGAGATTAAGAGTGTGATCGGAGAGTTTTTGTGTTTCTGAGACGTGGACTTGCATGGATTGTGACCACATGGACAGTTTCCACGAGCTTGTCATTCATATCGTCCACTGCATTGCAATCTTGTAGGCACTGAAAGCGGTTGCGTAACTCGAACTGAAAGTTTTCGGGATTCTGGATTAGAGCACGAGGGGGACGGAGCGTTGACTTCATTTGACGAGACCTCTCCTACTTAACGTTTAGGTTCAGTGTGCCTGTAACCATTCGGTGATCGCTGCCAGTTTTCACCCATGCGATCACTGAGACATCACTGAACAGTTGGCGTCTGGTCGTCATAATGAAGACAATCTCATTTTTTGTCGAACCGTCGGGGCTCGACCAGGTCCACTTCCTGTGGGGCCGCTTCTGGAAGAAAGAGTTCATCATAAAGAGTCCTTCTTTCTCCATAAAGTCAGCCAGCTGCTGGCCCCTTCGGTTCCGTTGCCCTACTCCAAATTTCCCTAACTTCAGCTCACCGTTTTCTCTTGTGCCTAGTTTTGCGTTGAAGTCTCCCATCAACACCGTGTAGTGGGTTTTGGAGGAATTCATGGCTTTGGAAATATCCTCATACATTTCCTCCACCTTCTCATCGGGATGTGCCGAGGTTGGTACGTAAACCTGTATGACCTTCATCGAATACCGTTTGGTGATTCTAAGTATTAGGTACGCGACCCTCGTCGACACACTCCCAATCTTTACAACGTTGTTGACGAGAGACTTGTGGACGATAAATCCGACATCTCCTTGGGACAGATGGTCGCCCTCCCGGTGATAGAACAAGTTGCCGTATTCGAGAATCACCGTGTCCTCCCCCCTCTCTTCGGACCTCGGATAATCCTATAATATTCCAGCGCAACTTGTCTATCTCTTCATCAGAGGCTACTGGACTTAACCTCCCTCTCTGTATATCGGACCACGATACTGCGCAAATTCTTGGTTTCAGTACTACATCAAAGATTACTCCCCCAAAAACCTTATACACCTATAGGAGGGACTACTCTTCTGAAAATATAGAGAAGTTTAAAAAATATTTGGCGAGCCTTTCCTTCTCAGATGTTTACAGCGAAACAGAACCTAATGCTGCGTTTAATAAATTTCATGATTGGCTATGCCTTCTTTACAAACTCTGCTTCCCTTATAAAAAAGTTAGACTTTCTTCAAAATCCTATTTAAAATGGATTTCTAAGGGAATCAGGAATAGCTGCGCGAAAAATAGAGTCCTAAGAAAAACCTACTATAGGAGAAAAACTCCTCAAAATAAACACAAATATAAAGTTTACTCAAAACTACTTAAAAATGCATACTATGTTCTAAAAAAATGACTAACAATAAATATGTGATAAACAGCAAAAATATTGCCAGCAAAGCTACTTGGAAGGTCATACAGGATGAAATAGATACCAAGCCGCAATATAATAATCACATTGACTTTATTGAATATAACAACAAAGTTATTACTATTCCTACACCAATCGCAAATACTTTTAATAATTTCTTCAAATTTTTTTTTTTTTTTTTTTTTTTTTTTTTTTTATGGTCCCTTTGGTTTTTTTTCTTACTTTTTTTTGTTTATAACATTTTGAATTGACAATTGACAAACAAAGATATCCAAAATAATATTCCAAAAAATAAATCCAATCTAATCTTAAATAATTCTATTTATCTACACCCTGTTGACGAATATGATATAAATAAAGTAATAATGACCTTGAATAATAGTGACTCAGAAGGGTATGACGGCATTTGTACTAAAGTAATTAAGGCATGCAACAAAGAAATAGGTAGGGTTTTGACATTTTTATACAACTTATCAATAATCTCTGGTATCTTTCCTGATAAACTTAAATTTGCCTTGATTAAGCCTTTATTCAAAAAAGACAAGAAATCAATTTTGAACAATTACCGTCCTATTGCACTCGTGTCAATTTTGTCAAAAGTATATGAAAAAATTATGCATACTAAACTCACATCGTTCTTTGACAAGTATCATGTCCTGAATCCCACTCAGTATGGGTTCCAGAGGGGAAAATCTACTACACATGCTGTTTTCTGCTAATGCTAATTGCTCTGTTAATGCTAATAATTATATAACTGCACTCTTCTTTGACATGTTGAAGGCTTTCGATTTTGTCTCACATAATTCATTACCGGTAAAAGTGGAAAAATGTGGCATTAGAGGCACTGCTTTAAGTTGGATTAAAAGTTACTTGCGAAATAGACGTCAATCTGTTGAAATAAGCAAACCAGACTGCAATCATGTGGTCCTAAATCACAAATCAGATTTTAAAGAAAACAAATATGGAGTTCCTCAGGGTATCATTTTGGGACCACTGTTGTTCTTAGTATATATTAACAATCTTCCGGATGTAACTAAACACAAATGCATTTTATTTGCTGACGACATATCTGTAATAGTAAAAAGAGATGGTGAACAATCACTTAAAGATCATATTAATGATATTAACAGTACAGTAAAAACAATAATAGAATTGCTTAAAAATAACAACCTACTTGTAAATCTTGACAAAACTTATTTTATAAATTTCAATAACGTATTATACCAGACAATGAACATTTATTTTTAAGGACAAACACTAAAAAGTACAAATATGACAAAATTCCTAGGTGATTAGGATGGATTGATCAAAAACTAAATTGGAAATGTCAAGTTGAACATGTATGTAAAAAAAGTAAATAGATTTTCGTACGCACTTTATAAACTAAGCAAAGTAGCCACAAAAAAATACAGCAGTTACTGCGTACTTTGCATATATGGAATCCGTACTGCGATACGGGCTTATTATATGGGGCAATAGCACAGATGCAAAAAAGGCATTCATTGCCCAAAAAAAATGTATTAGAGCAATATGTGGCACTGCACCTGATGAGCCTTGCAGGCCGCTATTTGTATCTCTAAAAATACTACTACTCCCATGCTTGTACATTTTTGAAATTGCAAAGTTTGTAAAACGAAACATGTATTATTTCAGACAAGCAAAAGAGATTTATACGCAAAATACCAGAAATGCCAATAGACTTGCTGCTGAAATTATACCCAAGAGTGCTCGCTTTAAAAAAAAATTGCTACTGGATGTGTATGCTCATATTTAATAAAATACCCCAAAATATCAAAGACTTACCCCTTAATAGATTTAAAGGCACCCTTTACGGGTGGCTAAATGATCATTGTTTTTATAATGTGAATGACTACCTAAATTTGACATGCGACACAACAGTAGTTATATATTTTTAATTCCACATTCCGAGTCAAGTTCCCTTCCAATTCATTTTGCATATTCACAATTTCAGAGACATTTCCATTGAATTGAAGTGAATTAAAAGAAAAGAGAGAATAAATTTTAATCTGAATGCACACAACTCAGTCAGAAAAATCGAAAGCTCTGCGTGTCCGACAAAAGTATAAAGTTCGCTAACAACAGTGCTGTGGATTCCTTTTGTTTCATTACTTGTCCACTCATGAGGCGAACCATCTAACATTGGGAGCTAGTGGTTTGTGTGTGGTGGAATCGTTAATCGCCAAAAAAGTGTCGCCATTTCTCTAGCCATGTTTACTTTTTATAATCAAATGACTTTTGAGATTATGCAGCAACAAAGACCTCAAGGAACAGTGCTGTGGTTATCTATTCAGTTGTTTGGGCAATACCCACTGTCCTCGTAGGTGCTTTATAAAGTATAAACTTCTTTGTTTTAAATACCACAGCTGGCGACAGTATTGCCCTCGTTGCACATTTATTAAATATTATAGTTAATTTAATTTTGATAAAATAATTTTGGTCTTCTTTTAATTTACCCATAGATAATATAACCACTAGAGAGCGTATAGGCAGATTTCTTCTAAGCATACGACTCACTACTGCGGGCCGGGGGACGAGGAAGAACGCGTGGCTGCAAATGGTCAAGTTACGTTGTTATGGCTATCTTTAGGGTTGCTCTTCTTAATAAAGGAAAATATTCGTTATCGATAAAATGGATTTTATCATTATGAAAAATACTCAATTAAAATTATAGAAATAATATTTAATCAAAATCAATCGGTTACAAGGAAAACATTTATTTGTTATATTATTATTGATTTTTAAAATAAATTAATTTGTTATATTTATTTCGAATTAAAGTTTGAGGGTCCTGATTGTTCTTTGTAAAAAAATTTAAACAAGCGGCTACATATTTGTAAATTATGCATCTTGCTAATTAAATTAAATGATTTGTTGATTCTATTTCAAATTGATGAAAATGAATATACGGGAATCAATAATACCTAATCAGAGATTTTAAAAACCGTTCTCATAAAATAATTGGTACTATATTTCGAAGACAGTACTTTTGAACCACTCTCACTGTTCGCTCTCTTATTAAAAATTTTACAACGACGAACAATATATATATTACTGTAGTGGATCCGTACAATAACTTGTTTTTAGTGTCCTTTTGAAATTGTAAGCCGTTCTGATTTGGTACACCAATCTAACTAATTTAACTAGGTAACTATAAATTTTAACTAAGAAAAAATACCGACAAACTGAGAACCTCCTCTTTTTTCTGGAGACGGTTAAAGGTAGATAAGTATTTTTTCACAGTGTGTGAATTGAATAATCTTTTTATTAATTTTTATTTTATTATTTTCGATATCGACTTTGAGCTATTAAAGGTAACAGTAAGTCCTAATGTTTACGATAAACATACAAATGGAAAGAAAGGGATAGAAGCATTAGAATTGTCTAATAATAGAACGAGACTTTTCCAAAAGACATCAACGCGCGACTCAACCATGTCGTTATTTCACCGGCCACCGTTTTAGATAGACCCCTACAATGGCTCATAATTTGAATAAATCAACAATAATTTTCGTATTTTTTACTTAGCAATGAAAAGTTACTACATTCTTTTTGGACATCTGTCCTGGAATGTTTTCCACACCACTTCACCGCGCATTTTGATGCATTATAATTGCATAAAAGTTATAAAAATTTGCATTAATTTAGCGTGCACACAGGTCTAACACCTGGACAACACTAAATTGGTTAATAGTACCATAGCCGATGCATAGGCGACAAAATACTAATAGTTTTCGAGCGTCGGGGCACTGTATGCGCAGTTAAGTGGTTATATAGTCGTTGAATTTACCCCATTGTATGTTGATTGGTAACGTAAAATAGGTACTTACTGATTTTTTTTACGTTTACAAACTACATTCATGAAATTGAGTTGAAATATATTTGCCGTGTATCGTAAAGAATCGTAGTGGTATCGTAAGAGAATCCATGTCCCCATATCGTCCCGTGGGTGTCGTAAAAAGTTAGAGCGGAAAACTGAAAGAGAAGATGATCAGCAGCAACTTCCAGAGAGCTAAAATTAATTAAAAGCTTTGGTTGTCAACCCACCAGACAAGTGCAAAAACTTAACAACTACCTACGGCAAATATCCAGCCTGTGAGGCAATATTTTTTTTATAGGATACGGTGACAAACGAGCACACAGTCCACCTGATCGTAAGTGGTTGCTGGGGCCCATAGACATCTACATCTATCCTTGATTACAGATCAAAATGCAGATGCGTTGTCACCCGTGAGGACTAAGATGGAATGCCTCGTTTTCAGTAAAAATGGTCTCCGGTTCTCTACACTCACCATAAGAAAAACAGCAGCGTTAAGCTACTATTTCACGCTGGTATTCTGTGAGAGCGTGGTCCTTCCCCGGTCGAGCCGACCCATTCGTGCTACAATTCGTGCTACAACTATACTTCTAATATAACTGCAGCATGACTCTACCACGTACCTATAAAAAAATCTAGAGGTGAGGCATATGTACAGTAGTAAAATTATGAGAGGCTGTAAATATAAAAGTGATTAGCTATATACTCATCTTCCCTACCGTTAATAATTGATGTGACAGTGCATTTTATTTTCAATTTCTTCGATAGATAGGAAATACATTCAACTAAAGAGCTCCTCCCTTTGTGTAAACAGTATCCAGTAGTTATATCTAATATTTCATTTTGTAAACGTAATAATTGCGGCCACCGGTCTAAATATTTTAAGTCTCACAATTTAATTCTGCTACTACATAGTACCTATAAAGAAATCAGTATCATTCCTTAATTTTATAAGTTATTTACTTGCTGGTATTATTAGTTTATAGATAAAATGTATAAAAACTAGAGATGAGCCGAATATTCGTTTCATATTCGGTATTCGGCATATCGACAGCTTTACCGAATATTCGTATTCGACCGAATATTCGGCTAAATCACCGAACACTCGTTAAAGTGGTACTCAGTGTCCACTGTATTGAAATGTACCTACGAATTAAGTAATGCCATGTCTTTCATAATTTTGCTGTTGAAAGTATATTTTATTTATGGGTTAAATCTACTTGAGGCACTGTAGATTTATTTCCAATTATAGCAAATAGGAAGCTTGATTTTTAAAAATATTCTGTTTTTGGAATCAAATAAAGAAACACTACATTACATTAGTACATTTCACTTTACTTTGGTCGTCAGTTTCTCTAAAGTAAGTCCAAATAGTAGATCTCCTGTCACTAATTTTTATAATATAGGCTATATATTATAAGTATTTCGTTATGTTAAGAATAACATAACGAAATACTTTTTTCTCACATAAATAGTCAAAACATAAGCATGTGCCGGCAATTTGCTCAGTAGTAGATGATGAGGGATGCCGCGCGCTTTACGGTAACAAGTTTCGACATAAATTTGTAGCAGCCAGTATTTACGTGGTACGTAATTTTACGTGGTAGAGCCATGCTGCATTATATTAGTAGTATAGTTGTAGCACGAATGGGTCGGCTCGACCGGGGAAGGACCACGCTCTCACAGAATACCAGCGTGAAATAGTAGCTTAATGCTGCTGTATTTCGTATGGTGAGTGTAGAGAACCGGAGACCCTTTTTACTGGAAATGAGGCATTCCATCTCAGTCCTCACGGGTGACAACGCATCTGCATTTTGATTTGTAATGGAAGATAGATGTAGATGTCTATGGGCCGCAGCAACCACTTATCATCAGGTGGACTGTGTGCTCGTTTGTCACCCTATCCTATAAAAAAAATCGGCAATAAATAATATATACCCTGCTGCTACCATAACACAGAAGGCGAAGAAAACATTTATTTCCTAACTATCCCCGGCTACTGAGATACTGCGGGCTGCATATTGATGCGAGATAATTTGTCGTATATATTTAACGTTCTAATAAAGAAACAAGAAACAGCCGCAAATATCATTCAGCGCCACATCGTCTTCACACGCCGCTATCGTTATGTATTCTTCGACCATTTTGAAGCCGTTTCTTCAACGACGCAGCTCGCTTCTTCTTGCTGTTCCGGAGCTGTGTCCAACGCCGCCGCCGCTCGCCGACTACGCGCGCGCTTTTTTTTTATGGGAGGGGTCTGCGTGGTATGTAGCTTTTACCCTAACACCGCTTTTGGAAATGGCTTAGATTGATGAGATCTGGTCTGGGCGGCCTGCACAACTTTTATAGCCCAGTCCAGGGACGTAGATACCAGAAGATAACACGAGTCTCATGCCGGCAAATGGAACGTACATAATAGTTGTATTTTAAATAATCTTTATTGGACATAATATATGTACTGTAATTGGCTAGGCAAATAAAAATTGTTACTATTGGTTAACTAACGACGTAGCCGGATATATAAATATAGGCTGGGTCGACGTAAAATTCATTCCATATTCCATATTCCGTATTCCATATTCAATACTTGATACACCAGTCGTTTGCACATAAATAGTAGTTTCATTTCTCCGCCACTAGACCACTCGGAGTCTGTTAATAGTGGACCGCTTATCCCCACTATTACAGTGGTGACCCCGTTACGAACACCTAGAAGGAAGATCCCGTTACGAACACCGAGAAGGAAGACTTCAGTATATATAAAATCAGTGTAATCAAGCCGTCATTATGGAGCGAGAAGCGAAGAAATCCGACACATATACATCAAACCAGTTTCTTTTCGAAGAAATTCGGAAGTTATCTTTCGAAGTCGCCGCGTTCAAAGCTTCCCAGCATCACACCTGTTACCAGCAACAGTACAACCAGCGCAATCAGCAACACCGAACATCACCTTTTCGTCGCAACCGCTCTACAAGTAGAAGTCGAATAAGCTCAACATCAAGATCCCCTTATTGGTACTATCATCGACGTTTCGGGTTCGAGGCAAGAAAATGCACAACACCGTGTACACTCAAAAGTGAAAATACGAAATACGGAAAACTAACTAATACGCTCGATGCGACGGGATCCAGCGTAACAGCAAAGTCCTACCGTCTTTTCGTCACCGATAAAAAAGCAAGCTTACTTTCCTTATCGATACCGGAGCGAATATGAAATTGCTCCGGTGTTACCGCCGAAACAAAGGTAGAAGTTGAAGCCACTGGATTTTCAACTCTATGCAGCAAACAATACGGTGATTCCTACATATGGAGAAAAAACAATGGAGCTGGATTTAAGCCTATGCCGACCATTCAAATGGAGATTTATTGTCGCTAAAGTCAGCAAACCAATCATCGGTGCTGATTTTCTTCAACATCACCAGTTGATCGTCGACATCAAAAATAGAAAAATCATCGACGGGAAAACCAATCTTGCATCTCAGTCTTTCGTCCAAGCAACCAATCTGCCCACAATAAGAAGCATAGATGTTCAACAATCGTATCACAAGATCCTCGAAGAATACCCTAGAATCACAAGGATAACTTCAATGAAATTAACACCGAAGAACGATGTTGAGCATTTCATCGAAACCAATGGTACACCACTTCATTGCCGTGCACGTCAAATCGCACCACACCTATACGAACAAGTTCGAAAGGAATTCAAGAACATGATTGAGCAAGGAATATGCCGTCCAAGCAAAAGCCCTTGGTCATCACCACTTCACATTGTACCGAAGAAGAATGGAGAATTACGAGATTGTGGAGATTACAGAAGACTGAATTCTATTACCACTCCTGACCGCTCCCAATACCGCAAGGCAAGGATTTCACTCATCAACTGTCAGACAAGACTATATTCTCCACCATCGATCTCAACCGAGCTTACCAACAAATAAGAGTACGCGATGAAGATATAGAGAAGACAGCAATAATTACCCCAATGGGATTATTCGAATTTCTAAGAATGAGCCCAGGATTAAAGAATGCTGGTCAAACCTTCCAAAGATTCATACACGAAGTACTTCATGGACTGGATTTCGTTTTCGCATTCATTGATGATCTCCTTGTTGCAAGCCCTGATAAAGAAACGCACGAAACCCATCTATGCACCGTGCTACAGCGATTAGAAGACAACGGAATCACTATCAACCCTTCGAAATGCATATTTGGCCAAGAAGAAGTTCAATTTCTTGGTTTCACCGTCAGCAAGGAAGAAATCAAACCGCCTGCCGAAAAAGTCAGAGCAATCATCGATTATGCGAAACCTAAAACTATCGAAGAGCTAAGGCATTTTTGGGATTAAGGCATTAAGGGATGATAAATTTTTACAGAGAACACATAGCTAAAGCCGCTGAAATCCAAGCACCACTTCACGCCTACTTTCACAACACGAAGAAAAAAGATAAAACGTCAATCGGATGGAACGAGGAAGCCATGAAGGCATTTGAAGCTTGTAAAGTTGCGATCCAAAATGCAGCTTTGTTCGCTCACCCATTACATGAAGCAACCCTTGCTATCTTCAGCGACGCGTCCGATCTCTCAGCAGGAGCCGTTCTCCAACAATACAGCAATGGGAAATGGCAACCACTTGGCTATTTTTCGAAGAAGTTCTCCGATACTCAACGTAACTACAGTACATTCGACCGAGAGCTACTACTCGCTATTTACATGGCTATCGTGCACTTCAGAAAAACGTTTGAGGGTCGAAACCTGATCGTTTTTACCGACCACAAGCCATTAACATATGTACTTCCGAAGAAACCATCACTATCGGAAACACCACGACGAGCAAGACAACTTATTTTCATAAGTGAATTCACGACCGACATACGTCCCATCAGTGGAAAGGACAACATAGTCGCCGACGCACTCAGTCGCATACCAGTCGACAGTGTAACGTGCCCTACATCAATCGACTATCATAAGATCGCCGCAGCACAAGTCAGAGATAGCGACAACATAAAACATCTATCGAAGCAAAGTAACTTGTCCATCAAGCAAGTTACAATGCCAATGACGTATCTACCTATCTACTGTGAAGCCTCAACGTCAACTATGCGACCATACCTCCCAGAAGAATGTCGTCGCGAAGTCTTCAATACACTGCACAACATCAGTCATCCAGGTGTTAGAACAACAAGAAAACTCATCACTGAAAAATTCTTTTGGCCTTCAATGCAAGTGGATGTTGGCAACTGGGCGAAGCAATGTATTCAATGCCAAAAATGCAAAGTACAAAGGCATACATCAAGTAGCCTTGCTACATTTCCACCCACGGAGAGATTCGAACACCTGCCAACGTTGACATCGTTGGACGTTGAGATCGTTGGACTCGTAACAATGATCGACAGAACAACAAGATGGCCAGAAGCAATACCTACCGATGATACTTCAGCCGAATCCGTCGCGAAGATAATTTATGAAAATTGGATTACTCGTTTCGGATCACCTAAAACCATCACAACGGATCAAGGAAGAAACTTCGAAAGCAACCTATTCCTCAAACTTCTTTAAACTGTGGGAATACAGAAGACACGTACAACAGCATACCATCCTCAATCAAACGGAATAATCGAACCATGGCATCGTACATTGAAGACCGCACTCAAAACTCGTTTATCTCAACATACAAAGTGGATTGATGAGCTACCTACAGTGCTAGTCGGACTACGAGCAACACCGCGTGCAGACAGTAGTCTTAGCGCCGCTCAGCTAACCTGCAGCATAAGACTACCGTGTGACTTCTTCACTTCAACATCGGCAAACAATCAAGAAATAGATTACGATTTTGTAACTCAACTTCGAGAATCAATCAACAAAGCCTTCAAAAATTATCCAAAAATAATCGATGCGGATTTTCATGCGGATGGGAATGTAATACAAGTTGTGACAAGAAAGAAATGAACGGGGCCAGCAATGGCGCGTACCGTTTGCACGTGACAAATACCAATGGGAGCGAAAACATTGGTGGACAAGTTCCGACGCGTTTCTTGTGGTGCATTGTTTGTTTATTGTAAATAAATCATAACATGTTTGTTTGCGCTGTGGATTACTTGTTGTGTGGATCAATGTGTGTACTTAAATAATTGTTTATTGGGAAATCGTCAGGTAAATGCCATTATGGTACACCGGTAATACGTTTTACTGTAGGTAAAGCTTATCATTTTAAAACAATTTTCTTTATTTATCTAGTGACGTTCCCCTTATTGTTAAATTATCTTACACGTTAATTAATAATGTCACCACCGACACAAAGTAATATATGAAATTATTTTGAACCAAATGAAGAGGACCTTGATAAGACTGATTGTAAAATATCCAATAAAAACTACTCTCGCAAGGGCCGAACCACCTCTTCTTTAAAAATCATCTAAAGTCGATGCACCCAGAAGAATTTTCCAAATATGAGATCATGAGTAAAGAAAATCAATTAAAGAAGATAAAATCTTCGCTTTTTTAGCAAATAATTAGTCTATAAATTTATCATAATATCATTATTTAAATATGTAGTGATGTCTTTTTTTAATATTTCTTTAGTCGTAGCTGTCTTAATACATAATCCTTCCCATTTTACGAAAGGATAGAATGAAAACAAACAAACTTGGCTTGTACAATCCGACCAAATAAATACTCGTTCCTTTCGCTTTTTAGTTTCTTTGTAAATGTCGGTTAGTCATTTGTTTTATTTTTGTCGTAATTTAAATTTTATACTTATTAATGTTAAACACTAAAAAATTTATATCTTTAATAAATTTTTATATTTGTGATAAATAATCACATTTTGCTATGATAATAATCACAAAAAGGTTTAAATTGTAAAAGCGACCTCAAAAGAACTCTTTTTACGATTTATTTACATTTAGATTTAGATTCTTCAAGTGCAGATGAGAGTCAAGAAGTACCAGGAAATGGTAGCACTGAAGCTGTACTCAAAAAAGGAATTACTTTCATACCGTGCTAAAAAAAGACTCAATGTGGATGAAAATCCTCTTAAGTGGTAAAGTGTTCATCGAGAGGAATTTAAGATATTATCGCCGATAGCACGAAGATTTTTATTCACTCCATCAGGCAGTGTTCCTAGCGAACAATTATTTAGTAGCGCAGGTTTAATTTACAAACCTCTGCGTAACCTCCTTGAATCAGAAAAGGCGGCAGTATAACTCGTTATTAAGTATTTTTAACTTCACTTATTAATATGAAAATTAGTAAGTGAAGTTAAAAAATATAGAAGCATTATACTTAATACTGATTTTCATTAATAAAAATGTTGATAATTACTTTATCATTGTTTTAATTTTTCATTCATATACTATATTTATATAAGATCTTAAACATCCGCATCCGCATCCGCGGATGTGAACCTTCAAAAATCCGCATCCGCATTCACATCCGCGGATGTGAAAAAATCGGCATCCGCAACATCCCTGGTACCGACATGTTTGTAATCACTAATACTGTAAGTAGAAAGGTCGTTAGACACTTATTTCATTAGGTTTATCATATTTATGCCTGTTTCTTAACGCCAAGCCAGCCGCTTCTTATTTTTATCACGGTTATTTCCCATTTTAATTTTACGTCGTACTGTTGCGTAATGTATATTCTGATCGTAAGCGACACAACTTCTCCCTTCAAAAGCCTAAGCGATACTAACGGGCGACAGGAATCAAGCTCAAGACGCCGATAGTTTAGGTAATTTCTTTTTACAGTGAAAATAATAGTATTTAAAAAAAAGTAAATAACATAAGCACTGCTTTATAGTTAGTTCAGTTAGTATGCAAAGTTTCATGATCTTATTTAAAGTATTTTATGAATAACAGCGGTTTATTGTTTATTTTGGAGGTAACTTTTGATTTTTTTTCTATCGAGAAAATTTTACGAAATCGTGTTTTCGTCTAACATAATCATTATCATTAATCCTCAACTTTACCATATATTTATTTCAAAATTAATGCTGCAATATTTTCGGCATAACGAAGGATCTTGCTAAGCCATTTGACATTATATTTCCCCTTAATAGTGGACCGCTTATCCCCACTATTACAAATTACATAGGTACCGAGGTGATCCTGCCGAATAATGTTCGGCTGAATATTCGGTTCATTAAAACTGTTGGGTAAAACTTACCTAACTATAGGCCGAATATTCGTATTCGGTGAAATCCATATTCGTCCCATCTCTAATAAAAACCTCGTTAATTTATATTTATGGAAAATGAATGAAGATTAGCAATCATAAACCAGTTTCAATCAGCTTAATATGTTTAATTAAACTAAAAATCTTCTCAATTTTTATATTATTCATAGATATCACTATTGTCTAATTTAATTAATAAACATAAACATAACATAAACACTCACGCCTGTCACCCAGAGGGCTAGGCAGAGACTACAGACTTCCATTTAGCACGTGACATAGCTTTCTCACCTCTTCCACATCCATATACCTACGCATACATGCTCGTCGGTTAAGGGTACTCTTAATTTGGCCCATTTTTAGTATATCGCCAATTTGGTCGACAAACTTCCGCCTAGGACGTCCCTTTCCGACTCTTCCATTCACTTCTGCAACATATATTTGCTTTGTCAGTCTTTCCGCATTCATTCTTTCTACATCACCAAACCAATTATCAATTAAATTAATACACTTTAAAAATTAAATAACAAGAAACGTTAATGAAGTCAGAATTTTATATACGTACTAGAAATCCGCCCCGGCTTCGCACTCACAAGGGTGATTTTTAAGTCTCAACAAAAGCGCCACCTACCTACAGCCGTTTAGGAGTTCAGTCGTACACACGGACAGAAGATGGAGAAGAATTATATTATATATAAATATAAAGATAAGACAACAACGTAGTAATCAGTATTTACAAAAAAAACCCGTGTGACTTAATTGCGAACTTCGCTGGAATGCAACCTCTCTCCTGCATACCCCACCGCACCCCGCACTCGCCATTGTCGGTCAGTACCGATAGCATACTTGTCCCCGTTGCACGCTTCTCTGTTTTGAATCATTCGATAATATTTCTGTTGAGTTTTTGTTAGAGCGTTTTTTGTTTTATTAAGTTTGTTAATTATTGTTGTTGTTACTTTTGGAAGTTTTTACGGTTTTGTTTTAAATAAACAAAATTATGGGAAAGACAATCTAAAGTGAATCAAGGACTATTGAAGGTACTGACTTTCTTTGAAAATGAGAAAGCAAATAAACGTTTAATGATTCCTGTGGATCAAGCTATAAAAAGAGCTTGTACAGCAACTGGTGTTTCCAAAACGACTCTAATGAAAATTAAAACTAAAGCCAAGACAGTAGCACAAACTGTTTCGCCTGTGCCTAGTACTTCGGAGTCAGGCCCAGAATCAAGACCCACACCAAAATTGTCAACACTAGTCAAAAAAAGAAAATCTAGTGCTCAAAAAATCGAACTGGAGTAGAAAGGGCGAATATACATTATTCGCTGTTTTGTAAAACAAAACAGTTTGATGATTAAATTAGTAAATTGTAATAAGGGTGAATATGGCATATGAGGCCTTTCGTCGTAACAAATAGGTGATATTCACCGTTACACATTTGTTTTATTTTCTGTTCTGTTACGAAAAAGAATCATAGAAAAATGGCTTATTCGCCCTTGCTACAAACCAGTGACGATATGCGCATTGCGAAACATAGTAAATCATTTCTAAACAGTAAGAAAAGAAATACCGACGCTAAATAAAATATTGGCTATTGCAAAAAAGTTATTTAAATTTTAGAGGAGGAAAAACCACTTTGCAGCTGATACTAATCAACTGCTTAGGTTATAAATTTAAAAAATGTAAAAATTCATGGATCTATTAACACGATGCCGTAAGTAAATGTTGGCAAAACATTAGCGACGCCAGTATGAAAAATAAATAAACCAGGGCAACGATGGATACTTGTACATGCTGGCGGTGAAAATGGATTCATTCAAGGGGCCAAACTTTTATATAAATTCAAAAGTAATACTGGTGACTATCGTCACGAAATGGATACAAAAAATTTCACAAAATGGTTGAAAGAAAAACTAATTAATTCCTGGTAGTGGTAAGATTTATGAGCAATGGAAAAGCCTAAGAGTGTAACAAAGTTTGAAATAAAAGCTGGTAATGTTGAGAAAAATAAATATACTTTATAAGGTACTCAAAAAAGTTTAACCATGAAGTGTACCCTAGGTATAATGAATATTTTTGGATTTATGAGATGTAAAAGTGAATCGGAAAGCAAAATGAAATCTGACAAGGGAGACTATAAAATCCATCACAGTTTCTGACTGGAAAACCGTTATTAACCATGTTAAAAGATTGAAAAAAGAGTGTTGGGAGATGGACCATCTACAAAAAATTGAACAAAGGGAATTATAATTTCTCTTGAAGGTAAAGAAATCAGCTCTGAATAAAAAACCAGCTCTGAAGACTCCACTACATGAACTAATCCTTATAATTTTTAAGAAATAAACTTTTTTGTAAACAGTACCATCACGAGACGTCATAGCGTGAAGTCCGCTGTTAAGCCGTACTCGTTATATCTTATGAAGCAATCATTGTATAATCAATTATCGAAAGATGCGATATGAAGATAAAAAAAATTAATTAAGCTTAAAATTCTGCAACCTACGCGCCTTACACGGGCATTTGCAAAATGTTACCATCACAATTCATCATCATCATCATCATTACATCCCTTCACAAGTCCACTGCTGAACATAGGCCTCCCCCAAGGTATGTCACAAAGCACGATCCTGAGCCACTTGCATACATCGACTTCCTGCATGTCTTACCAGATCGTCACTCCATCTAGTTGGGGGGTCGTACTACACTTCGCCTACCAGTACGAGGCTGCCACTCGAGAACCTTTTTTCCCCAACGGTTGTCGGTTCTTCGAGCTATATTGCCGACCCATTGCCACTTCAGCTAACTTATCCGTTGGGCTATGTCGGTCACTCTGGTTCTACTGCAGATATCCTCAGTTCTAAGTTTATCACGCAGAGAAACCCCGAGCATAGCCCTCTCCATAGCTCGCTGAACGACTTTGAGCGTCCTTATACGGCCATCAGTGAAGGACCACGTCTCGGTTCCATAGGTCATCACTGGCAACACGCACCGGTTGTACAATTTAGTTTTCAGGTTTTGAGGTATGCCTGACGAGAAGATGTATCGTAATTTCCCGAACGCTGCCCAGCCGAGTTGAATCCTTCGATTGACCTCTCAGTCGAAGTTGGACTTATCTAGTCAGACTATTTGTCCCAGGTAAACGTACTCGTCAACAACTTCGAGCTTAGTGCTCCCAACCACAACGGGCATAGTTGTGACATGGACATTAAACATGATCTTTGTGTCCATGCGGTCGGAGCTAAGTTCTGCAAAACCCGGCTCAGAATAACACAAAAACTTTTCGATCACACTCTTAATCTCATGGATGTTAGACGAGCGATGCTGAAGCTGCAGTTGTCGGCAGGTTTCACAGCTTACAGACAACTGAACAGACAGATCTCCAAATACATGCGGCAGGACTTACGCAACTTCAATACAGCTCGTATTGAAGAAGCGATTGAGCGGAACCAGGGCTCCAAAGTCTTTGCTAGAGATCTGTCTGCCAGAAAGAGCCAACTGTCAAAGCTGAAGACTGAGTGTGGCAGCATCGTTTCCGGGACACCTGAGATTCTGAGTGAGTTTGAGAGGTTCTATGGGCAGCTGTATACATCATCGTTGGAGCCACACGCAAGTGTAAGTAACGATCCAAGAGCAAGTCTTATCCGACACTATTCCGATGATATCCCGGACGTCAGTCTGAACGAGTTTAGAATGGCTCTCCAGCACCTTAAAAACGGCAAGTCCCCCGGCGAGGATGGAATTACAGCGGAGCTTCTGAAAGCGGGTGGAAAACCGGTACTTTAAGTCCTTTAGAAGCTCTTTAACTCCGTCCTCCATGGAGGCACTACTCCCGAGACATGGAGCAGAAGTGCGGTGGTCTTGTTCTTCAAGAAAAGTGACAACGCCCTCTTGAAGAACTACAGACCAATATCTCTTCTGAACCGCGTCTACGTGCTGTTTTCGAGAGTCATTCCGAGTCGTCTCGGGCGCAAACTCGACGACTTCCAGCCTCCCGAACAAGCCGGTTTCCGAAAAGGCTTTAAGTACCATGGACCACATACATATCCTTCGGCAAATTGTACACAAGTCCGAAGAGTACAATCTGTTTGCCTGGCGTATGTGGCCTATGAGAAAGCCTTTGATTCCGTCGAAGTTTGGGCGGTGCTACAGTCCCTTCAGCGGTGCCAAGTTGACTTTCGGTATATCGAAGTGCTGAAGTGTTTGTACAGTAGGGTTACGATGGCTATCCGAGTACAGAATCAGAGTACGAAACATATGCAACCGGAGAGAGGTGTAAGACAAGGTGACGTTATATCCCCGAAACTCTTCGCCGCTACATTGGAAGACGTTTTCAAGCTACTGGACTGGAAAGGATACGGTAATAACGTCAATGGCGAGTACATCACTCACCGATTTGCCGACGATATAGTCCTTATGGCAGAATCGCTGGAGGACTTAAGCACTATGCTCAATGACCTCAATAGTACCTCCCAACGGATACGTCTTAACCTACTTCAAAAAAATGAGGAGGTTCTCGATTCAACCGTATTCTTTTTTAGTGGGTAACAAAAAAAATTCTAGGTAAACTGATTTTGATGATTCTTTTTTTTATTTGAAAGCTGGTATCTCTCATGTGGTCCCATATAAATTTTATCAAGATGTGACCACTAGTTTTTTATTTATCCTTAATAACGCGTATTTAATTGACTTCGACCACATTATGTTCTCATTTTATTTATATTTAAGTCGGTTGTACAAGTTTTAATTTTACCACTTGAATTGAAACAAATTGATCAAATGAAAGCTTTTCTTGCGTAATTGATACCTACCCTAAGCCATCAACTAAACGTAGTAATTATATTCCCTTTCATTATATTAATATTTCTTTTTTTTTCAGCCGCCAGCTCAAATTATAATAGGTCGACATTACCATTCCGTATGACGAGAACCTCGTGAAAGCCGAAACAGATAAGTGAACAAAATATCTGGACCTGGCTCACGAGGTGACCGACATGTGGGGTGGTCTGCCGACCGAAATTATAGCTGTAGTCGTCCATGCGAATGGGCTAATCCCAGTTCGCCTCTCGGGTCATCTGAGGCAACTGGGACTCCGTGACGGACCGCTCCGGGCTCAAATGCAGAAGGCAGTGCTCCTCGATACCGCCCGCATGGTTCGCTGGTTTCTTTCTCTTTCCTCCTAACCCTTTGCCGTTTGGTCTCCCCTGCCGTCTCCAAAAAAGCCGAAAACGCTCTCTTGAAGAACTACAGGCTGATTTCGCTTCTGAACCGTGTCTACGTGCTATTTTCGAGTCATTATGAATCGTTCTGCCCGCAGACTCGACGACTTTCACCCTCTCCAACAAGTCAGTTTTCGAAAAGGCTTTAGTACTATAGACCACACCCTTCGATAAGACTAAGGAGTACAATCGCCACTTTATCTTGCTTCCGTCGAAATTGATTGCTACAGTCTCTTCCGTTGCTATGTTAACTGTCGGTATATCGAAGTGCTGAAATGTTTGTACAGTAGACTACGATGGCTATCCGAGTTCAGAACCAGAGTACGAAACCTATCAAACTGCAGAGAGGTGTGAGACGACATGGTGACGTAATATCCTCGAAACTTCACTGTTGCATTGAAAGACGTTTTCAAGCTACTGAACTGTAAAGGATACGGTATTAACGTCAATAGCGAGTACATCACTCACCAGCCGTGGATTTTATGGACTAATAAAGAAGAAAATAAATTGCGCATTCTGGCAATAGCCCTAACTGGACACTGTTGTCTTAAAAAGCACATGTCCATCCTGGGACTAAGCAACTCAAGGATGTGTCGGTTCTGTTCCATAACGGAAGAAACGCCTCTACACATCCTAACCGATTGCGAACCCTTAATGCGCAAACGTAACACTCATCTGGGACACTATCTACTCCGCCCAGAAGAAGTGAAATTGCGCACGGCTAAGCAACTCCTTCGATTCATTGAAGACATAGGGCTTAGCAGTGAACTATAGCCATAGCAGCGATCACAATAGATCTTTTAGGTCGCAGTGATACTGGTCTCTTTACCTAGACCTGCATAGCTGCTCGCATATAATAAAAAAAAGAAGAAGAAGACGGAATACTAATGTAACCTGACGGACCAGCCAAAGATTTAGTCAAAGAAAAAAGGGCGGCAGAAGCAATAAAAAACAAAAAGACTCTATGAAACATGTATATTTACTTAATATTCTTAACCTAATCACATTGAGATCGACAGCTTTTAGGAGTTTGTAATGTTCACTATCAACTTTTCGGTAACTTTATGTTTTAACGGCAAAAATGGTATGACATCGTCGGCTTCCTTTATTTGACTCGTAGGCATCTTTAAAAAAAACAATCTGGTCAACAAAAATTAAAACAAATAATTCAAATACTACCTTAATATTATAAGACTTACATTTAAATCCTTTGCTGTAGATTCTTTGGCTGTGAATTCTCTTAGAATATAATTTGTATTTAACTTATGGAACATTCTGGTCTCATGTGAACGTACTAAAACATCGTCAACTCGTAAGAAATATCTTAACAACACGTACCAATATGACGGCATGACTCTCTGAAATGGAAGAAAAATCGGTTATTACTTTTAAAAGTCAAAAAAGTTTAAGTTACAGCCTATATACGTCCCCCAGCTGGCCACAGGCCTCCTCTCACTTTTGAGAGGGTTTTATGGCAAGGAAGTGTTTGCCGCGCTGCCCCAATGCGGTTTTTACATGTCTTCGAAATATATTTCACAGACAAACGGGTTTGTTGGTTACTTTCCTTCACTGCTGAGCATGTGGTAAAGCAGCAACAGGGAATCCAACTCAGGTTGCTCTCGTACTGTTAAATTTACAGCAAGTACTAAGTCCCGAGCTATCACGGCTCCCAGTATCCTATTTTATTGTAACTTCACTATTTATTTTAGGTTACAGTAAAATATTTGTTCAAAGTATATGATTAACACAAATCAAAATACTTATTAATAAAAGTCAAACATTTAATAGTGCTAGCACAGAGGAACTTGAGAAATTGCAGTTGATGCATGTACTAATCAACACTAAAAGCAAAAAAACCCATTGATTTATTTAACAACTTTTTTTTCAATATCCCTATTCGGAGCTGAGGAACGTCCTCATTCTGCTCATCGTGCTCTCGTATAGAAAAATAACAACATATAGTTAACGTTAGTTAAACATTTTCTTACTTCAACCATTGAAAGCTAGGCTAATAACTTTATTTAAAAAAAATTGATAACATGCAATAATTGTTAAAATATATAATACTAAATAGCGTTTCAAGCTAAATTAAAAGAATTACTATGAACTTCTTTGCTTTGTATATTTGAAACTATTACTTTTATACAGGAATATTTTTAAAATAAAATAAATATTACTTTTATGTGTTTCTGTATTCAAAAATATTCTTTACTTGCATAAGAGCAATATTTCCAAAATTCAGAAAGCTCATTTTAACTCCTTAAAGATTACTTTTCTGATAAATAAGTAAAGATAAACTATAAATTTTGTTGCTATATCGATGATGCACTTCTAGCCGATTTTCGACCACCTCAACATCTCAATAATCGGAAGCTATTAACTGCGCACGACATTATTTAGTTGTATATAGTATAAAATAATATACGCGTGGGGTGATGGAATATGAGTAATCATTAATATGTTAGTACTATTATACCTTAGTACTATTAGACCTTACTCCATTTCTACCCATAGACACTGGATGTTTTAAATATGACTTAGGGAGACATAGATTATAATATGCATAGCCTTTTATTAGAGACGATATAAAATTATATTAAATGATTATTTAGATAAAAAAACAATTCTATTAATAAGATGTTACTAAATTCCCTATTTCAAGTAATTACTTACAATTTTAACAGACAGCTTAGAGATTCCATGGTCATGCAACTCATCTTCAAACAATGTTAAATCATGATAAAAAAGAATCTGATCCTTTTGCTTTAACAGCTCAAAGTCAATTAATTCATCTGTTGGCTCTACCAAAACATTATCACTTAATGTTCCTTTATAGTCTGTTGAGAAAGTCCAGTCAAAGCATTGTTTCTTCTTTCCAGCATTAGGTCTTGTTAAAATAAAAATATAAACAACTTAAAGAAATGCTAAACAAATGAGAAAAGGATATTAATAATTTGATAATTGTAAAATCATCATCATCATCATTACAGCCCTTCACAAGTCCACTGCTGAACATAGGCCTCCCCCAAGTAATGCCACAAAGCACGGTCCTGAACCTTCACTTCTGACCGTATGAGGACGCTCAAGGTCGTTCAGTAAGCTATGGAGAGGGCTATGCCCGGAGTTTCTCTGCGTGATAGACTCAGAAATGAGGATATCCACAGTAGAACCAGAGTGACCGACATAGCCCAATGGATTAGTAAACTGAAGTGGCAATGGGCCAGCCATATAGCTCGAAGAACCGATAACCGATGGGGAAGAAAAGTTGTCGAGTGGCAGCCTCGTACCGGTAGGCGTAGTGTAGGGCGCCCCCCACCACATGGAGTGACGACCTGGTAAGACATTCAGGAAGTCGATAGATGCAGATAATTATAAAAGCACAGAAAAATAAACAACAGTTATAAATATTATGATGCTGAACATAGTGCCTCCTAGAGTGGAATTTTGCACGTAGCCACTCTTGGCAGACAGGTCAGCATCCAAATTGTTTATAGTTTTGAGCTGTTAACGCTGCTACAACACGGCATTGTAGTTTGCAGTTCGTGGTATTTAACAGTAGATTTAATTTCTGTTCAAAAAAAAATTTTATCGACTTAAGTGAAGTTTTTACGTACCAGTGAACTACTAATGTACGTAAAAACTTCACTACCCAACACGCTCAGCTTTGGAAAAATTTTGTAGACAAGCTAGGGAAGCCCTGCCTGAAATAAACAGTTGTTTAACCAAGATTCTAATGATATTAAATAAACCACAAACCAGAATAGTAACTAGTCCTATCACAGGACATGGCTCCTTTAACATACATTTATTTACCATAGGTGTTACAGATAGTTCCCTGTGCAGGGCACGTATGCGGGAAGAATAAACGGCGGCCTACGTGTTGCTGACATATCCAGAGGTCGCTTCATACAGGGCTAAACTCTTCGTATGCTGGGATCAATCCCCGAAGTTTTTCGCAAAATCAAAAGACTGTTGAACTTCTTTGGGGAGATTTTATGGCTCGAATAATTGCATTATTCCTGCCCACACGCTTAGACATGGAGCTGCAGAAAACAGCTCGTCTTATCTTATCTTAAAATTTAGAACCTGATGATTTCATTCATAAAATGTTCCAACAACCAACATAGGTCAAAATAGCTTAAAGAAGACAATAACTCCTTTTCTCTCATTGGTTTTGCTAAATATAATGTACAATCAAGGAGGTTAAAGAAGAAAGTAAAGAAACTTCATTATCAACATCATCAATCTTACATTCCTACAAGTTCTCTGCTGAACATAGGTCAACCTTATGGATTGCCACAGAGTACAGTCCTGATCCATAGAGAGCATCCATCTATAACCTCCATATTTCAACATATTGTTAATCCACCTAGTGGAGGGTCACCGAACATTGTACTTGTCAAAATGAGGCTACCATCTGAAAACATATTTTCCTTGACATTTGTTGGTTCTTTGAATTATATGGCTGTGCCATTGCTACTTGAGCTTACTGAAACCTTAAGTTATGTTGCTTACACTAGTTCCAGTACAGATAGATATCCTCTTTTTTAAGTCAGATTTTTTATGCAGTAAAGCAGTGCTTGACTACAATCTTACCTGCTGGTAAGTGGTAATGAACACTTAAATGGGAAATAGCACTGCTTTAATATACAAAAGCCTATTCTTGAAGATGTCCAGATTTTATTCAGATGGAAAGTCAGTTACTGGTTAATATTATCAGAAAGATGTTGCTGCCCAACTCCTGACTTTTCCTTCTGTCGACTCTTATGAAAAAGATACTATCTTTTCTATTCAAGGCACATTTGAATATTTTTCTTTGAATCAAGTATGTGCTGAATTGTGTTACATTGTGGGACCATAATAACAATGATCAAAAAAACTACATCTGATCTTATTCCATAGGCATTACATTAGGCATATATAAATAGTCCTACATTTATAGTATGATAATTGGCCATGTGCTCAATTTGAAGATGTCATAAGTCTGGTGATATCAGTCACTTTGCCTTAAAGTGATGCCTTGAAGAGAAGACAACATGAGACTTAGCAGCATCTTTAACTTGAGTAACATTTGATTATTTGGGCAAATATCTGCTTTAAAATTGATGACTTCCAAACAAATATTTTTTTATAAAAGAAGGGGCAGATGTGCATGCAACTCACCTGAAGGTAAGTGTCAAACATCATCCATGAACAATTTAAACACCAGGGGAATTGCAGCTGCAATTGTCAGCATTGTTAAAATTGTCTAAGAGATTATCATTATTTTTTATTTTATTATTTATTTAGCTTCCTTATGTTACTAAATGGAAATAAAATTGAAGTAAAAGTGGGCAACAACTTCCTCTTATTTTTGAGAGGGTATATGGAAAAGTTTGCATGATTTAATAAGCTTGTTGGTTTTTACTAGAGATGGGCCGAATATTCGTTTTATATTCGGTATTCGGCATATTCGGCAGCTTTACCGAATATTCGTATTCGGCCGATATTTATATTCGGCTAAATCACCGAAAATTCGTTTTCATAGTGTCCAATGTATTGAAATGTACGAATTCAGTGTGCGATGCCTTTTACTGTTGAAAGTATATTTTATTTATGGGTTAAATCTACTTACTCTAAGAGTGCCTCAAATGCATAAATCTATACATTTATATTTTTGAGGCACTGTAAATTTATTTCCGATTATGGCAATTAGAAACTAGATAAAATGTTTTTGGAATCAAACGAAGAAGCATTACATTACATTAGTACATTCCACTTTACTTAGGTCGTCAGTTTCTCTAAAATAAGTCCAAATAGTAAATTTCCTGCCACTAATTTTTATTATCATATAATTATCAATTTTCACTAAGAATAAAACAATGAAATACTTTTTTATCACAAGAATAGTCAAAACATATGCATGTGCCGGCAATTTCCTCAGTACTAGATGATGCAATAACTGTCCGGTGTGGCGGGGAGCGAGAGGCAGGGTCCAGCACTAATCACACGCGCTTTACAGTAACAAGTTTTGACATACTAAACTGGTTGGGTCCCGAGGTTATCCCGCCGAATAATGTTCAGCCGAATATTCGGTTCAGTAAAAATTTTACCGAATATTCGGCCGAATATTCGTATTTGGTGAAATCCATATTCGGCCCATCCCTAGTTTTTACATGAAAACAAATATTAAAATATTTATTTAAAATCTTTAAGAATGCCGATTTCTTAACTTTTTTGCAGTAAGTGCTTAAAATTTGAATCATCTATTTTATACACACAAGTGCTATTCCTGATAAAGTTTTAAGGAAAAGATTAATCTTACCGTGACTCTTGCCAAGCTTCTGCACAAGCAACTTCAATTGCTTCAACACTACTTGATACGCGTTTTAAAGCATCCAGTGGGTTAAAAGTTATTTTAGCACCACTCTCATGTGATAACCTTAGAATGTTTTTTGGGAATACCATGTCTGGAAAGTGTGGAATATTTAATTCTTTGCAGTAACTGAAAGGAAAAACCCTTTATTAATATTTATATCCGTAAGTACAAACCTAAATAGTCGTTAGTACTTACATACAAAATTGACAAAACTGGTCATCGTCTCGTTCACATACAACCTTCGTAGAACACATACTTGGTAAAATACAACTAATATCGTAAGAAATGTGCCACGGTCCAAACTGTATAGACTGGGAATTTGTAGTATATCGCCCAGAATCTATTCGGTTTTCCTAAACATAAAACACATAAAAGTTAAGTAATGAAGTATACATACACCTATAACACATTAACAGTTGCTTCAAAACCTCTTACCGCAGAAATAAACATCATTATTTCTTGAATTATATTACTTATTTTCAACTTTGTAAAAATAAAACCTTATTCCAAATCTTATTAGAACACCATAAATCCTATCAAACATCAATCATAAAATAAACAACAGTGTCTGTGTCTTGAACAAATGTGCCAAAATGTCAATTTGTGGCATAAACGTATTGGGTGCGTTTGGCAGAAAAAAGCGCTAGCAAGCGCTTACTAGCGCTAAAATAGTTTTCGGCCAGGACACGATTCCTACTTCAGTAGCGCTGACACAATCCGCCATTTTGCTTATTTAATTTGTTTGTTTTGACGTAGTGTTTATAAGTTGTTTTTTGCAATATTAGTTTTAAGTAATATAATGACATGAATAGACATATACATGTTATTAAAAATTCATGATTGGTAAGTTTTTAATATGAATACTTCACAAACATATATTTAAATTAGGTTAGGTTCCCCGGTTAAAACTAACATCGTGTCCTAGAGGAAAATAGCTACTTACGATCGCCATTTTGCTTACAAGCGCTTGCTAGCGCTTTTTTCTGCCAAACGCACCCATTATATGTCTATGATTTGTGCTTTGTCAACGATTGTTCAAAACGGCATCACTTTTCATAGGTAAGTGAATTTTAATTTCCAAATTCACTAATTAAAATTAAATCGGAGCCCAAACTATATTTGTCGCAAAGCAACTCGCGTTGATTTATTCGGACATTTTCAGACTATGCATCCCTTTATTTTTAATACATTTCGTTGTTGCTATACTGTTCTTTAATTACCGGCACGCATATCATATTAGTCTGTGCCGGCACGTGTAACTAGTGCTGTACCAGTTAAGGTGAAGTGGGCGATAAAAGCAGATTTTTCACGCTTTATAGATGTGCAGACAAATTTTTTTCAATAAAAATGTTACTTCAGCTTACTAATCCGTTGGGCTATGTCGGTCACTCTGGTTTTACTGCGGATATCCTCATTTCTGAGTCTATCACGCAGTGAAACTCCGAGCATAGCCCTCTCCATAGCTCGCTGAGCAACCTTGAGCGTCCTCATACGGCCAGCGGTGAAGGACCACGTCTCAGATCCGTAAGTCATCACTGGCAACACGCACTGGTTATACACTTTAGTTTTCAGAGATTGAGGTATACCTGACGAGAAGATGTGTCGTAATTTCCCGAACGCTGCCCAGCCGAGTTGAATCCGTCGATTGACCTCTCGGTCGAAGTTGGACTTACCTAGTCGGACTATTTGTCCCAGGTAAACGTACTCGTCAACAACTTCGAGCATAGTGCTCCCAACAACTACCGGCATAGGTGTGACATGGACATTAAACATGACCTTTGTTTTTCTCTCCTATGTAGACACCATTGAGGTCATTGAGCATAGTGCTAAGGTCCTCCAGCGATTCTGCCATAAGGACTATATCGTCGGCAAATCGAAGGTGAGTGATGTACTCGCCATTGATGTTGATACCGTATCCTTTCCAGTCCAGTAGCTTGAAAACGTCTTCCAACGCAGCGGTGAAGAGTTTCGGGGATATAACATCACCCTGTCTTACACCTCTCTGCAGTTGGATAGGTTTCGTACTCTGGTTCTGTACTCGGATAGCCATCGTAGCCCTACTGTACAAACACTTCAGCACTGCAATATACCGACAGTCAACTAGGCACCGCTGAAGAGACTGTAGCACCGCCCAAATTTCGACGGAATCAACATACCAGGCAAAGTGGCAGATTGTACTCTTCGGACTTCTGTACAATTTGCCGAAGGGTATGTATGTGGTCTATGGTACTGAAGCCTTTTCGGAAACCGGCTTGTTCGGGAGGCTGAAAGTCGTCGAGTCTGCGTGCGAGACGATTCTTAATGACTCTCGAAAACAGCACGTAGACGCGGCTCAGAAGGGAAATCGGTCTGTAGTTCTTCAAGAGAGCGTTGTCGCCTTCTTAAAGAACAAGACCACTGCGCTTCTGCTCCACGCCTCCGGAGTAGTGCCACCATGGAGGACGGAATTGAAGAGTTTCTGAAGGACTTCAAGTACCGGTGTTCCACCCGCTTTCAGAAGCTCCGCTGTAATTCCATCCTCGCCCGGGGCCTTGCCGTTTTTAAGGTGGTGGAGAGCCATTCTAATCTCGCTGAGACTGACGTCCGGGATATCATCGGAATAGTGTCGGATAAGACTTGCTCTTGGATCGTTACTCACACTTGCGTGTGGCTCCAACGATGATGTGTACAGCTGCCCATAGAACCTCTCAATCTCACTCAGAATCTCAGGTGTCCCGGAAACGATGTTGCCACACTCAGTCTTCAGCCTTGACAGTTGGCTCTTTCTGGCAGACAGATCTCTGGCAAAGACTTTGGAGCCCTGGTTCCGCTCGATCGCTTCTTTAATACGAGCAGTATTAAAGTTGCGTAAGTCTCGCCGCATGCATTTGGAGATCTGTCTGTTCAGTTGCCTGTATGCTGTCAAATCTGTTGACGATTGCAGCCTCATCTCCCGTCTAACAGCCATGAGATTAAGAGTGTGATCGGAGAGTTTTTGTGTTCTTTTGCGGCGGGTCTTGCAGAACTTAGCTCCGACCGTATGGACAGTTTCCACGAGCTTGTCATTCATATCGTCCACTGCATTGCAATCCTCTAGGCACTGAAAGCGGTTTTGTAACTCGAGCTGAAAGGTTTCGGGATTCCGGATTAGAGCACGAGGGGGACGGAGCGTTGACTTCATTAGACGAGACCTCTCTAACTTAACATTTAGGTTCAGTGTGCCTCTAACCATTCGGTGATCGCTGCCAGTTTTAACCCTTGCGATCACTGAGACATCACTAAACAGTTGGCGTCTGGTCGTCATAATGAAGTCAATCTCATTTTTTGTCGAGCCGTCGGGGCTCGACCAGATCCACTTCCTGTGGGGCCGCTTCTGGTAGAAAGAGTTCATCATAAAGAGTCCCCCTTTCTCCATAAAGTCGGCCAGCTGCTGGCCTCTTCGGTTCCGTTGCCCTACTCCAAATTTCCCCACCTTCAGCTCACCGCTTTCTCTTGTGCCTAGTTTTGCGTTGAAGTCACCCATCAACACCGTGTAGTGGGTTTTGGAGGAATGCATGGCTCTGGAAATATCCTCATACATTTCCTCCACCTCCTCATCGGGATGTGCCGAGGTTGGTGCGTAAACCTGTATGATCTTCAGCGAATACCGTTTGGTGATTCTGAGTATCAGGTACGCGACCCTCCTCGACACACTCACAATCTTTACAACGTTGTTGACGAGAGACTTGTGGACGATAAATCCGACACCTACTTGGGACAGATGGTCGCCCTCCCGGTGGTAGAACAAGTTGCCGGACTCGAGGATTGCCGTATCCTCCCCCCTCTCTTCGGACCTCGGATAATCCAATAATATGCCAGCGCAACTTGTCTACCTCTTCTTCCAGCTCCAGTATCTTCTCGTCAGTCGTCAGAGTGCGTGCGTTATATGTTGCCAGGTCGAGTCATCGTAGGTGGCAACCGAACCTCCCCCGGAGATTCTTAGCACCCCCTGCCCCGCCGTTACCATGGTCGCCACCGTAGCCAGGAATAGCGGGGCCGCCGGGGACTGGGGGCCGTTTTGTTGCGTCGTTATTCATGGGGGGATATTTGCCATAGTTGCCACGCTTGGCGATCGGGTTGGCAACCGCAGTTTTTTATTATTACACAGTTGTTATCAGAAAGATGCTGCTGCCCATCTCCTGCCTGTCTCCCTCTGTCGCCTCTTACGACACCCACGGGAAGATATGGGGTAGTGGATATTCTCAACCGCCACTACACGGCAAATTAATCTTCCATAATCAATTTTTTTTTTGTTTTTTCTACCATTTTTTACAATCATCCTTTGTGACATGGGCACATGCTTCAACGAATATAGAAAAACAGTCCAAAAAAACTAAAGCTGAGTCACAAATTAAAAAGACACACATAAAATCACTAAAAAACAGTAAGCTACCGAAATGGCGGGACATTGATATTACGTAGTGGTTTTTTCGGCGAGGCCTTGTATATGACTTTTTTATTTACACAAATTTACGTTGACAAAGTAAAAAGTAAAATAGAATAAACTTGTTTTATTCATGAGTCATGTAATTAAGAAATTTTAAAAATAAAAATTTTATTAAACAAATAATACATTAAAAAATAATGATTCGATTACTTGAATATTTTTACTGATTATTTAAATATTTTTGCCGATTATTCACATAAGAACGAATTTTAATCATCCAAACACTACGGTATAATACATAGCAACATATCGGTTTAAAGAACTTTATTTCTCATTAAGACAATAAGTCACTTACATGAGAACAATAACATCTATATTATAATAATTATAGTGCGTGTCGATAGTACAAAAAAATACAAATTGTACCGGTCGATCGTTAAACAAGGAGTTCATTGTGTTCCTATCAACTACAAGGCGGTGGTCCAAGTATAATTTTAATGCATAGTTTCATCATTATAAATATATTCAAATAATCTTCTTTTAAAAATATTGATTAAAGTCGCTTCTTTCACATGTTTTGGAAGTTGATTGTATAACTGTGCTCCCCCAAATGTTGTTATTTTTTCCATAGTTTGTCCTTACGGCAGGTAACACAAAATTGCTGGCTCGGCGGGTTATATATTTGTTTATTTGAATTTTTGTTGTGAATGTTATGTGTGAGTGAATAAGCTTGTGAGTTATCTTGTAGATATGTAGACATGTATTATACGTAAAAAGTTGTTTAATATTTACGATTTTTGTGTTTTTGTAAATCGTTTTCGATGGTGTTAAGAAGTCATAGTTGTGTAAGATTTTAATTATTTTATTTTCTAATATTTGTATTGGTTTTAAATTACTTTTAACTGCAGTACCCCATATTTCGATTTGATACAGTAAGTGAGGCTTTACCAACGTATTGTATATTAAAAGTCGAGCATGTTTCGGTATATATCGAATTATTTTATCCAGTGCGCCCACAAGTGAGGAGAGTTTGTTGTGAATATATTGCAAGTGAGCTTTCCATGTAATGTTTTTGTCCAGTGTTAAGCCTAGGTATTTTTCTTGTTTAACTTGTTGTAATATCTCACCGTTAATGCTAAGTTTAGGTCGATCAGGTATTTTTCTATTTTTGGAACTAAGTTTTAGAAGTATTAATTGTTAATAGATTGTATTGGAGCCAACGGTGAAGTATGTTTAGATCCTCTTGTGCGCGCATCGTTATTTCTTTGACATTGCTCTCGAAATAAAATAAGCTTGTATCATCTGCGTAGAGAGCAAGACGACCCTGTAGTCCCGCTTGGTAAATGTTGTTTACGTAGATCAGAAACAGCAATGGGCCAAGAATTGAGCCTTGTAGTACGCCACATGTTTGAAGCTTACGACTACTCAGGTAGTCTCCAATTTTTACAATCTGATACCGATCATCCAAATAAGACTTTAGCATTTTGTATACGTTTTCAGTAATGCCAATACGTTCCAATTTTTTTAGTAGTATGGAATAGCTGACCGTGTCGAAAGCCTTTTTTAAATCAACCAAACACCTAAAGCAAACTGTTTTTGATCAATTTTGGTTTTGTTAGTGGTTACTAAATCTATAGTTGCGCCAAGGGTGTTAGATTTGGGTCGAAATCCATATTGTTGGTTATACAAAAAGTTAATTTTAGTAGGGTAGTTGTCCAATCTCATGTAAATAATTTTTTCAAGAATGTTGGAGAGTATTGGCAGAACTGAAACTGGTCGATACTTTCCGGGATTTATTTTTGTATCGGACTTGTGCACTGGTGTGGCCTGATTCAGGGTAGGGTAATAAGAGAAACGGAGTAAGGGTCCCTAATTAGGGCGTCAAAGTGTACCCTGTCTGCAGTGTCCTTCCACCGTGCAGTGTAATAACACTAAGGGACTTAGGGCACTTATTCGATGCGCGACTAGGGATGCAAACGAGACATCAATTCTTTCAAACATCGATATATCGTTCATAAAGATGGTTTTTCATGAGCTATGTTTATGAACGATGTTTTGCCGTCAAAGGTTACGAAATAACCAACTATTCGAAGGTTATAATTCCGTATGTTAAAAGTTGCAAACGATGATTATCACGAATTTTATATTGCCAAAAAATAAATATTCGAAACAAAATATGCCAAAGTTAGATAACGTCTAAATTTTTAAAGTTAGAAGGTTAGCGAGTATTTAGCAGAAATAACTCAATCCCCAAAATTTTAATTACGAATCAATAAACAGGCGAATAGTCTTTCAGCCGAAAATAAATATACTTGAACTGCAGAAGTACAATTGTTATCTATCAGTAATTTCATTTTCGATGTAAAATTGTAGTTATTTTTATTGTTATAATTAATTAAGATAAGTTTACAAATATTGAAAATGGAATTAAATTGTATTATTCATTTTCTTATTAATAAATATATTATTTGAGCTTTAACTTAATGAATAACTGAAGAGTACAGTTAAGTAGAATACAGTACTTATAAGTTAATACTTATTTCGTAATGGCACTTATTTTATCTATTCTCTATATCTATATCTCTATCTAGAAATATTGATTTTTATGGATGGACGGTTATTCACCTCTTTGTATTTCGGTATAGTTTCGTAGATGTATTCAGAAAATGCGAGATAATACTGAAGGTAACGCACCACACCATAAGAAATAAAATTAAAGTAGAAGACGAGTTTCATATATTACACGTGGGATATCATGAAAGGGTTATTTCCCGGGCTTCATAGCCTAGATAAGATCTATTTGCCTATCGTGGCAACTATATCGGTATCCCGTGACCGGTTATTTTCGGAGGCTGGATATACAAGAAACCACTTACTATGCACTAGATTGCCAAAATTGTTATTTTATAATTCAATTCAAAAGAAATAAACGTAAAAGTAAAATAATATTTAATTAATTCTTGTTTTCTGATAATTATTCGATAAAATTAAATGTGTAAAAATGAATTAGTGTAAAATAAAATTTCCTAAAATAACATAAATATAATGTTTGATTATTATACTTCTTTGTTTCATTTCTGTTCAAAATGATTATTTATTTCATATGTATGTATGTATATATTTAAATGATGACAAAAACCTCGAAAAAATCGATATATCGTACATAAGCTTTGACGTTTTTAATGAACGATGTTGCATCCTATAGATGTGCTTACTTGGAAAAATTATTACTCGAGTTAACTCAAGTTCAGATACACACAACTCGAACTAAACTCGAGTTACGCAACTAGAGTTAGCAGGAAGAAACACAGTAAATGATTTGTTACAATTACTTTAAAAATGGTTGAGTAAGGGCGTAAAATCAGGGTAGTGTAATAAGTGACGTCCCTAATTAGAGGCCACGCCCACCCTTCATTCAGGGCCCTGATTCAGGGTGGTATTACACCTATGTATTACACCACCAGGGGCATTATACTAAGTACTTTATAACCTTACGGTTTAACAGTACGTTTGTACTGAGAAACATCCAACACGTAATGTTTGAAATAAGTCGCATAAAATAAATCACACTACATGTTTTGTTGATGGTGGCGTTCGCACACACAAAAACTGTGTAAAGTTTTCAACATATATTCAAACTTATCTTTCAACATGACAATATTCCTACAAATTTGTTTTCAAACATTTTGTTTCTGTATTTATAAAGATATAATATAGTTAAAATATGTAATATACAATAAACTGTCAAACATATTTTACTACGTTATTTGATTATGAAAACGTTTTTGATACATTGACAGAGAACATTAACACGAGCAGGTCTCGACAGTTTCCATACATTGGAATGGCAAGTGTCAAAATAGCGCCATCTAGTAGCATGAGTTGATTAAAAAGTTGTGAACTGTACGAAATTCGTTGTTTGTACGTAGTTTTCAACAGAATTTTAAAATTTTGTCCAATTTTACACTGTACAAGAAACAAAACGTAGATAATAGTTTCTGAATATTTCTTGAGGGTTTTAAAATAAAACATAACATAACATAAACACTCACGCCTGTCACCCAGAGGGGTAGGCAGAGACTACGGACTTCCATTTGGCACGATCCTGACATACCTCTTTCGCCTCCTTTACATCCATATATCTACGCATACATGCTCGTCGGTTAAGGGTACTTCTAACGTGGCCCATTTTCAAAATATCGCCAATTTGGTCGATAAACTTTTTCCTAGGGCGTCCCTTCCCGACTCGGCCATTCACATCTGCCATATAAATTTGCTTAGTCACTCTTTCCTCATTCATTCTTTCTACGTGACCAAACCACCGAAGCATTCCTTTCTTAATCCTGGTCACAACATCATCTTGCATACCACATTTATCTCTTATCACGCAATTTCTCACCCTGTCATTCATATTACACCCTAGCATATTCCTTAAAGACCGCATTTCTACAGCATTTATTCTACTTTCGTGCTTCTTCTGCCACACCCAGCTTTCACTACCATACATTAAAGTAGGGACTAACACAGCATTATGAATTATCATACGTGCCTGTTTTGACAAATTCTGGTTCTTCATAATAGAGTGTAGTGCCCCATTCACTCTATTCCCTGCATTTACTCGTCGTTCTATATCCCTATCATATCTACCATCCCTGCTAAATACACATCCCAAATACACAAACTCATCCACTTGCTCAATCAACTCTCCTTCTATTCTTATTTCACATACCGTTTTGCTTTCTTCTCTTTCAAAAACCATCACTTTCGTCTTACTTGCGTTCACTTTCATTCCCCTTTCTTTTAATTCCCAGTTCATTAATGTAACCATCATTTGCAACTCTGCCGCCGATGACGCAAGTATGACTTGATCATCGGCATACAAAAGGCATTTGACGGTTAACTCGCCCATTCTTAACCCACATTCTTCATCTTTCAAAGTTTGCAAACACCGGTCCATAAATAGGTTGAACAGCCAAGGGGAAGCCACACAGCCCTGTCTGACACCTTTTTGGATGCCAAACCAGTCCGAGTAGACCCCATTGATCCTGACACAAGCACTAGAGTCCCTATAAAGAGACCTTAATGCCTGTATCAAACCAGCGCTCAACCCATATGAGTTCAGTGTTTGCCATAACACATTTTTTATTTAGGTTTTAAAATAAAAACTAAATAAATTAGAAAAATTAGGAAATTAAAATAAAATAGTGAAATTTTGTTTTATTTCAAGTTTCTAGACTTCAATCTACTTATGCGCTTAAAAATATAATAGGGAATGGAAATGTTAAAATTTTGGTATGTAAGAGAGAAATTTATACCTTATTGGACAGTCTAAATTTATTTCATGTAGACATCTTCTCTTCATTGTATTTTTCTGGGTTCGTGACAATAAAAACTGGCGATTGAATTACCAAAATTTACACTTTAATTACTGAACACCGATTAAAACTTAAATTACACTAATAATTAATCACACTTAACACTTTAATTCACATTATTTCGCTACAAAAGCTTCGCTCGTATAGCTAATTCTGAATAATAAAATACTGTCCCGGTCACGGCCCTCAACGACATTATATAAGGATGGATATAGGCATTTTCTACCGAAACATCTAGAATATTCCGGCAAATACCGGCCCCCAACCGACCAGGTACAGAAAGTTCGAGTGTGGAGCTTTCTATAAAGCTTAGTTCTTCCATTCGACACTAGATGGAGAGTTCTAGAAAGATGTTGATGCTCCTATTTCTGCTGCTTGATACCAAATGGCGCTTATAATCAGCCGCCACATACCAGGCACTAATTATAGCGCGCAACATTATTATACAATTTCAGAGTTGGTACTGAACCTGGCATTAACCTAAAAAAAGATTACTTTTATTGGTACATCTGCACATATTAGTATGGAAAAACACGTTAATTACATAAATAATATTTATTTATAATATAATAATACCATCTAAATATTGACAACTTACCTACATATTTATTTATCTATGCCCTATACATCTTTATTTTAAAAACATTCTACTTCAAAATGATCTGAACAAACAACATAACTTTTGAAAAAATAATCAGCATCTTTAATTTTCATCAAATTATCCAGGCCAGTTCTTTTACAATTCACAATCCATTGCTTTCATCTAAAAGGAAATTTATTAATAAGTACAAGAAAGGAAATATTACAAGCCTACTATCACATTTGTTTAACAAAATCACATACAACTCCTCCCAAAAATTTAGGGATTCTAAAGAATGATTTTGGGTATTTTTGATTTTTATAATTATTGCAACCATATACAGGATAAATTGAACCACGGGAAAAACTAGGTTTTGCAGACATCTTTTTTTTTTAATTACTCGTGTAATTAGTAAAATAATACAAACAATATTATCAGCAAAACTATTTACAAGGCTGTAAACTAAACTCAACAACTCGTGCCACCAGAGGCGCTTGTGTGCATGATTGCCAAATTTTGAACGGAGCTGCACGTATTATACCGTCGGTTTTCTTTAGTATTTGATTATACTACCATACTCGTAGACAGAGAGACCTATAAACAAATTCGCATTCGCACACGAAAAAGATAGATCTATGCACACGTCTTGCATAGAAATGAGACAGAGCGGTGTGATTGTTTGTCCCTTTCTCCGTGCCGGTTTTTTTGTTTAGCAAATTTTGCTAAATTTGCTAAACAAAAAAACATGCTACAATTTTGACAGTTCGTAGCGATCTAAGGAGTTTACAAGTTGGTCTAAGTGAGAAAAAAGTGTTTTGTGAGCATAAAGCGGGCTACATACGAGATGATATCGGTGGCGATCTAGGGTGGAGTAGTTGGGATGCCTCCTAGATTCTAAATCGTTCTAGACTCTAAATCGTGTCGTATATAGGGCCAGCCTAAGTCGTGGCCGATATCGCCTCCTTAATTGGCTGGCAGGAGCAAAAATGCAGCCGATCCTTCCTAGATCGGGGCCCCGAGCCCTCCGTACTGCGTGTGTGTAGGTGCATCGGCCCAATTTCTTTATAGTCCAGTCATTTTAGGCCAAATTAGGTGCATATCTCGGAAAATCGACATACCCAGTATATTACTACATAAAAACTTGTATTTTGGCATCCTAAAACAGTTATCAAAATTCACATATTGGATGGTCGCAAGTTTTAAATATCAGCGGTCAAAGGTCACAAAAATCGTTTTTTTTTAAATTTTTGCAAATATCTCGTTTTCTATGGGTTTAACGCTATTTGTATTTATTATCAGTATTGTAGAGAATTAAATTCTCTACAAATTTTTTATTTAACATTTTTTATACCTTGAATTGTTTTCGAGATAGAGGGCGTGTCAAAATTCTCTGAGGTCAACTGGTAGTCTCGATCAAAAACTCGTAATATTAAGGTCATAATTTATTGTTAAACATACAATAAATTATAACCTTAATATTACGCAACTTCGCAGGGTCGCAGGCTAGGGTGGATACCCTAGCCTGTGACCCTGCGAAGTGACATGGTCAAAAATGCCTACTAAAATAATTGTTATTGCCGTTCGTAAAGTAGGGTGTATGAAGTAACTAAGGAGAGGATGAAGCCTCTCCTCAACAACTATCAACACAAGACCGCACTCAGATCTCTTACGTGCCTTCATCCTCTCATCAACAACTAACTCCTATTCCTACACCATCTCCACAAGACCACACTTACATCTCTTACGTGCCTTCATTCTCTCATCAACAACTAACTCCAATTCCTACACCATCTCTACAAGACCACACTTCGATCTCTTACGTGCCTTCATTCTCTCATCAACAACTAATTATATGAAAGTCAGTCTCTTACGTGCCTTCATCCTCTCATCAACAACTAACTCCTATTCCTACACCATCTCCACAAGACCACAGTCAGATCTCTTACGTGCCTTCATCCTCTCATCAACAACTAACTCCTATTCCTACACCATCTCCACAAGACCACAATCAGATCTCTTACGTGGCTTCATCCTCTCGTCAAAAACTAATTCCTATTCCTTTACCACCTTCACAGCAACAAACAAACTATATAGAAGGGAGTATGTCTGAAATTAAAGACTTCTTCATGTAAAAAAAAAGATATAGGCTATTTTATTTTTGATAGTTTTAGTCCATAAATAAAGATTACATTGAAAAAAAAAGTATACATATTATTATACAAAAGTATTTCTTTGTTTGTTGTGTGTAGTACATAACCCGATTTTGACCAAAGCAGAAATCAACAAAGAGAAGAAATAACTAAGTAGCATAGGTAGGAGAAATTGATGTTTTTATATAAGTGGCGAAATCATTTCTAGAAGGTTGTAAAAACTGTCTTTACCCATCCGGAAAAAATTAATCATGCCTTTGGATTACAGACCATTTAGTACGTTTATGTGGATTACTTTTTGTCTCTTTTGGAGCAATTTTTTCACCCAGCAACTCCTTTTTTTCTATTTTCGAATAAATTAACCGAGAGGGCTAAATGCCAAAGCAACACGTTGGTGTTTTAAGAGAGTTGGAGGAATTTTGAAGCGCTCTACCGCATATGCGTTCCGCTCCAAGTCCAAACGCGCACTGCTAGGCAGGCCCGTGTGTAGGGTCTGCCCTGATAAAAGCCCCGATTTCTTTCCACCCTAGATCGCCACCGATATCATCTCGTATGTAGCCCGCTTAAGATTGGTAAATCTTGTTCAGTTCAGTTATTAGAACAATTAAAAATGTTATCTAAGTATATTTAAGTCATAAAGATTATTGTATAACCTAAAACTACGTTATCGTCCTTTCTTACTCGAGGCCACGCTAATCATTAGTCTATAGGTTTCTCTGTCTACGACCAGACCATACTACTATATACACAGTAATCTATACATAGTGCATACTACTCTCTGGCGAGAGATCTTCTCTTTGAACAAAAGGTTTTGTCGCTTGAATAATGGTTTGAAGAGGATTTTAATTCGTAAAAGTGATGTGATTTTACGAATTAAGTGTCTGCGTGTGTGAACTATTAGAAAAAACGTTGATATAAACCTCAAGTTAATTTGGTCGCTTGGGCGTCTTATGAACTTGAGTGGCTGTCGTCATCAACAGTTCGCTGGGTTGATCTGTCGTCAAAATCTCCCATAAACTTCGCAATGTGACGCATCAGTATATTGTGAAAAAAAAAATTATATAAAATGAAGATTCTGAGAGAAATGATAGGCTCAGAAGGGCTAGAACCCAGAGCCGTAAAGCCAGTTAAATAAAAAAAATCTTTGAGCAAATCAATATGGCCGACTCCTACCGGTCGGTTGGTGTGTTTTGATGGTGTAAATAATTGAAAGAATTATTTCAGATAATTTAAAAAATAATTTGCACACTAATAAATATTACGCAGTGTTTATTAATATTTAACTAAATATGGAAGCTCTCATACCTGTTATAAACAAATTACAAGATGTATTCAATACTGTTGGCGCTGATGCCATCCAATTACCTCAAATAATAGTTTTAGGAACGCAGGTGAAATTAAATATTTGTTTTTTTTTATCTCATGAATATAATACGTATTTGACTATTATAAGTGCAAATATCAAGTTAATCATTTAAATATAATGAACTGAAAATTTCAACGGTTATGTAAAAATGTCATTAGTTCTTTGTCCCCGTTTTCTAAAAATGTTCTAATCACTGTAGACTACTTATTGAAAATAAAAAATGGTTCTTACTTTTATCTGCATATAATTCGCAACTGCTAATCTACTCATTAATAGATCCGTAAATTTTTATTTTATAGAGTTCTGGTAAAAGTTCCGTGATAGAAAGCCTTGTTGGCCGATCATTTTTACCCCGTGGGCCAGGTATTGTTACTCGGCGCCCGCTTATTCTACAATTAGTATACAGCCCTAAAGACAGTAAAGATCACCGTTCAGCTGAAGAAGGTATATTTTTTTGCATCTTAACATTAATTCCACATTAATATAAAAGGTATCTGCACTATTTAAGAAGATATTATATGAAATATTTGCATTAAGGGTGTTCTCCAATATGCCAAGCATAGTGATTTTGGCAAATCCTTCTTATATTAGACAAGACCTATGTCGAGCAGTGAATAATTTTAGTAAAGCAATAAAAAGAACTTGTAGCTCAAGAGCCAAGACCTTGCTGTAACTTTCACAGTACTTGTGCATCTGGGTCATATGGGCATTCTTTGCCAGCACAAATGAAATTGTTAAATGTAATTTCATGTACCAATTTACCACACCTATAAGCACATCATAAGGAATAAAATATTATGAAGACAAAGTTAGCCAAGAAGCACTGGAGCAGCCTGGCAGTATATTTATTGCTCTATTATCCTCTCAGAAATAAGGAGTGACCTATTGACCTGTGCCCATATGTATATAGACTTTTAACCTTAAATGTTTCAAGTGTATAATTTAAAGCTTTTTTTAAAATAGTGGTTATAAGTTTTTGACACAAATATATCAATTGTATCCAAGTGTATATTTAATTTTATCACACAAGTAATACATTTAAATTAAGCAGGATCAAATATGAATTATTGTTGAAAACAAAGTTGGTTGTTCCAACTAAATCATTTGAAATTTGCTGGAACACATGTTCTTTACCTTCTCAAAAATCTTATAATAGGCATGTCCTGTACTAAATTGAATTATTTTTATAATCTAAATGAAAATTGAATATAGTTTTTATTTTCAGTTACAATTATGGTGAAATTCATAAAATTATTATATGTAATGTGTAGTATTTAAACTTTCCATTTATCTTTTTTATAGGATAAGGGTGACAAATAAGCACACAGTCACCTGAAGGTAAGTGAATTCTGTGGCCAATAGACATCTACATTTATCTTTAAGAAAGAAAATGCAGATGCACTGTCACCCCTAAGGACTAAGATGGAATGCCTCATTTGCAGTAAAAAGGGTCTTTGATTTCCTACACTCACCATATAAAACACAGCTGCATAAAGTTGCTATTTTATGCTGGTATTTTGTGAGAGCATGATCCTACCCCGGTCAAGCCAACCCGTTCATGCTAAAACCATAACATAGCTGCAGGGTGGCTCGACCATATATAAGCGAGACAATATGATGCGAAAAATGTTGTTTACATTTTTTCACATCATGTATATTCTCACACTAGGCTTATTATCTATTGAATGCAATGGATGCATTAATACTGATGTGCTTATTACAATTATGATACATTGATTCATTGTGTTTACTAGAACAATAAACTTTGCAATTAACATGACCTACTGATATTTTAAATTGCACTTATGTGTTGTGTGTTTTGCAATTTACACAGTTAAGAACTTATTGGTATACATAGTACTTAAAAACTGCCCTGTGTGTCACATATAAATTTGTTAAGACATGTTCACCTGCAAGTATTAAATGAATGCACCACTCTGTTAGCTTTTGATAATGTTATTGCTTCTACCAGTTTATAAGTCTGGGTGTATTTTAATCATTTAATGAATATTACTGAAACAGTGTGTCTGAATGTGAATGAGTTGTAGACCAGAGAAGGATATGGTATGTGTGACTATTTGGAATGACATTAAATATTTAGAATTTTAAGTTTGTTATAAAAATTATTTAATTGAATTTATTGGAATTGAAATGAGCAATTAGTATATGATGCCAGCCTGGTTATCATCATATAATTTCTCATTCTAATGTAATGTTGAAGTTTGTAACTCAAATTTTTGAGAATTTCCTTCAAATCTCAAACTTCCTTAGCCACCGAAGTTGCGCATGCATAGGATGTCGAAAATTACGTCAGTAAGAATGAAAATTGGACATCAAAGTAAATTAAATGTGACTTACTGGTTCACTGGTTACAATTAATTTAATAAATCAACCTTTTCTTATATCCTATTTAATACTAGTATTAGAAATAGTTTAAATTTAATTTTAAACAATCTCAGTGATAAGGCCCTTTTTCAAAATGACTTTATTCTGCTTCTGATAGTGTTTTGATCTTTGTTATGCATAGTAAGACTGGCTGAGATAATCATAATGATGCGCTGATGCTGCTCTCTGGATCTTCTCCATTCCTTAGAATTCCATAACAAGTACTAGTACAGCTTTGAAATTTAGTTGCATTTGTGTGGATTTTAAACCATACCATAATGATAGCCTGAGGGATATTTTTATTGGTAATCATGCTTCGTTTTGACTTGTTTTAAATGTATAGCTATAAAGTATAAGCTAATGCCTTTTTTTATATGTCTTTTAAGTTGCAGTGTTAGCATAATAGAAAACATAACACAAATGCAAAACATTCCTTCTGGCAACAATTTCAACCATTGTTACACACCTGCACTGCTGAAGCTATAGTTGAAACCATCCTCAATTCTCTTGAGAAAATACTTAAAAATACTTTACTATTGTCATCTGAAATTCATATTGCAGCCAGGATCTCTAAAGAATTCTTTTTACTGGTACTGCCTAGAAATTTGGTATGGACATTAAAAATTCGACAGGAAAATATAACCATAATGATGAGCTGTTGCTGTAGCTAGGATCATCTTCTCTTGATGGCATTCTTAAGTCTATTTATAGTCATCTTGCAATAAAATAAATATGTTGAGGTAGGGCAGACAAATGTAACCACAGAAATAATAAGACAATAGAAATGAATTAGTGCTCAATTACTTCAAAAACCGATGTCGCCACAACTTACTGTATTATAAACATATGTACAATGCACAATGGTATCTAATGTTGAATAAAACTATTATTTACGAATTTTATCGCGTTTAATTACTTTAATTTATTTTTATTATTATCCCGACGTTTCGGGTGCTATACAGCACCCATGGTCACGGGGGGGACTGAGATGTTTGACGTGGCAATGTCATAGTTAGTCCGGCTACCTTCAGTTTTTTTAATATTAATTTTTGGTCCGATTTACACAAAACGAGCTTACAGTATCATGAAGTCTTGCAGTGGTATGCTTGGGTTTGGGTTTAAATTTGTTAATTGTAGGATCCCAAGCAGATGGTAGCACCCAACCATCTTCTCTATTGAAATTTGGATGTTTTTTAATTTCAATAGCCTCGCGTATCATCCTTGGTAGGAATCGGTGTTCTTTTGCGAAAATTTGTGGTTTATCAAATCTAATGTAATGATGTGATGTGATGTATGTGATGAATGGTATCGAATGTTTCACATTACATTGCTTGGCAAGTTTATCAACGTAGACAAAAGCAGCAATGGTAATTGTACAATATGAAAAGTGATAAATGAAAGTTTACAAAGGTAAATATCATAGTAAAGTATTCATCTAGATGTAAATTAGTTAAAACAATGATAATTAGTAAATAATCAACTTACCGATGAAATGTTATGCCTTTATTAGTTGAATTACATGTCCTTGATGAGTTTTTACAACTGATTATGCTGCAGTTCACCATTATAAATTTATAACATAAATGCGCGTACGACGTTCCCCGCGCAACCAAATCATAAAATGGTGAATGATGTTCGTCAATACATCATAGCGGCGACAAGGTCACGCGTCTATGAGACTTCTATTGTCTTATTGTTACGATTTCTGTGATTGTAACCAAGAAGATGACCTTACCCTACAGTTAGCATGGTCCCTCCTTGAGGAAACTCCTCAATTTTAACTGGTAATTTTCTTGAATTTTTTTTTCATAAACATTCTAGCTGCTTGACCTTCTCTCTTCACTTGATATTCTTACACTTCCAATACAACCATGTAGTAGCGTTGTAAGCGTATCCAATACCTCATATCCCATGGGTGTCAGAAGAGTCTGTTGTCACTTCGGAAACTGAAACATGAGATGGACATCCCGCCTACAACACATGCACCTTTTGCAATTATAATTTTACAAAATCCCCCCAAGGGGAGGTTGCCTATGTTCAGAAGTGGACTCTATATACTGTAATGAATGATGGATAGATGAACCATCTGTTTGTAAATGTTAATTTGAAATGACCATTATATTTTATTTTAGGCACAGTGAACTTAGAAGAATGGGGCAAATTCCTCCACACAAAAGAGAAGATATACGACGACTTCGATCAAATTCGTCAGGAAATAGAGCGAGAGACAGACCGCATGGCTGGCAACAACAAAGGCATATGTCCAGAGCCGATTAATTTAAAAATATACTCCACGAGAGTTGTTAATCTAACATTAGTCGATCTTCCTGGTATCACAAAGGTATACACTGCTCGATTAAGATAACCTTTACTTTCTTGTGCCGATTTGTGTTGCCTTAATATTAATTTAGACGGTGTGTGTTCATTTTCATTGTGGACACTTCTGAATGGATTTGAATTATTACTATATCTACCCTCACTATCCTCAGTTTAACAATTTTTTTTAATTTATTGAATGTTGAATTGTTTTTAACTATTTAATTTAAATATCAACATAATTATGGTTTTTCTGTTATTTGAAAAATTAGAGTATTTTATACTCTTCAAATTTTAAAATATCAATGTGTTTTGCCCACTCGTTAATTTGTAGTTGTTACTAGTGATAATAATATTTTATCTATCTCTGTCCTGGGAAGAATCGGCAAGAAACCGAACAGGACTTTAAAAAAAAAGTAAATTGTACAAACTACTCATAAGACTTTTTTAAGAAACAGTTTGGAAGCGATCACCTAGTTCCCATTATTATCAACTATGTATTCATTTATATTTTAACAACTCGTTTTATACAGTTTTTGTTTAATACAATAACTTTGTAATAGAGAGACCTAGCATATTTAGGGATTTTGTTATAATAGGGTATACATTGCCCCATAAATGAATTACTGGATCTGTGGAGTCGAGAAACTGCTATCTCTAGCGTGTTTTTGTTCAGGTACACATTGGAATTGTGATGAAATGTAATAAAAACAAAGAAATCCAAGGGCATCTTGCCCGCTAACACTGGCTTGTAGTCAGGTTTCAGGCACTGTATAATTTGGAATCAACTGGTTCCTTAAATACCAAACTATCGACATTTGCTTGTATTATCATCATCAACATAATTTTTTATTATAATAACCTTGTATGCAACCTAGTAAGCACCGCTGAAGGGGTTGTAACACCACCAAATTTTTACGAAATCAAAGATGATTGTATTATAGTTACTGATTAAAGATTTCACTTTTTTTAACTTTTAACTTTTTTTAATATCTGAAACGAAAATTAATTCGATTTTTCGCATTCGCCACATTAGCCTAGTAGCCGTTTTAACTTCTCTTCGTTTCTTTAAGCAATTAATGATTCCTTAATCAAAACATAGAATAGATATAGATTTACGGTTTAAGTTTACTTGTGAAATTAACTGAATATAATATGTAAACTACTAGATACTAGTACACTACTCTCCATGCAATAAATTGTACTTTTGTTCCATTATCATTATTTGAAAAAAGTTGACTAACATATTTACTGAATTAATTTGTTTTGTAGAAGTATGTGTGTCAAACAAACACATAGTTCACCTAAAATTAAAAAGGAATGCTGTTTTACCAGTAAAGAATATCCAGTGCTCATCAATCATTTCATTGAGCCAGGTTGTGGTCAGTTTAAAAAAAATTTGACATGAAAAGCAGCAGCATTATCATGCTGCTATACTCGGATATTCTTTGTCCTCCTGCAGCCGACCCATGTGTGCTGCATTTACATTAGTTACATTTATAATTCCACATTTATCTTTATATTTTTATTTACGTTCATACACAGGTACCAATAGGTGATCAGCCAGAAGATATTGAGAATCAAATTAGAAATCTTATTATCAAACATATATCAAATCCAAACTCAATAATCCTGGCAGTAACTGCTGCAAATACCGACATGGCTACCAGTGAAGCAATAAAGATGGCGAAAGAAGTGGACCCTGATGGCCGAAGGACTTTGGCTGTAGTCACAAAACTAGATCTTATGGATGCGGGTAAAGGCTTTTACGATACATACTTTTTAAATTAGTGTATCAATGATGTTTTGACTGATGTTGACCAAGGACACCTCACTGAAGATTTGTACTTCCAGAAGTACTTAATATAACAGAAACATACTCATTATAATGATTTCTTATATTTACGCGAACACTATACATTGATTAAAACTACTACTTTCGAAGGTACTCCGGGTTTAACAATGACATCGGGATGTCAGTCATCTCAGTACCCCGTGACCATTGGTGCTGGAAAGCACCCGAAACGTCGGGACTTAAAAATAATTAAAATTAAACGCGATAAAATCCGTAAAAGGAGTTTTAGTCAATACACTCTCATTATATGAAACATTCTTTACGCATTCTTGAATGCAACTCAGAATAAATAATTTCATAATTCGGTACTTATAGTCTAGTGACTGCTTGAGTAACAGAATTGGGGTCCCAGAGTCTGGTTGGACCAACTTGGTGGGACCAATTCTCGTGGCACTTTAATATTTACTCTTTAATATTTTGCTTTCATGGTTATTTACACCTCTTGATAAAGGTGATGTTTGCTTGACTGATTTTCCTGTTTCTATTGGCTTTCAATGAGATTTGAATGATGTAATCAGAAGGGTGTACTGACCACACACTATTCACTCTAATTCTATATTTTAAATGTTTCGTTTTCCGTTCCATGATACAATATATATAAAACTAATTTGCGTGAACTTGTATTTTATAAACCCTTGTTCAACTCTGCCGGTTTATTTTGGTTGTAAACGCATTTGCTGATAATAATGAGGTCCCAGGTTAGAATCCCAGATCGGGCCGGAATCAATTACTGGGTTTTTCCTGTCAAGGAATTAGCAGTAGCAGCTCGGAATCAGGAAGTTGACGGTATTTCACCCACGTGCAGCGGAAAGTACGTAAAGCCGTTGGTCGTGTCGAGTTATCGTCCCATTGGGGTATTATAGTGGGTGAATAGAGTGCACCTGTGCTTGCGCACACACTCTATAATCTGTATGGCGCTATGATCCTGTCCTGTGCTAGTCTTCGTTCAGACTGGCCGCCACGACCGAATATCGGTATGTGATAACAAACTGCCAAGTGAACGTGATCATAGTGCGTAGCGATAAAAAGGTTATCTAAGCATTCTGCAGTTCGTTGACGGCGTAAGAGAATACATTTACGCCCAGTGAGTGACATACCACGCAACCATTAAACAAGTCAAAAAAGATCTTATGGCTCCCCTATAGATGGTATAATCATCTCTTAACCCTAAGCGTCAGCTAACCTAACTAACCAGATCAGCGACAGGGAGCGGCGTATGTTCAACTGTGGATATTTACGTGCTTATGATAAAGAAGTGTCTTTATGTTTGCATGTACGTTTATATACCATTCATAGTAGACGTGTGTCATTCATTTTATTCATTTTTAGTGACCCGATCATTCAAGTATTCATTCGACCAAAGAACCGGGTCATTCGGATAGGTAGATCATTAAAATGGATCATTTCTAGTTTCAGAGTACTGAAACTAAAAATGATCTGAGACCTTTTCGAAAAATCGATAGTGTTGGTCGTCGGACATTACTATACGCTTTGGTTGTAGGTACTGTCAATCGTTTGATCCGGAACATTCAAAAAATGTAATTGCATCATCAATGCTTTGATGCGACTCAGGTCAAATGAATGAACATTTCACGATTGACAAATGTCTAATTCATAGCTTTGATTATTTGATGATTATGATTGCTGCTATATCTACAAGGTGTGAGTGTAAACACCGTTGTCACTAATACCATAGGTAGTTTAGGCTTTAATATAAAAATATTTATCCGAATTTTAAAAAAAACGCTATTTTTTTTTCATAAAATTTTAAAAGTTTCTGTCCGACACCGTCCGTAAATTCATGGATACCCTATGCGCCCGAGTGACGTAATCACTGTAAAGATCACCGCCCGCGCTAGCTGCCTACACAACATTCCAATAAAAACACAATAGGTACACATAAAGCCCCATTTACATTCAGCCACTGCCACTGCTCCTCGCGCTGCCGGCAATACTTCCCTAAATACTGCCGTAGCAGGATCGCGGGAAGTGTGTATTCACACTCTGCCCTACCACTCACATCGCTTTCGGCTTTCGACTATGGCGGACGTCGAAATAATTACAGCGTCCACGCTGTGTCTTCTTGCAATACAAAATTATGTTAATAATTTAAAAAGATATCAAGTTCAAAAGAAGATAGATAGATAGATAGAAAATTTATTTGCTTAAAAACATGGTACATAAGATGATCAATGACGTGAAACTGACATGTTTTGCCATAATTGGCATGGAAAAATGATATGAAATACAGCTAATTACACAAACCCGATGTTGCTTAAAAGTTAGGTACACACATTCTTTTTGAATTCAAATATTATGTACAATTAAATACTTATACAGATCCACTCTATTTGAATTCTTATACAGTAAATTGTTCATAAATTATTAATTGAATTATTATATTATTGTTACATAAATAATATTAAATATTATATGAGATTAGTTAAGCTATTATTATTTTATTAATTACACTTCAGTATAAACTAATTCGTAATTTTAATTACAATAAAATTATAATTTAAAAATCTCAGGCTATTATGCAAATATTTCCATTTAACTTATTTTACATTTTAATAAATAAATAATCAATATGAGTTACTAATCGTTTTAGAAATAAAATGTCAATTTTCATTAATTCCTTAAACTAAATTTTATAAAATTTGACGAATTTATAATTAATTATGTACATAGGTACCTACTATGTTATCTCAAAAAGAAAATTCGTATTCGTAGAAGATGATTAATTGTGGTTTTTATCGTTGAAATCCCATATAGTTTTTTCTGATTCCAGCAGTTCTAAAAACTTTATTGTATTTTCATTAATCCACTCGAAAGGCATTTTGGTAGATCGTATTTATTTAATAACAGGACGGCACGCACGTCCGTTCATCCAGGCGCTTGTCGCGAAGTGAGCGATGGAGCTGAATGTGAACACACACTGCCGCTCGCGCTGCCCGTCCTTTGACTTCCGCACGAAAAACCGACATTTCGGGCAGTGTCAGCGGCAGCGGCAGCGGCAGCGCGAGTAGCCTGTTTACATACTGCCCTGCCCACTGCCCTGCTCACTTCCCTGCCCAAACGGGCTGAATGTAAATGGGGCATAACCTATGATGTACCTTCCTTCCTTCCTTTTCCTTCATACTTTAATCCTGGCTTAGGACGGGCATAAATTGAGGAATTAGGGAAAAATTGAGATTTTAGTTAAAAAAAATGTTGTTATTTTTTATTGAATTTACGTTCTATAAGTGAAACCAAACCACTGGTTTCAAGGATAATGGTGTATACACTAACAACCTGTATAGCCCATAATCAAGTGTTGCACTCGCTATTCACAATCAATTCAATATCACATCTAATAACTTTTACGTTATTGGGATATCGGAAGTCATTTAGACCGAAATCTTTCACTAATGACTAGTGAGGTCTACACTTATTATAAGTATGAAAAGATATTAAAACTTGTATTATGTATTTGATGTACATTATATTATAGATATTATTTTCAGGAACCGATGCCATCGATATTCTATGCGGACGAGTTATCCCCGTGAAACTGGGCATCATTGGCGTCGTTAACCGATCGCAGCAAGATATCATAGATAAAAAGACTATTTCGGTACTGTATTTTTAGCATCTTTTTTGCTTTAGGATTGTAAATATTTTATATGAATTTTCTATGATTATTATCTACAAACTGCATATTGTTTCCTCTACATTTAATTAAGAATATAACGGATAGAAAATTATTAATTTAAATTTAGTAGACCCATATGTTACAAGTTACAACTACTAACATCATATTACATGCTTAATAGCCTCATTTCTATAGTTTACATAGTAACTGTTTTTAAGTAGTGGCAGTACCTCCATTTAAGCAAAAAAACCCTGTTCTATTAATTTCATTCAATTTCAAAAGGCTTATTCTATTAATTTAATTACACCGAATATTAAAATGATTACGAAATAATATTTAACCTTTCGCGCGTTTACGTAGGTACAATGATGACAATTATAATTAGGACTTGCAAATATTCGAAAATTTTTGATATTTTAATATTCGACTTTTTTTGGGTATTATTCGAATTATTCGAATAATTAAAGAAAAAACAAAAGTTATTATAATAATCATATTTTTAATTGCTGATCTCTTACTTAGAGTCTTATTTCTCTGAATCAATAAAAATCGTAGTTAAAAATTAAAGAACTGTTTGGAATTTTACTGTTACTGATGCAATAATACAAAAAAACTATAAAAAGTTGGTGCTTAACAACACAACCACATCACAATTACACAACAGTTTTATTTATAAATCGAGATCTGAGTATTGTAATAATATTTATATAATAATAATGATATCAAAAAATCTATTACAAATACAAAACCATGCTTAAAATCTTAGTTACATAACTATGAATAAAGTATTAAATTCTAAAGATTATTTTTGGTTCTTAGTAACGTTACATATGATGCACATTACAAACTTACATATAACTTACAAAACTTAAAAGATTTAAAAGAAAGATTTTCAACTGTGATAGAATACAAATAATTAATCAGTATTAGAATTTATGAGATCAGAATCAGATCAATGCTACATTGCATAAATAAAATACCTTTTAATCTTATCATCTAACTTTGGCTTATTCCTACACTTAACGTACAACTTAAGTAACTTCAAGGCAAAAGTGAATAGGTATCTTTTAGGCAAGCGCGTTCCAACCTAGACCTCATCACTGCTTTCTTCTAAGCATGATTATCGTTGAGTGCAAGCCTATGCTACAATAAAAATTAAAATAAATCTTCAACGTTTTCCTTGTAAGTGCGTTCTAAGAAAACTTAGCGCGTATAGAGAATCATCTTTCTCTTTTCTTCTTCTTCGATCTTAAATGGTTGCAAATGTATTTTACTGATGTTAACACCCTTTCACACTCTACACTTATAGGTGGTATACACATGAGGAAATCATTCGCTTGGCTCAAATGGACTTGTCTAGGACCTCCTCCTGTCATATAGCGCCATCTGCATTCGCACGTCACGTTTCTAACTCTTCTCTGTCTGATAAGTTTGCTGTTGACGTCGAAGGAGTTGCGGCATTAGTGTCATTTATCATTTTTTGTTACTCTTTAAAGCTACTTTCAGATGTTTCCTGTGGGACTCGTTTTGTTGCTGAATCTGAACGCCAGGTTGCATGCAGCTCCTGAAGTTGAACTATGGTTATGTCATCTTCAGCACTATCAGAGTTCTGTCTTTTAGTAAAGTATCTCGTTAATTTCAGTTATTACTTCTGTAATAATGTTACTGCCAGGTGATGGAAATATAGGCGAAGGTAGCCCTGCGTAATATTTACTGGGATTGTGGAAATATTTTAATGTGCAGAATAAATTTGGTAGGCTTCTCCGAGCAATTCTATTCTTCAGAGCTTCGAGTAGCCTGTCACTGAAAAAAACTGTTCGTCTTTACAAGTTTCGCAACCATAAATTGAAAGGCTGTTTCCGAAGTAAGCAGATTTGCATTTTCTTGGCAAGCGCCTCTCTATTGTTGCCTTTACAATATTTTTTTTTATAGAAGAGGGGGCAAACGAGCATGCGGCTCACCTGATGTTAAGTGACTACCGCCGCCCATGATCAACCGCAACACCAGAGGAATTGCAGGTGCGTTGCCAGCCCTTTAGAAAGGAGTAAGCTCTTTTCTTGAAGGTCCCCAGGTCGTATCGGTCCAGAAAAATCGCCGGTGGTAAACTATTCCACAGAGAGGTCGTACGCGGAAGAAAACTCCTGAAACATACAGTGGTGGACCGCCAAACATCCAGATAGTGTAGATGGTATATCGGGACGTTTGCCGCGTAGTGCGTTCATGAAATTTGGCGGCTGGGATTAATCCGAACAATTCCTCAGAGGCAAAGAGATACAACATCTCTTCGCAACGCCAGTGAATCGAACCGATCGGAAAGCACTCGGTCGTCGACGATTCGAGCCGCTCTGCGCTGGATGCGGTCTAGTGGAAGAAGCTGGTACTGGGGAGCTCCAGCCCAGAGATGGGAACAGTATACCATGTGCGGTCCAACTTGCGCCTTGTAAAGTTGCAGGCGGTGTGCCGGCATGAAATACTGCCCCGCTCTGCTGAGCACGCCAAGCTTTTTAGAAGCCAATTTAGTTACCAGATGAAGTACATATGTGAGTTCGGCAAGTCGTCGTAGCCACTTTTTTTAAAGAGATTTCGAATGGATTCAGAGGTACAGAAAATGCTGAATGGAAGACCGTCACAAGCAGTCATTTTTGATATCACATTCTCCATATCATCCTCAGGATTTTTAAAGTATGCATCAATTCCTTTCATTTTCTTCTTTTTTGGCTCATTTTTGTCGACATTTTCTTTTTTTTTTAGGTTCTAATAAGTGGCCGAATGTTCATCGGAATTTAGTTCAGGAGGGTGGAGTTTTAAATGGTTATGTAGACATGTAGTTGTGTTTCGGCATTTAATAACCTTTTTACACTTTTTACACTGCGCGTGAATCCCGTCTGAAGTCCTCAAAAAAAAGTTCCACACCGAAGACTTCTCTCGCAAACCTTTGACGTACTCTTTGAATTCAAGTTTATCTTGCTCCATGTTTGAATTTGATGTTTAATACAATACCTGTAAGCCTGCAACATCAAAAAAAAAAAACCATAAAGGCCTGTGTGACATACAGACGTACAGAAAGTGTGTATGATGTGATGTTCATAATTAATTAGGTACATGACGTTAATATGGTCACCTTAAGCTTTGCCGCCTTATAAAACCAAAACTAAGAGGAGGACAGAGACAAAAACACAAAGACGTATACTATAACTAATATATTAACAAAATATTGCAAACAAGCCTTGGCAATAATTATGAACACTTCGAAAAGTCAACTTAATAAAAAAACTAACTACACTATACTAAAATCGACTAAAATAATTACTATAATATCAACTGTCAAAATGGCGTCGATAAACTATCGCCCGTTTGACCCTTTATTATTTGATTGACAGATGAAGAGTTATCGTGTCACAAAGCCATCTATGTAAACAAGGTTAGTTTTAGAGTTATAAGAAAGTGACCATATTAACCGGATGACAATATTACCCTCACGTACTATACTATATAGATAAATACAGTTGCGAACGAGGCTTAAAAAATAAAAATATATCACTATAAGTATAAGTAGACAAAACAATATAATATTAACATTCGCATACTGAAGCGAGAAGGTATTCTGCTCAAATAATAAAAATTTTGCGCAGGTTATATGAAAAAGTTACTTGACCGTATACGAAAATGCCTTCGCCGCTGTGACATAAAATGCACACGTACAAGAGTTCTTCGACGTCACTGTTACTCAAAAATAAAAATATAGCTACTTACATTGAAAAATATACACGTAATTCCTTTCCTGGGTAGTGGATGGGTAGACGAGTTGACCGTTTGCATACAGAACTCACTCAAAAACACTAAAACCTCGATGACAAACAACAAAAAATTATTACCTCCGCCGTCCGTACTGCACGCGCACAAAATGCAAATGGCAGACAAACTACCAACACCGCAGCGCTGATTCTCGAGTTTCTAATCCCTTTCGAGATTTGACAAACCCTCTCGGGTCGGAGGGAACGCGCGGTGCGCCCTTAATAGAAATGACGCGGGCGAATTTTAAAATTAGTATTTTGTGCACATCAATTTTCCGAGTTTGGCTTTCAGAAAATGGGTCGAATATTCGAATATAGCTGATTTAATATTCGAATATTTGCACAAGGTATATTATTCGAATATTCGAATGCAAGGCCTAGTTATAATATATATTTTATACATATCACCGGGATCCACCAAGAAAGTATTTTGGACAAGTGGTAAAATTAATTTTTTTTGTACATACGACTTCAATATAAATAAAATGAGAACATCAACGATGTAGTCGAAGACAATTAAATACGCATTGTTTATGATAAAACCGAATGGTCAAATCTTGATCAAATTTATGTGGGACCACATGAGAACCACCAGCGTTCAAATAAAAAATACCAAAAAGTTCTGAGGTAACACACATAAAATACAGTCGAATTTAGAACCTCCTCATTTTTTGAAGTCGGTTGAAATTTTAACCTTTAAGTGGATGAAATAGGGTGTTACAATTTGTATGAAATTTTTTATTTTACAGGGCGATTGACTCTAAACATGTTGAAAGGTATACTTAAGATAAAATAAATGAATACGGATATTGCAATTTGCAATATTTCAAAATAACCCATAATGGGGTCCCAGAAGTACATATATTTATATTGAGAAATTATATTTAATATATAAACTGGGGCAAGTAATTTTGAAGCAAAATAATAAGATACCTATTATTTTTCAAAAATTTACCCATTATTAGTTTTTAAAACGAGTGTGCAAAGTTTGTATGAAAAATAATGTATCATGACTCACAGCCCAAACTGTTCCACATCTGGAGAAGTGTGAAACTGGGACAATAGATTTCCTCTATTACTAAGGCATATAGGAAAATTCTCCTCCTAACGGAGTGAAATAGTGTGTTATATTTTGTATGAAACTTTATATTTTTCGAAAACTTACTAAAAATAAGTACTCAATTAATAAAATAAATGAAATACGTATTTTTCAAAACAATTATTACTTTACTTACTACTTCGTAACCACGCAACGGATTTCGATACAGCTTTCACTCTCATTTAGGGAATTTTTACGGAAAGTTAGTATGTATAATATATCCTAATTAAAATTTAAACAGCAGAGAAAATATTTCTTCAAAAAATTGATTTTCGCTCGCTTACAACGCTTGCGCTGGCTAAACCTTAAAAGATACATCCAAATAATGTACTAAAAAATTCTAGTTCTTATAAAAAACTAGAGAAAAGTCTGCGATGGCATATAACACGATCTAGTAAGGTTTACTCATTGTTAACATTAAAATATTGATAAAAAACATTAGCTTATTTGCGAAGCTTTTTCCAATTCATTATTAATATTATTTATAATATTATTATTGTCCTGATAAATGTATAAGTTGCCTTGGGTATTTAATGTAAATTAAAATTATCTCTTACATTATATGATTTAAATAAATACCTTAAAAGATATCATGGATTCAAAATTATGCTCAACCAAAACAAATCTAATTTAAAATGAATCCAGAATCTTCTTTTTCTTATGATAATAAGCAATTCTATGACATTTTTCCATAGTTTAATGCCACTCTACCGTTTCACACCAGCGGTTTGAAAATACTACAAAAGTTGTTGGCAACACTAAATATTTGGATTAGTACGTGCCAATGTGCGAGACCATTAGTAAATGTGGTGCGTACGTCGCGTCCTGCTTTTTCACGGAGGAATTGTCTTTCGCTGTCGCCACATACCTTAATTTCTCATTTCTTGGATATTGAAACAGATTTCCGGTGGGTAGTGGCGGAGTAATAATATTCACCACTCTATTTCATCCCATCGGTGCAAGTTCCGTTCGTAAGTGGCTATAAAGGGAACTCAAACAGGAGTGGCTGCTGCATGTCACTGATAACAAAGAAACTGTGGTTGTCGACCCACTAGCTAAGCGTGGTAACTTAAACAAATTCATAGATTGTCTTTGATGGGATCTATGAGGGAGGCCTATGTTAAGCAATGGACTTTTGATAGAGACTGTATTGAATGAAAAAAAATCATATCGTATCTTTAGATATTAAAAAGAAAAGACATTAAAGAGATATACATATCATCTCGAGGAAACGCTATTTTATAATAAAAGTTAAAAATGTTAAAGTTACAGCCTATATAAGTCCCACTGCTGCGCACAGACCTCACCTCATTTTTGAGAGGGTTTTAGGGCAAGGAAGTGTCCGCCACGCTGCCCCAATGCGTGTTGGCGAACTTCACATGTCTTCGATTTTTTTTTCTTATTTCTCAGACATGCAGGTTTCCTCACGATGTTTTCCTTCACCGCCAAGCACGTGGTAAATCAGCACTTAAAATTGCGATTAACAATTTCATTGGTGCCGGCGGGGATCGAACCCTGTTTGCTCGCGTACTGTGAAATTTACAGCGAGCGCTAATCGCATCGCATCTGAGCTGCCACGGCTCTTACCTATTTTACAATACTTTGTATAATATTTTTATATAGAAATCTAACAACGTCTAGTTTTTATAGGACTCACTTAAAGACGAAGCCACGTACCTCCAGCGGAAGTATCCGACGATAGCGACGCGGAACGGTACCCCGTACTTGGCAAAGACTCTAAACAGGCTGCTTATGCATCATATAAGGGATTGCTTGCCTGAACTTAAGGTGAGACCACACATAGTTAGTTTGTGTGAAAATGTGTTCAATTTCTTTAACAGGTTTTATTTTTATTTTGTTAGCAGAATGTTTGCAGTTTCCATAGTTTACAAATTTTATAAGGTCATGGCTATTTTCTCATATTACACAAATGCTTGAATTGCAAGAAACTATTGATTCACATTCCATAAGAGCATCATTCAGAGTCCAGTTTATTAAGTCCTTGGTTGAATTATTCTTGCCTATTTTTTAGTAATTACAAAAAAACAGCATATCCTTAATTACCCGACTTCGTAATCTGCCATTTTTCCCGATTAAAGTTATTTCTCAGTTCAGTTTGTAGAAAAATATAACTAGGAGTTTATTTTGGGAAAAAGGATAAAAATTAAAGTAGGTCATTGAGCTCAAACTGTAATTTTCGCTTCGATGCTATAATACTAAATTTATCAAAGAAAAATCTCTTTATTAATGTCAGCAGAACATTGAGCACAAGATTGAAACAAATATTCTAAAATTGACTACGCCAAATATAAAGGCATTATTATGCTACATCAAAACCTCTGCCCTGGGAACAACCAGCAAGAAAGCCAATGGGACTTTTTTTTAAATCAATTTACAATGTGAATGGTCACAAAATGTTTACAAAATTTATTTTAGAAACAGCTTGAAATGGACCACCTCATTCCCAGGGGTTCATCATCATCATCATCATTACAGCTCTTCACAAGTCCACTGCTGAACATAGGCCTCCCCCAAGTAATGCCACAAAGCACGGTCCAGAGCCACCTGCATCCATCGACTTCCTGCATGTCTTACCAGGTCGTCACTTGGAGGTCGCCCTACACTATTCCTACCGGTACGAGGCTGCCACTCGAGAACCTTTCTTCCCCATCGGTTATCGGTTCTTCGAGCCATATGGCCGGCCCATTGCCACTTCAGCTTACTAATCCGTTGGGCTATGTCGGTCACTCTGGTTTTACTGCGGATATCCTCATTTCTGAGTCTATCACGCAGAGAAACTCCGAGCATAGCCTCTCCATAGCTCGCTGAGCGACCTTGAGCGTCCTCATACGGCCAGCAGTGAAGGACCACGTCTCTGATCCGTAAGTCATCACTGGCAACACGCACTGGTTGTACACTTTAGTTTTCAGAGATTGAGGTATACCTGACGAGAAGATGTGTCGTAATTTCCCAAACGCTGCCCAGCCGAGTTGAATCCGTCGATTGACCTCTCGGTCGAAGTTGGACTTACCTAGTCGGACTATTTGCCCCAGGTAAACGTACTCGTCAACAACTTCGAGCATAGTGCTACCAACAACTACCGGCATAGGTGTGACATGGACATTGAACATGATCTTTGTTTTGTCTATGTTCATCTTAAGACCTATCCGTTGGGAGACACCATTGAGGTCATTGAGCATAGTGCTAAGGTCCTCCAGCGATTCTGCCATAAGGACTATATCGTCGGCAAATCGAAGGTGAGTGATGTACTCGCCATTGATGTTAATACCGTATCCTTTCCAGTCCAGAAGCTTGAAAACGTCTTCCAACGCAGCGGTGAAGAGTTTCGGGGATATAACGTCACCCTGTCTTACACCTCTCTGCAGTTGGATAGGTTTCGAACTCTGGTTCTGTACTCGGATAACCATCCTAGCCCTACTGTACAAACACTTCAGCACTTCGATATACCGACAGTCAACTTGGCACCGCTGAAGGGACTGTAGCACCGCCCAAATTTCGACGGAATCAGAGGCTTTCTCATAGTCCACATACGCCAGGCAAAGTGGCAGATTGTACTCTTCGGTCTTCTGTACAATCTGCCGCAGGGTATGTATGTGGTCTATGGAACTGAAGCCTTTTTGGAAACCGGCTTGTTCGGTAGGCTGGAAGTCGTTGAGTCTGCGTGCGAGACGATTCGTATAATGACTCTCGAAAACAGCACGTAGACGCGGCTCAGCAGGGAAATCGGTCTGTAGTTCTTCAAGAGAGGGTAGTCGCCTTTCTTAAAGAACAAGACCACCGAACTTCTGCTCCACGCCTCCGGAGTAGTGCCACCATGGAGGACGGAATTGAAGAGCTTCTGAAGGACTTCAAGTACCGGTGTTCCACCCGCTTTCAGAAGCTTTTTCTCTCTTCTCAGGTGTCCCGGAAACGATGCTGCCACACTCAGTCTTCAGCTTTGACAGTTGGCTCTTTCTGGCAGACAGATCTCTGGCAAAGACTTTGGGCCCTGGTTCCGCTCGATCGTTTCTTTAATACGAGCAGTATTAAAGTTGCGTAAGTCTCGCCGTATGCCTTTGGAGATATGTCTATTGTTGCCTGTATGCTCTCAAATCTGTTGACGATTGCAGCCTCATCTCCCGTCTAACAGCCATGAGATTAAGAGTGTGATCGGAGAGTTTTTGTGTTCTTCTGCGGCGGGTCTTGCGGAACTTAGCTCCGACCGCATGGACAGTTTCCACGAGCTTGTCATTCATATCGTCCACTGTATTGCAATCTTCTAGGCACTGAATGCGGTTACGTAACTCGAGCTGAAAAGTCTCGGGATTCTGGATTAGAGCACGAGGGGGATGGAGCGTTGACTTCATTAGACGAGACCTCTTCAACTTAACTTGTAGGTTCAGTGTGCCTCTACCCATTCGGTGATCGCTGCCGGTTTTCACCCTTGCGATCACTGAGACATCACTGAACAGTTGGCGTCTGGTAGTCATAATGAAGTCAATCTCATTTTTTGTCGAACCGTCGGGGCTCGACCAGGTCCACTTCCTGTGGGGTCGCTTCTGGAAGAAAGAGTTCATCATAAAGAGTCCCTCTTTCTCCATAAAGTCAGCCAGCTGCTGGCCCCTACGGTTCCGTTGCCCTACTCCGAATTTCCCTAATTCAGCTCACCGCCGTCTCTTGTGCCTAGTTTTGCGTTGAAGTCTCCCATCAACACCGTGTAGTGGGTTTTGGAGGAATGCATGGCTCTAGAAATATCCTCATACATTTCCTCCACCTCCTCATCGGCATGTGCCGAGGTTGGTGCGTCTACGCACCTGTATCACCTTCAGCGAATACCGTTTGGTGATTCTGAGTATCAGGTACGCGACCCTCGTCGACACACTCCCAATCTTTACAACGTTGTTGACGAGAGACTTGTGGACGATAAATCCGACACCTCCTTGGGACAAATGGTCGCCCTCCCGGTGATAGAACAAGTTGCCGGACTCGAGGATTACCGTGTCCTCCCCCTCTCTTCGGACCTCAGATAATCCAATAACATGCCAGCGCAACTTGTCTACCTCTTCTTCCAGCTCCAGTATCTTCTCGTCAGTCCTCAGGGTGCGTGCGTTATACGTTGCCAGGTCGAGTCGTCGTAGGTGGCAACCGAACCTCCACCGAAGATCCTTAGCACCCCCTGCCCCGCCGTTACTATGGTCCCAGGGGTTATTATCAACAATGTTTTCATTTATATTATAATAATCCTTTTTATACAGTTTTTGTTAATTTAATTTTTAAACTGAGAGAGACCTTGTATATTTTCTGGGATAGAGAGACCTTGTAATTATATGGAAGCTTACATAATTATATAATTATATGAAAACATTAAACATTTTAATATATATATATATATATTTTATGGGGTCATTGAAACCTATTGTAATTTAATTACCTATTTGATTGTATTAATATTTTTTAACAGGTGCGTGTTAATGTCATGATATCTCAATTTCAATCTTTACTCAATTCATATGGCGATGATGTTTCTGATAAGTCTCAGACGCTTTTGCAAATAATTACGAAGTTCGCAAGTGCATACTGTTCCACTATAGAAGGCACTGCAAGAAATATTGAAACCACGGAACTGTGTGGTGGAGCAAGGATTTGCTACATATTCCATGAAACATTTGGAAGGACTTTGGATTCTATTCATCCATTAGTTGGTAAGCGAAACTTTTAAAGCCGAATCATTAAAAACTGAACATAAACTTAATTTTTTTTACTCGGAACCTTATAATAAAAATAGCTTAAGTTACTCCTTATAACATTAGCTATCTGCCAGTAAAAGTCCCATCCAAATTGGTTTACAGGTTTTTGCGTGATGAGTCTTCAGACATACGTCGTGTTAGAGTTTTATTATAGTATAGATAGGTAGAGAGGTGTAGTTTATAGTACCAGTTATTAATTGCCATACTTAAAAAAAAATTGACGTTAATTTAAGAAATACTTAAACTTACTTTTACACTAAACATGGGAAAAGAAATGGGTATAGAGATAATTAATATTTAATTTAACCCCATCGCTCTGACAGCGCGCGACATGTTATACTCCCGTTCGCTCGGGACCGTAATGGCGGGAAAATTTGCAAATTAGCAAATTTTTTGCTATATTGCAAATTTTGCTATATTTTCACTTTGAGACAATATTTATGGATAAAACTTACAGGATTTCTTGTTGAATGTATAAACTATCGAATAAAATTATTTTTGGTTGCTAGAAATTGTAATAAAATACATAAATTACCCTGTATAGCATAGTAGTACCATATACTTCAATTTTAGTGACAAAATTACTACTAATTTGAATTCTACACTTTTGTTTTTGGAGAAATTTATATGAAAATGTTTCGAAATATGTATATTTTTATGTTTTATACGTTTCCATTCGTTACTCATACCAAAATATTGAAATATAAAAAAAACAATAATAATATTTTATCTGTGTGACATTTAGAACAATATTTCAAAAATAATTATGTGTGAATTTGAAATAAATACAACGTCAAGTTATTTGAAATATGTAAGAAAACTATTTTTACTTACATTTTACACTAAAAATAAATGAGAATTTGAAAAATAACACATTTATGACCCAGCCGCCATAATGGGCCTTCCAGATTTTGAAGCACTTTTGGCAATTTACTTTTCACTTTTTATACCACAAATTATATATCTACGTGTTCACTATATTACAAGGAATATAAAAAAGTATAATACTTTCGTTTTTAGTCCAGACACAATTATAAAATTCTATAAAAAAGACGGAGCACCTTCATCAAAACGACACGTGGAACGCCGAAAGTTCAGAGTGATTTCTTTTTTTTTTCTTCTAAGAAACATTGCCAGGTTATGGTTTAAAATAAAAGAGCATATCTTTGTCTTTGATACTATTATCTATTGCATATTGTCTTTGGTTTTGTTTTAAAGGAAAAAGTTGTTTTTTCATAAGGCAGTACTTCTGATATTATCTGATCTAATTAGCCCCGTACTAGAGCGGGCGTAAGGTAGGTATTGTATGATCTGATTAGATTGGTAGCCGAGTGAAAGGGTTAAATAATGATAATCAATGTTGTTAATTTAATAAGGTTGTTAATTTAAATCTTAAATAACAGCCTTTTAACCTAATCTAAGAAACTGAAGTAGTATTACAATGTTAGTATATAAGTTAAGTTACTCATTTATGTACGGCAGTCTTCAATAAACTTCTTGATCAAGCGCGCAATATTACAAAACACTAAGAAATGTGTGGTGACGATCAATTCTTCCAACTTGGTGTATTAATTTCAGGTCTCACTAGAATGGACATACTAACGGCTATCCGTAATGCGACGGGTCCAAGACCTGCTCTATTTGTGCCCGAGGTTTCATTTGAATTACTAGTCAAAAGACAAATCAGAAGATTGGAAGATCCATCGCTACGGTGTGTCGAATTGGTAAATGATATTTCTTCACGTTTCTAAGTGGCAACGCCATTGTAAATAAATGTGTTATCTTATTCTTTAGTTGTATGGACTCGAATATTAATTTAGTCACAGCGCTACTAAGTAAACTAAGCTCAATAATAATGATCAAGTTACATATGTGTTGTGTGGTGACGGCGTAAGAATCTATCACTTCATTTCGTCTCGTTGGTGTCGTAAGAATCTAATCTAATTGCTTTCAATAGAAAGCGGTATAACGGCAAGGTAGACGTGAAATACTCAGACCGGTGAAGAGCAGCAGTATCAAAGTTGCAATCCATTTGGTGAGCGATTGCCAACCCGGCCGCCAAAAGTAAACTACACCAAGAGAGAATTATGTCCAGTTGTATATGATTTTTTTCATAGAATATCTGTGAAAAACGTGTGTGCTCGTTTACAACTAGATGTGGCATTCGATAAAAATAATAAAGTAAGGTTTTTTTAATCACTCATAGATTTTTTTATAGAATAAGGGTGACAAACGAGCACACAGTCCACCACACACTGATGGTAAGTGAATGCTGTATATACTGTATATACTTATTCATTTATCCCCAATAAAGAATCAAAATGCGAATCAGGTTGCGTTGTCACCCCTGAGGACTAAGATGGAATGGCCTCGTTTCCAGGAAAAAAGGTCTCCAGTTCTCTGCATTCACTATATGAAACACAGCAGCAGTTAAGCCTCGGTATCGAGCCGACCCATTCTTGCTACACTGAGAGTACAGTTGCAGCGCGGCTCTACCACGTATAAAACTTTTTATAAAGAACTGTAACTTTTAAAGAAGAATTAAAAGAAGTACATATGGAGTTTGACAAGGCAAGGGTAATTTTGCGGCGTGCAGGTGCACGAGGAGATGCAGCGCATCGTGCAGCACTGCGGCACCGAGGTGCAGCAGGAGATGCTGCGCTTCCCGCGCCTGCACCAGCGCATCGTGGACGTGGTCACGCAGCTGCTGCGCACGCGCCTGCCCGCCACCAACTCCATGGTGAGTGCGTGCTTACGTTCGAGCGTGCGTGTGTGCGTGCATGTGCGCGTGCGTGTGCGTGTGCGTCCTTGCGTGTGTACGTGCGTGTATGCGTGCGTGCGTGCTTTAAGGATATTCCCTCTGTAGATATAGGCTTTGTCAGCCTAAAGCAAAGCTTTCAACAAGTTGAAGGGTTGACTCAGCATTTACTTTACATGTGTATAAAATTTGCAATATTTTATACGTAATAAAATTTTCTAGAATACATTATTCTGACATTTATGAGAATAAGTTATACGGCGGCACACTTTGCTTCTTATTGTTTCCAACCAACTTTAGAAATTATATTGAGTATTGTAAAATACATAATAGAATTCTCAACAAACAAATTACACTGACGTTCAGGAAAATGTGTTATATGACACCCTTTGTTTCCTGTTGTTTCCAACTATATATAAGTTATATTCCATTTTTATTGTCAATCTGTTTTCAGCCTTCGCTCGATAAACACTCTGTTTTATTCAATAAAATTATAATTTCTATTGAAACCGCGTATCCATTCCTTGACTCGTGTGTGCGTGCGTGCGTGCGTGTGTGTGTGTGTATGTGTGCGCGCGCGTGCACGCGTGTTTGCGTGCGTGCGTGTGTTTGCGCGCGTGCGTGCGTGTGCTGTGCGTACATGGCTGCATGTACGTGCGTGTGTGGAGGCGTGTGTGTGTGTGTGTGCGTGTGTGTGTGTGTGTGTGTGTGTGTGTGTGTGTGTGTGTGTGTGTGTGTGTGTGTGTGTGTGTGTGTGTGTGTGTGTGTGTGTGTGTGTGTGTGTGTGTGTGTGTGTGTGTGTGCGCGCGTGTGTGTGTGTGTGTGTGTGTGTGTGTGTGTGTGTGTGTGTGTGTGTGTGTGTGTGTGTGTGTGTGTGTCGTGCAGGCGTGTGTGTGTGTGTGCCCGTGTGTGTGTGCAGCGTGTGTGCATTGTGTGTGCCCGTGTGTGTGTGTGTGGTATGTGTGTGTGTGTGTGTGTGTGTGTGTGTGTGTGTGTGTGTGTGTGTGTGTGTGTGTGTGTGTGTGCTTGTGTGCGCGTGTACGGGTGTGTGTGCGTGCGTGTACGGGTGTGTGTGCGTGCGTGCGTGTGTGTGTGTGTGTGTGCGCGTGTGAGTGCATACCTGTAGGAGCATGCGTGCGTGCGTACATGTCTACATGTGCGTACGTACGAGCGGCCGCGTGTGTGTGTGTGTGTGTGTGTGTGTGTGTGTGTGTGTGTGTGTGTGTGTGTGTGTGAGTGTGTGTGTGTGTGTGTGTGTGTGTGCGCGCGCGTGTGTGTGCGTGTGCTTGCGCATGCGGGTGTGCGTGCGTGCGTGCGTTTGTGTCTACGTGCGGCCGTGCATGTGTGAGTGCTTCCGTGCGTGTTGTGTGTGTGTGTGTGGTGTGCATGTGCATATGTGCATGTACGGCCGTGTGTATGTGTGTGTGTGTGTGTGTGTGTGTGTGTGTGTGTGTGTGTGTGTGTGTGTGTGTGTGTGTGTGTGTGTGTGTGTGTGTGTGTGTGTATGTGGTACATGCTGCATGTGCGCGTGGCCGTACGTGTGTGTGTGTGTGTGCGCATGTATGTGCGTGCGTTTGTGCGTTCATGTCTGCATGTGCGTGCGTGCGTGCGGCTGTGTGTACGTATGCGTGTGCGGGATTGCGTGCGTGCGCTTGTGCGTACATGCTTGCATGTACGTGCGTGTGCGTGTGGTGGTTGTGTGTGTGTGTGTGTGTGTGTGTGTGTGTGTGTGTGTGTGTGAGAGAGAGAGAGAGAGAGAGAGGCTGGTGAACGTACATACGAGTGCGCGTGTGTTGGCTTGTGGATGAGTGCATACATTCATGCATACGCGTTCATTCAAATGAGTATGTCTTTTCGTACGTACATATCTATGAGTGTCTGTTTTTTATACAAGTAAGGGTATCAAACGAATTCTCAATCTACCTAATGATAAGTGACTGCTGAGAATCATAGAAATCTTTTCTTGATTAAGAATCGAAGTGCAGATGTTGTTATGAAAACATATTTGGAATGCCATGTTACCAGTTCAAAGCATATCCGAGTTTTGTCACTTACCATATGAATATCGGCGTTATTCTGCTATTTTACGCTGGCGTTCTTTCAGAAAATAATTTTTTCCTGGCCATAGTAGCTCGGACGATGAAGATTAGCAAATTAAGTTCTATCTGACAGGTACTAATTAAATTATTAATAATAGTTTTAACTGCTAAATAACCCCATGCTCGGTAATGAGAAATTAAAAAAAAATCGATGATATGTGAAATCTGCCACTATCTAGGGCAGAACTCCTCTTTGCCATAAAAACCATCTATCTACAATACAAGCAATAGTTGTTTTCAAAACTATTGAGATTTTCTTCTGCATTGTAGACACGTACATTCATAAGTTATACAAAGGCTACAAAATCTAGATCTAGAACAATGATTATTTGTGTTTAGGTCAATTGCTTAGCTACTTCGCTACTGTGCTATCCGTCGCCAAATATATTTATTTGGTTCATTACTATTTAATACAAAAAAAATTGTGTTAATTGTTGGTCAAAATCAAAGACTTCTATGTAACTAGTATCTATCTAACGAACTCTGCGGCATTATTACGTTGCGCACTAAGTTACTGTCAATTGTCAGTGCGATCGAGTGACAACGAGCGGGCGTGAAGACCTTGCTTGTGTAAACCACGAACTTCAGTTTTGCCAAACTAACATTGATTTTGTTTAATCTGACTAAGAAAACACTGCTATTTTGTATGTGCGCACTTTGTCAATGTGCTTTGAAGTTTATTTTAGGTAATTATGTATTTATCAATTATTTCGCCTATAAATAGTAACTGCCATAAATGAAAATACCACTGCCATCTTGCGTGGCATATTTACCGTGGCGGTTACCCGGCCAGCCGGCACAAGCTGTGACATAGTTTTTGTTCTGAATTGCCATTCCAGTAATAGTATACATGGAAGTCTTTGGTCGGCTATTATTATTTCTAAATTCTTACCTTGAAGCAATGTGGTGAAGAAAGCCATTTGTATTTAATATTAACATCTGCTTGTAAATTGCACGTATGCATACATGTAATAAAAATGTAAATTGCATATACCTGTACATTTTATATTTTTGTAACAAAATTATTTTAGAGGGACTAAAAATATAATAATTCAATACATTTTTATTATTTTTTGAATTGTCTTTCTGTTCGTCCTTTTGTATGTCTGTTGTTTACGAATGTATCACGCATAACTTACTGATTTGGTTTATTCTATCAAAAGTTGTGATCAATAATCTACGTACGGGTACGAAGTATAGGTACGACTTTGTTCAATGGTGGTATTGAGTCATCAAGTGCATTTTATCTAATCTCAGAATTTGTAATTAAATTATATAAAAATGTTATTTATTGATATACTTATACATATCTAAAACAAAGTAAACAAAAAAAAATATGTTTTCTCACAAATATCTACGTTAATCCATCCATAACACTTCCATATAAACTAAAACTTCACATGTTCAAATATTTAAAATCCATGCAAGTTTCTTTACGACGTTTTCCGTTATCGCCGAGCATTTGGTAAATCTTTGTATAATTTACAGTATATTCTTATATTTATAGGTGGAAAACTTGGTCGCGATTGAACTCGCATACATCAACACGAAGCATCCAGACTTCCATAGGGAAGCAGCTTTGGTCTCCGGTCTTTTGAAAAGCACCGACGGTCTCATAGAAGACCATAGCCCAGTTTACAGACAGAAGACTTCTCGGCCAACATCCGTGCCGGTATCAGCAATGTTCAAAGTATATATTTGCTTATGATTTTTTCATTGCTTAAGAGACAGAAATTAATAATGACTAACACGAGGTAAGTATGCATGCATATTTTAAATGAATCAGAAGAGACAATGGTGATCTTATTTTGACTTTGATAAACATTACTTTATTAACAAACTAACAAGTAGCGCGTTATTTCATAAAAGATTACTTTTTCTTATCTGCCAAAATGTAATTTATAAAAGTGTGAGAAAATAGCAGTGTGAGGCGACATAGTTTCTTGTAGTCTACTTAACATCTCACTTATTATCCATTTAATGTTAAATTATAACTTATAATTTAACCTGAAACAGAAAACCGGCCAAGTTTTAAACCACTATGAAAAGCAAATTTAAATTAAGTGATGCAGTAATTTATTGATAATTGGCCTTTAATACCGCATTGACAAAATTCCACTCTTTTATAGTACTCATGATTCCGTTCAGTAGGACAAAGAGTATAATAAGTATATACAGGAAAAGAGAGCCCTCTGATGACACTTTATTGCGGACAAAATTGAACTACTAGCGCCTCCTACAAATTGAATCCGAACTAATTCGCTATATACCTATAGCTCTACATATAACTTTTCTATGATAGTAAAATGTGTAATATTGTTCTTTAATTCGTATACATACTGAAACAGTTTTACTGCCTACTTTTTATAATACTGTTTTTGATATTATTAAAAGTAGGTAAAACAGTTTCAGTAAGTACACTGGTATTTATGGGATATTTGCAATGAAACAAGAAAGATAACGATGAGCACACGCAAAAAGTAGCCACCATTTTGACTTTCATTTTCGTTTGAATATTTGATGTTTTGAAGTTTAGGGTGGCCAGTATCATAATTATCATAATCGATTGTTTTATGATGTTTAAGTTTTTATTTTATGTGAAAATAATATTTGTTATAAACAAAATCACCAATAAATTTATCGTACATTTAATTTTATTTTTAAGTTAATTTTAGTTTCTTTTTAAAAAGTAGCGATTTCTGTGAAGACCTTAGACCTTTTAATAAACATAATGTTTTCGGAAACAAATTATGGATGGCGCTACCTTCAATTGAATTCTTGTGGTCCAAGGCAACTGTCCTACCCCTGCCGGGCTAGCATGAGCCGGAGAGAATATATCCCCGGAGAGAGGATATAATTTTTATCCCTTGCTTAGTTTTATCCACCCTGCGAGCATGAGCAAGAGACAAAAATTATATCCCCCGATTATATCCACTGACAAGAGATAAAATTATCTTATCTCTATAGTATATCCCCGTTTGACATAACGAGTGGACATATATCTCCCCGTCCGTAGCATGGGGCCAAGGGAAAGAGAAAAAATTATCCCTTTTTGACATTTGAAAGGGACAATTTTATCCTCTTTCGCGGACGTGGGTTTAAGTTTATCTTCAAACCATTTTAATACAAAAAAAGATGTCTCGAGCCTATTGCAACTACATTTTCGTGTCAGAAATTGAAAAACAAGAAAGAGAATTACATCAGCGATCGATACGTGATCAGAATACTTAATCTATTGGAATTCTCCGACAACGAATTTCTACGCCGGTTTCGGATGCTCAAAGATTGTTTTGTATTTGTGTAAAGAACTCTATGAGGCTTTAAAGCCTATTAATTCTGTGGATGGACTACCAGTGCATATTGAAGTAAGCATCTATTACAACCACCTTGTCCAAAAATTCTCAATAGCTCAATGCCATGATTTAATAACATAGGTTGTGTCAACAATACCCAAGGCGAGTCCATGGTCAAGTCAAATTTAATGATAATAGAATCGGTTTATACTATATTTTAGGTAAGTATTATAACGTTTTAAAATAAAGTTATCAAACTTAGTAAAGTTACAATTCAAAGGTTTAAATTAGGAAATATGTTAATTCTTTAGCAAAGCTTGCTAAATATACTATACTCATGATTATAAAATTATTTATTCCTTGTTTTGTTTGAAATCATTACATTTTTATTCTTCATGCTTCATCATTTTCAATTAAAATTAAATCTTTGTGACTTAGAATAGACATCAATTTTGATGTATTTTGTAATTTTCTTATAATGGCAGTAATTGCGGGGATATATTTTTTTTAATTTCTTCATGAGGTTACACCACTTCCAAAGGGTCTGTATTGTCCAGTTTCACAATTGGCTTAATTCTAAACACATATTTTTTAATAAATGCTATCACAAGCGAAGTAATACCTGCGATTTGATACAAGCAATGTATATTTAACTTAAATATTATACAAAAGAAAATAAAGAAAGAATAATAGAAAAAATAAAAACAAGGCAGAAATACGCTTAAAATAAATATTATAAATGACATATTGTTTAACAAAAATTATGAACAGTTTAGCAATATAATAAACAAAAGGTAAAAAGAAAATATAAGTTAATGTAAATCTACTTAATCTTAAAACTAGTTTATAGCTAGTATAGTTTATAGATTTATACTATGGTATAATATCTATGCGCGGGGATAAGTTTATCTACTGTCGATATTATATCCACCATAGGCCCATGCTCGCAGGGTGGATAAAGCTTTGACATAGGGATAAGACAATTTTATCCCTTGTCAGTGGATATAATCGGTGGATAAAATTTTTATCCCCTGCTCATGCTAGCCCGGCTGCAGTAGGAAATGGATCATCCAATACCTAGTTTATGTTATTGTACTTGTTACTATATACTCATAAGCCTCTATAAGATTAGATATTTAGATATTATATAAGATTAGATATTGCTCTATTAATCTTATAGTAATATAATTATAATTTAAAACTATTTGTAAGAAAAAATTTTGGCAATAAAGGCTGTGTATGGAGTGAACTTATAAGCCTCGTTTGTCTAGTGGGTCATGAGATCCTGGGTTTGCGTCCCGGGTCGGACCGAAAATCAGTTTTTGAAGTTTTCTCTCGGGAAATTGTTTGTAGCAGCCCCAAGTCACGAAGTGAGGTTGGAGTTGGAGGTGTTTCACCCCGTACCTCGGCAAGCAGGTAAAGCCGTTGGTCCTGAGAGAGTGAGGAAATATAGAGTGTACCTGTGCTTGCGCATACACTTGGGCACTACAATCCTGTTCTGCGCCGGTGGCTAGTCTCCGTTGAGACTAGACTTTATTATTAATATGAAGTGAAAAAGTAATCTGTAGTTTTGTCTGCCGGCTACAACTTTTAATTTTAATGATTAAAGAAAAGAGCAAAGACAACATACATTTTATTTCTCATACATACAGATCCTTAGGCATGTTTATCTCCATTCGCTAAGTAAGTGGTAAATTGCTGCCGTTTTTGCTAACCATAATCTAATAATTTGTAACATGAAGTTCAGGACCTGTTACTACAGCTACAAATACTTTCAGTATTAAAGTGAAATAAAAAGTTAATTCTTTTGTAGCTATTTCTACGTCAAGTAGGTGAAAGAGGGTCCATCTTGGTATACTTGGTAAATATATGGGATGCATATAATCTTAAGGTAATTAGGTCTTAATGGGATTTGTTCTTTGTGTTATGTTAATTTTACTGTTTTTTTCACACTAAATATGATTTTAATAGTAAACGAAATGCATTCATTACATATTTGAATAAATGTACATTTTACATTCTTCAAAATATTCATGTTTATGCATCTTAACAGAGCCCTCTTTCAAATACGTTGCATTGTAAATAATAATACACGTAATATTTTAATTGTTTGCTTACTTTTAAATTGTCTATGTACAGTTGAACAGACATAACATGCGTCCTTGCGTTGTGAACTTCAATAAAATTGCGTTTGGGTGCAGTAGTATAGTGTTATGGGACCATATGCCATGGGCAGCAGATTTCAAGGGAAAAATAAGATGAGGATTTTATTTTAGGAAAGATAGTTCAGCTTTAATTTTTAATTGATACAAGTAAACTTTAATAATATTATATTTGAATACTTTCGATTAAAATGTTATGAAAATAAGGATAATTCACAAATTTGCCTAGGTAATAATATTATTTAGAAATATAAAAGATACAACTATGTTGTTTTAGCAAATAATATAAACTATTGAAGATTTACATACATATATCACACCTTTAAAGACAAACCCTTACTAAACGAAAATATAAAATTTTACACAGGAGCTTATACGAAAAAAATAGCATGGCTTTTTCGTAATAGAATTTTTCGATCATGGTGCTTTAAGCCATCATTAAAAATTATAAAGATGGATATTTATTGATACTATAACACAGAATTCAGAAAAGTTGTTTTTTTAAATAGAATATTGTTACTTATGATTTTTAAATTTTATAGTAACGGTTTTCCATTATATTTTTTCAAATTATGGTTAAGTAGTGTAAAATCACTGTATAAATAAAGTAACTAATTATAAAAATATTTAAAAATCCATTATAACAATGATTTTACAATACTATCAAATTATATAATAATATAGTGCGAATTCCTTCTAATTTTAACTGGGCAGACAAATAAAATAACACGTTCTAATCAATGTTTATTAATTAATTTCTTATTCTCTTTTGTTATGAGTTATGACAGTTGCAATAGGTCGGTTATTGATAGAAAATGTGTTTCTTCAAGAAGATTTTACAGAAATACTGCTTACAATTATTGATATCGAATGAAAATGCTTGTACCTCTATTGCTGCTGTGAACTTTATATTGATATTTAGTTTGAGGAACAGAAATACACTTTGAAATAAAATCTCTTTGTCTGGTTAATTATCTCATTTACCAATAGTCGTTAAAAATCACTTCTCTTTAATCTGGTTTAATTCTTTTGCTGCACTTTAGTCGACATTTTTCCCCACACGGAGGTTCTTTCTGCTTCTTAGGCACAATCTTTCGTATCTTGGACACGGTAGTATATTATTATCCAATGTTGACACAAAGTAAGGTTAACTTGGCCATTTTCTACTTTCGAGTGATTTGTCTATTTAATGTAATATTAATTTGTAATTTGTAAAAAAATAATTTGTTTAAATCAAAAAAAAAACTCACTTCACGTCGTTTTCAACGCCTGGTCTGGGAGTACTTTTTGTGTTGGAAAATTGGTCCTAAACTTTTAAGTCCTTCCAAAAATGGCAAAGTTGCAAGGTTTCACGATACATTGATGATGTTCTCGTTGTATTTATGTTAAAGTCAGTTATACAATTTTTTATTACTTATTAGGTTGGTAATTTATTTATTTGGCAACAGAGTCATTATACAATTGTTTTATTTACGTTGAATTATTCTTTACCTATTCAATATTGACCCAAAGTGGCGAAAATAACTAGTTTTTATTTAAAAGGTCACCACATACTGTGAACACACTTTATATAATAAGAAATAATTACAACAAAAACAGCAGTGTAAAACATTCAATAAGCTTCGAACAAAGATAGTAAAATAAAAAGTATTATATATAGTTTGTAAAGTAAAATAATTACTAACGATAGCCTACCTTGTAAACAAAATAAAGTGTGTCATCTAATGTTTTAAATCTCATAAGTTACGAAGTGCAGTGCCGACGTCAAATTATTCATGGCACTAAAACCTTGTTATACTTGTGATGAGAACGTGATTACGTGTATAATTTTTGTTACATGAGGGTGGTACGAATTTTTTAAGTATTAATTAATTTAATCTGTAATGCGAGAGAATTTTTTGCAATTAATTTTGCCTAAAATATAAGGATAATTAATGTTTTAATTTTTTTACTTAATCATTGACATATAAAAAATAAACTTCACGAACTGTTACATAGGTAGGCAGAGACGACGTAATTCTATTGAACACGATTCTGACACACCCATCTTACTTCTTGCATCTCTCATACATGCTCGTTGGTTAAGGGTACTCTTAAGTTGATCCGTCTTCAATATACTCGTATCACCAGTTTAGTCGATAAACGTCTGTGACTCTAGAGCGTCTCCTGGCGACTCTGCCACTCACGTCTGCATATACTCTTTTGCTAACTTTGTCATTCTTTCCTCATTTATTCTTTCTACGTGTCCAAAGAAGTGTTTTGGTCACATCTTCATACAAGTCACAGTTCTCTCATCACACAATTTCTCACCCCATCATTCAGAGTCGGTCCTAACATACTTCTTAATGACCCCATTTCTGCAGCATTCATTTTACTCTAATGCTTCTTCTGACACACCCAACATTATTCGACTTACAAACTTTCGAAACAACTATCCAATAACAGATTGAACAGCGACGGGGAAGCTGTGCAACTAATAATTTTAATATTATTAATGAAAATTAAAAAAGAAAGATGTACACTTTTTATTATAAATTTTTGATTAATTAATAACTAAAATAAATTAAAAAAGAAAGACCTACACTTTTTATTATAAATTTTTGATTAATTGATAACTAAAATAAATTAAAAAAGAAAGACCTACACTTTTTATTATAAATTTTTGATTAAATGATAACTAAAATAAATTAAAAAAGAAAGACCTACACTCTTTATTATACATTTTTGATTAATTGAGAACTAACATGTGTAGGGTCAATAGTTGTATACTGTATTTAATATTATTCTTAAAATGGTTTTCTTATAAATCCATTAATAACAGAAAACAACCTTTATAAATGTTTCTTCAATAAGTAACAAAGTCTTAATAAATATAGTAAATAAATGATTTAAATTACCATGTGTTTACATTGATGCTTACAATTTAATGTAAAACAACAAAATTAAACCCTGTTTACTTATATTAATTATAATTATATCATTTTTAAGTATTTCTAACTTGAACACTTTATTTCGAAATTTTGATAGACCAAGTAAACAAAAGTGGAAGTGGCCCATGTGTGCATGCTGACAAGAATTTATTGTAATCTGTCGTGTTCAGTAGTTATTGTAAAATGTAATCCTCAAACATGCTGTGGAAATTAATTTAATAAATAATTTTCAGCATGTGCCAGCAATCACAGATGGGCAGGAGAATAAATCACCACCTCAAAACTCTAACAGTGAATCTCCTGTAGGTCTACAGGTAACACATATTTTATTCCATTTTAACCCATCAGTCCCCTTAAAATTCCCATGCAGTGGGCTGGTGCGGTCGCATGCGCCCGGCAAATCCCGAGCGCATGCGACCGCATCAACCCACAGCTCTTTAAATCATTAAAACTTATATTTAGAGACTACTTTTCTATGAAGAAGTTTGGTATAAAATAATCTAAGTATACAAAATTCTCTATATAAAAGTCACGTTTTACTTCATTACAAAAAGACTAGGTATTGTATTTTGATAACAAAAACAATACATACTGGTGGAGCCACGTGTTTAAGGCTGCCGAAAATCTAGTTCCCCGGTCAAACCTCAAACCTATTACGCGAGATATTAACTAAAGTGGACTGTATATGCGATTGCTTCTACGCTTACATAAGGCGACTACTATAGCATGCGGTACAATGCACTCGCTCTTCCCTAAACTAAACTATTACTTGTCGAATCGATGAAAGGAATCCTGCTTGACTAGGAAAAAAAACACAGATTGGAGCGGGTTAAATTATTAGCAAGCAGGTATAATTAAGGAATATTGACTCACCGGGGTTTCTTCTTCCTGTCGATCACTATAGCGACTTCTGGAACACTCCGGAGAGAGGCGGTGCGCGACGATATCTCACACGAGGTGAGGCGGGTTCCTGGAGCTCGACTGCTTCCAGGCCAAAGCGGTTTCCACTAGTGAGGTGTTTCCAAACGAGCGCGCGGGAAGAGGAGGTTGTAGTTCAACGACGACTGCGGCGGGAGAAGAGGCTCGCGCATCGGTCGCGCGTGTCTTATATATCCTCGGCTCGGGTGATTACGCGATGTTCTAGAATCGTCTTCTTTCCCCTCCCACCCCACCACCCCGATGTGTCGATAGGAGGGTACGAATGATATTGTTTGGAAAGGAAATAATGATTCTACAAGTTCCTACCGCCAAAATAAAAAACGCGAATGGTTTTCCGCGCAACCATCTCCCCCCGCCCTTGAAGGATTTCCTTCAAAAAAAAAAATAACTAAACAACTAGAGCTAAGATCGACTAACAAATAACTAACTAACGCTAAGATTACCTAAATTAAACTACAATTTCAGTCTAGAAAGCTAATTTAAATTATGGAAGAGGCAAGGGGCACAAACGGATAACAGGACGTAGGTAAGACCCAACCGTGGTCTTAACGCGAGCTATCCTAATTACTCCGTCGGAACCGGGAAAGACCTCCTCGACGATTCCTAACGGCCAGTGGAGAGGCGGCGTATTCTCCTTAGTGAGCACAACTACGGTTCCTACAGCTAAAGGCTCTGTCGCTGTGTTCCATTTTTGCCGAGACTGCAAAGTATGCAAGTATTCCATCCTCCATCGTTTCCAAAACGATTGCACTAACCGATCTAATAATTTGTGGCGTGTGGAAATGCTAAGTCTGTTCTCATCCATATCCGCGGCGGGCAGATACCTTAGAGGCGTTAAAGTCAAAAAATGTGCTGGAGTTAGAGCCAGCGGTTCCGAGGGGTCACTAGATAACGTCCGACAAAGTGGGCGGCTATTCATTACGCATTCAATTTGAGCGAGCACCGTACTTAGCTCTTCGAAGGACAAAATTTGATCTCCTATTACTCGGTATAAGTGGCTCTTTAGACTTTTAATATTAGTCTCCCAATTGCCCCCAAAATGACTCGCGGCTGGGACGTTCAGAGACCACTCAATGCGGTTCTCGGCTAGAATGTGAGCGAACTCCGAATTATAATACTTGCTAGCTAAGAGCTCGTGTAGTTCCGATAGAATACGTTTTGCACCGACGTAGTTCGTACCGTTATCCGAATATAATTTACTTACAGGGCCTCTGCGCGATAGAAATCTTTTAAATGCACCCATAAAGCCTGCTGTGCTTAGATCACCAACGAGTTCTATATGCACTGCTCGAGTAGTTAGACATACGAAAATGCAGACGTAAGCCTTTGTGGATCTTATACCACGCCCGCGAGTGAGCGTGACCTTAAACGGACCAGCAAAATCAGACCCGGTGTGCGTGAAGGGCTTTACCGATTGTATCACTCTACAAGATCTAAGTTCCGCCATTTCCGGAAATGACGGCTTGGGGCGTGCCCGAAAGCAAGCTATACATCTGTGCACCCGATTGCGTATTAAACTACGTGCAGAAAGAATCCAATAATTCTGACGCAAGATCGACATCAATAAATCGGGGCCAGCGTGCGAGTTCAATTTATGATGATAATCGACTAATAAGTTCATGATATGGTCTTTACGCGGTAAAACTATAGGGTGCCGTTGGTCGAAACTCAATTGCGAGTTGGACAAGCGTCCACCTACCCTTACAATCCCATCCTGTAAAAATGGCTTAAGGCGTTGAAAGGCGCGACTACAAGCTCTATTCGATTGTAATCTTGTAATTTCTTCAGAGAAGTGCGCACGTTGAAGTTCACGTAATACTAGCGACTCGGCATAGTTGTAATCGGATGCTAAGACATACGGACGTCGCGGTAAAAGCTTCGCGAATCGACAAACGTAAATTACGCTACGCAATAATTTCGACCAAGAGGACAAGCGGTTCGCCAGAGCAATGATTGGAGAAACCTCGCTCGAAACGTTCGCCACTAGAGCGTGTCTCTTCTCTTCCGGCGGTTGTGACACTGACGAAGGTTCGAAATCGGTTATTGGCCATTGTGAGGGATCCAAGTAAACCCAAGAAGGTCCATGGAACCAAAGCGGGTGGTCCATTATTTGCATCGGGGTGAGTCCCCGGGATAGACAATCGGCAGGGTTTTCCTTACCGGACACGTGATAAAAGTTCCGCGTTTCTAACTCGTCTTGGATCTTGGCCACTCGGTTCGCGACAAACGTATCCCAACGGTGGGGTGAAGAATGAACCCAACATAAGGCGACGGTGGAGTCGGAAAAGGCAAATATTCTTTCTATGTGAACTCTATCCCTACATGCGCCGATAACTGTGGTAATAAGCTTGGTGAGTACTAATATTGCGCAAAGCTCTAAGCGCGCCAGAGAGACAACCTTACGGGGGGAGACTCTCGACTTAGAACTAATGAGGCTAATCGAATTTCTACCATTATTCTGGACATGGAAATATACAACGCCCCCCGTAAGCCTTCTCGCTGGCGTCTGCAAATCCAACAACCGTTATGCTGCTATTTCTATCGACATTTATATGACGCGGTATTTTAATTTCTCTTAGTAAAGGAAGTTCCTCTCTAAAGCGCTGCCACAATCGAACAATGCTGTCAGGCGGCGAGTCATCCCAATCGCATTCAAATAACCAAATCAAATAATCAAAAGCTTAGCGTATAATACCACCGGAGCTACGAAACCCATGACGTCCCATAATCTAGCAACGCATGACAGTATTGTGCGCTTTGTGCATTTCTCTACGGGCGGATTTACCTTAAGGCTAAACACGTCGGAGTCTGGTGACCAACACAGACCGAGCACCTTGTGTGTATCGGAATCGTCGAATTCCTTTATCGCCGAAAGACGGTGTGATAGTGGGATTGTATCTAAAACCGGACGCGAATTACTAGTCCACTTCACAAGATCGAATTGACCCGATTTCATGAGCCTTATAACCTCGGCGGTGGTTAGGGTGGCCTCCTCCACGCTATCGACCGAATACACAAAATCATCCATATATAATCCGCTCTCAATTGCCCTCTTAGCTTTAGGATAAGAGGGACCTTCATCGTGAGCCAGCTGTCTCACCGTGCGTAACGCATGAAATGGGCTCGACTTTAAACCAAAACAAACGCGGTTAAATTCTAACACCATTAGAGGTTCCTTTGGGTGGAAACGATATAAAATGCGCTGGAATCTACGGTCGCATTCACGGACCCCTATGCAAAGAAACATTTGGCGAATATCGGCGGATAGTGCTATACTAAACAAACGAAAATTGACTATTATATCAAATAAACTGCCCTGTAAATTTTGCCCACTATAGAGGATATCGTTAAGCGACAGGTGAGTGCTAGTTTTAGCACTAGCGTCGAGCACTACACGTAATTTAGATGTAAGTTTGTCCTCTCTAATGACTCCGTGGTGTGGTATAAAATACGACGGTGTGTCTTCGTAGTTATCTAATTTCGAAGCCACAAGTGATATGTAACCTTCTCTTATATATTCGTTAATGACGCCGTCGTAAGCTTCCTTTAACTGGGGCGAAGCGAGCATCCTACGCTCCAAGCTGTAGAAACGTTTTTCCGCCATTTGACGCGAATCGCCGAGAGATAAAACATCTCCCTTAAAGGGTAGCGCTACACTATATCTACCGTCACGATCACGAACGGTCGTGCGGACGTAAATTTCCTCGCATATCCTGTCATCTGAACTAGCTATGGGTGGGACGTTCACCTCCTCCATCTCCCAAAATTTGCGGACTAACGACTCGAGCGGTTCGACAGCCATACCACAATAAGAGGCTGCCGAAATACTATCTAGGATGGGGGCGGAGCCAAGGATCACATAGCCCAATACGGTTTCCAGTGCGTAAGGCGCGGTATGCGAGGAGTTGCCCCTGACCTTATTGTTTAACAAAAGATGAGGGAAAAGCGATGCCCCAATGAGCATGTCTATGTTTCCAGGAACGGCGTAAGTGTCGTCTGCTAGAGTCAAATTTTTAAATTCAATCATTGCCGAGGTGTCAACCGAAACGGTTGGCAACCGTTCAGTGACCCTATCTACTACTAGTGCATTTATATCAAAGTTAACGTTACGATCTATCCGAGAATAAAATTTTAAATTTATATATCCCTGTGTCGCTTTACTAGTACCTCCGATGCCTTTAACTACAGGACATGAAAGTGACCTATTTATTACTAAGCCTAAGCGCTGACAACATTGTCGTGTTATAAAGCTATTTTGGGCTCCGCTGTCCAGCAGTGCACGGACGCTTTGTTTGTTTCCACGCGAATCCCTAACCAAAATACGCGCCGTACCCAGTAACACGGTTGAAGGAGGTTGTGCTCCCATATTTGCCAATGAGCACAGAGCGACATCACCAGGTCGACCGCTAGAATCGTTGACCTTAGTAGGGGTGAATTCCTTATTCGCCTTACTTGACGCCGCTATGTTGCTATTTTCAAAATGTAATAGCGTGTGATGTTTCCTGGCGCACTTGCTACATACGGAACTCGAATTGCATTTTGCAACTAAATGCTTATCGCTTAAGCAGTTCAAACATAGGTTGTTTGTTTTTACTAACTTATAACGTTCGCTTGGTGAATATTTACGAAAAGTCGCACAGTTATATAAATTACCGTGTTTATCTTTACATACTATACAAGTATGCTGGAGTGATGTCGGCGTAGCGGTTACGTAAGTTAACGACCCTGCTATTTTAGATGGTTGAGTCTGTCTACGGTCGACGCACCTTTTAATCTCCTGTTTAACGTTCGGTGAGCGCTGCATCACCTTTATTTGATCTCGCACGAACGATGCTAATGAATGAAAGGAAGGCATCTCCGAGCTACGATGCTCCATTTCAAACGCACGCACGGTGTCGGAGTCTAATTTCTTTAATGCTATATGGAGAAACACCACGTCCATGAGGTCATTAAACTTCAAATTCTTAAGTGCAGCCACCGATGCCACAAATTTATCGAGAAACTGCTCTAAGCCGTTGATGTTCGCGGATGATATAGGTTTAAGATCGAATATCTGGTTCAAATATTCGGAAGCTAACATTCTCCTATCTTCATATTTAGTTTTAAGCGTTTCAAATATTAATACGTAATTGTTTGCTGTAGGTGTAAAACCCGAGCAGATCGACTGTGCTCTGCCACTAAGTTTGCTAATTAAGTAATATAATTTTTCAGCGTCCGATAACGATGGGTTGTTGTGTATATTGTTTTGAAAACTACTGAAGAAGAAGGGCCACGTCTTAATATCACCATTGAATACCGGAATATCTATTGGCGGTAACCTAATTGAGTCACGAGGGCGTACCTGCATTTCAGGCTTCGCTTCACCTTGAGATTGTAGCAATTTTGCGGTTCTCTTCACGCGACACAACATATCTTCGAATGCCAGCAGCGGTTGGTAGTTCACTATGTATTTCGGGTCGGTTTGTAGTTCCGAATGATTAATTTGATCTAATATTCTTTCGTAATCTGTCCGCAAATTATCTATCGTTTCGATTTCATTTAAAAAGGCCTCCCGTACTGCCTCTATATGAATGTTCTTTATATAATCACTTATATTCTGCATACGCGAAAAGAGTATGTCCCTCTTGGCATAAAGCGTTTTAATTTTGATTTCACTTCCACTAACTGCCATTTTAAATTATTATAATAAAGTTATATTAATCACAATTAATCTCACACGCATAAACGACGTAGGATGAATACTCGGCGTGCCGTATTACGTAATCAGATCGAGCGCCCGATGCAGTCAAGGCTACGCGTCGTTTGCTAAACCTAATAATTTTATAAAATTGTGGGGTAAGCGTATCAAACGGTTGCTATCACGCCGTTTCAATTATTTAATAAGCTTTAAATTTAACCAAATACGAGCGCTATTAAATGAATAATTCTGTTTGCGAGTAACAAATCAAAATTTTAATTTAAACGAACACTATTTAAGTCTATTCTATAAATTAGAGTGCGTTATCTAAACAATTAATTTAATAATTCGACCAGAAAATGGTTGGATAACCACTAAACACCAATCCAGATCCTGCCGAAGTGACCATAAAATGGTGGAGCCACGTGTTTAAGGCTGCCGAAAATCTAGTTCCCCGGTCAAACCTCAAACCTATTACGCGAGATATTAACTAAAGTGGACTGTATATGCGATTGCTTCTACGCTTACATAAGGCGACTACTATAGCATGCGGTACAATGCACTCGCTCTTCCCTAAACTAAACTATTACTTGTCGAATCGATGAAAGGAATCCTGCTTGACTAGGAAAAAAAACACAGATTGGAGCGGGTTAAATTATTAGCAAGCAGGTATAATTAAGGAATATTGACTCACCGGGGTTTCTTCTTCCTGTCGATCACTATAGCGACTTCTGGAACACTCCGGAGAGAGGCGGTGCGCGACGATATCTCACACGAGGTGAGGCGGGTTCCTGGAGCTCGACTGCTTCCAGGCCAAAGCGGTTTCCACTAGTGAGGTGTTTCCAAACGAGCGCGCGGGAAGAGGAGGTTGTAGTTCAACGACGACTGCGGCGGGAGAAGAGGCTCGCGCATCGGTCGCGCGTGTCTTATATATCCTCGGCTCGGGTGATTACGCGATGTTCTAGAATCGTCTTCTTTCCCCTCCCACCCCACCACCCCGATGTGTCGATAGGAGGGTACGAATGATATTGTTTGGAAAGGAAATAATGATTCTACAAGTTCCTACCGCCAAAATTAAAAACGCGAATGGTTTTCCGCGCAACCACATACCATGCTAATGTCGGCAGCGTGAATCACAATTATTTCAATATATATTACTCGAATTTATTTACGTAAAAAGATAAATTATATTCACACAAAATCTTTCATTACAATTTTATAATAAAACACTGTACTAAAACACTAGAAAATTCCAAAAATTAACACAATAACATTCACACGAAAATGGCGTTCGAAATGAACGTAGATTATAAATAAATATCCATAGCATAACTATTATTATTGCTTTAAGAGTATAGAAAATTTCATATTTATTCTATAATGCCAAACTTCTTCATAGAAAAGTAGTAGTCTCTAAATATGTCTTAATGGTTTAAAGTGCTGTGGGTGTGCGCGGTCGAATTCGACCGCTTGAATTTTGACGGAATAGTGCCGCGGTCGAATTCGATCGCTTAGGGCTTGAAAGGTTAATGTAAAAACAACGCTACATACAGAGCCATTTGTAGCAGTAGAGAATGATCCCATTGTTACAATTCACATATTAAACGTGACTGTGAGTTATATTAAATAGAAAATAAGACTGCTTGTTTAATGTGATTTTATAACTTTTAAACTTAACCTTATTTTTCGTTATTTATTGCAGTTAAATGGAACAACGGAGAATAAAGCACTCACACCCCAGAAACCAGTCAATTTGCTACCTGAAGTGCCCAATCAAACATCTAGAAAGCTTTCTGATCGTGAACAGCATGACTGCGACGTTATCGGTGAGGCTTTTTTTATATTGTTATATTTTATTCTACTGATATTACCAATCCGAACTTTGTCCATCTTATTATTAACAACAGCTAAAATCAAACATTTTGCAACCGACTTCAATATAAATAAAATAAGAACATGACAAACTGTTCATTATGAATCAAAATGCAGCTGCAGGCCGGCCATGAGGATTAAGATAGAATGCTGAACTGAATAAAAATTAAAAAACAAATATAACATTGTGAGAATCATAAAATAATTTACATTAAATGAAGTCCTGTCTCGAATGAATAGCATATTCACACAATTTTTTTTATAGAGTAAGGGTGACAAACGAGCACAGTCCACCTGATGTTATCCACTTAACATCAGGTGGACTGTGTGCTGTGGCTCATAGACATCTACATTTATCCCCGATTAGGAATCAAAATACAGATGCGTTGCCACCCCTGAGGACTAAGATGAAATGACTTGTTTCCTGTAAAAAGTTTCTCCGGTTCTCTACACTCACTAGTATTCTGTGAGAGTGTGGTCCTTCCCCGGTCGAGCTTTAGTTTTAGTTTTGATAAAAATTGTGACCCATTTGTTATACTTAACGATTAATATTCACTAACTCCCTGAAGTGCAGTGCATATAATATGTATGTAGCGCTATTATTAAACAATATTTCATTATGATGCTAGGTGGACGGAGCGAGCCCACACCAAACCAAAATTCGAATCCAAAGATATTACAAGGCATCATGATGATGCATTTGAACGAAATGGGTGACTTAGTTGGTGAGGATTGTAATAGAGCCAACGCGGACTTTGCTTTACTCATAGCTCACCGTTAGGTTTTCCGGCCACCTTTCATCAATGTTGCTATATTGCTTGATGCTTTTAAATGTTAACATATTTACATTTGCATGCCGTTTTATATCTCTGAAAACCCTCAATTTGCGTCTTTGTTTACGACTGTATTAATGTTCGATAAAAAGTTTTTATATCATTAAATTTTAGACATATTTTATATGGTCAACAAAAATATCTATAGAAATATTAACTTTCAGGATAATTTAACTTAAACATAAATTGAGGGTATTTTCTGAAATGTTTACTAAATATTAAAAATATAGTGATATAACTGCAAGGATCCTTATACTCCAGAAAGCACGCAAATATTACGCAAGCGACTTTTAGCACCGTCTCTTTTTCTTTTCTTTCCTATTGAAATATAAAATAAGCCTGTTTGTTTTTTTTTTTATATTACACTCATTTAAATGTATAGAAAGTTGTGTTAATAAAAATTGTTTTTTTAATTTCGAATCTCCTTTTCAAAGTTTTATTATTTTTTCAGAGAAATTGATAAAATCCTATTTCTATATCGTGCGCAAGTCAATTCAAGACTCCGTTCCGAAGGCTGTAATGCATTTCCTTGTCAACTACGTGAAGGATAACCTACAGTCGGAACTTGTGACTCACCTGTACAAGTCCGATCAAGCGGAGAGCTTACTGAACGAGTCAGAACACATTGCACAGAGGAGAAAAGAGGCTGCCGATATGCTTAAGGTATTTTGTTAATGTATTAGTAGAAGTCTTCGGCTACTCAGCACTTGCGTCTGACTAAACTATCCCATTGCTTACGTACAATTCTTTGGTACCGAATCAGTAAAATCCATTGTTTGTCGTACCTGTAAGCGAAGTGTAAAAGCGATGCAAGACCTCAATGCACGCAAGTGACTCAGGATCGTGCTTACGTCACTAATATAAACATTTTATAATAAAAATACTAATTACTTTGCAACCTTCCGCTAACTAAATACAATGATTTGTCTTACCTGGATTGAAGAGCACCTCCCGCCCTCACTCAATTGCATGCACTAACTCTACATCACTTGAGGATGCCTCGTGTAGAGGCGAAACACGTGTCGTATTATCGTCGATGGTGTGTCTTACCTGGAATAGTGGTGTTGGAAGTAGTGGTGCCGGGAGTAGTGGTGCTGGGAGCTGGTGACGGAGTTAGTGCATGCAATTGAGGGAGGACGGGAGGTGCTCTTCAATCCAGGTAAGACACATCATTGTATTTAGCTAGCGGAAGGTTGCAAAGTAATTAGTATTTTTATTATAATGGACTATATTTTTATTATAACGCCTGATTCTATCAATTATCAAAATGTTTTATACCGTGTCACAAGTATGATAAAAATTGTAACTCTTGAGGTTAAAGTGAAAATCTCCATTGGCTGTCTGCCAGAAATTTTAGCATTCTACAGAAACAGAATATTTTTTGTTCAATTTAGATTTTATAAATAATGCTTGTTGAAAGTCACTCTTGTTTAATTACCTTCGGATTGCTTCGGAAAAACCCTCTGTCCTTGGAAGAACCAGCAAAAACCCAGCGGGACTTAAAAAAACAGCTTACAATCATGTATGTTACACAATTAATAACATAAAACAAATTAAAAATAACTAGGTAGTGATGAACTCTGCCAGGGGTTATTATCATCCTTAGATTCCTTAATATTATAATAATCCTTTTTATACAAAATTAGCTTTATAAAGTTTTTGAACTTTGAGCAGGCAAAATTTTGTATATTTTCTGGGATTTTGATTTTGAATTACTGACTCGGTGGAGTCGAGTAACTGGTACTACTAGTGACCTAATACTATCCGCCTCTACTGTCAAACATCCACCAAATCTCATAGTCTATTATAAAATATTATACCTATGTTGTAAGTTTTATATAAAGCAAATAGTTTTAAACTTTGGATGTTTTTATTTTTCAGGCATTACAACGTGCTGGCCAAATTATAAGCGAGATAAGAGAAACACACATGTGGTGATATTCAGATGAGGATTCTAGTCCGTGAAATAGCTAATTGAGCCTTGGCTCTGTACATACATTCATGTAGGAATTATGTGTATTAGGCATTTTTACTTATTAAAAACTGATTCCATTAGGTTTTTACGTAACTTCAGTGAGGATTAATCATGATTTCTATACTTTATTCTATACGTAATAGCCGTACGGAACAGCAGTTCCGTTACCAATTTTCGTAAACATGAGATTTTCAATTCGTATCATTTACGAATTGTAGTTCAAGAAGAAAATTTATTATTTTCAGGCAGTTTCTTCTGAACACTTATGATATCAGAGGGAGGAGTTCAAATATGTAACCTACATAAGACACCGCATTTTAGTGCTGTGAGATATGATTATAAAAACCACATGTTATGTAATAGTAAACAAATTAAGCCGAAGAATTAACAAAAGAAGTCAAAAGTATGTTATTCTTCTAATATAACTAAACTGGTGGCTCAAGACCATGACTATAATGGTGATAATGATGATTTATATAATAGTAGAATAATATAATAGATAAGTGATAAATTAAACTACGTAAATTTTCAAAGTCAATCGTCATTTATTACAGCCTATCAAAAGTCTACTCCTGAACAGCTCCCCTCTTAGACTACCCCACAGGTAGGATATTTATCATAGTTGCCACACTCGCTGGCGTTGTAATAGCTTTGTGCCCCGCTTAGGCTATAACTGAGTTCAAAGTATTAAATATATGGCTATTAATAAAATGGCTTCATGAAGTTATGTAAAGATCTTACTGATAAAGGTGTTCTGCTGACATTCATATGCTAAGCTTCGCTGCAGCTATCTGCGGATCGAGCAATTTATTCATGACACTGCATGCTTGTGGGTACTTTTTTATAGTTAAGTAGATCAATGTGCCCCGATCTTGAGACCAATGAAAAAATGCAAAGCTTAATGAGAAAGAATGTAACAGTTTTCACAGTGTCTCATTCCTTTTTTTTCTATTTTCTTTTTACCGTACAATTTTTTTTAAATCGAAGTAAAGTTGCTATTTATTATTGGTACATATAATGCTAATACCTATATTAACATTCTTGTCGACTTTTAATTGTGTGTTTTTTATACAAAAATAAAAGTAACCAAAAATATGTATGTGTTAATAAATGTAGTCACCTAATAAATTATGTTACACATTTTTTAAAGAAACCTAATTTTTAATTTACGAAGTGAAACGCATTTACTTTGTTATCTTACTCCTAATTATCAATTAATTCATTATCTTTACGATTTTAAGAAATGATTTAAGATTTTTTAAATTAAGAAACGGTATCTTTCAACTTGCATATTTACTTCAAGGAAAATGTAATATTCTTTTAGACCAAGAATTGCTTTTGTAGTTAATAAATAAAAATTTATTAACTGCACATAATATGTAATGCTGTTGTTTTCAGTTACCATACAGTTAATTTTAATGTTCATAAATTAATGTGTGTAAGTGCTAATTTCATCGTAGTGTTAAATCAGTGATATTAGTTACTCATAAATTACTGATACGAAAGTTGTTTGGTTGTTGGTTTTCTAACTCAATAATGGTCAAATATTGCGCTTGTTTTTATGTAACACGATTAAAAAAAATTGTTATGAATTTTTTTCTCTTGTGAACACAAGGCTATGTAGAATAGTATTCGTGAAGATTTTTCTTACTTTAGAAATACTTTTTTGGTCGTATATTTTTAAAATTATAGTATATAATATTATATTTGTATAAATAGTTCCTTTAATATTCTTTTAGACTGTATGCATGTTTTTATAATATTGTCATCATTCAAACAGGACTATAAAAATATTAATGTTTGCGGTTGAAAGTTTGGAATTGTCGAGTGTTTATAAAGTTCGTATTTTGCAGTTTAATGAGACAAAAAAATTTATTTACTTTTGAAAAACATTAGAAAGTTATTTGCAAACGCCACTAATAAAGTTCAGCAGAAAAGGTGTTTGTGAAAGTATATAAGCATAGATTTTATGCAATATCTTCTCACTTACAAACTCGCAACCTCGACTTTTATCGTCACCATGTTAGCGGTAGTAAGTATTCCAATGTTACACAATGTATTTATTGTTAAAGTTCATGGTGTGTTGTTCTCGAAACAAAGTGAATGTTACGATGTATAAGAATGTATTTAAAAGTCTGTTATATTAAAATAGAATAATTTGCCATGGTATTGGTGATTTTTATTTTGATGGAGTGATTTGCCTACCTTCGATTGACCTACTTATCTGAACACCTACATATTTCGTAATAAAACATGTCTTATGATAATAGAAATGGAGGTATTTTTTTATGTAGAATAGGGGTGGCAAACGAGAACACAGTCCGCCCGATGCAGTGGCGAAGCTAGGGCTCCAAACTAGGACAAGCCCAAGATATGGTTTTGTTGTTTTTAGCAGATTTATAAAAATACATCAATCTTGATCTGTCTCCACTCTTTACTTTCATATTCTGTGCTGTCAAGGACGTGTTTAACAAAGCACATAGAAGGCATATTACTGCTAGATAGATTGTTTAACATATCAGCAATTGCATACGTTCGGTGGCTTTGAAAAAAGCCGTTTGGGTTTGCTTGAGCAAAAGAAAAAGATATTAACATACAATACAATACATGAACAAATGCAAAGCATGTACAAAGTACAAACAATGTACAAAATTAAAAAAAGGGACGCCTGGCAGATGCCTAGAATAATTAAGCTTTAATACTAAAGAGTCCTATAACTATTGAAATATGAAGAAATGTTTATTGAATTAAAATTTCATTTTTAAAGATTTTACCTTTTCCTCGCCGATCAGCACTTTAATACACTTATATTCATCACAAGGAACACCATTACCCTCCCATTTTCACTAAAAATCTTTGAAAAAGCATATATTTTTAACAGACACAACAAAAAAAAACAAACATTGATGTGAAGTGAACTTGCAAACGTATCGCAACTTGCTAACGCACTTCTAAACAACTTCAGGGCAAAGCACGGCTTTTGGTTCCGTAGTAATTGCTATATAAACATTTAGTAATTATATTTCATTATAGAACATTTTGCCACAGTTTAGAAAGGGAGCGATCGTCTTCTCGAAAGCCCGGTAAAAAGCCAACGCGTGCGACAGAGACGACAAAATCAACTCCTTGCTCTAATTAATTTTGACAATCCAGTGTATTTCGAATTGAAAGCAAACTGCCAAGTGTTGACGTTACATATTATATGTTACGAGGTCATGACTTGCGGAGCGCGCAAAAAAATTGAAATAGCTTGAAACAGTTTACGAGTTATTTTAATAGTTGATATTATTGATTGAGCAGTTTTATAGAGCAAGCCCGGCTTCTGGGCTTCTATGGAGGCTTCGCCACTGGCCTGATGGTAAGTGGATGCTGTGGTCCATAGACTTTCTTTATCCTCGATTAAGAATCTAAATGCAAATGCGTTGTCACCCATTTTGTGACTAAAATTGCCTCGTTTTCAGTTAAAAGGGTCTCTGTTTCTCTACACTCACCATACGAAATACAGCAGCATTAAGTTGGTATTTTACGCCGGTATTCTGTGACAGCGTGCACCTACCCGTAGATTGGGAGTGTATCGACGAGGGTCGGGTACCTGATACTCAGAATCACCAAAGGGTATTCGCTGAAGGTCATACAGGTTTACGCACCAACCTCGGCACATCCCGATGAGGAGGTGGAGGAAATGTATGAGGATATTTCTAGAGCCATGCATTCCTCCAAAACCCATTCTACGGTGTTGATGGGAGACTTCAACGCAAAACTAGGCACAAGAGAAAGCGGTGAGCAAGGTAGGGAAATTTGGAGAAGGGCAACGGAACCCTAGGGGCCAGCAGCTGGCCAACTTTATGGAGAAAGAGCGACTCTTTATGATGAACTCTTTTTCCAGAAGCGGCCCCACAGGAAGTGGACCTGGTCGAGCCCCGACGGTTCGCCAAAAAATGAGATTGACTTCATTATGACGACCAGACGCTAACTGTTCAGTGATCGCGAGGGTGAAAACTGGCAGCGATCACCGAATGGTTAGAGGCACACTGAACTTAAACGTTAAGTTGGAGAGGTCTTGTCTAGTGATGTCAACGCTCCGTCCCCTCGTGTGCTAATCCAAGGTCCCGAAAACTTTCGTTCTTTACTTTAAAAAAAATTCGTTCCGTTATCGCCTTAATGCCAATATAATTGACGTTGGTGTCAATGATTCCGCTAATTCCAAATGCTCTGGTAGTGAGACATCTGAATTAAAACTGCCCATCGCTTCTCATGTCGCCTGCTTACGAATACACTCATGGGGCCGAAATAATCTACGGCGGAACATGTGAAAGGTGGCTCATGGTGAGCTATTCTCTCTAATGGAAGGTTGCCTTGCGGCACTAATTGTGGCTTTGACTTTATAAGTCTTACACTATTGACAGTTGTGTGAAATACTACGAACTGTATTACGTAAATTCAAAACATAAAATTTCTGGTGCAACCTCATTCCTCACCGTCTGATGATTAGCGTGACCAAAATCATGATGAACTTCTCTCGTCATTTTCACTATGTCGTGTTTACCGTCCAAAATGACAGTCTTTCGACTTTCCTCTGTTAAATTCGATTTGAAAGGTAAACGACCGTTTAATCTAAGGAGGTTATCCTCTCCTAGCTCAACTGCTAACACTTTTCTATATTTTTTCCTATTTTAAACAGCTTATTTCCAAGTGGAAACACTTGTAGTGGACGTCAGTCACCTCAGTCCCCCGTGACCATGGGTGCTGGAAAGCACCCGAAAGGTCGGGAATTAAAAATAATTAAAATTAAACGCAATAAAATCCGTAAAAGTAGTTTTAATCAATGTGTAGTGTTCGACTAAACATAAGAAATCATTATGTAAACCAGTACGGACTGAAAATAGCAAATAAAATACGCCGATTAGAAGATCTAGACTTTTTTTTACGCCCAAAGCAATAAGGGCACCCTCCAGAAAGCGGGGGATGGAGGCGGTGAATGCTCATAGCATACCACGCAGCCGTCTGCGTGGTTATGTGGAGACTTTTAACCACTAAACACCGCCTTTAGGGACTGGCTTAACGATCTAGCTAGAGATCTTTAAGCCATATCGAACGCGACCCCCCCTTGGGTGAATGGGGGGTGCTAGCGGCGAGTAGCCGCTGGGAAGAATTGCTGCCTAATTAAGGCAGCTTACGAATGGGATGACTAATTATATTGAATTTAGAAGGTGTTGGTGCTCGGTAAGCGCGAGCAGACGGTCCTGATGGGACTGGGAAGCGCGCAGTTTGCGTGCTAAAATTGCGATCTCTCTTACGTCGATATTGCGGATAGCAGCATATACTGTATCTACGTTATCGGCGTAAGAGGGTTCCGCCTGATGTTGGGGCCCTAGTGGGTGAAGGTGAGGAGGCCTGTAGGATCCCTGAGGGGGCCGATATAGGTCCTGAGGTGACTGAGAGTTGCCCTGAAGGGGCATTTTGGATGGGAGAGCAAGGAATGTACGGTCATTGACCGGTGTCGGAGCTTTTTTGGCAGCTTTGTTGCCGAGATTGGGGCGAGGCTTGCGAGGGCAGCCTCTGAAGTTGGCCGTATAGCCAGTCTGTCCGCAAAGGACGCAAGCGGGTGGGTACTCGGTATCACGGGGCCGAGGACACTCTTTCGAGTTGTGCGGGTCTAGGCACTTAACACACCCGGGAGGGGCTGAGCAGTTGGCCGCCGCATGCCCGTAGAGTTGGCAGCGGTGGCACTGCGCCGGAAAACCGCGCCTATAGGGGGCTTCGACTTTGACTCTCGATAGGCCGCACACAGTGTGTACCTGTCTGAGTATGTCCTTAGCCTCCGCCACGTTGGACAAAATGAGGAGGGCAAGCGAATACCTCTTGCCCCTACTGCTGCACATCATGTGCACGGCCTCAACTGGGAATCCCTGGGACTTAAGGTCCTCCAAGATTTCCTCGTTGGCGAGTTCAAAATGAACTCGGCGGAGGACAGCCCTGACTTTACGTTCTTCAGAGAGAGGTAGGTGTGATAGGGCACACCTTCGGATGTGAAGATTTTGGTGATGTTCCTAAAGTCTTCCATAGACTGGGGAACAATTTTAATTGACTCACCACGGTTGGTGGCTTGGGTTTTCTGTTTCTTTGTGGCCGCGACGGGGGCTGCGGTGGAGCGAGCAGGCGAGGGGCCTAGGGGGGCGCTAGCAGTGGCGAAGGCGCGGGCGGCGACAGAGGCTGCGGGGGTGCGGGCGGTAGCGGCAGCGTCGGGGGCTGCCGGAACGGGAAGTGTGCGAGAGGTCGCAGCGCGTTTAGAGCCGCGCTTGGATTTCACTTCCGTGAAGGGGGTCGTATCAATAACTGATTGATCGGAGTCCGCCGAGTCCGAGGAGCAGGTTCATATGGATACGCTGCGGACACGGTGTCTGAGTGCTCTGACTTCGGAGTCACGGGCTGCTAAGAATGCCGCGACGGCGGGCGGAGGGTTACATGCCTGAGGGGCACGGGGGATAAACTCTATGGCGAAGCCGTCAAGGTATATGCCTTGGGTTTTTAGGAATTGGCGGAGAAGAGCTGTAATTTGACTAGCATCCATGTTCAGGTTCAGGTGGACATGTTGGGCAGACAGGGAGGTTAACGCTGTATTCCAAGAAACTGGGGTCCCTTTGTTCTGGGAAGAACAAAAAGAAGAGGTGACGCCTATTCCAAGAAACAGTAACACAGTATTAACAAAATAGTAACAATAAACAATAAACAATAGAAATAACAATAAAAATGAATAACAATATAAAGCAAGACAATCGCTCAGACCTCCCCGCCGGAGCGAGGGGTAAGAACGGTGCTAAGAAAAGTGACTCACCAACGGCGACAGCCCACCCGGTGCGAACGGGAGAGCGGAGGCGCACGAGCGAGAGGGGCGCTACCGTACAGGGACGGGAGCGCTGACTGCTTGACACGACCGCTTGGGAGCGGTGCGGCAAGCGGAATGATCTAAAGACCAAGCGCCCACGATACCTAACAGCTTTAAATTTCTTGAAGAGATGCAGAGATCATAATCTCATTCCTACGTGTGTCAAGATATCCACTAAAAAAGACATTCGAGGAAGCGCTAAGATCTTAAATCAGGCTAGTAAAAAGTTGTTAATAACGGTGATTCAGCAAAAACGTACCGATTTATGTTTCATAAACAAAACCATAGACAATTCGTCCTGTGGATTAAAGACAGTTTTATCGACATTTGATCATAAAAATTGCATGGAAACTTTAGATAAACGCGAAACAACTAAATACAATGTGCAAATATAAAAATATTTATAAATACCAAAAATTAACAACTATAAATCAAATATATAATATATAATAATCAAATGTATAATTATAAATCAAATGTCCAACATACGAAATCGTTGACCAAATCAAAACAAACTCTGGACGACGCCCACTGACCTCTATATACACAAGTACGCTGGACTAGCTATACCCCGTGACATGATATGGCAATTTGATTTGCGACATTTTGGCGCTGACAGCAGAAGTGCACTTCCACTGAACTAACAATAGGGATAAGACAGTGTGTCAAAATATATCGATAAAAATTCTATACCCTACCTGTACCTAAATAAATAGAATGGACTCTATGGATAGATGAACTCTACCCGTAACGTCCATTCCATTTATGTATCATATTAATATAATGCCACTATCATTCATCATTAAAGCCATTCACAAATCCACTGCTGAACATAGGGCTCTCCCAAGGAACGCCACAAAGCACGGACCTGAGCCACCTGCATCCATCAACTTCCTGTATGTCTTACCAGGTTTTAACTCCATCTAGTGGGGGAACTTCCGACACTTCACATGTCTGCCACTAGGTTATCGGTTCTTCGAGCTATATGGCCGGTTAATTGCCACTTCAGCTTACTAATCCATTGGGGGATATCGGTTACTCTGGTTCTACTGCCGATATCCTCATACCTAAGTTCCTCCTAAGCTTTCCAGCTTCGGCAGTGCCAATCCATGGGTTCTTGATCGAACAATTAATTGTTTTTGACGGTGGATGTTGTGGAAGAGGAAGCTGCCGATAACCGTGAATGTAAACGATGGCCAGAATTTGTAAATAAGAAATTAACTAAAGTAGGGCCACTACGAAGCACAAATTAGATCTTGAGACTCGAGAGAGAATTAAATCTCTATACTCGCACTTACTAAAACCCCACGGTGTTCTACCTCCGCCACAAATTGACAGGGCCACGGAAACGCTTTCATGCACATCCGCGGCCCCTTCGATGCCAGCCGCACAATGGCAGTCCCTCCTTAGTTGCTGACTTCTACCCCCCGTTTTTCTTCTCAGAAACACAAGGCACACTGCCCTTCGCGGCCTCTGACTCCACTTGCACTACGGACTCCCCGAGCCCGATATGTGAATGGAGCCTGGAAAAAACGAGTACTTCGAAGCATCAAGTGGTGCAGCCTTACCAAAGTCGCGAAGGAGAGTCGAGTGGCACCGCATCGTCAATCCCATACCAACACTCCTCTTCCCTGATGACTCCACCTCGACTACAGCGGTACAGGGAGAGGAATCTCCTCTAGCCGTAGCCCACTAGCACACATCCAACATGGCTCGACATCACCGGACGACCTTTCGACACTTGGCTATGGCCGTTGAGTTTGTGGGAAAATGAGGAAAGAAGAAATAAAAAAAACATTCGAAATAATAACTTTTATACTTACTGGTACTGGTACTACCAGAAACTATTGTCGGAATACTGCCCTTTTTTAAAGTGGTGCAGTTCTCATGACTAATAAAATAGTCGTCTGTGAAACGTTCAGGACAAATATGATAATTTTGTTTCGGACGCCATTTCACAATAGTTATGCAATAATTTTAGTCTAGGTTCAGTTGAAAACCTGTTAATTAATACGAGGGCGGCACTGAAAATTTCAAGGAAGTGACACAACATTACTATTTAAAAATGTATTTATTGCCTTTCGAAGTATTCTCCGTGAAATTTGACAAATTTTTCCATACGATGGAACCAATCATTGAAGCAACCATTCCATTCGGAAGTTGGGGTCTCCAAAATGGCCGTTTTGTAGGCGTCCACAGCTTCTTCAGGTGATGAAAATATCTGTCCACGCAATTTATTCTCCTTTATTTCTCCTCCTTTGTCTCTCAAGAGGAATAGTCGTAACATGGCCGGTTTTAGAGACAAACGTGGCCACCATATTTTTTTTGCAACACTCCGTGAACGAACAATTTTTGTTGGCTTTAACTCATTTTCGAACACCCAAACTCGTGACTGCTTTTTTGTTTCGGGTTCGTACGCGTATATCCAGGATCCGTCACCTGATACGATGTTGTATACAGTATTTGAGGATCCTGCGTAGAACCTTTCGAGAGTTCTGACGCACCAAGTAACGCGAGCCACTTTCTGCTCTTCACAGAGCGAATGCGGTATCCATCGGGAAAACAACTTTTTTACACCTAATTGTTCATGCAAGATTGAGATTTGTATTTGACTCATGCCAATATCTAAAATTGCCTGAATTTTGCGGAATGTCACATGTCGATCTTCCTCAATCAGCTTACGCACAGCATCAACGTTTTCTTGGGTGACTGCAGTTTTTGGACGACCTTAACGGGGATCATCACTGAGCTTGATACGTCCACGTTGAAATTCAGCAAACCGGCGATAAATTGTGGTTTTGGATGGGGATTCATCACCAAATGCAGAAATCATCCGGTCAACACACTGTTTTTGTGTTAAACCACTTTAAAAGTCATAATAAATCATCATTCTTGAATTTTCTCAAGTCAATTCCATTTTCTCAACGACTAAATAAGTTTGACAAAACCTTGTGACAAGACCGAGAATCTTTTTTTAAATAAACAAATGGTATTCGATTTTTAAAACCAAGGAGTTTTCAATTAAAAAGATTTTAATATGACAGGAACAATGGAAATATTCCATTCCCGATACTTTTAGTGCAGCCTAGGTAAACATTTGATAATCATCTGTTGTTGGCGACTTTGTTCGTTAACAGATATGGGTAGGAAAGAACATCGATAAGTATTTTAGACAAGGAACTCGACAATCCTATTGAATTTTATTGTTTATCAAAACTCGGTAATATACAGCAAAACATGTTGGTATACCTATATGATATTAAGATTAGTAAAAAATTTTTTAAGTACTTGTACTACGATATAGTTTTAATTTGTTTAATATTAGCTGCAAATTCACTTACTTGTGAAATATTATACCACTTCGCATTTGGTAATGAGTTTTACAGATTACGTCACTCTCATTGTTATTAAAAATAATTCTTATTATGTAACTAATATTATAAACACAATCAAACATTATAAAATACTTTCGTTTTTTAGTTTAAAAGTTCAAAATATAGATTTTTTTAAATATGACAATTTTATTATGATAACAGACTTTGGCATATTATGTCAATTTTAGTTTCCAAGACAACCGTTAGGGGTGCTTCAAATTGACACAGACATTTTTTATATGGTAAAGCCAGTCCAGCGTACTTGTATATATAGAGGTCAGTGACGACGCCGCAATAAAAGTTTTAGAAAAAGGTATGAATTTCGCAATAATACCGCGAAAAATACCGTATGAGAACATTATCTGTAGTATTGAGGATTGGCTGTATAAAAATAATATTGGTAATGAAGATTTAGAGGCCATACGTCAAGACATTTCGTCTATGTTACGTCGAAGTTCAGCGCCGAAATTAAATCTTCCCAAAAAAGAATTTAACGCGTTGAAAAACTTACGGAATAGACCAGAGCTTACGATTCTCCGCGCAGATAAAGGTAATGCTACGGTTATAATGGATACGTCAGATTACAATTTTAAAATACAACAACTTTTGTCGGATGCAACTACATACCGAAAGGTCAAAACAGACCTTACAACTAATACGCTTAAAACAACTAGCGATCTAATTAAGAAATACTCCGAGAAATTGAATCTAGATGTTAACTCGATAATACATTCATGTGCCAAACCACCGAAGTTGTATGGATTACCAAAAATATACAAACCGAACGCTCCATTACGTCCAACAGTGAATCAGATTGATTCGCCAACTTATAGATCGGCTCAACACTTAGCTAAAATATTATCACCACTCAGAGGACACACAAGAGCACACACTAAGGATTTATACCATTTTGTCAGTGAGATAAAAGACCTATGTCATAGTGACAATGAAACCATGGTCAGTTTTGATGTTCAGTCTCTATCATGCCTACCTGTTGAAGGATTCAATCTCAATTATAACTAGGAAACTAGGGGAAAATAACATGCCAGCAGAATATGCAGTATTACTAAGACATTGCCTTACATCTGGCTATCTATTGCGGAAGGAAGAGTTTTACAAGCAAGTAGATGGTGTTGCGATGGGCTCACCTGTATCCCCCATTGTCGCCGATATATTCATGGAAGACTTTGAGGAGAAAACCCTCCTTACTGCACCTGTTACACCAAGGATCTACAAGCGGTACGTAGACGATACTTTCACAATTTTACCATCAGACAAAGTAACTGCATTTTTAGAACATCTTAATTCCATAAACTCTAAAATTCAATTTACTATGGAGTTAGAGGCAAATAATTCCTTACCTTTCCTAGATGTGTTAGTCATCCGAAATCCTAACAACACCATAGGTCACACACTGTGTATAGGAAAAAGACCCATACAAACCGATATTTAAACGGTGAATCTCACCACCATCCTTCACAGTTAGCTACCGGGGGCATATATTTATTACAGAGAGCATGAGGTATCTGTGACAGCAAACACCTGGCTTCAGCTTCAGCACGTCAAGCAAGTTCTGCACGATAACAAGCTTCGGGTCCCGCGCCTACGTCACAGTGACCGAGTGAAGCCGGCCACGGTTGAACGTGTGCCTGCTGTACTATCATATGTCAGAGGTGTCACAGACGAGATTGGCTACATCTTAAAGCGAGCTTCTATTAGAACATTCTACAAGCCGCCGAAGAAGATTAGTCAGTTCCTACCATCCGTCAAGTGTCATATTCCTCTACAAGATGCAGGAGTGTACAAGCTTGATTGTGAATGTGGGCTTCTTATATAGGACAAACAAAAGGATCAATTAGAACCCGCGTAAAAGAACATATAGCTGATGTGAAGCATCAACGTTCCGGGAAGTCTGCAGTTTGTGATCATATCCTAGACGGCCCCAACTATTACATCAGATTTGATAGACCACAAATTCTCGCGAAAGAACACCGATTCCTACCAAGGACGATATGTGAGGCTATTGAAATTAAAAAAACATCCTAATTTCAATAGAGAAGGAGGCTGGGTACTACCACCTGCTTGAGACCCTATAATTTATTTTTTATAGATGAGGGGACAAACGAGCATGCAGCTCACCTGATGGTAAGGGACTACCGCCGCTCATGAACAACCGCAACACCAGGGGAATTTCAGGTGTGTTGCCGGCCTTTTAGAAAGAAGTAAGCTCTTTTCTTGAAGGTCGAAAAATGCCGTTGGTAAACAATTGTTGTACGAGTAGGGTTGCCAGACGTACGGATAAAGCCGGAGACAGTGAGGCTTTTTGGTTACGTGTCCGGCCAAATTAGACGCTGTCCGGCTTTTTGTTAGGCTTTTTAAATTTGAAAATTTCTTGACATTTTTCATATACTTACATACATACTATTACAATTATCGAAATTAATATTGTAATGAATATTGAATAATTTTTAAATAAAGAAGACTGATTTATTCAATTGTTGTTATATCGTTAGAACTTAAGAAGATGTTACGGTAAATGATAAAAAGCATTGTTTTACTTTAAAAAAACGTCTTTTACTAGGACAAAAAACAAGGGTCTCCGGCCTTTTTACCAAAATGTCCGGCTAAGCTCGCTGGTCTGTCCGGCTTTTCGGTTTTAAGATCTGGCAACGCTATATACGAGGAAGAAAATTCAACCCCAATTCAAGACTTTGTTGACTAAGGGCGGGTGACTCAGTAGTTCCACGTCTGACGTCGCCAAGAAGTCGATGGTTTGCTTGGCGGTATGCGACGTAGGGTTGTCGTGGTGAAGGAGGATGGTACTGCGAGGTCATTTCTCCCGAACTTTTTCCAACAAAAGTGGCAAACAATTGTTAGTGTACCACTCTGCAGTAACTGTTTTTCGACCCTCTAAAACAATTGTTGCGTAATGACCTGTCCTTCCGAAGAACGACGCCACCATCTTTTTTCCCACGCTTCGACCTCTCTTCACTTTACAACTCCTCGGAAGGAAACACCCTGACCGTAGACTGTCTCTTAGTTTCAGGATCATTACAATAAATCCAGCTTTCGCCAATCGTAAGTATGTTGAACACAGCATTTGTGTCACCTCCGTTAAGTCTTTGAACCATTTCACGACGCCAATCAACACGACGGAGTTTTTGGGCTTTTGTCAAATTATGAGGTATCCACCAGGCACAAAGCTTCCTGACAGCTAAATGTTCATAGAGGATTTTGTGCACTTGACTCATATCGACGCCTAAGCTTGTCCGAATCTGCTGATAAGTCACTCTTTCGTCAGTCTCTATCATACACCGCACAACATTGATGTTATCTTCAGTCGTCGCCGTAGAATGCCGTCCCTCACGCAGATCATTGGTGAGATTAGTGCGACCACGCTTAAACTCATTAAACCAATTGTAACCAGTTGCACAAGATGGGGTTTCATCGTGAAAGGCCAATCGAAGTCATCATAACTTTTTTGTTAACTTAAATTACACATCGATAGTCATAAAAAACATTGTACGAAAATTTTCTAGCGTTAAATTCATGCTGACGTGACACAGACAATTTTCAATTTGCCGCCAAGTCGTAAACAAATGACAAATTATTAAAATACATATGTACACAATAATAAATAATATGATATAATAATTGGCAAACAGTTCCATTTCCAAAATTTGAACTTATTTTTTTATTATATCGTTTACAAGTGGCCAGTTCTAAAAACTTTCAGTATCGCCCTCGTATGGTATGTAGGTATAGTTGTCATTGTACAATTTGTGTAAAAATGCCTATACTCAAATTATACGAGTATCTACTGTATCGTAGGTACAGGAGAAAATCCTACTGGAAAAACGTTTTTTAAAATTCTACTGGGGAAACATTTTTAAAATAAAAGTATCAAAGAGCTTAGCAAGAAAGGATAAAAAAGAAAAAGAAGGAGGGTTACTATAAAAAAATATAGGTATGTTTGTTTAAGTCTAGCGACCCGCCCCGGCTTTAGTTCTAAAGGATCTAATAATGTAGCGTTATTTAGATTTATGATAATGAATGTTCCGTTTTTATATATAATTTTTTAAAACCTAAGTTTTTTGGATAAAATATAACCTAAATTGCTACTGGCATTGCTCTCTTCGTATATTTTATTCACCATTGACTCAGCCGCTCCGAAGATTAACCCGGACAGACAGACAGACGGATTAACAAAAATTGAGAAATGGTTGTTCATGTAAATAGCATACAAAAATAACTACCTTCGGCTCAATAAGAGGCAGAGCAGAGTAAGATAGATTTAATTATTTTTCGAGTGAAATCATTCATCGACAATTTTACCTTTATATAAGGTGGGTGTACCATGGAAGGCCACTCTAACAAATAAACAGTTATTATTCGTTTATTTACTGGATAAATGAAACTAACAAATATTTAAGTAATACTTTGTTTTATTACATAACATATAAACATTGAGCTATTATGTACTACGTACTAGAGGCGACACACTGTTCCACTCAACAGCGGTGCATACTGCATACACCGCACTTTAATCAGTCACTCGCTAGGCGCTTGTAGAGATTCACTTGTTGTGTTGATTTAAAAAAAATCTCTTGGCAAAAATATGCCGTCGTGTGTACTTAAATATTGCACCAAATAATTCAAGAAATGTCAGTAAAAACCAAGGAATTACTTTTCATCGGTTAATAAGATACTTAATCACTAAAAAATATTATGTATTAATAATAAAACAAATTATTCCTAAGACGCCATCTCGTGTCAGGGAATATAGATTATGAAATTAATATGTTCAGATGCGACAGATGTTGGATGCCGCCACAGAGTACATGTTCCAAAGAATAAAATAAGTTTCGGGGAATAAATGGACACGCATACATTATGCTGATCTCGCAAGGAATATTGTAATTAGATAATGGTAAGTATAGGTAGATACCATAATAACTTATTCTAGTAAGTAATTATTATAATATTAATTATATGGGTTTATAATAATTACTTACTATTATTATTATTACGTAATAGATAAACATGTTCAATAAGTTCACTGCAAATCTCGATTTTTAGAAGGGTGTGTTTTTGAACACAAAGTGTTCGAATATGTCGTCACCCATTTGATAAATATTGTAGACACTTTTAACACACTTGAAACGTGTAAACATTTTGTACAATGCTAATCGAATAATATAAAAAGTGTGCATATTAAATAAAAAGCGTAAAATAAGATCTATGTACTTTTTAGGAGCCCGAGTATCTCTTAGAGAACCGTTTAAAGGAATTGATTGCATCGAATTGATGTAAATAATAGTGATTTGCACAATTTTAATAGTAGAAATAAAAATAAAATCACAATACCTGCTTTCCGATTACACAAAGTATATAATGCGTTCTTGGGTAGCGATATACGCTTTTATAATAAGATTCCAAAAGAAATGTTAGGTCTTTCACCTTTTCAATTTAAGTCAGACAAAAATGCTTGGAACTGACCTCTCGTACTACACAGGACTAACTATAAATTTCTAAACCGATTTGGTATCTACATATACATTTGACATTTTATGTTTGACTTATCGCGTTACATAATTATAGAACTATTGCAAAAATATTTTGAAAAGAGCAACTACTGAGTTTCTTACTTTCTTCCATGATTCTTCTCAATAGAATCAGAACCCCTGGACTTGGAAAAGAAAAAATTGGGGATAACAGTGATTATATGACTATTCAAAAGTGTATTTTTAATGCTTACTTGAATAAAACATATTTGAATTTTGAATTTCAAACGAGTGAAGGCAAATTTAATTTAATTAACGTAGATTAATTCAATCACAAGAAGAACATAATATACACAATTTTATTTACATATTAAATTTCATTTTTACGTAGGCATACTATACCTATCTGGCAACGCATCTACTTTATTAATCTTCTGAAGAATCATTAATTTTATCATATAAGGATGCCGAACTTTCCTTCGTCGGTCTTTCGGCGTGTACTTACAAATAGTAGTATTTATTTTAATTCCAGTGATCCAGTCATTCCCAATTGAGCTTTGCTTCGAGTCTGATGTATTAATTGTTTTTACTCTAATCCTTGTTGTTCTCGGAGTGATAAGTTTACAATTTGACATGAGTGACGAAGAGTCGAATAGTTCTAGTCGAACTCTCACTGAGTTGGAGTTATAGATCTAAAAGACCTAAAAGTAAATTTGATGAGTTTTTTATATGTTTTGACTAAGTTTTAGCACATGTAAGCTTATTAAATGTAAACGTTTATTAAGAAACAGTGCTTTGTGGTGTTACTTGGGGGAGGCCTATGTTCAGCAGTGGACTTGTGAAGGGCTGTAATGATGATGATGATGATTAAAAAACAGACTAACTCCCGTGGCCGTGAGACTTCGTAGACAGCTCAGTTGGTTGGAGCATCGGCACGGATCGCTTAGGTCGTGGGTTCAAACCCCACCCGGTATTAGTTGATTTTTCAAATTTCTCATTAAATGTTTAGACATTTATTAATTTGGTTGGTCTCTCTATGGCTATGTTAATTCAAGCTCAAAATGTGCCTACTCTGTTAAGTCGTTCTAAGATCTAAAGTAACGTTTAATACATAACAATAGGCTAATAGGTAATTGCGAGACTTGCGAGACTCTTGCTGCAAGACCAAGACCAAGAACAAGACTGAGAGCGCAATACCAAGACCACGAACAAGACCAGGTGTATTGGCGCAAGACCAAGACCAAGACTGGCTAAGTCTCGTCTTGTTCTTGCATTTGGGCAACACTAGTTTGTTCTATGATAAAAATAACAACCGCGCGAACACAGAGTAGCGCACATTTTTTGTTTGAGATAGCTGTTCTAGTACGTAAGTACATATTACTTCAATACATATAAACCACTTTTTTTAATTGCAGATTTAATCAATATTGATGGAACTTAAGTTTCATTGAACTCTTCCATATGGCCTTGCTAGGAATAAGACTCCTTAGAAGGCCATTATAATAAATCAGTCATTTGACACTAAAGTTTTATATAAATAGCGTTTAAATCTACAATAAAAAGAATTGGTTTATATATTCTGTAATAAAACAAGTATTATTTAAATATTTGTTAGTTTAATTTATCCAGTAAATAAACGAATAATAACTGTTTATTTGTTAGAGTGGCCTTCCATGGTACACCCACCTTAACTTAACGTCGTCGATTCTCGAAATCAATGAAGCGAGGGACCGTACTGCGAAAATAGTAGCGCGAACGATTCGCCGCCGCGTCTGTGATTTTCAGTGCGATGGGTGTTTGTGTAAGTAGAAGGAATAGTCATCAAATGGCAATAACTACGAAATTTTAATAATTGGCCTTCGAAGGAGCATGTCCTTCATGTCCACCCACCTTATTAAAATTTTATTATTTCGGTAGGGCAAGTCTCCAAAGTCAAATAGGTACGCTCCCTGCCAGCAGTTCTAACATCGATGCTGAGCGGTGAATTAGCATGGAACGCGGAAGGTAAGGAGAGTGGCGCTTCGCAATACCGAGACTGCCGAGACTCCTCTCCCCCGCAACCCCACCAGCACTGCATTTACGGTGCGGCCCCGCCAGAACGCATTGCCGTACCTACACTTCCCTTCCCCCTCGACTTCACCTCGGCTGCAGCGGTAAGGAGGCAGAACACCCCCCTCGCTGCAGCATCAACACACATCCAAAGTGGGTTCGCTAAGCCCACTCGGAGTTGACAACTCGTGCCAGCCATGTGGGTCTCTCTTTTGGGGGGAAACTCGTTTGGGGGAACTTGAGAGATGACTTGACTTGACTTGACGAGACATTAAAAATCGTCAAAGATTTAACAAGTTGGACAGGGAAAATATGACTTGCACCCTGCCTTAAATCGTTAGCGTTACCAGACATAAAAAACTAGTACACATCCCTTTATTATTGTGACTTTATTTTATCAATAAACCTAAATAAGATCACTTTAATAATAATAGAGGTTAGTATAGGAGTAAAACTATTAAGGTGTTCCTTAGCATCAGCATTTTAATAAGTAATTTAGAAAATACAAGGCTTTAAAAATCCTAGTCATTTTTGCCTGGTATCCACATACGGTCAGTTAAAGTCATCAGTTGAACTGACATCAGTTCAAACGTATTTAAGCCAAAGAAAGTTTTACACACACGGTCAGTTCAACTGATCATTCCAACTGATCAGTTCAAACTAGGACTGTTGAAATTTTTTAAAATATCGGGTTCTCGATATATCGATAATTGTAAATATACTGGGTTCGAATCCCGGGTCGGGCCAACAAAATCAATTATTGAGTTTTTCCGTCAAGAAATTCTCAGTAGCTGCCCGGAGTCAGGAAGTTTGGTGGTGTCTCACCCCCGTGCACGAAAGCACGTAAAGCTGTTGGTCCTGCGCCTGGTCGTGTCGGTTTACCGTCCCATCGGATTATGAGAGATGACAACCGCCTGTCAGAAGCTGAAACCCGAATTGAGAAATCTGAAACCCGAATCGACCAAGTGAACAATTGGGTTGACAACGTGATGGCTGACGTGAAGAAAACGCTGGACGACCTCAAACTTGGGGATGGAACAACAGCTCCCGTAGTAGCGAAGGTGTTGTACACCTTCGCTACGTGGATTCAAAGTGCCGCCGTTCGACGGGACTTCTTCCTGGTCGGCCTACAAAATCCAGTTCGAGGCCGTCATGGAGGCGAACAGGTGGAATAAAAGCCAAGCCATGACTGCACTCACCCTAGTCTTGCGCGACCAAGCCTTAACTGTGTTGGAAGCTCTCGGTAAGAAAGTGACCTACGAGCAGCTCCTTGAGGCGTTGGAGGCGAGATATGGCGACGCTCACCTGGAACACGTCTTTCGTGCGCAGCTTAAAGATCGCGTGCAGTGCATCAACGAAAACCTGCAGCAGTGGGCTCTAGAGGTGGAGAAGCTGGTGCGAAAAGCATACCGGTCTGTACTGCGCTCATTGAAGGGAACCTGGTGCACATATTTACCGACGGCATCCGCGACCAGGAAGTCAGAGCTGCTGGGAGGCTCGGACACCACGGGACGCTCAAGGAAGCCTTGGCCCATACACTGGAGGTTGAAGGCGTGCGGCAGGATCATTGTTCCCATCGCATCAGGGAGGTTGCAGCAGCTATAGTTCGCGACCGCAATAATGGATACAGCCCTAGGTGCTATGGCTGCGGAGAAAGGGGCCATCTTCGATCCAGCTGCCCTAAGCGATCTGTAAAAAGGGAATGTGAGCGATCTCGAGAGGGTAGGGGAGAGGGGTGAAGAGGGTAAGGAAGTTGTATTGAGGATGTAGGAGAAGAGTGGAGGACATCTTCAACGTGCACAGCAGGAAGATCCGGACATCAAGCCGATTCTGCAATGGATGAAGGCCAGTGCTCCCAAGCCCAAGTGGAGCGACGTCTCAGCGATGAGTTCGACCACTAAAAGCTATTGGGCCCAGTGGGACAGCTTGCTGCTTCAGGATGGAGTTCTGTGCCGTAAATGGGAAAATGTTCGGGGAGACAGCTGCCATTTGCAAATGGTTGTCCCTAAAGCTAAAGTACCGGATGTTCTACAGCTGTACCATAATGATTGTTCAGGAGGCAATTTGGGAGTTAAACGAAGTCTACTGAAGATCCGAGAACGGTTTTATTGGGTCCAATGTTGAAACGACGCCGAGGACTGGTGTCGCAAATGTACAAGTTGTGCAATATTGGCTATAAAGAGACCTCAGACTCGTAGTAGAGGTGCGTTGAAGTTGTACAATGTTGGTGCACCATGGGAGAGAATAGCCATTGACGTGGCGGGGCCGTTTCCGGAGAGTGAAAGCGGTAACAAGTATTTCATGGTTGTGATGGATTACTTCACTAAGTGGCCAGAAGTCTTCGCCATTCCAAATCAAGAAGCTTCAATGGTTGCGGATAAACTAGTTCATGAAGTCTTCTGTCGTTTTGGAATACCTTTAGAGATTCACAGCAATCAAGGAAGGAATTTTGAGTCTCAAATATTCCAGGAAACTTGCCGAGTTTTGGGTACTCATAAAACAAGAACGACTTCTTATCACCCGCAATCTGATGGAATGGTAGAACGATTTAATCAGACATTAGAGAGGTACCTAGCAAAAGTTGTAGACAATCGGCAACGAGATTGGGACAAGCACATACAACCGTTTTTGTTGTCATATCGAAGCCCTGTCACGAAAGTACAGCAGTGACACCAGCTTTCGCAAACTTTGGAAGAGAATTACGGCTGCCTGCAGACCTGATCACAGGGATACCACCTGATGCCTCACGCACTATAACCGATTATGCAAATGACTTGCGGAACAAAATGAATGACATTTATGAGCACGTCAGACAATCGGGCCAGCAAATGTCTGAAAAGATGAAAACCCGGCATGACCGCAAAATGAACAACAAGGGGTTCGACGAAGGTTCACTAGTGTGGTTGCACAATCAAGTCCGCAGCAAAGGGAAATATCTCCTAAGCTTCAAGCTAAATGGGACGGCCCGTACCGGATTGTAACCAGGATCAACGATGTAACCTACCGGATACAGAAAGGCGCAAGAGGGACTCCTAAGATCGTCCATGTGGATCGCTTGGCGCGTTATTATGGGGCCGATAATGCTCGGGACGAGCATATATTAGGAGGGGGCAGTGACGTAAGTTGACGTCTGGCACTAGAGCCATCTGTGTCGGGTAACAGAGCGAGGAGAGCTTTCCAGAAAATGACATCACTAATCTTTCAACCGACAGCGCCATCTAGTATCGAAATGAAGAACTAAGCTTTCTAGAAGCCCGACACTCGAACTTTCGGTGCCTGGTCGATTGGCGCGCGTATTTACTTGAATATTTTGTTGTTTCGGTAATAATGTGTATTTAAAGGCGCTGCAAGATGCGATCGAGGCAGTATTGAATTTGGCGAGACAAGCAAAGCTTCGGAGCGAAATACAGTGAATCAGTATGGTTAATTATTAGTAAAACACTAATAATTAATAGTTTTAATTAGTGTAAAGCGAATTAAAGTGTAAATTTTGGTAATTCAATCGGCAGTTTTTTATTGTCACGAACCTCAAGCTCGTAACATAAGTATACTTTAATTTAAAAAATGTAGAGCTGCCTTATCATATTTTATGCACCTAGTACAGCCTATAAAAATTTCTGCTGAATATAAGACCCCCCTAGATTGCTTCGTAGGCCGTATTTTGCCATAGTTGCAATGCTTGGGAACCACAGCTGTTGATTATTTTAAGTTGTTATCAGGAAGATGCTACTGCATGTCTCCTGTTATAGTTTCCTTCTGTTGCTTCCTACAATACCCACGTGCCACGTGACATGGGATTGTGAATATTCGTACAAGTTTGGATATCGTAATGCCTGTACATAATTATTTTCTAATCCGCCTTTCATATCTACGCCAGAGCGACAAACTGTTTAAAGAATGCGCCAAATAACAAACTTATTCAAAGACTAGCGGATGCTCACTACGCTGGGCAACTTGATACCTTCATACTAACGATTTTCCCTATCCTCAGTCAGCATTTCTGAATAAAACTGTCGCTTTCAGTCGCCAGTACTCAAATGTTCTTAGTAGGCAACGTTGTGGTATTTATGTAGATAAAGTGTTGATTTATACGGAATGTTATTGGGGAATCCCTTCAATCTGCAGAATGAATTGCAAAACTAAAGGTACAAACCAACCGTCCCACTATTGGCCACGGCTCTCCTCTCATTTCTGAAAGGGATACGAAGCAATCACTCCGCCACGTTACTCCAGTGGGTATTGGCAACATCATATGTCCACAAAATATTTTTTTCTCAAATAAACTGGCTTACTCTAGATGTTTTCTTTTACCGTCGAGCACTTAAAATCGTGGTAAAATTGTAATTAGCAATTTAATTGGTGTGGCGGGTATCGAACCCGGGTTGCTCGCGTACCACACGAGCTCATGTGTCACATACTGAAAAATTAACGACAAGCACTTAATCTCTGAGCTACCACGACTCTTTTGAAATTAATTGCAATAATACGAGGGGCTTACAATGTATTCTTGGTATATTTTTTATTTTTCATTATACCTACATAGGCTCCGATGACATCAATACATTTACTTGTTTGTGCTTTTTCATTCCCTCGAAACAATAATCTTCGTCTTTGCCGAAAAAATGATCATTTACAGCGGAATTGAGCTTATTATCATTATCATCAGCAAATCGCTTTCCCCGAAGGTCTTTTTTAAGATTGGCAATAAAAAGTAGTCACTATAGGGGCTAGATGTGGCCTATATGGTGGGTGGTTAATTTCATCAAACCTGCAGTCTCGTACAACAGCCTTGGAAAGTCTCGCCGTGTGAACCGGCGCGTTGTCATGAAGAAGAAGCACTCTCTTGTTCAGCTTTCCTCTTCTCTTTTCTTTTAATACTTCTCTCAAAAGACGTAAAGTGGCTGAGTATTTGTCTGCGTTGATGGTTTCACCTTTTTTGTGTACTTGATTAACAGTATTCTTTTGGAATGCCAAAACACTGTGACCATGATTTTACCGGCTGATGGAGTGACTGAATTCCTTTGTCTGATCCCTTTTTATGGCATTGCATAGACTCCAGTTTACTCTCAGAGTCATAATGGTAAACCCACGTTTCATATCCTGTAACTATACTATCAAAAACAGTGGTTGGGTCGTCACCACACCACACGGCTCTAAAAACTGTTTTTGAAGCGCTTACTGCGTTCTGCGTTCGCGACACACATCTTGCACTGACGTTTGTGAGGTTGAGATAGTCATGCAATATGGTGAGTATGGTACCAACGGATAGGTTAGTCATTTCTATTAACATCTTAATTCTTACTCTTGCATTTTCTAGTACAAGTTTTTCAATAATTTTCACATTTTCTTCTGTAGCCGCTGTGATTGGTCCACCCGGGCGGGGTAATATTCGATGCTTTGCCTTCCTCTTTTTAATTCCCTTTACCACTTCTGTACGTTTGACATTGAAGGAACAGAGTTTTGATAAACAACCAATTCATGAATGTTTTTTGAGTATTTCCTTGTTTACTGAGAAATTTAATCACCGCACGGTGTTCGATTTTTTTCAACATTGTCGTGTTAGACATTACCGTCATCTATGACCGACACGCGACGTAATGAAGTAATCAAGACGAAATTTCCTATTTATACCCTTATTAGGTAGTGTCGTTAGCTATTGATTTTTTTAATTACCACAGTAATAGCAAATCCTTATACCGAGAATACATTGAACGGCCCTCGTAAACAATACATGTAAGACCTTCATTTTATCGATGAAATAGCCTACCAATACCAACTACCAACCTCCAAAAACACCCATAATAAACTTAACGAATTCATTAATTACAAGAATTCAATAATATTTATTGAATTGTTGTAATTTATCAGCAAAAAAAAAACAAAAATATAACAAAGACTTCCTTTGACATGATTTCGGATACAATACACAGCCGAATCAATGCTTAGTCATACTAAGGATAACGAAGGTAGCCTTGTGACGTAAAATGTTTTTAAGTTGCTACGCCCACAAGTGAACGAAAACCCGCTCCGCCCACCAGTAAAAAAATATTACAAAACCTTGAAGTAATATGTACTTACATACTCCATATTTAATTGAATGTTGTAAAAGAAAAAACAAACGCGGCATGGTTACAGTTTGAAGACAGTAGCATAGAGCAATATTTTTAAGTTATTCAATCACTTACATTTTCATAAACGGTAAAGCGAGTACCTACTGCTTTCGTAAACGAAACCTTAGTGCTTCATTATGCCAATTAAAACCAACTTTATGTTTTAGTTCTATTACCAAAAATCGCAAATTGGTACTTTCAATAACAAAAAGAATTTTTTGGAATCCCCCATGTTTATTTACTCTATGCGATAGATACATATAATAACCACTTGTTGCGACTTCTAGTGGTTAACAAACCATAAGATTGTAAAATTCTAACGTTTATGATGTCGACGATTTAATATTGCAGCTTTATTGTCAATAATAATTGTATCGTCAGTACCGTACAGCGGGATCAGCAATTCTCGCGCCTCCCCCAGCTGCGCGCGCGCCTTCTCACTCTGAACAAGCCGGCGAATGGTGCGGGCGTCGCAATGCGAACCAATCGTAGACAAAGCAAGTGATCTAGTGATTGTGGACTGTGCCGAACAAAAATTTCAGTGTTGTTTTCCGATTTTTCAGGTACGTTCTAATATAATTATAAAAAAGAATATTGTAGTAACACACTTAATTCCGACCAGCCTCTTGTCAATTTAATTATTTCCTATTTCGTTATTTATATATCTGAATTAAAATTAAATACAAAACTGGTTAATTTATCAATATTTATAAATATTTAAATATTTATTTATCGCTGCGGCTATTGTTGATGCGGGGCCATCCGACGGTTTCGCAAATTTAAGAAACTCTTTTTCATTTTTATTAGATAAAAATAACTATACATTTTATTCTAAATAAATAAATAAATACTTAACCATGACCTTGATATCCTAAAATATCAATGGTTCGAATATAACGTTTATATGTATTGGAGAAATGACATATCGCAACATAGATGTAACGAATAATATCTAGACCGTAATTGTAAATGGATCAGTACAATACACAAAAAAAAATTGTAAGGAATAAAACATATTACGTAAATTATTCAATAAAAATAATCCAAACATATTTGGAGGAACCCGCAAGGTCGGCAAGAGTGACGTCATTATTATTATGATGATGCAGGACATACGGGTCGCTGGCGAGTGTAGCGCAGTTCGCGGGAAGTTGTGTTATAGAGGTAATTGATAAAGTGGTGGATATATGGTATTTCATATACACGCTACTGTGTATCCGGTGACGGTTTCAAATAATTTACAGAGAGACAATGAACGTATTAGTTTGCTAATGCGCGTTTGCTTATGCAAGATGCAAGTTTGCGGTCGTGAGGCGAACAGGTTGTGCGAGCTTGGTAGCCTAGGATTACTTACAAATATAAGTACTTACTAAGAACTACGATCAGACACGTCGCAGTCGATTGGATTACATAATATGTACTTAATACGAAAAACCTTCGCTCTATATACCTACAGTCATTTAAAATAAACTGGTTTTTGGTACTTTAACCATTTTCTTGTATAAGTATTACAACTAAACAAAACATCTCTCTTGTAGTAACCTTAATTAGTGGTAGTAACCTAAATTTAAGTGGTATTATATTATGTATGTAACATGAATGAGACGGCTCGACCGGGTAAGGACCACGCTCTCGCGGAATACCAGCGTGAAATAGCATCTTAGTCCTGCCGTGTTTGGTGTATGGTGAGTGTAGAGAACCGGAGACCCTTTTTTACTAGAAATGAAGCATTCCATTTCATATCGTTTGTCACCCTTATTTTATAAAAAAAACCCGCGTAACGCAAAAGAAAAAAAAACGAACCTTTAAAGGAACACTTTACTGTTCGCCTGGCTTGGCTTCTTTTCTCAGGCACGGGTAAATACATCAAGGTGAAATAAATTTCATATATTAAGGTCTAATATCCCTTGGAGGTTTATAAAATTCAAGGTTTCAAGTACGTATTCAAATAATACGTATATTAACGCCACATGTTTTGATACTCACAAACTCACACATCAAAACCTAACGGAGTACTTCCCGTTGACCTAGAAATATAGCAAGAAGCAAAGTTTTCACAGCAAAAGTAAAGGAAATTTCCGAAAATCGTTAATTTTAGCTATATCTCAAAATAATATTTTTTGCTATTAACAACTTATTTGCAGTCAGAACATCGACCATGTCTATCCATTACAAAGGTGCATGGTTAAGTTTGTCCTTCAATATGATTTAAGTTTATATTTTGTACCTAATATAATGTACAGTACTGTTATATTTTCTGTGCTAATATATTTAAAGATTAAGTGAAAGAACCGAATGTCGCGTCACAGATTCAATAGGTTGTAGGTTTCCCTTTCTGTCCGTTTTGGTGAGCTTTTTAGAACAGGGGAAAGAATTAGTCTATTGGCCATTATTAATTATTATTTTTATTTATTTTATTATTATTATTATATTTATTACAGTATGTTAACCACAGTTAAGTATGTATTATTTTAACTCAATTTACCTCGCCCACATTCGTTCAAGAAATAAAATGATGTGTCTTACCTAGTTTGAGGAGCACCTCCCGCCCTCCCTCAATTGCGTGCACTAATCCCGTCACCACAAATCCCAGCAACACTACTCTCTAAACCACTACACTAGGAAAGACACACCATCGACGATAATACGTGTTTCGCCTCTACACGAGGCATCCTCAGGTGAGGTAGACTCTGCGGGGCTGGCGGCTATATGATGTCGCCCGTCATTTGTTTCAGTTTCGCGCTGACACCCTCGGCACGGGACTATAATGATGTAATACCTCGTATTCAATATACAGCCTCTCTTAAAACTTTCAATGAGTGCACTAGAGGCCAATATTGGCATACCTCATCAAACCACATTGGCAATTCTCAAGTGTAACAAACAAAGCATTGGTAATATTGGTTGCAAGAGATAATCACATGAAATCCAGAATCGTATATCAATGATAAATGTGTATTATATTTATACATATACTTTAATATCTTTCTCAGAGACAAGAACCAGATCTTACGTAGTGATTATTATCTAATCTATGGTACAGATTAAGAGTCAGAACCCTTGAAGTCAAGTACACTGGCCACGAAGCGACGTACTCAAGTATATTTATAATTTATACATATACGACGACGATTCCCTCTGTCGCCTCTTACGATACCCTGTGGGACGGATACCCGTCGTGTGCAGCAGCATCATCTGATTAAAAATAACTGCGGTTGCAAGTGAACTTTTGATAGGCTGTGAAGGTGAAGATATCATAAGTACCTATAAAGTAATAATAATGTCCTCCACACCGAATATCAGCCACAGCGGCCTCCCTCGTCGGAGGCTAGCCATCGGAGCAGGACAGCATTATATTGCCCAAGTGTATGCGCAAGCACAGGTGCACTCTCTATTCCCTCATTATTCGATGAGACGGTAAACCGACACGACCGGAGAGAGATCAGGCGCAGGACCAACGGCTTTACGTTCTTGCGAGGCACGGGGGTGAGACAACACCAACTTCCTGACTCCGTGCAGCATAATTTCTTCACAGAAAAACTCAATGATTGATTTTTCGGCCCGACCCGGAATTCGAACCTAGGACCTCAAGATCAGCAGTCGCACTACTACAACCACTAGACAACGAGGCAGTCGCCTATATAGTCACCTATAAAGTAATTTAACAATAAAGAATAAAGTTTGCTACATTACATACACTACTCGATTCAGGTTAATGGAATATCAATATGTTGTAATTAATATTTGACAAGTTCCCACGAGTATAATCAATCACTATCCCAAACCGGACTCTTCCGTTGCATTTCAATAAAAGTTACGCATGAATCACGTTTGTGTGTTGCGAATGCTAAAATATTTATTGGTTTTGGCAATGTGCGTGAGTTCGCTGTGGTTTATTTTGATAGTCGTTTCGTGGTTAAAATCTTACTTATTCCTTAGACATGTAGGTTTCCTTTCCTTTACCGCTGAACATTTGATAAATCGGCACTTAAAATTACAATTTAATTGAATTATCGATAATTTATCGATATTATTAAATTAGGGATCCGCCCCGGCTTCGCATGGGTGATTTCTGGATCTCAACAACAGTGCCACCTACCGGGACCAATTTTTCAAATCACCCACCCCACCCTGACCCACTTAAACGTAGGCAAAAAAAAACCTCAAATTAATTCAAGCCGTTTTCGTGTTTTAGCGAAACTAATGGACAGCAATTGATTTTTATGTTAGAGAAGAAGATATTAAGTCTGCCTTCGAATTCTGACCTTATAGAGGCTGTGGGATGTGAAGTTATGAGCGTATTCGTTATAGTAATAAAAAGCCCCGTATAGTGCCGGTGTAAGAATATCCACTAATCCATATCTTCCCTCCTTCTTTTAGATTTTTATGTTAGAGAAGAAGGTATTAAGTCTGCCTTCGAATTCTGACCTTGTAGAGGCTGTGGGATGTGAAGATATGAGCGTATTCGTTATCGTAATAAAAAAGCCCCGTATAGTGGCGGTGTAAGAATATCCACTAATCCATATCTTCCCTCCTTCTTTTAGATTTTTATGTTAGAGAAGAAGGTATTAAGTCTGACTTCGAATTCTGACCTTGTAGAGGCTGTGGGATGTGAAGTTATGAGCGTATTCGTTATCGTAATAAAAAGGCCCGTATAGTGCCGGTGTAAGAATATCCACTAATCCATATCTTCCCTCCTTCTTTTAGATTTTTATGTTAGAGAAGAAGATATTAAGTCTGCCTTCGAATTCTGACCTTATAGAGGCTGTGGGATGTGAAGATATAAGCGTATTCGTTATCGTAATAAAAAGCCCCATATAGTGGTGGTGTAAGAACATCCTCTACCCCATATTTTCCCGTAGGTGGAGGAGATGGGCAGCAGCATCTTTCTGGTAACAGCTATGTTAACAATAAGAAAACTGCGGTTGCCAACCCGTGGGAAGCACACTGAACCTAAATGTCAAGCTGGAAAGACTCTTCAACAACTTCGAGCTTAGTGCTCCCAACACCTACCATCATAGGTGTGAGAAGAACAGACAGACAGACATAGAAGTTACACACGATCTTTGTTTTGTCCATGTTCATCAGATCACGTCTAATGAAGTCAGCGCTACGTACCCTTCATGCTCTACTCTGAAGCCCCGAAAACTTTCAGCTCCAGCTACAAAATCGTTTTCATTGCCTAGAAGGCTGCAATGCAGTAGACGATATGAATAACAAGCTCGTGGAAACTGTTCATGTGGTCGGAGTTCAACACCCACCAGAACACAAAAACTTTCCAATCACACTCTTAATCTGATGGCTGTTAGACGGGAAATGAAGCTAGTCTTGTGTGAAGCTAGCCTTGAGCAGATCTGACAGCATACAAGCAACTAAACAGACAGATCTCCAAATATATGCGGCGGGACTTATGCAACTTCAAAGACAGCTCGCATTGAATAAACGATCGAACAGAACCAGGGTCCCAACATTTTTGCCAAAGATCTGTCTGCCAGAAAAAGCCAACCTTCGAAGCTGAAAACGATGTGGCAGCATCGTTTCTGGGACATTTGAGATTTTGAGTGAGATTGGGAGGTACTATGGGCAGCTAGCTCTACACGTCATCGTTAGAGCCACATGTAAGTGTAAGTAACGATCCAAGAACTAGTCTTATCCAACACTATTCCGATGATATCCCGGATGAAGTCTGAGCGAGATCAGAATGGCTCTCCAGAGCCTTAAAAATGGCAAGGCCCCGGGCAAGGATGGAATTACAGCGGAGCTTCTGAAAGTGGGTGGAAAACAAGTACTAAGTAAGCAAGTACAAGTACTAGTTCTAAGTAAACAAGTACAAGTACTAGTGTAGTTCTTCAGAAGCTCTTTATTTCCGTCCTCTATGGTGGTACTACTCCAGAGGTGCAGTAGAAGTGCGATGCTCTTGTTCTTCAAAAAAGGTGACAACGCTCTCTTGAAGAACTACATACCGCTTTTCCTGCTAAGCTATGTCTACGTGCTGTTTTTGATTATTACGAATTATCTCGCACCCAGACTCGACGAATTCCAGCCTCACGAAGAAGCCGATTTTCGAAAAGGTTTTAGCAGGATAGAACAAACATATCCTTCCGCAAATTGTACAGAAGACTGAAAAGTAAAATCTGCCATTTTATCATGCGTCTGTGGACTATCAGAAAGCTTTTGGTTCCGTCGAAATTTGAGCGGTGCTGCAGACCCTTCATCGGTGCAAAGTTAACTGTTGGAATATTGAAGAGCTGAACTATTTGTAAAGTAGGGCTACAACCAGAACAACTCCAGAGAGGTGTAGTACAGGGACACTACTGGTCTGGAAAAGCTACGGTATTAACATCACTGGCGGGTGTCACTTATCTTCGATTTGCCGACGATAGAGTCCTTATGGCAGAATCGCTGGAAGACCTAAACACTATGCTCAATGACCTCAATAGTGCCTCCCAAAGGTTAACTCTTAAGATGAACATGGACAAAACAAATCAATAATGTGTAACTTTCATGTCTGTCAGTCTGTTCTTCTCATACCTATGCCGGTAGGTGCTGGGTAAGCTAAGCTCTATGTTATCGAAGAGTATGTTTACCTGGGACAAATAGTCCGACTAGGTAAGTCCAACTTCGACCGAATGCTCAATCGACGGATTCAACTCGGCTGGGCTCTTCTCGTCAGGTATATTTCTAAATTTTGAAAAAGATTGTACAACCAGTGCGTGTTGCCAGTGATGACTTATGGATCTGAGACGTGGCCCTTCACTGCTGGAAGCATGAGGAAGCTCAAAGTCGCTCAGCGAGCTATGGAATTGGCTATGCTCGTGGTTGCTCCGCGTGGTAAACTTGTTAATGAGGTTATCCGCAATAGAACCAGAGTGACCGACATAGCCCAACGGATTAGTAAGCTGATATGGCAATGAGTCGGCCATATAGCTCGAAGAACCGACAACCGCTAGGGAAGAAAAGCAGGCGAAGTATAGGGCGTCCTCCCACTAGATAGAGTGACGACCTGTTAAAACATGCAGAATGTCGATGGATGCAGGTGGCTCAGGACCGTGGTTTGTGGCGACCCTTAGGGGCCTATGTTCAACAGTGGACTTGTAAGGGCTGTAATAATAAATAAGGCTATAGGTGGATAAATAGGGGTAAAGTTTTTAATGTAACTTTTTAAACATCCTTGTTACTTTGAACATGTGATATTCTAAATTCCACCCCAAAAGGTAAAAAAATCAAACTTTTAATGAAAAGTAAAAGCCAACTTCTTCTTTAATAAGTAATAAGTCCATTCCTGGGCGTGGGCAGCATGGGCCTCTCTCAAGTGAGAAACAGCCAATCGCAGTTCCAAAGATCTTGCACCGAAGGCACTGCTCCCTACTGTCGCTGGCTGGAATTTTCCATCTTAAATACGCGGTGGTAACGTAGAAGGACGATGGAGGATTAAGATACTAAGTCTATCGACGGTAATACCTAAATAGTAATATATCATATACCACAGATCAAAATATTATTGAATCTGCGGTTATGCCGCCTTTTATTGGAGCCCAAGAGATCTATCGCGTTGTTGAGTTGAGCTAATAATTAAATCTAATTGATCAGCAATTAGACACTCGAGACGTTTTTTGTTGATAGGTTCTCTATTTTTTAATCAATTAACACAAACAAGTGACCTTACCATATTGAAGAAAAAAACACAAACAAATTAGTCTCTCTTCTTTTTAGGTAGTAATTTGCGTCGTTGACATTTTTGTTTATCGTTCGTGCAAATACGAGGCTCGAGCTTCGATTATACGAGCATTGATCGAAGCGCTTGAGTGTGTAGAATATTATAAGCTGTCTTATAAATAGGGATGTAACAGTTTTTAATATTTTATCAAGCACCTCCATAACTAGTCAACAATGCTGTTACTAATTTTCCATTCGGTAGACGCATGTGTATAAAACACATTGACATTGGGTGCGTTTGGCAGAAAAAAGCGCTAGCAAGCGCTTATAAGCGCTAAAATAGTTTTCGGCCAGGACACGATTGCTACTTCGGTAGCGCTGACACAATCGGCCATTTTGCTTATTTAATTTGTTTGTTTTGAAGTATACGTTTATAAGTTGTTTTGTGCAATATGAGTTTTAAGTAAATATAATGACATGAATAAACATATATATGCTATTAAAAACTCATATTGGTAAGTTTTAATATGAATTACTTTACAAATATATATTCAAAATTAGCTTAATGGATTCCCCGGTTCGAAACTAACAATCGTGTCCTGGAGGAAAATAGCTATTTCGATTTACAGCGCTTTACGATCGCCATTTTAGGCTTATAAGCGCTTGCAAGCGCTTTTTTCTGCCAAACGCACCCATTGTGTCTTACTTGCATTTGCAGTGAGGCCCACATACAAACATTTGCTTGCAAGTGTTGACAAACGATGACTACGCTTCGCCCACGTCCCAATGATCGTGAGGCCATATAGGGACCTCAGACATACGCGACTTACCTGTCCTCTGAATAAATTATCGGCTTCCGTCACAGAAATCAAAAAACGGTATCACCAATATGGACAAAATAGGTCAAATTTGAGACATATTAGTCATAGCCTAATATGTTTTGGTAACAAACTATTTAGATACTGAAGTTTTTGGAAGTGTTAAACTAGAGTTTTACATAAGCTGGTTTGACATCATAAATTGTATTTTTATCAAAAGTCAAAAATCACTTGTCTCGAGATAAGTAAAAATTATTGCTAATTAGTTTTAAAAACAAGAATTTTATATAGTCATGTTACTTTGAAATTCTGTGAATGTATTGACACATCCACAAAATAGCTTGCTAAATCGTTATCAAAAAGTCAACAAATTTTAACTTTTTAAACGTTGTGGACAAGTTATTGTTCACTGTCTACTCTACACTAGCTTGTTTCCATCCCTCGCGTCTTACCTCACCTACCGGACGATATGGGGTAGTAGATGTTCTTACACCGAAACTACACGGTAAAATGTAAGCTTAGCGAAGCTTTTCTTAAATGACAGTTAGCTAAAGTTATTTATCTAGAGATTTTAAAAGTAGTTAATACGAAAAAGATAGTCATTTACATGGAATCCCCCGCTTTTATACGTAGATGGGTTGGTTAAAACCTAGAGGTCGTAGCAGCATACCACCTACTGTGTTCTCTAAGAACATTCACTAATAATATACGCTGATTTTCTGTGAGAGCGTCGCCTAAGAATCTTAAAGTCTTTGTCTTCCATCTTAGTCCTAAAAGGTCACAACTATAGCATCACAACTGATCGCGTCTGTAGCCTTTTTTGCCTAAAGTTGGCTATTTGCGCCAATGAACTGCAGTAATCACTTACCATCAGGTGGACTGTTAGTTCGGTTGTCTCCTCAGTTTAGTAAAATATATCCAGAAACGAATTCTATACAGGCCTATAATATTGTTTTTAGTAACTTTTTTATTTTTCATACGTGGTAGAGCCACGCTGCAGCTATATGGTTGTAACACAAATGGGTCGGCTCGACCGGGGAAGGACCACGTTCTCACAGAATACCAGCGTAAAATATCAGCTTAATACAAATGTTTCGTATGGTGAGTGTAGAGATCCGCAGACCCTTTTATACTGAAAACGAGACATTCCATCTTAGTTCTCAGGTGTGACAACGCTTCAGCGTTTTGATTCTTAATCAAGGATAAGTGTAGACATCTATGGGCCACAGCATCCACCAACAATCAAGTGGACTGTGTGCTCGTTTGTCACCCTTAATCTATAAAAATATAAAGGTAAACGAACATACAGGCCACTTGATGGTGAGTAGATGTTGGGCCAAGATAGCCTGTCCCGTAAACTGGTAAAAGGGTTTTCGGTACATTCACCATACGAAACAACTATTTTATTGACACTGATCGCTACTATTATTTGAGAGCGTGATCCCTTCCTAGTCAAGCCGACCAGCGGCTATAATATAGCTGCAGTGTGGCTTTACCATTTCAGAAACTATATTTTTCTTCTTTAAAAGGGTTTTCGGTTCTCTACATTCACCATACGAAACAACTATTTGATTGACACTGATCGCTACTATTATTTGAGAGCGTGATCCCTTCCTAGTCAAGCCGACCAGCGGCTATAATATAGCTGCAGTGTGGCTTTACCATTTCAGAAACTATATTTTTCTTCTTTAAAAGGGTTTTCGGTTCTCTACATTCACCATACGAAACAACTATTTGATTGACACTGATCGCTACTATTATTTGAGAGCGTGATCCCTTCCTAGTCAAGCCGATCAGCGGCTATAATATAGCTGCAGTGTGGCTTTACCATTTCAGAAACTATATTTTTCTTCTTTAAAAGGGTTTTCGGTTCTCTACATTCACCATACGAAACAACTATTTGATTGACACTGATCGCTACTATTATTTGAGAGCGTGATCCCTTCCTAGTCAAGCCGACCAGCGGCTATAATATAGCTGCAGTGTGGCTTTACCATTTCAGAAACTATATTTTTCTTCTTTAAAAGGGTTTTCGGTTCTCTACATTCACCATACGAAACAACTATTTGATTGACACTGATCGCTACTATTATTTGAGAGCGTGATCCCTTCCTAGTCAAGCCGACCAGCGGCTATAATATAGCTGCAGTGTGGCTTTACCATTTCAGAAACTATATTTTTCTTCTTTAAAAGGGTTTTCCGGTTCTCTACATTCACCATACGAAACAACTATTTGATTGACACTGATCGCTACTATTATTTGAGAGCGTGATCCCTTCCTAGTCAAGCCGACCAGCGGCTATAATATAGCTGCAGTGTGGCTTTACAATTTCAGAAACTATATTTTTCTTCTTTAAAAGGGTTTTCGGTTCTCTACATTCACCATACGAAACAACTATTTGATTGACACTGATCGCTACTATTATTTGAGAGCGTGATCCCTTCCTATAGTCGACCCGACCGCGGCTATAATATAGCTGCAGTGTGGCTTTACCATTTCAGAAACTATATTTTTCTTCTTTAAAAGGGTTTTCGGTTCTCTACATTCACCATACGAAACAACTATTTGATTGACACTGATCGCTACTATTATTTGAGAGCGTGATCCCTTCCTAGTCAAGCCGACCAGCGGCTATAATATAGCTGCAGTGTGGCTTTACCATTTCAGAAACTATATTTTTCTTCTTTAAAAGGGTTTTCGGTTCTCTACATTCACCATACGAAACAACTATTTGATTGACACTGATCGCTACTATTATTTGAGAGCGTGATCCCTTCCTAGTCAAGCCGACCAGCGGCTATAATATAGCTGCAGTGTGGCTTTACCATTTCAGAAACTATATTTTTCTTCTTTAAAAGGGGTTTTCGGTTCTCTACATTCACCATACGAAACAACTATTTGATTGACACTGATCGCTACTATTATTTGAGAGCGTGATCCCTTCCTAGTCAAGCCGACCAGCGGCTATAATATAGCTGCAGTGTGGCTTATTAGAAACTATTTTCTTCTTTAAAGGGTTTCTATTCTTTGCAAGGCTTTACCATTTCAGAAACTATATTTTTCTTCTTTAAAAGGGTTTTTCGGTTCTCTACATTCACCATACGAAACAACTATTTGATTGACACTGATCGCTACTATTATTTGAGAGCGTGATCCCTTCCTAGTCAAGCCGACCAGCGGCTATAATATAGCTGCAGTGTGGCTTTACCATTTCAGAAACTATATTTTTCTTCTTTAAAAGGGTTTTCGGTTCTCTACATTCACCATACGAAACAACTATTTGATTGACACTGATCGCTACTATTATTTGAGAGCGTGATCCCTTCCTAGTCAAGCCGACCAGCGGCTATAATATAGCTGCAGTGTGGCTTTACCATTTCAGAAACTATATTTTTCTTCTTTAAAAGGGTTTTCGGTTCTCTACATTCACCATACGAAACAACTATTTGATTGACACTGATCGCTACTATTATTTGAGAGCGTGATCCCTTCCTAGTCAAGCCGACCAGCGGCTATAATATAGCTGCAGTGTGGCTTTACCATTTCAGAAACTATATTTTTCTTCTTTAAAAGGGTTTTCGGTTCTCTACATTCACCATACGAAACAACTATTTGATTGACACTGATCGCTACTATTATTTGAGAGCGTGATCCCTTTCCTAGTCAAGCCGACCAGCGGCTATAATATAGCTGCAGTGTGGCTTTACAATTTCAGAAACTATATTTTTCTTCTTTAAATTTAAGATTTGCTTTCTAGGCGATGTAGTAATCAATCATTCCTCCTTTCCGTCAAACTTTTCAATTTGCTATGTAGGATAATCAGTTACCTCTTATTTAAACTGATCTATATTATTATTACTTTCTTGCTGTACCTCTAATTGGCGGAACTTCAGAAAGGTGGAGGTTTTCAATTCGACTGTAAGAATTGTAAGCTCTTCCTTTTGTAGTACTATGCGATATTATATATATATATATATATATATATATATATATATATATATATATATATATAGATATATATATATATATATATATATATATACTAGCTCGCCAGGCAGACGTGCTGTTCTGCCCCTTTGCTCGACGACTTTTGCGAGTATATATATATATATATATATATATATATATATACTAGCTCGCCAGGCAGACGTTGTTCTGCCCTTTTCGCACACGACCCTTTGTCATGTCCTATTAAAAATCCTTAAATGTAAAAAAAAATTGTGGGTCACTTACTCACTTATGGGCAAAAAAACTATCTACTGCACACGGTGTGCAAATTTGATTAAATTCGGTTAAGTAGTTTAGGAGTCCATCGCGGAAATTTTTTTTACAAACAGCGTGACACCTAATTTACATATATTAAGATATATATATATATATATATATATATATATATATATATATATATATATATATATATATATATATATACATGTGTGTAAATTGGTGCTAATAATTTCGTAAGTAGCCGACGGAGGTAAGCCTGTGTCCCCTGCGGTTTAGCATGGGCAACTATGGCAGGTATCCCTTTATTGAGGCAATCAATGGGGAGATAATATGTTTAGCATTGGCCTTTGACAGGCTGTTATGATGATGTTGATGATGAATGAGTTTGAAATTCAAAATCTCCGTTCATACGAAATTCTACAAATAATACAAAACAAAATACTGGCAACGGTTTCATTGAGCCCAAATAACAAATGGAAAGTGTTCCATGCAGCTGTAACTAAAAGTAGCACTGATCTCTGTAAAAACGCCCGACTCGCTCCAACGCCTTAAAATAGAAAACTCAAAAGAGTAACACTTTACCGGGCACTTTAGGTTGTCGTAAACGATGTACATGTTGCTCCAATCTTTATAGGCTATTAAGTACTTGATGCGGGCTTCGGCGAATTAATCGGCATGCAGGCATCGGAAAACATCAAGTATCGTCGTATTCCAAAATTAAATATGATCGTTCATCCACAAATGTATAATTTGTTCTGTATCATATGATTTAAAATGATGCTTCACATTTCATTTGGTTACTTAAAACCTTTAAAGTTTTTTTTTGTATTAGCTTGACGATTCCAGAGTGTCGTGCAGACAGCATTTTAATATATTGCGTGTTACCTATTATGGTTTATGTCATCATTTAATCATTAATACATTAGAGAAAAAAATATAATGCACGAATTACACGAATACAGTTTAAAGATTTATTTTTAAATATACTTGATTAAAGTTGTTTATTATGTATACATATCTTCGTTTAATTGTACATTTCACTCGGTTTGAAGCAGGTGACACTATTTGGTAGTTTTTGGGGCAAAGCGAATTAAGCACAGTGTTGACAAAAAGCTGCAGCCCACTCGAGCTGTGAAATGTGCGTGACCAAATGGAAATCTCGTGTGCGGAACGGAAGGCATTCTTGCTGCTCAGTTGGTCAAGAGCGGATATGTGGTAACGCTACATAACTTAAACTGACTCCAAGGTCTTGCATTACAACCACATATGAAATGGAAAAAAGAGATCTGCGAAATTTATCACAATGAGTATCTATTTATTCGTTCACTGTAAACAATCTTTTTATCTTTATCTAATCAGTTTTGTATTTTTGCCGTTTTCGAATCATCATGTAAAAAGTATTTAGTATTAAATTGCAGTGTCTGTACAATATCAGTTAAATATTTCTTATATTAACGCGAACACTACACATTGAATAAAACTATGTAGGTACCTAGTTATACGTATTTTATCGCGTTCTGCGTAGATCGGACCAAAAATTAATATTCAAAAACTAAAGGCAGCTGGGCTCACTATGACATTGGGATGGCAAACACCTCAGAGTGACCATGGGAATTAAAAATAAGTTAATTAAACAGGATAAAATACGTATAAATAGTTTTATTCAACTTAAGTTATTCTACTACAATGGTGCCAATGCACGTAAAATTCTACTATGGCCTCTCCCGTTGAAAGTAAAAGTTGCCATTATCATCATGCGTGGTGGTGACATCATGAGGTGGCTTGATGTTCTCTGTAGGTGTTTCATACGTTGGACGCTTCTTCACGTCGCCGCGATTTATTTAGGTTTCAGGTTAGGTACGTCTGACGTAAACTAGATACTACCCGCGCGATCTATCGGAAGCCGTTACAATTTCTGACATTTGTTTTTAGTCGTCTCTTACGACATGCGCGGGACAAAATTAGTGTACTACATCTCCCGCCAAAAGTGATAATACAAAAACTAATTTGGCACCGTTCCTCAATCCTATGACTCGGGCGGGTTCAGGCTTTCCACTCCAGTGAGGGTTTCTTTTCGTACATCGTATGTTTCGAGTTTAACTCTTTAGTCGTAATACGACGTATAAATCAAAAGGAGAAAAGTTTATTAAACAGGGTTATATGGAGCAGAATAACAAATTTATCTCCAAATGCTAAACTCACCTACACGTAATGCACAGTGATAAATATTAAATAACAAGTGACGCCCTGAAGATCAACAAATGAAGTCCATTCTCAAATTTCAATAACAAATGCTGAACATTGGTAATGATGAATGGCTTCAATATGTCAAGTATGAAAACATTAAAGAGATAAGGAAACAAATCTGGTAATTAGTTCTTTTGTTCAACAAAATATTTTTATACATAACATAATATATAAATTTTGCGCTATTTCTTGTTAGCTTTAGTTACGCCTTATTAATAAAGCATAAGTAATAATAATAATAATAATAATGTCATCCGGATCGAATTTCGGCCACGGCGGCCTGCCTCAACTAGCGGAGGAGCTAAACGGAGGCTAGCCATCGGCGCAGGAGAGGATTATAGTGCCCAAGTGTATGCGCAAGCACAGGTGCACTCTCTATTCCCTCACTCTCGTAATCCGATGGGACGGTAAACCGAAACGACCGGAGAGAGATCAGGCGCAGGGCCAACGGCTTTACGTGCTTTCCGAGGCACGGGGGTGAGAGACCGCCAACTTCTTGTCTCCGGACAACTACTGAGAATTTCTTGACGGAAAAACTCAATAATTAATTTTTGGCCCGACCCGGGATTCGAACCCAGGACCTCATGATCAGTAGTCGCACTACTACAACCACTAGACCAATGAGGCAGTTAGCATAAGTATACAGTACATTACGTCCATTGTATATTATATCCGTTGGCGCAATTACAGAGGCGCCCACTCGTCTTAATTATTTAGCTGCACTGAATCCTTATGCGATCAAATCGGAAAATTTAAATTAAAGATAGTGGCCGACACTAGACAAGAGGTACTTAAGTCTAGAGCAGTACCACAGAATAAATAATATTTATTCTGTGTCTTCAGTTTGCGTGTTGTAGCAAAGAATGTTCAGTCATAGTGCGTACGTACATCGGACACTGTGCAGTGTAGTGTCACCTAGGTAGTATTGCCCATGCTTTGTCACCATGTATGAAAAGTGTAAAAGGACTATTCATGTATAGTGCAGTTTTTGAGGAGCTTTTATCTCTACAACAATGATTAATTGGCAAAAACTCGAACTTTAGATCCACCACTTAGTAATAACGTGTACAAGTAATTGAAAAAAAAAAACATCTGAGTTTCTCTGGCTCATTCTTTCTTCACACACTAAGAAAGGCCCCGTTGATAAAACGATAAATCGCTAAGGCGATAAGTTTCAGCAATCAGCAATCAAATCAGCAAGCAAATGCCCGTGATTTTTCCTGATGAGACCAGATTTAGAGGTAAAAAAATGTGTCGTGTTTTCAACAATGGTTTGTCATTCCTTGTGTAGTGTTATTGAGAATAATAGTGACGGTAATTTTTCACGCTATTAAGGGCGATAGATGCTCTAAATTAGGTAAAGTATATCCTTTTGATTTTTTCCACGGATCTTGGCTAATCAAGTTTACAAACTCAACGAGCAATATAAATTGTTATAAAACTTTTATGCCCATAATAAATATTTTTTATTTGACGTATCCTACATTCAGTTTTGCGTTAGGTATGGCAATTTCGGTTTCCCTTTATTTTAAAATTATAACAAACAAAGCACATAATTCACCAAACTGGTTTCGTATTACATTAATATGCATGAGTTTAAGAAATCTCGAAAACTTGAAGTACAAGCATAAATATTACGCTAAGCACCAGGTGCAGTTACTAATTAACTTAACTGTTTTAGAAAAAACAAAAGCCGTATCTCTTGAAGTCTGACGTTATTTTGACTGCAGAAAAAAAACAAATGCATTTTCTACTGTATCACATCTATACACAAAACTGCTATTTATCATAAATCAGCCAGTTTTTTGTGGAAAGATCCATAGTGAAAAGAAAGCCAAATCACAAATGTTTAATAATTTAGTGCCACACTTATAGTTCAGCAATAAGTAGAGACGTTAGCAATTACGTTATAAAGTTACGAGACCTTAATCATAGGATTTTTAAAATAATTGAACTACGCAGTAAAATTAAACGTAACCGTCGCAAGCTTAGAGTATACATAAGCAATAATATGTACACTCAAGGTCGAGTAATGGTACGAGAGAGATCTATGGTTAACCTCGGATGCGGAAGCGTTAGCTTCTGGGTTGCGATTAGATCTGCAACTTATGTTATAGGTAGCTCCTATGGTAGTGAAGATTTAGGAATCAGAATTGACAATGTTAGTACATCCAAACTTAAACGTCATTGAATACCTCTCACCTATGATATCTGGCATATTATGCGAGGTGATTATATCGCCGCGGTAGGCCATGATATACACAGCCAATTATGTATGTATCTTTTTTTTAAACTGCATTTTACGCAGTATTTTTTTTAATATGAGCTGTTTTATAATTGCGAGATTCCAAATTTACAAGTGAGGTCTACTTACAGAACGTTAGAAATTGCGGTACCAAAAGCAGGGTTTAATACGTGGAAGGGCTATGTTACAATGGATTGGCACGACCGGGGAAGGAGGAAGGACCACGCTCTGAGTGTAGAAAGCAGGCCTTTTCGCTGGATACGCGGCATTCCATTTTTGTTCTCAGGGGTGACAACTCCTCTGCATTTTGATCCAATCGAGAATAGATGTAGATGCCATTATGGGCCACAGTATCCACCTACCATCAGGTTGGCTGTGTGCTCGCTTGTCACCCATATTCTATAAAAAAGGCCAGAATAATCTAAAGGCAAAATAGCCTCCAACATTCGCATTTGCTAAGGGCCTCTACATGGCTTAATGCGGCCTCATTTCTCAAGGCCAATAAAGTGCAGCGCTTGCCATCAATACTGCATACAGATTTAATAATAAAATTACCCATATTTGGTAACGTGCACTCCTCCGCAAAACAATGAATCAGTGTATGTAGTATGTACCTAAAGTTCGTATGTATTTTTTTAAATTATTTAATATAGAAACTAAGGCGTGTGCAGTATTCTTATACTAATCAGATTCATTAAATTTGTGAATCATGAGTTCATGAGAGCAACTATCGAGGTTAATTTTTTAATGAAACGTTATATCCACACTAGGATTTTTCCTGTATCGTGGGAGCAGTTAATATACATAAATTTCACAAGGAAAAATATTCAGATCCGGAACAATTACTCGTAAGCCATACAAATACTTGTTCTGTGCGGGATTCGAACCCGCGGCCCTTAGCGCTGCAACTCGTTGCTAAGCCACTGCGCCACGGAGCCGTACTGAACACGTGGTATGAGGGACCAACTTATTTAGTATTAAAGTAAGAGAATCTACTAAGTACCCGATATCGTCCCGAGTGTCATAGGAGGTGACACCGGCAGTAGCATCTCCCCGATAACAAACCAAAATAATACAAAATACTGCGGTTGCCAACTAGCCTGTCATACATAACAACTGTGTCAAATTTCCACCTCCCCCCCCCCTATCTATGGGGAGACCTATGTTCAGCTGTGGACTTTTGATAGGCCGTAATGAAAAATTAACAAAGGAAAAAATAAGGCCAATTATAGTTTCACATTCTTATTTAAGTTATAGTGGACAGGTGTTGGGAAAGGAAATATTATATGATGCAATCTTTTTATAGAGTGTGTGTATTGCGTAATAACAATTTTAATCTTTTACAATACTTAAGTTTTTAAATTATCAATTTGCGAATAATTAATGTTGTAAGTTCGTCCAAGCCTGTGTAGAAGAGTATGGGAGGCATAGTACGCACCAACTACAGATACTTTTAACAGTTGATATGTGTATTTCTTGTTCGTGACGATAGTGTATTTAGCGGTAATGGTAATATTTGCTTAAATAAAAATTGAGGTGGGGCGGCAATTAGGAGATCTGTCTGTTTAGTTGCCTGTACACTGTCAAATCTGTTGAAGACTGCAGCTTCATTTCCCGTCTAACAGCCATGAAATTAAGAGTGTTATCGGAGAGTTTTTGTGTTCTTCTGCGACGGATCTTGCAGAACTTAGCTCCGACTGCATGGATAGTCTCCACGAGCTTATCATTCATATCGTTCACTGCGTTGCAGTCTTCTAGGCACTGAAAACGGTTTTGTATTCAGTTCAATTTGATTAGAGCACGAGGGGGACGGAGCGTTGACTTCATTAAACGAGACCTCTCCAGCTTAATGTTTAGGTGCAGTGTGTTTCTAACCATTCGGTGATCGCTGCCAATTTTCAACCCTGCGATCACTGAGACATCACTGAATAGTCTCCGTCTAGTCGTCATAACGAAGTCACTCTCATTTTTTGTCAAACCTTCAGGGCTCGACCAGGTCCACTTTCTATGGGGCCACTTCTGGAAGAAAGAGTTCATCATAAAAAGTCTCTTTTTCTCCAAGAAGTCGGCCAGCTGCTTGCCCCTTGAGTTCCGTTTCCCTATCCAAAAATTCTATATTTTCAGCTCACCTTTCTTTCGTGTGCCTAGCTTTGCGTTGAAGTCTCCCTTTAACACCGAGCGGGTTTGGAGGAGTGTATGGCTCTAGAAATATCCTCATACATTTCCTTCACCTCCTCATCGGGATGTGCCAAAGTCGGTACGTAAACCGTACGACCTGTATGACCTTCAGTGAATACCGTTTGGTGATTCTGAGTTATACTCAGATACGTAACCCTCGTCGACACACCTACAATTCTTACAACGTTGTTAACGAGCGAATAGTGGACGATAAATCACCTCCTTGGGATAGATGGTCGCCCTCCCGTTGATAGAACAAGTTACCGCATTCGAAGATAACCGTGTCGTCCCCCACTATTTGTACCACGTATAATCCTATAATATTCCAGCGCAACTTGTCTATCTCTTCTTCCAGCTCCAGGATCTTCTCGTTAATCCTTAGAGTGCGTGCGTTGTATGTCTCAAGGTCGAGTCTTCTTAGGTGGCAACCAAACCTCCACCGGAGATTCTTAGCACCCCCTGCCCCGCCGTTACCATGGTCGCCACCGTAGTCAGGAATAGCTCGGTCGCCGGGGACTGAAGGCCGTCTCTTCGTAACTCACATCATGGGAGGTATATTGCCATAGTTGCACAGTTGTACAGTTGCTGTTATCAGGAAGATGCTGCTGCCCATCTCCTGACTATCTCCCTCTGTCGTCTTTTACGACACCCACGGGAAGATATGGGGTAGTGGATATTTTTAACCACCACTATATTTATATAATCTAGTTATTACTTTGATCTGATCTGTATTTTACTCGTACTCGTACTAGTTCGTGAGATTACAAATGGTAGGTATAAATACGTATAATATTAGAAAACACCGCAATAGATAATATTTGTGGAAAGTAAGTGGTGGATTGCAAGTATACCTACATACCTACTTTACCACAAAACAAATAAAATGCCCCGTTAGAGTCGTGTTCAATTTTCACTGCATTAGATTGAATAAAATCATTAAACAGCATTATCAAAATGAACCTAATGTTTAAATATTTCATTAGAAACTGCTGAAGAAAACGGATTACATGAGAAACATACAGAGTAAAAAACAAAAAGCGGTCATAATACTATACAGAATTTTTTTTCAGACAAGCTAAAAAGGAAATAAAAAAGTTAAAAGCAAATAAATGGGTAGAAGGCATTATAAATAATATAATAATCTATAAACTAAAATTTATATTAATAAACATGCCGTAATTTACTTAAAATAATAGTAAGCATAAAGCGACAGGACGATATGAAAGGAGGGGGGAGAAATTAGTGGAGAAATAATGTTTCCTAACTTGTTTTTTAAAAGAGTAAGAACATGCTCGTTATATACTTGTGTATATAACAAGTATTTTCTAACTCTTTGACAATAAAGGGGAAATGATAACATAATCAAGTTCGCTTTGTGACCTGCAAACACTAGATTAGGTAGATAGTAGACACACTTAAATTGTAATGATTCTTAACTAAGTACATTAAACTTAATTTACAGACCACGGCTCGACGCTGCCTGCTACTAGGTCAAGCTCCTTGCGAAACAAAATAGGCCTCTCACTCAGATTAGTTTGTTTTATAATCTAGGCAGGTACCTACTATACATTCTTAATTGTTTGTCCGAGGACAGTAAACTAAATTTACATTCATTTCTTTTTTATTTGTAGAAGAAATTGTTATAAAACATACGTCGTGTCTTACGTCTCTTTCCGTAAAAATGTTATTTGGCTTGTAACGGAAGCAACATGAACAAAATGAATTTTCTTAAGACTCATTAATATTACAATTTTCCTTAAGTGTTACTTTATATATATATATATATATATATATATATATATATATATATATATATATATATTAAAGAAAGAAAACACATATCTATGCAAAGTAGTTTCTACTAAAATACTTTAATATTAGGTAGAAAACAAACATTATATATTGCAACAAAGAATTTTGATAAAAAAATATTCAAAAGCTAAGGAACACTTGTTAATACCGAACGTAAGTTTGAACAGAACTTTAATTAATTTTTTTATTTATTTTTAAAAGTTGCAAGCTTCTGCGATAAAATCTCAAAGTCTTGTCTTAAATAGTGACCCGCAGACTGTTAATTTGTTTCCGCTCAAATTTATGTCGCATATGCTGGAATTATAATGTAAAGAATAGGCAGTTGTGTTAAGCATTACAGTGATAAGTTATACAAAACTGTAACATATAAATCAATATGTTAAGCCTATAACTATGTAGGTACTGATTCTTGAGTCTTGGATTCACATCGCAGTCGCTAAAGCATAATGTGAACTGAGATGTGAACCTACAAGAACGTGGTCGTGCGCAGTTATGAATCCATCGGATTAACTTGTGTCTGTAATGGTATTTATATTATTTGGGTGATATATAATAATACTGCGGGTGTTGTGTGCCTTCATCCTTCATACATCATGCGCCCATTTCGCATACTTTTAGAATGGCTTTGTAAATCCCAAAGTAAACAGTCAAATTTTTACGTTATCTATGAAAGCACCTATTACAGACACTTAGAAGCTTACAACACACAAAGGTATATTCTATTTATCCATTAAAATCTATAAAAGGCCCATAAGTTGGATATTTGCCACAACCGCCACGATTGGCAAACGGATTGGCAACCGCAGCTTTTTATTTTCTACTAGTTATTAGGCAGACGCCACTGCCGACCTCCTTGTTTGTTTTACTCTGTCGCCTTTTATGCCAGCCACGAGACGATATGGGCGTGACACGGTGGCACGTCAATTATTTAATTACTCTTAACTCGTATACCTACGATAGAATCAGATGTGATACTTATAACAATTGTTCTACAGCAAAACTAAAATGTACATCCTTGTGTGGAACAAATACATGATATAAAAAATGAAACAAACAATATAAATAAGACTACGAAATCAAATTACAAACTCACTTCAAGTATGATTTTTGAATAAAACTATTTTTTACAGATTTTAGTTCAAGTAGTTTAACATTATAAAGGTATTTTATTTTATAATAATTTTATGATTCCATTACTAATCAACTGTTAGCAAAATCGAAAAAAAAAATACAAAACTTTCTACCGACTGCTTTCATCAAAATCTTAACGGATATGAAGCTTTCAATTTTATTTTTGAATTTAAGCGTAAAGCGGAACCCTACCTTTACAAATGCCCTACACGTATATAACCAATGTTTATTATTATAATATTACGAAAGCCCGAAGGCGTGGTCACAATTACGTCAAACCATGGGGCTCGGTAGTCGGTAGCGTGCTTCATACTAAAAAGTTATTATTGTGAACAACGGAAACAACTAATTGGCAGAGATTAGATACGGGCATGCATCATGCTTTCAAGTGGCAATAATATGTAAGTTTTTCAACGATTTTGACAAGCCTATAGAGAGTTCTACTGTAATATATTTTTGACTCAGCCATCGGTACGAGTTTTTTTTTAAATAAATTTAAAGTGAAAACTAAGTTACAGTGTACTTGTAACCAACTTCAAATATTGCAATGCCTCACATACTTTTATTGCATAGGCACAGGTGCACGCACTGCTATTTGACGGTATAAACTGGTAAGAGGTTACTTACCCAGACGGACTCCTATTCAGAAAATTACCACCTAGTGAAATGATTGTCCTTTCTTTAAAATTTAGTTTCATAATATCATAATAACCTAGGCTGCTAATCGAGACCGTTTTATCCTTATAGGCTGTGGTTCTCCGAGTTTATATGACCAGCCTATTGCCACTTCAGCCTTTACTGAACTTTTCGTCCATGTCAGTTACTCTGATTTTACTGCGGATCCTCATTTCGAAATCTATCACGCACATAAACTCCGAGCGTAGCCCTATCCATAGGTTGTTGAGCGACTGTGAGCTTAATCAGCGAAGGACCACGTCTTATATCTATATGTCTTTATTGGCACGCACTGGTTGTAAACTCCTGTTTTTAAGTTTTGAGGTGTACGAGACGAGAAAATGTGTCGTGATCTCCCGAACCTTGTCCAGACGAGTTGGATCGGTCGATTGACCTCCCGAAAAAAGTTGGAATTATCTAGTCGGACAATTTGTCCTTTCTCCTATGTAAACGCACTCGCCAACAACAACAACTAACGAAAACACCTCTCTTCAGTAATTTGTTTAAACTAGGTTTTGGTTGAATTGAGACGCTAATTATAATTGGCTGGGCTATCACATTAGCGAGATTATGCTGAGAGCATGTTTACATTAAATTTGCTATGATATGTCATAGTACCTCTACCTCTGTTTCTTAGAGCGAAGACCTGACGGTGCATTGCGGTAGCGGCGGCGGTGCGGCGACTGAGCAGTGCCGTAGCGGCGTTCGATGAAATACGTAGCGTAGCGTCTAGATACGTCGAAATGGCCACGGAACTAACTCAGTGTTTCCTGTGTCAAATTTGAAATCATTATTTTGCCTACATTACGTATTGTTAGCCTTGACTAACGGCACGGTATCACGAAGGAATAACATTACGTTGGGACGCATATCTAGCCGTCTGACAACAACAGCAGCGGAACTATCCTCTTAAGACATCACGCATCATCGCAAGATTTTAACATACTGTAACCCCTTATTGCGTAGATCGGGCCAAAAATTAATATTCAAAAGCGTAAGGTAGTCCGAGTTATGACATCGGGACGTCGAAAGCATCAGTCCTCTCCGTGACCCCGGGTGCTGTAAAACACTCAAAACGACTTGAAATAAAATAATCAATAAAATCCGTAAAATTAGTTTCATTCAATGTGCAATATTTGTGTAAATATGAGAAATCATTAAGTACATAACTCTGCCTTCAGGCTATTGTGTGATCTAAGTATGTGTTTGTTTTAACACGCTTTTTTACTAGCTAGACTTGTATTTGTATATTATATGAATAAAATAAAATTTTGTTCCACTTCCACTCGTCGTCTAAACAAGCTGCAATTTGCAGGGCCGGCTCAAATCAAGCTTCAGGATGGAGCAACATACTATTACCGTCCTTGCTTGCCGCTAATATACCAGTTATGCGTGCAAACATGGAATTTGGAAGATCTCTACACCATTTTAAGACTTTGTCTTCAAGATCAATCTCTGTTGCCAAGGTCATTCAAATAGCTCGCAATCAAAATATCGATAAACGACAAAATTGTATTTCTTTACTAATAAGGCGCCCCTGGGACTTTGCGCCACAACTCCGTTTTCCCTGTAGTAAAGCCTGCTCTGACAATTTGTAGAGCTTCTTGTCCTATACAAAGCGTAATTACGATTGTGTGTGGAGTACTGCTGTCACATACGGGCTTGTGCTGCACTTCAAAATGCCACCTAGCAGCAAAGAGTATATAAGCAATACGTCTAAAACGTAGTACTCGGTTAAGAATTTCATGGTGACGTCATACGTCATCAATTAAATATTTGTAGTGGAGCATATTATTGTTATCGTGGTTCTGAAAGAAGAATAACAAACACTCAAAATTTTACATATCATGAATCAGTAAGTATTCCAAATACGCGTTGCGCAAACAAAAGCGATTGGTACCACTGATAGATAAATGTAAATAACTAAGTGATTTACGCGAGATAGAGCCCGAGCGTCTGTGTGTTGGTACCATCTGTTAAAAAAGTCACTCATAGCGACCTCGTTTGATAGGTACCCAAGATAAGAGCCTCTTCACTAATAGTGGGTAGTGATTTTTTACAATGTATATAAGCAGTGCTTCCTATTTTGTCCGCATGAATTTGTTAATCTGTGATTGCATGAGATCCAGTAATAAAAACGGAAAAATAACAAGATCCAATAAAAACTAAAATGTAGTATTTAATATAAATTTTTGTGTATTGTGTATATCTAGTTTAAAGACCAATTAATTTTTACATGTGTAACAAAATGTATTCCTGCAAATTAACGCCTATCCTTATATTTACGCGAATACTACATACCTATTGAATTAAAATATTTTGTGATTAATTGTGCTTATTATAATTTCTGAGGTTTTGGGTGCTTTGCAACACCCATGGTCAAGGAAAGACTGAGGTGATTGACGTCCCGATCTCAAAGTTAAGTTAAGGAGAATGGGAGTGTTTCATCTTGCAGTGGCATGCTTGTTGCTCCCAAGGATGGTAATTAATATCCTCGGATATAATCCTGGTAGGAATTGAGGACTTGTGGTTATGATATGACCATACTGTGTGTTTGTGTATATTAGGTCAAGCTTTTTTAGTTATTTTTGTTTGCTGAGAAACCTCATTAGCAATCTAGCTTATACACTCCTGCATCATGTAGAGGGATATTACACTTAACGGGTGGTAAGAACTGACTTATTTTCTTAGTCGGCTTAGAATATTTTCATAAAAGCTCGCTTCAAACTTTAGCCAACCTTGAGACTCCTCTGACATATGGTAAGGTATTACAGCGGGCACACGCTCGATTGTGGCCGGTTTCACACGGTCACTGTGATGTAGGCGCGGAACCGTAGCTTGGTGTCTTGCAAAACCTGCTTGTCGTGCTGGAACCCAGCCAGCTTTTTGTTATTCTATATGAGTCAGCCAGCAGCCAGTTGTTTGTTATCACAAATCCTTTCTGCTCTCTGTAACAAAGATTTGCCCATGGTAGCTACGTGTGAAGGATGATAGTAAAATTCCCCTTTTAAATATCTGTTACTTTGGGTATTTTTTCTATACACAGTGTGACATATGGTGTTAGGATTTCGAATGACGAACACATCTCGGAAAGCTAAGGAATTATTTGTTATTTATTACGCTTTTACTCTATTTTATTCCTCTTCCTCATAGTAAATTGAATTTTAGAGTTAATGAAATTAATATGTTCTAAAAATGCGGTTATTTTGTCTGATGGTAAAATTGTGAAAGTCTCGTCTACGTACCGCTTGTAGAACTCTTCCTTTCACAACAAGTAGCCAGATGTAATGTCTAAGTAAGACTGCATATCCTGCAGGTATGTTGTTTTCCTCTAGTTTCCTAGTTACAATTGAGATGCAGTTTTCAACAGGTTGGCATGACAATGGCGACTGAACATCAAAACTGCAAATGGTTTCATTGTCTGTAAGGTCGTTTATCTTACTGACAATATGATATAAATCCTTCGTGTGTGTCCTCTGAGTGGTGATAGTATTTGTGCTATATTTTGAGTCAATTTGTAAGTTGGTGAATCGAGCTGGCTCACTATTGGACGTAATGGAATTTTCGGTTTGTGTATTTTTTTTTTTGGTAAACCATTAAACTTCGGTGGTTCAGCACGTGCAGGTATTATAGAATTAACGCCTAGATTCAATTTCTTGGAATATTTCATAAATAAATCGCAGATTATAGGGTCTGTTTTGACGTTTCTGTATGTACTTTCGTTCGACAAAAGATGAAATAAAGAAAATTATGTCGTTTACAAAAACTATCAAAACGCCCAGAATCTAAAATCGCTTACAAAAAGGTTTTTTCAGCAAACGCAATTTAAACCCCATCTGCTCTAGATCAGAATCGATAAATATGGGTGATTCAGGATGAGAGCGCGGTATGATTTGAAATATCCACAGAGTGACATCTGTAGTAAACTTGCAGAAATCACTAAAACAATTATCGCTGTGAATATACTCGCAACACACAACGATTCTTCCACAAAATCAGTGTTGAATTGTATCAGCTCTTAACTAAATCAAGCATTATTATTTCTATCACAAAATAGCAGTGCTTATGTGCTATTGTGCAGTTTGAAGAATATATAGAGTCAGTTGCAGGAAATCTATGGATGCAGATGATGCAGCCGTGGACTTGTGATGGACTAATAACAATGATGATGATAATAGAGCCGGTTTAATTACAGGCTGTGAGGATTTCCATCTCAGTTCACAGTGGTGACGACGCTTCTGTAGCCTCCTTTGTTTGAAGTAGGCTGCAAGTGCTGTAGCCACCAGGTGGACTATGAGTTCGTTTGTCATTTGAGTTTAGTAAAAGAAACATTTCTAATAAAACTTCAGTTAATAAACAGCGAGAGTACCTAATTCAGGTTGAGTAAGTTAAGCAATTAAAGGTCAACATTTTTGTACTAATGATTTTGAAATATGGACAAAGGTTAACTGTCATGAACTGATATGACCTTTCGACCAATTCATCCATTGTGATATTAACTCTCGATAGGACTATTATTTATTAGTTTTGAGCGTTTTAAAAGGATTGGACGTAATGGAAATAACTTTTATGCAATTGCCGTAGGTGTTAAAGATACTAATAAATTCGTAAAAAGCATACAGCAAAGCAATTGAAGTAATAGCCTATATTCCACTGCTGAACATCAGAAATAAGAATCCTATTTCTGAGAGAGTTTTAACGCAATAAATAAAAGTGTCTTCAATAAAACTGACTTCACATGTCTCCGATTATTTTTTAAATCTCATACATGCTGGTTTACTCACGATGTTTTCATATGCCGTCGAACACATGGTAAATCAGCACTTAAAATTGCAATTGGCAATTCAATTGATGCTGCCGGAGAGAAATGAACCCGGATTGTTCACGTACTATAAAATTTACGGCTAGCACTCAACTATCACTCTAAAAGCCTAAAAATTACCTACCTTTAGATAATATAATATTAAAAATACAAAGATAAATCAATGTCTAGAAGTTAGGTTTAACCTAACTTCTAGACATTGATTTCAGAAAAGTTTCAAAAAACTAATATTTAGTTTGAAATGTGCTATGAAATCTTCGCTATGATAATTCTGCCTTTGAATATTCTTGGAAATAAATTAACAATATAGAAAAACGTGTGCAGTTCTTCACACGCAGGTGAAGCGAAACCTTCAGAAAACTAAACTTCGAGAGAATGTGCCGAATGCAGAGTATGAGGGGTAGGATAATTGTAGGGATTATGTAATTAATATATAAATATATTTATAAACACTGTATATTTTATTCTATCTCTATCTCATTCTTTCGCAGGCTTATAATCCTATAAATGTATACATATTATTTTTGTCTGTTTTAGTGTCCCTTTTTCGTTTGATCGTGTTACAAATCACAACAATTCTAAAGAAGTTTTCCCTTCCGGAAATGTTTTGTTTGTATAACTAGGGATGCCTCGATACGCCATTTTGCCGATACGATAACGATTCTCTAATAAAAATATCGGTGATACCGATACCGATACGCTTATTGAATTCAAAAATAAAGATAAAATAAATAAAACACAAGTCAGGTAATTTTTTTATTAATGTAAAAAACAAATAACAGGACAAACTACTATAGAAAGGTTGAGATTAGTTAATATTTTTAGTAATTAATATTAACATTCATGAGATTGTTGTTAAATAAAACAAAGTATTCATAAGGATCAGCGCCTTTCGATATATTAGAAGACCTTAGATAGAGAGGTATCTTCCTCTTTGAGACAATTACAGCTCAGAGTAGACGGGGGAAACAAAGAAACAAGGAAACAAGACACAGCATCATGGCATAGTTAGTTCGTGCCTCGTTTGCAAGGGATTTTAAAAGGCGCGTAATTTTAAAAGTAACTTTGAATCGGTCATAAAAATATCGCCGATGCCGAAATATCGGCAATTTTCAAGTATCGTCAATATATCGATATCGGTATCTTATGCATCCCTATGCATAACAAAACAATCGAATGTAGCGGGCTTCTTGTAGTCTGCTTTCTGAATCTTAACAATCTAATTAGTACGATACTGAGGTACGACTAACCTTAATAAACCACATTTAAATGCGTCTAAAAATGTAAATTTATATGTATCACAACAAGCGAGGCGTCCATGAAACAAAAGTCTTTAATTCAACTTACTTGAATTCAAATACTTTAGCAACGTACAGACTGTTCAAAAATTAACCGACTTTGATTGCGTATAAGTCAGAAGCGGGTATTTATAGAAAGGTGCGGTTTTGCGGTTTGCAGCTTTATATTCAACGTCACACACATCAAACGTTTGTTCTATATCATTACTTCCAACAAATTTTCGATCAACCGATACGAGAAACACACAAAAAATACTATTGATCTTCATCATCATCATTATCATTACAGCCCTTCCAGTCCACTGCTGAACATAGGCCTCCCCCAAGTAATGCCACAAAGCACGGTCCTGAGCCACCTGCATCCATCGACTTCCTGCATATCTTACCAGGTCGTCACTCCATCTAGTGGGGGGTCGCCCTACACTACGCCTACCGGTACGAGGTTGCCACTCGAGAACCTTTCTTCCCCATCGGTTATCGGTTCTTCGAGCTATATGGCCGGCCCATTGCCACTTCAGCTTACTAATCCGTTGGACTATGTCGGTCACTCTGGTTTTACTGCGGATATCCTCATTTCTGAGTCTATCACGCAGAGAAACTCCGAGCATAGCCCTCTCCATAGCTCGCTGAGCGACCTTGAGCGTCCTCATACGGCCAGCAGTGAAGGACCACGTCTCAGATCCGTAAGTCATCACTGGCAACACGCACTGGTTGTACAATCTAGTTTTTAGAGATTGAGGTATACCTGACGAGAAGATATGTCGTAATTTCCCGAACGCTGCCCAGCCGAGTTGAATCCGTCGATTGACCTCTCGGTTGAAGTTAGTTGCACTATTTGTCTTTTTTTTTTATAGAGAGGGGGGGGGACCGTTAGTGCTACGTCGCACTAGGGGATTAGAAGGAGGCTGTCTTAATAAATAATCTTAATTATTCATTATTACCTAATTTCAGGTTGTGATATATCATTTATTTATTTATTTATTTATTCGTAATTGTTACACCTATAACTAAGGTAACAATGGGCGGACTTAATGCCTCTCGGCATTCTCTGCCAGTCAACCCGTAGTGTGGTGAGCTATTATGGCAGGTGTAAACTTGCTTTATGATCTTTGGAAAAAAAATTATATAGGTACCAAAGTATGTCGATTCAAACTATGTAAATATAAATACAAATATATATATATATATATATATATATATATATATATATATTAACAACTTTACATGTACATACATATAATATATATAAATATATACCTAACATATATATATATACGTAGTACCTGGATGACCGAGCTTTCCTCGGTATTTTTTTTGGAAATTGTGTGTTTTGGAAATTATATTTAGATAAAAATTACATACTGATGAAACATGAATAATATTTTTTGATCTTATTTACATAATAGAAAAAACTGAACTGGGTATTTGAATAAAAAATCATGAGTACAATTAGTTTAATTAAAATTTTCGTATTTTTAAAAAAATACTAAAAAAGGGCTAGAAATAGTAGATTTTCTCACAAAAGAAGAGAACTTGAAAAAAAAGGAAAAGGTCGGACCGAAGACAGGACGCGAACCAGGCCATTACGATTTCGCGATCATTAATACAGTGTCAAAATTTACCTTCTTATATTGTAGCAGTTTTTCATTGTCCGAAAACACGGACAAAACGACATTTTATAAAAATGAATCCTAGCTAGAAAATCGATCTATTTGCTATTGCCCCCGAAACCCTCTGGACACAAAATTTTATTAATATATATATATATATATATATATATATATAATATTATATATATAAGAATTCCTCTTTTAAAGGTATAGCATACCTAACACATATTTACATATATACATACATACCGTAATTATACAACGCACATAACAAAAAATCATTCTTATCATGAAACTATATCTTGTTTCAAGATGTGTTCACGAAGTAATTTCTTGAACGAGCACTTGCTTGGAGCTTTTCGTATGTCTTCTGGTAAGGAATTCCAGAGTAGAGTTGCCTTAATAGTCATTGAATATGTACTTACGTACTAGAACAGCTATTTCAAACAAAAAATGTGCGCTACTCTGTGTCCGCGCGGTTTGTTTTCTTATCATAGAATAAACATAGGTAGAATGATCAGTAGGTAATAAAAGATTGTACTGTTAAATAGGTAAATTATATCGAGAACAATTTTTTAAATTTTGTCATTTATTTTGTATATTATATTTGCTTATTTAATATAATATTATATCACAATTACATTTTAATGATATTTTTATCTCAATATTTTAAAAGGTATCTATCTCAAATATAAAAAATATACTAAATGTGTGTTTAACAAAACTTGTTAATATAACATTTAAATTACAAATATATTTATTTAAATTAGAATAAGAGTCGTTCATAAATGCTGGGCACGCGAGAGTTAAAAATGGACGAATTTATTCCACTTGACTTTGATGTGGAAACCTAAAAATAATATAAAAGAATAATGAGCAGATTTAATATAAAAAAAGTCGGCCTAATTATGATAACTCATATATGTTTCTACAAAAAAAATGTGTACTCGTATATATCTCGTATATATATATAATAATATATTCGTTCTGTACTTAAGTACCCACAGAAATGTCGCATCTGAACCAATTAATTTCATAATCTATATTACATGACACAAGATGGTGTCTTAGGAATAATTTATTTTATTATTAATTTATAATAAATAAAAATACTTTTTTATTGATTAAGTATCTTATTAACCGATGAAAAGTAATACCTTGGTTTTTACTGACATTTCTTGAATTATTTGTGCAATATCTAAGTACACACGACGGCATATTTTTATCAAGAGATTTTTTTAATTAACACAACACGTGACAACTCTACAAGCGCCTAGCGAGTGACTAATTGAAGTGCGGTGTATGCACCGCAGTTGAGTGGAACAGAGTAGCTGAATGCAGTGTCGCCTCTAGTACGTAGTATATAATAGCTCAATGTTAATAGTAAAGGATTTCCTGGACAATCCAGTGAAATGAGTTGGAACATTAATATGATTAGACGAGGACCGTAGAACTCTGTCATGAGTTGAAAAAAAAATTGAAATCTTTCCTTAGGATATAAAGGAGAAGCTGGAATGTTTAATATAGAAAAGAGAACAAGCACAATTACGGAGTTGCGTCTCTGTTTGACTGTGAGCCATTTTAGGCGATTACGATAAAGAGAAATAAGAAAAAGAGTATCTAATGCAATTATTAAAGACTTAAGGAGACGCTCTAGCTTGTTGAGAAGATATTGGTCCAAATCTGGGTAACAAACATCTGCATAATCAATAATAGGCAAAATAAGTGTCTGCACAAGCATGATCTTTGTGTTTACAAGTAGAAAGTTCTTTAGACGATAGAGAGACCGTAAGGTGACGAAGGCTTTGTGACTGATTTCAGTGACATGTGTGTCCCATTTCAATGTGCTGTCCATGTACAGACCTAGATTTTTACGGAGCTCGAGAAGGGTGTCAAGAAGTTATTGTAATAGACCGAAGGCAGATTTGATAGGCATATCTTTGACAACATTCTCGAGCTACCGAAAAATACTGCTTGACATTTTTTTGGGTTGACTAAACACCAAAGCGCCTAGACCAATCACTAACAGCATTTACGTTCTTATTTAAGTTCGCAATGGCGTTTTGGAGTTCATCAATAGTAGCCTGCACGTACATTTTATGTACATATTATGTACACATACATTGAATGAAATAACCTAGTCTCATTTACATATAAGAATATATATCGCCATTTCTTCTTTCATATTATTTCTTATGATTTACAGGCAAATATAATAAATCCTTCCCCGCACTTTTATTAATTAGATTGATCGTTCTTTATATTTCCATACTTTTTTATCAATAATAAAATCAAAACACTTTTAAATTAATCCACTATTAATAAAATCCACAAATTCATTGCTGCCGACGTAGATCAAATTCGTGTGACTCATGTAAAAATTTAAAGCGAGCGTTTATTGCCCATGCTACCACGGCTCATTACATTTTTATTGTTTCCATTAACATAGAAAATTCTTATTAAAAGTGGAGATTAAATAGACCTATGTTTAGCAGTTGACTTTAACGGGTTAATGAAGAACAATAAAGAAGATAACTTACCTAAGTTATCTTTTTTATTCTCAATTAAACAAATCCCTATATTTCAATACACAAACTACACTTGGCAAACCAAAAATAGAAAATTACGAAGAAGCGGGACTATTATAACAACGATGTAAGTATGTACACTAAGTATACATACACGCAGTGGCATTATTCTGCTCAGATTTGTAAAATGGACAATAAATCAATGCTTTTGTAAACTAACCGATTCAAAACAGGTGATGCTGGCGTGGAAATAGGATTGCTATGTTTACAGAACATTTTAGTCGGACTAAAAAGTTATACTGCATATATGGAACAAAAACGTGTATTCCACGTGTATTCCATACGTTTTATAAAATGCCTCTTTTCCGGTTGTATTACCAAAGTTGACACTTTAGTTAACAAACACCAATTACAACTTAAAACACACTAATAATAAAACACAACTGTACTACTGATCACTTTAGTTCGCAGTTCTCTCACTCACTCGGTCGAGGTCCTTACCGATCTTATATATAGGGCCTCTTCTACTGAAACATCTAGAATATTGGAGTACTTACTGGTTCCGACTGTCTAGGTGTAGAAAGTTCTGGCATGGAAATCTCTAGAAGGATCTTGACTCTCCTAATTCTGCTACTCGATACTAAATGGCGCTAGTGGTAACTTGCCATGTACCAGGCATTAATTATGGCGCGCAAAAATAGCATAGCACAACAATATCGTTTCGTATATATTTTTATGGACACGTCCACAATACGCTATACTAAATAGTATTGGATTGCTTACATAAAAAGCAATGTACCATACTATATAGCAGCATAGTATAGAATAGTTTGAACTGAGCTTTATTCTAAAGTTACTTTATCTTCAACAAGCTTCGTCAAAAGATTTGAACTATTTCACAAATAGCAATACAACACGCTTCGTCAAAAGTCTGTTATCTTTGTTGTAACAAAGACAACCATGACAAAGGTGCACTTATCGGCGTTTAATATTGACTTTACTATCTTTAGAGCCGTGCTAGTAAAGAATATGCTTTCAAGAAATATACACTCGCCGTGAAGTTTCTTACTACGTGAGCAAACAGAGTACGATCACCGTTAATAATAAACACAGAATAAATAATAGGCAATGTGAAAAGCGCAACACCACTTACTCTGCCTTGCATCGAAACGCTTTCAGTAACGCGAGGGGTCCTGTACCCAAACTGTGGGATATATATAAGTTGTTCCTTAATAATCAAATCCAAGCGCGTTTAAGCCCGATTATCTAGGAGATATATATATTTACCTTGATAAAATAATCACTTCAGTTTTAAGTAGTGCACCGTAGTAACCTCAACGAGTGACGTACCGAATCCCTTATCTACGTCTAGTGCATTTTGATCAATTCATGTATTTATAGTCGCAAGTTAAGTTACTTCTCACACGATTATGGCAAAACTTAATTTTATTCACCATTTATATGTTTAAAAGAAATCTTAAATATGATGAGAAATTTACAATTAGGTTTGAAAAACCTGCATTTTGGATTTACTCAATTCCATGTGTTGATTGCAGACATTAAACCAAACTATAACGGAATTGTCCGGACCAATTAGAATGTTTTGCCACACTACTCTGAGCATAATAGTGAATCTTTTCAATTCGATGAAAGCGTATTGTTCGTGGCTCGCTCGCTTGAACATGTGGAATATCTCATTGCGTTCCAATGGCCGAACACCACAACTGGCTCTCAGTAATCTCTTTACATGTTTTTTTTTTTTTGAATGAATCTTTACGAAGAATTTTTGTGGTTACGTTTTTTACAGGCACAATAATTTGTTTTATGCTTTACATCCTAAATAAAAGGTTCTTGCATCAAGAATAACCAATTATGTATTTTGAAATTATTGTTATATTATTGTTAGGTCAAGAAATAACAATAAATTAAACTACGAAACAGATTCATAGCTGCTTACAACAGCGATAGATAGGTACCTGCCATAGATAACTTGGTACGTGAACGTGACTACGTGACAGATAATAAATGCCCAAAATAAAACTATTTAATAGAGTTTCTTAATCTGCTTAGGATGTAATGGTGATGATTATGAATGCTAGTAGTGGAACATAAGATATTATCTATCCCGCCTGATGCTAAATGGCGATATAGCAAAGATAATGAATTAGTCAGCGGGTTGCGATCAAGTGTATTTCATCAACTTTGTTACAATGAGATAAATTGTAAATTTTTAGCAAAAATATAAATTTAGCCTTATGCTACTCGTATATCAACAAATTCTTATATTTTCTATTCCTCAAAAGAATACCAATCGAGATTAGATGAGAGAATTAATAAAAATGGTTTAAAATCCATTATTTATCAAAAGCAACTTACATCACCTCACACAGATTCAAGGTAAGGATTTAGTCACAGTATGGTGGAGCCACGTGTTTAAGGCTGCCGAAAATCTAGTTCCCCGGTCAAACCTCAAACCTATTACGCGAGATATTAACTAAAGTGGACTGTATATGCGATTGCTTCTACGCTTACGTAAAGCGACTACTATAGCATGCGGTACAATGCACTCGCTCTTCCCTAAACTAAACTATTACTTGTCGAATCGATGAAAGGAATCCTGCTTGACTAGGAAAAAAAAACACAGATTGGAGCGGGTTAAACTATTAGCAAGCAGGTATAATTAAGGAATATTGACTCACCGGGGTTTCTTCTTCCTGTCGATCACTATAGCGACTTCTGGAACACTCCGGAGAGAGGCGGTGCGCGACGATATCTCACACGAGGTGAGGCGGGTTCCTGGAGCTCGACTGCTACCAGGCCAAAGCGGTTTCCACTAGTGAGGTGTTTCCAAACGAGCGCGCGGGAAGAGGAGGTTGTAGTTCAACGACGACTGCGGCGGGAGAAGAGGCTCGCGCATCGGTCGCGCGTGTCTTATATATCCTCGGCTCGGGTGATTACGCGATGTTCTAGAATCGTCTTCTTTCCCCTCCCACCCCACCACCCCGATGTGTCGATAGGAGGGTACGAATGATATTGTTTGGAAAGGAAATAATGATTCTACAAGTTCCTACCGTCAAAATAAAAAAACGCGAATGGTTTTCCGCGCAACCATCTCCCCCCGCCCTTGAAGGATTTCCTTCAAAAAAAAAATAACTAAACAACTAGAGCTAAGATCGACTAACAAATAACTAACTAACGCTAAGATTACCTAAATTAAACTACAATTTCAGTCTAGAAAGCTAATTTAAATTATGGAAGAGGCAAGGGGCACAAACGGATAACAGGACGTAGGTAAGACCCAACCGTGGTCTTAACGCGAGCTATCCTAACTACTCCGTCGGAACCGGGAAAGACCTCCTCGACGATTCCTAACGGCCAGTGGAGAGGCGGCGTATTCTCCTTAGTGAGCACAACTACGGTTCCTACAGCTAAAGGCTCTGTCGCTGTGTTCCATTTTTGCCGAGACTGCAAAGTATGCAAGTATTCCATCCTCCATCGTTTCCAAAACGATTGCACTAACCGATCTAATAATTTGTGGCGTGTGGAAATGCTAAGTCTGTTCTCATCCATATCCGCGGCGGGCAGATACCTTAGAGGCGTTAAAGTCAAAAAATGTGCTGGAGTTAGAGCCAGCGGTTCCGAGGGGTCACTAGATAACGTCCGACAAAGTGGGCGGCTATTCATTACGCATTCAATTTGAGCGAGCACCGTACTTAGCTCTTCGAAGGACAAAATTTGATCTCCTATTACTCGGTATAAGTGGCTCTTTAGACTTTTAATATTAGTCTCCCAATTGCCCCCAAAATGACTCGCGGCTGGGACGTTCAGAGACCACTCAATGCGGTTCTCGGCTAGAATGTGAGCGAACTCCGAATTATAATACTTGCTAGCTAAGAGCTCGTGTAGTTCCGATAGAATACGTTTTGCACCGACGTAGTTCGTACCGTTATCCGAATATAATTTACTTACAGGGCCTCTGCGCGATAGAAATCTTTTAAATGCACCCATAAAGCCTGCTGTGCTTAGATCACCAACGAGTTCTATATGCACTGCTCGAGTAGTTAGACATACGAAAATGCAGACGTAAGCCTTTGTGGATCTTATACCACGCCCGCGAGTGAGCGTGACCTTAAACGGACCAGCAAAATCAGACCCGGTGTGCGTGAAGGGCTTTACCGATTGTATCACTCTACAAGATCTAAGTTCCGCCATTTCTGGAAATGACGGCTTGGGGCGTGCCCGAAAGCAAGCTATACATCTGTGCACCCGATTGCGTATTAAACTACGTGCAGAAAGAATCCAATAATTCTGACGCAAGATCGACATCAATAAATCGGGGCCAGCGTGCGAGTTCAATTTATGATGATAATCGACTAATAAGTTCATGATATGGTCTTTACGCGGTAAAACTATAGGGTGCCGTTGGTCGAAACTCAATTGCGAGTTGGACAAGCGTCCACCTACCCTTACAATCCCATCCTGTAAAAATGGCTTAAGGCGTTGAAAGGCGCGACTACAAGCTCTATTCGATTGTAATCTTGTAATTTCTTCAGAGAAGTGCGCACGTTGAAGTTCACGTAATACTAGCGACTCGGCATAGTTGTAATCGGATGCTAAGACATACGGACGTCGCGGTAAAAGCTTCGCGAATCGACAAACGTAAATTACGCTACGCAATAATTTCGACCAAGAGGACAAGCGGTTCGCCAGAGCAATGATTGGAGAAACCTCGCTCGAAACGTTCGCCACTAGAGCGTGTCTCTTCTCTTCCGGCGGTTGTGACACTGACGAAGGTTCGAAATCGGTTATTGGCCATTGTGAGGGATCCAAGTGAACCCAAGAAGGTCCATGGAACCAAAGCGGGTGGTCCATTATTTGCATCGGGGTGAGTCCCCGGGATAGACAATCGGCAGGGTTTTCCTTACCGGACACGTGATAAAAGTTCCGCGTTTCTAACTCGTCTTGGATCTTGGCCACTCGGTTCGCTACAAACGTATCCCAACGGTGGGGTGAAGAATGAACCCAACATAAGGCGACGGTGGAGTCGGAAAAGGCAAATGTTCTTTCTATGTGAACTCTATCCCTACATGCGCCGATAACTGTGGTAATAAGCTTGGTGAGTACTAATATTGCGCAAAGCTCTAAGCGCGCCAGAGAGACAACCTTACGGGGGGAGACTCTCGACTTAGAACTAATGAGGCTAATCGAATTTCTACCATTATTCTGGACATGGAAATATACAACGCCCCCGTAAGCCTTCTCGCTGGCGTCTGCAAATCCAACAACCGTTATGCTGCTATTTCTATCGACATTTATATGACGCGGTATTTTAATTTCTCTTAGTAAAGGAAGTTCCTCTCTAAAGCGCTGCCACAATCGAACAATGCTGTCAGGCGGCGAGTCATCCCAATCGCATTCAAATAACCAAAGTTGTTTAATCAAAAGCTTAGCGTATAATACCACCGGAGCTACGAAACCCATGACGTCCCATAATCTAGCAACGCATGACAGTATTGTGCGCTTTGTGCATTTCTCTACGGGCGGATTTACCTTAAGGCTAAACACGTCGGACTCTGGTGACCAACACAGACCGAGCACCTTGTGTGTATCGGAATCGTCGAATTCCTTTATCGCCGAAAGACGGTGTGATAGTGGGATTGTATCTAAAACCGGACGCGAATTACTAGTCCACTTCACAAGATCGAATTGACCCGATTTCATGAGCCTTATAACCTCGGCGGTGGTTAGGGTGGCCTCCTCCACGCTATCGACCGAATACACAAAATCATCCATATATAATCCGCTCTCAATTGCCCTCTTAGCTTTAGGATAAGAGGGACCTTCATCGTGAGCGAGCTGTCTCACCGTGCGTAACGCATGAAATGGGCTCGACTTTAAACCAAAACAAACGCGGTTAAATTCTAACACCATTAGAGGTTCCTTTGGGTGGAAACGATATAAAATGCGCTGGAATCTACGGTCGCATTCACGGACCCCTATGCAAAGAAACATTTGGCGAATATCGGCGGATAGTGCTATACTAAACAAACGAAAATTGACTATTATATCAAATAAACTGCCCTGTAAATTTTGCCCACTATAGAGGATATCGTTAAGCGACAGGTGAGTGCTAGTTTTAGCACTAGCGTCGAGCACTACACGTAATTTAGATGTAAGTTTGTCCTCTCTAATAACTCCGTGGTGTGGTATAAAATACGACGGTGTGTCTTCGTAGTTATCTAATTTCGAAGCCACAAGTGATATGTAACCTTCTCTTATATATTCGTTAATGACGCCGTCGTAAGCTTCCTTTAACTGGGGCGAAGCGAGCATCCTACGCTCCAAGCTGTAGAAACGTTTTTCCGCCATTTGACGCGAATCGCCGAGAGATAAAACATCTCCCTTAAAGGGTAGCGCTACACTATATCTACCGTCGCGATCACGAACGGTCGTGCGGACGTAAATTTCCTCGCATATCCTGTCATCTGAACTAGCTATGGGTGGGACGTTCACCTCCTCCATCTCCCAAAATTTGCGGACTAACGACTCGAGCGGTTCGACAGCCATACCACAATAAGAGGCTGCCGAAATACTATCTAGGATGGGGGCGGAGCCAAGGATCACATAGCCCAATACGGTTTCCAGTGCGTAAGGCGCGGTATGCGAGGAGTTGCCCCTGACCTTATTGTTTAACAAAAGATGAGGGAAAAGCGATGCCCCAATGAGCATGTCTATGTTTCCAGGAACGGCGTAAGTGTCGTCTGCTAGAGTCAAATTTTTAAATTCAATCATTGCCGAGGTGTCAACCGAAACGGTTGGCAACCGTTCAGTGACCCTATCTACTACTAGTGCATTTATATCAAAGTTAACGTTACGATCTATCCGAGAATAAAATTTTAAATTTATATATCCCTGTGTCGCTTTACTAGTACCTCCGATGCCTTTAACTACAGGACATGAAAGTGACCTATTTATTACTAAGCCTAAGCGCTGACAACATTGTCGTGTTATAAAGCTATTTTGGGCTCCGCTGTCCAGCAGTGCACGGACGCTTTGTTTGTTTCCACGCGAATCCCTAACCAAAATACGCGCCGTACCCAGTAACACGGTTGAAGGAGGTTGTGCTCCCATATTTGCCAATGAGCACAGAGCGACATCACCAGGTCGACCGCTAGAATCGTTGACCTTAGTAGGGGTGAATTCCTTATTCGCCTTACTTGACGCCGCTATGTTGCTATTTTCAAAATGTAATAGCGTGTGATGTTTCCTGGCGCACTTGCTACATACGGAACTCGAATTGCATTTTGCAACTAAATGCTTATCGCTTAAGCAGTTCAAACATAGGTTGTTTGTTTTTACTAACTTATAACGTTCGCTTGGTGAATATTTACGAAAAGTCGCACAGTTATATAAATTACCGTGTTTATCTTTACATACTATACAAGTATGCTGGAGCGATGTCGGCGTAGCGGTTACGTAAGTTAACGACCCTGCTATTTTAGATGGTTGAGTCTGTCTACGGTCGACGCACCTTTTAATCTCCTGTTTAACGTTCGGTGAGCGCTGCATCACCTTTATTTGATCTCGCACGAACGATGCTAATGAATGAAAGGAAGGCATCTCCGAGCTACGATGCTCCATTTCAAACGCACGCACGGTGTCGGAGTCTAATTTCTTTAATGCTATATGGAGAAACACCACGTCCATGAGGTCATTAAACTTCAAATTCTTAAGTGCAGCCACCGATGCTACAAATTTATCGAGAAACTGCTCTAAGCCGTTGATGTTCGCGGATGATATAGGTTTAAGATCGAATATCTGGTTCAAATATTCGGAAGCTAACATTCTCCTATCTTCATATTTAGTTTTAAGCGTTTCAAATATTAATACGTAATTGTTTGCTGTAGGTGTAAAACCCGAGCAGATCGACTGTGCTCTGCCACTAAGTTTGCTAATTAAGTAATACAATTTTTCAGCGTCCGATAACGATGGGTTGTTGTGTATATTGTTTTGAAAACTACTGAAGAAGAAGGGCCACGTCTTAATATCACCATTGAATACCGGAATATCTATTGGCGGTAACCTAATTGAGTCACGAGGGCGTACCTGCATTTCAGGCTTCGCTTCACCTTGAGATTGTAGCAATTTTGCGGTTCTCTTCACGCGACACAACATATCTTCGAATGCCAGCAGCGGTTGGTAGTTCACTATGTATTTCGGGTCGGTTTGTAGTTCCGAATGATTAATTTGATCTAATATTCTTTCGTAATCTGTCCGCAAATTATCTATCGTTTCGATTTCATTTAAAAAGGCCTCCCGTACTGCCTCTATATGAATGTTCTTTATATAATCACTTATATTCTGCACACGCGAAAAGAGTATGTCCCTCTTGGCATAAAGCGTTTTAATTTTGATTTCACTTCCACTAACTGCCATTTTAAATTATTATAATAAAGTTATATTAATCACAATTAATCTCACACGCATAAACGACGTAGGATGAATACTCGGCGTGCCGTATTACGTAATCAGATCGAGCGCCCGATGCAGTCAAGGCTACGCGTCGTTTGCTAAACCTAATAATTTTATAAAATTGTGGGGTAAGCGTATCAAACGGTTGCTATCACGCCGTTTCAATTATTTAATAAGCTTTAAATTTAACCAAATACGAGCGCTATTAAATGAATAATTCTGTTTGCGAGTTAACAAATCAAAATTTTAATTTAAACGAACACTATTTAAGTCTATTCTATAAATTAGAGTGCGTTATCTAAACAATTAATTTAATAATTCGACCAGAAAATGGTTGGATAACCACTAAACACCAATCCAGATCCGGCTCGAAGGACCATAAAATGGTGGAGCCACGTGTTTAAGGCTGCCGAAAATCTAGTTCCCCGGTCAAACCTCAAACCTATTACGCGAGATATTAACTAAAGTGGACTGTATATGCGATTGCTTCTACGCTTACGTAAAGCGACTACTATAGCATGCGGTACAATGCACTCGCTCTTCCCTAAACTAAACTATTACTTGTCGAATCGATGAAAGGAATCCTGCTTGACTAGGAAAAAAAACACAGATTGGAGCGGGTTAAACTATTAGCAAGCAGGTATAATTAAGGAATATTGACTCACCGGGGTTTCTTCTTCCTGTCGATCACTATAGCGACTTCTGGAACACTCCGGAGAGAGGCGGTGCGCGACGATATCTCACACGAGGTGAGGCGGGTTCCTGGAGCTCGACTGCTTCCAGGCCAAAGCGGTTTCCACTAGTGAGGTGTTTCCAAACGAGCGCGCGGGAAGAGGAGGTTGTAGTTCAACGACGACTGCGGCGGGAGAAGAGGCTCGCGCATCGGTCGCGCGTGTCTTATATATCCTCGGCTCGGGTGATTACGCGATGTTCTAGAATCGTCTTCTTTCCCCTCCCACCCCACCACCCCGATGTGTCGATAGGAGGGTACGAATGATATTGTTTGGAAAGGAAATAATGATTCTACAAGTTCCTACCGTCAAAATAAAAAACGCGAATGGTTTTCCGCGCAACCACAGTATGTTCAAAGCAAAGCCCAAGACAAATATTTTTCTAAGTAAATCCGACAAGCAAAGCAAATGGAACGGCCGTATCATAATCCTATTAGAAACCTACATAAGTTTAATAAAGCGTTAAGCGGAACAAAACCAAAAATTAAATTCATACGTTTATTACCAAAGTTAATTTTATACCATTTAACTATAAGTACCAATTTTTAAAATTAGTAAATTACTCCTAAAGCATCAAAATACTTATATTATTATTATTACTTTAGCTTTAAGTAAGTGTATAATATCATTATATTATATTATACGAGTACACTTACTTAAAGCTAAAGTAATTGGCTAATCACCAACATAAATATTACAATCTCTAAAAATTCCACTGCTGGACATAACCCCCTCCCCCACACAGATTACCAAAACTGTTAACTCGATCCCGAGCGACCAGCACCCATCGATTGTTTCTTAAAAAATTAAGAAACTACAGCTAATCGATGGGTGCTTTTTAGTCTGGCAGCTGAGAGTTGACGACAACTGCATTTCCTTACGAGGCTGCCATTCTAGAAACCTATTTCGCCTATTAGATATCGGTTCTTTGATTTCACCTTTATATGAACGACACGTTGCTTACTGATAATTTGATGATCTTTGTTAATTATTCTTGTTCTGATACATTTATCATCATTATCATTTGAACAGCCGACTTCATTGCTCATAGTGAAGGATCACGTCTTGGTGCCTTGAGTCACTGACAGCACTGACAGCACTTTTGAGATTTTGAGGTATATATAGAACAAGAAGACAGGCCTTAACTTTCCTGTGTAGTGGGGCTGTAAGTGTATCCAGTACCCATATCATACCGAGGGTGTCGTTAGAGACGACAGAGGGGGATCAATTTTCTGACAGCAGTGTCTTCCTAACAGCGACTGTAAAAAAAACTGCGGTTGCCAAACGTGGCAACTATAGCAAATATATATCCCCCTATGAGTCAATCTATGGGGGAGGCCTATATTTAGCAGTTGACTTTAATAGGATGTAACGGTAACCAACAATGATTTTAGTTTCCAAACAGCCGCCCAGCCGAGTTGTGTTCGTCGGTGGACATCGTCAATAGAAGTTGGACTCACAAGCTAATTAGAAGTATTACTAATAGAAGTATTAATGTATTAGCTTAGATGGACTTACCTAATCGGACATTTTGTCCAAAGTTAGTATGTACGTTATACATCATATTCGTTTATCACTTCAAGGGTAGTGTTTCTAGTAACTATGTACCACTATTCTTTGGTCTATGTCTATCTTATGACGAGTAGGCCGTTGCGAGATATTACGCTTTAGTATACATGGAGCAATTAAATATTAATATATTCCACTGGCTAATAAATAACATCTTCATGTGCCTTTTAAACAATTTGTACCCGCAGTATTCAGATCAATAAAATAGATGCGGGTATGTTATGTTACCTACTCGTATATCCCAAAGGGAAAACAATAGCGCCCACACCAGACGAAATGTTTGTTTTTCATCAATTCTTCATTAATAACAATTATAGGGCAATCAAGTCCTCCACAAATTGGAAGCCATAAAAGTTGAGTCGATAAATTACTTTGATAATTGCCGACTTGAAATAAGGTTTACTTTCGTTTGGGATGGAATAACGAGTTTGATTTTACAATTAAAAATTTCATTATTGTAAAAGCAAATAAGGCTAATGACTAGTACGTGTCTGTACTGAGTACAGCGCGAGCGGCATTAATTTTATTGCTAAAGGAGAAATTTGGAATAATAGCATCTTCATTACTGTAGTTTACGAATTCGAAAACCTTGTAGCAACTTACATAAGCACGTATGTTGTTATGTAATAATCAAATCACAGATCGTGGTAAAAATGATAGTGTTTATTGCATTATTACTAACACTAGTACATAATGATGTTTTGTTTATAAACAAGTCATGACCACAGGAATCACCTTCAACAATAATAGTCATTGTAGAGCGTACCCAGTAAGTCAAAATATTATTCGCATAAACACGATATTATTTTGGTGACAGCATCAGAGTAACCGTTACCACGTGCCACGACTGTTCTCTGAAGAGACGACTATAGGAAAGGCCAGAAAAACTTTGTGGCCTCCAATAGATGGCTGTATACGTTATATAATCTCGTAAAGGACAGATGTAAATATACAAACGGGCGACACCGACGGAGAGCAGTGGACTACGCGGTAATGAAAAAGAAGATGATGAAGAAATTAAATAAAAAAATAAGAATACCTAGCTTAAATTTATGGACGATATTTACATAGTTCTTTTATTAATGTTAGTTGAAATATGATGTCCGATGTCAAAGCCCAATCCCACAGATCGGTGATGCGGAGCATTTCCAACCTGCATGTGCGAATCTTTCAAGCTCGCATGTCTTAGACAAACTTGAAAACGAATATATATACAGAAAAGGAATTATGGAAACTAAATATTGGGAATAAAAGAGAGTTTGTATTGGAATAAAACTAATTTTACGGATTTTATCAAGGTTAAATTATCTTGTTTTTACTTATTTTAGTTCCCGACGTTTGGAATGCTTTACAGCACACTTGGTCAGAGGGGGACTGAGATGAGCTCTGGTTAACAATGTCGTAGTTAAACCGAGCTAACTTCAACCTTTAAATATTAAGTATTTTTTGATCCGATCTACGCAGAACGAGTTTACAGTATCTTGAAGTTGTGGATAGATATGCTTGGGTATGGATTTAATTTTATTAATTATTGGATCTCAAACACAAGGTTGCTCCCATACTACTTCTGTATTAAAATTTGGATATTTTTGAATTTTAACTACCTCTTGAATGGCAGGAATCGGTGTTCTTCTGTGAGGATTTCAGATTTATTAATTGCAGTTTAAAAACTGCAGACTAGCAGAATTAAGTAAAAACGTAAACTTGATATCATCATCATCATCATCATCATTACAGCCCTTCACAAGTCCTCTGCTGAACATAGGCCTCCCCCAAGTAATGCCACAAAGCACGGTTCTGAGCCACCTGCATCCATCGAGTTTTCTGAATTCCTGCATGTCTTACCAGGTCGTCACTCCATCTAGTGAGGGGTCGCAATAGACTACGCCTACCGGTACGAGGCTGCCACTCGAGATCCTTTCTTCCCCATCGGTTATCGGTTCTTCGAGTTATATGGCCGGCCCATTGCCACTTCAGCTTACTAATCCGTTGGGCTATGTCGGTCACTCTGGTTTTACTGCGGATATCCTCATTTCTGAGTCTATCACGCAGTGAAACTCCGAGCATAGCCCTCTCCATAGCTTGCTGAGCTACCTTGAGTGTCCTCATACGGCCAGCGGTGAAGGACCACGTCTCAGATCCGTAAGTCATCACTGGCAACACGCACCGGTTATACACTTTAGTTTTCAGAGATTAAGGTATACCTGACGAGAAGATGTGTCGTAATTTCCCGAACGCTGCCCAGCCGAGTTAAATCCGTCGATTGACCTCTCGGTCGAAGTTGGACGTCGTACCTAGTCGGACTATTTGTCCCAGGTAAACGTACGTAAACTTGATAAAGTCCATAAAATTAGCTTTATTTCAATATCATATCGTATCGTATTTCATATTTTAAAAATGTTATAAATGTTAAAATTTTTTAAAATATGATTTTTTTTAAAATGAAAACGCTGGGCCCGCGACTTCGTTCAAATAGAATCTCTGTTAGTAATGTAATTGTTTTAAATATATTTTTGTATTACTTATTTTTTAAACGACACTACGGATTATTCGAACACCGAGGGTGGCGTAACGGTTCCATAATATATTTAAAATAAAACTTAGCATCGTAGATATGCACTAATATGTGAAAAAAAAACTAAAGTTCTTTTAAGAAACAACTTATTTTAGCCGAATATCATTGTAAAGATTTCAAGTATGTTTATTAAAATTGAAAATGTTAAAAGAATATTAAATACTTATTCTTTAACATTCGTAACAACGTTTTATACAATCTATTCGGTACAAGAAATTTCTTATGCGATTTCTTTAAAAGAAAAATAAAAGATATGTTATAAAATGAGGTATCTGTTCCCTTTGAATATTTCCCGTAGCAAATAATAATCATAGAACAACACACCGGCGCGCCCCGATGTGTGGCTCTGTGAACAAAACAACATCATAACTATGGAGTGTAGAAGTAAGGAGTACCAACTCCCATAGTAGAATAGTTGAAAAAGTGTCCATCTTTAAGCAGTAAATAACAGTTCAAAAACTTTCCACAACAGCGCTGGAGTAGTTACTGGGATGAAATGAGCTTAGCAGTAGTCGACGGTTTGAAGTGTGCTGCTAAACTACTCAGTAGCTCTAAAATCTAAAATAATTTTATTTTGTAAATATAACCTCGAAAAAGTCGTCTATCCCACTAATATTTTTCGGCACGTTCTTTAAAATTTAACCCGTAGCTATAGTGGCGCCACTCTTATTTAACGGTTTTCTGTGGATACTTTTTTATACACAGTCTGTACTCCTTACTTCTACACTCCATAATCATAAATATGGAGTACCTCTATACTCCATGATCATAACTCGTAACAATGTCCATAAAGTAACGTTCGAAAAGTAGTAAAAATTAACAACTTTTTTAGTTTTATAATGAAAAGTCAGAAATTTCTATGTAATTTATGCGTAGGCAATATAAAAGTATGGTTCAAAACTGGTGTTTAGTTCAGTCAGTTTCTTAAAGTCAGTAACAGAACATTTTATAATTTTTTTATAACTTTGTTAAAAAAATTATTATTAGTAAATAAACAAAAAAATCACATTCTTATGTATTTAAAGAGAGATGATGCTACTATCACCGGGTCTTAAAATATGTAAAATATACAATTTACATTTGTATTATATGTACAGAAGATAAAGGAAGGCTTACCTGAAACTTATGTTTAAGCTATTTCTAATTCCTCATTTTCCAATTTTTATATCATTTTAAATCATATAAGTTGTTTTTGGCATAAAACAAAGTTATCGTGATGTTTCACACGGGTATTTACGCTAGTGTTAGCATTTCTAATCAAATTAACACGTATTGGCTTAAGACTTTACACTTTCTATGTAAATAAGCAAACATTATAATCCGTCGTGCATACTGAAAACCTTGTTAATAACAAGGTGTTTCGGAGAGCTATCACTTTGTGGTTGCCACTACACTAATACTTATTACACATAAAAAATTAAACAATGTTAAAAAATATATCCAATCCTTTAATTGAAATGTTAGTTTTTTTGTTTGCGACTTATACTAACTGTCAGACCTAAAATAAACGATTCAATCGTTTCTTTTCAGATGTGTGCAGTGTTATATGCGACATGACGAAGGACAGCTACGAAATGGACTCTAATCGGATATCAAGAGGTGGATCTCTTTTTGGCAGCGATCCCCAAATACAGCTCAGAAAAGCTCTGAAGAACAATGACTACGTGACATTTAAAAAACTCGTCAGCTATGGTGCAGTGGATCTCGAATATGTTTATCCATATCCAGATTACAAAACGTGCCTTGAACTTGCTTTATCAGAAACAGATAGAAAAGAATTTGTAAAGCTACTACTGCAGCATGAAGTACAAATTAACAAAGTGAATGAAAAAGACGGTAAAGCTCCTATACATTTAGCTGTCGAAAATGGAAATCTTGATGGACTAACGGCTTTATTAGAAGATGACAGAATTGATGTTAATATAAAGTGTAAGGGAAATACGGCATTACTTATGGCCATAAAAGGTATACAAGATTTGGACGACAATCGAGAACAAAACCTAACAAAGTATGAAGATATGATTGAATTACTTTTAAAAGCGGGAAGCAATGCAAACGCTCCTGATAACAAAGGAATAACTCCAGTTTATTCTGCTGCAAAGCAAGGCCTTGAAAGAGTAGTTACGTTAATTTTGGATTATTCCAAGGATCCTATCGATCTTGACAGTTACAAGGATATAAGGGGTCGCACTGCACGGTATTATTTAAATGATGCTTTTCCTCACCTTTTGGAAAAGTTTGACGCGTTAAGCAAACAAGAAGAAATAATTGATATTGATAAACTTTTTTCTTACCTCAGTAGACACGAAGAAGATAACTTTATTCGTGATTACACAAAATTAGTAAAGAGAAATGAACACCGTTCGGCAATTGCTGCCAATAATGGTATGTATACGATGCTACAATTCAGTACCGAAAAGGGATTAGAGAAAATTGTTGGTCTCCTGCTTAATTCTGGGGCAGATCCTAATGCAACATGTTCTGGTAATACAACTCGACCAATAGCCATAGCGTGCCAAAATGGTTACAACAAAATTTTAAAAATGTTTATTGACAACGAATCTACTCTTTTCGATCCGGTCAATAATGAGTCTCTTTTGCAAATAACAATAAAAGGAATGAAATTAAACCCGAAGGGCCAGAAAGTAGACTTTAAAGGCTGTTTAGACTTGTTATTAAATAACCCAAAAATTAATACTAATGTTAATTATTCTGATATAAAAAATAATACGGCTCTGCACTATGCCACTAGGAATGGTGACAATGATACTGTATTAGAATTACTAAGGAGTGGGGCATGTGTGGGCCTGCGTAACAAATTTGATGAGCCACCATTGGCAGATATTAATGCGAAAACACTTGAAACATACTTAGATGAATGTATTACAAGTAATAGCGAACGACCGAGTGACGATGACTATGAGATTAATATAAAATACAGTTTTCTGGTGTATCCAAACAATTCTTTTGAAAATGAATTATGTCGAGTACCTTTAATGGATAATGAAAACAACAATATAAAAGATTGTGATGCTCTTTTAGCACCTGAAACAGAAGCTCTTTTGTATATGACACGGAATGAAGAATTGCGGCCACTGTTAAAACATCCAGTGATAACTAGTTTCTTATATTTAAAATGGCAACGAATTAGCTGTTTGTTTTATGCCAACATTACCTTTTATTCGTTATTATGGTTATCTTTAATATTGTATATTATTTTAGGCTATGGTGTTGAAAGAGAACAATCAAAATCGATTGAAGCTTTAAATGTAGTAACGCATATAGGCGCTATTGTTGGACTGATTCTTTTGATATTTCGCGAATTGTTCCAGTTGCTAGTTTCACCGACAAGATATTTACAAAGCATAGAAAACTGGATGGAAATTGCTTTAATATTTGTCACTGCTTGGATTGTTGGAAACGACTCTGCGACAGAGTCTACTAAACAGCAACTATCCGCAGTAGCTATTCTTTTATCTTCCGCTGAACTAGTTTTGTTGATTGGTCAGTTTCCAACTTTATCGACAAATATCGTAATGCTCAAAACTGTATCTTGGAACTTTTTCAAATTCTTGGTTTGGTATTGTATTCTAATAATTGCATTTGCACTAAGCTTCTACACTTTGTTCCGGAATGTGGCTGAAGACGAAGATCAAATGCCTCCGAATCCAAACAAAACGGGAAAACAGGAAGAGGAAGATGAAGAAGATTTCTTTGAAGATCCCGCAAGATCTCTATTCAAGACAATTGTTATGTTAACAGGCGAGTTTGATGCAGGATCTATTAAATTCAGTACATTCCCAGTGACGAGCCATATAATATTCATAGTATTTGTTTTCATGGTTCCTATAGTATTGTTTAACTTGCTTAATGGTTTGGCGGTAAGTGACACACAAGAAATTAGGGCCGATGCGGAGTTAGTCGGTCATATCTCACGTGTTAAACTGATATCGTATTTTGAAAGTGTACTCATTGGTAGAGCATATTCAAAACCCTCCAAATTCTGGTCATGGCTGCCACCATATCTACAGGAGTTGCAAGTCATAACGCCAAAAATGTTGTGTATGAAACCGTTGGCGAAGCGTATTAGTCTGTTCCCCTATTTTTTGCCTAAGTATCGAATAATCGTGAAGCCTAATCAAGGCAATACTATTATCATTCCCCATGCAGAACCATTAGGAAAATATGGCGACGATTATGAAGACATTGAGGGTGGAAAGTGTTGTTTTGAACGCTGCCAGAACTATAGATTAGAAAGAAAAATCGTCAAGAATGCTAAGTTAGTTTTGAGTAAAAAGACATATGTTTCCGAATTTTTGGAAATAAAAGATAAGTTATCCTTATATGAAACAAAAATAGATAACATTGAAAGTACATTAAAAAAACTTCTTCATGCTCTTGAAGTACAGCGCAATTACTAAAAATTTTATTTTTAAGTTATAATTTGATGCATTATGATTTTAAATTTTATTTATAAATAAAATTTGTGACTGCCTTCCATTAGTATTATAAAATTTTACATAACGTTATGTATTATATCAATCATGAAAATATGTGAATCAAAACGTGAGTTTTTATACTTGGTACACTTTCTAATATGTAGATATAATAAAACGAAATTCAATATAATATTTTTTTTATTTTAGTTAGAAATTTGATAAAGAATCATTCAACCTACCAGTTAATAAGTACAAAATAAAGCAGAATCGTGTAGGTAATAACTTTTTAAAGTAATAAAGCCGGCCAAGAGCCTGTCGGGCCACGCTCAGTGTAGGGTTCCGTAGTTTCCCGTCCGTCACAATAAGTGTTCCCACTTATGAGTTTAAAGGTGGGTATCCATTATGTTCGCGCTCCAGCAGCGCTCCGCGCTCCTGCAACTACTCCCGGTAGTGGGTACTGTTGTTTCCATCCAAGTTCAAAATGTTTTTCCTAGAAAGTCCTTATATAATTCTACTTTTCAGATTTTTTTCATATTTTCTAAACTTATGGTTCAAAAGTTAGAGGGGAGGACAAATTGTTTTTTACTTTTGGAGCGATTATTTCCGAAATTATTGACATTAGCAAAAAATGATTTTAGTAAACCCCTATTCATTTTTAAATACCTTTCCAACAATATATCAGACGTTAGGGTAGAAATTAAAAAAAATCACTTCCCACTTTACATATAGGGGGGCTACCGTAATAAAACATTTTTTTCCAATTTTTATTTTACCACTTTGTCGGCGTGATTGATACACATATTGGTACCAAATTTCAGCTTTCTAGTGCTAACGGTCACAGAGATTAAGCGAGGACGGACAGACGGACAGACAGACATGGCGAAACTATAAGGGTTCCTAGTTGACTACGGAACCCTGAAAATGATTTTAGTAAACCCCTATTCATTTTTAAATACCTTTCCAACAATATATCACACGTTAGGGTTGAAATTAAAAAAAAAATCACTTCCCACTTTACATATAGGGGGCTACCCTAATAAAACACTTTTTTCCAATTTTTATTTTACCACTTTGTCGGCGTGATTGATACACATATTGGTACCAAATTTCAGCTTTCTAGTGCTAACGGTCACAGAGATTAAGCGAGGACGGACAGACGGACAGACAGACATGGCGAAACTATAAGGGTTCCTAGTTGACTACGGAACCCTAAAAATCAAACTTATCTTTAAATAAATAATTCTTCTGTCCGTGACTAAAATCCACCTAAACGGGGACCGATTTTGAAGAAATTTTGTGTGTGTGATTAAGTTGATTCGAGAATGGTTTAGATTCAAAATTGGACCCGGTTGGTGCCGCTGTTGTCGATATCCAGAATCACCCGTGCTAAGCCGGAGCAGATCGCCAGTATTTTATAAACTGTACACTTTTGGGAACGTGTAAACTTGTATTTGTATATGGAGAGGAAACGATAAATTAATAAATTTTTACAATAACCCGAATTGACGATGACGACGACGAGGAGTGTCGGATTTGCGAGACGTTTTATACGTGGTAGAGCCAAGCTGCAGCTATATTATGGTTGTAGCACGAATGTGTCGCCTCGACCGGGGAAGGACCACGCTCTCAAAGAATACCAGCGTTAAATAGCAGCTTAATACTGCTGTGTTTCGTATCGTGAGTGTAGAGATCCGGAGCCTCCTTTTTCCTGGAAACAAGGCATTATTTAGTGCTCAGGGGTGACAACGCATCTGCGTTTTGATTCTTAATCGAGGGTAAATGTAGATGTCTATGGGCCACAGCATCCACTTACCATCAGATAGCCTGTGTGCTCGTTTCACCTTTATTCTAAAAAAAAACGTAGATAATAACTAATAACGGTAATTCGACAAGTTTTCTTTTTTGTCAGCTCGTAAAATATTTACAGCTGGGCTTAAGACTATTTTGTTGTAGAGAATGTTTGCCATAATCACCACGCCTGGCAAATGAGTTGGCGATCGCAATACTAGAGGTGACAAAACTTATACGTGGTAGAGCCATGCTGCAGTTATATCAGTAGTATAGTTGTAGCACGAATGTGTCGACTCTACCGGGGAAGGATCACGCTGTCACAGAATATCAGCGTAAAATAGTAGCATAATGCAGTTGTGTTTCGTATGGTGAGTGTAGAGAACTGGAGACCCTTTTTACTGGAAACGAGGCATTCCATCTTAGTCCTCACGGGTGACAACGGATCTGCATTTTGATTCGTAATCGAGGATAGATGTAGATGACTATGGGCCACAGTAATCACTTACCATCAGGTTGACTGTGTACTCGTTTGTCACCATATCCTATAGACTAAAAAAAGACGTACTGAATTTTTGACGCTTCTCACCGTCACTGACCTGGTACTTCACATCTGGTATAAACGAGATGGTTATGCCTCCATCTGTTGGAAGCCATAAGATCTTATTGGTATTCCGTAATACATCTTAGAACACCAACCATATGAAACTCTATTCTGAGAAGAACCAGCCCGAAACCCAGCCGACAATTTTAGGGTTCCGTAGTCAACTAGGAACCCTTATAGTTTCGCCATGTCTGTCTGTCCGTCTGTCCGTCCTCGCTTAATCTCTGTGACCGTTAGCACTAGAAAGCTGAAATTTGGTACCAATATGTGTATCAATCACGCCGACAAAGTGGTAAAATAAAAATTGGAAATAAAATGTTTTATTAGGGTAGCCCCCTATATGTATAGTGGTAAGTGATTTTTTTTTAATTTCAACCCTAACGTGTGATATACTGTTGGAAAGGTATTTAAAAATGAACAGGGGTTTACTAAAATCATTTTTTGATAATGTTAATAATTTCGGAAATAATCGCTCCAAAAGTAAAAAAACAATGTGTCCCCCTCCCTCTAACTTTTGAACCATAAGTTTAGAAAATATGAAAAAAATCTGAAAAGTGGAACTTTATAAGGACTTTCTAGGAAAATCATTTTGAACTTGGATGGAAACAACAGTACCCACTACTGGGAGCAGTTGCAGGAGCGCGGAGCGCTGCTGGAGCGCGAACATAATGGATAGTCACCTTTAAACTCATAAGTGGGAACACTTATTGTGACGGACGGGAAACTACGGAACCCTACACTGAGCGTGGCCCAACCCGCTCTTGGCCGGTTTTATTTTAAAAGTAAATAATACAATAAGAAATGTTGTACAAGCTATTCACAAAATTTAATTTAGGAACAGCTTGGAAGCGATCATCTCATCAGTAATTTTAATTTTTTCAGTAAACTCCATGTTACCATCACTTTTACGAATACAGTCTTTACTGCACTCCATACGAAACACAGCAGCATTAAGCTACTATTTTACGCTGGTATTTTGTGAGAGCGTGGTCCTTCCCCGGTTGAGCCGACCCATTCGTGCTACTACTATACTACTAATATAACTGCAGAACTAAAGCAGAGCATCATCTCGTAATCGACGACATACCGACACCAACAGTAGAAGACTGGAATTTAGCACAGAGAGTGGTAACGATGGACAAAATCCATTGGGCCATTCGCAGTTTCCTCCCCTATAAGGCGGCAGGACCTGACGGCATATTCCCAGCACTCCTACAGTGGGGGGAAAAAGCCCTAATAGTCAGACTTGTTGCCACAATGAGAGCCTGTCTGGCTCTTAAATATGTTCCTAGGGGATGGAGGGAAGTGAAAGTCACATTTATACCCAAACCAGGTAAGAGCGATTACACTGACCCTAAATCCTACAGGCCCATTAGCCTCACATCCTTTCTCCTAAAGACGATGGAGAGGATGTGTGAAAGGGAATTAAGGGGGTCGGCACTAATGAACTTACCACTACACGACAAGCAACACGCCTAAAGTCTAGGCAAATCAACAGAATCGGCACTTCATCAGGTAATTACAAAGATTGAAGAGGCCATCCAAAACAAAGAAATATGTCTAGGTTCCTTCATAGATAGCACCTTCTAGGTGCTTTTGACAGAACGAACTTCTCCAGCATAAAAGGTGCACTCAGTAGACATAAAGTTGAACCGGCACTGATCGACTGGATAGTTTGCATGCTCAGTACACGAATAATAAAGTTTGCTGGTGAATCTCAACCAATCCAAATTAAGAAAGGCTGCCCGCAGGGTGGGGTTCTCTCACCTCTCCTGTGGAATATGGTCATTAATGAACTCATCAGCAAATTAAATACTAATCACTTCTATACTGTAGGTTATGCTGATGACCTGACAATACTGGTCTCGGGAAAGACAGCAAGCGTAGTGTGCGACCTGACCCAAGCGGCTCTCCGTATAGTGGAGAGATGGTGCAGGGAATACGACTTAACCGTCAATCCAAATAAAACGGTTTTAGTAATGTTCACACAAAAACGATTGCTGAATAACTATCATCTTCCAGGTCTTTTCAGCACAAAACTCCAGCTATCCTCTGAGGTAAAATATTTAGGTCTTTCCTTGGACAGCAAACTTAACTGGAATAAACACATAGAAAACAAAATCAACAAAGCTAGTATAACTTTCTGGCAATGCAGAAACATGATTGGCAAAAGATGGGGACTGACGCCAAAAATCATACTGTGGCTTTACAAAACTGTAATTCGGCCCATGATCACATACGGCGCTCTGGTATGGTGGACCAAGACAAATGAAGCCACCACAATTAAGAAGCTTCAGCGCTACCAGAGACTGGCATGTATGGCTGCCACAGGCTGCATAAGAACTACGCCAACAGCAGCCTTGGAAGCGATGCTGGAGCTAACTCCGCTTCATCTACATATACAACAAGAAGCGACTTTAGCTGCCATCAGACTCAAGACCCTAAATCTTTGGAGTAAGAATAGTGTCCCTCATACAGGCATAATTGAAAGAATTCACTCAGAAATTCCTATCCTACAAGCCAAATACGATAGGATTCCTAAACGATTTGTTTTCGATAAGAAATACAAGATACAATTAAATGAAAAAAGCCAGCCGGAAGGATTAAGCCCAAAAGAGCTTAGAGTTTTCACCGATGGTTCTAAAACAAATGAAGGTGTAGGTTCTGGAGCTTTCTCTGAAGACCTCAATATTCACATATGCACACCGCTGGGTACCTATAACACGGTCTTTCAGGCGGAATGTATGGGTATCATTCAAGCGGCCATAGCAATAGATGCTAGGAAGGTTAATGACTTCCCCATCAGAATACTGACCGACAGTAGGGCGGTACTACAAGCTCTGAGTTGCAATGGGGTGAACTTGGGACTAATATATGAATGCCATCAACGATTAAATGAGGTATGTAAAAACAACAATGTGACTCTGCAATGGATAAAGGGACACAGTGGATCCAGAGGCAACGATGCAGCGGACGAACTGGCCAGAAGAGGATCGGCTCTGGCCACTATAGGGCCGGAACCAATCATACCAATCCCCTTTGGTAACGTTCGTTCACTGGTACGTAGACACTTCACTAATCAACACGCTCAGCTTTGGAAAAAAAAGTAGACTGTAGACAAGCTAGGGAGGCCCTACCTGTAATAAACAGTCGCTTAACTAAAGTTTTAATGAGACGGAACAAGCCGCAGATCAGGATAATAACAAGTGCTATCACAGGACACGGCACCTTTAACAAACATTTATTTACTATAGGTGTTACAGATAGTCCCCTGTGCAGGGCATGTATGGGGGAGGAAGAAACGGCGGCCCACGTGCTACTGAAATGTCCGGAGGTCGCTACGTACAGGGCTAAACATCTCGGCACGCCGGGATCACTCCCCCGAAGTTGCATGCAACATCAAGGGACTGTTGAGCTTCTTCGGGGAGATCTCATGGCTCGAATAATCGCATTATTCCTGCTCACACGCAAAATACGCGCATAGTCGTGGAGTTGCGGAAAACAGCCCGTCGCAAACTAAACTAAACTAAAGTATCATCTCGTAATTTATAAATGTTTCAATCGTGAACGATTCGTTCATTTGACAGGGGTCGCGTTTAAAAATTGACTATTGAAATCGTATTTTTTGAACGATCCGGAACAAATGATTAACAGAACCTTTATTGTGAATGTAATAGGAGCACCCACGACACTTTTTCCGCCACCAGGACGTCACCATATATTAGTAGTATAGTTGTAGCACGAATGGGTCGGCTTAACCGGGGAAGGACCACGCTCTCACAGAATACCAGCGTGAAATAGTAGCTCAATGCTGCTGTATTTCGTATGGTGAGTGTAGAGAACCGGCGACCCTTTTACTGGAAACGAGACATTCCATCTCAGTCCTCAGGGCTGGCAACGCATCTGCATTTTGATTTTTAATTGAAGATAGATGTAGATGTTTATGGGCCGCAGCAACCACTTACCATCAGGTGGACTGTGTGCTCGTTTGTCAACCTATTCTATAACAAAAAAAACATACCCTTTTTTTTACTTTTTTGTTTCCATAAAGGGCTAGATAATGATGAGACAAATTGAAATCATTTTTTATTTTGAACGTACACTATCAAACGGTGGAGTAATCGCCAGACTACGTTTGTATAGAAGAATAAGCGACTAGTGTACCCTTAAGGGGAAATATAACGTCAAATGGCTTAGCATGATCCTGCGTTTTGGCGAAAGTATTGCAGCATTAATTTTGAAATAAATATATGGTAAAGTTGAGGATTAATGTTAAGGTTTATGTTAGACGAAAACACGATTCCGTAAAATTTTCTCGATAGAAAATAATCCAAAGTTACCTCCAAACTGAACAATAAACCGCTGTTATTCATAAAATACTTTAAATAAGATCATGAAACTTTGCATACTAACTCAACTAACCATAAAGCAGTGCTTATGTTATTTACTTTTTTTAAAATATCATTATTTTCACTGTAAAAAAGAAATTACCTAAACTATCGGCGCGTAAGCTTGGTTCCTGTCGCTCCGTTAGTATTGCTCCGGCTTTTGAAGGGAGAAGTTGTGTCGCTTACGATCAGAAAACACATTTCGCAACAGGAAGACGTAAAATTAAAATGGGAAATAACCGGTTTAAAAATAAGAAGCGACTGGGTTGGCGTTAAGAAACAGGCATATATATGATAATCCTAATGAAATAAGTATCTAACGACCTATCTACTTAGAGTATTAGTGATTACAAACATGTCGGTACATAGCATACGACGCGCGGGGAAGTGGGGGGCGAAATTAGAATTTGAGCTGACTTTTTCTCACCTCTTAAGGTTTGACCCTACGATTTGTTGATCGTCATTGAAAAGGCGACTTTTAATGGGAACTGCAGAAAATTCAAAACAAACTTCCAAACTTCCAAATTTCGACACTAGTTTTAATGCATCTTTGATCGGAAATAAATACCATAAGAAGAACGAAAATTGCAAAACAGTTACCATACAGGGATAGATTAGTTGTTCAAAAAAAGGAAAATAATTTTATTTTAAACAGATACATTCAATAGATTTTTCATGACATCCTGACTACCAAAGGTCTGTTTATAAAATTTCGCGCGCTCCTTTTTGTTGTAAATCATCTTGCCTTTCACTACAAATTGTTTCCCCGATCAGTGGGACGGACGGAGGGGGGGGCAGTGCGCACTCACAAATGCTCACTAGGTTAGCCGCTGCTATTTATTTATGGTTGCAATACATATCTACATCTTTATTTAGAAAAATTGCTTCCTTTTGTTCGTGTCCATTGCTAAAGCCGGGATGAATATAAAATGTGCCCATAAGTTTGTTGAAGCACATTTAGTTAAAATTGAAAACAGGTAGGTACATAATAATGAAATTTCGATACAGGTAGTACATTAGGTACTTAACTATTTTAATTTGATAACTAACGAAAATATCTCATAGATAAGCACGATTATCGAAATCTTAAAATTTTCCATTAATTTAATTAGAATAGGTAATTTTTAGATTTTCGATAATCGTGCTTACGTATAGGAATCTCATATCCTAATATACGTAATGTAATTTATGTAAGTACATAAGAATCTAAGAATCGATGTCGATGATAAATAAAATTTGTTTTGTAAGTTGTTTTTTTTTATAAACACTTTAACACAACAAAAACATGAAACTGAGAAGAAGCACCCGATCTGCCGAAACAAACTCAAAGAGGTCAGTCCAGGTATTACATTAGTCATGTCATACGAGAACCAGGCTAATATGGTCCTTTGAAGAAAGTATCATACAGATGTGAGTGGACAACTAAGTACTTTTTAGGATTCCGTACCCGAAGGGTAGCAGGGCAGCAGGGCTCTATTACGGAGCCTCCGCTGTCCGTGTGTCTGTCTGTCAGCGGGCTGCATCTCATGATCCGTAACAGGTAGACGGTTGTAATTTTCACAGAACGTGTATTTCTGTTGCCGCTATAACAGCAAATAGTAAAAATAAATTTGAAATTAAAGGATTCCAAAAAAGCCAAAAATACACGTTTCTTATTCTAGTAGAAAATAGAATAAGAAACGTGTATTTTTGGCTTTTTTGATCGATAGTAATATGTGTACAGGTATTTAAATCTTGTAAGATGGTACGGAAGCTCGGAAGTCCGATTCGCAATTGGCAAAATATTTGTTTATATTTAACCTTACCTCAGACATACTCATATTTTTTATATATAATTTACGATACCACTATATAAGCTACTACTAAATAAAATAGTAGTAGATTTGCTATGGTATTATAGTATATTTTGGATTAGATTTAATTTATTACAGAATAATACGAACTATATAAAAACTATGGAGCGCATCAACCTACCTCAGATATTGGGTTATGAATACAGATAAGTACACATAGGATTTAGTTTCTAAGTTGTACATATTTTATAGCCTTCGTTATGAATAGCATAAACAGGCCAAGCCCCCTAGCCTACAAACGTTTCGTAACGAATCTCTTTCCACAATAGCGCGTTTTATTTGTTTGGAATGACCACCTGACTCGTTCAGTGATATCATTCCCATACAGTGACAGTTATCTATCATAAAATAAATCAAAATTTTATTTATATTTCGCTAATTGTGCCTGTACTGTGAATTTGATTTACAATCGATCTCTAAATTGTAGTTTTCTTCTAATTACTCACCTTGTCTAGACGTGTTCTTTGGACTTCTGTAAGGAAGTCTGTGCTGTTAGTATTCCGTTTATATACGTTACTATTTTGATAGACGTTTGTGCTTGGCCCTGCAGTGACACAATGCCTATTGTTGATAACTTTCTAAGTACTAAGAGAATATTGCAAACCGCTATTGAACACAAACAATCAATAAACAATTTACAAACTAACATTTTTTATTTATTTAATTATCCTATATAAAAGCTCCACTCACATCAAAATCGCGCTGTCGAAAAAACAGTTATCCTGACACTGGCTGGCATATACTTCGGGGAGTTGCCTGTGGGCTATTATAGCTAACTAGCTATGGTAAGTAAATACCTATTTAGAATACATAGTACCTACAGTAATATTTGCATAAGCTACAATAAAATATAAAAACATAAGGAAAACATAATTACGTTACACTTTTTTGTGTTTGTTTTAGAAATGGTTATATTTTTTCCAAAAAAAGTTTTTTATTTTACCATTTTTAGTTGACAGTTATGTCCCTTTAGTGGGTACAAGCGTGATATTATATTGTGTGATTGCGTAAAGAGTGCATAGATAGGCGATAGAAGCAATCGCGGTTGATTTGCTGTCATTTATTGAAGAGTGCCCCAGATTTCTCCAAGATCCTATCATCAGATCCTGACCTGACCATCATCGATTACCTTGGGATTATCTGGAAAATATATCCTTTCAAACAAAAAATAATTTTCCAAATCGGTTCAGGCATCTTCGAGAAATCGGGGGACAGAACATACATAAACAAAAACCAACGAATTGAGAACCACCTCCTTTTTTCGAAGTCGGTTAAAAAGTAGGTAAAAACAAATCAATGGAATTATTACATAATAACAACATCTACTTAAGTTCACATTAGAACTTTCATAATAACAACTACATAAATTGGGTTCATAATAATTACGTTTCACACAGCAGATCTTAAGTTATAATAACACCAAATTGTTTTCTCTCCCCTTTCTCTTTTTAAAATACGTTACCCCCACAGTAGGATTTTCTCCAGTATCGTGGAGGCAGTTTACAAACATAAATTGCACAAGGACAAACATCCAGACTCGGAACAACTATTTGTAGGCCATACAAATATTTGTTCCGTGCGGGATTCGAACCCGCGACCCCCAGCGCAGCCTCATTGCTAAGCAACTGCGACACGGAGCTCACAATTGCCGTTTGAGTTTATGTTATTATTCAAAAATGAATCGCATAGGTAGATACGCGATGACGCCGTCGCGCATTGCGTCACTCGAGTGCGTATGTGTGTACGCACTAGCTTCTTACTGCTCATCACAGCGTCTATCCCTTTCGCACGTGATGTCGGCTGAGATAGCATGCATTTTTACCCCGCCCACCACTTAGTTCGTGCCATAGACTAGGGCCACCTTGAAGGTAGCAGACATACATTTGGGCACGCCATGTTTTTCTCACGGTCAGCTCTATGTGGCTTGCTCACGTGTTTCCAAAGCAAAAAAGCCGCATGTTTATGCTGAAGGAAAAAAATCGTTAAATATAGTTTACATGAGCATACGGCAGTAGTCTATGGCTCTCTCTCAGCAGTGCTTAATTACCGTATTTCTTATGTTGACAATATTGTTACGTTATTATAGAGCGACTGTAACATCTCAATATTGTTAGGCTGTTATATTTTTCAAATGCGACCCAAAAATTATTTATGTGATAATTTTAATGTCATAATGTTAGTTCTATTCTACGCCACGCTAATATAAGCAACTTGAAATACTTCTGAGCGTGGGTGCTCAGGCTGCCCCGCGTATTCTGGGGGGGGGGGGGGGGGCAATATTCCGCTCAAGACTAAAACTGCTCGGGGCAAACGGAGCAACAAGACCAAGGCGACCCCTGCCGCGCTGTCCGTAAATTTCTGCAATATCAGGGGACTTCACTCTAACCTAAACGCCGTCCACTACCACCTCGAGACGGCGAGGCCGGCTCTGCTCTTTCTGACCGAGACGCAGGTGTCCTCTCCGGCTGATGTCTCGTATCTCTCCTGCCCGGGGTACAAACTAGAACACTCCTTTGTGCCTCGGGCTGGAGTTTGCGTTTACGTCAGAGAGGACATCTGTTCTCGACGCCTCGGCAGACTTGAAGGTTCGGACCTGTCCATCCTTTGGCTACGCGTAGACAGCGACGACCATCCGCGCGTCTACGGGTGCCTCTATAGGTCCCATAGCGGTTAGCGGTAATGCCGAAACAGACCGACTCTTCGACCACGTCCAAATGGCTGCAGATTCGTTGCTACAGCAGATCCCCTCCGCAGAGATCGTGATCCTCGGCGACTTTAACGCCCATCACGCCGAATGGCTCGGTTCACGTTTAACCGATCATACGGGGAGATCTGTTCATGATTTTGCCTTGGCATATGGTCTGACACACCTGGTTACTTCGCCTACGCGGATTCCAGATGTGGAGGATCATGCACCTTCCCTGTTGGACCTTCTGCTGACCTCTCACCCGGACGGATATCAGATTTCCGTCGACGCCCCTTTAGGCTCCTCGGAGCATTGTCTTGTCCGGAGTGCGGTGCCACTCACGCTGAAATCGCGGTTGCATTCTGCAGGCTGCCGCCGTGTTTGGCACTATAGGTCAGCCGATTGGGATGGGATGCGGTCTTTCTTTGCATCCTACCCTTGGGGACGGGTTTGCTTCTCGCCGGACGATCCCAACGTTGTTGCGGATTCTGTCGCCATGTTCGCGGAATCTCAGCCATGGTTTGGTCGCTCCTGTAAAATAGCATCATGCTATAAGCAGGATTGCTACCGAGCCTGGGCTGACGCATCAGCGTCCAGGGATATGAACACCAGCGCTCTAAAAAAGAAGTATAATTCCGCCTCTAGGTCCTTCAAAAGAGTCATTGCCAAGGCAAAGTCAGAGCACATAGGCGGAATTGGCGAGAGACTAGTTCGTCTTCCTTCTGGAACCCGTGCATTCTGGTCTCTCGCCAAGGCCGTCCAGGGGAATTTCTGTCAGCCATCTCTTCCATCTCTGCACAGGGAGGACGACTCACTGGCCCACACCGCAAAGGAGAAAGCCGATCTTCTAGGCTCTTTCTTTGCGTCTAACTCGACTCTCGATGACGGGGGGGAGTACGCCGCCGAATCCCGCGGTGTGAGTGCTCCATGGCGGAAGTGCAGTTCACTCAGCGCTCGGTTCGCAAAGCACTCCTCTCCCTGGACATCCATAAGTCGAGTGGGCCTGATGGAATCCCCCCAATTGTGCTGAGGACGTGTGCTCCAGAGTTGGCACCGGTTTTAACGCGTCTTTTCTGGTACTCCTACTCCCTAGGCGTAGTCCCAAAATCATGGAAGACGGCTTTCGTCCACCCGATCCCTAAAAAAGGAGACCGCTCAGACCCGTCCAACTACCGGCCTATCGCCATCACCTCCTTGTTCTCCGAAACAATGGAGTCCATTGTAAACTGCCAGCTCATGAGGTACCTTGAGGATCACCAGCTGATTAGTGACCGCCAATACGGTTTTCGCCGTGGTAGGTCAGCTGGTGATCTTCTGGTCTACATAACTCATAGATGGGCGGAGGCAGTAGAGTCCAAGGCCAAGGCCTTCGATCGGGTTTGGCACAAAGTGCTTCTTACGAACCTTCCTTCCTATGGGCTTCCCGAGAAATTGTGCGATTGGATCACCAGTTTTCTTGCAGATCGGAGCATCAAGGTCGTTGTAGACGGTGCAAGCTCCGATTGCAAGCTTATTAATGCTGGTGTTCCACAGGGCTGCGTGCTATCGCCAACGCTGTTTCTTCTGCATATCAATGATATGTTGCAAGCCCGTAGCATTCATTGCTCTGCATATGACAGCACTGGTGATGCTCTTTACATATTTCCGGCCGAAACAATATTTCTAGGGAAAACGTCTCTGAGTGCCGGGACAAACTTGTGTCTGAAGTCGAGTCTCTGCTGGACAGAGTCTCGGATTGGAGGCGACTAAATCTAGTCCAGTTTAACCCCCAGAAGACACAAGTTTGCGCGTTAACCGCTAAAAAGAACCCCTTTGTCGTATCCCCTCAGTTTCAAGGCACTCCCCTTGTTGCCTCAGCCAGTATCGGAATCCTCGGCGTCGACATATCGAGTGACGTGCAGTTTCGTGGTCACTTGGAAGGGAAGGCCAAATTGGCCTCTAAAAAGCTTGGCGTGCTCAGCAGAGCGGGACAGTATTTCATGCCGGCACACCGCCTGCAACTTTACAAGGCGCAGGTTCGGCCGCTCATGGAATACTGTTCCCATCTCTGGGCTGGTGCTCCCCAGTACCAGCTCCTTCCACTTGACCGCATCCAGCGCAGAGCGGCTCGAATCGTCGACGACCGAGTGCTTTCCGATCGGCTCGATTCACTGGCGCTGCGAAGAGATGTTGCATCTCTTTGCGTATTTTATCGCATCTATCACGGGGAGTGCTCTGAGGAATTGTTCGGATTAATCCCAGCCGCCAAATTTCGTGAACGCACTACACGGCAAACGTCCCGATACCATCCACACCATCTGGATGCTTGGCGGTCCACCACTGTACGTTTCAAAAGGAGTTTTCTTCCGCGTACAACCTCTCTGTGGAATAATTTACCACCGGTGATTTTTACGGACCGATACGACCTGGGGACCTTCAAGAAAAGAGCTTACTCCTTTCTAAACGGCCGGCTACGCAACTGCAATTCCCCTGGTGTTGCGGTTGATCATGGGCGGCGGTAGTCACTTAACATCAGGTGAGCCACATGCTCGTTTGCCCCCTCTTCTATATAAAAAAAAACTAATCCTGCGCAGACGAAGTCGCGGGCACCAGCTAGTATTATAGATATTTGTATATCTTTACGAGTTTATATACATCTGACATTATAATATGTAATTATGTGTTATACATTTTTATTATTTTAATTATTTTATATTTCTCTTCATTATTTTTTTGTGATATTTATATCTTATGTATTTTATTTCCACAAAAATTTTAGTTATTATTTACATACAATTATTTACATTAAAATTAAAGGGAATAAAAGTGAATGCAAGTAAGACAAAAGTTAAGGTTTTTGAAAGAGAAGAAAGTAAAACTATATGTGAAATAAGAATAGAAGGCGAGTTGGTCGAGCAATTAGATGAGTTTGTATATTTGGGATGTTTATTCAGCAGGGATGGGAGATATGATAAAATTATAGAACAAAGAGTGAACGGAGGAAATAAAGTAAATGGGGCTCTACACTCTATTGTGGAAAATCAGAATGTGTCAAAAGGGCACGTATGGCAATTCACAGTGCTGTGTTAGTCCCTACTTTAACGTACGGTTGTGAAAGTTGGGTGTGGCAGAAGAAGCACTAGAGTAGAATAAACGCAGCAGAAATGCGATTGTTAAGGAGTATGTTAGGGCTGAATCTGAGTGACATAGTGAGAAATTGTGTGATAAGAGAGGAGTGTGGTATGCAAGATGATGATGATCGGTGGTTTGGTCATGTAGAAAAAATGAATGAGGAAAGAGTGACAAAGCAAATTAATGTTGCAGAAGTGAACGGCAGAGTCGGTAAGGGACGCCCTAGGCGAAAAATTGTCGACCAAATTGGCAAAATATTGAAAATGAACCAAATCTAGTGTACCCTTAACCGACGAGCATGTATCCATGTAGGTATATGGATGGGGAAGAGGTAAGAGAGGTCTGCCAGGATCATGTCAAATGGAAGTCTGTAGTCTCTGCCTACCCCTCTGGGTGACAGGCGTGAATGCTTATGTATGTATGTATGTATGTTTTAGTTATTTTAGCTTAGTATTCTCATATTAACTTGTAGTTGCTCCGACAGAAGTCGACTGGGCTAGGGCCCATCAGTAACCCAACTCGACGGGGAACCAGAGGGTTCGGGCGCAAATGGCCTACGGATAATTATTATGTAATGGCTGGATAAGCAAACACAAACTTACCGAGTTCCGGAGGTAGGGTCGACCACAAGGTACAGTCAGGGGCAAGTAAATGGTGATGTGAGTGGTGTAAGAAGGTGTGTAATGTAACATGACGTCACCGATATAATCGGCCAGCAGACCCACATGCGTTGCCCTGCCCCACAAGGTGCAATCACTCCAGTGGGCTTTCACCGTTATCTGAACTCAAGTCTAACGTCACTTAGCACAAAACTATAATCGAAGAGGGACGTGATCTCCTCCCGTGTCACAAAGTTTTAGCGTCCCACCCGACAAGCAAAATTCCTTCGTACGATATTAAAATACCACACAAGCAACTCGTCGACGCAAATTAATCGCAATCGAAGTTAAATTAATCACTCAAACTCAAGGAAAACCTCGTTGTCACGTATACCAACGAAATAAGACAACGCAAAAGAGGTAGTTTTAACGCGACCTAACGATTCTAACGTAACTTCCCGACATCTAACCGATACGGCCGTCGCGAACAATTGATTGTTCCAGACTAATTGGCACCGCCGTAGCCCGCAAACGAATGCCCCCCGGCCCAAACCGTCAAACAGGTTTATCGCCCAAGACGAACGTTTTCGCAAGTTTTAAGTTGTTACGATTTGGCCTAAACAAACTCCCGTCCCGGGCATAAGGACTTATGTCCGCGAGTAAATTAGCAAACGGGATAGAGTCGCGACGGCACGTTGCAAGACCGAATTTCCAACCAAAACCTTGGCCACCCTAGGCACCCCATCCGGTCCATACGACAACTTAACAATGCGCCCACGGCGCCAATACAAAGGCAAAGCGTTGGGTTCCTTAACTAACACGAGGTCTCCAACCCGAGGAGGATCCGTCTTGTCAGACCACTTAACGCGCTGCTGCAAAAGATGTAGGTACTAGTAGGCCAGAGACCATCGGTGCCAAAAACTCTGAGTCATTTGTTGCAGCAGGTCAAATCTGCTCAACAGCGAAGAGCTTATTTCCCTAAAGGAGTACTCGGGCAGGGCGTTAAGTGGCTGGCCAATCAGGAAGTGGCCCGGGGTTAGAACCTCCAAATCATTCGGATCGGACGAGAGGGGACAGAGTGGCTGAAAGTTGAGTACCACCTCAATTTTACAGAATACAGTGGCAAGCTCCTCAAAGGTCAAAATAGTTTCGCCAATAACGCGACGGAGATGCGTTTTTGCAACCTTAACCACCACTTCAAAAATACCGCCCCAGTGTGGGCAAGCCGGAGGGTCGAATTTCCACTGGATGCCCTTCTTGGACTTCGCAGTACCTAAATAAGTACAGTTGCTGGACAGAAATTCGACGACCTCTTTCAAATATCTACCCGTGCCCTTATAATTCGTTCCGCAATCAGACCGGATCAGGTCCGGCAAACCGCGACGCGATACGAAGCGGCCCAGTGTGGCCACAAAGGCTTCAGTGCTGAGGGCACTTACAAGTACTAAGTGAACGGCCTTAGTGGAGAGGGACACGGAAACTCACAGATAGGCCTTATGTGAACACGCGTTACGAAATTTGGAGGACTTGACGAGGAAGGGGCCAGCAAAGTCGGTTCCGACTCCAGCGAATGGTCGGATGGCCCTGACGCGGTCGGGTGGTAAGTCACCCATCATCGGCTGCGATATGGTGGCCTTCAGTTTATAACAAGGTATGCACTTAAAGAGGACGCTCTGAATGGTGCGTCGGCCAGCCAAAATCCAAAACTCCCGCTGCAAAATAGCCGAAAGAGCGTTACACCTAGCGTGGGCATTCTGAACATGATGGTGAGTTACCAGTAACTGAACCAAGGCGCCGTCCTTAGGGAGCAGTAACGGGTGTCGAGCCCCGTACGGCAGTTGAGAATTTTTCAAACGTCCGCCAACGCGCAGCATCCTAGCGTCGTCCAGGAAGAGGTTCAGGCTCAGCGCTCTTGACAACGGAGACCCGCTTCAAGGTTTCAATCACGGGATCAAAATGCTCCGCTTGGACCATACGGGTCCAATGCATCAAGGCTTCGCGACGCTCGCTAGGGGACAAAACAGAATCAGAGATTCGGTTGGACGGGTCTCTCGAATTGCGGAAAAATCGACGCAACCAAGTAGTCACTCCTAAGAGCTTATCGAGAGAGCTGTAGATAGATAGATAGAAAATTCTTTATTGCACTTAAACAAAACAATTTGGTACAAAGGCGAACTTAATGCCGAAAAGGCATTCTCTGCCAGCTAAACTTTTGTAGTGTGGTGAGAGCTATTGGTAGAGCCGCGAGAGAAAGAAAAACTAACTTATTTATTCATACTATTCAAAACGCATTATATAATATTATGTATATGTTAGTTTATATATATGTACACTTATACACATACACCTTTTTTTTTTTTTTTTTTTATTATATATATATATATATATATATATATACTAAACCAAAAGTTTACAATGTATCTTATTGAATGAGCAATCTTTAATCTCGTGGAATTTTAAATAATATGCCACAAGTGTAAGTTGATGATACCGTGAAGGAATCCGGGTAGTATGCAGATTTATGCATCGGGATAGTTAGAGTTTTGTTGGTCATCGGACGGGATAAGCTTAAATATGAAAAACGCTCTTTTAGATAAACTGGGGAACAAAGATTGTGAAGAATACCATACAAAGTGGTTAGAAGATGTGTGTTCTGGCGAAAACGGATGCCGAGCCACTTAAGTCTTGAGCGAAATTGTGATATATGATCAAACTTGCGCAGGCCAAAAATATAGCTTATGCACAGATTGAGCAGACGGTCGAGTTTGCTAAGCAGCACCACAGTTATATCTGGATAGGCAATATCGGTATTGCTGCGCGGCTAAGTTGACATCTGGCACTAGCGCCATTAAGTGTCGGGTAATTGTCACGAACATCAAGCTCGTAACAATTAGTGTCAGAAGTGAGATAAAATCATGCCGATTTTACCTAAGGAGGAAACGGAGGGTGTCCGTACCCAAAGTCAACGCCAGCAGGAGACGGACCAAAGAAGATTTGGTGGTACAACGCCGCAGACGTCGGAGGGCCAGCCGCCGGCTGCAGGCCCGTCAGTAGCTCCTACATCTGCAGCACCTGATTTAGGTGCTCTGATGGTGATGCTGCAGGAGCAGGCTCGCCGACAGGAGGAGCAGGCCCGTTGGTTGAAAGAGCAGCAGGAGGAGCAGACTCGCCGACAGGAGGAACAGACTCACCGACAGGAGGAACAGGCTCGCCGACAGGAGGAACAGGCTCGCCGACAGTAGGAACAGGCCCGTCGGTTGGAAGAGCAGCTGCGGGGCGGACAAGAGGAACAGGTCCATACCATCGTTTGGAAGAGCAGCTGCGGGATGGACAAGAGGAATAGGCCCATCGGTTGGAAGAGCAGATGCTCCTCGTGAAGGACTTTCACGCTACCTTCGGGAAGGAGATCAAGGAGGTAAAGGATAGGGTTGCTCAGCATGACAACCGCCTGTAAGAAGCTGAAACCCAAATCACGAAAGCTGAAACCCGAATCGACCAAGTGAACAATCGGGTTGACAACATAATGGCTGACATGACGAAATCACTGGACGAACTCAAACTTGGGGATGGAACTACAGCTCCCGTAGTAGCTACTACACCTTCGCTACGTGGGTTCAAGGTGCCACCGTTCGACGGGACTTCTTCCTGGTCAGCCTACGAAATCCAGTTCGAGGCTGTTATGAAAGCGAACGGCTGGAATAAAAGTCAGGCCATGACTGCTCTCACACTAGGCCTGCACGACCAGGCCTTAACAGTTCTGGAAGCTCTCGGTGAGGAAGTGACTTATGAGCAACTCCTTGAGGCATTGGAGGCGAGATATGGCGACGCTCACCTGGAACACGTCTTTCGTGCGCAGCTTAAAGATCGCGTGCAGCGCATCAACGAAAACCTGCAGCAGTGGGCTCTAGAGGTGGAGAAGCTGGTGCGAAAAGCATACCGGTCTGTACCTGCGCTCATTGAAGGGAACTTGGTGCAGACATTTATCGACAGCATCCGTTACCTGGAAGTCAGAGCTGCTGTGAGGCTCGGGCACCACGAGACGCTTAAGGACGCCTTGGACCATGCACTGGAGGTGGAAGCCGTGCGGCAGGATCATCGTTCCCATCACGTCAGGGAGGTTGCAGCAGCTATAGTTCGCGACCGCAACAAAGGATACAGCCCTAGGTGCTATGGCTGTGGGGAAAAGGGCCATCTTCGATCCAGGTGCCCTAAGCGAACCCTAGAAAGGGAAGTTGAACGATCTCAGGAGGGTAGAGCGGCCAACAGCACCGCCCAGCAGCAGCAGGGAAACGAGTAAAGGCCAAAACTGCGGGGCGGGTGCTGGCTGATGTTAAAAGAGCCCCAAGGATAGCGATCTCACAAACCCATGATGGGAACAGTCTAATCATCAAGGGCGAAGTCAACGGAATGCCGTGTAAACTGACAATAGACACTGGAGCCTCTCGTACGGTAGTTAGTTCCCAACTTATAAGTCAGTTCCTTGGGGACTCCGCATACAACCGAGAACGCATTAATTTGGTAACAGCCACCGGTCAGCGTATACCCGTCCGTGGAGAGAAGGAGATGGAGTTGATGCTAGGCAACGTGATCTACCTGCATAATGTCATCGTGGCTGATATAATGGACGACTGCATCCTAGGCCTGGACTTTATGAGGAATAATTGTTGTGAGATCGACGATAAGCAAGGTGTTTTGAAATGTGGAAAGGAGGAACTTTTTATGGAAGGTGCGTTATCAGTGAACGTGTACAGCATTAAGAAGATTGTTCTTCCGCCGAGATCGGAAACGGTTGTTCCGGTTAGTCTTCCTCGAAACGCTGGGCAAGCTCACCGTTGTGTACTTGTGGAAAGGGTAAACAATGACCTTTCACGGAAAGTAGCTCGAACCTTGGTCAGAACCACTGGCATCTCAGGAGTACGTGTGCTGAACCTTTGTGACCAGAAACAGATTATAGAAAAAGGCACGCTGGTTGGTACTTGTGAGGAAGTGGATTGGTTACGTCGGTGCCAATATCTATCGAGTGAGACCCCCAGCAAGGATGCACAAACGAGAGTGACCTCACTTTTGGAAGACTGTCGCAGCGTTCTCTCCCCGACCGAAATGGTCAAGGTGAAGAAGTTGTTACTCAAGTATGCCGATGTATTCTCATCAAACGATGCTGACATATGAAAGACTGGCTTAGTTCAAAACAAAATAAACACAGGAGAAGAATTGCCTATCCGTCAGCGGCCAAGAAGATTGCCGGTAGCACGTGAAAAGGAAGTGGAAACCATGATTGAAGGGAATGGTAAAGGATGGTGTTATTGAACCTTCCTCTAGTCCATGGTGTTCACCAGTGGTGCTGGTAAAGAAGAAGGATGGCAGCATGCGGTTTTGTATTGACTACCGCCGTCTGAACGACGTTACGAAGAAGGACAGCTATCCCTTGCCAAGAATTGATGACACGCTGGACATGCTTACAGGAGTAAAGTGGTTTAGCACGCTGGATCTAAAAAGTGGCTACTGGCAAGTTGAAATTGACCCCAAAGACAAGGAGAAAACTGCGTTCTCGACGGGAAAGGGTCTGTGGCAATTTAAAGTAATGCCGTTTGGGTTGTGCAATGCTCCAGCAACGTTTGAAAGGCTGATGGAACTTGTACTTGCCGGGCTAATTGGCGATGCCTGTCTGATCTACTTGGATGACATCATCATCGTGGGCCGTACGTTTGAGGAACACCTTCAAAACCTGGAACGCGTGCTCATGAAGATTCAGAGTGCCAACCTCAAGTTGAGTCCGAAGAAATGTTCACTATTCAAACGGCAAGTTAACTTTTTGGGGTATGTAGTATCGGAAGAAGTTATCTGCACGGATCCAGAGAAAATCGCCGCTGTCAAGGATTGGCCGGTTCCAAAAGACAAGACGGAGGTTAGAGCATTTTTGGGTTTGTGCTCTTACTACCGGCGATTTGTGAAGAACTTTGCAGATATAGCCAAACCTCTGCATAAGCTAACCGAGGAGAAGCGACATTTCTGCTGGGATGAAAGTTGCAATATCGCATTTCAGGAGCTCAAGGACCGTCTGTGCAAAACACATATTTTGGGATACCCTGATGCAAGCAAAGAATTTATAGTTGACACAGACGCAATAGATACAGGGCTCGGCGGTGTGTTGTCTCAACGGAACGGTGATCGAGAGATTGTGATAGCGTACTTCAGCAAGTCGTTGTCAAAACCGGAAAGGAACTATTGTGTTACAAGACGCGAATTGCTAGCTGTGGTAAAGTCGTTGCAGCATTTTAGCAAATATCTTCTGGGGCGAAAATTTCACTTACGAACTGACCATGCTGCACTAAAATGGCTATTGCAGTTTAAAAATCCAGAAGGACAAGTTGCGAGGTGGATTAAACTACTGCAGGAATACGACTTTGAGATCGAACATCGCAGCGGGAAATCTCATGGCAACGCAGAACGCATTGTCAAGAAGACCTTGTCCTGAAGATTGCAAACATTGTACTAGGCAAGAGAGTAAGGAAGTGGTATCCGTGAGGATGCTCAGGGCAGACCACCTCAGAAACGAGTGGAAGGACAGCTTACAACGTCCACAGCAGGAAGATCCGGACATCAAGCCGATTCTGGAATGGATGAAGGACAGTGCTCCCAAGCCCAAGTGGAGCGACGTCTCAGCGATGAGTTCGACCACTAAAAGCTATTGGGCCCAGTGGGACAGCTTGCTGCTTCAGGATGGAGTTCTGTGCCGTAAATGGGAAAATGTTCGGGGAGACAGCTATCATTTGCAAATGGTTGTCCCTAAAGCTAAAGTACTTGATGTTCTACAGCTGTACCATAATGATTATTCAGGAGGTCATCTGGGAGTTAAACGAACTCTACTGAAGATCCGAGAACGGTTTTACTGGGTCCACTGTCGAAACGATGTCGAGGACTTGTGTCGCAAATGTACAAGTTGTGCCGCTGTAAAGGGACCTCAGACTCGTAGTAGAGGTGCATTGAAGTTGTACAATGTTGATGCACCATGGGAGAGAATAGCCATTGACGTGGCGGGGCCGTTTCCGGAGAGTGAAAGCGGTAACAAGTATTTCATGGTTGTGATGGATTACTTCACTAAGTCCAAATCAAGAAGCTTCAACAGTTGCAGATAAACATGTTCATGAAGTCTTCTGTCGTTTTGGGGTACCTTTAGAGATTCACAGCGATCAAGGAAGGAATTTTGAGTCTCAAATATTCCAGGAAACTTGCCGAGTTTTGGGTACTCATAAAACAAGAACGACTTCTTATCACCCGCAATCTGATGGAATGGTAGAACGATTTAATCAGACATTGGAGAGGTACCTAGCAGAAGTTGTAGACAACCGGCAACGAGATTGGGATAAGCACATACAACCGTTTTTGCTGTCATATCGAAGCGCTGTTCACGAAAGTACATCAGTGACACCAGCTTTCGCAAACTTTGGAAGAGAATTACGGCTGCCTGCAGACCTGATCACCGGGATACCACCTGATGCCTCACGCAGTATAACCGATTATGCAAATGACTTGCGGAACAAAATGAATGACATTTATGAACACGTCAGACAATCGGGCCAGCAAATGTCTGAAAAGATGAAAACCCGGTATGACCGCAAAATGAACAACAAAGGGTTCGACGAAGGTTCACTAGTGTGGTTGCACAATCCGGTCCGCAGCAAAGGGAAATCTCCTAAGCTTCAAGCTAAATGGGACGGCCCGTACCGGATTGTGACCAGGATCAACGATACGGATACAGAAGGGCGCAAGAGGGACTCCTAAGATCGTCCATGTGGATCGCCTGGCGCGTTATTATGAGGCCGATAATGCTCGGGACGAGCATGTCTTAGGAGGGGGCAGTGTTGCGCGGCTAAGTTGACATCTGGCACTAGCGCCATCTCACTAGATGATGACTCTCTCCTCGCTCCATTACCCGACACTTCGGGTAATGGAGCGAGGGGAGAGCTTTCCAGAAATTGACATCACTAATCTTTCAACCGACAGCGCCATCTGTTGTCGAAATGAAGAAATAAGCTTCTGGAAGCTGACTCTCGAACTTTCGGCGCTTTGTCGATTGGTGCGCGTATTTACTTGATTGTTCTGAATGATTCGGTACTAATGTGTATTTATAGGCGCTGCAAGGTGCGATCGGGGAAGTATTGAATTTGGCGAGACAAGCGAAGCTTCGGAGCGGAATAAAGTGAATTAGTGTGCTTAATTATTGGTGTTTTAAGTTTTAATTTGTGTAAAGAAAATTAAAGTGTTAATTTAGGTAATCCTATCGGCAATTTTTAATTGTCACGAACCTCAAGCTCGTAACAGTATAATCAAAAATAGGAAGCAACAGAGAAATGACTAGCGTAACCTTGGCCGTCTGAGGAATAAATTTTTGCCAGGGCTTTAATGAATGCATAGTTCCAAAAATACGTCTCCTGACCTCATTAACCTGTAGCACCCAACTTAGATCGTCAGCCAAAATTAAGCCAAGGTTCTTAACCTGCCTAACATATTCTAAATCTACACCGTTTAGAGTGACCTTAGGTAGATATTGATAGTCAAGTCGACATGTAATTTTTCTGCTCCCTATGATTATAACCTGTGTTTTGGCAGGATTTAATATTAGCCCATGAAATCTTGCCCAACTGCAGGAAGATCAGAATTCATTCTGTCAACAGATGAATTTAGGTCTTTTAAACTAAAATGCTGATACAACTGAACATCATCTGCGTACAGGTGATACTTGCTTAAATTTATTACGGAAACAAGTGCATTGATAAACACAGAAAAAAGCAACGGAGATAAAACACCGCCTTGAGGAACACCAGCAACAACGTTACACCAATGGGAGAACTTATCATGTATGCGTTGCCGGCGTCCCCGAAGATAGGAACTGAACCATTGTAGAACTGACGATGTTAAATTCAGGGATTTCATAACTGCTAACAGGATGTCATAGTCAACACAGTTAAAGGCTTTACTGAAGTCCAGAAGGACAAGAAGAGTGAGTTGACGACTATCCATCGCGAAACGGATATCATCAGTTATTTTAATTAAGGCCGTGGAAGTACTGTGCAGAGATCGGAAACCAGACTGAAAAGGATTAAAGAGGTTGTGTTTGTTTAGAAATTTTGAGAGTTGGCCATGAACAACCTTTTCAAGAATTTTGGAGAAGAAGGAGAGGATAGATATTGGCCTATAGTAGCTGAAATTAGTAGGAGAGCTATTTTTGTTATCAGGAATCAGGTACACTTCTTTCCACTTGGTAGGGAAGGTACTGAAGGCAAAGGAGAAATTTATTAGGTGAGTGATATGGGAAACTATTTGGTCCAAAATCGGCAAAACCATGTCACGTCCAATATTATCTTGGCCGACAGCTTTGCTGCATATGACGGATGCAATTTTTTTCCTTCATTATCAGTCACTGGTTCAAAGCAGAAAGGAGTACAAAATGGTAAAGGGAAAGAAGTGGTATCTTTAATAGTACGACAACGAAACTGGTAAAGAGCAAAAGTGTTTGTTGAGCGCTCTTAAATCAAGGGACTGACTAACATTCTGTTTGCTTTTACCAAAGCCTAGGCTGCGCAAAAACTTCCATAAATTCTGGGTTGTGCAAGTCTCAATAGTATTGTGAATATGTTGGCGTTTGGCATTTCGTATCACCTGGTTGCAGCGATTTCGTGCTTTTTTAAATCTTTCCCAGTTCTCATCACTGGGCTAACGTTTATGTTTTCTTTTAAGGCGGTCCCTACGTGCCATAAGAGATCGAATATATGGCGTTAACCAAGGTGCTGGTGCCCGTTTCATTTTTACTGGTCTTAATGGCCTTTGTCATAAGCTTTTGTTATAATGTTATTGAGTAACTGCAGTTTATTGTCAAGTGTTAGTGTTGTTAGTGTTATAAAAGTTTGCCCAATTAGCATTGCGTATCTCGTAACATAATAGCTGGCGATTCATACGGACAAGGTTACGCTGAAACATAATTTTGGGAAATGATTTAGTGGATTTAAGAGCATATGATGCGAAAATTAGATCATGATGGGAAAACTCAGGAGCCACGAATTGACCATGTAGAGATATACGATCAGGATCAGATGAAAGGATTAAATCTAGTAAAGAGTTAGTGTTATTGACGTGATAGGTAGATTCGAGGTCAAGAATTTTAATATTGCTTGATGCACTTAAGCGTTTAAGCTTATTCGATCTAGCATCAGTTAAAGTCACCCATGAAAATCGAGTGGGAGTAGTTTGGGAGATGCATCTCAATCATCTGTTCCAATTCATTGAAATAATTTACAGAAGGAGGTGCATAAAATGTTCCTAGTAAGAAAGGTGTGTGGCCTACCATTATTTCAATGAGAATGTATTCCATTGATTTAGAGTAAACCTCGGGCGATCTGGAAACGATCGTGTATGGTATGTCTGACCGGAGGTATATGGCAACACCTCCGCCACCCTTGCTTAATCTGTCATTCCTGATGAGATGATAGCCCGGAAGACTAAACAAAGTAGATGGTAAGCTAGGTTTAAGAAATGATTCTGATATGAGACAGGCATGAATAAGACTGTTTTCGAAGGTTGCAAGAAGATCTGAAAAGTGAGCTGGAACCCTTTGTGCAACATATATTCAAATTCCTTCGGTAAGGCTCAAGGGCATTATATATGTCCCTAAGTTGAGGTTCTGGGGAACCCTGACCCGGGGGGTCAGTCAGTCAGTTCGGTCAGGGGGGGGTAATCAGATTCCATGGAAATATCTATCGCAAGTTTAAAATTAAATTTATAAGTTTATTCGTATACTACTAGATAATAATAATAAATAAAAAACAGTATATACATATATATTATAAATATTTAATAAAAAAAAGTAAAAAATAAATAATAAAAATAAGTGAACTATTTTGCTATACCGTGGGTTCAGCAAAAATAAAATTGTTATTAGCTTACCACATCTACTACCAGTTAGGACATTACAACTATGTCAGGAGGAAGTACAATTTATTATAATTTGATAAAGAAAAGTGAAAACAGTACAAGTATGCTGGTTAAAAAAAATACTCTAAAGAAAAAACTGTAAATGCGCATTTTTAATTCTTACGGTAGTAACCATAGTAAAAACAGAACTTCTGATCTGTTTTTACTATGCGTAGATAGAGAAACCTATAGACTAATGATCGGCGTGGCCTCGAGTGAGAAAGGACGATAACGAATTTTTAGGTTATACAATAATCTTTATGACTTTTAAACACATTTAGATAAAAATGTTAATTGTTCTAAGAACTGAACTGAACAAGATTCACCAATCTTAAGCTCACAAAACACTTTTTTCTCACTTAAATCAACTTGTAAACTCCTTAAATCGCTACGCTGTTAAAGTTGTTTAGCAAACTCTACAGTTTACAGTTACAAAAGTCAGTTACAAAAAAAGAAAGGGATAAACAATCACACCGCTCTATCTCATTTCTATGCAAGACGTATGCATAAAGCTATCTTTTTCGTGTGCGAATGCGAAAGAAGGCGTCAATTTGCGTAGACAGAGAAACCTATAGATTTGACCAATTTATAGTCTATAGGTTTCTCTGTCTACGTTACTATGACATTTTAATTATTTGACATTGTCATTTCATATTGACATTACAAACAAAAATAAAAATTTTGAAGGTTGCAAAAAGTTTCAATTCAATGTTCTATGAGGTTTGTTTCGAGTTAAATTATATAAAGCAAAAAAGTTTGGGGTAATAAGTCCTACAACTATCAATGATAAAAGTTGTTAGTATTTATAAGTAATGATATGTAATATAATTATGTCCTACAAACAAAAGTAATGAATAATTGCATAAACTCCAATAGCGGTAAGTTAAATTTCATTTTAAGTAAAATATGCAATTAACTACAGTAGTGAGATTCTCAATAATAGAGAAAAAGAAAAAGTTAATATATAAAGAGACTAATTTTACAACTTTTTTCCAGGTTTAGACCGTTGTTTGGAGGCCACAGCTTTGGAAGTTTCTGAATTACTCACAGGATATTCAGCCAGTTGGTCTAGAGAAACAAGACGTACCTTGCTTCCATTACAGAGCTTTAGATATATGTTACCATCTTGTGTCAACATGTGTGCTTACCATGTGTATACCATGTAGGCGTCGAGCTTCTTTAAAAACTTCTCTTCTATGAGGAGTAAGAAATTCAGCAATAAAAATATTACTTTCTTTCAAAGAAAGCTTAGCACGCCAGATTTCTTGGCGAATGATATAATCTGTAAACTTTACCAGCAGTGCACGAGGATTTGCTGTTGTGTTTTTTCCCAAACGATAACATGAATGAATCTGAGTTGATCTAAATGCTGTACCGCTCTAGCAGGGAGAAATCCCGAGTGGGCTTATCCTTGCCCACTCCTACTCGGGCTCGTAGGCCAGGCAATTCAATCGGTTTGGAGTATTTATTCTGGGGCCAGAATAACTGAGACTCAGTCAACCAACAGGGACCCCACCACAGCGGGTGGTCAACCAAAGAGGGGCTTCCACAGCCGCGAGAAGCGCAGTCTGCGGGATTCAACTCCCCTGGGACATGTCTCCAGTTTAGAGACGTGCCAGAATTCTGGATTTGAGACACGCGGTTGGCCACAAAGACCTCAAGATTGTGAGGTGCAGCTCTGAGCCAACAAAGTACTATCTCACTGTCCAACCAAGCGTAGACGTCCGTAATGTCGATTACAGACTTCAAAGACGAGTGAACGTGGTTGAGGAGTCGCGTGAGGAGAGCGGCTCCGGACAGTTCCAATTTAGGGATAGTTAAGCGGGACCTAATGGGGGCAACCTTGCTTTTACCAAGTACGAGACAGAAGTATGGCCAGAAGAGCTCACAGTCCGCAAATATACGACAGCAGCATAGCCTTTCTCAGATGCGTCGCAAAATCCATTTAGGGTAGCCCTGCATTTCCCTGGATGGAAGAAGCATCTTGGCATGGAGACCCGGTTGATGTCAGGAAGGGAGGACACTATGGAGTGCCGCTCTCGCAAGAGAGCACCGCTTATAGGGTCGTCCCAACTCAACCCGAATATCCAGAGCTTTTGAAGAAAGCACTTAGCCAAAAAATGACCGGAGTGATTAGGATCGAAGGTGCGGGCTACTGTAAACAGCACGGAGCGCTTGGTCCATGATTTAGGAGGGGGATCGAGTTTGACTCGATACGTGAAAGTATCCTGAACAGGCTGATATTGAATGCCCAGCACAGTCAACAAATTAGGATTTTCAGGGTGCTCGAATAGATGAGTGTCTTGTTGATCCTCTCCTGGGAGGTCCTTCAAAATATGAGGGGAGTTCGAAAACCATTTGCGCAACTCATAACCTCCAGACTTCAGGATAGTAATCAATTCGTCTCGCAATACAAGAGCCTTCTCGACGGTCGAGGCGCCCGTGCAAATGTCGTCCATGTAGACCGAAGTCTCCATAGAAGCCCCCGAGCGTATTTTAGACGCTCTGTCTCAGCCAGTTCGAGGAGGGTTTGCATGGCGATATACGGGCTGGACCGGAGTCCATAGGTGGTGGTGCCCAAAGGGGGCCGTGAGTCAAGAAAGGGTAAGCGAGTGACAAAACGACCGTCGACACGACGGTCGGTATTGTTCTGGTAGAACAACTCGCACTCACGGTGCAGAGAGTTGACTCGAGACGCGTGTGGTGGCTCCTCAATTTGCCAGAACCGCTGGACGACGTCCGAAAGGGACACGCCCACTACAGAGAGCGGGTCGGCCGTCTGAGGAGGTGGAGACCAGAGAACCGGTCCAAAGAAACTGTGCCCAAATACAGTGGACATGGCTAACAAGCCATCGGGCTGTACGGCTCGTATCTCGCCTAACAAGATGAACCCCAGCGCGTCGGCCCTTAGCAACAAATCTATAGGCCCAGGTTGGGACCATTGAGGGTCTGCCGGTCTCAAACTCGACGCACAACGAACCGCGATGTCATTTATACGGACGTTAGGGAGAAAACCTACAATGTCATCGAGGACATTTACTTTAACTAGAATGTGAAGGTGCTCGCTGGCAGGGCCAAACACTAACTCCGCTTGTCCCCTAGGAGCGGCAGGCTCGGCACCTCCGATAACTACCATTGGACGTGAATCAGAGCTCCAGGGGAGCCCTAGTCTTCCCACCAACCAAGCGGAGGCCATACAGCGTTGTGAACCCGAATCCAAAAGAGCGCGAACCGTTAAACAGTCGCCACTCGGGTTGTACACCTTCACTGAGGCCGTCGGCAATAGAACAGTTTGACAAGTAGACTGTTGACGGCTCAAAGGATCAGTGGAGGCGGCCGTGGTGGGAGCTAGGGCGGCAGTTACCTAGCTGGAGCTGCCTCCATCGGACCGGCACTCGTACCGGGGGTCCCGAAAGCGGCATACCGGCGGTATCTAAATGACCCGTGGTTGGAAATCACCAAACGACCTGGGAAGCTTCGGGGAACCTCGGCCTTGAGGCCCGGGACAGATTCGAGGTCGCAGGAACCACGTAGTACCTGTACCGACCAAAGGGGGAGGGTGGTACTCCAGTCGCGGCCTGTCAGCTAACGGTTTGTGAGAAGAGTCTAGCTGACCGCTGAGTGGCCGTGAAGTTCCTCTCAACACGCTGAGGGGGGGGCGACGACCCACCCACCCCTGGGGGACGACCCTCCGACTGGTCGAGGGAGGGACCTCCTTCAAACCCAGGGGCACGGTGGCCGGCAGGGGAGCGCCGAGTGTCGCCCGACAGAGGGCGTGGCTGAGCGCCCCCGTCCGTGGGAGTTGAGGGCCCGGCAGAGCCCCGAGAGGAAGCGCCGTTCGCAACCAGGCACAAAACGGCATATTGGTTGCCCTGGCAGTGCGGACAGGGTCGCTGGTGCGGGCAGTCTCGTTGGAGGTGCCTTTCCAAGCACGATTAGCACCAGCGGCGCTCCTTGGCGATGGTTCGCCTCGCCGGGACCGGCTTACCCAATAACTTCGGCCACAACGTCACCCAGTCCTGCGAGGAGGTCCCGGGCGGCCTGGTAGGCGTCGTCCGACAATTTCAAATGGCCGACTACGCCCAGGGCCTCCTCCTCCAGGGAGGCCAGGAGGTACACTATCTTCTGGCTTGGTGTCAAGTCCCTCTGCGCGTCCACTAGGCTATCAAAAAGGCCAACAAAGGTCAGCCAGTCGGAGAGGACCCCGAAGAACCTTGGCAGGTCCAGAGTTGGGAGTCGTCTCAACAGCTCCGGCTGAGTAGGCTGCTTCCGAGGGGACTCGGACAGGCCACTCAGCCGAGCTTCACGCGCTTCATTAGCATACTTGGCCCCCGCCTCGATCAAGTCGTCCGTGAGCGAAAAGAATTGCTCGTAGTCCGCGAGCCAGGATCCAGGAGGAGTCAGTCTAGGACTCCCTGTTCCGCATCCGAGGCCAAAAGCTCAGTGCAAGCCTCCTCCACTACGGCCCTCCGGGCCATGACCTGCTCGAGCCGCTTCTCTAAACTATGGACTCCATCGGGTCGCCCTATCAAGGTATGGGCATTCGCGGGCTAGCGCAGCTCCGCCTGCAAGCGAAGCGCCGGTGGCTTGTGCGGTTGCATCACTACTAAATGCAAATTACTATTAAATTAAATTAAATACAATTACACTACACGGCAAGTACACACTACAGTCGATCAGCAAAGATGCCTCGCTCAGGAGAGCGACCCTTCGGCAATTTAATCTACTTACCCGAAATACCTGACGCGTAGGTACCTACCCCTAAACTACACTCCTGCTTGCGCAGCCTAACGGGCGTGGTTCTAACCACCGATCCGCTAACAAAACAAAAAAAATATTATATTACCGCCGGGAGTGATTGGAGAAACAATCAACCACGCTCTGCTACCAGAAAATGTTACGGCCCTCAGTTGCCCCGACAGAAGTCGATTGGGCTAGGGCCCATCAGTAACCCAACTCGACGGGAAACCAGAGGGTTCGGGCCCAAATGGCCTATGGATAATTATTATGTAATGACTGGATAAGCAAACACAAACTTATCGAGTTCCGGAGGTAGGGTCGACCACAAGGTACCGTCAGGGGCAAGTAAATGGTAGGTGTGAGTGGTGTAAGAAGGTGTATAATGTAACCTGACGTCGCCGATGTAATCGGCCAGCAGACCTACATGCGTTGCCCTGCCCCACAAGGTGCAATCACTCCAGTGGGCTTTCACCGTTATCTGAACTCAAGTCTAACGTCACTTAGCACAAAACTATAATCGAAGAGGGACGTGATCTCCTCCCGTGTCACAAAGTTTTAGCGTCCCACCCGACAAGCAAAATTCCTTCGTACGATATTAAAATACCACACGAGCAACTCGTCGATGCAAATTAATCGCAATCGAAGTTAAATTAATCACTCAAACTCAAGGAAAACCTCATTGTCAAGTATACGAACGAAATAAGACAACGCAAAAGAGGTAGTTTTAACGCGACCTAACGATTCTAACGTAACTTACCGACATCTAACCAACACGGCCGTCGCGGAGAATTGGTTGTTCCAGACTAATTGGCACCGCCGCAGCCCGCAAACGAATGCCCCCCCCCCCTCCCCAACCCAAACAGTCAAACAGGTTTATCGCCCGAGACGAGCGTTTCCACAAGTTTTAAGTTGTTACGATTTGGCCTGAACATAACTTTTTACTACACCTACACCATTCTATCTCTGCATCACCCCAAGGTGGACTGGTAGATAATGCCCTAGACATTAAGTCCGTCTATATATCACGTGTGTATATGAAGTTTTAAATAAATATTTATTTAATATAAATATTAATCGAAAACTTTACCGATTACGGTAATCGAGTACGTACCTTTTCATAAAAATCGTAGTGATAATCGCAATGTGACAACCGTACTGCCCACAAGACTATTTAATTTTTTTAAACAATTTCAACCTTCATTCGTTACAAATTAGGTTTAAATTTAAACACGCCAGTACAAACGCACTCCTTACGAGATTAGTGTATTTTTGTATAGCAATTTCAATCAACAGTGCATAAAGCTAAGGTCGAAATTCGAATAAACGAATAACATGACAGCTAAATAAATGTAACGAGACCTTCGATCAGTTGGTATTGTTGATCGAAGGACGAGACTATTTCTTAACCTTGCAGTTGTCGCGCCTTATAAAAGCAAGCAACTGGTCACATGGATTTCATATGTAGTACTAACTAATAAATACTCTATTTAAAATTAAACAAGTTAACATTTAGTCAACGGTTAATCATATTAAATGAAAAAAAGTAAAAATATTTATCTAATTATTATATAGTATAATATTTATCTATTAATATATCGTTTAAAAGTTAGTACGTTAGGTATGGAGTTTAGAAGTAAGGAGTACAGACTGTATATTAAAAGTGTCCATAAAAACCTTTAAATAAGGTGGCGCCACTATATAGCTACGGGGTAAATTTTAAAGAACGCACCGAAAACTATCAATGGGATAAACGTAGACAGAGAAACCTATAGACAAATTGACGCCTTCTTTCGCATTCGCACACGAAAAAGATAGATTTATGCATACGTCTTGCATAGAAATGAGATAGAGCGGTGTGATTGTTTGTCTCTTTCTCCGTGCCGGTTTTTTGTTTAGCAAAGTCTACAGTTTGCTAAACAACTTTAACAGCGTAGCGATTTAAGGAGTTTACAAGTTGGTTTAAGTGAGAAAAAAGTGTTTTGTGAGCTTAAGATTGGTGAATCTTGTTCAGTTCAGTTCTTAGAACAATTAAAATTTTTATCTAAATGTGTTTAAAAGTCATAAAGATTATTGTATAACCTAAAAATTCGTTATCGTTCTTTCTCACTCGAGGCCACGCTGATCATTAGTCTATAGGTTTCTCTGTCTACGGGGATAAACGACTTTTTCTAGGTTATATTTACTAAATAAAATTATTTTAGAGCTACTGAGCAGTTTAGCAACACACTTCAAACCGTCGAAACTGCTAAGTTCATTTCATCCCAGTAGTTACTCCGGCGCTGTTGTGGAGAGTTTTTGAACTGTTATTTACTGCTTACAGATGACCACTTTTTCAACTCTACTATGGGAGTTGGTACTCCTTACTTTTACACTACATAACAGTAGGGTTAACTTTTAGGCTTTTCCAAAATTGATGTGTAATGTGATTGAAGATCGATATCGATAATTTGTTTTATTAATTATTAAAGAAGCATCAAAATTTAATTAACTAATTTAATCACTCAACTAAAGAAGAATATTATTGTGTAGAGTCTGTTACCTAGTATTATAATAAAAGTGTAAATTAATAATTTCTGTCGTTCATCATCATCACACAAGTCCATTGTGTTTCAATTGTGTATCAACGTAAAAGCTAATGCACATTTTCATACTCGCCGAGCATAGACAGTAGGCACGAGTATGAGCATGTAAACGCCTTGTTCGAACATAACATAAACATAAACACTCACGCCTGTCACCCAGAGGGGTAGGCAGAGACTACAGACTTCCATTTGTCACGATCCTGACACACCTCTCTTGCCTCCTTCACATCCATACACCTACGCATACATGCTCGTCGGTTAAGGGTACTCCTAATTTGGCCCGTTTTCAATAAATCGCCAATTTGGTCGATAAATTTTCGCCTAGGACGTCCCTTTCCGACTCTTCCATTCACTTCTGCACCATAAATTTTCTTTGTCACTCTTTCCTCATTCATTCTTTCCACATGACCAAACCACCGAAGCATTCCTTTCTTAATCCTGGTCACAACATCATCTTGCAAACCACACTCTTCTCTTATTACACAATTTCTTACCCTGTCATTCAGGTTCAGCCCTAACATACTCCTTAACGACCGCATTTCTACTGCGTTTATTTTACTCTCGTGCTTCTTCTGCCACACCCAACTTTCACTACCATACGTTAAAGTAGGGACCAACACAGCATTGTGAATTGCCATACGTGCCTTTTTCGACACATTTTGACTCTTCACAATAGAGTGCAAGGCCCCATTTACTCTATTTCCCGCATTCACTCGTCGTTCTATATCCTTATCATATCTCCCATCCCTGCTAAATACGCAGCCCAAATATACAAACTCATCTACTTGCTCGATCAACTCCCCTTCTATTCTTATTTCACAAATCGTTTTACTTTCTTCTCTTTTAAAAACCATAACCTTCGTCTTACTTGCGTTCACTTTCATACCCCTTTCTTTTAATGATCCGTTCATTAATGTAACCATCATTTGTAACTCGGCCGCCGACGACGCAAGAATAACTTACACGTACAAAAGGCATTTAACGATTAACTCACCCATTCTTAATCCGCATTCTTCAACTTTCAAATTTTGCAAACAACTGTCCATAAATAGGTTGAACAGCCACGGGGAAGCCACACAGCCCTGTCTGACACCTTTATGTATGTCAAACCAGTCCGAGTAGACCCCGTTGATCCTAACACAAGCACTAGAGTCCCTATAAAGAGACTCCAATTCCTGTATCAAGCCAGCGCTCAACCCAAATGAGTTCAGTGTTTGCCATAGCAAATCCCTATCCACTCTGTCATAGGCCTTTTCCAAGTCCATGAACGCACAAAAAACCTTTTGGTTTTTGGCCAGAAACTTCTCCGCGATCATGCGCATGGAAAAGACTTGATCTGTACAGCCCATTCCCTTTCTAAATCACGCTTGCACATCCCAAATTTTTCCATCAGTTTCTTTCATGACCCTTTCAATCAGTACCTTAGCATACAGTTTTCCCACAATGCTAAGAAGGCTGATGCCACGGTAGTTTTTACAGTCCTGCTGCGACCCTCTTCCTTTATATACTGGGACTATCACGGCTTTGCACCAGTCTACCGGTACCCGCTTCAGTTCCCAGCATAAATTAAACAAGGTGCAGCAGGCCTGCCACCACTTCCTCTCCAGCCCTTAGCATTTCGAATGAAACTCTATCATATCCGGCAGCCTTATCTGCTTTCATGCTTTTCATTGCTTTCATTATTTCATCTATACTGATCTCGCTACCTCTTTCCTCTTCTTTCGGTGTTTCTACTTCACTTAGTACACACGTTGTCTCCACGCTCATAAACATGTTTTCAAAATATTCCTTCCATCTCTTTAAACTCAAAACTTCATCATTCAGAATATAGCCATTCTCGTCTCTTATAGCATTCATCATAGGCTGTTTTGAATGTCCCCTGGCAGTACTTACAAGTTTCCAGAACATTTTAATATTTGCCTGGAAGTTATCCGATATTCTTCTATCATTCTTATCCGTTCTTTCTTGCTTTTTTCTTTCAACTACTTCTTTTACTCTCTTATTAAAATGTCTAAAGACTGCCTTTTTTCTTTCAATATCACCATTCGTACCACTAGAATTAGCAGCCTTTGTTGCTAGTAAATCTAGCCATGCTCTCTTCTTTGCTTCAACTTCCATACGTATCTCATCATCCCACCTTAACGTATTATTTTTCCTTTCATTCTTTCTCTTACTAACACCACATACTTCGGTAGCTGCATCCACTAAACCTTTCTTTACATTTTGCCGTATATTCTCCAAGTCTAACTCCTTCATACATAATTCATCCAAACCACTTATATTTTCTTGCCTTGTTCGAGTGTTCTCTCTACTCCCTGAGCATTCTGTTCTCCATTCGATGTTGGTTTTTGATGGTTTTTTGGCCCGAATAAAAGTAATGCTCGTGTATATTCATATCGGTGTTTACATATTCGTCATTATTCACTTGATTTGCTTTTAAACTTAATTTTTCTTATAAAATAATTTAAAAAATTATAATACCTACCTACTGTGATAGATTCGAGTAACGAATCCACTATTTTTATAGACCTTTATCAAGGAGAACCCATGATATGGGGTCCTAGAAATAGGTTTTAAATAAATATGAAAGAAAATAATTATTTCATCATCATCATTCCGGCCCCTCACAAGTCTAGTACTGAACATAGGCCTTCCCCAAGTAATGCCACAAGGCACGATCCTGAGCCATCTGCATCCATCGACTTCCTGCATGTCTTACCAGGTCATCGCTATATCTAGTAGGGGTGGGTACTCCACACCGCAAATAATTATTTGTGAGTCTATAAATGTCAAGTAGACATAAAGTCGTGGCAACAAGCTTACACCATTGGGTTGTATGATCTAAGGCAACAAGACGCACGTCATTCATGCTTAAAAGATTTACGTTGAAGAATAAAGACGAGTATGCAAGCGCGATGTACTCGTCCACGAATAACTCGACGAGGTACTAGACTGTGAGGTACTCGACGTGGCTCGTGCCAATAATGTAAACGTGCCATAAAAGCAAGCTACCTACTGAGTACTGAGAACTTTTATAACATCTTTTATATGAAAGTTACTGTATATACTCTTTGTCCATAAATCATACCCTCTCGGTCGTAGACAGAGAAACCTATAGACAAATTGACGCCTTCTTTCGCATTCGCACATGAAAGAGATAGATTTATGCATACGTCTTGCATAGAAATGAGACAGAGCGGTGTGATTGTTTGTCCCTTTCTCCGTGCCGCAAACTACACTTTGCTATGTTTTGTGAGCTTAAGATTGGTGCATCTTGTTCAGTTCAGTTCTTAGAACAATTAACATTTTTATCTAAATGTGTTTAAAAGTCATAAATATTATTGTATAACCTAAAACTACGTTATCGTCCTTTCTCACTCGAGGCCACGCTAATCATTAGACTATAGGCTTCTCTGTCTACACTCTCGGTAAAGAGTAATTGCCAAAGAGAATATAATCACGTTCTGTGTACATAGTTCAAATTTCTGGTTTCTGCTATACTCTTTGGAGACGAGTTGAATTTGTATTATATATCACTTTTAGCCTATATCAAATCTATGTATTGGAAACGAATATCTGATAATGTATCTATATATTTCAATATCTATATATTTGTTAATTTTTTCGTTCTGAAAAGAAGTCAGTATTCAGTATCACATGGTGATACGCGATTTATGAACGCATTTCCTTGCATAGATTTATATATATTGTATTATTTGATTATTTGATATTGTATTATGAATAATCTAAGTATCTTTAAAATCTCATAATATAAGAAGTGACATATAGGTACATATCAATAGGATTTAGCCTGCTAGAAAATAAAATGGAATATTAAATTACCACCTTGAGAGTTAATCAATTTTTGTTCGATAAAATCATTTTACGTATAAAATGAAGTAGATGGCGTGGTGCTATTACAAAGTATTATTTTACTCGTTTACGCCAAAGAATACATTTTTAATTGACTATACTTAACTTCTCAAAATAGTCCCATATTATGCTTGTAAGCGGAGGAGACATTGTTATACTTAATAGGTTTAATTAGTTCTACACAATGTCAAACACTAAACTTGAATTAATTTGTTAAAAAAATGTACAGTATCTACCTAATATCTACGCATCTATATAATATTTTATGTTACACCACTTTTTATACACAAAAATAGTTTAAACTTAAAAAAACTATCATAAAACGAAAAAATTATCAAGTTCAAATTAAAATTCGGTTTTTACTAACGAAAGCGAGCAGAGAAATTACATAAAATATGTCATCTGCATTCAAATTACGCGACGCAATTCACGATGCATGTAAACGAAACTGTAAATAAAATTTAAAAATGGATAACAAGAGCATTTTTTGTTGAAACTCAAAGCACAAGGTACTTCAATGTTTCAATGTCGGTTTCAACTTAAATTTTCAGGTCGTGTTACAAATATTTAAAATTAATTGGATTAAAAATAACATTCTATTAAATAGACTTTAAAGTCGTTGATTTCGAAAACAATGAAACACAACAAAATATTAATAAAATACTACTTAGACTGGATATTCAAAATGATGTGTTCTGTAATAAATCGTATGTTACTACTAATAGGAATTATTATTAATAATATTAGGCGTAAGCGTATACCATTTAGTTGTGAAGTAGTCGTAATATCAGTTTTACCTATGTATTCTATCGCGCTCACGGTTTGTTCGGTATTCTAATCAATGTATATATTTAGATATTTTGCGCTTTCGTTTCGAGTAGATATTAGATATTCTATGATTCAGACATCGCTGGCTGTTGTAATATCTAATATATATTTGGTTTGTGGTCCGATATATCTGATATATAGATATTGTATCTACATACGATTTGTATCGCTCACTCCTATCAGAAGGGCTAGAACCCAGAGCCGTAAAGCCAGTTAATAAAAAAACAATTTATATTTTGATTAATTGTTTTAATTTATGATATTTAAAATAAATGTTTAAAAATTGGATTTTAACTGATGATAAAATGCTAAGTACTATAAAAGAGTTATTGGATGCATTAGGGTAAGATAAGAAATGCAATATAGTATTTTTTCACTAGTATAGGTGCATTATTTGTTTAAATGTTATTAATTTATTACAGATCTAGTTTAGAAGCGGACACTGTTTTGGATTATATTCAAAATGATCCTAATTACGGAAATAGTAACCCTTCTTCCAAGCAAGTTAACGAGTACGCACAAAGATTAGCTTTAAAAGCATCGAATGCAAAAGCATTTTTAAAGAAGTATGATGACTTAAAGAATAAGAAGTAAGTTTTTTTACGCATAGGCATGAACGTTACGGAATATTTTTTAATTTATCAGCCTGTCTATTTTTTTATCTACCTACCTACCTATAATTTTATTCTGCTTCATAATAAACCAATTTTAATTTATGAGTTGTAATATTTTACAGCACTGATAATTTGTCAGATATAATAGTACTATTTTACAAATTGGTCTGTGATGAGAAGAGGTCTAAAATTCATAAACCAAAAGTTGCCCCAAAACCAATATTAGGTGATAACAAACATCAAATTACCAAGGAAGATCTGCCACAGGTATTTTTTATAAGTTAAATAAGCCATGTTTTGTATTATATAAAATATGTAAAATAACAGATTGTATAAAAACTGCTCTTTTAATTTTATTTTTAAACATTTTCTTTAGAAACAATATTTTAGTGGAAAACCATAAAACATTAATTTTTCCTTTAGATAAAAGATAAATTACTTAAAGCTGTTGATGAAAGCAAGAAGTTAGTTATGAAGTCATTTGAAGAGAAAGAATCAAAACTTCGACCGAATTGGTATAACAGTTTAGACTTGCCGAACTGGCAAAAAGATCATCCAGCAATGTCATGGGATTTTCCAAAGGAACCAGTTGCAATTATTGCTTCATTAGGTAAGTTGAGGTTATCTATTTTCTTAAACTTAGCTTAAATGGTAAGTGGTTACTGCAGCCCATGGACATCCGGAACTAACTTCATACAAAGAATGCTTTGACACTACTGAGTGCTAAGATGGCATGCTGCACAGCCCGTAATTATACTGCCTCTATACCCTTACTGTTGCTTAACAGCGGAAATAGGTGAGGTTGTGGTGCCTATCTAGACAGACAGACTCCTAGGTAGAAAAGAGAAATCCTGTCGACTAGACTATATTTATATAGCTAGTTACTTAGCCTATATCAGTCAACTTTTGAAGGCCAATAAGTTTTTTCAGTTACCTTATACTTTTTCATTCTTATTCTATACTAGAGATGTACCGAATATAGATTTCACCGAATACGAATATTCGACTGAAAGTTCAATAAAACTTTTACCGAACTGAATATTTGGCTGAACATTGTTCAGCAGGATCACCTCGATACCTAACCAATTTATGTCGAAACTTGTTACCATAAAGCGCGCGGGATTAGTGCAGGACCTTACCCTCGCTCCCCTGCCACACCAGACAAGTTATAGCATCATATAATATTGGGCAAACTGGCGGCACATACTATACATGATTTTTGTGAGAAAAATAGTATTTCATTGTGTTATTATTAGTGAAAATTGATAATTATATGATAAAAAAGAGTGGCAGGAGATCTACGATTTGGACTTATTTTAGAGAAACTGATGAGTAAAATGAAATGTATTAATGTAATGTAATATTTCTTTGTTTGATTCCAAAAACATTTTATCAAGTTTTCTATTTGCTATAATTGGAAATAAATCTACAGTGCCTCAAAAACATAATGCTATACAAGTAGTTCATTGTGCATCTGAAAAAAATATAGTTCTGGGTTAAAAATCTGGGTTATAAATTTTGTTTTTATAAATTAAGTAGTTAAATTACAACGTTGGTTGTATCATAACGTTTATTCGCGCTTGATAGAAATGTTTTTGCAATGATGTACTGTTTATTTAAGTTCTAATTGTGAACACTTAAATAGCTCCAATCGCTCTTTTACTACGTTCTAATGCTAGTCTTGCTTTTGTAATGCATTTAACATCTTAGTTATCAATAATATTGGTAGTATAATGCTTGTGTAATGCGACTGGCAACTTCATTAACCATAGTGATGCTCCTTGTTTAAAAGTATTTTGCTAGATGCATGTAAAATTAAAATTATGAAGTAATAATAGTCTATGCAGATGGGTGCATACTGCAAATCTCAATAAGTTGTGGGTTTCAAATCTGCCATTTGACTATACTGTCATGAACCATTACTACCACAAATATGTAGCATAAGTATATATAAGTAGCAGAGTTATTTGTAGTGGTTAATGCAAATATTAGTAGTGTTAAGAGCTATGCTAGTGTTATTTTTTATATAACTTAACAGTCCACCTAATGCTAAATTGCTACTCCAGTCCATAGACAGCATCAGTCAACTACAAATAAAAAACGCTACAGATGTTCGTCACCTCTGAGGACTGCTCTCGGCTATACTCTCTGTACCCTTCCAGACTGGAACAGCAGTGCAAGCAGTGAGACCTTCTCTTACGAGTCTCATTACCTACAAATACAGTGGACCCCTGGGCATCTGTCCCCCTTGTAATCCCACATTTCTTTAACTTGTAGGTAGTTTCGAGTCACACTATGAATCCACCACAAGGGAGGTATCCTTCATGAATATGTGGACAAACAAGTTACAATTAGTTCGCACCACCACAAATCTAACTTGACGCATATTGTCTCAGCTCAAATGTAACTATGGTAGCGGCCTAGCATTTTTACATTTTTAATTGTTATTATTTTATATTTGATATTTAATCTATCGGAGTACTCTTTTTCAATCAAGGTATTCTTTTTCAATAAGGTCTGGACCACCAGGGGGCTGTGGCAGTACTCTATAGTCCGACAAATTCGATAATCCGGTGGTATGTCTTGCAAAACGTTTGTTGGATTACCGCAATTCAACTGTAAAATAAATTCTTGTTTGTGATTATTAGTTTGTTTGTATTTGACTATCATATTTTAATTTACAGCTGGAATACCAATAGCATCACAAGAAAATATAATCATAGATGAACTCCTCTATATTTTTTCTGGTGTACCAGGCAATTACATTGTGCACCAACGTGTAAAAGACACATTTGACCCTCGAACATTTCTAATATCTGATGATTTGGATGATGCATTGAAACAGATGGTGCAACAGATGCTGCCTTTAGCATCTAATTACTCCATAGTAAGGAGATTTATAGAGCACTGCAATATGTGGTCTGGTCAAGTGTTACATGCCTTAGTCTCTGCAATAGAGATTTTACTGAAAGACTATTATGTAAGTATATAAATTGTTATTCATATAAACCACTATAAGCTCCGAATATTGTTTTCACTTGAGCTTAATGACAAATGTTTAATAATTTGTTTGCTTTTAGACAATGATAGCACAATTGGAGACTGAACACATGTCTGGAAATTTATCACTGCAAAAACTTTGGTATTTTGTTCTACCCACTATGCATACCATGCAAGTATTAGCAGCCATTGTAACAAATATTGGAAAGGTTAGCTTGTATTTTTTCTTTTATGGTGCTATAAATTGGTGTGGTTTAAAATTTTAAGTTATATTAGCATTTACGTTACAGCCCTTCAAAAGTCCACTGTTGAACATTGGCCTGCCCCATAGATTGCCTCATAGGATTACTATAGTTGCCAGCCACCCTTGGCAGGCAGGTAGGCAACCGCAGCTTTTAATTATTTTGAACTGTTATCAGAAAGATGCTGATGCTCATCTTCTATTTCGATTTTCCTCTGTCGTCTCTTACGACAGCCATGGGATGATATGGGATAGTTAGATTCTCTGAACGCACATTTGTCCGCACCATATGAAATCAATCATATGAAACCTCGTACATTGCTGCCGCACCGTACGCGCCGCATTTTATAAAATGTGGTAGGTATCCGAATACTGAAGGAGGGATGCTGATGACGTCATATAATGCGGCGCGTTCGGTGCGTGCTGGTACTCAGTATTGTCTAATGTTGCCAACTTAGTGGATTTTCCACTAAAACTGGTGGTTTTGACTTTCGTTTTGAAATGTATTTTTACCTCATTTCAGGAGTATTTACTTTTATGGTCTAGGCAACAATGAGTTGTCACAGAAGAATTTTATAATTTTTTATTAATTCATAATTAAAAAAATTCAAATTACGTTAAATTAATTCCTTCTAAATCTTGAGTTTTACCATAAAGAGATATGGTTTTAGTATATTATGTAGCAATTCTTAAAATTGCTTATATGTTACATGCAAATATATGAAAAATTTATCATTATCATCTAACAAGTCTTTAAATAAAGTATAATATTCTACATACAACTGCCTTTTAAAATTAATATTATGAATCCAGAATCTTTTTTTTTTTCGAGTTTAATTTTCTTCCTCTGCCAATAAGCTGGCTATTACAACAATTTTTTTCATAGCGATCCGAGTGATCAATGTCACTTTACTGTTACATACACAGTGGTTGGAAAAATTGCAAAAGTTGTTGGCAATACAAAAGAACAAATGCGGACAAATGTGCGTTCAGCTTAAAACTATTATGTTAGTGAAATTTTTATTTATCTATAATTTATATAAACATAAAGGATTTCCTTTTCATGGTATAAGAGCGAGTTACGAGGAGGCGCTGTCTTAACTGTTCTTCATGATAAAACGAGTACATTAATGGGTGATGGCAGGGCACAAGAAATATCATTATTTCTAACAGAACGAGCTTGTCGTCCATATCTGAGTATACTAGACCAATGGATACATAAAGGCACTATTGTTGATCCATTTCAGGTATTTATATTTGTGTTATTAACTTTTACATCATTGTCATTACAGCCTGGCAAATTCCACTACTAACATAGGCCTCTCACATTGACTCATATCTGCCATAGTTGCTGTGTTGTAGGCGGATTGGTAAGTGCAGATTTTTTTAATTATTTTAATTTGTTACCAGACGACAACCAGGGGATGTAATGTAGTGGATTTTCTTCCGTCGTTAGTATACGGCACTTCACTTAAGTTTTTTACTTAAAACTTTTTCTGAGAAAATAAGAGAACAATACTCTTGCATGATCCTCATCTTAATCTAAAAATGAATAATAAACAGATGTAAAGTTTAGTTTTATATGATTAATTTTACTCATTTTACTTTGTATCTTACGTGGTAGAGCCATGTTGCAGCTATATTGTGGTTGCAGCATGAATAGGTCGGCTCGACCGGAGTAGGACCACGCTCTCACAAAATAGCAGCTTAATACTGCTGTGTTGTGGTATGGTGCTGTATTTCGTATGGTGAGTGAAACGAGGCAATTCATCCCAGTCCGCAGAGCTGGCAACGCATCCGTATTTTGATTTTTAATTGAAGATAAATGTAGATGTCTATGGGCTACAGCATCCACTAACATGAGGTAGACTGTGTGCTCGTTTATCACCCTTATACTATTAAAAAATCTAACTCTGTAAATCCATATACCGGGCTTCGCGATTCATTCTTCCTCTTATATAAACTGATATTCAGTAATTATTTACTGTTTTACTATTTTTATAGTTAAGATATTTGCTGTTATATGCCTGATGTAAGCCCACTAGCGAGATAGCTGACTGTCTCCACTAGTCGATCGTGTGCTGATTAATAGTTTGTGCACATTCGCGCAATATATATTATTCTTATAACTTTATAAGCCTACCCTAACTGTTATAGCTAAATAGGTATTATACGCAAAAATTCAAACATTATCTCGTTTCATTTCAAAGTTTAATATGGCAAACTGAGATTTTTCTCATCCTAACTAAAAATAATATTAATTTGTACTTACTTTAACACAAATGTTAAATCCGGCTAGAATTCTAATCCAGGACTCGCGGCGTATTATTAGTCTAAAACTATTTACTTTTGCTCTAAGTCGAAATAAAAAAAACAACTGTTAAATAAAACGAAAATAAAATTCTCAAATACGCGAAAGTATAGACTTGCGCACACATACGTGCACGCAACGCATATGTATTTATTTTATTATATTATATTATACGCAAGCATGTCCGCACACATGTAACTTTGTCACCTTACCTTACAGTCCTCTGTCGCTGTTATAACTGCTTAAGAGCAATCTGAAAAAAATTATTTTTTTATTATTACATTCCATTGTGATGGTGATGACGATTATTATGATGATGTCTTTAAGCCTTAATTTCAATTAAGGTGACAATAAGGTTACAACTTAACCGAATACAATCGAAAGTTATCGACAACACAGGAGATATTATATCAGATCGGTATAGAAGAAGCTAGAACTGTTAAAAATAACGCTTTTACAAATTATGCTTATTTTCTTTGAAATCAATGAGACAAAAGAGAAAAAAATATTTCGAAGACATGTGAAGTAAATTAAAAAAAAACGTTCATCAACACTCATTGGGGCAGCGTGGACATTTCCTTGACCAGAACCCTCTCAGAAATGAGAGGAGGCCTGTGCCACACATCTTCAATAAGATGACAAAACAGTCCAACTAGGTCGCATGATAAATGTACTGTTTTTGGTTAAATTGCCTCGTAAATTTGGACAGTTTTCACTTAGGCTTACATGCTTTTTATTTAAATCCTTTTATAAAATTAAAAACGCTAACGATAATTTAAATTTGTTTAATACACAGACATAAATCTGTCTGTGGTTATATATATAGGTCCCATAACGGTAATGCCGAAACAGATCGACTTTTCGACCACGTCAGAATGGCTACAGATTCGTTGCTACAGCAGATCCCCTCCGCAGAGATCGTGATCCTCGGCGATTTTAACGCCCATCACGCCGAATGGCTTGGTTCACGTTTAACCGATTATGCGGGGAGATCTGTTCATGATTTTGTCTTGGCATATGGTTCCGGATGTGGAGGATCATGCACCTTCACTGTTGGTTTCTGCTGACCTCTCACCCGGACGGATATCAGATTTCCGTCGAAGCCCCTTTAGACTCCTCGGACCATTGTCTTGTCCGGAGTGTGGTGCCAGCCACTCACGCTGAAATCGCAGTTGCATTCTGCAGGCTGCCACCGTGTTTGGCACTATAGGTCAGCCGATTGGGATATCATGCGATCTTTCTTTGCATCCTACCATTAGGGGGCGGGTTTGCTTCTCGCCGGACGATCCCAACTTTGTTGCGGATTCTGTCGCTGATGTGGTACTTCAGGGTGTGGAACTTTTTATTCCTTCCTCTGTGGTGCCCATCGGAGGCAAATCTCAGCCATGGTTTGGTCGCTTCTGTAAAATAGCATCATGCTATAAGCAGGAGTGCTACCGGGCCTGGGCTGACGCATCAACGTCTCGGAATGTAAACACCAGCGCTCTACAAAATAAGTATAATTCCGCCTCCAGGTCCTTCAAAACAGTCATTGCTAAGGCAAAGTCAGAGCACATAGGCAGAATTGGCGAGAAGTCAATCCCAAAAGAAACAGTCCCAGTCATGGAAGACGGCTTTCGTCCACCCGTCAGTCCCGTCCAACTACAGGCCTATCGACATCACCTCCTTGTTCTCCCAAACAATGGAGTAAATTGTAAACTGCCAGCTCATGAGGTACCTTGAGGATCATCAGCTGATTAGTGATCGCCAATACGGTTTTCGCCGTGGTCGATCAGCTGGTGATCTTCTGGTCTACCTAACTCATAGATGGGCGGAGGCAGTAGAGTCCAAGGGGAGGCATTGGCCGTTAGTTTGGACATTGCGAAGGCCTTCGATCGGGTTTGGTACAAATCGCTACTTTCGAAGCTCCCTTCCTATGGGCTTCCCGAGAAATTGTGCAATTGGATCACCAGCTTTCTTGCAGATCGGAGCTTCAAGGTCGTTGTAGACGGTGCAAGCTCTGATTACAAGCCTATTAATGCTGGTGTTCCACAAGGCTGCGTGCTATCGCCAACGCTGTTTCTTCTGCATATCAATGATATGTTGCAAACCCGTAACATTCATTGCTATGCAGATGACAGCACTGGTGATGCTCTGTACACCGGTAGTGCCAATATTTCTCGGTAAAACGTCTCCGAGTACCGGGACAAACTTGTGTCTGAAGTCGAGTCTTTGCTGAACAGACTCTCGCATTGGGGGCGACTAAATCTTGTCCAGTTTAACCCTCAGAAGACACAAGTTTGCGCGTTAACCGCTAAAAAGAATCCTTTGTCGTATCTCCTCAGTTTCAAGGCACTCCCCTTGTTGCCTCAGCCACTATCGGAATCCTCGGCGTCGACATATCGAGTGACGTGCAGTGTCGTGGTCACTTGGAAGAGAAGGCCAAATTGGCCTCTAAAAAGCTTGGCGTGCTCAGCAGAGCGGGACAATATTTCATGCCCACACACCGCCTTCAACTTTAAAAGGCGCAGGTTCGACCGCACATGGAATACTGTTCCCATCTCTGGGCTGGAGCTCCCCAGTACCAGCTTCTTCCACTTGACCGCATCCAGCACAGAGCGGCTCGAATCGTCGACGACCGAGTGCTTTCCGATCGGTTCGATTCACTGGCGCTGCAAAGCGATTGCTCTTGGCATTTTCTTTCGCATCTACCACGGGGAGTGCTCTGAGGAATTGTTTGGATTAATCCCAGCCGCCAAATTTTGTGAACGCACTACGCGGCAAACGTCCCGATACCATCCACACCATCTGGATGCTTGGCGGTCCACCACTGTACGTTTCACAAGGAGTTTTCTCCCGCGTACAACCTCTCTGTGTAGTTTACCACCGGCGATTTTTCCGGACCGATACGACCTGGGGACCTTCAAGAAAATAACTTACTCTTTTCTGAGGGGCCGGTAACGCACCTGCAATCCCCCTGGTGTTGCGGTTGATCATGGGCGGCGGTAGTCACTTAACATCAGGTGAGCCGCATGCTCGTTTGCCCCCTCTTCTATAAAAAAAATTCTTAATAAAATATATTACTACTTATTTGTATTATAGTAACCTAAGTCTTTTTACAGGAATTTATGATTGAAGACAATGAGTTGGTTAATAGAGAAGAGCTGCCGGTAGATTACTCAGCTGATTACTGGGAAAAGAGATATAGCGTACAAAGGGAAAGAGTTCCAAAGTTTCTTGATAAATTCACAGATATTATACTAAGGACGGGAAAATATTTAAATGTTATTAGCCAATGCGGTATGTGTTATTTGTGGAAATAGTAGATAGTACTCACTTTTTTATAACTTATTCTATATTTGAAATATTTTTCTGATTTAAAGGTAAATCAATAGCAAAAACGAATACTGAAGACATAAAATACTCGCTAAGGGAACAAAACTACAGTGCCATAATACAGAAGGCGTACGCTTTCGCTAGCAAGTCGTTATTAGAACTGTTACTTAAGGAGTATGACTTGATGGGAAGACTTAAATCAGTCAAGAACTATTTCCTGATGAGCCAAGGTGACTTCATTGTGCAGTTTATGGATGCTACAGAACAGGAGTTGTCGAAGAAAATAGATGATATTATCCCATCGAAATTAGAATCATTGCTTGGGTTATGCTTGAGGTAATTGAGCTTTTATAGAATCAGACGTTAATTTGTGGGAATATATTATATTAAAAATCTTAGTAATTAATTTGCTAAAATCGCCATAATGAAATAAAATAATGTGTCTTACCTAGTTTGAAGAGCACCTCCCGCCCTTGCTCAATTGCGTGCACTATCCCCGTCACCGCTAATCCCAACACCACTACACTAGAAAAGACACCACCAGCCGGTAAGCCACCGCAGAGTCTACTTCACCTGAGGATGCCTCGTGTAGAGGCGAAACACGTGTCGTATTAACGACGTTCGTGTGTCGTTCCTAGTGTAGTGGTATTGGGAGTAGTGGTGCTGGAATTAGTGATGACGGGGATAGTAGACGCAATTAATGGGATGGTGCTCTTCAGACTTTTATTTTATCATGCGGATATTAGGAAATTATTTTTTAAGAGATTTAATTGAGCTTTAACAGTGATATTCTAGTTTGTTAAGGCGTTAGAAAATCAAAACATTATCATGATGTTGCATGCTATACTGATACTATGATACTGCAATCAACAATTTTTTATGTGGTAGAGCCATGCTATATCTCTATTAGTAGTATAGTTGTAGCACAAATGTGTCGGCCACATTCTCACTTCTCACAGAATACCAACATAAAATTGCAGCCCAATACTGCTGTGTTTCGTATGGTGATTGTAGAGAACAGGCCTTTTTAATGGACACAAGGCATTTCATCTTTGTCCTCAAGGGTGACAACGCATCTGCATTTTGATCTGATTGAGAATAGATGTAGATGTCTATAGGCTACAGCAACCACTTACCATCAGGAGGACTCTGTGCTCGTTTGTCACCCTTATCCTATAAAAGAAACTGGCCTATAAAGAGGCAATATGTGTGGCTATAAAATATAATGGCCCATCTAGCACTAGACTTATATAATCTTAATGTTTTAACACCGGGCGTTACTATATTTAACCTTGATCAGGGGGGCTCATGTAAGCAAATGTTAATATACATTTTATGGTATCAAAAGAGTACAGTTCACCTTATGGGTAAGTGTATGCTGTGGCCAATGGTCCCCTATATTTATCTTCAGATAAGAATCAAGATAGAGATGTGTTGTCACCCATGAGAATTAAGATGGAATGGTTCTATACAGTATATCCGGTTCTCTAGACTCCCTTCATAAAGCACCAACATTATGCTGTTACTACTCTCTAAGAGTGTTCTCCCACGTTCAAGCCAACCCATTAGTCCTGTAGCCATAACACAGCTGCAGAGTGGCTTGACCATGATTATTAAAGTACATATATGATGATTAAAGTACACATATATTATGTGTACTTTAATCATCCAACAAAAAAGACCAGTTTTTAATTGGATTTTATTTTTAACACTTATGTTGGGTCGGTGTTTCGGATGCATCTATTATATGGTAGAGTCATGCTGCATATATTAGGTTATATGGTTTTAGCACGAATGGGTCGGCGGTAGATCCCATTATAAAATGCTCTCTTAAAATTTCATAGTACCTGAACAAGCTGTCTTCGATTCCTTATGCACCAATTAAATTGTGGATTGCTTTTTTAAGTACTTATTTGTAGGTATAATATATAAGCACAACTACAATACTTTTCTATGACATTTCAGGTTATCAGCGGCAAGTCATGACCCTTACAATGAAGACATGAGAGTGGAACTTTTACCTTACGACTTACAATTTCAAATGTTTAAGATTTTATCAATTGAGACTGAGGATGAAAAAGGTAAACGTAGATAGCAAGTAGGTAAACCTTCAATTAGCAAGTAAGCTGTTTTGGGTGTAAAGGAGAAAATGCCAACTTTTCATATGCCAAACTTACCCTTGTATGCAGACTGATGGTTAAAAACTATTCAAAATTATTGTAGCCCGAATTCCTCAGACTAGTTGAAGGCAGCAGCAACATCAGTGAAATACTGAAAGGTTTTTGGTTTACGTTTGTCCTGCTGCCCAACACGATGGATTTGGGTAATCTTCAGTGTAATGCATTCTTTTCACTACCTCACATCATTCTGTAGATGTCGTAAAAGGCAATAGAGGGAACCTAAAGCAAGAGGTGTGTAACAACTGAATAATAAAAAGACTATGGTTGCCTACAAGTCTGGTAAGTGTGGGAACTATGGCAATATTCCTTCCCATTTGGAGAAGTCAGCAAGGTTTCTCAAATTACAGCCTCATATGGGTAAGCGAAGTACGGGGAACCTCAAATAATGGAGTGACTGGAGGACTCAGAAGACTATGTTCAGTAATGGACTTGTGAAGGGCTGTAATGATGATTATGAATGAATTTTTTGAAGTAAGGTTTACAAATGAGTACTCAGACCACCGGATGGTAATTGAAACGCTAATGCTGATTTTCCTTGAAAGTTTGACCCTTCACCGGTCAAGCTGAGTAGTAGTGGGTCGTTGTCGAATTTATGACAGACGAAACGCAACCTTTTTCTCGACGACGCAAGCGGTTGCAGAAAACGGTCGTCGCTGCAATTGCTTTGAAGATGGCTTAAAGGACAAAAGTTATCCAACCTGGAATAGAATTGCGTTTTCGTCGAGTGAAATGATTGCAGTTTCTTACAACTTGCAATGTTTTGAAATGTATGAAATGGTTTACTAAATAATTAGTTTTATTGATTGACTTTACTTACCGATGAAATGAACTTCCCTTCATACTTTTCCAGGCTTAGGACTGGCTGGGACAGACTTAGCATTACTATTATCATTAGCGACTGTGTTTCATTGACAAAATGTTCACTTTTTATTGTAAAGACTGTTTAGTCTCTGTCTTCGTCGGGTCTAAAGACTACAATATAACGCGGATGGTTAAGGACGACGACGCGACGAGTGAGATAGATAGTTGAATCATTGCGGTCTCGACTGTATTTTCATAGGCGTAAAATAAAAAAAATCGCACCAAGTAATTTGAAGACTGGTTTGTGCAACGAAGACTGTTTGAAGCCAGAACGTAAAAAGGTTTCATCGTCGCAGAACACAAAACGGTCTTTGTAAACGGTTCGTCGTCGCAACGCCCACCCCTAAAGCTGACCCATTTAATTGCAGTCTAATACAGCTGTAGCGTTACATTACCACATGTTATGATATATTATTTGCGGTGTAAGAAAATCTATCAATTTGTCCCGTGTGTGTCGCCAGAGGCGACTAGGGGAAATGCAAGATAGATTTGATGGCTCCATTTAGTTTACGCCACACAATAAATGCTCACTCTGATGACGGGGAGCATTGTGATCGCCAACCTGTTTTCCAAGCGTGGCGATATGGATGAACCTTCTTTCTTCAATTTTACTTTCGTCTTTCCATAAGGAAATTTTTACATATGGAAAAACGAAAATAAAAATGAAGATAACATTGATTGCTGAATGTCCATATGGAACTAATGTTATCTTGTGTTAAGTGACATAAAAGAAGTTAGTTTGGTGTTTGGTGACGTAAAAGAATCAACTACCCTATATCATCCTGTGAATGTTGTAACATGCGACAAAGGAAAACTGTAACAGGAAATGGAAAGCAGCACCTTCGTGATACTAAAAAAAATATATATTAAGTGCTGTAACAAACCCACCAAATAAGTTTGGTAACTATAGCAAATATAAGGCAATCTACGGGGTAGGCCTATGTTCAACAGTAGTCATTGATGGGTGATGATGATAAAGTCCAGCCATAGACTTAAAAGTTGGTAGATGTGTTGTGTTCTGATGAGAGATAGTTTTGGAAGTCAGTAGATATATAATGTATTTAAAATTGTAATTATCTTACAGAATACAAACAAAACAAAGACTGTCCGCCTTTAACTGGTATTGAGACATTCTCATTCGGTATGGAGGTGAAATGGCCGGTGTCGCTTATCTTAAACCATAAGGCAATTGCTTGCTATCAAATGATTTTCAGACATCTGTTCTATTGCAAGCACATAGAGAGATTGCTTTGCAGGTTAGTATCAAAGTTTTATTCACTATTATTACTTATATAAATTTAAACACTTCAAGTGTTGATTTTTATACTATCCCATACTATTAAATTCTTTAATTAAAAAATAATGAGTCAGAAATAATACAGGAGGTACATTTAAGTGAACTTTGCGCCAAGCTTACAAAATTCGTCCACCCTTTGAAAAGAATAATTTCTAACACGTCTGTTAAAGTAGGATTGATTGCATGCTATAGATATATACAAACAATTTTTGCCTATGGTGTAATTTTCTGGGGCAACGCTCCAAATATCGGCAGGGTGTTAAAATGCAAAAAAAGCTCATTAGAGCTATGTGCGGGGCCTCACAGAGTGACTATTACAGACCGCTTTTAAAGAAAATGGTCATTTTGCCACTACCCTGTTTATCTATATAGAGGTATCTTTACTTGTACAGAAATATGAATACTTATTTGAAAAATATAAAAACCCTAGGAAGCCTTTTAAAATAGCAAGTTCATTTTATCCGAAAACAGTACAATACACTAAAAGCAAATCATTTACTGTAATGCCATTAAAATTTACAATAATATTCTTGACACTTAAAAATATGAACAATATTATAAAATTTAAAAAGGTACTGAACACGTGGTTATTAGATAAATACTTCCACAGCTTACAAAAATTTATAGACAGCAAAGATTATAGTAATATTATATTTGGTTAGATTTATTAATTAAATAATTCGAACAAATTATTGAATACTAAGACAAAATTATAATAAACAAGCTATACTTATCCGAAAGTTAGGTATTTTAGTATGGAAAACTGATGTCATATATTGTAGTAACAATTCAATAAAAATTTATGATGACATTATTGAATTAATCTATATATTTGTTAAATATATTGATTATTTTTATAAATAATAATAATTCTTTATTAGATACAGAATTGATATACAATTCATAGATACCCTGAATCCTAAACTAGGTTACCCTGTATATGTTAGGAGGCAGTTAAATATAATTATGACTTACGCCTAAAATAGGTAGACTATGGAGTGTAAATGTACATAACATATTCTTAAGATCTTATTTAATTTTACCTGCAGTCATGCAATAAATATTATTGATTTCATTTGATTTAAAGGTATAGAAAAAAAAAACTATCTCGAAACAGTTTCAAAATCACCTTGGTTTATATGTTACATACCGAAGTGCACTGTAGCTTCCTAGTTATCAGTGGCGGATTTTCCATAAGGCTAACTAGGCACGTGGCCTAGAGGCGCAAGGTTTACAAAAAGCCGCGGAAGTTTTTAAATAAAAAAAATAAGTATGTTAAAGTTACCGCCTATATGCCACGCTGCCCTAAAGCGTGTTGACGAACTTCACATAACTTTGAATATTTTTTTTTTATTTCTCAGAGATGCAGTTTGTTGTAATAAGTATGCACTTACATAAAATAAAAATCATGAGAATCTTGTTTATTACTGCATCGCCATCACCCTCTCATTACATTTTTAATTCACTCCCACATGTTAGGGGTACACACGTCCCAATTATTTTGCAAATTGTTATGGAAGGTGTTCATGTATATATGTCTTGTATGGAGGAGCTGCCGGAGATACATACCTGCAGTTGTACATATATGTGGGGTGGTCGGGAGCCCGACTGCCCGAAGTACTACATTTTAAATTATAATATAGTTTATTTGTTAAATAAGTAGTATAATTTATGCTATATGGCTACCAGAGCGGTATCGATGATGCTAGTCTATGGCGCTGTCGACGTTTAATCCGCCTCTGCTAGTTATGGCAATAAAACCTTAAGGGGGATCCTACGACTAACATTAAATTTACGAGGGCGACACTGAAAGTTTTTAGAATTGGCCACTTGTAAACGATATAATAAAAAAAATAAGTTCAAATTTTGAAAATGGAACTCTTTGCCAATTTGTCATTTGTTTACGGCAAATCGAAAATTTTCTGTGTCGCCTCAGAATGAATTTAACGCGAGAAAATTTTCGTACAATGATTTTTTATGATTTTCGATGTCATTTATGTCAACAAGACATAACTTTCTTGTATACTTGTATAGACGATTGGCCTTTCACGATGAACCCCCATCTCGTGCCACTGTTTATAACTGGTTTAATAAGTTTAAACGTGGTCGCACTAATCTCACCGATGATCTGCGTGAGGGACGGCCTTAACGTCGACGACTGAAGATAACATCAGTATCGCGGGGCGTATGATATATACTGACAAAAGAGTGACTTGTCAGCAGATTCGGACAAGCTAAGGCATCAGTATGAGTCAAGTGCACAAAATTCCCCATGAACATTTAGCGGTCAGGAAGCTTTGTGCCCGGTGGATACCCCATAATTTGAGGCCCAAAAACTCCGTCGTGTTGATTGGTGTCGTGAAATGGTTCAAAATTTTAACGGAGGTGACTCAAATGCTGTGTTCGACATACTTGCGGGTGACGAAAGCTGGATTTATTGTTATGATCCTGAAACTAGAGATAGTCTGCTGTCTGGGTGTTTCCTTCCGAGGAGTTGCCAACTAAAGTGAAGAGGTCGAAGCGTGGGGAAAAAAGATGGTGGTCTCGTTCTTCGAAAGGACAGGTCATTACGCAACAATTGTTTTAGTGGATCGAAAAACAGTTACTGCAGAGTGGTACACTAACAATTGTTTGCCACTCGTCTTGGAAAAAGTTCTGGAGAAAAGACCTCGCAGTGGGATCCTCCTTCACCACGACAACGCCTCGTCGCACACCGCCAAGCATAATAATAGACTACTTGGCGATGTCAGACGTGGAATTACTGGATCACCCGCCTTATAGCCCCGACCTCACACATTGCGATTTTTATTTATTTCCGAAAATAAAAGAAAAACTTCGAGGAAAACCGTTTTATGGATGCCAAGGAAGCAGTGGCAGTGTTTCAAAATGCTGTCGAAGAGACTCCTAAGGATGAGTGGGTAAAGTACTTTTCTCAGTGGTTCCATCGGATGCATCGATGTATTGATGTAAATGGACACTATTTTGAAAAGATAAAATAAAACTAATAACTTGCTAGTTTGTTTAGTTTTTATTTTCTAAAGAACTTTCAGTGTCACGCTCGTATAGGCTAATGTTTCAACAGAAATTATTGGAAGTTAAGTTGTCACTCTTACTTTTCTATCTGAGTATTATTCACACTTAAAATGGTATAGCAAAAAGAGTAATCATTGCCCCAATTCTTTTGGATGACGTAAAATTAACTAAGAGAAATTCCAGTAAAATCTTGTCGATATCTAACAGATGTTAAGACACCTAGATCGGTGTCACTTTCGACTATATATCTAACTATATATATAGTGGATACTTCAACAGTTTTCAAAAGCTTTTAACTTCGAAGCCTACATCAAGTTGATAGAGCTACGTTACAGCTTTATTTTGATCTTAACACGAGTGGATCGGCTCACCTGAGGGAGGACAAGCAAGGTTTTAACAGAATACTAGTGTAAAATAGCAGCTTAATGCTGCTTCGTTTCGTATGGTATGTGTTGAGATCCATAGACCCTTTATACTACCATCAGGGGTGACAACGCATCGGCATTTTGATTATTTGCTAATCAAGGCCGAGCCGTGGTAGCTCAGATGGTTAACGCTCGCTGTAAATATAACAGAACGCAAGTAACCGGGGTTCGATCTCCGCCGGCACCAATGAAATTGTTAATTGCAATTTTAAGTGCTGATTTACCACGTGATCGGCGGTGAAGGAAAACATCGTGAGGAAACCTGCATGTCTGAGGAATAAGAAAAAAAATATTTCGAAGACATGTGAAGTTCGCCAACACGCATTGGGGCAGCGGGGGCGGACACTTCCTTGCCCTAAAACCCTCTCAAAAATGAGGGGAGGCCTGTGCCCAACAGTGGGACGTATATAGGCTGTTACTTTTAATTTTTACTAATCAAGGATATACATAGATTTCTATGAGCTACAGCATCCACACACCATCAGGTTAACTTGTGCTCGTGTGTCACTCGTATTCAATAAAAAAGTAAGGAACTTTTATAGGCTGATGATGATGATAAATTTTCAGAGTATGGCTGTACAATAAGGTGGTGAAACGTTTCTCCGAGGCGCGTCTGTACGCGGACGCGTTCGCACTGCGCCAGCGCATGTTGAGTTGCATACAGCACTTGCAGTACTACATGTGTGTCGAAGTCATAGAGCCCTCGTGGTGTCAACTCATACAGAGCTTGGATAAGGTATGAGAAATTCTAAAAAATTGTTCAATGTTTTGGTGCAAATACTTTATTATCAACCCTTCAAGCACCATAAAAATCCCATGCAGTCGCATGCGCCCGGCAAATCCCGAGCGGTCGCATGCGACCAAACCACCCACAGCACTTAAAACCATTAAAACTTGTATTTAGAGACTACTTTTCTATGAAGAAGTTTAGCATTATAAAATCTATACAAAATTTTCCATCCTGTGGTCTAAACAAAAGTCAGGCTTCATTACGAAAAGATTTTATTGTATTTTGATAACAAAAAAAAAACATACCAAGCGAATGTCGGCTGCGTGAAAATCACAATTATTTCAATATATATTACTCCAAATTATTTACGTAAAAAGATAAATTGTATTCACACAAAAACTTTCATTACAATTTTATTATAAAACACTAAACTAAAACACTAATAAAACAAATCTAAAAATCAACACAACAACATTCACGCGAAAATGGCGTATGAAATGAACGTAGATTATAAATAAATATTCATAGGATAACAGTTTTTTATTGCACTAGAGGATAGAGTTTTTCATATTGATTATATATTGCGAAATTTCCTCATAGAAAAGTAGTCTCTATATATAAGTTTTTATGGGTTAAAGTGCTATGGGTGGGTGCGACCTCATGAGACCGCTAGGGGGTTGAGAGGTTAAAATATATTAATAAAAAAACTTTTGATAGATTGAGGTTCAAAATTGTTTAAAAATGCGTATTTTTCCAACACCAAAGTAAGCATAATATCCTGATATTAACATCCCTATATCTGAAATATGCTCACTAGTTAGAAATAATATCGAATGGTTCCCTCAATATTTTCGCCCTAAAAATTTAAGACCAAAAATAAAACTATCCACAGTTACATCAAAATTACATATCGTAAACACTGGCCCCTATGCAATGTCAATAAAATATATAATAAAATACCAGAATATATCAGAACTGTTAAAAGCCTAAAAAAGTTCAAAAAGGAAATAAATACATATTTCACGAAAACGTTTTATTACTCATTGCAGGAGTTTTTTAGTGACTATATATATAGTATGATCTCGTTAATATTTAAGTTAATTGTAACTATTCATTACTTGATAACTTTATTAACAATACCATAATGTAAATGTAATAATAATAATAATAATAATGATTGCCAATATTTAGTTTTGGAGTGCCCTTGCAGGGTTCTTGTTTGGAACTATTTTTATAATTAAGACCATATGTATACAACAAGATTAGCACATAAATTGAATTGAATTGAACGAAATTGTTAATTGCAATTGGTATCGTGAGGAAACGTGCATGTTTTAGAAATAAAAAAATATATATTTCGAAGACGTGTAAAGTGGGTTAACACGCATTGGGGCAGTGCGGTGGAAACTTCCTTGCCCTAAAATCTTCTCATAAGTGAGGCCTGTGCCCAACAGTGGGATATATAGGCTGTAGCTGTGTGTTATATATGCGATTACTATTTATTTCATAATGCCCAAGTCGATCGATGTAAAAAGCTGGAAGAAGTTGGTGGAAATGTTATCAATATGTAACAAATTAAATTTCAGGTGAATAACGTAGATGAAGTTCTGGAACGCCACAACGATTTTCTGGAGTCGTGCCTGGGCGACTGTATGCTTACGAGCCCTCAGTTGTTGAAGGCTGTTACAACACTTTGCCTTGTTTGTGTACAGTTCTGCACTTTTATACAGGTAGTAAACAAATGTCATTATTGTGTTAGCTAATTTCATTATTTATTTTTTTGTTACGAAATAACACAACCTTTCACGCTTTTCACCCAGAGGCAGAGCCTACGTACTTAAATTGGGCACAATCTAAGCACACCTCTCTTACTTATTTTTAGTTTATATTAGACTTGCAACGAAAAGTATATTCGGCCACACGCCGAATACCGAATATTCTGCGGACTTTATGGCCGAATAGTTGATATTAGGCGAAAGTATTCGGCCGGCAAGGAAGGAGTGTTTATTCAAGCTGGGATTGTCGTTTACGAGAAGAAAAGGAGTAAACTGCTGCTTGAAAACGAAGAAAAATTAGTCTTTCTGAACCATTATCTTCATTTAGTTTTTATATGTGCTAAAGACAAACTGCAACTATATTATGGTTGTAGCACGAATGGGTCGGCTCGACCAGGGTAGGACCACGCTCTTCGAAACTTAACACTGCTGTGTTTTGTATGGTGAGTATAGAGATCTGGAGACCCTTTCTTACTGGAAACGAGGCATTCGACCTTAGTCCTCAGGGGTGACGACGCATTTGCGTATTTGGTTCTTAATCGGGGATAAATTTAGATGTGTATGGGACAGAACGTCCACTTACCATCAGGTAGATTGCGTGCTTGTTTGTCACCCTTATTCTATAAATAAAACTTACAGAAGACATTTATCTGATTGTTCTTTTTTAATTTTTATAATATGGAAGATCATTATGTACCTATGACTACTTTAATGATTACAAGAAAAAAATTATAAAATTAGTAAATATTTTGATTTTACCAAGTTAGTATCTGACTACAATAAAACCTCTTACTATTTGGCCCAATAGTACCCACATATTAGGTATTCAACCGAATAGGATGAAACTTGCCGAATAGGCCGAATGCTGAATAATAAACGAATATTCCTTGCAAGTCTAATTTATATTTTTATCTGTGGTATTATAGTTTTAGAATAAACAGGCTATGAAGTTTTACTACGTTATTGTTGCCTGTTTGGAGTCAGTTGCAGGTGTCCATGGCCTTTAACATCCACAGTGGCCATTTACCGTCAAATGGACGACTAGCTTGCTTGTCACTTTATTGTAATGTATAAAAATCTTTTAATATGGCACTGCTTCTGTATAAAATGCATCGAATTATATTACTAACATATAGAAGAGACATCCCGAACCAAAAGTTTGCTTCATTTTAGTAAGAGTTAGAACTAAAGTTCCCTGCACGCGCTAAAATAATTAGTTTTCTCGCGACCAACACCTCATAAGCGCCTGGGATATCATGGCGCTTACGCCAGGGATTTTTAAGTCGCTCCTATAGATTTTACAACGCAGAAGTGACACAACTTTTGTACCTAGTACAAAATAATACTCTGCCTTGTCATTAGATAAATAAAAGAAGTGAAATAACAGTCTCGTAGCAATTTAAAATAAACTTTATTTAATACACATTCTAAATAATTCAACACAAATTAATATTTAATTGCCTTTAATATAAGTTTAGTGAGCTTTTGGCGATTGCTCGTATGATCATTTGTTATCTTTGCCTAGTGGTGCAATCGAACAGTTGTATATAGATATAAACAATATTTTTTTTCTCATAGTATATGTACATAATTAGCAAATAACAAAGTAAGAAATATAAAATAATAAACACAAAATTTTATTGGAACTATATATGTAGAAACCACACTTACCGATATTATCATGGTGTTTTTATCGTATGGTACAGCAGTTTTCTTAAGATAAACTCGTCCTGTTTTTGTATAATGTTTATCCTCATCCTTTAAGTGCAATGAACATACATATTTATGAGGAGTCGATAGCCATGCTTCTTCATTCCGATTATTTTGCACAAATTTTATCCACGTTTTTCTTTTCTCATGACCCGGCCGTAGAAACTTTCAAAATTATTTAGGTTATTAGGTAAAAGTCACAATTTACTTATTTTACAAAATAATAATTAACACAACATATACTATTGACAAACTGAACAAAAAAATAGGTACAAATGTATGTTGCGTATCTGCGGCTTTTGTTTTCGTTACCCTATTATTAGTACTGCAAAATGGCGGCGGTCGACAGCCCGATTCTCGGAGCATTATAACGACGCGAAAAACTTTAAATCAAAGAGTTTTAAACGTTTTAATGTCTACTTACCGATGAAACGTTAAACCATCACTTTTTTTGATATTCTCGAGTGTTTACTGCAGTCTTTAAGAACACAACCAGACATTTTGAAGTTGTTATTTATGCGAAGCGAACACGACTCGACTGTGCGGACGTTGGACATTCACTAAACAGTTACGGTACAGGGTACCGCAATGCGTGGCGCAAAATCGTGCAAGGTGATGTCTTCTCTATACGTAGTAATAATACCTCAATGATGAGGTGTGGTTAGACACATACATCAGTTTTGTAATTAAGCTTTATTTAGGGCAACCTTATCCTTTCGTAGGCTGCACTTCATGATGTGCTTAAAAAATATTAATACATTATATCATACATTTTTGACCGCCTCGTTAGTCTAGTGGTCGAATCCGGGGCGGGCCAAAAGAATTAGTTACTAGCAGTTCGGAGTCAGGATCTATTTTTGTCAGTTAGGTGGTGTTCGGGAAGCACGTAAAGCCGTTGGTCTTGTTCTTGATTTCTCTCCGGTCACGTCGGTTTTCCGATCCATCGTACTATAAGAGCGTGGGAAAGGAAACCAATCTGTCTACTCAATTCCTTAAGTTCATATTTGCCTGTAGCATTTATATCTAGAAATCCTTGCGTTTTACATTGCAATAAAGAAAATTAATTTGTCTACTCCGTTCTTAAATTTCATATTTGCCAGTTAAATTTATTTTTATGAATCCTTACGGAAATGGTCCGCAATATAATATGTTTAAATGCAGGAAAATGCATACTTCGGTATCGGAATACATAAATTATATTCTTTATTGCATTTTGTAATAGAACCGTTTTATTGATTATTATGTAAGTCTTCTTAAATTGTTTCGTTTTAATGTTTTAACTTATTTTGTGAAAATTTTGGCACATTTGATTTGCTACACTAGGCACGAAGTATTTTCCCAAAATAAAACATTTTTTTATAATAATCTTAGTAAAAATAATTTATTAACAATATCAGAAGCCTCTTGATTTAGTAGTTAGATTTCTTAGATGTTGTATAATATTATGTACGTTTTCTTTATCAACACCTTTTCTTCTATAATATTTTATTGATATATATGCAATGTTAAGAATTAATTTATTTTGTATTTATTTAACGCTACCATGTTAATTGGCAAAAGGAGATGCACAAGTACTTCGTGGACGCAGAGCTTAACAGTATGCTTGGATCAACATACGACAATACAGATTATAGTGAGGTATATTTAAGTCAGCAGTTGCCAGTTTACTAGCACATCAGAATAAATAATTAACACGATCACTGCATTAGAGCACCATAGTCTTGCAATATAATAATAAATACCGTTAAATATTTTCTGTTTAGCCGTAACCAATAGTTATATTATCTATATACATCTCTTTAGTTTGTAAAAATGATTGTTATTTAAAAAGCGTATCGTACTTTCTGTAAATTAACACATATCGTCAAAAAATCCATTAGTTTCACACACATCGTCATATTGATAATAAAATTTATATTAAAACCACATAAGTAATGCTTCCATGTAGTATTTGTGTGAAAACTTTGATGTACTGCTTTTTTTATTATTGTTTCATGACTTTTCTCTTTTAGACTTTTGCGGTGAGTAACTGGTTGTTTTTTAAATCATATCATTCATATATTTCTTTCATACCAGTGTATCCATTTTATATTAACAGATTGTATAATTTGCCTAACGGATCAAATGATTTTAGTTATAGTTTGGTTACCAGATTATAAATTGTGTAGAAATGAGTTTTAATTGAATTGCACATAGAATGTGTATATATATTTATATCATTTTAGTAAAAACAATAACTAAGTTTAATGGGTTATATTGAAGAATGTTAAAAGAGTCCGAGGGACTGACGAGCGTTGGCAGGAAATCTATCCAAGTATGCAGAATTCAAGTACCACTGAAATGATTTTTTTTTTGTTTAAATAACGTGACCTCCACACTAGGATTTTCTTCTGTATCGTGGGGGCAGTATACATACATATATTTCACAAGGATAAACATCCAGACCCGGAACAATTACTTGTAGGCCGTACAAATGCTTGTTCCGAACGGGATTCGAACTCGCGGCACTAAGTGCTGCTACTAAGCCACAGCCACGGGGCCGTCGAACTGAATGAGAAACAGCATTACTAATGTATGGGTATCAACTTTGCTCTCATCAACGCGCTTGCCCAATTATGTTTAAAAAAGAACTACATATTAGAAATAAGGAGTAAGGTGACCAACCAGCCTAGATTTTGCGGCATAGTACTGAAAGTAGTAGTCTTAGGTCCGTATTCCTTTCAAAATTCTATTCCGTTCCAAACCTTCCATTCCGTTACGTTAATGAATACCATGTGTTAATCGGAATCAATTTAAATCAATCAAAATTCAATCGGAATTTCTTCCTTAAAGTTGAAAAGTTATTCTTTCACCAACCCCTAAAAAGTCTTAGGTCCACTGGATTTCCATAAGGATAAATAATGGACAAAATGGGACAGTGTTGACACATAAGACGTTATACGTTCTACTTATTGTAATAATTGAGCTGTGAAAACATCACATTCAGGACCAAATACCGGAATTATAAGCAAAGTTGGCCAGCTTATTATTAAAATTTTATAGTTAAGGAACGTTATAAAAATACGACTACGAGATTTCATGAATGAGATCGTAAACTATTACACAGTATAAACGTCAACCGGTCAAGGTGATCTCACATGATAAAAAGTAAATTTTTTTAACTTAAAAAAAGCAAACTACGTTCGTAAATGAATTCCTCTGACTTTATTTTCGTTTTAATTCCTGCAGTCTAAAGTCAGAAGTCCATCTGTATACCACCAAACCTGTGTTTTAACAGTGGTAGAGCCACGCGGCAGCTTTGCTGTAGCAAGTATGGGCCGGCTCAAACCGGGGTGGTACCGTGACCTCACAGAATACCGGCGTGAAGTGGAAGTTCTGCTTCCGCGTTTCGTCTGGTGAGTGCAAGTGGCCGGAGGCCCAAATCCCCCCCCCCCCCCATCAACATGGTAGCGGAATTAAATGATGATAGACTACCACAGGAGGGTACCACCACCCCTGGAGAATCCCTCGCTGAGCATCCACGACCATGTTTCTCCACTCCGTGCGAGCGTGGGTGCTCAGGCTGCCCTGCGTATTCTGGGGGGGGGGGGGGAAGCAAAATTCCGCTCAAGACTACAACTGCTCGGGGCAAACGGAGCAACAAGGTCAAGGCGACCCCTGCCACGCCGTCCGTGAATTTCTGCAATATCAGGGGACTTCACTCTAACCTAAACTCCGTCCACTACCATCTCGAGACGGCGAGGCCGGCTCTGCTCTTTCTGACCGAGACGCAGTTGTCCTCTTCGGCTGACGTCTCGTATCTCTCTCCTACCCGGGGTACAAACTGGAACACTCCTTTGTGCCTCGGGCTGGAGTTTGTGTTTACGTCAGAGAGGACATCTGTTCTCGACGCCTCGGCAGACTTGAAGGTTCGGACCTGTCCATCCTTTGGCTACGCGTAGACAGCGACGACCATCTGCGCGTCTACGGGTGCCTCTATAGGTCCCATAGCGGTAATGCCGAAACAGACCGACTCTTCGACCACGTCCAAATGGCTACAGATTCGTTGCTACAGCGGATCCCCTCCGCAGAGATCGTGATCCTCGGCGACTTTAACGCCCATCACGCCGAATGGCTTGGTTCACGTTTAACCGATCATACGGGGAGATCTGTTCATGATTTTGCCTTGGCATATGGTCTGACACACCTGGTTACTTCGCCTACGCGGATTCCAGATGTGGAGGATCATGCACCTTCCCTGTTGGACCTTCTGCTGACCTCTCACCCGGACGGATATCAGATTTCCGTCGACGCCCCTTTAGGCTCCTCGGACTATTGTCTTGTTCGGAGTGTGGTGCCACTCACGCTGAAATCGCAGTTGCATTCTGCAGGCTGCCGCCGTGTTTGACACTATAGGTCAGCCGATTGGGATGGAATGCGGTCTTTCTTTGCATCCTACCCTTGGGGGCGGGTTTGCTTCTCGCCGGACGATCCCAACGTTGTTGCGGATTCTGTCGCTGATGTGGTACTTCAGGGTATGGAACTTTTTGCTCCTTCCTCTGTGGTGCCCATTGGAGGCAAATCTCAGCCATGGTTTGGTCGCTCCTGTAAAATAGCATCATGCTATAAGCAGGAGTGCTACCAAGCCTAGGCTGACGCATCAGCGTCCCGGGATGTAAACACCAGCGCTCTAAAAAAGAAGTATAATTCCGCCTCTAGGTCCTTCAAAAGAGTCATTGCCAAGGCAAAGTCAGAGCACATAGGCAGAATTGGCGAGAAACTAGTTCGCCTTACTTCTGGCTGGAAGAATTTCTGTCAGCCGTCTCTTCCATCTCTGCACAGGGAGGACGACTCACTGGCCCATACCGCAAAGGAGAAAGCCGATTTTCTAGGCTCTTTCTTTGCGTCCAACTCGACTCTCGATGACGGGGGGAGTACGCCGCCGACCATCCCGCGGTGTGAGTGTTCCATGCCGGAAGTGTAGTTCACACAGCGCTCGGTTCGCAAAGCACTCCTCTCCCTGGACATCCACAAGTCGAGAGGGCCTGACGGAATCCCCCAATTGTGCTGAGGACGTGTGCTCCAGAGTTGGCACCGGTTTTAACGCGTCTTTTCCGGTACTCCTACTCCCTAGGCGTAGTCCCAAAATCATGGAAGACGGCTTTCGTCCATCCGATCCCTAAAAAAGGTGACCGCTCAGACCCGTCCAACTACCGGCCTATCGCCTCCTTGTTCTCCAAAACAATGGAGTCCATTGTAAACTGCCAGCTCATGAGGTACCTTGAGGATCACTAGCTGATTAGTGACCGCCAATACGGTTTTCGCCGTAGTCGGTCAGCTGGTGATCTTCTGGTCTACCTAACTCACAGATGGGCGGAGGCAGTAGAGTCCAAGTGGTAGGCATTAGCCGTTAGTTTGGACATTGCGAAGGCCTTCGATCGGGTTTGACACAAAGCGCTTCTTTCGAAGCTCCCATCCTATGGGCTTCCCGAGAAATTGCGCGATTGGATTTCCTGCAGATCGGGGCATCAAGGTCGTTGTAGACGGTGCAAGCTCCGATTGCAAGCCTATTAATGCTGGTGTTCCACAAGGCTGCGTGCTATCGCCAACGCTGTTTTTCTGCATATCAATGATATGTTGCAAACCCATAACATTCATTGCTCTTTACACCAGCGATTTTTCCGGACCGATACGACCTGGGGACAAAGAAGAAACCTTCAAGAAAAGAGCGTCCTCCATTCTAAAGGGCCGGCAACGTACCTGCAATTCCCCTGGTGTTGCGGTTGATCATGGGCGGCGGTAGTCACTTAACATCAGGTGAGCCGCATGCTCGTTTGCCCCCTCTTCTGTAAAAAAAAACCATTTTAACTATTTATGCTGCCACCAAGTATCTATCCTGTAGCTGTGTAAGAATATCCTAGGTACCTCTGGGCATAAGAATGCCGTAAGAGGCGAAAGAGGGAAACTGTATGTAACAGCAGATGGGCAGCAGCGTCTTCCTGATAATTACTTAAAATAATAAAAAAACTGCGGTTACCAACGCGGCACTCTATTGGGGAGGACTATTTTTAGAAGTGGACTCTATTGGATAGATGTATGAAGTAACTGTCCATTCACCTCTGTTTTCCGGTGTGAAATGTATGTAGAGAGAGCGAGAGAGATTGAGGCATTCGATCTTTTTCATCAGTACACTTCTTTGTTTGAATTTAGGTCATGATGTTCACGGATAAAATGCATTAACTTATCATTATATGGACTGGTTTGTTATATATTAATATAATAAGTAAAAAAAATATCTAAAATCATGTTTTTATATACCAGGGTGCGGATTGTGGTACAACTATGAGCGCATCGTCCGATTCGTTCGCTAGTTCTGTGTCACGCTATGGACGCCGCTTTACCGCAGCTTTACTGTCCATGCTGGCAATCATAGAAAGCATGGCCCGAGACAATAACACTAATAAACTTCTTAACATTTCCGCCAGGTAAATAAACATTTTATAATTAAACGTAATGATTCTAAATTTTATTATACATCTGGTACAATAATTATTAACGAAATTATAGATTATTTCTAGGCATTCCATCTTAGTGCTCAGGTGTGACATCGGCATTTTAATTCTTAATCGAGGATAGATGTAGATGTCTGTGGGCCCACAGCATGCACAGCGTTGCCAACTCTACGGATTTTTCTGTAGGTCTACGGAATTTTGTCTTCGTCTACGGAACTAGGGATTTTGAGGTCGAAATCTATTGGAATTTTGAAAAACAAGAAAAACATTTTTTATCGTGAATGTGAACTCAGCTGACGACCGACAATCAAAATCTTACGAGAAAATTGAATTTAACATATAATTCCGCCATTATGCTGTCTTACTATTAGAATAATAGAATACTATAATACACAATAGAAAGGCTGTCAACCTTATTTTGTACGAGGATAGGCGTCGCCGGGAGCACACATACAAGCAATAACGTCGTATTATCACTATTACAAACCCGATTCGCTGTGTTGACAGACAGATTTTAATACATATTAATTTGTAAATAGCTTGCAATTTGGCATTTCTAAATAATTTACATGGGAAATTTGGAAACGATTGTAACGTCAAAACACTTCTCGTGTTGACACTTATACGTGTGAATTGACGTGTTAGTAACATTTTAGTGGCTACACGGGCTCCGCCCACTCCCCCGTTCTATTATGTATGTATTATAGTATTCTATGATTAGAACTATATCAGTTTCGCAGGTCGATGTAGTACTTTTTTTATAGGAGAGGAGCAAACGAGCATACGGTTCACCTGATGTTAAGTGACTACCGCAGCCCATGAACGACTGCAACACCGGGGGAATTGCAGATGCGTTGCCAGTTTTTTAAAAAGGAGTAGGCTCTTTTCTTAAAGTTCCCTAAGTCGTATCGGTCCGGCGAAATCTCTGGTGGTAGTCGATTCCATAAGGAAGTTGTGCGAGGAAGAAAACTTCTTTTAAATCGCACGGTGGTGGACCGCCAGTCATCCAGATGGATGGATGGATTGGCCGCGTCGATTAAGGGCTAGTATTCAAAATAGGCGAGGCATTTTGAATAATGTAAATAAAATTGTATTCTGAATTAAGTTAAGTTAGAAAATTTCATATATAATCTATATAATTATCAAAAAGTGTATCATTGAATAAAACTAAATTTACGGATTTTATCGCGTTTATTTCAAACGTCGAATTAAAAATAAGTAAAAGTAGTGAAATAAACGCGATAAAATCCGTAAATTAAGTTTTATTCAATGTGTAGTGTTCGCGTAAATTTAAGAAATCGTTAAGTGTATCATTAATTTTATAAAAAGTTTTTGACAGAACTTATGACTTAAAATATACTTCGGTTTTTTACAGATTAAATTTCAATACATACTACGTCAAGCAATTGGAGAAATTTTGTTCAGACGATAAACTGCTGAGAGGTGAGAAGAAACAAGTTGCCTCCTAGCATAAAACTGTGCGTAAGCGCACCAATCTTGTAACCAGTGTCTAGTTGTAACCCTTAACACAGATGGACAGATAATATATTGAAATTTGCTTGAAAATCAAGAAATGCTATTCAAATTATCGGTTAGTAAAATATTCATGTTCTTCGAGGAAAAAAAAAAAGCATATTCTAGACGAAATGTGAAAAACTGAAGATTATTCAAGTTAGAGAGTTGAATTCACATGGTTGTTTAAAGTAAACCTAATAATATGCAATAATGCCAAACACATTTTATGATAAAAAAATGACTGAAAATATTTTATACTGTATGTGTTTGACATTTGAATTTAAACATTGTATTAAATGCTTCCTTAAATTTCAGTGACAATATACGAAATGCTTACAAAGTTATTATTGTGTATAATATTGTAACGTAACTTTTGTTCAATTTAAAATTTAATAAAATTTGACGCCACAATCAGATATCTAGTATATAGTTTATTCTTTTGTAGAAATTAATTTACTTGTGTCTTGAAATTTGTTTCGAAATAAATATTTCATAAACATTATACAAAGGAAACTAAGTTAAACCACTGTGTTAAAATCACCTTAAACAAGTTAATAGTATTTTATACTCTCATCCATTATCATAGTTTTATGTTTGAATGGGCCCTCTAATATTAAACAGATAGAAGCGAAGAAAAAAGTTGTAGCTTTTTCATAGATATCATAGTTTAATATTTAAATTAAGGTAAAGCTCCTTATTTGTTTGCATTAAGGTTGAAAGAAAGAGAATTATGAAACAAACATGAAATAAACAAAAGGACATTGCTCCGCTATCATATATTTACCGACAGCTTGAAAAAACCACCTTATGGATATTCTAAATGATGATTATTCTTGGATGAAATTAAATACGACCTGATAATTGTTTAAATTCTAAAATTCTTTCGGTTTTTGAGGTTGTAATTAGAATTATTTCATCAATATATCTATGCTAGCCAATCACAAGTATAGTAGACAGTTGTTAATTAATTATTTTAACATTATTGCATATTAACATATTTAAATAATAAAAATAATATAAACATATTTAACTAAATTGCCTTGAAACAAAAGAATAAATTGTGACTTCCACTTAGTCAAACTATGATCAAATAAGAACGACTAACGATCTTGTAACTCATTTTAACTAAATGATAATGATAAAAATATAAGTAATTAAAAAAGTTCGTTGTAATTATTAAAGAATGATCTGACCCTGTAATAATGTATTTTACTATTATTTTCGATCAAACATGGAATGGAAATAAGAATGATGTCGTGGTACCAGTCTTTAAATTGTTTTCGAGATTCTGAAGTGTCTGTTAGATTGTTATTAAATTATATTTGTAGCATGTAAACAGTAAGAATTATTGTATATGTTTAGTACGTGTTGATCTATATATAGGCCATTATGAGCAATGTCCTTTAATAATCCCATTGTTTATAAGCGCTAGATTAGTAATTGAATGTAGTAAATTAATAAAGAAAAGAAAGAATCCCGACTTTATTATCTCCCGTTTCTTCGTAGTTTCTCATTTGAAGAATATTGGGAGTTCAATCATATCAAAGAATGTCGTGTAATGTAACGTAGCAACGAGAAGTTAAATTGTAATTAATATTATTAATGTCAACGTATCTAGATTTATAATGCCTACTTTAAATTATATAACAATATGTAAATCTTATTGTAGAAAAATAATTGCAAGTACAAATTAATGGTATATAAATTAACCACAAAATAATTAACCTTTTTTATGTGACGAATTGTTTATGTTCATGGATAAAAATGCCATTTAATAGTTAAACAAAAGATTCCGTGCATGTATATTTTTGATAACAAGAAAATTATATTAATTTTAATCACATCAAAATATGATTTTATGTATAATACGCGTGTTTTAACAGTACATACATTACATCATAATATACATTACATCATAATAATTTTAAAATAATTAGGCGATGTTGTGATTAATCAAGGGTATTACTAGAAGTTATTAGAATCTCGAATTGTTAATAATAAACCGATTTCTCGATCGTAGTCCTTGCCATAATTGCATAGACTGTACCATTATTGTTTGAAGCCATGACACTTATTAATAACAGCACGTTTAATTTTAACTCGCCATAAATGTTATTTTGATTTTTAAGACTGTAGTCATTAGTAAAATAAATGTTACACGACTTATTTCGTAAGAAGCATAATTTATATCACAATAGTTCCTCAATGTATGTTTTACAAATTAAAAATGAAAATAATACATAATGCCAGTTTTTTGGTATTCAATAGTTCATCATTAGATTAATTTTATATTAGGGACATGAATATGAGCGAATAATATTTAAAGTGGCTCATTAACCATAAAACCACAAATTACTCGGCAATTCATAACTTAGTATTAGCGTTAAAACTATAGTATATAACATGTAATAGTGTTAAATATATTTTGCCATCCGGAAAATGCGGTAATTACATTGTCAAAGTTGTAATGTTTACTTACATCCCTTATGCTTATTCTAAAAATAATATTAACTACAATGTCTATCGACGTTAAAGTATCAATATTTTTTAGGTATAAATAAACCTTTGCCGAAAATTCCATGTCCAAATCTAATTTTCAAATAGAGGTAATGAATCTATTTAAATAGGAAACATTGATGTAACAAGCTTTAAATACAGATTCATAAAAGATACTTTGAACGAAAACGTAAGATAGGAGGTTATTAGCATTTCACTGTTTGGTTTGATAAAGAAAAATATCACGATACAAAAGAAATAGTATTAATTATGTAAGAAACATTTTCCCATTGCATGGTTAACATTGCATGTAAATAAATATATTTAATTCATATATGATTTAATTTGTCACAAATGTCCAATCCAATTGTTCAAATACTGACGATATTTTAGAAAATAAAACTAATTTGCACGACATTGTTTATTATTTCTTCCTTTTTACAAGCTTTTATTTAACTTCTTTTCCCTTATGTCTTCGGTTAAATATTAATAATAAATTTTTGAAGCATTTGCTGACATCTCATTAAACTGAAAAAGAGAACTGGCGAAACTTCATGTATTTCTGTTCACTAGAACTTTGGTCTGAAGTAATTTCTAAGCGCTAAAATGTTTTTTGTAGGTTTGTTCGGTTCCTTCACAAGGTTTTTTAAATTTTAAAACAAATCAATATACCAATGTAAAGTAGTAAAAAACGAATGTTAAGAAATGATATTTAAAAATTATTTTTCTTCCAAAACTCTGTGAATATAAATTTAGGAAAAATTACTTTTAGGTGTCGTATTGCGATTTCGAAGATGCATGCCTTCTTAATTTTCGATACAAAATTTTTTTTTATTGACATAATTCATTTCAATTACAAACGCCCAGTAATACGTAGGACACTCAATAAGTTTTGAGATATACAAAAAAGTTTTCCAGATACTAATAATATTTATTTTACATCCTTTCAAAATATTCTCCATCATTCTCTATACAAAGTTCCATTCGCCCAAACGAACTCTGAAACACTTTTGCCAGTCTTGATCTGACAGGTCGGAAATCGCTTCTTCGTACGCAGCCACGGCTTCTTCGACGCTTGAAAAACACTTGCCTTTTATTTTTTCTTATCTCTTGGGAACAAAAAGAAATAACAAGGAGCTAAGTGAGGGCTGTAGGTTGGGTGACTTAGAGTTTCCACCACCAGATTCCCCAATAAATGCTTTTGTTCTAAGGGAGGTATGCGAAGAGGCGTTATCGTGATGCAGCACGATTCCCCGAAGCCCGGTCTTGGGTCTTCTCTCCCGCACAGCTTGAAAAGCTTTGGGTAATGCAACTGTAATATACCATTCAGAGTAGACTGACCTACAATTTTCCAGCATTGACGTCGACAAATGTCCGCTCCGCGAAAAAAAACTAGATACCATTTTTTTGCCGACGTTGCGTGGTCTTTGCAGTTTTGTCGGTAACTGTCCTTCTGAGTAGACCCATACCGATTATTGCCTTTTATTTTCCTGAGCATATTGATATATCCATGTCTTGTCACCAGTAACGATTTCTGAAACACGCCTAGATGCCCCGTTTTCAAAACGTAGACACATTTACATGGCACCAATCCACACGAGTCTGTTTATCGCTTTCGGAGAGCAAACGAGGGCTCCATCGATAACAAAGCTTCCTCACTCCAAGATGTTGATGTAGGATGCTATGAATGCTCCCCGAACTAATGCCTACAATCTTTTTGGTGTCCGTATATGTGATTCGTGGGTCTTCTCGCACCAACGTTTCAGTTGTCTGTTTGCCCTAAAGATGACCAAAGAACCGGGGACCCGCAGTTATTTGGTCTTTAGGGTTAATTTTACCCCTTTTGAATTCAGCAAACCATCTAAAAATTATTCCCCTAATGCTGATTGTAACCGTTGTAAACTTAATTGTTCGGTTAAACCAAATTTAAAATCATAATAGATCATAGCGCGCAAAGATCTATTATCGTTTTAAATGAAAAGCGCGGGAAGCGTTGCAGGAAAATTAATAGAACTTTGTTTTTTTTTTTAATATTGAGCTTTTTGAGCTTGAGCAATTGGCTTATGGAGTTCTATTTTTAAATGAATTTGCTTTTTAGAAACATATAACACGGGTGCGTTCCATTTTTAAATTTCGAGCATCTCAAAACTTATTGAGTAACCTACGTAATATTGTATAGTGCCAGATAAAAGTTTGTCGTCATAAATTACCAGGCGTTTAGATGTGTGGCGTGACACAACAGTCGGTTATGTCTGTATTGAAAATCTTTAATTTAGTGGTTTACACGCGTTTACGTGACTATAAAATGGCTTGCCAGATGCCCGGGAACCCGGGATTGTCCCGGAATTACGTATCTTGTCCCGTATCCAGGAATTACACTTTATAATCCCGGATTTCGAATACCTACCACAAGTTTTTTTTTCATATATCTGAGGGATGCTAAACTTGCGATAGTAATGACATGAATATTGAAGAAGAGTGTAAAAAGGAAAGTTTTAATGACTGCTTTGATTATATACCTGTCATAATCAAAGAATGACTGTTACCTTTTCTTTTTGAGTAATGTATTGCGTGAATTTACGAAAGTTATATTACTATTAGAAATTGACAGTTTCACTATTTTGGACATTGATCGTGCAATGCAAGTCTTTTTGATCAACTAAAAGGCAGGTTGGTTGAAAAATGTTTTGATATTAAGGTCAAAGGTATTTTAAAAACCTTACCGAAGAGCAAAGGAAGAAATTCACATCACAAGCTCACATTTTTGCAACGAGCAATGACATATTTAGAAGAGAGATATGATTTTGGACCTGACGAAATTTATAAAACAGTTTTTGTTTTGTCTCTAAAATCTGAGGAATTAAAATTGACACGGGGCGTGCTATCTGAATTTCCTTTCATATTGAAAATTGAAGCATCAATTAACATTGACTGCCTGTATTCAGAATTAGCATGTCTGAAAATTGTTTTTGAGGTTCTTCCAAACTTTGATTGACAAAATATGAGACCACTTCTTTAGAACGAACAATTCTAATGCTTTTGTAAATTCAAAGAAAATAATAGGTTTTGTCTTTTCAATTCCAACGAGCAATGCCTATTGCGAGAGAATTTTCAGCCTTCTAAATAATTTATGGACGAAAGAGCGAAACAAAATGTCCACGGATTTGATCCAGTCTGAACTGCAGACTCGCATCAATTTTGATGCATTTTGCTCAGAAATAATGTCTGTTCTGCAAAGCCCTGACTGAGAAAGGCTTCAAAATACGGCAAAATCCAGTGACAAATATTTAAAAAAGTAGTCGGTTTATCGATTGATTTAATTACTGAGCCAAAATAATTGTTAATTTAATATTCTAGTTTAACCAATAAGCGAAAGAAAGGTATTTAATTTTTGTTTTAAAAGTGGTTTTTATGTTTAATATTTTTGTAATGTGGTGTTGATTTTTACGGGGCGACCATATTGGTCTCGGCTCATTCGAGCGACCAAGCGATCTCAATTTTGGTGTTTAGTTTTTTCGTGTGATTATAAGAGCTAATGTTGTTTTCATATCAAATGTTTACTAAATAAACAAACACTTACGTTGATTTTTACCAATTTTTGTTCAATGAATAACTAAAATCGAGATGCGGTGCTAAATTTTTGATTGAAGTTTTGTGTTTAATATTGTAAAATACACTGTATCGTATGAGTTATGTAGGGTAGAGAAGTTAGTTTTTACCATAGATATAATAATATGTTTGTAAGATATTACAAGTAAAGTAATTTACAAAAATAATTATCTATTTTCGTATATTATCCTGCCTGTAAATAAAATGCCTGTATCTGGCAACCCTGACTATTAATGTGAATATGGGAAAAGAAATAAAATATTACCTAAGTGGTAAAGCGCACTCGTACGGCTAACGCACGTGATGTCCGATAGATAGCGCGTGGTTCGCCGCTTCTTATTCAAAAGCTAAAGATAGCCTTGGCTAATTATGATATTAGGAAGACAAATACTTCAGGACCAATGCGTGCTGTAAAGCACCCGAAATTTAAGGAATTAAAAATAAGTAAATTATGTCTAATTAAACATGATAAAAATCCGTAAAAGAAGTTTTATTCAATGTGAAGTATTCGTGTAAACATAAGAAATCATTATGTAATTTGGCATGGAATATGTAACTTCGATGGCAATGATAATATGTTACCATGGAGTTGGAGCTGATCTGATAATTGTCAGGTCTATTGTCAGAGAAGCTCCAACTTAGCAATGCCTATAACCTATAAAAGCTTATCTTCAAACTTAGCTCCTACAAAATCTTTTCTTTTAATTTAACTTTGTTGAAATAGCTTTAAAAAAAAATCTTAGATTGATTTTATATTTTCTTCAGATAAGTCTCCAAAAGAGATACGGTGGAATAATAAAATAAAATATATAAAGGATAGGCAAGTAAAAAGATATATCGTATCGATATTTTTAAACTATCGATATACAGTGTTATTTAGCGATAACCGGCCAAATTTGCACAGAAGGTTCAGACTAAGCAATATAGGCAAATGGTGAAGAAAAATTAATAAAAAAAAATCTTAAGCATTCTGTCCTTTTTATCTTTTAAATTCAAAACGCGTGGTAATATGCCCGGCAAAATGCCCACGAACATAGGCGTTAGGGTCGATCGGTAAGCAAAAACTTTGTTGCCCATAAATCACATTCAATTTGAGATAATTTCAAATAAAAGTAGAAGCTTTATTTACTCATATTATCAAAAACTGCAATAACGGTATATCATTGGAACTTAAGTTTAAAATTTGGCTACTATTTGAAAAATAACCCTGTATATCTATATCGCATGATAAATATCGATATATCGTTATTGTTTGCGTGATGTAGTAGGATAAGGCCCAAAATTTTATTCGTCGACGGCTAGACGACGAAAACAAAACGACAACACACAAACAACAGCACATGAATGCTTTTGTTGCTTAATTTTTTGTCGATTAATACATTTTAAAAGAGACTTCAACATCAAAGGACTGGTCAACTTCTTCGGGGAGATTTCACGGCTCCATCATCACATATAATCACGCAAATACGCCCGTCCAAACCCGTCGTAAACTAACTTTCGGATTATTCAAAGTACTGTGTGAAACTAACTAAATATCCGCGTAATAAAATAAAGTCTGAAGAGCACCTCCTGCCCTCCTTCATTTGTGTCCTCTATCCCCGTCACTATAACCAACACCTTAAGTTTATGATTACTATACTGGGTGACCTTTGTTACCGTCTGAAAAAGTAGGGTTAACATGTAAACGGAGAAGAATTCTAGGGCACTGATATTTTATAAAAAATAAAAACCACAATTTTGAATTAAATGTTAATTTTTTTTTTAAATATTGCTTTGCTCTTTGCCCTTGAGCCTGTGACCCTGTGAAGTGACAAGGTCAAAGATGCCTACTAAATTTATTGTTTTATTGCCGTTCGTTAAGTAGGGTGGATATGATTTGAATTTCGATAGATTTCAATTAATTTATTTATTTAATTCAAAATTTTTGTTTTTATGTTTTATAAAATATCAGTGCCATAGGCTTCTTACTCCGTTTACATGTTACACCCTATTTTTTTCCAGTCGGTAAAAAGTTCATCCAGTATAGATATATTGCTTTTATAAATAGGTCTAAATGATAATATTTTTGTTTATAAAATAACTACAAATGGTGTCGGTCTACAACAGCCCCGTGAGCTTTTAAAAAGGCCAGCAGTATAAAAAAAAACTCACACATCAACAATTATTAAGTCAAAGACCAGAGAGCGAGAGATCATTTGATAAGCCATTACAGTACCATTGTCTATAAAGTAGTTGTATATAGGTTTACCGGTATACCAGTAGACTTGATGTAGACTGAAATAGTGCCATTACTTAAACGCTACGTTAAAAAAATATGTGATCAACAAAACGTGTGTATATTTGTTTTTTACCATAATATATCTGGCAAATAGTTTTACGAATACATTAAAATTAATGTATATACAGCTTCACGCATTACAATAACTCATTTCTATTTGAATAAGCTGCTGTTAGCTGTATAAGAGAACTCAGTTAATCTTTTTGATCTGATTGATTTGAGTTGATTATGTAGTTTAGCAGTACTAAGCTTTTACTTACCTACCACTTAAAAGTGCTATTACACAACAAAGGGCACTAAAACAGCTCGAAGCTCTATAAATGATTTACAGTACATTATAATGGTACAAGTTTATGCTATTAAGCAGCTTTGGCCATTATCTTACCACTTAAAAATGCTATTGTAGATCCTAAGGCATTAAGGGGATATAGTAAGTCAGCTCAAATTCTAATTTTCGCCCCCACTTCCCCGCGCGTCGTATGCTATGTACCGACATGTGTGTAATCACTAATGCTGTAAGTAGATAGGTTGCCTGTTTCTTAACGCCAACCCAGTCGCTTCTTATTTTTATTACGGTTATTTCCCATTTTAATTTTATGTCGTCCTGTTGCGTATTGTGTAGGAGTGAGCGATACACATCGTATATAGATACAACGAACAATATCTATATATCAGTACAATATTCGACATCTATATATCGGACGACAAACCAACTATATATTAGATATTACGATATCGCTGCAGCGGCAATACAGCTAGCGGTGTATGAATCGCAGAATATCTAATATCTACTCGAAACGAAAACGTAAAATATCTAAATATATACAACATGGATTCGAATACCGAACAAACCGTGAGCGCGATAGAATATATAGGTGAAACTGATATTACGACTACTTCACAACTAAAAGGTGATACGCTTACTCCTAATATCATTAATATTAATCCTTATTAGTAGTAACATACGATTTATTACAGAACACATCATTTTTAATATCCAGTCTAAGTGGTATTTGAGTGGATCAACTTTTTCACCCACACTTAGGTGTCCCTAGCAGGTTTTTTTTACTTCATGACTCAATCAAAAGTTTTTTATAGGTTAATGGTCTTCTAAACACATAACAAATAATCAGGCATCATTAGAAAAATTCTAAAGTTACTGAAAATTAACAATTTGTTTTGATTTTTAGGGTAACTCAGTATACCAAAAAGAGCTCCCATACAAAAAGTCCTTGTCCCCAGACCATAGTCTCTCATGTTAATTCCAGTTGAAATAATTTTTTTCTATAAAACCCTGACTTAAAATTAATTTTAAAAAGAGACAAAACAATAAACTTTATAATGATTAACCACTGATATTAAATAAACATAAAGTGTTTGAAGAAAAAATAATTTAGGACTGTCCGTCAATAAATACCATTTGCACGTGTATGCCAAGTTACCTCAAAAATTGCGTTAATAGAACGCCTAGATGGTGTGTCTTGCTGTTGCTAACTTCACTTAAGTCTTATGCGGTAACAACGGCCTGCGAAACTTTGATGAGTGCCGACAAGTCAATCGGTCTGCCTCATAGAGTAGAGTAATATATACAGAAAGTCTGCCTCGAACGCTCACAGGGAGTACGCGTACCTTTTTGTGCCGTCAACTGAGTTACCAGATTTTTTTTTTTTTATAGAAGAGGGGGCAAACGAGCATGTGGCTCACCTGATGTTAATGACTACCGTCGCCCATGATCAACTGCAACACCAGGGGAATTGCAGACGCGTTGCCGGCCCTTTAGAAAGGAGTAAGCTCTTTTCTTGAAGGTCCCCAGGTCGTATCGGTCCGGAAAAATCGCTGGTGGTAAATTATTCCACAGAGAGGTTGTACGCGGAAGAAAACTCCTTTTGAAACGTACAGTGGTGGACCGCCAAGCATCCAGATGGTGAGGATGGTATCGGGACGTTTGCCGCGTAGTGCGTTCACGAAATTTGGCGGCTGGGATTAATCCGAACAATTCCTCAGAGCACTCTCCATGGTATATGCGAAAGAAAATGCAAAGGGATGCAACATCTCTTCGCAGTGCCAGAGAATCGAGCCGATCGGAAAGCACTCGGTCGTCGACGATTCGAGCCGCTCTGCGCTGGATGTGGTCAAGTGGAAGGAGCTGGTACTGGGGAGCCCCAGCCCAGAGATGGGAACAGTATTCCATGTGCGGCCGAACCTGCGCCTTGTAAAGTTGCAGGCGGTGTGCCGGCATGAAATACTGTCCCGCTCTGCTGAGCACGCCAAGCTTTTTAGAGGCCAATTTGGCCTTCCCTTCCAAGTGACCACGAAACTGCACGTCACTCGATATGTCGACGCCGAGGATTCCGATACTGGCTGAGGCAACAAGGGGAGTGCCTTGAAACTGAGGGGATACGACAAAGGGGTTCTTTTTAGCGGTTAACGCGCAAACTTGTGTCTTCTGGGGTTAAACTGGACTAGATTTAGTCGCCCCCAATCCGAGACTCTGTCCAGCAGAGACTCGACTTCAGACACAAGTTTGTCCCGGCACTCGGAGACGTTTTCCCGAGAAATATTGGCTCGGCCGGTGTAAAGAGCATCACCAGTGCTGTCATCTGCATAGCAATGAATGTTACGGGTCTGCAACATATCATTGATATGCAGAAGAAACAGCGTTGGCGATAGCACGCAGCCCTGTGGAACACCAGCATTAATAGGCTTGCAATCGGAGCTTGCACCGTCTACAACGACCTTGATGCTCCGATCTGCAAGAAAACTGGTGATCCAATCGCACAATTTCTCGGGAAGCCCATAGGAAGGGAGCTTCGAAAGAAGCGCTTTGTGCCAAACCCGATCGAAGGCCTTCGCAATGTCCAAACTAACGGCCAATGCCTCCCCCTTGGACTCTACTGCCTCCGCCCATCTGTGAGTTAGGTAGACCAGAAGATCACCAGCTGACCTACCACGGCGAAAACCGTATTGGCGGTCACTAATCAGCTGGTGATCCTCAAGGTACCTCATGAGCTGGCAGTTTACAATGGACTCCATTGTTTTGGAGAACAAGGAGGTGATGGCGATAGGCCGGTAGTTGGACGGGTCTGAGCGGTCGCCTTTTTTTAGGGATCGGGTGGACGAAAGCCGTCTTCCATGATTTTGGGACTACGCCTAGGGAGTAGGAGTACCGGAAAAAACGCGTTAAAACCGGTGCCAACTCTGGAGCACACATCCTCAGCACAATTGGGGGGATTCCGTCAGGCCCACTCGACTTGTGGATGTCCAGGGAGAGGAGTGCTTTGCGAACCGAGCGCTGAGTGAACTGCACTTCCGGCATGGAGCACTCACACCGCGGGATGGTCGGCGGCGTACTCCCCCCGTCATCGAGAGTCGAGTTGGACGCAAAGAAAGAGCCTAGAAGATCGGCTTTCTCCTTTGCGGTGTGGGCCAGTGAGTCGTCCTCCCTGTGCAGAGATGGAAGAGATGGCTGACAGAAATTCCCCTGGACAGCCTTGGCGAGAGACCAGAATGTACGGGTTCCAGAAGGAAGACGAACTAGTTTATCGCCAATTCTGCCTATGTGCTCTGACTTTGCCTTGGCAATGACTCTTTTGAAGGACCTAGAGGCGGAATTATACTTCTTTTTTAGAGCGCTGGTGTTTACATCCCTGGACGCTGATGCGTCAGCCCAGGCCTGGTAGCACTCCTGCTTATAGCATGATGCTATTTTACAGGAGCGACCAAACCATGGCTGAGATTTGCCTCCAATGGGCACCACAGAGGAAGGAATAAAAAGTTCCATACCCTGAAGTACCACATCAGCGACAGAATCCGCAACAACGTTGGGATCGTCCGGCGAGAAGCAAACCCGCCCCCAAGGGTAGGATGCAAAGAAAGACCGCATCCCATCCCAATCGGCTGACCTATAGTGCCAAACACGGCGGCAGCCTGCAGAATGCAACCGCGATTTCAGCGTGAGTGGCACCACACTCCGGACAAGACAATGGTCCGAGGAGCCTAAAGGGGCGTCGACGGAAATCTGATATCCGTCCGGGTGAGAGGTCAGCAGAAGGTCCAACAGGGAAGGTGCATGATCCTCCACATCTGGAATCCGCGTAGGCGAAGTAACCAGTTGTGTCAGACCATATGACAAGGCAAAATCATGAACAGATCTCCCCGCATGATCGGTTAAACGTGAACCGAGCCATTCGGCGTGATGGGCGTTAAAGTCGCCGAGGATCACGATCTCTGCGGAGGGGATCTGCTGTAGCAACGAATCTGCAGCCATTTGGACGTGGTCGAAGAGTCGGTCTGTTTCGGCATTACCGCTGTGGGACCTATAGAGGCACCCGTAGATGCGCGGATGGTCGTCGCTGTCTACGCGTAGCCAAAGGGTGGACAGGTCCGAACCTTCAAGTCTGCCGAGGCGTCGAGAACAGATGTCCTCTCTGACGTAAACGCAAACTCCAGCCCGAGGCACAAAGGAGTGTTCCAGTTTGTACCCCGGGTAGGAGAGATACGAGACATCAGCCGGAGAGGACACCTGCGTCTCGGTCAGAAAGAGCAGAGCCGGCCTCGCCGTCTCGAGATGGTAGTGGACGGCGTTTAGGTTGGAGTGAAGTCCCCTGATATTGCAGAAATTCACGGACAGCGTGGCAGGGGTCGCCTTGGTCTTGTTGCTCCGTTTGCCCCGAGCAGTTTTAGTCTTGAGCGGAATTTTGCCCCCCCCAGAATACGCGGGGCAGCCTGAGCACCCACGCTCAGAAGTGGAAAAACATGGTCGTGGATGCTCAGCGAGGGATTCTCCAGGGGTGCTGGTACCCTCCTGGGGTAGTCTATCATTGAATTCCGCTACCATGTTGATGGGGGGGGGGGGATTTGGGCCTCCGGCCACCTGCACTCACCAGACGAAACGCGGAAGCAGAGCTTCCACTTCACGCCGGTATTCTGTGAGGTCGTGGTACCACCCCGGTTTGAGCCGGCCCATACGTGCGACAGCAAAGCTGCCGCGTGGCTCTACCACTGTTAAAATGTTTTTATACTTATAATAAAATGTATTTTTGATCAAAGTACTTGAATTGTCTCCTCAGTTACCAGTATACTGAGTTACTTTGAAGGTAATTTCATAGACATCATAGAGGAAAGTAATATATCGTACAATAGACATCATCAGTATCTTCAGAGACATTCGCGTGCTGTTGAAAACATTGTGGCGTTAAACGTAAATCAATACCTCTTTTTATATATGATTCTTGTATTATTATTTCATTTTCAATATGTACTTCTCCTATTTCATTAGCACATTGTTTTCAATGGCAATTATTCTCACTTAAATTAGATATGCAATAGCAGGTTTAACAGCAGCAGAAATGCAAAAGCGATTTCGAGATAGGCTTAAAAAAACCCTAAAAATATGAAGAAAACAAAAAAAACATAGAGAGCACTACCACAAAGTGAAAAGATTAGCAAAAGATTTGTCGCCGAAAGAAAGAAAACAAGCTAATTTGATTTGGAAACTAAGGCAAAGGGAATATAGGAAAAGAAGAAAGAATTTACAAAGTATTATAGATGTGATACACCGCCAAGTTCTCCATTACCTAGAGTACAAGATATTCAAGCAGTGCACCAACCACAACTCGCATCACCGGTTTCAAATCCGTCTAGAGAGCGAGAACGAAAAAAAGTGAAGAAACTTAAATCTAAAGTATATAGAGCAAACAAAAAATTGGAAGAGGAAAATAAAAAGTTGAAGAGATTGTGTGAAAAATATAAGAAAAAACTAATGCGACATAAACAAAAAGAAGTGAAAAATAACGAGAAACCAGAAGACAAGCAAAGCTATAATCTTTTGACCAAGTCTATTAAAGATCGGTACAAGAAGATAAGGAGTCTCAGCGAGAAAAGACTGTTTAAAAGCATTTTCAATACTGGCTTTATTGAAAGATCTAGAAAGAAGGCAGAATTGCTTAAAGAAACACTCGGAATACACAGAGAGTATCGTAAAAAACCAAAGACTAATCGTAGCATACTACAGCTAAGGAAAAAAATTCACCAATTTTTCGTACGCGACGATGTGTCTAGAGCTACAGCTGGCACAACAGCAACAGCAAAAAAAAGGAACAGTGACAAGAAATGGAAATAAAATGCAGAGAAGATACTTACTGGATACAATGAAAAAACTTCACATAGAATTTAAGAAAGAAAATCCAAACACACCGTGCTCATATTATTATTTCACGAAGCATCAACCATTTTATGTCATTGCTCCTTCCATTGATACCAGGGAAACCTGTATGTGTAAAATGCACGCAAACATGTCGTACAAGGCTCAGGCGTTGACAAAACAAGGTCTACTAAAAACAAGATTTGAATGTCATTATTCCAAAGACAGTATGCAACGATCGGTTAAAGGATTGTATGTACAATAAGTGTAATAAGCTGTTCTTAAGAGTTGAAGGTATGATTAAAGTCCTACAAGAATATTTTAAAGCTTTACAGACGTCCTCAGAGAATGTCAGTTGCGTCCGCGACTTCAAAGCAACGATTGTCTTACAGTATGGACCGACACAGTGTGATACAAAAAACGAAGCGGAAATGTTAAACGTAAATTGCGTTAAAATTTCTGAATAATTAATACAGCGGTAACTTTCAAGTCATCATGTTATTACAGTTAATAGGTATAGTAGATTGTGACTACCAAATATGAGCTTTTAAGTACAAAATGCGCTTTAGCCGGTCCCGCGGCATGTTATATCCATGATGGATTTCCTCTTGTAAAAATGGTTGTTTGGCTGTCCGATTTTAACTATTTTTATAGATACCCGACCACCTAAAACTCTTTAGTTTCAACCACAAGTGACGTGACATCGTCTGAAATATTTGAAGGATAACAAAAAGTAAAGCAGATGATGATGGTGATTTATCTGAAAATTTTGAAGATTTTTCTGACTTTGAAGCTGTTACATTAAAAACTCGTGTTGATGCAACAAAGGATTAAGAATGTGGTCTTTGAAATACAAAGTTAAACATGTTGCCTTAAAAAACCTTTTAGACATATTGAACAAACGAACTAATCTGAAACTTCTTAAGGACCCGAGATCCTTATTAAATACTTCCAGTGCTAATATTCAAATAAAAATTATTAAGGGCTAATACTGGCACAATGGACTTGAAGCATGCTTTGAGAATTTTTTCATGATATTAAAGCTGACGAAGACATTTTAATTACGATAAACATTGACAATTTGGACCCTAAACCAATGATTATTGGTATTTATTATGGAAAAGGAAAACCACTAGACCTCAACGAATTCCTGCCACCATTAGTTGATGAAATGAACACAATTTTAAAGCAAGCTATTAAAATTGGTGATTATACTATAGCGGTAACTTTAAAAAAATTTTTATGTTATTCTCCAGCAAGCTCATACATCAAAAGTAGGAGTGACCAAATTAGCTTATTTATTTGGTAAATTTTCTACAATAATCACATGAAATCAATGTTATTAAAACCCCTCAGTAAAAAGAAAGTAGAAGCTGTAAAAGTCGGTGCAATTTTTTTTTTTAGTTTCCTATTTTCGGAAATCTTACCTTATAAACCTGTACCTGTTGAAAATATTTTCAAAAGCATTAGGTTGCTGTATGCAATGCATTCCATATCAGGTTTCAAACCCTAAGTCAGTATAATTACTTTTTTTTACATGAGTGACGAATTCTCAACACGGCTGTCATAAATGCTCTATAGGAGAAGAGTATACATCCGTGTCTCACATTAATTACTATCCGAACAAAATCTTCCCGAACAGGACTGACTCGTAATAAATACGATGAATATCATCACAAGATGGATTTCCCTCTTTTGAAACTTCCAATCAACATGATTAACGCCTTTCCAGTAGCAGAATCGTTCCATTTGATAGATCTGGCCATAGTAAAAAGGCTTCTCATTGGTTGGCGTGATGGATATTTCAAAAATAAGTCGTTGAAATGGCTTAGTAAAACAAACAAAGAATTATCTTTAAAAAAGCAATTCCTCAAATTGCCTAAAGAGCTACACAGAAAAATAAGAGGATTGGATTGCTTATCATTTTGGAAAGCATTGGAATACAGAATTTCTATTACATTACTGGATTGTTGTACTAAAAGGGGTGATACGAGATGACGTGTATGAAAATTTTCTGATTTTGTTTTGTACAATTACAATTTGTTCGACAGATCATTATCATGCTTATGTAGTATCAATGCAATCGATAGCCTACTCATTTTAGTCAAACTTATATGAAGTGAAAAATATGTTTGGTAGCGGTAATAAGCCCTTAGCTCAAATAGCCAACTGGCTAATAGAGAACAGTATGATGTGCAAAAATTCTAGTGAACGAAGATTGGTTCATTGCTATGCAACACAGGTTGAGGGCTGTTGAACTTCAAGTTCGTCTGCAGTTGGCTCTGTGGCGTCATTTTGTGATTCAACATTGGACCTTTTTACGATTTTTAGGCGTACTTACTGAAACGGGCTTTAAGGCCGCCTGGAAACGTTGATAAGAATTTTTTATTATTGCTTTTATACAATTATCATTATCTAGCTGACCTACAGTACTGTCAGCATTTTGTATTACAGAGAATCTGATATATGAATATGCGTAAAAAATTTGTATGCAATCTTTTTTGTCCATAGAGTTGCCACTCCAAGATACTAATGTTAAAAGCTCTCTGGAAAAAGTTCTATTATCTTGTAGCAAATATTGGCCCCTTTGGTTCCTAATCCGGATTTTTTAATTTATCATCCAGCTCAAAAAGCTGTTCCACTATTTTGAGTGGAGGAAAACGTTCTTCCAAGGAGTTCTATTGATTGGTAACTTTTAATGTGGCATTACAGTCAGCCATTTTACATCATAATTCGTTTAATAGAACTTCATGCTTCGCAAGCTGCTGCATTATTTTTTTCTGATTACTCTGCATATCTTGCAGTTTTTCTATTATTTTACCTTGGATTTTTACTACTTCGTCGTTAGCATTTATTTAGGATATACAGTCCGCCTCAAAATATAAAAACAGTTATTTTCACACAGTGACTTCCCGCCATCCCCGCGCGGACAACTAATTTGTAGGTGTAGATTAATTTTTTATCGCCTTTCATGTTATTTCTAATTGAAACCCAAAATCAATTAATCATTAAATTGATTCGGTACTTACTATGTATATATTATACTTACTAGGTATGTAGTTTGTTTCTTTTTTTTTTAAAGGAGGAAAGGGATGATATATTTCACAAGAACTCCTTGTGAAATCCCCTTCCGTCGTTCATCTACCTACAAAACACTAAAAGTAACAAAACCAAAATTCTAACTTACTTTCTTTCGAAGAACAGCCTGTAGTAGTTCGCACACTTTTGTAACCATCGATCGAACGCAAGTCGGGCTACAACCAAAACTTGAAAGCAACTAATTGTGCTCAGAGGTTGTTTTTGCGACTGGTAAGTCTTAAACTACTCCTGGCGATAACCTTTAAGTTGTGAAAATAGCTTTATAGTTTTAAGTAGCTCCGCGAGATTACCTTTAGCTCTCATTTTGGCAAACATTGAGAGCTTTAAGCTTTTGCAGTTTTAAAAAAGTTAATTTTAATTCCTTAGAGTAATTTCCTCACGCCAGCCATATTTTTTCACGAAAATTAAAAAAATGTAATAAAAAATCAATTTTTAGTAGATTAAGGAGCGTGTGCGTTTTTGCTCATTCACTATTTAAAGTGTATGATTTTATTAAAATTGAAGTTTTATTTATAATGTTACTTTACACCAACTTCCGCATTTTATGTTTCTTATTTCATTAAAATATCTCCAAAAATTTTAACTTTCGAAAGGCCCGTATATTATATAGCACTATTATCTTAAAGTATCACGATAAAGTGCCAGTCGCACTACATTTGTCCTGAAAACAAGAAGTTAATTGCATAATATTTTTATGAATATCAATTATCTCGCCATTTTGAAACTTGGTACAATGACAGGGAATGGCGACATTTAAATCCACGATTAGAGTATTATGTAAAAATATTTTCCTTACACAGAAAACTAAAATAATATGCAATTGTCCAACCGTTATACAGTGTAAAGCATCATAATGGTTTGGAAAATGTCAATGTAAAGCGTCAAGATGCTCGGTGAACTTAGGTATATAAGAGTTTATACGACCCTTAAGTTCTATATATATGTTCACTATTCGTTTTTAAAACGCTTCCTATGTTACTTGGATATATAAAAATTAAACATCAAATATAAAATCAAAATTATGATGAGAGGTGTTCATCACCTCACTCAAACCATCAACAAAAGCCCTTTTAACATGTTCACCTTTTAGATTATAGTTGAAAACAACCGGATTTCGTTAAGTATAAAATAAGAGTGACATACGAGCACATTGTCAGTATCTAAGCTGTGCCCGTAGACGTCTTCATGTTTGCGACTATAGGACACATAACTACATTTGGAATGGTTAAAATGTAAGTAGCTTAGGCCACACAAAACGGTTATTTTGACAGATATTCTTGTAGCGCTTGACCATCATCATCATTCATCATCATCATTACAGCCCTTCACAAGTCTACTGTTGAACATAGGCCTCCCCCAAGGAATGCCACAAAGCACGGTCCTGAGCCGCCTGTATCCATCGACTTCCTGCATGTCTTACCAGGTCGTCACTCCATCTGGCGGAGGTCGCCCTATACATCGCCTACCGGTACGAGGCTGCCACTCGAGAACCTTTTTTCCCCATCGGTTGTCAGGTCTTTGAGCTATATGGCCGGCCCATTGCCACTTCAGCTTAGTAATCCATTGGGCTATGTCGGTCACTATGGTTCTACTGCGGATATCCTCATTTCTAAGTTTATCACGCAGAGAAATCCCGAGCATAGCTCGCTGAGCGACCGTACTTGTCAACAACTTCGAGCTTAGTACTCCCAACAACTACCGGCATAGGTGTGACATGGACATTAAACATGATCTTTGTTTTGTCCATGTTCATCTTAAGACCTATCCGTTGGGAGACACTATTGAGGTCATTGAATGTAGCGCTTAAGTCCACCAGCGATTCTGCCATAAGGACTATATTGTCGGCGAATCGAAGGTGAGTGATACTCGCTATTGATGTTAATACCGTATCCTTTCCAGTCCAGTAATTTGAAAACTTTTTCCAATGCAGCGGTGAAGAGTTTCGGGGATATAACGTCACCCTGTCTTACACCTCTCTGCAGTTCAATAGGTTTCGTACTCTGGTTCTGTACGCGGGTAGCCTTCGTAGCCCTACTGTACAAACACTTCAGCACTTCGATATATCGACAGTCAACTTGGCACCGCTGAAGGGGCTGTAGCACCAAAGGCTTTCTCATAGTCCACATACGCCAGGCAAAGTGGCAGATTATACTCTTCTATCTTCTGTACAATCTGCTACAAGGTATGTATGTGGTCTAAGGTACTGAAGCCCTTTCGCAATCCAGCTTGTTCGGGAGGCTGGAAGTCGTCGAGTCTGCGAGCGAGACGATTCGTAATGAATCTCGAACACGTGAAACAGCACGTAGACGCGTCAGACGGGAAATCGGTCTGTAGTTCTTCAAGAGAGCGTTGTCGCTTTTCTTGAGGAACAAGACCGAAACACTTCTGCTCCACGCTTCCAGGGTAGTGCCACCATGGAGGACGGAATTGAAGAGCTTCTGAAGGACTTTAAGTATCGGTTTTCCGCCCTCTTTTATAAGCTCCGCTGTAATTCTATCCTCGCCCGAAGACTTGGCCTTTGTAAGGTCCTGGAGAGCCATTCTAATCTCGCTCAGACTGACGTCCGGTACATCATCGGAATAGTGTCGGATAAGACTTGCTCTTGCATCGTTACTCACACTTGCGTGTGGCTCCAACGATGACGTGTGACAACGATGAACGAAACCTTGCTGACAATCACTAATCAGCTGGTACTCCTTAAGGTACCGCATAAGCTGGCTGTTAATAATGAACTCCATTATTTTGCAGAATCACGTCAGTGACAGAGTCAGCCACAGCGCTGGTAACCATCCAGCGAGAAGCAAACCATGGGTAGGATGCAAAGAAAGATCGCAATCCGTCCCAACCTGCCGACCTGTAATGCCAAACACGGCGGCAGTGAGTGGCACTGGCACCACACTCCGGATCAGTTCGGATAGTCTCTTATTTAATTCCGCTACCATGTTGATGGGGATGGGGAGGGGTGGGGGGCACCTGCACTCGCCAGAGGGAACGCAGAAGCAGAGCTTCTTCTTGACGCTGGTATTCTGAGTGAGGTCTAGGAGTGTCTATGTGAGGTCGTGGTACCGTAACTACCGGTACCACGGTGTACCGTAAACCCCGGTTTGAGTCGGCCCATGCGTGCAACAGCACAAGCTACCGCGTGGCTCTACCGCTGTCAAACCTTCCTTTTTATTATTTTTTTTTTAATAAATAAAAGCTGTATAAAGAATCTTATTAAACATTTTTTTGTGAACATTTAATAAATTTTGGTAACAATACTGAAAGATCATAGATCAAATTAATATACATAGATATATTCAAATTTATTAAGTACGTACCTATATTTATTTCTTTAAATTTTACTTAAGAAACTCCTATGGATTCTAGAACGAACAAATCTATCTGTTTCAAATAAGTAAGGTTTACAATATTTTTTACAACATATGCATAATTAAGTCTGCTTTCTAGTTTAGATATATAGGGGCCCCATTGAAGGGTCGCATCCAGTCCAAAGTGATTCCCTAAGAAAGGTGTTTTCAATGAGAACCAACTCTTCTTCCTTCAAAATAACATTAATATTCAAATATTTTACATTTGGTGTTATTAATTTCATAAATTTTGTTTTACTGTCATTTGAAAACAAGTTGTTTACGTTAAACCAATATAGTAATGAGGGCATAGTTTATATTTATTAATTCGTCTTAAATGTCGTTTATGCTTGAAAAAGTATATCAGCAGATAAGATTACATCGTTCGTTATTCCATACAATATTGATGCTACTACACCTACAGATACAGAACAAAAAACACACTTTTTTGTTCTCTGGGTACCCGCAACAACACTTACCGTTCATAACATCTTTTTGAGCAACATTTCTTATATCATAATTTTGGTGTGACTACAGGTTACAAACAAGGAGTATATCGTACATAATATACAGAAATTTAAATACAAAGCTAAGTTGTTTTTGAGATTAACTAAATCAATCTGAAAAAGACAAGTTTGAAGGCCTCCCATTTGAGAAGATAAAAAGGAACAAACAAAGTTTTGTTCTCTATTTTGGGTCAACATTCTACACCAAACATAAAAAAGTCAGGTTTTTAACTCATTCAGTTTACGAGCTAGAGATTCGTACCTAACGCATGCCAAGCGTGGCAACTATGGCAAATATCCCTCTATAATCTATGAGCCAATCTACGGGGAGGTCTCTGTTCAGCAGTGGGCTTTGATGAGTTGTACCGGTAACGGAGCTACCTGATGCTACCAGCGGTGAAGGACCATGTTGCAGTTTCTTGTTTTGTGAAAATGTTACCCACACCCAAGGATTTTCTCCCGTATCGTGGAGGCTGTTTACATACATAAATCGGGTTTACATCTTAGATGAGGTTTACATACAGACACGGAATAGTCCTGTACACATACTTGTTCCGTAGTGGATTCGAACCAGCGGCCCTCAGCGCCACAACTCATTGCTAAGGCACTGCGCCACGGAGCTGTCTTCATGTCACGTATCCAGTTTCGTAAGTCATCACTGGAAATGTGTTAATAATACTCTATTTATTATAGACTTCTAGTAAGTACTAAATATGATATTAACTATAGTTAACTTTATCCTGCCAATAGTCCGGGAGAGGCACTGGTGTAACTGTGGACTTGACGGGCAGAAGAAGTAGAAAAAACTTTAGATATAGATAGAACAGTATATTTAAACCGTGTAGATAGTCAGCAGGCTGCTCCCTGATCGTTATTTACCAATTCCAACACGTCTCCGTTGGCCAAGGTATATCTTCCTTGTTCTTTGTCTAATCAAATTACAAGTGTAATAAAATATCATTCTGTGGAATAAAAAAACCGTTTAAAGAAATAATATAAAAAGCGGTTTCTCACAGTACAACATGTTGTGTCAACTCATAACAATCGCACAACTTTTTCTGTCGTCGGCATGGCGACATAGGTTTAACGAAAGCTTTGACAAAAGTTCGGCGTCCGTTTGTTGTTTTTTTTTTTTTAACAAAAGAAAGACGAATCCTGTTTTGATTGTTTGATACGAAAATCAAAAGAGTTCCGACACTTGTCTATCAATATAGAGAAACTCTGAACAATATACAAAGCGACATATGTTATCAAATGATTGTGTTTAATTTTTCAACAGTCCATGATACAAGACACTGCTCACATTTCAATGAACAGACCGAATTCACGAGTGATTTTTATTGCTTCTTAGATTACAACTATTATAATTATTTACTTTTTTAAATTTATAATAAACAATAAGTTCTTTCGTTTGTTTCTTTTTTAAACATATAGGATAAAATAAATAAAGTTGTGAACTGTGATAAAAAGAGTGAATAATGACAACGTTGTTTAAACACTTGTGCTTTATAGAGCCAGTGAAAAACGACGTGCCCTTTGAATTTCGCTTCTGTGATGTTAAGATGGGATCAGACAATTCTATGAGCTAAGATTTATATATTTTATATGGCCGGTCTGTAAATGCCACATTTTTATTGGCCGCGAGACATTTACTGATTTAATAAAGTAGGTGGAGATGCGGAAGGAGTTGGCGGTGCCGTTTCCTAGAAATAAAACGTCTATTACTACTATTTTAATGGTTTTAAAACCGTGTATCGGATCGTTTTATATCAAGCTTTGTTTTGTTGATGGTTTAAAGAAGCTTATCGGTTTATGATCGTAACTCGAAGTGCGTTAAACCTAACGAGTGTAGCATCCGCATAGCCGCATACCGACTCGTGCGTTTCGACATCCAATCTGAATTACAATGTACGGAATTTACAGACTTCAACCGGTCCCTCCGCGTCCGTATCCGAGCGGAATAAGAAGCAGTGTTACTACTGTTAACTCTATTGTTTGGGAACATACACCAAACAATGTATTTTTGCCCAATATGGTACCGCGATTATGTCAACGTGTGTGTTTTGTTTTTAAATAATGACCGACGTCGAGTATATCAAGAAACATACGAGCGTGCTTTCTGCATATTAATAAACATTTAAGTACATATATTAGCTTTTGATATTGTCATCAAATTTCTTTTCCTCTGTTATATACATAAGTATATACAATTGCTTTTAACAGCAAATTTCTTTCCTCCTGATACACATGTTGTGTCTATAGTTATATGATATATATGGTATGTTTTATATTAAAATCAGGTAGAGTAAGCATCTTCAACAAAAGTTTCAATATGAAAAAAATTGACGTGTTGGCAAGATTTACAAAACTCGTTTGAAGCTATGACGCAATAGTCTAATTATTTCCGCATCGGCACAACTGACACTATTTAATACGTCGGCAGGACCGGCGGGCGTTGCGTCAGCGGAAAGGTTGCGGCACTTGCGGTTACATCAAGTGCTTACGCCTCCTATAGTTACTTAATAAGGTGGGTTGGAGTTGGAGGTTGGAGATAAGCTGCATTACCCGATTTCCATGTCCGGTTTTCGCTGGCTGACATGACTGTGTTTTGTGTAGGTTGTTATATATTATAGAAGACGTGGCCTGTAACATTTATTTGAATTTAGCCTTTTCATTAAAAAAATTCGAGTATATTGTGAATCTAAAATGGTGTATTATGCACCTACAATTCGCAATACACCATTTCGTCCATTTTATTCACAAATTAATTATTCTATTCGTGATTAAGGTCAATACTAATTTTACAATAATAAGTAACACTAAATATTAAATACATATTAAAGATATTTTTTCTTTCCCATTTTAAACTTTCCTGAACATCATAACCGTGTAACAGCGTTGTAAGAGAATATCCACATATCATCTCGTTGGGGTCAGGTCAAAGGTCAAAAAGAGAAATTGAAAAAGGAGCTGGGCAACAGCATCTTCCTGCTTACAACTCCATGTTACGTGGCAACTAGGTACGGCAAAATCCTATATGAGGTACCTATATATGTGAGCCACTCTATGAGGGAGGTCTAACTTGAACAGTGGACTTTTATAGGCTGTAATGGATAGATAGATAATAGAAAAAATATTACCGATATATAAATATTATTCACTATTAGTTTGTTAACAAATGTGATCCTAAATGATATAAAATGACATATTATTATAATCTGTCAAGAAGGTCCTTATAAAGTCTAAATGATAGATGATCTATTTTATAAATGCAAACACAAGGTACAAACTTATTTTTCCGCAGAACATTTATACGCGTTAAATAAACAAGTGAATTTATTTTTATATCTATTCCATAGCCTATAGTTGTTAAATAATTTATAATTTAGTTAAATTAATAATAATGTCCTCCAGAACGAATTTCGGTCATGGCGGCCAATCTCAACGGAGATTGGCCATCTGTGTAGGACGGTATTATGTGCCCAAGGCCCAAGTATATGCGCAAGCACAGATGCACTCTTATAGTCCGATGGGACGGTAAACCAATACGACCGGAGAGAGATCAGGCGCAGGACCAACGACTTTACGTGGTTTCCGTTTCCGAGGCACGGGGGTGAGACACCGCCAACTTTCTGGCTCCAGGCAGCTACTGAGAATTTCTTGACGGAAAAACCCTACAGCAGATTTTCGAACCCTGGACCTCATAATCAGCTGTCGCGTTTACGGCCACTAGACCAGCGAGGAAGTTTAACTAAATTAATGAATAATATGAAAATATTAATTATTTAATGAAATGAAGCCGAGGGATAGTACTAGTTATACGATTTTGTATTTTCGTGAGCGTTTTGAGTTCCGGTAGGTTCGTGGAAATGTCCATTTTCGCGGTGTGAATGCGTTAGGCGGTGTGTATACGCACGTGGTCGCTAGCTTGAGGTTTGAGGAGGGAAGGAGGGACGGTTTGTTGGGATCGGTGACCGCACATGCGTTGACTTGCATAAGGAGCCGACTGTCTTTGTATTCCAGTAAGGTTGTAGACTCCCCGACTAGCGAGAATCGCACGAAACTATTGACGCTTCACGAGTGGATGTCACCTACAATTGTTATTTTTTACCAAGGCTTTATTGAATTGGCAACACGTAAGCGACGTAATGCTTAGAACAAAACATTGTAACTTTGCACAACTGTTGAAATATCTGGTTTTAACGAGAAATTATTTTTTAATGACAACTGTAAGATATCATCCCTAAATTGTTTGTTACACCACTGAGATGGGGTGCAGACTGCAGTGGTAGTTTATTTGCCGTTTCCGGTTGATTGATTTATTATAGAACAGTTCAATTAAAGTTGGGATGGTATATATAGAAAATATATATATATATATATATATATATATATATATATATATATATATATATATATATATATATAATATAAGAGATTGTCTCATAGGGAGGATTTTTCCATAGTTGGCACGGTTGGCAGGTTGGCAGTTCGGTCCGGTTCAGCATCGTGAGTTGTTATCCGGAAGATGCTGCTACGACACCCACGGGACCGCCACTACGCGGCTTAAGGTTTAACCAAAGACCTCTATGGGTTTAACTCATAAGTAAGTACCTACTTACATACGTAACGCGTAAAGGAAGTGTTAATTTGGCCAGGTTTTTAAAAAAATCTTAAGCGGTATTTAGTTTTATTTTGTCATAAACATAAAAACACATGACATAAAAGTATTTGTTTATTTAATTTTTTTTATTCTTGGAAAAAGGGCTTTGTCGCTGAAGCGATTATGACGTCCTGGTCAACACGTTTCACAGTTACAACAAAATTCTTAAATAGGATAAATACTCACAAATAAACTTATTAATTACTTAATCTTTTATTTAATAACACAAAGTTTTTTGGCATCATCTGGTAACGGGTCTGATAAAATACTATTAATACTACCAATCAATGACAAATGTAAAATACAATTTTTCTTTCAATGGAGTTCTGGCCTCATTCTATCAAAATGTGATATTAACATCATCGATAATATTGCAAGTTAAACAATTTGGTATTTAATAATTTACACTCATTAGTAATACAGCCTGTTAAAGTCCAATGCTGAACATAGGCCCCGGTACGATACGGGGTAGTGGATATTTTTACACCCCCACTACACGGAGTGTTGCATGCCATACCCAAAAAACAATTTAGTGGAAATATCATGACAAAAGAGTAGGTACTACTCATTTCATAAATAACCTCCGATAGGTCAGTTATAAATTTGAAAAATAAAGCGAATTTAGCAGTTAAACTCTTTAAGCTGGAAGTAAATTAAGTAGTAGTTTGCATTTACGATTCTCTTTCTGTTAATAAAATCAGGACCATTTGGGGATAAGCGACACTCGATGGGGTTAATATGTAGTTAATAATGTGAATTAATACTTAATTAAAAATGGCACTGTGTAGGAAAATTACAAAAACGAGGCTAAGTTTTCAAGCTTTCGGAAGTTACAACAAAATGTACCTATGTTTCTTTATTATATTCTTTATTATCTCGATATGTTTACACACGGATATAAAATATATATGTAGAATCCAAAATATAATGACTACATAAAAGGCAAACAGAACAAATAATCTTTTATGTACTTGTTTTTGAATATAGTTACTTTTTAAGATTACAAGAATAGGAGAAGGAAGTGTGTATTCGATGGTCTTACTGCATGTAGGTACCTACACAGAATGAATGGAAATATGATGGAGCTTTAAAGGGATAAAAATCAAGGTGTATATTGTTCCAACGAAAGCGGATTGGGAGCTATTGAGGTGCTTTCTGTATGAAGAGACATGGTCAAACTTATTGAGTCCGAAAATATACAGTAATAAAAGATAGTTATTAAAGATTTCCTTATGGAACCTTAAAACTGAAAAGTAAAAATTTTCTATTCAATACGTGTGTAGATACACAAACTGTGGTCTCGTCGAATAACAGGATCTTAGAGGTATGAGGCTGAGTGATTACAGCAATTAAGTGCAGTATTAAGTATGCGTCAGGAACGCACGTTTCCTGCTGCCCGCGTTGCCTGCCGCCAGCTATGCTAATTTTATTGTATAACGCTCTAAGGTTGCTAACCGCGGCATTGGACCCGCTCAAGTATAATGTCATATCTTTTTGTCACTCGTATATGTGTATACGTACCATAGAAATATTAAAAATTTCATAATTATGTCTATAATACGTACTTATATGTAAAAATTGACACCGATTTTCAGGTTAAATTAAAAAGGGGTTTAATCGATATGACTACAAGTTTCTGTGATATAATTTTTTTATTTGTTTAAACAAACAAAAATCGTTAATCATTTTGTCTAGATTAATATCATAGAATACTATAATATAGTATATCGGTATACGGTGTACCGTAAACCCCGGTTTGAGTCGGCCCATGCGTGCAACAGCACAAGCTACCGCGTGGCTCTACCGCTGTCAAACCTTCCTTTTTATTATTTTTTTTTTCATTTTGTCTAGATTAATATCATAGAATACTATAATATAGTATTCATATCATAGAATACTATAATATAGTATTCTATGATTAATATATATTTTGTTTCCCATAGAGATTTTGTCTATGTGGAAAGCAAATTGTTATTAAAAGTTATTATTTTACACTCTGATTATAGGTAATAGATTTAAACTAACAACTGATTCTATTAATTACGATTTATTTTTGTCCTTGTCTCTATAATAGTTTTTATCAAGTGTTACCTGCTTGTAGATGGTGTGTGTCTTGAACGAATTAACCAATCGTTCAAGGTGTGTGTCTATATCAAAATTTCAGCATTCAACACTTCAATCTGTCCGTAAATACTAAAAAGAATGAATTTTAATGTTGCTGCAGTTCATCATTGAGTGAGCCATAATTTTCTATTAACTTTTTAGGGTTGAGTAGTACAACAAGGAACTCTTATAGATCCGCCATGTCTGACGTCCGTCCGTTCGTGCGTCCACGGTTTCTGCAAATCAATCTGTAATTTGTATAGTTATAGACATTAGTCACGCCTACAAAACTGTGAAATAAAATCTTGAAACATTTTCCTATTTTGGGTACCTCCCATACGTGTGATTTTTTTAACCGTCTATTTCATCGTGTGGGGTGTCGTTGGATAGGTCTTTTCAAAATATTGGGGGTATGGAAAAACTTTTTTCGATTCAGCTGACCGTTTGCGAAATATTTAGCTTTAAAAGTATTTTTATTAGCCATGTTCTTAAACTATCACAGCCATTGATTTATTATAACTCTTTGATTATATACCTGTCTAATCAAAGTTATAATTCAATGATCACAGCTAAGGCTTAACAAGTTAAGGAGGATTAGTCGACCTACTTATAAAATGCATTGGAATTTAAAAAAAGTTCGCTTATTTTATAGATGGTAGTTACTGTAGGCTTCATTCTCAGTATTCATACATTCATATCGCCTCATACAATTTTATTTGTGGTACTCTTGGTTTACGCGGGCGACTCTTGGCATAGTTTAGGGCAGTGATGGTTTACGAGTAATTTACCTATATCTGAGAGTTCTACTACTTTGTTACTACTACTAACCTTTTGATCATGATATTTTGTACGGAATTGGTGTACGTGTTTGATGTAAATTATATTATTTTCAAAATCTAAAAGCTTTTATAATATTTTTTGAATATCAATCCCTCTAAGTCTGTTTAGAAAATAAGTCCTTCAGTTACCGTCGTCTTATTTGGACCTACTTTTAATCGTTATAGCGGTCAAACCGCGAACTCACTTCATCATCATCATCATCATCATCATCATCATCATCATCATTAAAGCCCACCATAAGTCTACCGCTGAACATAGGCCTCTCCCGAGGAATGCCACAAAGCACGGTCCTTAGTCACCTGCATTCGTCGACTTGCTGCATGTCTATACCAGACATGTCTTACTAGGCTCGTGCCTGGTAAGACATGCAGATTACCACTAGATTACCATTAGATGGACTTACCAGGTCATTCTGGTAAGTCCATCTAGTGGGGGGACGGCCTACACTTCGTCTACTAGTACGAGGATGCCACTCGCAAACCTTCTATCCCTATTGGTTGTTGGTTCTTCGTGCTATATGGCCATTGCCACTTCAGCTTACTAATCTGTTGGGCTATATCGGTTACTAAAGTAAAAAAAAAATCTTTTAAAGTTTTGAGGTATGCCCGCAGAAATCTAAATAATAAGGCAATATTATGCCCAGTTATGTGCCTTATTGTTTAGATTTCTGTGGGTATGCCTGACGAGGGCCTCTCCCAATGTAAAAAAGATTTGCTTTAAACCCCACGCTTGTTGATCGTCGTACATGATATCTCGCCACACAAATAAGATGTGAAATCCAGAGGTTATATAATTTTTTTTTATCTATAAAAGAAACTTCGAAAATCAATAAGGAATAAACAATGCGAAATATAGAGACTCAAAATTATTTACGAGTTTAAAGATGTTAATAATTATTTAACTACGATTCGCGTAATGAATTTTACATTTTATACATAATATAATTGATTTCCGATTGATTGAAAATATCGTGTGACAACATAAAAAAAATACAGTCGATTTGTGAACCTCTTTTTTGAAGTAGGCTGAGAAGATATTAATTTAAAATTTAATACAAAATTGATCAATATACATGTACTTTAAAACTTTACATTTGAGTTTTACTGCAATGACTGGAGTATTTCAGTCTGCGTGTCTCATTATTTATTAATACCTTTTATTTTGCTATCATGGTATATATACTTATCTAATATTTTCTCATATATAGTATATAAAAATTTACTGTTTGTTTGTCTGTTATTTAGGTACCTATGCTCCGACGTACCGTTAATGAGATTGCGGTAAAACTTTGTCAATTTATCTTATTGCTTGCACTTGCGCCAAGGTTACCTATAGATATTTTCATACCTGATAGAGACACGTATATTATTGTTGTATCATGAGTGGGTCGGCTCGACCGGAGAAGAACTACGCTCTCACAGAATACCAGCGTAAAGTAGCAGCTTAATACTGCTGTGTTTCGTATGGTGAGTATAGAGATCCGGAGACTCTTTGTTATTGGAAACGAGGCGTTTCATCTTAGTCCTCAGGGGTGATAACGCGTTTTGCGTTTTGATTCTAAATCGAGGATAAATGTAAATGTCTATAGGCCACAGCATCCACTGACCATCAGGTGGACTCTGTGCTTGTTTGTCACGCTCATTCTATGAAAAAAAGTACAATTAACTTACAGTACCTGGCGCGCGTGTCGTAATGACAAATTTGTTTGAAAGTCATATATCATTTAACTTCAAAGAATGTATTATCATTCTTAATTAAACAATATAACTCTTCCAATTTAAAACGATATTTTCACAGTTATTTCTTCTGCGTCTGCGAAGCGTCTGGTGCGAGCTAATATATGAATAGTAAAAACAATTAATAGTTTATAGCAAGTGTCAAGCTTTTGAAGCTAATTTCTTAAAAGCTTACTTTTAGTTATATAAATCTAAGCATTTTTGATGATTTAACAACAGTTATACTATCAATGTTCACTTCCCTATTCATGTCTCCATTTTGCCTGGTCTGTTGCGATTGGATACACTAGAAGAGATGTACGAGGTCGCTCCTAACTCGTACGTCTTTTCTTGTATATCCATTTTTTTTTAAATTTCCGATGAAATTCTTCTATCGATGAAAAATAGTACCTACTTTAAACTGTCTGTCCTGTCCATAACAATAACATTTTTATTACGTTAATTTCAATACAATTTGTACAGAACTCTTTTTAATAGATTTTTTACAGCTTAACAAAAGGACAATAGTCGGATAATACAGAAAGATTATATATTTGACGCACGTAAGTTGAGCGTGAATTTATGTGTAAGTAAATTTCTAAGCTGGGTTTCCCCAGTTCCGTGATAGCTATGAGCCCTACGCGGCCGTTGACATCGGTGACGAAGCTGATCCTGTGCCAAATGTGAATAATAGCCGAATGCGTAACGATGTCGCACGTGTCAGGTCCGTTCGATCAGATCCTTATTGAACGCCAGAATATAAATGATGCGCCATTATCGCTATTGAAAAAAAAATATTATCACACAATATCGTGTAACGGTAAATATTAAAATATGCAAGTAATAATAATGTCCTCCAAACCCAATTGCGGTCACGGCGGCCTGCCTCATCGGAGACTAGTCATCTATGCAGGACAGGGTTATAGTGCCCAAGTGTATGCGCAAGCACAGGTGCACTCACTCTCTATTCCGTCATTCTCGCAGGACCAACGGCTTTACGTGCTTTCCGAGGCACGGGGGTGAGATACCGCCAACTTCTTGACTCCGGGCGGTTACTGAGAATTTCTACACGGAAAAACTCAATAAACTTATTTTTGGCCCGACCCGGGATTCGAACCCGGGACCTCATGATCAGCAGTTGCACTACTACAGCCACTAGACCAACGAGGGAGGCATATGCAAATAACTAACATACGAGTAGCTTAACTAGTAGAGAATGACATGACACATTAAGTAATACTTGAAATATTAAGAAGAAAAATATATTCACACTCATACGTATAGTACGTTTCTAGGGCAGGCGGAAAAAAGTCCATTGACCTTTGACGATATCATCGGGGTAGGCAATCTTTTTTTGTTTAGGTTCATTTTTTATCCTTTTATCATTACATACATCATCAGAGTGAAAGATAAGGGTGCCGAGTGCGAAGTTCTTTACAGGCTCTATGTCTATTATTATATTATAAAGAAAGAAGATTATCCTGTACCTAAATGAGTTTAAAAGCAAATTAATTAATTTAAATTTATTTTTTATAAATCATAATCACAGTTTTCTTTATTATGTTAATAGTCGGTAAGTACTTTAATAAGTAGGTAGATAGTTTGTTGTATAAAACATAACCACTTCTTGGCAGTCAGGTAAAAAGATGAACTTTTAATGCTAAGCATTCTTAAACAGCCAACCTTGAAGCATGCATAAAACTTCTCATAATAGATTGTCAGAGACACTTGACAGACTATTCATCTGTATCTATTTCAGAATCATTTTATGATGATGAAGACGTAGAAGAGTCCGTCACATTGATTATAACCTGAAATATCGGCAGTCTTCTTTTTTATATCCGTTTTGGATGTATATACGTCACTAAACCACGTTTCTTTTATATATTTATAGATGTTTACAATCATTATTTTTTCGGTTTCCGAAATAGGCGACACTTTTCGCTTCTTTCGTGGTGACGTAAAGTCTTTATGAGATTTTTTATGTCGATGGACCCGACTTCATACTAGTGATAATTTACAAAACGTCACAAAACAATAACAAAAACCTTAACACAAAACGTAATAATACAACTAACAAAACAAACTTAATAAAAATTTAAACAACTACTATAACCGAAAATTTTAAATTTCAAACTATTTACACGCAAGCGCATCCCGAAGCAGAATGACCTATCGCAAATCGCGTCGAAACAGGTTTATTATCTCTGAATGACCGCTTCCTTTACCCTACCCCGTACAATGAGACACGCTTAGCGCATAACGATACGTAGTCTATAAAGAAATGTATGGAAGCAATAACTGTCGTTTTGTTTCGATGCTAACATAATACTTGAGGTCATTGTACTTTTTTCCGCTTTTTTTTTGCGCCCGAAGCAAATATGGGCAACCCTCCGAAAAGCGGGGGAGGGAGATTGGGAATGCTCATAGCATACCACGCAGCCGGCTGCGTGGTTATGTGGTGACTTTTACCCAATAAACCCAACCTTTTAGGAACTGGCTTAACGATCTGACTAGAGATCTCTAAGCCGTATACGAACGCGACCCTCCTTGGCAGAAAGGAGGGCGCAGCAGAAAGGAGGGCGCAAGCTTTTTTCCGCCTGCCCTAGAAACGTACTATAGATATATAGTAAAGACATTATAATATATGTATACATTTATATAACGCCTTTGCCGAAGACGTTATCTCGTTTGTTACCTCTATCTCATTGTTATGTTATCTCGGAACAAGATTCCGTTTTAGCTGTAAGTAACCACAATAATAAATAATTTTTGGAAATTACCTATGTCAGGTTCTTAGTGTTACCAAAACAATATAAATCTGTGCTAAATGTAAGGCAGCAAGTACTCAAAAAGTAAAACAAAAATAATTTCGGAACACTACTCTCTTGACAGCACTAACTAACTGAATTCAAATTTGACTTTTCCCGCCGAAAACGCTCTCACAGTATCCAGAAAAATTACTTCCAGAATACAGATGCCTGAAATCTTAATGAAGAAACATTATTACAAGCATAACATTATTTTTTACTGTTAGTATAGGTAGTAAATAATAAATTAATAAATAGTAAATTAAAAAAGGGCAGCGTAAATTAAATTATAGACCAAATGTCACGAGAGCAAGAGCAAGTAGCAACTTACGATGCTGAGTTGTTTCATGTTTGTGTACGTTGAATACAAATGATGGTATTTGGCGGTCATAGCGGCTACAGAACATCAAAGAAAATTTATGATTCGACTACGTAAGTACATGGTAGCCATTATTCCTGATTTTGACGTATAAGTCCTATTTTGGTAGGTACATAACTAGTGTTACCTATGTAAGTAGATAGACTTAATGTTTTTTTAAACATCAGTGCCAGTGCAAATTAATTTGTAGGTTCTTTAGACCGATTACGACCACAGCGATATATTTCTTTTAGCTCAGACTATTGGTCGCCACACACGGTCATTTCAACTGATCATTCCAACTGATCAGTTCAAACTAAAACTGTTGATATTTTTTAAAATATTAGATTTTTGTTATATCTGTAAATAGACTTATATAACACTCCGATATTGATATATTTGTAATTATTCATTCATTCAAGCGTCCATAACAGAGAAAGAAAAACTGAACGCTGCGCTCATTTCATATAACACAGGAACAAGAAATCAACAAACAAAATCAAAGCTATGCTCAACTCAAGTTGTTCCAATCATCTAAAATCATTAGCAACCAACAACATGATTTTAGATGCATATAAGAAAGAAGTGTGCGTGAGTGCTGTCAAGAATTTGAGCACTGTTTTTTTGCATTTCTTCTTATTGAGTCAGGCGACTGTGAGGAATAATAGTAGACGCGTTTACAACAGACACAAACTATTGACTAGCGACGGAGAACAACATCAAAGATGCAAGGTGTTTGGTACTTCGATCGCTAAGCGAGGCAATTAAGATAAATCCTCTTTATTCTGGAAAAAGCCTATGTCCAGCAGAGAATGCTCACGAGCTGACAAAGAAAAAGAATTAATTATAAAATACACGGGAAATTTATATCAGCGACTCGTCCCCGCCTAAAATAATCACTATTTATTTAAAAAACGTTCTAAAATAAGTTTTTCGGATTAAAAAATCAATTAATCTCTATCTTTGTCACAATCGGTTTAGCAATTCTGAAGATCCGGGGTAAACAGACATACAGACAGACATAACTTTATGAATGTCTTGATGGCATGAAAATAACCCCGTCAACTCAATAAAAGCCAAATATCTCCATATTATACTGAAATACGCTTGAATTTAATGTATATGTATAGATAAATCAATCAATCAATCAGAGAGGCCAATCGACGGATTCAACTCGGCTGGGCAGCGTTCGGGAAATTACGACACATCTTCTCGTCAGGTATACGTATATCTCAATCTCTGAAAACTAGATTGTACAACCAGTTTGCTGTGACTTCTATGTGGTCCTTCACTGCTGGCCGTATGTGGACGCTCAAGGTCGCTCAGCGAGCTATGGAGAGGGCTATGCTCGGAGTTTCTCTGCGTGATAGACTCAGAAATGAGGATATCCGCAGTAAAACCAGAGTGACCGACATAGCCCAACGTATTAGTAAGCTGAAGTGGCAATGGGCCGGCCATATAGCTCGAAGAACCGATAACCGATGGAGAAGAAAGGTTCTCGAGTGACAGCCTCGTACCGGTAGGCGTAGTGTAGGGCGACTCCCCACTAGATGGAGTGACGAACTGGTAAGACATGCAGGAAGTCGATGGATGCAGGTGGCTCAGGACCGTGCTTTGTGGCATTACTTGGGGGAGGCTTATGTTCAGCAGTGGACTTGTGAAGGGCTGTAATGATGAATGATGATGATGACGTAAATAAATTCGATTAATATATATTGAACTAATTGTGATTTTCACGCTGCCGACATTCGCTTGATATGTTTTGTTTTTGTTATCAAAATACAATGGTCTTTTTGTAATGAAGTAAAATCTGACTTTTATATAGAGAATTTTGTATAGATTATTTTATACCAAACTTCTTCATAGAAAAGTAGTCTCTAAATATAAGTTTTAATGATTTAAAGAGCTGTGGGCTGGTGCGGCAAATCCCGAGCGGCCGCATGAGACTGCATGGGAATTTTAAGGGGACTGAGGGGTTAAAATGGAATAAAATATGTGTTACCTGTAGACCTAAAGGAGATTCACTGTTAGAGTTTTGAGGTGGTGATTTATTCTCCTGCCCATCTGTGATTGCTGGCACATGCTGAAAATTATTTTTATTAAATTAATTTCCACTGCATGTTTGAGGATTAGATTTTACAATAACTACTGAACACGACAGATTACAATAAATTCTTGTCAGCATGCACACATGGGCCACTTCCATTTTTATTTAGTTGATCTATCAACTTATCAAAATGTCGAAATAAAGTGTTTAAGTTAGAAAGACTTAAAAATGGTATAATTATAATCAAAATAAGTAAAGAAGTTTTAATTTTGTTGTTTTAAATTATATTGTAAGTATCAAAGTATCTGGTAAGATATGCAGGAAATCGATGGATGCAGGTGGCTCAGGATCGTGCTTTGTGGCGTTACTTGGGGGAGGCCTATGTTCTGCAATGGACTTGTGAAGGGCTGTAATGATGATGATGATGATAATAAAAGTAAATGCTGCTACACAGATATTGATAGGCGTTAGCTAGGATTCCAGTCATTTATATAAAATTACTAGCAATTTGCCCCGTCCCCGCATCAGTGACTTCTGGATCTCGACAACAGCGCCACCTACCGGGTCCAAATGTGAATCTAAGCCATTCTTGAATCAACTTAAGCACACACAAAATTTCATCAAAATCGGTCCATTTAAGAGCAGTTCAGACGCACACGGACATATTAATTATATAGGTATGTACTTATATAAAGTTAAAAAGTCACTGCTCAATGTTTCACTATTTGTTGATATAAAGACGTCGAGTTTGAAGTCGCTTATCTTAAATTCAAAAGCATTAAAAGATGGACGTCCTACAAAAAAGCTGACGACATGTCCACGACGTAGACTCACGTATGAAGCATGTGAAAATGAGTTTATGGGAATTGATACTTGGAATGTAATCATAATTGCTTCCGGTCACACAGTTTCGTAGAATACATCCAAATACCATCAACAGTGAGTAGAATTGTACTGAGGTGCTACGAGGAAAATTAAAGAGTCAATGTCCTTATTGCAAAGTTAGTTTGTATTGATATGGACAGCACAAATGGATCGGCTCAAACGGGGGAAGACCAAGACACTGTGTTTATGTGGACATAACTCTTCACAAGAAATTGACATTTTGTTATTGAAACTCTTTTTAGCTGGTAACAGTGCTTCTTTTTTTGAGTCCTCATGACTAACAACGCACCTTCATTTTGATTTTAAATTGATAAGTAAGTAAGTAATTGATTAATAGAATGGTATGTCCATAGACGCGGTGCCTATGAACATACCATTCTATTTACCATCAGCATACCTTAGCCAACTTCGTTGACATAAAAATGATAAATTAATAATTTTTTATAATTTAAATAATAATTTATAATTTTATAGTACATTGCATCGTATGCTTATAACTTTTCCGAAGCTATCACGGCCCAAAAAATACGACACAATGTACTTCAAAGTGAATATAACTGACGTCAACAAAGTTAGCGAATAGGGATTTTTATGCGCGGAACCCTAATTCCTTTTCTGAAATTAAAAGTACTACCTGCCAGTGAAAGTCCTGTAAAAACTGGTCCAGTCATTTCGGGGATTAGCCGGAACAAACAGACCGACAGACAAAAATTTTAAAAAATTGATTTTTTTTGTTATAAGAATCGTACATTAAAGGCAGTTATTTTGACATTACAAATAGGCATTCAGTTTTATTTATTTGTTTAGATAATAAATAAGAACATAATATGGTAGGACTCCTTGTCTGACTTTTTTCTACCATCGAATAGCAATGTAAACATTCCGATCTGAGGGGGAAAAGAGCCAGTATTGCCAGTAGAGTCGGAGCCTGAAGCATTCCATGTTAATCCTCAGGCAGCGACATCTCCCACATAACAACTTAAGGGGAAATATAACCTCAAATGGCTTAGCAAGATCCTCCGTTATGCCGAAAATATTGCAGCATTAATTAATCCTCAACTTTACCATATATTGAAATAAATATATGGTAAAGTTGAGGATTAATGTTAAGGAATATATTAGACGAAAACACGATTTCGTAAAATTTTCTCGATAGAAAAAAAAATCCAAAGTTACCTCCAAAATAAACAATAAACCGCTGTTATTCATAAAATACTTTAAATAAGATCACAAAACTGCATTAAGACAACTATAAAACAGTGCTTATGTTATTTACTTTTTTTTTAAATACCATTATTTTAACTGTAAAAAGGAATTACCTAAACTATCGGCGTCTTGAATCTTGATTCCTGTACTGCCGCCCGGTCAGTTTCACTTCGGCCTTTGAAGGGAGAGGTTGTGTCGCTTACGATCAGAATACACATTACGCAACAGAACGACATAAAATTAAAATGGGAAATAACCGTAATAAAAATAAGAAGCGACTGGGTTGGCGTTAAGAAACGGGCATAAATATGATAAACCTAATGAAATAAGTATCTAACGACCTATCTACTTACAGCATTAGTGATTACAAAAGCATACGACGCGCGGGGAAGTGGGGGCGAATTTAGAATTTGAGTTGACTTACTATATCCCCTTAAAATAATAAAAAATTGCGGTTGAAAACTCGCCTGTTGAGCGTGGCTATGTATTTCTCCAAAGGGGCCAATCTACGAGTATGAAGGAAGCCTATGTTAATCACCGGACTTTCGATAGGTTAATATTAAGATGATTAGGAAATACACCACGGCACGAATTGTTGTCTATTCCTAAAAAAAATAACATGCATGTAAAACACATTATTAATGATAAACAGAAACTCAAAAATGAAGGGGAAGAGGGAAGCAATTTAACTTAATGCAATTTTTGTATAGCGGAACTAAAACTAACTTTTCAATTTAAGTTGGTTACAAGGAGGAAATAGGTGGTTCTCAATGCTACTGTATTATATTTAGCGACCCTCACGCTCTCACAGAATACCAAAGTAAAATAACAGCTCAATATTGTTTTGTTTCGTATGGTGAGTGTAGAGAATCGGAGGTCCTATTTATTGGAAATGAGGCATTCCATCGTAGTTCTCAGGGGTGGCAGCGTTTCTACATTTTGATTCTTAATCGAGGATAGATGTAGATATCTACAGGCCACTTACCATCAGGTGGACTGTGTGCTCGTTTGTCGCACTTACTCTATTTAAAAAATCCCATTTGCAAGTTGTAATAATGGGTTTGATTTTTAAAAGTCCATGCTTCTGTCTTGTTTCGTGTATACAAGTCGCAAGCTATCGAACTTTTATCGTCACGCAAATTTCTAGAACGAATCATATAAAAACTCCAAGCCATTCTTTTTCATAATCATCACCATCCATCCGTACGTTAAAGTCTACAGCTGAACATGGGCATGGGCCTCTTTATTTATATGAACATTATTACATTAGTTTCGACGCTAAATTGCACCATAAACATATGTTTGCATTTAATAAGTGTGTACGGAGGGTGGGTTTCGATATTTGTTTTGTTGGGTGTATTTTTTTTTTTTGTGTAGTTGTCTAGTCCAGCTTGCTGGGTTGGGTAATATTTATAATTTAAGACTGCATCTTGCAAATAGTCATTAAACGGGTAGTTGAGAGTGTACGCAGCAAATAATCTTGGTAGCGTTCAATTTAAAGTGAGAATGAATATATTACAGGCTTAGACTTGAATGGTCTAAGATTACAGGCCGTGCATCTCGGAAATAAAAATAAAAACATAACATAATAATCTTTACCTATCAAACAGCTGTTCTTTATGAAAGAAGTTAACGTAATTTTTTTATTTTATTACTTTATTTTTTATTTCTATTAAAGTAATCACCCATACAATTGATGCATCTTTGTCAACGCAGTGGCAGTTTATTGACGCCCTTCACGAAGAAATTAACCGGACGGGAGGCAACAAATTCTTCAAAGGCATTTTGTACTGCCTCTCGGGTATTGAATGATTTTCCCGCCAAAAATTTATCCAAATTCTGGAAAAAGTTGACGTACGTAGGCGCAAAGTTTAGTGAGTACGGTGGATGAGGAAGGTGTTCCAACCCCAGCTCTTGTAACTGGAAGACCGTCTGTTGAAGACGTGCGAGCTACGCCATCTATGTGTTCATTTCTTCACAGTACACATCTGCAGTTATGCTCATGCCATTTGGTAAGAAGCTCACACGGGCGACGAGACAAACAGTGAATATTACTTTTCTAAGGGTAAGTAGTCGTTGAGGGCATTGTTTAATTGCTGAACCACGGTCCAACCAACTTGCTGAGCGTTTGCGATTGTCAAACAGAATTATATTTTCGCCGCAGGTAACAATGAGGTTCAAAATTCCTTCGTTTGTTTTGAACAGGCACGTTCAGCAGTACAACGTCTCGACGCGTACATCGCACTGGCAATCATTGAGTTCGTGGGGCGCCCATTTGTCAAGCTTTTTTACCTTGCTAATTTAACGCAAATGGGGGTGGGGGTAGGGGGGGGGGGGGGGGGGAAAATGGGGGGGGGGGGGGGGGGGGGGGGTGTGGGGGGGGGGGGGGGGGGGGGGGGGGGGGGGGGGGGGGGCCCCGGGAAGAAAGGGCCTCCTCTTTTTTGCCCTGTCGACGAACGACCAGGGGTCGCTCCGGTTCTACCAATATTGTTCCCCCCAACAAGCTTTCGGCTGACCTGAACTGCCTCCTGGCAGCTCAGTCCGAGCCGATATAACACATCCCTTAATCTGCCTTAGTTAGGCACACTTCTAAGCGGCTTTTCGCCGCTTGCGCCCTCCTTTCTGCCAAGGAGGGTCGCGTTCGTATATGGCTTAGAGATCTCTAGTTAGACCGTTAAGCCAGTCCCTAAAAGGTGGGGTTTAGTGGGTAAAAGTCTCCACATAATCACGCAGCCGGCTGCGTGGTATGCTATGAGCATTCCCTCCCCCGTTTTCCGGAGGGTTGCCCATATTTGCTTCGGGCGCAAAAAAAAAACAATATTGTATTGATTATCATCAAAAGCTGTTGCTAATTTATCCGTAGATTAATAACATCAGCTTCAACAATCGCCTTTAATTTGTCATTGTATGGACGACCACGGGGTTCGTTTTTCAGTTCGGAGTTCCCAGAATATTCAGAAGCGGGCAAACCAATAACAGGAGGTGCGTTCGTTTGTAGTAAGTACTAGGTATTCGCTCAGTCAATAATAAGCGTCGCGTCGTTGATGTTGCATGCCAATTGTGCCACTTTGCTGCCACGACGGTACTCATATTGCATAATTACTCGAATTTTTAATTTTAACGTGTCCATGACGACGAGAAAGATTCAAATGCGATGAAAAAATAACGCTAATCAATAAACAAACGACTAATTTTGGAAGAAGAATTCCATGTTATTAAAATTAAATTAAATTAAATTAAATTGATAATAGAATTCTTAGCCAAACAAAAATTATTTTGGTTTGAAATGGCTGCAGTACCGGCCAACGGTAAACGGAAATTTTATTTAAATTTAATTAATTATATTAATTTAATATAATATAAAATTTTTATAGGTTATAAGACCCATTGTTTACGGGATTATAAATATGCTGTGCATATGTAGTGCATTTAATATTAATTTATTTAAACTGAAATGCACAAATACAAAATCGGTGGAGGTAAACACAGATGGTGCAGCAAAAAACTTAAACGTAAATATATATTCATATATATAATATGATTCAACTAAAATGTCACCGTGTAGTGGTGGTGTAAGAACTCTCTCTACTGCCCCGTTACATCCCGTGATAGTAAAATACAACATAGGAAACTTGAACTAGGCTAGGAGATGGGCAGCAGCATCTTGATAATAGCTGAATTAAAATAATAGTGAGGTTAAATGAGGTTGCCAACCTGCTTGTTAAGCGTGGCAACTGTGGCAAATAATCCATACTAAGGCAATTTATGTGAGTGGTATGTTCAGCCGTGGACTTTAGAGTTGATTTATGTCAAGTGAAAAATACTTTTTTATCTTAAAGAAATTTGTTCATCTATCTAACAACAGATGGCAGTAGTTGCCACAATTTTTGTGCAGTTAACTGGTGGTTTAGGATATTTTTTTATAAAGTGATAGTAATAGTTGTAGTTTTGTTGTGTTCTGATTATTTTTATTATGTACGGGTAGAATTTAACAAAAGATTATAATATTCGTCTTTTTAACCGACGAGCTCTCTTAGAACCCGTTATAAATTAAACGTAAAACTTTATAATGGCAGTGCCATCTTTCGGGTCTAATGTATAAGTTTAAGTGTTATAGGTTACTGTAGATGGCAGTACTTTCATTACATTTCAGTTGTTAAAAAATTAACACAAAGATTAAAGAATAGTGCTTATTATTTTTTTTAAATATAGGATAGGGTGACAAACTTGCACTTGATTGTTGCTGTGGCCCATAGACATCTACATCTATCCTCGATTACGAATCAAAATGCACATCCGTTATCACCTGACGAGGACTAAGACGGAATGCCTCGTTTCCTGTAAAAAGGGTCTCCGATTCTCTATACTCACCATACGAAACACAGCAGCATTAAGCTACTATTTTACACTGTTATTCTGTGAGAGTGTGGTCCTTCCCTGGTCGAGCCGACCCGTTCGTGCTACAAATATAACTACTAATATAACTGCAGCGTGGCCCTACTATTATGTATATGTACTAGTATGTATAATATTAATAAAGTTTTGTCCATATTTAACATAACATAACATAACATAAACACCCACGCCTGTCACCCAGAGGGGTAGGCAGAAATTACAGACTTCCATTTAGCACGATCCTGACATACCTTTCTCGCCTCTTCCACATCCTACGCATACATGCTCTTCGGTTAAGGGTACTCTTAATTTGGCCCATTTTTAGTATATCCCAATTTGGTCGATTGTATTTGCTTTGTCAGTCTTTCCGCATTCATTCTTTCTACAGGACCAAACCACCGAAGCATTCCTTTCTTAATCCTGGTCACCGCATCATCTTGCAAACCACACTCTTCTTTTATCACACAGTTTCTCACCCTGTCACTCAGATTCAGCCCTAACATACTCGTGCTTCTTCTGCCACACCCAACTTTCACTACCATACGTTAAAGTAGGGACTAATACAGCACTGTGAATTGCCATACGTGCCTTTTTTGACACATTCTGACTTTTCACAATAGAGTGTAGAGCCCCATTTACTTTATTTCCTGCATTCACTCGTCGTTCAATATCCTTATCATATCTCCCATCCCTGCTGAATACACATCCCAAATATACGAACTCATCCACTTGCTCAATTAACTCTCCTTCTATTCTTATTTCACATACCGTTTTGCTTTCATCTCTTTCAAAAACCATCACTTTCGTCTTACTTGTGTTTGTCCATATTTATATTTATATTACCCAACTAAATAAAAGATCAATAAAATATGCTTTGTTAGACAATGATTCTATATTATAATTGCTTGTAGGTACATTTTGATTTGCTTTTATCCATTGAACTATATTTACGTAGTAGTAATACCTCAATGCTTTTATCACCTTAATTCTTTAATTTATGTGATATTGCTAATAATGATTATTGCTGGGTCATAACAATTTTCTAATCAAAGAACTAACTACTCTTCTTCTTCTCTTGGCGGTGTGAAGAAACTGTTTGAACTAAACTACTTGAGATTAAATTAATAATACTTATAATTAATAAATAATTCGTAACATTCAATTTCATAACAGTAACGCTCGACAGGGGAGTAACCAGATTCTTACAAACCAGTGTAAAATAGCAGATTAATGCTGCTGTGTTTTGTATGGTGAGTGTAGAGAACCGGAGACCCTTTTTACTGGAAACGAGGCATTCAATCTTAGTCCTCAGGGGTGAAAACGAAGTTGTAGTTTTTCCTTTATCGGGGAATGATGTAGATGTCTATGGGCCACAGCATTCACTTACGTGGTAGAGAAATATTATCTATTTATTCAAAAATTTATTTCGAGAACATTCTGTAATATGAGTTAGTACTTACCTATATTTTTATATAAAATTTGAAGTGTTAATAAATGTTTATTATATAACGTTTTAATGTTATTTTATCAAAATAGATATCACTAATTAGCGCCGTAGAATATGAAACTTAAATAAGGAAAAATGCTAATAGGAAACCGGATTTCCATATTGCTTTTTATATTGGTACGTTTGTCGAACATAATGAACGTTGAATAACCGAAGGGCTGTCTGTCTTCTTTTGACTGCTCACTGATTCAAGAGCTTGTGGTCTGCGGGTATATTGTGCGCTCAGTTTTAATGCATGTCTTATTGACTTTTTGTTTTCTCTTTGAGATGTTATTGAACGGGTGGAATTACTATACGTTATACCTAATTGTACGAATGATAAGTGTTTTATTAGTTGCCTAGTGAAGAAAATTATGAATCTTCTTCGCGAGTCAGTATTATTACTCGGTCAGGTTATCCAACACCACAAGACAACATTATGAATACATTAAAAACAATCTATTTGTGATGTTATTTCCAAGCAACCTATTTTAGTAGAGGTGAAAGCGAGTCACACCAGAAAAGAAGTCAGCAGCACTGCCACATGCTAGGTATTCCAAATCTTATAAAGTAAACATTTATTTTTTGAGATACCGTACAGCTACATGTAGAAATTAATCGTCAGCCAAAACAATTATAATTTTTCTGTACGTGGTAGAGCCGTGCTGCAGTTATATTAGATATATACATAGTTGTAACACGAATGGGTCAGCTCGACCGGGGAAGTTATGCTCCGGGAGAACCGGAGATCCTTTTTACTGGAAATGAGGCATTCCATCTTAGTCTTCACGGGTGACAACGCATCTGCATTTTGATTCGTAATCGAGGATAGATGTAGATGTCTATGGGCCACAGCAACCACTTACCATCAGGTGGACAATGTACTCGTTTGTCACCGTATCCTATAAAAAATAATTGAAACACTAAACACCAGTTCGTTGAACATTTTATGAAATAACCGAAATATGGTCATCGAATTTTTATTAACACTATATCTTCTTATGTTTTTTGAATTTTCTGCTACAAATGGCTGTGTAATATTTAGCGGTGTATTCACCTCGTCCATCGGTGATCAGAATGAAGCAGGAATCAAAGCAAGCGCCATATGTTTAATCCTACTTCCTGGTGACGGTAGCGCTGCGGTGTCTACATTCGCAACGCGGGAAATGTCAAGGTCGCGTCCGCTCACTTCCTTCGCCACCGAGTGCTTGCGATTACCGCCATAGTAAATGTAAGTTATAGGTAAATTTTTCTATTGTGGATAAAATGAAGCGTAATGACCAAACATAAGCAAGTTAGCAAATTACTACTACTTATAAAATTCATTCATTACGGTCATAAAAGTCTTCTGTTGGACTTGGGCTTACCCCACAGAAAACCTTATTTTATGAGAATATTTACTATTGTTGCCACGTTTATCAGGTGTCTGGACAACCGCAGTCATTTATTAATTTGAGTTTGAGATTATTAATTACAGCAGACCCCCGGTAATCCGTCCCCTTGTAATCCGACATATCTTTAACTTGTAAGTAGACCCGAGTCGCGCTAAGAATCCGCCACGGGGAGAGGTGTCCTTCGCAAGGTACGTGGACAAACAGGTTGCAATTACGAGTAGTTCCTGCCACCACCAATCTAGCTTGATGTGTATTGTCTCGGTTTAAATGTGACTATGGTAGCGGCCTAGCGGACATTTATTATTTACTGTTTAGGTATTGATTGTGCATCACACGACTTTTTTATTTTTTACTATTTTATTTATCCGACTGCCAAGGAAGGGTTATGTTTTTCGCGCGATCTTGTATGTTTGTAAATTTCTTAATTACCTTGTATCTTCCAAACGGCTGGATGAATTTCGACAATTAATGTATCGTTTTATTTATATTTGATATGTAATCTGTCAGATTACAAGATACTCTTTTTCGAAAAGTTCCGAACTACCAGGGGATTCTGACAGTACTCTATAGTCCGACAAATTCGATAATCCGAAACCGCCTTGCAAAACGTTTATCGGATTACCGCTTGTTAACTGGAAGATGCTATTGCTCTTCGTCTGTTTTAGTATCCCTCTGACGCCTCTTAAGACATACGAGTACAAGGGATAATATGAGGTAGATGTTTCTTTTATCCCAAAATCATCTTTATATATTTTACCTTTAAATAACGTTATCACTTGGTTACGTAGTAACGTAGTTGTAGTATGAATGAGTCGGCTCATCTTAAATCAAATTAGCTTAATGCTACTGTGTGTCGTATGGTGATTGTAGAGAACCGGAGACCCTTCTTACTGGAAACATTCCATCGTTGTCCTCACGGGTGACAGCGCATCTGAATTTTGATTCATAATCAAGGATAGATGTAGATGTCTATGTGCTACAACAACCACAATGAGTTAGTGTTACCAAACGTAATGTTACGTCGCTAGGAATTTCTTCTATATGGTGGGGGCGATTTACAAACGCAAATTCAGCATGCTGACTATTTGTTCCGTGAGAGATTCAAACTCGCGGCGGCATTTACGCTGCGATATCTTCGCAGTCCTAGCTAAACGCTGAGCATTTGGGCTTATGGCGACTAGACCGACCTTCCGTAAGTTAATAAACCAATGTCATGATAAGCAAATTTGTTTACTTGTCCTACAATAAATTGCACCAAGTAATATAACTAACTTAGCTTATTTGAAAGGATGTTGACAGCTGACGGCTAGGTTACAAAAGTGTGTTATACTTATTAAGTAATTTCCTGCGTGTTTTCCTGAACGATAAGAGATTGTCAAGGTTCATGACTAATTACTTCTACGTTACGTTAATCTCAGACTGCACGGAAATCACTTTGAAACTTTTTTAAAATACGGCATTACAGTTATTACTGAATTCATTGAGGCAGTGCCAAGGTTAGCTCGAGCCTATTTTTTAACTGAAAACAGTTATTTAGTAATACCTACATCATGTGCGTAGTATTCCGCCTTTCCTGATGTGTTATTTAGGATATTTTAATTCAAGTAAGGGTTGCTTTTTATGGGGAGGATATTCAGCCCTACATTTATTCGTACTAACACATTTTGATTCGTAATCGTATACAGTTGTAGGATCTATATTCTATTGAGAATCAAAATATGTTAGTACAAACAAAAACATCTTAGAGTACAAATAGAAGTGTTTTCACTTTTCAGGCTTTCTGAGGCTTCCTACGACTGAATGCTTAGTTACAAGAACAAACGACTAGTACAGTACTCCATACTCTATAGATACCTATCTAATAGAATAGTACTGAAAAAGCGTATATAAATATCGCGATCCCTTTGTAAGGTTTAACGATCACGCTAATACAATTCTAAATAAATCGGAAGGAAATGTACGCGGAGTAAATAAAATGAACCGCACGAGGTGATCGAAACTCTTTATTCTGGATATTAGTACTCGTGTTGGAGGTTGCAACACATTATTGCACTGATATAAGCCTTAGTGTTGTAGATTACAACCTAACCTAACCTAAACGACTATGGATATTGAAAAATAGAAAAATAGATAAGAATAATAATAATACAATATATACTTATTAGGTATTTAATTTATATAAATAAAGTTCAATATATATATATATATATATATATATATATATATATATATATATATATATAAGATTATAAAGTTAACATAACAACAAGATGTCATAGATTTATACAGGATGTTAGTGTAAACACCGTTATCCTTGAAACCAGTGGTTTGGTTTCATTTATAGAACGTAAATTCAATGAAAAATAACAACATTTTTTTTAGTAAAATCTTAATTTTTCATTCATTCCTCAATTTTTGCCTGTCCTAAACCAGGATGAAAGAATGAAGGAAAAGTTACATCACAGGTTATGTGTACCTATTGTGTTTTTATTGGAATGTTGTGTAGGTAGCTAGCGCGGGCGGTGATCTTTACAGTGGTTACGTCACTCGGGCGCATAGGGTATCCATGAATTTACGGACGGTGTCAGACAGAAACTTTTTAAATTTTATGAAAGAAAATAGCGTTTTTTTTAATTCATTGAATTTACGTTCTATAAGTGAAACCAAACCACTGGTTTCAAAGATAACGGTGTTTACACTAACATTCTGTATATTACTGTCTTGAACGAACATTCGTTCAAGATTACTGTGTTATCTATATAATTGTGTACTATTGTGTCCAATATTAGGAGCACATAAGGTGGTTCATTGCTATGTAAAAGAGCGCCTCTCGCCATCAAACCTAAAAGTTTGGCGAGTTTAGAGTTAAGTAACACCACTGTATTATAAATTCATTAATAAATAAATAAAAAAAAATACCGGCAACGTCCAATGTGCCGACATTGCGGTGCACTAGTGGTACACTGTTGAAGTGTAAGCACCAAAGACTGTAGATATATTCTCTATGGTAAGCACATACACGTCCGAGTTACTCGTCCGGGTAGTTCTGTCCGCCATCGGCCGACAAAATCGGTTTTGGTGTACACGTACCGTTTATAAGAATTTGCCGGCCGGCCGTCCCCGCGCCCGACTTCAGCACCCGTCCTCGGACTATCAATCCTAATCATCAACATCATCATCATCATCATCATTACAGCCCTTCACAAGTCCACTGCTGAACATAGGCCTCCCCCAAGTAATGCCACAAAGCACGGTCCTGAGCCACCTGCATCCATCGACTTCCTGCATATCTTACCAGGTCGTCACTCCATCTAGTGGGGAGTCGCCCTACACTACGCCTACCGGTACGAGGCTGCCACTCGAGAACCTTTCTTCCCCATCGGTTATCGGTTCTTCGAGCTATGTGGCCGGCCCATTGCCACTTCAGCTTACTAATCCGTTGGGCTATGTCGGTCACTCTGGTTTTACTGCGGATATCCTCATTTCTGAGTCTATCACGCAGAGAAACTCTGAGCATAGCCCTCTCCATAGCTCGCTGAGCGACCTTGAGCGTCCTCATACGGCCAGCAGTGAAGGACCACGTCTCGGATCCGTAAGTCATCACTGGCAACACGCACTGGTTGTACACTTTAGTTTTCAGAGATTGAGGTATACCTGACGAGAAGATGTGTCGTAATTTCCCGAACGCTGCCCAGCCGAGTTGAATCAATCCTAAATTAATAATTAAAATACAGACTTTTTATAGAGAGTGACAAACAAGTATCACAGTCCACCTGATGGTAAGTGAATGCTGTGGCTCTTAGACATCTACATTTATCCTCAATTAAGAATCAAAATGTAGATGCGTTATCACCCCTGAGGACTAAGATCGAATGCCTCGTTTCCAGTAAAAAGTGTCTCCAGTTCTCTATACTCACCATACGAAACTCAACACTGAGTTACCTACTATTTTACGCTAGTATTCTGTAAGAGTGTGGTCCTTCCCCGGTCGACTCATTCGCACTACAACCATAATATAACTGCTGCATGGCTACTCTTCACGTTTATTACCACGTTTTACGTTTTCCGTGGTAGAGTCATCCTGTAAATATCCCTTCACTCTATTTCTTTACCCTGGAACCCCATTCCCTTTTTTGCAGAAATGGTAATGAGATGTTAATTAATCCAAGTGGATTCATAGGAACACCTAATTTTTCTACCCTATCCGAACCCGTATTAAATGTAAGTATGTAGACTTGGATTGTAAAAAAAATGTATATAAAAATCTCATCGGAACAGTAAACCACGCGATCAGTAAAAATAGTATGCTTGTTTAAGATTACTATACGCGTTTTATAATTACTCAGTGACATCGAAACAAACACGTTCTATGAATAAATGATTGATATTGTAAAATGTATTAACGACGTCCGCTTAAAGTCGATTTTTTTATAGAATACGAGTGACAAACGAGCGCAGAGTCCACTTGATATTACGTGGATGCTGTGGTCCATATGTGCATGTCCATCATTTACGTTTACCAATTACCAAAATGCAGATGCTTTGTTACCCCAGCCGTGAGGGCTAAGATGAAATGCCTAGTTTTCAGTAAAAATACCTCCGGTTCTCTACACTCATCATGCAAGAAGCAGCATTTCGCGCTGGTTTTCTTGCTTGAATGATGAGAGCTTGATGCTTCCTTGGTCGGGCGACTCATTCGTGCTACAACCATAATAAAAATACAGCGTGGTTCTACCATGTGTAAGAAGCGTACCTCTATCATGAATAATAATAATGAGCTAACAAAACCGTATACCTTATAGATATAGCAGTCCCTAATACGCACAATCTACAAACCACAATAGCTGAAAAACTCTCTAAATATGCAGAACTTAAAGATGAAATAACTTGACTCTGGCATCATCAAAAAGTAATTATAGTGCCCATTGTACTATCGACGACCGGCGTAATACCGAAGCAATTACACCAATCTATAAAAACTTTAAATTTACGATCCAACACATACAAACTGTTACAGAGAGCTGTAATACAAATACATGCAGAACAGTTAGGAAGTTCCTGCAAACTGAAGAACAAACCACACCTATACTTAGACAAATTGCCTCACAACCTAACACATAGGTAACTGAATAGGTAGCTCAGAGGATAGTACCAAATCCAGCACTAATATACACTTGGCTTAGGCCCGTGATATTAGTAAATCGGTAAAAGCCGAGATATGAAAGTAAACAACATAATAATAATTTTATAGGTATATATAACTAATTATATTTTACACAAAAATCGGACCCATTGCGACTACCACAAGGTCGTCATTATTATCTACAGTAACAATAAGTTACAAATTATTAGGTCTTTTAAATTAGTATTAATTAGTATTATTTCTGTATACAAAACAATAGATGTAGGTGGTTTCGAATGCCACCATTTGGTAGTTACGAAGAGCCGTAGGGCTTGGCCTTTGGCGTAACGACGACGTCAATGGAGCGCAGTTCCCCCGAGCCTTTCTTATTATGAGCAGTGATTTCAGACTAAGAAAAACCAAGGAGTACTTTAACGATGTTTGCATTTGTGTTTCTGGTATTTTTATTATTTATGTACACAAATAGTAACATTACTATAAATAATATTTTAAAATAACCAGGCGCAACGCGTAAGAGCTGATTGAAAGTGAATGAAATTTTACAAATGAAAATTTGGACAAGGCTTTCATAGAAATATAAATCAGTTCTGTAAAGTACGTAGATTGGTTCCAATTTTGTACCATTCACGGCGTTCTAATGTGGTAACTGGGATGATAAAAATATACAATTTGTTTTTCTTTTCCTTATTGAAACTGATAGATTTAGCATGTTATGGACAATTTTTGTTTTAAATCTGAACCTTAAAGTATATTTACATTACACGGAATAAAAATCATATAAGGAGGCAATATTGGAAGTATTTAAAGTAAGCATTAAATAATCACGTTAAATATAACATTCTTATAATTGTTCCGTTGGAAATTTCCTGTCTTTAAAATCAAGTGAGCGGAAACTACGTTACAGGAACAAGTATAAAATAATGAGAACAAGATAATTAATACAAAATAGAAAACGATACATCCAGTGATCTATGTTTAGGTACTTTAGCTTGATTAAAGTTATTAAAATTAAACAGTTAATTGTAAGTATAGTAAAATCAATCTTTATATTATGAGTTGTAATATAAATTGACAAGAAAAAAATACAATAAAAATAAAAAATAAAAATAAATGTTAGTTAAGTACAAATTTTGCCTTTGAAAACATACGACGACAGTATTAAGCAATTACTAACTCATGTTTTTGTCTCTGAGCTACATCTGCATCACAATCTAGTTCTACCGGAGGAAATCTAAGAAAACACGACAAAAACTAATATACTGAAATTTGAAATAAAAATCGCAAAGATGTTATACAGGCACCTAACAAAATATCATATACTTAATTATTTTTATATGACGTGGCAGATATTTAGAATTTCAGAGTCTAAATTATCTAAAAATCTTATTTTTAATTTTAATAAAAAGATTATAAATTTAACAAAGGATTTATTTTAACAAAAAGCCACGCTAATACCTCTACGGTCGTCCTAGCGCGGTTCTATAGCAGTTTTCGTGGTCGGTGAAGCGTCAAGTGCGAGCGACCAAGCGCCTGCACTTTCCCACTGGAGCGGAGCGCGTCGCTCTGTCACCCGAAGCCCTACACAACTAATTAAGTCATGATGGGTAAATCTATTGGAAGATTGACGACCTTCAATAAGAATATTTATCGTTAACGTTGTCGTTTTAACTTCTTTTTTTTTCTTTATTTAAAAAAAAGAATATTAACAATGCTATAAACATTACTAATATTCCCCTTGACCACTCGTGGTAAGCTTAAATTGCTTGTGTTACAAGTGGTTCACGCCAGTTATCGAATGGCGAATTCGAACCCACGACCTTTTTGAGTTCGCGGTCCGCGCCCTGCCATTAGGCTACTGTCGCTTCAAAATGTCGCGTCGTTAATAATGTTGATTGACATAGTTTAATATATGGGTCTATAACTTCACGTTTCCCGTTTGTAGACTTTAACTTTCATATTTTAAGATATGGATATAAAACATTATAAGTTTTAAGTAAGAGTTCAAATAAAATATTTTAAAATATATTTTTTAAAGATTTTATTTACTAATTTACTTCTTTAAAACTAATAACATTATCTTTTCTTCGGCTGTGATAAAAGAAAAAATATTTACTTCTTAAATTATTTATCGACTTTATTTATATGTTTAAAAGGCATCCGGACACACGGCTGGGAACATAGAAATCTACTTATTTCTTATATCTATGGCTGGGAACGAACGTAACTATGCAATAGGTTAAAAGATAAGTTAGTTTATTGTTCTATAATTTGTTAGCATTATATTTGATTAAATGAACCGATGTTAGGAAATTGGCCAAGTTTTATAGAGCATAATATACCAACGTTATCGAAAAGGTGCGAACGGCTGAAAGTCCGACACGTGTGATCTTATTATAAAAAAAAAGTTAAACGCCGCTCATAATACTATGTTTTTATAATGCGATGTGGTCGGTTGCGTCACTCGCGTGCTGTTAGTTAACCATTTATAAGCGCGTGTTACACAGCGAGAGTGCATTCTCTGCAATCTACTGACAGTGACAGACCATCCCCGCTTTCCAAGTTCATTGACAACGAAAGTACGATTGTACAGATATACAGCCAATTAAAAGCGCTGCAGTATTGTGTGAACAACATCGATTGCAACAGAGTTGTTAGTCATTAGATGTTAAATGTATGAATAGAGAAGTTTGGCTTGACAGCTAGATAGCACCGAAGTTAAGCGCTTGATTGCGGCGCCGTTGGCCGCGAGTTTCCATACGAAACAAATAGGTTATAAGATTATACAAATTATTGTTCGGTGTCCGAATGTGTTTTTAAAAAACACATTCGGATCTAATCTGTTTATTTTGTTAACATAGGTTAGTTTACACATCTCGATATGTACATATAATAAAATATAAGGTAGGTTCTAGCTATGTCCCGCCAGTAAGTAGGCTTACAAAATATGGAATTAATGAGTGCAACATTAATTAATTTGTTCTCTTCTGATGCTAAGTTCTGAAACGTGCAAGCTCATGGGTTACATTATATAGAATTGGGAAAATTTAAAGCTATAGTGGATAGGTTATTGAGTTATACAAAATATATAAATCAATGGGATAGGTATAATGTTGTACTTATAATAATAGTCAACATTTTTTCATATAGTCATTTAGTATTAATTGGTACAAGTCATGATAGGTATCTAGTCAATGCATTTCAATAATAAAATATTGTCTTGTTGTTTGTCCGTGTGCAATTTATATTTCTAAAACGTCTGCACAATGCAGCAGAAATTCTGCAAAAATTCTTTCTATTGTATAACTACTAATGTAAAAAATTTATGGTATTAAGATAAAATTGTCATACATTCATTAATTACGACCTATAAAGTCCACAGCTGAAGATAGTCCTCCTCCATAGATGGCCTCATAAGGGGGATTTTGCCATAGTTGTCACGCTTGGCAAGCGGGTTGGAAATTGCAGTTTTTATTATTTTAAACTGTTATCGGGAAGACAACTACCCATCTCCTACTTCAGTTTCTCTCTGTCGCCTCTTACGACACCCACGACCCACGATATGGGGTAATGACATTTTTACACCGCCACTACTCGGAAGAAAAATGGTCATATTATGTAATTAGCGCCTGACGTGAGAGAGTGGAAAGTAGAGTAACCCAAAAGGAATATTGGTCTTGATTGTTTTTTTTTCTTTTATATCATCAGTCAAAAGTTCACCCTAGAGGGTCTCTTCCTTCTTAATGGTCACGCTTGATTTGATTGTCGATTCACAGTACCAGATGTCGCACTTTTGACGATGGTGCTTATCGCCATTATTATTGTACGCCTGGCGTAAGCGAGATGGCTACACCGGCAACTATAGAAAGCCCTAAGATTTTTCTTACACATATCACAGGAAGCAATGGGGTAATAGATTCTCTTACGGTGCTACGACATTGTGACTGGATTTAATATAAATAAATTAATTGCGAAATATCAATATTGCTTTTTTATAGAATGGGGTGGCAAACGAGCACACATTCCACCTGATGGTAAGTGGATACTGTGGCCCATAGACATCTACATTTATCTTCGATTTAGAATCGAAATGTAGATGCGTTGTCAATCCTGAGGACTACGATAGACTGCCTAGTTTCTAGTAAAAAGGTTCTCCGGTTCTGTATACTCACCATATGAAATACAGCAGCATTAAGCTGCTATTTTAGGCTGGAATTCTATGACAGCGTGGTCCTTCCCCGGTCATATTATATTTAAAAAAAAGACAGACTATATAAGTATATAAAACGTCGAAATGGATGAGGAACTCTACATGAATGTCCTTTGTAGGTAATTTGTACTTTAAATATAAAAACTGAGAAGGCTCTTTTATAAAACGTTTGTAAAGATATTATGGGGTAATACTAAAATGTATTTGACAATGTTCTTTTACGTATTCATCTATTAGGTACCGTGGCTGTGGCACAGTGAGCAATGCGACGCGCGTCGCTGAGCTCACTTAATGCACTTCACTGCCAAGGCCGGCGTGCTTTCTCCGATCTAAACCATTACGTTGCGTTCGATATCACTTGTATAACCATTATTAATCTTATGTAATTGTTATGTGATTCAATATTACACAAAAACAACATAGGTCGATAAAGTGCGATACTTATTTACTATAATTTAATGACCTTTATATACAGTTAGTAACAGTAGAGTCGTGGTAGCTCTTGTGCTAAGCGGTCGCGGTAGATTCAAATCTAGAACTCCGGATTTGATGTCTACCGGCACTAATGTAAAAAAGTACCTATTATACGTGCTGTGCGGTGAAGGAAATATCGTGAGGAAACTTACATCTATAAAAATATTGCGAGATCATATGCAGTCCGCTAATACGTCCAATATGCACTGCACTGCAAAAAACTGAAGGTTATATTTTCGGTGTTGTTAAGGGTATATTTGTTATCGATTTGATCGGACAGTTATATTCATGACTTGTAATCATTCTTTTTATATTTATTCTTCTTATTATATATAATTATAAAAAAATATGATCTTAGCAGTGTACAATAAATGTAAAACTTCTCAAAATTCGTGTGTTTTTTTTTTTAAAAATATTTTACTCAAATCATCTCTGTTCTTCAAGATTTTCGTAGTTATCAGTATTACGTAAGCCGGCGTTTTAAACACATCTTCTAACGTAACTTGTTTACATTTCCATAAACGCGTGAGGTAAATATAGTCTTTAAGATAGTTTCCGACATCCTTGGCTACTGTAATCAATGGTGATTGCCGGTCGCTCTTGACCTAAACTCTAGGCTTCAAACTATCGGCATCCGTTGTTTCCGTATTTAAGGTTCGCCTTATTGGTGTCACTTCCATGAGGACAATGTTATATAGATTAATAATCTGGGTTAAAAAATATTAGACAACGTTTTTTTGACAGTGTGTATAAGATTGTATTATTGTTTTTTTTTTTCATCTTTAAATCCATAACTAATTTCCCAAAGACCACTATTATAAATCTGCAGGACTTTTTTTAGTTCAACGCGGTTAAAAGGAATATGGTAACAAAGATATTCAAGCAATATAAAGTATCATATTATATTTCACCAACTATAGCTCCAGCTGAGCTTGTAAAGTGTAGGTGTAAAAAATCTCCGAAATTTTTCCAAATTAAAAATTAATAGAGACACAAAATGCACCTAGTTTTAATTCAACAGGTTGATGTCCTGTTATAACTTTGAGTATTCAAAGTGTTATAATAAAGATATGAGATATAATAGATGTTGTCTCTGCTGCCCGGAACACGCTCGAGGGCGCGGAAAGATTATCTTCACGTCTAATTTCGTCATCGTCCCTATTTTTATTCTCTTTATCGTGCATGTAAGTTAACCCTTTGAGTTAGAATGTATTAAAACTGAAGGCAATAAAGCAGTTCCCTCAATATAGCTTCATAGCCTGACATTGTATGATTGCGACCTTTTTCTTTTTTAAACATTGTACAATTATTAATACTTTATTGTTTATTACTATTTTAATTTCTCAACACGGGCTGCTAAAGGCTTAGAGATTTTATATCACTAATACATATTGTGTAATTGTTTACTATATGATTATTAATTTTAATTATTAATTTATAAGTAATAACCATTAATTTTTGTTGTTATAATTGGATGTAATTTTTTTTAAATATTTTTGCATGTAAAATTTAACTTTGTGGCGTGTTGGATTTTCTATAAGCAACAAGAGTTTTTGAACATACGTAATACCCTTTTATAAAATTGATTTTATTCATGAGAGTTCCGAATAACCGAAAAATACAATTAAAGATACGTCTGTAAAGAATATCTTTTTCTGTGTGATATAATTCATTATGTTGATGTCTGCAATAGAACTGAAGGAGGTAATTGACATAGTTTGACTAATTAAGGCTGGTCATATACCTAGAAAAATCTGACAACCGATGAAGAAGATGTATTCCTGAGTAGCAGCTTCGTACCGGCAAGTGGGGTGTAGGGCAGTCTCCTCTAGATGGAGTGACGACTGACGACCTAGTGAGCTACGCAGGAAGTCGATGCACTCTAGTGGCTCAGGACCGTGTTTTAACACAGTTATTAGGGGAAGATCTATATTCATCAGTGGACTTGTAATCAGTTGTAAAAGTAAAGTAAAGTTACAGCCTATACACGTCCCACTGCTGGGCACAGGCCTCCCCTAATTTCTGTGAGGGTTTTAGGGCAAGGAAGTGTCCGCCACGCTGCCCCAATGCGTGTTGGTGATCTTCACATGTCTTCGAAATATTTTTTTCTTATTCCTCAGACATGCAGGTTTCCTCATGATGTTTCCTTCACCGCCGAGCACGTGGTAAGTTAGCACTTAAAATTGCAATTAACAATTTCATTGGTGCTGGTGGGGATCAAACCCGGGTTACTCGCGTTCTGTTATATTTACAGCGAGCGTTAATTATCTGAGCTATCACGGCTCACTTCGGCAATTGGTTGTAACTATCATGAAATGAAGATGATTAAAATATTTTCAATTACTGAATTCACCAATATACAAAGTAGGCAAGGTGCACGAAGACGTTCAAATTATGTGAATTGTGAAATGAAGCTAAAGGATACAGTAATATTTCTCAAGATAAGATACATTTTGCTAAGTAGAATCTTTATGAAAAACAAATTATTTCAAAAATAAACAGAAATCTTATCATTGACGACATGACAAATAACTCATTGTCAGAATCATGTATAACGGATCAAGGTCTCGTAAACTACAACAGTTTGTTGTTTGTAGATGTACAAATTGGAATTTATTATGTAATAATGAATAATAATTAGTTATATTTAGGTGAAACTTAGTAGCATTCCAAAATTTGTCTCTAGCCGGTAATTTATAAGGTTCTATTTAAAATTGTGCGACTTAGTTGCGATATTTTTTATATAAAGAAAAGAGGTAACAAACGAACTCACAGTCTAAGGCAAGTAACTAGGACTAACTAATAAGGACTAAGATGTAATGTCTCACGGATTGTAATTATACTGAATCTTAATATCCTTCTAGTAGAAACAGCAGTGCACTGTCGCGTTATCGTTTCGAACAAACCGCGTGACATTCCACTAAAATTTTAAAAGGTGAAAACGCGTCTGTAGCTTTCTTTGCTTGTATTTTGTTACTGGTGTCTTTAGACCAAATAATATAGAAACTTCTTTATACTATCTGGTGGATTGTTCATTTCATTTACTTTATTTACTTAATTTATATGATTTCGATGATGCATTTATTTTATATGATAAAATCATATTAATTAAACGCGATAAAATCCGTAAAAGTAGTTTTAATCAATATTTGGTGTTCGCGCAAATATAAGAAATCATTATGCCCTGAAAAGTTATAATATGACGGTAAAAGATAACTGATTTCTTATCAGAAACAGAGAAACTTATAATAACAATTGTGTAAGTTCCATACAACTAAATAGACTTACACACATACACTTACCCTCACACACATACCCATACTTGCACAACCTCTCTGCATAGTAGCTCACACCAAGACTGAAGTGTAGGATTGGCAGCAGCTTAAATCAATTTTCAGGGTATATATGTATTTAGTTCTCGATAGAGACTATTATATAAGTAAGGGGACCATGATGTCAGTTGACGACAAGCAAAGGCACTACGTACGTGCACGAGTGGGTGCAACTTTTTCCATACGTCTTTTATTGGCATTAACTTTACTGGGCTCGAAAAGTAATTTTCAGTGAAGGTAAAGAAGAAGAATTTGCATTATGAAGTTTATAAATATATAATTTTCTAACCGATAAGAGTTCACATATCTAATAAAGTATTGTGTAGAGTATCTATACGGTTTAAAGCACATCATCTTCAAGAGTGATCTTTTTAAAGATCCAGATAAGCTTAGAAATCCTGCCAATAATCGTTTCAAGTTGACTATGCCAGGAGAGCCTTTAATCGACCATAACACTTAGGTATTTAATGCAGCTAACTTTTTCAATACTTGGGCATAAACAATGACTGTCGTTAAGACTCGCACAGGTAAGAACCTTGAGCTGAAACTTAGTTTGGTTGAGTTCTCTGATCGAGAGAAAACCACACGTATTTAATTTTTGTGATGTTTAAGGTTAGTTAGATTAGTGTTCAACCAGTAGGCAATAACTGGTAAGCCTTTTTTCAGTGATATGTTATAATATTTCCCAAGAATTATCAGAGAAAACAACCGCGGTGTCATCCGCGTAGGAGAAAAATTGTCCACCACGGTTCTTTAAGGTACACAATAGAATAATATATATTAAGAACAGAGTTGGACCGAATACATCCTTGCGGGACAACATGAGATATACATTCTTCTTGGCTTATGCTAGTGCCAATTTTAACCATTTTTTTATCTCAAGCAGGTAGTCTTTAAGCCTCGTTGGTCTGGTTCAACCAGTAGGCAATAACTGGTAAGCCTTTTTTCAGTGATATGTTATAATATTTCCCAAGAATTATCGGAGAAAACAACCGCAGTGTCATCCACGTAGGAGAAAATTTGTCCACCACGGTTCTTTAAGGTACACAATAGAATAATATATATTAAGAACAGAGTTGGACCGAATACAGATCCTTGCGGGACAACATGAGAAATACATTCTTCTTGTCTTATGCTAGTGCCAATTTTAACCATTTTTTTTATCTCAAGCAGGTAGTCTTCAAAGAAAGCAAGGGCCGTGCTTCTTATTCTAATGCTCTCTAGCTTAAGATCAAATCTGGAGACTAAGACGGTATTGAAAAAAATTTTAAGTCAAGAAAGACGCCGAGACATTTTTCTCCACGATCGACCTTTCCTATAATCAACATTGTTAAATTAGATATTGCGTCCTGTGGATAAAACTTGTCTAAAGCCATATTGTGAATTTGATAGAACTTCATTATGGTGTAAGTAACCGAGTTTAATAGTTTTGTATAAACCAGTGAAAGGGAAATCTTCATCAATATGTTACATTAAGGCTATAATGAGCAATGACGCAGGTAAACAAAAAGTAATGTTTTTTTATTCACTCAAGGTTCTTACGTAACTATTTAACTTACTCCGAGCTAGACCGGCTAGAAAAAATAATTGAACTGAATCGAAGTTATCCATGTGTGACTAAATGATGGAAATTTTGTTAACACTACTTCACTTGTTACGCTGCTTTTACTAGTCGTCTGGTGCTCAAAGGATCGATTAACTGCCTCGTTGGTCTAGTGGTCGCAAGCGCGGTTGCTCATAATCTGGTGCCGGCATCGATTAACTGCCTCGTTGGTCTAGTGGTGGCAAGCGCGGTTGCTCATAATCTGGTGCCGGCATCGATTAACTGCCTCGTTGGTCTAGTGGTCGCAAGCGCGGTTGCTAATAATCTGGTGCCGGCATCGATTAACTGCCTCGTTGGTCTAGTGGTCGCAAGCGCGGTTGCTCATAATCTGGTGCCGGCACCGATTAACTGTCTCATTGGTCTAGTGGTCGCAAGCGCGGTTGCTCATAATCTGGTGCCGGTATCGATTAACTGCCTCGTTGGTCTAGTGGTCGCAAGCGCGGTTGCTCATAATCTGGTGCCGGCATCGATTAGCTGCCTCGTTGGTCTAGTGGTCGCAAGCGGGGTTGCTCATAATCTGGTGCCAGCACCGATTAACTGTCTTGTTGGTCTAGTGGTCGCAAGCTCGGTTGCTCATAATCTGGTGCCGGCATCGATTAACTGCCTCGTTGGTCTAGTGGTCGCAAGCGCGGTTGCTCATAATCCGGTGCCGGTATCGATTAACTGCCTCGTTGGTCTAGTGGTCGCAAGCGCGGTTGCTCATAATCTGGTGCCGGCATCGATTAACTGTCTCGTTGGTCTAGTGGTCGCAAGCGCGATTGCTCATAATCTGGTGCCGGCATTGATTAACTGCCTCGTTGGTCTAGTGGTCGCAAGCGCGGTTGCTCATAATCTGGTGCCGGTATCGATTAACTGTCTCGTTGGTCTAGTGGTCGCAAGCGCGGTTGCTCATAATCTGGTGCCGGCATCGATTAACTGTCTCGTTGGTCTAGTGGTCGCAAGCGCGGTTGCTAATAATCTGGTGCCGGCATCGATTAACTGTCTCGTTGGTCTAGTGGTCGCAAGCGCGGTTGCTCATAATCTGGTGCCGGCATCGATTAACTGCCTCGTTGGTCTAGTGGTCGCAAGCGCGGTTGCTAATAATCTGGTGCCGGCATCGATTAACTGTCTCGTTGGTCTAGTGGTCGCAAGGGCGGTTGCTCATAATCTGGTACCGGCACCGATTAACTGTCTCGTTGGTCTAGTGGTCGCAAGCGGGGTTGCTCATAATCTGGTGCCGGCATCGATTAACTGCCTCGTTGGTCTAGTGGTCGCAAGCGCGGTTGCTCATAATCTGGTGCCGGCACCGATTAACTGTCTCGTTGGTCTAGTGGTCGCAAGCGCGGTTGCTCATAATCCGGTGCCGGTATCGATTAACTGCCTCGTTGGTCTATTGGTCGCAAGCGCGGTTGCTCATAATCTGGTGCCGGCATCGATTAACTGCATCGTTGGTCTAGTGGTCGCAAGCGCGGTTGCTCATAATCTGGTGCCGGCACCGATTAACTGCCTCGTTGGTCTAGTGGTCGCAAGCGCGGTTGCTCATAATCTGGTGCCGGTATCGATTAACTGCCTCGTTGGTCTAGTGGTCGCAAGTGCGGTTGCTCATAATCTGGTGCCGGCATCGATTAACTGTCTCGTTGGTCTAGTGGTCGTAAGCGCGGTTGCTCATAATCTGGTGCCGGGATCGATTAACTGCCTCGTTGGTCTATTGGTCGCAAGCGCGGTTGCTCATAATCTGGTGCCGGCATCGATTAACTGCCTCGTTGGTCTAGTGGTCGCAAGCGCGGTTGCTCATAATCTGGTGCCGGCATCGATTAACTGCCTCGTTGGTCTAGTGGTCGCAAGCGCGGTTGCTCAAAATCTGGTGCCGGCATCGATTAATTGCCTCGTTGGTCTAGTGGTCGCAAGCGCGGTTGCTAATAATCTGGTGCCGGCATCGATTAACTGTCTCGTTGGTCTAGTGGTCGCAAGCGCGGTTGCTCATAATCTGGTGCCGGCATCGAATAACTGCCTCGTTGGTCTAGTGGTCGCAAGCGCGGTTGCTAATAATCTGGTGCCGGCATCGATTAACTGCCTCGTTGGTCTAGTGGTCGCAAGGGCGGTTGCTCATAATCTGGTACCGGCATCGATTAACTGCCTCGTTGGTCTAGTGGTCGCAAGCGCGGTTGCTCATAATCTGGTGCCGGTATCGATTAACTGCCTCGTTGGTCTAGTGGTCGCAAGCGCGGTTGCTCATAATCTGGTGCCGGCATCGATTAATTGCCTCGTTGGTCTAGTGGTCGCAAGCGCAGTTGCTCATAATCTGGTGCCGGTATCGATTAACTGCCTCGTTGGTCTAGTGGTCGCAAGCGCGGTTGCTCATAATCTGGTGCCGGCATCGATTAACTGCCTCGTTGGTCTAGTGGTCGCAAGCGCGGTTGCTCATAATCTGGTGCCGGTATCGATTAACTGCCTCGTTGGTCTAGTGGTCGCAAGCGCGGTTGCTCAAAATCTGGTGCCGGCGTCGATTAACTGCCTCGTTGGTCTAGTGGTCGCAAGCGCGGTTGCTCATAATCTGGTGCCGGCATCGATTAACTGCCTCGTTGGTCTAGTGGTCGCAAGCGCGGTTGCTCATAATCTGGTGCCGGTATCGATTAACTGCCTCGTTGGTCTAGTGGTCGCAAGCGCGGTTGCTCAAAATCTGGTGCCGGCATCGATTAACTGCCTCGTTGGTCTAGTGGTGGCAAGCGCGGTTGCTCATAATCTGGTGCCGGCATCGATTAACTGCCTCGTTCGTCTAGTGGTCGCAAGCGCGGTTGCTCATAATCTGGTGCCGGCATCGATTAACTGCCTCGTTGGTCTAGTGGTCGCAAGCGCGGTTGCTCATAATGTGGTGCCGGCATCGATCACTAATAGTTCTTTATTAGTGATCGATGGGTGCCGGGTACGAATCCTGAGTCGGCCATATCAGTTGTTGGGTTTTTCTGTCAAGTGATTCTCTGTAGTCAAATAAGTCAAAAAATTGTTGTTTCATCCAGATAACATCTTTACAAGAAATGAGGTATTCCATTTTAGTCCTCAGGATGACAACACATTTTCTTTTTGATTTTTAACCGAAGGAAAAAAGTGTAATCATAATAATTTTAAAAATTTAACGTTTTGTTCATCTTAATATTGGAAATAGGCATTGGTTAGGTAAGAATCATCAAGACGTCGGCCTATAAGACTAAGTATTAAAAAAATCTAAATGAAAACTAACTCTTCGTTTCATTCCGTAGCCGGAATTTCAATGTCAACTTTCTTCTTGGTGAATAATTGAAAGTTTTATTTTTAGTGTTTGTTAGTTATAATAACCCATTGATATACAAAAAAACTCATCAAAGTTACTCATTTCGAACGATATTTTACGATATTCCCATAAAAACTACTTTTGTATTTTTATCGCTTATGATCGTGCATCCTGCAAAGCGAGCGGGTATCAGCTTAGTATATTCACGAGATGTTTAAAACTATACACCCGATTGACTTGAAATATAGTCTAGCTACTCATTTCGCAATGTAGACGCTCACCAAGAACGGGCTTTACGATAGTCCCATCAAAAAAAAAAGAAAGGTTCCACAATAAAACATTATCGTGCACCTAGCGCAGCGAGCGGGTATCAGCTAGTTCTTTTTATATGCGAGATAAAAAAAATCACGTACACAAGGTATAAACACCCTTTTTAGAAAATAGAATCGGTAATCAGGGATCCCAAAATTATATTGAAATTTGTATTGCCGAAAATCGGAGCGATTACGACTTCCGTATAGGAAGTAAATAGAATTTGCATTATGAAATTTCTTGGAAATTAGCAAAAGTTATTTATTAACTACTTACAAATAAATATGAAGACTGTATTCTTGACAAACAAAATAAGTTGTATAAACCATTAAAAAAAAGTAATATTGTAGATTGTAGCTAAAACGCAGAACTTTGTTATTAAACTCAGAGGCCTCTAATTGTGTGAGCAAATACACCAACTTATGATTGGGCGTTCGAATACAGGCGCAACTAACACTGTTTTTTTATTTCTACATTTATCGATCAACGTCTATTCGTCTGTGTTTGTATGGCCCGTTTGTCCATTCACAAAATATATTACTTATCATGTATATACGCACAAATGCTTTGGAAGTTAAGGCGACAGAAAAATTGTGTGAGCAAATACACCAACTTATGATTGGGCGTTCGAATACAGGCGCAACTAACACTATTTTTTATTTCTACTTTTATTGATCAACGTCTATTCGTCTGTGTTTGTATGGCCCGTTTGTCCATTCACAAAATATATTACTTATCATGTATATACGCACAAATGCTTTGGAAGTTAAGGCGACAGAAAAATTGTGTGAGCAAATACACCAACTTATGATTGGGCGTTCGAATACAGGCGCAACTAACACTATTTTTTTATTTCTACTTTTATTGATCAACGTCGATTCGTCTGTGTTTGTATGGCCCGTTTGTCCATTTACAAAATATATTACTTATCATGCATATACGCACAAATGCTTTGGAAGTTAAGGCGACAGAAAAAACGTAGCATAATGCCTTCGCAAATGGGACACCCACGTCGCGAATTCTCGGCCATTATCGCTTCCATCCCACGGGCTCATGTGACGTTTCGGGGGCCAGTACTGGGCGTCGCTCAATTGTCGAGATTTTTTTTATTGCATAAAAATGCATTCTTCAAATTAGTTCGCGTGTAAAATAATTAGCGTAAGAAATTTGAAGCTTTTAAGTCAAAAGGCTTCTGGAGAAAGCTTTTGCAAGTGCAGTAAAAATATATGTTAGCAAAGTAACTACGTGTTTGTAGTATGGCACGTAAAATGAGTGCATTTTGTTCCTTGGATTGATTTTGAACGGTCTAGTTTATATTTGCTGTGTATCATGTTGTTTGCCGAGTGAATGGGAAGTAAATGTATGTGAACTGTTAGGATATCTACTCCTATTTTTCCTTTTTTCAACTTCTTCTAATTGGTTCTACTGGTTAATGAAAAGCTTCTGACTGATTACGATCATAGCAACAATTCCGAAACTGTGCGAAGCATCAGTTGCTTAGGTGATATAGGGTCGTTGCGCTGGTTTTCGGCCTTTTAGTAGAGTTGTCAACTTTAAGGTACTATAAAAAATAATAGCGATTATGTTGACCTACTGTTGTTAATGTTAATTTATAGCTTATATAATGTAGTTTTCATTTTGATAACTCATTAATGCTACAAAAGAAATCTATTTTTTATAATAAATTTTCGTGTGAAAAATATGCAAAACGCTAGTTTTCGGCCCCAAATTTTAGATTTCGGCCTACAAGAATTTTAGTTTTCGGCCACTGTATTAGAAGAGGTACTATAAACAAAAGTGTTTTTGTAAAATCAGAAAATGGCAAAACGGTTTGGGAAATCGGTGTATTTAGTTTTCTCAATCGGTGATTGCGATTTTTAACCGTGACGTTATTTTTTTCTTTTTGGGTGTGTTTTTGATATAAAATAATAACCATGATTAATTATTTCTCTTTGAATCATAATCTAATAATAAAATCTTTTAAATATAGCAATCAAATATTCTCATTTACGAGTATTTTGTACTTCCTCATAAGTATTTTAGTTTAACAAAATCTGTTACCATATCTAACCATTCTTATCTCTAACCAAGAGGAGCCATCTGAAGAAAAAAAAATCTTATTGAATCTTCTTCCTAAAACGCAATGTGAATAAAATACTTGATATGATAAGATGAAATGGCCGTAAACGTAAACTAAGACAGCATTCCATTTTCCGCCGCCGTATTCGTTCATACAATTTTAATCTGGCCGGAAACTAAATTGTATATATTTTAGAGTCAATCCAGTTTTCGGCCACGACTGAAATGGGTATTTTGTTTCATCACTAACTGTTCAAATTGCAGTACTTGGTGGCCGAAAACTGAAAGTTAGTGTCTACGCACGCTACGATTCAATATAAGTAAGAATGATGAGTTATAGTGCGTAACCAAATAAACGAAAGAGACATAGTATTTAGGCTAAACTCAGACTACTTTTCGGCCGCATGGCCGACAACCAAATAATGGGACAATTTTATGTCACTTTTCGGCCAATTAATTTATTAACTTTATTAATAAATTATTATAATAATCAGTGTCAAATAACTATATTAGGTTATTTATACAGTGAAATATAAGCACAATATTAAGTAATTATATTAAATACAGCACGAAACTTACTTTTGAATGGAACGCTCGCCACTATTTTTTTTTTCGATCTTACCCGTTTTGATAGCTTCAGTGTCGGCGTCAAACTAAACTATTTATTATAAATCGCGTGTTGTGTTTACCTGATTAATTAATGCTAACAGATATAGTGAAACTATTTACAAATGCATTAAACTGTATTTTTTACGATAATATTTATTAAAATTGTTATTAAATCAAATTTACTCCATCAGCTCGTGCCAAAGGCCGAAATCTAGACCCGGCCGGCTTACCGGCGCATCGACCCTACTAACATCACAATCACATCAGCGTGCCAACACAGACACGCACTCTGCCTTTTTTATTGAAGTAAGGGAGTCAAACGAGTGCACAGTTCACCTGATTGTAAGTGGATGCTTACGCAATTTCCATATTTTTAAGTGTCCAATTACAATATCAAAATTTTAATAAAATTGGCAAAAACAAATTCCAAATCAACAGAAATTGATAGTTTCAAAATTCCATATCACGCCATTAAACATTCGCCGATGAAATCGTATACTAAGGGCACTTATCTAGTTACTTTGAGCTATTAGTTGTACTAAAAAGTACATTAAACGTTTAACTCGGCGGTTATAAATTAATTGAGAAGGCCATTATAAACCCAGCGCTCAGTAAAACGGTTTGTTATTGTTCATAGACCACCGTGCTAGACTGAGATAGGTGCAATGCTAGCTTTAGAGTGAGCTTAACCCCCGCGAAGATGCTTCGAATATTTACGGTATAAACGTTAGTGTTTTGTTTAATATTATTTTTAAACACCCCTAAACAGGAGCGAACCACATGTGCTACCACCTGACTTCACTGAGCTTTCCCACGCTGAGAATATCTGAGCCCTTGAAAAGAAAACAACTCCGTTTACGTTTACACCTCTAAGTATTCACCCATAAGATATAGGCCATAACGTCCTCCGTTTTTACTTTTTTATACAGGAATACCAGTGAATACTTTTGGCGGCAAATGTCTGGGTAGCAACGAAGCTTAAAGCTTTTTTTGTTTACTCAAATGATGTGGTGATTGTTTTTTAATTTATTTCGTCGTTTAACTTCGACATGTGGTTCCAATCAGTGCTCTTCGAAGCTTATAGTTTTTCCATTAATACTCGTATTTATTAAAACGTATAATTTGTATGAAACTTGATATGAACAGGAATTTAACTTTCATGTGGTTTTGTAGATAAAAAAACTTTCCGAATTTGACTTAACTCTCAACTTAATAAGTACACAGTTAAAATTAAAGAGTAAAATTTAACGTAACTTCCCAATCTGAGGTAACTTAACAACCTTGGCTGGCGCGGTGCCAGGCATCATCGTCAAGGATGCGAGACGCAAACCCCTCCCCCCATTACCAGAAAGGTTATGTCTAGAAGTGGAGTTATACGAACGATGAAGTAGGAGAAACTCATTTCACAACGAATAATGAAGTTGCATGAGTACACCACGCTTCTTAAATGGGGGAATAACGTAGGAAGATTCTAGTTATAATATTCTTTTACTGTTTTTAAATACCAATGTCGTGACAAACAAATAACGTGTTCTTTATCCGGAGCTGAGCTTCGGTCTTTTATCCAAACAGGTACCTTTATTGTAACAGCCTGTCAATAGTCAACTGCTAAATATATGCCTCCATCATAGTGTGCCTTATAGGGGGATGTTTGCTACAGTAGCCAGGCTTGGCGAGCGCAGTTTATTATATTTTAGTTGTTATTGAGAAGACGTTGCTACCCATTTCCTGGTTTGTTTTCCCTGTATCACCTGCACCACGGGACGATATAGGTTAGTGAATATTCTTACAATGTCATTACACGGTAGACCTAACAGATAATAATCCAGGTAACTACTACATAATTAAAAATTAAATCTGGCGGGAATGTCGTTATATATTGTTTAGTTACTAATTTCACTTTCGCGCTTTCAATTTGATTGGCAAGTGGATTATAAATCTCAGTGCCAGATGTCTGGCACTTTGACGTTGCATGTCGTCGCCTGTTTTTGTGTCTATCTACCATATACGAAATGGTAAGAGAGCTTTTCCCATTACCCACTTACAACACTCACTAAATGGAGTATGAGAATATAGAATAGTAGCAGTAGAGTAGATAATAACATGAAAATCCTCTTACGGCACCACGATACGGTAAGTTTAAGGTCAGATCAATGTATGAAAAAATATTTTTATAGCAAAAATATTTAAAATAGATTTAATTGGTCGTGGGGGTTTTTCCAAAGAGCTAGGAACAGTCATAAAAAGGGTAGGAGAAAAACTACATAATTTTAAAATTTAAAATTGTTTCCTCCCTCGGCAGATGCAGGAATAATGACGTCATACTGTGATGATGCAGGGCGCCTCATTGATCTACACTGTATTCATTTCACCCTTTCTGGGTGTGAACAGGGGAAACTGATGTTAAATTGTTAAACACACAGTAAAAAAAAAACTAGGTATTTTACTACTCGTAGTTTGAATAGCTTTTTCACTTCATCACTAAAAACTAAGCGCTCATTTTTCTTTGATTTTATCTTTTTGAATCTTGTATGTGTATTATAATAGAACTTTATCAGAAATCATAGATTCTAAAGGACAAGTGTATAATATTTATTTAGTTTAATTATTGGTGTAAGACATTGTAAAAAATATTGCCAATACCACAGAAATCGAGAGCCAATACTCATATCACCGGAAACCCGGGATTTTTAACCACAGCGAAAGCCTCAAAACAATTGGTTGCTTCCAATTGAACATACTTGACACTGTGTTTACATACAGTGGTTCATTTGTGGCACTTGTTTGATCTAACCACAGCCTATTATTTATTCTGTGCCACAGCATTTAACATCGCCTTTGATTATATACAGGTATATAATGAAAGAACATCGTATAGCATTACACCGAACCAAGACGTGGTTCGGTTTAATGCTATGCGATTAAATTGAAAGAAGTTTAGGTTTTATATGACACAACAAAGCCTACGAATCTACTCCATATTATTACAATAAATACGTAAAACTGTATCTGTAATTTTCCGGAAAAAACAAGTCGAGGGGACTTAATAAAGGATTATGGAGCCAAATTAGTTGTGGTTTGTGGTGTTTTTTGCTTTAGGTTGTTTTCAATTGTTTTTACAACAGTAATAAAAATCTATTCTTTTGTTTCCAGAAGTGTTATTAATTTATAGAATTATTATTAAAACATAATTTGAAATGCTTTGATAAATTACGTAGCTCTTTCATATATAATTTTGTATAATAAATTGACTCCATTTTCGTACCATCGATCGTTTTGAAAACGCTCATCAATCTAGGTATTAATTTTTTTTTGCTTTAAGCAAAAAGGCGGAACGACGCACACAATGACCTCATCCTTACAACTGATATTACCGAAGGAATAAAGCTTTGAAAACGACGTACACCGACGTTCAAAATTTTAGATTTAGCAGGTTTTCATAGCGCATATTTTTTTCTTTTTAACCGACTTCAAAAAGGAGGAGGTATTAAATTCAACTGTATATTCTTTTTATGCCTTACCTCACATCATTTTTCTGGGTGAACCGATTTTGATTACCATTTTTTTTATTTGAAAGCAGGTGCTTCTCGTGTGGTCCCATATAAATTTTAATCAAGGTCTGACCAGTAGTTTTTGGGTTATCTTTAAATAATGCATTTTTAATTGACTTCGAATAGATTAATGATGTTCTAATTTAATTTGAAGAATTTATATTGAAGTCGGTATTTTTTTTATTTTATCACTTGTTTTCTGACGGTTTGTAAATTTATTACACCAAACATTTTATTTAATTCAATACACTTAGTGCTTTAGTAACCATTAAATAACGATAATTATATTAAGTTGTATAATCGACCGACCAACATTCCTGCACACATTTCATGGATACTAATGGACGCAAGACTGCTTTAATTACTGGGAGATGTATTCGATGAGGAAGCAAGCGGCAACATGGCGACCGCTGACGTCACGCACGGAATTAACCTGATTCTGAGAAATGAGACACGCCGAGTGTCAGTGCACTTGTCCTGATTGACGGCGCACGTGTGGTGAACATACATCGTTTTGTCTGCATGAAATAATTACATCATTATTACACACATGAATATGATGATGATGTTGATAAACAGCGAGCAATAAGTCATCAAAATGTCTGATCAATGATGTATGCAGTATACTACTAGATACCAAAGACCTGGAGTGAAAAGCTCTAACGCGATAAAAATCTAATAGGGTACATAATCTAATTACTTTTTTACCCGCGAATACTAAAGAGCGTAACAATATAAACATAAAGTTTAGTATGAGTAAAGTTAGTTGGATTAAGCAGCTTTAACCACAACCACAACTATTAGTTTTGTCTAGTCATTAACTGAGAAACAGGCACAACAATTATGAAGCTTAATGGCAAGTTAAATCGCACACAGTTTAATAACCTTTTAAAAGTTATACGAAATCTATCATAATCATGCATCGTTGAATCAACATACTCGTATAAAAGCACACGTCATTTCGAGCGACGCTATGGAGTAATAATATTAATAACACGTGCGCTCTCCCGCGGACTCGTTATGGAATCCTGTGGGTTGTGTTCATTGCTGAAGATAGGTTAAATTAAATGCAGTTCTCTTAACAGTTTCTGCTAAAGTATTCATAAAATTTTCGATTATATAAACAGACAAGAGAGAGCATCATTAAATTATTAAGAGTTGAGATGTGTTTATTTTAAATATTGAAAAAGAATTTTTACCTTCCATTTTTATATTCTTGTATTTATTTTTTTACGTTCTTTTAACTAACGAATTTTAAAATCAATGAAGCATATTAAAGTTTTACGTTATAGTTTTTTTTACTCATATGAACTGCGAATGTAAACCGTAAGAGAATGTTGTCTTTTATTTTATTGATTCATAACACAATAGATTATACACGGCTTATAATTATTCTTAATGTAGAAGGTTTTCTACGTTGAATGTTAGAATGAGAAGTATTTATTCAAGTATTACTCACGAAACATCAAAAAGCCTATCCCGATTTTTTCGAGACGTTTTATTTTATTTTTTATTTTAAATCTTTATTGCGTCCCCTTAGAAAAAAGGACTTAAAGGGTGGACTTAATGCCTAAAGGCATTCTCTACTAGTCAACCCTTGGAGTGGTGAGAGTTTGTCGTAGGTGTAGCAATTAAAAGAAAAGAAAAAAGAGAAACTAAAATTATTACACATTATATGTAACAAATAAAATATAAACAGGACTATTTAACAATATTGTAATTCTAATGATTCTTAAGTAAATGCTCGCGTACCATCTTTTTAAAGGAGCATTTGTTAGGCGCTTTTCTGATATAATCAGGCAAGGAATTCTAGAAAAGTGCAGCCTGAACAGTAAAGGAGTTACCATAGAACCCGGCGAGGAAGTAGTCTTGCTAATAGAGAAAGATCGAAGAACCCTATCATGACAAGAAGAGAGATATTGAAATCGTTCTTTGAGGTAAGAAAGTGAATATGGATCATTTAGAATTCAAAAAAGAACAAGTAATATTCTGGAGTTGCGCCTTTGCCATAAGATAAACCATTTAAGCTGAGATCTGTAATGAGAAATATGGTCATATTTTTACGCAGACCTAAAATAAATCTAATACAGTTGTTAAGCAGGCGCTCCAACTTGTTAAGAAGTTCTTGGGAGAGGTCGCTCTTGCCGGTCCTGGCATCCAAGCTGCCGACTAGAACTAAGCTCCGGATATACAAGATGTATATCCGGACCATCATCACCTACGCTGCTCCGGCCTGGTACGCACTTCTGAGCGACCCTCTGAGGCGGCGACTGCAGGCCCAGCAGAATCTGACATTAAGGACGATCGTCGGAGCAGGTCGCTACGTCCGGAATGACGTCATAGCGGCCGATCTAAAGGTCGAGAACATCACCGACTTCGTGGCCCGGATGGCGCGCGGCATGTTCGACCGCGCCGACAACGGGCCACACGAACATCTCAACGGCTTCGCGCCGTTGCACGCTCGGCCCCCGGACGGGCGACCTCTTCCAAGAGAACTCCTCTCTATAGCGATTAGAGAGTCGAGTAACAACCCTCAATGCCGCTGAAAGGCCAACTTTGACTTTTACTGGACAAGCTCCCTTTTTCCCGTAGTTAACCGACTACGGGAAAAACTTTACCCGACTACGGACTATCCCATAAAGACTATTTATGCCTAGAATAGGCTCCAAGGACTGGCCCATAGTGATGGGCCATGAGGAATATCCGGGCAATGGGGTATACCCCGAGGCCCGATACCTGCATCGCCCCTAGGTGCATGTAGACGACATTCAACGGGAGAGCTCGGGGTAGCACACATCTCCATAATCAAAGATAGGTAAAATAAGAGTTTGGTAAAATAAGTATTTGAGACGATAAAGGGAACGTAAGGTGGCAATGACTTTATCGATAACCTGCACTTTCCAGTTCAGAGAGCTATCAATATACAGGCCAAGGCTTTTAACAGATTCACTAAATGGAATAATAATATTATCATAACAAATAGGAAGTTAGTCTGCTTGATTAGCCCTAGCCTTTTACTTCCCACTAAGAACGCTTGGCATTTTACTGGATTCGCACACACTCCATAGTGCGAGGACCAAACTTTAATTGTGTTTAAATTCTGCTGTAATTTGTGAATTCCATTATGTAGATCTTCAACGTCACAATGCACATATAGCTGCAGATCATCGATGTACAGGTGGTACGAGCAATCAATATTATGAGTGATCAAGTTTATAAAAACCGAGAAGATGATAGGAGAGAGTATATCGCCTTGCGGTACGCCACATTCAACTTCAGGCCAAGCTGAGGTCATTTGACCTACGTGAACTGACTGCTGACGCCCGCGAAGAAAGGATGCAAACCAATCGACGACAATGGGCTAAAATGGGCTAAAAATGGCAATAAATTAAGATGGAATGGAATCGTTGTTTAGAATTATTCTAAACAACGATTAATTCAATGTTGTTCTAGCCCAATGTTGTCATTGATAGGTAATTGCCATGTTTTACAGCAATTGGCCAAATAATAATTACGACCAGCATTTTCATTGCCATAGCAAAATCTACGGAATTTTTTTTGGATGGCTTCAATGGTAGTGGTTACCAATTTACAATCGATTTGGTCAAAAAGTAGAGCCAATCCATACCGAAAGATTTGAACGATATTCGTATCCTGTCAAATAACAGGAATCTTATGTTTCTATTAAACTTATTTACATAAAAAGAAACCAACGCACAAACTGTAGTTCAGTATGAAACGGCCTGCTATGATCTGATTGTACTTTTTTGATAATCGTATCTTTTGCCGAAACTGTTTTACAAAATAACGGAACTAGACCCTAAAATTTATTTCGACATATTATATACATTTTATTTGATATGGGTTGGACTACTACAGCCAATTTTCGAATAGTAGGTACGCTACAAACTTATGCGAAACTTTGAATGCCTCGTTGATCTTAGAGGTCGAATTCTATGTCGGGCTAAAATCAGATATCGTTTTTTTTTTTCAAGAAACTCACAGTAGCTGCCTGGAGTTAGAAAAGTTGACGGTGTTCAAGCCCGTGCCTTGGAAAGCATGTAAAGCCGTAGGTCCTGTGCCTAATCTCCGGTCGTGTCGGATTATCGCCCCATCAGATTATGAGAGTGCACCTGTGCTTACGCATACGCTATAATTCTGTCCTTCGCAGATGGCTAGTCTCCGCTGAGACTGGCCACCGTGGCCGAAGTTCGACCTGCAGGACATCATGCGATACAATGAGATCAATATAAAGTAATGACAGTAATACAACTTATATAATATCATGTTGTTTAGACGTGATAGAGCCATGTTGCAGCTAAATTGTGATTGTAGCACGAATTCGTCGGCTCGATCGGGCAGGGATCACGCTCTCATAAAATAACATACGAAACACAACAGCGCGATGCTGTTAGAGTACCGGAGACCGTTTTTACTGGAAACGAGGCATTCCATCTTAGTACTTAGAGGTGACAACGCATCTGCATTTTGATTCTTAATCGAGGATAGATGTAGATGTGTATAGACTACAGCATTCACTTACCATCCAACAGGTGGGCTGTGTGCCGGTATGTCACCCTTTTAAAAAAATACGTGTGGCACTCGGGGACTGCCGCGGTAAACCTATTGTATAGCATTTTTTATTTTATTTATGCAGTATTTTTTTCTTTATTTTTTTTTCTTTGATATTAATTCAAGTTTTTTTCTTTGATATTAATTCAAGTTACACTTTTTGTGCGTGGTGACCGATAAGAAAACAATTTTTTTTTCTTTTATTGAATAAATGAGAAGTTAATATTGTTTAAAATATTTTTATTATCTTACAATAGATGTAGGTTATTCAGGAATTTTTATCATTGAAACTATAAGTTTATGGTAATTAACGAGTTCTTCCGACAAACGATAATTTTCTATAAAGTCTGTGTTTATTAAATACTCTAAATTCACGAAAGTTGCTAGCATGACGACGACTCATATAAATCCAAAGAATATGCTTCTTGCAAAAAACCGTGTTATTGTTTAGAATATTTTTATTATTTTACAATACATGCAACTAGTCTACAGACACGCATACGTCTAGTAGCACGCACACAAACACCGTGCTTAGTCTGCCAAACTTAAGAGGATAGAGTAAGTCAGCTCAAATTCTAATTTCGCCCCCACTTCCCCGCGCGTCGTATGCTATGTACCGATATGTTTGTAATCACTAATACTGTAAGTAGAAAGGTCGTTAGACACTTATTTCATTAGGTTTATCATATTTATGCCTGTTTCTTAACGCCAAGCCAGCCGCTTCTTATTTTTATCACGATTATTTCCCATTTTAATTTAACGTCGTACTGTTGCGTAATGTATATTCTGATCGTAAGCGACACAACTTCTCCCTTCAAAAGCCTAAGCGATACTAACGGTGCGACAGGAATCAAGCTCAAGACGCCGATAGTTTAGGTAATTTCTTTTTACAGTGAAAATAATGGTATTTTAAAAAAAGTAAATAACATAAGCACTGCTTTATAGTTAGTTCAGTTAGTATGCAAAGTTTCATGATCTTATTTAAAGTATTTTATGAATAACAGCGGTTTATTTTTTATTTTGGAGGTAACTTTGGATTTTTTTTCTATCGAGAAAATTTTACGAAATCGTGTTTTCGTCTAACATAATCATTAACATTAATCCTCAACTTTACCATATATTTATTTCAAAATTAATGCTGCAATATTTTCGGCATAACGAAGGATCTTGCTAAGCCATTTGACATTATATTTCCCCTTAAACGAAGTTAGACGATGTTAGGTTTTCGGGCCTTAGGTTTTTTTCGTTACTGAATTTCTTGATTCGATAAAAGCTATGCAATAGCTTAAAAATACGTTTTATTATTAATGGTTATGCGAATTAAATATGTTAAACCGGATGTAGATAACTATATAATTATACGAGTACGAGTGTACTCGTACACTTAAAACTAACGCACTATAATAACAATACAGCAAAAAATCGATAATAATTTGCACTTTTCAAGTCAAACTCACAGATTTTAATATTTCTAGTGTACAAGGTTCGTTCACAGAATACGGAAGGATTCTGTGCCAGTCCCGCGCTGCGGGAGTCGTGTCCGGCGTATAAACGGCGGCATAAACTGTACCCGTTAGTTCACTCGAAAATATTAGGTCTTTACCTATGAAATTTTCGCATGTTTTTCCTCTATTTTTATTTCTATTAATCAAAGTGATCACTTGTACAAACGGTGCATCTTTGCCAACGCTGTGGCAGTTTATTGATGCCCTTCTTGAAGAAATCAGCTGGACGAGAGGCAACAAATTCTTAATAGCCATTTTGTACTACCTCTCGGGTATTGAGTTTTTTTCCGTCAATGTTATCCAAATTCTAGGAAAAGTAGAAGTCTGTAGGCTCAAGGTCTAGTCAGTACGGCGGATGACGGAGAGCTACCAACCCCAGCTCTTGTAACTTGGAGACCGTCTGTTGTGCAGTATGAGTTCACTCGTTGTTATGTAGAAGAAGCGGGGACGAGCGATTGACCAAAGCTGGTTGGAGACGTGAATTTCTCCATCATAGTGTTCAGTTCTTCACCGGTACACATCTGCAGTAAAGTTCATCTCGTTTAGTAAGAAGTGATGAATGAATCACACTGGCACTAGACCACCAAACAGTGACCATCACTTTTCTTGGGGTAAGTTTTCGTTGAGGGCATTGTTTAAGTGCTGAATCAGGATCCAAACAATTTGCCGAGCGCTTGCGATTGTCAAACAGAATACATTTTTCGTCGCAGGTAACAATGTGCTTCAAAATTCCTTCGTTGGTGATTGGTGTGCTTGTTGAGCAGTGCAAGACTCATTTCGGCGTGCACTTCGCGCTGGCGATCATTGAGTTCTTGGGGCAGACATTTGTCAAGCTTTTAATCTTGCTAATTTGACGCAAATGGACCAACAATGGGTGCGTTTGGCAGAAAAAAGCGCTAGCAAGCGCTTACAAGCGCTGCAAATAGTTTTCTGCCAGGACACGATTACTACTTCAGTAGCGCTGACACAATCCGCCATTTGTTATTTAATTATTGTTTGTTTTGAAGTAGAGTTTTTAAGATTGTTTTGTGCAATATTAGTTTAAGTAATATAATAACGTGAATAAACATATACATGTTATTAAAAATTCATGATTGGTAAGTTTTTAATATGAATACTTTACAAACATATATTTAAATTAGGTTAGGTTCTCCGGTTAAAACTAACATTGTGTCCTGGAGGAAAATAGCTACTTACGATTTGACAGCGTTTACCGCTTACGATCGCCATTTTGCTTACAAGCGCTTGCTAGCGCTTTTTTCTGCCAAACGCACCCATTGTTTTGATGCTAACATCGACTAACGTCTACTGCTAATTCGGCCATTCAGAAGCGGGCGAACCAAGGTGGTGCGTTCGTTTGTAGTATCAGTTCGTTTTGATATTAAAAGTATCATTTGACTAGATCACTGACTCGTGTTTGTATAACTATACAACAGTTTTATAATATTTTGACCTCTTTCTATTGTTGCCAAAGAATGAAAATGAAAAAGAATGCCATGAATACTGCGTTTATGCTATCATAATTTGTAATGCATCTAATGCTATCGTAATGCACAGAAATTGTTATTTTTACGAGTATATAGCCATGTTGAACTAGGAGCTAGGTGCTCGCCGTAAAATACACGGCACGCGTGCAACCCGGGAGCAATCCCCGACGTTACCAAAGAAATTGTTAATTGAAATTTTAATCTTCGAAATTTAAAATATGTAGATCTGTTGTTGGTTTTGAGCTGCTTTACTATAATATCTTCAATGTAAAGATATTATAATATATTTAGGGTAACCTGTTATGTGCGGAGCTACATATAATATTTAATATACGTTGCTAGTTGCTCCTACATTCATACTGCAAACACCTTACTGCATCGATTGCCGAAGTTCATTCACTAAAGCGTAAATGAAACAAATTCTTGGTTATTTTTTAAAATAACTATTAAATATCGGAAAAAAAATTTAAGTTATCGCCTTGAACTGTTATTTGATATGCATTATTAATATTATACTAAAATAGATGTTCAAATTCCAAGCCACAACAGTGGCTGTAATCTGACACTTGACGCATCGCAAGCAGCCAAGTGGCTAGTTTTGTGACATTTTAATTCACTGTTCTAATTTATCAAACTTTTTGATCTTATTTAAGTTGCAAAGTATATATTGAGTCTTAGTTTTGAGTTGTAAAATTTTCTGCTGAAAACTTTTATCAGATATCAATATCTGACATTATTAGACCTTTTTGATAACTGCTAGTAAGTTTTTTTAAGAATGGGGAGATAGCATGCATTACCGACACGCTGCGTTACCATGTTAGTTTTCCCATTCTTGGTCCGAATCATTAGATTGTACGAGGTAGAGTTATGCTGCTGTGTATGATGGCAGTACGCAAGGCGCGGCTCGCCTTTGTTGTCGTCTTTGGTGGTGGCGTCCACACTTGCATGGAATATCAGTTTGAAATTCGAATGAAAATTGTTTATCTTATGTCTCATTATAAATTTAGGATGGTATAATTTTAATAGGTGTATTTACTCGTGACCCCCAGCAAGGGTATAGTAACATCAGAGGGATAACTATTTCTTATTTAACCAGTTTTTTAACATAAATCATAACATATCACAAACACTCAACATTATTTCTGAAAATTTGAAAATTCCAAGAAAAACATTGATGTCCGCAAGACTCAACTCCTCGCCATTAAATTTAAAGCACATTCGTATTCGAATGTTTAACATTAGGTATTGTAAATTTAATACTTTATATACCGAAGCATAAGCCTTAAAAGAAAGATAACTTAAGACCGTGTGTATTACAAGGCCCTTCTATTCGAAATTGATTTAGCGTAAAAACATTTCGAACACGGCTCCGATTCGCGTAACGTTCTTTCGTATTAAAGAATCCTTTATTATCTGTGGTTCATTTGATACGCATACTACAGCTGGCGCCGTCGGCTTCCGTACATCCAGTGTTGACAGCTTGGGAGGAGTTATTTAATTTTTTAAGCAGAAATCTGTGTAAACGGTTTTAAAACAAAAATACTAATGAAACATTAGGTTAAACAAGATAATTAGAGATTACTATTTGGGCAAAACACGCTATATACCTATATAAGATAATATAAGATGCTTATAAAATATCAACCTAAGACAATAGCTAGTTACCCTTATATTAACTTTTTATTGTATTTAAACAATTAATCTAGCGTTAATTAAATCAAACATAATTAAAAAATAAATATCAAAAGTTATAAAATATTTTTATTGTGATTAAGGTGACTTAGATTCTTTTAAGGAGATATTGAATATTTCTTTGGCAACACTAAACGCAATGGAGTTTGGGTCCGTATTCGATTGCAAATATGAAACTTGATCTTTTTTTTGGAGGTGATATTCAGTTCAGAGGATTTATCTGAGTGGCGATCATCATGTCTCGTGCGCTTGTCATCTTCGGTTGTAATATAAGACAGGGCTGGCCATTGTGGCAGCACGACAATGAAGAAGCATGTGCCAACTGTCAACATTTTGAGATAAGATGCGCTTTAGATTTGCAATCGCTGTCAGTCGTGCTTATTCTACTTATAGATTTTTTTAGATGTTTAGCACACTCGTGGGCATGCGCAAGTTTGTTTTGATCAGAAAAATACTTATGTACTTGTATAATATGTATTTTAATTATCTAAATACATCATACTTTATTTTTTGTTTAACTAAATTAAAACAAAAAGTAAAATATTAAAAGATGTGTGGCGGCGCTGTCGTCGCGCCGCAAGCGAAACACACCGAAGCCTAAATCACGCTATCAAAATTCCGAATCATAAACAGTATATATAGAACATCTCCGAACATCATCGGAGTGTTGGCCGCTCCCCGGACAAAACACCTTGCCCGGCGGGAGATCTCCCCTTTTCCTTCCACCGCCAAATTGGTGACTACCCAACGTGATCTGAACACGCGACTAACTACCTTCGGAAACTTCAAGCTTCATCATCGTCATAGAGTACCCCACCCATTCGCTCCCGAGCAGATATCGTCTGCAATCATCATATCCTGCAAGCTGCAGATGTTGCTTCAAAAAGTGTTGCACAGTTTTTTTTATAGGATAGGGTGATAAATGAGCACACAGTCCACTTGATGGTAAGTGGTTGCTGCGATCCATAGACATCCACATCTATCCTCGATTACAAATCAAAATGCAGATGCGTTGTCACCCCATGGCTAAGATGGAATGCCTCGTTTCCAGTAAAAAGGGTCTCCGGTTTTCTACACTCACCATACGAAACACAGCAGCATTAAGCTGCTATTGGTGGTATTCTGTGAGAGCGTGGTCCTTTCCCGGTCGAGCCGACCCATTCGTGCTACAACTATACTACTAATATAACTGCAGCATGGCTCTACCACGTATAGCCAAGTGTGCTAAGAGAAAAGATATTAGAATTGTAAATGATAGTGACACAAAGATTCCTGTAATTATTAAAAAAAACTTAATAGATGAATTTTCGTACAGGTTTCAAACAATGATATTATTACAATATACAAAAAGAAGTAGCTGTATAATATCGTTGGTTTCAAATCAATGGATACAAGATTTATCGAAAATTATTTTTAAAGAATAAATTCAATATAAACGCAAATATAAAATATTTGCGTTTATATTTCTTTACATATTTGCATTTTTTCTTTCTTTCTTTTCATTTAAATGATTGAAAAGAATTTGAATGAAAAGAAAGAAAAAAGTTTCATTTTGTAAACATATTAACTTAAGCACAAATATAACAAAAAAAACGTGCATGTAAGTATATTAAAACAGTAAATGTGTCTTTAAATGGATTCTCAAATCAGCGCAGTGTTTTAAATCGTTACTTTATTATGTATATAATGTATTTTTGCATGATCTAAATTTCGAAGTTGGAATGTCTAACCTACAATTGACAAATATATTTATTTTATATGAAAATGAAAACCCACGTAAATGCACATGAAACTGCTCAGTTCCAGTATCAAGCGATTTATCACCGATGGTATTTTTTTATATAGAATTAGGGCAGGAAACGAGCACAGTCCACCTGATGGTAAGTGGATGCTGTGGCCCATAGACATCTACATTTAACCTCGATTAAGAATCAAAATGCAGATGAGTTGTCACTCCTGAGGACTAAGATGGAATGCCTCGATTCCAGTAAAACGGGTCTCCGGTTCACTACACAGTAGCATCAAGCTGCTATTTTACGCTGGCATTCTGTGGGAGCGTGGTCCTTCCCCGGTTAAGCCGACCCTTTAGTGCACAACCATAATATAGCCGCAGCGTGGCTCTACCACGTATAAATAAATAAGTCCGAAGGGTGACATATAGCCAGTGGGCATTTCATGAAGGAAATCAGTTTGTTTAAAGAGATTAAGCACTATCAGAAGTTAATAAAAAGCCGGTAACGGTTTGGCGTTGCATCGTAGTTAGGATACTCCCGAGCTGCCGAGCAGCCGACACGCGCCCTACATCCATAATGTTGTTACGGCGTATTACGTGCCGGCGCAAGCCGTTATGCAAGCGCGGAACCGGCGTGAGAAGCGGTACAGCACCTGTAATACTGTACAATACGTCATTATACGTCTGCCTATTCACTTTATTAATTATTTGTAAGAAATAAACTTGGAAGAGCTATCAGGTAAAATTTGAAAACTTTATCAAATCTATCAAAGTCCTCTGGTGAATATAGGCCTCCTCACAGATTGTCTCATAAGCTGGATATTTGCCATAGTTGCCACGCTGGACAGGCAGGTTGGTAACCATAGTTTTTTATGCTTTAGTTGTTATCGCGAAAACGCAGCCATCCATCTCGTACGCTCGTATTTTGCATCCAATTGCCGCTTCTTACGACACTCACGAGATAAAATAAATATAAATATAATTTATAAATTTTTATAGAGATTAATGTGTACGAAAGGTTACCAAGTTATTATGGAGACTTGTTCTCAGTAATACAAATTAAATTATATAAGTATGTATCTACATAAAATTTCAACAAATGCATAGTCTTGATGGCAATGTTACGTTTCGCAAGTAGGAAACCAGCGTGGGAAATAGCACAGTACAAGTAATACTTTTCGCTGGAGCCATCAACACATCAGCACACGCTGGTGTGACATCAATACACCACCACACCACGCAACATGCAAATCGCCTAAACGGGTTGACAAGAATATTTGTAAAATTTTATGCGTCTCTTTACAAAACATAGTTTATTGGTAGTCTCTAGTTTTAAACTATGGTTTAAATAATCCTTCTCACGAAAAATAAGGGGGGTTTTTAATCCTTCCCCTTGTGGATTTTTGTTGGTCTTGTTGAGGTTAAATACTAATATTCATAATATTCGTTTATAGATATTTATAATATTCGTTTCGGGAAATGTTAATAAAAGTATCTCTTGTGAAAAAAGTGAGGGAATGTTGTAAAAGGATCTTTTCCTAATTTCTGAGATAAAAGATCATAAAAATTATAATTAGGTAAATTGAAAGGAAATAAAGTTATAAATAAAAATATGACTTGATTAAATAAGATCACCTTACTCTCTCTCTGAATAACTTCTTACTATGAGGCAAACGACAAAAAATATACAACTCTGCGTCCCGTATGTTGACGGAACATGTGCGTCGCAGTTCTTTTAAAAAACATATCCCTGAAAAAATGTAAAAAAAAGCCACTCAAGCGCTGAAGCTCGCCCGTTTGACAGGAAACATGATATTTTATTTTGGCCGTGGGATCAAACTCGGCCGATAATTTGTGTTCCGAATAGAACATCACAGACGACAGTGAGTTTAAATTGTTAAAGACATTTTTCATATATTAATAGACTGAGAAAACGCTTCATAATTTTTCTCCAACGACGCGAAATTAACTCGACGGGTATCAAAGGATAACGGAAATAAAACCTCTAATGAGATAATATTAAACTAAATTAGTGAACGTATAAATAAAATAAATATTGTGGTTATACTCGTAAATTTTGAGTTTTGTTATTATTTATCCGAGACGAAAATTTATTAATGAAACAAGTTTTTGTTTCAAGTCAAGTCAACGGATTAATAGAGATGGTTCGTAGCGCAGTGGTTGAACTAAAGAGGCTGAGGTGTCGCAGGGCCACCTATAATCCTATAAACTATTGGATTAAACGCGTCCACAATAGAGGAGAAAACTATGTAATACGTTATCTTAAACTATAAAACGTATATTGCTATATATTAAAAGACTATCTTGTAGTGTTTTTAAAAACATTATCATAATTGGATATTTATAATATTCAAAAGAGATAACAGTTCAACTGATGGTAAATGGTTACTGTAGGCAATAGGCCATCTGAAACGCTTAAAGAAGACGAAGAAAGAATGCTGCAGATGTGTTGTCCCTCAGAGAACTAGGACAGTATGTCGCAAGTTGTATTCTTTGATCTCAAACTTATAAGAAGCTATTTTACGGTGAAACTGTGTTATCAGATATTGTGTCCTTCCTCGGACAGACTCCTATGGAAAAGCCGTACCACTTAGTAAACTGATTTTTTTGAAATCATTCTAATACTTTTTTTATAGGAGATGGATCAAACGAGCACACGGCTCACCTGATGGTAAGTGATTACCGCCGCCCATGAACAACTGCAACACCAGGGGGATTGCAGATGCTTTTCCGGCCTTTAAAAAGGAGTAGCCGCTTTTCTTGAAGATACCTTGTAGTGTTATGCTACTTACATATCATTTTACACTATTTTAAATTTATTTTTCCATTCTGTTTTTGATTTTCTGCATTCGCCTCAAAACTGGATATTTTGCATCACCTTTATTTTCATAGGATCTTGTAACATTTTTAAACCATAAGAACACAATAACAAATCATTTTCACATCGTATTTTCACGCTATCAGCACTTTTTAAATCGGTGTCAATGGAGTCTACCTTTTTTCGGTCTTTTATTTAGTTCTCCGTAACTCTGCAATTTCGGGCTTCGTGCGCGCTGTTGCGCTACCTTTTTTCCTTTATAAATAATATCTCATTTTTCACTTAAATCTTTCCGTTTCTCTATTACGAGCCTAAAACCAAAATTTGACATGTTTTGACATCGTTGTTTATCTGGTTGTCATGGCAATTTTTATTCGAAATTCGTTACCGGTCTGATGTTTTTACTCCATACTTTCACATAAATACTCTTTTCCTCTTGGCCATTTACAAAAATTTGCTTTTAATTTAAATAATTACAAATTTAATTTAAATAATTTCCCGTTCTTATCCCAGATCCGTCAAAAAGTATAAAAGCCGAACAATCGGCCAAAAAAAGGGAAGTCTCACTTCAGCTTTCATACGAGAAGCACCCCCTAAAGGCCTAATCCGCACTGCCTCGGGATCCTGCAAGCCTCTGCCTTCTCCTGAAGTCGTCGCCTAGCCACGCTTACGCCTCCACCTACTAGTGCCCGCGCTATCTTTGGCCGCTGTGCGTGCTTGCCTCAAGCGCTGCGTGTGCCTACTACAGACGCTGCGTGTTCCTACTCCAGACGATGCGTGTCTACTCCGGGCGCTGTGTGTGTCTACTCCGGGCGTTGTGTGTGCTTACTCCGGGCGCTGTGTGTGCCTACTTTAAGCGCTGCGTGTACCTGCTCCAGACGCTGCGTGTACCTACTCCAGACGCTGCGTGTACCTACTCCAGACGCTGCGTGTCTACTCCGGGCGTTGTGTGTGCCTACTTCGTGCGCTGTGTGTGCCTACTTTAAGCGCTGCGTGTACCTGCTCCAGACGCTGCGTGTACCTACTCCAGACGCTGCGTGTACCTACTCCAGACGCTGCGTGTCTACTCCGGGCGCTGTGTGTGTCTACTCCGGGCGTTGTGTGTGCCTACTCCGGGCGCTGTGTGTGCCTACTTCAAGCGCTGCGTGTACCTAGATCAGGCGCTGTGCGCCTACCATAGGCATAGCCTGTGCATACATCGTTTTAGTACTCAATTTATCTTTGTTATTTTCTTTTTTTTTAAAAAAAATTGTAATTCACTATCATCATTACAGCCCATCATCACCTTCATACCTTTTTTTTTATAAAAGAAACTGTAAATATCTTTACAAATTTTTTGGTTGTTTCGTTGTTGTTAGGTTAGGTTCTTTTGTTTTTAATTGTCGCTTTACGACAACCTAAGTCGAATCGGTCCGGAAAAATTTCTGGTGGTAGACGATTCCACAAGAAAGTTGTGCGAGGAAGAAAACATCTTTTAAATCGCGCAGTGGTGGACCGCCAGTTTGTGAAATTGTGCGGCTGGAATTAGTTACCAATATCACACTGCTGAACATAACCCTCCCCCAAGGATCGCCAAAAACAGGGCCTAGAGTCACCTGCATACTGCATAATTATCTGGTCGTCAAACCATATAGCGTGGGGCCGTCTAAAGGTGCGTCTACACTTGTGTCATTTTACCGAACATTATCCCGTAACCGTATCAGTAACACGTTGTTACGCGAACAATTGTTACAAGCTACAGTTACGCTTTAATCCATTCCGAACACTGGAAGAAACTGCTAGACACACATGACAATGTACGGAGTTACGACCTACTAACTTTGACTAGTGTGGACGCTGGTCTGTGTACTGTTAAACATCTACGAGCCGATCCATTCGTTTTTTTCAAAGGATTTTGCTATTGTCCGCGTGACCAGGAGACGTTCACACTTACATTTATGACATGCGTCAAAATACGCCAGATGACACTGGATACAGTATCGGGTCATGTCGTGATATGTCTTGGTACTTCCCCGCCCATACCTCGCAGCTCTTTTTTCTTTCTTATTTTTAGCACAAAGTAATATTATAAAGGCTGTACTAGCACAAGCCAAATATAAATTTACTTCCGCTATTTCATCTGCAGACGACATATCCCTGGTGTAGCCTGATGGTTGGTGCTTAAATGACAGCACCAACAGAATCTTGATGCCACGTAGTCTCATGCGTCTATACTTGTAACATTTCATCGTACATGGTTTGTGACCGTGTCAGTACAATTCAGACCGTCCACATTAGGCATAACATGTCCTGTACGATGCCACGTAGTCCGGTCTGATTTCATGTCACAAGTGTGGACGCACCTTTACACTCCGCTTACAAGAACGAGTCAGAATCTTTTTGCCCCACCGGTTGTAGGTTTATCGAGCTGAATGGACAGCACATTGCTATTTCAGCTCGCCGCTAAACTACTGTGGATTTCCTATCTATAAATCATTTGTCTTCGTAACACAAAAAATTGCATATTTTGAGTATTTAATGCATTTTTTTAAGTTATTTAAGCTCATGGTAGCAAATTGACTTATGACAAAGGTAAAATAAGAGTTTTACGTATCTCTACATCAGGTCTTCCTATACGTTTAGGGTAGTGGAACACTTACCACATCCCTTTTATTTTATGGAAACCCACATCAAATGATTACAAATCAAAGACGGTGACGTTTGTAAGAACAAGCTCGATAACTAGCTGTGTACCTACATAACAGTAATAGGTAAATCTCATTACATATTTTGGAATATTTCAAAATAATATTTGTACCTAACTGTAGAATTATTTAAAAAACAAATATAAATAATTTCCCAGAACCATGGCGAATTTTCTACGAAACGTTTAGCTTACGAGAAACCCACTTTAGGAATCTCTGCTCTACAAAGCATAAAACGAAACGAATAGACAGCGGGAAGCGACTTTCGTTTACGCTTAGATCCTTTAAACTACGAAGATTTTTTCATCAATAGCCAAAATGATTTAAGAGGAATATTTATATATGTAATAAAATTAAATAATACATGCATATGTTGTCGAGATCCAAAAGTCACCCGTGCGAAGCCAGAGCGGATCTAGGTACCTAAGTAATAATAAGAATCAATAGCAATCAGCATCAATCTACTCCAGGAAACCTTATCGCTGACTGAGTGATTGTCTGGCTCGGCGCTCGGCACACAGTACACACTTTAATACAGCGAAGCAAAAGTAGCCCCACACAGTTACATTATTATTAAATGAGTCGTTCCGGTCGACTTCGCCCAGTTTCTAATTTAAATTATTGCAATTTTGTGTTACTGGCCGGTAGCACCTCATGTGTATCGTGCAGGAATACTACGCTATATTTAGCGTATACATGCGTGATAAACTTAGGAATGAGGATATCCGCAGTAGAACCAGAGTGACCGACATAACCCAACGGATTAGTAAGCTGAAGTGGCATTGGGCCGGCCATATAGCTCGAAGAACCGATAACCGATGAGGAAGGTTCTCGAGTAGCAGCCTCGTACCGACAGGCGTAGTGTACAGCGAGCCCTCACTGGATGGACTTGTGAATGGCTGTAATAATGATGATGATGATGATGATGATTTAGCGGATATAAACGCAAGCATGAACTATCAGGTTACAAACTCTATTATCAAAGAATGTTGCCTTAAATTGAGAACGTTGTACTTTACATTTCTGTAGAGCTATTATTTAAAGAACTGCTATGGAACTGGGCACCCATACTCTTCCATCGTGAGGTTTCATTACAATTGCTTCAGACATTCCAATAAAAACTCGGACAGACATACAGGCAGAAAGAAGAATAGATATTTTTTTTAAACAGTTATATTGTAATAGTATGGAAATACCTTAGGCTTAATAAAATACAGACGCATCAATTTTATTCTTCAAATTATCAATTTTTGTTTCAAAAATCCCTATCCTATAAAAAAAAAATTATACGTGGTAGAGGCACGCTGCAGCTATATTATGGTTGTAGCATGAATGTGTCGGCTCGACCGGGGAAGGACCACGCTCCCACAGTCGTTCTAATCACGAAAAGTTTGAGGTTTCTTTATTTAAAAAGGTAAAAAAGAGCATCCGTATATCGGATAAAGTTATTGTGCCAATATGAAAGAGACAAGGATCGTATCACTTATACCGATTGTTTGTTGGGAACATAGAATGCTATGTATTATAGTGTTCTATGGTTGGGAACACTACACATGAAGGACTAGTTGTTCGACTTAGTGAGTTCAATGTAGGTCAACTGTCGATTCGACATTCGGGTCAGATGTATTCATGAGATAAACGAAAAGGACGCTTAGGGAGTTCCCCTACTAGAAAGAGTGACGGCCTGGTAAGAGATGCAGGAAATCAATGGATAAAGGTGGCTCAGACCACGTCTAGTGGCGTTCCTTGAGGGAGACCTACATTCAGCATTGGACTTTTGAAGGACTGTCATGTTGATGTATAAATCTACATGTATGTTATTTTGACAGTAACCCTCAAAACTTAAACTAAAATATCAAATAAGTGCTGTTGCCAGTGATGATTTATGGAACCGAGGAGTGATCCTTCTATTCTCATCGTTTGAGAAAGTTCATAGTTTTTCAGCTCAAGGCATAATCGGTCCCAATATCATTTTTGAAAATTGGAACAAAGCTTGGTATAACTGGGATTCGTCGTCATTATCGTCATGATTCGGAAACTTATCTGGTTTAAACTGGAAAACGTTGAAAGACAGTAACAAGATGCCACTATGCGAGGCAAGATGCCATAATTTTAATGTTCGTGTTACAGGTATTTTTAAAGTAAAATAAAATACCCGATTTTCGATGATCTTAAGATATAATATCTTCTACTTTCTTCTACGGGTAATTTGATATCACGTCTCTGGTTTAGTTTGCAGAGTTATGCGCAATCAATGCTGCAAATAAACGAGGTAGGAACTGGCGAATATTATATTCTTGTGTCCTATCTATTCTATAAAACTAATTATCGTATGTTCAGTAAACACATTGTATAGGTTTGTTAAACTTTCAGGTGTTATTTTATGAATATTCATTCCGTAACATGGGAAATGATTTTTCTGAAACTTGCATGTTAATATAAAATTTTGTAGCACCTCCCTTTTTTTCCACAATCATGCATCGCTCTATCACCGTCATCACCATACTCAGCAATACTCCAACATCTACACCAGTACACGCACCACCGTCAAAAATATATGCGTTTCACCTTTGAACGGGGTATAGAGAGATGAAATAGTCTCTACTCTCTACGATGCCATGTTGTATTTAGAATTTTGTAATCTTTTAAATGAGGTAGAACCATGCTGTAGTATATTGTTGGAGGGTGGTTAACAGGGGAAGGAACGCTCAGGTAAAATAGCAGTTTAATGAGTGTTTGTATGGTGAGTGTAGAGAACTGGGGATCTGCAAGAGGGTATTGATTTTTCGCAAACGAAGATATATTTAGATGTCTATGGGCCATAGCAACCATTTACAGGTGGTGTTTTTTTTTGCCCCCGAAGCAAATATGGGCAACCCTCCGGAAAACGGGGGGAGGGAGGTGGGGAATGCTCATAGCATACCACGCGGCTGCGTGGTTATGTGGAGACTTTTACCCACTAAACCCCACCTTTTTAGGGACTGTGGTGCACCTTATCTATTGGTGACTTAGTCTCAATAATAAAAAAATATATTTTGTAACTCTAACAGGACGCTTTTAAGTCTACAAATTCTTGGAATTAAGCTTATTTTATAGCCGAAAGATAGTAATCGAAATATCAAACAATAGCAGCAGTCCACTAACGTATAATGGACGTTCGGTATTCAGCTTTATGTTTTAAGTAATTATTTATATAGTATTGTTTTCTGCTAATAAACCTGCTGCTGCTAAATAAATAAATTAATGTAATTCAAAGACACAAACATACTTTTCTTTCTATTTCTTTAATAGATGGAATACAATTTATTAAAGGAATGGCAAATTAATTGAATATAAGTACCTTAATTAATTATTATTTTATATCAAGTTTTTTAATAAGATAAAACTGCTCTGTGTTGATCAAAACGGTTGACGCGATGTCAAGTTCGTGCTCTGCAGCAATTTATAATGATTTTGTTGAAGATTTAACTTTGGAGTTGAATTAAATTTCTATGAGTAAATATTCTATGATTAGATTATTTAATTATATACAATATATAGTACTTACCTAAAAGTTTCAATATTACTTACTATATTGAAACTTAATCATAGTTGTCATAAATAGTTTAATTTACTTTAAAACAATGATTTTAAGACCATAATTTTGTTACTAAGACTTATTATTAACAAATTAATTGATCATTAAGATCTAAATGTTTTTAGTTTTTATCAGTTATATAACAATAAATATTAATTAAAGTAAATAATCGATTACTTTATTAAAGAGCTTTTGCTTTTTACAGACTGGAATATTTATGTAAAAAATAAAGCGATTAAAAATCTTTTCATCATGAGAGATATTTCCATCTACGAATCAATCAAAATATAAATTATATGACCTAAAACATCCATATATTTAGCCCCACACTGAAATGAATAAGTTTATTTTTATTTATGAGAGTTATGTTATGATATGACACTGCGCATTAACGACAACAGGTAGTTAAGTTTATTAATTGCTACAATAAAAATGAAACATACACAGACTGATTTAGTTTTTAACTTCCCAGTGGGAAGTTATTGCAATGGGCCCGATTTCGAAAATTGGAAATTTTAACATATCTCTACGTTCCAAGGTCTTTAGAGTCGAATAGTATGGTTTTTAAGAGGATGTCCGTGTGTGGACATGTACATATGTATGTATGTATGTATGAATGTATGTTCGGATTAAGTTGTCGCCTCGTGTATCTCGAGAACAAAGAGTGATATTGACATGGGACCATTATGTTTTGGTTATGGTTTCATTTAACGCCGCATAATTATGTAACTTAGACCCCATTAAATTTTGAGCAAAATCGGTGAAGTCAAGGGCCGGGCCGGCAACGCACCTGCAATTCCCCTGGTGTTGCGGATGTTCATGGCCGGCGGTAGTCACTTACCATCAGGTGAACCGTATGCTCGTTTGCCCCCTCTTCTATAAATGAAGCCGTTTTTGCAACGAATAAAAAATTGTATAAAATATTAAAACATATGATATTTTTCTACTCTTTCCACCGGGAAGTTAGTCGTGTGGAGCTTTCGGGTCGCCCCTAGACCGCTTTTTAATTTCTTTTCTATTACAGCCTATAAAGCTGTACACAGGCCTCCCCCATAGAGGTGCCTCATAATGGGGATTATGCTATAGTTGCCACGCTGGGCATGCGGGTTGGCTACTGCAGTTTTTTTATTTTTATCAGGAAGATGCTGCTGCCCTTTTCTTGTATCATTTATCCTCGTCGCTTCTTACGACACTCACGGAACGTTATGGGGTAGTGGGTATTCTGACATCGCCTCTACACGGCAATTAAACGTTTTAACAAATCAATAACAAAATTATTTTAATGGCACTTTATAAAAAATGAGAAAATTACGCGGCACTGCCGCAATGGCGCGAGAAATAGATTTTACGAGGGCGTGCGGCGCGATATTTACGCTTGTTTACACTTCGGACGATTTTATAGGCGCAACGACACCGTCACTGCGCCCCGCGATACGAGCCCACGAGTATGTAAGGGACACTTTTAACGCTCGCCTTGCATAAATAGTTTCGTAACTTTGACCAAGTGGGTTGAAAACGTAACGTACAATATCAGTGAATACTACGTGAATACTAAATTTAAAGCCCTCTAAAGTCTCAAAAATTCGTAGGACCGACATCTTGCCCGACACGATTACTAGGATAGATGAACCATCTCGGGTACTACTCGCACTTGTCCGTTTTTTTAGATAAAATTATGTAGGTATGTAAGTGGATGCGGTTATAATATCTATCTTCGTATAAGAATAAAAATCCGCATTTTAATTCTTATGCGTTGCCGCCTCTTTGGACTAAGATGAAACGCCTCGTCACCGATAAAAAGTACTCCTATTCAGACACCATATGATACGCAAGACGCATTTTACCACAATTTCGCGTTGGTACTCTGTAGATTTGTCTATTACTGTGTACATTTGTGTATACTTTTGTTCTGTACATTTGTGTATTACTCTGTACATTTGTCTATTAGTGGCGGTGTAAGGGAATCCACTACCCTCATTCATTCCCTGATGGTGGTAAGGGGCGGCAGGGGGAAACTAAAACTAGATATAACAGTATCTTCCTGATAACAAGACAAAATAACAAAAAAACTACGGTTGCCAACCCGACTTGCGCGGGACCTATGGCAAATATCCCCCCTACGAATTAAACTATGGGGGAGGCCTAAGGTTAACAGTGAACTTTGATAGGCTGCAATAATAAAAATTATTATAACGATGGTGGTGATGATGATGATGGTGATGATGTCTTTACCAGCCCGTATCTTTTTAGTCATTTTAGTAAGTCCGAAATCCCTTCGGTTCTCTATTAATTCATCAATGTGATTTTAACACATGGAGTTCCTATAAATTTTATGCTTTTGCCAATATCGGGAAATTAGCTAATATTGTAGTATTCCAATATCAAACAACGTTGCTAAGTTCATATTATTGGCTTATAATATCACTCGCAATTCCTCGTCATCTACTTAATTGGCTGGTATTTCTCGTGGCTCATTTGTAATTTTAACTACGTCAGCAAACTCAAACGAAACAATAATAGGTTAATTGTATTCTTGGATTTTACCAAATGCTGACAGCGGTGTTCTAACACATTTAGTTACTCGTAAACATGTTAACACTTAAAATTTGCCATTAACAATTTCATTGGTGCCGATTTACCACGTGCTCTGCGCTCAAGAAAAATCATGAAATTATTAACTTGCATCTCTGAGAAATAAAAAAAAATATTTCGAGGACGTGTGAAGTCCGCCAACACGCATTGGGGCAGCGCGGCGGACACTTCCTTGCCCTAAAACCCTCCCAGAAATGAGGGGAGGCCTGTGCCCATCAGTGGGACGTATATAGGCTGTAACTTTTACAAGAATACTTCCCGTTACAGCTTATTGTGGTCCTCTGCTGAACATGGGCCTCCCCCATAGATTATCTCATTGGTGAGATATATTGCTTTAATTACCATGCCATAGGTAAGCGAATTGGCAACTACAGTTTCTTTTTTTTTAATCGTTATTAGGAAGACGCTGCTGTCGATATCCTGATTTGTCTCCCTCTGTGGGACTGTCCCTTACGACACCCAAGGGATGATATGGGGTAGTGGGTATTCTTACACCGCCACTACAAGAATACTTATTCAAAGTCAAATTACGTTTATTAAATTACTACTGGTGCGGAAAAAACCTTTTTCTTGTGAAGATCCCACGTGGTAGTGCTATTATGGAGCTATATTAGTAGTATAGTTGTAGCACGAATGGATCGACTCGACCGGGGAACAATAACGCTCTCACAGAAAACCAACGTAAAATAGTAGCTTAATGCTGATGTGTTTCGTATGTTGAGTGTAGAGAACCGGAGACCCTTTGCACTGGAAATGGGGGATTCCATCTAAATCCTCACGGGTGACAACGCATCTGCATTTTGATTTGCAATCAACGATATAGGAATATTAGGTCTAATAATCTCGGCGGTGAGTCATTATTACGTCTTTGTCTTCAAATCGCTGCTGGAAAGTTGCAGCAACAGATCATCCGTTTCTTTGTATTTATAGCTTGAACTTTTTTTTAAATATAGTCGTGGAAAATAAACTTAGGTGATGACCTAAGTTTATTTTACCAAACCGGTTGTCGTAGTGTATTTCAAATTTTTTTTACTACATCTGAGTCCATAATAAAAACTTTTTTAAGTAGTATTTTTTATTGAAAATTAAGTGTTTTAATCATTAAATTAAATAATGCATTTTAAAATTAACTTACTCTATTTTTAGCAATACACAAGAAAAATCAATAAATAAGAATCATTTACATCGACTTCACGCTAATAAAAAAAAATACGTGTGGCACTCGGTGACTGCCGCGGTAAAGCTATTGCATAGCATTTTTATCAACTTATGCAATATAGATGTCTATGGGTCACAGCAACCAGTTACCATCAGGTGGACTGTGTGTCGTTAGTCACTCTATCCTATAACAAAAAAAGCCCGTGAAGAGCTGGTTATCGTATAGAGGAACTGTGACTGCTGATTCGTTCATATACTGACGTTCTTAAGAACATGTAGTGCCATACTCGGGTTTTATCTGTCAAGAATTTAAACTTATGCACGATAATGCGCCCCCACAGGATACAGGATAGGAGGATACAGGTTCTGGAATGGCCAGCACGAAGTCCAGATCTTAATCCCATAGAACATTTATAGGACGAGCTAAAACGGCTAGTAAGACAGCGAGATCCAGCTCCGAAGAACATGTAACAGCTGAAAGCGTCTTTATTGGAGGAATGGGAAAACATACCCCATAGTACTATTAAAAAGTTCATACAATCCTTGAACAAAAGGATGATATGTGTTATCAAAGTCAGATGAGGCAATACCTCTCACTAAAGGAACATCAGCGAAACCATTTTTATTTTTAAGCTATTGCATAGCTTCTATCGCGGGCCTTGAGCGCGGGGACCGAATCCAGAAATTCCGTAACGAAAAAAAACCTCACGCTCCCCACTCCGACGGGCACGGAGGTATGGCGTTGAAAGCCGTGCATCGTCTAACGTCGTTTCAGTTCGGCAGACTTCGGCACTCGGCAGACTTCGGCACGGTGTTTGTGTGCGTGTACACTAGCTGCTAACTCAATGATAAAAATTCCTGAATAACCTACATATATTGTAAGATATTAAAAATATTTTAAGCAATATTAACTTCTCATTAATTCAATAAGAGAAAAAAAAATGTTTTCTTATCGGTCACCATGCTCAAAAAGTGTAACTTGATTTAATATCAAAGACTTAACTGCATAAATAAAATCAATAAATAATTATAATTGCTTAAGTTGATAAAAAATGCTATGCAATAGCTTTACCGCGGCAGTCACCGAGTGCCACACGTATTTTTTTTATCACCGTGAAGTCGATGTAAATGATTCTTATTTATTGATTTTTCTTGTGTATTGCTAAAAATAGAGTAAGTTAATTTTAAAATGCATTATTTAATTTAATGATTAAAACACTTAATTTTCAATAAAAAATACTAAAAAAGTTTTTATTATGGACTCAGATGTAGTAAAAAAAATTTGAAATACACTACGACAACCGGTTTGGTAAAATAAACTTAGGTCATCACCTAAGTTTATTTTCCACGACTATATTTAAAAAAAAGTTCAAGCTATAAATACAAAGAAACGGATGATCTGTTGCTGCAACTTTCCAGCAGCGATTTGAAGACAAAGACGTAATAATGACTCACCGCCGAGATTATTAGACCTAATATTCCACATCCTCATGTGCTAGCGAACTGCACACGCTAGTGTTAGTTAATCAACAAAAAAAGCTTAAACGTCTAATAAAACCGTATTTAAGAAGTCTCCATTATCTAATTAAAGTTGATTTTTCAAACAGCCAAATAAAAGTTATCCATCGAATAAATTATAATCCGACTGAAATATGTAAATGAAAAACTTGAACAATAATGATTTCTTAAATTTACGCGAACACTACACATTGAATAAAACTAAATTTACGGATTTTATCGCGTTTATTTCACTACTTTTACTTATTTTTAATTCCCGACGTTTCGGGTGCTTTACAGCAACCATGGTCACGGGGGGGGGGGACTGAGATGTTTGACGTCCCAATGTCATAGTTAGTCCGGCTACCTTCAGTTTTTGAATATTAATTTTTGGTCCGATTTACGCAAAACGAGCTTATAGTATCATGAAGTCTTGCAGTGGTATGCTTAGGTTTGGGTTTAATCAGCTTCAGCTCCGCGTGAAAGAACATATAGCTGACGTGAAGCACCGACGCTCCGGGAAGTCTCCAGTCTGCGAACATGTTCAAGATCTTCCCCACCATTACATTCGTTTTGATGAACCACAAATTCTCGCAAAAGAACACCGATTCCTACCAAGGATGATACGCGAGGCTATTGAAATTAAAAAACATCCAAATTTCAATAGAGAAGATGGATGGGTGCTGCCAGCCGCTTGGGATCCTATAATTAACAAAATTAAACCCAAACCTAAGCATACCACTGCAAGACTTCATGATACTATAAGCTCGTTTTGCGTAAATCGGACCAAAAATTAATATTCAAAAACTGAAGGTAGCCGGACTAACTATGACATTGGGACGTCAAACATCTCCGGCCCCCCCCCCCGGGTGACCATGGCTGCTGTAAAGCACCCGAAACGTCGGGAATTAAAAATAAGTAAAAGTAGTGAAATAAACGCGATAAAATCCGTAAATTTAGTTTTATTCAAACTTGAACAATTTTATTCATACAATTGTAACTTTTAATTTGGGTATATTACGACGACCTATTTACTACGAATATACTACCTACGAATATATTTTATCAGAGGATTGAAAAATAGGCCCCTAATAGAATACAATAATGATAATGGCCTATAGACCAAATTTCGCGTCCAGCCTCAGCGGAGGCTAGCCATTGGCGCAGGACAGGATCATAGTGCTCAAGTGTATGCACAAACACAGGAGCATTCTCTATTCTCTCACTCTCATAGCCCGATGGGACGGTAAATCGACACGACCCGAGAGAGATCAGGCGCAGAACCAACGGTTTTACGTGCTTTTCGAGGCACGGGGGTGAGACACCGCCAACTTTCTGTCTCCAGGTAGCTACGGAGAATAACCCGAGCAGAAAAAATCTACCTATGTTAAGTAGGTATAATAATTACAAACTTCATTTGAATAGAAAACTTAATTTGTTAGTTGGTCAACGGTTCAATTTGACTGTGATAACTGATAATATATGTGAATTATAAATATTAATTTATCACAGTCATATCGTTAATATCTTTGGTTAGATTATTTTTTAATTAATCTATATACTTTCGTAAATTATACAGAAATAGTAACAATAAATGACTTTAACTTCCTGTCGTATAACTTATGTAGTTAAGTTATCATCATTATCAATGTTACGGACTGAGAAGACCACTGCGGGACATAAGTCGTTCCCGATGTAAGGAAAATTCGCCTTAATTATCAGCTTGGCAGGCGGACAATCGTAGTACGAGACATCTCACAAATATGCTGCAGCTGTCTGTCGCCTGTATGGATATCAATTACGTCTGGTGTACACTATTTGCTTATACTGCCATTTATTGAAAGCCATAGTATTTTTCTGTCATTTCCATAGTCGAGTGTGATGGATTCTTTTACGTAACCACTAAACGTTTAGTACCAGACACAAGTTTTTTTTTTTAAGTTTGCAAGGAACTTGAATTTTTTCGAAGGGGTTTCCAGCGCACGCATTACCGAATAACTTGGTGCAATTCTTAGAGAAAAGTCCGATAATTACTGCAAAATGACATATACGTTTTTCGCAATCTAGCATCTAGCGATCAAATTATACAAAAATTTTAAAGAGGTTTCAACAGAGAGTACTCCCTGGGTTGCGTAACAAAGGACGCCAAGTCATAAATGCCAAAAGTAAGGGTGCATCACTTATTCTCAGCATTTTTCTTTTCCGAATGCCTCCTAACTAAAATAAGACGAGATATGATGTTGTCAATTACGGAATAATTTTTATCGTTTACGTTATCGTTTGATTTCGATGACGTATTTTCAAAATAATATTTAGATTTCAATCATTTCCAACTACTAAGTTAGTTCACTTCACTATTTATATTCAATCCACTATTCGTATACGCTAGCTTCGATCTCAGTAGACCAAATTATCTTCATTCTCAGTACTGTCAGTTGAAATTAATTCAAATTTCAAATTAAATTTCAAATTGAAGGTCCAATACAACTTAATGTCTTTTATTATAAATATTATTATCTTAAAGACTAAAATAATTCAGTAAAATTCATTAATTCGATAAATTTTAAAGGCAGTATGATCTCTATACTATTAAATGTTAGGTAATTAAAAATATCAATAAATATTTTATCGTATGAAGCTGAAGTTTTATAATACGGAAGCTAACCGACATCAATCCCTTCAGACATCATCGAAATTTTAATCGGAATTAAAGTGATGACTTACGTACCTCATCTGACAAATAAGTATTATAAAGAGGTGTAATCCGCCAGAACGCTGTAGCAGAATTATTTATTTCAAAATTAAAAAAAGTATTGTGAGACTTATAAGTCATAGAGCCACACTGCAGCTATATTATGATAGTAGCACGAATGGGTCGGCTCGACTGGGTAGGACCACGTTACCACAGAATACCAGCGAAAAATAGCAGAGTAATGCTGCTGTTTCGTATGATGAGTTTAGAGAACCGGAGACCCTTTTTACTGGAAATGAGGCACTCCATCTTAGTCCTCATGGGTGACAATGTATCTGCATTTTGATTCTTAACTGTGGAGAAATGTAAATATCTATGAGCCACATCATACACTTACCATCAGGTGGACTGTGTGCCCGTTTGTCACCCTTATGCTATAAAAAAACATATTTGGGAGAGATATTAGGTAGGCTTCACTATTTATCTCCTTCTTCATCATCATCAGCCCACAAAAGTCCATAGCTGGACTTGGGTCGTTCCATTTGGAAATGATCGTCGTAACCGCGCTTGGTATTCGGATTAGCGTCCGCTACTCCCGGTCCCCGGTCTAGATACATTACGTGTTACGTCTGTGAAACGAGGTGGTCGCATTACTATCACCGCCATCTATCGGAAGCCAACTCTTTCCGATGCTTCCCATAATCGCCTCTTACGACATCCATGGGACGGAAAGGATTGTAGGATTTACTTACGATGTACTACTATGAGCACAGCACACGTACCCACATATTCTTAAGACTTTGATTATATACTATATAAATCAAAGTCTTAACAATTAAAATTATCGCTTATATCTCGACTCCATTACGTTCATTTACCTATACATACATGCTTTAATTAGTCGTTCAGGACGCATAGAGTTATGTGTAATATATAAATCAATGTCAGGACGTGCTTTACCGACTGCAACTTCTTAATTTCTGCCTTATTATTTTTTTTGTCACTCTTTTCTCATTCATTTTTCGGAAACATACCACAGAAACAATTTTAATACGTTAGGGTAATGTGGTCATCCGGTTAATATGGTCGCTTCCTTATAACTTAAAAACTATAGTCTTGTTTGCATAGATGACTTTGTGATGTGTTCTTCATTAGTCAATCAAATATTAAAGGGTCAAAAGAGCGCTGCTTCATTGACGCCATTTTGACAGTTGACATTACAGTTATTTTAAGTTGATTTTAGTATTGTGCAGTTAGATTTTTTAAGTAGATTTTTCGTAGAGTGTTCTTAATTATTGCCCAACCTTGTTTGCTATTTTTTTTTTCTTAATATATTAGTTTAGATAAAGTATACGACTTCGTGTTTTTGTCTCTGTCCCCCTCCTAGTTTTTGTTTTGTAGGGCTGCAAAGCTTCAGGTGACCATATTATCTTCACGTACCTTACTAATAGTTCATACATATTATTATTTTAAACAACGAACACCGGTTTCTATGTATGTATATTTGTAGTTTTTTGCATTTATTTGTACATGGCATGCCTTATGGAAATTGTTTGCATTGTCATAATATTTATTAAAGGCCCTTCACTGATTCTCAATCTTTTAATGAAAGTTAGTCCGATGAATCTTGTTTATTTTCAAGCATGACGTGATTCCTAAATTGGACTTGTATAGGAATCATAAAGTATGCGATGACGTAATCTCTTTTATGTGCTGCTGCGACCTGTAAGCCGATTCGAGCGGTTGAAATGGGGCACATCTCTTTATGTTCTGCACGGATAAATACTCTAGCTCCGACGCCAGGAGCTAACAGAAATCTGGTTCGGGGATAGCAATGCCAATGTGCTCCAAGCCTTGCCTCGTCATTCAAAAGACCGCAGCATTTAATGTAAATTGATCTATGACAAACATTTAACAGGCTAAAAGTAAAAAATATAATATGTTTATATTAAATGATCTATTTGTATACGTAATACAATTTCCTTTTTAATTAAATTAATTACCTACATTGTGCTGCATATATAAATAATACAAAATTTATTAAATAAAAAATTGTACTTCAATTTAGGTACATAATGAACATCAAAAAAGAAGAGCTGAGGCAGCTCAGCTGAACTAACTAAACGCCTTTGATTATATACCTGTATATAATCCAAGGACTATATTCTCTATGATATGTTAATCAAAGCTAAACGTCAACTAAACGCTCGCTGTAAGTAAATTTCACACTACGCAGCAACCCGGGTTGATGAAATTGTTAATTGCAATTTTGTTAAAAGTGTTGATTTACCATGTGCTGAGTGGTGAAGGAAAACATCATGAGGAAATTCGCATGTCGGAGCATTTCAAAGTCATGTGAAGTTCTCCAACACGATTGTACTCTGCCGCAAGCAGGTGCAGCACTCTAGTCAACTGTGTGTCTGTAGAGTGACCCCTCCTGAATCCGTGCTGCTCCGCCCGAAGTTGGATGCACGGACGGAGACGTCTTAGCAGCAATCTTTCAAGCAGTTTAGCTATGTGCGGTAATAGCGTGATCGGCCTGTAGCTCTACGCCTGTCCTTCCCGGTTTTCGGCAAGACGATGACTTTACCTTTCTTCCAGTCCTCCGGGAAGTGGGATGTCCGCAATACAGTTGTTGCACGTTATGGCACGTGTAGCACGAATGGCCGACCCATTCGTGCTACACGTGCTGGTCACTGTCATCACCATACTCAGCACTACTCTAACTTCTACACCAGTACACACACCACCGTCAAAAATATATGCGTTTCACCTTTGAACGGGGTATAGAGAGATGAAATATTCTCTACTCTCTACGATGTCACGTTGTATTTAGAATGTTGTAATATTTTAAATGAGGTAGAATCATGCTGCAGCTATATTAGTTGTATAGTTGCAGCACATGGGTCGGCACAACCACGCTCTCACAGAATACCAGCGTAAAATAGTAGCTTAATGCTGCTGTGTTTCGTATGGTGAGTATAGAGAACCGGATACCATTTTTACTGGAAAGGAGGCACTCCATCTTAGTCCTCGCGGTTGACAACGCATCTGCATTTTGGTTTGTAATCGAGGATAGATGTACACACAACCACAGCAACCACTTACCATCAGGTGGACTGTTTGCTTGTTTGTTACCCTATCCTATAAAAAATATTAAAGATAGATGTTTCTTTTATTTCAATTAACCAATTAATCAATTTAATAGGTTTAATTATATATTGATTTCCTACTGATTTTCTGTAAGAATAATTCAATACTCACATCAACCTCTTAGTGACAGCAGAGAAATCCAATGTAAAATTCACTATATCAGGTGACCATGTTATGGTTATCGGGTGACTGGGTCTTGGCTGAGCGAGAACTTGTAAGTTATTTTTATCTTTTTTCATTTCTGAAGACTGATTTTGGATTGGTAAACATGCATCTTCGAATATGATGGTAACCTGTAAATATAGTTTGGTTACAGTACGTTTTGAAACAGTAAAAGTAATAGAAGGAAAGTTTCAGCCATGTATGATATCATATCTCCTCTCATTTCTGTGAGGGTTTTAGGGCAAGGAAATTTCCGCTGAGCTACCCCAATGCGTGTTTACGGAATTCACATGCTTTTAATTTTTTTTTAATTTCTCAAACATGTAGGTCACGATGCTTACATTGCCGTCGAACACGTGGTAAATGTACACTTAAATTATAATTATCAATTTCTTTGTTGCCGGCGGGGATAAACCCGGGTTAAATGTGCCGTGTGGTGGCGACGTATGAGAATTCGTTACCCTATTCTTTCTCGTGGGTCAGTGGGTCTCGTAAGAGAGTATTATAGGATGTATGCCATAACATTTTATGGCTACCTATAGGTAACAGTATAAACATGTCATTTACCTCACTAAGCCTCAAGTGTAAAATAACCAAACCGGCGCCAGAAAACAGCGTCAAAAATGCGACAATTTTTTGCTGCGATGGTTAAGCGCTAAACTTGAAACCTTTAGATAAGTAACATCCAGGTGACAAGTATTCCATGAAAATTTCATCAAAAATCGGTCAAGCTATTTAGGAGAAGAATTACGAATAAATTTAAAATATAAAGATTTTACCGACATTTTCTGGTTTAATTTTTTCGTGTGTATTACTGGAAATAACTGGTGGAAGGATCTTTTCGGTTCTGCTATGCATAATATGTAACTTTCAAATTAATGTGTAATTTGATTTATAAAATAAATTTATGTAACAAAAAATGTAACAGCTGAAGAAATGATACTGAAAATGACAATATAATATGTCATTTTCATTTGTCAGTTTGAGGTTTAGGTTTAGGTGATGATGCTATTTTACAGATTAAAAAATTGTAGGTTTAGAGGAACACGTGCACTTTTTGCAAGTAAATGAATATATCTACACTTCTATCCTCAGTTCAGTCAGGAACTATAAAAGTTTGTTAATGGTTCCTTATGTTTGCATTGAATTTGATTTTTACATGTGAAGATCCACAACGCCATATGATCGTGAGTGTCGGAAGAACGAGAGGGAAACGGATTAGAATTGTATAATAAGTATTACTATGGAAATTAACCCCCTATGAGGCAATCAAAGGAGGGTACTATGTTCAGCTATGGACTTTTAGTAGGCTGAATTAATGACATTGATATTTCGCATGATTACCTACAATGCTTATCTCGCAAGAGATAAGCCTTAATTTGAACGCATCACTCAGTATAGAATTTAGGTTTGGAATAAAATCTTACTTTTCATGTAAGTTTGTGTATATTTTTGTTTCGTCTATTTATCGATTGTCAATATTTTGTGTTTCTTCTAAGTAGCCGTGTGGTGACGACGTATGGGAATTCGTCACATTTTCGGTATTGTCAGATGGGACTACATGATGTATTCCAGAAAACATTGTGGCTTTCGATAGGTAGCAGTATAAACATCTCGTTTACCCCAGGCGTAAAATAGCCAGACCATCGCCAGAAAGCGGCATTAAAAGTGCGAGATCTTGAAACCGCCAACTAAGTTGTTAGTTGTTTATTACATATAACAAATAAAATCATGAAAGTCGGGTGGCAGGCGGGTCGTGGGCCGTGAAGCGTGACTGTAACTCCCGAGGGAGCGGAAGTCTTGCGCTTCCGCCCGGAGATCCGCTCCGATACTCGCACGATCACGACGCCCTGACTTATACTCGCCTCTTGAATAAAGAACCATTTATAATATTATAATATTTTTACGTGTGTAACTAATGACTGTTGACTGTACTTGCTTAGTGACTGGATTTCTCGGGCCTTTTAATAGCTCCTTTTTGCCTATAAATCCGTCTGAGTAAATAGCATCCCCTTATTTATTTCCACTACAAAGCAGCAGTATTTTGTTCCGATGTCAAGGGTGTAGTCATTATAATTACGATATATGAAGCATTCCGGGTCATCTTATTCTTTGATGACAGTGCTTTTGTATCCTTTGATTGAAGCTAGGTGTATGCGCTAAGAGTTCATTGGACGGTAAGGGATTACTGCATGTCGTAAATATTGCAGTTCATGAGAGATGTATTAAATAGCTGTAACCTATAAATAGGTAAGTTTTAAAACTTATTTATTTATAGGTTACTTGTTAATGTCGTTATTTATGAGGAAGCTTTAAGAAAAAATTTAAAGCCAAACTCAACTTCCTCAATCAAATAAAATAACAGATCAGTGAATTTTAAATTAGGGATTTAATAACTTTTCTTTATCGATCAATTAAATCATATCGAATTCTGTTTCATTGTACATAAACATGTTGATCAAATGACAAATTGCACACACTACCTAAACTGATCGAATGCCACTGTGATCCCACACAGTATTCAGTATTCACGAATAATCTCTAAGAAACTTTTTGGTTGGCGCTCGGACGTAGACTAAACAATGAGATCAGCTATCCCATTGTGGGCGGAGCGTAATTATTGAACAATGACATCGGTTCAGTCGATCCTGACGCTAGACGGGATCATATTCATGACGATGTAAACAAAATTTCAGCTAAATCAGCTTTATGATATTGAGTTCATAGCTATGTTCATAGTATGCGTACACTGTGTACGAGCTGTATTTGATAATTCAAAGATTCCATTGTGTTCGAATTATTATTAAAAAATTGTACAAAATTTTCAACCTTATATATTGTATTTATGCTTAACAATCATCTCTAGATATAAAAATCAATTGCTATCTGTTGGTTTCGCTAAAACTAAAAAAAAAAACGACTGCACCCCCTGGTTGGTTTAGATTCACAATTGGACCAGGTAGATGGCGCTGTTATCGAAATCCAGAAATCAGAAAATTTATATATGAAAAGACATTGACAGATACTGCCAAAATATGTTATTATGAAATATCATCACAAACACTTACAAATCTCTTATCTTGCAAACCTATCTGCCTAATAATGAATACAGGCAAATCTCTCAAGTTATGTGCATCAACTGTTCCGTTCTTGGAAAGGACTACGTCTAGCGGTGGCCTTAAAAAGGCTGCTGATGTAATGTCATATCACATCACATCACATTGAGTGGAAAGTCATTAGACGGATCGATTGAAATGACCGAACCACATTTAGAAATTCAACATAGTTTTTTTTTAAATAATAATAATGTCCTCCAGACCGAATTTTGGTTACGGCGGCCAGCCTCAACGGAGACTAGCCATCGGCGCAGGACAGGGTTATAGTGTCCAAGTGCATGCGCAAGCACTCTCTATTCCCACACTCTCATAGTCCGATGGAACGGTAAACCGACACGACCGGAGAGAGATCAGGCGCAGGATCAACGGCTTTACATACGAGTACTTTCCAGAGCACGGGGGTGAGACACCGCCAACTTCCTGACTCCGGGGAACTACTGAGAATATTTTGATGGAAAAACTCAATAACTGATATTTTTGACCCGACCCGGGATTTGAACCTGGGACCTCATGATCTGCAGTTACATAACTAAAACCAGTAGACCATGGAGGCAGTTTTTTTAGTGAGCAAAGAACTGATACTCTCGCAATGGTAGTACTTCACCTCCCATCACTAGTTTAGGATATTTAGCGTTTTTGGATGCATTTTTCACTATCAGTCGCCCTCCTGAAACTTGCCATTTAATCATTAAGGCGCACTGCGTGCAGGTAAGGTTGATTATATAACAAAATATTAGCATAAAGGAGCACTATAACACCACTACATAGTTGATTACAATTTAGAGGCGAAATATTATTCGTATTATCGATGTTTGTATGTTTACCCTAGCAAGAAATCCTAATCCTAGGTATTTAACAATCTATTGAAGTCATGCCGTTTTGTTTTTCGTCCATATCATAGTTACTTAGTATTGCCAGCTATAGGACTAGGTTTTATAAAATAAGTATTTACATACCTTCAATTATCATTTTCACATTCAATTGTCATCTCCATATCATTTTTGATTTAAATCATTCTGAATATTAATTTAAAAAAATATTCTTGCCATAGATACAGAGTAAACCATGTGCTCATTATTTGATCTCTACATTTTTATTATTGTTAACAACATTAAGGTTGGAAACGAACTTAAAGTCACTCTGAAGGTAAATGGACACTGCAGCCTAAAGACAGACTCAAACACGGAATACCTCACGCCCCACATTTTTAATGTTTAACATTTTTCCTTACGCTTTTCTGCTATCTCTGTGAGGAATTTCTAGAAAAGGGACGGAAGTGTGTAACGGGAAGTCGAGGAAGCGCGAGCTATTTTGTAATTTGAAAAATGAGCGCGCGCGGTCGTAGTAAAATGTACTGTTATAAAAACTAATTGATACGAGTATGTGTAAACTATATTAATAAATGTATTTAGTGTTGATAATAAGTGCCAGAAAAAGTACAGATCATTGATAAAAATGCCAGTGAGTAAAAAAGAGTTAATAATTATTCGAATAATTGTTTCAGTATTTGGCTTTCATAAATTTTGAGGTTAATTTATGTCGCTTCTCAATTGAATTTTTTAATTTAGATTTTTTTTTAAAAAGCGAATAGCTTTTTTCTGGATTTAATGTTGCTTATTACCAAGTTAAAATGTCAGTTGTTACAAGCTCGTTTACTGTCTGTCTGTCCCGCTCGTCTACTGTAAGGCTCGTTCGTTTTTTACATTATTTAAAAAAATATGTTGTTGAACTGTCTCTTATTATTGATGTATAAGCGTTGTACGGTGAGTTATCTTCACCACATACCATTGAGGATACAAGTATACTGAGCACTAGTATCGTCAAGATGGATGACTCTAATAAGCTGGTGGTAGAGTAGACTACCACACTGCCTCTGCTGTGTTAGCAGACTTCACACGACCTCTAAATATTTTTATTTCAGGGACATATAGTTGCTTTATTCTTCTCGGATAAGGAGGTTGAATACCTATAAAAAACCTTAAAATAAATTTAAAAAATCCAAAAGTGCACATTTTGAACACTCATGTAACGTTTTGAATAAGTCAATTTGCTTTTGCTAATCAACTAAACACGTATTTCGTTTTAGGCTACAAAAATTGTTTTTCTGATTCAATTTACAATAGTAAATAGTGAAGAAATTAAAGTGATAAGTTTACTTTTTCGAAAGATATCTTCTTCACATCCATACCAACCAACTAACGTCCAAGTGAGTTTATTTTCAACTATTTTTTTAATAATAATCGAAATAAATAATCTTATAACTACGTTAGAAGTATTACATAATTGAAATCTTCTCTTGCTACTGGTGTATTTTTTATTATACAAGTGCAATATAAAGCTCCTGGAAGTGATTTAAGTTGAGGGGTCATGATTTTGTGATTTAGTGTCAATTGATTTCTCTTAAATTGTGCGTATGATGTAAATTCAGTATCCAGAGTTCGCCGTGTTGCCACGTGTGATTTTGTTTTTCACCATAGCACATACACCATAATACACACATTTGAACCACACCGGTCGATAATTAACCGTATAGTGATTGATGGTCTAAGTATATCTACTACCACATATCGTCCCGTGGGTGTCGTATGTGACGACAAAAAGAAACAAAGGAGGTAATGGGCAGTAGCGTCTTTTTAATAACAATTAAAAATAAAAACTGCAGTCGCCGACCTGGTCGCCAAACATTGCAGTTAAGGCAAATATCCCTCTTTTGAGGAAATCCATAGGGAGACCTATGTTCAGCAATAGGCTTTGAGGGGCTATAAAGTTTATGGATGATGATGGATGATGCAGGTTTCCTCGCGAAGATCTTCTTCATTAATGACTACGTGATAAAAATTTCAGTTCAGTTCAAAATGAAGGCGAGCGCCTAATAATATCGACAAAATCTGAACCCTGGTTAAATACCCTGGTGAATGGTAGAAACATTCGCTAAATAGCGACGTTTCTCTGAGATGTTTATGCCCAGTCGGAATCTTAGATACAAGTATGTAGAAATCATAAGCTGTTTTGTGCATTTTTATGGATTCGTAAGGAAAGGAACCTTGTGAAAATTCATTAGTTATACTGATTCCAACAATTCAAGCTGGACTGTTTACTGTTGGGAGTGCGGGCATTCAGTGACGAAGTAAGTGCCCTGTGGGGCTATGTGTTATGGCGGCAGATTTTAAAGGTCGCCATTTTGTGAGAGAAAAGCAAGCTACTGTCTTAACTTTTAATTATTTCCAGTTAAAAAAACCAAGAAAATTTGAAAATTAGTTGTTACTGAATAATTTTTACTAAAATAGAACGAACACTGTATAGCACATTGAATTCTAAAAATAGAGAATAAGAGATACAGATTTTCCGAAAGTATAGATAAGTATAATTAATTAATATAATAGATTTAATTTTAAATAATATCCTAAGTCTAAAGAAAACTTTTACTGATTTTATATTTTTTTATATATTCATTTTTGGCGCTGGTTGCACCAGGCGGCAGCAAATATTGTATGTATACTAAATTTTCATTATTTTTTATATTATATATATATATATATATATATATACGCAAAAAGCCGTTATAATCCGATGTTAGGTTTTATGTGACTTCATGCAGCTTAAAATCCGCGGAAGGGTACAATGCTTTTAAAGATATTTAATTTGTTAATATACGATGAGTAGTTTTGAATATCTGTGGGGACAGATAAACATAGCGTTCTAAAATTGTAACCATCCTTTTGGCTTCACTTTAGTTGGGTAAAAATATTCACTTATATCATCTACGTGAAATCAAAAGACACGAATATACTGCAATCTTTATCGATAATTCAAGTTGAGGTAGGCAATGCATGGTGCAGCACTATTTGTCACCCAAACATGCACATTACACGCACACTGGCGTGTTTTGATTTCGGTCTCACCTTAATCTTACCATCACCAATCTATAGGTACTACACTATATCTTTGGTAGAAACTGAAATAATTTTAGTATTTAAATATTACTTAACAAGATATTAAAAAATTATAAAAATAATATCCATGTATCCATTTCGTATTATGCTGACCACGAACTTCTAAGAACTTTATGAGGAAGGAAAACTAGTGGACTGTTGAGACATTATTACAATGCGATCGGAAAAATAAAGGAATGCGAATGTCGTTAGCAGTGAGCGCTGTCCAGTCTAACTGACGTATAAACAAACAAGTCTTTTGTTGTATGTAATACTCGAATAACATGCGTAGATATAAAATGAGCAATGTTATGTTTTCTATTTGTTTATTGATTAGTTTAAGTAGTGGCCCTGATCATCATGTTTGCCTGGCTAATTTCTATCACCGTAACATAACATTCGGTTTGAAGACATCTTGTATGGAAGTTACTGCAAGCACAGAGTAACTAACTATTATTTCCATATCCATAAGACGTCATAACAATTCGATCGGAGCAAAGATTGTCAAAACACAAACACGACATTAAAATATTATATATAAAACACGATTCAGATAGAAATTATTGGCTATTTAGCAACACACCTCTGATCCTTATCTAATTAATATGTAAATTAGCATTAATGAACTTTATGTAGGTTACATAGCAGACATTTTTAAATAAAAAAGAGAAATTGATGTATATACAAACAAAGTAAGAGAACGGACAAAGTAAGAGTACCAAATATTTTTCTTTATTTAGGTTCATAAATCTATGCCTATAAATACCTACGTGATAAATATAGGTACGTACATCCCTAATATAGTACCTATTTAACTGACTAAACTAGGCAAATGTGTACAAGCATCTACAGTCTAAACCTTATCCAGAGTGATACGCGCTGGAATTTATTAAAGCTGGAATTTCCAAGAAAACCGAGGAGCTCCGAGGGGTTAAGCCGAGGCGCGGGAGACGACGAGGTGAAGTAACGGATGAATGTCCGTGGGAACGGCCGAGACTTCCGCTCCGTTTACCCGCTCGCGACTCGACACTCTTGAGCTATTTCCTTTTCGTAGGGTGACCAAATATCAAGATTACGATCCCAAAAATCATAACAACGTTTATAATTATATAGAGGTGGTCATAAATCGTAAAATTACTTAAAAACCTTAGTGTGTATATACATTGTTAAAAATTATTCTTGTTGAAAATGAAGCCCATGACGTACGTTCTATAAATTATGTAATATGGAATTTTTAGACTACTAAAACACACTTAAGGGGATAATACACCATTTAATTGAAAACTTTAAGCAATTTATAATGAAGAAATTGTCGCCTTTTGCCCTCGATAAAATTCATCACAGCCTGTAACTATACCGGTCATTACCGGTCATCTCATCTAAATTAAACATTTGATACGATCCTGACATACATACCTCTCTCGTTTCTTTCACATCCATATACGCTCGTCGGTTGACTCTTTACTTAGACTTAAAACATCTTAGGTCCATCTTCAATATATTATCGCCAACTCCTAGATAAACTTTTACTTATCTCTGACAGATTCTGCCACTCACCACTGCAAAATAAATAAAAACAGAATAAGATAATTAAAATTTCCGTAGAAGTCTAAATGAGTTATTTCTATATAAATAAAATTTATTAAAATAAACGGAGTTGAATAAATCTTTTCAGTAGACGCTTGGACAACAGCGTGTACCTCTTTTAATTTACATTATATAAATTTTGGAAAAATGTCGCAATTGTTTAAATCAAAACTTTTTCCACAAATGCAAAATCACCTTCGCGGTATCCCTCTGTCAACTCTTACGACACCCATGGCAAGCTATTAGATTTTTTTGAGTCGCCATCAAGCTACACTACGTGGTGGAGCCACGCTGCAGCCATATTATAATTGTAGCACGAATGGGTCGGCTCGACCGGGACAGGACCACATAATACCAGAGTAAAATAGCTGCGTAATGCTGCTGTGTTTCGTATGATGAGTGTAAGGAACAGGAAACCGTTTTTACTGGAATCGAGGCATTCCATCTTAGCCCTCAGCGGTGACACCGCATTTGCATTTTGTTCTTTAGTTGAGAATAAATGTGGTTGTCTATGGGCCACAGCATGCACTTACCATCAGGTGGACTGTGTGCTCGTTTGTCACCCAATGCTATAAAAAAAGAAAGAAAAAAACTATATAACTGGAGTATGATTTGACGATGGGTCGACCTTATAGACGACCTCACAGAGTACTGGCGTAAGGTTTCGTATAGTGAGTGCAAGGACCCTTTACAGGGGCGACAACGTATCTGCATTTTGATTCGATGTAGATGTTTTTATGTGCCACAGTTCATTACATCCACTTACCACCAGAGGGATTGTGTGTGAAAATCAAATTAAATTAAATCAATTTATTCAGAACAATATAATTGTGAAGAATACATAAATAATTATAACCAATCAATATATAAGCAAAGCAAAATTATATTTTTTTAACAATGGTAATGTACCTATATATAAAAATATTAATGTCAAAACCGTCATAATAGATTTCAGATAATGTTACAATAATATTAAGATGATCGAACATTATCATTAACAAAGTCATCAACACTTTTTATACGTGGTATAGCCAAACTGCAATTATATAGTAGTAGTACCACGAATGGGTCGGCTCGACAGGTGAAGGACCACGCTCTCACAGAATACCAGCGTAAAATAGTAGCTTAATGCTGCTGTGTTTCGTATGGTGAGTATAGAGAACCGGAAACCTTTTTTACTGGAAACAAGGCATTCCATCTTAGTCCTCACGGCTGACAAATCAAAATGCGGATGCGTTATCTGCATTTTGATTTGTAATCGAGGATAGATGTAGATGTCTATGGGCCGCAGCAACCACTTACCATCAGGTGGACTGTGTGCTAGTTTGTCACCCTATCCTATAAAGAAAAACTATAAAAGCATTTATCCAACAAAAATTTTTCAACTTAGTTTTGTAAAGAGTCTTGTCCAGACAACTTTTTAGGGTGACTGGAACCTATTTAATTATAAATGGACCGACTGCTGTTGTGAGCAGTGCTTAGATATAACAAGACGAAGAATAACTTTATTCTTAAAGTCTTGTCTTCTTGTATTTTCCTAACATTTCGTTTATACGTAGTCCCGTAATCCCTTATACGTTTTGAAAAATTAGTGAGTACGACGTGTATATAAAGGCATGGTACAGTCATAATCCCAAGTTTTTTAAAACTTTACGGTGTTGAGCATTGGTAAATATTTTCAAAACTGCTTACAAGCTTGCGCATTTTTAAATCATTGTCATTTATGTATATGTTCTATACATAAATGACTTTGCTGATTGATGATTCTACGAATTGGTAGGTACTTAGGTAAATGTAAGTAATAGTGATATGCCGTGTGATAGTCGGTGTGAAAGAATCCACCATCACATTTCAAACTTAGATGGCGTGTTATGGGTGACGTTAGTCGTACTGTCTGTCATTAGATGAGAAATACCAGATAGATATTATAGCTTCCAATTACGATAAAGGACGATAAAACGTTAAGACGTAAAATACATAGACTGGTGACGGAGTGCAGCGTCAAAGTTGCGAGTGCGATCGCCAAACCGCCAAATGTCCCGCCATGTCCTACCCTAAAAGAGGGCCATAACAGCAGTAGCCTTATAAAGGTAAAGAAAAATAATATAAGTAATAGTTTAAAGTATTAGTAATAAATAAGTTAGTTAGTATCTAATTATATTAATAGCAAAAGTAGCTGGATGACCGAGCTTAACTCGGTATGTTTTGGAAATCGTGTTTTTTTGTAAATTTAGTTTAGATACAAATTACAAACTGATGAAATATGAATAAATTTTTTCGATCTTCTCGATCATTATTTTTCATGTTTAAAAAAATATACTTAAAAAAGGGCTCCAAATAATATATTTTCTCCCAAAAGAAGGAAAAAAGGGAAAAGGGTGACACCGGAGACATTGGAACACGAACCGGCGTTCTATGATTTTAGCTCCATCCGATATCCCATTTGAGTTGTTATAACCTTTTAGGCAAATTTACTTTCGTAATATAATGATATTATAGCAATTTTTAATTGCCTAAAAACATGGATAAAACGACATTTTCTAAAAATCAATCCTAGCTAGATCGATTTATTTCCCCCGAAACCCCCTGCATACTAAATTTCATGAAAATAGTTGGAGCCGTATCCGAGATTCCGTCGATCGATCGATCGAGATTCCGAGATTACGTCATCTATAATCGCTTTTTATCATTACCTATCATTCAAAAAGTATTATTAAAGTTTAAATGTGGCATTAGTTTTTCCGCTTGAATTAATCTACTATGAAGACAATTTATGTACAAAGCGATAAGAACGTTATCACTTCCGGATTGCGATGAATATTATCTAAAATGTCATAACGATAAATTGTTTCCATCAAAAAATAATATAAGGAAAATAACTTTTAAAACAATAAAAACAAAACATTTCAATAACTCACTACTTCTAAAGATTACATTGTACGTATGCAATATATGTAGGTATTTTTTTTTTCTTATACATTCAGCTGTGTGAACTTAAACAAGAACTCTCTACTAATCTCTTATGAAGGCAAAAACTGCCTGATGCAAAAGAAAATTCAAGCGTTTATTTAATTTCACAAGTGGTAAAATAAAAATAAAAATTGTGCAACCGATTTCAACTATTTGAATGTACAATCGAATTCAATTAAAAACGCATTGTTAATACTACTGGTCAGATCTTGATTGATGAATAAAGAATCATCAAAAGCGATTCACCTAGAAAAAGTTCTGAGGTAACTAAACTAACACACAAAAAAACGTACAGTCAAATTGAGTGTCTCCTCCTTTTGAAATCGGTTGAAAAATGGAATCATTCAGTGTGGAATTAATTATATCGTTTTGATTTATACTGTGATTTTTTAAGTAAAGTTAACTAAAACTTGTTAAAGCTTCTATTTGTAAGAGGAGACAGGAGAGTCCAGGATATTAAAGTTAGCACCCGATCATTTCATTTTTTATATACCTAGGTATAGATTTTGTATACATTGTATTTATAAAATTGTGTAAAACCTTGGGATTATCCTCTATTAATGTTACGAGTAGTCCCAATTAAGTATATTATTACATGTTTATCAAAGCAATAAGTTTTATCTTTAATTCCGACGGAGGTGGAAGTGTATATTTATTTCTATAGATATCTCTCGTTCATCTAAATATGGTTAAAGTACTTTATTACACAAGTAGCTCTAATTATTAACTTTTGCGACATCGATATGATTTTTAAATATATTGTATCGCCCAAGAGTAGCACCTAATCATGGTACCTCTGCCATGCGCAAGCGACGTCAGTTCTCTCACCAAGGTGCATTTCTGCCCGGGCCATGAATGTTTCACCTTGAACCCCAGATGGTGACAGATCTTTAGTATTTTGCAGACGGCTCTAATGCTTAGGTGTTCACCGAATTCTTCGTCAATCTGCATAGAAGCCGAAGTGAGATTCGAAAATTCGAAGATAAAGTTAATCCAATTTACCGTCGCTGTAAGTTACTTTTTATTTTAATATAGGGTGTAGAAAAGATAAAGTTTTGACTTGATGAGTTCCTGAATTGACTGCCGCCGGATCTTCGGAGATTATCTATTGTCTTATTATTTAAATAAAGGTTTAGTAGATTTTGATACTTTACGGTTTCAAGTTTTGATATTGCGTATTATATAACTGCCCATGTGAATTATTCGCAACAAGTGTTCAAATGATGATATAATTCTCGAGTTGATTGTCTGCTGCTCAAGCTACTGTCAAAATCTTCTAGAAACTTCGCAATGTAACACATCAATATACTGACGAAAAACTTACATATTAACAGCTGGATAATATGTAATCCTTTTTCTGAAGGCTTTGTAGCCAATAAGTGAAAAAAAAAATATATAAAAAAGAAAATAGCAATAAAAATTGCATGCGAGTCGTGTTACAATGGCTGCGACACGTCCCGCCTCAATTACGAGCAGATAACGATAACTGAACTTTCTCCATACAAACTTGACAGCCTCTGGCCACCCCGTTTGGGGTTGTGATTAAAAATTGCGAAACTACTGTTTATTTATTTTACTCACAGAATACTTTTAGTAAGTTTTAAGTGAATAGTCCCGTGAAATAAAAAGTTTCTTAAAAACTGTAACACCCTATTTCACCCTCTTAAGGATTGGATTTTCAAAAATCCTTTCTTAGTGGATACCTATTTTCAGATTTCTACGTTTGGGATGTGCGTTGACCGAAGAGATGATGGATGTGCGTAGATATATATACCAAAACTATCCGGCGTCACACAATGTAAATCTGTGCAATTGTAAATCTAAAGCATTCTCGAATCCACTTAATCACATACACAAAATTCCATCAAAATCAGTCCAGCTATTTAGAAGGAGTTCAGTCACATACACGCGGACAGAAGAAATATATATAATATAAAAATAACCCTGAGCGGTTTTACTTCAATACATAATATTATATATAAATGAAAAAAACTACATTTTAGCACAATATACAATCATTTACAATATTGTAAAACATCAATACGGGAAATATATAAGATTTTTGCAATATTTAAACCTACGCAATCTTTACACCGAGCTTGAACGAATAAGTTTATACGATGATTTTGTACGTTATATATCAGATAGTTTCCCGATGATAAACTGTTCTTCAGAATCTTATAGTTTTTATCCTATATCTTAAATAACATTTTTATCATCATCATCACAGCTTATTGAAGTCCTCTGCTGAACATAGGCCTCCCCCATTTATTTCGCTGCTGCCCATCTCCTGGTTTGTTCCCCAAGGTACGATAACGCTTGGATGTTATTGAGCCATAGTAGTGAAAGAAAACTGACTAAAAATGTTATATAATAAAAGTGACAGTTCCGTAATATACTTATTAAAACATTGGCATTCAATACAACGTTACGAGGTACAGCCATACTGCACCTACATTAGTAGTATAGTTGGATGTTATTGAGCCATAGTAGTGAAAGAAAACTGACTAAAATGTTATATAATAAAGGTGACAGTTCCGTAATATACTTATTAAAACATTGGCATTCAATACAACGTTACGAGGTACAGCCATACTGCACCTACATTAGTAGTATAGTTGGATGTTATTGAGCCATAGTAGTGAAAGAAAACTGACTAAAATGTTATATAATAAAGGTGACAGTTCCGTAATATACTTATTAAAACATTGGCATTCAATACAACGTTACGAGGTACAGCCATACTGCACCTACATTAGTAGTATAGTTGGATGTTATTGAGCCATAGTAGTGAAAGAAAACTGACTAAAATGTTATATAATAAAGGTGACAGTTCCGTAATATACTTATTAAAACATTGGCATTCAATACAACGTTACGAGGTACAGCCATACTGCACCTACATTAGTAGTATAGTTGGATGTTATTGAGCCATAGTAGTGAAAGAAAACTGACTAAAATGTTATATAATAAAGGTGACAGTTCCGTAATATACTTATTAAAACATTGGCATTCAATACAACGTTACGAGGTACAGCCATACTGCACCTACATTAGTAGTATAGTTGGATGTTATTGAGCCATAGTAGTGAAAGAAAACTGACTAAAATGTTATATAATAAAGGTGACAGTTCCGTAATATACTTATTAAAACATTGGCATTCAATACAACGTTACGAGGTACAGCCATACTGCACCTACATTAGTAGTTGTTGGATGTTATTGAGCCATAGTAGTGAAAGAAAACTGACTAAAATGTTATATAATAAAGGTGACAGTTCCGTAATATACTTATTAAAACATTGGCATTCAATACAACGTTACGAGGTACAGCCATACTGCACCTACATTAGTAGTATAGTTGGATGTTATTGAGCCATAGTAGTGAAAGAAAACTGACTAAAATGTTATATAATAAAGGTGACAGTTCCGTAATATACTTATTAAAACATTGGCATTCAATACAACGTTACGAGGTACAGCCATACTGCACCTACATTAGTAGTATAGTTGGATGTTATTGAGCCATAGTAGTGAAAGAAAACTGACTAAAATGTTATATAATAAAGGTGACAGTTCCGTAATATACTTATTAAAACATTGGCATTCAATACAACGTTACGAGGTACAGCCATACTGCAGCTACATTAGTAGTATAGTTGGATGTTATTGAGCCATAGTAGTGAAAGAAAACTGACTAAAATGTTATATAATAAAGGTGACAGTTCCGTAATATACTTATTAAAACATTGGCATTCAATACAACGTTACGAGGTACAGCCATACTGCAGCTACATTAGTAGTATAGTTGGATGTTATTGAGCCATAGTAGTGAAAGAAAACTGACTAAAAATGTTATATAATAAAGGTGACAGTTCCGTAATATACTTATTAAAACATTGGCATTCAATACAACGTTACGAGGTACAGCCATACTGCACCTACATTAGTAGTATAGTTGGATGTTATTGAGCCATAGTAGTGAAAGAAAACTGACTAAAAATGTTATATAATAAAGGTGACAGTTCCGTAATATACTTATTAAAACATTGGCATTCAATACAACGTTACGAGGTACAGCCATACTGCACCTACATTAGTAGTATAGTTGGATGTTATTGAGCCATAGAAGTGAAAGAAAACTGACTAAAATGTTATATAATAAAGGTGACAGTTCCGTAATATACTTATTAAAACATTGGCATTCAATACAACGTTACGAGGTACAGCCATACTGCAGCTACATTAGTAGTATAGTTGGATGTTATTGAGCCATAGTAGTGAAAGAAAACTGACTAAAATGTTATATAATAAAGGTGACAGTTCCGTAATATACTTATTAAAACATTGGCATTCAATACAACGTTACGTGGTACAGCCATACTGCAGCTACATTATTAGTATAGTTGTAGCATGAATAGCTATTTATATATAACACAGCAGCATTGACAGCTATTTTACGCTAGTATTATGTGAGAGCGTGGTCCTTCCCCGGTCGAGTCGACCCACTACAACCATAATATAGCTGCAGAATCGCTCTACCACATATATCCTATATACTGGCACTGACAGCATAATAACTTTACTGAGAATTTTTTGACAGAAAAATGCAATTATTGACTTTTGGATCAATCCGGGAATCAAAGCCACATTTTCAGCAGCCGCACATAACAATAATATATTTTAACAATAATTATTAATTGAAGCGATGACTACTAATACTTGAGATGTTGAAATAAATCTAAAAAAAAGATATTTAAAAAAAGGTACGTGCCGATAATAGTTAACACATAGATGTACACAATACATCTTCATCACAAACTAAATACATCTTCGCTGTAATTACTTTCGCATAAAGTAATATGTATGATATAGCAGTCAATTATTAATATCAAATGAGGAAATAACCTGGAGAATCCCCTGACACTTTAAACATTGGAAAAGATAAGAATATACGGAAAACGTTTAAAAATATCTATCTGTCGCGGAAAGATTACATTAAAACATTTCCATCATATGACGGATAACGAATTACATGAAATCTCATAATGGCAACTGTCTAATTATTTTGTTTTAAGGTTATTCTAAAACTTTATTTACATTTTAATTTAATATATTTCAGTCTACACACTATGGCTGTTAAATAAGTTTGTAACTTTGTATAAACATGACATTTATGTATATTTTGAATAATATGTGTAAATAAGCTAGTTTTTTCTTTTTTTTTTCGTTGCGGCTCTATTCATGGCTCTTACGACACAACCAAAGGTTAACTGGCTGAGAATGCATTTTTGGCATTGTTCGCCTTTGTACCATTTTGTTTTCTTTTAGTGCAATATAGATATTTCTATCTCTCTAGTCTAATAAGCAACAGAATTCTGTTTTATTTCGCTTGAAAAGTGTAATAAACGGTACACATTTTTTACTCGTAACGAGCCACTCCATTTTGGTCCTAGAGGTGACAACTAGTGTTGCCAGGTGTCCCGATTTTCGAGGGACGTCCCGATTTTCAAGGTTCTGGTGACATGTCCCGATTCACCTACGATCGGGACGCCAAATGTCCCGATTTTCACTAACCTTCTTAGTCTATACTTTAATCCATAATTTTGACAGCAAAAATGATTGCATCTGTTAGCTACTACTACATTAAAATATTTTTACGACGACATTTTTTCACCAGTCGAGAAAAAAAACACAAAAGTTTTAAACAGTTACATTATTTATTTTAAACAAACATTATATTAAAATGAGTGATTTGACAAATTCAGAGACTACAAAAAAAACAAATAGTTCAAAAATGTTTTGATTTGCCTAAAACGAAAAAACATAGACGAAGAAAATGCAGTTTTTACGACGATGTTTGGATGAAAAGTTATTCGTTCATGAAATCAGACCCGAATAATAATTATAAAGCACAAAAAGGCTGCAAAAAAACCTGTATTTTGTAGCTATTGTAGCTGTGCCGATGTGAAGACCAAATTCCAGATTATTTTTACCTTCCGTCCCGAAATTTTACTTGCTAGACCTGGCAACACTAGTGACAACACTTGTTTATCGAGAATAGATGCCACTGTCTATGGGCCAAAGGACATGCACTTACCATCAGGTGGACTATGTTTTTTTTTTATAGGAGAGGAGCAAACGAGCATACGGTTCACCTGATGTTAAGTGATTACCGCCGCTCATGAACAACTGCAATACCAGGGGAATTGCAGATACGTTGCCGGCCTTTTAAGAAGGAGCAGACTCTTTTCTTGAAATGTGTTGTTCATATGTTACTATCATTTATTTATACAAGTTGTTTGTACGTGGGATTTATATTTTTCCATAATCCAAAACCATAAGACGAAAATCTGGCCAGCGGGTCTAGCCTGTGTTCTGTATTGTTACTGGTATCTTGGGTGAAGAAACATGGCAACTAACGGTAAAGTCCGTAACCTTAAAAATTGCTGAGGGAACGGTGGTAGGACTCTGGTTGCACCGCTGTGTTCCAGTCTGAAGAGTATAGAGAGCCAGGATAATTACGGGCAGGCAATCTTAGTCCTAAGACGTAACAACGGATCTGTATTGTTCCTTGTCTGAAGTTGGTTGTAGGTGTCCATGAGCTGCTGTAGCCACCTTTATTACGTTTTATGGAAAAAGAACAAAGATAAATAAATTTGGAAAATCCAAAAGTGCACATCTCGAACGCTCATGTAATGTTTTGAATAAACAGTTTAGTTTTACCAATTACCGAAACACGTATTTCGTTTAGAGCTACACAAAAATTATTTCTGTTTATTTAACACGAATTTTTTTTGACTGCTTAATACCGATGATTCGTACTTTGTTAACGAAAAAATTGTGAAATATTTATGTTGTAATGGTTTACAATAGTGAAATTCAAAAGGCTTCCTAAGGATTAAAATCTAAGGCTAATAAAAAAAATCAAAGTGATAAGTTCAGTTTTTCGAAAGATGCTATCTTCTTCACATTCATACCGACCAACTGACGTCCAAGTGAAATTATTTTCAATTCACTTTTTTTTTAATAATAATCGAAATAAATAATCTTATAACTACGTCATAAGTATTTATTGAAATCTTCTCTTGCTATTGGTGTACTTTTTTATTATATAGATGCAATATAAGGCTAGTGGAAGTGATTCAAGTTGAGTGGATCGCGATTTCTTGATTTCGTGACAATAGAGTCAAATAATAAATAATAGTACATAGAGCACACTACATTTCCGCTTCGCGTCCGATGTGTTTAAAACTCTCAGATAAAGTAAATACTTCATTTGAGGTAAAACTAATGTTTGGAATTTTAACGTCGATAATTTTATATAACATTCCCTCAGATAAAGTAAAAAAAGACTTCATCTGAGAACATTCCCAATAAACAAACCCGGCAAAGAATCAGTGTAAATGATAAAATATATTTAAAATATATAAATATGCATTTATTTCTATATTGTTAATAATAGATGTTAATAATAGTGTCTACTAAAATTCTAAGATTCACAAGGTATTAGGTACATCTCCTAAATTAGGCGGCAGAGTATAATAACAGAGTTTAACATTTACTTTAAAGATCTTTAAATGTATTTAATTTTATCCACAGTTTATTGAACTCAAATATATCGATATAAATCATCATTAGCTCAGTTCCCATACTCGCTAGGTACAGTCCAGTACAATAGACGCTGATGTTCTTTTTGTCGGCTAAATCGCAGACACCTAAGTAGGTAGGCGGTAGAGTCCATTGACCGTTAGCAAGCCCGGCACTTAGAGCGGTCTTGCTGTTATCGACCGGAAGCGGCGCGACGGAAACTCGCAATCTCGACCAATTGGACGGGCGAGCTGTCACGCCGCGTGCGCATGCCTGCTGCACTGCTTTTCTACACAACTAGTGCAAGTACATTATGCACAAGACGTTACTAAGTCTTTTAAAATTGACTTTTGATTATTTTCTTGTGATATAGACTTGGAATACCGAAAATTATTAACTGTAATTTATGGTGTTCGCTTCAAATACCATAGAACGCGCGTAACACGTATTTGATCTCCCTCGGCATCACAGAAATTGTTGGTCGCATCTTTAGAAAGCCGATTTTTTATAGTCGTCATTAAAGGAATACATCGTGAGGGAGTGGCAGGCTACATGCAAAAGGTTGCAGGTTACAAGCCCGTAACGAGGACGCCTATACATATATTGAAAATAATACATAATTTATTGACTTGTGAAGTCCACTAACACGCATTAGAGAAGGGAAGTGGACTCTTCTCTAAGAAGGGTCTATACTAGGTAAAGTAAGTGTCCCCGTTTCACCAGTTTCTGTTCTTTGAAATAACAGCTCCTGGAGCTTGGTCAAAATAAAAGCATATTATCATGCAAGAAGTTTCGATAGGAACGAACTTTAAACTGCGCCATATAGCGCTGTTACAAATTGTCTTGTGTACCCTACTGTTGTTGTGGAACTATTACTACATGCTCACTGCAACATCAAATAATAATAAATTTTATTAATTTCTCCCATAAAAAGATTGCTTAAGTTTTCTGTTACAAACATATTTATTTTTATAAATAAACAAACGGGTACATAAATTTGTGAAAGACCGTAAAGACCCGGCTACCGTTTTGGATGACAAGCTGTTTGAAAATAAATATTGTAACGACATCCTTTCTTTTCGTTAGCTAGAGTCATAGAGAACTATAGTCTTTGGCTAGAGTGCATCTTACCACAAAGATATCATCACCATCTCTTCACATCTTAAACAACGTCCCAAAGCAAGAACATTGAAGAGCTTGTACCACACTGCTGTACCTAGCCAAATTTTCGAACATTGGTCGCTCGTGGAATTAATTAATAATTAATACTAACAATTATTGGACATAACAGTTTTAAACTATTATAATTAAAACCTTTTTGTTTTAACTTTTACGTTTTATACGCTTCACTCCTAACTGCAAAACTTTATCGAAAAGAAGAGGAGTCAATGCCCAACTACAAAGCATTTTTTGTCAAATGCTTTTTTTTTATAGAATAAAGGTGACAAACGAGCACACAGTCTACCTAAAGGTAAGTGGATGCTGTGGCCCATAGACATATACATTTATGCTCGATTAAGAATCAAAACGCAGATGCGTTGTCACCCCTGAGAGTTAAGATGGAATGCCTCTTTTCTAGTAAAAAAGGGTCTTCGGATCTATACACTCACCATACGAAACACAGCAGAATTAAGCTGCTATTTTATGCTAGATTTCTTGATTCTTGTATTCTGAGCATGGTCCCTCCCCGGTCGAGCCGACCCATTTGTGCTACAACCATAATATAGCTGCAGCGTAGCCCTACCACATATTATGCTAAAAGATAACCGTATCTACTCGCGATGTTGGGTATATGATTGTTGGTCAATAAGCAAGTCTCTGGCTTCTGACGATGACGGAATCTCATTCGAGTATACATACTGAATAAAATCCTATGGACTTATTATGAGAACAGTATGTGAGGATTTATGCTCTACTTTTGCCGATCCATCTAATTTAATCTATTTAATTTGAATAATTTTATCACACCAGAAGGAAATGGGCCAAGTTATTTGGCTTCGCCGATAAAAGAGTTGATATCTGAACGGGCTACAAGCTCATCCGAATCATTAGATTTATACATGCGCACATTCAGATCCCAACACTTATATTTAATAGATGATTGTTTTTATGATGACAAATAATATACGGTATTACACGGTATCGAATTGATGATGGGGAAAAGCGTCCAAGCAGCGAGATAATATTTAGTATTTAAGTAATCATATTTTCATACATTAGTATCATCATTGTAGTGGTGGTGTCAGAATATCCACTACACCAAATCGTCCCGAGGGTGTCGTAAGAGGCGACAGAGGGGAAATGAAACAGGAGATGGGCAGCAGGATTTTCCTGAAAATAGCTTAAAATAATAAAAAACTGCGGTTGCCAACCCGCTTGCCAATCGTGACAACTATGACAACATCCCCCCTTGAAGCAATTTATCAGGGAGGCAAATGTTGAGCAGTTGACTCTTATAGTTGGCTTTAATGGATGGATAAGTCGTAAAGTGAACACAGAATTTTTTTCGCGAGAATTATCTAGGTAAGCTGAAAATAAGCTATTCAACCCAAGTCCAATTCAACCATTTTTAAAATTGATCTCTGTCTGTTTGCTCATCACGAGAAAATGCCAGCACTTATTTCTTAAAATTTTATAATTGAATAGGTATTATTAGTAACCCAACTTAAAATTTCTATTATATGTTTTATCAGAACAGGTCAAGCGAATCATGAGATACAGCTTGACCACTCTATTGTATCAAGTCCCGTAGAGATTCTAGTTAATTAAATATTATAGTAAAATATTTACTGTTATGTTATTGCTTACGTTTTCATCAAACATTATATTCCTGTGCCCAATTGTGACGAGTAATAAGATTATAAATTATCCAGGCCAAGCTTCATAAAACCAGATTGAAATCCCCAGCAGGGGATACAAAATGGTTAGGGGAAAGGGAAAGAAACCTTCGGACAATGCGGGCGGTATCGAGGAGCACCGCCTTCTGCATTTGAGCCCGGAACGGTCCGTCACGGAGTCTCAGTCGCCTAAGATGACCCATGAATCTGACTACAGGAATAATATCATATATATGAGCACCTGAAGGAGACGGTGGGGGAGGAGGAGATGCAGGAGGCGGAGATGGTGGCGGAGGTGGTGGTGGTGGTGGCGGTGACGATGGTGGAGCACCACCTCCACCAGCATAATCGCCATCAAGTTAATTCACAATCAGACCAGTGATTTTGGTCTCTAAAAATAGCCTTAATATTAGAATATGATTTACAAGATTGCTATTGTACAATGAGTTTGCCACATATTCTTTAAAATTTATTAATCGTGGAAGAAATTGTAATTTTGTTACAATTTTTCTTGACTGTAAGCATGTCTCGTCTCAACCACGTATTTAATAACTAATATCTAATATCAGTCAATAGACCATCCCAGATGTCGGTCACCCCGTGAGCCAGGTCTAAATATTTTCTTAACTTATCTGTTTCCGCTTTTACAAAGTTCTAGTCACACGGAATGATAATGTCAATCAAAAATATCCTTAACTGTGTCAGGTCCATCAGCACAATATCGGACTTATTTGCAAAAGAAACCTGTCTGTGATGATGGGTTGGTCCCAGTAGAGCCTGGTGCGGTCATTTTTGAGCACGGCTTAAACAAAATTACTTTGATGCACTTCTAAATCTGGTCCAGTTATTGGAGAAGTAAATAAAGCAATCAGTTTAAAGACTTATGAGGACTCTGAACGGTAGTGGCTGTGCAGCTAATACTGGTCCTTTTAAGAGTTCGCTACCGCAATTTTAGGCAACGACCACAATAATATGGCTATCCGGAGCCACAAGCTATTCTTAATCAGCTTTGAATCAACCGTGAGTAAACTGATGAAACAGGATATTGCATACGTGAAACTATTTCGATTCACGTTTCTTAGCAATAATGTTCTTAGGTTAACAACAGCACAAAAACTCATATTTGATTCCGTCACGAGCACATATAACGGAAATAGTAAAATGCTTTTCCTCGACACCCAGTTGATCGGCAAATATTTTTCTTACCTGAGTTATTCAGACGGGGTTGAGGAAAATCGGAAAATAGCTTTGCCAGTGCATTGCAGCAACGCTCTCCTGCTGGCAAAACAGCTCTAATAGCCTTCAAGATTCCCATCGATATGGATAATAACAAAAAAAAACCTTTGTGTGTGAGGTGTGTCACGTTAAAGTGATAAGGTAAAGATGTTGCAGGATTACTGCCTTACCGCCTGGGATGAGTCAATTATTCTTTATTATTAAAAGATATTGGAGCTGTTCATATATACGTATTAATGCGTCAAATAGTAGCTTAATGCTGGTGTGTTTCATACGAGTGTAGAGAACCGGAGACCCCTTTTACTGGAAACAAGGCATTCCACCTAAGTCCTCACGGATGACAACGCATCTGCATTTTGATTCGTAATCGAGGATAGATGTAGATGTCTATGGGCCACAGCAACCACTTACAATCATGTGGACTGTGTGCACGTTTGTCATCCTATCCTATAAAAAAATTATCATGATTTGGGGCGTCACGGGGTATACTTATTAAGTATAGAAGACAATAGGGACACAAGAGTTGACGATGTGAACGCCTCCATGAAACTTTTTGCTCTTTGTCCTAACATTTTAATATATCTTTCTCTCTTTACTATTCTGCCACGTTTTAGAAGTTGAGTACTTTATCCATGCATTCCCCTGATACCCAATAATATTTACAGCTCACTAAAGTCCACAGCTGAACATAGGCCTACTAGGTAGGTATATTTGCCATTGCCATGCAGTTTTTTTTTGTTTTTAGTAGTTATTAAAGAGAATCTTCGGATTTGTTTCTCCTTTTTACATTTCTACACCGCCACTACACTGGGGGATATTACACACCCAATGATTTAGAGAACTAAATTGCAAGCGAGGCTTTGCTTCGCGATGAACATAAATAAATATCAGAAACATTCGGTGAAGCAACAGGCAGACCTACAAACAAGTTGTTTTACGCACGGTCTTCTGCACGTGGCATGTTTACGAGTAAGCAATAAAAATAACTTAAACGTTTTGAACGTATAAAGGGATACAGTAACTATGTGGAGTAAGTAAAGTAGCACTTTGTATGCGTCATCTAGGCAGTACATTGCTGAAATTTAATTCTTTAAGTAAACTGTAATAATATTTATATAAATCCATTGAAATTTCAAAGTGATCTATACATATGATTGAAGTTTCTGTCTGTAATATCTTTAATGCGCTAAAAGATTGTTGTATGCTATTCAGACATAAATAACCATTGTTAAAATTCTTGTTTGTCTGTTTGTCCGGGAGGCAGATAGATTCTGCGTGGCTAAATGGTGTAGAGTATTATATTGACCCTAGCTACTCAGAACTACTGCCAAAATTCAAAAATTCATGTCATATCAAATGGAAAGAATTTTTCAATTAACGCTCTAAAACGAATGTTATTTGGTACAAAACGATACAGAGTGAACGCGAGATGCAAAATTAAATGGAAATATTGTTCAACTAATATTTACAATCAGGTCACTATCCATCAAAAAATCTTATCTGATGAAAAGAACTGATTCACCTAAATGTAAAACTTGTGGAGTAATAGAAGACTTACATCATTTTTAATGGAATGTGAGCGGAACCGAGGGGCAAGGGAATTATTTATAAGGACATATTAGATAAATGTGTCATCATTATCCCTTTACAAATCCACTGCTGCCACCTAGCCAAGGATAGCGGGGCCGCCGGGGACTGGAGGCCGTCTATTTGTGTCGTTGCTCATGGCAACTATGATAATGTTTCCTATTACCATAGTTGCCACGCTTGGCGAGCGGGTTGGCAACCGCAGTTATTTTTTTGTTATACAGTTGCTGTTATCAGGAAGATGCTGCTGCCCATCTCCTACCTGTTTCCCTCTGTCGCCTTTTACGACACCCACGGGAAGATGTGGGATAAAGGATATTCTTACCCCCCCACTAAACAGCATCTCAACCGCCACTACACGGTAATTGTGCATCCTACATGCCCCAACCTCGGATATTGCACTGATTATGTGCAGATTAATAATAAATGTATAGAATTTAAATTAGTTTTAATAAGATTGACATGTTAACTAACAAAAATCCCTACATAAAAAAAGAAAAAAAAATGATGAAGAAAAATTATTACATCATGTTTTAATAAATTAAATAAACGCCGGAAAAAGAGGCCTCAGCGAGTCTTTTATTTATTATCTATTATATATAATAAATCTGTAGAAAATTATTTGTTCACGATTCACGTAAATACTACTGGACTGGTTTCTATGCAATTTGGTGGGTTCGCAGTAAATGATGGCGTGTAACATATATATGTGTGTGTGTGTATGTTTATGTATATACGTATGTATATGTGTATCATATTTTTTTAATGTATTAGTTATTTATATGTTATTTTATTGCATGTATTGATATTATATTAGGTATATTTATATTGCACCACCTACCTAGTATTCACTGTTTTATTCCTTTACAACTTTGGTTACCTGGAAGAGATCGCTATGTAGCGATAAGGCCGCCAAATTGTACAGTCATGTAATCTGCTCTCTGTTATGTTCTTTGTAAATTTGTTTGTGGTGTACAATAAAGTATATTCATTCATTCATTCATTCATATAGGCAACTTCCTATCCGCTTATAGAAAAGACTATAAAAGAAGGGTTGTGTTTTTCTTTTATTTTAAGTTTATCGTCATAATAGTTGTGGTGTTTCTATTAGTAATAAAGAGAATTTAGCTAAATGTAATACGTTAAATAAGTCTATAGAAAAGTGTGTGTGTGAGAATGAAACTCATCGTGTAACCAACAAGAAAGGGCTGATAACGTCTGCCGGACCTGCTAGTTATGTAGAATTTTTATAAAAAGTTAAACAAAATCACTGTATCAAATAACTGGGTTGTTTTATTGTAGCATCCTGCTATAATCTAAGAACGATCTACGGCAAACTTTGAAAGGAGGAAGCCTTTAGAACAGCAAATACTAAAGGTCACATATTGCATAGTTGTGTCATAGTATACAAAACATTTAATCAGAATGACTAGCTAAAAGCTTTGTTGGGTAGTGGCGGAGTACGATGGCCATGTAGTGGCAGCGTAGAATATCCAATAGATACCCATAGATCATCAGGCAACAGAGGGAAATTGAAACATGGGATCAGCGGCAGTTTTTCCTGTTAACAACCGAAAATAATTAAAGAAAATTGTGTGTTCGGGAGATCCCCGTGTGCAAGCGTGATTTAACATGTAGATTTCTATTGATCATACATAATGAATTTTGAATTAATTTTAATTAATTTAAATAAATCTAAATTAAACTATTATATTAATCTCGATACTCGATCGAAAACACACAGACATACAACTGTATATAATAGAAAGAGAAAGAGAGAGAAAGGTCGCCTTGAGGGGCAAAACGCTTTTTCAAAAATCTTGCAAAAATCTGCAGTTGTGAACCCACCTGCGAAGCATGAAACGCTCTTGGCGTGAATATGAGGCAACCTGTGGAAGAAGCCTTCGTTCAAATGTGGACTGTTGATAAGCTGCAATGAATGATGATGAATGACTTGATTACCCATAAAAATAAGTCTTAGGTTGTAAATATGGAAAAGCTTATTGTAAAATCCTGCTATAACAAGCATCTCTCTTTTTGTGGATTGAATTATTTTAAAGATTTAAAGCATAATATCATGACGTATTAAATTAATAACTTACGGTGTGTTCGTTTCACAATATGAAGCATTTTGCTTCATATTATGAAACTAAAATAATACGCCCCTTATTTCCCTTCTGCAGGTTTGAAAAGTATGTATACACGTGATTCTAAAACCGTAAAGTAACTTTTAACAAAAAGTAAAGAGACATAGGGTATTAGGACTCTTGGAAGAATTCCTGATTTCAAAAGCATTTATGTATTACCTTTTTATTATTTTTATTATACTACACTACATTTAAAAAAATCTCCAATTATTCTACCCATGGGTGAAAATTTTTTTTTGCAATTTATATGGAACCACCCCATAATAAGAACATAAACTACAAATAAAAGATTTATTTAAGGTTCAGACCACTCCGAATAATGGTAACATGCACATGAAACATAAGTAGTTAGTTAGTACCAGTTCTGGCTCACTGAGTCAGAAGTGGTACAACGTTCGTCTAGACTCACGATCCTAAAAAAAAAAGGTTTTGGCATGCTCTGATCACGAATTTGCGTCGTTTTTGCGTAGGATGCACGGTTCCGGAGATGTGCAGATCAATTAACTCTTATCTAATTGATATCCGGTGAGGGCCTCCACCGTTATTAGCGCCCCATTGTTATTTATCTATTGTTCATTGAATACCGTCATTGTCTTATTGATTATCAGTGCTATTATATTATACTCCTTTGTTCCTAACTGCAACGGTAATCTGAATCATCAATAAAATACATTACCTAATTTTCTTACAATTTCTATTTACAAAATACAAAATCTTATTAGTTATTATTTATAAAATACGAGCGAAATATCTCATCCACTAAAATATCGTTGTACAATGTGTTCCCTGTAAATATACTCGTAAAACTATGCATTGAACTTATATAGCCAATCTGCAAGAACCTGAAGTCACTCACTATCGACATTCCAGTTCATTTAATTCATTGTCTCTAGTGTATGTACAGGTGCTCGTCCCTTTGAATCAAAATATTGACCGACGTCATTCGTATCGATATATAAAGCTACCCAATGTGACCCTGGCTTATCATCTATACCCAAATTGCATATTATATACGTTGGTACGTGGGTGTACATGGGCAGTCTATTAGCAGCATAAACATTATTTTCTAGACTGGGGTGAATCTTTTTCAGATGTTGTTGTACATCTAGTGTATCCATGATATTAGTAGATTATTACAGTACAATCTACTCAATGACTAACATAGGAATGATCAATTATAGTGATTTCTAAATATTAAATTGCATTATTTTGTATTACAAAACGTATTTGAGTCATCAATACACTGAACAAGACGCAACACGAAGTAATGCTGAGATAAGCAACAGAATGTGAGATAAGCTTGTTGACGCATAAAGTTACTATCAATTCCACTGCAGAAATTCTTTAGATTAGAATTATTACTTACTGGTACTATATAAGACCAAGCAACTGCAGTCATGGAGATAGTTGGGGGTGTATGGTCGTTTGACCGCAGTGCATCTATCAATACTACATTTGTGTTACTTTAACGCATCAAAGGCCATGGTACATGCATGTGTTTATTCTATTGACAAACTTACTTTTCTTTCTGTTATTTTCTTACGTGAGTATGATTTAGTGTTAACAAATTATGTTTAAATATTGTGTGTGTGTGTGTATATGATTAAGCCGCGGTAGCTTAGATGGTTAGCGCAAGCGTAACATTTCACAGTACGCCCGCTTTCGATCCCCGCCGGCACCAATTAAATTGTTAATTGCAATTTTAAGTGTTTATTCTATTGACAAACTTAATTTTCTTTCTGTTATTTTCTTACATGTGTATGATTTAGTGTTAACAAATTATATTTAAATATTGTGTGTGTACCGCGTTTACGAATACTAGAGTAGTTAAAAAATACTTTTTTAACAATGACAGTCATTAGTTGATCATTAGTGAATGTGATTCTGTTTACTTAAATTACAGGAAGACAAGAGCAGAAGGTGAGATGGGTAGAAGATGGGATGATGGGAAGTAATGAAGCATTGTTATGTGAAGTTTGTTGGAACAAACATATTTTTAGTCACGTGTAAATACTTTTAAATTTTTGTTCAAAATGACACAAAATCTAAAAAATATTAGATACATCATCGACATGGACGGATTTAACATTACATATCCTCATAAACATTTTCAATGTAGAGAAATGGCTATTCTAGACGTAACAATATCTAATAAAAATGATGCGTTAATCGATCATTATTGTTTCGGCCAAGTTATCCTTTCAATTATTTGTCGCCAAAAGACAAAAAAAACTGTTCGTTTTGTGAAACACACGTGCACGGTATTCCATATTTTGATGTGACCGAAGTATTAAAATGTGCATACAAACAATAGAACATCATTTCCATATTAAATTGGTATATTAGAAATTTGTGCAAAGACGAAGTGATCGCATACAAAGGTGGTTCAACAGAAAAACAATTTTTAAAAATGTTGACGACGAATGATAGAATTTTTAATATTGAAGAATGCAAATGTCCAAAATTCGATGATTTGGTAAATGTCATAAATTTAAACAAACTTTATGTGTGTAATTATCATATATTTGCAAAAAATAATCACAAAATTTTACATTGTTCTTGTGACGAAGTGTGGGTTTTTTACAAGTGGTTATTGCTTGAAAATAAAATTTTAAATTAATCGTAAATTTTGTTTGATTTCCCAAAAACATTAGTTATAGTACACAATATATATTAATTGTTTACCTACACAACACTTTCATTTTTTATTTCACCCCTTAGAACTTTAGACGTGTGTAATGTTTCACTTTATACATCCGTTTATTGCTATTGTGGCAGGACCAAGTGGCTGTGGGAAGTCAAATTTTGTAACAAATTTCATAAAATCGGTTACAGAAATATGTAATTGTGATTTTAGTCAGATCACATGGTGCTTTGACGAAATGCAACCTTTATATAATTTACCAAATGCTACCTATCATCAAGGAATTCCAAATCTTAATATGTTTGATGGTGAAAACCCACATGTCCTTATTATTAATGATCTAATGAGAGAGTCCGATGTAACTTTAAACTCGAACAGTGTTTTCTATTATATTAAATAGAAGGTTTATAAAGAAATAAAAAATAATATATTGCATACAATTTGTTTTATTTAATTTCAGTACGTTTCACATAGTTACATACACACAAAATGCATTACACATAACTCATAAAATCTAACACACAACACATATTATAACCTTAACTACTATAGTCTACAGTAACATTTCTGTTTTTATCTATCTCAATAATATTATCAAACTCAGCATAAACTATCCAGTTAATTGTTTCTATTAGTGAGGATTCAAATCGTACTTCTAATCTTACACTACCATGCTTTATGAGATTCCAATGAGCTGCTGAGTTGGCTGATAAATCAGGAGTTAAGTCAAATGCTAATAGACTAACCTTTGGCATACTGTTCACAAGAGATTCCTTTTCCTTCATTAAGAAAGTGAATACCAGTTCCCGAGAATAGAGTATGATATGCTGATGTAAATACACTATTATTAAAAGATGGTTGCAAAGCTTTTGAAGGTATTTGTTGAACATCAATATATGAGCTGAAAGAATTAATACCATAGTTTTCAAAGTTAAATGGATTTTTAGTAAGGGAACCATTAAATGCAGAATTGTTCACAAATCCAATTATACATCTTTTGGGTACCTGTCCTAAAAATATATTATCAAGAGTTTTTCCTTGAACACGCGATGGAATTGTTAAAATTTTTACTTCAGCTCGAGTAATAGGATATTTAGCAGTGGTAGAAGCTAAAACTTTTTGATGTGCGAGTAATACACTTGGATTAATTCATGCTCGTTGAACAATAAGAGTTGCATCCGTAATGCAATCTTTAAACTTTACATCGTTTGACCCAGCAATTAAATAAAAACTCTCTCTTGATCGAACCAATTTAACACTCATTTCAACACCATTAATTAAAAATTTATCTTGGTTGAAAATGTCACCGTGAAGATGACCAATCATTTCTATTTCCTTACTTTCACTAATCAATTCCTGTCTTTTCATCCTATGTTTTTACCATCCGTAGAATCCATTTTCTGCTGTATCATCATACTAAAGACTACAAGAAAGATGAGATTGTTTAGCAGCAGGAGCATAGTTTAAAAGTGTTTCCATGTATGCTCGATATGCATAGGTATTATTAGGTGGTGATACAAGTTTTTGGTTTATTAATAAACATCAAGTTGACCAAAAAGTGAATGCAGCCAATTATTTTACAGGTGCTACCATTGTAGTTGATATCAAGTTAGTTGAATCTTGATTTAATATTTTTGCCTTTATGTGGAGTAATGTATGAGACAAATCTATGTAGTCATCGCCTGTCCCAGGAACTTGAAACTCGATAGGTCCATCATCACCAAGAGATGAAATTGGTTTATAATGAATCCACAATCCATTTTCAATGCTAGTACCGTGTAGGCGGTAGTGCAAACAAATCCAATTCTGACTTAACGTACTCGCAAGAATGATTATGAAGGAAAGACATATTTAATTTGAAAATATATCTTTGATATTTTTTGGTTTGAGACCAAGTTTTTTCGCAGCTTGCACTTTAGCAGTTAATGATGGAATAAACGAGGTCAATCGTTTTCATTTAGTTTTATACCCAGATCCTGTCATGTTAAATTGATCAATTTTCTCATCAACCTTTCGTTTTAATTGAAACATCTTCATTCATTTATCGATCTTTTATTGAGGCTTCCATAGGATGCACTTGAACCATATCCGATAAAAGTCCTACTCCAGCGCTTAATGCCTCCTTACCAATCACTCGAGCACCACTTGAAAGTAAAGGTAAAACTGATCTAAATAACCCCCCTAAGAAGCTCCCAATACCATGACCGCGTTGGTATGGTGAACCCTTATAAATTACTCCAACTCCTGACCCAGCTTGATGTGTATAATACATTGACATTTATGATGAGCACGAAGAGAATTCATTATTATAATTTTCGGAAATGTAGTTTAATACACACGGTTGCAAACTAGAATGGTATTTTTTGTCCTGTGCTCGATCTTATAACTATTTCCAGCGTATCGAACTCTCTTCGCATAACAGGTAAGTAGTGAGGTTGAGACAAAACGTGCATTTTATTTGCACCATAAATGTATTTTCTAGGATCTAATGAAATGACTCTTAGTAAAGGAGTCATAACATCGCCCACAATCTGAGGATCGATAATGTCGCAATATAGAAATAGTTGAGATGGTAACCCTAAGAGTAAATTAGCAGGACACTTTCCAAAATTTCTCTCTAGGAGATTTTTATTTGGTTCATAACCTAGTTGTAAACTCATTTTGGGTGATAATGTTACGGATGTTATATTTTTATCCAAAACACAAATATACACAAATATACACAAATATACACAAATATACACAAATTATGTTATATCATCATAGCGAAATTTCAAGTTCTCTCCGATACCATTTAACACTCTTAAAATATGCTCAACGTTATCATAGTCGGTAGCTGGAATATGTTTTTTGTAGTACACTATGGATGGTTTATCTTCATTAGGCATTGACATAATTATAACATTTTCATGATCTTGAACAGTAAACATGGTACATGGATATTGAAACTCGACAACTCCAACCGACCGTTCACCTTCTAATTTATTAGCTTTCGGTAATTTCCGTTGAAAAATTTGTGGTCTTGTTATCAGGAAAGTATTCCATTGAATTATTGCTGAGCAAAGTTAAATAAAAACTTTCTTTATTCATATTTCTTTTAAACTAGAAGCTAAAATCCAACTGTTAAATTTATCTGGATAACCTTTCCACTTCACTAATACCTATTTTCTGCTACCTGAATAACGAGTGTCAATTATTTTATCTGTTTTATATTGTGAGATGGGGTTGTAAGTTATTTTGCTGTAATTCTCTTTCATAAAAAGTACCAACTATTGGCTCATTTTGTAAATCTGTTAGTGTATAAACAACCCATGGAGATCTATCAATTATTGAAGATATAATAAATATTTCATCACTCCAATTTGATTCATATCCTTTTTGGAAAATATGTTTATATTTAGTTATTCGAACATAATAACCCACATTGAAATTTGGTTTAGGATTTTCTAAAGAAAGTTTGTTTGACCGTCTATCATAAAGATTAGTCCAAACTGTCATAATATTGTTGGTACATCACATGGGCACATCTTAATACTAGAATGAAAGCTGTGATTATAAGTGTATATTAAATCTTGTAAAACATCTATATACCTACAAGTATTATTATGAGTGAAATAACGCCACATTTTCATTTTTAGTGTTCTTTGAAATCGTTCAACACTACTGGCCTTAATGTCAGTATTGTTAGTGGTATAGTAATTAATCTTTTTGGATTTAAAGTATTTTTACACATCTTTTGAAACAAACTCTGTACCTTTATCAGATTGTATGTGAGTAGGTGTTAAATTACTTTCAGTAAATATACTTTCAAAACATTCTTTAGTTGTTTCTGAGTTTTTCTTTTTCATTGTTCTTGCAAAAGCATATTTACTAAATACATCAATAACACAAAGTATATACTTGAAACCATCATTATATTGAGAATAAGTTCGCATATCACTTAAATCAGCTTGCCACAGTTCATTAATATTTGATAGAATGTACCTATTACGCGGGAATATTTTTCGAATGGGTTTATGTAATGTGTATTTTTCTTGTGATTTTAACCATTCCTTTACTTGCTTTTTATTAATTTTACCCTTCATGGCTTTTGATAATTTATCAATACTACCAAAACTAACGGGATTAGATGGATCATAATAAATCCTGTTAATTTCTTCTAGTACGGGGTCCATTTTTCCCACTCAAGCCTTTTACGTATTTTAGTTGTAGACTTTTTATCTCTACTGCTCGGTGTAGAAAACTCTATTTTAGTTACAGATTTTGTATCTCCTCTACTCGGTGTAAAAAAACTCTTGAACTTCAATCTCAGAGGGTTTGTTCAGATCTTTTGCTTGAAGTTGGTTAATAAACTCACATCTCTTTGGATTTACAATATAAGTAAGTGGTACTTTAATATCTTTTAATGCTTCAGCAAATCTATCCCACCCTACTGGACCACTTCTTTGTATGGTCTCAGTGAATCATTCATTAAATCAACAATATTACTTCCAGGAATTTTTTCATTATCAATTATGACTGTACCTTCATTATCCCAATGTATTTTACTTTTACTTGTTTCAACTAAGTTTAATAATAACTGTCCTTTTTTATTATAAGTTTTTGGTATTAAACTGAGTATTTGAGCTGGTGTGTAAAGTGGATTTTCATTATTTTCTTTTTTTAACTTTTTTTTTTGTGGTTCTTGTTTTGTGTGTATATAATTTTTTTGTCTGTTTTCTATTTGCATTTCAATATCTAATCGAGATAAATTACTATTAACCTTATTTTCTTGTTTTAATTTTTCAATCAATCCAGGTTCGATAAGTATCATTTTCTTTGCATTTTCCATGTTAACTGGCTAGTCCACTCACTAATCCACTCAATATTGCACCTAATATTATTGTTAAGAAAGCCCATCCTTTTTGTATAATTATATTTTTTCTTAGTTTAGTACATTCGCACTAGTTTACGGAGTATATTTTTGTGTTTATTCTATTTTTGTTTATCTTGATCTTTAAGAGGTACTTTTCCTTGTAAAACGTTATGAATACACTCACAAATACGAGTACAGTTAATTTCTTCTTCATCCCACTTTTTAAGTAATGCTCTTTGATATTTTGGTTTAAGCGTATGCAAAGCGTTTAGCAAATGTTTATGCGTTTTGAGTCGACGATGCATCATTTAGCAGTGATTTGAATTGTTTGATTCTTGGCGTATTTAAACCCTTTTGTGTGGAGTTTTTGTTGGGGACGTAGACTGTACAGAAACCATTAAATGGGAAGACATTTGTCTTGATACCACAAAAATCATTGGTATTCTGTTTTGAATCTACCATTAAATATCCATGCGCCTCTAGAGTTGCATCCCTGTAGGCATCTTCTATGAATTTTGGGTTATCTGGTGTCAATTGTCGTGCTAAATATCTTATTTGAGTTTTATCTCGGGGGTTTTAAATATATATTATATAACTTGAGTTCAAAGATATGTCTCTTTGCCCTTTACCCTGATGAAATAAATTTTGTGTTAAATAAAATACACTGAGATTCCTGTGATGACTACCTTTTGTAAATATATCCACAATTCTTCCATCGGACTCTCTCACTAGATCATCAATAATAACGAGACGTGGGTTTTCACCATCAAACACATTAAGATTTGGAATTCCTTTATGATAGTTAACATTTGGTAAATTATATAAAGGTTGCATTTATCAAAGCATCATATGATCTGATTAAAATCACAATTGATATTTTATTTTTGATTTACAAAATTTGACTTCCCACATCCACTTGGTCCTGCCACAATAGCAGTAAACGGATGTATAAAGTGAAACATTACACACGTCTAAAGTTCTAAGGGGTGAAATAAAAAATGAAAGTGTTGGTGTAAACAATAAATATATATTGTGTACTACTTATAACAAATGTTTTTGGGAAATCAAACAAAATTTATGATTAATTTAAAATTTTATTTTTAAGCAATAACCACTTTTAAAAAAACCCACACTTCGTTACAAGAACAATGTAAAATTTTGTGATTATTTTTTGCAAATATATGATTATTACACACATAACGTTTGTTTAAATTTATGACATTTACCAAATCATTGTATTTCGGACATTTGTATTCTTCAATATTAAAAATTCTATCATTCGTCGTCAACTTTTTTAAAAATTGTTTTTCTGTTAAACCACCTTTTTATGCGATCACTTCGTCTTTACACAAATTTCTAATATACCAATTTAATATGGATATGATGTTCTCTTGTTTGTAGGCACATTTTAATTCATCGGTCACATTAAAATATGGAATGTCGTGCACGTATGTTTCACAATAACGAACAGTTTTTTTGTCTTTTGGTTACAAATAATTGAAAGGATAACTTGGCCGAAACAAATAATAATCGATAAACGCATCATTTTTATTAGATGGTTTTATGTCTAGAATAGCCATTTCTCTACATTGAAAATGTTTATGAGGATATGTAATGTAAAATCTGTCCATGTCGATGATGTATCTAATATTTTTTAGATTTTGTGTCATTTTGAACCAAAATGTTAAAAGTATTTACACGTGACTAAAAATATGTTTGTTCCAACAAACTTCACATAACAATTCTTCTTCATTACTTCCCATCATCCCATTTCTACTTCACTTCTGCTCTTGTCTTCCTGTAATTTAAGTAAACAGAATCACATTCACTAATGATCTACTAATGACTGTCATTGTTAAAAAAGTATTTTTTAACTACTCTATTATTCGTAGATGCGGTACACACACAATATTTAAATATAATTTGTTAACACTAAGTCATACACACGTAAGAAAATAACAGAAAGAAAAGTAAGTGTGTCAATAGAATAAACACTTAAAATTGTAATTAACAATTTAATTCGTGCTGGCGGGGATCGAACCCGGGTCGCGTACTGTGAAATTTACAGCTTGCGCTAACCATCTGAGCTACCACGGCTTAATCATATACACACACACACAATATTTAAATATCATTTGTTAACACTAAGTCATACACACGTAAGAAAATACCAGAAAGAAAAGTTAGTTTGTCAATAGAATAAACACTTACACCCATGGCCTTTGATGCGTTGAAGTAACTCAAATGTAGTATTGATAGATCCACTGCGGTCAAACGACCGTACACTAACTCCATGACTGCACTTGCTTGGTCTTATATAGTACCAGTAAGTAATAATTCTAATCTAAAGGATTTCTGCAGTGGAATTGATTGTAACTTTATGCGTCAACAAGCTTATCTCACATCCTGTTGCTTATCTCAGCATTACTTCGTGTTGCGTCTTGTTCAGTGTATTGATGACTCAAATATGTTTTGTATAACATAAAATATTGCAATTTAATATTTAGAAATCACTATAATTGATCATTCCTATGTTAGTCATTGAGTAGATTGTACTGTAATAATCTACTAATAGCAGTAATATCATGGATACACTAGATGTACAACAACATCTGAAAAAGATTCACCCCAGTCTAGAAAATAATGTTTATGCTGCTAATAGCCTGCCCATGTACACCCACGTACCAACGTATATAATATGCAATTTGGATACAGATGATAAACCAGGGTCACATTGGGTAGCTTTATATATCGATACGAATGACGTCGATCAATATTTTGATTCATACGGACGAGCACCTGTACGATATCATCTTGAGTTTTTAAAAAGGAATTGTAAAAGATGGAACTGGAATGTTGATAGGATTCAGAATGAGTGGACTTCAGTTTGTGGCGAATATTGCTTAATGTATTTGCAATATAAGTTTCAGGGATGTTCAATGCATAGTTTTACGAGTATATTTACAGGGAACACATTGTACAACGATATTTTAGTGGATGAGATGTTTCGCTCCTATTTTATAGATAATAAGTAATAGGATTTTGTATGTCGTAAATAAAAATTGTAACAAAATTATGTAATGTATTTTATTGATGATTCAGATTACCGTTGCAGTTAGGAACAAAGGAGTATAATATAATAGCACTGATAATCCGACGCTCGAATAGACAATGACGGTAATCAATGAACAATAGATAAATAACAATGGGGCGCTAATGACGATATTCAATGAACAATAGATAAATAACAATGGGGCGCTAATGACGGTGGAGGCCCTCACCGGATATCAATTAGATAAGAGTTAATTGATCTGCACATCTCCGGAACCGTGCATCCTACGCAAAAACGGACCGCAGATTCGTGATCAGAGCATGCCAAAACCTTTTATTTTTCTTAGGATCGTGAGTCTCGACGAACGTTGTACCACTTCTGACTCAGTGAGCCAGAACTGGTACTAACTAACTACTAACACACATGTATATAGAACCTCCCCGCTTTTTGAACCCGTTTAAATTTTCTAAATTATAAACGGGTTCAAAACATGGGTACTTACTAATGTAACCATTGATTGTGTATTTCAGTTGGCGCTATATCAACAAATAATAAAAATAAGTAAAAAACTAAAGGGGGTTTCCCTACTAGAAACGTATTCTTTTATGTCTTTTTTCGCTCGATCTTAATAATGGTAACAATTACTTGTTATGTTGAAATGTTAGCAGAGTTTGTGTAGCTAATTTTGCTAACAAAATTATATTTAAATATTAAAGGATATCCCCATACAGGAGACGTATATTAAATCTTGTACGTTAGTACGGACCCCTTCATGCGCGAGTCCGACTCGCACTTGGCCGATTTTTTGTATATGTAGTATGTTATACTGTAAGTGCTGCACACAAAGATGTTACGCGATATCATCGTCAATTCTGAACCGATATTGACGATTATTTTTTTACCGAATAGGTTCTATTATATTACTTCAGGGATGGTCTGATGATATACATACATATGTCTATGAGCCACAGCATCCACTCACCATCAGGTGGATTGTGTGTTCGTTTGTCATTATTATTTTATAAAAAAAATTAACTAAGTATTTAGACGAAATTGGGATTGTGATGATATTTCACCCAAAAGGGTAAAAAGTTTATTTTTTATTAAAAAATAAAAGCCAACAAAAGCTCAAAAAGGCGCTCAAAAGGATAAAATAATTAAATATACTGAAGTCGGATCTACGTACAACGTCTTAGTATCGAGTCTTCAGAATGTGAGATTTCATGATTTTGCATATCAAAAATATTTAAGATGGCGGTTTATTGTACACGTGTCTTTACTACACAGGGATCACTTCCATGTTCATCGCTACGGATACACCTCGCAATACGACATCGAAAAGAAATTATGTCGATTTAAAATTTGTGTGATTTACGTTTTGCAAGATGGCGCGCAATAAAGCCAAAGCCTTATAGGTACTGGTCTATACGTTCGAACTTGCGCGTATGAACATAGTAACGTCGTGCAGGCTTATACGTGTAGATCTATTAATACTTGTAACTTAAATAGCGAACGTTCTGCTACAACATCTAAGCTTCCCCCGCTAACGAGCATTATATCGTCACCACACACGTTCAGTTAAACTGATCATTCCAACTCATCAGTTCAAACTAAAACTGTTGATATTTTTTTTAAATATTGTATTTTCGATATATCGTAGTAGATATAGTAGTAGTAGTAGTAGTAGTAGTAGTAGTAGTAGTAGTGCCTACCCGGACAACCTCCTCGGCATAAAAGGCGTCCTACCACTTTGTCTTATTACCGTTTTTGTTGGACAACCATACTTATCATTATAATGCCTATAAAACCGGAACACAATAATAAAGGCACTACGCTTGGCGTCAGAAAGATGTAAGAGTAGTGCCTACCCAGACCTCCTCGGCGTAAAAGGCGCCCTACCACCTTGTCTTATCACCGTTTTCGTTGGACAACCATACTTATCATTATAATATGAATAACGTCTACTAATACAGTGTTCGAACGAGACACAAATCAGAGAAATAAGAATGAATTATAAATGTACAAGAGCGTTGTTAACTGGTTAAAGGTCCTCATTGAATCGATCTTGTTATTCAGCTGACATTGACCTCTAGGACGGTCATTAAGACCTCTCTCTGTGGGCATAAATATTCAACAACTGCATAAATAAATATTAATGAAGATAAAGATGGGAGAATGGATCCACTTTATCTACTCCGTAGTCTACCTACGCTACGTAGTCAATAAAAAGGTTCGTGCTAGGAATACCTACGAATTTTGACAACTTATTTTAATGATTATTTTTAAGTACTTCCCATTAGTAAAATCATAATTTATTTTAAAGAAATGATAAAATAAATAGTTAAATTTACAGGGTCGTTATATATAATTATATTTCTCAAAACTACTAAATAAGGCGCGATTTGATTGTCGAATCGATGCAATAGGACAAAATACGTGGTAGAGCCATGCTGCAGTTATATTAGAAGTATAGTTGTAGCACGAATGGGTCGGCTCGACCGGGGAAGGACCACGCTCTCACAGAAGTAGCAGCGTAACTTAGCCAGCGTAAAATAGCAGCGTAATGATGCTGTGTTTCGTATGGTGAGTGTAGAGAACCGGAGACCCTTTTTACTGGAAAATAGGTATTCCATCTTAGTCCTCACGGGTGACAACGCATCTGCATTTTGATTCGTAATCGTAGATGTAGATTTCTATGGGCCACAGCGACCACTTACCATTAGGTGGACTGTGTGCTCGTTTGTCATAAAGATGAGAAAATAAGGTGGCAGTGTAAGATAATCCATCACCTCATCTGGTTCCTCTTGTTTCGTAAAAGTCAACTGGAAAACGACAAAAGGATTTTGTGGCTAGGATTGTCCATTTATTCAAATAAAAAGCATTATCAAGACTTGTAAAATAAAAATGGTGGAAAAAAATAGTGTGTTTCTAATTTTTTATTTTCTTTACTCCCTTGTCTTTATTAAAAATATGTACAGTGCTTTTGTGTACTTAAAAAAATAATGTAGTAAAATAATGTAGTGTAGTAATGTAGTTTGCATACCCATGCCGATAGTAGAGCTGGTAACTCTACTTGTGGTCTACAATAAATAACTTCATAAGACTTTCTCTCTAACAAGTATGTAGGTGTATATGACTAATTTTTATTATATTCTTTTGGTTTTTAGAAGAACAATTGACCGCCTATGAATAAATTCAATACCAGGGAAACTGCAGGTGCGTTACCGGCCTTTTAGAAAGGAGTAAGCTCTTTTTTGATGGTTCTTAAGTCGTATCAGTTCAAAAAGTCGCCGGTGGTAAACAATTCCACAAAGCGTTTGTGTGAGGATGAAATCTCCCAGTAAAACGTGTAGTGGTGGACAGATGGTGTTGATGGTATCGTGAGTTTTTGTCGCGATGTACGTTCGTAAAATTTGGCGGTTGGTATTAGTTCAAACAATTCGTCAGAGCCCTCCCCGAGGTAGATGCGATAGAAAATGCAAAGACATACAACATAAGGGATGTTGTATCTCTTCTCTCACAGCGCCAGTAAGTTAACAGAAAGAACTCGGTCGTCGACGTTCAAGCCACTCTGCGTTGTATGCGGTAAAGTCGAAGAAGCTGGCACTGGGGAGCCCTGGCTCAGAGATGGGAACAGTATTCCATGTGAGGCGTAACTTGCGCCTTGTAAATTTGCAAGCGGTGTTCCGGCGTGAAATACTGATCCACTCTGCTGTGCACGCCAATATTTTTAGAGGCCAATTTAGCATTCCTATTCAAGTGACCACGAACCTACACACCATTCAATGTCGACGCCGAGGACCCGAAGCTGGCTGAGGCAGCAAGGGAATGAAGAGATACGACAAAGGAGTTATTCTCGGCCATTGATTTATATAGACACTTCTCAGCGGTAAGCGAGCAAACCTGTATCTTCTGAAAGTTAAACTGGACTAGATTTAGTCGTCTCCGGAATCCGGTATTATCCATATAATTGTTCTGGTAAAAATAACTATATTTATAAAATGTTTGTGATGAAAAAATTCCATGGCGTATTTACATGTTGAGATTTTTATGTGTGACTGCATCATGTGCACTTTACACAAAAACATATTACACAAAAAAAAGGTACAAATTGTCGATCGAGAATCTTACTGAATTTTTAATGAATTTTTTAACCTTTTCTATTAAAATTAAGATTTTTATATTATTTCAATAGCTCTTCACGAATCATATTTGGTAGCAATCGGTGGACTTTTGCGAGAAATTGTGAATCAAATCTGATTTAATGGCGGGGACGATCTAGAACGTTTTCACAGGCTTGCAGACTTCGTGAAGTGGCGGTGTTTCACGTCAGTTATGTGTTCTTGTATACGAACTCTTATTTACATTTTTTTAGTTATCCTATGTAAGAGAGACCATTTAAGACTTTATGGATGGTAAAAACATCCTTATGTTCTTCGAGGGCTTGTTGTATGTGTACCTATATTCTAATGGAAGCAGAGCGATGTATCCGACTTTGCCTGCCTCTGATATATAGTAGTACACCAGGCACACGCTCTACAGTGGCCGATCTTACTCGGTCACTATAACGTATGCGCGGGCCTGAAGCTTCTTGCCATGCAAAACTTGCTTGACTTGCTGAAGTTTGGCGTCCAGATTTTTACTGCCAAAGATCCCTTGCGTTTTCTGAAACAAAAATTTCACGTTAGCTGTTGTTTCATTATTTTACAAGACATAAATTACAATTATTAAAACTATAAAGAATATAATTGTAATACCATTACAGACGAGCATGTGTATATCTATGTTTTTTGTGCGAGCATCTATGCAGGTTTAGCAAAACCAGTGGGTATCACTGCATATTTTTTTATATAGTATTGCTTAGCTACACTTCACCGCTAACACCTACATATATCCTCAATGAATTTAGAGTTGTAAATATCAAGTAACATGAAGACTTTTAGAAGGTTTGATGTCGTATTAAAATCACAATAAGAAAGATTTAAAGTAACTACCTAATAAAAGACATTTTTCGAAAAAGACTTAACCAGTAGAACAAGGAAGAACCTGCTGCGCTGACCCATGGTGGATGATTGACTTCACATGTTCTCAAAATATTTTTAATCTCTCTCCACCACCGTTGACCACGCGATCGTTATTTTAATGTAATATTTACTCATTTTAACTAACTAGATAACTCACGAATTACAATGCTCGGTCTCCTAATACACTAGCTAGCTAATACACCAGAAACTAGTTTTCCTATTACACTACAAACGATGCCGTACACTGTGATGGAATCCATTGTCTTGGAAATAAAGTATTTTCGTGAATAAAACCATTTTCATTTCAATAAAGGAGGAGATTCACGATTCGTCAGAATCTATTTTTATGTATGTTCACCGATTAATTGAAGACGCCTGATCCCAGGTGGGCCTATTTAAATGTTATCGAAATCGTTTTTTTTATATTGGTGACTGTGAATATTGTAGGTACATGTTTCTAAACTACAAAGGTGTTTTCTTAAAGTCCACTATATTCCGTTAAAGTCCCTTTTTTGCGTGACAATGACTCTTTCAGATGCTACTAAAATGTAGGTATGTAGGCTGGAAAAAACTACTGAATACCGATACTTTATAAACTCGTTACCTCAACTTAAAATTAGTATAAGTTCACAAACTGTTTGACGTATCATTAAAACCTATTTCATTTTAACAGCAACTTATTTCATGCATATTAAATAAATTTTTGTTATTTTTAAACAACTTTTCGTTTTATTGTTAGGTATATTGGCTTTTATTTTTCTGTCCATTTGCTTCGTGCGTAAGCAGACAGTATAACAGGTCTCATGCTAGACCAATGTTCCGCGTGACCTTCACGAATGTCCGTCAAAAAAAAGCCGTTGTCGTCCTCCGGTATCGCGGCTTTGGGTTGCCATTTTTCGCGGAAACCGTTATTTTGCGTAGTTTTATGTTTTTAGAATTAGGTAGGATAGGTATATTAAAAATTTTATATACATCAGTAAATACAACACCAATACACATATTTGCGATATTCAAATCATAAATAAAACATTATTTTAAATAATTTTCCCGTTATGAAAACCAATGATTTTAAAAAACATCGAGAAGTTATTGTTTTAACTCCGGTTTTATATAATCGAGTTCTCATCAGATGTCGACGTTTCTAGGTCCTAGGAAGCTATTTTAGCTATTAGCTATTTTTACGATGATGTCCGTAAGTCTGTATGTATGAGAGTGCGAAGCAAAAGCGGTTTGCGGCATATGACCGGCCTCGCTGAACTTAGAATTTCTGTGAATTTAGACCGAATCGTCACAGTAGATTCTGAGAAAACCTCAAAAATTTAAGTGTTTTTATTTTTCAAAAAGTGGTTTTGTTGGTTAATTCGACACCCTTGTTTTGATCAATTCTATAATAAAATCGGTGAAACTCATAAAACGATGTCGATTGCCACGAACTTCGTCACAATCGGTTGATTCGTCCGAGAGATATCATTGTCAAAAGAAATCTCCAAAAAGTGTTTTTTTCAAAATGACTTGAAAAATTTCCGTCTTTTTTTCGTAACAGGTTTTTTTAAGTTAAAAAAATTGCGTCGATTGCTTTAAATCACATCAAAACGGATGATTTATTCATAAAATATTCAATATGGAAAAAATATAAAAAAACGACGTTTTCCAAAATTATGGACGTAATAACTATTAGGTTTAGGTTTAATTTGGAGATTAATTTTCAGGTTTAATTTGGAGAGGATTTGCATTTAAAATTAGCGGGAAGTTCTAACGATGGCCAATCAATTTTTTTATAATTTTTCTTTAATATTTAGTCATCAAGGAAATGCAAAAGAAAAAAAGATTAGATTTGAATTAAATGTTAGATTTTCAAGAGGTCGCAAGTCCACGAAAAAAATATATCATAGCATATTTACTACATTTATTTTTTATATTAACACTCATTGTCCCGTGACACACATAGTATAGCCTTATAGGCATAGCATTACTATTGCCTTACTATTGTTTCTGCAAATCGAACTGTGAAAGTGTTAAATTTTGTACGTGGTAGAGTCACGTTGCAGCTGAAAGTTGCAGCACTAATACATAATACGAGCGTAAAATAGCAGCTTATTGCTGCTGTGTTTATGATGAGTGTAGAGAACCGGTGATCTTTAATGCTCAGAGGTGTCAGTGTATCAACATTTCTTCTAGAGCTAAATTTTGAGCCACAACATTCACTTACCATCAGGTGCTCGGTTGTCACTTTTAACAGCAAAAATTTCTTTTTTTTCTGCAAAGACAATATTTATTTATTTATTTAATCTTTATTATACACCTATATACTAAGGGCTATAAAGGGCGGACTTAATGCCTTATGGCATTCTCTGCCAGTCAACCCTGGATGTTGAGAAACTGTGGCAGGTGTAATAAATCACTTCATAAATAAATAATAAGGATATAAAACAAAATAAAATGCAAATGAATAGAATAGATATATAGTTAGTAAAATATACATGCTTACTTAATTTATAATATAGGATTAATAATAAATATATAAAATAACATAATACATATTAAAATACATTATACAAAATATTACTTATAAAGTGAAAGTGAGAAAAAAAAACAATAGTCGGATAGTCAGGTGGTATTATTCTAACGACAGAATTCTCGAACTAGTCTTTTAAAATAATTCTTGTTATTAGTTTTCTTCATATAAACAGGCAAGGCATTCAAGAGCAGTATAGACTGTACAGTAAAAGAGGAATTAAAGAAACCACTCCTATGTGGTGGAGTACGAATTTTAAGACAATTTTGGGAACGGGGAACTCTATCGTTAGTAGAATACAAATATTGAAAGTTATCCTTAAGATAAGAGGGAGAATTGGGGTAATTTAAAATTTAATGTAGTACATGCAAAGTTCGGGAGCTACGCCTTTGACGAATAGAGAGCCATTTAAGGACGCGTTTACAAAATGGATAGGTATAGAATCGCACTACTACATTGACAAAAGTCACACACACACTAGTGTACGCACGGTTGGCTGTGGGAATCGTAGTCAAATGAAATTATTTTGATAATTTGAAAGATTGAATTTGTTTTTCATTTCTTATACCTACCTCAGAAATATACTTCGATACGAAATATGAATACCTGCTCCAAAGACTGCTTGGCACTGGAAGCCCTCTACTGGTAGTGAGATGTTAGCTCTGGACTTTGAACTGGTTTTGTCAGTTATAATAAGACCTTACCTACCTGCGGACTTGATGGAGTGACCTGAAGGTGTAATTTGGTGATTACAACAATAGGAACTCCTAGACTAGTGGAACTAGGTGTGCCGAGTTTGGGTTCGTTTTGTTGGTTATGATGAGACCTTACCACCGGACTTGATGGAGTGACCTGAAGGGGGTAATTCAGTAACTACTGCTGGAATTTCTGAACGAGTAGAACTAGGTGTGCCGAATTTGGGCTCCGTTTTGTTAGTTATGACGAGTCCATACCTCCGGACTTGATGGAGTGACCTGAAGGTGTAAATCGGTGATTGCAACTGGAACTCCTAGACTGGTGGAACTAGGTGTGCCGAGTTTGGGTTCGTTTTGTAGGTTATGATGAGACCTTACCACCGGACATGATGGAGTGACCTGAAGGTATAGTTCGGTGATTACAAGTGGAACTTCTAGACTTGTAGGACTAGGTGTGCCGAGTTTGGGTTCGTTTTGTTAGTTATGACGAGACCTTACCACCAGACTTGATGTAGTGACCTGAAGGGGTAATTCAGTAACTACTGCTGGAATTTCTGAACCAGTAGAACTAGGTGTGCGGAATTTCACTCCATCAAGTCCGGTGGTAAGATCTTATCGTAACTAACAAAACGAAACCAAACTCGTCACACCTAGTTCTACTAGTCTAGGAGTTCCATTTGTAACCACCTGATTACACCTTCAGGTCACTCAATCAAGTCCGGTGGTAAGGTCTCATCGTAACTAACAAAACGAACCCAAACTGGGCACACCTAGTTCTACAAGTCTAGGAGTTCCACTTGTAATCACTGAATTACACCTTCAGGTCACTCCATCAAGTCCGGAGGTATGGACTCGTCATAACTAACAAAACGAAGCCCAAATTCGGCACACCTAGTTCTACTCGTTCAGAAATTCCAGCAGTAGTTACTGAATTACCCCTTCAGGTCACTCTATCAAGTCCGGTGGTAAGGTCTCATCGTAACTAACAAAACGAACCCAAACTCGGCACACCTAGTTCTACCAGTCTAGGAGTTCCAGTTGCAATCACCGATTTAGACCTTCAGGTCACTCAATCAAGTCCGGTGGTAAGGTCTCATCATAACTAACAAAATAATCACAAATTCGTCACAACTAGTTTTACTCTACAAGAAGTTCAAATAGCGGTCGCGAAAGTTCACCTTCAGGTCACACCATCAAGTGCGGAGGTAAGGTCTCATCATAACCAACAAAACGAGCCCAAACTCGGCACACCTAGTTCCGCTCGTCCAGGAGTTGCAGTAGTAGGTAAGTTTATATATCCTACTTATTTTTAGCGAAATAAAAAACTGTGGGTATAAAAATAATAATTTTATCACTTGTCAAGTACTTATGTTTCCAATTTGTTTTTTTTCTAATATTTTGTGTATGTACAGCGATCTTTTCAGAATGAGCCACTGCAAACAGGCGATACAGTGTCCACTCACGACGGCGGCCGAGCGCGGACTGTGGTTTCATCGAAATCTTTGTACAATAAATCAAAGCAGGCACCAACAATAAAATAGCCCTTATTGCAATACATTATGATTCATCCGTATTACCAAAATATGTGAAAAAATGTGCATCAGTTTTTATTTTTTTTACGACTATTTGTGACATTTTGTTAAAAAATAAACTCAGGGTTTTTTAATTGAATATGTCTGTCATCTTATAGTATTTTTTAAATTTTTTAAATATGTTGATAATAGACCAAAACATATACCGAAACACAAGCCGGTATCGTTAATTTTGTAGAAAATGGCAACGAAAGTTCGTTTTTATAAATATAAAAAAACTACTATTTTCAACAAAAGAGTTACAGACATTTGCAGATGAAGAACCAATCTATACATGGTAGTTTTTACTTATATTTGATTTGGTTTAGTTTTGTCACAAAATCTACCGAAAAACACCCTAATTTTGGTTGATTTGCAAACGCGTCCTTAAGCTTAGATCGGTACTGGGAAATACGGTCATACTTACGTAAGCCGAAAATGAATCTAATGCAATTGTTGAGAAGGCGCTCCAACAACGCAGCAGGCAAAAGGCACTCAAGGATCATGGATACCATAACCTTACTAACCTCATCGCAACCCACAGCCTTGGATTTAATAGCTAGTACAGATTTCTGTATCTCATCCTCAGTCACAGGTAAGAAGTGAAAAAAAGGAATAGGAGGAGATGGCATGGATTGAATGGAAGCTATTGTCACAGAACGAACTGGGGGATCCAAAGGAGAAGTAGAAATAAAATGATGATTTATTTCGTTCAGAGTGATTAATGGACCACTGTCAGTTGTAACGGCCTTACTAATACTTAATGTTTTAAGAAATTTCCACACATCAGCGGTTGAAGAGTTTGCAATATTACTATGGATATAATGGCGTTTAGCATTTCGTACCATCTGATTGCATCGGTTTCTTAGCACTCTGTAGCGATCCCAGCTGTCCTGTGTACGATGCTTCTTAAATTTCACAAATGCTAGATCTCGCCTAGTCATTGCCAACCTTACGTCATCCACGGGGCTGGTGAACGCTTCACTCTTACTTGATGTTTGGGAGCGTGTTTGTTGTACAGACCAAGAACTATATTATTAAGGATGGAGACTTTATCGTCAATACAAGTATAATATTGCTCAGAGTTGAGTGCTTGAATTCATTAGAACGTATTAATTTTAATACATATCTAAAAACAATAGAGTAAAATAAATCACGTTGTCAATTAAAATATATAACAAGTTATTACAAATAATTAAATACAATTTTTTTTATAGCATTGGATGACAAACGAGCACACAGTCCACCTGATGGCAAGTGGATGCTATGGCCCATAGACAACCACATTTATCCTCAAATAAGAATCAAAATGCAAATGCGTTGTAACCCCTGCGGACTAAGATGGAATTCCTCGATTCCAGTAAAAAGGGTCTCCGGTTCTTAGCATACGCTGCTATTTTACACTGGTATTTTGTGAGAGCGTGGTTCTGCTCCTACCCCGTTTGAGCCGACCCATTCGTGCTACAAATATAATATAGCTGTAGCGTGGCTCTATCGCGTACAAAACGTTCGTTTCTGTATGTTGTAATAGTTGAAAGTATTCAACTATTATAACATACAGCAACAACGACATTAACTAAATCTTAATCAAATTTAAATTATTTATCTTGAGCTCGTTTGTTGCTATTATCCTATAAAATCACACATAAAACAATTTTAAAACAATGCAATGGCAACACATAGCATGAGTAAATATAACGTGTGTCCGGAAAGTCCAGAGTCATCTCGTTTTCGGAATAACACTTGCAGAACCGGTCGAGGCACGAGCTATGGACTGTAGAACGACGCCTAATATCAACTTGTTTCCTTCCTCGTATTGCACGGTCCGATCCGATGATTCGATTTGCCTTAGCATATAATATGTGTAAAAGGTTTAGACAACACATACCACATAAATAAACACTTAAGAACTTAAATGTTTTAATATGGATTTTAACCTTGAAATACAAAATACTTATATATTTAATCCTTTTTTAATTATTTCGATAACATGTCAATTTATTATTAAAATGAAATGAATATTGCTTTTAATTTCAATTTATTTTACTGATGAAGAAAGGTTCAGATCAAGATAAACATACTTGCTATTGGTATTTGATAAATAATATTATTTTCCATTTAATAGTTTAAATTTAAATTTTCTTCCCCGTAATTATGTATGAATACATGAGATGGAAGCTGTACGGAAGAAACATGCAAAATCAAACAGATTTATCGATTAGAGTTCGCAATATGGCGACGGTTTATTTATCTCCTCTCTATTTACCCACCTTCCTGGCGCCGAACTTCCGCCGGAAACGGGCGTCGTCTCCGGTCTAACCCTTACCGCGTTTCCGGCTTCCGGTTTCCTTTGATGTCGACCGAAGTTTCCTACTTCGACTTGGTTTTCATCGCTAAGCAGTGAAACAGTTTCCTGTTTGGTGTCATTGCTACAGAATTATTTTACAACCGCAGTGCAGATAACATACCAAAGATAAAAAGTCCTCCGTCACAACTCGAGCTAGCTAGTTAACAGTCTACAATTACCTAGTTGAAGGGCACATGACTCCTTCAATTTCAAATATGGTAGAAGACCCAGTAAGAGACGAACACCGCGCTTCATTTCGGATCATATTAATACCACGCTTAATATGTCATCGAAAATATTTTTTCTTATATATTTCTAGTACGTAATACAAAAAAGTAGTGATTATATTATACTCTTTGATAGAGACACGCTGTGTAGAGAGACACCCGAAGTCCCTTTTTACAGGCATTCCATCTTAGTCCTCAGAGGTGAAAACGTATCTACATTTTGATTATTAAATGGAGACAGATGAAGATGTCTATGGACCATCCACTTACTATCGGGTGGACTGTTTGCTCGTATGTCACCCTTATTCTATAAAAACACTTGCAAGATTCCTCAGAAAGTTTTCTTTATCGTTCAGCACAACGTAATCTGAGCGCACCACAGTTTGCCTCAAAATTTAAAAGCATGATTAATGTATTATTAATAACAATACTCGAAATTAAATCCATTTAATATAATATAATAACACTCATAGACAAGACTAAGGGAATAAACAATAATTTGTCTTAATTATTAAAGGCTACATTATAAATTTACAGCCTACATTCGCCCCATTGATGTACACAACATGTCTTCGCGTCGTCTGCCGCGCTGCCTAAATGTATACACATACTATCTAGTAGTCGTCCATTGATCGAAATTCGACTGTGATAAATTTTTTTGATTTGTGTAATAAGCTAGCTGTATTTCACTTATAACTGCACATCAACATTTCAAACACAGATATCTAATACTTATACAAAATAAAAAATTAAGGTTTTTTTGTCTCAACTTACACTACACAAACTATTGGAAAAGGAACATTTGAAATCACATAATATTTAAATTTTTGGTTTTATTTTATCTACATTATAGTTTCTTTTTTATTTTGTATATAATTGGTATTAATCGTAAATATTATAATTTTAATTATTATTTTAGTTAAGTTTCTTATAATTAACTGTGAAAATTTCAATTTATGAAATTGATCTATCAATAAATACTACATAATATTCATATTTTTCATTCAATAATCACGCAACTCATTCGGTCAATCTGCCAGTAATTATTTTTGTCAACATATTAAAATTCTTTGGCGACAATAAAGACGTTTATAGCGAAAATATACTCTTTCTCTAGCACTTCGATTCTCCATGCAAATTATTATTTATGAAAAGGCGGACTTAATGCCAATAGGCATTTTCCATCAGTCAATCCATACATAAGCCTCGCCCAATGTAATAAAATATAACATAACATATTATGTATATTATAACTTTATCAAACTTTAATACTAGATTTAGGCCTGAAAAGATTATTTGTGTAATGAAATCGGCTTTTATTCAAATCTGATGTATGCGCATAGTTTACTAGTTAGAAAATCAAACAATACACACTGCTACACTTTATAATTTGCCGCATGTAATCAGCCAAACATTAGAAGCTAGAAACCTCCTATTCAACGACTCGAGGCATGTCTGCAAACAGTGCCGTGGTCAGTCAGTCGGAGGCGACGCCAGTATTTCACAAGCCCCCGGTAAGCCGCCGCACTATTTCCTGAATTACCGAAACATACTCGTAAAAGTGAATTTCTACACTTGCGCTAGATACCTCTTTAACTTCCTACACAAATTTTCGTCTTACATATGCAACATAGGTTTGGGTTGAAGTGGGTAGATTATCGGATATTAAAAATACCGTTACCTAATAAATTAGAAAATATTTAAATATCATTCACAGTTTTGTCTCATTTTGCAATTTGTTATTCAAGTAACGTTGATGTTAAAAAAGAAAACTACCTTTGAATATGAAAAAAAATCCTAATGTTAATAAAAAAAGGATATTTTAAGTTATTTCTAATATTCTCCCTCACCTCCAGATGAAGTTTTTTATATGATAAAGCTGATAACCGAGTACATTGTCCACCTGATGATAAGTGGATGCTGTGACCAAGAGATACCAATAGATACCAACATCTATCCTTATAAAGAGGCATTTTATCCTAGACCTCAGAAGTGTATTGCGATGGCACTTCTGAGGTCTAGGATAAAATGCCTCTAAAATATATGAAACACAGCAACATTAAAATGCTTTATTTTATTTTATTTGGAAGACCAATAGCTATCATAATTAGGATGGATAGTACTAATAACAACAGTAAGCCAATTAAAGATCCTCACTAATAGTAATAGATGAAAATTTTACGCTGGTATTCTGTGAGAGCGTGGTCCATTCGCGGTCGACGTGACCTATACGTACTACAACCATAATATAGTTGCAACGTTGCCCTACCACGTTGGTGCTAACTTAGTGCAGGAAGTAGGAGATGCAGGTGGTTCAAGACCACATTTAGTGGTATTCTCGGGGCTATAATGGCGTTGATAATGAATCGATTATTAAGAAATTTACTTATCTAATTATTATGAAATAATTATTAACTGAAATGTGAATGTACATAATACGTAAGTGTTATGTACATTCACATATAAAAGGAGAATTGTTACGTCTCGAGTAGGTACCGAAGCCTTTCGTAATACTGGTTCACAAGGATTAGTGTCAGAAATACAGTTTCATATAGGAGCATGAGTTTCGTAAGTTATCGATTACAGCAAGCTCATCAGATAGCCACGCTTCCTCTATTGCAACGCTCCGCCCAATTTATTCGGTGGCAATCGCGCGGTTGCCTCACCGGTCTTCTTAGTAATTTGTTTGTGACCTGCCGTGAGCTTCTCTGATTTTAACGTATGTCTTGCGGAAGTTTGACGACCTTGAACGTTTTATTATTAAAGTGGTATCTTCTTCTTATGTATCATTTTCACTGCTTCACAGCGTCGGCTTGAATATTTTAATGTCATCTAGGTCACTCCCAGCAGAGACCAGACATCTGCGCAGGACAGGATTATAGTCAAAACATGTAAGCAAGCACAGGCTCTGTTATCTCACTATCATAGTCCAATGAGGTTGCAATCTGATAAAACTGGAAAGAAATCGAGACCAACGGCTTTACGTGCTTTCCGAGGCACGGAGTTGAGTTAGCGCCAATGTTCTGACTTCGGGCTACTACTGTAAAATTCTTGACAGAAAACCGCAGGTTTTGGCAGTCAGTAATCGGAATGATTATATGCAGTGACGACCTGGTAAGACACGCAGGAAGTCGATGGATGTAGGTGGCTCAGGACCGTGCTCTGTGGCATTCCTTGGGGACTGTGTTCAGCTGTGAACTTGTAATTATATTGACTGTAATGGTGTTGATGATGATGATGATGATATGGCCATCCATTGGAAGTTATGTGCTCTTTCTGGCATTTCCTTCTCTCCAACACGCTCGCGGCAAATTAGTCCTCGCTACATGGCAAGAGATAAATAAGTTTTTCATTTCATACATTCTCACATTCATTCACATCACATTTTTTTTAATATCATCAAACATGGCATTAAATTTGTACGAAAATCTGTGAGATTTAAATTTATGCTTAAGTTAGAACTACAACGTACGCCTGCAACTACGTAAACAATTAGATTCGGCGCATCTCACGCCGCGGCCTAGTTCGCAGCTAGTTACTCATTACAAAGCGACCGTATTGGGTCAGCGGCGCCCGAGGCCCGCCTACGCAACTTATGTCATACAAAGTAAGTATGTAACATACGTGCTCTATCGACGGATGTATCATTACTACTTAACTGTTTCTCCCCCTTTTAACTTACTGTATATACGATAACGATTAAAATTGCATGCACAGTTACGTTACAATTGCGTTCTCCGTAACACAACTATAATAATAATATAACTTCAAATGGCTTAGCAAGATCCTTCGTCATACCGAAAATATTACAGCATTAATTTTGAAATAAATATATGGTAAAGTTGCGGATTAATGTTAAGTACTATGTTAGACGAAAACATGATTCCGTAAAATTTTCTCGATAGAAAAAAAATCTAAAGTTACCTCCAAAGTGAACAATAAACCGTTGTTATTCATAAAATACTTTAAATAAGATCATGAAACGTTGCATACTTACTGAACTAACTATAAAGCAGGGATTATGTTTTTATTTTTTTTTAAACCATTATTTTCACATTAAAAAAAAATTACCTAAACTATCGGTGTCCTGAAGCTTGTTTCCTGCCGCCCGGTTCCAAGGAATCAGTTTTCGAAATCGGTTTACGGAACCATGTTTTCGTCTATCATAGTACTTAACATTAATCCTCAACTTTAACATATATTTATTTCAAAATTAATGCTGAAATATTTTCGGCATAACGGAGGATCTTCCTAAGCCATTTGAGGTTATATTTCCCCTTAAGTAGTCTGATCAGTTCATTTAAAAGACGATTAACCTTTCCTCTATTGCACGTCCTGTCCGGCGCAGGTGCTCGCAACCTATTTATACCGTGGCAGACATCAGTATGCAGGCGCGCTGCCAATTACACTGCAGACCTACTTTCTTACCTTCGAACTTTTACTTCCTGCGGGGCAGGCGAGACGGCCGCTCGGTCCACGCAACGAATTACGAAAGTGGCGCGAAATGCTCGGCCGACATTCGCACAAGGCTTGCGCCACGTTCAGGAAGTGCCGTTGCGGAGGGATTACGTAGCCGACTTACTGCTGCTGAAGTAGTGTGCCTCCTTAAGCAGGTGTCGTGTGATCATCTTACATTGCAAAATGGAAACGTCTTCAACCTGTTTAAGTTTATATTAGTCCACGAAGATGAAAACACATCTTCATTTTGATTCTTAACCTCGATTAAAAATGAAATATGTGGACTGGATGTAGATGTTTATGGGCCACGGCATCCCCTTACCAGCACAGGTGAACTGTATGCTCGTTTGGCACCCTTATTCTAAAAAAAGGCCACTGAAAGGCTTTCTCATAATGTGCCAATTAGCATGGATTTTTTAAAACAGCCATATTCGCAAATCGATACACTGGCGCTGATAAGGGTTTTACTACTTAAAATCACCAATTTGTTGTAATATATTAATGTGGTAATGGTAACATCGTAAGTTGGTAACCCACCGGTACTGGTGGATGGGGCTTCCGCTATCATTCGACAGTCGGAGCCTCGTCCGTCAGTTAACAGACTGTGAAGTTGACATTTAGAGAAAATAATTTTAGATTCCCTCTTACTAATAACAATTGTATGACCTTGTATTTAATTAAATTATCAAAACTGTAAACATTAATCAACAATTTAAGTTATTAAGACGAACATAGATAAGGCTAAGGTTATATGTAATGTTCATGTCACACGCAATTGTTGGGAACACTGGGCTCGAAGTTGATGACCAGTATGTTTATTATTTAATTTTTCGACTAGGAAAGCCAACTTTGACCAACAGGTCCTCCCTGCTCAATAGATGGAATGAAGACCTGGTAAGACATACGGGAAATCGTTGGATACCAGTAGTTCGTGGCTCAGTACCGTGTTTTGCCTATGTGCAGCAGTGAACTTGTGTAACGATGATGATGATTATGATCATTGAAACTGAAAAACATCTTTTTTGGAATTCGATTAAAAATAGGTTGACGATTATGAACGGTTATGAGGAACTCATATTGGAACATAAGTTTATTAAGCATTAGCATTTAACATAAAATTACGAAACATAATTTAATATGGAGGCAACATTCGCCGAAGTCTATCTCGGAAATACTCAATGCATTACCTAAGCCCAGATTTACTATCGGTACTTATATATTTGTTATGAAATCATCGGGAACTGATAGTAGGTGCCGCAAAAATACACAGTGTTGTTTAATAGTCGTTTTATTTTATTGAACTGACATTTAAACTTTCTTCCGAACCAGGAGTAAAGTAAAAAATGACTCAATAAGAATTACATGTCATCTATTTTGAATAAAAAATTATTCTATTCTAAAATTACCGATCGAGAGACCATTTTGGTGTTATTTCTGTGTACTTTTTATTCCTATCTTTTATCTCTTTTTATTAACTGTTATGAAATATGTTTGTATCTTAAGGCTTATGGTATGTCAAATTTTATAAAGATGAAACATTTATATATTTTGTAGGACTTTCGCGGGGTCTCTACAAACGCTTAATTTTAGCTGACTTTTCGCCTCTAAACAATTTTGAGGATTTATTTAATATAAACCATTTCTTTTATAGGATAAATTTGTACGCGATAAGTCATAACATTAGTTTAAAATGAACGTTGATTTTATTTATTTAACAATATAGTATATTTTTTATCATTATCGTTGCACAATAAACGTGTAAAATCGGAAAGTAACGCAAAGAGCTATTAGGGTGAGAAAATTCACATCGATATGAGCCGTTACTCGAGCGCAACTTGAGCGTATTCGTTCTGTGTATACCCCATCATCTGGCCAGGGTTACCACATAAATGTTGCATAATCGGAAAGACCGGTGCTTAAAATTTTAAAGTAATTGTATTGTTTTAATTATTTTTCAATTAACTGTAATTATTTTATTACTATAATTTTAATTTAACGTAGGACTGCTGAAAATCCAACTTTTCTAATGAGAATGAGTATAAAATACCCAGTAACTTTTAATAGATAGCGGATTAGTATCCAAATAATGTAAGAGATGAATTCAGATGTACATTTTCAGAAATAGTGACGATCAATTTTGCTGTAACACATCTGTAATCCGAGGCCCACTGCACGTAGCTTCCGGTAGATTATCTTTATTAGAATTAAGTAGTTATAACGAGCCTTTACTTATGAATTTTAACGTTAATATCTATGATTTGATTTGGTATTCTAAATTTAAATTAGTTTAATTTAGGGCAATTTATACCTTTTTCACAGTTGGTCATTCATTTCTTTATTTGAGTTTTTTTCTGCAATACCACTACATTTATAACCTTATTTTTTATCACGAGTTCTGACGTAGAAACAATACATCATAAACGACACGCAGTATTAACGATGTATCTGACCTAGTGCTTCTAACGAAAGAACTACGTTATTGGTATAAAGCTATGGACGCTTTCGTTCACACACACAAACTGCCAAAAATGGCAAGAATGTGTTAATAGTTTAGGCAAATAAGTATTTTAATTAAACAATTTTTTATTTACAGAGTTCCTTATTTAGATATTTTAAAATGGTTGTTCTAATATGTGTTAGGGAATTAACCAATTCATTCATTAGTTGAATAGTGAACCGACTTTTTTAATTTTTATGTTTACGAAGAAATATCCGACATTTTATCGTTTAAAATGGGCAACCCGTCTTCTAACACGTAATACGTTCAACGGTGCGCGCCCGATCTCGTACGACCGGTCCCGAAAGTAGGTCATCTCTTTTTGTTTCACTACGATATTCCGTAATTAGAAAGAGAGGGTAAGGGGAAGGTTTTACTCACATAACACGAAATGCTACAATTGCTGCAATAGAAGCAATAAATAGAAATTTGCAATTGCGTGGAAAATTGTTATTACGATGCTGAATGAATTACGACTATTGATGAAATCATCATCAAATTAAAGACAAATATACGTTGTTCACAACATTTAAAAATTACAATATGATTAGAGGTCAAATATCTAATAAAAGTCACAAGTCTATACTTAAGTGGAAATGCAATTCTAGGATATATTTCTAACAGTATTGCATTTATTATAAAAATACTTATATAATTTTCTTTTTATAATATAAAAAATACTAATAAATTATAAACTATAGGAACGTGCAATAAAAAAGTAAGAATATTATAAGGAATCTTTTGTTACATTTTTTATTTTTCTATATTTTCAAGTATAGTGTTACATTTTGAATGTCCTTTTTAGGTTTCAAATATCCTTCCTAAAAAACTCATCACCCCGTCTCGATAAATACTCAGACTGGTTTGTATATGTGCATCTGTAAGTATTCTGGGCATCCAACGCGCGGATCCTTTTTTGATTCCCAAATATTCGTATAAAATACTATCTGCCGATATATCCACTAATACTAATATATCCCCCTCACTGACTGCTTCACTAGCTCACTCATCAAAAACTAAGCACTTTCTTGGTGACTGAAATTTGTAATGTAGCCTTTAGAATGTAAAAATCCGAAAATTACAAATTATCGCTATTCGGTGCCAAACGAAAAATTGTGTGGTCAAATATACTTCCAGATTTAAATAAAGGTTGCTAGGTTTCATTTAACCAGATTCGATACTAGTGTTAAAAATAACAGCTGGTTAAGCCAACTTCACTGACAACCAATAACTTTAACGGAAATCCTCAACGTATCTGCGGTTTTCTTAATGTCAATAGTTTTAAAATATTTTACAAAATCTGCTGATGATACTTCATGAAATGTAAGATTCTTTGTACACGCATTTAGCATGATGATGATGTGCTACTGACCAGTTTAAATTACGCTTTTCAAAGGATACTGTCACAGTTTTTGCAGGGGAATTGTATGGGTCAACTACATTAATAGGTAGCTGGATGCTCTCTTTGTCCAATATAATAATATATTTTGAATGTTGCTGGGACCAGCCTATTACTGAAGTGACTCACAGATGCTTGCGAGAAATCGAACGAATGGTTTCACCGTCATATTTCGCAGAAAAAACAGCGTTTTTATTATGAATAAAACGGGCTAGCCGCAACAGCATCCTGAAAACAGTGGCGCTAAATTAATTTAAGAGGCATTTTGTTAAGGCTCCTCATTTGATCAGCCTCTGCATAAATAACTAAATAAATAAAATAGGTTATTAACACTATTATTAATATTAGTCTTATAGCGACAGTAGCCTAATGGCAGGGCGCGGACCGCGAACTCAAAAAGGTCGTGGGTTCGAATCCGCCATTCGACTACTGGCGTGAACCACTCGTAACACAAGCAATTTAAGCTTATCACGAGTGGTCAAGGGGAATATTAGTATTGTATATAGCATTGTTAATATTCTTTAAAAAAAAAACTATATTTTAGTTCTGTCATGTATATGTGCCACAGACCAATATCTCTATGATATATACGTTATATACATATATGTATATACGCTGATTGAATATTATCAGTCAGGCAACTTTACATCTAACAGGTTATTTTAAGAAAACACACGGAAACGCCCCTTGATCTTGAGATTTACGCAAACGTAGATCTGATCATGTGTGTAAGACGTCACATGATAAAAAACGTTATTTTACCGTCTTAATTTTGTTGTTCAAATTCAAATGCAAAGACTCGGCTGTGGAGTACAGTCTTTTAAATATTTTAGAATATCTTTTAAGTGTTCTGTAAATCCCACGCTAGGATTATATGACCCTTCATTTTAAAGTTCATATAACTTTTGTCTGCTCTTATAGACTGCTACTATAGGTGCGATCCCGTGGCGCAGGGACCAAGTCTTTTATGGTAATCATTTACCATATAATAATAATTTATCTGTTTTCTTTGACAATATACGTGAGTTGTTGCAAAAGTTGTACCGACCTACTAAAATCAGCGTAGAAACTGTTATATCTATTACATTATAATTATAAGTATCCCTACCCTTGGAAAGTGCAAATGTGCAAATTATCTCTATTTTCTCAAGATGCACTGCTATAATGTTCATTATATTTGCCATGCCCTTGCTGCGCCACTTGATCGGTTTTGACAAAGTTATCAGTATTCCAAGAACGTGTAAAATAGCATCATGCTATAAACAGGAGTGTTACCGGGCCTGGGCTGATGCATCAACATCCCGGGAGGTAAATACCAGCGCCCTAAAGTACATACGCAGAATTGGTGAGAAACTAGTTCACCTTCCTTCTGGAACCCGTGCATTTTGGTCTCTCGACAAAGCTGTCCAAGGGAATTACTGTTAGCCATCTCTTCCATCTCTGCACAGGGAGGACGACTCACTGGCCCATGCCGAAAGGAGAATGCCGATCTGCTAGGCTCTTTCTTCGCGTCCAGCTCGACTCTCGATGACGGGGGGAGACACCGCTAACCATCCCGCGGTGCGAGTACTCCATGCCGGATGTGTGTTTCACACAGCGCTCGGTTGCTGAGAACGTGTGCTCCAGAGTTGGCACCGTTCTAACGCGTCTTTTCCAGTAATTCTACTCCTTATGCGTAGTCCCGAAATCATGGAAGACGGCTTTCGTCCACCCGATTCCTAATATAGGTGACCGCTCAGATCCGTCTACACTACAGGCCTATCGCCATCACCTCCTTGTTCTCCATAATAATGGAATCCATTACAAAATGCTAGCTCATCCGGTACCTTGAAGATCACCAGCTGATTAGTGACCACCAATACGGTTTTCGTCACGGTCGATCAGTTGGTCACCTTCTGGTCTACCTGATTCATAGATGGGCGGAGGTAGTAGAGTCCAAGATGAGGCATTGGCCGCTGGTTTGGACATTGCGAAGGCCTTCGATCGGGTTTGGCACAAAGCGCTTCTTACGAGCTACCTTCCAATAGGCTTACCGAAAAAATCTGCAATTGGATCACCAGCTTTTTTGTAGATCAAAGCATCAAGGTCGTTGTAGACGGTGCATACTCCGAAAATAATCCTATTAATGCTGGCGTTTCACAAGGCTGTGTGTTCGCAACCAACCAACGCTGTTTTGTTCTGCATGTCAATGATATGTAGTATACCAGTAGCGGAAGACAGCATTAGTGATGCTCTATACACCGGCCGTGCCAATATTTGTCGGGTAAACATCGCCGAGTGCTGGAACAAACTTGTGTTTCAGAAACAATCGAGTCAAGTCGTTGATGAACAAAGTCTGATTGGAGGCGACTAAATCTAGTCCGGTTTAATTCTCAAATGACATATTTGCACGTTTACCGCTAAAAAGAACCCCTTTGACGTATCTCCTCAGTTTTAAGGCACTCCCTTTGTTGCCTCACCCAGTATCGGAATCCTCGGCGTCGACATATCGAGTGACGTGCAGTTTCGTGGTCACTTGAAAGAGAAGGCCAAATTGGCCTCTAAAAAGCTTGGCACGCTCAGCAGAGCGGGACAGTATTTCTTGCCGGCACACCGCTTACAACTTTACAAGGCACAGTTTCGGCCTCAGATGGAATATCTCTCTCATTCTCATCTCTAGGCTGGGGCTTCCCAATGCCAGCTCCTTTCACTTGACCGCATCCAGTGCAGAGCAGCTCGAATCGTCGACGACCGAGTACTTTCCGATCGGCTCGATCGTGAGATGTTGCATCCCTTTGCATTTTCTTTCCCATCTACCTCGAGGTACCCTGAGGAATTGTTTGGATTAATCCCAGCCGCCAAATGTCATAAACGCACATCATGGCAAAACTCCCGATACCATCAACACCATCTGGATGATTGCCGGTCCACCACGGTAGTTTTACTAAGAGTTTTCTTCAGCATACGACCTCTCTGTGGAATAGTTTACCACCGTCGATTTTTCCCGACAGATACGACTTGGGACATTCAAGAAAAGAGCTTAATCCTTTCTAAAAGGCTAGCAAAGCACCTGCAATTCCCCCCGGTGTTGCAGTTGTTCATGGGCAGCGGTAGTCACTTACCATCAGGTGAGCCGTATGCTCGTTTGCCCCCTCTCCTATAAAAAAGGAAGATATCGTATAAAAATCAGCAAATAGTTTATACATTCGCACAGAACAACACGGGTGATTTTTTCCTTTCTTCAAAACCATCTCAGAAATGAGTATACCGGTGTTACCAGTATAGTGTTTCCACTACAGACATAGTATGTGGGCTCTTACGCTGAAATTTCTGCCGTAACAACAAACTAACGTACGTGAGATTAAGAATTAGGCTCACGAGCCAAGGCCTGAATGGCAGAATTTGAGATGGTAATTTGTATTTCCAAAACAAGTTGAAATTTCTGTCTTAAGAACAAATTGATTTAGGTAAGTGATTATGTTTCGAAGATATTTCACAAGTAGAAGCGTGTTTACATTTTTAATGAAAGACCTAATCCCTTACTGCATCTTGGTTATAACTTATAAATTAAATACAGTATTAAATTAAACGTAAACATGTACACATATTTAAAAGTACATAGATGTGCGCCGGCAGACGCGAATCTCGCGCGCAGTTAGCCAAGATGGCGGCACGCGGAAGTGTGGACGACTTCCGCGTCGCCCTGCGCCGCGTGTGCGCCACTCTTGACTACCATGTTATAGGGTTACCATTTAAAATTTAAAAAAAATATGTCATATTAAGCTTATTCAGATAAATCACACTGACCCAAATATTTACCTATTGATAACACTTAAAAATTTTGAAAATAACATTTTATTATTTCCTCAAGTAAGTTCCGTAGGCATTTAAAGAGAACTAACCGTCGAGTCACAGGTTCTAGGTTAGAACCGCTTTTAAATGCGCATTTGTAAGATTCAAAAATAAATAATTGGTTTGGTTCTATGTAATAATGATTATCTCCATTCTTCTTCCCTTACCTTATCGCATGTAAAAGATCAGATACGGGTAGACCAAGTGCATGCCTTTTTACTAGCGCTAAAATTTGTGGTAGGTACTAAACTATTTCGGTATAATACATCGCTATAGTTACAATCGCGCCAAGAGGTTGTGATCCATATTCCACATATACGTTCAAAAAAATTTGTATATTATCTTCATCAGGCCGTAACAACCCACTGCTATAGATATATAATATAGTCTTCCCCTGTTATTGGAAGTATTTGGCCTTCCCGCAAGACCCGTTGGGTTACTTGCTGGTTCTTGCCAGGATAGAGGTTTTTCTAAAGCAGAGGTAATTGTATAAAAATGCCTATTAATAAAAATATCTCATAGGTATGGGGATTTTAAGATTTTACATCTGGCCAAAACGAGATTAGAGATACTGCCATCTATCGGAAGCCATAAGATTTTCCTTACATTTCTCATAGTCGCCTCTTAATACGAGGTCTTAATGGGATGATGTATTCTTTTATGCACCACTGTTATTAAATATTTTTATTATATTGAATTATTTTTTATTATTTGAGAGTTATACAGATACTTATTTAGGTATCGTCACTTGTGTTTGTGATAACTGAAAAACTATTTAACCGATTTTACTAAAAAATATGCCATTAGAGATACTGCCATTCGTTTTGTATATGATTTTAATATACTAAAAGGTGGTAACCCTGAAACAAACATTAATAACTGACGAACGATCTTACATACAATTGTAAACTGTTTAAGTGGAAGACATTGCTTAATTTATACATATTTATGCAACGTACGTCGCCCGGACGTCGACTTTAAATCTTTAATAACACTCGATATAATCTTAAAATATAAAGTAATATTATTTATAATATTTCGCCTCATTTTAGATATAGCCCGTATCTTGGGCTACCTAGAGGTTTCAGTGGTACGTATGGTGTGTTTTTGTCTGGGAGTCCTCCTTAATTGAATGCCATTATAACATGTTTTCTGCCACAAATGTTGTGGTCCAGTTTGCGTCAATCAATATAATCAGCAAACAGGCTGCGTTTCATATTAGTCTTCAGAGATAGAGATGCATGTTTTTTTTTGTTTGAACTTAGAAATTGGTTGCATTGTTCGTGGACGTAACACTTTAATATCAAGTGCACTTGTACAGCTCGTTTATCGCTCTAATGTTAAAAAAGCAACGTCAACGGGAAATATCGAGTTCTGTGATTGTTTATATCAACGTTCAACACCTACAGTGGGAGTGCCCAATCCCCAGAACAGCTCGCTAAACTGATTAATGATGACAATATTTCATATTATATTCTTATGTTTACACATATATTAATTTTTATGTAATTATATTTAAAATTAATATATTGATTATATAAATTCTCCTACAAGTACCTACTTACATGAATATTAATAAATTGATTTTACTGAACAATGAAATAAGAACAACATGAAAAAAAAGAAAATGAAAAACCAACTATAAATAAAAATAATATGAATAATTTAAATAAAAAAGAATATAAGAACATAACAATGAAACGGCGTCACATACTTCATTCATTATTACAATGTAAAGTTTTTTATCACCACAACCGCCATCATTATCATTTCAACCCATTATATTCTAGACTACCTAATATGGCAAATATCGAATACGAAGAATCGTACAGATTTGCTAAAATAGTAGCATTGCTCCATGGTGTCCTTGATCCGAACTGACTTCTAGACAGACTTCGCGTAAATTGCTAAATTCTGTCGCTTAGCCCATGAGCTACGCACGGCATGCTCTTCTGTATAATGATAAGTTGATAAAGGCAAAATACCCCCAATGAGGAAATGTATGGGGGAGGCCTATGTTCAGCAGTGGGTTTTTATAGACTGTTATGATAATGGTAATGGCCAGGTTTCTAAATAAAAAAAAGTTTTGTTTTGACCTACGACGAAGTGCAGTGCAAAAACCATTTACATAACAAAATACTCTATAGTTCAAATACTTAAATATACCGTTACGATGTTACAGCCTATTAAACTCCACTGCTGGACATAGGCCTCCCAAACAGATTGCCTAATATTTGCCATAGTTGCCACGCATGGCAAGCAGATTGGCATGGCACCCGCTACCCGCAATATTTTTTTTATTTTTAATCGTTATTAGGAAGACATTTAATCATATCTTGCTACCTAATATAATTTTGTCACTATTTGTTTATCTTAATAGGTCATTTTTTTAAATAGTTCGTAATTCGTGGGTTCGAATCTCAGCCGCAGCTAACATTTTGTGCAAAATCACTAATCACAGATTATATGTATTCCGGCCTGGTTTCGTTTTTTACATACTCTAAGTTTCTTCGAACTGCCCGATCGTGCATTATATAACATAGCCAAATTAAAAAGTATCGCATAAATTAAAAGCACGTTCAATAACATTATATTTTATTTGGACGTGATGTAGTAACCAAGCGCCGGCGGCCATACGGGGTCGCGCGTCGCCCGGACATTCCGCCCACAATTACTGGCAATTGTGCCAATTGAAGAACCGCCACCCTTCCGCTTTGGAGCGCGACATAGCGTCATCAACACGATTGTACAAATATCTGTCGCTAACCTCGAAATTATCTATTCGCCGCTGGCATCTGTGCGTGGACATTACATATAACTGATTGATTTAAATCGATCATAAACATACATAAAAAAATTCTATATTATAAAATCTGTTCATGTGTTGTGAACACATGTTTTAAACATAAATTTTCCAATTAAATTTGATGTAGGTTTAAACGTTAAAATGTTTAGAAACAATTTTAATACACCAACGTAAATTCCATTCATAATCATGCATGCCTATTAAGATATACTCGTACTTATAAAACTGGTTCGTTTACAGCTAATAACATAAATCAGACCAGACCATACGTCTGTCCATCACGAATTTAGCTCAACTAGCGCACGCACACAGTCCCACCTAATTCCTTTTCGCCAGTGTTACAATTGCGTCAATTGTCAGCATTTGCCGGGTTTGTCAGCTTGTCACCCTTCCGCTTTTGAAATGTTACACCATTGTTTATCCACACACAACGAATATCAAATATTGAATCGTACGAACTAAGACTCGTATGATCAGAAGGATCTATGATCAGAAGTCTCCTTATATTTGAGCTAGCTGATCGTTCTTACTCACTTTAATGAATATTTTCACTATCAGACCGTTAACAGTCCGCTTCTAAACATCGGTCTCAGTCTAATGGCATGTTTTTTAATTTTAAAAAATTGTTTTCGCTTACGACCAGTTCAGTATTAATAAAAAAACTATTGGTGAAAGATGATACTACTTCAAAAAATTATAGTGAAAGTTAATTTAAAGCCTATCTACGTAAGTATAGTCGAAAGAATATTTTTAATACATATATATTTATATACACATAGACTTCATAACAGATAACGGAATATTTCTAGAATATAGGAAACAGGCGTTTGCCAATGTAGCTAATGAGTTGTTACTCGTCCAGAGTACGTGGCGTTAGAAAATTTATAACACCGTTTAGCTTGTGGATTTCGTAAAAAGCGACTAGAAAGATAGACATATGTTTAAAATTCATTGTGAATTATCATCAAGTAATGAAACAGTGAGGAAAAGATCTACATACCCTCTACTGCTGAGCACAAGTCTACTCCCATTACTCTCCATACCCTCTTCTGAGAGGGTATGTAGAGTATGGAGCAGTAAAGAATACGCGAATACGAATTCGAAACATTTTTTAAATGTCTTAGTCTTGCAAATTTACTAACGTAATTGCAATTCCATCATAGGGGATTTTACAATAGTTGCCACGTTTGGCAGCAGTGTTTTTTAAATTTTTAGTTGTTGTCCAGAAGATCTGTCTACCTCCTGCTGAAGTGACTCTCAGGCGCCCATTACGACACCGGACATTCTTACACCGCCACTACACGGTAGCTAACTATGTACGTAGTAATGTATCGTATTCTTGAGAACCACACTAATAGTATCGATGTAATTTTTTTTTATATAATGTAATTAAGACAAGGTATATACTATCATTCCGAGACCGTCGTTAAAGGTGAAAGAGAGAAATGAAACGAGAGATGGGCAACGGTGTATATACTTGGTGTATATCTGTCTAATAACATAGAAAATTAAGGAAATCTATGTGGGAGGTCAGTGTTCAGCATTGAACTTTTAATAGGGTGTATCGAAAAAAATGAAAAAAAAAAATTCATTTATTTTAGTCATAATTCCTTTATACACAAACCCAGACCCTAAGCCTAACTCTGTCACAACATAACGAAGTCAACCAAACCCACAAACGGTAATCAAGTGACGGCAATTTTTATTGTGCAATGCGATAAAAGTTTCAATATTTATATCGCAATATTCGAGCGCCATAACAAAATTATTGCTTTCATGTGAAATTTCTGTCGACTACACGGTGTATATTTGTCCTGTCATAATATGTTTTATGTAACAAGTCGAGTAACAATAGCCGATAAAATGTTATCTTAATATCCGCTTTTAGAGATAGCGCGCGGGATCCGCCGTGAAGTCAACATCGTATATTTTCGCGCACGTGTAGAATAATATATGACGGTACCATTCACGTGCTTTATATATTAGTCACGCTGCCACGAGTAATCTCTGGCAACCTTTAATGCATGTTTAGTTTATCGTTGTAAGGATAAAGAGCAATTGACCGATTTGAACTAAGTCGGTAACTACCTGCTACATTCAGATGTTAATATAAATTCTTCCTGCTGACTGAAAAGAAAAATTTTAAGATTAATACGCCATGTTGTGGCGACATTATCTCGTAGGTGTTGTAAAAGGCGACAAAGGGAAAAGAAAAAGTAGTTGGACAGATGTATCTTCTTGATAACAACTCAAATTGAATAAAACTATTTTTACGGATTTATCGCGTTTATTTTAAATTATTTTTAATTGCCGACGTTTCGGGGGCTTGCATCCACGATCACGCGGGACTGAGGTGATTGACGTCCCTTTAACCCGGAGTACCTTCAGCTTTTTAATTATTACTTTTGGTAAGATCTACGCAGAATAAACCTACTGTGTCTTGAAGTCTTGCAGTAGTTTGATTGGGTTTAGGTTTAATTTTATTAATTAGAGAATCTCAAATAGGTGATAGTTCCCAACCACTTTCTCTATTAAAATTAGGATTTTTAATTTCAATAGCCTCACGCAGCCTCCTTGGTAGGAATCGATGTTCTGTTCTATCAAATCTGATGTAATGGCGTCGCAGAATTCAAAGATCAAACAAAAAGCAGAATTCAAAGATCTGTTAGCCATCTGAAATTCTACCAACACCATAGTTCACACTGTGTATAAAAAAAACAACCATACTAACGATATTTAAACGCTGAATCTCAAGACCAATCTCAGTGACCAATGTTATTTTACGCAAATCACATCAATAGCCTTTTAAGGTCCAAACATATACGTCTCTACAAGAATGTATCAGTGATATGGCATAGATGGTGCACTTTATGGATGTTCATATTCACCGTGTTGCACCTTGAAAGGCGGGGATCGAACCCATATAAAGGGAAAAGGATTACATTTTTCCCCTTACATAATATGTATTTTCGTCATGCAATATTAGAACAACAGTGACGCTAGAGTTCCGTGTCGACTTTTCTTTTAAAATCTCATTTCTCTAACCGGTTATAGAGGGTGGCATAAGAGAAATAAATACTGGTTATATTAAGACTTGATAAAATACTATTAATAGTCTTACACGGTTACTAGTTTTTTCTTTTGATTTACAAAATATTTCGTTCCATCGAAATTCATTCCTAGAAACCCTCGCTTCGCAATCGTCGCTTTGTATTGGAAAATTTCAAATGAACAAACAAATAAAATTTCTATATTTCGGATGTTAAAACACTATATAGTATCTTATTTTCATATGGATTATAAGTTACTCTGCGAGATAACAATATATGAGGAAATTGTTTCCACTTTATTAGTTATCTCGTGTTGGCGGCAGTGACGTCAGCGTTCAATACTCGCTACAATTTCCGGCACAGCTGGCCGCAAACTGCGATATTACTTATCATAACAGCGCTGACAGAGGTGGATGATCGATATATCGCTGTTTGTGGAAGTGCACTACTCTTATCAGTATTATTGCAGAAACGTGTCGAATTCACTTGCGCACCAAGGATGACAAAATCTATGAAATTTTCCTTTTAACTTTTTGGTGCTAAAAAGTAAACAACAAATTACAGTTTTTGTTTTGCTTAAATAAAAACCAAAATACTGGCAACGCTATTCACATTACTAATATTCCCTATAACCACTTCTTGTAGGCTTAAAATGATGTGTTAGGAGTGGTTCATGACAGTAGTCGAATAGCGGATTCGAACCCACGACCTTAAGTCCGCGGTCCGCACCCTTCCAAGGCTACTGTCGCTTCTGAACAGAACTGAATAGGCAAGCCCAAAAACGGATAACACTACTATTATTTCTTTTAAAAATAACGTTACCTCAACACTAGGATTTTCTCCTGTATCATGGGGTCAGTTTACATACATAAACAAGGACAAACATCCAGACCCGGAACAATTTTTTGTAGGACATACAAATACTTTGTTCCATACGGGATTCGAACCCGCGACCCTTAGCGCTGCAACTCATTGCTAAGCCACTGCGCCATGGAGCCGTGCCTTATAATATCCAAATCACTGTCATCACTATCACTAGAAAATATCGATATTTCCATTTTCTTTCTTTAGTAAAATCAACGCTGTGACGAAATCCCTGGTATTTCTTGGATTGCAATCTGCGATCGTTTACACCAGTCAAAACAAATGTCAAAATGGACAGATAGGTTATTAACATGTACAAACTGTCATTTTCGAACAGAGGTCAATCGTTATTCTGTGATCCGCCCTCTATAGGATAGATTGATTTTAAAGATAGAAAATTCAATGCACAGATCGTTTACTGGCACGCTTTACCCATAAAATGGATTAAAATACCAATCTAGACTAGCAAAAATTGGATCAGGATTGATTATTGATTTCGGGCGTTAGATATTAAAGGACATTTTCCTCAATGGTCACGATCAGCAAGTAAATTGGCGACCTCACCGGATGTCTCGCATGCCGGTTTAAATATTTTATATGTGACTTAAGTGATATAAAAATAATAATAATTAGTGTGAGATGATTATACCACCATATATAGGGAGGCTATGAGATCTTTTGGCATTTAATTTCACTAAAATATATTTATTTAAAATCTCTCTCATTTTAGGTAGTTTAAGTATTCATATATACGGAAATTTATTAACCATAGATTAAAAGCAATAATTTCATACAGCTTTTAAAACGCGTTTTATATTTTTTTAAATCTAAAAGTTTCACCTTTCCCTCATTTCCCCTTCTTCTTTTGAAGTATAGTTTCTGGCTCTAACAAAATAAATTCTTCACAAAACTATTCCCGTAATGATCAATAAAACGAGAAAGCAAATAAATTTATGTGTCTTTGAAAAGTTGAACGTTGATTGATTGAGGTTTAATTAATTGTTACCGGATAAAAATACATGAAAGTCGTGACCAAGAGACGTATCTTCAACTTGTCGCCATATATTATGCCTTATAGAGCAGGCCGTAGGTCAAATAGTTATAAACATACAAAGTTCAAAATTCTGTTAATGCCCGTTTGTAATGTCTATTTAAAAAAATTATGCAATATGAAGTTATAAACGAAATTCCAGTGCACATGATGGTAAGTGGCTACCGCAGTCCGTGGATACCATCAAGCAAGTCCAATCATTCGCTACAGTAGATGCGTCACCTGTGAGGACCAAGTTAGTATGCCTCACAGCCCGCTTACTGGCTATATGTATACTGGCTCTGTACATATACTGTTTGTATACTCGCTCTGTATGCCATTCAGATTAGAAAATTGTAAAGCATCAGTCCCCCATGCTTGAAGAAGTTAGCTTATTTCTTTTAATCTCGCTTATTTCACCCAGTCACGCGCACTCGTGCACACACACGCACGCACAGAAAAAGCAACCCAAAGAATGGAGTGCCTGTTTTTGTACATAAGAGACATAAAGAGAGAAAAATTACAGTCAATGTAATACATATTCAAAATTCCATAAAAAATATTATAACATTTAATATTATAAGCAACATCACCATCATTTAGAAGCCGTCGGGTCAGCTTGATACATCATACCTCTCCTAATAATTCATACACGCATGACCGTAGACTATTAATAAGAGGTTATGATGGAAATTATTGTGCGTTTTAAAATATTTTCATTTCATTTCATTTTTATAATATGTGGCCATGGTAGCTCAGATAGTCAGTGTTAGCGCTCGCTGTATATTTCACAGTACGCGAGCAAACCGGGTTCGATCCCCGCCGGCACCAATGAAATTGTTAAATGCAATTTTGCTCGGCACGTGCTCGGCGGTGAAGGAAAACACTGTGAGGAAACCTGCATGTCTGAGAAATAAGAAAAAAAATATTTCGAAGACTTGTTAGAGTTCGCCAACACGCACTGGGGCAGCGCGGCGGACAATTCCTTGCCCTAAAACCCTCTCAGAAATGCCTATGCCCAGGAGTGGGACGTATATATATAGGCTGTAACTTTCATTTTTATGAGATAATAGACGGAAGGTCTTTCTTAGAATAGAGGATGGGAATTATTTTTGCTAAGAATTCCTATAGCGGTATAGGTATATAGGTATCGTTTCTGTTAGTCTTTTGTTACTCATTAGCTTCAAACATTTTACTTATAATCCAAGAGCTTGAGCACCTGTATGAAACTTGAGGTGGTTTATTTTACAGATGGCACAATGACACATTTAAGATGATATTTGGTGCTTAAAATAATTTTATTATTTGACAGAACCTTTGCCGTGGTGGCAACTCTCAGATATTTTGAGAAGCTTTAATTTGCAAAAAAAAAAGATACTCGTTTTATAGTAGAAGTATACGCGCAAACAAAAACCGTGACTATGTTCAAAGTAACGCATGTTAAAGATAGGCTAGGAACTAAGACGTATTGCCAGTACTATTTTAGTATAAATGTGCTGGAACCTAGCGCTTGCTGTAAATTTCACAGTACGCAAGCAGCCCAGGTTCGAGTTCCGCTGGCACCAATGAAATTAATAATTGCAATTATAAGTTCTGATTTACCACGTGCTCAGCGGTAAAGGAAAACGTTGTGAGGAAACCTGCATGTCTGAGAAATAAAAAAATATTTCGAAGACGTGTGAAGTCCGCCAAGACATATTGGGGCAGCGCGGTGGACACTTCCTTGTCCTAAAATTCTCTCAGAAGTGAGAGGAGGCCTGTTCCCAGCAGTGGGACGTATATAGGCTGTAACTAATCATATTCCATCACCACTAGGTGCACAGGAAGAAACACTACTTTTTCTTCAGCAGTTTGTGTAAGTACAATCCTGAACATAGGCCGCTCACGTTGCCGGGAGGCAGGGAGGATTTGCCTTCATCGTCACGCTTGACGTTTGACTTTCGTAGTACCAGACGTTTCGCATCTTTGATGCTAATGCTTTGTCGCCAGTCTAAGTATTTTACGTCTGGTGTAAACGAGACCGTTATATGGTCTACCGGAAACCATATTATTTTCTGGTAGTTCATATTACCGCCATTTGCAACATCCACGAAACGAATGGGATTACAGTTTTTCTAACGCCGCTAATATGTTTATTTAACCATTTAAACCGTGTTGTTGCGGTTTAAAAATAGCCACGTTCAATTTCGTACGTGGTAGAGGCACGCTGCAGCTAAATTAGTAGTATAGTTGTGCCACGAACGTGATCGGCTCGACCGAGGAAGGACCACGCTCTCACATAATACCAGCGTAAAAGAGTAGCTTAATGCTGCCGTGTTTCGTATGGTGAGTGTAGAGAACCGGAGACCCTTTTTACTGTAAACGAGGCATTCCATCTTAGCCCTCACGGGTGGCGACGCATTTGCATTTTGATTCGTAATCATGGATATATGTAGATGTCCATGGGCTACAGCAACCACTTACCATCAGGTGGACTATGTACTCGCTTGTCACCCCATCCTATAAAAAAGAAGGAAACTGAAAAAGAAGATAGGCAGATCTTTTTGATAACAACTGAAAACAATGGGAATACGCCATTGTCAAGCGTGGCAACTATGGGAAAATTCCCTATGAGCAGTCTTTAAAGGCCTGTGTTCAGCAGTGGACTTTATATTTTGTAATGAATGAATGAATTAATTAATAAAATTAGCAAATTTTACATTGTCATCCTTTTCCGGCATAAAAAAAATTTGATGCTTGCGTGTTGTGTTCGGTGCCCTCCGGCTTTCTTGGCATTAGCACCTGATAAACTTATTTTTAGGGTTCCGTAACTCAAAAGGAAAAAAACAGAACCCTTTGTAGTATTAATATTTTGTATTATAATTGTAGAGCCGTGGTAGCTCAGGAGGTCAGGGGCTAAGCGATTGCTGTAAATTTCAGTCCCAGCCCGAAGCAAAGATATTGTCAATTGCAGTTTTAAGTACTGATTTACGTGTTCGTGAAAGCTGCAGTAAAGGACAACATCGTGGAGAACCTGCATGTCTAAGAAATTAAAAAAAAAAGGAAGAAATGTAAATTCCGCCTACACACATTTGAGCAGCGCGGCGAACACTTCCTTGCTTTAATACTCCGAAAATGAGAAAAGTCTTATGCCCAATAGTGGGACGTACTCGTATATATGCTGTAACTTTACTTGTGGTATCACTTTGTTGTCCAACCGTCTGTTCCGTCCGTCAGTCGGTTGGTCTGTTCGCCTAAGGTATCAAATTGAAATTAATATCAAATAGGTACTGAGTTCTATTGGTATCAAATTGAAATTAATATCAAATAAGTACTTGGAGGTGTTTAAAATTCAAGCTTCTAAGTCATTGGAATTAAAGGATATACGGCCATTCATGTCACACATTTTGATACTCGCAAACCCACTTATCAAACTATGAGGTACTTCAAGTTGATATAGAATCAAGAAATTTAACAAGAAGAATGATCTTGCAACATAAGTAAAGGAAAAAAATCTGAAAACATTTGAGTTGATACGCCCGTATCATTTTTTATGCGAATACAAGCTTACGTTTCCAGTTTGACCATCGACTGTGACGTAGAAATTTCAGAGTTTTTTAGTTTGTTCGAGAAAATTTAAACTTGTACTACAATTTAACTTACTTTGTCCTTAGAATAATCTTCGGTACTTACCTCACCTATGATTTGTAAATTACAATAAGTCAATATTTTAGAAACATAAGATGCTCTCATTCAACTGCTTACACTGTTACACATACTTATCGTATATAAATGATTATAGTGTATTGAAATCAAAAACAAAATCTAAATTAGCAAGCAGACTTAGTTCTGCAGAATATGATGTAAGAAAGATTAGAAGACTCACCAATGTTGAGACAGCTAGATTAGTTAATTTTAGTTTTCCCCGTTTTATAGCGTAATGTCTGATGGAATTTTGCTATAGGGTAATGTGACTGACAAGACATATTTGTTTTGCAAGGGAGAGCCTTACGGGCAATTTATAACTAAAATTGTAAAGAGTTCCACAGAATATTTTTAAAGAAATAAACATATTATGTTTGTCATTGCAATATATTTATTAAAATATAAAGTATGTACATAAAAACAACTTATCAAAGCTATTTAGCTTTGATAAGAATGAAGATGTTCATGCTTTAAACACTAGGAACAAACATAGGTTTGTAGTGCCAGTTACAAGACTCCACAGAATTAGTATATATAATGTATTATACCCCTAGGAATGAGCTAAGCGCCACCATGCTGGTTCTATTAAAATTAATTTCAAATATGTACTAAATTATTGTAGTGTTATGTTTAAAAAATTATCCCGCTGGGTTTCTTCCTGGTTCTTCCCAGGACAGAGGTATTTTTTGACCCAGTGGTAAATAAAATATGACTTTCAATAAGCATTATGGAATAACCTATATTGAATATAAAAAAGTAAGTAGTAAAAAAAGCAAAGTAGTTGAGATTCGATTCTCGGTGTATAAACATTCGGAACCCTCAGGGCCCAAGTCCTACTCGCTCATGTCATGATTTTTAAAATCATATCAATTGGCTATCGGACACTCAGTCGAACACAAGTTTCAAACAGGATATTGTCAATTTTATATAAAGTGAACACAATAATGATAAGTCAACTTATCGCAGGTGTCCCAAATTGAGTTCCTTTTTTTATATAATGAGTGATGTTGAAGGTTAAATCAACTCTGTTGCGCTTTCGGATAAAGAATTCTATACTTCAACTACAAAACCTTAAATGGAAATTGACATTGGAATAAACTTCACAAATGTGTATTAGGTGCAATCGATAATAATCCATCTTTATTCATTCATTCCTTTCCAGTTCAATAGTCTATACCTATATTATCATCTTAATTACAGCCCTTCATACAAGTCCACTGCTAAACAGAGGCCTCTGCAAGAAATGCAACAAAACACAGTCGTGAGCCACCTGCATCCATCGACTTACATACATATATAGAGTAAAAAGGAGAGAGAGAGACTATATCCATTGAGTACCCTCTAACACAGAATAAATAATAGTACCTCTACCGAAACCAAATATGACGTCCTATGTTTGTATGTTTTCTTTCAGTTACTTATAAATTCAATAATAAATTTTATATTATTTATCATAATAAATAAATCACTATATAATACAAAAGCAACTTATCATTTTTATTTAATTATTATAAAAATTAAAACTTGCTTAATAAATGTACACTTTCATTATTATAAAATGCTATAACTTATAATTTAAATAGATGGTTTATAGATAAAATATACAAAAACGCGAAAATTCAGATTGTTTTTAATTTTATTTGGTATTCACTAATCTATAAAAAGTGATTAATATAAACTACCGTTACGGTTACAGGCTAGTCCAAAGCTGAACATAGGCCTACTCCATAGATTTCCACATAGAGGGGAGGGTATTTTCCATAGTTGCCACGCTTGGCAAGCAGTTTGGCAACCGCAGTTGCCATACTTGTAAGAGTATAAATTAGTATGCTTGCATTATTTCAATACTTAATTAAAATGCAAATGCGTTGTCACTCCTGAGGACCAAGCTAGAATGCCTCGATTCCAATAAAAAGGGTCTCCGGTCTCTACACTGACCATACGAAACACAGCAGCATTACGCTGCTATTTTACGCTGGTAATACTTGGTAGAGCCACGCTGCTGTTATATTATAGTTGTAGCACAAATGGATCGACTCGACCGGGGCAGGACTACGCTCTGACAGAAAACCAACGTAAAATGGCAACTGAATGCTACTGTGTTTCATAGTATATCAGAGGCTGGTGCCCATCTCTACGGATGATAGGATCGGATTCTTACGCGCTTATCACTACGTGGCGAGTCACAGGCTCGGCTTGTTCTTAATACACACCGAATAATAGCTTACAGACGTAACAACATAGAGCGTTTTAATTAATCGTTACTCTTACTGTCTCGGTTCCAAACGGTCGAACACTCTTCACAACACACCACTTTCTGATCTGCAGGAATTTCACGCGAGACTCGTTCTGGCGAAACTCGACGACAATAGAGTTTATTATCGTCGAGTTTATGATCAATATTTATACATTTTAACATGAGAAGTTGTAATGAAACATAATATAGAGAACAACGAAAGTGTTTTGCGCAATTTTTATCTCGTCATAATCTGTAGCAACTTTAGGCTTAGGGCGTCAAAGAATTGCAGCTTAGACCTATTTTCAGCTTTATGTACCTAATTAATAACACAAAGGTTTTTTTTTCCTTTACTGAAACAAACAATCATGCTCATATGTTTGTCTCCGATAAGCTTACGGTGGCAATTGTATTTGACCTTACGCAATCTGTACCCGTAAACCCACCACAGCTGCCCAGTCTCTACTGTTACAAGTGTATCTTTGGACTTATTACTTCAGAACAATACAGATTGTTTACGTGGTAGAGCCATGTTGCAGCTATATTAGTAAGTTTAGTTGTAGCACTAATGGGTCGCCTCGACCGAGGAAGGACTTTGCTTTCATAGAATACCAGCGTGAAATAGCAGGTTAACGCTGCTGTGTTTCGTATGGTGAGTGTAGAGAATCGGAGACTCTTTTTACAGGAAACGAGGCATTCCATCTTAGCCCTCACGGGTGACAACGCATTTGCATTTGGATTCGTAATCGAGGATAGATGTAGATATCTATGAGCCACAGCAACCACATACCATCGGATGGATTGTATGCTCGTATGTCACCCTCATCCCATACAGATATGACCGTATTACTTGAGTAATTAAGTTTAATGAATCTTGAACTTTAAGCTTCTTTCTAAATGATTTTGAATGTGCTGTAACTTTCATGAATACATTACTACGCCGTAGAGTAACTGGTTGAATATTTTCTTTGCTGAGCGTACCTATGCAATTTGACAGTGTTCTTTCATCCATGTTTAACAAATCATTTATGCGGGAAATTTCATTTCAAGGTATATTGAATTTACGTTCTTCTTAATTACTTTCAAATAGTAGTTTGCACTGTTTGTACAACAATAAAACATTTAAAAAAGCTTGATAGCGATTACCTCACTCCCGGGAGTAATTATCAATTTACTCTTATGGCTTCCTTCTGCTACAAAGTTGACATTAGAAATGCATAAATAATGAGTAACTTAAGAATTCAACATAATAAAATTGAACATAATAAATTTATACATAATCAAAGGAATAAAAATGAGTAATATAATTTGTAAGTAAATCAGGCTTAATTATCATTAGTATAACACTTTTTACTGTGTTATGTGCTCTATTTTGCTAAATCTATCAACGTGTTTTTCAACCGACTTCATTAAAATGAGGAGGTTCTTAATTCAATTGTATTTTTTTAATGTGTGTTACCTCAGAACCTTTTTCCTAGGTGAACCGATTTTAATAATTCTTTTTTTCTCTGAAAAGTAATGCTCTCATGTGGTTCCATATAAATATAATCAAGATATGACCAGTAGTTGTTGAGTTATCCTTAATAATGCGTATCGAATTGACTTCGACTAAATTGGTGGTGTTCTCATTCTATTTATATTGAAGTCGTTTGTTCAAAAAATTAATAATAATTAATTAATAATTTTACCATTTGTTTAATACTAATTTCATCATATAATTAAGAATGCGTACAAAGCCAGAAAAATATATTTCAACCTCGCGCCTCGCCCACCCCCTGCCCCACGCTCCTTACGTATTCCTATTCTCTTCTGAAACAAAGCATTCATATTATAGTTCGAATGCATTGGAGAATGGTGATAATATATTTATGCTATAAAGATTATATAATTATTATATGCGCCAAAATTATGTTAATTTAATAACTCGTAAAATAATAAAAATAAACCCATAGTAACAACACACAATCAGTTTTTAGCTATTGTGTGCTGTATAATTTTTGCTCCAAAATCCGCACTCCATTGAGTTCTGAACGAAAATGGCCGGAAAACAGACGTGTACGTATTTTTTTGTTTTGGACTTAGCTTTGTGCGCTGCCTTAATAGACCTTACAAATATTTTTTTCAGTTTTGTGCGGGATTCGAACCCGCGGTCCGACAGCGCTGCAGCAGCCCGAAAGCTTAACCACTGTGCAATCAAGTTTTAAAAACATGAATTTTAAAGCAACGTTTAAGTATAATTCCTTGAAATGAATTATATTTTGTGGACATCTGACTTCAACAAATCGTTAAATACTACTACACTACGTCAAAGATTAAATAGCTACGTCGTATTTCCGTAATTAATTGATTCGAACAAACAATAAAAAGCAGTTACCATCGTGCATCTCAAGGAAGTGAAGAGTGGTCAAACAAGAGTCTGTAATGAATCTGTTGCGACGGATCTTTTAATTGTGTGAATCGCAACATCCGGCTCCGGCTCAATTCATTTTTCTTCGCCTACCGCTTTTTCTCCAGTCGTATGATGCAATGCGGATGTACAGGCCGATGAACACTTGTTAATTATGCCAATCAGTAAAAACAAAAAATTTTACAGTTAAATTATTGTATATTATATGTATAAGAACACTACTCGTATAATATGTATTGTAAACACGCAAACGTTACCGAACAATTTGTTATTATTAGTTGCTCATTAAAAATTTAATCCGTTATTTTCAGTTCGTGAAGCGTCCTTTTTAACCCCCGGCGCAACAGAGGAGTGTTATAAGTTTAACGTGTGTATATGTGTGTCTGTGTGCATGTCTGTGACATCGTAGCTCCCAAACGGATTGTACCGATTTTGATTGTTATTTTTTTAAAATTCGAACGTTGACTTGAACGTGAAGGTTTTTAGCCATAATTTAAGAAAATCTGTTCATCCGTTTGAACATCGTCACCTTTTAAGTAGTTAATGAGGAGAGAGTAACTTCTTCATGTCTAACAAGTTCGGAATTTTACTTAAATAAATAGCTTGATCTTACCATTTAATGCGATCTCATAATAAGCGTGGCTCATGATAATCTGGACTATACAACTTGGAAACAGATAACGAAAAGCAAAAAGCTTTTGTATAATTTACAATTACAAATAGAATAAAAAAATATGCACATTATAAAAGGTCAAGATAATCGTCGAGACCTAAAAACTTAACCAAAATGTTGTTATTATTTCCGTGGTTTTTAGAGAGATCCGAGACCGATCAGATCAGATAGATCAGTGAGCAGTTCTGTGAGTAACACGTATAAACAAAAACGGTGTAAGGTCTTCCATACAGTTCCATGTAAAACGGAAACAAAAAAATCAACGCGTACCATACGCGGACATGCTGCGCACGCAGCTAGTCTGCTCCGTTCTTTATTATAATACGTAATCTGAAAGCCAATTCACTTTTAAATCTTTATATTTTAAAGCTGCGGTAACGAATGATCTTATAGTCACGGTAATATTATCCATACAGTATTGTAACTCGGCCGTATCTTTCAAATAAATGCCTACAGCCGTGCGGCACGTAAACATGTGATAGGGTTACCTGCTTCCAGCATTTTTACATTTGCCTACTTTGTGTTTCCATTTAGTTTTATGATTGTAAATATACTTTTTATATAAACAAATAAAATAGGTACTTTGTGAATTGAATAGGGAGTGTTCAATAAAAATGCGTGTCGTTTTTTGATTGGTAGATTTAATTTAAAAACCATGTTTATGTTTGAATAACAAATCGGTTAAATAAATTTGCGACCGAAAAATATTTGCACCTCGCCTGAGACTTACGAAATGCTTTATTATTAGATTTTTAAATATAAAAAATCCGCTTGCAAATATAAAGCTAAAAATAATATAAATTAAAAATTGTTTTGGGAAACATGGACAACGTGGAGAAAAGGAATATCTTTTAATTGGTTATAGATACCTGCAGCTACTTTACAATTTATATGTTTGTTTTTAAATGAAGTTCAGATTTATTATTTCTTTATTTCTATTCTATTATTTATTTCCTCCATTTTTTATATATTTCACAAATAGATAATATTACCGTGTTACAGTCCACTTAACTGTAAGGGGCTACCGCTATCCATGACCGCCAGTTATTTCAATAAAAAAAAAAATGAAGAATGCCTCACAACCCGTAATTATACTGAGTCATACCTACCCTGAAAGAAAAGCACGAAAAGGATCGTACCTCCTAGTAATTAAATTTTTTTTCGCCAATAGTGACCACCACCATTGGAGGGAGTGTATTCTCAAATTCAACACAATTGCATTTTTGTACACAATCTATTTATTAATTAGTAACTGTTTTAATAGGGCGTACTTCACTGCTGCGATTTGATATAATGAATTTAAGATGATGTCGTTGGTACCTACCGTTTGATAGCATTCTCTACCTTAAACTTTGCGTTTTGATTGGAATGGATTGGAATTATTTCTAATGAAATAAAGTTTACTTTTAACTATAGATAGATAGACAGACAGTATCACAAACATTTCATTTCTTGGTACATGCAGATTTTCTCAGACGATTTTTCATCGGTATGCAGATTCGATTCCAGTATTAGTATAAGAATAAATAAATTAGAATTTAAAAGGGGGTTTAACATGCTGACACCCATCTTCTGGTTGCCTCTGTCGCCTCTTAAGAGTAACGACACTCTCAAAAAAGCAAGATAAATTTGTTTATGTACTTTTTTGGATCTTAATAAAAATAATAATATAGTGATTATTTATTTAGATTACTGTTCGCATGATCCATGATTTTTTTTTTGCTCCATGTTAGTGTTCTTTAATGGCAATATTACGTCGTACTAAACAATATTATTGAATAATATTGTTAAATACAATATAAGCAAAACGTTTTAGTAAATGAGTTAAAGTTTAACGTCTTAAAGGCCTACGCCACACTGAGCGGAAATTATACGCACACTACGTGGAAGATCGGTCGGTCCGTGTGTGTTTGTAATGTCAAAATAATAGCTTTTTACTAAATGCGTATGAAAGTATATACGGTACTTATAACAAAAAAACAATTTTTTAAATTTTTGTCTGTCTTTTTGTTCCGGCTAGTCTCCGAAATGGCTGGACCTATTTTGACGGGACTTCACTGACGTGTAGCTGATATCATAAGGAGTAACTTAAGCTACTTTTATTTTAGAAAAAGAATAAGTGTTCCGCGCAAAAAAAAAAAGGAATCCATGAAAACCAATCGTAATAAATTCCACGCGGATGAAGTCACAAAGAACAGATAGTATGCAATAAAATGTGTTAGTGTTCCGCCGCAGAAGATCCGCGACGGAATTTCCGTTCAGTGTGGCGTAGGCTTTAGCCGACGTTTTCTGAACCCGGTTGTATATGTAAAGAATACCGACACCTTGGCAATAGCCTTGTGTGTGAAAATTAAGTGACGATGCGGAAGCGCCAGCGCATTGTTTCGACGTCGAACAGTGTTGCCATTTGTATTTTAACTTTTTAGGGATTACTTAAATTCATCCTAATTTTAGAGACGATATGTTTAAGCTCAACCAGAATAAAGACATAAAATCGTAGACTTTAAAAATTTGCCAATAGCTGAAAAAACAGTTATGAATCGGAAAATGTCCATATCGAAATACTAATTAAAAGTTTATAGGTAGCAGATAAATAGATATCAGTTCACGATTTCCATAGCTGATTACATTTATTTATAAAGAATTATATTTTTCATGGCAACCTCAGTACGGACACGGAGGTTCGAGCATCGCGACGAACAAACCGATGAAAACGGATGCCATCTTGCAAACGTCAAATTTACATTTTAAATCAAAACAAAAACTCAATTACTTATATACATATACAGTCGTAGTTTTCCGCCTCAATATTTTTTTATATATTATTCATACAATTTCCACGTACGTAGGAAGTTTAAAAATTTTATACCCATTATAAAATTTCAAGTTCATTATTTTATTTTACTATATACATAATTCAAAAATACTTAAAACTTTAATACCTACTTAAAATAAACTTACTTGAATGATTTTAATAATTTCGTTAGTATTTCATATTTTCTCATTATGTCGGATTCTTATTATTAATTACAATATCACGCAGAAAAATTACGCGCAAAGAAAACTATTAATGTTATTGTACGATCAGCTGTTATGTTTTAAGTATGCGCACTACAAACAAAAGCAAATTTATATCTTCCGATAGAAGAGAAATATATTTTTTGCAATTTACGACATACGATTAGGGCAGAATTCTTGCAAAAGAAGCCATAAAATAAATATGTGTATTAAAAACAATTCTTTACTTATTATATTCGTAAGTATTAAATTATACACTATCATTCTGTATAACAACAACAGGTTATGAATTAATTAGGAAAAAATTAAGCTATAACTACATAATTATAGCATTGTCATTAACATGCAATGATTGCTGTCGTCGCAAAAATGCACAGCGCGTGCAGCGGAGCCCGGCTAAAATCACAATAACAATAAATAAACATTTGTTATGAAACCTTCGTAACTGGAATCCCTGATTGATGAGGCAATTTGTCCATACTTTTTTATTTACTTCGTAAAAAATACTCCTCAATGACACAAAACTGTTGACAGATATTAGTATAAATGACCTTTTCCTATGGGAATAACTTCATAAGCCATAAGGCACAGACAGTCGTGCTCATTACTAGCACGAAAGCATGATTTTATTGAGCAAGTCCTCATTAGTAGCACGCGTGTACTACACTCATTGCTACTAATAAGGTTGCATATTTTGAGCACGCTCAACCGTCGTTTGATTTTCGAGCATGCTACCTGAAGCGCGGGTAGGATGGGGCGTACTCACAGGTTTGCTTATATGATTATTTTCAATATGATTACATAGGCTGCACTAAAAGTATCGGGAATGGAATATTTCCACTGTTCCTGTCATATTAAAATCTTTTTAATTGAAAACTCCTTAGTTTTAAAAATCGAATACCATTTATTTATTTAAAAAAAGATTCTCGGTCTTGTCACAAGGTTTTGTCAAACTTGTTTAGTCGTTGAGAAAATGGAATTGACTCGAGAAATTTCAAGAGCGATGATTTGACTTTCGAAGTGGTTTAACACAAAAACAGTGTGTTGAACGGATGATTTCTGCATTTGGTGATGAAGCCCCATCCAAAACCACAATTTATCGCTGGTTTGCTGAACTTCAACGTGGACGTGTCAAGCTCAGTAATGATCCCCGTCAAGGTCGTCCAAAAACTGCAGTCACCCAAGAAAACGTTGATGCTGTGCGTAAGCTGATTGAGGAAGATCGACATGTGACATACCGCGAAATTCAGGCAACTTTAGACATTGGCATTAGTCAAATACAAATACGTGGTAGAGCCATGCTAGTTAGTGCAGATGAGGCGTCTAAGAATAAGTGAAATAGTAGCTTTGGGAGAGGTTGTGCGCATTTTATTGTAATGGAAGATAGATAGATCTAGGGCGCAGCGTGGCTTGTCTCTATAAAAAAAAAAAAAAATCTTGCATGAACAATTAGGTGTAAAAAAGCTGTTTTCCCGATGGATACCGCATTCGCTCTGTGAAGAGTAAAAAAGCGGCTCGCGTTACTTGGTGCGTCAGAACTCTCGAAAGATTCCACGCAGGATCCTCAAATGCTGTATACAACATCGCATCAGGTGACGAATCCTCGATATACGCGTACGAACCCAAAACAAAAAACCAGTCACGAGTTTGGGTGTTCGAAAATGAGTTAAAACCAACGAAAATTGTTCGTTCACGGAGTGTTGCAAAAAAAATGGTGGCCACGTTTGTCTCCAAAACTGGCCATGTTACGACTATTCCTCTTGAGGGACAAAGAATGGTTAATGAAGAATGGTATGCTAGCATTTGTTTGCCACAGGTCGTTTCTGAACTCCGTAAAGAGAACTGCAACCGCCGCATCATCCTCCATCACGACAATGCGAGTTCTCACACCGCACACAGAACAAAAGAGTTTTTAGAGCAAGAAAACATATAATTATTAGACCATCCGCCGTACAGCCCCGACCTAAGCCCTAATGATTTCTATACTTCCCTAAAATGAAGAATTAATTGCGTGGTCAGAGATTTTCATCACCTGAAGAAGCTGTGGATGTACAAACGGCATTTTGGAGACCCCAACTTCCGAATGGAATGGTTGCTTCAATGATTGGTTCCATCGTATGAAAAAATGTGTCAAATTTCGCGGAGAATACTTCGAAAAGCAATAAATACATTTTTAAATGGTAATGTTGTGTCACTTCCTTGATTCCCGAAATTTTCAGTGCCGCCTTGTACATAAATTTTGGTTTAGAGCCTGGTGCTAAATAGCTCTTCTGTCTAAAGTTTGCTTTGCATGCTTATTTATGAGTATGCTTTAAGCACGCTTATTGTTGCCAAATGCGAACAGTTGCAGAGCATGCTAATTTTAAGCACGCTTATGAGCATGCTTTTTTTGAGCACGTCTGTCAGTACCAATAGTCATACACTTAGCTACTGCCGCTTCCGACCCGTCAAGCGTTCTTCTTCTGGTTATTTGTGTACCGATTACCTATTTTCAAGAATACTCTATCATTATCGTTCAATAAAAAGTAAAACAACCATTTTTCCTCCTTGGCCACGGTGGCCTGCCTCCTTTGATGCAGGCCGCCGTGGCCGAAATTCGGTCTGGAGGGCATTATATATATGTATGTATATATATATATATTATATATATATATATGTGTGTGTGTGTGTGTGTGTGTGTGTGTGTGTGTGTGTATGTGTGTGTGTGTGTGTGTGTGTGTGTGTGTGTGTGTGTGTGTGTGTGTGTGTGTGTGTGTGTGTATGTGTGTGTATGTGTGTGTATGTATGTAAAGGAACTTCGTTCTATCCGGTTGTCCCTTGACACCGCTGGGTTTCTTGCTGGTTCTTCGCAGGACAGGTTTTTTTTTCGAACCAGTGGTAATTAAATAAAAGGGTGACTTTCAATAAGTATTATTTATAATCTATATTGAATAAAAAAGTTTCGGTATCTGTATAGTGGCTGGCTGTTCAAAGTTGTAACAACCGACAATTAGGCAATCAATTTATCAAACTACTAGATCACTAGACCACGCGGTCTACGTTAAAGTTCCAACCAGAGTCGACATTTATGTAAAAATTTCGGACAAATTTTTTTTTTTTTTGTCTTTTTTTTTTTGGGCGCTTTGTTTCTCTCTCCGGTCGTGTCGGTTTACCGTCCCATCGGATTATGAGAGTGAGGGAATAGAGAGTTCACCTGTGCTTGCGCATAAACTTGGACACTATAATCCTGTATTGCGCCGATGGCTAGCCTCCTTTGAGGCAGGCCGCCGTGGCTGAAATTCGGTCTGGAGGACATTATATATATGTATGTATGTATGTATATGTGTGTGTGTGTGTGTGTGTGTGTGTGTTATGTGTGTGTATGTATGTAAAGGAACTTCGTTCCATCTGGTTGTCCCTTGACACCTCTCATGTTTTTTTTTAAACTCCCGCTGGGTTTCTTGCTGGTTCTTCGCAGGACAGGTTTTTTTCGAACCAGTGGTAATTAAATAAAAGGATGACTTTCAATAAGTATTATTTATAATCTATATTGAATAAAAAAGTTTCGGTATCTGTATAGTGGCTGGCTGTTCAAAGTTGTAACCACGCTGGTAGTCACACTGCAGCTGTGCTACGACTGCAACACGAAAGGATAAGCATTACTAAGGAGCCACTGTCTCACAAATTATCGGAGGGAAATAGCAACGTAATAAAGTGACAACTGAAAACGCCTCTACTAGAAATAGATGATGTAAGTGTCATTCACTTACAATTCTGTGGACTGTGTGCTCGTTTTTTAACGTTACATGTAGGTATAAAAAAATACGACGTAGTCAACAATTATTATCATTAAATGAAAACTTGCAATGTCGCATTTAACATTTCCAAATGCGACATTGCAAGTTTAATTGAAATAATTAGAAATATGTAATTATTTCAAGTTAAAATTATCATGGACTCCAAACCCCAAAGAATTTCACAAAGCACGGTATTAAGTGCATATATCAGATCTTTATCCGCTGACTACCTGAACCTGAAAACTTCATCACGTAATCTCTATACATAACGAATTGTCACCCCTACACTGTACATCCAATACTACATATTTTATTTCTATGCAAATGTAAAACAGAATAGTTAATAAGATTGCTTTTAATTTTTTGTAATGTCATAAGTTGTGTGGCTCTTTACATTGATATAGGCACTATGTAGAAGGTATCATAGTATCTAAAGAACCACACTACTTAATATATAAAAAAAACAATCTTATACTATATACCAGTCAATTGCTAAGATACTTGCATATTTTGTACGAACAGCCGACACGCCGTCTTTTTCCACCGACCTATTTTTACGCCGACAGGTATTATACATTATAACTTTAGTTTTTTTTTTTTTTGAATAGTAGAAAGGGCAAACGAGCATGCGGCTCACCCGATGTAAAGTGTCGACCGCCGCCCATGAACAACTGGAACACCAGTGGAATTGCAGGTGCGTTGTTATGGTTTCTATCCCTAGACTTGTAAATAAGCTGAAAGCGTTAGGTATTAGAGGCACCCAGCTTGGCCTTTTCAAAAGCTACTTATGTTATGTCAGAGTTTATGTCAGAGCGTATAGGTTTTACAGGCATGTGTAAAAATAGGTGATTATTAAGTGGGATTATGACGGGATTGAATACGGTGTTCCCCAATACAAAGTTTTTATGTGGTAAGCGGCTGCTGATAATGAGGTCCCCGGTTCGAATCCCGGGTTGAACCAAGTATCAGGAAGTCAGTTTCACCACCACACAACATGTAATATCTCTTCTGTAGAGTCGGACTTGTTTATTTATATTTTCACATTTTGAGTAAACTTTCTTCACACTCATACACACATTATATGTATTTTTTTATTTGGTAAGGATTTGAACTACTGATCGTAACGTTTATATGAAAGAATATTAAAATCTTATTGTTACCTTCACAATCTTTTATAATTAGATTGTTATATTATAAGAAAAATCAAAACAGAGAGTCGAGATGTAACGCCCTATATAGGCGAAAGTTTATCAACCAAATTGGCGATATATTGAAATTGCTTAACCGACGAGCATGTATGCGTAGGTATATGGACGTAAAGAAGGCGAGAGAGGTGTATCAGAATCTAAAAATGGAAGTCCGTAGTCTCTGCCTACCCCTCTGGATGACAGACGTGAGTGTTAATGTATGTAAAAAGTTAAAAAAAAATTAAAATGAAAGAAGTTAACTACGATTGCCGTTGAAGGTTTGAGTCAAATGAAGCCTTACATTTACAATCAAACACGTGTGCATCCGTAGACATGAGCTTGAATAAGAAATTAAAATACCTATATAGTATATACTGCTGTTCCTGAAGGTAGAGATCGTTCGTTTCGTGTTACAGTGACCGCAGGAAAACAAAAACAAGACGACAGCGTATCCTCAATGGTGCGTGGCCCGCGCACTACCGCAGGGCTATCTGCGACAACTGTTATGATTTGTATTGTTATATTATTGATTTATTATTTCCATATCAGCATTACTTAACATTAGTTTTGGTAAGGTCTATGTAGGTGGGATTTTAAAACAATACTTTTGTAATAAGTGGTCATCTAAAAATACTTCGTACTTCGTCCGATACTTCGTATGCATTATAAATAATCAAATCTTCCAAGTTAAAATCACATGTGTATTTACATTTTGTACACGACCATTGTAATAACTGGGCAGAAAAATGGAGGAAGGGGTAGGTAGTGTTAATCAACTTTACAAATATGTGTTTAGATGGTTCCTATAAAACATTACGTTCTTTTAAAACGTTGCTATTAAACGTATCCTTAGTTTTACAAAGAGAATATGTTACTTAGTAAAATCATTTGATAAATACGTGATAATTTTAAAATTTAATATAAATAAGGCCTATTATTAAAGATTACGGGATGAAAAAATTCTTGCAACAGCCCTAAATCTCTCAACGCATAACCCGTTGCGTGACTGTGGCAGAGAAGGGAGAGGGGGGTAAGGGCAGGAAGCCGCAGGACATCCGACACGTACAGGAAGCAGAACCAGTTCCAGAGCCTTTGTCCCTCGCAACCTCCCGTCTCTACTCCTCCCCTCCGCTACTTCCCCTGCGCTTCTCGCTTGTCCAACCGCATTCCACCACAACCTTTATGCGCTCGCGCACTTACGAGCCCACGACGTACATTAATTACTGTCTTCAAAAGTAAACTACATACATGTCTAAACTGATAATATGATTTCTATAATATTGAGACCGATCTATATTATTGAATAACATTACTATTACTACTAGGCTAGTGTAATAACTTAATAACGCTTTTAGGCGACCGAGATTTACTGGGCTAGGCGTTAGCAAAAACTTATGCTACAATACTCTTAGGATGAAACCAATCTAGATAAACTTAAAAAATAATATAATATCTACCTGAATACAAATTTTCATTGTTTTAAATCGTTAGTGCAGTTTATAACACACACACACACACATAAATATATATACCTATATATATATATATATTTGTAATATAATCAATACACGTATTAATCACTTGTTAACATTTGAATCCGGAAATCATTATCTTGTCTATATTCAGGATGCGAAACTCCTTAATAAAATACCGATTCGTTAAAATAAGTTCGACAAATATGAATATATTATACACTATACTACGAAGTATATACGCTATAAACGTAATAGGGATAGGGATAACATCGGGTCATCCGCTGTTCCAACCAAGTGATTTCACCAACATCATCAGCGTATATTGTTCAATTAACTTGCGCGATTTATCCTATACGTATATAACTTTAAAAATCGTAAATATAAATTTAAATAAGGCTTTGCGTACAATATACGAGCAAACTAACATCTGAGTTTGCTCGTATATTGTAAGTAAAGCCTTTTGAGGTAGTTCTACTTTTTGAAGTTGTGGGATTACGTAATAACTGTTAACTGTTTTGATGATATAAAAATCTAATTTCAATAGCACAGTCATTCACATCTAATTTTTATTTTAAACATTTTTGTATTAAAAAACAAAATTGCTGTAACAACTCATTCTCGAGGTTTGCTCAAGTAGTTACAAACCATTTCTCAGACGAATTACGAGATCTAAATATGTTTCTTAGCAATTTTGCTCTATAAATAGAGCAGCCGAAATCGTCAGATACATGATTAACTCAGCCGTCGTCTGCGTAAATCGGAAAAACGTTGGTTCCTAAAATAGCCTGCTGAATATTTCCGACTCGTATTCCGCTCGACTCGTGGAAATGATGTCTTAAGACGGTCGGCGCGCGCGCAACTTCCGGAGCGCAAGTAAACATGGCAGCGCGACGGCGACGTTGGCGCGCCAACATGGCGACGCTTCCGGCCGCGCTGATTCACATGTGATGATTGACTCCGGTTTGCTCACTGCATTTCTGTTTTGTGATTCAGCCTTACGCAACACGTAGGTGTCCACAAAACATTATGGAATTTGATGTCTGGCATGCACTCAAGGTTTTCGCATTGATTTGAGATGCCTGCTAGTCTAGTGGTTCACAGACAAACAGAATACGCAAACAATGAATAACAAAATAGAATTATTTGTTTTAAATTTGCTAGACTTTTATAAACATCACTGAAGCATTATCTTTTGATATTACCATTATTTCATTCTCTTACATTAATTAATATTCTCATACAGATATTATAAAAAGTAAATCAATATATTTAGTAAGTGTGTATTATATAAATTAAATTTTTTGGATACTTAAGATACGGAATTAATAAATATAAGTTATTCTTATTTTATAAAGCAAGTTTTCTGTTAAGCGGTTTTTAGTACAGTGTAGTGTATCTACTAGTACATCTATAAAACAACAACAACTAAACCGTGCCAAGGGCCGATATGATGTTGACCTACCTATACATTCGGTAAGTATCGGGAATGCATGATTTGTTTATGGTTCCAAATTAATTTTTTTTGTTTTTGTTGGATTGGCACAACTGTTTTCCATTATGGCGCGAAGTTTGAGTTATATCTGTTATTAAGATTAAATACAGTGTTGTTTTTAGTTAATATCTAGTGTGTATTGCGAATCTCATAATGGACAAAAACATCGAACAGAGTTTGATTTTTAGTTCGGAGTCACTGAAAATGTCACAGAAGGCTTACGGTGAATCAACTTTATCAAAAACACACACACACTTATGAGTGATACAAAGCGTTCAAAAGCGGTCGGCATGTGATGGAAGATTTGCCTCGCTCTGGTAGGCCATCAACGTCTGCAACTGAAGTTAACATCGCAAAAGTGAAGGAGGATAGTAACTGAAAATCCTCATTCAAGTTTGAGAGAGATAGCTGCTGAACTTTGTGTGTCTTACGAGTTGATCCGTACCATTTTAAACAATCGCTTGGGGAAAAATTTTGCCGCTCGGCTCGTCCCAAAAAACCTGAATTTTCTCCAAAAACTCATTCACGTAAGAGTCGCTGAAGGACATGCTAGAAAGAGTCAACTCTGAGCCAACATTCATGAAACGCATTGTTACTGGTGACGAGACGTAGGTTTACGAATTTGACATGCACACTAGTCAACAAGCTTCGGAGTGGAGCCTTCCAACTGAACCGAAACCGAAAAACCCACGCCAAAGTCGATCAAAAGTCAAAGTCATGTTGACTGTTTTTTTTTTACTATCGCGGTGTTGTGAATTCGTAATTCTTGCCAGGAGTTCAAACGGTAAATAAAGAATATTATAGGCTTATGCGGCGTTTAAGAGAGCAAATTAGACGAAAAAAGGCGGATTTGTAGAAAGAGAATGCGCCTTCGCACAAGGCCATCATTGTGAACGAATTTTGACCAATAACTCAACAAATAGCATCGATCAACCACCTTATTCACCAGATATGGCTGCAGCCGACGTCTTTCTTTTTCCTAAACTCAAATTACCACTTCGTGGCACTCGTTTTCATTCGGTAGAACACATAGAGAAGAATTCACAGCGAGAACTGAACTCTTTCCGGAAAAAGTGTTTAAAAAATGGTTTGATTATTGGATTATTTTTTGGAGAAACTGAATCGTTTCTGAAGGAGCATACTTTGAACGTGATAAAATAAACTTTGAGGAATAACTAACATTTTGAGTATTATCGATGTTTTCCCGGTACTTTCTTGACAGAGTAGTATATCAAAATCCTCTTGGAACTACACAGATATTTGCATATGTGAAGTGTACATATAGCTACAAATATTGTTTTTTGTACTTCTTTCTTGTTTGTTTGTTTCTTTGAGCAGCATCAGTCCTTACAAACCGAAGATAGCGATGTTTAATTTGCTGCTATCCTCCTCTCAACTTCTTCACCTAAGTGGAGGAATACAAAAGAATCAATCATCACATTGCTTCTCGGGATCGTATTAATACTAAGCCATAGAAATTATATAAAGATTTCATAATTAACTGCCCTCATCAACCCAAAAAAAAAATATTTCGAAGACATGTGAAGTTCGTCAACACGTATTTGGGCAGCGCGGCGGACACTTCCTTGCCCTAAACCCTCTCAGAAATGAGGGGAGGCCTGAGCCCAGCAGTGGGACGTATATAGGCTGTAACTTTACTTTATTTACTTTACTCAACCCAAGAGAATCCTGTTTTCGAACTAAAAACAAAACCTATTATTATCTACATACCACCATCCCCCACCTTTTTATAAAATTTTGCTGGAAATTAATTTGTGATTTTTCTCAAATATTGACTTTCGCTAAGATTCGAATTTACTAAATTTGTTTACAGGCAAAGTTAAGTTCGTGATATTTAATATTAATTTATATTCAAGCGACGAAAGTAGTTTACAAACCTAACAAACAATGAAACTAGAATCTACAAGTCGATAGTCGAAGTTCTCATTCTGGTTGCACCATAACTTTGCAAAATGGGCCCGTCCGCACAAGCACGACATTAATGTTTGCAGATTTTTTTAAAATTAAATATTCCATGCGACGTTTAAATCAGTTTAAAGATAACACCCTTAACTTATATAATATAATCCTACTCGCAATTAAGTTCAAAATTCAGTACGAAAATTGAACGATTTAACAATTACAACCATTTTTAAGTGAGGAAATTTTTATCTTGATTTCGTATCAAGTAAAACCTCCTATTGCATATTTTCTGATCTGGGTTTATTGTAAATGTTCAAGTATTTCTGAGACAACATAAATTTGCTGTATATGCTTTATAATTATGTATAATTTGCGCAGTGGCACGCTGCTTTTATATTTCGAACAAAGAAAGGCAATAATGGCATGATTCCCTGCTCTAGAGAGGGCAATATGCAACAGTCTATGTTACAAGCTTTTGAAGATAGCGCCATATGTCCACGATATTACGTAACCGATTTTGGGTGGGGATGGAGGTGGGCTTATATATATTTTATAATTATTCAATTTTTCGGATAATATCTTGAAGCTGCAGGCGAAAAAGAATTCATCACCGTCATCATCATTACAGCCCTTCACAAGTCGACCGGGGAAGGACCACGCTCTCACAGAATACCAGCGTAAAATACTAGCTTAATGCTGTTGTGTTTCGTATGGTGAGTATAGAGAACCGCGACGACCCTTTTTACTAGAAACGAGTCATTCCATCTTAGTCCTCACGGGTACTAACGCATCTGCATTTTGATTTGTAATCGTTGATAGTTGTAGATGTCTATGAAAAAATTAAACGCGCACCCCTCATAACATCAAGTTTAAAAATGTAGACGTACCTGTAATAATAGTTCCTCATAAATTCTCTTATTAATAGAGCGGAAGTGGAATTTTTAATATCTACTTTAAGAATGTGTAAGAGTACGTGGAATCGAAAAAAATTAGCAACTTCCGCATTATGATGAAACCTAGACCGGAAACGAGGAACGACATCAAAAGTGCAGGACAGAATCATTTTTAGTCGATATAGATTACAGGAATATTTATTGAAAATCATTTAAGCTTCGGTTGGTTCGGAAAAAACCTGTCCTGGGATGAACCAGCAAGAAATCCAGTGGGATTTTTAAAAGAATAATATAATGTAATATTTTATTTAATTGTTTAAGTATAAAAACATTTGGAAACAGCATGTCACCTCACCCCAGAGGTTCTTATCAATCATGAGACATATGGTACTATAATCGATATTCGGCCTGCCAAACAGGACGATTTGGAAGAAGAAAGAAAGAAAGAAGAATTATTAATTAGGTATTTCATATCAGTTACACACGAAGAATAATTTAAATACAGAAGCTTAAGCATTTAAGGAGAATCTACAAGTTGTTTGCTTTAATAGAACCATGATAATTCTACAAATATTGATATCGTATGCATAAGTAATGACTTGTATTTTTGGCATTGCCTAGATAAGTTTTATTGACGCTACGAGGCGAAGGCAAGCAGACAAGGTTGTCGCACCGGTGGCCGTGGCAGTGAACTTGCTTTCTTTAGCCAATGCTTCGCCGGTGCACCTCTCGTCTGCAAACCGTGAACCGTCTCATTTAATAAATGACAATCAGTAGCGAGGTCATGATATGAAAAAAACTAGGTCTCGGTTTCGAAATATAAATTCAAACATAATGAATAAATATTCTGTTCATTCTAAAATAATTCTTTTCATCTTTAAAATATACTCACGGACAAATTTAGAGGAACGCAAAAAAGTGAGTATAAAACACAAAATCCAAATTAATAAATCTAATTATGGATATTTGTGACAGTTAAGTTTATTATTTGGATTTTGTTTATTATTCGTTAATTTAAAATTGCAAACGAAGAAAAAATAAATGATCAAATGACAAAAATTTACCAAATTCAGTAAAAACGGCAAATTTCAAGGGACATTTTAAACATTTTTATACATTAAATGAAACTAATTTTACGAGTTTTATCTCTTTTAATTTTAGCTTTTTAAATCCCGGCGTTTCGGGTGCTTGTGACCATGGGTGCTCTAAAGAACCTGTAAAATAAAAAAAATTGTTTCATTTAGTGTCTAGTGTTTGCGTAAATATAACAAATCAATTAACATTTTTGTATTTAACATTTTATTAACTTTTTTCATAAATACTTAAAAAAGGCTATAACGTGGGCTATATAGTACGTAGTGTTGTCCACTCTAGTTCTTTGATGCTTCCAGTCTCCTTGGCATCTAATCATATATTTAATACAATCTTGAGAGATTGCATTCCATTCTTCCGTTTTTAAGATCTCTCATGTTAATAGGGGCAGGATTTATTTCTTTAATTTGTATTCTAAGTCTATCCCATAGATGTTCTATGGGGTTTAAATCGGGCGAGTGTAGTGGCCAACCCACGGCTTAATTTCAACGTCTCGAAGCTTTTTCACAACTACGGCCGCAGTATGAGGGTGTGCATCATTATGCGTAATAACAAATCTATCGCCTGTAAAAGGAGCAAATAGCACTACAATTAATTTCAAAATCTGTTACATATCGTGCCGCAATTAGTGGCCCATTCTCAATGACACAGAGTTTCATACATGGCCCCATACAAATAACTCCCCATACCATAACTGATCCTATAATATATGCCACATATCTAATGACCTCTAGCGTCTCCACACTTCAATCCTTCCGTCATCTAGTTTCAGAGAAAATCTGGATTTATCAGTGAATAGTACTTGACTCCAAACCTAGTCATTCCAATTTTCGTGATTGCGATCAAAATCAATTCGAGCTACTCGATGGCATGTGGTGAAAAGGGGCCTCTGGCAGGCAAGTGTGAAATTATTCCGGTTGATTTCAGTATTTTCTCAAGTTTTTGTGCTTATTGTTACCTTATTTACTTATTGTAACTTTTTGGAGCTTCGTTCTTACCTCAGAAGAAGTTAAGGTCTAGTTTCCAAGTACGCTGGTCATCTCTGGCCACAGTTTTACATTTACGTCCCTGTGCTGCGAGTATCGTATACTGTCCGGTCTGCCGATACCTGACAATTCGGTGTACCACGGATTTTGATACTCGTAATGTTTGGGTTACATGTTTGTAGTTTCAATTGAAGTAAAATCCCCAGGAGCTTGAGGGGTATTTAGATCTGTAATTCTCAGGCTACTGCTGTAACAATTCATACACAATAAACTAGGCAGTCCAGGCAAAAACTAACTTTAAAAAAACCTAATTTTAAAATCAAATTCAAAATTCGGCAAAAATTTTCACACATTAAACCAAATGAAATTGGAAAAAAAACATTACATAATTTGTTTGTGGTCAGTACGCACAATAATTACAACAGGAGAAATAAAACCTTTTTCTTGCGTTCCTCTAAATTTGTTTGTGAGTGTACATGTAACGTATATTTTATAGAGGGGATATATTATTATGTCATGGTCGTTACGACAGGCAAGCGGGTTGGCAAGAAGATGCCGCTACCTCTATTTCTTTGGTCAGTTTCTATATGTTCCAGTTTTACAGCTGTTTTCAGCAGTTGTCATAATCATAAGGGATAATTAACACTAGTCCTAATTTATCTGCATGTAAATTTGGCTGCAGGGTCACAGCAACATCATTGTTACGGGTCTGGATATTTGTTAATCTGCAATGTATGTATATATAATGCCTCCACGATACAGGAAAAAATATCAATGTAAGGTGTAAATTTAAAAAAGGCGTTTTATAGAGTAATGGTGACCACCGAGCACACTGTCCACCTGATGGTAAGTGGATGCTGCAGCCCATAGAAATCTACATCAATCCTCAATTAAGAATCAAAATGCATATGCGTCGTCCCCATTGAGGGTCTCCGGTTCTCTACACTCACCATACATATTACAGCAGCATGAAGCTGCTATTTTACACTAGTATTCTGTCTTAGCATGGTCTTTTCTCTGACGACCGACCTATTCGTGCAGCAGCCATAATATAGGAGCGGCATGACTCTACCACGTAAAAAAAACTAAGACTACGATAACCTTAACAATAATATTCAAAAACACAAAATTTGCGTTTTGCGTAAGTATTGACATCGGATGTGGAATTCAAACCCAGAACTCATAATGTAGCAGTCGTGCACTCTGACCATTAGGCTAAATGGTCAACAAGCAACAACACACACTTACACCACTGATATAGGTGCATACATCTACGTACTCATACAGCACAAGCACATGAGTAAAGATACCGACACACGCGCAAGCAAGCACGTAGAGCGATTATCAACAAATTGGCCGCCACTGCGCATACGTCGGCATTAGCGCATGTTTCACCGCAAAGCGGATAGCACGCGGGGCGTACACTTTAATCGTCCGCATTCCCACTTCCGCGTAGCTCATCCCGCTGCGCGACCCGGCCTCCAAGCCTCCCGTTATCAGCGAGCCCGTTACGTGACGCGCCTGACCCGGATACAGACGTACCTAAACGCTTCGACTGGAAAAACGCACTAACTGTCGCATTTGTTCATACACTCTACACAGTATGATTCCGTTAAGTGATCCATATTATGCCTTGTTACCTATGTGTTAAATATAGAATATTATCATATAGTCATGTGGTAAGTTTAGGCACGACCAGACGGTATAATAGTCATCGTGCCTACGAAGATACAGTATAAGAAGATACCTGGCCTCTATTTATAATACCCAAAACAAATGTGTTTCAAGTGTTCGCATATTACCTACAGTGGGAATTCATTTATACACAAATAGGCTTTATATTGTCTGCGAGGTGAAGAAAGAGTCAGAGCAAGCAACAAGGACATTACTTCAGACTTATACACATCAAAAAAAGTTTGCGATCAATTTGAAAAATTGAAATTATTTTTGTTACGGTAGACTATATTATAATTTCTTCTTCTTTACTCTAGTAATATATAAGTCAATGTTCTTTTTAGATTTTTTAATTAAAAATGTAGAATTAGAACATAAAACAATAAAACAAATTCAATTGCTTTCCCATATAAAAAGTAATTCAATTCAAACTTACGCACATTCAGAAATCTGACTTAGTCAATTTTAACGGATTTGAAATATTTTTTTTCGTGAAAAGTTGTAATTGAAAAAATGCCACGAGGATTATCAGAAGCATTTCAAGCAAGCATTGTAACTTTGGGGGATGAAGGATATTCCAGGAGAGAAATAATACACAGAGTTGCTGTATCCCAATCGTGGCCAAGTTGTAGGGATACTACGGCATGCATAATTTAGCTGACCGACCCCGCAGTGGTCATCCAACTGTTCTGACTGCTGCTCAGAAGCGCTATGTCAGATTGCCGGCAGCTCGTAACCCAACAATCAACGCCACTATAATGAAAGCAGAAGTGTCGGCCACCTCTGGACTTGAAGTTAACACTGAGACCATTCGGAGTTGCTTACACCAGGCTGGACTACGAGCGTGGAGGTCTTGGCGAGTACCTCTGAATTCACAGCAACGTCAGCGACAGAGACTGCAGTGGGATTTTCGGCAAAATGAAGAAGATTTTCCTTCTCATCTTCTTCATTTTACCGTAAGCTCATCTTATTCATTTGGCAAAACTGTCTCTTCGTTGACGAATCGCGAATCAGTAGGTACCTATACAGACAACCGATCTGTCCGTATCTGCAGAAGATCTGGAGACTTTGAAAGCCAAAAAACTGCTTTGGAACCGTTCAGCAAGACGGGAAAACGGTGTCCTTTTGGGGTGGGATTAAGATTAGAGCGGGAACGTCTTTGATCGTTGAATTGTCAGCCATTCTGAATAAACCATGGGTACCAATTGGTACTGTCCTGGAATACGCAAGGAATGCTCTTAAGTGAGCTGTTTGGAACCATCAGCCACCTCCCTAGTGTCAGAGATCAGGTAAGCCACTAGCTCATTGAAGAATGGAACAGGTTACCGAAAGAAATGCTGGATAATTTTATCCTCGGGAGGGGAGGGTTATCTGTATTAAATAAAAGCTTAAATTTTTTTTTTTTTAGGGGGGGCAAACGAGCATTGTGATGTTAATGACTACCGCAACAGGGTTCGGCCCTTTAGAAAGGAGTAAGCTCTTTTCTTGAAGGTCCCCAGGTCGTATCGGTCCGGATCACCGGTGGTAAATTATTCCACAGAGAGGTTGTACGCGGAAGAAAACTCCTGATAAATAAATAAAAAACATAAATTATTGTATAAGTTTGTTTAAACCATTTTTTTCTTACCATTAAATTCCTGGTACAATTACATTAGGATTGAATTACTCAAACCGGTGACCCGGCTTCGATCTTTGTGAGTGCTGATTTACCACGTGCTCAGCGGTGAAGGAAAACATCGTGAGGAAACCTGCATGTCTGAGAAAATTTCGAAGGCATGTGAAGTTCGCCAACACGCATTGAGGCAGCGCGGCGGACATTTCCTAGCCTTGAATACAAAGACAATAGCAGAAAGTGAAAAAGTTAAAAAATACTTTTTTAACAATAACAGTCATTAGTTGATTCATTGGTGAATGTGATACTGTTTACTTAAATTACAAAAACAAGAGCAGAAGGAAGAGATGGGATGATGGGAATGTGAAGAAATGAAGCATTGTTATGTGAAATCTGTTGGAACAAACATATTTTTAGTCACGTGTAAATACTTTTAACTTTTTGGTTCAAAATGACACAAAATCTAAAAAATATAAGATACATCATCGACATGAACGGATTTTACATTACATATCCTCATAAACATTTTCAATGTAGAGAAATGGCTATTCTAGACGTAAAACTATCTAATAAAAATTATGCGATTATCGATCATTATTTGTTTCGGCCAAGTTATCCTTTCAATTATTTATTGCCAAAAGACAAAAAAACTGTTCGTTTTGCGAAACACACGTGCACGGCATTCCATATTTTGACGTGACCGAAGAATTAAAATGTGCCTACAAACAAGAGAACATCATCCCCATATTAAATTGGTACATTAGAAATTTGTGCAAAGACGAAGTGATCGCATACAAAGGTGGTTCAGCAGAAAAACAATTTTTAAAAATGTTGACGACGAATGATATAATTTTTAATATTGAAGAATACAAATTTTCAAAATACAATGATTTGGTAAATGTCATAAATTTAAACAAACGTTATGTGTGTTTTTTTGCAAAAAATAATCACAAAATTTTACATTGTTCTTGTGATGAAGTGTGGGTTTTTTACAAGTGGTTATTGCTTGAAAATAAAATTTTAAATTAATCATAAGTTTTGTTTGATTTCCCAAAAACATTAGTTATAGTACACAATATATATGAATTGTTTACCTACACCAACACATTAATTTTTTATTTCACCCCTTAGAACTTTAGACGTGTGCAATGTTTCACTTTATACATCCGTTTACTGCTAATGTGGCAGGACCAAGTGGATGTGGGAAATCAAATTTTGTAACAAATTTCATAAAATCAGTTACAGAAATATGTAATTGTGATTTTAATCAGATCACATGGTGCTTTGATGAAATGCAACCTTTATATAATTTACCAAATGTTAACTATCATCAAGGGATTCCAAATCTTAATATGTTTGATGGTAAAAACCCACATCTCGTTGTTATTGATGATTGAGAGAGTCCGATAGAAGAATTGTAGATATATTTACAAAAGGTAGTAATCACAGGAATCTCAGTGTATTTTATTTAACACAAAATTTATTTCATCAGGGTAAAGGGCAAAGAGACTATCTTTAAACTCAAGTTATATAATATATTTTAAAAACCCTCGAGATAAAACTCAAATAAGATATTCAGCACGACAAGTGTCACCAGATAATCCAAAATTCATTGAAGATGCCTACAAGGATGCAACTCTAGAGGCGCATGGATATTTAATGGTAGATTTTAAACAGAATACCAATGATTTTTGTCATATCAAGACAAATGACTTCCCAATGGTTTCTGAACAGTCTCCGCACCCACAAAAGAGTTTAAATACACCAAGAATCAAAAAATTCAAATCATTGCAAAATCATGCATCGTCGACTCATAACGCATAAACATTTGCTAAACGCTTTGCATACGCTTAAACCAAAATATCAAAGAGCGTTACTTAAAACGTGTGATGAAGAAGAAATTAACTGTATTTGTGAGTGTATTCATAACATTTTACAAGGAAAAGTACCTCTTAAAGATCAAGATAAACAAAAATTTAATAAACACAAAAATATACTCCGTAAACTAGTGCGTAATTGTAAACATAAACTAAGAAAAAATATAATTATACAAAAAGGAGGTGCTTTCTCACCAAATAATATTAGGTGCAATATTGAGTGGATTAGTGTGTGGACTAGTACTAGTTAACACTACTAGTACTAGTACTAGTTAACATGGAAAATGCAAAGAAAATGATACTTATCGAACCTGGATTGATTGAAAAATTAAAACAAGAAAATAAGGTTAATAGTAATTTATCTCGATCAGATATTGAAATGCAAAATATTATGAATAGTAAGACGGAAGGCCGAAAGAAATGGATGTTATATTTACAAACACTGCAAAGACGTTGGTTGACGATCCTCTTCGGTAAAATGAAGGTATCATTTTACCGAAGGGGATCGTCAACCACTCAGATTACCAATTTATTCTGATAAATCTAATGAAGATTTAAATGAGTCTAAATTTGTTTTTAAAAATAAAGATAGAGATCTAAAAACTTCAGTTGATGCTGAATCTTTGTTGAAGGAGAATCGATCCATTAAAAGTAAAGAAAATGATGAAAATCCACTTTACACACCAGCTCAAATACTCAGTTTAATACCAAAAACTTATAATAAAAAAGGACAGTTATTATTAAACTTAGTTGAAACAAGTTAAAGTAAAATACATTGAGATAATGATGGTACAATCATAATTGATAATGAAAGAATTCCTGGAAGTAATATTGTTGATTTAATAAATGATTCACTAAGACGCTTAAAAAGAATTGATCCAGTAGGGTGGGATAGATTTGCTGAAGCATTAAAAGATATTAAAGTACCACTTACTTATATTGGAAATCCAAAGAGATGTGAGTTTATTAACCAACTTCAAGCAAAAGATCTGAACAAACCCTCTGAGATTGAAGTTCAAGAGTTTTCTACACCGAGCAGTAAAGATAAAAAGTCTACAACTAAAATACGTAAAAGGCTTGAGTGGGAAAAATGTACCCCGTACTAGAAGAAATTAACAGGATTTATTATGATCCATCTAATCCTTTCGGTAATAATAAAGTTTTGGGCTTCGATTTCAATTTTTTTTTTTTGCCGTTTTAGAACACTACTCGTTTACTAAAAATGAAAATGTGGCGTTATTTCACTCATAATAATACTTATAGATATATAGATGTTTTACAAGATTTAATATACTCTTATAATCACAGCTTTCACTCTAGTATTAAGATGAGCTCATGTGATGTAAATTCCAACAATATTATGACAGTTTGGACTAATCTTTATGATAGACGGTCAAACAAACTTTCTTTAGAAAATCCTAAGCCAAATTTCAATGTGGGTTATTATGTTCGAATAACTAAATATAAACATGTTTTCCAAAAAGGATATGAATCAAATTGGAGTGATGAAATATTTATTATATTTTCAATAATTGATAGATCTCCATGGGTTGTTTATACAATAACAGATTTACAAAATGAACCAATAGTTGGTACTTTTTATGAAAGATAATTACAGAAAATCACTTACAACCCCACCTCACAATATAAAACAGATAAAATAATTGACACTCGTTATTCAGGTAGCAGAAAAGAAGTATTAGTGAAGTGGAAAGGTTATCCAGATAAATTTAACAGTTGGATTTTAGCTTCTAGTTTAAAAGAAATATGAACAAATAAAGTTTTTATTTAACTTTTCTCAGCAATAGTTCAATGGAATACTTTCCTGATAACAAGACCACAAATTTTTCAACGAAATTACCAAAAGCTATTAAATTATAAGGTGAATGGTCGGTTGGAGTTGTCGAGTTTCAATATCCATGTACCATGTTTACTGTTCAAGATCATGAAAATGTTATATACACTACAAAATCTATGTTAATGTCTAAAGAAGATAAACCATCCATAGTGTACTACAAAAAACATATTCCAGCTACCAACTATGATAAGGTTGAGCATATTTAAGAGTGTTAAATGGTATCGGAGAGAACTTGAAATTTCGCTATGATGAAATAACAAAATTTGTGTCTATTTCTGTTTTGGATAAAAATATGACATCCGTAACATTATGATTTCTTATCAACGTTCCGGGAAGTCTGCAGTTTGCGATCATATCCTAGACGGCCCCAACCATTACATCAGATTTGATAGACCACAAATCCTCGCGAAAGAACACCGATTCCTACCATGGATGATACGTGAGGCTATTGAAATTAAAAAACATCCTAATTTCAATAGAGAAGGAGGCTGGGTACTACCACCTGCTTGGGATCCTATAATCAATAAAATTAAAACTAAACCCAAGCATACCACTGCAAGACCTCAGGACATAGTCAGTTCATTTTGCATAGATCGAACCATAAACAATAATTAAAAAAGCTGAAGGTACTCCGGGTTTAACAATGACATCGGGACGTCAGTCATCTCAGTCTCCCGTGACCATGGGTGCTGGAAAGCGCCCGAAACGTCGGGAATTAAAAATAAAAAGTAAAAATAAACGCGATAAAATCCGTAAAAGTAGTTTTAATCATCCTTAACATTATCACCCAAATTAAGTTTACAACTAGGTTATGAACCAAATAAAAATCTCCTAGAGAGAAATCTTGGAAAGTGTCCTGCTAATTTACACTTAGGGTTACCATCTCAACTATTTCTATATTGCGACATTATCGATCCTCAGATTGCGGGTGATGTTATGACTCCTTCACCAAGAGTCATTTCATTAGATCCTACAAAATACATTTATGGTGCAAATAAAATGCAGGTTTTCTCTCAACCTCACTACTTACCTGTTATGCGAAGAGAGTTCCATACGCTGGAAATAGTTATAAGATCGAGCACAGGAAAAAAATACCATTCCAGTTTGGAACCGTGTGTATTAAACTACATTTCCGAAAATTATAATAATGAATTCTCTTCGTGATCATCATAAATGTTCATATGAAAATTATTATACACATCAAGCTGGGTCAGGAGTTGGAGTAATTTATAAGGGTGCACCATACCAACGCGGTCATGGTATTGGGAGCTTCTTAGGGGGGTTATTTAGATCAGTTTTACCTTTACTTTCAAGTGGTGCTCGAGTGATTGGTAAGGAGGCATTAAGCGCTGGAGTAGGACTTTTATCGGATATGGTTCAAGCGCGTCCTATGGAAGCCTCAATAAAAGATCGTCTAAAGCTAGTTAGTACGAATTTAAAACGAAACGCTGATGAGAAAATTGATCAATTTAACATGACAGGATCTGGGTATAAAACTAAAAGAAAACGATTGACACCATTCATTCCACCATTAACTGCTAAAGTGAAAGCTGCGAAAAAACTTGGTCTAAAACCAAAAAATATCAAAGATATATTTTCAAATTAAATATGTCTTTCCTTCATAATCATTCTTGCGAGTGCGTTAAGTCAGAATTGGATTTGTTTGCACTACCGTCTACACAAACTAGCATTGAAAATGGATTATGGATTCATTATAAACCAATTTCATCTCTTGGTGATGATGGACCTATCGAGTTTCAAGTTCCTGGGACAGGCGATGACTACATAGATTTATCTCGTACATTACTCCACATAAAGGCAAAAGTATTAAATCAAGATTCAACTAACTTGATATCTACTACAATAGTAGCACCTGTAAATAATTGGCTGCATTCACTTTTTAGTCAACTTGATGTTTATTTAAACCAAAAACTTGTATCACCACCTAATAATACCCATGCATATCGAGCATACACGGAAACTCTTTTAAACTACGCTCCCGCTGCTAAACAATCTCATATTACTCGTAGTCTTTGGTATGAGGATACAGCAGGAAAAATGGATTCTACAGATGGAAAAAACATAGGATTTGTTAAAAGACAGGAATTGATTAGTGAAAGTAAGGAAATAGAAATAATTGGTCATCTTCACGGTGACATTTTCAACCAAGATAAATTTTTAATTAATGGTGTTGAAATAAGTGTTAAATCGGTTCGATCAAGAGAGAGTTTTAATTTAATTGCTGGGTCAAACGATGTAAAGTTTAAAGATTGCATTACGGACGCAACTCTTATTGTTCGACGAGCACGAATTAATCCAAGTGTATTACTCGCACATCAAAAAGTTTTAGCTTCTACCACTACTAGATATCCTATTACTCGAGCTGAAGTAAAAGTTTTAACAATACCATCGGGTGTTTAAGGAAAAACTCTTGATAATATATTTTTAGGACAGGTACCAACTACCAGTACCAGGTGACCAATTCTGCATTTAATGGTTCCATTACTAAAAATCCATTTAACTTTGAAAACTATGGTATTAATTCTTTCAGCTTATATATTGATGGTCAACAAATACCTTCATAAGCTTTGCAACCATCTTTTAATAATAATGTATTTACATCAGCATATCATACTCTATTCTCGGGAACTGGTATTCACTTTCTTAATGAAGGAAAAGGAATCTCTTGTGAACAGTATGCCAAAGGTTACTGTCTATTAGCATTTGACTTAACTCTACAGCTCTCACACACGACAACTCAGCAGCTCATTGGAATCTCATAAAGCATGGTAGTGTAAGATTAGATGTACGATTTGAATCCACACTAATACAAACAATTAACTGTAAAGTTTATGCTGAGTTTGATAATATTATTGAGATAGATAAAAACAGAAATGTTACTGTAGACTATAGTAGTTGAGGTTATAATATGTGTTGTGTGTTAGATTTTATGGGTTATGTGTAATGTATTTTATGTGTATGTAACTATGTGAAACGTTATAAAATTAAATAAAACAAATTGTATGCAATACCTTATTTTTTATTTCTTTGTAAATCTTACATTTAATCTAATACAAAACACTGTTCGAGTTTAAAGTTACATCGGACTCTCTCATTACATCATCAATAATACCAAGATGTGGGTTTTCACCATCAAACATATTAAGATTTGGAATTCCTTGGTGTTGGTAAATTATATAAAGGTTGCATTTCATCAAAGCACCATGTGAACTGATTAAAATCACAATTACATATTTCTGTAACTGATTTTATGAAATTTGTTACAAAATTTGACTTCCCACAGCCAATTAGTCCTGCCACATTAGCAGTAAACGGATGTATAAAGTGAAACATTGCACACGTCTAAAGTTCTAAGCGGTGAAATAAAAAATGAAAGTGTTGGTGTAGGTAAACAATTAATACATATTGTGTACTATAACTAATGTTTTTGGGAAATCAAACAAAATTTATGATTAATTTAAAATTTTATTTTCAAGCAATAACCACTTGTAAAAAATCCACACTTCATCACAAGAACAATGTAAAATTTTGTGATTATTTTTTGCAAATATATGATTATTACACACATAACGTTTGTTTAAATTTATGACATTTACCAAATCATTGTATTTTGGACATTTGTATTCTTCAATATTAAAAATTCTATCATTCGTCGTCAACATTTTTAAAAATTGTTTTTCTGCTGAACCACCTTTGTATGCGATCACTTCGTCTTTGCACAAATTTCTAATGTACCAATTTAATATGGGGATGATGTTCTCTTGTTCGTAGGCACATTTTAATTCTTCGGTTACGTCAAAATATGGAATGCCGTGAACGTGTGTTTCGCAATAACAAACAGTTGTTTGTCTTTTGGCAACAAATAATTAAAAGGATAACTTGGCCGAAACAAATAATGATCGATAAACGCATAATTTTTATTAGATAGTTTTAGTCTAGAATAGCCATTTCTCTACATTGAAAATGTTTATGAGGATATGTAATGTAAAATCCGTCCATGTCGATGATGTATCTAATATTTTTTAGATTTTGTGTCATATTGGACCAAAATGTTAAAAGTATTTACACGTGACTAAAAATATGTTTGTTCCAACAAACTTCACATAACAATGCTTCATTACTTCCCATCATCCCATTTCTTCCTTCTGCTCTTGTCTTCCTGTAATTTAAGTAAACAGAATCACATTCACTAATGATCAACTAATGACTGTCGTTGTTAAAAAAGTATTTTTTAACTTTTTAACTTTCTGCTATTGTCTTTGTATTCAGAGCCAGGAAATGTCCGCCGCGCTGCCTCAATGCGTGTTGGCGAACTTGACATGCCTTCGAAATTTTCTAAGACATGCAGGTTTCCTCACGATGTTTTCCTTCACCGCTGAGCACGTGGTAAATCAGCACTTAAAATTGCTATTAACAATTTATTTGGTACCGGCGGGGATCGTACCCGGGTCACGTACTGTGAACTTTACAGCTTGCGCTAACCATCTGAGCTACCACGGCTTAATCATATAGACACATAATATTTAAATATAGTTTGTTAACACTAAATCATACACACGTAATAAAATAACAGAAAGAAAAGTAAGTTTGTCAATAGAATAAACATTTACATCAATGGCCTTTGATGCGTTGAAGTAACACAAATGTAGTATTGATAGATCCACTGCGGTCAAACGACCATACACTAACTCCATGACTGTAGCTGCTCGGTCTTATATAGTACCAGTAAGTAATAATTCTAATCTAAAGAATTTCTGCAGTGGAACTGATAGTACGAGTAACTTTATGCGTCAACAAGCTTATCTAACATTCTGTTGCTTATCTCAACATTCCTTCGTGTTGCGTCTTGTTCAGTGTATTGATGACTCAAATACGATTTGTATAACACAAAAGAATGCAATTTAATATTTAGAAATCACTATAATTGATCATTCCTATGTTAGTCATTGAGTAGATTGGTACTGTAATAAATCACTAATAGCAGTAATATCATGGATACACTAGATGCACAAATGCACAAATAATGTTTATGCTGCTAATAGACTGCCCATGTATACCCACGTACCAAAGTATATTATATGCAATTTGGATACAGATGATAAACCAGGGTCACATTGGGTAGCTTTATATATCGATACGAATGACGTCGATCAATATTTTGATTCATATGGACGATCACCTGTACGATATCATCTAGAGTTTTTAAAAAGGAATTGTAAAAGATGGAACTGGAATGTGCATAGGATTCAGAATGAGTGGACTTCAGTTTGTGGCGAATATTGCTTAATGTATTTGCTATATAAGTTTCAGGGATGTTCAATGCATAGTTTTACGAGTATATTTACAAGGAACACATTGTACAATGATATTTTAATGGATGAGGTGTTTCGCACCTATTTTATAGACAATAAGTAATAAGATTTTGTATTTTGTAAATAAAAATTGTAACAAAATTAGGTAATGTGTTTTATTGATGATTCAGATTAGCGTTGTAGATAGGAACAAAGAAGTATACTACAATAGCACTGATAAGCCGACGCATACGCCGAGGAAAAGTAGACAATGACGGTATTCAATGAACAATAGATAAATAGATAAGAACAATGGGGGCGCTAATGACAGTGGAGGCCCTCACCAGATATCAATTAGATAAGAGTTAATACATCTGCACATTTCCGGAACCGTGCATCCTACGTAAAAACGGACCTTTTTTTTAGGATCGTGAGTCGACGAACGTTGTACCACTTCTGACTCAGTGAGCCAGAAGTGGTACTACTACCTATCTACTTAATTATAAATACTTTAATATAAATCTTTTGCGTGATATTTACTTCTTTAGCTATAAAGTACAAAAATTTTGCAATGGTAAAATATCAGTTATTCATTACTTAAAATATATTACTTACAATACGAAATTATATATGAATCGTTTATGGTATTATCCAAATACCATCTAAAAGTAATATAAGCTTAATACAGAGGATACGGTGTTTCAGAGCTATAACTGTGAAGTGTATAACTAACTCCACGTATAGGTACAGCACGTCGTATTCGTAGAGGCAATGATTAGTACAGAGTGCATTAGGCCCGTTGTCGGCCTCCAGTAACACTTATCAAGCGGGTTGGAGCCGACACGGGAGCGGTTTCTTTGAAAAACGTCGCGAGCTATTGCACAAACCCACTGTATCTGGGTGAATAGCACATATAATTACTAATCGCAAATGCTGCGCTTAGACTCCTTAGAAAAAGTATTGTGCATTTCAAGAGTACTTGAAATCATCAATTAATAATCAGTGCAAGTAGCAAGTGTTATAATTAAATGATCCTCGAAGATTATAGGCCATACTTACCAGCAGTTGGCCTGCAAGCTCATTCGTCACTTTTGTATTTTTTTTAATGTGGGTCTCTCATATTTTTTCAATATCTAATCAATCATCCTAACTCCTAACCCATCTAAATTAACAATCAAATCGGAATTTGAACTTAGATGAAATAAAAACAATACATCTAGTCTCAAAAACAAAAAATGTGGTTTTTAATTTTAGCAAACATTAAAAAATTTAGTACCTTTGACAAGTAAGCTACAGACTCATACAGACAAACTAGCTTTTTACCCATAGCTTCAATTGCTTCAATTTAGGAACATCATTAACGTGCCAAATTTTGCAAAATTGGGTCACTTTTCAGACAGTCATCTCGGTGTGTGTCTTTATATCTGTTTGTTCTCTGATCGGCGTTGGTTTAAATTATTACACGTTTGAAACTAATTTTAAACTTTACTTATAAATATGATATTTGTTTGAAAAAACGCTAAGAGAACTTCCTATATCTAACAGAATCTCTAATAAGAATTAACATGATTAAAACTACTTTTACGGATTTTATCGCGTTTATTTTTACTTTTTATTTACTTTTATTTTTAATTCCCGACGTTTCGGGCGCTTTCCAGCACCCATGGTTTATTATATTAGAATTAACATATAAAGGAACGAAAATACTTAACCCTCCTTTTTTGAATTTCCGTAATCGTAATGGGAATCCGTAGTGGTTTTTGCGTGAATCGTGAATCCACAGATATACATATAGACAGACAGACAGAGAGACGGACGAAAATTCTAAAAACTCGTCGTGGATTAATTTTTGCCATGAAAATATAAAAATTACAGACACGACTTCAGATTACTTATAGATAGCGTAATAATTTTGTAAAGTACCTTTTTAGTGACGAGTCTCGCGGATTCAGTAACCCATATTATATGTTTTTTTTTTAGAAATACAAAATTACTTTTTACTGGTTTGTTTAAGTATAACTCATTTAATTACATAATCACATTGCCTTATGAATTATTTTACGAGTAACGAACATTTTAACATTATCAATGCAGCTCTTACGTGGTAGAACCACGTCTTATGTGGTAAAACCATGCTACAATGCTGCTGTGATTCGCATGGTAAGTGAAGAGAACTCAAGGCCCCATTTTACTGAATATGAGGTCTTACATTCCGTCTTAGTTCTCAGGGGTGACAACGCATCTGCATTTTTATTCTTAATCGGGGCATTGATATTATTATGGATGTCTATTGGTCACAACATCTACATACCATCAGGTGGCCTGTATGTTCGTTTGCAGCCCTTATTCTATAGTAAAAGACTTCAAAGTCCCATGAAAGGATTGGCCGTGCAGTCGCGGCGTAATAAAAAACACTACCCCATAACGAACATTTAAAGTATTAAAACATAAACAATTAGTCCAGGAATTTATAAGTGGTTTATATTATGGTTGTGGCACGAATGTGTCGGCTCGACCAGGGTAGGATCATCCTCTCACAGAACGCCAGATATAGCAGCTTAAGGCTGCTGCGTTTTGTATGGTGAGTGTAGAGAACCGGAGACCCTTTTTACTGGAAACGAGGCATTCCATCTTAGTCCTCGAGGATGACAACGCATCTGCATTGTGATTTTTAATCGAGGATTAATATATATGTCTATGGACCACAGCATCCACTTACCACCAGGTGGATTGTGTGCTCATTTGTCACTCTCATTCTATAAAATAAAAATTAAACCAAAGTTTTTGAGCTCTTCCGATAGCCGATGCGATACAAAGTGAAATTCACAAATTTCTTATACTGTTTCAACTTTCACTAAAATCATTGAGTGATAAATTCTTTGTTACAGTAACTACAAAGCTGACTTGAACTTGTAGTTAAGACGTAGATCTTTGGATCTATGTATAGAGTATAGACTATGGATGCCTCTTACTTATCAGTAAAGACATCGAGCACAAGTATGTCCAAAAGTTAGTACGAGTACCTACCTTGGTTTTGCGCGCACTTTAATGACAGTTTGTAGTTAACCATTGAAAAGTAACAGGAGGAAAATGTTACCAATAAGCGACATTAGCTTAATGCTTAAGAGTACGGTCTGCAAATTAAAATTGATACAAGACACAAAAATTGTTTCTACCTATGTCCGTTATAGACTTTGAAACCATCTTACTGATTTTGATGAAAATTTTTGTGTGTGTTTGACCGTTCCCTAGATGGTTTATATACTTATATTTGGACCCGTGCAAAGCCGGGGCAGATCGCTAGTTAAAATAAAGTTATCGCTTTGAATGTGAAATTCGATTGTTGTGCGTTATTTTACGAGTAAAGAATATTTTATCGATATCACTACACCTCTTACGTGATTGAGCCAGGTCTTACGTGGTAGTACCAAAGCTTACTTAATTTGCTTGTTTTGATAATAATAACACGTACACGTATAAGTATTTTTTTATTATTAATAGGTTTAGAAAGCAATGAATTGGACTTCAAGGAGGTGAAGATCAGCCCTCGTCCAGTTCAGATCTAAACTAGTGATGCAACAGACATCTGCTTCTGCATGCGCAACTGCGGAAGTTCTACACGTTTTTTGACATCCGTTTCTGCTTCTGTTTATAACGGAAATTTGATCGGAACTTTAGTGACGGCATTACCTTTCCCCGAAGGTGCCTACCTAAAATTGAGAATGAAGTCCAACCTACGTCATCATCAACAATGAATTCATCATTACAAATGTTAGAGTCCATGTTGTACCAGTAACAACAATGACAATCTCTTTTATAGATGTAATCTACGTTCAGGAGTATGTGGTGGAAATGAAATGCACAAAAATATGATAATCTTTTGCCGTTAGTTCGCCAACATTTAATAGTTTCCTCCAAGCAATGCCACCAGTGAGCAATTATTTAGCCAAACTATTTTTATACGTGTGGAACTGTGGAACACCGAAATAGATTTTTAAGTCATAAAATATAACTTACGGCTAGTTATTTTTAAATATTAATTTAATAAAAAATTATATTTGTCATAAATTTTATCCTTTACAAAGGATTTACACTTCCGCTTCTGCATCCGTTTCCGTTCCTGTTTCCGTTAAAATTTTCTTTTGACTTCTGTTTCTGTTTCCGTTAGGAACTTCCGTTGCATCAGTAATCTAAACCCGTTCGACTAAAAAAAATTATCAATTTTAATATATATCCTGCTCAAAACGTTACTATAACATTAAGTCTCACAAGAAATCTTTTTCTAGTTTGTCTGGCTGGTTGTGATAAAAGGTCTGTATCAAAGCCATAGGCAGCCACTTTGATATATGACATAAGTCATTTTTTTTCATTCATTCATTACAGCCCTTCACGAGTCCACGCTGAAGAAAGGCCTCCCCCAAGGTATGCCACAAAGCACGGTCCTGAGCCACCTGAATCCATCGACTTCCTGCATGTTTTATTAGGTCGTCACCCTATCTAGTGGGGAGTCGCTCTATACTTCGCCTACCAGTACGAGGCTGCCACTCGAGAACCTTTTTTCCCTAACGGTTGTCGGTTCTTCGAGGTATATGGCCGGCTCATTGCGCCTTCAGTTTATCAATCCGTTGGGCTATGTCGGTCACTCTGGTTCTACTGCGGATATCCTCATTTTAAGTTTATCACGCAGAGAAACCCCGACCATAGCCCTCTCGCTGTTTTATAGCTACGGAATATTTATAGGACGGAATATAATAGCTCGCTGAGCGATTTAGAGCGTCCTCATACGGCCAGCAGTGAAGGACCACGTCTCAGTTCCATAGGCCATCGCAGGCAACACGCACTGATTGTGTAGTCTCGTTTTCAGGTTTTGAGGTATAGCTGACGAGAAGATGTATCGTAATTACCCGAACGCTGCCCAGCCGAGTTGAATCCGTCGATTGACCTCTCGGTCGAAGTTGGACTTACCTAGTCGGACTATTTGTCCCAGGCAAACGTACTCATCAACAACTTCGAGCATAGTGCTCCCAACAACTACCGGCATAGGTGCGAAATGAACATTAAACATGATCTTTGTTTTGTCCATGTTCATCTTAAGGCCTATCCGTTGGGAGACACTATTAAGGTCATTGAGCATAGTACTTAGGTCCTCCAGTGATTCTGCCACAAGGACTACTCGCCATTGTTAATGCCGTATTCTTTCCAGTCCATTAGCTAGAAAACGTCATCCAACGCAGCGGTGAAGTTTCGGGGATATAACGTCACCCTGTCTTACACCTCTCTGCAGTTGGATTGGTTTCATACTCTGGTTCTGTATTTGGATAGCCATCGTAGCCCTAGTGTACAAACACTTCAGCACTTCGATATACTGACAGTCCATTTGGCACCGCTGAAGGGACTGTAGCACCGCCCAAATTTCGACGGAATCAAAGGCTTTCTCATAGCCCACATACGCCAGGCAAAGTAGCAGATTGTACTCTTCGGACTTCTGTACTATTTGCCGAAGGGTATGTATGTGGTATCTGGTGCTAAAACCTTTTCGGAAACCAACTTGTTCGGGAGGCTGGAAGTCGTCGAGTCTGTGTGCGAAACGATTCGTAATGACTCTCAAAAACAGCACGTAGACGCGGCTCAGAAGAGATATCGGTCTGTAGTTCTGCAAGAGAGCGTTGTCATCTTTCTTGAATAACAAGAGCACTGCACTTCTGCTCCACGCCTCGGGAGTAGTGCCACCATGGAGGACGGAATTAAATACCTTCTGAATGACTTCAAGTAACAGTTTTCCACCCGCTATCAGAAGCTGTAACTCCATCCTCGCCTGGGAACTTGCCATTTTAAGGTGCTGGATAGCCATTCTATTTTCGCATAGACTGACGTCCAGGATATCATCGGAATAGTATCGGATAAGACTTGCTCTTGGATCGCTACTCACACTTGCGTGTGGCTCCGACGATAACGTGTACAGCTGTCCATAGAACCTCTCAATCTCACTCAAAATCTCAGGTGTCCCGGAAACGATGCTGCCACACTCGGTCTTTAGCTCCGACAGTTGGCTCCTTCTGACAGACAGATCCCTGGCAAAGACCTTGGAGCCTTGGTTCCGCTCGATCGCTTCTTCAATACGAGCTGTATTGAAGTTGCGTAAGTACCGCCGCATGTATTTGGAGATCTGTCTGTTCAGTTGCCTGTATGCTGCCAAATCTGCTGAATACTGCAGCTTCATTTCCCGTCTAACAGCCATGAGATTAAGAGTGTGATTGGAGAGTTTTTGTGTTCTTCTGCGGCGCGTCTTGCAGAACTTAGTTCCGACCGCATGGAAAGTTTCTACGAACTTGTCATTCATATCGTCCACTACATTGCAATTTTCTAGGCACTGAAAATAGTTTTGTAACTCGAGCTGAAAGGTTTCGAGACTCTGGATTAGAGCACGAGGAGGACGGAGCGTTGACTTCTTTAGACGAGACCCCTCCAACTTTACGTTTAGGTTCAGTGTGCCTCTAACCATTAGGTGATCGCTGCCAGTTTTCACCCTTGCGATCACTGACATATCACTGAACAGTTGGCGTCTGGTAGTAACAATGAGTCAATCTCATTTTTTGTTCAACCGTCGGGGCTCGACCAGGTCCACTTCCTGTGGGGCCATTTCTGGTCACAAAAGTCATATTATTATTATTTCACTGTTTCTATATAATAAGATACGAATTTTATTGTGTAACTAAACTTATATTTAATTGTTTCCTTAATGTGTAAAACGATTAACTATTAATGGATGATGTTAATTTTTATAACTAAAGATAGTGCGTAGTTAATGTGATAAAATCTCTTAACATTTGATATTTTATCTGTGTATGGTTATTTTTATGTATATAAGCATTAGATATTGCATTAAACAATAAGCATTTGATTTATTTATGGTTTAGAAATTACTTCTGTTTCCAGCTGGCTTCAATATTTCTGCACAAATTATAGTCTTTTTTGTTTTTAAGAAACATTATCGCCACAAAAACTTCTCTTGTGCCATTAAAGCGTTTATAGTCATAAATTACACATGTCCATATGTAATTTGTGAATATAAACACCCATATTAACTTTTAGGTCCAAAAAATAGGTTTGTAATTGTGAACTTACGTGTCATTATATTCATCAGATAGAACGCTAAAGTAATGAGATCTGAGATGAAAATATGGAATGTCAGCTATCTAGGACAAAAAAAAAACAATAAGTAGATACGATAATAATAATAATACCCGTGGTAGCTCGGATGGTTAACGCTCGCTGTAAATTTCACAGTACGCGAGCAAACCGGGTTCGATCCCCGCCGGCACCAATGAAATTGTTAATTGCAATTTTAAGTGCTGATTTACCACGTGCTCGGCGATGAAGAAAACCATCGTGAGGAAACCCGCATGTCTGAGGAATAAGAAAAAAATATTTCGAAGACATGTGAAGTTCGCCAACACGCATTGGGGCAGCGCGGCGGACACTTCCTTGCCCTAAAACCCTCACAGAAATGAGGGGAGGCCTGTGCCCAGCAGTGGGACGTATATAGGCTGTAACTTTACTTTTTACTTTACGATAATAATAACTAAGCCTTGCGTGTGACGCATGAACGTATGCAAGCACGCGCATGTACACAAAAAAAATACACACACATATTTTCGGTTAGGAGTCACGCTGTCTCGCCTGACGTTTATGGCAAACTACCTTAATTTAGCAGTATAAACTGTTAACTATTGAATAGTAAAGATTTTATTCTCATACCAACAAAGAAAGATAGACTGAGCGTTGGGTATATTTCAACTGATGCTGAAACCATGTTCAACTTTCTTACGGAGTCACGCACACATCTTTGTCCTTTCTCTCTTTTCAGCCCTTAAAAGTTCACATATATGCACCTAAAACCATGTAAATGGCTACAAATTATTCAAGATGCATCTGTGTACGTGAGAGCGTGTACAATAAGTTGAGCATGATTTGGACTTGGTTATTATAATGTATGCACAGCGCTACGTCAGAAGTCAGAACTGTGACCGTGTTATTTTATAAAGTTAATTATTTAAAAAAAATCTGCTGGTGAAATAAGTAGTAGACGAAGATAATGGCGATGACGGACGGTGACGATGACGATGGCGATGACTAGTTGATGCAATTAGACTGCCGCGCTCCTCTTATATTTCATATGTCCTACATTTTATTTCTCAAACATGCAGGTTTTCTTACGATGATTTCGAGGCGAGGATATACGAATAACAATAAAAAGTTACTATTGTTGGCGTTACCAGTATCTTATTTATAAAACGAAACGAGAATGTCTTAATATTTAAAGCGATATAAATATTAAATGTTTCTTATATTTAAGTTAAGTGACTTCCTAGATCCGGGCTACTGTGTCAGAACTAGACTCTTATATTTTAGAAGAGAATTATGTCATTTTATCAGAGTAATGCTGATACCCAAATATTCAAACGCTGCTCAATAGTAAGATTCCGTTAAGTCTCGTGCTGTCTCTATCACTTTTAGTCAAAGTGACTGTGATACCACGAGACTAACGACATCTTAAAATTGAGTAGTGTTTGAGCATTTGGCCATATATCTCATAAAATTTTATTTTCAGGGTAATTTAGTATTTTCCGGTGATGAAAATATACCGTAAAGAATACTTATACGTATTTGTTATATATTATATAATATTAATATAATAGACGGTTTTTTTATTACTAATTTATCGATCTGCCCCGGCTTCGCACGGGTGATATCTGGATTCTACAACAGCGCCACCTACCGGGTCCAACTATGCCTATAACCTTCGCGGAAGTGCAAGCAATATGTTGACAAAGTTTTACCGCAATCTGACGAACGGTATGGCAGCGCATAAAATACGAACAACTTCATTATAGTATTAATGCTGCTGTGTTTCGGATGGTGAGTGTAATTTTTACTGTAAACGGCATTACTATGGATGATCTATATATGATATATGTAGATGTATATGATATATACCATCAGGATATATATCTATCTATATATATATGTATATATATATATATATATAGTAGGTACCCGGTTGACCTGACCGAGCTTTGCTCGGTATTTTTCGCTCGGTTTTTTTTTTAATTCGGTGTTTTGGAAATTATATTTAGATACAAATTACATACTGATGAAATACGAATATAATATTTTTTGATCTCAGCGACATAATAGAAAAAACTGAACTGGTTATTTGAATAAAAAATCATGAGTGCAATTAGTTTAATTTAAATTTTCGTGTGTTTAAAAATACTAAAAAAGGGCTCGAAAAAAAAGATTTTCTCAAAAAAGAAAGGAACGGTCGGTCGGTCTGGGCTCCAACCATTGTATTACGATTTTGTGACCGCCCAATATACCAATTAAGCTATTTGTAATCATTAATAAACTGTCAAAATTTACCTTCTTATTCTAACGATATTGTAGCAGTTTTTCATTGCCTAACAACACAGACAAAATGTTATTTTCTAAAAATAAATACTAGCTAGATCGATTTATTGCCCCCGAAAATCCCTGCACACAAAATTTTACGAAAATCTTTGGAGCCCTTTGCGAGATTCCGATTATATATATATACAAGAATTGCTCGTTTAAAGGTATAGGATATATATATACAATTTATTTTAAATAGAATTTTTCCTTTCACAATAATTACATGCTAGATAAATGTGAGATCGTATTAAATAGTTTGTATGTTTTTAATTACCATTTGTTCTTTTTTTTTACATATGTTTTTATATGTATTGTATACCATTTTTACTAGTAGGTTGTAGGATTGCTAGTCTCCTTAAAAGTCCGTCTGGATAGATGCCACCCTCCTATTTCAGCAAAGCAGCAGTGCGTGCACTGCCGTGTTCCGGTCAAAAGGTTATACAGAGCAGGTACAATTACATGCTGTGACCTGCGCAGCGGTGACAACGCCTCTGTATCTGTATACTTTTACAAGTGTCCATGGACTTACCATCAAGTGGATTATGAGTTCGTTTATCACTTCAATTAAAAAAATATATAAAATTGGTTACTTTTATTCAAGTAAGTGTAATATGTATTAACTAAATAAATCGTATTATCCTTATACTGAGATGTACCTAACGTTCTGTACAAATATTCGTACATAGAGACACTGCTCGCTCAGTCGTAAATTATTCGACAAAAAATGCATATATTTGAATATAATTTAGCAAACAGGAAATATCGCGACCGACTTCGTAACACTCCGACGAGTAAGCGAATAAATAAGATAAATATAAAAAGGAATCTACATTGAGATTTGTAATCTTAATGTTATTCTAATATCATGACAAATTCTAGATTATGTAACAACAGCTGAAAATAAATACGTATTAAATTATTTTGTACCAGAATAAGGACTGTACTGCTTTTTAACGTATATTGAAGTATAAAATGCTAACGAAATCAAAACTGATACTTGAAAGGCACAAATCCAAACAAATGATCTGAGGGAATAGAGTGAATATAGGAAAGAATACTTTATAATAATGAATGAGCACAATTGAAGGAAGTCAATCTTCTCAGACTATATACTGGGAAGATGTATGAAGGTAACGTGACAATAGGTCCGGTCATCCAGAGAAATTATTAATTGGTCCTACAGGTACTACAAAGAAGCGGAAATATAAAACTTCTGCGACGAACCCCCGCAGTGCGAGGCGCTCTACCTGACTCTTGGCCCTGTTATTGTGTTTTAATTCAAAAGACGTTATTTACTTTTAAAACTCTGGGAAATTGCGCAAAGCTTAATGTTGCCCACATTTTTAATTTATATCTCCTCATAATGATTGCTCATAAAATGTTCCTTTAAATATCAATATTTTCGTAAATACCCTGTTCGTATTAAATATAAGACTAGAGAAATAATTATAAGTGTACATAATAAATGAGAACAAGGGCATTATAATCATAACATTTAATATTTAAGCGCAAAAAAAGTTCAAAACCAAGCAAACCGAAACTGGTAAATCTATGTTGAAGTCATGTCAGGAGTCTATGTACATCAGTAAACTGCAGCGAGCTGATGAATCCATGCACGTCACTAAGAGTATGAATTACGTGTGAACTTTAAAATGGTACGATTTAAAATGTCTTTGTTTGCGTTATTTAACTATAAAAATTAATGATTTCTTAAATTTACGCGAACACTACACATTGAATAAAACTATTATTTACGGATTTTATCGCGTTTAATATCTTTAATTTATTTTTATTATTATCCCGACGTTTCGGGTGCTTTACAGCGCCCATGGTCAGGGGGAGACAGTCCCCCCCGTGACCATGGGCGCTGTAAAGCACCCGAAACGTCGGGATAATAATAAAAATAAATTAAAGATATTAAACGCGATAAAATCCGTAAATAATAGTTTTATTCAATATAAAAATTAAATTTAACATATTACAACAATTACCTGCAAAAATTTGTTCATTAAAGTAGACACGTATCAAATAAATCACAATGTTTTCATTATTATCATCATCATCTCCAAGGAACTTCACAAAGCATTATCATAATCCATAGATCACAGATGATCTGTGTCATAATCGAACTTAATTCCGTGTTATTGTGTGTGCTTATAAATAAACTAAAAAATTCACAATTAAACGGTAAAATATTTTAGAAATACTGGTAACACTGAGAGAGCCGTTACGGTGCGTCTTTTGAACTTCGAACATTGTTATCCAGAAGCCTATCGGTCTCGGGCGTATTACTTGAGCGAAAAAACTAAGGCGTTCATAATAACCCTTTCAATCATTTTTGTACCCTGTAAACATAATCCGAGATAAGGGGAACAGTTATCCACTGGATCTTGAACAATCGTCATGTATGAACAATAGTAGTTTTTTGTAAAAAGATAAAATAACAATAAACAATAAAGAACAGCCTAAAATTTGCGGAAAAATGATGTATGAGGAGCCTCCTCATACATCATGGCGTATTTCTGTTACTAAGATCGTAACCAATTGAATTTTGTTTTTATAGAACAAAGGTAACAAACGAGCACACAGTCCAACCGATGGTAAATGGATGCTGTGGCCCATACACATCTACATTTAACCTCGATTAAGAATCAAAATGCAGATACGTTGTCACCCCTCAGGACTATGATAGAATGTCTGGTTTCCAGTAAAACGGGTCTCCGGGTCTCTACACTCACCATACAAAACACCGAGCATTGAGTTGCTATTCTACGCTGGTATTTTATAAGAACACGGTCCTTCCCTGGTGGATCCAACCCTTTTGTGCTACAACCATAATATAGCTGCAGCGTGGCTCTGTCGTAGGTATAAAAGAAAAAAATAATCTTAACTCAATTTATCGACATGAATTTATCTATTAACTAAAAAAGCAAATATTTACATAGAGGCATACCTACAATTTATCTTCTATGTGAGATTAGCGATGCGTTTTTATTTACCTACACAATGTTTATTGTGATCACAGAGGAAGGAGTTACCGCGCCGTTACGCCGTAGAGGCGTCCCGGTTTATTCAGTACTTTGTGATTGTGATCTATTATATTATTTTTTTTAAAGGATAAAGGTAACAAACGAGCACACAGTCCGCCTGATGGCAAGTGGATGCTGTGGATTAGGAATCAAAATGCATATGCGTTGTCACCCCCTAAGATGGAATGCCTCGTTTCCACTAAAAAGAGTCTCCGGTTCTCTACACTCACCATACGAAACACAGCAGCATTAAGCTACTATTTTACGCGGGTTTTCTGTGAGAGCGTTGCCCTTCCGCGGTCGAGCCGACCCATTCATGCTACAACCGTAATATAGCTGTAGCGTGGCTCTACCACGTAAATTATTATGTAAAAATTATTACGATTATAGTACTACACTGCCAATACTCTCATTATATACCTGCAAAGTAATAAACTTTTAAGTAAATGCATTCACAAAAGTGTAAACCAATGTGTCTTTTTTTTTTTTTTTTTATTTTTTTTTTGGGGTTTTTTTTTATGTTTTATTATGGGGCCTTCAACGCTTTCTAATAAATTTTTTTACACTATGGGTTGATTCCCGGTTTAATTAAAATTGGTTTGGGGGGGAAAAAAGTTTTGATTAACGGGCTCCCGCTTTTTTACAAGTGAGGAAAATTGTACGATTAACGTTATCGATGGGACGATCGCAGGGCGCCATGACAACATATAATAACAACGTAAACCTGTAAAATCTCAAATTCACACTTCATTGTTCTCGCAAAACGCAAACTAAAGTGGACGTCCGGATTCGTCGAACTGCATCACTCTGTCCACTGGTCGGTCTACTTCTCACAGATGAGTGTCAAACAAATCCAAGGACGATTCCCAGAAAGGATCGTGCGGCGCTTTGGACCCCGGCGTTTTTGTCCCCTTTAAAGATAATAAATGATGCACTCGAAAAAAAGAATCCGACCTGTTCATGAGATAACGATCACGAATGATTTTTATGGAAACCTTTCGGAATTATAATGATCAGGAATCCTTTGGAGCGAGCAGACAATATGTCGGCAAGTAAAACGTTAAAGAAGGTAGTTGTACTTATATGAATAAAATCTATTAGATGATTGAAGATAAACTTCTAAGCACATATAACTTATAAAAGTGTTTTCGTAATCACACGGATAATAAATGCTAACTTTTTAATTTTTAGTAATGAATGGATCATTATACTGCAAATGCCACTTTAAATTAAAAGTAGAGTAAGAAAGAGATTAGTAGTAAAGTGAGTAATTACCAGAGCAGCTGAAACCGTTTTAAAACTATCGTATTCCCAAATGCTTGTCCAATACGGAAAACTTGAAGATAGTAGCATTCGTCGAGTAACTGAACTGTGGACATCACCACTGAGTAAGATTGAGTCTATGAAATGACTTTATAAAATTAAAGCATCCCGCCGTGATAAAATTCCTTGCAAAAAGGTAGACACCGAAAAATAATGTTTAAAAAAAAACTAATTAAATTTTTGAGAACTCTGGACCTTCTTCAGCCACAAGGATTGAGCACGTCATAAAAAATATATCTAGAGAATAAAAATGTGGCAGATAATGTATCACGTAAGCTTTGGTAAATAACGGTCTTTTGATATTTTGCAAACTCGTTTGCATATGCATAAAACTTTCACAGGTGAGTTTTACTCACGCCTGACAATATTTGGATATTTTGTTAATCATATAATCCACATTGTCACCGTGAATGAAATCTGGGTTAGACAATAAAATTAGACATCAAACGAGAATCTACATTGATTCTTTTGGACAGAAAAGAGAGACAGAAGCTTCCCAAAAAGCTCTAACTAGGCAAATAGGCTTCAAAACTCATTTTCTTACCCTGAAATATAACTCAGTCTTTGAGCATTCAACCAAGATACTCAACTCAGTAGATGCTAAATATGATAAATGCTGCCCTTTTGAAAGAGATTGCATCAGCTTGCAGAAAAGGTGAGGTAAAGTGAGTAATGTCGTTTTAATTATGCAAGCCGATGAACGATTTTACCCTAAGACTTTAATTACGGAAATGATCCCTCCTACAGTCGACTGAAGCTTTCACAATATAAAATGCTAAACAATCGAACAAATAGGTACATAAGCTTAACGCCGGCGTCTACCATACCATAGATATTGTTCTGGTTCCAAAGCTACGAAGCGAAGCAACCAATTGGCTGTTGTTATAGTCCTTTGTGTTTCGACAAATAATGAAATACACCTACAAAGCTCTTGAGCCTTTTATTTACTTTTTCATATTACTAAAATACTAACACAAAATATCCTATTTTCTAAGAAAAAGAGCTTTATAACCCACAAATCTTAAGTATTATATTTAAAACAAGTAGACGCTGTGATTTTATAGTACTTACTAAATTTAGACTATTAATAAAAAGTAAAAAACTAATTAAAAAAAATCTAACTTCAAAGAACTAAAAGGATTAATATAATTTCCACAAAATAACTTCTGAAGTCGGTGACCTAGTGCATTGAATTATTACGCACAACCTTTAGAAACTATTATGGGACATTTTAACACTTTTGCAAGCTTAGGTATATTTTTATAGGATAGGGTGACAAACGAGCACACAGTACACCTGATGGTAAGTAGTTGCTGTGACCCATAGACACCTACAGGTGTCCTTGATTACGAATGAAAATGCAGATGCGTTGTCAACCGTGAGGACTAAGATGGAATGCCTCATTTCCAGTAAAAAGGGTCTCTGGTTCTCTACACTCACCATACGAAACACAGCAGCATTAAGCTACTATTTTACGCTGGTATTCTGTGAGAGTATGGTCCTTCCCCGGTCGAGCTGATCCATTCGCGCTACAACTATATTACTAATATAACTGCAGCATGGCTCTACCTATTATGTTTAATGTCCATGTCACACCTATGCCGGTGGTTGTTGGTAGCACTATGCTCAAAGTTGTTGACGAGTACGTTTACCTGGGACAAATAGTCCGACTAGGTAAGTCCAACTTCGACCGAGAGGTCAATCGACGGATTCAACTCGGCTGGGCAGCGTTCGGGAAATTACGACACGTCTTCTCGTCAGGTATACCTCAATCTCTGAAAACTAGATTGTACAACCAGTGCGTGTTGCCAGTGATGACTTACGGATCTGAGATGTGGTCCTTCACTGCTGGCCGTATGAGGACGCTCAAGGTCGCTCAGCGAGCTATGGAGAGGGCTATGCTCGGAGTTTCTCTGCGTGATAGACTCAGAAATGAGGATATCCGCAGTAAAACCAGAGTGACCGACATAGCCCAACGGATTAGTAAGCTGAAGTGGCAATGGGCCGGCCATATAGCTCGAAGAACTGATAACCGATGGGAAAGAAAGGTTCTCGAGTGGCAGCCTCGTACCGGTAGGCGTAGTGTAGGGCGACACCCCACTAAATGGCGTGACGACCTGGTAAGATATGCAGGAAGTCGATGGATGTAGGTGGCTCGGGACCATGCTTTGTGGCATTACTTGGGGGAGGCCTATGTTCAGCAGTGGACTTGTGAAGGGCTGTAATGATGATGATGATGATGGCTCTACCACGTATAAACTTGGACTATAGTAACAGCTTGGATTATCGGCTAAATTGTAGTTAGATCAAAATCTTCATTATTTTACCATCCCAAGACGTGGAATTTTTTCTTCAAATTTATTTGGGAAGCCTTAAGTATTTATATCGATAATGATTTCATGTATTTACGCGAAAACAAAACTATTTTACGAATTTTGTCGAGTTTAATTTACTTATTTTTAATTCCCGACGCTTCACATCTAACTACGACATCGGGACGTCAAGCATCTCAGTCCCCCAGTTTCGGTAGAGAACAATAATAATTGTGTTCTTTTGTCCCCCCCCCCCTCTCCCGTGACCATAAGTACTGTAAATTTTGATTATATACCTGTCAGGTACATAATCAAAGGCTGTTAAGCACCCGAAACGCCCGAAGACGACGTAAGAAAATTAAGCGAGACAAAATCCGTAAACATAATTTTATTCAAGGATACATGTAGGTGTCTCCATTGTTTGAGAACGATAGGAGTGTGAGCATTAGATTTTCTAGGGGAGAGCCGTGCTCATATGCCCCTTCTGAACTACGCCTTTATCCCTCATTTATTAATCATTATAAATTGTCAACAGTCAAGACACCTTCAGCGTACTTAGCGTTACTCGTAATAAAGTGATAATGCGGTACTAACACAGAACACTTAATATAGCGGAAATATTAGGTGTTCTGTGGGTACTAACTAGCAAAGTTTGTTTTGTTTCAGGACGATAACGCACCGGCTCACAACCACAGTTGCGATGGTTTCAATGCGAAGTATTTGACTAATAATTTGAAGTATTGACTTTGCACCTTCGCATTCACCAGATCTTATACCTAATGATTTTTATTTTTATATTTCCGATATTAAAAGAAGTATAAAAGCGGACAGACATTTGAAAATGTTGAAGCAGTAAAAATAAGTGTATTCATATATATATATATATATATATATATATATATATATATATATATATATATATATATATATATATATATATATATGTAGCATCTCTTATAAGTCATGTACGATATATAAATATCTGTTCTTTCCTTGCATAAATTTGAAATTACTTGAAATAAAGCGCTAATTCACTAATTTCTGTTCCATTTTAGTATTTTTAATAACTATTAATCAGCAAATTTGTAGATAGATTCTGTTGAATTTCTGACGTAATTTCATGATGATATTAATATACCTAACTCATCGCAAACTATAAATACAGTTTAAATCAATGTGGTTTTTATTATTGTGGTTACTATTGGTTACAATAAGGATGATATCGCTAAACGGCTAAATGTGTACGTTGTGAGCTAAGCCGCACATCCCCATACCAAACAAACGCCACGAACAACAATGGACACTGCGCTTCAAGTCGGATTCGTAAAGGAACCACTGTTTACCACTTCGTTTCCCATTCAATCTATTGTTCGGAAGTGAAGAAGTGCTTCATACTGGAAATATAATGTTTCCCTTTGTATGAAAGTTAATATTTTAGCCCGAACGAAATTCACCTCCATTGTTGGCCCCAAACGCGTTACCTGGCTTTGAATGAAACGAGCGCGGATTCCACACTTATTATGTAGACGAATTCACGAAGAGTACGTAATGCGCCTAATGTAAAGTGTGCATTGCAATGACGTCTTATAAGTGGGCTGGCCGTTGTAATTGATGAGGCAAAAAACGCAACCACTATTATAGCAAAAATCAAGAAACTTGTAAGGTATCTACAGTATTTTCCGCTGGCTGCCTACAAAACTAGCGTCTTTATCAGATGTAAAACAAAAGTTTCAATCCATTTGCTGACCTACCTTTTTGTGTGTATTTTCTTATAACTCAAAAACTACAGCCTTGTTCGATTATATGGGTTTGTGAGACGATAGCTCAGTCAATCTAATAATAATGGATCAAAAGGGCAATTGCCTTATCGACGCAATTTTGACGGTTGACATTATAGTAAAATAGTCGATTTTAGTAAGGTGTAGTGTAATTAGTTTTTTAAGTTGATTTTTAGAAGCGTTCCTAATGATTGCCAAAGCTTGTTTGCTATTTTCTTCTTAACATATTAGTTGTAGTATACGACTTTGTGTTTTTCTCTCTGTCCATCTCCTAGTTTATGTTTTATAGGGCGGCAAAGCTTTAGATGACCTCACGTACCTTACTAATATTTTTTATAGAATTAGGTGACAAACGAGCACACAGTTCATCTAATAGTAAGTGAATGCTGTGGCCCAATTAACATATACATTTATCATCGATTAAAAATCAAAATGCAGATGCGTTGCCACCCCTGAGGACCCCAATGGAATGTCACGTTTTAAGTAAATTGGTTCTCTACACAGCAGCATTATGCTTTTATTTTACGCTCATATTCTGTGAGAGCGTGGTCCTTCCCCGGTCGAGCCGACACATTCTTGATACAACCATAATAATATAACGTACACGTAAAACATTATTTTCATTATTGTTAGTAGTATTGTAGTTTTACTGAATCCAAATAAATTTTAAAAGCAATTCCTGTAGCTACACATCTTAAAAACTGACCTTTTTTATTTCTTCATTATTCAAATGTTCGAGACGTAACAAACAGCTAAACAATAGACGAGCTGTCGGTACGTTACAAGTCGGCAAGACACTCGGTAATGACATGTGTACTAGATGGATAAAGCTAGTCGCTGTCGACCTTGAATGACGATACGTTTTCCTACTTCACTTCCTGCTTGATGGCATCTTGGCCTGTCTTGAATAGTACACGTTTTAGGCTTTGTTCATATTTAACACGTATTCTGCATCTACTCGTTATATTTACAATCTACAGCCTTTACAAATAGTGAGTGGAATCAGATTGGGTGGATTACTATGCGGAAGATGATTATTTACATTTTGTAACCAATTTTTTTTACAAAGCGTGATTTATTAATAGCGATGTGTTTTTATCACCTGCGGATACGGTAAAACGAAATATGCAACGTTATATAGAATAATAAATGTACAAAAATTCACTTATTAACTATTAAGGATTATTTTTGACATAGCTATATTAGTGGTATAGTTGTAGCACGAATGGGTGAGCTCAACTGGGGAAGGACCACGCTCTCACAAGTTTACCAGCGTAAAATAGCAGCTTAGCGCTACTTTGTTTCGTATGGTAAGTGTAGAGAACCGGAGACCCTTTTTATTGGAAAAGAGGCATTCCGTCGTAGTCCTCACGGGTGACAACTCTTCTGCATTTCGATTATCGTTATCGAGGACTGAAGTGGATTTCAGTGGGCCGCAGCAACGACTTACCATCAGGTGGACTATCTGCTCGTTTGTCACCCTTATCCCATAAAAAAAAACATAATGATTTCTTATATTTACGCAAGCGCTGCACATTGAACAAATATGAAGTATTGTTTTATAATATTATTTTGAATACTACACGGTAAGATAGAATGCGACAAAAACCACGGAACTGACAACAATTTATCATTATATATTATAGCCGTGCCAAATGTTGAATATTAATTACAAAGTGAACTGAATATAATTATTATTAGAATAACACTTGGATGTTGTTAGCACATACGTGAATATAATACGTAATATTTCAACAATTTTTTAAATAATGATTTCTTAAATTTACGCGAACACTACACATTGAATAAAACTAAATTTACGGATTTTATCGCGTTTATTTCACTACTTTTACTTATTTTTAATTCCCGACGTTTCGGGTGATTTACAGCAACCATGGTCACGGGGGGGGACTGAGATGTTTGACGTCCCAATGTCATAGTTAGTCCGGCTACCTTCAGTTTTTGAATATTAATTTTTGGTCCGATTTACGCAAAACGAGCTTATAGTATCATGAAGTCTTGCAGTGGTATGCTTAGGTTTGGGTTTAATTTTGTCAATTATAGGATCCCAAGCAGGTGGCAGCACCCATCCATCTTCTCTATTGAAATTTGGATGTTTTTTAATTTCAATAGCCTCGCGTATCATCCTTGGTAGGAATCGGTGTTCTTTTGCGAGAATTTGTGGTTTATCAAAACGAATGTAATGGTGGGGACGATCTTGAACATGTTCGCAGACTGCAGACTTCCCGGAGCGTCGGTGCTTCATGAAGCTGTCTGCAGTCCCCAACATCTCAGTCCCCCCCGTGACCATGGTTGCTGTAAAGCACCCGAAACGTCGGGAATTAAAAATAAGTAAAAGTAGTGAAATAAACGCGATAAAATCCGTAAATTTAGTTTTATTCAATTTTTTAAACATACTTGATATATACGAAATGGTATATTTTACAGATGGATTTATATTTTATTTAATACTAAAAGTTAAAGGAAAGTAGTCTATCTGCTCACCTATAATTAAACTTTGGAAACGTAGCCTTGCCATCATAAGCCCTACGACAAATCTAATATGCGAAGTAATCTTGGTAATGGCAAGATATTCACATTCAAGTTGGTCCGTTGTTTAACCCGAATGCATTTCCTTTGTGACAATACCTCGTTTCTTTGGCGTTGAAAAATATGAACTTCCTGAGTACAAGCGACATGGAATAATGTTTAGTGGCAACACTGACGGGCAGGAACAATGTCACAACATGGCGACGTATACAAAGTTTCGCTTCGCGCCCTCGCAATCTTCCTAATGAGTGAACCCTTTCACACTTTGGACAAAGCCGGGGTTTCACGGATGATGTGACATGTATTCACTGCGTTTCTTTTTACTGATCCCAAGTAAAATAATTTTATCGCACATTGAAAAAGTATGTGGTTTTGTTTTAAAATTGTAAAGAATAATTTTGCGTATTCTTATGAATGGTACTGCAAGAGTAAAATAGAATTAAATAACGAATACTTAAAATTACTTTGGTATTTAACTTGACTTTCAGGGGACGTAGGTATGGACGAATCCTAAAGACGAAAAGGAACATGCCACATGAGGGTCATTCTCTGTAAGCTGTATATATGTGTGTACTGGACGTAATTTTCTAACTGTGAGTTTGCACTGACGCGATTTTCACAAAAATACATGTTTTAAACACTGTTTTCCGTCAATGTCAAAGAACATGTTGTAGTGAAATATGTGGTGTGGATTTTATGGTAAATTATTAATATTTTAACTATATTATATCTTTATAACTACAGAAACAAAAGTTTGAAAACAAATTTGTAGAAATATTGTCATTTTTGTGAGTGCGAACGCCACCGTCAACAAAACATGTTGTGTTATTTATTTTATGCGATTTGATTCAAAACATTACGTGTTGGATGTTCTCAGTGCAAACGTACAGTAAGAGTATACAAGATTTACTTATACAAGCATTATTTAGATCAGCGTATACACATCACGTTTAGCATGCGCTTTGGTAAGTGCAAGAGCGTCCTAGCACTGGTATTCTTTTTCGTCACTCGCCCCTTAAAAGTCCAAAGCTGGGGCTCTCCCGTTATAGGGAGGATTTGCCTTTATCGCCATGCTTTGACACGCGGCTTCATATCATTGGTCCCGCCATCTATCCGAAGCCTATAGAAAACTTTCTAGCATATCCCATCGCCGCTTCTTTTTTTTTTCAAAATAAACGATGATTGACAGATGGATTTTTACGCCGCTTCAACACGATAATCGCACTGGTATAGTGCGCCCCTGGTACAGTTGACTGCCTCGTTGGTCTTGTGGTTGTAGTAGCGCGACTGTCCTGGGTTCGAATCCCGGGTCAGGCTAAAAAATCAGTTATTGAGTTTTACGGTCATGAAATTCTCAGTAGCTACCCGAAGTCAGGAAGTTGGCGGTGTCTCAGCCCCGTGCCTCGATAAGCACGTAAAGGTCCTGCGCCTGATCTCTCTCCGATCGTATCGGTTTACCGTCCCATCGGATTATGAGAGTGAGGGAATAGAGAGTGCACCTGTGCTTGCTCATACACTTGGACACTGTAATCCTGTCCTGCGCTGATGGCTAAATTGGCCTAAATTCGGTTTTCAGGACATTCTTACAGTGTGCCATAACTTAACTTTTAACTGGATATATATTTTCCACCATATAACGTAAATATTTTGGGGAAAGAGTTGACATGATTTATCTTCCTTAACTTAAACTGTCCTCAAGTTACCTATCGATGTCTCCACTGTTGTTCGATGTAAAATAAATTATTCACCACTAAAAATACGATTGAACGCCAAACTAATAACGATAAAAAAGTATGAAATCTGAAAAAAAATATGGATCTCAAAAAGCTATAGTGACCATTAATTCTCTTTTTTTATAGAAGAAGGGGCAAACGAGCATGCGGCTCACCTGATGATAAATGACTAGCACCGCCCATGAACAACCGCAACACCAGCTCCAACTACAACTCTTTCCATGAAGGTCCCTAAGTTGTATCGTTCCGGAAAAGTCGCCGGTGGTAAACAATTCCACAAATAAAGTTGTACGAGGAAGAAAACTCCTAGTAAAACGCATACCGGTGGACCGCTAAGCATCCACATGGTGAGGATGGTAACGTGAATTTTGACGCGATGTGCGTTCGTGAAATTTGGCGGCTGGAACTAATCCCAACAATTCTCCGGAACACTTCCCATGGTAGATACGATAGAAAACGCAAAAGGATGAAACATCCCTATGTGCGCCAGTGACTTGAGCCGATCAGAAAGAAATCGGTCATCGACGATTCGAATCGCTCTGCGCTGGATGCGTTCAAGTGGAAGGAGCTGGCACTAGGCTGCCCCGGCCCAGAGATGAGAACAGTATTCCACGTGAGGCCAAACTTGCGCTTTTAAAGTTGCAAGCGATGTGCCGGCATCAAATACTGTCTCACTTTGCTGAGCACGCCAAGCTTTTTAGAGGCTAATTTGGCCTTCCCCGCCAAGCGACCACGAAACTGCACATTATTCGACACGTTGACGCTGAGGATTCCGATGCTAGCTGAGACAGCAAGGAGAGTGCCTTCAAACAGAGGAGATGCGACAAAGAGGTTCTTTTTAGCGGTTAACGCGCAAACTTGTGTCTTCTGGGGATTGAATTAGACTAGATTTAGTCGCTCCCAATCCAAGACTTTGTTAAGCAAAGACTCGACTTCAGACACAAGTTTGTCCTGGTCACAGTCGGTGTATAAGGCACCAGTGTCGTCTGCATAGCAATGAATGTTACCAGTTTACAACATATCTTTGATATGCAGAAGAAATAGCGTCGGTGATAGCACGCAGCCTTGTGGAACACCAGCGTTAATGAGCTTGTAATCAGAGCAATTCTGTGATCCAATTGCACAATTTCTCGTCAAGCCCATAGGAAGGGAGCTTCGTCTTTTTTTTTTGTGAGCTTTGTTTTAGGTTTTGGTATTTCACCTTTAATGTGTGTGTTTTTCACTTGTATCGTCATTGAAGCACTGTAATTACTACGTACTAGAACAGACACCAAAACTTGTTTACAATACGTATTAGAGAGTCCACGGGCTAACTCAATTAATCTGTGCCAAGCACTTGCCGCGACGTAACACATTTCAGGAAAAACACAAGCCTAAAAAGAACGCTTTCATGCGCACCGAAGTGCTGCGTAAACCACTGTAGAAAAAAATGAGGACGAGAAGGGACTTTTTCCCTGTATTATCGATATAACTAACTATTAATTATCAATTGTCACTTGTGGCGACACTTCACTGCGCTCGGGGCCATATTTCGGTAAAATTATAGATTAACTTCTGCTCAGATGTGACACTATGGACGTTGTATTCATAAATGATTTATTTACCTGATACGTTTTAGTAAAAGTTGCGCGACGCTACTATTTAGGTCACTCATTTTTCTTGAGTTATTTTTTATTGTCATACTAACAACTGTCCGCTAGTTTAAGCTGTCGTCAAAATCGTCCAAGAACTTCGCAATGTTTTTTTTTTATTGCATTGGGTGACAAACGAGCACACAGTCCACCTGATGGTAAGTGGATACTGTGGCCCATAGACATCCACATTTATCTTCAATTAAGAATTAAAATGCCAATGTGTTGTCACCCTGAGGACTAAGATGGAATGCCTCGATTCCAGTAAAAAGGATCTCCGGTTCTCTATACGCACCATACGACGAAATACAGCAGCGTTAAGCTGCTATTTTACGCTGGTATTCTGTGAGAGGGTGGTCCTTCCCCGGTCGAGCCGACCCATTCGTGCTACAACTGTAAGATAGCTGCAGCGTGGCGTGGCGTGGCGACCTCACGTATAGATTATGTGACATATTAGTATAAAATTACGCTTTCTGTATAACTCAAATAATATTTAATGTAAAAGCAATTCAAAGTCAAAATGGTTTGACTTTCAATCAATATAATATACTTTGTTATTGTTATTCATAAAATGTTTGAATTTAGATTGTAACCGTTTTTTTTTTTTAATAAAAAGTTTTAATAACGAATCATTCACTATGCAAATGCATTTTTAGTTTTAATTCATCAAAGTAACCATTCCATGAAAACAGCAACATCATAGTTTAACCCCTATTATCTAATCTGAGTAAATTACACAGCAATTTATTTTTATATAATATGATATTTACTTTATTAACAACACCAAAAAACTATTTAGAATTCGTTGTTTATTACTGTTGCTCACCGGAAATTATATTCCATAGGGCATAGGGTAATTAAGTCGTCATTATTTTAAAACTGTTGTTTTGTAATTAATGACTGAATGAATTTAATATAGTAACTCTTGATTCATAATAAATTGATTTTTTATATAAACTAATTTCTAATGAATAAAATTAATCACTATTTGTTAATTATATTAAATTAATTTATTTCGACAGTCAAAAATAAAAATAAAACAATCGTAAATAAATTAAGTTACCTATATACAGGGTTATTTTTCAAAGAGTAGCCAAATTTTGAACTTAAGTTCAAATACATAAATAATGATATATCGTTATTGCAGTTTCTGAAAATAGGAGATAAGCCTTCTATGTTTATTTGAAATTATTCCAAACTGAATGTGATTTATGGGAAACAACGTTTATGCCTACAGATCGACCCTTACGAATGTGTGCGTGCGCAGTAGAATCAGATAAATTTTTAATTTAAAAGATAAAAATGACAAATGTTTGAGATTTTTTTAATAAATTTTACTTCACCATTTGTCTATATATTCTGAACCTTCTCTCAAAAATTGGTCGGTTTTTGCAAAATAACCCTGTATACGACCCATCCCTGGGCATGCATTCTCTCATTTCTAAGACGGTTTTAGAGCAAGACAGTCCCTGTGTCCACTGCGCTCCTCCACAAATCATAGAAACCGCCTCCGAAATATTTTTTTCCTCAGACATACCAGTTTGCTCACGGTGTTTTACTTTACCGACGAGAACGTGGTAAATCAGCATTTTTAAAATGCAATTAACAACTTCATTGTAACCGGTGGGTCCTAACCTGAGTTTCTCGCGTAGGTACTGTAAAACTTATGGGGAGCGCTAATTGTAATTGAAACACAAGGCACTGTATTAGGTGAAATAAACGTTATTTTATTAAATTGCACCAAACTTTTGTACAAAAGGCGACAAAAGTAAAAGACACAGCCTATATACGTCCCACTGCTGGGCACAAGCCTCCTCTTTCTGAAAGGATTTTAGGGCAAGGTCACCCGTCCGGCGGCCGTGAGTGCAACGGCGCGAAGCCGTTGAGGTGTTCATGTGGCCCGTTGTCGGCGCGATCGAACATACCGCGCGCCAACCGGACCACGAATTCTTGCAGGCTCTCTATCTTTAGGTTGGCCGCTATGACGTCATTCCGGACGTAGCGACCCGCACCGACTATAGTTCGTAATGACAAACTCTGCTGGGCCTGAAGTCGCCGCTTCTGATGATCGCTCAGGAGTGCATACCAGGCCGGAGCAGCGTATGTTAGCAGGGGTCTTATATATGTTTTATAGATGGTTATCTTCGACTTTGTCGGTAACTTGGATGTCAGGACAGGGCGGAGCATTGCCCGCGCACATCGAGCTTTGCGTATAGCAAAGTAGACGTGTGCAGTCATACGCAACATCCTGTCAATCCGGCATCCAAGGTAGGTCACGGCCTTCTCATATGCGATCTCCTGGCCTCCGAGGGTTAGCGGTGGTGGTAGATTTCTATAGCGGCGAGTGAGTAGAGCGGTCGTCTTGCTAACATTGACGGCCATCCTCCACTCATCCAACCATGGTGGCAGCAGGTCCAGCAGACGTTGCATCCTGGCAGCTGCGATGTGGGCTCTTCTGGAAGACGTGAAGTATGCGCTGTCGTCCGCAAAAAGCGCTAGTTCAACGTCGTCCTCCCATTCTTGCAAGTGTCCTGCCAGGGTAGGAATGTCATTAGTGTACGCCGCGTACAGGACTGGAGACAGACAGCTGCCCTGTGGCACACCAGCTGTAATGGGTTTTATTGCGGACTCGGCGTCCTCTACACAGACGTAGAACTTCCTGCCTTCCAGGAAAGACGCCACTAGCCGCAATATAGCAGGAGGGATACTTGTTTGATCGTCTAATTTATAGAGTAATCCTGTGTACCACACCCGGTCGAAAGCCTTCTCGATATCGAGAAAGACGCCCAACGATGTGCGGCCGCGGTTGTGCTCGGCCGCAAGCAGGTGCAGCACTCTGGTCAGCTGTGTTGCTGTGGAGCGATCCCTCCTGAATCCATGTTGCTCCGCCCGAAGTTGGATGCACGGGCGGAGACGTCTTAACAGTAATCTTTCGCACAGTTTAGCTATATGCGGTAGCAGAGTGATCGGCCTGTAGTTGGCAGCTCTACGCCTGTCCTTCCCGGGTTTCGGCAAGACGATAACTTTGCCTTTCTTCCAGTCCTCCGGGAAGTGGGATGTCCGCAATATGCCATTGTAGAGCCGACCTATCTCTACAAGGACTCTATTGGGCAGCTGTCGTAGTGCAGCGTTGGTAATCCCGTCGTGCCCCGGCGCCTTCCTCGGTTGCAGGCGGGTTACTGTCCTCCGCAGTTCAGCGGGGGGAGATGAACCACTCTCCTGCAAGCGGTGGCGCGGGCGACGACAGGAGCTCCTGCACGCGGCTCTCTTTCCGAGTATGGATTTCCAGAAACTCCGCACTTTCTGGGTTCGGCATAAACTGCTCTTCGAAGTGCTCAGCTAGGATATCCGCTCTGCCCTTGGCATCGTAACGCTAGATGCCCGCGTTGTTGGTCAGCGGGCAAACAGGTGATCGAGTTTTCGTTAACTGCCGGTTCAATTTGTAGAGCGACGCGTGCTGTTCGTCAGCCTTCCATATGCGCCGCTCCCAGGCCTCTCCTCTGTGGGCCTATATTGCAACCGACAGTTCGTCTGACAAGGTGTTTAGTTTTCTTTTTACTCTAGGGCAGCGAGTACGCGCCCAGAGCTTCCTCAGCGCTCTTTTATGGTTTAGCTGCACGCGTAATCTTAGCGGCAGCTCCTCTTTTCTTCCCGTGAGAGGGACGATCGTAGAGGCCGCGTTGAGGGCCTCCTGGATACACGTGGATATTCTAGTTGCAGCGGCCTCTACGTCGTCCGCTGAGTTGATCTGTGTATGGACTGGAGGTCTCTCCTGCAGATGTTGGTAGTAGAGCCTCCAGTCGATCTTGGTCTTGACAAATCTGGGCGGTGATGTCACTGCCTTAGTGCCAAGGGTTATCAGAATCGGGAGGTGCTGTGTATACAAGTCGTACAGCACTTCTACCACTACTGGGTAGTTGACGTTCCTAGTGAGCACGATGTCTAATACATCCGGACGCCTCCTAGGGTCAGTAGGGATGTGCGTCGGTTCCTCGGGACCTAGAACGTCATAGTCATGGCTCTCTGCGTCATCATAAAGTTCACGACCCGGCGGGGTGATCACTCTAGACCCCCACGCCGGGTGTTTGACGTTCAGGTCCCCGGCGATGATGGTGGGTGCCGTACCTTCCATTACCGTCCGGATGTCTGAGGAGTGAAATGGAGTCCCTGGCGGGCGGTATGCTGCAAAGATCCTTAGTTTCTCGCCCGCCGCCTCCATTTTTATGCCGATTGAACGTATCGTCTGGAAGTCTGGCAGGTCCAGCTCCTGGTGGACGATGTCTCTCCTCACCAGGATCGCTGTCCCTCTATAAGCGACCCCTTGAGGAACCTGTCCCTCCTGTATTGGTGTAATTGTTAAATGGTTTCAGGACTGGGTCTGTTGCTGGTGACCGTGCGGAGTTGTGGTGACGAATCCCGTCCGGTTCAGCAGGTTATTCCTCCGTAGCCTTGCCAGTAGTGATGCCAGCGCCTTCATGACGGCGGTAACGGGGTCTGTCCCGGCCCTTATGTCGGCCAGGACTTGTGTTCCGACTTCGATGGCTATGCATCAGCCGTCTCGAAGCCGGACGTTGGTGGTCTGCGTTCATTGAGCACGTCGTAAATCAGCAAAAGGCGAGCTTAATGCTATAATATGGCTTTCTCTACCAGCTAACCTAGGGTAGAACAGAGAGTGTGTTACAGACTTATATCTACTCGTAGTAACAAATGTGTCTATAAATAATTAAGCATACTTAAGTGCTGTAATAAACACAGATAGCAAGTTGACTCAGTCAGGCTACGGATATATTATATTCGTATTATTTTCTTTTAAATACGTTTTTGGCAGGTAGTATTCGCAGGTAAATAGGAAATGTGTTCCAGAGGGAGATATTTGTTCTAGAGGAAGCAACTGAATGAATTTAACAAACTCAGAATGTTAGAGAGAAGTAGACATTAACAAACTGTGTGAATAATAGCGATTGATAGAATGCGTGTCGCTACGAAACTGGAATCTTTATTTTTGATAAAGAGGTGACAAAGAATCTGAAAGAAATGAAAACAGAGTGGACAGGATTCGGAAATTTCTGCGCTAGCATATTGTCAATCACTGTAGGTATTTTGTTAGTGTAGATTTTCGATAGGCTACATTTGTAGATGTAAATTAGTTAATTTTGGTATCCATCCATCCATTAAAGTCTACAAGAATCCACTGGAGGGGGGAGGGGGTTTGCCACGCTTGGTAAGCAGATTTTCAACCGCAAGTTTTTTATTCAGCTCAAGCATTATTGTGATCAGAAAGACGCCGCCGCCCATCTTGTGGTTCAGTTTCAGTTTCTGTCTGTCGACTCTTACAACACCATGGAACGATATGGGGTAGTGGATATTTTTTTGCACAGTCCACCTGATGGTAAGTTGATGCTGTGGCCTTATTAGACATCTACATTCATCCTCGATTAAAATCAAAATGCAGATGCGTTGTCAACCCTGAGGACTAAGATGGAATGCCTCGTTTCCAGTAAAAAAAGGGTCTCCGGATCTCTACACTCACAATACGAAACACAGCAGTATTAAGCTGCTCTTTTACGGTGGTATTCTGTGAGAGCGTGGTTCCACCCCGATCGAGCCGACCCTTTCGTGCTATAACCATAATATAGCTGCAGCGTGGCTCTACTAAATTCTATTTTATTCTAAATTCTAGGCTAGATCACTTCCGGCATTGCTCTCTGTCTGATCGCTATCGGTACAGTCATTTCAACGATTAGCCCAGTTACTGGGCACAGGTCTCCTCTCATTTCTGAGAGAGTTTTAAGGCAAGGAAATGCCCGCCGCGCTGCCCCAATGCGTGTTGGCAATCTTCATATAATAATAATTAATAATAATAATAATAATAATTCTTTATTTAAATCACAAGGTATTTTAACATAAATAAGTGGCTAGAGCCTCCCTTTAAGCACAGAGCGCCTGTAGTAGGATATCTTCAAAGTCATATATCTTCAAAGTATAGTTTATCCTATTTCTCAGACATGCAGGTTACCTCGCGATGTTTTCCTTCACCGCCGAACACGGGGTATAACAGCACAAAAATAGCAATTAACAATTTCATTAGTGCCGGCGGGGATCGAACCCGGATTGCTTGCGTACTGTGAAATTTACAGCAAGCACTTAGCCTCTGAGCTACCACGGATCTGGCCCTTAAAAATAATTGTTTATATTAGCATTAAAGGCGTTTTTTGCAGCAGTAGTTCTCAGGTCAATAAAAGACAGTTATTTCGATATACAGAAAGGCACTTCAGGTTTATTTATACGTATAGATAGGATATGTATAGATAGGATCCCCAGTAGTTGGTAGCGTCCAGTTATCTTATATATTTAAAATTGGATGTATTTTAATTTCCTTAGCCACGGAAAAAGATGCTTCTTTGGTAGGAATCGGTGTTATTTTGCTTGGATTCGTGCTTTATCAAATCTGATGTAGTAGGTAATCGTGAACATGTTTACAGACTGTAGACTTCCCAGAGCATCGGTGGTTCACGTCAGATACGTTCTTCTACGTAGTTTTTATCGTTTTTTTTTTAAATAGGATATATGTGACAAACGAGCACACAGTCATCTGGTAAATGTATGCTGTAACCTATAGACAGCTACATCTATCCTCGATCACGAATCAAAATGCAGATTCATTGTCACCCGTGAGGACTAAGATGGAATGCCTTATTTCCAGTAAAAGGGATCTGTGAATCTCTACACTCACCATACGAAATACAGTAGCGTTAAGCTGCTATTTTACGCTGGTTTCTGTGAGAGCATGGTCCTTCTCCAGTCGAGCCGACCCATTCGTCGTGCAACCATATTGTAGCTGCAGCTTGGCTCTACCATGTTGATAATACCACAAAATGATTTCTTAAATTTACGCGAACACTACACACCGTTTTGAATAAAATTCTAAATTTACGGATTATTATGCGTTTAATTACATTTAATTTATTTTTATTATTATCCCGACGTTTCGGGTGCTTTACAGCACCCATGGTCACGGGGGGGGACTGAGATGTTTGACGTCCCAATGTCATAGTCCGGCTACCTTCATTTTTTTATATTAATTTTTGATTCCATTTACGCAAAACGAGCTTATAGTATCATGAAGTCTTGCCGTGGTATGCTTAGGTTTGGGTTTAATTTTGTTAATTATAGGATCCCAAGCAGATGGTAGCACCCAACCATCTTCTCTATTGAAATTTGGATGTTTTTTAATTTCAATATCCTCGCGTATCATCCTTGGTAGGAATCGGTGTTCTTTTGCGAGAATTTGTGGTTTATCAAATCTAATGTAATGGTGGGGACGATCTTGAACATGCGATAAAATCCGTAAGTAATAGTTTTATTCAATACCACAAAAGATACGCATATATAAAAATACCACCGTCTGTAGACTAGGAAATGTTCTAAATAATTATGACTCGACTTAGTTTAATAATCATTCTATTTCTACTTCCTGCTTATTTTTACCCGTTAACAAAGCCGTATAAATACAATGCGCTAAAAAATTTAAGACTTAAATCACGAACTGACATAATAGTTGCATCATAGTCATCATTACTGTAATAATAAGGATGTTACTTGCTGCGTAAACGCAAGGTGCGGAGGGTGTAATAGGAAGCAGCAGCGTTACAACGAAAGAAACAAATATATACGCTTCTTGTATACATCAGAAAGAGACAGCTTAAAGTCACGGGGTTAATCAACAAGACGAATCCAAATAACCACTGTGTGTGAGTTTACACAATTTACATTGCACGCTGAGTAGGTACGTACAGCGACAGTATTTTACTGCTTGCGTAATGAGTATATCGAACGATGAGTTGATTGTTCAACAAATTCGAGCTGTACTCAACAGTGAACACTGACATGTAGCAGTCACTTCTTTATTAGGCATACTTTAATCTCATACCTGTTTAGTACCTAGGTACCAACTTCTTTAATATTATTGAAAATACAAACGTAAAGTATTACTATTACCAGTTATGTACCACTCTTATTTAATCGTTAATTATTGAACATAACATTATTATGCTTTGCTAAGCTAAACCATGACGCAATACGGATAATTTTCGAAGTTAACATAATATTTGTATATACAGAGTTAATATATTAGTTATATGTAACAGATTGTATTATTTTTAGCATTTAAATTATAGAGTTTACAAGACATAACCGAAATTGAATAAGTGAACAAATAACTACCTGTTGATAAGGGTATATTAGTTTGCGCGGGTTTCCGTTTAATGTGAGGTAATATTTTTTATGCCTGTGCTTGGGTCTCAATAAAGGGTTAAGTTTTTCAATCTACCTACTTTCCCTTTAGTTATATATAGGTAACATATCTGTGAAATTATTATATAAATAAATAATTTAATTTCTTAAAAGATCGCAAGCCCATACTTTTTATTTTTATACTCACGTAAAAAATACGCTAAAATTTTATTATTAATTACTATGGAATTTTCACCAAGTACAAGTTACAGTACACGTAACAGTTTAAGTTGTAATTTAAAACTGAATTTCAATCAAGACTAGTGAGCCCTGTCGATGGAAGCCCCACAGATGTATCCCTCTCTGCATCCCTCCTTCGAGAATATCAACATGCGTAACAAGTAATTACATTATGAAGGAACGATGACGTTGGTATTGCGCCATTATCGATCGCAAACTAAATGCCTAGCATCCGGAAACTAACATTTAGTTATTGTAAAAACACTAATTATTTTTTTGTATGTAGCAAACAGAAATCTCCATGCGTAGGATATTATTGTGTTTAATATATAGAATAGAAGAGAATAATGAAATTCACATGGGGGAATAGCAGATACAAATTATTTGCTTAATGAATTGTAATTTTGTTAGTAAAATATGTATTATATGGGAAACATCATTATAATACACACACTACTAAAATCACCACGGAAGCTCTTGGCTGGTGCCGTAAATTTCAAAGTACGCGAGGATCGATCGCCGCTGTCATCCAATGAAGTTGTTAATTGCAGTTATGAGTGATGATTTACCAGTTTACCACGCACCCGGGAGTAAAGTGACACATCGTGGAGAACCTGTATGTTCGAGGAATAATATTTCGAGGGCATCTGAAGTCCGCCAACACGCACTGGACTGGGGCAGCAAACACGCAAACAGACTGCTCCAAAACCCTCTCAGTAACAAGAGCCCAGCGATAGACAAATAGAAGTCGCATAGACGCATGACCTTGTCGCCGCTATGATGTGTTGACGAACATCACGCACCATTTTGTGATTTCGTTGCGCGGGGAACGTCGTACGTGAATTTTTATGTTGTTACCACAGAAATCATAACAATACAGACAAATAGAAGTCGCATAGACGCATGACCTTGTAGCCGCTATGATGTGTTGACGAACATCATGCACCATTTTGTGATTTAGTTGCGCGGGGAACGTCGTACGTGAATTTTTATGTTGTTACCACAGAAATCGTAACAATACAGACAAATAGAAGTCGCATAGACGCATGACCTTGTCGCCGCTATAATGTGTTGACGAACATCATGCACCATTTTGTGATTTAGTTGCGCGGGGAACGTCGTACGTGAATTTTTATGTTGTTACCACAGAAATCATAACAATACAGATTACAGACAAATAGAAGTCCCATAGAGGCGTGACCTTGTCGCCGCTATGATGTGTTGACGAACATCATGCACCATTTTGTGATTTCGTTGCGCGGGGAACGTCGTACGTGAATTTTTATGTTGTTACCACAGAAATCGTAACAATACAGACAAATAGAAGTCGCATAGACGCATGACCTTGTAGCCGCTATGATGTGTTGACGAACATCATGCACCATTTTGTGATTTAGTTGCGCGGGGAACGTCGTACGTGAATTTTTATGTTGTTACCACAGAAATCGTAACAATACAGACAAATAGAAGTCGCATAGACGCATGACCTTGTCGCCGCTATAATGTGTTGACGAACATCATGCACCATTTTGTGATTTAGTTGCGCGGGGAACGTCGTACGTGAATTTTTATGTTGTTACCACAGAAATCATAACAATACAGATTACAGACAAATAGAAGTCCCATAGAGGCGTGACCTTGTCGACGCTATGATGTGTTGACGAACATCATGCACCATTATGTGATTTAGTTGCGCAGGGAACGTTCTACGTGAATTTTTATGTTGTTACCACAGAAATCGTAACAATACAGACAAATAGAAGTTGCAGAGACGCATGACCTTGTCGCCGCTATGATGTGTTGACGAACATCACGCACCATTTTGTGATTTAGTTGCGCGGGGAACGTCGTACGTGAATTTTTATGTTATTACCACAGAAATCGTAACAATACAGATTACAGACAAATAGAAGTCCCATAGAGGCGTGACCTTGTCGACGCTATGATGTGTTGACGAAAATCATGCACCATTATGTGATTTAGTTGCGCAGGGAACGTTGTATGTGAATTTTTATGTTGTTATCACAGAAATCGTAACAATACAGACAAATAGAAGTCGCATAGACGCATGACCTTACCATACGTGAATTTATGTTATTATAAATTTATAATGGTGAATTGCAGCTTAATCAGTTGTAAAAACTCATCAAGGACGTGTAATTCAATTAATAAAGATAATAAAATTTCATCGGTAAGTAGATTATTTACTAATGGGCATTGTTTTAACTAATATAACTCTAACTTCATCTACTTGAATACTTTACTATGATACTTACCTTTGTAAACTTTTATTAATTACTTTTCGTACTGTACAATTACCATTGCTGCTTTTGTTCTACCGTAATACGTGACGCACGCGACTTTGACAAACTTACCAAGCAATGTACTGTAAAACATTAGATATGATTGTGCATTGCGTATGTTTATAACACGGTAAGATGTGGCAACATCGGTTTCGGAAGTAATCGAGTGCTAATTCATTTCTATTGTCTACTTTATTACTACTTACTACTACTTTACTATTATTACTATTTCTGTGGTTGTAACTTTATTTAGCTGGGTGTAACTTAGGGTTTTAATTTTTTTGCGCAGAACCCTAATTCTTTTTCTTAATTTCTAATAGCCTAACTTACTCCCTATAACATCAACTATCTGTCAGTGAAAATCCCGTCAAAATCGGTCCAGCCGTTTCGGAGATTAGCCGGAACAAATAAACAGACAGACAAAAATTTAAAAAAATGTGTTTTGTTATAAGCTTATAAGTACCGTATATACTTTTATATGCATTTAGTAAAAAGCTTTTATTTTGACATTACAAACAGACACTTCAACTCTATGTCTTTGTATAGAAAAGCTTTTTCTAAAAATTGATATATATTTATTATTTATTTAGTCTTTTAATTACCACATACCATAAATTATTGTTACATAATTTAATATTGTATTCACACGATAATTGTAATTGTTACCGAGATTTTGACAAAGACTGTTTCTCTAGAGGTAGAGCGTCTTTATTTATGAGCAGATTTGATGTGCACTTTAATTTTGAAAGTATAATAATCTAATTTAATATTAATTGTACAAATATATATATTAATGTAATAAGTATTTATTCATACAATAATAATAGGTTAATTATTATTTATTGATTAAATGTGCCATAAACCGTCTTTACATTATTGTATAAACTATGGAATGCAAAAAATCAATTCCAACTTAGCGACATGTGTGCAGCAGATCTATAAGTAATCTATAACCCCTTCGCCTTGGCTAAAATCAATTAATTGTATTGTATAGCATTGTATCTAATCCAGCGGCGGTGAATGCGACAGATGGGAGCGACGCGACGGGAGGGACCGTTGGTGAAAATTCATAGATCTCCCTCTGTGAGGGCCCTTTGCATTTGCGCAAACTGCTAGTTTTGAGCCGCATCTGTCCACTTGCTGCACTTTGCAAAAATAATGACGAGCAGTGTAATATGATATATCGATATGTTTATGAATAGAATGTAAATAAACTTACAATTTTTACTCGCTAAGTTGAAAAACTAGAATATTATAAAAAATAATTACATCTAAATATTAATAAGACGTCTTATTTTTTTTTACATTTTCTACGTTTATAAAATACATAAACATAAAATTAACCTGTCATCTTATTCACTGATACATGAACTTTTAATAGTTAGTTATTTATAATAAGTTTTAAAGTGTTTGTATGATCTAAAATAATTGTTACGTATCTGGATGTTCGCCCATGTGAAATTTATGTATGTAAACTGCCCCTACGATACTGGAGAAAGCCCTATTGTGGAGGTAACTTTTTTAAAAATAAGGAAATTAAATTAAAAAAAAACGAAATGTTTTTAAAGAAAAATAAAGAATAACAAGTATAGATCTAAAGTCTAAGTCTGCGAATCAGGGTTAAAAATTATTAAACGAAATGAAAAAAAAATTAGCCGTATAATATTAATAAACAGCTCATTAAAGTTAATTTGGATTACGTTTGGCGATGACTTAACATGAATATTAGTTTACTTTATTGATTTGTATGATAAACAATTCAATACTTAATAATAAAGTAAGTAGGTTTATTACTAAAAAGTAGGTATGTACTCGTATATATACTTAATACTTATATATTTATAATGCGTTAATATATAAGTACCGTGTAGTGGGGGTGTAAGAATATTCACTACCCCATATCATCCCGTGGGTGTCGTAAGAGGCGACAGGGCGAAACAAACCAGGAGATGGGGAGCAGCGTCTTCCTAATAACTACTAAAAATAAAAAAACTGCGGTTGCCAACCCGCTTGCCAAGCGTGGCAACTATGGCAAATAGCCTACCTACGAGGCAATCTATGGGGGAGGCCAATGTTCAGCAGTGGACTTTAATAGGCTGTAACGGTAATATATAAATATACTGTGACCTCAAATCTGGACGCCAAGCGTGGTGATTATGGTTTATCTTCGCTGTAATTGGGGAGGTCCATATCCAACAGTACACTGTTTTTACAGGCGGACTTATGCGATACGATGAGACACAAAATAAATAATTAAGGAAATGAAATAATCAAGGAATTTATTTGAATACAATCGATTAAAATTAATAACTTATAGCGTAAATGATTTCCATCTATGTATAATTAGCACAACTATTCCAACACCCATTTACAATCATGACGTGATCAGTTAACAACTAAAATCGATCAAAGTACAGTCACTTCCTGAAAATAACAGTTTTGCAAACAACAGCGGAACTGGCATTGTTTCTTACCGAGAACAGTATGCGCTTGAGACATTACAGCGGACTCACGCTTCCTGTTTCCAATGAGAATATAAACATGAGCTCTTTGTTTAGTACAAGCTATTTCGCGGTGGGCGATTCGGATGCTTGCGACACTGCACATAATTGTAATAAAAACAATCTATATAAGTCGTTTTCAAATAGAACATATCGATAGTATTGACCAAAATAAAATTATATCAACTAGACTAGAGTAATCGGACGCTGCACTATGTCCCTTCCCGAGATAAAGCCGCCCTAACATTCGAACAAGTGGCTCACGCACACAAACGCGTAATCAGGAAGTACAATGGAGATTAAAAAGACTTGACACACACGGCGTTAATGTAATAATATTCGTGTACACACACAGAGATGAATACAATGTAGCGTACGCACACAAAGGGAGAATTTAAATAAAGCATCTCGCGCGTTGTACCAGGAAGTAGTTGCTCACTAACACACAGACAGCGACGATATGAAGTTTGTTGTGGCGGTGGCGCTCGCGCATACTAGTGTGTCGACTACGCGTGGGAGCGGGGCGCACATGGCCCGATTGGGACATGCTAAGCGAGCCCCTTGACAATTCACTTTTTATGACACAAATATAACATGTGACAATATTGTTTCATTTCAAAATAAGAGTAACTAACGAAGATTGTTAGAATAAAAATATTAAATACATTACATTTGCAACCTTCCGCTAACTATATACAATGATGTGTCTTACCTGGATGGAAGAGTTGTGAGGGGTTTCTGATCTTGTATTTAGTTACCGGAAGGTTGCAAAGTAATTAATATTTTTATTGTAATGGATTTCAGCAAAGTAACGCCTGATTCTATCAATTATCGAAGATTGTTAGATTGATGAATGTTTAATTTATCAATTAAACATTTTTGCAACCACATACATAGCTTAAACCTACCTATACTAATAAAGGTAAGTAAAATAATGAAAAATATAAGTAATAAAATAAGTGAAATTCGGAAAAACAATTTACAATAAAATGTAATTATAATTTCCATTAGAAAATAAACCTACCTATCCGTAGATATTATCGACAAAAAAGCTGTTAAAAATAAAACAAAATTAAATATCACATTATATATTGCGTAGTGGATGGAATACATCATGCGAGCATGTGTGTCTCTCCCAATACGGGTGCATTCCCAATCCGGTTTTTTTTTGATCGTGTTGATCCCAAATCAACGGAGGGGTCGCTTTGTCATGACACTTGAGCGCACAGAAACTCGCCTGGGGGTTGGTTGTTAGAATTAAACATTTCTCTCATTCCCTCGAAATTTTGGTTTTGATTGCATTTAATAAGGTACGTGAAGATAATATGGGTCACCTTAAGCTTTCCGCCCTATAAAATCAAAACTAAGAGGAGGACAGAGATAAAAACTCAAAGTCGTATACTATAACTTATATATTAAGAAAAAATAGCAAACAAGCTTTGGGAATACTTAGGAACACTTCGAAACTAACTTCATTACACAATGATTAAAACTACTTTTACGGATTTTATCGCGTTTATTTTTACTTTTTATTTACTTTTATTTTTAATTCCCGACGTTTCGGGCGCTTTCCAGCAGACTTCCCGGAACGTTCTACAGTTTGTGATCATATCCTAGACGGACCCAACCATTACATCAGATTTGATAGACCACAAATCCTCGCGAAAGAACACCGATTCCTACCAAGGATGATACGTGAGGCTATTGAAATTAAAAAACATCCTAATTTCAATAGAGAAGGAGGTTGGGTACTACCACCTGCTTGGGATCCTATAATCAATAAAATTAAAGCTAAGCCCAAGCATACCACTGTAAGACCTCAGGACATAGTCAGTTCATTTTGCATAGATCGGACCATAAACAATAATTAAAAAAGCTGAAGGTACTCCGGGTTTAACAATGACATCGGGACGTCAGTCATTTCAGTCCCCCGTGACCATGGGTGCTGGAAAGCGCCCGAAACGTCGGGAATTAAAAATAAAAGTAAATAAAAAGTAAAAATAAACGCGATAAAATCCGTAAAAGTAGTTTTAATCATGTATAGTGTTCGCGTAAATATAAGAAATCATTCATTACACAATACTAAAATCGACTAAAATATTTACTATAATGTCAACTGTCAAAATGGCGTCGATAAAACAGAGCCCTTTATTATTTGATTAACTGATGAAGAGCTCTTTGATTATACACTTGAGTATATAATCAAAGGAAAAATCTATCTATCTATCACAAAGCTATGGATCTATGCTATGCAAACACGACTGTAGTTTGTGAGTTATAAGAAAGTGACCATATTAACGGGATGATTGGAAAAATATTTATTTTGACACACAGGGCACCAGAACACAGAAACAAATTTAAAAAAAGCGATTTTGAAGAACAAAGTTTCAAGAAAAAGAATTTTACGAGTATTGCAGATGTCAAGCTTGAAAAGAAAATATTTCGATCTGCATATTACGACCAAAGATAGACCCAATGTTACTTAATCGCCTTTTAGATAATAGACATCAGTATATCTGATGACACATCAATCAAATATCGACACATCCAACAAGAAACAAGTATCTATCAGTACGTTTGTTCTTCACCTCACCCGTTGCAGCATACTTTTCCGATTTAACATTATTTTGTGTATATTTTCCTCAATTACTACATGCCATATACACGTAGTGGCTGAGTTCCTAATAACAACTCGAAATTATAAAAATCCACGATTGCTAACCCGCCTGCCAAGGTGGCCACTGTGGCAAAATCCCCCAATGAGCCTTGGTCTATTTTTGGCAATGGACAGTATATGCGGTAATCGCTAGGGTAGCTTAGCTTTATATTGCGGTAATGACGGAAGGTTTGTTTAAGAAACTTATGTTTAAGAATCATTTAAGAAAAACGAATCGATTTTTTTAAAATAACATCAATTTTTACTTTTAATATGACCTTAACATCAGCAGACTGGTTTGATATTTACATACACAACATACAGCATTTTTACAAAACATACCACATTAGGGAATGTACTTCCTGACCAAGACGACTTAAGGGCCTTCAAGAAAAGGCTATTTTTATTGGTCGGAAACGCACCTGCATTTTATTCCTCGGGTGTTGCGGTCCATGGTCACCTGCTATACAGCTGAGCTGCATTTACTCGTTTGCTGTAATCTCTATCGTTCATTTATATATTCTTCAATAAAAAAACCGCACCTACTGATCTCGCTATACTTTTCGTATTGGTGAGAAGCGGTGAGAATAGAGCCGGGACTTAAATAGTCTCGTCTCGAGCCGACTATTATTCTTGATTAATTTTAAACCATTAAAAATTAAGCCATGGTAACTCAAGTACTAAATACTCACTAAATTTCCTCCCGAGCAAATTTCGGTCACGGAGGCAGTTTCAATAGAAACTAGCCACCTGTACAGGACAGAATTATAGTGCCTGAGTGTATACGCAATGTATCCTTACACTTGACCGCATCCAGCGCAGAGCGTCTCGAATCGTCGACTACCGAGTGCTTTCCGATCGGTTCGATTCACTGGCGCTGCGAAGAGATGTTGCATCTCTTTGCGTATTTTATCGCATTTTTTTTTGCGCCCGAAGCAAATATGGGCAACCCTCCGGAAAACGGGGGAGGGAGGTGGGGAATGCTTATAGCATACCACGCAGCCGGCTGCGTGGTTATGTGGAGACTTTTACCCACTAAACCCCACCTTTTAGGGACTGGCTTAATGGTCTAACTAGAGATCTCTAAGCCGTATACGAACGCGACCCTCCTTGGCAGAAAGGAGGGCGCAAGCGGTGAAAAGCCGCTTAGAAGTGTGCCTAACTAAAGCAGATTAAGGGATGTGTGTTATGTAGGCGCGGCCTGAGCCGCCAGGAGGTAGTTCAGGTCATCCGAAATCTTGTTGGGGGGGTCCGAGAGAGAGTTTCTCGGTCTGCGCACACTATAGCGAGTGGATAGGGGCTGCATAGGCAGCTGTCTCACGAATGAGATGATTTGGGCGGGACTCTGAGGCTTTGAAAAATCTCTCAGAGAGTGATTTAAAGAACTGCTGGATTGTTGGGAGCTCTATGTCTCGGTGTAGGTCGGCATTACGGACATAATAGGGCGAGTTAGTGGCCCTACGACAGAATAGATTTTGAACTATTTGAAGTTCATTTATAGCTTTGGGCTTAGCATGCGCGTTTTATCGCATCTATCACGGGGACTGCTCTGAGGAATGGTTCGGATTAATCCCAGCCGCCAAATTTCATGAACGCACTACGCGGCAGACGACCCGATACCATCGACACCATCTGGATGCTCGGCGGTCTAACACTGTACGTTTCACAAGGAGTTTCCTTCCGCGTACGACCTCTCTGTAGAATAATTTACCACTGGCGATTTTTCCGGACCGATACGAACTGAGGACCTTTAAGAAAAGAGCTTACTCCTTAATAAAGATATTAATAGTTATTTTGCAACCTTCCGCTAAATTAAATAAAATGATGTGTCTTCCCTAGTTTGGAGAGCACCTCCCGCCCTCCCTCAATTGCGTGCAATAATCCCGTCACCACCAATCCCAGCAACACTACTCCCAACGCCACTACTCCCAACACCACTATTCTAGGAAAGACACTGTCGTAAAGCGACAATTAAAAACTAAATAACCTAACCTAACTACAACAAAACAACCAAAAATAAAATAAATTATTTAAAAATTTGAAAAGATTTACAGATTCTTTTATAAAAAAAAGGTATGAAGGTGATGATGGGCTGTAATGATGATAGTGATTTACAATATTATTAAAAAAAATAACAAAAATAAAGATACTGCAACGAAGTATGCACAGGCTATGCCTATGATAGGTGCACAGCGCCTGCTCTAGGTACACGCAGAATCTGGAGAAAGCACATGCAGCGTCTGGAGAAGGTACACGCAGCGCTTGGAGTAGGCACACGCAACGCCCGGAGCAGATACACGCAGCACCCGGAGTAGACACGCAGCGTCTGGAGTAGGTACACGTGGCGCTTGAAGTAGGCACACACAACGTCCGGAGTAGACACACACAGCGTCCGGAGTAGACACGCAGCGTCTGGAGTAGGAACACGCAGCGCTTGAGACAAGCACGCTCAGCGGCCGAAGATAGCGCGGGCACTAATAGGTGGAGGCGTAGGCGTGGCTAGGCGACGACTTCAGGAGAAGGCTTGCAAGATCCCGAGGCAGTGCGGATAAAGCCTTTAAGAGGTGCTTCTCGTATCAAAGCTGAAGTGAGGACCTCTATCGGCCGATTCTTCGGCTTTTATCCTTTTTGACGGATCTGGGATAAGAACGAGAAATTATTTGAAATTATTTAAATTAAAAGCAAATTTTTGTAAATGGCCAAGAAGAAAAGAGTATTTTTGAAGTAAAAACATCAGGCCGGTAACAATATTTGAATAAAAATTGCCACGACAACCAGATAAACAACGATGTCAAAACATGTCAAATTTTGGTTTTAGGCTCGTAATAGAGAAACGGCAAGATTTAAGTGAAAAATGAGATATTATTTATATAGGAAAAAAAGGTAGCGCAACAGTGCGCACGAAGCCCGAAATTGCAGAGTTACGGAGAACTAAATAAAAGATCGAAAAAGGTAGACTCCATTGACACCGATTTAAAAAGTGCTGATAACGTGAAAATACGAAGTGAAAATGATTTGTTATTGTGTTCTTATGAATTAAAAATATTACAGGATCCTATGGAAATAAAGGTGATGCAAAATATCCAGTTTTGAGGTGAATGTAGAAAATCAAAAACAGAATGGAAAAATAAAAATAAAATAGTGTAAAATGATATGTAAGTATGTATGTAAGCATAACACTACATTTTCCCCCCGACCCTGGAAAATTTTTGACTCAGCAAAAATTTTGAGATGTACATTCCAAAATAAACCATAAAAACACAGCTTTGCAGTAACAGACATCACCAGGCAATATCAGATATACTATCTCTTACATTCATCATCTGCATTCAGGTAAGGGTGGAGTTCACATTCAATGACTACCACTCTAAAAGTGTGTTTTCGAAAGGACATTCAGGCTTATTTAAGGAGTTGTCATCCGCTCCTGCGTGGAAAAAAAAACATTTTGAAAGGACATCCAGGCTTATTTAAGGAGTTGTCATCCGCTCCTGAGTGAAGATAAAGTTAAAGAAATTAATCTTAAGCAAGCTTTAGTCGCTATGACTTAAGTAAAGGTTAAGAACGGCCAGAGCGGTAGGGCTCAAAGCCAGAGATGAGCAACATCACTAAAAGTACATTTAGGCTTATTTAAGGAGTTGTCATCCGCTCCTGAGTGAAGATAAAGATAAAGAAATTAATCAGGTAATAATTATACATATATACAAACATATATACAAATATACAAACATATAAACATATATACAAATGTAGTGTCATGCAAAACAGTATTAGCTGGTTTCTCACATCTAATCTTCACTTCGTAATCGAGTTCGGCCTTATTAAGGAATTCGTACTCAATAACCCTTTTCATTGTTTTAGTTAAGTGCAAATAGAATAAGTAATAAAATAAAATAAAGAATAAGAAATAAAAATTTAATTAAAAATTGTACCTCTTTAAGTTATCTAGAATAAAAATATTAAAGTGATGAATGTAAGTGAAGTGTTATATGCAGGTCCAAATATAATCCAGATAAGTTGAAAAACTAGATGAAGTTTTGTTTTAGAATTTGGAAGATAGTACCTCTTTAAGTTCTCTAGAATAAAAATATTAAAGTGATGAATGTAAGTGTTATATGTAGGTCTAAATATAATCCAGATAAGTTGAAAAACTAGATGAAGTTTTGTTTTAGAATTTGGAAGATATGATAAGGATGAGTAAATAAAGAGTTAAGAACGAAAGAGAAAGCAATTCAATCAAAAGGAAATGGATAAGGCGTAGCTAAGGTGAAGAAAAGAAGAACTTTTACGTCGGGCGCCAAATTGTCGTAAAGCGACAATTAAAAACTAAATAACCTAACCTAACTACAACAAAACAACCAAAAATAAAATAAATTATTTAAAAATTTGAAAAGATTTACAGATTCTTTTATAAAAAAAGGTATGAAGGTGATGATGGGCTGTAATGATGATAGTGATTTACAATATTATTAAAAAAAATAACAAAAATAAAGATACTGCAACGAAGTATGCACAGGCTATGCCTATGATAGGTGCACAGCGCCTGCTCTAGGTACACGCAGAATCTGGAGAAAGCACATGCAGCGTCTGGAGAAGGTACACGCAGCGCTTGGAGTAGGCACACGCAACGCCCGGAGCAGATACACGCAGCACCCGGAGTAGACACGCAGCGTCTGGAGTAGGTACACGTGGCGCTTGAAGTAGGCAAACACAACGTCCGGAGTAGACACACACAGCGTCCGGAGTAGACACGCAGCGTCTGGAGTAGGAACACGCAGCGCTTGAGACAAGCACGCTCAGCGGCCGAAGATAGCGCGGGCACTAATAGGTGGAGGCGTAGGCGTGGCTAGGCGACGACTTCAGGAGAAGGCTTGCAAGATCCCGAGGCAGTGCGGATAAAGCCTTTAAGAGGTGCTTCTCGTATCAAAGCTGAAGTGAGGACCTCTATCGGCCGATTCTTCGGCTTTTATCCTTTTTGACGGATCTGGGATAAGAACGAGAAATTATTTGAAATTATTTAAATTAAAAGCAAATTTTTGTAAATGGCCAAGAAGAAAAGAGTATTTTTGAAGTAAAAACATCAGGCCGGTAACAATATTTGAATAAAAATTGCCACGACAACCAGATAAACAACGATGTCAAAACATGTCAAATTTTGGTTTTAGGCTCGTAATAGAGAAACGGCAAGATTTAAGTGAAAAATGAGATATTATTTATATAGGAAAAAAGGTAGCGCAACAGTGCGCACGAAGCCCGAAATTGCAGAGTTACGGAGAACTAAATAAAAGATCGAAAAAGGTAGACTCCATTGACACCGATTTAAAAAGTGCTGATAACGTGAAAATACGAAGTGAAAATGATTTGTTATTGTGTTCTTATGAATTAAAAATATTACAGGATCCTATGGAAATAAAGGTGATGCAAAATATCCAGTTTTGAGGTGAATGTAGAAAATCAAAAACAGAATGGAAAAATAAAAATAAAATAGTGTAAAATGATATGTAAGTATGTATGTAAGCATAACACTACATTTAAAATGTAATCATTTTCACTTCGTATTTTCACGTTATCAGCACTTTTTAAATCGGTGTCAATGGAGTCTACCTTTTTCGATCTTTTATTTAGTTCTCCGTAACTCTGCAATTTCGGGCTTCGTGCGCACTGTTGCGCTACCTTTTTTCCTATATAAATAATATCTCATTTTTCACTTAAATCTTGCCGTTTCTCTATTACGAGCCTAAAACCAAAATTTGACATGTTTTGACATCGTTGTTTATCTGGTTGTCGTGGCAATTTTTATTCAAATATTGTTACCGGCCTGATGTTTTTACTTCAAAAATACTCTTTTCTTCTTGGCCATTTACAAAAATTTGCTTTTAATTTAAATAATTTCAAATAATTTCTCGTTCTTATCCCAGATCCGTCAAAAAGGATAAAAGCCGAAGAATCGGCCGATAGAGGTCCTCACTTCAGCTTTGATACGAGAAGCACCTCTTAAAGGCTTTATCCGCACTGCCTCGGGATCTTGCAAGCCTTCTCCTGAAGTCGTCGCCTAGCCACGCCTACGCCTCCACCTATTAGTGCCCGCGCTATCTTCGGCCGCTGAGCGTGCTTGTCTCAAGCGCTGCGTGTTCCTACTCCAGACGCTGCGTGTCTACTCCGGACGCTGTGTGTGTCTACTCCGGACGTTGTGTTTGCCTACTTCAAGCCCCACGTTGGGCGCCAAATTGTCGTAAAGCGACAATTAAAAACTAAATAACCTAACCTAACTACAACAAAACAACCAAAAATAAAATAAATTATTTAAAAATTTGAAAAGATTTACAGATTCTTTTATAAAAAAAGGTATGAAGGTGATGATGGGCTGTAATGATGATAGTGATTTACAATATTATTAAAAAAAATAACAAAAATAAAGATACTGCAACGAAGTATGCACAGGCTATGCCTATGATAGGTGCACAGCGCCTGCTCTAGGTACACGCAGAATCTGGAGAAAGCACATGCAGCGTCTGGAGAAGGTACACGCAGCGCTTGGAGTAGGCACACGCAACGCCCGGAGCAGATACACGCAGCACCCGGAGTAGACCCGCAGCGTCTGGAGTAGGTACAAATATTGTTACCGGCCTGATGTTTTTACTTCAAAAATACTCTTTTCTTCTTGGCCATTTACAAAAATTTGAATAAAAATTGCCACGACAACCAGATAAACAACGATGTCAAAACATGTCAAATTTTGGTTTTAGGCTCGTAATAGAGAAACGGCAAGATTTAAGTGAAAAATGAGATATTATTTATATAGGAAAAAAGGTAGCGCAACAGTGCGCACGAAGCCCGAAATTGCAGAGTTACGGAGAACTAAATAAAAGATCGAAAAAGGTAGACTCCATTGACACCGATTTAAAAAGTGCTGATAACGTGAAAATACGAAGTGAAAATGATTTGTTATTGTGTTCTTATGAATTAAAAATATTACAGGATCCTATGGAAATAAAGGTGATGCAAAATATCCAGTTTTGAGGTGAATGTAGAAAATCAAAAACAGAATGGAAAAATAAAAATAAAATAGTGTAAAATGATATGTAAGTATGTATGTAAGCATAACACTACAACACACCATCGACAATAATACGACACGTGATTCGCCTCTTCACGATGCATCTTCAGGTGATATTAACTCTACAACAGCTGACCGCTAAGACGCACTTAGCGAAGTAAGTAACGTTTCCGCAAAGTAACGCCTGATTCTATCAATCAGCTTACTTCTTTCTAAAGGGCCGGCAATGCACCTGCAATTCCCCTGGCGTAGCGGTTGGTCATGGGCTGCGGTAGGCACTTAACATCAGGTGAACCGTATGCTCGTCAGCCCCTTCTCCTAAAAAAAAAACTCCCTATTCGTTCACTCTTAGCCCTGTGGGACGGTTATCCGATACGACTGGAGAGCCAACCGCATTAACAACGGCTTTAAGTGCTGTCAGAGATGTGGGGTTTAGTCGGGGTACCGAAAATTTCTTAACAGAGAAGATTTAGGTTCAACCCATGATTCGAATGCAGAACCTCATGAACAGCAACCGCGTTTACTGGCTAATAATACAAACTTCACGTGACGCGTAAGGATATTCAATTAAGTACTTTAATAATTTTCCGTTGCGTGACCGAAAGTAGGCGCGTGGTGGCATCTACTGAGGTCGACGGAAGTGGACGATTTCTTTGTACACCATAATTAGCCTCTAAAGGCGGGAAGTCACATACAAATAATTTTGTTAACATCACCAAATCACCTTTTGAAGGTTTCTTAAAAATCCTGGATTTTAACATGACAAATGCCATGCTAACAAAAACGAAAACGATTCTAAAAGTAGCGGATTTGGTTCTAGTACCGGAATCGCTAAAAACCGATTGGTTTCGGCCGCGAAATCGAAATGTTACTATGTATAATAACCGTTTGGTCCCTTATTTTATCGGTAAATGGGCGAAAAAAATACTAACAAGCTAGTTTTTATTGAGTGAGTCATAAATTTTATTATATAATTTCAGTAAAAAAAACATCATGCAGTAATAAATGTGTTTAATCCTTTTTTTACATGAGAAAATGCCATACCCGCCTTTCAAACATTTTGATGTAACGTTTTTATCTGGCTTATACCAGTACCCAATTGTCATCAAATCTCCTCATAGGTGACGCGCCGGTTTTTTTTTTAAATTATTCGCCTGACATTTCTCAATGATCGCAATATAGGGTCGACCTTCACAAATTAAATCATGGCCACGACCAAATTTTGCGTACCAACGCCTTACGATGCTCTAAAGAGGTATTTTGTGTTTTCTTCCAACAGACTAAAAACGAGCTGTGCAATCTTGCGAAAAGAGTGAACTTTTAAAAGCATAAAAATCATCGCCCTAATATCTGTCTGCGTTAATTCTATTTTTGGTATGAATCACTTCAACTTGTGATAAAAACAATTGACCAGCGACTTCCTCGCCAAAAATAATTTAAATTAATATAGTAGGCGATATTAAATGTATATATAGGTAGATATTGAATCTTTATATTGGTACAATATCGTAAATCCAATATCGGCCTGACCCGAACCTAGATATCGGGCGTAACTCTATATTCCTCTATGTTGCGTATTCGAGCAGCGATGATCGATGAAGATACGAGGGTGGATTGAAAAGTACTCGGCCTAACACAGATCCATTCAATTCTAAAAATCAAATCTACCCACATTATTTAGTTCAGTTCAGACTAGTTCATTGTGTGAAGTTCGAAACGTGTGCGATAATTAGTTGTGATTTTATAAATTTATTAACAAAGTAATCGGACATACTTTCCGCGAATGGAGCAAATCGAGCAGCGTGCCGTCATTAAGTACCTCCATAAGAAGGGGCTATCATCAAAAGCCATCCATGATGACATGGTCAGTACATTAGGCGATTGTGCTCTGTCATATTCATCCGTCAAAAAATGGATAGCAGAATTTAAGAGTGGTAGAGAGAGTGTGAAAGATGAACCCCGCTCTGGAAGGCCTTCGACGTCAACTACTGACGAAAATATTAAAAAAGTACTTGATTTAATAATGGGAGACCGCAGATTAAAAATTAGAGAGATAGCCGAGATTATAGGCATCTCTTATGAACGAACTCAAAACATCATTGTCAACGAGTTGGGTTTCCATAAGGTGTCTGCGAGGTGGGTTCCGCAACTGCTTTCAGTTGAACAAAAAAGGACGCGATTGACTATTTCACGCGACTGTTTGGAGTTATTTGAAGCCGATGCAGATGAATTTTTGAATCGTTTTGTTACTATGGACGAAACATGGGTTCATTACTGTACACCGGAAACAAAACAACAATCAAAACAGTGGAGAAGACCTGGTTCACCACCCCCTAAAAAAGGCTAAGTCGATTTTGTCGGCAAATAAGGTGATGGCTTCAGTATTCTGGGACTCGAAAGGTGTGATTATGATTGATTATCTTGAAAGGGGTCAGACTATAAACTCTGATTACTACTGCACCTTACTACGTCGTTTACGAGAGGAAATAAAAGAAAAACGTCGAGGAATGCTCAGAAGAAAAGTCCTGTTTCATCAAGATAACGCCCGTGTTCACACGTCAGTACAGTCAATGGCTGAAATTCACAACTGTGGCTTTGAACTGTTACCGCATCCGCCGTATTCACCTGATCTGGCACCATCAGACTTCTTTCTGTTCCCTAACCTAAAAAAGCACTTGGGAGGTCAAAGATTTTCGACAAACGACGAGGTCAAAGCAGCTGTAGACGCATATTTTGACTCTAAGGAAGAATCATTTTTTTTCAACGGTCTAAATGCTTGGAAGGGGAGGTGGCAAAAGTGTATTGAACTTGATGGTGATTATGTAGAAAAATAAAAATATAACTGATTTAGTATGTGTTTATTTTCTTGGTTAGGCCGAGTACTTTTCAATCCACCCTCGTATCTTATCGAACCGAATAAGCGTTGAACGGATTGCTTGCTCGTCTCATAATAAATTGACTTTATTCTACTGTATTTTTTTTCTGTAAATATAACTAGTATAAATTACTGACCTAGACAGAAATTGTGTTACGAATATTATGATGACAATGGAAACTATTTTCCGTCACACGGTATTGGTAGTGTTAGGGCATTTCCCTTCTATTTAGATTCATATTACGATATCAAGTGACCATATACATAGGTTTTTGCTCATAATAATATGATATACGAAAAATTTGCAACATGGAAATGTATCACATTATGTATCCGTATGTACATAGTTTATATAAGTTATAATGGTTTGAAATCCCGATATAAAATTATAGTTTTTTTAATAGCATTGGCTGGCAAACGATCACACAGTCCAACTGACGGTACGTGGATGCTGTGGCGCATAGACATCCACATTTATCCTCAACTAAGTATCAAAATTCAAATTCGTTGTGAGGACTAACATGGAATGCCTCGATTCCAGTAAAAAGGGTCTCCGGTTCTCTACACTCACCATACGAAACGCAGCAGCATTACGCTGCTATTTTACGCTGATATTCTGTGAGAGCGAGGTCCTGCCTCGGCCGACCCATTCGTAATACAACTATAATATAAGCGACATTAACAACTCCTATATATGAAATTTTTATATTTTAAAAAATATAAAATTCTTATATCAAACATTTATGTGCGGCCAAGAGCGCAGAACTTTCAGTGTATTCTATGATATATATTTAATAAGGTAAAAGAACTTTGAAATAACACTGAAATCTGAAAAATGTGTACCTTTAATACGAAAAAGTATATAATAGTTTCTCCCTTACAAATTTATTATGTATAATAATTATAACCACATCTGTATGTGGTTGTAAATATGGCCTGAAAATTTGTGATTGTGAATATTTGATAGCTATAAAAATATGTTCCTTCCGTTTCCGTGGTATAAGTAATCCGTAACCACAGAAATCTAAATAATAGGAATGCCTCATTATTTACATTTCTGTGTCCGTAACAATGATATCCGTATTATATCCAGAGTATACGGACATAACCCATCGGATTAGTAAGTTGAAGTGGAAATTGGCCGGCCATGTAACCTTACGAACCGAAAAACGATAGGAAAGAAAAGGCCTCGTACCTCTACTCTACTCGGATAAATGATAATAATGATTGATGTTAATGAATTTTTTTTCAAGCTGTCTGGAATCAATGAATCAATGTATTTGATACAGTCAATCTGTACACTTTCGGCGGCACTTTGTATCGGCGATCACTCCCGCCATTTCATTATTTCAGACTTGATAGCTTGCAAATATTCTAAAAAGAAGACTAGTTTCTTCCAAGATTTGAAATAAAAAAAGACTTTGTACGTAGTAGAGCCACGTTACAGCTATGTTATGGCGAATTATATAACGAACGACCCATTCGTGCTACAACCATAATACAGCAGCATGACTTTACCACGTAAACGTTCTTCTTGATTTATTAATTTGGAAAGCAATCCTAAACATTTATTAAAATTTTCAACAGCATCATCACCAGGCCCTAGAGTTCCACTGCTGGGCCCCATGTCTTATACGTGGTAGAGCCATGCTGCAGTTATATTAGTAGTACGAATGGGTTGGCTCGACCGAGGTAGGACCACGCTCTTACAGAATAACAGAGTGAAATAGCAGCTTAATGCTGCTGTGTTTCGTATGGTGAGTGTAGAGAACCGGAGACCCTTTTTACTGTAAACGAGGCATTCCATCCCAGTCGTCATGGGTGACAACGCATCTGCATTTTAATTCTTAATCGAGGAGAAATGTAGATGTCTATGGGCCACAGCTTCCGCTTACAAAAAATGCTACAAAAAATCACAACCAGCATGGCATGATTTTAACAAAATACAAAACCAGTCATAAAGGAGCTAACAGTATCTTAAAGTCTTGCCGTAGACTTTAAGATACTGTTAGCTCCTTTCGCGTAGGACGGAACACAAATTAATTATGAGCTAAAGATAACCCGGTTTAACTTAACTATGACATAAGTGCTACAAAGCACACGAAACGCCGATAGTAATAAAATAAGTTATTTAAATGTAGTAGAATCCATAAAAAATATTTTTCAATGATCAAATTTAAATAAAACAATTTTTATTTAAAAAAGATCAAATTCATATTTCCGGAGTACTACCGGCTTCATGATTTAAATTAGAATTATTCACAAAAATCCAAATATTTCGAAACCAGTATCATTTTTAAAAAGGCGTTACACATTCAATTACTTTAAACTCTATATTTAAAAAAAAAATTTAATTTAATTTGATGAGCAAAAGGGTTGTCTGGAAGAAATCGCTTTCAGAGAGATAAGACCGCCTGTTGTACTTTCTACATATGTACATACACATTTCATTTTGTTTCGTTTTAATGTGTGGTTGGTGTTTAACAAAGAATATATTGATCATTAATTGATATCACACTTGCGTGTGTTGACGAAGATTTGCCAAAATGATTTAATGATTAGCTAATGTTTCGATTGAGAAACTTGCAGATGGAGCAACAAATTTTAGAACTTTAGTAATTCACTTCACTTGAATCTGTGTATCCCATCACTAACTAATACATAATTCTTTTATTGATCTGCAAGTCTACAACTATTTAATAATAAAGGATAATCTGATACCTTTATTATTTTATCGAAGACTATTTTATTGTACTTAAAAACTCTTGTAATACTACGAGTACTTTAAATTTAGGCTGTAATAATAACCGACCACACGTATTATAAAGCAATTTTAGTAAAAATGAGAGTTTCAACGTGATATTATTGAATTAATGGATGGAGTACTAAGTGCCAACACTCCGTAAGCACAAACGACCGTATTCGGAAGAACAACAATTACCCAACAGTATCGACAATATAACATTAGCAAGGCTTGGGCTGGTTCGCAAGCAGTATGGCGCAAGTTTTTGATGACATCGTTGCCTAGTTTTGAGTGGCACCGAATTATGTAACGAGAGAATAACGGCTGAATCGAGGTCGCGTTCTACGCTCGAACATTCGGAAGTGCGTTACATTTCAACACTACTGACGATAAATTTGTAAATTTGATTACGGTGTATTGATTAATGACTTTCAAATGACTAGATCGTAGAACTTGTTTTCTACCTAGGGACCTGTCTAGGCAGGTTTTTTTATAGGATAGGGTGACAAGCGAGCACACAGTCCACCTGATGGTAAGTGGTTGCTGTGGCCCATAGACATCTACATCTATCCACGATTACGAATCAAAATGCAGATGCGTTGTCACCCGTGAGGACTAAGATGGAATGCCTCGTTTCCAGTAAAAAGGGTCTCCGGTTCTCTACAATCACTATACGAAACATAGCAGCATTAAGCTACTATTTTACGCTGGTGTTCTGTGAGAGCGTGCTACAACTATACTAATAATACAACTGCAGCACGGCTATACCACGTGTAAGACATGGAGCCCAACAATGGAACTTTAGAGGCTGGTGATGATGGTGTTGAAAAGTTTAATAAATGTTTAAGACTGCTTTCCAAATCAATAGGTCAAGAAGAACGTTTACTTGGTAAAGTCCTGCTGCAGCTGCATTATGATAGTAGCACGAATGGGTCGGCTCGGCGGAGGAAGGACTACGGTCCCAAAGAATACTTGCGTGAAAGAGCAGCTTAATGCTGCTATGTTTCGTATGGTAAGAGAAGGAGGCACTTTTTGCATTTTGATTCGTAATCGAGGATGTAAAAAAGGACCTTGTGTTGTCAGGCGTATTGATGAAGCACCAGACATCTCACCTCATTGACGCTGCCACCGGTCGCCGGTCTGGGTAGTTTACGTCTGGCGTGAAGGAGATTGTACTACCGCCATCTATCAGAAACCATAACATTTTTCTGCCAGTTCTTATTTATTGTTGTAACGACACCCACGCCCCCCCCCCTCCCCCCCCAACAAGCATTCGGCTTACCTGAACTACCTCCTGGCGGCTCAGGCAGAGCCTACTTAACACATCTCGTAATCTGCCTTAGTTAGGCACACTTCTAAGCGGCTATTCACCGCTTGCGCCCTCCCTTTCTCTCGTCAGATCGTTAAGCCAATCCCCACAAGGTGGTGTTTAGTGGGTAAAAGTCTCCACATAACCACGCAGCCGGCTGCGTGATATGCTATGAGCATTCACCACTTCCCTCCCCCCGTTACGGAGGGATACCCTTAATTGCTTCGGACGCAAAAAAATTAGTTAAAATTTCAAACTCTAATTAAAGCCTGACGGCAAATTTATAAGTACATGATTCATAATATATTGTAATAATTCGGGGAAACTATTATACTGGGTGATTTTTTACCGTCTGGAAAAAATAGGGTGCAATAAGTGAACGGATTAGAAGCCTATGGCACTGATATTTTACAATGTTTTATTTTACATTAACATATTATGACATTGATCTATCAATATATACTACTAATTGGGGGCGTATTATTTTAATTTCGATAGTTTTAAAATTATTTATTTATTTTGTCAAAATTGTTGCCAAAATACACTGGAGCTGATCGGCAAACCAACTGCTTTTTTATTATAGAAGAGGGGGCAAACGAGCATGCGGCTCACCTGATGTTAAGTGACTACCGCCGCCCATGATCAACCGCAACACCAGGGGAATTGCAGGTGCGTTGCCGGCCCTTTAGAAAGGATTACGCTCTTTTTTTGAAGGTCCCCAGGTCATATCGGTCCGGAAAAATCGCTGGTGGTAAACTATTCCACAGAGAGGTTGTACGCGGAAGAAAACTCCTCACGAAACGTACAGTGGTGGACCGCCAAGCGTCCAGATGGTGTGGATGGTATCGGGACGTTTGTCGCGTAGTGCGTTCACGAAATTTGGCGGCTGGGATTAATCCGAACAATTCCTCAGAACACTCTCCATGGTATATGCGAAAGAAAATGCAAAGAGATGCAACATCTCTTCGCAGTGCCAGTGAATCGAGCCGATCGGAAAGCACTCGGTCGTCGACGATTCGAGCCGCTCTGCGCTGGATGCGGTCAAGTGGAAGGAGCTGGTACTAGGGAGCCCCAGCCCAGAGATGGGAACAGTATTCCATGTGCCGCCGAACCTGCGCCTTGTAAAGTTGCAGGCGGTGTACCGGCATGAAATACTGTCCCGCTCTGCTGAGGACGCCAAGCTTTTTAGAGGCCAATTTGGCCTTCTCTCCAAGTGACCACGAGACTGCACGTCACTCGATATGTCGACGCCGAGGTTTCCGATACTGGCTGAGGCAACAAGGGGAATGCCTTGAAACTGAGGAGATACGACAAAGGGGTTCTTTTTAGCGGTTAACGCGCAGACTTGTGTCTTCCGGGGGTTAAAATGGACTAGATTTAGTCGCCCCCAATCCGAGACTCTGTTCAGCAAAGACTCGACTTCAGACACAAGTTTGTCCCGGCACTCGGAGACGTTTTCCCGAGAAATATTGGCTCGGCCGGTGTAAAGAGCATCACCAGTGCTGTCATCTGCATAGCAATGAATATTACGGGTTTGCAACATATCATTGATATGCAGAAGAAACAGCGTTGGCGATAGCACGCAGCCTTGTGGAACACCAGCATTAACAGGCTTGCAATCGAAGCTTGCACCGTCTACAACGACCTTGATGCTCCGATCTGCAAGAAAGCTGGTGATCCAATCGCACAATTTCTCGGGAAGCCCATAGGATGGGAGCTTCGAAAGAAGCGCTTTGTGCCAAACCCGATCGAAGGCCTTCGCAATATCCAAACTAACGGCCAATGCCTCCCCCTTGGACTCTACTGCCTCCGCCCATCTGTGAGTTAGGTAGACCAGAAGATCACCATCTGACCGAATACGGCAAAAACCGTATTGGCGGTCACTAATCAGCTGGTGATCCTCAAGGTACCTCATGAGCTGGCAGTTTACAATGGACTCCATTGTTTTGGAGAACAAGGAGGTGATGGCGATAGGCCGGTAGTTGGACGGGTCTGAGCGGTCGCCTTTTTTTAGGGATCGGGTGGACGAAAGCCGTCTTCCATGATTTTGGGACTACGCCTAGGGAGTAGGAGTACCGGAAAAGACGCGTTAAAACCGGTGCCAACTCTGGAGCACACGTCCTCAGCACAATTGGGGGGATTCCGTCAGGCTTTGCGGTATGGGCCAGTGAGTCGTCCTCCCTGTGCAGAGATGGAAGAGATAGCTGACAGAAATTCCCCTGGACAGCCTTGGCGAGAGACCAGAATGCACGGGTTCCAGAAAGAAGGCGAACTAGTTTCTCGCCAATTCTGCCTATGTGCTCTGACTTTGCCTTGGCAATGACTCTTTTGAAGGACCTAGAGGCGGAATTATACTTCTTTTTTAGAGCGCTGGTGTTTACATCCCGGGACGCTGATGCGTCAGCCCAGGCTTGGTAGCACTCCTGCTTATAACATGATGCTATTTTACAGGAGCGACCAAACCATGGCTGAGATTTGCCTCCAGTGGACACCACAGAGCAAGGAATAAAAAGTTCCATACCCTGATGTACCACATCAGCGACAGAATCCGCAACAACGTTGGGATCGTCCGGCGAGAAGCAAACCCGCCCCCAAGGGTAGGATGCAAAGAAAGACCGCATCCCATCCCAATCGGCTGACCTATAGTGCCAAACACGGCGGCAGCCTGCAGAATGCAACTGCGATTTCAGCGTGAGTGGCACATGAAATTCGCGCAAAGGGGCGTCGACGGAAATCTGATATCCGTCCGGGTGAGAGGTCAGCAGAAAGTCCAACAGGGAAGGTGCATGATCCTCCACATCTGGAATCCGCGTAGGCGAAAAAACCAGTTGTGTCAGACCATATGCCAAGGCAAAATCATGAACAGATCTCCCCGCATGATCGGTTAAACGTGAACCAAGCCATTCGGCGTGATGGGCGTTAAAGTCGCCGAGGATCACGTTCTCTGCGGAGGGGATCTGCTGTAGCAACGAATCTGTAGCCATTTGGACGTGGTCGAAGAGTCGGTCTGTTTCGGCATTACCGCTATGGGACCTATAGGGGGCACCCGTAGACGCGCGGATGGTCGTCGCTGTCTACGCGTAGCCAAAGGATGGACAGGTCCGAACCTTCAAGTCTGCCGAGGCGTCGAGAACAGACGTAAACGTAAACGCAAACTCCAGCCCGAGGCACAAAGGAGTGTTCCAGTTTGTACCCCGGGCAGGAGAGATACGAGACATCAGCCGGAGAGGACACCTGCGTCTCGGTCAGAAAGAGCAGATCCGGCCTCGCCGTCTCGAGATGGTAGTGGACTTAGGTTAGAGTGAAGTCCCGTGATATTGCAGAAATTCACGGACAACGTGGCAGGGGTCGCCTTGGTCTTGTTGCTCCGTTTGCCCCGAGCAGTTGTAGTCTTGAGCGGAATTTTGCCCCCCCCCCCCCAGAATACGCGGGGCAGCTTGAGCACCCACGCTCAGAAGTGGAGAAACATGGTCGTGGATGCTCAGCGAGGGATTCTCCAGGGGTGCTGGTACCCTCCTGAGGTAGTCTATCATCATTTAATTCCTGGGGGGGTTTGGCCTCCGGCATGCACTCACCAGACGAAACGCGGAAGCAGAGCTTCCACTTCACGCCGGTATTCTGTGAGGTCGTGGTACCACCCCGGTTTGAGCCGGCCCATACGTGCAACAGCAAAGCTGCCGCGTGGCTCTACCACTGTTAAAACGCTTTATAAACCCTCTCATAGATCTGAGTACTCTTTGCCGTATATAGACTGTAACTTTATAATATAAAATTGTAATGAAAAACCAATGTTTTGCTTTATCAAGAAAATTCAATTATACTTCCAATCCTCTATTATTCTTTAACTTACTTATTTTGGCTAACTTCGCATCACTCATAGCTCATATTGAAATTTAAAAAAACCGTGATCCGGGTTATCACAAAGGAAGTGTCACCATTTCCATGCGATTGAAATTTTTAATAGCGGGGTATCCGGTCTAGACATGTAGTCAGGTCAAGATATTTACAATCTCCTCAGTTGCAGTCATAAAACAACTTCAGTGTGGCTCTACCACATACCGGTAAGTTTAAGAGTTCCGTTTCACCCGATTGTATCAACAAATCAAATAAGAAGATTATAATATCATATTGTTGAAACACACGTTATTGATTTTGTTTGAAAATCAAGGGGTTTGCTGGGGGGGTCCAGACCAAAACCCAGGGTTTAAGGGTTTTAAACAATAGTTAAATTAGGGAGAATATTTATTCCCTAAAGGAATTACTAATTAGTAATTAACCTTTTAGCCTATAAATAAATTTAAATATGTACACGGCTTTCAATGTATTTCGTCAAGATATTTTTATTTCCATTCGTAACATTAACGGATGCCAGCTTACTTCCTCTCTATGGTTCCTCTTCCGGTTGGCGGACATTACCGGAAGTTGAAGCAGAAATCCGCATGTCCCTCCCTCCCCCATAACCGTCGAGTACCCGGCGCCGCAAATCGACCAGTCTTTAATTTCCTTTTTCAAGTGGAACCGATTTCCTATATTTTTATATGAAATAAATTTTATTTACAAACTAAAGCATAAAAATATTTCATGACACGAAAAGATATTTAACTGTGTAAATATCTATATTATACTCTAAGAGTTAGTAAAAAGGACCTACTTACTACTTTGCTACTTTTAAAAACATCTTAGATTATACTAGGATAATTTATATTCCGCGATTGTGATTTTTTAATAAAATTTCAAGCAAAGTTAGATATTTTAATGATGAAAGTACGAAACAAAATGTAAGTATAAACATTACATTAATATAAACATTGCGTGTAGGTGCTTTACTGCCATGGCTGGCTTATGCTTTAACGCGACCTTAAAAAAAGTTCAATGAAAGAACCTAAATTAATGCAAAACAACGAAACAGCCAGGTTTTACTAGACTGTACCTACCTACATTAGATGCCGCTCACGTAATGAACTTATTTCGGGCACTTCCGCATGTTCAGATTCGAGTCCGGCCGCCCGTCGGTCGTCGCATTCCAACCCGGCAGCCCGGCAGTCACACACCTTCCACTAACATATTAATTCCTTTATTATAACTCACTTTTGCTCCGAGCCCTCCGAGCCTATTAATAGGCTTACCTGCAAATGCAACAGAATATTTTTGTGTTGATAAAATCTATTATATTATCTTGGGATATTAATATTGTGTTCTCGTCTAGTATTATTATCATTATTTAGAACTTAGTATTGTTACTTAAAACAGGTGAAAAATACCTAAGGGCAGCTTTGTCTTGACCTTAAAGAAAGTCAAGTAGGTATAAAATGAATTAAAGTATCTCTAAGTACGAAATACGTACAATAAACATTAGAAACAAACACGTACATTCAAAAGATTGACAAAGAAAGTAGCGGCAATATCCGCGGTCACGGTCACGACGACCACGTACGGTTCAACATTGCAGTGTTTTATTTTCCAAATTACTCCACTCCACTACATGAAACTATTCACTATTCAACGCCTAACCACGAAGCTGCACCAGTATAGACATTCGTTGTGTGTAAGAGCGAGAAAGTATGAGACGGGAGCGAGGCGAGCGAAGGGAGCAACAGGTAAAGATTCCGAGGCCACTTCCGCCTTGGCTGACGAATATTTCTGTTTCGAACCGGTAGTGGTCAGGCCAGGGCACTCTCAATTCATTTCCACGTAAAGGATAGGATTTATGATTGAGTAACAGGGATGAAATGAACTCGGTATAAACAGATTTACAAAAATTTCTTAAAAAATGCATAGACAGAAAACAATAAGTTATAAGCAATAAAAAAAAACATCAAAACAAAGACAAAGAAGTTGTTACAATACAGATAGTGTCATATCACAAATCTCACAGCTAGGTACAATAAAAAGATAGGTATAGTAGGTATATAGGCATTTTGTTAGTGGAATGAGCTCAGCTGAAACCGGTTAGCGCTCATATTGTCTCACTCTGCACCAGGAAACCGGCGGGTGACTTTTGAGACATTTCCTGTGTTCGATCATCGTGAGCAGTAATACTAGCACAGACAAAACTTTCAAGTGGATGCTGAGGATTTTTCTTCTTTTTTAGAAAAGTAATTAGTAGTAATAGTAGGTACATCAATAATAACAATTGAATATAAAGGAACAGCCGAGTCTTGTTACCTACTGCCTAGGTACTCACAAACACGGAAATATTGACTTATTAAAATCTGTGCCAGCTGACGTAATCTCTACACTATTAGCACTTCCGCGTACCCTAGACTGACGCTGACTTCCTAACAGTCAGAAATCTTGTAATTCTATTTCATAAATTGACAAGTTAGTGCAATTCGTCAATTGACAACATAAACTGAAACCGATAACGGTTTACGTTTGCGGAAATAATGTTCGTACTTGTAGTTAAAAATGGGACGCGGTCTCAGTCTGACTCCCGAAGTTTTATCTCGTTCTCCGCAATATTGTGTGTGGCGACATGGCGCAAAGGCGCGGAGAGCGCGGAGGGGGGAAGCGAGTGCGTCCGTCCTCCCGCGCCGCCACCGCATCATCAGTCCGCGTCGGAGAGTTGCCCGCGACGCTTGTCTGCGAGCTCGATCCCTCAGATACGCTGCTGGTTTACGGCGTGCCGTAACACGACACGTTTGGAGGGACCGTCACTGTTTCAGTGTGCCTGGTGCTCTGTGAACTGGATACTGTGCCTGAAGTGTTGTGACAATGTATATGTGCTGAACTATCCTATTTCCGTCTATCACTTAAGGATTGTTTCAACAAATATACCCAGTTCCGGATCAGCTCAACCGGTGAGTGGCAGCGCTTATCACTGGTCGCGCTATCTCACATTTACGCATTTCCGACCCCGCCCGATAAGAACTTTAGTGCTTAAGTATTTCCACTACCTAGATTCAGTATTTTGTAACCATTCATATTGTAATTTTTTTTAAAAAAAGTCCCGCTGTGTTTTCTGCTGGTTCTTACCAGGACAGAGGTTTTTTTCGAACCAGTGGTAAAGTAAAACAAATACTTTCAATAAGAATTACATGTAATCTTTATTGAATAAAAAAAAAATTATTCTAATATCCTGTTGCGTCAATCAAAAACAAGTTCAACCAGTTTTATGACAGTAATTTTTTTTTGTTATTCGATCATAGATTTAGTGACGAGTTCTTACAAAAGTATTTGTCGCGGCATAACTTTTTCATATCGATGTGAAACAATACTTTATTTTTACTCGTCACTTTACAGTTATTTATATTCAAACAAATACATGCATTGTACATAGCTTTATGTAATAAAAAAGTATTCCATAGGGAACTGTGCCCTACTATAACAGTCACGCACGTGCAACATTGCACCCTTTAATTTTTTTGCTCGGATGTTCCCCTGCGTTAAGATATCCCCTAAATTATTGCAATGACACAATCATCTCAACACAAATGTGTGCTAGCAGGTGCCATAATTTATAATTGCTTCATGGTAAAAACAAATTAGTATAATAATTTGAAATGTTAACATCCACGTTTAAAATTCAGCCAGCCAATGTCCAACAGTTAGCTGTTTGAAGGCAGTAATGATGATAAAAAAATCAATTCTCTCAACACTCTCAAAAAAACGACTCCGTGGCGCAGTAGCTTAGCAATGAGTTATAGTGCTGAGAGCCGCGGGTTCGAATCACGCACGGAACAAGTATTTTTATGGCCTATAAGTAATTGTCCGGGTCTGGATGTTTTGCAATTTATGTATGTAAACTGCCTCCACGATACAGCAGATAAATGTTAGAATTGTTTAGTTTTCGACTTTCGCAGCCTAACATAATTTTGGAGGTATTAATTTCAATTTTCGAAATAAATTACACACTAATATTTACTGTTATATCGTAATAAAATCAATGCTTAAGGACGCCAAGAAAAAAAATGCAATTAAAATGCAATTAGTATACATAATCGAAATGATTAAATAAAACAAATTTAAATATCAGCATGCCATTTAAAAATAAATTATTGTTCCTTGATAGTCAAGGTCAAAGTCAAAATATTTGTCGGAAAGTCAAAAAAGCTGCGCCATCGCTATAACGGCGTCAAGGAACCAAGTAGACTATTAAAAAAAAAGTCTTAAAGAACTCCATGGTTCTTATTTAAAACAATGCATGTATGTAACATGCATTGTTTTAAATAAGAACCTAATCTAATTTTTAATAATAAACGAAAGCACCGCCATCTATCGTTGAGTAGCAGTAATAAACGCTATACTACCGTAAATAAGACTATTTAAAACATTGTTGCTTATTTTCCAAGTTTTAAAACTATTGAGTACTTAACGTGACTAATAATTTTACAGATCACCGTGATGAAAGTGGTGAGTCTACAATTGCCGTCGGGGCCAAGCATGGAGCGGTTACCGCTGCCATTTAGTCCAACGGAGCTTTTATGGCGGTATCCATTACCGTGGGCGCCGCCACCTCCATCACCTCTGGGTGATACCAAAGCCCAACTACCAGTTGGTCTCCCGCCAGAACCAAGATTATGGACAAGAGAAGACGTTGCAGTTTTCTTAAAATGGTGCGAGAGAGAATTCGATTTGCCAAACTTCGATATGGATCTCTTCCAAATGAATGGTAATTATCATTTTTGAGACAATAACACTGAAATTACAAATAAAAGGAATCTTCGTTAAAAATAAATCTTTTTTTTGCAGGAAAAGCTCTTTGCCTTTTAACTAAAACAGACTTGGGCGAACGTTGTCCAGGCGCAGGAGATGTTTTACACAACGTTTTGCAAATGCTAGTACGTGACGCTGCACTACTTGGCAGGGTTCCATCATCTCCAGTAACGCCTACTGCCCGAGCGGCACCATATCCTCCATCCCCACATTCGCATCCGCCAACTCCGACCTGGGCTGTCGATGGCTTCCACCACTTCCACAGCGCAGCTGCAGCTGCTGCTCAACCCAATTCTGTAACCTTAAGCCCAGCTCCATCGGTCGATAGTTCTGGCAGCCCACAAAGAGGAGAAACATTAAGCTATGCTTCTGCATATGCACCTCCAGTTCCAGTGCAAGCCGCAAGCTCTGGTAGCAATCACTCTGACTCAGATGACGAAGCTCAGTTTGCTCCGCCTCCGCGCTCACCGAAAGAAACTCCCTTAACAAGCCCAGCACCGCAAACTCACTCTGCGTCCCAACATACACATTACCGCGCACAGCACAGGGAATTCTTTCCAAATGATATGCCCGAGTCAAACACAAGTAAGTCATAAAGATACAATATTATAAAGTTACATCATTGATAATAATTTAAACTTAAAAAAATCTATAATTTCACCACAAAGTACAATGTAGTTATGTTACACTGATCTTTTTTGGTTCCAGATGGTAGATTATTGTGGGATTTCCTACAGCAACTATTAAATGACCCGACGCAACGATACACAAATTACATTGCGTGGAAAAATCGCGATACTGGTGTTTTCAAGATCGTCGACCCGGCAGGACTCGCAAAGCTTTGGGGCATTCAAAAAAATCATTTGTCTATGAACTACGACAAGATGTCACGTGCACTTAGATACTATTATCGCGTTAACATTTTACGAAAAGTTCAAGGAGAGCGCCATTGTTACCAGTAAGTATTTAAATAATTTGATTTGTTGTTTCAACTAAGTACTGTATGCATAAGTAACCCTCAATTTTATTTGCAGATTTTTGCGGAACCCTACAGAACTTAAAAACATAAAAAACATCTCTCTCTTGAGGCAACAAATGAGTCCAACGAGAGTTACTCCGCAATCTGTAGTCAAAACTGAAATGAAAGAAGAACGTTGCGAAGATGAACATGTGGAAGAAGATATGCCAACAGATTTGAGTATGGCTGCATCAGAACCTTGGAGAAAACGTGCCCGGTCCGATAACTCACAGCCCAGCTTAACTCACGACAAACATCGTATCAGTGCTTTAATTGGCGAGAGTATGATGATGAAACGTGAATCCGAGTACAACCCAGAACATTATGCTCTTAATTTAAAAAGTGAAAAATGTGAACAATGATTTACAATGAACTGTGCTGTTGGACACATCAGTGGGATACAGACTATGTGTAAATAGTTTATGTGTAAACAACTCCACCCTACAGACGCTAGTCAAATTCCTCTCAGAAAGGATATTTTTATAAGTCTTCCTATAGTTTTCATGTTATACATGATATAAAATCATATTAAACATTAATAAATCACTGAGAGTACTTTGACAGGTTAAGTCTTAGGAGTTATACAGGGTATGGACCTTAATGCCTTTGTGCCAAGTGATTTTATCTAATAGTGTCAATTAAAAAGTAGTTAGCAAAAGGGATGAAAGTTTATTTGTGTTATATTCATAGAGACTGTTTTAAATTTTGTGCAATGGACCATTCATATTGACTGCTAACTGTAATCTCACTATAACAAATGAGATAATGATGTTGCCAAAACTCGAATGTCAGTGTGTGCGTACCATTACGTACCCATGACATTTTTGTAATTTTAATTAGGTAGTTCTATGTATGTTTATTTTTTGTTTTGAATTTGCTGAGGAGAATACATAAGCGAGTTAAATGTTTGAAAATTTATCACCATATTGTTGTCTTCCATTGATTATTTTTGGCAAACATTTCAATTGTAGCTTGTGGAAGGAGTTTAATATTTCATAAGTGCTGCCACTTAAGCCCTAAAATAAAACAAAACAAAGAACAAAGCTTTGGACAATCTTAAAAGACAATAACAAAACTATCATCTACCTACTAATTGCCTTGAATACAATCAAAAATAAATCCACTGTGATAAAAAATTTAAGTGGTAGACATGTAGAATATGCTAGGTCTATTCAATTATTTCCAGCTACAATTTTCTGTGATCTCTTTTATCAATATAGGTAAATAATGTCATAGAGTAAACATATTGTGTTTGTAAATATTATTAAATTAAGTAAATAAGTTAGTTTAAGAAAGTGACTAAAGAGAATATAAAAATGATTTGTAAAACAAAAAGTGGAGCTTTATCAAAGTACCTAGTAATCAGTAAATACTATATAAACAACTGAGTTTGTATTTTTACATTTATTTCATTTTGGCATAAGAATGCCATAATTTCCAACTAGTACACAAGAGAAACATGTTTCGCAAAATATTGTGTCGACTTTTATTATAATAACTTAAAATAAATGAAAGTAATGTTATTCCAATATAAATTTTATTTAATTTGTTGGATGCCATTTTTACTCAGGGAATTTGCGCAGGTATGCTATTTGAAGAATACATCCCAAATGTAGTTGTATGTAAGTTGGCTACGAACTATACTTTCAGGTTTACTAGGTAATAAATTAATAAGGTAAGAGAGGAAATTAATTTCGAAATGATAAGAAAAAACATCCTTCCACAAAATAAATCCTTTCAGAAAACTATACTTTGAGCAATAAAACTCTAAAAAACGCAGGGAAACCATATCATAATTGCAACTACTTACTACAATTCACTGATCGTAGGTCTAATTCGTAAAGAAATTATTCTGAGCGGTGTATGTTTCGGCGATATAATTAAAAGAATCATTAACGCAGGGAAACCATTAATCGCGTAAAAGCAATTTAACTAATTACGGTTTCTAAAAACTGTCATCAACATTACAGCATTTATAAGTTCACTTCTGAAGATATGAGTAGGTACCCCGAGGAATCCTAAAAAACACGGTTCCGAAGCGCCTACAATCATCTATCTAGTGGAGGGCCACCTTACACCTCACTTACCGGTGTAAAGTTGCCATTCGAAATTGTATTTTTCCCATCCGTTGTCTTTCCAAGTTGCAATAGCCAATTCAACTTCCTGAACTGTTGAACTATGCCAACCACTAAAGTTCTACTGCGGATATCCTCGTTACGAAGTCTAGCACGCAGAGAAACTACGAGCTTAGTCCTATGTATAGCTCGCTGAGCGACCTCATACGACCAGCGATAAAGGCCTATGGTTTAGAATCATATCATCACTGGCACCAAGAAATGGTAGTTAAGAGGATACTTTGAAAATGAATCGAAGTTTTGGGGGCGTGGGTTATTCCTTTGTCGGTGAAGCTAACGGACGACTGAAGGAGTGTGATGAATGAAAGTGATTCAATGACTTCAAAGTACGCAAATTATGAGATAGCCAAACCAAGCAAGCACTCGGGAAAAAAACTACGTAAGCGCCTAACAACATTTTTATTTATTTTAACAAAACTTCGTTATGATTAAAAAACTGGTTTATGAGAACTTAGATATGATTATTTACTATGCCTTAAAAATAATTCCATGAATTTATTCGTAAGAATATTGTGGTGTCATGGAGAAATGTAAATAATTAGAGCCTAATTTGCAATTTTTTTCTATCGAGAAAATTACATGATATCGTGTTTTCCTTTTATGCAATCCAACGTCATATAGTCAAAAATCATATAGCAAAGTTTTGGTTTGTAATCTATAAAACTTAAAAAATATGTTAAATAGAAAAACCACCAAATTTTCGAGGTATCACCTTAACACTCTTGTTTCCAGGTTTTAAAGAATACGCGACAAGAAAATATTTCGTAATCTCCCTAACGCTTTCAAACATAGTTGAATCCATCGATTAACCTCTCGGACGAAATTGGACTTGCCTAATCAGACAATTTGTCTTAAGTAAACATACGTCAACAACTTCGGGTATAGTATTCTTAAATACTAGTATCAGCATGTGTATACCATGCACGTTATACATTACCTTTGTCTTGTCCCTGTTTATCTTAAGACCTATTCGTTAAAAGACTATTAAGTTCATTACGTAAAGTGCTAAAATCCTCAAGTCAGCGACTTTGACATATTATGACTAAACGTCGGCAAATCGAAGGTGACTCGCCATTGATATTCATACTGTATCTTTTCCAGTATAGTAGCTTGAAAACGTCTTCCAAAGCAGCGGTGAAGTATATTGGGAATATGTCAGCTTGAACAACTCTCTGCAATTGGGTAGGTTTCTGTACTCGAATCAAATCGTCTGCCATTGTAGCTTACCTGTACTTCGAACTACATACCGACTGCCAACAGAAGCAGATTGCACTCTTCGGTTTTCTGTACAATTAGCCGAAGGGTCTCTGGTACCAAATCCTTTTCGGAAATCGGCTTGTTCGGGAGGTTGGAGGTATTCAAGTCTGCGTGCGAGACAATTCGTTAGGACTCGAAAACAGCACTTAATCGCGGCTCAATAACAGCTTTGTAATTAATTCTTCAGAAGAGCGTTCTTGAAAAAAAAACATAGATAAAGATATTTCTGCATCACACATAGTGCCATTAAGTTCAAAATTTAGGGCCTCCATTAACGCAAAGCAATAAAAAAATAGAATAAACAAAAGTTTTTAAATTTGATAACCTTTAAATTAAAATAATTTAAATTTTTTACAAGAACTCCGGCTTGTTCACCGTGGCTAAATATTGAAACACAAAATTTTAAAAATTAAGGTCTTCCTTAACTTTTAACATTCCAAAGCAAAGAAAAGAGAAGTAAACCAAAGTTTTTAAACTTGATAATCTTTAAATTAAAATAATTTAAACTTTTTTTTACAAAGACCTGACTTGCTCCAGAATAAATGTGGGCATTTACTTCCAGCTGTAGGAAACTTGAAAGGGTAGGTATTCACCCAAAGAACTATCTATATAGTAGAGCTATAAACAGGGTCATTTTTTAATAACCGGCCAAATTTTCAGGAAAGGTTCAGAATAAGCAATATTTAGTTAGTTGTAAATAGGCAAAATGTGAAGAAAAATCTCAAACATTCTATCTATGTAGTGTAGAAGTAAGGAGTACAGACTGTGTATTAAAAAGTGGCCGTAGAAAACCGTTAAAGGTAGCGCCACTATAGTTACGATGTGAATTTTAAAGAACGCGCCGAAAAATATTAGTGGAATAGACGACTTTTTCGAGGTTATATTTACTAAATAAAATTATTTTAGATTTTAGAGCTACTGAGCAGTTTAGCAGCACACTTGAACCGTCGACAACTGCTAAGATCATTTCATCCCAGTAGTTACTCCAGCGCTGTTGTGGAGAGTTTTTGAGCTGTTATTTACTGCTTACAGATTGGCCACTTTTTCAACTATTCTACAATGGGAGTTGGTACTCCTTACTTCTAGACTTCATAATTCTGTCCTTTTTATCTTTTAAATTCAAAATGGTGGTAATGCATTACTTTAACTGATTTATTTTCACGCCCATATTCGTAAGGGTCGATCGGTAGATAAAAAAGATGTCGCCCATAAATCACATTAAATTTGGGTTAATCTACATAAATAAAACCGGCCAAGAGCGTGTCGGGCCACGCTCAGTGTAGGGTTCCGTAGTTTCCCGTCCGCCACAATATGTGATCCCACTTATGAGTTTAATGGTGGGTATCCATTATGTTCGCGCTCCAGCAGCGCTCCGCGCTCCTGCAACTGCTCCCGGTAGTGGGTACTGTTGTTTCCATCCAAGTTCAAAATGTTTTTCCTAGAAAGTCCTTATAAAGTTCTACTTTTCAGATTTTTTTCATGGTTCAAAAGTTAGAGGGGGGAGGACACATTGTTTTTTACTTTTGGAGCGATTATTTCCGAAATTATTGACATTATCAAAAAATGATTTTAGTAAACCCCTATTCATTTTTAAATACCTTTCCAACAATATATCACACGTTAGGGTTGAAATTAAAAAAAAATCACTTCCCACTTTACATATAGGGGGGCTACCCTAATAAAACATTTTTTTTCCAATTTTTATTTTACCACTTTGTCGGCGTGATTGATACACATATTGGTACCAAATTGCAGCTTTCTAGTGCTAACGATCACAGAGATTAAGCGAGGACGGACAGACGGACAGACAGACATGGCGAAACTATAAGGGTTCCTAGTTGACTACGGAACCCTAAAAATGATAAGAGGTTTGCAGTTGTGCGGAAAAAACTACTGGATATATTTCAATTAGGTTTTTTAAGTTTTATTCCTTAGACACTTGACCCGTATCTAAAAAAATAATTGCGATATCTTCATTTAATATAAAGTTATTAAAGTTTTAAGATCGCGGACGAAGTAGCGGGTATCAGCTAGTTTCAATTAAAAGGAGCCTTATTTACTCGTATTTTCTATTAGGGCAATAACCGTATATCTGTCTGTTCATGCAGTTTATAAAGTAATCCTGAGTGCCACACCCTGTCGAACGCCTTCTCGATGTCGAGAAAGACGCCAAACGATATGCGGCCACGGTTGTATTCTGCCGCAAGCAGGTGCAGCACTCTAGTCAGTTGTGTGACTGTAGAGTGACCCCTCCTGAATCCGTGCTGCTCCGCCCGAAGTTAGATGCACGGACGGAGACGTCTCAGCAGCAATCTTTCTAACAGTTTAGCTATGTGCGGTAATAGCGTGATCAGCCTGTAGCTGGCAGCTCTACGCCTGTCCTCCCCGGGTTTCGGCAAGACGATGACTGCCTTTCTTCCAGTCCTCCGGGAAGTGGGATGTACGCAATATCCCATTGTAGAGTCGACCAAGCTCTACCAGGACTCTATTGGGCAGCTGTCGGAGTGCAGCGTTGGTAATCCCATCGTGCCCCGGCGCCTTCCTCGGTTGCAGGCGGGTTACTGTCCTCCGCAGTTCAGCGGGGGAGATGAACCACTCTCCTGCAAGCGGTGGCGCGGGCGACGACAGGAACTCCTGTACGCGACTCTCCTTCCGGGCATGAAGCTCCATGAACTCCGCACTTGCTGGGTTCGGCATAAATTGCTCCTCGAAGTGCTCAACTAGGATATCCTCTCTGCCCTTGGCATCATAGCATCGTTTACTCGCGCTGTTAGTCAGCGGGCAAACGGGAGGTCTGGCTTTGATCAACTGTCGGTTCAGTTTGTAGAGCGACGCGTCATGATCTTCAGCTTTCCATATGCGCCGCTCCCAGGCCTTTCCTCTGTAGGCCTGGACTGCAACCGACAGTTCCTCCGATAAGGTGTTGAGTTGTGTTTTTAATCTGGGGCAGCGAGTACGCGCCCAGAGCTTCCTCAACGCTCTCTTGCGCCTGATCTGCACGCATATCTCTCGCGGCAGATCGTCTCGCCTTGCTGTGATCGGGACGATCGTAGAGGCCGCGTGGAGGGCCTCCTGCATGTTCTTGGTTAATCTGGTTGCAGCCTCTACGTCGTCCGCTGTGCTTATTGGATGGTGGACTTGAGGTCTTTCCTGCAAGTGTTGACAGTAGAGCCTCCAGTCGACACGTGTCTTGAATGCTCTGGGAGGCGTAGTCACCGCCTTTAGGCCAAGGGTGATCAGAATCGGGAGGTGCTGTGAGTTCAGGTCGTACAGCACCTCTACTACTATCGGGTAGTTGACGTTCCTAGAGAGTACGATGTCCAATACATCCGGACGTTTCCGTGGATCTGTCGGAACGTGTGTAGGTTCTTCGGGACCTAAAACGTCGTAGTTGTATCTCTCCACATCTTCATAAAGTTCATGACCCAGCGGGTTGATCACTCTGGATCCCCACGCCGGGTGTTTGGCGTTTAGGTCCCCGGCGATGACGGTAGGGGTTTCGCCTTCCATTACCGTCCGGACGTCTGAAGAGCAAAATGGAGTCCCTGGCGGGCGGTATGCTATTTAGTTCCTTGCCCTCCGCCTCCATTTTTATACCGATAGAGCGCATTGTTTGGTATACAGGTAGTTCCAGCTCTTGATGGACGATGTCCCTCCTCACTAGAACCGCCGTCCCTCTATAGGCGGCCCCTTGAGAAGTGACCTCGTCCCTTCTGTATACTTGGTAGTTCGGCAGCTTTATATGCGTTTTAGGATTTAACTTCGTCTCTCCCTGCAAGATTACTTGAATGTCTTGTTGTTAGGCGACTGTGCGGAGTTCATGCAGCTTCTGCTGTATTCCGTCCGGGTTCCAATAGAGGAGGCGCAGGTTACTCTCCTCTGTAATGCCGGGCCAGGAGGTTTGCCAGCGCCTTCATGAGCGCTGTGATGGGGTCTGTCCCGACTCTTATGTCGGCCAAGACTTGACTGCCGGACTCGATAGCAACGCCAACCAAACGTTGGATGGCATCTGCTGTCTCGAAGCCGGCTGATGGCATTCTATCTGAAGGCGTTGGCACTGGTCTCGGGCGTTGGTCTTGTTCATGCACTCTTTGCTTGTGTGTAGAGCGTGCTCTATGTGTAGAGCGGGCTCTATTTTCTGATAGAGCCCTTTCTGGCACTCTACCCACGCTCTTCTTGGGTATTCCGCTAGCAACCTGCGCCTGTGAGGCTACCGGTCCTGCTGGTGTCGGGGTAGAGGTGACAGCCTGAGGAGGCTGCGACTTCTTTCTACTCCTCGTCCGCTTCCTCCTTCTTGAGGTCTGCCGCTCTGTGGCGGCATTAGCGGGGGGCTGTAGAGTCGCCCCGGTGGTTGCCCTTGCTTCTGCGGGTTCCACCGTTTCCATAGGTGTTGCGGGTGGGGGGGGGTTGCCTACCCTTCCCTGTTTCGGTAGCCCACCCGTCCTCTTAGATAATTACCGCTCTTGGGCGACTCTGGGGGATCTTTTTCGGGTCCTCCGGGAGTAGTCCCGGCATGGTGATCCCCTACCTCCTAGCAGTCCTCCTCAGGACTGGGCAGCGGCGATCGTTTGCTGTGTGATTTTTGCCACAGTTGGCACACTTAGGTTCCTCCTCCCTACCCCGAGTTGGCGGAGGCGTGCCCGAAAGCCTGGCAGCGGTGGCATTGTGCTGGTCCCGCTTTCCTCTGCCAGGCCTCGATAACGACCCCTCTCATGTAGAGGAGTTCGTCAATTTTGTACAGGTCCTGGAGCTGCTCCAGGCTTAGGTGGTCTAGTTGGGCAAAGTAGAGGCAACCAGGTCTGTCCCTACGTGGTGGTATTGCCTTGACATATTTAATTGGGAAGCCTTTTGCCCTGATAGCCTCCTTTATCGATTTGGTATCCGTGCCCATTGGTAGTCCCCAGATGCCCACTTTAGTTGGCTTGTCCTCCTCCGGGGTATAGCAGTACCACGACATATGTGTTCCGATGTGTCCGCTGGATGTGTCGACGGAACTCGTCGGCGCTCTGCGGTGTAAAACGTACTCCTCTCCCGAACGGACGGGCATTTGGAGGGTGGCCCAACTTTCTGTTGAGCTCCTTAAAATGCCTCTTCCAATCCGGGAGACATTCAGCCACTATGGGCGGGTATTTGGCTTTCTCCTAGTCTGCAAGCTTGTCTGCAGGCTCTACCGCTGCTGGCGGTCGTGGCACTGCTGGTGCTGCTACCATATGGGCGTAGCTGGTAGAGAGCCGTTGTCCATCATCTTGTGAAAGCCCGGACGGATTGGTGGTCTGCACCGGCGATGATTGGCCGGCGGATGCTGCAAGGGTCGCATACGTAGTGGACCCCCAGCTGTACGACTCCTCACCCCCCTGCTCGTACTGGGCCGAGTCGTGGCTACGCCGGTCCGGTGACATAGAGTGGGGAGGTTGTGGTGGTGAAGGCGACTTCGGCGGTGACTTGTGCACCCTCTTCGTTGCCGCTTGATGGTGATCTTCATCTTCTGATGAAGATGTTGGTACATCGGAAGATGATAAATTAGACCCTATGCGTTGCCTCTTTTCAAATAAAGAGGCTTCGGTCTCAGGTGGTGTATGGCGTCTGGCCGTTTTCTTCGCCCGCTGCAGTTGGGGCGACGGTTCCTGACTAACCGTGTGCTCAGACACGGCCGGCGTGAGCACGACGCCCGGTGCTGGCTCCTTCCTCAGCGACACGGGCTTCCTATCGGGATCTGCGAAAAGGACGGCACTACTCTAGAGCGTTCCGGGTTTGCTAGATCCCTAACTAATAGTGGTCGGTCCAAAATGCTTTTCCGGTCCGGTGGTTTTCTAGTACGCGGAGGGGGCGGTTCCCCCTTGTCCGACATGACGCTAATATCCTACCTACCGTGAAGTGTTCGAACGTACTCTATGGGCCCTATCTGTGTTACCAACGATGACAGGCTGAGATGCGCGACGCGATTGTAGGGGTGATATAAGATGTTGGTATAGGCACTGGGGCACTGCCTACCCTTTTTCATAATGAAAGGGTTGTGGAAAGTGCAACTGATGTCACTCAAAAACGCGACTAGGCACCGTACAATCGCGAACGTTTTAGAGCGCCTAAGAATATACCTAGGGGCCGGTGACCTCGACGCCTGACGGAGTACACGGACTCAACGATCGGCGGAGTATGTCATACCGGCGGTTGTATGTAGCCACTGCTAACCACATACAACACACACCTAGGAGATCCTTTATTTCCTTACTAACTACCCCTAAGTAGTTTTTACTACTATGGTGCCACACTCTAAGTATTTCAAGGGGCATCTAGAAATACTGTGGTGGTGGTCAGTCCTTAATTGGAAAACACATGGCTACAGTTTTTGCGATTCGAAAGAGATATTTTGTATTTTTATGGGACATGGGTGACAAACGAGCACACAGTCCACCGGATAGTAAGTAGTTGCTGTGGCCCATAGACATCTACATCTATCCTCGACTACGAATCAAAATGCAGATGGGTTTTCACCCATGAGAACTAAGATGGAATGCCTCGTTTCCAGTAAAAGGGGACTTCGGTTCTCTACAATAACCATACGTAACACAGCAGCGTTAAACTTTATATTTTACGCTGGTATTTTTAAGAGCATGGACCTTCCCCGGTCGCGCAGACCCATTCTTACTACAACCTACAACTATACTATTAATATAGTGCAGCATGGCTCTACCACAGGAGAATATAAAGCAAGAATAATTAGAAGGTTGAATGACTTCACGTTCGTAAAGTGATTCACAATCCTGTGAGTTAGTCCCTATTTATGTTAGTGAAAGTCCTGTGTGCTGTAGAAACGCGATTATTAGTATGTGAGGGGTCATTTTAGAGTATTTATATGCAAGCTATATTTATGCTTTGAGGGGGTGATCCTGAATATTAGGGTAAGAAATCGTGTGTTAAAAGTATAGTTTCGCAAGATGTGACCAGGATTAGAATAAGAATGCTTTGGTGGTTTGAACACGTAGAAAGTACAAATGAGGAAAACGACAAAACAAATTTATACTGCAAAAGTGAGTGGCAGAAACGCCTTAGACGGAAGTTTATCGACTAATTTGGCGATACTCGGAGTATGAATCAAATTGAAATTACTTAACCTACGAGTATGAATGCGTTATACAATAGATATAAAGATGTGAAAGAAGCGAATGTGTAAAATTTTGCTGCAATTTACGTCCATAAGTTTTCCACTCATTTAAAGCCCTGTCCCCTCTGTCCGTGCCTGCTATTGAAACAAAGGCAACAGTACATTCATGCTATACTAGTATTTTATTATAAAAGGATAGGGACTTTTAATTTACTGCCCCAGGGCTATAGTCTATCAAAACGTTTAATTATTACTTGGCATGCAAAAGAAGTGTTAGCAAATTTAATATACACAGATACATACATACTAGCTTTTTCGTGCGGTTAAGCTCGCGTCGACTTGAAACATAATTTTATAATTGCTAAGTTATGGTTTACATATGAAATAAAACCAAAGAGTGCGTGATTGTAAATTATTATTATAAATTTTAGTGGCGTAAAAGAATCCCTTCGTTTGAACACAACAATGTTCCGTGGAGTCGAAAAGAGGAGTGAGAGTAGTGAATGTTAGAGATCAAATGTCCGATTAAAGGTTGCCTCACGCTACACCATGTCGGGTCCGAGCCGAGTGTCAGCCATAACACGGTCAACTAATATTACATATATTTTGTATGAACACACTCACGCTATACCGAGTGGCAGCCGAATGACGGCCGAGAAATGGACAACGCTCGGGAACAACTCGGTCCCATCTTGTAGTTGAAGATTTATCAGATTCTTCGTCGTCCCGAGCGATCGCATTAGCCGCTAATTCAAGATCGTCAATTTTCAACATGATTGTAGTCTAGTTATAACACTATTTTTGCTCAGACGAGTATACTGCATCACGGCGCAACGGTAATTGCTCGGTCGAGGCCCGTGTGTGTAATTTCAGGCACGGGGATGGCTCTGTGACCGTGCTACGGGCCGACACTCGGCTCGGACCCGCCTCGGTCTAGCGTGAGTCAACCTTAATGGCGTTACAACCATAGAGTACTATATAATACACAATAGAATGGCTGTCAACCTTATTTTATAGGAGGATTGGCGTCGCCGGGAGCACACATACAAGCAATTACGTCGTATTATCAGTTATCACTACTACAAACACATTTTAGACTTGATGAATGTTTTTGACACATAAATGTTTCTTTATTTTTGTTTCTAATATTCACAAAATATAAATAGTTTCGACTTACTGGTTGTAGAAAATGTTTCCTTTATTTAATCTTTTGAGCGCCACGCCAAAAACGCATTACCGTTTCCTTTACGCCAAAGCAAAAAGTAAACAAAAATACCTACGAAAAAAATAGTGTCACCAAGAGTTGATATATCGATAACACAAAATAACTTGATTTTGTTGCTTTTTTATGCAATAAATGACTCTTTATAATCTGGTATGTTTTATTTAATCTTGTGCTGTCTTCCACTCTTTTTATATATGTATTTTGTACACAAATAAAAACAAACAATAACAATAAAATGGTAGTAAACCACAACACTACTTTTCATCGTGATGATGTCACTGTCACGTCTGGACGATAACGGCGTAGCTGACCTTCCTTTTTGAAATTTTCTTAGAGATGTAGCCATGTCGCACGTTGTGTATCGATTTCGAAATCGATCTAACCAAAATAGAGAATTTCAGATATCGACTCAAAATATTTTATATGTCGGGGGAGGCGTAAGCCAAGTGAAGCACAGAAGAAAAGTCTTACGCTCTTACGACAATGGGGGTTTGATATAATGCTGATGCTACCAGATGATTTTGAAATAATCATAATTATAATCTTTATTGCAATCAAATGGTAACAATAGATGTGATGTTTTTTAAAAAAAAAATATTCCGCTATTTAACCCAGTTTGGGCGTAGCAATTATAAAAATATTAAATATTATTTTAAACTACAATATTAGATTTCATTAATAAATTACATTATTAGATATTATTTTAAAATTTTGTAAATTTAATTAAATTAATAATCACAATGTCAAGTAAAAAAATAATTGTTATTATTGTAAATAACAATAAAATTAAGTGAAAAATAATAATTGAATAAAAAAATTAAATTAGTTAGGCACAGGCCGAAGTTGTCCACACAAATTAAATAATATTTGTATCAAAATATTCATTTAAATTACAGAAACATTTTTCAATTAAATATAACTTTAATTTGGATAAAAATAATGTAGTACTCGTTAAATTTTTTTGTTATTTGGAAGGTTATTAAAAATTTTAACTTCCATAGTAGGCTGCACTAAAAGTATCGGGAATGGAATATTTCCACTGTTCCTGTCATATTAAAATCTTTTTTAATTGAAAACTCCTTGCTTTTAAAAATCGAATACCATTTATTTATTTAAAAAAAGATTCTCGGTCTTGTCACAAGGTTTTGTCAAACTTGTTTAGTCGTTGAAAAACTGGAATTGAATCGAGAAATTTCAAGAGCGATGATTTATTATGACTTTCGAAGTGGTTTAACACAAAAACAGTGTGTTGACTGGATGATTTCTGCATTTGGTGATGAAGCCCCATCCAAAACCACAATTTATCGCTGATTTGCTGAATTTCAACGTGGACGTGAGTAGTTACGTTGTACCAGTTCTGGCGCACTTGTAGAAAGGGTGTACCAGTTCTGGCGCACGACGTTCGTCGACTCACAATCCTAAAAAAAAAAAAAAAAAAAAAAAAAAAAAAAAAAAAAAAAGGTTTTGGCATGCTCTGATCACGAATCTGCGGTCCATTTTTGCGTAGGATGCACGGTTCCGGAGATGTGCAGATCAATTAACTCTTATCTAATTGATATCCGCTGCGAGCCTCAACCGTCATTAGCGCTCCATTGTCCTTATCTACTTATCTATTGTTGAATAACTACCGTCATTATCTATTATTCGTCCAGCGTGTGGGTCGGCTTATGCTATTGTATTATACTCCTTTGTTCCTATCTACAACACTAATCTGAATCATCAATAAAACACATTACCTAATTTTGTTAAAATTTTTATTTATGAAATACAAAATCTTATTACTTATTATCTATAAAATAGGTACGAAACATCTCATCCACTAAAATATCGTTGTACAATGTGTTCTCTGTAAATATACTCGTAAAACTATGCATTGAACATCCCTGAAACTTATATAGCAAATACATTAAGCAATATTCGCCACAAACTGAAGTCCACTCATTCTGAATCCTATCAACATTCCAGTTCCATCTTTTACAATTTCTTTTAAAAAACTCTAGATGATATCGTACAGGTGCCCGTCCGAATGAATCAAAATATTGACCGACGTCATTCGTATCGATATATAAAGATACCCAATGTGACCCTGGTTTATCATCTGTATCCAAATTGCATATTATATACGTTGGTACGTGGGTGTACATGGGTAGTTTATTGGCAGCATAAACATTATTTTCTAGAGTGGGGTGAATCTTTTTCAGATGTTGTTGTACATCTAGTGTATCCATAATATTACTGCTATTAGTAGATTATTACAGTACCAATCTACTCAATGACTAATATAGGAATGATCAATTATAGTGATATCTAAATATTAAATTGCTTTCTTTGTGTTATATACAAAACGTATTTGAGTCACCAATACACTGAACAAGACATGACAGGAAGGACGTAGGAATGTAGAGATAACCAACAGAATGTAAGGTAAGCTTGTTGACGCATAAAGATACTATCAATTCTACTGCAGAAATTCTTTAGATTAGAATTATTACTCACTGGTACTATATAAGACCAAGCAACTGCAGTCATGGAGTTAGTGTATGGTCGTTTGACCGCAGTGGATCTATCAATACTACGTTTGTGTTACTTCAACGCATCAAAGGCCATGGATGTAAGTGTTTATTCTATTGACAAACTTACTTTTCTTTCTGTTATTTTCTTACGTGTGTATGATTTAGTGTTAACAAATTATATTTAAATATTATGTGTGTGTATATGGTTAAGCCGTGGTAGCTCAGATGGTTAGCGCAAAATGTAAACTTCATAGTACACGTCCCGGGTTCGATCCCCGCCGGCACCAATTAAATTGTTAATTACAATTTTAAGTGCTGATTTACCACGTGCTCAGCGGTGAAGGAAAACATCGTGAGGAATGCATGTCTGAGAAAATTTCGAAGGCATTTGAAGTTTGCCAACACGCATTGAGGTATCGCAGCGAACATTTCCTAGCCCTAAAACCCTCTCAGAAATGAGAGGAGGCCTATGTTCAGCAGTGGACTTTAATAGGTTGTAACTTTAGCTTTTTTAACTTTTATGATTAAGTGTTAACAAATTGATATTAACATGATAACTGTGTTGTTGCAGAAATCATTGAGCTTCGATGAAAATACCTATAAACAGTATTACTACTCGCCACTCTCCCCTCAAGAAGAGAGTGATGACATCGTCATTAATAATAACACATGCGATGGTGGAAAAAGAAAATCGCAATCGATTGATCATTTTTTTGAAGCTGAATCAAAAATAAAAAAGAGGAAGCTGTTATCATCAACCGTAGCACGAGCCGCTAGAGATGGTGTATCATACATTTCTACTAATTCTGACGACGGAGACCAAGCGACGCATCTCATCAAAATTGAAATGTACGATATGAAGAAGCTATCCAAGATTCCAACTACTGATCATTGGAAACATGCTTCCACGAGGATTAAATATTACGTAAAGACTAATAAGGATAGCATCTACGACAACACAAACGCCCTCGTATACAATATTACAAAGACAATAGCAGAAAGTGAAAAAGTTAAAAAATACTTTTTTAACAATGACAGTCATTAGCTGATCATTAGTGAATGTGATTCTGTTTACTTAAATTACAGGAAGACAAGAGCAGAAGAAAGAGATGAGTGTGGCATACGTGTACAGAACACATCATTGAAGAACAAAACTACAACACTGAGTGGAGATGAAAACGAGAATATGCAGTACTCAAGAGCTGAATATCCATTCTTCAGTTCAAAATCTAGCCGGTTGCTCAGTTTCGAAAACTGGCCTCTCGTTATGCGACAGAAACCTGAAGATCTTGCAGAAGCCGGTTTCTTTTATACTGGCCATGCAGACAGGACCAAGTGTTTCCATTGTGGTGGTGGCTTAAAAGATTGGGAAGATGATGATGATCCTTGGCAGCAGCATGTTCAGTGGTTTAGTCAGTGTGCTTATGTAAAATTTAAACTCGAACAGAGTTTTGTATTAGATTAAATAGAATATTTATAAAGAAATAAAAAATAATATATTGCATACAATTTGTTTTATTTAATTTTATAATGTTTCACATAGTTACATACACACAAAATGCATTACACATAACTCATAAAATCTAACACACAACACATATTATAACCTTAACTACTATAGTCTACAGTAACATTTCTGTTTTTATCTATCTCAATAATATTATCAAACTCAGCATAAACTATACAGTTAAATGTTTGTATTAGTGAGGATTCAAATCGTACTTCTAATCTTACACTACCATGCTTTATGAGATTCCAATGAGCTGATGAGTTGGCTGATCAATCAGGAGTTAAGTCAAATGCTAATAGACAGTAACCTTTGGCATACTGTTCACAAGAGATTCCATTTCCTTCATTAAGAAAGTGAATACCAGTTCCCGAGAATAGAGTATGATATGTTGATGTAAATATGCTATTATTAAAAGATGGTTGCAAAGCTTTTGAAGGTATTTGTTGACCATCAATATATAAGCTGAAAGAATTAATACCATAGTTTTCAAAGTTAAATGGATTTTTAGTAAGGGAACCATTAAATGCAGAATTGTTCACAAATCCAATTATACATCTTTTGGGTACCTGCCCTAAAAATATATTATCAAGAGTTTTTCCTTGAACACCCGATGGAATTGTTAAAACTTTTACTTCAGCTCGAGTAATAGGATATTTAGCAGTGGTAGAAGCTAAAACTTTTTGATGTGCGAGTAATACACTTGGATTAATTCGTGCTCGTCGAACAATAAGAGTTGCGTCCGTAATGCAAACTTTAAACTTTACATCGTTTGACCCAGCAATTAAATTAAAGCTCTCTCTCGATCGAACCAATTTAACACTCATTTCAACACCATTAATTAAAAATTTATCTTGGTTGAAAATGTCACCGTGAAGATGACCAATCATTTCTATTTCCTTACTTTCACTAATCAATTCCTGTCTTTTAACAAATCCTATGTTTTTACCATCCGTAGAATCCATTTTTCCTGCTGTATCATCATACCAAAGACTACAAGTAAGATGAGATTGTTTAGCAGCAGGAGCATAGTTTAAAAGGGTTTCCATGTATGCTCGATATGCATAGGTATTATTAGGTGGTGATACAAGTTTTTGGTTTAAATAAACATCAAGTTGACTAAAAAGTGAATGCAGCCAATTATTTACAGGTGCTACTATTGTAGTAGACATCAAGTTAGTTGAATCTTGATTTAATACTTTTGCCTTTATGTGGAGTAATGTATGAGACAAATCTATGTAGTCATCGCCTGTCCCAGGAACTTGAAACTCGATAGGTCCATCATCACCAAGAGATGAAATTGGTTTATAATGAATCCACAATCCATTTTCAATGCTAGTTTGTGTAGACGGTAGTGCAAACAAATCCAATTCTGACTTAACGCACTCGCAAGAATGATTATGAAGGAAAGACATATTTAATTTGAAAATATATCTTTGTTATTTTTTGGCTTTAGACCAAGTTTTTTCGCAGCTTTCACTTTAGCAGTTAATGGTGGAATGAACGAGGTCAATCGTTTTCTTTTAGTTTTATACCCAGATCCTGTCATGTTAAATTGATCAATTTTCTCATCAGCCTTTCGTTTTAAATTCGTACTAACTTGCTTTAGACGATCTTTTATTGAGGCTTCCATAGGACGCGCTTGAACTATATCCGATAAAAGTCCTACTCCAGCGCTTAATGCCTCCTTACCAATCACTCGAGCACCACTTGAAAGTAAAGGTAAAACTGATCTAAATAACCCCCCTAAGAAGCTCCCAATACCATGACCGCGTTGGTATGGTGCACCCTTATAAATTACTCCAACTCCTGACCCAGCTTGATGTGTATAATAATTTTCATATGGACATTTATGATGATCACGAAGAGAATTCATTATTATAATTTTCGGAAATGTAGTTTAATACACACGGTTCCAAACTGGAATGGTATTTTTTGTCCTGTGCTCGATCTTATAACTATTTCCAGCGTATCGAACTCTCTTCGCATAACAGGTAAGTAGTGAGGTTGAGAGAAAACGTGCATTTTATTTGCACCATAAATGTATTTTGTAGGATCTTATGAAATGACTCTTAGTAAAGGAGTCATAACATCACCCACAATCTGAGGATCGATAATGTCGCAATATATAAAGAGTTGAGATGGTAACCCTAAGTGTAAATTAGCAGGACACTTTCCAAAACTTCTCTCTAGGAGATTTTTATTTGGTTCATAACCTAGTTGTAAACTTAATTTGGGTGATAATGTTACGGATGTTATATTTTTATCCAAAACAGAAATAGACACAAATTTTGTTATTTCATCATAGCGAAATTTCAAGTTCTCTCCGATACCATTTAACACTCTTAAAATATGCTCAACGTTATTATAGTTGGTAGCTGGAATATGTTTTTTGTAGTACACTGTGGATGGTTTATCTTCATTAGGCATTAACATAGATTTTGTAATGTATATAACATTTTCATGATCTTGAACAGTAAACATGGTACATGGATATTGAAACTCGACAACTCCAACCGACCATTCACCTTCTAATTTAATAGCTTTCGGTAATTTCGTTGAAAAATTTGTGGTCTTGTTATCAGGAAAGTATTCCATTGAACTATTGCTGAGCAAAGTTAAATAAAAACTTTCTTTATACCTGAGTAACGAGTGTCAATTATTTTATCTATTTTATATTGTGAGGTGGGGTTGTAAGTGATTTTCTGTAATTCTCTTTCATAAAAAGTACCAACTATTGGTTTATTTTGTAAATCTATTATTGTATAAATAACCCATGGAGATCTATCAATTATTGAAGATATAATAAATATTTCATCACTCCAATTTGATTCATATCCTTTTTGGAAAGCATGTTTATATTTAGTTATTCGAACATAATCACCCACATTGAAATTTGGTTTAGGATTTTCTAAAGAAAGTTTGTTTGACCGTCTTTCATAAAGATTAGTCCAAACTGTCATAATATTGTTGGAATTTACATCACATGGGCACATCTTAATACTAGAGTGAAAGCTGTGATTGTAAGAGTATATTAAATCTTGTAAAACATCTATATATCTATAAGTATTATTATGAGTGAAATAACGCCACATTTTCATTTTTAGTGTTCTTTGAAATCGTTCAACAATACTGGCCTTAATGTCAGGATTGTTAGTGGTATAGTAATTAATCTTTTTTGGATTTAAAGTATTTTTGTACATCTTTTGAAACAAATTCTGTACCTTTATCAGATTGTATGTGAGTAGGTGTTAAATTACTTTCAGTAAATATACTTTCAAAACATTCTTTAGTTGTTTCTGAGTTTTTCTTTTTCATTGGTCTTGCAAAAGCATATTTACTAAATACATCAATAACACAAAGTATATACTTGAAACCATCATTATATTGAGAATAAGTTCGCATATCACTTAAATCAGCTTGCCACAGTTCATTAATATTTGATAAAATGTACCTATTACGCGGGAATTTTTTTCGAATGGGTTTATGTAATGTGTATGTTTCTTGTGATTTTAACCACTCCTTTACTTGCTTTTTATTCATTTTACCCTTCATGGCTTTTGACAATTTATCAATACTACCAAAACCAGCGGGATTAGATGGATCATAATAAATCCTGTTAATTTCTTCTAGTACGGGGTCCATTTTTCCCACTCAAGCCTTTTACGTATTTTAGTTGTAGACTTTTTATCTCTACTGCTCGGTGTAGAAAACTCTTGAAATTCAATCTCAGAGGGTTTGTTCAGATCTTTTGCTTGAAGTTGGTTAATAAACTCACATCTCTTTGGATTTCCAATATAAGTAAGTGGTACTTTAATATCTTTTAATGCTTCAGCAAATCTATCCCACCCTACTGGATCACTTCTTTTTAAGGGTCTTAGTGAATCATTTATTAAATCAACAATATTACTTCCAGGAATTTTTTCATTATCAATTATGACTGTACCTTCATTATCCCAATGTATTTTACCTTTACTTGTTTCAACTAAGTTTAATAATAACTGTCCTTTTTTATTATAAGTTTTTGGTATTAAACTGAGTATTTGAGCTGGTGTGTAAAGTGGATTTTCAACATTTTCTTTACTTTTGATGGATCGATTCTCCTCCAACAAAGATTCAGCATCAACTGAAGTTTTTAGATCTCTATCTTTATTTTTAAAACCAATTTTAGACTCGTTTGAATCTTCATTAGATGTATCAGAATAAATTGGTAATCTGAGTGGTTGACGTAAAATGAAGGTATCTTTGCAGTGTTTGTAAATATAACATCCATTTCTTTCGGTCTTCCATCTTACTATTCATAATATTTTGCATTTCAATATCTAATCGAGATAAACTACTACTCGTATTAACCTTATTTTCTTGTTTTAATTTTTCAATTAATCCAGGTTCGATAAGTATCATTTTCTTTGCATTTTCCATGTTAACTGGCTAGTCCACTCACTAATCCACTCAATATTGCACCTAATATTATTGGTAAGAAAGCCCCTCCTTTTGGTATCATTATATTTTTTCTTAGTTTATGTTTACACTTACGCACTAGTTGACGGAGTATATTTTTGTGTTTATTCAATTTTTGTTTATCTTGATCTTTAAGAGGTACTTTTCCTTGTAAAACGTTATGAATACACTCACAAATACAGTTAATTTCTTCTTCATCACACGTTTTAAGTAATGCTCTTTGATATTTTGGTTTAAGCGTATGCAAAGCGTTTAGCAAATGTTTATGCGTTGTGAGTCGACGATGCATCATTTAGCAATGATTTGAAATGTTTGATTCTTGGTGTATTTAAACTCTTTTGTGGGGACGTAGACTGTGCAGAAACCATTAAATGGGAAGACATTTGTCTTGGTACGACAAAAATCATTGGTATTTTGTTTTAAATCTACCATTAAATATCCATGCGCCTCTAGAGTTGCATCCCTGTAGGCATCTTCAATAAATTTTGGGTTATCTGGTGACACTTGTCGTGCTAAATATCTTATTTGAGTTTTATCTCGAGGGTTTTTAAAATATATTATATAACTTGAGTTTAAGGATATGTCTCTTTGCCCTTTACCCTGATGAAATAAATTTTGTGTTAAATAAAATACACTAAGATTCCTGTGATGACTACCTTTTGTAAATATATCCACAATTCTTCCATCGGACTCTCTCATTAGATCATCAATAATAACAAGATGTAGGTTTTCACCGTCAAACATATTAACATTTGGAATTCCTTGATGGTAGTTAACATTTGGTAAATTATATAAAGGTTGCATTTCATCAAAGCACCATGTGATCTGATTAAAATCACAATTACATATTTCTGTAACTGATTTTATAAAATTTGTTACAAAATTTGACTTCCCACATCCACTTGGCCCCGCCACAATAGCAGTAAACGGATGGATAAAGTGAAACATTACACACGTCTAAAGTTCTAAGGGGTGAAATAAAAAATGAAAGTGTTGGTGTTAACAATTAATATATATTGCAAACATTATATAAAACAGAATGTATACTATTTCTAACACAATTAGTACATCATAATTTTACAGTCAACTCAACCTCAAATAAATGCACACATACACACGCAAATATAAACAACAATTAACTTAAATTATTTACAATAAATCAACGATTAAATATGTAATAAACTCTACGTCATATTATACTATTATCATAATTTTACAATCAATACAAATTTTATTTACATGCAGACATAAAATTAAAAACTATCAACACTTAACGCAGTTTATAATGACCCCAAGCTAATGTTTCAATATTATTATCTAAAATATGCCTCTTTGTGTCATTATATGATAAACCAATCTTATTTAATTTTTGTGTAAAAATTGTGTGTTTAATTGATTTAAATCTAAGCATACTATAATATTGCACTTTTTTATTAAATAGAGAAGACTTATAATTATCCATGGTCATCTTTTTAGTGATACATTTATTTACCCCTTTTGCCTTGGCTATAGTCTTATTCTCTAAGTTAAAAGCGTACATTTTGGATCGTAAACCCACAAATTCTTTCATGATTTTACCATTATTTTCATCTTTAAAAAAAACCTAATTTCTTTTTATTTAATTTTGGATATTCAAAAATATTATTTGCATCATAAGCTGAGGTATCAAAGTATGATGAAAGGTCAGGTTTTATATCAAAGTAAAAATCATCTGTAAATATATGATATATTAAACTATCCGTATCTGTATACAATAATTTGATTTTACTAAACTTTTTAACCATATAGTTATAATGAAAATCATACATTAATGTTTTTGAAATATCTAAAATGCAAAACCCTAAATAAATTGGTTTGTTATATATTAACTTTGTTTTTCGCAACTGAACCGCAACTAGGTTTTCCGAAAATACTGAAAGACTATGAAATTGTGGTTTAGCGATTAGATCTTGAGCACCTAAAGCTTTGCCTTGGTTCTCCCAGTGTGTAACTAATTTTATGTTAACCCTTTTTTTCAGTATTCTCCATAGTCTTTCCGAAGACTGAATTATTCATTAATTTATAAAAATCTTTTTCGAAATCTGATTTTGCTAACGTTCTTAATTTTGTGTTTAGATCTATGTACATCTTCAACCAGCGAGACTGTTTAAATTTTAAAACTCTATGAATTTTAGTTAATTTAACCCCCATTTCTATGCACTGCTTTAAATTTCTGTAATGAATTACATATTTATCTTTATTATTTAAATTTGGGACTAGTTTATTTTCATTAATATTGTCTGCACAAATGTTTTCGGGGCATAAAGGAAAGTCCGAATGTAAATCATGAAGTTCATCTGGATATTCCAAATCAACTTCTAAAATAAAACCGAAGTTCGATGTCTCAGACACATTAAATTCTGTATTCGGATTTACCCATTCGAATCCACCAGTAGGAAGACATTGAGACATAGCCCAACCATATAAATTGTTGGCATCAAAATATGTGATATATGAATTTGGTTTCCCTGCATCATAATCCCCCATATATTTGTTATTAGCTCTAGCATAACGATTACTACATTGAGATACACCACCCCTGATACCTGATCTAATAAATGCAATTTTCTCATAATCTGTTAAAAGTTCTAATTCTATTTTTGTATATTTTAACATTGCATCCCAACTTAAACCGGGTGCTGTGTAATAATGGGCAGGGTCTAAATCATAAGTATTAATACATAACTTTCTAAAGTTTTCAAATACATCGGTTAAAAGTAAAACGTCTGTTTTTAAATACAGGTTTGAATAATCTAGCATATTACAACACCCAAAGTGTTCCCAAACATCTTTAGCATGATTGTAACCATCATTTGAAATATGGGAATCTGTGAGCGAGCTATAAAAAATTTTTGTTCGGGGAGCGATGTTAGGCTTAAACTATCATAATTAGTCATAAGTTCATATGGATAAACGCCTTTCCGTTTTAAACGAAAGAAATCTTCATCATTAGGATAATTTCTACGTAATTCTTGAAATTGATCATTACTGAGATTTTTGGCCAATTCTTCTAATTTACATGATAAAAACTTAAATGAATCTATGAATCTTAATATAATTTCGTGGTTATTCATTTTTAATTTTTTGGAAAAGGATATATATTTTTCTTTATTTTGAGGGATAACTTCGACTTCACCATCACAAAAGTTTAACGCGTGAACAATAAAATGAGCATCATAGTGACTAAGGTTGTGTAAAAATATTGGTATATAACGAGGTTTCCTGAACTTCGAGCTACATGATTCGTGAGCAACACCTATAAAACTACCGGTGTACCAATCAAAATCATAAAAATGTTCTGCTAACTCTGTTTCACAAATATGACAAATGGTTGCATTTGAAATTTGGTTTTTGTCTTCATTTGTTAGCGGAAGTGGAGGATATTTTTGAAGTCTATTTATTTTTTTAAGATTGTTAGATAAACTTTCCATAAACACTTGTGCACAGTTGGGTCCGCAATACGTTACATATTTTGATAATTTATCATCATATGAACATTTTATATAATGACCAAAACTATGTACTTCATGTTTCTGAATATTGTGTGTAAAAGGTTTGGAAGGATCGTTAGAACATGATTCTATTGGTTTTAAAAATGCTTCAAAATCAGCATAAACTACGAATGGTATCTTCAACTTTTTTTCATAACTATCAAATTTAATTTTATCATTTGAAATAGGTTGACCAAACCAATTCTTTTTTTTTAAAGTTTCACTGTTTGGTAATTCTGTACAAATGTGGGCACAATCGTATTGTTCATGGTTATTTAAACTTTCCTTAGATGGAAAGTGAAGTAGACATGCTTCGCAAATGTACATGATGTGACCGTCTTTTGAAATTTGTTTACTAACTAACCGCGATAAATTTTTTATGTAACAATAATGATTTTTTGTATCCTTGGAAAAAAAATAATAAATTGATATGTCTATCTTTACGACACTTTGTTAAAAATAATGGACCTACTATAGAATTACATCGTTTTTCTTTATTATATTCTAACCCAAAAACATTAATACTAATATCATTTAATTTCTCTACTTTTGCTATGTCAGAAATTTTAACTGGAAAGGAAATACCATTAAATTTAAGTTTATTTGCATGTTTAACGTACGATGATACACGATCCGCGTCTTTGTTTACGGGATATAACGCCGAGAGTAACGCCCATTTAAAACAAAAATAATCCTTGCTTTTTACATTTATAACAGCCTTTTTTTAATTTTATGTCACGAGGAAGATCTATGTATGAAGTACCGCGTAGGGGGGTTAAATTTATTAACATTCATGTCTATAGATTTTATGTTTTTTAGACTCCATCCACTATCTTTTTTTTCAAATGCACTAATTTTAGTAGTAATTGTATCATTTAAAGATGAAAAAAAATATTTAAGTCATCTCCTTGACAAATAATATAGTTAAGCGTTTGAAAATCGAACGTATCATGAATATCTTTAGTTTGTTGAACAAAATCAGCATGCAATATGAAGTTTACTTTAAAAATTATGTGTTGATAAATACACTCTTGTATTAAAAATAAAATATCATCTTTAATAGAATTTAAAAATAGTTCAGGAGTTTCAAAATTTACCAATGTCGAACTATCTACTCTACTCTTGATTTTATAAGTTAAAATCCTATTTCCAAAAGCAGATTCAATAACACTAACGTTTGATAAAGAATTATGTGAATTTAAAAGATTATTTTTGTGAACATTACTTTTAAAATGATTAGCTAAATACCGTTTCTTGATAAATATATGACACGTTAGACATTCCACTTGATCTTCGTTACTGATACTGTTCCCTGCAGAGGTAGGCGCTTCCGCTTCCGTTGTTGGTTTTTTGCTGATCTTGGGTTCTTTGCTGCTCGTTCGCTTCGTTCCTCTTCCAAGTTGTAGTGGTTGACTACTAAAATGTTTAAATTTATTAAAAACTGTACAAGACATTGTGTAAATTATGATCGAAATGAATGTTTATTTTACTTACTTAAACTGTGTTTCAACCATCGCACAGTGATTATACAACTCATCATCATACGATGAATCGAACAGTTGATCCTTCTCCATTTCATCACAAACTTTACACAACTCCTGATTTAATTCGCTGTTGAATAGTTCCGTATTCTCTTCCATGGTTGTGGAGAAGAAAGCACTGGTGCACACTTCACTGAAGTTTGCCATCCTTATAGTAAAGAAGAAAATAGGTAGCAGAGTAAGTAACAGTTCAGTGTTGGTAGACCAACTGATACCCAAATTTCAAATAATGTCCGATATTTAAGTCTAACAAAGGATTAGAAATAGAATATAATGAGTACACGGAAGTAATTTAAGTAAACAGAGAATCACATTCACTAATGATCAGCTAATGACTGTCATTGTTAAAAAAGTATTTTTTAACTTTTTCACTTTCTGCTATTGTCTTTGTAATATTGTATACGAGGGCGTTTGTGTTGTCGTAGATGCTATCCTTATTAGTCTTTACGTAATATTTAATCCTCGTGGAAGCATGTTTCCAATGATCAGTAGTTGGAATCTTGGATAGCTTCTTCATATCGTACATTTCAATTTTGATGAGATGCGTCGCTTGGTCTCCGTCGTCAGAATTAGTAGAAATGTATGATACACCATCTCTAGCGGCTCGTGCTACGGTTGATGATAACAGCTTCCACTTTTTTTATTTTTGATTCAGCTTCAAAAAATGATCAATCGATTGCGATTTTCTTTTTCCACCATCGCATGTGTTATTATTAATGACGATGTCATCACTCTCTTCTTGAGGGGAGAGTGGCGAGTAGTAATACTGTTTATAGGTATTTTCATCGAAGCTCAATGATTTCTGCAACAACACAGTTATCATGTTAATATCAATTTGTTAACACTTAATCATAAAAGTTAAAAAACTAAAGTTACAACCTATTAAAGTCCACTGCTGAACATAGGCCTCCTCTCATTTCTGAGAGGGTTTTAGGGCTAGGAAATGTTCGCTGCGATACCTCAATGCGTGTTGGCAAACTTCAAATGCCTTCGAAATTTTCTCAGACATGCATTCCTCACGATGTTTTCCTTCACCGCTGAGCACGTGGTAAATCAGCACTTAAAATTGTAATTAACAATTTAATTGGTGCCGGCGGGGATCGAACCCGGGACGTGTACTATGAAGTTTACATTTTGCGCTAACCATCTGAGCTACCACGGCTTAACCATATACACACACATAATATTTAAATATAATTTGTTAACACTAAATCATACACACGTAAGAAAATAACAGAAAGAAAAGTAAGTTTGTCAATAGAATAAACACTTACATCCATGGCCTTTGATGCGTTGAAGTAACACAAACGTAGTATTGATAGATCCACTGCGGTCAAACGACCATACACTAACTCCATGACTGCAGTTGCTTGGTCTTATATAGTACCAGTGAGTAATAATTCTAATCTAAAGAATTTCTGCAGTAGAATTGATAGTATCTTTATGTGTCAACAAGCTTACCTTACATTCTGTTGGTTATCTCTACATTCCTACGTCCTTCCTGTCATGTCTTGTTCAGTGTATTGGTGACTCAAATACGTTTTGTATAACACAAAGAAAGCAATTTAATATTTAGATATCACTATAATTGATCATTCCTATATTAGTCATTGAGTAGATTGGTACTGTAATAATCTACTAATAGCAGTAATATTATGGATACACTAGATGTACAACAACATCTGAAAAAGATTCACCCCACTCTAGAAAATAATGTTTATGCTGCCAATAAACTACCCATGTACACCCACGTACCAACGTATATAATATGCAATTTGGATACAGATGATAAACCAGGGTCACATTGGGTATCTTTATATATCGATACGAATGACGTCGGTCAATATTTTGATTCATTCGGACGGGCACCTGTACGATATCATCTAGAGTTTTTTAAAAGAAATTGTAAAAGATGGATCTGGATTGTTGATAGGATTCAGAATGAGTGGACTTCAGTTTGTGGCGAATATTGCTTAATGTATTTGCTATATAAGTTTCAGGTATGTTCAATGCATAGTTTTACGAGTATATTTACAGAGAACAGATTGTACATCGATATTTTTGTGGATGAGATGTTTCGTACCTATTTTATAGATAATAAGTAATAAGATTTTGTATTTCATAAATAAAAATTTTAACAAAATTAGGTAATGTGTTTTATTGATGATTCAGATTAGTGTTGTAGATAGGAACAAAGGAGTATAATACAATAGCATAAGCCGACCCACACGCTGGACGAATAATAGATAATGACGGTAGTTATTCAACAATAGATAAGTAGATAAGGACAATGGAGCGCTAATGACGGTTGAGGCTCGCAGCGGATATCAATTAGATAAGAGTTAATTGATCTGCACATCTCCGGAACCGTGCATCCTACGCAAAAATGGACCGCAGATTCGTGATCAGAGCATGCCAAAACCTTTTTTTTTTTTTTAGGATTGTGAGTCGACGAACGTCGTGCGCTAGAACTGGTACAACGTAACTACTGACGTGTCAAGCTCAGTGATGATCCCCGTCAAGGTCGTCCAAAAACTGCAGTCACCCAAGAAAACGTTGATGCTGTGCGTAAGCAAATTGAGGAAGATCGACATGTGACATACCGCGAAATTCAGGCAACTTTAGACATTGGCATGAGTCAAATCCAAATAATCTTGTATGAACAATTAGGTGTAAAAAAGTTGTTTTCCCGATGGATACCACATTCGCTCTGTGAAGAGTAAAAAGCGGCTCGCGTTACTTGGTGCGTCAGAACTCTCGAAAGATTCCACGCAGGATATACAACATCGTATCAGGTGACGAATCCTGAATATACGCGTATGAACCTGAAACAAAAAACCAGTCACGAGTTTGGGTGTTCGAAAATGAGTTAAAGCCAACAAAAATTGTTCGTTCACGGAGTGTTGCAAAAGAAATGGTGGCCACGTTTGTCTTCAAAACCGGCATGTTACGACTATTCTTCTTGAGGGACAAAGAACGGTTAATGCAGAATGGTATGCTAGCATTTGTTTGCCACAGGTCGTTTCTGAACTCCGTAAAGAGAACTGCAACCGCCGCATCATCCTCCATCAGGACAATGCGAGTACTCACACCGCACACAGAACAAAAGAGTTTTTAGAGCAAGAAAACATAGAATTATTAGACCATCCGCCGTACAGCCCCGACCTAAGCCCTAATGATTTCTATACTTTCCCTAAAATAAAGAATAAATTGCGTGGACAGAGATTTTCATCACCTGAAGAAGCTGTGGACGCCTACAAAACGGCCATTTTGGAGACCCCAACTTCCGAATGGAATGGTTGCTTCAATGATTGGTCCTATCGTATGGAAAAGTGTGTCAAATTTCGCGGAGAATACTTCGAAAAGCAATAAATACTTACATTTTTAAATAGTAATGTGTGTCACTTCCTTGATTCCCGAAACTTTCAGTGCCGCCCTCGTACAGTCGGGACTAGAGCTATGCAAAGCAAGAGTGGATTTCGGCAATAGTAACCTATTTTTATTTGGTCTAATCGAGTATTTGTAATTTGTTTCACTTAATTTGGTAAATAGTTCTGGGTGTTTTTTTTCAAATTGGGTTGTTTCCCAAGTACAAATAGACGTTTCAAGTCAAAATTTTAAACTTTTTGAATTGAGGCTTACAACTGTCTGGAATTTTTATGTTTGCCAAGATTCTTATAAATTTTTTTGCATTATAAATAATTGCTGTGCATCTTTACTATTTCCCCACAACATGACACCGTATGACAGCCACGTAGATGTGTATACATAATATGGTGACAGAACGCTGGGGACATCTGTGGTTTTCTTTATTTCTCGTAATACGTAAGTGAATTTTGATAGCCCATTTTTTACTTTATTTATATGGGCTTACCAGTTTATATGGTAGTCGATTTCCAGGCCTAACAAGTAAGTTGTCAACAGTTCCTATATGTATATTATCATAAGTAAAGGCGATATTTATTGGTGATTTTTGAACTGGTCGGAATTGCATATTTTTGGTTTTATTAAAATTAATCTCCAGGTTAAATTATTATAATTATTAATTAAATTCTAGTCTTTTGTATGCGGAATAAGAATGGAAATGTCATCAGCAAATATAATATCGCCATTTACTTTCAGCTATTTTATATAAGTAAATCCGCGCGCGCTAGCGAACGGACGTGTCAAGGATCGTATTTATTACCAAATCAAAATATATTATTCTTGATTTTAATGTATACAAAGTGTAACGGCTGTGATGTCGTTATCGTGGATTCACTATTTATGAAGTGTTCGTGGATTCACTATTTTGAAGTGTTCGAAAGAAATATGTAAGAAAAAATTTCATCTGAAGTGTCTTGCCTTAATAAAGGAGAAATTTGAAGCTTTCGCACATGAATACAAGAACCAGTGGATATGTCCTGTATGTGCGTGTACGATACCGAAAAGGGATAATACTGATACACCGGTTCGAGGAAACATAATATTAAACAAAAAGTTTACGCCGAGCAACTATGTAAACACTGATCGTGGCTGTCGTCGAAATCCAAGTGAAGTAACCGAAGGAGTTGATAATGAAAGCCAAATTCTAGACGAGATAAGGGAGTTTCGTTGGGAATTGAAATATGATGAGCAACGGAAAGAATATGCATTACTGCTAATTAGATTTGATAGCACAGAAAAAGAGTTAAAAGAATTGAAACAAATATTGAAGGTAGTCCAAGAAAAAGCAAATAAAGTGGATATGTCAGAAACGAGAATTAAAATCTTATTAGAAAAAATGAGAAGCTAGAAGCAAGCCTTAATATTAGGAGTCAAGACAAAGTCTGACAGATAAAGGACCTAAAGGACCGTCTCAATCTTTTGCAAAAGTGGTTAAAGAAAAACCACAGTTAATTAGTAATAACGTACCAGCAAAGGAATGTGTGGCCACGAAATCGGCGAAGAAAGTTTTGAATGAGGAAAAATTACAAGAATTAAATAGTGAGAGGTGTTTAACGAAAATTGATAGTATGGAAAAGGAAAAGGTAGAAACAGAAAAAGAACAAAAATGGACTACTGTAAATAGAAAGAAAAAACGATTTTCAAACATTGAAGTAAAAAAGGGTGGAAACACTAGTACAATTAAGATTCAAGGAACGGAAAGGAAAAAATATTTACATGTATGGCGATTGCAAAAGGAAACAACAGTAGAAAGCATAGAAAAATATGTTAAGAAAATTTATAGAGAAGAAGTACCAGTTAAGGTGGAAAAAATAAAACACAAGACAGAAAGGGATTATGCCTCCTTTATTATAGGAGTCCCGGATAGCAAATATAATAAATTGTGTCAGCCAGAAAACTGGGCAATAAATATAGAATTTTCAGAGTGGGCGTGATTTCGTAGAACAACCATCAAACCAAAAAACTCTTAATAAATCCGTGTATATAATGTATCAAAATGTGCGTGGGCTCCGAACAAAGTTAAGGGAATTTTACACCAATATTTCGACAGCAACTGCAGACTTGTTTGCAATCACGGAAACAGGTTGCAATGAACCAATTCACGACGCAGAATTAATACCACCTGGATACACCATTATACGATGTGACCGAACGGACGGACGTAAACAAGGCGGCGCGTGTCTCGTGGCCACACCGCGTTATCAGCTGCGACGAGTATTGCTACCGAGTAATGTGAACGTCGATGAACATGTGTTTGAACTGATTTGTGCTACGGTACACAGACGTAATAGATATTTATTCTTGCTTTGTGTTGTATATATTCCACCTTGTAGCAGTGATAATGAATATTTCTTGTTATTTAACGTTATTGAACAACCATATGATAAGTACAGTGAATTATTAGTTTTAGGGGACTTTTAGATCTAGTGTTGAGTACATTGGCAGAGGAACGCGGTGTGAGTGTGCGCGTGGCGGAGATGCCGCTCGTGCCTGTGGACGCGTACCACCCGCCGCTCGAGATCTCGGCAAGTACAAATACGCGCCTGTGCCGTCATTCCGACTCAGCAGGTTCAGCTGCACCAGAAATTAATACATTCGCGGGTTGGGACTTTAATAAGGCCGACTTTTTAACATTGTATTCCTTAATTGCGGCTGTAGATTGGACTCCTTTATATGAGTTAGACTTAGAAATGAGCTTAGAATTTTTTTTATAAAATTATGAATTCTGCTATAGATGACTGTGTTCCGAAAAAAAAGCGAAGTCGTGTAAACTCCAGGTACATTTACCCGGAGTGGTACACTGTTGAAATAATTCGCGACATAAGATTGAGCCTTTTCTGCATAAACGGTACAAGGCCAGTAGATCGAAAACTGATCACGAGGCGTTTGCTCAGTGTAGGACCAAAGTAAAGAAAATGATAGTACTCGCACAGGAACAGTATCAACAACGTGTTCAAAATCAAATGTTGAAAAATCCAAAATCTTTTTGGAATTTTATTAAATCTAAAAGACGTAAAAGAAGTCCACATTTGATTCTGAAAGACGGGGAAGCGTTGTCTGATTAACAGTGTGTCGAGGAGTTCGCGAAGTATTTTTATTCTGTTTATAGTTCAGAGCGGCCGGAGTTGGATGTGGGCTCTGCTATAATAGGAGCAGGTAACGGAAACGGAGCAGCACGGGTGCACTTTGACCAATTACAGTTGGCAGACGTATGTAGTGCGCTTCAAGAACTCAAGCCCGAACGGTCTGCAGGACCTGACGGCATTCCGCCTTACATCTTTAAGGATTGTCGGTCGGTACTAGCTAAGCCACTACTGCATATATATAACAAATCCCTTACGGCTGCGGTGTTTACAGGGAGGTGGAAAGTAACCCGCGTTGTTCCGGTTCCAAAGGGAGGTTCAGCAGTCAGTGGATGGGTACAGGCCTATTGCAGTGTTGTTTACGCCGGCAAAAGTATTCGAAGCCGCTATTTATAAGATAATATTCCATCAGGTGAGCGCACAACTCTCAGACGCACAACACGGGTTTCGGCCAGGAAGGAGTACAACCAGTAACCTTCTCTGTCAGATGGCACATCTGGCACCGAGTGGAGACAAAGGGGTGCAAACGGATGCGGCATTTTTTGACTTCAAAAAAGCATTTGATTTGGTAGATCATAACGTATTACTTAAAAAGCTAGCAGGTGTGGGTTTTACCCCACATTTACTGCACTTTTTTGCTAGTCATATGTCTGATAGGCAGCAATATGTAGAATATGCGGGACATAAGTCAGATCCATATTTCACATGGTCCGGGGTAAATCAGGGCAGTAACCTTGGCCCTTTGGAGTTTTTGCTGATGATAAACGACCTACCAGAAGTGGTGAAGGACGCTAAGTGTTTATTGTTTGCTGACGACCTCAAATTGTCTCCTGCGGTAAAAAATGGGATGACTGTGCCAGACTACAAAGGGACAGACAGGGTTGTGAGTTGGAGCAAAGACAATCTTTTGCAATTTAACAGCTCTAAGTGTGTGTTAATTACTTTCTCTCGCGCACACACTCCTATTTTACATAATTATCACATTGACGGGCTGCTGATGACGAGGGTCAGAGAAGTTAAGGATTTAGGAGTAACTTTTAATACAAAGCTTACTTTCTATGATCACATCATGAGCATCTGTAAAAAAAGCTTATAGAAATCTAGGATTTATGCTTCGTACAGTGAGAGGATTCACAAACATAAAAGCGATTATCGCCTTATATAATGCATTGGTAAGGAGTCAACTTGAATGTAATGCTGTCATCTGGGCTCCGCATGAAATTAAGTATAGTCTCGTGCTAGAGCGAGTACAAAATAAATTCATTAGATATTTATATATGCGTTATTATGGTGTCTACCCAATTTACCCTTTAATGTATCCAACTTTATTTATATTAGGTATGGTAGGATATAATGAACTGAGGGTTAGGAGGGAACTCGCGCTCACCTCGTATATTTTTAAAATACTGCGAGGAAGATTGTTTAATGCTGAAATATTAGGGCAGCTTAATCTATGTGTTCCTGAGAGGTATGTGTGGCGCCGACGGCAGCCGCGACTGTTGGTGGAGCCGCGAGGTCGCACCAACCTCCTGAGTGAGGCACCTCTGACGCGCGCACTCCGCACGCTCAACGTAATAGCTTGTGAGACGGACCTATTTATTTTGTTGTACTCTGAGTGAATTCTCAAAGACAGCATTGTTTGTAATTTGTTACAAAAATTAAATCTAACACTTAAATCTACACAAATCAGTTAGACAGCTACACTATCGCATTAGGTAATCCTGTAATGATAGTTGTAAGTTTCAGAAATAAGTAAATAAATAAAAAAATAATAGAAGTTTCAGTCAATACCCTAGATTGAGAAAGAAAATCGCACAACACAAAATGTAAAATTGCTCTTCATACCTTAAGAAAAAATAAACATTATTTGTAATTTTATATTATTAAAATAAAAAATTCATCATCATCGACGCTTTCCAAAATGCGAATGAGTTCTGAGAAATCGTTCATGTTGCACTGCATTACTTTTTCCGCTATTCGTTTATGACGTCATCAGGGTGTCGTCTATCCTTGACCACGGCGCCCCCTTATTATTCTATGCCCCTTAACTGATAATCGATGACGCGCTAAGGATGCGCCAGAGTTGAGATATTAGATTTATTATGCGAAGTTGATTTGATGAAATCTTCTTTTATTTATGTAGGTGATGATAGTTTTATGTTTCTTAGATTTTGTTTTATTCAAATATCAATAATAATTTAAAAAATAACACGTTTGCGTTTAATTTTGAATAGTTTTCAATAAATCTATGCCTAACGCATTATAACACTAGCGGTCAAACTAGACGACTTTGGCGTGCTGGACAAGGTATTTATTTGCCTAGATAAAAATCCATTTTTTTTAGTTCGATGTTTCTTAGTACTTGTGGCTCTAGGAGACTTGTTTTTTATACTCACATGTTGCTGGGTTATTCTTTTTTGAGGAGTATAGAATTAAAATACCGGATTTTCCAATATCTATATTTCATATTTTTGTGGGCCTGGTTTTTTGTCAATTACAGACGTCGTTGGCGCTCAGAGCTCGCAGGTGCTGGTCAAGTAGGTATAGGCGACTTTGGGCTCAAAAGGTTAAATTCCATTTCCCGATGTTGTTTCGACTCGTAATTGTTGCACAATTTGCCATTTTTTAAATAATGCATGCAGCGACGCTTGACACGAAAATTGGAAACGATTTTGTTGACATTTATACATGTGAATTGACGTGTTAGTGACATGTTAGTGGCTAGACGGCCTCCGCCCCCTCCACCGTTCTATTATATATGTATTATAGTATTCTATGGGTACAACCATCCCTTATATGCTGGACATAAAATACTCAACTGGCGTTATTGCCATCATCAAGCTGCCTGCTAAGCATGGCCATTACAGCAAAACATCTCCACACTGTTTGTGGCTCATGTTCAGCAATGGCCTTTTACTGAGCACCAGACTGTGTCACTAGCTATCCCATTGGTATTTTGTCTCAATGCTTTTAATCCCCCATTTCTGCATGTGATAACTTGACAGATAAAGTTCGTGAGCTTATTATTATGCCGAGTGTAAAACTCAGTACTATCCAAAATGTTTTCTTGATTATTACGTTACAAATATGTCACAGCAGAAAGAATCAACAACATGAACGCGTAAAAAAAGGAAAAAAAAGATGTAATATTTTTTGGAAATTGAATATAAAATTATTAGGTTTTAAAAATTCTATTACTTATCACTATTAATTGTTATGAATTATACTACTTTATGAGCCTCATTAGCTTGCACTTAGCCGTTTTTGATAACAGTTATTAAGTAAATTACTTTTTTTTGGTAAAATATCAATTTAATAATTAGAATAAAAACAAATAAAAATCACTATGTTTTATTTAGAATTACACTTAATATCTTAACCACTACATCACTAGCCCATGTTAGCTTTAATTTTCTGTATGCTGTGTTTGAAAAAAGATAACATCATCTGCTATAACAGTAGATGCAGATCTTACTTGTCCATCATCTAATTTTACTTCACCATATGATAATTTTCCAGTAACATACACCCTTTGACCTTTCTTCAGATACTTGTACACAGTATCTCTTAAACCTGGCTTAAAAATACTGATTCTGTGCCAATCAGTCCTTTGTAGTATATCACCAGATTCATATTTATAACTAAAATGTGTAGCAAGCGGAAAATTTATTACTGGATGCTCTTCTGTGCCTCTTTTTTGTGGATCAGCTCCAACTCTCCCCAGTAATGTAACTTGATTGATAGCTAAAAATAAGTATGAACAGGTAGTATTTTAAGTGCTGTTATAATATTATCCTGTAATTTATTTAAATCATAAATACATTTTTTGCTATTAGGATCGTTTTCAGATGTTAGCTCTTATAGTCCAGGATCCATCGCCCATTTTTGCACGTGATTACTATCAAGCTAATTTTCCGTGAGTAGCTTTATTTTGATGAGACGCCCAATAATTTCCTGTACGAAACTCTCGATTGTGGTAGCTAACAGAAGTAGCAAGGATAAAATATGTTGATTTGATGATTCTCAAATATTTATTACTAACTGAATTTTTTTTTTGTTAAATCTCAGATAATTATCTAAATTATTCGAACAAATATTTGTCCTACAAAATCTATGGTTTGATCAAAGAGTCCCCTCTATCCAATATGTATCGATAACGAGGTCATCATAAATGATTACTAACCAGCAGATTTTTTTTACTTAGTTAATATTTATATAATTTAACAGACATATTGTCCTACAAATTGCGTGGTACGTTATCCCGGTCTTACGCTATGAAAAAAATGGACTTGTGGTATTAACAACTTCTGAGACCTTTATGAGTTTAGGTACATTCAACTAATTGTAAATAATTTTATAGTTCTTATAAAAACAGAAAGATTCCATCTTGATTGTCTAGGGCGAAATATAGAGTCACTGAATTGATTCAGTACTATAAATAAATTTAAAAATCGATAGTTTTGGCAAAAGAAATCAATTTTTCGATTAATTGATCTCAAACCGCCATGCTTAATACCAATAAGGCCCTCCTTTAGATCAGTACACTATAAACGGTGCTGCTGTTTCCTTAATATTGTGTTTTAAATTATGGAAACATCAGAAAGATTTGCCAACTTCCCATAGATTGTGGTATGGTATAACCCAATCACATATGGGAAAAAACATTATAGGTGTCAAACTTCGATCAACTATACCAACTAGATGTCGGGTCGGCGCAAGAAATCCGTCTCAGTTAATAAAAGCGCACATGAGACGTGAGTTCTTATTTTTGTGACTAATGATCGTAAGATTTGTGACTTTATTACCAGATGCGATGGTTGTAATTAGGTTGAACTTAAAACTATTTTAATTTTTTGTCTCATTTCTTTAGTAAACAGATGTAGCTGTTTAAATTTATATTCACCGTTATCTAGTTGGTATTGTTGATCGAAGGTGTCAAGGTGCTACCTATGACAATTGCAAATCTACAACAGGAAAGGCTCATATCCGGCAGTTCACTTTTACTGCAAAATGAAGTATATTATGAAAAGTTAAAACATAATTTAAGGTTTTCTATAAGCATCTTTAATGCTGTAGTAGCAGTCTGTAAGAATCCACTACTCTATATCATCCTGTAGGCAATGTAACAGGTGACAAAAGGCAACTGAGGCAGGAGATAGCCAGCTGCATCTTCCTGATAACTCAGAATAATAAAAAGTGTTATTACTGACCCACTTGAATGTGGCTACTATGGCAAATATCACCCTATGTATCAATTTATGTTCATGTATTGTTAACCTATGTTCAACATAGAACTTTTGATAGGCATTGACATAATGAATAAGCATTTTTTTCAGAAAGGTTATCACTATGAAGAGGTACCCATGCTCAAGTACCAGAAGATGGATTCTACGGCTAACCGAATACACAACACAATAATTTTACTAGGCATTTGACAGTCCTATTAGCAACACATGGCATTACAAATATTAAGTACTTAGTAAAATATAATCATAATATTGCAATTAAATTAATTAAACTAAAGGAAAAATTCTAAACTTAAAACAAAAAATATTAGACCGACAAAATAATACTAACAAGATATATGTATAAAGTTATAAAAAAGTTCTTTAAATCGTAATACTTACTCTTTTCAGTTTTTTGAGTGTCAAAACTTACAAGGGTTGTGTGTATTTGTTTACACTTAGATAAGCATTGAATTGCCCTTACCTGAAAAAACATAGTTTTATCAAAATTTATTCTTAATAACTTGTGTTTTAAAAAAAGGAAATGTCTTATCATATCATAAGTATTTTTCTTATTTATATGATACATTTATATTTATTTAGCCGTTATATTATAATTAAAAATTTAATGTATTCAAAATATTTTTATAAACTATAAACAATATAATAAAATAAAGTTTACATGCCAGGTATATTATAATGATAAATAATATAATATTGCTTTTAAATTTTAAAAATTATTGGAGAATAAGTATTTTTTTATTATACTATGGTTAGCAACCGCCTAAAAAAATAGCAGTGAAAACTAAATCAAAATAAGCAGTTATATTTACGTGATTTTATTAGATATTAGTAACTCTTAACCGCTAAACTTTCATATTTTAAGGTTATAATGTATTTTATAAAACTTACTTACCCTTGTCAAGGAAAACATTTTAAAATTTAATATAATTACGATACTGTAGGATGACTAAAATAAAATCTTATAAAATCGCAGGAAATACAATATGCATCTAATAATTAAAAAATAGAATAATACCAATTACCGCTACATTTACATTGCTTCCATATTTGTTTATCTACAACATAGATAAATAAATATGTAGCAAGCTAATCTACAATTTTTTCTTTTTTGTGAATGTGAAAGTGAAACGACCAGTGTGACCATCTTTCAAATACAGATCGTAGTGATAGATAATATACAATATAGGGCAATACCGGCAATACAGATCCTGCCTTACTTTGGTGGTTAAAAACAAGCCAAAACCTGCCACAGTCAAGTCAAATATGTTTATTAAACTAAAATTAAACATTGCAGTTACCACCATATTATTTTTTTTTATAATCTTTACATGATGACATGAATTTATCCATTCGATTTAACATAATATCTTTCGTTGCTTTGAATGCAACATAATCGCAATGCTCACCAATGCCTTGTTCAACGTGCAAGAAAAGATAGACGCTACATGTGTGTTTATAAATCTGCTTCTTGTCTTCGTCTTCATTAAAAATTTATTTGAGAGAATATTTTTTCGCATGCAGAGTTGGACATTGCTAAGCACAGCAGTCCCTTTGTGAAATTTGCAATACAAACATATTTTGAGTATCTCTTCTATGACTATGACTGATTGAAATATTAACCATAAACTAGTGTTTATCAATACTTGATTTAAGGTTATCAATTTTACGTACAAACTTATAAAGTTGTTTCCTGAATGTGATACAAACATAATACAAGAAGTACAGGGAAAATCCCCCACATGGTGGTGAAGTATCTATGGCTGCCATTTTAGGCGAAATTTATTTTTAAATTTATAGTCAACCAAATCTAAGAAATACCTTTTGACGTTTCACATTAATCATTCCGCAATAACTTTGCACAAGCGTACTCACAGGATTTAAAATAACCTTTTACGTAAATCCGAAGAATTATGAGGTTATCTATATTTCACTACAGTGTGTATAGTTTTTTATGACTAATTTAAATTTGAATTTTTCAAATAAAGCAAAATGTGAAAAAATAACCAGCATTAACTTTTTTAATTTGACGTCGTTTCAATGACATGTCGCTATGTATATTACCGTAGTGTTTGGATGATTAAAATTCATTGTTATGCGAATAATCGGAAAAATAATTAAATAATCGGTAAAAATATTCCAATAATCGAATCATTAATTTCTTTAATGTATTATTTCTTTAATTTCATTCTTATTTTCAAAATTCCTTAAATTACATGAATCATGAATAAAACCAGTTTTTTTTTTCACTTTGTCACAGTAATTTTTGTAGGCAAAAAAGTCATATACAAGGCCGTGCTAAAATAACCAATACATAATTTCAGTATTCCGCCATTTCGGTACCAGTTAATCGACTCAACAGAATCAGTAATTAATTTTTGAGGCGATGTATACGCAATATTAATGAATTTATGGATGATAATAAGCCCTGGGAAGGGTGATCGCTACCAAGCTATTTCTAATTTGTTTGTGTTGTTAATTGTAACACGCATGATTGTAAGCTCTTATTTTTTTAAACTGGTCCCGTTGGGTTTCTTGCTGGTTCTTCCCAGGACAGAGGTATTTTTGCAAACCAGTGGTAAATGACAAAAAGGTCTTTCAATAAGTGTTATTCATGTATATTGCATAAAAAAGTTTCTGTTTCTGTTTCGAGAGCTTACTGTGCATAATTTTGAGATTTTGTGTTTGTCTTCTTATTTTGTAACGGATGACGGCTTTAAATTTTTGGACTGTTTCTTTTATAATAACTTTTTGTACGTGGTAGAGCCACGCTACATCTATATTATAGTTGTAGCACTAATGGGTTGGCTCAACCAGGGCAGAACCACTCTCTCACAGAATACCAGCGTAAAATAGCAGCGTAATGCTAATGTGTTTTATATGGTAAGTGTAGAGAACCGTAGACCCTTTTTACTGGAATCGAGGCATTACGTCTTAGTCCTCAGGAGTGACAACGCATTTGCATTTTGATTCTTAATTGAGGATAAATGTGTATGTATATGAGCCATAGCATCCACTTACCATCAGGTGGACTGTGTGCTCGTTTGTCACCCAATGCTATAAAAAATATTCGTTAAAGCATGTGCCCATGTCACAAAGGGTGATTGGGCAAAAGTGGTAGAAAAAACAAAAAATTGACTATGGATAACTTTGAAAGAGACATTAATTTTGACTGCATTATCGAGCATTAAATAATAATAATTAATATAAACAACGACATCCCTACAAGTTGTACTGAAAGTGATTGAATAAATTTATTTTTAATCTAGTTTCAATCTTCAATTTATAACTGTGCCTCTAGAAATAAGCAGTAACAACAAATACGAAGAAACTGATAAATCTTGTGTTTTAAATTATCCGTTTTTAACTTATTCTGGTATTATTAAAACCAAACTGTAAATGATTACCAACTCTAAATAATCGATATCGATTTTTTTAAGAATCAAATATTTTACGTTCCCATTTTTTGGTTGGCATGCTTGACTTGATAAGTCTGACAGCTGTTAAAAGTATTTCTTAGATTTGGTTGACTATACGTTTGAAAACGTCAACCGATCATGCCAAAGGCTAAAATAAGTAGCAAATCCTGCCAAAATGACAGGAACTGCCACATATGGTCACACTGGAAACAACTAAACATATACAGACTAACTACTGGGTTCTATTTTTTATTAAGGTTTTTGGCTTGGATGTTTGTTCATTTCATTCAGGATCCTTATTGGTATAATTTTTTTTCTTCACAATACTCTGATGCGTGACATTGCAAAGTTTTTGGGAGATTTGATGAAATTTAACGTAGCAGAAAGTCGATGACGACGAAGTTCATAAGACACCTTAGCGATTAAATTAACTCGAGGTTTATATCAACATAGAAGCACTTGTTTCATCGTCTTCCCTAATAGTTCACATGCGCATTTTACGTATCAAAATTCACTTCAAAACATTATCTAAACAATAACATAGGGGCAGCAATCCGTCAAAGGTCAAGTTCCCGCCAAAACTCCTAGTGGATTCTATTCTCCCCAATGAGGGTATCCACGACTTTTTCTGCCACCAGAGCTGCGCCACTTAAAAATGAGGTTAAATATTTGACAGACTTCATAGCGGCGAAGTTCATTTATACAAAAAATTTAATAGGTTAAATGGTTAAATATTTATTTCTGTACTATTAGTTAAACAGAATACTTTTACTTATGGAGTAAAGAGGTAAAGAGTACAGTCTCAGTATAAAAAAGTGTCTCTAGGAAAGCGCTAAATAAGGGTGGTGCCACTGTAGCTACAGTCTAAATTTTAAAGAATGTTTTATAATTTTTTATTGCATAGACTTGCACCATAATTCTTTTTACAATAATCATTTTATTATTTTCAAAATTTTTATTTTCAAAATCACTCTCAATGTATTTTACGGCGATTTATATATACCCTGTAGCTATTCGAGAGCTCTTATGGAGAGTTTTTGAATTGTTATTTACAGCCTCAGATAAAGTAAAAAAAGGTAGATACAGCGCGGCGTTTGTTATTGGTGAAGCCAAAAAACCCCGCTCCCTTATGTAAGCACACGCGTTCATGCACACACACATGCATCAAACTACGCTCATTTTCGCTCAGTACAGTACTTCCCGGGCGTCGTGCAGTTAATTTGCCTACAAAATGCCGTCCTGTGTAGTTAAATGGTGCAAAAACAATACTAAAGTGAACAAAAAGTCTGAAGCAATAACGTTTCACACGTAAACACTCATTTAACTATATTTTAATTTGTTATTCCAACACAATTTTGAAGGTTATCTGAAGCACGAATGTCAATGTTTCGAGATTACGTAACGAGAGAATGTTGCCAGTATTTCTTATTTCTAATGGTCCAAGAATTGGGTAATTAATTTTAGGCAAAGTTATAAAAATATATGGAGTCAGCACATTTTTTTTAATTAGTTTTTATTATGTTACATCAAATTGAACTTAAGGTAAACATTAAATTTTTTAAGTTGCTGATGTTTCTGTTTAAATTATTGAGTACTTAGAAACTACTTTACTCTCAAAAAATATTTATGATTTTAGGCTACTAACGAATATTTTAATAAGACATGAATTTTTCTACGTGGTAGAGCCATGCCGCAGTTAAACTATTAGTAGTATAGTTACACGAATGAGTCGGCTCGATCGGAGAAGGACCACGCTCACACAGAATACCAGCTTAAAATAGTAGTTTAATGCTGCTGTTTCGTATGGCGACTGTAGAGAACCGGATACCCTTTTTACTGGAAATGAGGGATTCCATCTTAGTCCTCACGGTTGACAACGCATCTGCATTTTGATTCGTAAACGAGGATATACGTATATGTCTATTGGCCACAGCAACCACTTATCATCAGGTGAACTGTATGCTCATTTGTCAACCTATCTTATAAAAAAATTAAGGGTAGCCGCTGATATGAACCATGATAGCTGGGCTGAAATGAACCAAAATGGCAGCCATCCTCTTGACTTGACAGTGGTTGAGCCACGCAGCGGCTATTGATGTCACATGGATGGGCCAGATTGAACCAGGGGGGTACCACGACCTCACAGAATACCTGCGTGAAGTAGAGGTTTACCTCTGCGTTTACCGCTTGGGATGGAGGCCCATTTCCTCCTCCCCCTTAACATCGTAGCGGAATCAAATAAATACTACCCCAAGAGGGTACCCTAAATCCTGGCGACGGAGAATCCCTCGCTGTGCATCCACAATCAAGCTACTTTACTCTTCCTGAGCGTGGATGCTTAGGCTGCTCAACGTATTCTGGGGGAGGGGGGTTTGGGAATTCTGCTCGCGACTAAAACTGCTAGGGCACAGAATAAATAATAGTACTACGTACAGAAGTTGCACTCCTTTGATGTTGACAGCTTGCCGATGTTTAATAGCCTACATAATTATTATTAATCAGATAAATCGCGCACTTTATCGCTGCGCGTTAGTGTCCATATTACTTTGCATCTTTTCTGCTTCCTAAGTCACGGCGGACTTTCCGTGGTTATTAAGGGATGTCAATAGAAAGTAAAAAACAACATTGCGAAATGTTAATTATGTTACTTAGGTGAAGTACCTATTCTAACTATGATCGACTGACCATACTTTCGCCCCTATGTGAGTTCTAAGATGCCTAATGCATGCAAATTGTAAGGTCATTCGTCGGGAATCGCAATTTTTGTAATAAAGTACTTCGGTATTTCTTCTGTAGACAAAATTATTACTTAATTATTTTTTGCTGTAAGTACATATCCAACAAAAAAAAATTAAATAAATTCACCTTTCATAACCTCCTTCTAAAATTCTTCAGTAACTTAAAGAATGATGAATTCTTTTGTTGGTCATTTCATTTAGTCGACGTTTTACTATTATATATCATTAGATATATAATAGTAGATATTATTTATCAAATAATATTTTTTAAAATACATTAAAACTTTTACAACTATTTTTACCTACAATTAAATATACTATACACTAAACAAAAACTATTTCAACAAGTATTTATATAAAACTATTTACGTAAACAGCGTTAAAAAACTTTAATATGGAATCGCCCACACTACATCGCGCTAGCCCCGACTGCGTATAATGCCCGGGGCGCCTCGCGATTTTAGGTAATTATTTCACGCAGGTAGCAAGAGTGACAGAGGCCTGGCTAGGGGCAAGCGGAGTAATAAGACCAAGGCAACCCCTGTCACGCTATCCGTTAATTTTTGCAACATCACAACACTTTATTCCAATCTTAATGCTGTCCACTACCACCCGGAGACGGTAAAGCCGGCCTTGTTCTTTTGAAACTTCATATCTCTCCTAACCGAGGTACAAATTAGAACACTCCTTTGTCCCCCGGTTGGAGTATGTTCTATTTTGTATTTACTAAAAAACACTTTTTTTCATTTAAAAAAAGTATATTTTTAATTCCATGAAAATTTGTTTTTTATTCCAACTAGTTTTTTTAGTATTAAGTTCATCATCATCATCATCATCACAGCCCTTCACAAGTCCACTGCCGAACATAGGCCTCCCCCAAGTAATGCCACAAAGCACGGTCCTGAGCTGCATCCATCGACTTCCTGCATATCTTACCAGGTCGTCACTCCATCTAGTGGGGGGTCGCCCTACACTACGCCTACCGGTACGAGGCTGCCACTCGAGAACCTTTCTTCCCCATCGGTTATCGGTTCTTCGAGCTATATGGCCGGCCCATTGCCACTTCAGCTTACTAATCCTTTGGGCTATGTCGGTCAATCTGGTTTTACTGCGGATATCCTCATTTCTGAGTCTATCACGCAGAGAAACTCCGAGCATAGCCCTCTCCATAGCTCGCTGAGCGACCTTGAGCGTCCTCATACGGCCAGCAGTGAAGGACCACGTCTCTGATCCGTAAGTCATAACTGGCAACACGCACTGGTTGTACACTTTAGTTTTCAGAGATTGAGGTATACCTGACGAGAAGATATGTCGTAATTTCCCGAACGCTGCCCAGCCGAGTTGAATCCGTCGATTGACCTCTCGGTCGAAGTTGGACTTACCTAGTCGGACTATTTGTCCCAGGTAAACGTACTCGTCAACAACTTCGAGCATAGTGCTCCCAACAACTACCGGCATAGGTATGACATGGACATTAAACATAATCTTTGTTTTGTCCATGTTCATCTTAAGACCTATCCGTTGGGAGGCACTATTGAGGTCATTGAGCATAGTGCTTAAGTCCTCCAGCGATTCTGCCATAAGGACTATATCGTCGGCAAATCGAAGGTGAGTGATGTACTCGCCATTGATGTTAATACCGTATCCTTTCCAGTCCAGTAGCTTGAAAACGTCTTCCAAAGCAGCGGTGAAGAGTTTCGGGGATATAACGTCACCCTGTCTTACACCTCTCTGCAGTTGGATAGGTTTCGAGCTCTGGTTCTGTACTCGGATAGCCATCGTAGCCCTACTGTACAAACACTTCAGCACTTCGATATACCGACAGTCAACTTGGCACCGCTGAAGGGACTGCAGCACCGCCCAAATTTCGACGGAATCAAAGGCTTTCTCATAGTCCACATACGCCAGGCAAAGTGGCAAATTGTACTCTTCAGTCTTCTGTACAATCTGCCGCAGGGTATGTATGTGGTCTATGGTACTGAAGCCTTTTCGGAAACCGGCTTGTTCGGGAGGCTGGAAGTCGTCGAGTCTGCGTGCGAGACGATTCGTAATGACTCTCGAAAACAGCACGTAGACGCGGCTCAGAAGGGAAATCGGTCTGTAGTTCTTCAAAAGAGCGTTGTCGCCTTTCTTAAAGAACAAGACCACCGCACTTCTGCTCCACGCCTCTGGAGTAGTGCCACCATGGAGGACGGAATTGAAGAGCTTCTGAAGGACTTCAAGTACCGGTGTTCCACCCGCTTTCAGAAGCTCCGCTGTAATTCCATCCTCGCCTGGGGCCCTGCCGTTTTTAAGGTGCTGGAGAGCCATTCTAATCTCGCTTAGACTGACGTCCGGGATATCATCGGAATAGTGTCGGATAAGACTTGCTCTTGGATCGTTACTCACACTTGCGTGTGGCTCCAACGATGATGTGTACAGCTGCCCATAGAACCTCTCAATCTCACTCAAAATCTCAGGTGTCCCGGAAACGATGCTGCCACACTCAGTCTTCAGCCTTGACAGTTGGCTCTTTCTGGCAGACAGATCTCTGGCAAAGACTTTGGAGCCCTGGTTCCGCTCGATCGCTTCTTTAATACGAGCAGTATTAAAGTTGCGTAAGTCTCGCCGCATGCATTTGGAGATCTGTCTGTTCAGTTGCCTGTATGCTGTCAAATCTGTTGACGATTGCAGCCTCATCTCCCGTCTAACAGCCATGAGATTAAGAGTGTGATCGGAGAGTTTTTGTGTTCTTCTGCGGCGGGTCTTGCAGAACTTAGCTCCGACCGCATGGACAGTTTCCACGAGCTTGTCATTGATATCGTCCACTGCATTGCAATCTTGTAGGCACTGAAAGCGGTTGTGTAACTCGAGCTGAAAGTTTTCGGGATTTTGGATCAGAGCACGAGGGGGACGGAGCGTTGACTTCATTAGACGAGACCTCTCCAACTTAACGTTTAGGTTCAGTGTGCCTCTAACCATTCGGTGATCGCTGCCAGTTTTCACCCTTGCGATCACTGAGACATCACTGAACAGTTGGCGTCTGGTCGTCATAATGAATTAGTAAGTATTAAGTTATTTTTTATAATCAACATGTTTTACATTAGATATGTTGTACATTTTATCGATGCTTACATGCTCGCTGGACAATCTATCAAGAAGATTTTTAAATGATCTACAGACGCCTCCTACGTGCTTCATCTGTTTTGAATTGTCAAATTATTGAATTTTATTAAAACATACAGATATACTTTCGCATTCGCATTGCGAATTACTCTTATAAAGTCCAGTCGCAGAGCAAGAAGAATTTCGTACAATGACCTCTTTGCCTACTGACAGTGGTACAGACAAACATTTTTGTGTTAAGTGTAGTTCTTATGAAATATTTGAAGGAGAAAAAAATAAATTTACTGTCGTAATAAATACATTATTGGTATTATATAAATTATTTATTTTGATTTTAATATAAAAACATTTGATTAATACTACTTTTACGGATTTTATCGTGTTTAACTTGAAATGATTTTTAATTTCTGACTTTTCAGGTGCCTACCAGCACCCATGGTCACGGGGGACTGAGGTGACTGACGTTCCGATGTCAATGTTAACTCGGAGTACCTTCAGCTTTTTAATAATTGTTTATGGTCCGATCTACGCAGAATGAACTTACTGTGACTTGAAGTCTTGCAGCGGTATGTTTGTGCTTAGTTTTAATTTTATTAATTACAGAGTCCCAAGCAGGTGGTAGTACCCAGCCTCCTTCTTTATTTTAATCAATGTGTAAAGTTCGCGTAAATATAAGAAATCATTATAAAAACAGTTATAAAAATCGAGTTATGGTTGCCATACACGGTCAGTTCAACTAATCATTCCAACTGATTAGTTTAAATTAGGAATGTTGATATTTTTTAAAATATCGGATTTTCGATAAATCGATTATTATAAATATATCATTATTTATATATCAAAAATCCGATATTTTAAAAAATATCAACAGTCGTAGTCTAAGCTGATCAGTTGAACCGACCGTGTGTGTCGTTCATTACAATTACTAATTTGGCAGAAATAAAAAAATGAAAATTCAAAAATCAGAATCCGATTTCTCTATATCGGAGTTACTGCTTTCCGATTACGTTACGCCTGTCACATTTATTACAAAATACCCAACAGTTTTGTCTACATTAAACTTAACAAAACCACTAATCATTCCAACTGATTAGTTTAAATTAGGAATGTTGATATTTTTTAAAATATCGGATTTTCGATAAATCGATTATTATAAATATATCAATATTGATATATCAAAAATCCGATATTTTAAAAAATATCAACAGTCGTAGTTTAAGCTGATCAGTTGGAATGATCAGTTGAATCGACCGTGTGTGTCGTCCATTACAATTACTAATTTGGCAGAAATAAAAAAATGAAAATTATAAAATCAGAATCCGATTTCTCTATATCGGAGTTACTGCTTTCCGATTACGTTACGCCTGTCACATTTATTACAAAAGACCCAACAGTTTTGTCTACATTAAACTTAACAAAACCACTTAACAATTAAAAAAAGATAGCTAAAATTAACAAAAAACTTCGCCATCTCCGGGTGGTACTGGACAGCATTAAGATTAAGATTGGAATGAAGTGTCCTGATGTTGCAAAAATTCACGGATAACGTGATAGGGGTCACCTTGGTCTTATTGCTACGCTTGCCCTTAGCAGTTTTAGTCGCGAGCAGAATTCCCCCCCCCCCACCGCCAGAATACGCGGAACAGCCTAAGCACCCACGCTCAGGGAGAGTAAAGTAGTTTAATCGTGGATGATCAGCGAGGGATTCTCCGTCATCAGGAGTGAGGATACCCTCTTGGGGTAGTTTTTATTTGATACTTGTTGCGGTATTAATGTTAAGGGAGAGGGGGAATTAGGCTTCCAGCCCAAGCGAAACGCAGAGGTAAAACTCTAATTCACGCAGGTATTCTGTGAGGTTGTGCTACCACCCCGGTTCAAGCTGGCCCATCCATGCGACATCAATAGCTGCTGCGTGGCTTTACCACTGTCAAGTCAAGAAGATGGCTGCCATTTTGGTTCATTTCAGCTCAGTATTATAGCAGCTACAAACGAGCATACATTCCACCTGGTGGTAAGTGTTTGCTGTGGCCCATAGACATCTACATATATCCTCGATTACGAATTAAAATGCAGATGCATTGTCACACGTGAGGACTAAGATGGAATGCCTCGTTTCCAGTAAAAATGGTCTTCGCTTCACTACACTCACCATATTTTACGCTGGTATTCTGTGAGAGCGTGGTCCTTCCCCGGTCGAGCCGACCCATTCGTGCTATAACTATACTACTAACAGTATAACTGCAGCATGGCTCACCACGTAAAAAATGCATGTCTTATTAAAATATTCGTTGGTAGCCTAAAATCATAAATATTTTTTGATAAGTAGTAAAATAGTAGTACTCAACAATTAAAAAAGAAACATCAGCGACTTAAAAAATTAAATATTTACCTTGACTTCTATTTGATGTAACATAACAACTAATTAAAAAAGTATGCTGACTACGTATATTTTTATAACTTATATAAAGAAATAAGAAATACTGGCAACATTCTCCCGTTACGTAATCTCAAAACATGCTTCGAATAACCTTCAAAATTGTGTTGGAATAACAAATTAAAATATAGTTAAATGAGTGTTTACGAGTGAAACGATATTGCTTCAGACTTTTTGCTTACTTTAGTATCGTTTTAGCATCATTTAACTACACAGGACGGCATTTTGTAGGCAAAGTTACAGCACGGCGCCCCGGGAAGTACTGAGCGAAAATGAGCGTAGTTTCATGCATGTGTGTGCGTGAATGCGTGTGCTTACATAAAGGAGCGGAGTTTTTTGGCTTCACCAATAACAAAGGCCGCGCTGTATCTACCTTTTTTACTTCATCTAAGGTTATATTAATAAGGCCTGCCCACACATTTACACTAAACCGGTGTTGAAAGCTATGTGGTCTTGGTTCATGTGGATTTTCATAGCACCACAAGTGTTCATTGTGCGCATTAAATAGCCCTATTCTGCCAAATGTTGCTTCATCAGTCCATAAAATGTTAGCTCGTTCAGCAGCTAGTAACCAATTACAAAATGTAACTCGCGCAGGTTTGTCAGCTTCGCTGAGTTCATGAACACGGTGCAGGTGAAAGGGGTACTTCCCTTCATTGTGTATGACACTCCATGCGTAATACTGTGACACATTGAACTGTCGGGCTGCTTCATAAGTGCTCGCTGCTGGATTTTCTTCAAAAAACTGCAGTATGTCTTCCTGCTCACGTACTGTGCGCCGCGGTGGACGACCACGATCGATAGATACAGGCTGGAATTGCCCGTAATCTCGCAATCGCTGTGTAGCGCCTAGCATCGTAGCGTAGCTCGGTGCACGTGAGTTGGGAAATCGCCTTGAATATTCACGGCAGGGTTCACTAACATTATCATTGCAAATTGCTAAAATTCGCACGATTTCGGTATACTCAACATTTGAGTATCGGTAAGCCATCGTAACAAGGTAACACAAACTAACTAGATACACACGTCAAGGTAACGTTCACAATAATTTCACAACGAAAAGACAAGCGTCGCGGGCGCATCAAAGGCGACTGACGACACAGGTTATCTATTTTCTGGATGTTAGCGCTGTTAGTCTATAAGACTCTTACAGCTTCATCTGACTCAGGGCGGCCTCCAAGGCCGCGAGCTAATTAAAAAGGGAAAGACAATGAGGTGAGGATGATGATGAGTGGTTTATGATTTGTTATTGTTACCAATCATAATGTTGCCCTTTTAGGCTTTTCTTGAGCTATCTAACCGCAGTCTGAGGGGGGGAGTGCGGACCCCCATCTCTGACTGCTCAGCTCGTGTCGGTCGATGGTCTGGGCGGTGAGAACCGCCCAGGAATGCGGGTGTACGGTGTGTACGCGGTGTGAGCTGGAACGCGTCGTGCCCGTCTGCGGGTGCGACGCGCCCCATTCGTTATCCTAGTAGTGTTTGTCCCATTTAGTGTGGGTGTATTGTCATTGTGTGATGTGCCTGCAACGTTTGGGTCGACTGGATCGAGCGGTTGAGGTGGTTCTATTAACACATTACGCGGTCTACGGAGATAGGTCGCGACGTTTGTTATCGGAACGTAGTTAGCTGCGTTTGTCACTAGCGGTTTAGGGTGGGTTTCTACTTTATCAAAATAGCGTTGGGACATCTCCTTAAAGTATTCAGAGATAGATGGTAATTCACAATCATTGTGCAAATCAGAGTTCCGTTAGTACCACCGTGCACCGGTGGCTTTTCGGATGAAAAAGTTTTGTACTCTTTGAAGTTTTACAATGTGGGTCTTATATGTGTGGGCGAAAGCTACACTTGCATAGGACATAATTGGTCTAATACAGGTTTTGTACAGTCGGAGTTTGTGTTTTAGCGACAGCTTACTCTTGCTGTTAATGAGAGGGTGTAGACGGCTAATTACTGACTTGGCTCTGTTGCGTGCGGCACTTATGTGCGTCGCGAAACTCATGCGGGAGTCGAACGTGACGACTAGATATTTGGCCGATTTTTCCCAGGGGATTGGGCGGTCGTACAGCGAAATCGTTTTTGGTTTAGAACCTGCTGTTGAATTCCGCTGAAAGTATACTGCTATATAACCTTTTTTTTTTTTTTTTTTTGCCGTTGGTCGTAACTTTTATTTATGCTATACTTTTTTCGGGATTCACATCAATTCTCCATTGGCGGAACCATTCGCCTAGGCGATTAGTGGCTTTTTGGAACTTTAATGAGAGGCTATTTTTGTTATAATCTGAGACATAGAGTGCCGTATCGTCAGCGAAGAGTGCGGTGTTGACCACGGGGTCTTTAGGGATATCACTCGTGAAGAGTGTGAAGAGGAGTGGAGATAGGACGGAGCCCTGTTCCCTCCACTCGATATCGAAAAGAAGACGACACAGGTACTAATTAGGTCAAGTTTAAATGAGTATCGTCGCCTCCTACACCCCTCCACTCCTCCCTCGCCACGCGCTTTTTATTGCTAACTAGGACTATTACCGTTTGAAGCTCCAATTAAAATATCTTTATTTTTGTATGAAAATAAAAATTGAAGAAATACATTTTTTTTCTTACAGATGTTGTTGTTATGGTGTAAATAATATATTCCCCAGAGGTCTTCAGTAAATTAAAAATGACCCTGACCCTGTATATAACCACTTATATATATGGACGTATGTATGCGAATATGTTCATTTAATAGCTGCAGCTGTTTGTTTATAATTTAAGGAAGTTAAAAAATTTGTAATCAATTTCTTACAATCAAGATAATAAAATTGACTTTATATTTTATTTTGTTCTATTTATTAATACCCACCCAGTATTACTAATCACAAATAATCACAATACCTTATTAGTTATTGTAATTGGGTAAAAAATATCTATTTAGTTACTAATACCTACCCAGTAAGTAAATATTAAAATAATAAATGTAGCATTATAAACAGTAAATCTCCCTCACACTCAATTTACTAATATTGTTCCTAAATAAGGAATAACAGATAAAAGATTAGTAATAACTATTGCTCCTCAAAATTATATTTGATCTCAAGGTAAAACATATCCTAAAATTCTGTAGCTAAATAAAATAATAATACCTATTATTCAAGTATTATTTCAATATGTAAGTAAATGAAAATAACAAAAATGAAGCACCATTAGCATGTAAAGTTCGAATCCATAATTAACATTTCGACAAATATAATAATTTACACTATAAAAAGCTAATTCAATATTAGCAGTATAGTATATAGTTAAAAATGATCAAAATAGTCATTTTTATTAATTAGATAATATATGAGAATACATAATTCTAATATAATGCAACTAATATACCGAATAAAGAAAATTAAAATACATTTATCATTGTCTGCCGTGTCTATTTCCATAAAATAGTTCATTGACATTGAAAAAATAATACTACGTTCGTACCAGTAGGTGGCGTCTTGCAGAATTCTTACGCGATATAATATTGTAGCGAGAATCGGCGGACCGAACGCTTAAGGTCGTTCGCTAGGGGTATAGTCTTAACGCTCTATACTAAATTGCTATGTAAACAATCGTAGTTATATTTCATTATAGAACATTTTGCCACAGGTTAGAAAGGGAGCGATCGTTTTCTCGAAAGCCCGGTAAAAAGCCCACGCGTGTGAGAGAGATGACTAATCGCTTAACCCTTTGCTTTCATTAATTTTGTCAGTCCATTGCGTGTTCGCTTTGAGATAGACAGAACACGAATCAGTGTATTTCGAATTGAAAGCAATTTTCCAAGAGTTGGTAATAAGGCTATGAGGTTATGACATGTGTAGAACAGAGGAGAACAGGAAATTTGAAATAGTTTGAAACAGTTGACGAGTTATTTTATTCGTTGATATTATTTATTGATTAGTTTTATGAGGCAATTCCGACTTATCGGCTTCTGTGGAGGCTTCGCCACTGATTAATATCATAAGTTTATGTACCAAGCCGGAGGTGTAGACGACAAAATTCCATTCATAGTCGTAAATGATGCTTTGTAACATTCTATTGTAGCCAATTGCAGTTGTACTATCTCAAGAGTCAAGACCTAATCCATTTTTTTAAACATTTAGTCAAGCCGAATTGAATAATTCAGCTATTGAGAAAATGGCATATTATGCAATAGTAGAATCATTGAAGAAATCTCGTCACTTACCTAGTTAGTAAGCCTTTCAAACGAATAACTGATCATGAAGCATTGATCCTTCTTTTTTGTTTAATATCAAGATTTCAAGTAAAATAAAAAATGAGAAAATACAAAGATAGTGGCGTCCAGAATTTTTTCTATTCAAATGTGATAATCATATTTATGCCAGAACTAGAAAATAATGCGACAAACATCTTTTATCGAACGAGTGCCTCGATTGAATCATGTTTGATAAAATCACTATTGTTATACATGAAGATTTCACGATTCCCATTTGCGTTTTACTGTTCAGATATCAGTGCCAAGGTGTCATTACTCGTTAAAATAATCTTTTCATGTTTTTTGGTTTTCCTGGTTTTTTATAAAATGCCTGATTCTACAACTTCCTCTATGGAAACACCCGGGCATCTAATTTTAAGATGGCTGATTAAGGCTTCAGTATTTTGGATGTCATTCTCTTGAGCAACAATTTGATCAGCAGTTCTTTTTAATACTCCCCCCACACCATCTGGAGCTCCCTTTCCATGCCTTTTTCGGAGTAATTTCAAACCACGCGACGTAAATTTGGATAGTTCCAATGAAGTTTGGCCATCACGTAAAACATTTTACGGTTACGGTACTGTGCAGATGAGGAATCAGATATAAAATTTAAAAACTTCACTTCGGAAACCTCCTTCTCAATGAAGTTCAGGATAGTAATCAAGTGCTCCCAAATTGCCACAGCGTCGTGTCGTAAGCACTGGCTCAGGGTGCAAAATGATTTGGTACTAATCTCTTCATTATTTACATAATCACTAGTTGTCTTGAACTCCCAAAATGAAAAGACTGTATCTCAGAAGCGTATTTCGAATTGTAATTTTCGCTGAAATCACAATGTACTGTGAATTCTCCTGATTTCAGATTTGACTTCAAATTCTTGATGTATTTATTCTGAGCAACAATATTTGCGCAATGGCACATATATGGCTCTAATAATTTTTCAAAATGCTCTATTATATTTTTAGGATATGCTAATACTTTTTGCTTCAATGATTGCATGGTAACCTTTTCTTGTCCATTCTTGATATATTTCTTTTTAGACTTTGTCCAAAACCAGTAGTGGCTTCCCTTTTTCTACTCAAACATATTACATTCCTCGAATCACATCACAGGAATTTAAGAACATCATACGTCGATTTTTCTGCTATTATCCCGTGTCTTTTAAGAGCCATAACAGCTAGGTTCATATTCTCGTGAGCAATACAGAGGCACGTCTCTCGGGCGTTGACGTTTGGAATTACTGTCCAAAATGGTCGCAAGGTGCAAAAAAAGCTATAACTAATTTTATACTCGGGATGCTGTTTGAGGAACTTTTGATGTAACTGATGTAAGTTGAAATTTAGGTATCGCTTTTTTTTCTAATTTTATGCCGTGTTACATATTCTTTCTTTCCGGGGCAAAGTCTACTATTTTCATCATCTTCGAAAAACTTTTCTATTTATGTTTTCATTTTAGTTTTTGATGTTTCAATAAATCGTTTTTGAGAGTCGATTTTTTCTTTTTTATTTTGACTATTTTGGGTTATATACATTTCAACTGAACCTGTTTTGACCATCTCCTTGACCTTGAGTCCTGCGGTCATTGCTATCTTCCTGTTTGGGACTTTGGCTTTCTTGCCATTCATCTTCATTTTTATCTTCAACTGGTGTAGGGGCTTTTTGCTCTTCAACCTGCACTGGTTCTTGTTCAACCACAACTGGTTGTATAATTGGTTGTGGGATGGGTTGCAATTGTGGTTGAGGTACCGTCTGCGGATGTGGAGGTGGTTGTTGGGGTGGGATAGGAGCAGGAATAGGAACGCCCGGATACGCAACGTGTTCAGGATGGGGAGGAAAGTGTGGCTGAGGGGGCATTGGTATAGGCGTGGGCTCTGGTACTCGTGCTCCAGGAATTTGCACAAAGTGTTGATTTGTGTATGTCTGTGTAGGAATCGGGGCAGATGGCGACTGCTGGTTCATGAGTGGCGGAGGCTGTGGGGTACCAACAGGGCTGTCAATTTCAGATTCCTGAAGGAAAAAGAAGTTTTGAGAGCCAATTACTTCTGAAATAGGTCTCTGTTGTGGATACTATTGGGAGAAGTATGCATGTTCAACTTCTTGTAAAGTTATTGGGGGAAGAGGTCGGAGTGGATAGCCTGGTGCAGAAACAACAGCTGGAGCAGGAGGTACACGGAGGACAGTGGGTGGTGGGTAGGAAGGGACAGCATTGGCTTCCTCTACTTCCAAAGCTGATATCTGCTGCTCTTCTTCCACAATTATGTGAGTTTCCTCAGTTTCTGCAACTTTCTCAATAGTTTTGTCAAAATATCCACATTCATGTACAGCATTCACTATTTCTTTGATATGAGCATATGTTGTGCCCAAAATCTCCTTTTGTTTTCCGTCAATGATAGCATATAAATGTTCAGCAGCTTTGACTGTTTGCATATGAAATCCAGGTTGTCCTTCCTCATTTACTACATGCTTTGGTGTAACTTCAGAGTACCTGAAAATAACCATAAATAAACAAATAAAACTGCCACTCTCAAAGTAAGGTCTACATAAAGCATGTTTAATTTTGACTTTGGATCAAAATTAACTACAGTAGCCGCTCGATAATCCGGCGATCGCCAATCCGGCACGCTCAGTAGTCCGGCACTTTGGGACTCAGGTAGCCCGCTCTATAATCCGGCATTTTACACAGCAAAACGCCGGACTACTGGGCGGTTGGGTTGAATTGTTCGAGTAGTTTCTCACTACTCATTGTGGCGTTCGTAAATTGAGCCTCTCAAGATTCACCCTGAACTAAGATGCTGCATTTTATGTGACCTAAAATATGGGTGTTAACTTAGAACCAAGGTGACAAAACCAGTGAGAATAATGATTTATTTTTAATTTAGAGGCCTAATTTGTGTTAATTATTGCTCTGTTTATTTTCCTTACTTAACAGCATGGCATTTAAAATTAAAATATTTCATTATTTTAAAGTGTACTAATTTATTTTTGTTTTTTGTAAGAAGTAACAAACCTGATTCTAAATCCTAATAAAGATTCACATTTCGTTATATTTTCCGGCGAAACGGGGGATTTTCTCAGTTTTGATATAATTTCATTATTTTTAATAAATTTTCTAGACTATGCTATTTATTTTAATGGAAAATTTTTATCCATAAAAAAATTAGTTAATAATTTTAGTAGGGGGTACAAAAAATTCAACCCACCCATAGGTGAATCGTAAACAACTCTGTGGTTTGTGGACGTAATGTACTCCGTGTAGAGCAGTGTGATCATATGTGGCAGGTTCCTGCCATTTTGGCAGGATTAGTCACTTGTTTTAGCATTTGGCATGATATGTTGACGTTTTATTAAACCTGGCAGTATTTAGCAGTATTGAGGCATTAAGAATAGATTGATGAGCCGTGGTAGCTCAGTGGTTAACGCTCGCTGTAAATATAACAGAACGCGAGTAACCCGGGTTCGATCCCCGCCGGCACCAATGAAATTGTTAATTGCAATTTTAAGTGCTGATTTACCACGTGCTCGGCGGTGAAGGAAAACATCGTGAGGAAACCTGCATGTCTGAGGAATAAGAAAAAAAATATTTCGAAGACATGTGAAGTTCGTCAACACGCATTTGGGCAGCGCGGCGGACACTTCCTTGCCCTAAACCCTCTCAGAAATGAGGGGAGGCCTGAGCCCAGCAGTGGGACGTATATAGGCTGTAACTTTACTTTACTTTACTTCATAATGGCAACTAAAATGCCTAAAATATCAGAATAATTTGCCGCCATGTCAGGAATTTTCCTGTACTTCTCGATCGATTGATTGATGACTGATTAGAATATTAACCATAAACTCGTGTTTATAATTACTTATTTTAAGATTATCAACTATACATACAAACCTTTAAAGTTGTTATTGAATGTTTGTATCACATTCAATAACAACTTTAAAGGTTTGTATGTAAAGTTGATAATCTTAAAATAAGTAATTATAAACACGAGTTTATGGTTAATATTCTAATCAGTCATAGAAGAGCACTTAAAATATGTATGTATTGCAAATTTCGCAAAGGGTACTGCTATGATTACCAATCTTCAACGCTGCATGCGAAAGAATATTCTCTGAATAAATTTAATTAAGACAAAAACAGGAGAAAGACAAACAGCGTCTTTCTTGCACGTTGAACAAGTCATTGGTGAGCATTAGAGGTGGGCGTTGAATCAATAAACTGTTTCTTTTAACAGCTTTTCATTCGTCAATGTGTTAACAGTTAATCATTAATGAAAAAATAGGTTGATAGTATTAGCCGTCAATTTACGTCAACGCCCTCAACGCATTTGGAAATATTAGTAGTTACGCCGGAGTAGACATGGCGTTAATGGTTAAATTTATTTATTTGTTAAAAGTTAACTGTTAATTTTTTAAGAGATTAAATTAACAGTTAAATATATTACTTACTGTTGTAGTAAATTTATACTTTTAACCGGTTGTGTTAATTTTATTGCTTCTTCACTTTAATAGCTACAGGACTCTTTAGTATTAAAATATTATTAAGCTAGGCTTTTTAAAGGTTTATTAATTCAATATTAACATTATATTATGTTATGATTTACAATAAATTGTTTATTACTTACAGTGATTATTATGTATTTAGTATTTACATTTAATATAAATGTTTTATATTTTTTTCCTTTAATATTTTTTTTATTTTATTCCTTTATTATGTAGACATGTACGTAATAATTCTATGTAGACATGATTATTAGTTATATTTTATTAATGTTCAGAAATATTATTTGTGCTACTTTAGCTGTGATTAGCTTGTCATTCCATCATTTATTATGTACTTAGCTTTCGATAAAACACGTTCACAGGAAACTAAAGTGACCGTAATATGATATCAATTTTTAAAAATTTGATACAAAACTGGGTATATACTATATTTATGCGTCCGCCATCACGTCAATAGTCAAAACTTTCGTGAATTTAGAGTATTTAATAAACACAGACTTTATAAAAAAATCCAACTTCTTTAAGCATAACTGTGTAAGTATAAGTGTATAAGTGGCTGCCATGAAAGTAAAAAGTACTTTGCATAACTTAGATAAGCGGCTGCAGTTATGACGTCACTGAAGTCAAGTGGTCTCCACTATACCAATCTAAATGAGAGACCTTATAATATTATTAGCTTACAAAAACAGATGTTTCATGTAATTATTGGTATATTTTTCAGGCATTATGTGCACTGTCGTTCCTTGCTAGTGGTAGTTACCAAAGAATATGCGGCAAAAATATCAACACTTATGTGTCGCAGCCTTCAATGTCCCGCTGTGTTCATGAGGTTGAGCTTGTGGAAGCCCGTCCTTCCCCGGTCGAGCCGGCCCCCATTCGTGCATATTTTTAAAGGTTCTGCTGAACATAGGCCCGCAACACACTCCCATGCTTTTTTTTTAAATGGGAATGACAAGATACTCCCTCTAAAATGGAAGAGGCTCTTAATGTGTTCCTTAATATTATCCTCGTGAACCTATATACTCGTGGCCAACGAAATATCCAAAAATGGTGCTGCAACACTAGCCCAAACTTCTAATCAAAGTGAGTCGACAAGAACTAGGAACAAATGCAGTCCGCGGGATATTTTTGATCATATAATAGGGGCACCTTCTATCACAGGCACTCCATTATCAAAAGCCATAAAAGAAGTGGACACCTATTTGGCTGATGACTTATTACCAAGGACAAATACTTCTGGTGACTGGAACAATTCTTTGGAATGGTGGAGAACTCACAATTTTATTTATCTAAACTTGGCCAAAATTTACATAGAAAAATGTAACATAGTCGCAACATCAGTGTCGTGCGAAAGAATGTTCTCCAAATCGGGGCTGATTGTCAATCAAAGGAGAACTAGACTAACAACTAGGAAAATAGAGATACTGCTATTTTTAAATGTTAACTTAGATGAAGACCGTTTTGCAGGCTACTAAATTTAATATGTAGGTAATTGTAAATAGAACAAAGGAAAAAAAAACAAAAAATATTATGATTAATGTAAATACAATCAGATCAGATGATCTTTTAAGTACGCCTGGGTACTATTTTTACACAGCTAGTCCTAAGCCTGGAAAAAGTAAGAAGGAAAGGTCATTCCAGTTGAATAAAAATAAAAGTAATCTAAATTCTTATTAAATCAATAATCATCAACTTAAACTTAATTTGTCACAAAATTGTTAATTGTTATTGATCGAAAGCGTTGAAATATTAATTGAATAGAACTGCTAACAAATGAAGTTTTACAACCTGTTAATTATTTAACAGCTTTTTAAACCTGTTGACCATTAATGATTAACAGTTAAATTACATTAAATTATAAATCCGTCAATGACCCATACCTAGTGAGCATGGCTATTGCACTGCATTGAAACCAACGAAAGATACATTAAATCGAAGAATAAATCCATGTATAAAGATGATCAAAAAGAATAATATGATGCTATCTGTTGTCAAAATGTTAAATTTAATAAAAATATGGCATTTATATGCGTATTTTTACTTTCCTTAGTTTAATACAATTATAAATAAAGTTGGCAGTATTATAGCATTTTTCAACAAAGTAAGGCAGGATCTGTATTTTAAAGATGGTCACACTGATGTTGAGGTACGCGTTTTGTGGTAATGGTGGTTAATATAGCGCATAGCGCCATATTATTGCGTGCTATCTCTTCATAATGCATAGCGCGTGCTATGTAAGTAGTCGCCATGGCGCTATGGCGCTTTGGCGCTATTCATATCAAGCGGCAATTAGTTCTAGCAGCAGTGCTGTTGGGAGTAGACGTGTGACGAAAATTTAATTTAGCAGCACGCTATTTATCGTGCGGGAACTAATTTAGTTTTATGCGTTATTTAGTTAGTGTATACTGTATATTTATAAGTGATCAAAGGACACAGTTGTATGCTACAAAAGAAGCCTAAGTAATGTTTTTAAATGTAAATAAAATATGGATACAAAAGTGTATATAATAGTGTTTCTAAATAGTTGATTTTTGTATATACAATCAATAAACTTTTAAATACACCTTTGATTTATAATTTATATCAAGGTTAAAATAATGTTTACATCAATTATAATAAAAAATGATTAATTTTATTTTGTTTTAAAAAGTACAGTCCTTAAAAATATTTTTAGGATTATAAAAAGTCTTAAGCCTGAAAAGTATGACTCTTTCATACTTTTATATTTTATACGTTCTTTAATTTTTCTTAATCACTTTATTTTAATTTAATCTAAACTTCGACTTTTTATGAAACAATGTTCTTATATGGCATGCGGTCTATCCAATGAACGACATGTAATGTAGCGTGCTCCGAGATATAGCGTGCTGCTAAACTTCCTATATATAAAAAAGTACTCTATGTGCTAAACTTAACGCGCTTGCCGGCCTCCTACACACTTTTTTATAAATAGCGCGCTATAACATAGCGTATTTAATAGTGCGCTAGAAATTTCTAGTTTATAGTCTGTAGCATGCTATTGATTTATAGTCTTTTTGAACAACTTTAGTTTGTGGTATGGTATATGTCTCTATGGGTACATGTACATGGTGACCATTTCCAAACCAGAAGAAGTTGTTGCCTGTGAAGGATGCCTTCAGCTGCGAATGCAAAGTCTGAAAAACCGGCCTCTTCGGAGGCTACGGATAATTCACCTATACGGCAAATTATCACAATTATAGAACACAAAGTTCGTAATTTGGAAAAAAGAAAGGTAAGTCCAAAGAAATATTTAGAACATCAACATTGTGACGGTGTACCTTTTGTTTTAGGTAATTTATTATCTTTTTATTCCCTTTAGTTTTCTTATATTAGATATTATTAAATGTGAAATTCCCATTGAAAAAGTTACTCTTGAGCTTTTCCGGCGTTTTATGTTGTATGTAAATAAAAGTTTCGGTGACGCCATTTTTATACATGTGCTCAAGTCTGGTACCTCTAACTCTTATTGTGATATTATCGTTGTCAACTGTTTGCTAGGTTTAGCTACCGTTAGCATCTTTTAAGAACTTCGCAATGCGTGCATATTATGAAGATATTTGTGGACAAAATACAAATCAGACTAGTCTGTATCATAGCGCTCAAAACTTTATATTCTCACATTTACATGATATGCGTTGTGTTTTAATAATTTAGACTCCATGATCAGTTGAATGTCTTTCAACTGTTGCACGCTAATTCAATTTGTCTATACATAGAAGAAATCCTATTTATTTATGATCCTGTTTAATTATATAAACAATTAAAAATATTGAAATACCGGCATAAACAACATTAGATAAATTTACGAATATTCTGGTAAATATATATATATATATATATATATATATATATATATATATATATATATATATATATATGACTTATGTTCTTTTACATATTTCTATTCCCATAATGATTAAGGCTTTTGTTTTTAAATAACCTTAACAATTTTGCTTTTAGAGCAAGTTGACATCATACCGTGACCTGCAAAAAGCTGGTAAAGAATTAAAAACTGATCAAAAAATAGCTGTTGCTAAGTATGATGAAGTTGCTCAGACATTGGAATTTGCTAGAGATCTCTCAAAACAAATTACTGCTATTGCAGCATCGGCTGAGCGTGAGGCTAAAAAGCAAGCTAAAAAGGTAAGTTAGTATTTTATGAAATAATATACCTATTAACATGTAGTTTAATTTTCTATCATTACCAAAACACCTTTAAAGTTGTTAAATAATTAAATTAGTGCCAGACTTATTAAAGCTTAAAATTAAGTATAAGGAATATACACATTCTTGTAATCACTACTGAGCTGAGATTCTGTTAGATTTTTGACTTACCACATCTAACTATAGTCCACCTTTTTTATAGAATAGGATGATAAACAAGCACACAGTCCATGTGTTGGTAAGTGGATGCTGTGGCCCGTAGACATCTACATTTATCCTTTATTGAGAACCAAAATGCAGGTGCATTGTCACACGTGAGGACTAAGATGGAAAGAGTCATTTCTAGTAATAAGTCTCTGGTTCTCTACACTAACTGTACGAAACACAGTAGTATTGGGGTAGGACCACACTCCCACAGTAATTTTTGCTATAACCATAATATAGTCGCAGCATGGCTCTACCACCTAAGTGTAGTCCATCCTAATATTGTTCATCTGCAGGGCAATGAAACTGTACATAAGGGCTGATGTTGTGTTTTCTTTCATGTCCTTTATATATTCTGGGAATATTTTTAACTTCTCAAACGTGCAGCTTTCATTAGTGCCAGCATTATTAGCATGCCCTGTCTTGATCCACTTATAACCATTGATTTTAACGTCTGAGACCGTTATAATATATTTTTTGCCAATGTACTTGATCTTTCTTAAATTTGGTAATGTACAACTTACAGGATGCATGGGTGCGCTATGCTGCTGAAACCAACAAAATTCGTGAAGCTCTCTTAATTTTGGATTGCCTTATGCAAATGGGCAACTCTGAGGCAAGGGAAGACTTCTTGAATGGGGCAAATGGAGCAACTAAACTTACTGAGGAAGACTTGAAAATTTTGGATGACTTGTTAGTATTGTAATTTAATTTTTACCTATTTTATATTTTAATATTTCTTATTGCACTAAAAGTGCCATAAATTAATCTATCAACTTTAAGTTATTATATTCGTGAAATTTGTAGAATGCCAGGTGTGATTGAGAAAGTTGTAACAGAGAGTCCAGGGGTGCAAGGTCTCCTTTTAATCATTGCTTATTCTATCAACATTAATTTTTAGGACTATGGTTTGAAGATAACGAGTATGCCTAGTTATAGGCATACTGGTTAACTTAAAAAACTTAAACTGGGTTAGTAGGAATACACAGTTTTGGTAGAAATGAACCTATAAGTTGTTGTTTGTCAAGGCAAGAGAACTATCTCTCACTTTCCAATGAAAGTTCAAATTACTGTTGACAGTATTGAAGTAGCTGATGATATAAACTGTGTTGTATTTTTATCACACAAGAAGCATATAATAAAATAAAAAATAACCTAACAAAATTATTTTATGCTAGGAAATTATGTGTATTCTGCATATTCAGCAGCTTTTGTGAATGTTCATATTTGGTTGAATTGTCGGCTAAATCACTGAACATTGGTTAAAGTGGTACTCAAAGTGTCCACTGTATAGAAATGTATGAATTGAGTAATGCCATGTCTCATAATTTTACTGTTGAAAGTATATTTTATTTATGGGTTAAATCTACTTGTATAGCGTTATGTTTTTGAGGCACTGTAGATTTATTTCCAATTACAACAAATTGAAAGCTTGATAAAATGTTTTTGGAATCAAAGAAACATTACATTACATTAGTACAGGGTGTCCCGTGGCAGATTTAGGATTCGAAATTCGAATATTTTTGCAACGGTTGCGCGGGGGACCGGGAAGGGGTGACAGTTTGGCGCGGCATTTGTGCGGATTGGTCAGTCACGATGTCGCAGTGGACTGGCGCGCACCGCGCTTTCGCAGTTGAAGCGTATTTTGAAGCTAACAAATCGTGCACTGTTGCTCGCCGGAGATTTTGTTCTCACTACAATATTCGTCGCTTAAGTGAAGCACCGAGTGAAAGTTTGATTTTGACGTGGGTCCAGAAGTTCCGTGCAATAGGTTCAACAGTTAACCGAGCCACGTCCAGGTCCCAGCCGAACGTCGAGGACTGCACAAAACATTGAACGCGTTGCAAACAGCGTGCAAGAAAATCCCCGCCAGTCCATGCGCAAGAAAGCGTCAAGTTTGCGGCTTCCAAAAACCATGGTGCACCGTATTTTAAACTTGGACATTAAATTCCACCCCTTCAAGATCCAATTGGTACAGGCACTTAAACCAAATGACTACAGAGAACGCAAAGAGTTCTGTGATAACATGTTGAGCCGATTCCGTACTGTTAACACAATTTGGTTCAGTGATGAAGCTCATTTTCACTTGAATGGTTTTGTCAATAAACAAAACTGCCGCTATTGGGCGCCAAGAGGACAAAACCCGCGTTTAAAACACCAACAAGCATTGCATAGCCCAAAAGTAACTGTTTGGGAAGCTTTCTGTCAATGGAATAATTGGACCGTTTTTCTTTGAGAATTCTCGTGGAGTAACCGTAACTGTTGATGGTGATGTATACCGCCGCATGCTTAGCGAATATTTTATTCCGAAACTAAGAGAACATCCATCGAACAGCTCTCACACGTGGTTTCAATAAGATGGCGCCACGCCGCACACAGCAAGAACCACCATGAGTCTCCTTCGCGAAGAATTCCCCGGAAAATTGATTAGACGATTTGGGGGACATCGTATGGCCACCCAGATCGCCAGATCTCACCCCATTAGATTTTTTTCTATGGGGTTACTTAAAGGGAAAAGTGTACGACAGCAACCCGACGGATCTATCAGATTTAAAAGAAAATATAGTGCGAGAAGTGAATGCTATTCCTCGGTCAGTATTGTAGCGCGTCGCTCAGAATACTCTCGAAAGATTCCGCGAGTGTGTACGTCGCAATGGAAAACATTTGGACGGAGTGATATTCAAAACATAAAATCCGCATGTCTCGTCTTTCTTTTTATGACAAATATATGTAAATTCTAAAAGAATAAATTTCTTTAATTAAATCAAGAAATCCTAAATCTGCCACAGGACACCCAGTATATTTTACTTCATTTTGGTCATCAGTTTCTCTAAAATGTGTCCAAATAGTAGATCTTCTGCCACTCATTTTTATCATATAATTTTCAATTTTCACTAAGAATAACACAACAAAATACTTTTTTCTCACAAAAATTCTCAAAACATAAGCATATGCAGGCAATTTGCTCCGTACTAGATGATACAATAACATCTCGGTGTAGTGAGGGGTAGGGTCCTGCACTAATCCCGCGCGCTTTACGGTAACAAGTTTCGGCATAAATTGGTTAGGTACCAAGGTGATCCTACCAAGTAAAGTTCGGCCGAATTGGTTCGGAAAAAGTTACCGAAATTTCGGCGAAATATTCATATTCGGTGAAATCCATGTTTGGCCCATCTCTATTATTTTTATGTTTTTGTGCATTTTATTCTTACATATTCTTTTTATATTAATGTTAAGTGTTATTATAATCAGTGAACATGTCATAAGATCTTATTTTATTTATCCACAGTAAATGTAGGATGTAGCCCCCACGTTTCCTCTTAAATATCCTAGAAATACCTACTTAATTAACAGATTTCTTGCTAAAACTAGTATACATACACCAATTCAACAATAGGGACCAATCGACATAGACATATTTGAAAGTATTATTGGGATATTGGAGTGATATTGGGAATCCTAAACTGGGCATATACAGTGTGATGCTATGTTAAATATAATAAATGAAAACCTGGTCATTACTAGTTCAAAAAATATTTTGAAATACAGTAGGCGCTCGATAATCCGGCACCCGATTTTTTCCCTTTATGCTGGATTGTCGGAACTGCCGGATTATCGAATTTGTATAGGAAGTAAAATAGATCCACAGTAAAATACTATTTTAATATGGTTAGGTGAATTTATTATAAAAATAAAATTACGTACTTAACATAAACACATTACATATGTATTTGTGTTTATGTTAAGTACAAACTGCCAAGCGAGAGAAGAGAGAAACTACTCGAACAATTCAACCCAACCGCTCAGTAGTCCGGCGTTCGTCCGTGTAAAATGCTGGATTATAGAGCGGGCTACCTGGGTCCCAAAGTGCCGGACTACTGAGCGTGCCGGATTGGCGAGCGCCGGATTATTGAGCGCCTATTGTAGTTAATTTTGATCCAAAGTCAAAATTAAACATGCTTTATGTAGACCTTACTTTGAGAGTGGCAGTTTTATTTGTTTATTTATGGTTATTTTCAGGTACTCTGAAGTTACACCAAAGCATGTAGTAAATGAGGAAGGACAACCTGGATTTCATATGCAAACAGTCAAAGCTGCTGAACATTTATATGCTATCATTGACGGAAAACAAAAGGAGATTTTGGGCACAACATATGCTCATATCAAAGAAATAGTGAATGCTGTACATGAATGTGGATATTTTGACAAAACTATTGAGACAGTTGCAGAAACTGAGGAAACTCACATAATTGTGGAAGAAGAGCAGCAGATAGCAGCTTTGGAAGTAGAGGAAGCCAATGCTGTCCCTTCCTACCCACCACCCACTGTCCTCCCTGTACCTCCTGCTCCAGCTGTTGTTCCTGCACCAGGCTATCCACTCCGACCTCTTCCCCCAATAACTTTACAAGAAGTTGAACATGCATACTTCTCCCAACAGTATCCACAACAGAGACCTATTTCAGAAGTAATTGGCTCTCAAAACTTCTTTTTCCTTCAGGAATCTGAAATTGACAGCCCTGTTGGTACCCCACAACCTCCGCCACTCATGAACCAGCAGTCGCCATCTGCCCCGATTCCTACACAGACATACACAAATCAACACTTTGTGCAAATTCCTGGAGCACGAGTACCAGAGCCCACGCCTATACCAATGCCCCCCTCAGCCACACTTTCCTCCCCATCCTGAACACGTTGCGTATCCGGGCGTTCCTATTCCTGCTCCTATCCCACCCCAACAACCACCTCCACATCCGCAGACGGTACCTCAACCACAATTGCAACCCATCCCACAACCAATTATACAACCAGTTGTGGTTGAACAAGAACCAGTGCAGGTTGAAGAGCAAAAAGCCCCTACACCAGTTGAAGATAAAAATGAAGATGAATGGCAAGAAAGCCAAAGTCCCAAACAGGAAGATAGCAATGACCGCAGGACTCAAGGTCAAGGAGATGGTCAAAACAGGTTCAGGCGTTACGGTCGTGGAGGCAGAGGTGCATCCAATGGCTATCGTGGACGTGGAAACTTTCAAAACAGACAAAATGATGGATATCACCCTCGTGGGGAATATCAGAACAGAATAAACAAAGATGGCTATCAGAATAGACAGTATGATGGCTACCAGAACAGACACAAAGATGGATACCAGAACAGGGGAGGTAATGATGGTTACTATGGCAATGGAGACACTGGCGACAGCCATCAACAGAATGAAAATGGTGGTCGTGACAGGTACAATGATAGTAACCAGAGTTATCAGGGTGGATTCAAGAGCCGTGGCAGGGGAGGTCCTCGCGGAGGTACCCGTGGTGCCTCTCGAGCGCCCCGTTCGCAACAGTACAACCGAAAACAAGAACAAGTTGAATAGTTCAGGTGGAGCCCATTAATCTTACAACAAAAGCGGCATCACACCATGAATTTTCAGACAGACTAAATCATTCGTGGAAGGCAAATTTCACCGGCAACAACGCGCTGTGGCAACATCAAAGAGATTATGGTAATACAAAAAATAAAATATAAAAACATTAAAAAAAAAGTAAAATATTAAAACTTAAAACTAAATAAAAAATAATTTACTTGAATTTAGGTGTACGATATATGCAGTTATTATAAGTTACGTTAAATCTTAGTATTTGTATAGGTTACGAAGTCACGCAAGTGAAATCACTTTGAATTAAGTGAAAAAAGTGACGCGGTTTTTGGAGCGGGCTTCGCGGCTGCCGCATGTCACTTAATATCTCGTGCGTGCCTCGTCCTCGTGATAATTTGAAAAGTACAGGAGATGCACATTATTTATGAATGAAACGCGTCAATCGGGACCTTTCCAAATCTCATTAAACTTTGTACTTTTAATATACTTGCTTTAAAATTGTAATTATTATGTTAAGATAATTTCTACATATGTTTGTTTTTCTTTAACCATAATTATTTTAAATATAAAAACAGATGTTTGATCTTATGTACTATATTGTATTGTGTGCATGTCACTATTAATGAGCATAATATTCCAAACGTGATCCATGCTGAGTATTGGTTGATGCTATAATTTTTGCTACTCATTTCAATCTTGTTTATTATTCTATTAAACTGTGAATAAATTAAAATAATTTCTTTGTGAAACATTATTAAAACAAAGCACATACGTAGTGTATCATTGGAAAATTAAGTTTGATCCATGCTCTCCTCTCTATTCCTTTACATTGTTCTCAATAGAGGCTGTGTGCAAGCAAATTAAAGTATTCTATGAATAAACATTGATTTATTTTTTATTTAACCCTTGTGTCAAGTGACATTGTAAATTGTACTAATAAATATCATAATAATTCTGACTCTTATAGCATTTAAATAAAGAGAATCTAACAATTTTATAAAAAATATAAAACTAAATTTTGTGGTTGAATGAATATTTATTCTCTTTCAGTCTAACGAGATCTTTAAAAAGGATAACGTGTATCTACTATAGTATGTGCCAAATCGATTGAGAAAAACGGACAATGATCTTTCGGTCGTTTAACCAGGGGTTATAAATCAATAATTTTCTTTCCTTCCTTCTTTATTTATAATGATTTTTTAAATTATTTTTTTGAAATGATTGATATAATATATCTTTATCAATTATTAAAAAGTTATGTAAAAGATCGCCGTAGAAGAAAGATCATCTATTGTAAAAAGTACTTTATTCATTTAACAACAAAAAGCATTAATTTAATAAAGATTCGAGTGTGATAACGACACTGAATAAGTACGTATTTATTAAAAAGATAAAACTTTATTTTCAATATTATATAAGAACTTTATTTTTATTCGGCGCATGCAGACCGGCCCAAAAAATTAACGCATCTCTAGCTGCTATTGTCACGTTTCTTTTAGAACGAACTGACGTAACGCGCGTTTTGTTTTGTTTTTAAAGGGATGAATTTGCAAAAGCTCAATATGGTGATTATATTGCTTCAAATATTTTTTTTAATATGAAACTGTTATTAAATGAATTGCTGCGTTATTTAACATAAATTGAAATATAAAATATAACACATTTTTCGCGATGTACCGTAAGATTTTTCGATGTTTATAGGAACCACAGACAAAATATTATTCAAGAAACAAAAAATAAAACATGTAAAACATTTAAATATTGTTATCACATCTAAATTGAGATTTTGTAAGTTACGCCTTTTGACACGGCTCTTATCTGAGGTCATTGTCCGTTTTTCTCAATCGATTTGGCACAGACTGTAATACACATACGCCTTAGTCTAACTCAAGGAACATACTACTCTCTGACGAGAGGTCTAACCTTAATATGAAGCGCGCTCATGAAACTCCTTTATTGATGTGGTCCCGTAATGGTCGCCACACACGGTCAGTTCAACTGATCAGTTCGAACTAAAACTTGATAATTTTTAAAACATCGGATTTTCGATATATCGATAAATAAACTTGTATGTAAAACTCCGATGTATCGAAAATCCACTATTTTAAAAAATATCAATAGTTTTAGTTTGAACTGACCGTGTGTGGTGACCATTAGAGGTCACTGCATCAAATAGAAATGGATCGGCTAAGTGCCTGTGCTTGCAGACTGCGAGGCGTGTCAAAGGATTAGTTTAGTTTACGACGGGCTGTTTTCCGCAACTCTACGTCTAAGCGCGTATTTTGCGTGTGGGCAGGAATAATATGCTTATTCGAGCCATGATATCTCCCCCGAAGAAGCTCAGCAGTCCCTTGATGTTGCAAGCAACTTCGGGGAGCGATCCCGGCGTGCCGAGATGTTTAGCCCTGTATGAAGCGACTTCTGGACATTTCAGCAACACGTGAGCCGCCGTTTCTTCCTCTCCCATGCATGCCCTGCACGCGGGGCTGTCAGTAACACCTATGGTGAACAAATGTTTGTTAAAAGAGCCATGTCCTGTGATAGCACTTGTTACTATCCTGATCTGTGGCTTGTTCAGTCTCATTAGAACCTTGGTTAGACGACTGTTTATTTCAGGTAGGGCCTCCCTAGCTTGTCTACAGTCTACTAAATTTTTCCAAAGCTGAGCGTGTAAATTATTGAAGTATCTACGTACCAGTGAACGAACGTAGCCAAAGGGGATTGGTATTATTGGTTCCGGCCCTATAGTTGATAGGGCCGATCCCCTTCTGGCCAGTTCATCTGCTGCATCGTTGCCTTTAGATCCACTGTGTCCCTTGATCCATTGCAGAGTCACATTGTTGTGCTTACATACCTCATTCAATCGTTGATGGCACTCGTATATCAGTCCCGAGTTCGTCACATTGCAACTCAGAGCTTGTAGTACCGCCATACTGTCGGTCAGTATTCTGATGGAGGTCTTTCACCTTCCTAGCATCTATTGCTATGGCCGCTTGGATGATACCCATGCATTCAGCCTGGAAGACTGTGTTGTGGGTACCCAGCGGTGTGCATATGTGGATATTAAGGTCTTCAGAGAAAGCCCCAGATCCCACACCTTCATTTGTCTTAGAGCCACTGTGAAAACTTTGAGCTCTCTTGGACCCAATCCTTCCAGGTGGTCAGTTTTCTTCAATTGTATCCTGTACTTCTTATCAAATACAAATTGTTTTGGGATCCTATCATACTTGGCTTGTAAGATAGGAATTTTTGAGTAAATTCTATCGATTATATCTGTATGGGGACTCTACTCTTACTTAAAAGATTTAGGGTCTTGAGTCTAATGGCAGCTAAAATTGCTTCTTGTTGTATATATAGATGAAGCGGTGTTAGCTCCAGCATAGCCTCCAAAGCTGCTGTTGGTGTTGTTCTTATGCAGCCCGTGGCAGCCATACAAGTTAATCTCTGGTAACGCTGTAGGTATAGTGTTGGTTTTGGTCCACCATACCAGAGAGCCGTATGTGATCATGGGCCGAATTACAGTTTTGTACAGCCACAGTATAATTTTTGGCGTTAAGGTGGCTCAAGTCGCGGGCTCGAACTCATTGGTGGGCGCGGCCAAAAAGCACGTTGTCTCACCTGGCATCGTGCCCGACAGAGATAGTACCAGTGTAGAGCAGTTAGAACGCACGTCTTGTTCGTACGGCGTTCCGAACCGTTAGAACAAAAACGAAGTTACACGAACACGATGCATACATACATACCACCCTATTTTGTGCCGCTCGACGCTTGCTAAGAAATCAGCAGTACCTACCTACAAACTCGTACTAAAAATTATTTAAATTTAAAATTATTAGGCACTGCGCTACGTTATCGCTTTATACTATACCTCTATGGCTCTATAGATACCTAATATAGATTGCTTATTTTATTATGTTTTGTTTTCCCCGGGTGGTCATGCAGCGATCACTCAAGAGTTCACGACGCCGAAGCATGAACTGGAACAGTCATCACAATTTATATCCGTACTAGCTGTTGCCAGCGGCTTCAAACGCGTGAACTCGAAAATTATCCCACAGGAACGAAATACCTGAATAAACGGTATCAAAAATGTGTTATTCCAGACCAGGTATAACCTATCTCTGAGCTAAATATCATCCAGATCCCTTCAGCTGTTCTGGCGTGATTGAGTAACATACATCTATCCATCCAAACTTTCGCATTTATAATATTTAGATAATAATTGTAATTAGTTCTGCCTACTTATAAATTGTTTTCAAAAATACTTACCTGTCTTCTTACTTTGTTTTATATACACACAATATCACTAATGATGTAAACACATGTTTTTATCAAGACAAGTGACCCGTCAAGACTGTTTCCTTAGTACCGACGTACTTAGGCAGGTAGTAGTAGGTAGGCAAAAACGATTACTACTGAAAAACTAAATAGGTACCTACCTAACATTCAAATAAAAATATTCGCAAAAAGCTCAACCAATTCAGAATTTAATTTTGTTAAAAGAAAATTGGTCAAATAAAAAATAAAGGATGAAAATAAAGCATATGGGAATATAAAAATAAATCGTATTTATTTGAATAAAACTATTATTTACAGATTTTATCGCGTTTAATTACTTTAATTTATTTTTATTATTATCCCGACGTTTCGGGTGCTTTACAGCGCCCATGGTCCCCCCCCGTGAATAATAGTTTTATTCAATATGTAGTGTTCGCGTAAATTTAAGAAATCGTATTTATTTGTTATTTCGAGTTTTACAAGAAAAGCATAATATTTACTGGAGAGAATTATTTTATTATTATAATAGTACATGATATTCCCTTTAAAATGACACCAATATGAATAATATCTTAAATCTATATCTACAAATAAATAAGTGTCTGTTTGTAATGTTAAAATAACAGCTTTTTATTAAATGCATATGGAAGTACCAGTAACAAAAACACATTTTTTAAAATTTCAAACACCACAATCTCTAATTTTTTACTCTGCTATCTTCAGCGCTGTACACGAACGGAACGATGTCGTTGAGAGCCGTGGTAGCTCACATGGTTAGCGCTCGTTATAGGTATCACAGTACGGGAGCAACCCGGGTTCGATCCCCACTGGCACCAATGAAATTGTTGCGTGCTGATTTAGCTATCAGTTGGAAAGTCTGTTTTTCTGGGCCGTTTTGTTTTGTTACACTGACATCTCGCAAGTCACCTAGGGACCTAGGAGGTTGTCGGTTGCTTATTTTTTATTTTTCTTTAAAATTTTCGTCGGTAAAATAACATATTTATAAAAGTAAAAAAAAAGTAAAGTTACAGCCTATATACGTCCCACTGCTGGGTACAGGCCTCCTCTAATTTCTGAGAGGGGCAAGGAAATGTCCGCCACGCTGCCTCAATGCGTGTTGACGAACTTCACATTTCTTCGAAATATATATTTTTTAATTTCTCAGACATGCAGACCCGAGTTCGATCCCCGCCGGTATCAATGAAATTGTTAATTGCAATTGTGCTGATTTACCACGTGCTCGGCGGTGAAGGAAAACATATTGAGGAAACCTGCACGTCTGAGAATATAATTATAATCGAATGTAAATCAAATTGACATAGGTAAGTACAGATAAAATTAGCGGAACATTAATAAAATTTTGAGATCGTTTTTTTTTTCAAAATTTTATTTATATATTCCTCTATTTTTGTCTGTGCTTATATCAATTTGATTTAATCCAAAGTTCAAGCAGGGGTCAATGTAGCGTAGTAATTTAGAGCGCAGGTATAGCTATAATCATACGAACGTCACAGGCCGCAGCTGACAATGACGTCGAATAAAACTAGAATAAGCGCGCGTCACCGCGCATGCATGTTAAGTGTCGTCCTCCCGCACCGCACCGAGGGAAAAATTATTCAGTGAGATGCACGATAATTCATATAAACACGCGCGCGTAAAAAAATACGAAAAGGCCTTTGGAAGGAGGGGTTTTATGAAAAACCCACTGCATGAATCAATTACCAATAAAATTTATTGAATTCTTCGATAATTGAGCTGTGTCGGTACCGACTTTGTTTTGGAAATTTTACACTGCTTTTATTACTAATTTACGCCCAAAGTTGTGTTAAAATTGGCAATAAAAACGAATCTTTGGTAGCTCGTAACTTTTTACTGACTTTTTATTTTACTATTCTGTTTCGGTACAGACAAAATTAATAATGAGACAAAACGATATCATGTTTAACTTTGGATGTACACTGTCAAACAGCGGAGTAAAACCCCTCCGAAATTTCTATGGAAATAATGTCGACTAGAGTCACCTTAAACCCCATCGTTTGCCAATCATGTTTCTGCACTGCCAGAAAGTTAAACTAGCTTTGCTGATTTTGTTTTCTATATATTTGTTCCAGTTAAGTTTACTGTCCAAGGTAAGACCTAGGTATTTTACCTTGGAAGAAAGTTGGAGTTTTGTGCTGAAAAGACTTGGAAGATGATAGTTATTCAGCATTCGTTTTTGTGTGAACATTACTATAACCGTTTTATTTGGATTAACGGTTAGGTCATATTCCCTGCACCATCTCTCCACAATACGGAGAGCCGCTTGGGTCAGGTCGCACACAATGCTTGCTGTCTTACCAGAGACCAGTATTGTCAGATCATCTGCATAACCGACTGTGTAGAAATGATTAGTGTTTAATTTGCTGATGAGCTCATTAATGACCATATTCCACAGGAGAGGTGAAAGAACCCCACCCTGCGTGCATCCTTTCATGATCTGAATTGTCTGAGATTCACCAGCAATCTTTATTGTTCGTTTACTGTCGTTACAATCAGCGCCGGTTTAACATTATGTCTACTTAGGGCACCTTTTATGCTGGAGAAATTTGTTCTGTCAAAAGCACCTTCTATGTCTATGAAGGAGCCTAGACATATTGCTTTGTTTTGGATGGCCTCTTCAATCTTTATTACCTGGTGAAGTGCCGATTCTGTTGATCTACCTAAGCTATAGAGCGTGTTGTTTTTCGTGTAGCGGTAAGTTAATTAGCGCCGACCCTCTCAACTCCCGTTCACACATCCTCTCCATCGTCTTTAGGAGAAAGGATGTGAGGCTAATATGCCTATAGGATTTAGGGTCTGTATAGTCGCTCTTACCTGGTTTGGGTATCACTTCACTTCCCTTCATCCCCTAGGAACATATTTAAGAGCCAGACATGCTCTCATTATGGAAACAAGTCTATTAGGACTTTACTCCCCCCCCCCTCCACTGGAGAAGTGCCGGGAATAAGCCGTCAGGTCCTGCTGCCTTATAGGGTTGGAAACTATGAATGGCCCAATGGATTTTGTCCATCGTCACCACTCTTTGTGCTAATTCCCAGTCTTCATTTGTTGGTGTCAGTGCATCTTCATGGCGGTTCACCCTTTCAACTACACAGCAACCTGGGAAGTGAGTATCAATTAGGATGCGTTGGGTTTCATCCGGCGATGTTGAGTAGCTTCCGTCGGGTTTCTTTAAAGAGATAGATCCCGGCGTGTTCTGTTTAACTAGGATTTTCCTTATTCGATTTGCTCGTTCACAGGTTTCTTAGCTACCACAGAATTTGCGCCACCCTGTTGAGCGTCGATACCTGATACATTTTTTGTATTCAGACTTAGCTTTCTTATATAGTAGCCAGTCTTCATCCTTTGAGGTATTCATTGCCCTATTTAGGGCTTTTCTTACCTTCTTACGTTTCCTGTCTAGTTCTTTACCCCACCACTGTTGCTTTTGCTCAGCATGTTTTGGTGGAGTGATTACTGGACATGATTCATGGTAGCTATCGATCATGGCTTTAGTGACAGCTGCTACCTGTTCTTCTAGGAGCGATTGGTCTGCTATGGTATTAGTTCCCCCAACACCCGCGAGCGAAGAAGTTTAGCTGCTCCTTCTGTTGCAAGTGTGAGGTCGATTATTGTGCGACAGCGTTTATTTATGAAGGTTGGTTCAGAACCAGTGTTTAATATGGTTAGGTTAGTGCTAAATAAATATTCAACTAAAACCTTACCTCGTTCATTAGGTTTTTCCATTCCCCAAAGGGGATGATGCGCGTTGGAGTCCGTCCCGATCACAGAAATTCACCAGCCTGACGAGGTCGTGAGGGGGAGGGGTGTCTTCCTCAGGCATGTAGACCGAGGCCACGACTAACCTTTCCTCCTGTGTGTTTTGTAATGCTACGGCATACATGTCTCTGGAACAGAAATCTGTTAGTGGTTTTGCACAGATATCTTTAGTAGTATGAATACACGCTCTAGGCTTGTCGTGCTCAGAGTTGTAGAATAACTTACCTCTTAGGTTGTTTAGGCCTTTAATTTTACCAGCCCCAACCCATGGCTCTTGGATTAGGGCTATGGCCGTCCTTTGTGCCTCCAACCGCTTGCGTAATTGAGCCGACGCTGTCTCACTGTGGTGGAGGTTGGCCTGCACTAGGCTAGTTTTGGACGAAGGGCCATCATCGATCGCGTCATCCCCGTCCCCGCCTAAAATAAGCCTGCCAGCAGATCTCGGGTTTCATCGTCAGCCACCGAGTCGGAATTGGACGGCAAGATGCAGTCCTCTTCGTCTCTCAGTGAGCTGCCGCTGAGCCCAGTTTCCACTGGGGGTTTCAGCTTGGTTGTGCAGGCAGTTTTTTCACTGGATTTGACATCCAGTGATTTCGATGTTCCGGCAACCATGGCCACGGTATCCATGACTTCCGGGTTCTTTTCTGCCTCTTTGCTAGGTGGGGAATCAACGAATTTTCCTCCACGACCCTGGAATTTAACGTATACCGCCCCACATACACATGCGAGACGGCGCCCGGCTTTCATCAGGGTCGGGATATGATCCTCCGGCACCGAAACAACGACGAACCACCCGTCCGTCTGTTTGTCCGCTTTGAGTAGAAGCCAGTCCTTGATATTTACCCAGCGGTTCTGGTACGCAAGCACACGACCAATGTCGCGTGAGTCCTTTCAGGCACCTTGGGCATCAGGGATAAGGATACCACATTTGATTCTTTGTGGTATCTCTGACTGTTTCTTAATAGTCAGCGAGGTGTTGGATTTGAGGTCGAGGGTATTAATATTCCCCTTCAACCAGTCCAGAGCCTTCTGGTCATCGCACCACAGCTTTAGGACACCCTCCGTGTAAACGGGTTTGCCTCTAAAAACCGGGCCCGACGCATCAGGGTCCTGGTTACTCCAGGCCTCGCTGATCATCTTCCTCTGTATGGCCACGAGGATGTCATCAGCTATTTCTTTTGTTATGTGACCTGAACGCGCACACGTTAAGGCCATACCCAAATCTGCTTTAGCAGCAGAAGCTTGTTCTTGCAGCCTTTGTTTGCTGTTCAAGTCGCACTTTTTTGTGCTCTCCTCTCGGCAAGGTGGACACTTCCAGCAATCTTTTGGCTGCTCTTTCCTTCTTTCCAGGACGCTTGACTGCTCTCTGGTTCCTAGCGGATTTCTTAGAGCCGGTTCCGGCGGCCGTGCCTACTGATCGGGCTGGATTTTCATCCTGCCCAGTTTCAGCACGACTACTGGTTCCAGCCCCAAGCACCGCAGTAGCAGTAGCTTGCCCAGCTCACTGAATCTTGCTTGGAAGACGGCTCTTTCTCTGCGGCTTTTTCTCGTCTTATTCTTCTTTTTACTTTCCTGCTGGGTAGATTGGTGCTTGGTAGGCAAGTACATTTGGGTGCCTTCGCTTCCCCTTACGGCTTACCACTTGCCAGGCAGCGGAGAAAAGGTCTTCGGTCCCTTGGGGCTCCGCAGGAGTTTTGCTACTCGCAGCCCCTTGCTCATTTTTCTCGTCCAGCTCCTTGGATTTGGAACTGGATTTAGAGACATCCAGCGCGGAAATTGCCCCCATGGTGGGGCCACCTACGCTGGGTGGTACAATCAGTGGAACGGCCGGTTTAACGGCAGTTCCTTCTGGTTTATCAGTGTCTAAGGTAAACATCTCTGACACTTCTCCTTCTCTACTAATGGGCCTTGTTTTGTCCATAGTTTTGACATGTGTAAAAATTCGTCCTCCCGGTTTCCCACCCTCCATGGAGCCCGCACTTTTGGGAACGCCCTACTTTATTAAAAGAATTTCAGGCGTTAGGATTACCGGGGGGAATATAGGGACGCAGAGTTGGCTCACAGCGCGACATCGGGAGCTCGATCCAGCTGGCAGATAGGGCTGAAAAGGCCCATCCCCACTGCCCGAGTTGACTTTTACTTGCCCCGTCAGTATGGCGTTTACCACCACCTAGCCCTTTTCAGGGAGACTAGGCAGCCCCCACATCCCTCGCCTGCGACCCTCTGACGGGACGCTTGGCCATTTCCTTATCTGTGGCTAGCAGATAAGGCCACCGTTTAGCTTGAAATCCGGACCAAAGAGGGCGTGTTGCCTCTCGACACTATATACCCCAGTGACGATCGGCTCAACCCTCCAGGACTCCTTCATCCCCGCATACGGCGCTCAACTGCGCAGGTCCTAGCGCAGGTGGGTGTGTTAGTCCACCGAATACACCCACTCTCTCCGGCGGAACCGTTCCCTCCTCTTTTCCGGGCTTGGGACCGGCAGCAACAAAAAGCATTGACAAAGTTAGTTGCCCGTGCTTCCCGTTGCAGGCAGAGTTAAAAAGGTCAAAGGATCGTGGACAAAACATTTTGGACCTTATTTATATATAGCAATGTTATATAGTAAAGTACATTAAAATTAATGTACTTCACTATATAACATTGCTTTATTTCAAAACGAATAGACCCAAACGTCTCTCGTGACACCGCGGTGTCCAACATGCTGCATTGCACGTCACGTCGTTTCATGGTATGCCGCGGCAATATTTTAGAAATTCGACAAGTTTTCAATTATGACTTCTTATATTTACGCGAACACTACACATTAAATGAAACTAATTTTACGGATTTTATCGCAATTAATTTTGATTCTCGACGTTTCGGGTGCTTTACAATACGAACTTTAATGTCGCACCTTTGACAAAATGTGGCCCGTGATGAGGCGACGCGGCACAAAAACGACAGTATATAAGCGAACAGACTGTACACCAAGCAACTTTAAACTAATAAAACATAGTATAGTAATATAATAAAACATAATATAGACAGTATCTAAGCATAAAAAGGCTTCAATGATAGTAACGGTATTTAAAGAAAAAAGTTACAAGTTTGCAAGAAATACTAGATTCGCTGACAGAGACATCTTTGATAAATAATGATAACAAACAAGTACTAGAAAAGATAGGAACTGAAGAGAGCGAACTTTAAAATAGACGTTTACTTAAAAGTAAGTCTGAAAACTGTCCAGAACTAAATGTTTCTCAGAGTTAAGACGTTTCGCCCTAACACTTGATTATTAATGAAAATCCTATCGCTATGTACGTAAAACTTTTGGAACATGTTTGCCTGCATCACGGACATTGACTAAGTACAGTATCATCAAAGGCCAACCAGGGTTTACTCTGACAGCATTAAAATTGAGCGCAGAGTGTATGTAGTGTAGAAGTAAGGAGTACCAACTCCCATAGTAGAATAGTTGAAAAAGTGGCCATCTGTAAAGCAGTAAATAACAGTTTAAAAACTCTCCACAACAGCGCTGGAGTAGCTATTGGGATGAAATGAGCTTAGCAGTTGTCGACGGTTTGAAGTGTGTGCTGCTAAACTGCTCAGTAGCTCTAAAATCTAAAATAATTTTATTTAGTAAATATAACCTCGAAAAAGTCGTCTATCCTACTAATATTTTTCGGCACAACCCGTAGCTATATTGGCGCCACCCTTATTTAACGGTTTTCTACGGACACTTTTTAATACACAGTCTGTACTCCTCACTTCTACACTCCATAGCCGAGGGTAACCCTGATAAAAAATTAACTGTACTGTTGCGAGCTTAGGGTTCGTGATAATAAAAATTGTCGAATGAATTACCAAAATTGATACTTTAGCTACCGAACACCAATTAAAACTTAAAACGCTAATAATTAATAACATTTAACATTACTTTATTTCGTTCCGAAGTCTTCGCTTGAATTGCCAATTCAATATTGACCTGGGTCGCGATCAATATTAGTCTTATATAGGATCTTTTCTACTGAAACATCTAGAATGTCATAAGTTCTAGCAAGGAATTTTCTAGCAAGCTCTCCTATTTCTGCTACTCAATACTAGATGGCGCTTGAAAATTTTCAATAAAGATCTTGACGCTCCTATTTCTGCTACTTGATACTAGATGGCGCCAATAATCCCAGCCATATACCAGGCATTAATTATGACGCACAACACTACCCCGCCTAAGACATGCTCGTCCCGAGCATTATCGGCCCCATAGTAACGCGCCAGTCGATCCACATGGACGATCTTAGGAGTACCTCTGTACCTTTCTGTATCCGGTAGGTTACGTAATTGATCCTGGTCACAATCCGGTACGGTCCGTCCCATTTAGCTTGAAGCTTAGGAGATTTCCCTTTTTTTAAATATGCGAGCAGCTATGCGGGTCTAGGGAACGAGACAAGTATCACTGCGACCTATAAGATCTATTGTGATCGCTGCTATGGCTGTAGTTCACGGCTAAGCCCTATGTCTCAATGAATAAAAGGAGTTGCTTAGCCGTGAGAAATTTCACTTCTACTGGGCGGAGTACATAGTTTCCCCGATGAGTGTTATGTTTGCTTGCGCATTAAGGGTCCGCAATCAGTTAGGATGAGTAGAGGCGTTTCTTCCGTTATGGAACAGAACCGACACATCCTTGAGTTGCTTAGTCCCAAGATGGACATATGCTTGAATAGAAGGCGTTGCTTAGCCGTGAGCAATTTCACTTCTTCTGGGAGGAGTACATAGTTTCCCAGATGAGTGTTACGTTTGCGCATTAAGGGTCCGCAATCAGGATGTGTAGACTGAAGTGGCGTTTTTTCCGTTATGTAACAGAACCGACACATCCTTGAGTTGCTTAGTCCCAGGATGAGACAACATTTTAAGACAACAGTGTCCAGTTAGGGTTCTTGACAGAATGCGCAATTTATTTTTACTTAATCCCAGGGCTTCTGAAGCGAATTTACGATCAAAAGCCCGGATTAAGGTTTTAGAATATTTTAAGCCTGGTGTGTCAGACCAGATCTTAAGTGATTTATTGTGATAAAGAGTTTCAAGGGTCAATCTGGCTAGGCTTCTTGGGATTCCACAAAATGGCTCAGGTCCAAATTGTTACATCCCAGGGCGCTTAAACGGTTCACGCAGTCTCCAACTAGCTTCGAGTTCATTAAGTATGACCTCAGCGCTAGCAGTGCTGCTTGACTATCAGAGTTTATGTAAATTATATGGTTGACGTACTGTTTTTGCAGATTGATTTCCGCAGACCGAAGTATGGCGAAAATTTCTGCTTGGAAGATAGAGGTGTATCTACCCAAATTCATACTAAGATTGAATTTGGGGCGCTCCCCGTAAATTCCAAAGCCTACTTCGAGGCCCATTTTAGACCCTTCGGTATACTATATGAGGCTACCGACCTCACAGATAACCTGGCCATTCAGCCAGTCTTCTCTGGAGGGTAATTCCACTATATACTTTTATCAAAAGTGTGTAGTGGACGGATATCTGAGATCATGCATAAGACCGGTGATTCCTTAATTGAGTCGAGCATGGATCTCAATCTGTAGGAGAGCAAGCTCAGACCGCCCTGGGCGTTAATCCTATACAAACTAGCCCTCGCCTCCTTGTCTAGATAGAGATCAAGGAGCGTTAGGCATAGAAGTGCATTAAGAGCCGCTCCGGGCGATGATCGCATAGCTCCAGTTGCCATTAAGCAGGCAGGCAGTCCTTTGTAGACTATTTAGTCTGTCCGCAGTCGTCTTTTGGTTGGCCTTGTTACACCAGACAATAGAGGCGTAGGTGAGAATCGGCCTCACTATGCTGCTGTACAGCCATAGGACCATACTGGGACGCAAGCCCTAGTTGTTCCCGACCAAACGACTGCACGTACCTAAAGCAATTTTTGCCTTATGGCATACGTTGCTAAGGTGAGAGTTTCACGTTAGTTTTTGGTCGATTGTTGCGCCCAAGTACTTAACTTCCGTGGAAAATGGAAATTCTTTGCCATTAAGTTTTGGTTGGACTAATTTGTCCAACCGTCTCTTTTTGGTAAAGAGTATTGTAACAGTTTTATGAGCATTAATTGATAAACTGTTATCCCTACACCAGTTATTTATGGTGTTTAGGGCTCTTTGTATTATTGACGATAAAGTACTTTGGCAAAAGCCCCTCGCAATGATCACAAGGTCATCAGCATAGCCCAATGTGTCAATGCGTATAGTCCGTTCGCGTTAAGAAAATAGTGAGTCATCGTTGTCCGCCGGCCTGGTCACGCCCTCCAGCCAATTAAAATGCAAGAAATTAGAAAGTCGAGTTCACAGTGACTAGTTGAAGTCAGGCCTTCGAACAAAATGTGTGTTACTCGTTCAACATTAAATTTTGAAAATGAATACCTGAAGAATAAAAGTAGATCAATAATCCATAGCGGAGAGAGACGCGTAATTTACAATGTTTATAAGTACTTTAAACTGAAATAAAAAATTATGTTGGTGCCAATAACTCCACGTTCAAAATGAGTGACATAAAAAATTATTAGATGACGCAATAGCATTAATAGACGCTAATCTTTGGAAGAAGTGCTGCTACCACGTGATACGCGAAGAAAATGCCATGTGGAATTTGGATGACATCATGGAACTTGCAGAACAAAATTCTTTCATAATTAATGTAACTGGAGAATCTAGCGATACTGATTAGTGATTTAAGTAATTTTAAGAAAATTTGTTTCCATTAAACTTAATTAAATGTTTGAAAAAAAAAAAGAATTTTTACTCCACTGTGAATACACCTTTACTCTGTAGTTGCACTGATGACTCACTATTTTCTTAACGCGAACGGACTATAGGTCTGCCATTTTGTACAATAGTTGGTCAACCGCAAGAATCCAAAGAAGGGGTGATAAAACACCTCCCTGTGGGCAGCCTCTTGTAGTTGCAACCTCAATCGAAGTTTGAAACAGCGCTATTTTTGCCTTTCTGTTTGAGAGCATCGACTTCACCCATCTGATGGTTGTGGGGTCAACATTTTTAGATGTCAGGTCCCAAATCAGCAGTGATGTGGGGCTACTGTCGAAGGCGCCCTCAATATCTAGAAAGGCACAAAGAGCTATTTCTTTATCCTCCAATGCTTTTTCGACCGTCAATGACACTGATCAGGGCTGTTTCCATAGATTTGCCTCTGCGGTAAGCATGCTGGTTGTAATGTATGGACCTCGTAGCTTGAGCTACATCTCTTATATATCTATCTATAACCTTTTCCAATGTCTTAAGAAGAAAGGAAGATAGGCTTATAGGTCTAAAGGACTTTGGTAAAGCGTAGCCCTTTCAACCAGCCTTAGGTATAAATAGAACCTTGATAATTATCCATCGTTCTGGAATATATCCCCATACAAAACTTGCTCTGAAGATTTTCACCAGATAAGGAAGAAGGATGTCCATACCCCTCTGTAGTTGGATGGGAATTATTCCATCCTCCCCGCTTGATTTAAATGGTTCAAAGTAGTCAACAGCCCACTGCACCAGGTTTGGCCTTATTATCTTTGCAACCCTACACCATTCCTCATTGCAAGGCCTTCGTAGGGCTCTGAAAGAATTCAAGGCTGAAGTCTTGAGTGACCCTTTTTTTTTTTTACATGGGGAAATGCCTACGCATACCCGCCTCGCGGGGGCAAGAACGGGTTATGTCGGACTCGCACCGACTAAAACCCCATGGTGTTCCACCTTCGTCGCATATTGGCAGGGCTACGGGAACGCTTTCGCACACTTCCGCGGCCCCACCAGCGACTGCCGCCCCATGGCAGCACCTCATCGGGAGAGGAATATTCCTCCCCGATCTCCTTCCCAAGTAAGGCGCACCAGAATACATGGCACGCCTTCCTCCACGGCCTCCAATTACATCTGCGCAACAGACGCCCCCCGCGTCCGATGCGCGAAGGCCATGGGGCCAGGAAAAACGAGCACTTAGAAGTACTAGCCTTCCCAACCCCAGCGGCGGATCTGGTCTATGGCTCCGCCGCCAACCAAGATTCGGCTGCGGAGGATAGGGAGAGCGGCGCCTCGCAATACCGACAATCCTCTCCCCCCGCAGCCCCATCACCACCGCATCAACGGTGCGGCCCCGTTTGAGTCGCGGAGGATAGGGCGAGTGGCACATCGCCATACCAACACTCCTCTTCCTCCGCGACTCCACCTCGGCTGCAGCGGTAGGTGGGGAGGACACACCTCTCACCGCAGTCCACCAACACCCATCCAAAGTGGGCTTACCAAGCCCACTCGGAGTGGCCACCTCGGGCCGGCCCTCCACCTCGGACCAGCCATATGGGTTCCTCTTTGTTTCGTCGTGGGTGACCAAGCCACGGCTTCTAAGCCCCCCGCCACGACAAGGCGGGAACCCTTTCGGGGGGGGGGTCTTGAGTGACCCTGGGAAATGGGTTGATGCTAGTAACTCTAATGTTTCTGTTTCACTATTAGTGAAGTTACCATCCGGCTTTTTAAGAAGCCCGATCTGATTAGGTTTAGCTTTCGATAGCATTTTGTGTAGTCTTGCACTGCGAGGCAAAGACTCAACTTCCTCGCATAGCTTCCTCCACGATGCTCTCTTGGCTTTCCTGATTTCTTTATTATATTTAGTTCGGGCTGCACTATTAAATATCCCACTCTTTGGTTTTCTGAGCCCTATTAAATAGTTTCCTGGTCTTTTCCCTAAGTTCTTTCAGCTTAGAACTCCACCAAGAAACTTTTGGTTTTGACGGGACAACTGTCCTCGAAGGCTTCACGGATACCTACGGTTACTGTAACCGTCGCTAACTCCAGACCTTCAATTTTTTTGATGCTTTTAGGAAACGTTTCCGAATTCCTCCTTAGGCTATCTCTGTAGATATCCCAGGAGGTCGCTTTTAGATCCCTAAAAGTAACGGTTTCATAGGTTGGTGATGCTCCAATCACAAAATTAATGTGCTTGTGATCAGACATCGAGTTTTCACTACTAACATGCCAGTCATTTATCCGCCTGGACATGTTATTGGTAGCAAAGGTTATGTCTAACACTTCTTGCCTAGCACGCGTTACAAAGGTTGGTGTACAACCTAAGTTTAGGCTTACCAGGCGGTTGGAGATGAGAAAATCATAAAGTAACTCACCTCTTTCGTTGATGTTGGTGCTTCCCCAGGCTGTGTGGTGAGCATTAGCATCACAACCCACCACAAGTTCGGCGTTGTGTTTTCGGGCGAACTCCGCCACTTGCTCTAACTCGATAGTAGGATCTGCGTTCTCGCCGGGAAGATAGGTGACCAAATGATTACTCTGGCCCCTGTGCATCCCTTGAGATTTATGAAGGCTGTAACGAGGTCATCATTGCAGTACTCTGGAACAGCTAAAAGTTCAATATTTTTATTATAAATTATACAAGCTCTGGGTCTACTGCCTTTAGTATTGACAAGAATCTTACCGGCAGCCGCCAATCCAGAACTTGACCGTTGGCCACCCAAGGCTCTTGTATAAGGACGAGATCAATGTTGTCCTCTGCAAAGCAAACCTCCACTACGGCAGAAGCAGCTGCTGCATGGTGAAGATTTGCTTGGAGGACCCTCGTCTTACCCTTGGGTTTAGCCATTTATGAGCGTGGGGGGCAGGGCTCTTTTCCACCTGTTGAGGAGGAAGACGTCCTTTACCTGCGCACTTGACCCCTGCCTTACCTTTCGTCGAACCGCTCCTACCTCTCCTCCCCTCAGGCCTGGACGACACCAGCGGAGGCCGTCGGACCGAGGCGAAGTCTGCGCCTTGGGTCTTCGTCAATCTCACCGGTGGCGTTTCAGCCTCACCCCGAGAGGTGGAGGGCTGGGGGATTGGGGTTGGGGCGATTCGTGCTCCATTGCCGCGTCAGAGCCTCCCCTGACTTTAAAAGTTATCAACTTAAAGCCAAGGACGACCTCTGCCGCCTGCCTTCCGAAGAGGTTCCGCCAATGGGTCGTCCAGAGAAAAGGTTACTAAGAACCCATTCTCCTCGTCCCTACGGTGGAGGATTCTCCAGAGCTCAGTATGGAGCCCCCTTCATTTTGTGCCCTCAACAGCACAGCCGCCTCCTCTGGAGAGTCGGCTTTGCTGCGGGGCAAGTAGGTAATGCCCAGCTGAGACTTAGGCAGTTCGCCCTCGGGTATTACCGAGAGCTCTGCCTCCAGCCAGGGCTTCAGTTTTCCGATTTCACCCACAATCCAGTCCTGGCTTGCCTTATTCAGGCACGTTACCAAAATCCAACCTGGCTTGTGGATGAAACCCAAAAATTTTGGACCCATTCCCGGTTGCGCCCAACAGGCCGTCTTAGCGATGGTATGTGTTAGTGCCCGGTGGACCAGCCGCATCTGCTCCACACTCATAGGATTCGAATTGCGAATTCCTATACGCGTGGAGCCAGCTACGGCACTGAAGCTGAGCTTCTTCTCCTCCGTTGCCAGCTTCACAGTCTTCCTGGGTAGGTCTTTGGGGGACTCTTCCTCAGACCGACCTCGTTTTTTCGCCTTCGGAACTGGGGGAGGCTTGGGCAGAGGAATTTCGTCCCAAGGCTTCTGGCAGACAGAGAGAGGGCCTCTTCGGCTCCTATCTCAGCAGCTATCAGCCTTCGGTACCTTTTCCTCGCTGCCCCACTAAGCTTATAAGGCCTAGTGAACTTTTTATTTTTCCTTCCCTGGTTCGTTTCCGATTGTGGTTCGGCTGCAAACGTGACCTCCACTTCACGGCTCGTCCCAGGTTGGGGCGCAATGTTGCAGGGTGTTGATGAGGCTAAAATAGCCTCTTCCAAACCTACAGCTAGTTCCATTAAAGAGACTTCTCATTATCTTTTCCAAAATATCGGTTTTCATCCATTTTGTTCCCACGATTAGCTAGGGAAATACTTGGTCACCCCTGGCAGCGCCCCGCATACCGAAGGAAGGGCTAAAATACTACCCGAATCGCCCTGGTCTCGGTAGGCACCGTTTGCGACTGGACTCCCTCCAGTCACGCATCCATCGGCACGGTACGCTTGACACCTTGGATTGGGTTAGGATAGGAAAAGGGGGAGGGATAAAAGAAAAGAAAAAGAGGATCGTCCGAGTGTTTCTGTTCTGTCTGTTTCCTATTGAACCAGACCAAATAACAGGCGGCAACCACGTGAAGGAGAACTCCTCAGACTTGCCCTGGGGATCAACACGACCTGCGCTCTCCCCCCAGAGCCATACGCCAAACTGCTCGCCGGACAGGAGAGCAGAATAGGTGTTAATCTAGTCCTATTTATAATATCAAAAAGTTATGAGTAGATTACCCCTGCCCTGAGATTTTGCTGCGGACTGGATTGTGCAACCACACTAGTGAACCTTCGTCGAACACTTTGTTGTTCATTTTGCGGTCATACCGGGTTTTCATCTTTTCAGATATTTGCTGGCCCGATTATCGGACGTGCTTATAAATGTCATTCATTTTGTTACGCAAGTTAATTCATAATCGATTATACTGCGTGGGGCATCAGGTGGTATTCCGGTGATCAGGTCTACAGGCAGCCGTAATTCTCTTCCAAATTTTGCGAAAGCTGGTGTCATTGATGTACTTTGGTGAACAGCGCTTCGATATGACAACAAAAATGGCTTTATGTATTGGGTCAAGCCAATCTCGTTGCGATTTTCCACAACTTTTGCTAGGTACCTCTCCAGTCTGATTGAATCGTTCTACCATTCCATCAGATTGTGGGTGGTAAGAAGTTGTTCTTGTTTTATGAGTACTTGGCAAGTTTCCTGGAATATTTGAGGCTCAAAATTCCTTCCTTGATCGCTGTAAATCTCTTAAGGTACTCAAAACTCCAAAACGACAGAAGACTTCATAAACTAGTTTATCTGCAACTGTTGAAGATTTTTGATTTTGAATGGCGAAGACTTTTGGCCACTTAGTGAAGTAATCCATCACAACCATGAATTATTTGTTACCACTTTCACTTTCCTGAAACGGCGTTGCAACGTCAATGGCTATTCTCTCCCATGGTGTATCAACATTGTACAATTTCAATGCACCTCTACTACGAGATGTCCCTTTATAGCTGCACAGCTTGTACATTTGCGACACCAGTCCTCGACATCACCTCGACAGTGGACCCAGTAAAACCGTTCTCGGATCTTCAGTAGAGTTCGTTTAACTCTCAGACGGCCTCCGGAACAATCATTATGGTACAGCTGTAGAACATCCGTTACTTTAGCTTTAGGGACAACCATTTGCAAACGACAGTTATCTCCTCGATCATTTTCCCATTTACGGCACAGAACTCCATCCTGAATCAGCAAGCTGTCCAATTGGGCCCAATATTCGTGATCGAACTCATCGCTGAGACATCGCTCCGCTTGGGCTTGGGAGCACTGTTCTCCATCCATTCCAGAATCGGCTTGGTGTCCGAATCTTCCTGGTGTGTATGTTGTAAACTGTCCTACCACTCGTTACTGAGGTGGTCTGTCCAAAGCATCCTTACAGACACCACTTCCTTACCCTCTTGCCTAGTACAATGCTTGCAATAGTAAGGAAAAGGTCTTCATGAAAATGCATCTGCCATAAGATTTCCCTCTGCGATGTTCGATCACAAAGTCGTATTCCAGCAGTAGTTCAATCAATCTTGCAACTTGTCTTTCTGGATTTCTGAACTGCAATAGCCATTATAGTGAAGCATGGTCAGTTAGTAAGTGAAATTTACGCCCCAGATATTAATACCAAAAAAAAAACCCAAGATATTTGCTAAAATGCTGCGACGACTTTACCACAGCAATTCGCGTCTTTGTGACAAAATAGTTCCCTTCCAGTTTTGAAAACGACTTACTGAAGCACGTTGTCACAACCTTTTGATCACCATTCCGTTGAGACCACACACCACCAAGTCCTACATCACATGCGCCTGTGTCAACTACAAATTCTTTGCCTGTATTAGGGTATCCCAAAATAGGTGTTTTGCACAGACGGTACTTGAGCTCCTGGAATGCGATATTGCAACTTTCATCCCAGCAGATGTCGCTTCTCTTCTCGGTTAGCTTGTGCAGAGGTTTGGCTATATCTGCAAAGTTCTTCACAAATCGCCGATAATAGGAGCACAAACCCAAAAATGCTCTAACCTGCGTCTTGTCTTTTGGAACCAGCCAATCCTTAACAGCGGCGATTTTCACAGAAAGTTGACTTGCCGTTTGAATAGTGAACATTTCTTCGGACTCAATACTTGAGGTTGGCACTCTGAATCCTCATGAGCATGCGTTCCAGGTTTTGTAGGTGTTCCTCAAACTTATGGCCCATGATGATGTCATCCAAGTAGACCAGACAGGCATCGCCAATTAGCCCGGTAAGTACATTATCCATCAGCCTTTCAAACGTTGCTGGAGCATTGCACAATCCAAACGGCATGACTTTAAATTGCCACAGACCCTTTCCGTCGAGAACGCAGTTTTCTCCTTGTCCTTAGGGTCAATTCCAACCTGCCAGTAGCCCCCTTTTATATCCAGCGTGCTAAAACTTTACTCCTGTAAGCACGTCCAGCGTGTCATCAATTCTTGGCAAGGGATAGTTGTCCTTCAGAAGGCAGTAGTCAACACAGAACCGCATGCTGCCGTCCTTCTTTTTTACCAGCACCACGGGTGAACACCATGGACTAGATGAAGGTTCAATAACACCATCCTTCACCATTCCCTCAATCATGGTTTCCACTTCCTTTTCACGTGCTACCGGCAATCTTCTTGGCCGCTGACGGATAGGCAATTCTTCTCCTGTGTTTATTTTGTGTTGAACCAAGCCAGGCTTTCCTATGTCAGCATCGTTTGATGAGAATACATCAGCATACTTGAATAACAACTTCTTCGCCTTGACCATTTCGTTCGGGGAGAGAACGATGCGACAGTCTTCCAAAAGTGTGGTCACTCTCGTTTGTGCATCCTTGCTGGGGGCCCCACTCGATAGAAATTGGCACCGACGTAACCAATCCACTTCCTCACAAGTACCAACCAGTGTGCCTTTTTCTATACACGTACACGTTCAGTACACGTACTCCTGAGATGTCAGTGGTTCTGACCAAGGTTCGAGCTACTTTCCATGGAAGGTCATTGTTTACCCTTTCCACAAGTACACAACGGTGAGCTTGCCCAGCGTTTCGAGGAAGACTAACCGGCACAATCGTTTCCGATCTCGACGGAAGAACAATCTTCTTAATGCTGTTCACGTTCCCTGGTAACGCACCTTCCATAAAAAGTTCCTCCTGTCCACATTTCAAAACACCTTGCTTAACGTCGATCTCACAACATGAGGAATAACCTCATAGGGTCTAGGCCCAGGATGCAGTCGTCCATTATATCAGCTACGATGACATTATGCAGGTAGATCATGTTGCCTAGCTTCAACTCCATCTCCTTCTCGCCACGGACGGGTATACGTTGACCGGTGGCTGTTACCAAATTAATGCGTTCTCGGTTGTATGAGGAGTCCCCAAGGAACTGACTTATAAATTGGGAACTAACAACCGTACGAGAGGCTCCAGTGTCTATGGTCAGTTTACACGGCATTCCGTTGACCTCGCCCTTGATGATTAGACTGTTCCCATCATGGGTTTGTGAGATCGAGTTCCTCTCGAGGCGCTCTTTTTACATCAGCTAGCACCCACCGCGCAGTTCTGGCTTTTACTCGTTTCCCTGCTGCTGCTGGGCGGTGCTGTTGGCCGCACTACTCTCCTGAGATCGTTCACCTTCCCTTTCTATGGTTTGCTTGGGGCAGCTGGATCGAAGATGCCCCCTTTCCCCACAGCCATAGCACCTAGGGCTGTATCCTTTATTACGACCGCGAACTGTAGCTGCTGCAACCTCCCTGACGCGATGGGAACGATGTTCCTGCCGCACGGCTTCCACCTCCAGTGCATGGGCCAAGGCGTCTTTAAGCGTATTTTGTACGTGGTAGAGCCATGCTGCGGTTATATTAGTAGTATAGTTGTAGCACGAATGGGTCGGCTCGACCGGGGAAGGACCACGCTCTCACAGAATACCAGCGTGAAATAGTAGCTTAATGCTGCTGTATTTCGTATGGTGAGTGTAGAGAACCGGAGACCCTACTGGAAATTACCGCCGCCACCGCATCTGCATTTTGATTTTTAATGGAGGATAAATGTAGATGTCTATGGGCCGCAGCAACCACTTACCATCAGGTGGACTGTGTGCTCGTTTGTCACCCTATTCTATAAAAAAAAAAAAAAAAAAAAAAAAGCGTTTCGTGGTGCCCGAGCCTTACAGCAGCTCTGACTTCAAGGTCGCGGATGCCGTCGATGAATGTATGCACCAGGTTCCCTTCAATGAGCGCAGTTACAGACCGGTATGCTTTTCGTACCAGCTTCTCCACCTCTAGAGCCCACTGCTGCAGGTTTTCATTGATGCGCTGCACGCGATCTTTACGCTGCGCACGAAAGACGTGTTCCAGGTGAGCGTCGCCATATCTCGCGTCCAATGCCTCAAAAGCTGCTCATAAGTCAATTCCTCACCCAGAGTTTCCAGAACAGTTAAGGCCTGGTCGCGCAGGCCTAGTGTGAGAGCAGTCATGGCCTGACTTTTATTCCAGCCGTTCGCCTTCATAACGGCTTCAAACTGGATTTTGTAAGCTGATCAGGAAGAAGTCCCGTCGAACGGTGGCACTTTGAACATACGTAGCGAAGATGTTGTAGCTTCTATGGGAGCTGTAATTCCATCCCCCAGTTTGAGGTCGTCCAGCGTTTTCTTCACGTCGGCCATCACGTTGTCAACCCGATTGTTCACTTGGTAGATTCGGGTTTCAGCTTTCTCGATTCGGGTTTTAGCTTTCGCAAGTTGGGTTTCAGCTTCCGACAGGCGGTTGTCATGCTGAGCAACTCTATCCTTCACCTCCTTTATCTCCTTCCCGAAGGTAGCGTGAAGGACCTTCATGAGGAGCATCTGCTCTTCCAACCGACGGGCCTGTTCCTCTTGTCCGCCCCGCAGCTGCTCTTCCAACTGACGGACCTGTTCCTCCTGTCGGCGAGCCTGTTCCTCCTGTCGGCGAGTCTGTTCCTCCTGTCGGTGAGCTTGTTCCTCCTGTCGGCGAGCCTGTTCCTCCTGCTGCTCTTTCAACTAACGGGCCTGTTCCTCCTGTCCGCCTCGCAGCTGCTCTTCCAATCGGTGTGCCTGTTCCACCTGCTGGTGGGCCTGTTTCTCCTGTCGGCAGGCATGTTCCTGCAGCATCATCATGAGAGCACCTAAGTCAGGTGCTGCAGGTGTAGGAGCTACTGAAAGGCCAGCCTCCGTGGCTGGCAGTTGGCCCCCCGACGTCTGTAACGTTGCACCACCAAATCTTCTCTGGTCCGTCTCCTGCTGGCGTTGACTTCGGGTACGGACACCCTCCGTTTCCTCCTTAGGTAAAATCGGCATGATTTTATCCCACTTCCGACACCAATAGTTACGAGCTTGAGGTTCGTGACAATAAATTTACACTTTTATTACCGAACACCAATTAAAACTTAAAATACACTAAGTCTCGCCAACTTCAATACTGCCCCGATCGCGTATTGCAGTGCCTTTAAATACACCTTTTCAAGGTCAACTTAGGCACGCAACAATAGGCTGTAATCAGAATATGCACCGTCGACTACGACCTTGATGCTCCGATTAGCAAAAAAACTAGTGATCCATTCGCACAATTTCTCGGGAAGCCCATATTAAGGGAGCTTCGAAAGAAGCGCTTTGTGCCAGACCCGATCGAAGGCCTTCGCTATGTCCAAACTAACACCCAATGCCTTTCCCTTGGACTCTATTGCCTCCGCCCATCTATGAGTAAGGTAGACCAGAAGATCACCAGCCGATCGACCACGACGGAAACCGTATTGGCGGTCACTGATCAGCTGGTAATTTTCAAGGTACCTCATGAGCTCACAGTTTACAATAGACTCCATTATTGTGAAAACAAGGAGGTGATGGCGATAGGCCTGTAGTTTTTAGGGATCGGGTGGACCAAAGCTGTCTTTCAAGAATTCGGGACTACGACTTGGGAGTAGGAGTAGCGGAAAAGATTGCTTGCGAACCGAGCGCTGTGTAAACCACATATCCAGCATAGAGCACTCACATAGTGAGATAGTCGGCGGTGTGAGTGCTCTATGCTGGTTGGACGCAAAGAGAGAGCCTAACAGATCAGCTTTCTCCTTTGCGGCATGGGCCAGTGAGTCGTCCTCTCTGTACGGACATGGAAGAGATGACTGACAGGAAGTTCCCTTGGACAGCCTTGGCGAGAGACCAGAATGCACGGGTTCCCGAAGAAAGGCGATTTTTCAGACCTTGCCTTGGAAATGACTCTTTTGAAGGACCTGGAGGCGGAATTATACTTCTTTTTAAGAGCGCTGGTGTTTTGATCCCGAGATGTTGATGCGTCAGCCCAGGCCCGGTAGCACTCCTGCTTATAGCGTGATGCTATTTTACAGGGGCGAACAAACCATGGCTGGGATCTGCCTTCGATGGGCACCACAGAGGACGGAATAAAAAGTTCCACACCCCGAAGTACCACATCAGCGACAGAATCAGCAACAACGCTGGGATCGTCCGGCGAGAAGCAACCTAAGGGTAAGATGCAAAGAAAGACCGCATCCAATCCCAATTGGCCGACCTAATCGACTAGCCTAAAGACGGAGGCAGCCTGCAGGATGCAACAGTGACGTTAATGTGACTGGCACCACATTTCACAAGACATTGACAAGACAATGGTCCGACAAGCCCATAGCGGCGTCGACGAAAACCCGATATCCGTCGGGATGAGAGGTCAGCAGAAGGTTCAACAAGAAAGGTGTATGATCTTCCACATCTTTAATCCGCGTAGGCGCAGTAACCAGTTGTCAGACTATATGCCAAAGCAAAGTCATAAACAGATCTCCCCCGCATGATCGGTCAAACGTGAACCGAGCCATTCGGCGTGGTGGGCGTTAAAATCGCCAAGGATCACGATCTCTGCGGATGGGATCTGCTGTAGCACGGAATCTGTAGCCATTTGGACGTGGTCAAGGAGTCGGTCTATTTCGGTATTACCGCTATGGGACCTAAAGAGGCACTTGTAGACGAGGGGATGGTTGTCGCTGACCTTCAAGACTGCCGAGGCGTCGAAAACAGATGTCCTCTCTGACGTATACGCAAACTCCAGCCCGTGGCACAAAGGAATGTTCTAATTTGTACCCCGGGTAGGAGAGATATGAAGTATCAGCCAGAGAGGACACCTGAGTCTCGGTTAAAAAGAGCAATGTCGGCTTCGCCGTCTTCAGATGGTAGTGGACAACGTTAAGGTTGGAATGAAGTCCCCTGATGTTGCAAAAATTCACGGATAGCGTGGCAGGGGTCGCCTTGGTGTTATTGCTCCGCTTGCCTCGAGCAGTTATTGTCGCGAGCGGAATTGTGCCCCCTCCAGAATACGCGGGACAGCCTGAGCACCCACGCTCAGGAAGAGTAGGATAACTTGGTTCGTGAATGCTCAGCGAGGGATTCTCCGTCACCAGGGGTGCTGGTACACTCTTGGGGTAGATCTTATCCTAATTCCGCTACCATGTTAAGGGGGGAGGAATTGGGCCTCCGGCCACCTGCACTCACCAAGCGAAACGCAGAGGTAACTCTCTACTTAACGCTGATATTCTCCGAGGTCGTGGTACCACCCAGGTTTTTCGGAAACTGGCTTGTTCGGAAGGCTGGAAGTCGTCGAGTCTGCGTGAGAGACGATTCGTAATGACTCTTTCTGAAACTTAACACGATTTACCACCAAATAATTCTGAAGAGAACGAAATAGGTGAAAATCTGAGGGTGCAAGGTAATGAATATATTAACACTTCCCAACTAAGCTCTCTCAAGTTTTGATGAGTGGCTAAAGATCTGCGTGGTCTGGCGTTATCATAATGAAAGACCACTCCTTTTATGTAGTCGATTGCGGCCGTTATTTCTCAATTTATGCTTGAGTCTTACTAGTTGTTAGCAGTAGAGTTTTTGCCCAGATGTAAAAGGTAAAAAAGCTCGTAATAAACGATGCTCTTCTAATCCCACGGTCCCACCATACACACAGCATCACCTTATTGCGTGTTAATCCGAGTTTCGCTACTGTTTGTGTACTTGACTATCCTTTGACCATGATGACTCTTTTTTGCACGATCTTGTTGTTGGTGATCCACTCTCATCACCTGTGATTAACCTTTGCAAAAATGGTTCACTTTTATTACGTTTCAATAGAGAATCGCTAATGAGTACACAATTCATTAGGTTTCTTTCAGTGAGCTCGTACCTAAATATCTATTATCATCTAATGTATTCGAAGTAGTTGTAATACTTCGAATACATTACTTAGGTCTCAGAGGCTTTAAAATCTTTGTTTAGTTTGGGACATTAATATATCTAAACAGCAATAGTAAACACTGACTTTGAAGTACGATTCCGGGTATGAAATTCGCTCACTTTCTGCTCACTCTTTTGTTTATCCCTGGACTAGCTCAGCAAACCATGGTATAAATTTTGATTTTTTATTTCGCTTAGTCTATTCAAAAGATTACTTAGTAAAATGTGAACTTTCTGTAAGTCATTATTTTCAAGCACTATAAAATTGTAGCTATTTAATATGCGTTTCCGAGTATCCACCCTAGGGCAGTGTTTTATGTGTGGATAAATGAATTAACCCTATTTCTTCCAAATTATCGAAAAAAACTGACACTTCAGAACACATTTTAAACCAGAGTTAAAAATCAAATTTATTGTGTGTGCCGCACGAAGAATATAATTGGCATTTGGGGCATGATCTTTTATAAGGGTTTGTAATCCTAAATCCTAATCATATACAACCGACATGACATTTTCTCCATCGTAACCTTGCCCTACATTTGGAAAAATCAATTCCATATTCTTTTATGGTATTTAAAATTACAGTTTTAACCCCTCAGTCCCCAGCTGCAATGTATAACACCGCTCGCGCGCTTCGCGTGACGCGGCGTCGCTAAAACTAAATATAACCTAACATGGAATTTGTGTACTAAATGAACATAGATTATTAATAAGTACCATAGATTAACTTAGCTTTTATTGTATTAGAGCATAGAAAATTTCACATGGAGCCTATAATACCAAACTTCTTCATAGACAAGTAGTCTCTAAATATAAGTTTTTATGGTTTAAAGTGCTGTAGGTGGGTGTGGTCGGATCCGACCGCTTGGAATTCGACGAAATATCGCCTTGGTCGGATCCGACTGTGTGTATATTGAAGAGTTAAGTCCTGCACTAAAATTTGATACTGCTATAAACCCCAAAAAGAACTTGCTGATTTTTTATTGCTTTAGGTACATTATCATAATTTTCTGTTATCGAGGTGTATCGAAAACTACAGAAAGTTGGTCAGTTTTTAACAGGTCACAGATGATATGATTTTTATCTCGGGAAGTACGAACTAAGAGTTTAAGTGAGATTATAGATAATATTTTACAAATTTTTGCTTACACACGTTCGGGGCCCCTGTAGCCCGGGGGCCCCGTAACATTGATACGGCTGAAACGGCGGTAGCTACGCCCCTGGATATCGACCCGTAGTGCGCAGCAGATCCATCTATGTTCTGAGCATGAGGCTTCTTTCGACGCATGCCATCCCGTTATGAGTTTAGCTGCTCCTTCTGTTGTAAGTCTGAGGTCGTTTATTGTGCGCCTACTACGTTTATCTATGAAAATTGGTTCAGAACCTGTTTTTAAAATGGTTAGGTTAGTGCTAAATAAATATTTAATTAACACCTTACCTTGTTCGTCGAGTTTTTCCATTCCCAAAAGGGGATGATGCGCTTTGGAGTCTTTCTTCGGCATGTAGCCCGAGGCGACGACTAATCTTCCCTCCCGTGTGTTTTGTATTACTACGGCGTACAGGTCTCTGGAACAGAAATCTGTTAATGGTTGTGCAAAGATATCTTTAGTAGTATAAATACACGTCGCTATCAACAGATCTCGGGTCTCATCATCAGCCACCGAGTCGGAATTGGACAGCAAAATGCAGTCCTCTTCGTCAGTGAGCTTCCGCTGAATCCGATCTCTACTTGGTGCTTCGGCCGTTTTTTCACTGTACTTGGCATCCAATGATTCCACTGTACCAGTAATCATGGCCCCGGTACCCATGACTTCCGGGTTGTAATCTGCCTCTTTGCTTGGTGGAGTATCAAAGAATTTACCTCCATCATCATCATCATCATTACAGCCCTTCACAAGGCCATAGGCCAGGCATTGGGCGAATATTTTAGAGCTGGTCCCTGCACAGCCGCGCCTTCTACGTGCGCTGGATTTTTATCCTTCCCAGTTTCAGCGCGACTACTATATCTAGCCACAAGCACCAAGGTGGCAGTAGCTTTTACAGCTTTCTTGGTGCTGCTCTTAGAAGCAGCCAGCGCGGCCCTTTCTCTACGGACTTTTTCTCGCTGCTTCTTATTATTTTTCTTGGCATTTGCACTACTGCCTGCTGGGATATAGCTACCTGTTGGTCCGTCAGGTCGGCAAATCACCTTTTTGGATGCCTTGCCCTTCCCCTTACAACTCACCACTTGCCAGGCAGCAGAGAAATGGTTGTCCACTCTATGGAGCTCCGCAGGAGTTTTGCTACTCGCAGTACCTTGCTCCTTTCTCGCGTCCAGCTCCTCAGGTTCGGAACTGGGTTTAACATCAACCCCTTGTTGGGGCCACCTACGCTGGATGGTACCGTCGTTGGAACCTTCGGTTTAATGGCGGTTCCTCCTTGTTCATTGGTGTCTATGGTAAGCATCTCTGACGCCTCTTCCCTCTTTCCTAACGGGCCTTAGATTGTACATATTTTTATGTGTTTAATTAAAATTCGTCCACCCGGCTTCTCACCCTCCATGGAGCCCGCAACTTTGGGAACGCTCTTTTTTAGAACAAAAAGAATTTCGGGCGTTAGGATTATCAGGGGAATATAGGGACACGAAGTTGGTTCACAGGGCGACATCGGGAGCTCGATCCAGTTGGAAGATAGGGCTGAGAAGGCCAACCCCCACTGCCCGAATAGACTGTCACTTGCTCCGCCAGCATGGCTTTTACCACCACCTAGTCCTTTTCAGGAAAACTAGGCAGCCCCCACATCCTTTGCCTGCGACCCTCTGACAGGACGCTTGGCCATTTCTTTTTTTATCTGTGGCTAGCAGATAGGGCCACTGTCTAGCTTGAAATCCGGACCAAAGAGGGCGTGTTGTCTTGACACTATATACCGCAGTGACGATCGGCTCAACCCTCTATGACTCCTTTATCCCCACGTACGGCGTTCGACTGCAAAGGTCCTAGTGCAGGTGGAAGTTTTAGTCCATCGGATACACCCACTCTCTTCGGCTGAACCTCTCCTCCTCTTTTATCCGAGTTTGAGACCGGCTGCACCAAAAAACACAGAGTCCAAGATAGAGCTTAAGGGGCTGTCAGGACTCAAAAAAATATTATATCCACACGTGGAGCCATTGCATACGTCGCGTGTAGCGGGCAGCCTGCACGACGTAGCGGTGTTCTAGTGTGTGAACAGACACGTACGCGAACCCGCCCAAAGCAGCGGATTTGTTTACGTGTGTATCGCTGGCTTCGCCTGGGGAGCTTTTATTAAAGTGGCATTATTTAGATTTAAGATAATTATCGAAGACCATTTCTTTTATTATTTTTATCTATTATTAGGGATATATTATTATCCCATACTTGAAGCGAGTACGAGATGTAGCCGGACATACATCAAATTGCTTGGACCTTCTGCTGACAACAGACCCAGACAGGTACTCGGTATCTATCAGCTTCGCTGGGGTCATCCGGGAACTGTCTGGTGAAATTCGTATCGATCATATCTCCTGACTGTCGTGTCCAGCGGGCACGAGGAGAGTATGGCGATATGAATCAGAATCAGAATAGTTTATTTGTCAAACATAGGTAGGTTTGAAGGTCTCTTCCGAGGGTTACAATTATTAGTACGCTATGTTTTGTCTTAAAGACATACAAATATAAGTGTGTGTTCGTATGAGAATCGTGCTATAAAAATAAAATAGAATAAAAATTTATGAAATTTTAACACTAATTAAGATTCTACATTGGTAAAATTAAATAGATGATAATAACAAAATAATTTAATTAGTCGATATAATTTAAAGTTAATATAATTAGTCAAACGAGTCAGCAGACTGGGATGAGAAGCTGTACTTTCCGTGGCGGCAAGTGTGATTTTTTTCGGATTGAACCCTAATGCTTTGCCGATGCGGTTGCGGACGTGATAGGGCAGGGAATGGAATATTTTATTCCCTTCTCCGACATCCTGCTCGGTCTCTAGGCCCGGCCCTGGTATAATGCGGCTTGCGCTCTTGCTGATGCCCGAAGAGTTCGCCTACCAGGCCTGGGTTTTAGCGCGCGATCGCAGTTAGGGCTCGAAGGGTTCGTGCGAAGAACTTTTAATTCTGCTGCCAAGTCGTGCAAGCGGGTTTTCCGCAGTGCACGATTCGAACATGTCAGTCGTGTAGGTGCCAGACTAGCTTCCCACCCTTCTGGTAGTAAGCAATTTTGTTCCCTTTCGTAGGCCGTCAAATCCAACTTTTGCCGTCCCTCATTGCCACCTATGCAGAAACCTGATGGAAAACTGCCTCACTCCACGATTGAGAAAGTAAATTTATTCGCATATCTGTTTGCGAGCAATTCTCACCTAAATTCTGGCTCTAAACAACCGCCAACCCTGCCCCGGTGCGACTCTTCGATGCCGAAAGTCACTATCCATATAAAAGAAGTCGTACATAGTACAAAGAAGTAGTACATAGAGCTTTGCAAAATCTAGACGTGGACCAAATGGTATTCCTGCAAGGATACTTAAGCATTGTGTTAAGTTTAAGTTGTTTCCTACTCTGAGGTGCCTGTACCGCCTCTCTCTTAAAACTCAAACATTGCCCAAATCTTGGAAGCTAGCCAATATGCAACTAGTACCCAAGAGTAGTCGTGCCGATTCCTGTAATTATCAACCAATAGCCATTTTATACGTGGTAGAGCCACGCTACAGCTATATTTTGGTTGTCGCACAAAAGGGTCGATTCGACCAGGGAAGGTCCACGCTCTCACAGAATACCAGCGTAAAATAGCAGCTCGATGCTGCTGCGTTTCGTTTGGTGAGTGTAAAGAATCGGAGTCCCGTTTTACTGGAATCGAGGCATTTCATCTTAGTCCTCAGGGGTGACAACACATCTGTATTCTGATTCTTAATCGATCATAAATTTAGATGACTATGTGCCACAGCATCTACTTACCATTAGGTAAACTGTGTGGTCGTTTGTCACCCTAACCCTATTAAAAAAAACCTCCATACTCTGTAAGGTTATGGAAAGGGTACTGAATAGTAAGCTGCTGACATACCTTGAAACAAATGACCACCAATATGGCTTTTTTTACTTTTGGGGCGAGGCCATCGAGAAGCTCTCGCAGTTTCACTCGATATCTCGAAGGCTTTTGACTGGGTTTGGCACGCAAGTCTGCTGACTAAGCATCCTGCCTACGGCATCCCCGCTGAATTTTGCAACTGAATATCTGACTTTCTGGGTGAACGGTCGATCAGGGTAGTTATAGATGGCTGCTCTTCTGACTGGGTCTGTTCTCTCTGCAACTCTTTTCCTGTTGCACATCAATGAACTACTTCTACCAGTTATTGTTGGGTATGCAGATGACAGTAGTCACAGAGAGATTTATGCCCTGTGCAAAAGACATAGGAGCAGCAATACGTTCATTTGGAGAGGCCATGGTGATGCGGATAAATGTGACCTTAACTCTAGTCAGGCCTCTGTAACTCTTGCTACCTGCGTGAAATAATTACCTAAAATCGCGATTCACCCAGGGTGTAATACGCAGTCGGGGCTAGCGCGTTCTGGGCGATTGATGTATTTTAACGCTGTTTACGTAAATAGTTTTTTGTAAGCACTTATTGTAATTTTTGTTTAGTGTTTAGTATTTAATTGTAGGATAAAATAGTTCTAATTTTTTAACGTGATTTAAAAATAATATATGTGTATATAACCTATCTATTTGATAAATTATAATGACAAAACGTCGAACCTACTATAATTGTTGCGTGGATGGATGATAATAAGCAAACAAAAGGATTCAGATATATCATTTTTAAGTTACCTAAGGATAGTGAAACGTACATTTATTTCATTTTTTTGTTAAATAAATACTTATAGCAAAAAATAATTACGTAATAATTTAAATACAGAAGTAATACTTAAGTACTTTATTACAAAACTTAGTTGAAATTTACGTAGGTAACTTACATGTCTTTTGTAATTAAAATATTTTAAGTTATCACAAAGGACTGAAATTAAAACTTTGTTTACAAGATTTTTAACTAATTAGAATACAATTACATTTCATTAAGGAACCGTATTTCAAGTTCATTTGTTGTTTACACTATCTACCTATTTCTTCTCAGCGATTTATTAAACCGCGATTCGCGACGAGTGACCTTGCACGTTGCATGCGTTAGGCACAGAATTCGCATAGTAGCAAAAATATGTTCATTCGATCAGTCGTAATTGGTACCTTACCTATTTTACTCACCATTTCGCAACGTTTAATTAATTTATTTATTTATGGTGGCCTCATCGCTTAGCAGTGATCTCTTCCAGGCAAGCCTTGGTAACGTACGAGTAGCACTACATATCGCACATTGAGAAGAAGAACGTCACTAAACAAAACTAAGGTAATTTTACATTAAAACGCCATCTTTTTATTCAAAAAACAATCTCTGTATTGCAAAGACTCGTTTTGTCGTAGTTCCTCTAATTGTGGCTAGATAGCGTAGTGACGTTATGGTTTTCTGGCGGGGCGGCACGCTTTAGGACAAGAAAGAGCGGCATTTTTTTAGTAGTGACAGAGACACGACGCGTATCACTACAGGGCCTACGAAGAATAACGTTGTTGTTTGGATAGTGTCGTTGTGTAGTAAAACTTTTTGGTAAGTTTTTAAGATTGCTTGAAGTAATAACGTCTTTATATGAATAGTGTCGATATTCTATCAATTTAGTACACCACAAAGTGTCGAAATACAAAGTTACATAGTGTCATTTTGAGTATAAATACATTATTGTTTTAATATTGATATGTTTTTTTAAAATCTTTATGACATTTTGCATTAAATGTCAGTATTCATATAATACCAAACTAGAAATTAAGTTTTTGATTGAAAGTAAAGGAGTCATATTTCGTTTAGTGCCTACAATTAAGTAGCAAATAGTATAAAATTAGTTGTTGTACTTTTTTGAAGATTGTCGTTTTAAATTGAAGTTTATTTTATTTAAGTTAGTTTTTTTGTAAAAAAAAAACAGTATCATATCGACATATTGCTGGAAGCAACAGTTATTCACGTCATCATTTGAAGATAATACAAAAAACTTTAAGACATAAAGCCACATTTTGTTTAACTACACAATATTGATATGGTTTTAATGTTTTTTCTCTTCTATTTCAGTCAAAATGTCACTACCAAATTCCAGAAGTCTAGCATTAAAAGAAATTATTAAAGATCTCCAAAAAAATAGCTCAACAAATAGCGAAGTAGAAAAAGAAAATTTATTACCAGTAAGCCCAACCGACCAGAAAGAACCGATAGAAAATCAAGTTGTACCTTCTACTTCAAAAAGAAACATACCTTTAAATGAACGTGCTTATAATGTACACCAAAGTTTACGTGATAAAGGATCGTCCTACTCTTCCGATCAAAAGTCTGATCAAGATTTTTCGCCTGCTTCCGATGATGATAGGGAGTATATACCCCCATCTATAGCTGACAGTTCGTCTTCAGACGATGATTTCAAGCGACAAAATAAACAAAAACAACATAAAACTTACCTCTCTCAGCCAATCAAATCTTTGGAAGAAACAAAGTGTCCAATTAAATCCGACTCATCAAGATCAACTTCTATGTCGTCATCTTCTAATACTTCGAAATCCAACTCTAACACCAGCTCCGATTCCAGCTCCGATTCCAGCTCAGATTCTAGTTCAGATTCTTCTAGCTCAGATTCCGAGTCTGATTCCTCAAAATGTAAAAAAAATAGTAATTTTGTTCCTTCACCAGCTAAATTAAAACGCTATAGTTCTCCGGTTGTAAATACTTACCCCCCCTCAACCAAAAACTTCATCAAACTCAATGCAATTAGCCGAAAAATCTGTATCATCAGATTCAGAAGATTACACATCTCATTTTAAGGAAGTTTCTTCCATAAAATCAAATATTAATACAAATAACATTTCTGGACACATCCCTCTTTCTGAAAATTTACTTAACATCAGTCCAAGTGCTTTAAATTTATCTACAGAAATTTCAACGGATGTCCGAAAATTCCATAACTCGAATGAACCGTTACCACTAAAAGTTCTTGCATAGAAAATTGTCACCTCATTAATTACACATCAACAATCTGATTTGTCTGCTTCTCGTTCAGCGGAGTGCCAAAATTCTAACTCTTCTCCTAAAAAGACACGCAAAAGAAAACGAGGAATAAACAAAAAAGCCTTGGCAAAAACATTGCGCAATTTAGGGCAATCATATACATCTACCTCAAATGTTGTTAAATCTTGTAGAAAAATAGGAAATCCTTGCGGTGATGGTTGCCGACAAAAATGTAAGGAGAGGATTTCGGAGGAACAGCGTCAAATTATTTTTAAACGATACTGGAGCATGGGATCTCTAGTTAAACAAAGAGAATTTATATCCAGACATATTAGGGAAATCAAGCCTAAATACCAATACAAAAAAATTGATAGCAATAGAAAACCTAAACATTCTTTTTATTTCACTATAGATGGGGAAAAAATTAAAGTTTGCAAAGTCTTTTTCAAAAATACATTGGGATTAAATGACAGACCTATTCGCACCGTGATTGAAAAATTGAATTCGTCAGGAATCGTTGAACCAGAACTTCGAGGTAAACATAACAAACATCGTCAAGTACCAGTGGAATTGTTAGATGGAGTCCGACAGCACATAAATAGCATACCTAGAATCGAAAGTCATTTATTAAGGAAACAAACCAGCTGAGAATATATTAATGGAGGAAAATTACTAACCGATTTATACACAGACTATAAAATGAATGCGAAAAGAACGGACTGCCATATGTTAAAATCCACATGTACCGAATTTTTTTAAAGAAATATGTAATATTAGTTTTTATATTCCCAAGAAGGACCAATGTGGAGACTGCATTAAATATCAAAATTCACAACATTCAGAAAAGGAAAAGCTCGAAGAAGAACACAGAATTCATTTACAAGAAAAAGAAAAAAGCCGAGTAGAAAAATTGAAAGATAAGGAAGCCGTAAGCGAAAAAAACATAGTAGCCTGTTACGATTTACAAGCTGTTCTACAAGTACCTAAAGGTAATGCGAGTCAGTTTTATTATAGATCCCGATTGAATTGTTTAAATTTTACAATTTGTGAATTGGCAAAGGATCATACTGAATGTTTCTTTTGGACTGAGGTTGAAGGAGACAGAGGTGCCAATGAAATAGGCTCTTGTGTTTTAAAGTATTTACAAGATAAAACAGCAGCTGCATCTGAGGCATTAGATTTCATTTTTTACAGTGACAATTGTGGTGGGCAGCAGAAAAACCAGTTTGTATTTTCTATGTACATTTATGCAGTTAAGAATCTCGATAAAATTCGGTCAATAACGCATAAATTCTTGATAAAAGGGCATACTCAGAATGAAGGAGATGCTGCACATTCCACGATTGAAAAACAAATTAAAAAGAATCTACGGTCAGGACCAATTTATGTTCCAGACCAGTATGTAAGTGCTATAAGAGATGCAAAAAAAAGGGGAAATAAATATATAGTAAAGGAAATGAGTCATTACGAATTTTATGACATAAAGAGCCTACAAGAATATAAACTTGTGAAAAATAAAGAAGGAGAAAAGGTTAAGACTAGTGATATTAAAGTTTTAAAAGTTAAAATGTCGGAAAATGTGTCTGATGGCATAAGAGTTTTTTATAAAACTTCTTATTTACAAGATGCATTTAAAGAAATAAATTTGCAAAAGTTAAGCCGGGCCAGACCTCAATTAAAACAATTATATTCATCAAGAATATCTTTATCTGCTGCTAAAAAAGCTGACCTAAAGAAACTTATTAGCAAGCGTGCTATTCCACTTTACTATGCTTGTTCTTTCTACAATTTTGTTCTTAATTGATTTCAATTTTTAACTGATCTCATGTTATTTGATTTGCTATGTAAATTGATATACTTTATTTACTACACATTTATGCCTTAATTATGTTCTAACAGTAAATGTTCTTTAGTTTGACTATTGATTTTTATAGATTTTATAAAAAATGTTTTGGTACTCAATTATTATTTTTAGTTTTTAGATTGGTAGTTTAGTACTTGATCTATAATGTTCCTAATACTTAAGTAAAATAATATTAATATTCTAATAAATAACGACAGATTAATGATTATTTACTACGGAGACTGATTTGGTAAGCTTACAATTAGAATAATTATTCATAAAATTAGTCACCATTACTATTGATAGTAATAGTTAACACTCCCAAAGATAACTGTCAGACAATAAAAAATACATAACTATGTATTCCTTTGTTTTATTTTTTCGATATTTCGCAACTAATTTGAAATTAGTAATGTAATTTTAAAAAAATTACATCGCTTTTGTGACTCTTATGACTACAACTTGTCACTGGTTCTGCAGTAATAATAAAAAGAAGAATGACACTAAACAAATTTTTATAAAAAAATCAACATTACAAGTCAAAGAAATTAATAATAAAAAGTAAATTATAATATTAAAATAGTTTTCTATTATTTTTAGTGAAAACAGCATCAAAAAATAGTTTCGAAGTCAAAAACTGCAATGGTGTCATTTTTTCATACTTTAAATGCTTATTCCTCAAAACTACATTTTTTGTTTAGTGACGTTCTTCTTCTCAATGTGCGATATTATTTTATTCTATGCCTTGGTGAAGGAGATCCGTAAATAGAAGTGTGCATAAATAGTAGATAAATGAGCATATATTAATACATATTATAAGCTTAATAAGTACCTACTTACATGTGTTTTTAATATATTCTTGACAGCCCTAAGTAACCACGGAAAACATCACACAACGGATGTGGGAATGCGAAAAGATGCAAAGTAATACGGACACTCGCGCGCAGTGATAAAGGTTTATTTAGCTTGCGTGCGCGATTTATCTCATGAAATAATAATTATGTAGACTATTAAACGTCTGTAAGCAGTCAACATCAAAAGAGTGTACGTAGTCCTATGATTTATTCTGTGCTCTAGTCTCCAAATGGCGTAACGGCAATTTGGTTACTTTTAACGCTGCAGGCATGTCTGTTCTCCGCAAAACGGAGTATATTTGATCTGACTCCTACTTTCCGAGGTACATCTGTAGAGATTACTGATCACCTTGAGCTTCTCGGCATACAGTTGAGTGTTAACCTGGTATTTTTATTTTGTATTTCGGCGCTAACATTGAGTCGAAAGCATAGCGAAAAACTAATTAGGTATTCTAGGTAGGTAGGTTAGGTATTCTAAACAAGCTGAAGCGACACTTCACGTCTGGTGAGCTCCTAACTTTATACAAAGCTCAAGTCAGAACATGCATGGAGTATTATAGTCACCTTTGGGAATTTGGGATGGCTCAGCAAAATATCAACTTGTCCCACTCGATTCAGTGGAATGCAGAACCAAGAGGCTTATCAGCGACAAAAGCTGGTGGAAACTAAGCTTCACAGCTTAGCTCACCGCCGCCAAGTTGCTTGTTTTCGGTCTTCTTCAGATTGTACTTCGGAGTGCGCCTATGCGCTTCATAAGCTTACACTGTCATCTCCATTCGCATATCGGAGTACCGCATTTAGTTGATATTTCGAATATTCGCACTATGCTTTTTATTTTGTATTTCTTCAATAATGCGCACTGACAAGTACTAGTGGAATGCCCTGCCGGCGTATATTTTTTCGAGTACCTATAATCTGGACAAACTCGCTCCATCATGGACCTCGTCTTTACCCCCGGGCCAGATGGAGGTCAAGAGTAAGTGCATATTTAGCCTTGTAAAAATAGAATAAAACTAATTTTACAGATTTTATCACGTTTAATTTTAACTTTTATTTCACGACGTTTCGGGCACTTTAAACCACCCATATTCACGGAGCCGTGCGGCTGGGGCAGGTATTTGACCTCCGGAGGTAGTTATAGGAATATAATATATAGGAATAGTTAACGAAGGCTACCTTTAACTTTTAATTATTAATTTTTGGTCCAATCTAGATCAAAATTATCAGGATTAAAGAGAATAAGCCGATTGGCAAAAAGATAATGCGGTAACGTCTATTTACGTTATTAACACACTAGATAATCAAAATAGAACAAAAAGGTAAAAAAGTAAGGAAAACTCTGATCGAAAATCTTATGTGTAATGATGAAAAAACATTTTTGATAAAATTGCCATTTATTATGATGTCAAATAGTGTCCAAACAAATTGGTAATTTCCTGTCAAATTTGACAGAATAAATAATGTTCTCTTTATCTTTCATTACCAGCTTATACCAGACAATACCTGTTATTTTACAATACTAGATAACTATACTTATGCATATAAACTACATACTTAAATCAACGCTGTATGTAACCTATACAACCCAATACAATTGTACAAAATATCCTCCAATACTTCTAATACAGATTTATAACATTGTTACAATTGTTCATTTATAAATTAAGGCAAAGGAAACTTAAAAGTAAAGATCACCAATAAAATAAAATTTTCACTAGACAATGACATTCAAAGGCCGTTATAGGAATGTGTGGCTTTAAATTCAGTCACAATAATCTTTTAATTAATGAGTTATGAATCGAAAAACTTTGTTTTTAATTTAGATATAGTTGACGTTCTGTAAAATAAATACGACATAATAACGTTGCTGTTATTATAAAGATATATTTCTAAAAGACATAGGAAAATTACTGGTTAAAGAAGTGGTGACTATAGTTTAAGTAGTAGGTTAATTAACTAAGAGATTCTTTCCATATTTATGGTTGTATATATATTCTGTTCTATTTTTATTTCAAGTCCAATCTTGCCATTTTTGCATAATCACAATGCAGGCATTTGCAATGCTATCCTCCTCTCCACTTTGTCAGAGGCCAAAATGCTAATCAAACTTTATTTATATGTAGTGTGAGTTTAGAGATGTAATCTTTTCCTACTTATGAGGGTAATCATATCACAGGAGTTTGCAATATATCTATTTTTGTTGTTTTTTTGTATGTAGCTTCGTCATTTTCCATGTACGAGGGTAACAAAACCACTTTTTTCCTATGTTTTTATTAAGTCACTTTCTTGTTTTTCTGTCTGTTTGTGTGTCATTTCGGGTGGAATTTAGTAATTGATTTTAAACTAACTTCCCGATAAGCTGGAAACTTGATATTTTCAATATAGCTCAAATGACAATGCAAGAATGTGATAAAAACGTGGTAAAAATTAAAAAAAACTCACTTGTTCGAAAATTGATTTGCTCATTTTATTGAAAATTTATAAAACAGTATTCATGTGGCATTTGATAAAAACGTTAAAGAAATTAAAAAAAGTCTAATCTATTTTTTTTAGGAAAATAAATGTCTATATGGACTTGAATACCAATTAACAATGAATATCTATTGTCCGTTGGATGTATATAAAAAACTCAAACACATCCAAAATATTATTACCAAAAATGTTTCTGTGGTGTGGCAAGGAAAGATTTTAGGGAGCGACATTTTGGGAAAAAAGTTAGTCCTTAAGTTTCTCAAGATGCCAGTAAAAATCTGAAAACTAGTTTTACTGAATGAATTTGATAAAAACAAAACAATCACTGTCGCGTTAAACTTAGAAAATAGAGATAATCTGCACACGCACACATTACACCCATTTGCCAAGGGTAGGGATGAGTATTTATAAAAACACATGTTTTATTTATTTTTAAGTATACAAGACTTAACGATTTTATATTTTTAATATACTTATGGAAAATATATTAAAAATATAAAGAGGGGAGGATTATTTATGGCTTCGGACGGCAGCAACCCATTCTACGTATTTTCCCACCCACCCATTCCATAATACGTATTTTCATTCTTAAAAAAGTAATGCCAAGGTCAAAGTAAAGTAGAGTACGATTTTCCTGTATTTACGTACTCTATATTTTTATAGCAGTAAACATAAATTAGCACTTAAAGGATAATAAAATTAGGAAAAAAAGCATAGAATGATTAACAATAATCATATCAGGAAAATCAGTTATAATAATTAATTTGTTCATAATCAACATGACATACAAGTGATAAAATTATAAATTTTGTACAACCGACTTCAATATAAATAAAATGAGAACATCATCAATTTAGTCGAAGTCAATTAAATACGCATTATTAAGTATAACTCAAAAGCTACTGGTCAGATCTTGATCAAATATAAATGAGACTACATGAGTAGCACCAGCTTTCAAATAAAAAAAGAATAATCAAAATACGTTCACACATTAAAAAATACAGTCGTATTGAGAACCTCCTCCTTTTTAAGTCTTTTTTAAGTGCATTTATTGACGGCGTGCGGTGACAGCATATGAGAATCTGGTATTTCAGAGTTGTAAGCTTGTTAGAGTATGACCGGAAAGAAAACTAATTTTAGTATGGAATGCATTTTCGGCCGAAACCAGAAAAATACAAATTGTTGTGTAAATTTGTATTTTAGTAAAAGTTAGTATTTATATATACTTAAACTAGTTATATATCATCGATTATTGCGTGAATAGAAAATAAAAATAGTTAATATATATATATATATAATGATTATAATAACATATGAGTTCATATTAATGATTTAAGCGCGCGCCGAAAAATTTTTTTACCAAAACGCAAAAATAGCCTAAAATGATTATTGGGGCCAAGAACAGAAAACGAAATTCAGATGGACTCTTAAGCTTGTATGTCAACAGGCCTATCACAGATGGAATTTTAACTCCCCCATGCCACATCTCATATAAATTTAGATCTGTTGGATGACAACATCAAAGCTTCAAAATATTACATACGTATCTTTAGAGATTCCATGAGTATTGTGCAGCAGTGGATTGAACAGGCTTGACGATGATGACGACTACCAACAGGACAAATAAAAATTACTGTCACAAATTAAAAATAATTTGTAACATATAATTAAAAATGTAGATACTAATATATGTATATAATGTTTATTATATCTATACTTGAATTATTGGTCTCCAAGGAAAAGTAACCGATACTAAAAAATAAATAGAGAAGAAATAGATTTAAAAAAATATTCACAATAAATTTTGCATCTAAAGCAATAATAATTAGTATCACAATATACATTACAGTTTCATGGTAAAAAAAATGTTAATAGTATTTGTTTTTGTTGTTGATAGACACATTTCTTCCGATATGCGATAAATGTTTTTTATTGAGTTTTTAATTGTTTACTATTACAAAGATAAAAATAATTGGATTAAAGGAAAGAGATTACTTTTATTTGGAATGACGTGGTGTCATTTTAATAGATGCATCTCTTTTTGTTTACCTTTTTGGTAGATTAGTAATTATAATATATTATAAGTTCTTTACCTGCATATTATTTGGTTCTGAACGAAACATATTATGATGAAACCTCTTATGCATATATATATATATATATATATATATATATATATATATATATATATATTTAGAGCATAGGAAAGTACGTTGTATTATGTAACAAAGTTATTTTGAAAATTAATATAAGTCACCATTTTTATTTCTAGCAAAATGGCTGTTGCATCTATCAAAATTCAAATAAAAATATCACTTTAATATTGCTGTGAGGTTCTATTACACAAAACTTGATTTTTTTAACTGAACTCTATGATAGCTATATTGTGAGGACAAAATAAACTTCTCCATAAAATATTATAATTATTGGACTTTTAATTCATAATGTGAAATGTTTGCATTTGTGCATTCCCATACTTATCCAGCTACAATCACATCGGCAGCTGCATATGAGATTTAAATTGAAGAATATGTGTTTAGTGAAGGCCAGTATTATAATACTAAACCATTCCTATAACTAAATGTAACAGCAATATAAAACAAAAACACAAGACGCATTTAGAACATAACAAAAATTAACATGGAACACCATGAAGCATAAACAAAGTATTAATTTCGTTAAATAACTGATTTTTGCACGATCAGCAAAAATGGCACCAGAACATTTACATTTTATGTTTTACTGATACTAACAGTCAAAAAATCCGAAGTATGTTTGAAATAAAAAAAATAACGAAATGTGATGTTATGAATATATTTTAGATCATATTTTATAAATCATTCTCTCTTATAAAATATGAATTAAATGCTATTCGTCGTATAATAAAATACAAAATAATTTGATACATACAGCACATATTTCACAGGTATCAAAATTAAATGAAAAATTGTCCTTATGTGTGTTTTATGCACTACACGATCGCAGCAATATTACTGTTAAATCATTTGTCTCGTCATCGCGTGCCGCATTTTACGCTCCCAGGATTCGGCCTCGGCCCACGAATGCCGAACGTCGCGAAACAGCTGAAATTATAAATTATACACAATTGATTTTTTAATTAAATTCAAATTTGCATTATGCAAGCTACTTTACAGAGACCAGAAACAGAAAGAGAAACTTTTTTATTTAATGTAGATCATAACAATACTTATTGATAGTCACTTCTTTCATTTACCACTTGTTCGCAAAAAAAAAAACCTCTGTGCTGGTAACCAGCAAGAAACCCAGCGGGACTATTTTTTTATCCAATAATGCTTACAATCATGTTTACAATTAACAACACAAGACAAATTAGAAATGGCTTGGGAGCGATACAACTTCCCAGGGGTTATTATCATCCATAAATTCCTTAATATTATAATAACCCTTTTTGTACAAACTTAGTTTAATAACATTTGACATGTTGACCAGACCAACATGTCTCATGGCATACATAGACAAATTTTTGCATGATTAAAAAAGAATCTTTTTCCCAACACTGCTCCAAGTTGGGAGCAACTCTACACAAACTGGATGGGCAATGTGAGAGGCAAGCTAAAAATCTTCTTCGACAATCATTAATACATGCCATATATGCCATTTTTCATCACTTTCGTGTTCTTTTCAATGTACATATGGATATCAATTCTCGACTAAATTAAATCTATTGCCCTTTTACCTTTCTTTTCATCACCGATCACGTCATTACTAATGTCTAAATATGAGCATGAAATCTCATGTGGTTTGCAAGATGATGTTGTGACCAGGATTAAGAAAGGAATGCTTCGGTGGTTTGGTCATGTGAAAAGAATGAATGAGGAAAGAGTGACAAAGAAAATTTATGTTGCAGAAGTGAATGGCAGAGTCGGAAAGGGACGTCCTAGGCGAAAATTTATCGACCAAATTGGCGATTTATTGAAAACGGGCCAAATTAGGAGTACCCTTAACCGACGAGCTTGTATGCGGAGGTGTATGGATGTGAAGGAGGTGAGAGAGGTGTGTCAGGATCGTGCCAAATGGAAGTCTGTAGTCTCTGCCTACCCCTCTGGGTGACAGGCGTGAGTGTTTATGTTTGTTTGAAATCTAAATATGAGTTACAACATCCTTCACCCTTGCCGGTAGGTGTCATGATATTTTACATTGCAAAGTTGACATATAGATCGCAGAGCTACACTAGAGTTAGTTAAGAGAGCTTAGTTTAAATGTGGCTGGCACTTTACAGTTGCATTAGTTTAGTACCCGAAAACTGTCTTCGCAAACTGTGACTGTGTGGTAAATTGTGTGGTAGGTAGTATGGTAGTCGAAAATATAACGTAATGACGTTGATTATTTTCATCACACAGTGCGAGTCTTTATAAAGTACACATATCAAAACCAGGGAAACTACACATAATTTCATCGACGGAAAAATTATAAAAAAAATAAAAAAAGTTATAATTTTTTTAATGAATATTTTAAAATTTGAAATTGCAGCTGCTAACCCTATTTAAATAAATTATTATAACTTTTAAACTGAATGTACTATCAAAATGGAATAAATTTTTAAATGATTGTTAACAATAAGTTGTGCCAATAAAGTAAAAATTTCTAGTAAAATAAACGTCATAAAATTAGAATAAAGAGGTTTTTATGAAAATCTGGTATTTTTTTCATCATTTTTATAATAACTGTTCGCGACGGCCTAACAACCTTAAGAAACAAAATGATAAAGAATATTGTTTTATGTATTAATAGTGAAATTACCAAGAAAACTGAGTGAAAACGTGTATTAATATAGTTATTTAGCATATTTATAACTCTCAATATGTTTGTATAGAATGTCGTTTTGATAACAAGTAATATAAACAACTTTTATTATATACCAAAAAATCGACCAATCACAGCGCGTCTTATTGTAGAACTCTCTAGAAGTTTTTTAATTAACTGCGTAATAGATCATACTAAAAATAATGAAAATAATTTTATGTCCTAAAAGAGTTATAAATATGACATTGAATTAGCATATGGCTTATAGATTAAGAAAGTATAGGAATATTTTTTTATAATTAAACGCATTTCGTAGTTATGGAAAAATTAAAGAATTAAAATGCCCAAATATTATGAAAATTTGGGACATTTCGTTTAATAACTTTTTACAATGTTAATGTTTTTAGTAACCTTTATGATATATTAATAAAGTATCAGACTACCGATTTAATGATGTATAGCATGTTAGTGTAGCAATTAGTTTTGTATAGAAAATATTGCAATTTATGCCATCTGTATAGTGATAAGTTTATGCAATAAAGAGGCAAAACGGAAAATGGCAAGCGGCTCACTGCAAAGTATTGCTAAAGTCTACCTTAGGGGCTCGGGACCCAGTACCAGTAGTAGTGTGAAGAACTACCAGTGACTAGTGAAGTGAAGTGAGTGGTATCCGGTGGTAGCTGAAGTGACTAGTAGCAGTATATAGTGAATAGTGAAAGTGTTAGCTAGCCGAAAAAGGTCGTAACTGACATTCGCAGTTACACATAGTGAAAGTGTTAGCTAGCCGAAAAAGGTCGTAACTGACATTCGCAGTTACATAGTGAAAGTGTTACCTAGCCTAAAAAGGTCGTAACTGACATTCGCAGTTACACATAGTGAAAGTGTTACCTAGCCTAAAAAGGTCGTAACTGATATTCGCAGTTACATATAGTGAAAGTGGTAACTGATATCCGCAGTTACACAAGTGATAAAATCAACTAGTTTAGTTGATAATAGCTGCTAGTCAGTAGTGTTAGAAAACCAGCTACTACCAATAGATATTTGATACCACCGTACAATTTAAAGAAATCTTTTGAAATATACAGTGAACAACCGTAGTTTAACAACCGTGAATAATAGTTATAAAATTTCGCGATTAATCAATAAGTTGAACCGCTGGCCACTACCTTGCTATTTGTATTTGTTAATCGTGCATTTTGATTTTAACTACAGTCCACAATATTTCAGCGGCAACAACAAAGACGGCGGTGAGAGTACCCACCGGAACCTATAGGTGTAGGACGTGAGCGACTCGCGAAGTATCTTCGACAACATTTACTCCGGAGAGTTTCGCCCGTCCGGCACATTCGTTGGTCCTTCGAGCAGGATTTATCCGTTTGTATTTCGGAACCGGGTAAATAGTCACCACCGTATTAAAACCGCAGAATTTTCAGATTCAAGATGCCGATCACCCGTTCGCAAGGAAGGGCAGCCAAGGCGTGGACCGTCGGTCTGGAAGGAGGTTCGTCGGCCAGTAACGCCGCCGTCCACCACCAGATGCCACCACGCTCACCGTCAACGGTAGAGGGCGCTGAGGTGCCATGCTGCCCCCCCCGAGGGGGGATACCCCTGCCCGCGCCGTCCACTACGGCCCGCACATTGAAGCAGAGGGAACATATAGAAGACAACGATGACTTTAGCCGTGCATCATCGCCACCAGCCCGGGAAGACACCCACACCGTAGAGCCACCGAGGGGCCACACCGATTGCAGTACGAAGTCAAAGAAGACTGTTCGGCCCAATAGAAAAATTTTGAAGGCTCGTGAAGAAGTATTGAAGATCAAACTAGAACTTGCGCAGATCTCCTTGCAGATGGCTGTGGAAGAGGACGAATCGAACGACTATGATGAAGATGGTCACTCCAAAAGTGAGTACGTTCGATCTTGGCTCGAAAACTCTGTAGCCAAACAAAATTCAAATCAAGGCGCAATCACCGGAGGGAAGGCACCATTTAATAAAACCGTTACAAAGCCGACCCCGGACGTTGTCGACCTCAGTGAGCCCCAAAAGGAGCTCACGAACCAGGATTCCTATCCAGAAGATGCACAAAAGCATCCCATGCCACAGAAGCTCAGCCAGGAACCCACCGTTGATGAAGACAGGGGGCTCCTACCGATTGTATCAGAGCTCACAAACCAGGATTCCTATCCAGAAGATGTACAAAAGGATCCCAATCCAAAGAAACCTAGCCAGGAACCTGTCATAAGTGAAGACAGGGGGCTCCGTCCGTTTATATCGGAGCTCACATCCGCTATAGCCGCGCTCGCTGACAAACCAAAGTTAGAGAGTGCGCCACTATCGTCGCATACTTTCGCAGCGTCGAAAGCTATAATGACACTGCCAAGCTTTAGCGGAGCACATACCGAGTGGCTTTCATTCCGTGCCATTTACGAAACAACCCGAGGCTACTTCAATGACATTGAAAACACTGCTAGACTAAGACGAAGTCTACAAGGAAGAGCCTTGGAAACAGTCAGTTCAGAACTCATCGAGCATGCTAAGCTAGATGAGATTATGCGAGAACTGGAGCTACAATTTTGGCGTTCAGATTCAATCGCGCAAGCAGAAACCGAGAAGTTACGAGGATTAGCACGCTGTACAGAAGCGCCCAGAGACATCTGCACATTCGCGAGCAAAGTGAGGGGAAGCGTCGTCACTCTTAGAGCCCTAAAGCGAGATCATTACCTCGTCAACGCAGAGCTGCTACGACACCTCACCGACAAACTGCCAAACTCTATACGTGACCAGTGGTATAGAATATACACTGAAAAATACGACTCTAGACCAGACCTCGGCTGCTTCAGCGAGTTTATTACCGAGCAAGCTCGCTTCTGCAGTGCATTCGCGCCTCCAGAAATTATAAACGAAGCACAAAGCAATCGTTCAGTACATAGAGCACACGCGGCCACTACTAAGCCGTCTCCGAAATGCAGAGTGTGCGAAAAAGAGGGTCACTACGGATCTGAATGTAAAAAATTAAAAGAAGCAGATATCAACAAAAGATGGGAACTCGCAAAGCAAAATAATTTATGTTTCCGCTGTTTACGTTATCGAAATCAGACGCACAAATGCAAAACCAATAAGTGTGGAATAAAAGGATGCACCGCGACACACAATCGACTTCTCCATAATAATACAAAGGAGAAGACTGAGGTCAAACAAAAAGAACCTCAAGAAACCGTTGCTAACTCATTCAATGTGTCAAAGCATCAAGCCTATTTAAAAATAATTCCAGTGCGAGTAATTGGACCGGCGGGAGCTGTAAATACACACGCCCTGCTGGATGATGGGTCAACAGTTTCACTAATGGATGAAGAGATCGCCAAACAAATTGGAGCTACAGGGCGGTTGGACCCGTTTAAGATCACCGCTATCGGGAACACTACCCTCGATTCACCGGAATCCCGAAGAATCAAAGTATCGCTGAAGAGTCTCCACAGAAAAAGGGTGCCATTCAGAGCACGCACGGTTGCAAGCCTAAAGTTGGGGCCACAGACTGTGCGTGCAGCAGACATAGCCAAGTGCAACCACTTGAAAGACATAAAGGAGCAGCTAACATATGACTCCGGCAACCCAAGGATCCTAATAGGACAGGACCGTTGGGTCCGAGAGTATTTACCGGAACTCCAAAACCGGCGGGAGGCCCATGGGCGAGGTCCCAATCTCCAGGTGGGCGATCCAGTCCTCATAGCTGACGGCCAGTTACCTCGTAACACCTGGCCACGAGGGAGGGTGGAAGCTGTTTACCCCGGTGCGGACGGACAGATCCGCACTGTGGAGGTACGCACAGCAAACGGCCTAATCAAGAGGCCAACCAGGAAACTCGTGCCGCTGCCGAAGTAGAAGCAACGTCGCTCACCGAAATGGATGCAGCGCCGCTGTGAGAAAATCGTCGCGACGCTGCACGGCGGGAGAAATGTTCGCGACGGCCTAACAACCTTAAGAAACAAAATGATAAAGAATATTGTTTTATGTATTAATAGTGAAATTACCAAGAAAACTGAGTGAAAACGTGTATTAATATAGTTATTTAGCATATTTATAACTCTCAATATGTTTGTATAGAATGTCGTTTTGATAACAAGTAATATAAACAACTTTTATTATATACCAAAAAATCGACCAATCACAGCGCGTCTTATTGTAGAACTCTCTAGAAGTTTTTTAATTAACTGCGTAATAGATCATACTAAAAATAATGAAAATAATTTTATGTCCTAAAAGAGTTATAAATATGACATTGAATTAGCATATGGCTTATAGATTAAGAAAGTATAGGAATATTTTTTTTATAATTAAACGCATTTCGTAGTTATGGAAAAATTAAAGAATTAAAATGCCCAAATATTATGAAAATTTGGGACATTTCGTTTAATAACTTTTTACAATGTTAATGTTTTTAGTAACCTTTATGATATATTAATAAAGTATCAGACTACCGATTTAATGATGTATAGCATGTTAGTGTAGCAATTAGTTTTGTATAGAAAATATTGCAATTTATGCCATCTGTATAGTGATAAGTTTATGCAATAAAGAGGCAAAACGGAAAATGGCAAGCGGCTCACTGCAAAGTATTGCTAAAGTCTACCTTAGGGGCTCGGGACCCAGTACCAGTAGTAGTGTGAAGAACTACCAGTGACTAGTGAAGTGAAGTAAGTGGTATCCGGTGGTAGCTGAAGTGACTAGTAGCAGTATATAGTGAATAGTGAAAGTGTTAGCTAACCTAAAAAGGTCGTAACTGACATTCGCAGTTACATAGTGAAAGTGTTACCTAGCCTAAAAAGGTCGTAACTGATATTCGCAGTTACATATAGTGAAAGTGTTAGCTAGCCAAAAAAGGTCGTAACTAACATTCGCAGTTACATAGTGAAAGTGTTAGCTAGCCTAAAAAGGTCGTAACTGATATTCGCAGTTACATATAGTGAAAGTGGTAACTGATATCCGCAGTTACACAAGTGATAAAATCAACTAGTTTAGTTGATAATAGCTGCTAGTCAGTAGTGTTAGAAAACCAGCTACTACCAATAGATATTTGATACCACCGTACAATTTAAAGAAATCTTTTGAAATATACAGTGAACAACCGTAGTTTAACAACCGTGATAAATAGTTATAAAATTTCGCGACTAATCAATCAGTCGAACCGCTGGCCACTACCTTGCTATTTGTATTTGTTAATCGTGCATTTTGATTTTAACTACAGTCCACAATATTTCAGCGGCAACAACAAAGACGGCGGTGAGAGTACCCACCGGAACCTATAGGTGTAGGACGTGAGCGACTCGCGAAGTATCTTCGACAACATTTACTCCGGAGAGTTTCGCCCGTCCGGCACAATAACTTTAAAATTTCTCGAAAAATCGTCCCCTTAATCCTACTTTTTTTAAATCTTATGTTATTCTACATCATATTAGCTTTCTAATGGTAATGCACGTTTATTACTCAGATATCTGAAGTATCTGTAGATACTACCTGGTAGGAGGTACCAGTCGGGAATCAGGGTGTTGGCGGTGTTTCACCTCCGTGACTTGGAAAGCACGTAAAGCCGTTAATGCTGCAACTGAACTTTTTACGGTTGTGTCGGATTATTGACCAATCAAACTAGAAGTAGGGACGTAAGGGAATAGAGATAGGTGTAGGAATAGGTGCATACACTCGAGCACTATAATCCACTCGGGCTATGCTGAACGGTTAAAATTTAGAACATGGAGTTGTTACTTAAAATCGACCCATACCATATGGATGATTGGCGGTCCGCCAACGTGCGCTTTACAAAAAAAACTTCTTCCTTGCACTGGAATCGACTACCTCCAGCAATTATTCAGAACCGATGCGACTTAGGGACCTTCAAAAAAGAACCAGCGCTTTTTTAAACCGCCGGCAACGCATCTGCAATTCCCCTGGTGTTGCAGTTGTTCATGGGCGGTGGTAGTTACTCTTTTCTCTTACTCTTTTTTTTAAAACGTTACCTCCACACTAGGATTTTCTCCAGTATCGTGGGAGCAGTTTACAAACATAAATTTCACAAGGACTTTATTAATTAGCATTTAAAAAAAACACATAACTCAGTTAAGCACCGTAGCAGGCAGAGAGAACTACATTTTTAGGAATAAAACTAGATTTTATCTACGTAAATCATTTATTATTTATTAAAACAAATTGTCAACAGATTTGACAGCATACAGGCAACTGAACAGACAGATCTCCAAATGCATGCGGCGAGACTTACGCAAATTTAATACTGCTCGTATTGAATGATTGAGCGGAACCAGGGCTCCAAAGTCTTTGCTAGAGATCTGTCTGCCAGTAAGAGCCAACTGTCAAAGCTGAAGACTGAGTGTGGCAGCATCGTTTCCGGGACACCTGAGATTGTGAGTGAGATTAAGAGGTTCTATGGGCTGCTGTACACATCATCGTTGGAGCCACACGCAAGTGTGAGTAACGATCCAAGAGCGGGTCTTATCCGACACTATTCCGATGATATCCCGGACGTCAGTCTGAGCGAGATTAGAATGGCTTTCCAGCACCTTAAAAACGGCAAGTCCCCGGGCGAGGATGGAATTACCGCGGACCTTCTGAAAGCAGGTGGAAAACCGGTACTTGAAGTCCTTCAGAGGCTCTTTAATTACGTCCTCCATGGTGGCACATCTCCGAAGGCGTGGAGCAGAAGTGCGGTGGTCTTGTTCTTCAAGAAAGGTGACAACGCTCTCTTGAAGAACTACAGACCGATATCCCTTCTGAGCCGCGTCCACGTGCTGTTTTCGAGAGTAATTACGAATCGTCTCGCACGCAGACTCGACGACTTCCAGCCTCCCGAATAAGCCGGTTTCCGAAAAGGGTTTAGTACCATAGACCACATACATACCCTTCGGCAAATTGTACAGAAGTCCGAAGAGTACAATCTGCCACTTTGCCTAGCGTATGTGGACTATGAGAAAGCCTTTGATTCCGTCGAAATTCGGGCGGTGCTACAGTCTCTTCAGCGGTGTCAAGTTGACTGTCGGTATATGTATAAGTATGAAACACTTCAGCACTTCGATATACCGATGCTGAAGTGTTTGTACAGTAGGGCTACGATGGCTATCCGAGTACAGAACCAGAGTACGAAACCTATCGAACTGCAGAGGGGTGTAAGACAGGGTGACGTTATTTCCCCGAAACTCTTCACCGCTGCATTGGAAGACGTTTTCAAGTTACTGGACTGGAAAGGATACGGTATTAACATCAATGGCGAGTACATCACTCACCTTCGATTTGCCGACGATATAGTCCTTATTGTAGAATCGCTGGAGGACTTAAGCACTATGCTCAATGACCTCAATTGTGCCTCCCAACGGATAGGTCTTAAGATGAACATGGACAAAACAAATATCATGTTTAATGTCCATGTCACACCTATGCCGGTAGTTGTTGGGAGAACTAAGCTCGAAGTTGTTGACGAGTACGTTTACCTGGGACAAATAGTCCGGCTAAGTAAGTCCAACTTCGATCGAGAGGTCAATCGACGGATTCAACTCGGCTGGGCAGCGTTCGGAAAATTACGACACATCTTCTCGTCAGGTATACCTCAAAACCTGAAAACTAAGTTGTACAACCAGTGCGTGTTGCCAGTGATGACATATGGAACTGAGACGTGGTCCTTCACTGCTGGCCGTATGAGGACGCTCAAAGTAGCTCAGCGAGCTATGGAGAGGGCTATGCTCGGAGTTCTTTGCGTGATAAACTTAAAAATGAGGATATCCGCAATAGAACCAGAGTGACCGACATAGCCCAACGGATTAGTAAGCTGAAGTGGCAACAGGCCGGCTATATAGCTCGAAGAACCGACAACCGTTGGGGAAAAAAGGTTCTCGAGTGGCAGCCTCGTACCGGTAGACGAAGTGTAGGGCGACCCCCCACTAGATGGAGTGACGACCTGGTAAGACATGCAGGAAGTCGATGGATGCAGGTGGCTCAGGACCGTGCTTTGTGGCATTACTTGGGGGAGGCCTATGTTCAGCAGTGGACTTGTAAATGAAGATTATGATGAAAACAAATTGAAAACAAAAAGCCTAATGAAGCAAATGTTTAAAATGAAGACCCCATTGTTGCAAACACATTGTGGCGCGAAGCAAAATTTGCTGTGTGTTTGCACGTATCATTTCGGGGTCGTTTCGAATTTCATTATCAACACGCAAAACTCTTTCTTCGAGTTCCGCTTCGCTGTTTATGGGACTGTTATACACCCTTTGTTTCATTGTCCCCCATAAAAAATAGTCGAGCGACGTCAGATCAGGGGAACGCGCCGGCCACCCAACAGTTCCTTGTCGGCCGATCCAGCGGCGCGGATAATTTTCATTCAAAAATGTCCTAATAATTCGGGAGTAATGGGCAGGGCATCCGTCTATTTGCAGCATCATTCTTCGACGAGTTAGCAGCAGCACATACTCCAACAGCAACGGCAATTCATTTCTTTAAAGTTCAAGAAATCTCTCCAGTTAGGGTCCTCGGGAGTATAATCAAAATTTAGTCAATTAGTGCGGCCCACACATTTAATGAGAATTTAACTTGATATGTTGAAGCCCTTTTCAGCTTAGGGTTTTCACCTTTTGGACACCACTTATGTAAATTAAGACAGTTTACGATTCTGTCTCTCGTGAATTGAGCATCCATCCACAGAATTGTTTTAGGGAATTCGAGATTGTCCCTTGTTTTTCTTAAAATCCATGTGGACATAACGCACCTTGGACGCCAATCCACATCTTCATGTAAGTGCTGCACCCTTTGATAATGGAAAGGATGTAAGCCTTCTTTCCTCAAGATGCGCCATACTGATTTTTGGGACACGCCATGACGTAAAGCCAAACGTTTAGTACTAGTAGTCGGGTCAGCAAATAAATCATTCAAAATGGCTTCTTCAATAGCAGCATCAAAAATAACACATGGTCGCGGCGATCTCGAGCACAACCAAGTCCAGTGTTAGCAGTCTTCTATGGACTTCCTGGAAGTTTCAGGTTGACGGCACAGGGCGTCGATTTAGAAACGCAGCTAGATAAGCTCTAGCACTCCCCCGGTACATTCCATAGTAATAAAGGATATCGGCAATGTGTGCCGGAGAGAAATCACTAATGTGCGGCGTCGCGACCAAAAAAGCGAACGCGTGGAGCGATAACGTCTTTGGCAGGAGAAACACGAATAGCAGCGGCGAATAGTTCGGAGCGACTAAGATTCATTCATTTGTCCTTCGACTGGACACGTCTCCCCGCACCCGCACCTACAGCCCGCTCGCCTCTACATAACTCACCCAAAAAAGAAGGGTCTCTACCTGCCTGATAAACAATGACGGGTGCGTAGCTAAACGATGCGCAAACACAAGGGCTTTTTCAAACACTCATAGAAATGGTTGCTTTTGAGTAATGAACATGCATTTTTTACTATTAGAAATCTAATACGATGTAGAATAACATAAGATTAAAAAAGAGTAGGATTAAGGTGACGATTTTTCGAGAAGTTTTAAAGTTATTGTAAAAAAGATGAAGAAAATACCAGATGTCCATCAAATATTTTATACTAATTTTATGGAGTTTCTTTTTTTGAAAATTTTTACTTTATTGGTATGGCTGCTGCCCATAGAACCTCTCAATCTCACTCAGAATCTCAGGTGTCCCGGAAACGATGCTGCCACACTCAGTCTTCAGCTTTGACAGTTGGCTCTTACTGGCAGACAGATCTCTGGCAAAGACTTTGGAGCCCTGGTTCCGCTCAATCGCTTATTCAATACGAGCAGTATTAAATTTGCGTAAGTCTCGCCGCATGCATTTGGAGATCTGTCTGTTCAGTTGCCTGTATGCTGTCAAATCTATTGACAATTTGTTTTAATAAATAATAAATGATTTACGTAGATAAAATCTAGTTTTATTCCTAAAAATGTAGTTCTCTCTGCCTGCTACGGCGCTTCACTGAGTTATGTGTTTTTTTTTAATGCTAATTAATAAAGTTATATCTGAGTAATAAACGTGCATTACCATTAGAAAGCTAGTATGATGTAGAATAACATAAGATTTAAAAAAAGTAGGATTAAGGGACGATTTTTTGAGAAATTTTAAAGTTATTGTAAAAAAGATGAAGAAAATACCAGATTTTCATAAAAACCTTATTCTAATTTTATGACGTTTATTTTACTAGAAATTTTTACTTTATTGGCACAACTTATTGTTAACAATCATTTAAAAATTTATTCCATTTTGATAGTACATTCAGTTTAAAAGTTATAATAATTTATTTAAATTGGGTTAGCAGCTGCAATTTCTAATTTTAAAATATTCATTTAAAAAAAATAACTTTTTATATTTTTTTTTATAATTTTTCCGTCGTTGAAATTATATGCAGTTTCCCTGGTTTTGATATGTGCACTTTATAAAGACTCACACTGTATTCATCAACCCACTAGACAGTGGACTCTTCAAACTAATGACATTTATCATAATTACTACTCTCGACCAGTTGGTGACCACAGGGACAACCTCCTTATACCTCAGTTGCTAGGCTAGTCTATCGTAGTCGACACTTAAGTGATTACCGCCGCCCATGAACAACTGCAACACCCGGGGAATTGCAGACGCGTTGTCGGTCTTTTAAAAAGGAATGGGCTTTTTTCTTGAAAATCCCTAAGTCGTATCGGTCCGGCAAAATCTCTGGTGGTAGTCGATTCCACAAGGAAGTTGTGCGAAGAAGAAAACTTTTTTAAATTGCACAGTGGTGGACCGCCAGTCATGATGATGATGATTGAAGCATAATCCTACCTATATTTCAATATGGCCTAAATAATAGTTACCTGTGACAGCCAAACTTCGTCTGCTAATAACTCATTTAATATTATGGTAGTGTCTTTGCTGGGATTTTGCATCCGCTTATCAGCAACACGTTTGCTGCATTCAGCATACATTAGATATTTTTGATGTGATATTCTCGAATATAATTGCACACGGCCGCAACACGTCCCACAAACGAGAAATTCCTGAAAACAATATAGTTTAGTATTATTATATAATATTACCAAATGTAAACCACAGTTACATTAAAGTTGTGCAATGTTGTGAATTAAAATATCTACTACCACTGTTAAGCTTTATTATACTAAGACACGATGATATTAATATTAAGAAACAATGATACATGGTCGGTCTACAATAGTGATAAAAATCTAATGGCAATTTACATTTTTGCACCACGAGAATCACCATCTGCTAAGAAGGGTGAGAGACAGTCATAACAGCATTTTATAATCAGTAGCGGAATATTATAATTCTTCGATTAATGTTGATATTAATGTTTACTAACATTAGTATTTGTTACTAACACTACTATGGATTAATTTCAGTCCGAAATAAAGATATTATTATTATTATGACTATCTGCTTGGCTAAGTTATCGTCAAAATCTGCCGAGATCTGCAGAGCACATCACATCATATTGGAAAAAATAACATAAATTATCATTAAGAATAGTTTAAAATTACTTCATATTGTCAATAACCGTATGAATTCAAATTTTTTCTGTATAAACAATACATAGAATAGAAAAAAAAATTGGTCAGCAGGGACTTTACACGTAAATGATCATACATACTTTTCTGATAAATTACTGAATTATAATTCTTCAATGGTTGGAAATGATACAAGTCAGAGGATAGCAATAAAGTCCTTAGATTTGCAACCTCAGAATACTCCCATCGCCTTATAAAACAAAATGCTATACATAATAATTGCAATTTGTCACTTAAATTAAAACAATGTTATAATTATTATAACATATACAACAAAAAATAAATGAGTAATTTATTTGACAACAGGAAACTGCTATTCTTATAAAACTTCTATAAAAAGTTTTAACAGGTTGTAAAATATAACTTTATCCCGTTTATCCCGTGTGTGTCGTAAGAGGCGGCAGAGTTAAACAAATCAATATGAGCAGTAGCTTCTTCCTGATAACTATAATTAAAAAAACTGGGGTTGACAAGCCGCTCGCCACGCGTGTCAATTATGGCAAAATCCCCCTTATGAGGCATCTATGATGGAGAGAGAGAGAACTGATGTAGTTGTAATGTATGAATAAAATGGATAATATTTGTATGACCTGACGACTATTTCGTAGGCGGATATCGGGTACGGATAGGCTCGAGCTCAGATGGTTAGTGCTCGCTGTAAATTTCAGGCAATGCAACAGTATGCATGTAAAAAACCAGGCTCGATCCGAATTTGTTAATTGCAATTTGCATTTCTGATTTATTACATGCTAGATGGTGAGGAAACCTGCACATTTGAGGAATAAGAAAAAAATATTGATTAAAGACATGTGAAGTTCGCCAACACGCATTGGAGCAGCGCAGTGGGCACTTCCTTGCCCTTTCAGACATGAGGAGAGGCCTGTGTCCAGCAGTGGAACGTATATGGGTGTAAGTAAAGAGTGCGCAGTGTCGAGTTACCTTCTCGTATGCGAGGCGAGCGTCGGGCTGCACGGGCTCGAGGGTGGCGGGGTTGTAGGGCTGTCCGTAGAGCAGCAGGCGCGCGACGGCGGGGCGAGCGCAGGCGCGGCAGGCGCCCGCGCCCGCCGCCACGCTGAGGCCGGGCCACGTGGCCGCCGCCGCGTCCAGCGCGCGCGCGCCCGCCGTGCCCGCGCCCGCCGCGCCCCCCGACACGCGCGCCCGCATCGTCTCCGTCACCTCGTCCACGGTTTTCACGTTCGATAAGAAGTATTCGTCTGGAACAGTACACACCGACTTTACTACGTGCGAGCACGAAGCAGCTGCAGAGTTGCAAATTATCAACATAATGATTATTATCCAGTTATTATTCAGCAATATAATGTGTAATAAAAATATTTTAATAGTTATATTTCTTTTATTTTAAAACAAAAAATGCTCTTTGTTTAATACAATCAACAATTACAAAATTAAAAAAAAAACCAACATTATTTGTCATAACGCCAATAAATTGATGCACATCACACACAGGAATAAACGTTATTATCAAATAATTATATCAGCACACAATTATCACGACAATCATCAAATAATTATAAAGATAATCATCCCATGCAACCCTGTCCACCTGATTGTAAGTAGATGCATTTGATATCTACATTTATCTTCTATTAAGAAGAAAAAGTTGGATAGACCTAATCAAACATTTAACCTAAATTTTTTTTATAGAATAAGGGTGATAAAGGTCCACAATAAACCTAATGGTAAGTGAATGTTGTGGCCCATAGACATTTACATCTATCCTCGATTAAGTATAAACATGATGTGGATGCGTTGCGACCCCCAGGACTATATTGGAATGCCTCATTTCCAGTATAAAGAGCTCTGGTTCTCTACATAACAGCATTAAGCTGCGTTTTTACGCTCGTATTGTGGTCCATTAACGGTCGAGACGACCCATTCATACTATATACAACCATAATATAGCTGCAAAGTGGCTTAACCACATGTAAAACTCCTGCAGACAGTAGCCTAGGAGTCCGTATCGGTACCACCCTCTTACCTATTTCTACAGCTAAATAGCAGTACTTGCATTGCTGTGCTGTTCCAGCCTCGAGGTTCTATGCTCTTCAGGCTGAAACACAAGCCTCTATAGAGCCAGAATCATTATAGACTGCAAGGCACTCCTTTGTATAAAATTGACTCCAAGTGCCCATGGACTGCAGTAGCCAATTACCATCAGGCGAAACTGTAAGTTCATTTGACACGTTTTGTAAAAAAAAAGTTGTGTATCCAAAACTGAGACTAGTCTTGGGTATCCAAACCAGCAATCAAATGTAAAAAGAGTCACTAAAATCAACATAGAAAATCAAAACATTATTAGACAGGAAATTAAGCTGCAGTCTTCAGCAGGTATAGGTCAGTTAAACAAAGCTGGCACATACAACACATTTACACGTTGCGCTTGTGTAGTGTGTGTGAATAAGCCCTTGGCGTGACGTCGAACCGCATGCGCATCATGAAAAGTCTGCCCGTCTCTCTTTCGCGCGATCGAGCTTATGAGTGTGAAGGGGACAGTGATTGTTTTGCTTTTGATACTGTTTATAAATACAGCGTGGTCTTTTTGGTATTCAACCGTTAGCTTCAGTCACGTGTGATCGACACGCAGCGCGTTTAATTATTCACATATTTGGAGTTTAGAATAAAATGTCTTCTGAAAGAATTGGTTCCGGAAAAACTTTAACAGGACAATCTCGTGAAATAGTGTACAACATTTTTAACTATTTCATGCATTATCAAAATAAAAAAGTGATGGTGGAGATCGTTTAATGAAAGATTTGTTAGGTTTGACATCAGATGCGACTGGTGTTTCTCAGAGAAGTGTTCAACGAGTTGTTTGTGAAGTACGCAATCAAGTTATAGAGTCTGTTAAAGCGTCAACATCACAACAGTCTACCTCAGGAGGAGAGCCACCAGCATCCAAAACATTGGTACCTCAAGTTACTTTTAGAACACCAGGTAAAAAGCGACCAAGGTTAGCAAAACAATCTTCAGTAGAAAGTTTTGACCAAGAAGTCATAAGGCGAACTATCTACAACTTTCATCTGGTTCAGCATACATTCCCGACATTAAAAAAGTTATTAGAAGTGTTAAAAGAAAGTATCAACTTTGAGAGAGGCATTTCTTCATTAAGAAAGGTCGTTCGGAGGTTAGGTTTCAGATAGAATAAAATACTAAATAATAAAAAACTACTTATTGAAAAAAGGCACATTAGACTCAAAAGAACATTATATCTTTCGAAACTGCAAGAATATAGATCACAAGGCCGACCTATAATATATACGGATGAAATGGATTAAAGAAAAACTTCCTCCAAATTTACCACCACAGTCAGTTTTAGTAGTTGATAATGCATTGTACTACAACGTCGTATCGGATCCAGTGCCTGCATCAAATTCAAGAAAAAGTGACATGTTAGCTTGGTTGGACAAATATAATAATATAATATCCCGAAAGAAACACAAAACCTACGCTATATGATATTATTAAAAAAAAATAAGCCAAACTATGTACAATTTGTACTTGATAAAATCCTCCAAGATCACGGACACAGTGTATTGCGGCTACCACCCTACCATCCAGAACTCAACCCAATAGAGTTACTGTGGGGTATAATTAAAGGGAAAGTTGCATCACAAAATGTTAAGTTTAACTTAAAAACTGTGGAAGAATTATTTAGAAAAGAAGCAGATTCTCTTACTCTTGATATGTTTAGTGACGTTTGGAGAAAAACGCGAGGACATGAGGAAAAATATATTCAACTGGAACTAAAAGTGGATAATTTCACTGATTCATCTATAATTACACTAGGAAATTCAGACGGCGAAACATCATGTTCTTCGAGCGATGAAAGTTTGAGTGGGGTAGAAGATTTAATTTACGATTCTGACTAAAAGCAATAATGTAATAATTATAATATATTATAGCAAGCAACACATATTTTTTATTTATTTATCCACAACGCACCTAATCTTATTAAAACCTAACTCTAATCTACATTAGACTAGAGTCGCATTTAGAACCAAAATCATTTATTTTTAAACATACTGTATAGAGAAATTGCATAAGTGTGAGTACTGTGAACATGCCAGCTTTAGTTAACTGACCTATATGTCAGCATGCATGCAGCTGAACAGACAAATCCCCAAATGGCATTCAGCAAGAGTTATGGACTTCAATACAGCTTGTATTGAAGAAGAGTTTGTACCAGTACCGAAAGTCTTTGTCAGAGATCTGTCAGTGCTGGAAAGAGCACATTCACTTTACGACATCCAGCCTCCCGAACAAGCCGGTTTCTGAAAGAGCTTTGGTGTCATAGACCTAATTGTATAGACTGAGAAGCTTCTCTGCAATATGCCACTTTATATTGCATACTATGAGAAAATATGATTCTCTCGAAATTTGGAGAATGCTACATAGTCCGTTCAGATGTGCCAAGTTGACTATCGGTATAACTAAAAGCTGAAATGTTTATACAGTAAAGCTATGAATGGGAGTCTGATTGTAGGCAAAGTTTTCCACTCTGCATTACGAAAGACAGCAAACTGTTTGGTTCTAGTGTGTGGAATATTGACAACCAAGAGGTGAAAGCTCAAAGTCGACAATATTTGTTTCAACAAAATCAAGGTTATAAATAAGCCTCTTAGCACGACTCCATAGAGATCCCATATATAATGTACTAACTTATCTATTATGAGATCATTGCTATAAATTGTTTTTAGTTTATGTTATATACCATCAATTAATTTAACATTAAAAAGTATTTTTTCTCACCTTGTTCCTGGAAAATTTCTGTGAGAAAATTGGGATCCAAGGCATGTGATATTAAAGTTTGTATATACACTTCGAAATTTTCTTGATACATTTGCGTTTCTAACATTCTTTTCTCTATGAAATTGCAATCGTCAAGTGGCAGCTCACTCCTAACTAATTCAACTATTGTCTCTAAATGTGATTGTGAGCGCACTTTGACAGGCACCTGGGTGTAAAGTTTTTTATTATCAGGATTCCATGCTGCATACTAGAATGAAAAAAAGAAAATTATATTTTTTATAAAGTTTCGTATTATGAATGATGATGATAACCAGAGGCTTCTTCTTATTGGTGAAAAGGTATTTCATTTGTATGGTGTGTTGACGACTGTAGTTGATTAAGTCGATCGCGTCGCGAACTAGGCCGCGCGCGTAGAGCTCAGTTTTAACGTAACAAACAGTAAGTGCATTTCAATCAAGGCAAACGACCACTCTTAGCGTAACTTATTGTAACATTTCTTATCTTGCACCTAACGATTACACTATAAATATGTATATAACTACAACTGTACTACTTCAGTGTATAGAACAACAAACTAAATTGAACACTAACTACATCGTACATTAATTCATGGATGACAATGTATCTGAATTTTGATTATTAATCGAAGATATTGGTAGATGCCTATGGCTCATCAGGTGAATTGCCTGTAGGTACTCGAGGTGCTTGTGCACTACAGGGTAATTTTTCCGTACAAAATGTCAAGCATAGTATCCGTTACCGATACAATCTGAAGTCCACTGCCGAACATAGGCCTCCTCCATAGATTGCCTCATAGGGTGAATATTTGCCATAGTTGCCACGCTTTTTTATTTTTAGTTGTTATTAGGAAGACACTGCTGCCCATCTCCTGATTTGTTTCCCTCTGTCGCCTCTTACGACACCCACGGGATGATATGGGGATAGTAGATATTCTTACACCACCACTACACGGTAAGCCTTGTATACTGCACGTAATTTTACTGTCCGTAATGTCATGTCAGAGGTCCAGTCATACTATACGCGCCGAACGAAAAGCATTTTTGAATCTTTATATGAAATCATATCTAACCGCGTACACCTGCCTGCGTCGAATCGTTCGAATCTGGAAGAACCTAATGGCGGCTGCACACTCTCGTCTCGTCGCCTCGCGTGCCTCTTGTCGCGTAGAGACTCGACACGAGAACACACCATGTATACACTCGTTGTAACATTTGAACTAGGTATGTCCACTGAAATGGGCCTAGATGAAACTGTTGCTGCGTTTTGCCCCTGTGCTATTAGTTATAAATTTTTACACATAAAAAGAAAATTAATAAGCCATGGCGAAGAAGAAGGTGGTGGACGGTTTCTATTTACCGTAACAGAACCATGTACATTTAACAGAATAGAGTACGCTCTCATTTTCATCGCGAGACTCACGAGGCACGCTTCCGAGAGCACACGAGGGCCACGAAACGCGACGCGACGAGAGCACCATGTACACACTCGTACTCGGCCTGTGGTGTCTCGATGAGCGTGTACAGCCGCCATGAGACTCACGACGAGAATCCTTGACTCGAGCGCAAAAAACCGATAGGCTTAGAGAGCAAACGAAGGCCGCGAGACGCGCAGCGACGCGACGAGAGCACCATGTACACACTCGTACTCAGCCTGTCTCGTGGTGTCTCGACGAGCGTGTACATCCGTCATAAGAAATTCTAGATGAATTGGGATGACGTCATCAGATTCGGCGAGGGCGATACGGTCAAATCGAATCGAATAATTCGGTAATTAAAGATGGTTTTAATTTGTGATTTTTTAACTGTTCATCTTAGCAGTTAAAAGATATATTAACCATCTTTAATTCGGTAATTATACATAATGAATAATCCAGTCCATTCAAAACAACCCTCGATCGATTTCTTACCTTACTGATTAATATTAAATTAGCCGATAGCCGTGTTTATGCTTCTCTGACTAGTATATACTATATAGTTATCTGTGGTTTGTGCCATCTAGCGTATTATTTACGTACCACCTTGAATGTCAATCAATTTTCGTTCGATAAAATGACTTCACCTATAGAATGAAGTAGATGGCACTATTAAAATTTTATATGCTGAAGGACTAAAGGAAATATTCTTTAAAAACGTCATTACATGTATTCTTTTGATTTATTACATTAAAATATAGGCTTCACATTAAAAAAGGATTGTAACAATTATTTACTATAAAATTAAACTTATATCTCATATCTTTTGAAGTGTTATTTTTATTAAACCGTACAAAATGATATTTTTAACTCGTATGGGTAACATTATTGGCTGAATACCTTAGTGGTTGATATTAATTTTACGTATTTTGTTGTTACGCTATTGGCTGGAATATTGGTTGGATTAATTTAAACGAAGCGCGTCAATTTAATATTATTTGATTCAGAGTTTACTTTTTCATCAAAATATTACAAGGGATTTGGCATATCTATATATTAAAGAATATATAAAAAGATGTAAAAATATAAGAAAGGGGTATGAAAGTGAACGCAAGTAAGACGAAGGTTATGGTTTTTGAAAGAGAAGAAAGTAAAACGATTTGTGAAATAAGAATAGAAGGGGAGTTGATCGAGCAAGTAGATGAGTTTGTATATTTGGGCTGCGTATTTAGCAGGGATGAAAGATATGATAAGAATATAGAACGACGAGTGAATGCGGGAAATAGAGTAAATGGGGTCTTGCACTCTATTGTGAAGAGTCAAAATGTGTCGAAAAAGGCACGTATGGCAATTCACAATGCTGTGTTGGTCCCTACTTTAACGTATGGTAGTGAAAGTTGGGTGTGGCAGAAGAAGCACGAGAGTAGAATAAACGCAGTAGAAATGCGATCGTTAAGGAGTATGTTAGGGCTGAATCTGAATGACAGGGTAAGAAATTGTGTAATAAGAGAAGAGTGTGGTTTGCAAGATGATGTTGTGACCAGGATTAAGAAAGGAATGCTTCGGTGGTTTGGTCATGTGGCAAGAATGAATGAGGAAAGAGTGACAAAGAAAATTTATGGTGCAGAAGTGAATGGCAGAGTCTGAAAGGGACGTCCTAGGCGAAAATTTATCGACCAAATTGGCGATTTATTGAAAACGGGCCAAATTAGGAGTACCCTTAACCAACGAGCATGTATGCATAGGTGTATGGATGTGAAAGAGGCAAGAGAGGTGTGTCAGGATCGTGCCAAATGGAAGTCTGTAGTCTCTGCCTACCCCTCTGGGTGACAGGCGTGAGTGTTTATGTTATGTGTTATGTAAAAATAAATACTAGGCAAGTTAATTAAGATTTATTTTTGAAATTAGTTTATATATTATTTAGTGTAGTGTACAAAAATATAAGATTTTAGTTACTTTAATTTTCACCTTTTATTAAGCCGAGTCACACACAGCTTGTAATTTTATAATTTTTTTACATTTAGTAAATACTAAATACCTAATAATCATTGTAAATAAAAAAACAATTTGTTGTAAATTATAATATACTATAAATATTGAATTAATAAACCTTTAAATACGCCTAGCTTAATTAGACTTTAATACTAAAGAGTCCCGTATCTATTAAAGTATGAAGAAATGTTTATTGAATTAAAATTCCATGCATAAAATTTTATGCAATCAAATTAAGATAACCGATTAAAAATAAATATTCACTACAGAATATTTTTTACTGTTAGTTTTATCTGTTTAAAAAATTTACAAATAACTTTTAACAGATAAATAAATTTAACCATTAACGCATTGTAACAGTTGAAAAATTCGGACAGTAAAATTATGAATAGTGCACAAGCACACACATTAGTAATCTGCTATATTGAACTGCGAACACTTAGGTACTTAAAATTATGCACTTAAAAAATATATGTTCTCTGCCTACTTTTGACTTTATGAATTAAAAAAAAAAACTAATAAATTTTTCATTAGGACTGAATAAATGAATATGCAATCACACAAACAAGTAACATAAACAGACCAAGAAAGTTCCACCAACATCTTTAAAAATCTTATCAGACTTATGTACATAACATGCACTATGTACCATCAATATGTAATTTTATTAGGTATTAAATTTGACTGCATATTGTGGACGATGTTTAGTTTTGTATGAAAAGAGATGTGCTTCCAAACTTTTGGACGGTAGTGTAAATATCAGATTAGAATGGTGAAGATTGGGTGACTTAAGAGGATATAGTAAGTCAGCTCAAATTCTAATTTCGCCCCCACTTCCCCGCGCGTCGTATGCTATGTACCGACATGTTTGTAATCACTAATACTGTAAGTAGATAGGTCGTTAGATACTTAGGTTTATCATATTTATGCCTGTTTCTTAACGCAAACCCAGTCACTTCTTATTTTTATTACGGTTACTTCCCATTTTAATTTTACGTCGTCCTGTTGCGTAATGTGTATTCTGATCGTAAGCGACACAACCTCCCCCTTCAAAGGCCGAAGCGAAACTGACCGGGCGGCAGGAATCAAGCTTCAAGAAGCCGATAGTTTAGGTAATTTCTTTTTTACAGTGAAAATAATGGTAAGTATTTAAAAAAAAGTAAATAACATAAGCACTGCTTTATAGTTAGTTCAGTTAATATGCAAAGTTTCATGATCTTATTTAAAGTATTTTATGAATAACAGCGGTTTATTGTTTATTTTGGAGGTAATTTTAGATTTTTTTTCTATCGAGAAAATTTCACAGAATCGTATTTTCGTCTAATATAGTCCTTAACATTAATCTTCAACTTTACCATATATTTATTTCAAAATTAATGCTGCAATATTTTCGGCATAACGGAGGATCTTGCTAAGCCATTTGAGGTTATATTTCCCCTTAAATAACCTTGAGAATTTTGACGTACTATCGCCTACATTATCAAAAGAGTGCCGTGTGGTGGCGACACGGCGTAAAAAAATCCATCCCTTACATCTCGCAGATGTTGTAAAAGGTAACTATGGGGAATGCCAGAAAATTTTATAGCACCTGATAAATGGACCATTACTCCGAACATTCTCGTTTACGCCAGACGTAAAATGTGTGCGAAACGTATGCTACTGCGATCGTCAATCTGCCTGCCAAGTTTGTCAATTAAGGCTAATACTTCACACAGCGAAAACGTCACTTAACAAGATGGTTTGCACAAAAGCATCAGCCGAAATAAGGTAAATATTTAAAATAAAACTTGATGACAAACAAATATTTAACAAACTTAATACTTACCGTAGATATATTCCGATATAAAACTTTTCCATTTTCTTCAAATGGTTCGTATTTCTGCAGCAGTGTTTTTCCATCCACACGCCATATAGCAGGCCACATTTCATTAAGATCAGTTTTAATGGCCACAAATTCACCAGACTGCAAACAATAATGAATCAGAAAATTTTATATATTTTAATGTTCTAATCGGAAAAGCAAAAGTGCCTTATGATTTCCGATAGATGCCAGTATATGTACATCAGATATATTTTACATCTGGCTTATGCCAGACGTAAAATATCCTGACTGGTGAAGCGTCAAAGATGCGAGACATTTGTTTCTGCGATTAACAATTCACCTGCCGAGTATGAATATTAAGACATTCTGTCCACTGGTCTGGTCCACTGCCAAATATAGGCAAAAAGATCCTATATCTGGCAGTGTACTTATACAGTCCGATGAAGGATATGGAAGAGAATGGTGGAAAATCCTTTAAAAAATACCACCCAACAGACCTGTAATCGAACTGGCATTACCAGCACGAACACCTCAGCTCTACACTAATCAACCACCAGTTCAGAATGGAAAAGGCAGCTTATTTAAAAAATGCATATCTGAAGCTACGAGTAATAACAACAAACGGTCTAAGTTTTGAAAAGGCCAATCTAGCCATGGACTTTAAAAACGCTGACAAAGGTAATAAATGAAATACTTATATACATAAGCTTGTGTGGTTCACCATAATCATCAATTAATTATAAAATTATAATATAAGAATGAAAAAATTAAGAACTAAAGTTATATTACCTGATAAGGCATCTCCTCAATCGGTCTTGTGTTATCAATTTGGCCTGTACTTGAAACTTGTGGGTGTGACTTAATATGATGTAATTTTCTGTTTGCATCATTGTCAGTAGCAGTATAATTTGCATATTCCAATGCAGCTCCATGTGCAGGAACTAAAAATTCATGATTAATTTTTAGGTGGTAAGTATGCTAGACTTAATATATTTTGATAACAGGAGAAACAAAAACATAATTACCTCTGATGCAATGAAAAAATGGGTTGCAGTTGTTTAAATTCAATATCTAAATAAAATGTTAGAAAATTGAATTGATATGCTGGAAAGGTAAGGAAAAGGAAAGCCAAATGATGACATACATCATCACTGTGATAACATGTACACATACCTTATTACGGATAATAAGTGTCAAATAAATTTACAATATTTCAAATTCACAACATATTTGTACAAAATCATTTATTGCACATGTTATCCCTATTTTGGCGTAGTGAGGGGTGCTACCAGGAATAATTACAAATTAAAAATATTTAACACATTATCAGTAATATACTCGCGTTTATTTTATGTTTTCGCATATAATACAAAAGTATTTACATAAAATATTGAGAATTGTGCATAAACAAATAACAATTAAATAGAAATACAAAACTTATGTTCAGGGCATGGCCTTCTAATACATTATCACACTAAGTTATAGCTGTCAATGTATTATGCAATTCTTTTCCTTATATTATAAAATCACTTTTAGCTACAGCAAAATATATGAATTACATTACTGTGTAAGTACTAACTAAATTCAAATACTGTAAATACAATACATTATTTTATATGTACAACAGACACTGGTATTGTTTCCATAAAAAAATATACCACAATTTTGGAATTATAAATGGTAGCACCCCTTCAGTAGCGAGTATGACAAGAGTCACTATTTCTACAATTTACAATAAAATGGCACTAATAATGTGTCATTAACAACAAATTAAGTGAAATCTTGTTACAGGCTAACCCTAAAATATTGATCTCTAATAGATAGGTACATCACATTTCTTTAATAGAAGTTATATACAAGTGAACTATAATAGATTTCATCTAATAAAAATTTACAATATCACAGTTAAAATGTAACAAGTTTTCACGGCAACCTGCCCAAGTGGCAGTTAGCTTGCTCCTGTCATACAAGCTTCAGGGCTAGCTCTTCACCATCGCGCTCTACTTCTCAAGTGGAAATCTAATAAATTGAACGCACCTTCCTCGGGCTGGTGTTGGTAATAGTATTGTTGCTGTGGCGCTGCTTGAAGCGCAGCCACGGGCGGCGGAGCAGGCGCTCGTGGCTTCTTAGGCGCGGCCGGCTGAGGCGCCACTACAGCCGACGGCGTCGGTTTGTTCATCGTCGTTCGTCCCTTCTTCCCTTTATCATTCAATGGTGTACTAGGCACATTGAGCACAGGCTTATTCAACCTTCTTGCTTCCTCCTCCGCATCATAAGCACTTTCCTCCGTACCATCATACTTTCTTTTTCTGTCTTTGTTCATGTTATAATAACGATCATCCATCTCAGTCTTCCCTTGTGTACTTAATATATTTGATGGTGAACCATGTATCTGATTAGCTCCTAATAAACTAGCTGTGCTTATATTAACTGATGAACTCATAACTGGATTACTTAGAGACATTCCAGTGCTAATTGCATTTGTCGGCGCCATCGCACCATTTGCACTTTGTTGAGGAGTATTTGATTCACATTGGCTCTTATTGTGTTCATTTGGAGTAAATGGTTTCGTATTGTTTGTATTGCTATTTGTGTTAGTCCTAGACCAAGTCGACTTTCTGGCGCCTCTACCGGCCGGCGGAGGAGACGTATCACGTTCCCCTTGTAAAAATTTCAAATAAGAAGCCATGAAACCTGAACCGGGGCCCGTGACCGGAACATTGAATTTTTTTTCCATAGTTTTTGTAGCAGCGTCTTGGGAAGCACTGTTTAAATTCTGCTGCTGAGAAGAGGGTGCTACCGATGATGCAGTATTAGCTCGTTGTTCTGCAAGGAAACCAAGTTCTTCCTCTATATTAGGTACTACCACCTTGGGCTGTTCCTCCTCACGAGTTTCTGGTGTGGAAAAAGATGACGAGGAAGCCGAAGGTGGTGTTTCACTAAATGATGACAAAGGTGTTAACTCCACAGATGATTGAAAATCTGGATGGGGACCCAGGTGAAAGGGTGGGAAATAGGTTAATGCATGTCCATGCTGCATGGCTAGAGCTTGATGTTGATTAGCAAAATTTGTTGCATGAAGGGGAGCTTGAGAACCAAAGGGTGTAGTGCCAGGAAACATTTTAGGTGGAGGAGGTGGAAGATTCCACCTTTCGAAATCAAAATAGCTACCATTTTGTTGCTGATTATTTGTTGAACTATGAGCAGGTGGTGGTATTCTATTAGCTAAATAATCTGCCATTACTACATTAGATATTTCATTCATATTTGCATGAGGCACAGGTTTTTCAGTACTTTTTCTTCTTAGAACTGATTTGTTCAGTGGTGAAATATTTGAGGTTGGGGGTTGACTTTTACTTGATTTAACATCTTGTAACTGACAACTCTGTTGTAAGGTTTGCAAATTTTTAACAATACTCATGGGATCACCTCGACAACTGGACAAATCTTGTAAGGCTACATTGTTTCCATCAAAATAGTGATGTTTATCATTTACAGTTAACCTGTCAGCTGTATTTTGAGATGGTTGAGAAGGTTTCTCACTATGAGTATTACTTTCAGGTAAGTTATAATTACTATTACTACCATTACTATTGTATTTCCTACTTAATTGGCGATCAGCTTCCCAACAGGGTTGATTTGATGCCTGACTATGATTTCTTTCATATTTATTTTCATTAAAGTTTTTACTGTGTTCTATCCCTAAGGCCCTAGTAATGACAGAGGGATATGCCACTTGACTATTTTGAGATGGAGATCTTGATACAGATGCATCTAGAGGAGACCGCGGAGCTGAATTATTAATCTTACTATAATGATCACCATGTTGTTGTGGAGAATTTATTGAATTCATTGGACTATGGTACAATGGATAAGCAGGACTAGATCCATGACCTAGGGGTGATGTTTGTGGCACTGACTGTAATGGACTCTGTCGTCTACCTATAACAACACCACAATCGGGACCATTTTGTGAACTACTACTTGAATAACCTGTGTCTGTGCTTGAACTGCTTTTAGCACGAACATGATAATCAGATTCTACATTATTACCACTTTGATAATGTCTAAAACTAGAATTTTGAGTGGAAGAATATGAAGAGTTATTCATTCTATTAGATTTTGTGGATGAATTAGTACTATTACTGTAACTTAATCTTCCTGGTGCATCCATAATAGAATAACTTATAGGGGATGACTGTGGCTGAATTTTTTCATTAGAATCACAGCTTTTTCTCTGTTCATTACCTAGCTCAGGATATATTTTACTTTGTGCCTTAGTTTGCACTTGAGGTGGTTTAGATGTTGGTGATACAAAACTGCTACTTGTATTGTGAGTAGTTCTGGATGACTTTTCACTACTAGTATTTTTAGGGGAATGGGAATTATATATGGAAACCGAAGGCCTAGTAGAATCACTAGACGATGTGCAGTATTCTTTACTGGGTGGTGTAGAGGATGAGGTTACTGATGGAGTTGACACAATACATGATTGTTGAGAATGAACATTTGAACTTGCAGAACTTGAATATGACTTACTTCCAGCATAATCCTGTTGAGATGAAAGTTGACCACTCTTTGCACCACTTGCACTGTATGAATTATCCGTCTGATTTCCAAATGCAGGAGGAGATTGAAAAAATGTTGATGAAGTTGAAGACACAGGTTGTTTAGATGCAGTAGCAGGCGAACCTGACCTATTTGTTTGTTTACCAGCACTGGAAAGTTGTGAATTAAGGTGATTGTTAAGTGACTGTGCAGCAGCAAAATGAGCATTAAAATTTTCATAGGCTACTGAAGCTTTTGTCGTAGCTGGGCTTGGTGATGAGGGCACAACACTTTCATGAGGTAAAATCCCAAATGGACTTGGGAGTTGATTATTTCCTTGCCAACTTAACCCAGTTGTGCTGCCAGGGGTTGATGATTGGTCAAAAAATGTAGTTCCTTGTGCTAATGTTTGATGAGAGTAATTTTCTCTTAAAGAAGAAAGTTCAGTTTCCACTGATGACTGTTTGGATGCAACTACAGCTTGAGCTTGCGCAATTACTTGCCGATGTTGTGCCTGAAGAGAAGAACTGTAATGTGCAGGTTTTGGACTTGCATGATGAAACAAAGGTGAAAATACTGCATCATACCCAACAGTGGGTGGTGATAAAAATCCACCAGGGTTAAAGGGTGAAGCAGTTGATGAACCAAGTTGTCCAGCTAACGATGCTGTTGTGTGAGCCGCCTGAAGCAACAATTGGCTTGTAGTTGATGGAACAGACTGGCTGCCAATACCAGAACCACCACTTGCTAGATGGTGATGAAAATCTCCACTTGCAGCACCAGCCTGAACCCCTGCTAGCCGATTGTAAGAAGCATATGCTGACCATGGTCCTACTGGATCCATTACCACCTCCGTGTTGTTTGGTAAAGTGTCAATGTACGTAATTTGTCAATTGAAGTCCACACTTTCATCCATAATTTGTGTAACACATTAACAATATGTTTACTACCAACTCATTTGAGCACAAGAGGTAATCATGATTTAAATAATCCTCGTATACACTAACCACCCCTGAAAAAAAAACAAATAAACACATCAAAATCATGTTGATGCTGTTAGGAAAACTAAATGTCGGATTAGATGTCTTTTCTAAAAATGGTATAGGTATAACATTTTATAAGGTACTTATAAGCAATACAAAATTTAAACTTAAGTTTACCGATAAATAATACCATCACATAAAAACACTGTATTAAAATAATAAAAATAATACGGCGCCTTAGAGATGGAAGCGTCAATGTGTTTGAACAATACCTAAGAACTTATTTTAAATGAATATTTAGAACCAAATGAACATTTAGGATGAGGAACATACCATTGCCGTAGCATCAAAAAAGCATTAGTCAATGTGGTTTCTGAGGACGCTCACACGACAGATAACATCATAAATATGGCCTCGACTCCTCGAGTATTCGTTGCGACGGGTTTTGTCTATTGTGAAATAAAAAGCCACTTATGTCACGTTATAAGAACACAGTACTTTGCAATATATTGTAAACTTTAAGAATATTTCCCTCCTTTTGTTATAATGCTACAACGTTTGAAAAAAGCTGTTTCTTTATTTACAAGTACAAATAAGACAACGTTTCGCCTTTCACATTAATCGCCGCCATCTTACTTGTCGAATGTCGGATGAAAGACCGCAACATAAATTAAGCGACTCAGCGCCATCTACAAAAAAAAATTATCAAAATTTCTATAATGTAGAATGTAAACATTTTACAAAATTATAAATTTAATATTAAAATACGCATTCTAAGCCTGAAGAATATCATACAAAATGTTAGAAAGTCATAAAACGACTTTTTAAAGAATTTATCAAAATAAGTTCTTAAACAACAGATACAAAATTAAAAGTTAAATATTTTTTTCACTCTTCCGTCTTTTATTTATTCTGTGCTTTCGTTTACAACTTACTTAACCATAGGAGAGTTTTGGCGGGAATTTGGCCGTAGACGGATTATCGCTTCTGTTTTGTCGCTTGAATAATGATTTGAAGTCGATTTTGTGAATTAAGTGTCCGCGCGAGTAAACTATTAGAGAAAACGACGAAACAAGTGCTTTGATGTGAATATAAACCTCAAGTTACTTTGATCGCTTAGGCGCCTTATGAACTTGAGTGGCTGTCGTGATCAACTGTCCGCTGGTTTGAGCTGTCGTCGAAATCTCCCAAGGTCTTCGCAATGTGACGCATCAGCATATAGTGAAGAAAAAGAATATAAAAATGAAGATTCCGAAAGATATGCTAGGCTCAGAAAGGCTAGAACCCAGAGCCGTAAAGCCAGTTAATAAAAAAAATACTTAACCATAGATTTTGAGAGTAATTACCATGGAACTTTGAGTATTCATCCAACTGGAGAGACCATGCGCGTTAATTCCTAAACAAAAAGTCTGTCACTTTCAGTGTAAGGCGAGGAAAACACACTACCTACTGTATTCTTCACTACGACTGCAAAATCGAATCGCTTCACTATATACGCACACTACAGCATTTCTTTTCGTGTTCATTGCATTTACGCATACCATCAAATTCCCGTGTAGTGGCCACCCACTATCCCATATCTTCCCGTGGGTGTCGTAAAATGCGACAGAGGGAAACAGGCAGTTGATGGGCAGCAGCATCTTCCTGATAGCAGCAACCGTACAAAAAAAACTGCGGTTGCAAACCCGCTCGCCAAGCGTGGCAACTCTGGCAATACCCCCCCCCCATGTTAGTTACGATGAAACGGCCTCCAGTTCCCGGCGGCCCCGCTATTCCTGGCTATGGTGGCGACCATAGTAACGGCAGGGTAGGGGGTGCTAAGAATCTCTGGTGGGGGTTCGGTTACCACCTAAAACGACTTGATCTGACAACATACAACGTATGCACCCTAAGGACTAACGAGAAGATCCTGGAGTTGGAAAAAGAGATAGACAAGTTGCGCTGGGGTATTATAGGGTTATCTGAGGTCCGAAGAGAGGGGGAGGACACGGTAACCTTCGATAGCAACTTGTTCTATCACTGGGAGGACGCCCATCTGTCACAAGGTGATGTCGTTTTTATCGTCCACTAGTCTCTCGTTAACAACGTTGTAAAGATTGGGAGTGTGTCGATGAAGGTTGTGTTTCTTATACTCAGAATCACCAAACGGTATTTGTTGAAGATCATACAGGTTTACGCACCAACTTCAGCACACTCCTATTAGGAGGTAGAAGAAATGTATGAGGATATCTCTAGAGCCATACATTCCTCCGAAACCCACTATACGGTGTTAATGGGAGACTTCAACGCAAAATTAGGCACAAGAGAGAACGGTGAGCCGAAGGGGGGATTCGGAATAGGGCAACGAAACCTTAGGACCAGTAGCTGGCCGACTTTATGAAGAAAGAGGGACTCTTTGTGATGAAATCTTTCTTCCAAAAGCGGCCCCACAATAAGTGAACGTGGACGAGCCCCGACGGTTCGACAAAAAATAACATTGATTTCATTATGACAACCAAACGACAACTGTTCACAGATGTCTCAGTGATCTTAAGGGTGAAAACTGGCAGCGATCACCGAATGGTGAGAGGCACACTGAACCTAAACGTGAAGTTGGAGAGGTCACGTCTAATGAAGTCAACACTCCGTCTCCCTCGTGCTCTAATCCAAAGCCCCGAAAACTTTCAGCTCGGGATACAAAATCGTTTTCAGTGCCTAGAAAACTGCAATGAAGTGGACGCGATATAAATGACAAGCTTGTGGAAACTGTCCATGCGGTCGGAGCTAAGTTCTGTAGGACCCTTTGCAAAAGAACACAAAAACTCTCCGATCACACTCTTAATCTCATGGCTGTTAGACGGAAGATGAAGCTGCAGTCGTCAGCAGATTTGAAAGCACCCAGGCAACTGAACAGACAGATCTTCAAATGCATGCGGCGGGACTAACGCAACTTTAATACCGTTCGTATTGAAAAAGCGATTGAGCGGAACCAGGGCTCCAAAGTCTTTGCCAGAGATCTATCTGTCAGAAAGAGCTAACTGTCGAAGCTGAAGACTAAATCGTTTCCGGGACACCTGAGATTCTGAGTGAGATTGAAAGGTTCTATGGGCAGCTGTACACGTCATCGTTGGATTCACACGCAAGTGTGAGTAACGATGCAAGAGCAAGTCTTATCAGACAATATTTCTATGATATCCTGGATGTCACTTTGAGCGAAATCAGAATGGCTCTCCAGCAACTTAAAAACGAGGATGGAATTACAGCGGAGCTTCTGAAAGCGAGTGGAAAACCGATACATAAAGTCCTTCAGAAGCTCTTCAATTCCGTCCTCTATGGTGGCACTACTCCGGAGGCGTTGAGCAGAGGTGCGGTGGTCTTGTTCTTCGAAAGGTGACAACGCTCTCTTGAAGAACTACAGACCGATTTCCCTTCTGAGCCGCTTCTACGTGCTGTTTTCGAGAGTAATTACGAATCGTCTCGCAAGCAGACTCGACGACTTCCAGCCTCCCGAACAAGCCGTTTTCCGAAAGGGCTTCAGTACCATAGACCATATATATACCCTGCGGCAGATTGCACAGAAGCCCGAAAAGTACTAATCTGCCACTTTGTCTTGCGTATGTGGACTATGAGGAAGCCTTTGATTCCGTCGAAATTTGGGCGGTGCTACAGTCCCTTCAGCGGTGCCAAGTTGACTGTCGGTATATCGAAGTGCTGAAATATTTGTACAGAAGGACTACGATGGCTACCCCATCCCCGAAACTATTCATCGCTGCATTGGAAGACGTTTTCAAGCTACTGGACTGGAAACGATACAGTATTAACGTCAATGGCGAGTACATCACTCACCTTCGATTTGCCGACGATATAGTCCTTATGGCAGAATTGCTGGAGGATTTAAGCACTATGCTGAATGACCTCAATAGTGTCTCCCAACGGATAGGTCTTAAGATGAACATATACAAAATAAAGGGACAAGTAGTCCGACTAGGTGAGTCCAACTTCGACCGGGCGTTCAATCGACGGATTCAACTCGGCTTGGCAGCGTTTGGAAGATTGCGACACATCTTCTCGTCAGGCATAACTCAAAATCTCAAAACTCGATTGTGCAACCAGTGCGTTTCGCCAGTGATGACCTATGGATCTGAGACGTGGGCCTTCACTGCTGGCCGTATGAGGAATCTCAAAGTCGCTCAGCGAGCTATGGAGAGGGCTATGCTCGGAGTTTTTCTGCGTGATAGACTCAGAAATGAGCATATCCGCAGTAAAACCAGAGTTACCGACAAAACCCAACGGATTAGTAACCTGAAGTGGCAATGGACCGGCCATATAGCTCGAAGAACCGATAACCGGTGGGGAAGGAAGGTTCTCGAATGGCAGCCTCGTACCAGCAGGCGAAGTGTAGGGCATCCCCCCACTTGATGGAGTGACGACCTGGTAAGACATGCAGGAAGTCGGTGGATGTAGGTGGCTCAGGACCGTGCCTTGTGGCATAACTTGGGGGAGGCCTATGTTCAGCAGTGGACTTGTGAAGGGCTGTAATGATAAATAAATACATTTTAAATAAATTTATTCACAAGAAGTATGGTACAAAGACGTTCTTGTAAAATAATAATGATTCACATATTTCACCAATTTTGGTATATGAAAACTTATTTACTGATTAACTTATGGTTAGAATATACAAAATTTAAGTAAAATTAAACATGCATCACTTTACAATTTTAATATTAATTCTTTAAAACACAATCAGATAAGAAACAGCGTTTTACAGTCAATAGAAACGTTCTTTTATTTTTATTTTTATTTCATTTACCGAATAAAATTGTTTTTCTAAAAGCCACTTCAATAAATTACGTCTAAATCGATTATAATCTAATTGCCTTATTTCATTTGGGATTTTATTAAACACTTGAATAGCCATCACATAGAAATTTTTTGAGTACAGGCTAGTTTTTAATGAAGGTAAAATAATTTTATCTGGGCATCTGGTACTATATGTTACTGTATCTTTTATTCTAGTAAAAAATGAGGATACTTTTTCACGAATATTGAAAATTCAAAAATGTACATGGATGGTAGCGTAAGAACACCCAATTCTTTAAACAGTGGTTTGCAAGAAACTAGGGGCCCGACACCACAAATTGCTCGTATACAGCGTTTTTGCGCTATAAAAGCACGATTTACATCAGTCGAGTTTCCCCATAATATGAGACCATATCTTAATACAGCAGCGACATACGCATGATATAAATAAGAGAAGTGTTTCTTCACGAGATTGAAGTTAGCCTTCGCAGAGCAAAATGAAATTTAAATATTTTAGAACAAACTTTATCTATGTGATTTTCCTATTACAATGTTTGAGTCTAAAATATGTGGTACATTCAGTAGCAGTAATTTTTTCATCATTATACTTAATGTCAAGTAATTGCGGTTTACTTTTAACATTGTAGAATTGCATAAATTTAGTTTTAGATTGATTTATACTTAGATTATTGTTTTTTTTTTATTTTTACAACATTTATAATAGTATTATTTATTTCATTTTCATATTCTTTATTACTAGAATTAAAATTTATTTTCAGTATTAAAATAGAAATGTCGTCAGCAAATAATATTGTATTATGTTTGATGTAATTTAGTAGGTCATTTATGTAAATTAAAAACAGTAAAGGACCTAAAACACTCCGTAATCATTTGGTAAGTACGAAGATTTATATTTTAAAATGCCGTTTTTTGCCGTTTTTTATCTTTTTGTTGTATTTTAACACATTGTTTTCTATCTTTTAAATAGCTTTGTATCCAGGAGTAAGCTGGCCCTCTTATGCCGTAAGCTTCAATTTTTTTTAAGAGAATATCATGACCAACACTATCAAATGCTTTGCTCATATCAAAGTGCACTGCAGAAATTGGTATTTTTCTGTTTATATAATCGGTTACGATTTTTATATGGGAAAAAGTTGCCAGTGTCGTAGATTTACCTTTTTGAAAACCATATTGCTCTGGTTTTAATATGTTAAACTTATTAAAAAAGTCTAAAAGTCTTTTTTGCATAACTTTCTCATACAATTTCGATAATATTGATATTAATGTAATTGGTCTATAGTTATTAATATTATTTCTGTCACCTTTTTATGCAATGGTATGACAACGGATAATTTCAATTCTTTAGGAAAAATACCACCAAATTGTACACATGTCGTTACACTGGTGCCGCTATCCACATGCGTAAGCAACACAGGGCGAGGACTTCCCTATATAAATATTGTAATCTTTGGCGACGACTATGTCGATATTATAATCGATAAACAAATTACATAGTCCGCATAAGTTCAGCGTTGGTAAAAATGATTTTTAGTGTTACTTCATTTCATACATTACAGCCCTTCACAAGTCCACAGCTGAATATAGGCCTTCCCCAAGGAATGCCGCAAAGCACGATCCTGAACCAACTGTATCCATCGACTTCCTGCATGTCTACCAGGTCGTCACTTCGTCATTGAGGGGTCGCCTAAAATTCACCCACCGGTACGAGGCTGCCACTAGAGAACTTTTTTCCCATTGGGGATCGGTTCTTCGAGCTATATGGCCGGCCTATTTTCAGCTTCTCTGGGCTGGGGCTCCCCAGTACCAGCTCCTTCCACTTGACCGCATCCAGCGCAGAGCGGCTCGAATCGTCGACGACCGAGTGCTTTCCGATCGGCTCGATTCACTGGCACTGGGATCACGGGGAGTGCTCTGAGGAATTGTTCGGATTAATCCCAGCCGCCAAATTTCGTTAACGCACTACACGGCAAACGTCCCGATACCATCCACACCATCTGGATGCTTGGCGGTCCACCACTGTACGTTTCAAAAGGAGTTTTCTTCCGCGTACAACCTCTCTGTGGAATAATTTACCACCGGTGATTTTTCCGGACCGATACGACCAGGGGACCTTCAAGAAAAGAGCTTACTCCTTTCTAAAGGGCCGGCAACGCACCTGCAATTCCCCTGGTGTTGCGGTTGATCATGGGCGGCGGTAGTCACTTAACATCAGGTAAGCCACATGCTCGTTTGCCCCCTCTTCTATAAAAAAAAAAGCTTAATAATCCGTTGGGCTATGTCGGTCACTCTGGTTCTACTGTGGATCCTTATTTCTAAGTTTATTATGCACAAAACCCAGAGCGTAGTCGTCTTCGTAGCCCACTGAGCCATTTTGAGCTTCTTCATACGGCCAGCAGTGAAGAGTTTTTTAGCGAAAATAAAATTATGATTTTATTAGTTAATAGAATTATGGCCAGTTTTTGAAAGACTAATCAAACTCAGATTTTAATTCAAATTAAATCAAAAAGTTGGCTATGGGTACTTTCCACGTTGTGTATAGCAACCATTAAAACACTAATGCGTGCATGCATTACTCATTAGCTTCATCGGAATAATCGGACATAATATCAACCCCGTAGTCGACATAGACATTAATGGATTTGGCTGCTAGCATGGTAATCCATCAACTCCTTAATTTTCATTTCATCCATGACCAAGGTAGAATAATTTTTACGTACACAGCGATAGACTTTCGTTAATCAAGTGTTAGGACGAAAGATCTTAACTCTGTGGAATATTTAGTTCTAGGCAGTTTTCCAGTAACTTTTAAGGAATTGTTACCCAAAGTTCGTTTTCTTCAGTTCCTAAGGACTTGCTTGTTTACTTTATTTATCAAAGATGTCTCTGTTAGCGAATCTAGTATTTCTTGCAAACTTGTAACTTTTTTCTTTAAATATCGTTACTGCAATTGAAGCCTTTTTATGGTATTGCTTTTTATTTCGAGGCGCTTATATTAGTTTAATTTTTCATGGTGTATAGTCTGTTCGCTTTGATAAAGTCATTTTTGTGCCACACTATCTCGGCACGTGCCGCACTTTGTAAAAGGCACGACATTATAGGTCGTATTGTAAATCACCTGAAATTTTGAGAAACAAAAAGTCAAAATTAAACGCGATAAAATCCATAAGATTAGTTTCTTTAATGTGTAGTGTTTGCGTAAATATAAGCAGTCATTATTTAATATTATCAAAATCTCAAATATTTTAGAAAAAGAAGAATAATATTGGTGTCTGTCAGCTAGACATTACCACCCACAACAACAAGGTTGGTAGAGCAATATCCGCTAACTTAATTTTATTGCTAGCTTAGGTTGTTATCAAAATGTTCGGAGCCAATGGTGCTAGTCCGATTGGGTATACACGATTCATGATTTCTAGGAGCTGCAATTCAAGTACGCCGCCTAAGAGGATCTTTTGGAAATATTTAAAATTAAACCAATAATAAAAATCTTACTGCTTTTTCTAATACTTTATTGTAAATTCTAAACAAAAAATAAAAACCTGTCCGACAGACGAACCCCAATGGTTAATTAACTTATCGATAGCTAAAGTTGCGGCGTACATCACTACATTGCAGTACTTTCGATTGCAGTGATACCAGTTTATTTTATAAAAATTGCATACATTTGCTACGAAATGGCGAGTATCGAATCGATTATTTGGCGTATATTTTGTATAATATTCTGATAAATACTAGTTATAGATTATATTAAATTATAATATATTCAGAATCATGTTGAGATTAAGCTAAATATTAAAATCATTTGACAAAAACCACTACACATCTTAATGTAATGATTATTATTCATCACAAATTGATTTAGTTAATAGGAAATAAAGTTTCGTTAAGGACGCGTCTTTGAGAATTCAACCAACTGGAGAGGTAATACGCGTTAATTCCTAAACAAAAGTCGCAATAAAAACACACTACTCTATACTTCACTATGATTATACAATTATTATACAAATGTAAAATTAAATCGCGTCTCTATACACGCACACTATAGCATTTGTGTTTATGTTCATTGCATTTACGCATACCATCAAATTGTACACGTGTCGACACACTGGTGCCACTGACTAAACAAATCATCATCTTCAGCATAGGTTCAGCGTTGGTAAAAGTGATTTTTAGTATTTTTTCATTCATTACCTACAGCCCTTCACAAGTCCACTGCTGAGTTCAGGCCTCCCCCAAGGGGTGCCACAAAGCACGGTTCTGACACATCTGGATCCATCGGCTTCCTGCATGTCTTACCAGTTCGTCACTCCATCTATTGGGAGGTAGCCCTGCAGTTCATCCACGAGGCTGCCACTCAAGAACCTTCCCCCCCATCGGTCGTCGATTCTTTGAACTATATGACCGGCCCATTGCCACTTCAGCTTACTAATCCATTGGTCTATGTTGGCTCTCTGGTTCCACTGTGAACATACTTCTTTCTATGTATATCATGCAGAAAACCTCAAGAACTCTCTGTAACTCGCTGAGTGATTATGATCTTCATAATACCGCCATCAGTGAAGGGTTTTTTAATGTTTTATGAAATTATAATTTTATTAGTAAATATAGTTATGGCGAGTTTTTGAAAGCCTGATCAAACTCTGATTTTAATTCAAATTTAAAAAAAAAGTTGGTAATGGGTACTTTCCACGTTGTGTTTATACCGAGCAATAAAAACACTAATGCGTCAATAGCTTCACTAAAATTATCGGATATAATATCAAACCCGTAGTAGACATAGCCATAATGCCTTTGGCTGCTAGCATGGTATTTCATCAACTGCTTAATTTTCATTTCATTCATGACCAAGGCACAATAAAACCGGTTTTTTAGTTAAATCTTTCTTGGTGTAAAGTCTATTCACTTAGATACGGTCGTTTTTGTGCCGCGCCGCCTCAGCACGTGCCGCATTTTGTCAAAGGTGCGACATTAAAGTTCGTACTATAAAGCACCCGAAACGTAGGGAACCAAAAGCCAAAATTTAAGGCGATAAAATCCGTAAAATTAGTTTCATTTAACGTGTAGTGTTTGCATAAATATAAGCAGTCATTATTTAATATTATCGAAATTATAAAATATTTTCAAGAAGAATAATATTGGTGACAAGAGTAATAATAAAACTATTTAATCTATTGTTCACAAGTTCAAGGTCGGTACAGCAATATCGGCTAACCTTCTTTTATTGATAACTTGGGGTATATAATATGATTTATCAAAATCTCTTATGCAGATGATACTGCAGTAATATTTACTGATGACTCCTTGGATTCTGTTCGTAGATCTGCTGAAATAGGCCTTGCTAGGATCACTAAGTGGCTGAACACTAACCTACATACTTTAAATGCTTTGAAAACTAGTTATATATGTTTACAAGTTATATTCGAACTCGGCTTAATATTAATTTCCAAATTAAACTTCACCCATGCTATGATCCCTTAAGTACTAGTTGCAGCTGTTCATTAATTAGTAAGATGTCTGAGATCGTGTATTTAGGAGTTATGTCGAACAACATTTGTCACGGCATAGACACATTGAAATAATCATGAATAGACTTAGGAAACATACATGGACATTTAAAACACTAAGACGAAATAGTTACTATGCCAAATATATATTGCTTTGGCTCAATCTATCTTAGTATATTGTATTCCTGTATGGGGTGGAGCTACAAAAACCAAATTTCTAGAAGTTGAACGGGCCCAGAGAAATTTACTAAAAATTATTCATTATAAACCAAAAAGATTCCCAACCGTAGATCTTTATGCCATAAGTATTGTACTTACTGTTAGGAAAGTGTACATCTTATATTCAGTTCTAAGACTGCATAAAGTTATGAAGTTTAACCGTGGTATTATATCCAAAAGACGGAAAAACGAAGTGGCTAGAGCTGTCGCTGTTAAAACTGTTTTAGCTAGGAGGCAATATGTAAAACAGTCAGCGACTCTATACAACGCCATTAATAAAAGCATAAAAATTCATCACCTTAAGTACCATAATTGCAAATATGTTCTAACCGAATGGCTATTTCATAAGAGCTATGATGATACTGAGGCTCATAATGTTATTTATTTATAACACACACACACACACACACACACACACACGTGTGCGTACTCACTCTCTCACTCATTCACACACACCCATTCACTCTCTCCCATGCACACACACACACACACACACACACACACACACACACACACTACACACCTTTGGCGTGAATATTATTATATTTTTTTTTAGTTTTGTAGTTAATTATTGTGTAAAGATTATGCAAATAGTAATGTAAGTGCTGTGGAAGAATGGAGTCTCCTAACACAAGTTTTTATACTTAAAAGGAGACATCATTCTCGGTTATAATTTATATATGATCATTTACTAAATAAACTAATTTTGTTTATTATTATTATTAAACCGGCAATAGGAAAATCACTACTTTTAGTAATACTTTATTATAAAATCTTAACAAAAAATAAAAACCTGTTCAACAGAAAAACTCGAATGGGCTAATTGACTTACCGATAGCTAAAGTTGTGGCGTACATTACTATATTACAGTACTTTCAGTACCAGTTTAATTTTACAAAAATTGCATACATTTGCTACGAAATGGCAAGTTTCGATTCAACTTGTTTTGTTATAATATTTTGATAAAGACTAGTTGTCGATTATATTAAACCATAATATATTCAGAATCGTGTTGGGATTGAGCTGATTTAAATCATTTGACAAAATCCATTACACATCTTAATGTAATGATTGTTATTCATCACAAACTGATTTAGTTGATATGAAATAAAGTTTTGTTAACATATTTATTTTGTGTGGTAAATTATATTTATTTTAAAATCTCTTATTTTTCACTTCATGAACCATGCTGGCAACACTTGGTATTTTAGGAAAATATTCAGAAAACACGAGTTTTAACGGTAATATTATGTTAAAAGTATTCACCGATAAAAAGCTACGTTTTCCTTTTGTAGATTTGACGGTTTTTATTGTTCTTTGCATGAAAATACACTGCAATTCGGTATTTTTGTCGGAGCTGAATTGACTGACACGATCACTTGCGTAATGGCGCATGACGATTTTTTTTTGCGCCCGAAGCAAATATGGGCAACCCTCCGAAAAGCGGGGGAGGGAGGTTGGGAATGCTCATAGCATACTATGCAGCCGGCTGCGTGGTTATATGGTGACTTTTACCCACTAAACCCAACCTTTTAGGAACTGGCTTAACGATCTAACTAGAGCTCTCTAAGCCGTATACGAACGCGACCCTCCTTGGCAGAAAGGAGGGCGCAAGCGGCGAAAAGCCGTTTAGAAGAATTCCTAACTATGGCAGATTAAGGGATGTGTTATGTAGGCTCGGCTTGAGCCGCCAGGAGGCAGTTCAGGTCAGCCGAAAGCTTGTTGGGGGGGGGTCCGAGAGAGAGTTTCTCGGTCTGCGCACACTATAGCGAGTGTGAATAGGGGCTACATAGGCAGCTGTCTCACGAATGAGATGATTTGGGTGGGACTCTGAGGCTTTGAAAAATCTCTCAGAGAGTGATTTAAGGAACTGCTGGATTGTTGGGAGCTCAAAGTCTCGATGTAGGTCGGCATTACGGATATAATAGGGCGAGTTAGTGGCCCTACGACAGAATAGATTTTGGACTATTTGAAGTTCATTTATAGCTTTGGGCTTAGCATGTGCGAAAATGGGGGCCGCGTAGGTCATGACAGGACATATGCAGATCTTATATAGGGTTCGCTTGTTGCGGAGGGACATTTTACTGTGTCTGCCCAACATGCTGTTGAGCCTACCCATGTAAAATCGTGCGGTGCGAGTAACCTTCTTGATATGGGGCTCGAAAGTGAGCCTTGCATCAAGGGTGACGCCTAAGTATTTGGCTTTAGTTTGCCATGGGACAGGGGTTCCTAACATCCTAATTGGCGGAGTGGTGGTGAGACGACGTCGTTTATATTCGAAGCAAACGGCGGAGCTTTTCTCCGGTTTTACGTCGATACGCCATTTTTGGAACCAAGCTCCTAAGTCGCCTACTGACTTTTGGATCTTGTTCCGAATCTGTGGTAGTGAGTTGCCTTTAGAGTAAAGGGCTGTGTCATCTGCAAAGAGGGCTAGTTTAACACCATTCAACGGGATAGGGATGTCGTTGGTGAATAGTATATATAGGAGGGGGGGCAAGCACAGAGCCTTGAGGGACACCGGCTTTTATGTGACGAGTTGAGGATAGCGTGCCTTCGTGTCTAAAGCGAAAGGTACGATCCTTCAGATAGGAGGCTACAAGGCGAATGAGACGGTCCGGGAGGCCTAAGTCGTACAGTTTGTAGATAAGGCCCTCGTGCCAGACTCTGTCGAATGCCTTGGCAATGTCAAAGAATACCGCGATGGTTTTTTGACGACGAGGATAAAAACCGCTGAGGATGTATTTCACTATGCGGTGAACTTGCTGGGGGCACGAGTGTTTGGCTCGAAACCCGAATTGTTGTGGGATGACAAGAGGGTCGCCGTCTGTGGGAAACAAATGGCGCCTCATGCGCACGAGAATAACTCGTTCGAAAATTTTGCCCATGGCCTTGAGGAGGCTGATGGGACGGTGATTGGAGGGGAGGTGGTGAGGTTTGCCTGGCTTGGGAATGCCAATGACTGTTGCCTCTTTCCAAGAGGTGGGAAAGTAACTGAATTCGAAGCAGGCGTTAAAGATTATGGCCAATAAGGCGATTACCTGCTCCGGAAAGTGTTTGAGGGCTTGGTTGGAGATGCCATCCGCACCCGGTGCTTTTTTGGGCTTAAGTCCTTTGATGGTAGATGAAATCTCATCTTTGGACATAGTGATAGGGTCAGAGGCGGTAGGGGGCGAGTTCCTGCGACGGACCTCGTCCTCCACTAGTTGAATGTGTATTGGGTCAGTGGGTTGTGAGCTAGAAGAGCATTGAGCGGCGACGCTGTCAGCGAAGCACTCAGCCTTTTCTTCGTCCTCGAAGGCAATAGAGCCGTCGGGACGAGACAGAGGGGGAGTATGCGTTATAGCGTCTATCCGGAGGGCTCTCGCCATCTGGTAGTACGCTGTGTGGGAGGGAGAGATTTGCTCCATGAGATTGCCCCATTCGTGGTCTCTGTAATCTTGGAGGCGGTAAAAGAGTTTGCGTTGAAGGCGGTGGGCCGCGAGTCTATATTCGGGAGTGGGATAGCGTGCAGCTCTACGGAGGGCAGCTTTTTTGGCTTTTAGCAGGATATAAGAGGATGTTATAAGTGAGGTGAGATTTTCGACCGCGGTGTCTATTTTCCCCGTACTGTCGAGGGCGTCGGAAGAAAGGGTTATGGGTGAGTCTGGAGAGTCTATAGCCGAGGCTAGAGACTTCTTGAAGCCCTTTCAGTTGGTGTAGGTTTTGGATGTGGGAGTTGGAGATGGCTGATGGCCAAGAAGGAGGGATACAGAACGGTGGTCGAATCCTAGATCATCAGAGGATCAGAGACTCGATTGCTCTAAGGTTAAGGGAGACTCCTTTAACTAGAGCAAAGTCTAGCACGTCAGGAGCCTAGTTAACAATGTCGGGATAGTGGGTGACAGCGAGGGGGCTGTAGACAATCAGGTCGAGAGACTGAGTGATATTGAGCAGCACCCTGCCACTACTGGTAGTAGTGTGGCAGGTCCATTCAGTATGCTTGGAGTTAAAGTCTCCAAACATAATGACTGAGTCACCTAATGCAAGGATGGCTTCGAAATCACTCTTAACGGGGAGGGTTCCGCTAGGGATATAGCAAGAGGCTATAATGATTGACCGGTGTCCAGTCATGGCTAATCTAGTGATAGTGGCTTCCATACTGGTAAGCGTCGGAGTAGATATGTGGGAGCAATGAAGGGACTTTTTGTAATAAATGGCAGTACCGCCGCCTTTGCGGTCGGGTCTGTCATTACGCAGAAGTGAATAATTTTTGATAGAAAGGCCTTTAGAGACCTTGGGGCTGAGGTGGATTTCCTGAAGGAGGAGGAGGTCGGCTTCGCGATCTCGAAGAAATAGCCTAAGCTCTGGGAGGTTATTTCGCAAACCGCGGATATTGAATGAAACAAGCGACAAACCCTTTGGTTTTTTACGACCGTGCGATATTGCGGGAGCAGAGGGCTCCGGCATAGTGTAATTACAAAGACCTTAGTAAGTTGATGTGCTCAGTAAGAGCAAGGAGACGGTCCTGAGAGGACTGAGCGGTGCGCAGTTTACGCGCAAGGATAAGGATTTCCTCTATATTGATCTTATTCATAGTGTTGTACACTAGGTTTAGATCTTCTACTACAGAGTCTGCCTGTTTTTGTGGGTCGGCGGAGGGCCGCGGGATATTTGATTCCTTTGGGAACCAAGGGTTTATTGGAAGCGGCGCAGACTGGGAGAGCGGAAGGCTCATAAGGGGCCGAGGAGGGCCCTGAGGTGGCCGATAGAGGCCCTGTGGGGGCCGATAGATGCCCTGTGTGGGCTGAGGTGAGCCCTGAGGGGGCTGAGGTAGGGGCTGGCCCTGGCGGGGCTTGCGGCTTACAAGAGCCGGGAAAGTTCGGTCATTGACCTGGGGTGGAGCTTGGCGGCTCGGAGGTGGGCGAAGAGCGCGAGACAGCCTCTAAAATTGGCCGGATGGCCTGTTTGTCCGCAAAGGAACATGAGGGTGGGAATTGACCGAGGGCACTCTTTCGAGTGATGGGGTTCTAGGCACTTACCGCACCTGGGTGGAGCTGAGCAGTTGGCTGCCGCGTGCCCATAGAGTTGGCAGCGGTGGCACTGCGCTGTGTAACTGCACCGGTGTGGGGCTTCGACCTTTACACGCGACAGGCCGCACACAGTGCGTACCTCGCGGAAGATGGCCTTCGCTTCCGGCACATTGGTGAGAACAAGGAGGGCAAGGTTAAATCTTTCGCCCCTGCTGCTGTGTATTTTGTGCACAGCCTCTATGGGGAAGCCCTGAGACTTAAGGTCTTCCAGAATGTTCTCGTTTGCGAGTTCATAGGGAACTCCGCGGAGGACTGCCTTGACCTTCCTTTCTTCGGCGAGGGCGTATGTGTGATAGGACACACGCTCGGCCGTGAATAGACGGGTTATATTCCGGAAGTCTTCTATAGACGCCAGCATTATTTTGATGGCCTCGCCGACATTGGGGGCTTGGTCATATTTAAAACCCTTATCGTAGAGGGTTTTGGATAATTGAATGAATTTAGCCTTGTCTCTGAGAAAGACAGGGGGCGGGACTTGGTTTATAACCAATTTGGGAGCGCAGCGGGTTGCTGGCTTGGAGGTAGTGTCTTCGACTGAGAGGCGGCAGCGTTTGGGGCTGCGGAAGTAGGGGCAACGATGGGAGCTGCGGAGTTAGAGGCAGCGGCGGAGGGTGTGCGGCGGTAGAATTGCTTTCTGCTGTCTTTTAAAATCGGGACGCGTGTCGTTGGTTCGTAGCTATCACACATAGACAAACAATAAATACACAATTACGCCTACACGTATCTCTAGCATTCACGCAACAAAGATTAAACTATAAAACTATTACGTTAAGGAATATTTTATAAAAACGTATAATCTCAGCAGGCGTAGCCACTCGGTCCAATAATTAACGTGTGCGAAAAACAGAGAATGACATTGCGAGTTAACTCTCACTTATAGTGTATAGTGCAGCGCAACGCACGTTTCGCTAACTTGATATAACTAATTGACTGAAAGTGTTTCAGTAATAGACGCTTTTAGTCTTAGCTTTGGGCGTTTTATAAATAGAGAAAAGGGGATATAATAAAACGTTAAGGATAAGTATATCAATTTATCTTTAATATCCGGATCTTTTTGAAATCTGAAATAATAGCATTGTATTAAATAAACAGATGATTAAATAAAATAAATACAACATTATACAAACAGCAAACAAATAAATATAAATAATATACATAAGTTACCAGCTTCTTACAGATTTACTTTATTTTACTATCCTTAAAATATAATTACTTTATCCTTACAGTATATTAAAACTGCATAAAATTTTATCAAGTAATTTAAAAGTACAAACAAACAGATAGTCGCTGATAAACGGTTAACGGTATAAAATATTTGGAAAGAAAAAAATTTAGAGAAGGAGTAAATAAATATTTAACGAAAAATCACTCTTCATTCCCATTTCGGTATAACTAGGTAAGATAAATATAATAAATTATCGATATAAAATAATAGTGTCAAGTCACTGACTCGCGCTCGACCCCTGTTTCTTGGAAAGGGGAATGCCCACTCTTCATAGACACTTCGGCCATGGGTGCCCACATATAAAAGTATATAGATATGATAATATGCAAATTAAAGAATGAAATGATAAAGGAATTGCTTTAAAAAAAGTCGGGATTTTAAAAGTATATAAATTTTTATTTTCACAAATACAGTTTTTAATAACTACTTTTATCAATTTTATCGCGTTTTATTTCTTTGATTTTTAATTCCAGACGTTTCGGGTGCTTTCCAGCACCCGTGGTCACGGCGGACTGAGGTGACTGACGTCCCAATGTCAGTGTTAACCTGGAATACCTTCAGATTTTTAATTTTTATTTATGGTCCGATCTACAGAATGAAATTAATGTGTCTTGAAGTCTTGCAGTGGTATGCTTGGGTTTAGTTTCGTACGTACTCGACAATATTGTTTATTACCCGTACTATAAATCATCGCTGCTTTTAGCTGTCGACTAGCTTAAGAATCAAATGTGAAAACAGTAACATTTTCGGAGACAATCGTAGTACTGGAGGTGAATAATTTCATTTAGGTATATTTCATTAAATACTACATAATTTAAATAGTACTTTTTTATTCTTTGAAGCTAGTTGTGGAAGAATTTCCGCAGTTGGATATGCTTCAAAACACCATTTTTACGTCTCTGCGTTCTTTCGGGTATACAAAAAGTACTCTGTGCTACGTCCGAAACAACACTGGTGAGCTGGTCCGAAATAAACGCTCCTCGCGCGCTTGTGGCCTACCAGTCACAAGTGCAGCTACAAGGTCACGCGCTTTTACGACTTCTATTGCCTTATTATTTAGATTTTTGTGGTATGTATTTATGTATGTTCGGATTCAATTTTCGCCTCGTGTATCTCGAGAACAAAGAGTAATATTGACATGGGAACATCAGCCTACAAGGCCGCGAGCCCTGAGTCAGACGAAGCTGTAAGAGTCGCATAGACTAACAGCGCTAACATCCAGAAATTAGAAACTGTACCATTCATACTGAGTTGACACGTGTTGATTAATTATATTTAAAAAAATTCTCGATGCACAAATAATTCAACTAATGTTAACAAATACAAAGGAATAACTTTTTATCGGTTAATAAGATACTTAATCATTAAAAAAATATTAAAAATTAATAATAAAACGAATTGTTCCTAAGATGCCATCTTGTGTCATGGAATATAGACTATGAAATTAATTTGTTCAGATGCGACATTTCTGTTGGTACTTAAGTATAGGACGAATATATTATTATGCACAATTTTTTTTGTAGAAACATATTATGTAAGTTATCATAATTAGGCAAAATTTTTATATTTAAGTCTGCTCATTATTCTTTTATTTTATTTTTAGGTTTCCACATAAAAGTCAAAGTGGAATAAATTCGTCAATTTTTAACTCTCACGTGTCAGCATTTATGAAGGAGTCTTATTCTAATTTAAGTTTATAAATATATTTGTAATTTATTTAATTAATTATTATATATATTAATTAATATATATGTATTTTATTTTGTAATTTATATTAATAAGTTTTGTTAAACATACATTTAGTATGATTTTTTTTATTTTGACATAGTTACATTTTAAAATAATCAAATAAAAATATCATAAAAATGTAATTGTGATATAATATTATGTTATATTATATTAAATAAGCAAAAATAGTTGACAAAATTTAAAAATTGTACTCGATATAATTTACCTATTTAACAATACAATCTAAAGTACGGTAGCAGCGATACGAAAGATCATTTACCTTAAAAACGACTGTAGAGTTGACATTGACAATCTATTATCTATTTCTTTCCATCTTGTGTATTTGTCGTAATGTCTTGTTTTCCCGGCAAAAACATGTCAGGGTCAAGACGGGTTCGTCAACATTCAACATTCCGTTTCGGAACGCGCTCGTGGTGAACAAGTTATTTGTTAAAATTTTGTTATTTTTTTTCTTTATTTAATTATTGTTATTTTGTTTTGTTATTAATTGTCTTTTTTGATTGAAACTACTTTTACGGATTTTATCGCGTTTTATTTATATCAATTTTAATGCCCGACGTTTCGGGTGCTTTCCAGCACCCATGGTCACGGGAGACTGAGGTGACTGACGTCCCGATGTCAAAGTTAACCCGGGGTACCTTCAGCTTTTTAATTATTGTCTTTGATCCGATCTACGCAGAATGAACTATTGTCCGTTCATCTTAACTAGACGCGTGAGTGATTGGTAGCACTGTTTCCTTAGCCGTCATCTTTCTTTGAATTTGATCGGTTGCTATCTGTATAATTGCTAAACGACAAACTATTCTTCAAGTTTATGCATTTAAAAAAAGAAAAGGCTGAAAACAAGTTCATTTAGCCATTGCATGCCATTGACCGGTATGTTTTTAGGGTGACCAGTTACAAAGATTTAACTAACTTAGATTTTTTATTATTATTATTATATTATATATTTATATTCTTTAGATTTAACTGACAACAGTTTGTAAAATGCTAAATGATTATTTAAATAGTTGTATGTGAAGAAATACACACACATATATATATATATATATATATATATATATATATATATATATATATATATATATATATATATATATATACGCGATAACTGTACAAAAATAAATTCCGTTGTTGAACAAATCACTTGTGGAATTGCGATATGAAATAAAATTTAAAGGTGTGTGTACTACACTATGGAAAATGTTAAAACGACTAGGATATAAATACAAAAAGTGTAAATCAAAACGAAAAATTTGAAAATAGTGAAACGTACAGATATATCTGCCTGGCGATTTAATTACTTGAATGAAATTAAAACAATACCGAGTAGAAAGGTGGACTATTGTCGATTTAGATGAAACATTTATTCATTATTCATATGGGGTCTACACTACAGACGGCTTCATTAATGATGAGTTACTGCTATTGAAGTCACAAACTAAATCATCAAACTACCATAACGACTGAGTTTTACTAAACCTGCAACGTAATTGTGTGATTGTGATGGACAATGCACCATATCACACTGTTCAAACAAATAAAAGCCCTAATATGGCAAGCCTCAAAGTAGATATGGTAGAGTGGCTTCAAAACAAGGGACTGTTGTTTTAACCAAATTTGCCAAAAAATATTTTATATGAACTAATAAAAAAATAAACCAAAGCCCATGTATAAAGCTGACAAATTAATAAAATCACATGGTCATAATGTTTTGCAATTGCCCCCATATCATGCGCATTTAAATCCAATTGAGATAATATGAAGAGACGGTTCGCAGAGAAAAATGTGGCCAGAGAGATGATCAAGTGTAATCACTTATAAAAGAATTGTTTGATTCAATAAGCAATCAGCTGTGGAATAAAGAGCGCTCACATGTTATAAAAATTGAAGATGAGTACATAGTGAAAGATAAAATAATAGATGAAGGAAGTGATCGCTTTTTATTGTGGGTTGGCAGTGATACTGACGAAAGTGATAGTGACAGTGAGCATCCAAGTAACATTGAAGAAGATATGATCCCTTTACAAGATCCCTTTACATTGATCATAATTATATAAAGTGATTATTTTAACCCTGTCTTAATTAATTTAACCTGAATGTTCCCATTGATATATGAATTGTTTCAGAGAGTACACTACGACACTTAAAAAGTCTCATAAGTATATAGTCATCAGCACCTCCGTAGTAACAGTTGAATTACGAAATGAATGCGCTTACTCATACGAAATAAAGACGTTTTTAAGGCTTAACTGTTAGCGCTAAGTGCGTTCGACTGTACATGCCAAGTTTGAACTCGCAAGCTCGTGATTGAGATACATGCATACATGCTCTTATATCCCGTTCCATAATGCCTGTCTCTATATTTCGGGAACGCCATTTGCATTGAAACATGCAACACTGTAAATTACAGGGCTACCAATCGGATCACGCGTCAAGTTACGATGAACGGACAATAACTGTGTTTTGAAGTACTGCAGTGGTATGCTTGGGTTTACTTCCCGTCGTACGTCAGTCACCTAAGTCCCCCGTGACCATGGGTGCTGGAAAGCACTCGAAACGTCGGGTATTAAAAATAAAATAAATAAAACGCGATAAAATCCGAAAAGTAGTTTTAATCAATGTATAGTGTTCGAGTAAATATAAGAAATCATTATATAACAAAATTTTTAAAAAGTCTAATTTTTGGTTTGCTAGACATTTTTTTAAACTATATTGTCTACCTAAATATATAATCTATCAAAAAGTTACGCAGCCCTGCTATTCCTAATAACGTCGCATTGGTTTTATTGAAGTGAAAACTTTTTTAGCATCATTGTGATTTGAAAGTCAATAAAACGAAAAAGCGACAGTAAAAAAAGATAGACACATAAATTCATAAGATTTAACGTGGGAGAAAATGAGATAGGAAGCATTATAGCTCAATACTCGCGAGAAAAAAGTCGTAAACGCCGCCGAAACGGCGTTGTTTACGCGTTTTGTTCAACAAGGTATGAAGGTGTCGTGAGCCTATAGAAAAAACAAGCAGTGAAGAACGGCCAAACCTCAACTTCGTAAATCGTAGTAGGTAAAACTGATATAAATATTTTTGTTATTGGTAAGTACTATTTATGGTATGTCGAAAAGAGTATAAACATTTGAAGGAAAATTAATCTACTCGTAAAAATTAGTGGTTGTCCCTTACTTTTGAAAGTACATTAACAATGTCGAAGACTTCTTTAGATATTTTAAACATGGTCGGATTAAAATATGTTGTTTAAGGACGCGTTTACAAAACTGATAGGTTATAGAATCGAACTATGACACGGGTCAAACATTCAAGTATACGCACGGTTTGCTGCGGGAAGTTGAATTTGTTTTTGATTTCTTATACCTCAAAAATATACTTAGATACATAGAGTAATTAGGCTTAGATACGAAATACGAATACTTACTCCAGAGACTGCTTGGCACTGGAAGCCCTCTACCGGCAGTGAGATGTTAGCTGTGGACTTTGGGCTGGTTATGATAAGACCTTACCTCCGGACTTGATGGAGTGACCTAAAGATGTAGTTCGGTGACTACTACGGGAACTCCTGGACGAGTAAGAACTAAGTGTGCCGAGTTCGGGCTCGTTTTATTAGTTTTGATGAGACTTTACCTCCAGTCTTAATGGAGTGACCTGAAGATGTAAATCGGTGATTACTACTGGAAATCCTGGACTAGTAGAACTAGGTGTGTCTAGTTCGGGTTCGTTTTGTTGGTTATGATGAGACCTTACCTCCGGACTTGATGGTGTTACCTGAAAGTGTACATTGGTAACCGCTATTGGAACTCGTCGCCGAGTAGAACTAGGTGTGCCGAGTTTGGGCTCGTTTCGTTAGGTATGATGAGTCCTTACCTCCAGACTTGATGAAGTGATCTGAAGGTGTACTTTGGTAACCGCTATTGGAACTCATCGCCAAGTAGAAATAGGTGTGCCTAGTTTGGGCTCGTTTTGTTAGTTATGATGAGTCCTTACCTCTGAACTTGATGGAGTGACCTGAAGGTATACTTTAGTCACCGCTATTGGAACTCAGCGCCGAGTGGAACTACACCAGAATTATTTTGTCGGTGCAGTTTGTGTCATAAATCATCGGAGTATTTCGCTCTCTCTCCCACACACGGGCCTTAGGGGCGAGCATAGTGATGCGCATTATTGTTGTTGATAAGCGTTACCGATAGTGTATAGTTTTGTCATTATTTGTGTTAGTGATAAAAATGAAAAAAAAAATGAAACAACGTATTTATTAAAATAAGTATAATAATGATTTAAAATTAATTATTAATTAGGTATCTATGTATTAAAAAAAAACTATAAGTACAAATGTGTGAAATGTAACAAGTTACCTATATTAAAAATAAATATAAATATAAATATATATATCTAAAATTAATTATAAGACATATCTAAAATTAAATCTAAAACTATTTAGGTACATCAAAATTCTACATCGGAATCATCAGAGTCATCGTCATCAACTTGAATTACGATATCTTCTGCCAGATGAGATTTCTTCAAGTCTTCCTCTTGGAGTTTTTCTGCACGCTTCACACAATCTTCCCAGTTCTTTTGCGAAACGTGTGAAATTGCTTCATACTAGTGCTGTTTTTGATGACACATTCATTTTTTGCTTGAGCCTATACCAACTCAATTGGGCTATATTGACAATGGTAAGGTGGTAAGCGAATCACTTCGGGTCCTGACTCCAAAGCTAACTGACCCAAATTTTTATATTTTTTCTGGTCGGTTCCGTTGCACCTGTAAATATAATGTTGTTTGTATTTTCAGCTAAGTACTAAAAAAAAAACAAATGTATTGCAAACTTTAAATAATAAAATCTGAAATACCTTTTGTAACAGTTCCGGCTTGAGCTCACTATCACTAAACTCAATCCCGTGTTGGCGGAGCCACTCCTGAATTTCACTTTTTTGTTGGCTGATGTCAGTGCCCGATTTATTTGCTGGGAGTGGTTGGGTGCGTTTTCCATTATGATGACTGATGGTTCTTCAAGCCTCTGCAGCAGCTTTGTAAACCAGTCTGTGAAGACTTAGGCATTCATTTCTGAATGGTAGTCCTCGTTCTAAGACCTCACAGCACGGAATACCCATCTGGCTTCGGGTATAAAACCATATTTTGCGCAGCCTGCATAAGAAACTAAAACAACATAATTAAATGAATATCATATTTTGTATTAAATTATTATTAAAGTCGTATTTATTACGTAAAAGATGAAAGAATATTTACCAATTAGTCTGCAGCTGGCTTCAAATTACTAGTTTTGAATGACTGGCAAATATCGCAAGCCTATAAATACTGAACTGACGCATCTGCGGGAAGAAGTACCTTTCTATGATTTTGCTCAGATTCCGTTTTACACCCAGGTGACTGGCAGTCGGTGCATCATGAAGTTCTTTCATAAGCTCGCCTCTTAGCCATCGCGGGACCACACGTTGTGGTTCTTCAGTCTCACCATCGTCTCTATATAATACACCATGCGCGACATAATATTCTCTGTCAGTCCAACGGGTAAACTTCATGTCCTCGCTTTCAAAATCACCAGGATGGGGCGAATCAATGGAATCAGGACACAAGTCACAAGATGCATTTCCTGTTGAAGAGGAATGAGGCGGACGACCACTCACGTTCTGTGGTGGTATAATTGCGCTTAGCTGCAGTCAACAACCTAATAGCGTACTCGATCGGGCGTTCGTCTTTGGCTTCTTCACCTTTCATTAACACAGCACCCAATGTGTAGGCGCTAGCGTTGGTATGAATAGCGAATGGAAATTTACAATCCGGCTGGCGAAGAATAGGAGCAGAAGTGAGTTTATCTATGAGAGTAGCAAACACCTGAGTCTGTTCTTCACCCCATATCCACTTTCTGTTCTTTTTCGTAAGACACGTTAACGGGTTAGTTATTTCAGAAAATTGCGGAATGAGTTTTCGGAACCAACTACATGTTTGAAGGAAGCTACGTAACTCTTTCAAATTAGAAGATCTCATGTTTACTATAGCTGCGACCTTCTCAATATCCGTTTGGATTACTTGAGGAAATTATATGAACCAGGTATGTTACTCCGTCCCTAGTAAACATACATTTATCACGGTTGGCTTTCAAGCAGAACACTCTGAGTCTGTCGAAGACTTTTCTTAGATCTCGTACATGAGATGCAACATCATCAGAAACAACAAGCAAATCGTCGAGGTAAGCAACCACGCAAACATCACTGAGCCCGGACCGAAAGTGATCCATCAGGCGCTGGAACGTCGCCGGTGAGTTTTTAAGGCTGATGAAAGGCATCCGACGAAATTGAAACGTTCAGAAAGGTATGGTGAATGCAGTTTTATGACAATCCTCTTCTGCTACTTCCACCTGCCAATAACCAGCCTTCAGATCTATCGTTGACATAATACAATTGACCTTTGTTGAGGATACCAATTCATTGATAAGCGGGAGTGGGGATTTATTTGTGCGGTTCACCGAATTCAATTTCCGATAGTCGAGACAAAATTGTGTTTCTCCATTTTTCTTGGGCACTAACACGACTGGTGAAGCCCACACAGATTCTGCTTCTTCGATAATCTCTTGTTCAAGCATCTTATCCAGTTCTGCGTGTACTATTTCCTTTTTCGCAGGAGTCAATCGATAAGCCGGCACTGCAATAGGTGCATTGTGTCCCGTGTCAACACAAGACGCACCTTTCTGCACGTCCTTAATCACAACTTGCGTTATGATGTCCATTACAAGGAGAGCATGAGTTTAGGAAAATAACTCTACGACCCCGAGAAATGGATCTGGTCTATGAATCTATGGCTCCGCCGTCGACCAAGTTTTGACCGCTGACGGTAGAGAGAGCCATGTCTGATAATACCGACTCTCTACCACCTCTACTGCCCCACCACTACTGCATCAGCAGTGTGGAGTATAGGGCGAATGGCGCATTGTCAAATCATTGGAATTTGTCCCGTGTTAATACGATGTACCGCAAATTTAGTCTATTTTCTGTTAACATAGACGAAATCATTTCACGTTCAGAATCTTTGTGCCTTTGCTACCACGAAGAGCTATTGACGAACACGCTAGAGACTTACCATCATTTCGAAAACTAACGGAAAATATGTGCCTGTTACATTTCTTAATGAAAATCTATTTAAGTTTAGATCGGTAACTATTCCCGAATCTTTAATAAGATTCATGCCAGGTAATGTGTCCTTGGCACCTGGTAATAAAACGAAAGTCGTGGAGACAACTGCTAACAACAAATACCAACATTTACAGTAGCAATTTCAACATTTCTATTACAAACTGAACCATCAGCTAATTTAATTTCAAGTTCAGAGTTAATCAACTTGTGATTATTACTAACTAACATATTTCTTAAGCTATCACTCGCGATTGACAATTTTGCACCGATATCTATTATAACATATCCAATAAATAAAATTAATTTTTAGTTACAACAAGTAAGTATTAATTTAAAACAATAATTTTTAATTAAATTAATCAATGAATATCACGTCACTACTCAACCATTCCGGCAATTTATTAAGTTTACTTTTGAAGTAACTATTTACTAAATAATAATATTGAAATGATAATATTGTTCTATTTTAAAATGGGAAGACAAATTTAAATATTTATTTAATACCTACATCAGTATTATTCAATTTAAAAATGAAGAAATCCTTTTCTTATTAGTCACCACAATATTGTAGTAATAAAATTAAAAAGAAAACTTTTGTTTTAAGTTATTATCCTTGTAACAATATACTCACTAAATTATTTTGACATTTAAGCATCAACTTTTAAACAAAAAAAAACCCAACTTAAAAACAGAAGCATTATGAGCTAAGATGTTTTTAAAGCTATAGACTATAAGTCATACTAGCTCTAGAATGGCAATACGAAAGGCAGGTAATTGCCTGGCTCGCTTTTAGTCGGGCACGCTCTCGCGTCGTGGCTATACTTCGCAATAGCGCGTAAATCTTCGAGTTATTCGTGGCAAAAATGTCTTCCTGTGTTTTAAGATGGTGCACAAATTACACGGCAACTGTTAGAGACAAAGAAAACGTCTCATTTCATTCGTAAGTACAGTTTTTTAATTAAAACATTAGATGTAATTTCGTTTGACTGTTTTTTAATACGTGTAAGGTTAAGAGCGAGATGTAATCTGTGCATGAGAGCGAAAGAGAAAATGTTATCCTCCGAATCGGTAAGTCACGCGCTCGCGCCACTGAGCGCCAGCACGCAATCTATAATTTATATTCACCTTTTTCTAACGATAGGTATGCCCATCCCATGCATCATTTGTCTCTTTTTGTTAGCGCAACGTGTCATAATAAATAAATGTATGTAGGTAGACATAATACTACCTACGCCACTTTAAAACACAATATATGTTAGAGTTTAAATATATGTTAGAGTGTAGCCTGTCCATCCTTTTTTACACTTTTTTTGATAATGAGCAGTCATATTATCATTACCAGTAATTAAGTACTAATTTGTACACAACCAAAAAATTAATATTATTATGAGTAGGTTTTTGTTTATTAAATTAAAATTAATAATATGTAAATGACGGCGCCCGCGCCGTTGCACGTGCACGCTTCTGTAGCTAGTCAGAATTATTATAAACAACACGTGCACCGCACACCTGCGCGTTACACCTGCAGTGGCGCTCGTGTAGCTACTTATCTTGTTATCTTATCTCGATTGAAAATGGACGGAGCGGCCGCCGTTAAGTCAGTCTTGGCCACAGAACACTATTACTCTATTATCGGAGGTCTTGGCTCTGGCGTTGCTGGGTGCACTTCATAGAGTAAAGTAATATATACAGAAATAGAGAGCCATCTCCTAGGATTTTTTGTCACCCAATATGAATAGTTTCGCTGTCTGGTATCATATCCGTTGAACTGATCTCAATATTTTGACTATAGATAGCTGTATGTAGTTATGTATATACAGCTATCTATACTATAGGCGGTTATATTTATATATTAAGGGATTAGGGTTCAATTAAGAACGTATTATAGATTTCAGTAACATTAACATTTATTTTGTTATGTATATTTAACATACACTATGTAAAAGCGTCTATTCCGCAAAATACAACACCAAAACCATTGAGCTATTATGTACTACGTACTAGAGACGACACTGTATTCAGCTACTATGTTTCACACAACTGCGGTGCATACACCGCCAATACACCGCACTTTAATCAGTCACTCGCTAGACGCTTGTAGAGTTGTCACGTGTTGTGTTGATTTAAAAAAAAATCTCTTGATAAAAATATGTCGTCGTGTGTACTTAGATATTGCACAAATAATTCAAGAAATGTCAGTAAAAACCAAGAAATTACTTTCAATCGGTTAATAAGATACTTAATCAATAAAAATTATTATAGATTAATAATAAAACAAATTATTCCTAAGATACCATTTCGTGTCATGGAATATAGATTATGAAATTAATATGTTCAGATGGGACATTTTTGTGGGTACTAAAGTATAGGACGATTATATTACTATACACATTTTTTTTGTGGAAACATATATGTTATTATAATTAGGCTTATTTTTCATGCTTATATCTGCTTATTATTCTTTTATTTTATTTTTAGGTTTCCACATCAAAGTCAAAGTAGAATAAATTCGTCCATTATTAATTCTCGCGTGCCCAGCATTTATGAAAGACTCTTATTCTAATTTAAATAAATATATTTTTAATTTAAATGTTATGTTAATAAGTTTTGTTAACATATATTTAGTATATTTTTTATATTTGGCCTTTTAAAATATTAAGATAAAAATATTATTAAAATGTAATTGTGATATAATATTACGTAATATTATATTAAATAAGCAAATATAATATACAAAATAAATGACAAAATTTAAATTTAATTTAAATATTGTTCTCGATATAATTTACCATATTTAACAATATAATCTACTATTACCTACGGATCATTCTACCTATGTTTATTCTATGATAAAAAATAACCGCGCGAACACAGAGTAGTGCACATTTTTTGTTTGAGATAGCTGTTCTAGTACTTAAGTACATATTACTTCAATGACCAAAATAAATTAAATATGTCCACCGGGTTACCGGAATGATAAATGAAAGCGTCTATTTCGCACAACACTACACAAACATACAATGTGGTTCCAGCATGAAAATTTAAACAGACAACAAGAAACAGAGGGCTAATCCCAACTCAACCAAACTTATTGTAAAATCACTTATAAACTATAATAAATCAACAACTTGCTCAGATGCCGGTAGCCCACAGAACACTATTACTCCTATCGGATGCGGTAGCCATTATGTCATATAAAGTTGCTACTTGCCAGTTCGAGAATAACCAGAATTGGTGTAGTCGCCATCTAGCGCACCTTTTAGAATTTAATGTTCGAAAGTTTATGCGGATATCGTACAAGATGGCACTAGTGTCTTTGCAAATTATTGAACCCCAACCTAAAGTATGGAAGTGTACCCCCCCTGGTGCACTTGTTATATCCCGCTACTAGCTCATCCTTGTCTCTTCGGATAATTAATTCGTGAAAAGAAATTAATTATTACTATCAGCTATTAAATTAGCCTCAGTACAATTTATAGTTGATTACTTCTGTTCATATCTATGTAGTCTAAGTATTTCATGATTGTATGAAGTGATATAAAGGTTTTCCATAACAATCCTACATTTTAATTACCTTTCTACATCAGAAGTAGGATAAAGTCCCCGTTATTGCTCATATTTAATTATTATGGAATAAGTTTCCTGTTATCACTCACATGGGGTAAACTTACCGTTATTGCCCACATTTAAATTTTATGGGATGAAGTCCCCGATATTGCCCACTATTTATTTTTAAATAGAAAAGGGTTATTATGTTTTTTTTTTGAAGGATTATAATACGTTGTGTTATATATATTTGCGTTGATGCATTTGTTTTTTATGTTAAGTGTTAAATGAAATTTGATATTCTATTTACGCTTTTTACGATTATGTTTAACGTATCATTATAGTATAGAGTGGAAGTTAAAAAAAGAAAATTCTCAATCCAAAATTTAAATCCTTTTGGTCGATTTATGTTAAAAATACCCGCAAGTACTTTCATTATTTCTTAACCTAAGACGAGAATTATACGATTTCTGGTGTGTGAACGAAAGCGTGGCGGATATACGGTCCACAGTTCAAGATCTGATAAGTTGATGGTGCTGTTTGGGTGGTCCTTGCAGAACCCGAATCCTATTGTTGCCTACGACCTAAACGAAGTCAGGAATGGTCGAGCGTTGTAATATTTAACAAGTGTCAATATCCGTTTGCAGGTGGTGATAACTGATAGACCGAATGCTGACGGTTGACTGCTGGCCGCACGAGGACGTGCGATAGTCAGAGGTGGTCGTGCACTTTGCCGTACGCCTGTCTGATATTCGCGATAAGTGTCCACACCAACGAAGTTGTCGCCCCATAAGGTAGGCCTCAATCCCCATGGTATGGGCTCTACGCAGCACTTCCGTGTTTCGAGTGCGATCAGACCAACGGATGTTGAGAATTTTGCGCAGACATTGCAAGTGGAAGCGATCCAGCGTCCGTATATGATGGCTGTAAGCTGTCCATGACTCTGAATAGTAGAATATGTTAGGCAGCACTACCGCCTTATAAATGTCAATTTTGTTAGTCCGCTTTAGGTCATGTGAACCAAAGACCTTGCGATCCAGTTTACCGAATACCGCAGTAGCGGCACCGATCAGACTGTTGAATTCAGCATCAAGGTCACACTTTGATGTTATCGTGCTCCTCAGATAACGATGTATAGATCTGCTTAAGTATATCATGACCAAATTTGATGGCCAGTATCTCTGGACCGTAGATATCTAAAGACATCGCTTCCGTCTTTTTAACACTTATCTTTAGACCAAAACTACGGCACGACTCATGAAAGGTGGTCACGACCTGTTGCAGGCCAGCTGGGAAATCGGTCACAAAACATAGATCATTTGCGTAAATGAGCTCTGTAATAAGTGCGTAAGACACTTTTGTACGGGCCTTAAGTATGTTTAAGCTGAAAAGATTGCCATCATTGCGGAAACGAATGCGGATTCCTTCTGGGTTAGTATTTAAGACTTCCTGGACTACAACTGCAAATTATAACGCAAAAAGTGTGGGTGCAAGGACACAACCTTGTTTTACCCCACAGGTAATTGGAACATTTTCTGACTGATAAGCGTTTACTGCGACGCAGCTCAGCATGTCGTTATAGCATCATGAAACAGAAAAAGAAACTTTTTTATTCAATGTAGATTATAAACAATACTTATTGAAAGTCAATTTTTTCATTTACCACTGGTTCGCAAAAAAAACCTCTGTCCTGGGAAGAACCAGCAAGAAACCCAGCGGGACTATTTTTTTTTTTCAAATAATAGTTTACAATCATCAATGTCATGTCAATGACAATGACAAATTAGAAATAGCTTGGTAGCGATCACCCTTCCCAGGGGTTATTATCATCCATAAATTCCTTAATATTATAATAACCCTTTTTTATACAAACTTAGTTTAATAAAATTTCTGAACTTTGCGTATACATGAGTCTCAGAAGTCTTACAAACTTCTCCGTGCATCCAATTTTCCGCAGCACTATCCAGAGGGCTTCTCGCGGTACACTATCGAATGATTTCTCAAGGTCTACAAAACAGAGATACATATTACGACCCTGTTCTCTGCTTTTTTCCTGCAGTGGACGCAATGAGAAAATCACCTCACAGGTACCACGGTCTGGTCGGAAGCCGAACTGGGATGCCGGCAAAATCCTTTCAGAAAGTTTCCTGAGGAAGTTTAATAGAAGTCTGGCAAAGACTTTTCCAGGCACTGAAAGTAGAGAAATGTGACGGTAAGCATTACAGTTAGAACGGTCACCCTTGCCTTTATATAGGGCTCATATGAGGGATACCTTAAAAGTATTAGGGACTTGTTCTTTTTCCCACATAACGACAAAAAGTTCCCATATCGCCGAATACAAATCCCCACCGCCATACTTCAATAATTCACCCGGTATAAAATCAACACCAACCGCGCGTTTATTTTGCTGTTGCTTAATGGCAAGAGCAACCTCGTCTGGCGAGACTGGCTCATCGAGCTCGAGGACGAAAGGTTACTGAGGTAGGCAGCGAACGTGATCTAGATCAACAAAATGATCCACGTTAAGTAGGGTTTTGAAATGTTCTGACCATCGCTTGAGTATTTCCTCCTTGCTTTTAAAAAAGCGCTTCACCACTAGTTGAATTCAGTGGAACTTTCGCCATAGAGGACGTACCGAGTAGATGTCGCATTTTATTGATTTTTTTGTGTTTCGAATAGAGAAGTTTATTAATTTTGTTTTATTTATGTTCAACGTAAGTAAATGCGCGCTTAACCATTTCTTTAGAATGTCAAACCCTTTTTGAGCAAGGGAATAGGTTTCAGTCCAAGTATTCGAGTGAAACACAAGTGCTATCATCTGAGTAGGAAAAGATCATCCCGTTTAAAATATTGATGTTACATAAGTCATTTATACATACTAAAAACAAACTTGGGCCGAGAATACTTCCCTGCGGTACGCCGTATGTAATTTGTAGGGCAGAACTACTATAAGCACCAATGCTAGCACATTGCGTTCTATTACTTAAATAACTTTAGAATAAAGATAACTGAATTCCTCTTACTCCTAAAGGTTGAAGTTTTGAAATTAGGATAAGTATTGAAACAGTATCAAACGCCTTTGTGAGGTCAAGAAACAATGCAATACGTTTTGACGTATGCCTAGTTTCCTGAGTACAAAAATCAATAAGGCTAATGAGGCTGTGGACAGCATCAGATGTACACAAATTTTTCTGAAAGCCAAATTGGTTTTTAGAGAGCAGTTTATTAGTCTCTAAGTAACAAATCTTGTGTTAATTATTTTCTCGACGATCTTCAACATCGTAGGCAAAACTGATATCTATAGTTTTCGACACGATTTCCATCGTCGGATATAAAAATAGGCCTTTTTAAACAAATCAGGGAAAATACCTGTCTGGAGACTCAAATTACAAATATATGTAAGAGATGAAATGATAACATTTTTGTGCTTCTTTAAGAATTCTGAAGAAATACCATCCCAACCAGCTGTTCGGTTGTTATCCAAAGGCATAATCAAGCGCTTGACTTCACTCTCGTCAGTTTCTAGTAGAACAAAGGATTTGGAATAGCCTCTTTCTAATTTGTCTGCCAGTGATTTTCATAGGAAAAAAAATATAGATTTGAAAAATATCTGTTTATATCTTCAACCGATTTTTGAGTATTAATTTCATTGAGGTCTAGGAGATCAGACGCCGTTGATTGCTTTTTAGATAAATTTGTAACAGTTTGAATGACTTTCCACAGTTGCTTGGAGTTTTTGCCTGCTCTTTGAAATTCCAGCTTCTCATAATTTGGGTTGGTACAGAAGTTGCGGTATATTTTATAAGTAATTCTAAGAATCTGGTTTGATGGGTCTTTTTTCGATTTTTTATATAATCTATCTTTGTTTCGCATGCATTTCAACAAAGCCAGAGTGATCCAAGGCCTAATAGGTCTACGTCTACAAGACAGAAATATAGTTTTGGTATTGTTGGCTATAGCTGAAATAATAGGTTCGACCAAGAATTTAACAGCTAAGTTGGGGTCATTCGTTGTGTATACAGAGTCAAAGTTAACACAGAGTAATTGCTGCATGATGCATGAATAAGCTTATCTTCATTTTTTTTATAAATGTACGATTACATAATTTAATTTTAATTTTTGAGAGGGCAAACATAACATACGGTTGGAACCAACGACATGCTAGTATGACGTATGCTAGCAGTTGCGCTCCCTGCTCCCTGAAATTATTAATTGTAGTTTCCATATGGCCATCCCATTTTCACTTCGGCTTACTAATCCGTTGGGCTATGTCGGTCACTCTGGTTCTAGTGCGGATATCCTCATTTCTAAGTTTGTCACGCAGAGAAATCCCGAGCATAGCCCTCTCCATAGCTCGCTAAGCGACCTTGAGCGTCCTCATAGGGCCAGCAGTGAAGGACCACGTCTCAGATCCGCAAGTTATCACTAGCAACACGCACGTGTTGTACAATCTAGTTTTCATGTTGTGAGGTATACCTAATGAGATGTGTCGTAATTTCCCAAAGGCTGCTCAGACGAGTTGAATCCGTCGATTGACCCCTCGGTTGAAGTTGGATTTACCTAGTCGGAATGTTTGTCCCAGGTAAACGTACAGGTGGCTCGGAACCGTGTTTTGTGGCATTAATTGGGGGATGCCTATGTTCAATAGTGGACTTGTGAAGGGCTGTAATGATGATGATGATGATGATGATGAATTTCCATATTTGGCTACACACACACAACTGCCGGGAATACCAATATTGTGTTGTTGAAATTTGGCTTCTGCAAGGAAAAACCCATAAGTCGATACACTAAAAGGAATATGCTCATTACTTAACCAATAGGACCCACAAATCAATAATCTTTTACAACAATCAAATAGGTTGCGGATGACGACTAAATAAGCAAATAAATAAAAAACAAAGATTATTTTACACATTTATTGTTTGTTATAATTTTATCTTTGGTACAGTTCGCACATAAGGTTGTGTGTAGGAAGACATTCAGTAATTATTAAACAATAACAAAATAAACCACTATAAAATATAATTTAAGACAACAAATTTAAAAAAAAAATCTCAAAAAAGTCTACAACTAACCCTTCTTAAAACAGTAACTTAAATGACTTGGATTTTAGATTTAGAAGAAATATTCATAAGACTAAAATTATGTAAGACAACGTATGTGACTAAAGGTACTCGTCCACTGGCCCGCGCCGGACGCATGCATCGCACGCACGGCACGCAATGGATTTTAGTTTGCTTTGTATGATTTCACATGGTGCTGTGTCCACTATCCGCGCCGCTCGCACGAAACGCCGGCATTTACGAGCAAAAAATGCGTTGCGTGCCGGTGACGTCACACAAATCAGTTCGCCGCTGGCACCGTCTACTGCTGCATGTGTTGTTTAACATTTAGCCAGGCCTAGTTTTTTTCAGTGTTGAGTTTGCTAGAATATGAGGATATAAAAATAACAATACTATGTTTTTATTCTGTTTACCTATTCCTGAAAAAATACCTATGGTCTCTATATGACCACTGCCCATTGAATGTGGTCCGTATGTAATCAGTGTCCGGAAAGTCATCTACACAGTTATTAAGGATTAGACTACATCATAGTAAATTATTCACTAATATAATAAAACAATGCTTGAACCTAGAAAAATATTTATTTTTATATAATTGGGGATAATTACCGAAACAAAGTGCTGTACAGAGCAGAACTTGAAATATTTTGCACATTAATTTGTCATATTTTACATATGATCCCCATGGGTTTTGTCTTGTACTGCAGTATCTGCATCGTTTCCTGGTATGGTATACTCTCGCATGGTGCCTTCTTATCAAATGGGCAGAAGTCATGTGACCACAAATTTTGACGGCATTTATCTCCGAAAATATTAATACTAAGATAAATTAAAATATATAAATAAGTACACTTATATTATATAAAGATATAAATAATAATATATAATTTCATTCATGTACCCACATTCTACGTTTAGTTTTACGTTCTTCTTCCAACAAGCAGCTAATAATAATATCTTCATCAATCTCCATGAGCGAATACGTCAACTCACGACAAGAAAACACTCAAAACTAAATTAAAAATCCGGATACAGTGGACACATGCCATCGGAAAATCGGTTCAATCTGTTGCGTGTCGTGCATGCGGTGCGTCCGGCGCGGTCTAATGGACGCGTACCTTTAAAGTATATTTATTTTCGATATAATTTAATACGAAATAATTGGCTTCGTAACGTCTTCATACAGATATACAGGGTGTTAGTGTAAATACCGTTATCCTTGAAACCAGTGGTTTTGTTTCACTTATAGAACGTACATTCAATGAAAAATAACAACGTTTTTTTTAAAGTAAAATCTCAATTTTCAAAAAAAAAAAACACAATAGGTAGGAATTTTTGCCTGTCCTAAGCCAGAATGAAAGTATGAAGGAAAAGTTACATCACCGGTTATGCGTACCTATTGTGTTTTTATTGGAATGTTATGTAGGTAGCTAGGGCGGGCGGTGATCTTTACAGTGATTACGTCACTCGGGCGCATAGGGTGTCCATGAATTTACGGACGGTGTCAGACAGAAACTTTTTAAATTTTATGAAAGAAAATAGCGTTTTCTTTTTTAAATTCGGATAAATATTTTTATATTAAAGCCAACTACCTATGGTTTTAGTGACAACGGTGTTTACACTTACACCTTGTATAATATGTACATACCTGTTATATTTTGAATGATTACTTTAAATTTATAACTCTTCCGCAAAAAAAAATTAAGAATTAAATTCTTGGTATAATTTTTGGCACTAATTATTTCATTTTCTCTAAGAGAGATAAAATTTGAACGGAATCCGAAATGGAGTGAAGGTTGACAGGTAGGACGGCAAAATTTATTACAAACAATATTCTTTTGGAGCTTTACAGTTAAAAATATCGATAACTCCTAAAAGTAAGCAATCATATTTTTTATAATTTAAGATAAACATACAATACATTTTAGTACAAGGCAAACCACTAATTTCTAACAATTAAAATATGAGATTCTTGTCACTGATAAGGCTAAAATATGATTTGACGTCACTTTCGTATTGTTGAATTACGACAAGAACAAAAACATTTTAATTAAAATCAGTTAAAGTTATTAGTTATTGCATAAAGATATTACAATAGAAATAAACCCTGTTATTTTTGTGCTTCTTGACAATAATGTGCAATGCTAACTGCATAGGATGAGAATATTCATAAGTGTAAAATATTAAATACAGAACTTAGATTTATCTATAATAAGAACTTGAAGATGTTTTAAAAAGTTTGTCAAGATGTTGTAGTATAAGATTGAGGTCGCTCTATTCTTCTATTCCATTTGTCGAGAGATTGCGCTGTAGTGCAATAGTTTTAATGTTTGTTTCTCAAATATTTCTAATGTTAAGAGCATTTAGATTGTTTACTTAATGGTGAGTTACTTCAAAGTATTGAATGTTTCTATAAATACTTTTAAATAATATCATACTTAAAAAGAAAGAAGAATCAACAGAGCTGTTCGTCTTTTTGCCATAATTAAAAATACATTGTTGACAGATTAAAAAAAATTAATTGTACTCCAAAAATTGAAAGTTATTTAATGATAGTAACTGATTAAAACCTGACGAAAAGCAAGTCTTTGGATTCTAATGGCAAGATAAGGTTAAAAAAAAGTTAAAACCTAATTATGCACAGACAATAAATTCACTTACATTTACATACTATAATGAGCTTTGAAATTAATAATATGAGTATTTACTTTCACTTTACCTTAAATTATAATCTTTACAAAACTTAAAACCAAAATTTTGATATTCATACTATTGCTTCACAGATATAGATTTAGTTATATTTTTATATAATAAAACTTATGATTTCCGTAAAGATATTTAGAGAGACTACAAAAAACATTTTTAAAAAAGAGAAAAATATATCTTTTTACCTAAAGGAGAACAACTTTGTTGTGTTATTAACATTTATTTTCAAAATGTTAATTACCTTCACGCTCGAATTTCATAAGTAAAGTACGCAAGAATTAAATGCCTTGAGTTAGAGAATTTTCAAGTACAATATCAAATTCATCCAAAGGTTCGAGTATCTGTCTAAGGAAAGTTAGAAGACCTCGCTTTCGCAAGAAGCTTTGCTCTTCATACATCTCGGCGGTGACGCGGGTCAATGACATCGGTACCAGCATTCTGTGCAGCCAGTGCTCTCTATAAATCAAACAAACAATTGTTGTTATATGTTACATTGTAAGAATATCGGTCGTATAAGAGAATGAAATATTGAAACTTCAATGTAAAAACCGTGAGTGACTTATCCTGATTATTCAGAAATTTTAATTAAATATAAAGAGAAATGTTATACACTTTGGAAAGAATATTTTGATAAAAGGTCGCAAGAAAAAGGGATTTGGTACAAAACCATCCAGAGTCAGCATCCAAAAGTGCCTTGGTTTAATCAATGTCTGTTGAATAGAAAATATATATTGTATTAGCAATGCGACTTCGTTCCGGACACATTCCGTGTAACAAGTTTGCTTTCATGATGAAAAAGAAACAATCTTCAAATTGCGATACATGCAAAACAATAGAAGATGTACAACACTTGCTCGCGGAATGTTCCAAAAATCATCATGAAAGGAAACTATTAGTTGCCAAAACTGATATTAAAATATGTAACCTAGGGGAGTATCAAAGCATTCTGTCTGAACCATTGTCTAATGCTGTTCAAATGGTATATAATTTAGTTAATATTTTGTGTAAATAATTTAAGAAATTGTAGTGTGTTATTAAAGAAGCGATTGAGCGGAACCAGGGCTCCAAAGTCTTTGCCAGAGATCTGTCTGCCAGAAAGAGCCAACTGTCAAAGCTGTAGACTGAGTGTGGCAGCATCGTTTCCGAGACACCTGAGATTTTGAGTGAGATTGAGGGGTTCTATGGGCAGCTGAACACATCATCGTTGGAGCCACACGCAAGTGTGAGTAACGATCCAAGAGCAAGTCTTATCCGACACTATTCCGATAATATCCCGGACGTCAGTCTGAGCGAGATTAGAATGGCTCTCCAGCACCTTAAAAAACGGCTGCGCCCCAAGCAAGGATGAAATTATAGCGGAGTTTCTGAAAGCGGGTGGAACACCGGTACTTGAAGTCCTTCAGAAGCTCTTCAATTCCGTCCTCCATGGTGGCACTACTCCGAAGGCGTGGAGCAGAAGTGCGGTGGTCTTGTTCTTTAAGAAAGGCGACAACACTCTCTTGAAGAACTACAGACCGATTTCCCTTCTGAGCCGCGTCTACGTGCTGTTTTCGAGAGTCATTACGAATCGTCTCGCACGCAGACTTGACGACTTCCAGCCTCCAGAACAAGCCGGTTTCCGAATAGGCTTCAGTACCATAGACCACATACATACCCTGCGGCAGATTGTACAGAAGACCGAAGAGTACAATCTGCCACTTTGCCTTGCGTATGTGGACTATGAGAAAGCCTTTGATTCCGTCGAAATTTGGGCGTGCTACAGTCCCTTCAGCGGTGCCAAGTTGACTGTCGGTATATCGAAGTGCTGAAGTGTTTGTACAGTAGGGCTACGATGGCTATCCGAGTACAGAATCAGAGCTCGAAACCTATCCAACTGCAGAGAGGTGTAAGACAGGGTGACGTGATATCCCTGAAACTCTTCACCGCTGCATTGGAAGACGTTTTCAAGCTACTGGACTGGAAAGGATACGGTATTAACATCAATGGCAAGTACATCACTCACCTTCGATTTGCCGACGATATAGTCCTTATGGCAGAATCGCTGGAGGACCTTAGCACTATGCTCAATGACCTCAATGGTGTCTCCCAACGGATAGGTCTTAAGATGAACATGGACAAAACAAAGATCATGTTTAATGTCCATGTCACACCTATGCCGGTAGTTGTTGGGAGCACTATGCTCGAAGTTGTTGACGAGTACGTTTACCTGGGACAAATAGTCCGACTAGGTAAGTCCAACTTCGACCGAGAGGTCAATCGACGGATTCAACTCGGCTGGGCAGCGTTCGGGAAATTACGACACATCTTCTCGTCAGGTATAGCTCAATCTCTGAAAACTAAAGTGTGTAAACAACCAGTGCGTGTTGCCAGTGATGACTTACGGATCAGAGACGTGGTCCTTCACTGCTGGCCGTATGAGGACGCTCAAGGTCGCTCAGCGAGCTATGGAGAGGGCTATGCTTGGAGTTTCTCTGCGTGATAGACTCAGAAATGAGGATATCCGCAGTAAAACCAGAGTGACCGACATAGCCCAACGGATTAGTAAGCTGAAGTGGCAATGGGCCGGCCATATAGCTCGAAGAACCGATAACCGTTGGGAAAGAAAGGTTCTCGAGTGGCAGCCTCGTACCGGTAGGCGTAGTGTAGGGCGACTTGGGTCGGGCAGTCAGGCTGCTTGGGGGGCCCATGTTCAGCAGTGGACTTGTGAAGGGTTGTAATGATGATGATGATGAGTGTGTTATTTAGTAATAAGGTACAATGGGACTGACATGTTAAAAATAGCGTAAGTCCCTAAATTAAAAAAAAGAATTAAAAAAAAAGAGAACCGTTCACTCCTCGTCGCCTAAGCGTCGAAGTGTGTCCTGACATGCAGAAGTAGATGGCAGGTCGACGATGATATGGCCTACTGCTACTGCTACTCACCGTAGACTGAGGCAGATGAACAGCTGAAATTTTCCATCTTTTCCGAGCGTACGACCCACGGAGTTGATTTCGTCCATTAGATGGCAATAGCAGCGCCAGATAGCTCGGTGCTCTTGGTCCTGTCGGCAGTTGTACGCCACGCCACAACTCTTGTTCGTCTGCGAGTTTGTTTCATCGCATAGGCTCATTTTGAATTCGTCCTTAACTCTCGCTAGAAATAAGTTTTTTGGAACATCATAAAGTGGTAAATATGAAATGTATAAATAAGGGGCCTTCAAATGTGATACAAATACGGATTAGTATGCTGAAATAGCAATGGACCGGCAACAAAGCTTAAAGATCCGACAATCGATGAGGAAAAAAGTTACTCGAGTGGCAGCCTCATACTGGTAGAAGAATTGTAGTGCGGTCCCCGCTAGATGGAGTGACGACCTGGTAAGACATGCGGGAAGACGATTTATGCAAATGGCTCAGGACCGTGCTTTAGACCGTATGTTGAATTGATCGTTGAGATGCGTTGTCACCTCTGAGGACTACGATGGAATGCCTCGTTTCCAGTAAATTGGATCTCCGGTTCTCTACTCTCACCAGAGGAAACACAGCAGCATTAAGCGGCTACTTTAAGCCTTGATTCTTGAGAGAGAGGTCCTATCCCGGTCGAGCCGATCCATTCACGCTATACAACCATAATATAGCCGCAGCGTGGCATAATACAGCCTAACGAACAAATAAGAGACAGACAGCTATAAAAGATAAACATATAGATTTAAAAAAGACCCAAGTATGCCACTTTTTGAAAAAACAAGACAAAAAGAAATGAAAAAATACGATGACGACAAAACTAATAGACCAAATTTTTGAATGAAAGAGAAATCATGTATTTAAACTAACATGTACTCTCATTCGTCATCCAGTCTGTTTGTTATTGAGCAAACTGTTCGCGACGGCCTAACAACGCTAAGAAACAAAGTTATAAAGAATATTGTTTTTTGTATTAATAGTGAAATTACCGACAAAACTGGGTGAAAACGTGTATTGATATAGTTGTGTAGCATGTTTATTATAACTCTTAGTATATTTGTATAGAATGTAGTTTTGATAACAAGTGATATAAACAACTTTTATTATATTAAGAAAAATCGACCAATCGCAGCGCGTCTTATCGTAGAGTTTCTAGAAGTTTTTAATTAACTGTGTAATAGTTCATACTAAAAATAATGAAAATAATTTTATGTTCTAAAAGAGTTGTAAATATGACAATGAATTAGCATATGGCTTATAGATTCAGAAAGTGTAGGAATATTTTGTATAATTAAACGCATTTGGTAGTTATATAAAAAATCAAAGAATTAATGTACCCAAATATTATAATAATTTGGGACATTTCGTTTAATAACTTTTTACAATGATAATGTTTTGAGTAACCTTTATGATATACTAATAAAGTACCAGACTACCGATTTAATGATGCATGTTAGTGTAGCAATTATTTTTGTATAAAAAATATAGTAATTTATGCAATTTGCATAGTGAAAAGTTTATGCAATAAAGAGGCAAAACGGAAAATGGCAAGCGGCTCACTGTAAAGTATAGTCAAAGTCTACCTTAGGGGCTCGGGACCCAGTAGGAGTAGTAGTGTGAAGAATCTACCAGTGACAAGCAGTAGTATCCGGTAGTAGCTGAAGTGACTAGTAGCAGTATATAGTGAATAGTGAGTGTTAGCTAGCCGAAAAAGGTCGTAACTGATATTCGCAGTTACATATAGTGAAAGTGGTAACTGATATCCGCAGTTACACGAGTGATAAAATCAGCTAGTTTAGTTGATAATAGCTGCTAGTCAGTAGTGTTAGAAAACCAGCTACTACCAATAGATATTTGATACCACCGTACAATTTAAAGAAATCTTTTGAAATATACAGTGACCAACCAATAGTTAACAACCGCAGTTCAACAACCGTGGTCTATAAACAATAGTTATAAAATTTCGCGACTAATCAATCAGTCGAACCGCTGGCCACTACCTTGCTATTTGTATTTATAAATCGTGCATTTTGATTTGAACCTCAGTCCACAATATCTCAGCGGCACCCACAAAGACGGCAGTGAAAGTACCCTCCGGAACCTATAGGTGTAGGACGTGAGCGACTCGCGAAGTATCTTCGACAACATTTACTCCGAAGAGTTTCGCCCGTCCGGCACACAAACAATTATTGATGAGCAAGGCTCTGGCGGCTGACTGATGGCGAAATAATCATTGAAAAATACAGATTACAAATTTTACACAATGCTAGTGAATGGTCCTTCGTAATATAATTAAAAGGCTACAGATTACAAATTTTACACATTGCTAGTGAATGATCCTTCGTAATATAATTAAAAGGATACAGATTACAAATTTTACACATTGCTAGTGAATGGTCCTTCGTAATATAATTAAAAGGCTACAGATTACAAATTTTACACATTGCTAGTGAATGGTCCTTCGTAATATAATTAAAAGACAAGCAAAAGAAAAGCTTTTTTGATTTAATGAAATGTTTGGTGATGTTTTATTTTCAATCGTTTTCTTAGAATGACATGGAAATGTTACACTTACCGAAGTAATCCCAGATAAAGAGATTTTTGCCGAAAAGCCGAGCTGACTTAAATCCGCAGAGGAAGGCTTGCTCTAAACATTTGACGAGTCCGTTTTCGCCGCATAGCAAAACACTTAGAGAGTTGGCATCTTTCTCGCGTTTCGATTGATAGTGCCATTTTACTATTGCGTTGACGCAATCACCTTTAATATAAAACAAAGGAAAAATTAATAAAGCAATATCACACTTGTTTCTTACTATACTCTACTTCGTTGCGATTTCAAAACAATTGGATTGGAAACCGGTTGGATCTAGTGACTAGTTGAAATTGCGGGTATATCGAGAAACCCTCCCACGCGTTTGTGCAGTATAAAGTTCAGTGTAGGGGCAGAGCGCGAGAGATTCCGCTTGAGTCGTTTCACGAGTGAAGTCATTCTACGCGTGCTAAGATAGTCGTTGTTCTGTCTATTGTGGTGATTCTTCCGGTGCAGGCAAGGAGGATGGTGTTGCTGAGAGGCTGTGCTGTGTTACGTTGCGATGGATAAGGTTGCTGTTGGTTTGCATAATTTGGTGTTATCATGTAATTGTGTCCTTCACATTGCACTGGTGTGTAATTGTGATGGGGACGTACTGCGGTATGGTCAAACTGTAATTACTCTATGCTGAATGTATAGTGCGTTACGCTGTCCTATTATTGATAGTGATAAATTGCGCAAGCAAGAGAGCAAGTTCAACATCAATTCTCACACTTTTACCATTTTTAATAATTAACACTATCCTGTTGTTTTCCACACAATTGGATTATCCTGTTGTACTTTCCGACATGTATATTTCCCAATAAACAAATAAATATAAATATATATTACAACAATAATTTTATAAAAAAGCATATACGTACCGATCATATGCTGTATAGTCGAAGTAGAGAGGTGAGTAGTAGTTGGTGAGAGCGCTGGGGCAAGCGTCGAGAGAGCTGGCGTGCGAGGCGAACGTTCTCCACGAATTCTCGCTGCGACTACTAAACGTTCGGTTGAACCGTCATCTACGCCCGTTCCTAGCCATCGATTGCACGGAAATCTGAGAAAACATAAATATTACTTAAAGGTATTTGAAATTAAGTGGCCAAATAAAAAATTATAAAAACTATATATTCATATATAAAAAGATATTATATTTAAATTAACAGAAACATTCAGGAAATTCGATTTACAGTTGTGAACCTTCTTGATGCAAGAACTCTTCGAAACTAGCTCTTAAATTTGTGAAAACTCACTGGTACATTGCGCGAGCTTGCTGGTCATTTCTTGTTGAATATATCTTAATAATTATTAAATGGGTAATTGATGTTGGTATGTTGATGTATACTAGACTTTTCAAGTATTCCTAAAGAAAGAAGTCAAGGGGAGCCATAAAATATCCCCTCGGCGTTATATAAGTTTTCCAGCGAACCTTTTATTGATGACTGCCAGCGATTCGCTTGACATAAATCACACTGTCACGCTGTCTTGTTGTAACCATTTCTAGCTGTTATATGCTTCAAATTCATCCAATTGCAGGGAGAAAAATAAACATAACGTAGTTAAGTATCGGCCAAAATTCACAGTCACTGATTGACCTAGTGATTTCTAAAGAAATAAGGGCCTACGATTCCTTGGGTCGACTGTGTAGTGGTGACGTAAACATATACACTACCTTATATTGTCCCGTAGTACGAGGGGACTGAGGTATACAAATCAGGAGATGGACAGCAGTCTTCCTAATTAAAGTTACAGCCTATACACGTCCCACTACTGGGCACAGGCCTCCTCTCATTTCTGATAGGGTTTTAGTAAAAGCAAGTGTCCGGCGCGCCGCCCCAATGCGTGTGTGTGAACTCCACATAATTGCGAAATATTTTCTTTTTTATTTCTCAGACATGCAGGTTTCCTCACGATGTTTTCCTTCATCAGCACAAAACAGCACTTAAAATTGAAATTAACAATTTCATCGGTATCGGCGGGGATCGAAGCCGGGTTGCTTGCGTACTATGAAATTTACAGCGAACGCTAACCATCTGAGCTACCACGGCTCTCTTCCTAATAACAACTAGAAAATAAAAAAGAAACCACCTAATAAGTGTGGTAACTATGGTAAATGTCTTCTTTATGAAGCAATCTATAGGGAATGCCTGTGTCCAGCAGTGGACTTTCGATAGGCTGTAAATGATGATGATGATGATGGTTCCTTGTGGGTGTAATGGCCGCCCAAACTGTAAATTTTGGTGAATGTAAGTGTTAGGGGTTTCTAGTGTTTTGATTTTGAATTTTCTGCTGCACAATAACTATTTGTTTCCTTGAACTATTTAACGTGAAAAATATGTGTAAAAAGTTCGCCCAAAAATAAAATATTGTTTAAATTCTGTCAGTGCTCCAACCATGTTTCTAAAACAAAACTGTGGTCATTTCACTTTAGCCTTTGCACTAAGTGAATTTTGTACAGGTGTATTTTAAAATATTATACAGTATACAGGGTACATTATACAATATACAGAGCATAAATGGTGCTGTTCACTCTAATGTGGGAAGTCAGAATGTGTCAAATGACGCAAGGATGACAATTCATAATGCTGTGTTGGTCCTTACCTTAATGGTAGTTATTGTTTGTTGTGGCAAAAGAAGCACGAGAGTAGAATTAATGCTGTAGAAATGCGATCATTAAAGAGCATGTTAGGTCTGAAACTGATTGACAGGGTGGGAAATTGAGTGAAAAGAGAAATCCAGAATTAAGACTAGAACAGAATTAAGAAAGAAATGCTTTCGTAATATAGAAAGATTGAACGAGGAAACAGTGATAAAACGAATTTATAGGGCGATATATTGAAGATGGGTGAAATTAAGATGATATAAGGAAATCCAGAGAGGTGTCAGGATCGTGCCAAATGGAAGTCCATAGTCTCTGCCTACCCCTCTGGGTGAAGGGCATGTGTGTTTGTGTTGTTTATATTATCTACATACATAATAATTTCAATATGATTTTAGCGAACCCTCAAGGCACAAGTCCTAGCACTTCTCCGTATTTTTTTAAATTATGTACAACTATTCGGATCGATGATGTAAGCTGTAAGTAAATAGTTGTCTGGAAGAGATCATTCTTAGAGACAAGACCGCCCATTGTACCACACTTCTTTTTTCTCCTTTTATATTCATATTTTTTGGCGTACTATAAAGTGTTATCTATCTATTGATCTTAGTAAATTGCCTTCAGCTATATAGGGCTTAGCAGCACTTAGTTTACAAGACAAAATGATATAGTTGGTATGAGAAAAAGTATACAACTTACGTATAGGTGTGACCTGTAACCTCGTTTCTAACAAATATCTGGTCGAGCAACCATCTCGGTGACAAACCACTGTTGTCGTGGCCAATACGCAGAGTCGACAGGATACCCAAATTTTTATGCTACAAATAATAAAATCCATTAGTTATTATGGTGCTTTCATTTCATGGGTTTCTTATAAATTAATTAAAGCAGGAACTCTTGATCATCATATTACGATACACATATTACAATAGATAACGCCATAGAGAAAATTATATTCGAAATAATTATTACACAATTTTGGTGGTTGTTTATTCTGGAACAAGGCTGGAGTGTCGGAAGAAATAAGAGAATTAAAATAGATCATTTATTTAATAATTTAGAATTTTCAATGTTGAATTATAAACGGTATGTGAAATAAGAATAGAAGGACAGTTAATTGAGCAAGTGGATGAGTTCGTATATTTGGGATGTGTATTCAGCAGGGATGGGAGATATGATAAGGATATTGAACGACGAGTGAATGCAGGAAATAAAGTAAATGGGGCTCTACACTCTATTGTGAAAAGTCAGAATGTGTCAAAAAAGGAACGTATGGCAATTCACAGTGCTGTATTAGTCCCTACTTTAACGTATGGTAGTGAAAGTTGGGTGTGGCAGAAGAAGCACGAGAGTAGAATAAATGCAGTAGAAATGCGGTCGCTAAGGAGTATGTTAGGCCTGAATCTGAGTGACAGGGTGAGAAACTGTGTGATAAAAGAAGAGTGTGGTTTGCAAGATGATGAGGATTAAGAAAGGGATGCTTCGGTGGTTTGGTCATGTAGAAAGAATGAATGCGGAAAGACTGACAAAGCAAATATATGTTGCAGAAGTGAATGGAAGAGTCGGAAAAGGACGTCCTAGGCGGAAGTTTGTGACCAAATTGGCGATATACTAAAAATGGGCCAAATTAAGAGTACCCTTAACCGACGAGCATGTATGCGTAGGTATATGGATGTGGAAGAGGCGAGAAAGGTATGTCAGGATCGTGCTAAATGGAAGTCTGTTGTCTCTGCCTACAGGTGCCTCTGCCTCTGGGAGACAGGCGTGAGTGTTTATGTATGTATGTATGAGTTATAAACTATACAGCTAAATAACAAAACGCAACCCGGGTTCGATTACCACTGGCATGAATTTGTTAATTGCAATTTTAATATAATGTATAATATGATTTTTGACTATATGACCTTGGATTACATAAAAGGAAAACACGATATCATGTAATTTTCTCGATAGAAAAAAATTACAAAATAGGCTCTAATTATTTACATTTCTCCATGACACCACAATATTCTTACAAATAATATCTTGGAATTATTTTTAAGGCATAGTAAATAATCATATCTAAGTTCTCATAAACTAGTTTTTTAATCCATTACGAAGTTTTGTTAAAATAAATAAAAATGTTGTTTGGCGCTTACTTAGTTTTTTTCTCTATCTCATAATTTGCGTACTATGAAGTCATTGCATCACTTTCATTTAGATTTTATTACTCCCTCGGTCGTCCGTTAGCTTCACCGACAAAGGAATAAGCCACGCCCCTAAAACTTCGATTCATTTTCAAGGTATCCTCTTAACTACCCTATATCGACCCGTGAGTGTCGTAAAAGGCTCAGTGGGAAATAAACGAGGAGATGAGCAGCAGGACCTTCCATCTCGCAGTCATTTATTTCTATGACAACTAAAAACACATAACTGCGGTTGCCAACCCGCATGGCAAGCGTGGCAAATATGGCAATTATCCCTCCTGTGAGGCAATCATTGGGGGAGGCCTATGATCAGCAGTGATCTTTTGATGGGCTGTTATGATGATGCTGTCTGTTTATAAATTAAATAAATCAAAGTCATGTTGAAACAAGAGGCGTCAATACGATAACTAATAAAGGTCAGGTCACAGAATACCAGCCTAAAATAGCTGCTTAGTGCTGCTGTGTTTCGTATGGTGAGTATAAAGAACCGGAGACCCTTTTTACGAGGGTGGATTGAAAAGTACTCGGCCTAACCAAGAAAATAAACACATACTAAATCAGTTATATTTTTATTTTTCTACATAATCACCATCAAGTTCAATACACTTTTGCCACCTCCCCTTCCAAGCATTTAGACCGTTGAAAAAAAATGATTCTTCCTTAGAGTCAAAATATGCGTCTACAGCTGCTTTGACCTCGTCGTTTGTCGAAAATCTTTGACCTCCCAAGTGCCTTTTTTAGGTTAGGGAACAGAAAGAAGTCTGATGGTGCCAGATCAGGTGAATACGGCGGATGCGGTAACAGTTCAAAGCCACAGTTGTGAATTTCAGCCATTGACTGTACTGACGTGTGAACACGGGCGTTATCTTGATGAAACAGGACTTTTCTTCTGAGCATTCCTCGACGTTTTTCTTTTATTTCCTCTCGTAAACGACGTAGTAAGGTGCAGTAGTAATCAGAGTTTATAGTCTGACCCCTTTCAAGATAATCAATCATAATCACACCTTTCGAGTCCCAGAATACTGAAGCCATCACCTTATTTGCCGACAAAATCGACTTAGCCTTTTTTAGGGGGTGGTGAACCAGGTCTTCTCCACTGTTTTGATTGTTATTTTGTTTCCGGTGTACAGTAATGAACCCATGTTTCGTGCATAGTAACAAAACGATTCAAAAAATCATCTGCATCGGCTTCAAATAACTCCAAACAGTCGCGTGAAATAGTCAATCGCGTCCTTTTTTGTTCAACTGAAAGCAGTCGCGGAACCCACCTCGCAGACACCTTGTGGAAACCCAACTCGTTGAAAATGATGTTTTGAGTTCGTTCATAAGAGATGCCTATAATCTCGGCTATCTCTCTAATTTTTAATCTGCGGTCTCCCATTATTAAATCAAGTACTTTTTTAATATTTTCGTCAGTAGTTGACGTCGAAGACCTTCCAGAGCGGGGTTCATCTTTCACACTCTCTCTACCACGCTTAAATTCTGCTATCCATTTTTTGACGGATGAATATGACAGAGCACAATCGCCTAATGTACTGACCATGTCATCATGGATGGCTTTTGATGATAGCCCCTTCTTATGGAGGTACTTAATGACGGCACGCTGCTCGATTTGCTCCATTCGCGGAAATTATGTCCGATTACTTTGTTAATAAATTTATAAAATCACAACTAATTATCGCACACGTTTCGAACTTCACACAATAAACTAGTCTGAACTGAACTAAATAATGTGGGTAGATTTGATTTTTAGAATTGAATGGATCTGTGTTAGGCCGAGTACTTTTCAATCCACCCTCGTACTGGAATTGAGACATTTCATCTTAGTCCCCACGGGTGGCAACGCTTCTGCATTTTGATTTGTAATCGAGGATAGATGTAGATGTCTATGGGCTGCAGCAATCACCATGAAGTGGACTGTGTGCTCGTTTCTCACTCTGATTCTATAAAAAATGTGGATTTTAACCAAGTGGCAATAATCGCAAGTCACTCACATTAACCTTTCATAAGTCTACTGCTGAAAATGCCTACGCCAAAAGTCACAAAACACGGCCCAGAGCCACTATCATTGCATAAAATTTTGTGGAGAATGTTTGGCATAGTTGCCACGCTTGGCAACTGCAGTTTTTGAAGTGACAACTTCTTTAGCCACGTTGGGCACTTTTGGGATGGGAAAAAAGCACTGAACACACGTGACTTTCACGTTTTGATACATAAAATTGATGAAAGTAATGGTGAAAATCCAATTGCTTAAATTTTATAAAATTGATATTTATTTATAAATTTGTTTATGTTATTATACATAATAATCATTGTTTTTCAATGTAAAACAGCGCAATAAATGAAAATTTTACGTTTTACGTAATTAATACGCTGATAAAAATAATTTCTAATAAAAATACTTCCTAATATAATATTTCTTAACAACCCACATAGTTTACAAGGTGAAGCTAAGAAGATTTTACTTGTGACGTGCAGTCCTGTGACTGACAGTTTTCGTATTATTCAATTATTGTTATCAATAATATGCTGCTGTTAATTTTTTGGCTCAGTTACTCTCTGTCGATTCATATAACATCCAAAGCCCACTATACGGTAAGTATAGATTGTATACTTCATAATTAATTTCTTCATAGTGAAAACAAAACTAGAATAATTGATACGTTGGCATCCTAAAAGTATATTTCTAGTCGTACAGGGTTCTCAATTAAAAGAAAAGTTTTAACTTTGTAAATTCTGTTGAATAAAACTATTTATTTTATTAATATTAATGTTTCGGGTGCTTTCCATGACGGTAGCTAAACGTGATAAAATCAGTAAAAGTAGTTCTATTCAATGTGTAGTGTTCGCGTGAATATAAGAAATATTTTTTTAAATACTATTTAACTTACATGAAACACAAACTCGTTGGTGTTGCGAGGTATGGGTATTTTCGGAGTGGATTCCCCATTCGCGCCGGATATTGACAGCCAGCAATTGGCGGTAGTCTGGCTGGCTTTCCGCGACGGTACGATCAACACGCGATACGGTAGTTCTGTGATAGTACAAGTGGTAATATTAAAAACTCTGTACAACCGACTACAATATAAATAAAATGAGAATTTTTCAACACCATCTGGATGCTTGGCGGTCCAGCACTGTACGTTTCAAAAGGAGTTTTCTTCCGCGTACGACCGGAAGATTCCGGACCGATACGACCTGGGGACCTTCAAGAAAAGAGCTTACTCATTTCTAAAGGGCCGGCAACGCAACTGCAATTCCCCTGGTGTTGCGATTGATCATTGGCAGCGGTAGTCACTTAACATCAGGTGAGCCGCATGCTCGTTTGCCCCCTCTTCTATAAAAAAAAGAGAACATCATCAATATAGTCGAAGTCAAAAACTACTGGTCAGATTTTGATCAAATTTATATGGAATTACATGAGAAACATCAGCTTTCAAATAAAAAGATAATTATGAAAATCGATTCACTTAGATAAAAGTTTTAAGACAACACATAAAAAATACAGACGAATTGAGTACCTCCTCCTTTTTAGAAGGCGGTTAAAAATAAACTAGTAAATCTATAAAAGGTGAAGCGATGACATGATGATGCCTGACTATGGCTTTCAAACTCCCTTCTAAGTGCATTAAGGTACATATTATCGTGGCGGGTGAACTAAGCCGTGGAGCAGATAACCACGGTGAACTAAGAACCCACATGGTTAGACCCATATGGCCGCTGCGAGTGGACAAGGAGTTATAAAGGAAGAGGAGTAAAGGTATAACGAGGTACCAAGCAGTAAATATCTTTTCTGACGGGTCGATTTTCTATTAAAGTAATAGATTATTCAAAAATGTTAATATTTTATTATTTATTTCCATAAAATCGTCATCATTATTCCAGCTCTTTACAAGTCTAGAGCTGAAAATAGACCTACCCCAAGGGATGTCACAAAGCACGTTCCTAAGTCACCTGAATTCATCGACTTCTTGCATATTTTACTCAACATGTCTTCACTCCATCTAGTGGGGGGAGGCACTACACTTCGCCTAACGGTACGAGGCTGCCACTCGAGAACCTTTTTTCCCTAGTGTCAAGTTTTTATGATTCATTAGAACACTATAGTTTGTAAAGTGGGTTCGTCGCTTGATTATAATTGTTCGTGTGTTTAAGCTTATAGATTTATTTTCAATTCTGAAAAACACTTTCATCTCAGCGATTTACCCCGCATATGAGCAAGACTTATTAGAAAATACAGTTAAGTGGCCAGAGTATGTTTCCTGACGTAAAAAAACACTTAATTGATAGAATCAGGCGTTACTTTGCGGATTAAAATTTAATTCGCAACCATCTGATGGCTGAGGTCAGCCGCCGTAGAATCTACATCGCCTGAGGATGCCTCGTGTAGAGGCGAAACACGTGTCGTATTATCGTCGATGGTGTGTCTTTCCTGGAGTAGTGGTGTTGGGAGTAGTGGTGCCGGGAGTAGTGGTGTTGGGAGTAGTGGTGCTGGGACTAGTGGTGACCGGATAAGTACTCGCAATTGAGGAAGGGCGGGAGGTGCTCTTCAATCCAGGTATGACACATCATTGTATTTAATTAAACATATGGTTGTGAATATAATTTTAATATCTTTAAAAAACACTTACTCGTTGTTGGATAAGTGTTCGTGAAACAATGATAGTCCACCGCGTTCAGTGTAAGTAGATGATACAGGAACTGCTCTCTCTCTTCCTCGCATCGCAAGAACGCTGTCCGTTTATACTGAGAACGTAGTAACGTTGTATCAGCGAGTAACTCCCGCAAATGCTTAGATAACAATTTCTTTTCCAAGGACAGACGTACCCAGGCACGGGCATACCCTATTTCTGTTTTAATGTCTGTCATTGCTTGCACGTTTCTGTAAAAAAAAAGAAAACGAATTTTGTATTAAGTTTAAATTCATTTTTAATAACTATTATTTTTGTCCTGATTCAGATTTATTTGAAGCCTTATTACAAACACAGTAAGGTGCATTTCATGGCAATGAAGGAATGCCAACCTTTTATGTATATGCACTCTGTTCAGTTCAAACAATAATGTGGTTTAAACTTGAGCCATAGTAAAAACAGAATACTAGGATGTCTCTCGCGTGGCGCAAGACTTAAAATCCTACTGTTGCAGGGTTGTCACCGTCTTTTTGTTTTTCTCATTCACACATAAGCACGATTATCTAAAATCTCAAAATTATCTATTAATTTAATTAGAATAGGTAATTTTTAGATTTTCGATAATTGTGCTTACGTATAGGAATTTCATATCCTAATATACCTAATGTAATTTATGTCACTAGATAAGAATCTAAGAAGGGCAGTCATTGATAAATAAAATCTGTTTTGTAAGTTGTTTTTTTAAAAAAAAAAAACACTTTAACACAACAAAAACATGAAACTGAGAAGAAGCATCCGATCTGCCGAAACAAACTTAGAGAGAGGTCAGTTCAGGTATTACATTGGTCATGTCATACGAGAACCAGGCAGGTGGCTAATATGGTCCTTTGAAGAAAGAACCATACAGATGTGAGTGGACAACTAAGTACTTTTTAGGAATCCGTACCCGAAGGGTAACCAACATGGCCATACATAACATAACCAACATATTACGAAGCCTCCGCTGTCCGTGTGTCTGTCTGTCAGCGGGCTGCATCTCATGATCCGTAACAAGTAGATGGTTGTAATTTTCACAGAAAGTGTATTTCTGTTGCCGCTATAACAGCAATTAGTAAAAATAAATTTGAAATTAAAGGATTTTCTACTAGAAAAAGAAACGTCTATGTTTGGCTTTTTTGATCGATAGTAATATATATAAGTATAAATAGATGGTACGGAAGCTCGGAAGTCCGATTCACACTTGGCAAATATTTGTTTATATTTAACCTTACCTCAGACATACTCATATTTTTATATATAATTTACTATACTACTATATAAGCTACTACTAAATAAAATAGTATATAATATCTTTGCTATGGTATTATAGTATATTTTGTCTAATCCAAACTATATAAAAACTAAGGAGCGCATCAACCTACCTCAGATATTGGGTTATGAATACAGATAAGTACACGTAGGATTTAGTTTCTAAGTTGTATCTAGCCCTCTATGCCCCCTAGCCTACAAACGTTTCGTAACGAATCTCTTTCTACAATCGCGCCTTTTATTTGTTTGGACTGACCACCTGACTCGTTCAGTGATGTCATTCCCATACAGTGTTTAGTTTTCAACTAGCGTTATCTATCATAATATAAATCAAAATTTTATTTATATTTCGCTAATTGTGTCTGTACTGTGAATTTGATGTACAATCGATCTCTAAATTGTAGTTTTCTTCTAATTACTTACCTTGTCTAGACGTGTTCTTTGGACTTCTGTAAGGAAGTCTATGCTGTTAGTATTCCGTTTAGGTACGTTACTATTTTGATAGACGTTTGTGCTTGTCCCTGCAGTGACACAATTCCTATTGTTGATAACTTTCTAAGTACTAAGAGAATATTGCAAACCGCTATTGAACACAAACAATCAATAAACAATTTACAAACTAACATTTTTTATTTATTTAATTAACCTACATAAAAGCCCCACTCACATCAGTCGCGCTGTCGAAAAAGCAGTTGTCCTGACACTGGCCGGCATATACTTCGGGGTGTTGCCTGTGGGCTATTATAGCTAACTAGCTATGGTAAGTAAATACCTATTTAGAATACATAGTACCTACAGTAATATTAGCATAACCTACAATAAAATACAAAAACATTAAAAAAAAACATAATTATTTTACACTTTTTTCTGTTTGTTTTAGAAGTCGGTTATATTTTTTTCTCAAAATAAGTTTTTAATGCATCTTTAATTGAGATTTATGTCCCTTTAGTGGGTACAGGCGTGATATTATACTGTGTGGTTGCGTAAAGAATGCATAGATACGCGATAGCAGCAATCGCGGTTGATTTGCTGTCGTTTATTGAAGAGTTCCGTCGATTTCTCCAAGATCCCTTCATCAGATCCTGACCTGACCATCATCGATTACCGTGGGATCATCTGGAAAGTATATTCTTTTAAACAAAAAAAAATAATTTTCCAAAACGGTTCAGGTGTCTTCGAGAAATCGGGGAACAGAAAATACATAAACAAAACCAACGAATTGAGAACCGCCTCCTTTTTTCGAAGTCGGTTAAAATTAAGTAAAACAAATCAATGAAATTATTATAATAACAATATCTACTTAAATTCACATACGAACTTTCATAATAACAACTAAATTGGGTTCATATTATTTACGTTTCACACAGCAAATCCTAAGTTCTAATAACACCAATTCTTTTTTCTTTTTAAAATACGTTACCCCCACAGTAGGATTTTCTCCTGTATCGTGGAGGCAGTTTACAAACATAAATTGCACAAGGACAAACATACAGACCCGGAACAACTATTTGTAGGCCATACAAATACTTGTTCCGTGCGGGATTCGAACCCGCGGCCTCCAGCGCACCCACTCATTGCTAAGCCACTGCGCCACGGAGCTCTCTCAATTACCGTTTGAATTTATGTTGTCATTCAAAGAATCGCATAGGTAGGTACGCGATGACGCCGTCGCACATTGCGTCACTCAGGATTGCGTATGTGTGTGTGCACTAGGTTCTTACTGCTCGTCACAGCGTCTATCCCTTTCGCACGTGATGTCGCCTGAGATAGCATGCGTTTTAACCCAGCCCACCATATAGTTCATGCCATCGACTAGGGCAACCTTAACAGCTAAGTGTCATTTAGTTTTATAAGTAGTTATAATATTTACAAACAATACATACGGATACGTACCATTTCTTCTCAGTTTTCTCTAAAAGAATCAACGTTTGTCAAAGAAAAAATTCCAGCTTTACATTGTAACAAATGCCAAATGACTAAAATAGGAGTAAATTGCCACTGAGCATATGGTGTCTATCAGTTCAGATTTAATGTTTAAAATTAATTTCATGTGATGTGATATGATAATTAATGTACTTATGAGTTATGAGTAGTGATCGGATAATCAGATGCATATTTACCTAAAGTTTATTTTTGGCTAAGAAATTATGAAAGCGGCTTCTTAAAACATATTTATTAAAATATAATCCCAGGATTACAGAAAATACGAGAATGCGAAAATAGTCTGTATCACGGTGAGGAAACGTCGTCTATAGCATGTAGTATTTATTTAAAAAAAAAAAACAGGGGAATTACATAAATATTAATGTGTATTTACTTGAAGTAAATTTTAAGCTCCCATCAATTTATGAGCATGTTGAGTATAAGAGGAATAGTAGGTAGTGGGTGTTAATTTAAAAAAAAATTACAGGAAGTTATTATTTCTAGTTTTTTTTTTATATAGAATAGTTAAAATAAGTAAATATACCTACACCCGATTTGATTCTATTATAAAAACAGTAAATTTGTCGATTCCGAAATCCCGAGATTTTTTCGATACGTAAGTGCATTCCATATTATCCAACACCTACACTTTAGGTAAATATGCATCCGATTATCCGATCACTAGTTATGAGGTATTTATTTATGTATAGATATAGTAATATAACATATTAATAAAAAGATAATTTACTTAAACAAACCCATATATTAATTTATTTTACAAAAAAAAAAAGAAAAAAGACTGCTAGCAAAATTTTAAATAAAATTTTCAAACAAAGGTAATTGCGGAGCGCGCCTGTGGCCGTCCCCGACTCGGCCAGACCTTTCCAACTTAGAAAGTGTCGTTGTGTGCGTGCTATGGCTCGTACGTACAAGTCCGTACTGTTACGTGCCAGGCACGCACACGTGTTAGCGGCGTACACTTTTTAGAAGATAGCCTACTATTCTGTTTTTACTTTGCTTGAGAGAAGTGAAAATATGTGAAATATAACTTTATGGCATTACTGTAGTATTATATAATATTTATACAATTAACCTAAAATATTAAATTAATAAATGATTAATATATATTATTGACGATTCGTTGGTGGAGTGACTAAGCGACTTGACGTGCTTTTTAACCTTCACTAACTAACTTTGTTGTATAATTTTCCTTACCGTATATAGTTCCTTACCGCATGTCAAACGTAAGACTTTCAGGCAGAGGACGCATTGGATTCGGCGGCTGATTGGACTTTCGTTCTAAAGTTCCGGAGTTGCTGAGGCGATCGCGGGAACTATCCCTGGATCCGCCGCGGGAACTGTCTCGCGACCGACTGCTACTACTGCTACTCTGTTGCGCTTCTACCTCTGCGCCCACTGATGATAAGTCTAGGAACGGCAAATTTACTTTATATATATATATATATATATATATATATATATGTGTGTATATATATATATATATATATATATATATATATATATATATATATATATATAAACTTAATGAATGATTAAAATTCGATATAGTAATTTCTTCTTTTAAATTATGGCTTCTATTGATAGAATTCTGCTAGGATATGGTAAATGAACATTCGTGTATTTTATAACGCTCTATCTGTATTAAATATGTCATACGGTAATGCTCAAGTCAACACAAGTTACTAAACTACAAAATACAGATTATATTTAAATTATTATTCATTTGGTTTTTATAATTATCGATATGAACGATAAAAACTGATCATCAAATAAAATGTGGCTTTGTGTTCTGTAATGTAAATGTGGTTAACTCATACTATGTAACATTTTTATCAATCCCATTTCCATTTTCGAATTTTAAATTTTATTTATGAGATAAGTTAGTTCTCACTCTGGGATCCTCAAAAACATGGTATTTGTCTTGGTATTCACTATCACTAAATTTATAACTCTTTTAATATGGCTTTTTTGAGTTAGCATTAAATACCTTATTGCATTTTTTGTGATACTTACAATCCAACCGTTTCCGTAACACACACCAGGCCAAAGCTGCATTTTACAAAATAAAAGAGGTTTATGCTTCATTTTAATATTCCTATGATTAAAAAATGTTTACAATAAACGAATACAAAGTCTACCTAATGGTAAAATCATCCATAGACACCTACATCTATCCTCTATTAGGAATCAAGATGCAGATACGTTGTCACCCATGAAGAATAAGATAGAATATCTTGTTACCAGTGAAAATGATCTCCAGTTTTCTTCACTTATATGAAAAACAATAGCATTACGCTAATATTTTAAGCTGGTATTCAATGAGAGCATGGTCCTTCTCCGGTCAAGCCGACCATACGCGTCACAACCATAATATAGTTGCCGCGCAGCTCTACCATTTTAACCCACACAACATGATTCAATATTTGTAAGAAAACACGATTGTATAAGGAAATAATATTTTTTGTAAATAAACATCAGCACATAGAAATGACGGATCTAAATAAAAACATCATTCACACAGTAGGGATAACCAGTGGTATATCGAGAATTTCCCGTAATCGCCAAGCTATTATGTATTTCAGATTATATCTGGACCTGGTGCTAAAAGGGCCAAAGTACGTTTTTTTAAAATGAGATTTTAAAGCCATATTATTGAAAATTATGAAATTTGTTTGTGCTAAAAGGGCGTACTTTTATTGATAGTCTTTCGAAAGATACTATGTAAAAACAGGCCATTGTAATGTTTACTTTCATACTGTTTAATAAAATAAAATATCTGCTTCTGTACAATACTGTAATGTTTAATAAAAACGTACTTTGGCCCTTTTAGCATTAGGTCACAGACATAATCAAGGTTCTAGAGTCGCAGCCTCGTAACGGTAAACGAAGTGTAACCCCACACTAGATCGGTATCTGGTAAAAGATGCAGAAAGTCGATGGATACGGGTGGAGGATGGAGGCCTGTGGTCACCAGTCGAGTTATGATGGGCTGCTGACATATCATAACGATAAGTTCATTCACCAGTTCGCCACCAGTCAAATCATTAAGAAGTGATGAAAAGAATACCAAAGTTTTCATACATACCAGGAGTTAGATAATTAGGATCGATTGGTTTAGTCGAATTGCTACACTGCTCCAACTCTTGGTAGTTTGTGAGATGCATCCAAAGCGCAGATTTGCCCATCTTGTGTTGAAGACCATGTGACCAAAGTCTCTCAAGCAGATCACAAAGGGAAGCGATCATAGTGTTTTCTTCGACGCCCGTCACAGACACTTCGCACCCGAGGCCCAAATCCGATTCCTCAGTTCCCATTTTTTCAACGAGCATACGTTTTGTTTTGCTTTTGCACTCCTGTATGTTACACAAAATATATACAGAATAAACAAAAGTACGTGAATGTAGTAAAATATTCTGCCAAATAAAGAAAAAAAGGTGGCAAGTGAGCAGCGGTTCTACTACATGAGTAAAGAAACCGACCAAAGGGGAAGCACAGCACACATAGCGCAGCGATGTGTGCGTTAGCTCTCACCGACAGGTTCACCGACGCTCCGTCGGGGTACAAACCGGTTCGCGCCGACTCAGTCAGAGTATGCATGAAAGGGTTGTTAGTCGTACGCATTTAAATAAATAGACCAACAATATTTAGAAATTTTTTATATTAATTAATTTATTAAGTTTAGTAAATAATCTGATTTATTTTAATTAAAATAATTAGTTACTATACATTCATATAGGCAAAGTAACAAGTTTTCTATATAGGCAAAAATGCCTAATAGTTGTACAGTATGCATGAATAATTCCAGAGAAAATAAGGACATTTACTTATTTTTGTATTCTAGAGATCAAGTGAAGAAGTACCTTTTTACGTATTATAGGTAAGTGAGAATGATGTGTTAGACAGGTATGTCGCCGAGTGATGAAGTCGGTCTCAACTACTATATAAACATACATGTTGTTTTATACTACATAATATATTCATTTTTTCCTTAAATTCACATGCATCATGTGACAACCCTATTAGAATAGGTAAATATTTTCGACGTTGTTAGGAAGCTTCCCGTCTGGTCCTTACTCTTTACTCTGTGGTTCTACTAATGATAAGTGAACCATAGGCCGTGCCTTGCTAACATTCATATCTGATATTTTGTTACCACTTTTATCCATGCATGCTGGCTTCTCTTTTTTAGCCGACTTCATAAAAGGAGGTAATGGGGCGTCCATTATTTACGTGATATGATTTTCACGATTTTCCTTCCCTCTCCCTCCCTATTGTGAGATGTAGTGAAATATGGCTCGACACTCTCCCCCAAATCACACATGTAAATACGTAAATTTGTGTGTGATTGCGTTGGGTTTATTTAAAAAAATATTTTTATATAATTTGTGGAGTTCGATTGACTGCGACAAATATTATTGTATAGGATTTAGCCATATTTTACATATTTAAACCCATTTTTCTCGAAATGTTACACTGTTTCTTGCGGAAAAAATTACGTGATAATTGCTCACGTAATTAATGGACGCCCCCTAACAAATCGACTGTGTTTTTGCTTATTATTTTTTGTATCTAAGTTTCGCGATAGCTTGTACAATTGTGAACAGATTTTGATAATTCTTTTATTCACTAAATAGGTCATACTTTATCAGTGGTAGAGCCACGCGGCAGCTTTGCTGTTGCACGTATGGGCCGGCTCAAACCGGGGTGGTACCACGACCTCACAGAATACCGGCGTGAAGTGGAAGCTCTGCTTCCGCGTTTCAACTGGTGAGTGTAGGTGGCTAGAGGCCCGAATTCTCCCCCCCCCCAATCAACATGGTAGCGGAATTAAATGATAGACTACCCCAGGAGGTTACCAGCACCCCTGGAGAATCCCTCGCTGAGCATCCACGACCATGTTTCTCCACTCCTGAGCGTGGGCGCTAAGGCTGCCCCGCGTATTCTGGGGGGTGGGGGGGGGGGGGCATAATTCCGCTCAAGACTACGACCACCAAGGCACCCCTGCCACGCTATCCGTGAATTTCTGCAATATCAGGGGACTTCACTCTAACCTACACGCAGTCCACTACCATCTCGAGACGGCGAGGTCGGCTCTGCTCTTTCTGACCGAGACGCAGGTGTCCTCTCCGGCTGATGTCTCGTATCTCTACTACCCGGGGTACAAACTGGAACACTCCTTTGTGCTTCGGGCTGGAGTTTGCGTTTACGTCAGAGAGGACATCTGTTCTCGACGCCTCGGCAGTCTTGAAGGTTTGGATCTGTCCATCCTTTGGCTACGCGTTGATAGCGACGACTATCCGCGCGTCTACGGGTGCCTCTATAGGTCCCATAGCGGTAATGCCGAAACAGACCAACTCTTCGACCACGTCCAAATGGCTACAGATTCGTTGCTACAGCAGATCCCCTCCGCAGAGATCGTGATTCTCGGCGACTTTAACGCCCATCACGCCGAATGGCTTGGTTCACGTTTGACCGATCATGCGGGGAGATCCGTTCATGATTTTGCCCTGGCATATGATCTGACACAACTGGTTACTTCGCCTACCCGGATTAGTGTGGAGGATCATGCACCTTCCCTGTTGGACCTTCTGCTGACCTCTCACCCGGACGGATATCAGATTTCCGTCGACGCCCCTTTAGGCTCCTCGGACCATTGTCCGGAGTGTGGTGCCACTCACGCTGAAATCGCAGTTGCATTCTGCAGGCTGCCGCCGTGTTTGGCACTATAGGTCAGCCGATTGGGATGGGATGCGGTCTTTCTATGCATCTTACCCTTGGGGGCGGGTTTGCTTCTCGCTGGACGATCCCAACGTTGTTGCGGATTCTGTCGCTGATGTGGTACTTCAGGGTATGGAACTTTTTATTCCTTCCTCTGTGGTGCCCATTGCTGTCCAGGGGAATTTCTGTCAGCCATCTCTTCCATTTCTGCACAGGGAGGAATTCTCACTGGCCCATACCGCAAAGGAGAAAGATGATCTGCTAGGCTCTTTCTTTGCGTCCAACTCTACTCTCGAAGACGGGGGGAGTACGCCGCCGACCATTCCGCGGTGTGAGTGCTCCATGCCGGCAGTGCAGTTCACACAGCGCTCGGTTCGTAAAGCACTCCTCTCCCTGGACATCCACAAGTCGAGTGGGCCTGACGGAATCCCCCCAATCGTGCTGAGGACGTGTGCTCCAGAGTTGGCATAGTCCCGAAATCATGGAAGACGGCTTTCGTCCATCCGATCCCTAAAAAAGGCGACCGCTCAGACCCGTCCAACTACCGGCCTATCGCCATCACACCCTTGTTCTCCAAAACAATGGAGTCCATTGTTAACTGCCAGCTCATGAGGTACCTTGAGGGTCACCAGCTGATTAGTGATCGCCAATACGGTTTTCGCCGTGGTCGGTTAGCTGGTGATCTTCTGGTCTACCTAACTCACAGATGGGCTGAGGCAGTAGAGTCCAACGGGGAGGCTTTGGCCGTTAGTTTGGACATTGCGAAGGCCTTCGATCGGGTTTGGCACAAAGCGTTTCTTTCGAAGCTCCCTTTCTATGGGCTTCCCGAGAAATTGTGCGATTGGATCACCAGCTTTCTTGCAGATCGTAGCATCAAGGTCGTTATAGACGGTGCTAACTCCGATTACAAGCCTATTAACGCTGGTGTTCCACAAGGCTGCGTGCTATCGCGAACGCTGTTTCTTCTGCATGTCAATGATATGTTGCAAACCCGTAACATTCACTGCTATGCAAATGACAGCACTGGTGATGCTCTGTACACCGACCGTGCCAATATTTCTTGGGAAAAAAACTCCGAGTACCGGGACAAACTGGTGTCTGAAGTCGAGTCTCTACTGAACAGTCTCGGATTGGGGGCGACTAAATCTAGTCCAGTTTAACCCCCAGAAGACACAAGTTTGCGCGTTAACCACTAAAACTTTGTGTATTTAGTAAGGCACCCCCTTGTTGCCTCAGCCAGTATCGGAATCCTCGGCGTCGACATATCGTGTGACGTGCAGTTCCGTGGTCACTTGGAAGAGAAGGCCAAATTGGCCACAAAAAAGCTTGGCGTGCTCAGCAGAGTATTTCATGCCGGCACACCGCCTGCAACTTTACAAGGCGCAGGTTCGGCCGCACATGGAATACTGTTCCCATCTCTGGGCTGGGGCTCCCCAGTACCAGCTCCGTCCACTTGACCGCATCCAGCGCAGAGCGGCTCGAATCGTCAACGACCGAGTGCATTCCTATCGGCTCGATTATTCACTGGCGCTGCGAAGAGATGTTGCATCTCTTTGCATTTTCTTTCGCATATACCATGGGGAGTGCTCTGAGGAATTGTTCGGATTAATCCCAGCCGCCAAATTTCGTGAACGCACTACGCGGCAAATGTCCCGATACCATCCACACCATCTGGATGCTTGGCCGTCCACCACTGTACGTTTCAAAAGGAATTTTCTTCCGCGTACGACCTCTCTGTGGAATAGTTTACCACCGGCGATTTTCCCGGAACGATACGACTGGGGACCTTCAAGAAAAGAGCTTACCCCTTTCTAAAGGGCCGGCAACGCACCTGCAATTCCCCTGGTGTTGCGGTTGATCATGGGCGGCGGTAGTCACTTAACATCAGGTGAGTCGCATGCTCGTTTGCCCCCTCCTCTATAAAAAAAATACTTCAGGGGTGGTCGGATACTTACTATAAATTAGGATGAAAAACTCTACCCCAAAGGTGACAAAAATTTAGCGGTGTATACTTGATATGATTTTTGTTTTTTTTTTCCAAATTTAAATTCTGGCCAGATTTTTTTTTATCCCCCATTTTTTTTTTACCCTTATTTTTGTGAGTGTATTATAAGGAGAAAAGATTGTTTTGTTTGTACCAAATAAGCCCGGAAAGTGGCAATGGGCCGGCCATATAGCTCGAAGAACCGACAACCGTTGGGGAAAAAAAATTCTCAAGTGGCAGTCTCGTACCGGTAGGCGCAGTGTAGGGCGACCCCCCCCCCCCCGCTAGATGGAGTGACGACCTGGTAAGACATGCAGAAAGTCGATGGATGCAGGTGGCTCAGGGTCGTGCTTTGTGGCATACCTTGGAGGAGGCCTATGTTCAGCAGTGGACTTGTGAAAGGCTGTAATGATGATGATGAAATAAGCCCGGAAACAATTGGAACCGATTCTAGCATTTTTTTTAATCGACTTCCAAAAGTAGGTTGTACTCAATTCGACTATGTTTTTTAATGTGTGTTACCTCAAAACTCTTTTCTCCATAAGCGGTCTGCGGATTTAACTTCCGACACAAACAAGATGGTTGTAAAAACAATTATCTGTATCGCAGCTATAGAATTTTTCTTGCATTTCCCATACTCGTCTCTTAGGACATCACGAAACGAAATTAGGTAATGAACACTCTTACTCAGCCTCCACACGGCACACACTTTTACTAGCGGTCGTATTTTTAGATCATTATTTAAAATACATAAATACCTTGAGAAGTTTCTCGACGAAAGTTCTATTATTTTGAGCAATGGCTGCAGGCGTGACTTCAGTCGATAAACGCCTACCGATGTCACCAAGTAACATTTCAGGCGGGCAGTCTTTCACTTGCCACTTAGCGTTCTTAATGCGTTTTAAGCTGTTGGTTCTGAAACATACAATTAAATGATGTCTCCTACATTTTCACTTTTTTATTCTACTAATTTTTTCTTTTAATTCTACCAAAACTCTAACGAAGCACATAAAGCAAAAGCGATTTGAATGACATGTAGTCATCGTCAGTAAGTACCTGATTTTCATATGTGCTAAGTTGTATAACTAATTGAAGTTACGTAACAGTATTTTTGTGCTCAATTTTATTTAAAAAAAAAATGAATTTATTTTGTACAGATATTTAAAATGTTGAACTGTTTTCAATACTATTAGTTATAATAAAAATGTATTTTTTTTAATTTATAAAAAAGTACTACAAGCTTAACTCGACTATAAATCATTTAAGGTTAATTCTATACTTTTAGTGAGAAATTATTTTATATTTGTATTTATATAATTGATTTCTCGGGAATCGCTCTAACGATTTGTATAAAATTTTGTATTTACATCATGTTTTACTTCATAAGTTTTTCTAGATAGGTTTCATTCCTGAGAGAATTATACAAATGTTCTAACGCCGAGCAAAGCTCGATCGCCAGGTACTATGTATGTATATAAAATGTAACTAACTCTTCGGAAATGGCTCTATCGAATTATCTAGATGAATTCATACTTTCCAAGGTTATCTAAACAGGTTTCATCCCTGATAAAATTATATTATTTTTCTAACACCGGTCTACCCAGGTAATGTGATACATTTAAAAACCAAAATAATAACTTAAATTGTTTATTTGTAAAATATAAAGTTATTCAATAAATTGAAATACATTAAATATCTTTTATATAATCACTTTTTAAATAAATATAGTTTTTTGTTAAATATACATTCACATTTAAATCTAAAAATATTATGCTTCCAAAATAGTTTCAATTTTGAAAAATGTGATAAAACAAAAATTACCATGCTTATCAATTTTACAATATCATTTACGGTAATTATAAAATAATTAAATGCATGCAATGATAGTGAAACCTGCACTTATTGAAATTATTATAAAATTAAAATTATTTTTATCTCTAATCGAATGTAAAATGTATTAAGAATAATATCTTTTGAACAAAAAAAAGTATTATAAGTATATTAATATTTGATGCGGACAACAAGGTAACATTTATGATTTTCGCAGTACAAGTTTCGTAACATAAAAATAACTACAACATATGAGTTTAACCAAGAAATAACAGTGAAACGAAGTTATGCCAACAAAAATGACTTACTAGTTACATGGAGGGTCTTCATCTAATACACAAAGCAATAATAGTAAAATAATTATATATCTCTAGTTGAGTAATTGGTCAAATATAAACCTTTTAAAGTAAACTGTTAAATAATTTCGTGTATTAAATTAAAAACCACATGTACAACACATGCATACAAACACAGGTACACATGCTGCCACTACAATCATGCATTAAAATCACAACATGGAAGCATAGCATGGTTTTTAAACCCTTGTTTTATTAATTTACCTTATAACAAAGAAGATGAGATTCATTTCACATAGCAAATCACAAATAACTTTTAGTAAATCCAAATGTGAATGCCTTAAGCGCTCATGTTATTCGTCAATTTTTTTAAGTATTTTAAATACACGCAAGTTTTTACTAATAACCTTATCTTCGTAGTTCGATTCGATTTTTTTTTCGTTTAAATACTCCCTTTTTAATCTTGCGCGCCTCGACGCGTGCCTAGTTTGCCTTAAGAATAATCCGCCACTGTCCGGAGGTAAGGTCTCATCATAACTAACAAAACGAGCCCAAACTCAGCACAGCTATTACTATTACTACACTTCGAGGAGATCCAGTTGCATCGACCGAAGTATACCACCTTCAGGTCACTCCGTCAAGTCCAGGTATAAGGTATCATAATAACTAACATAACGAGCACAATCTCGGCACACCCAGTTGTACTCGTCGAGGATTTCCAGTAGCAGATACCGAAGTACACCTTCAGGTCACTCCATAAAATCCAGGCGTATAAGTATATTTATATATAAATTCTACGTAGTTTTAGCGAAACAATATATTATAATAAAAATCTGTGATTATAAAAATAATATTAATATCTTACCTCGGTCAAGAAGACTATATATCAAATTTGGTTTTTGGAATATTTTGTATTTCTACAGCGATCGATATTTTTCATCACGAGCCGCTGTAAACAAACGATTCAATGATCCACTCAGAACGGCGGCCGAGCCCGAAATGAGAATGAGTCAAAGTATATCTATTTCTCAGCAGAAGAAAATTAAATATAACTAAACAAAGGAAAATTAAACTGACATTAACTTTTCACGGCTTCCCACATGATAGATGCAGGGATTAAAAAATAGATTGAGTTGAACAATTGCTATTTTCAAAAGTTATCGTATTTACCCCTCCCTGCGGACTCTATAAATCTACACCATACGTCACTAAAACCACTTTTTAATGTAAAAATAACAATTAATCGTTTTTTTTATAAAAAATAATAAGCTCAACAATCATTTATCTTTTTGGCAATGTGCTTTTCATACCTTTTATATGTTTAATATGATTGTTAGATACGATTTCATGCGACAAAACATCGGATTCTTTTAGGCGCTAGAAGAACATACTTACGCGCTTTGCGCTTAAGGCATGCAATGATGACTTTATTTATAGTTACTTTTCAAGTATCAAAATCAATTTTTTCTCATTGAATTCTATTTTTAAATAGTACGAAATGACACATAGTAAGTTTTTTGATTCTTTCGAACAAGACAAGATAAAAGAGATTCTGATATAACACAAAACATAAAGTACCTCCATATGTACTAAAAATTAACATAATATAAACCTTAAACTAAAATCACTTATATGCATTTTTTTTGTAAAACAATAACTTAATATGAAAAGAAAAATTAAATATATCTGGCTGTTTTAGTAAACAACTAAAGGACAATGGCGAATTCTCAAAAAAAATTTTGTTGACATTTTTTTCTTGCGTCTACAAATACAAAATATACAAAAATGTAGAGTTTGAAATCCTGAACATTTTTCTCTTCGGTTATACTACTGCAGAAAGTCAGGAATTAAAGATATTCCAGTTTAACAAAAGTCACATCAGATTAGGCTGTATGGTATAAAACGCCTTAATAAGCAAATCGTTACAACAATAACTACTCAATATAATTTTCATATATATTTATATATGGTAATTACTTGCATAGAGGGAACGCTTAAAGAACGTATTAGGGTATATAGAAGAGTTTTCTGAAGAAAATATATGTCAAACTCGGCTGTATGGTATAAAACCTTTGCCTGTCTTAACTGACGAATCGTTACAACTACAACTAGTCAATTAAGTTTTGAATTGTTTATGATGATTTTTCCAGAATTCGATAGGCTATAAGCTTGATTAAACATAGTAAATTATTTTATTGATATCTGTAAAGTGACATAAGTAGACGCTAAATAATTCCACCAACTATTATTTCGCCATTGTCCTTTTAAAAAAATCATTAGCTCCATATTTTAAAAATATAGTTATAGAGTATTTCTTAATAACATAAAATATTAATTAATTCAAAATGTTCGAATTGGCAACTGAAAAATACTTTTCATTATACTGTGATTTTTTTACCGAAAAAGTATGGTGTAACAGGTGAATGGAATAGAAGCCTATGGCACTGATATTTTAATTTTTTTTTCTTTTACCTATTATGAAACGATCGTATTATCTTAAATTCGATAGTTTTTAAAGGATTTATTTATTTAGTTCAAAATTTTTGTTTTTATTTTTTTAGTACACCGAAAGTTTATTTCAAATTTGTTGTATTTATCGATAGATCAATTTCATAATGTGTTAATGTAAAAGCAAAAAAAATGTAAAATATCAGTGCCATAGGCTTCTAGTCCATTCACCTATTACACCCTATTTTTATCTAGACGGTAAAAAAATCATCCAGTATAGAATGTCTCTTCTATAACGGGAAGTCTAATGTAATCGATATACTTAATTTAAATTGCTGTAGCTTTTAAACTTAACTATCTATAAATGTCTATAATACTTTCAGAGCGTAGCATCACTGTTCATTATATAACTGTCAGCACCATTTTTACTTTCTACGGGTATAAAAGCAAAACGAAGTACACGCCAGCGTATTTGATACTTAGCGTGCAACAATTTCAACTAACTATAAATTAAAACTCATCAGCCAAGAACAAAATTAAACACACAACACAAGCGCTTATTACATCACAAATCACTTTGAGTAGGAATAACCGTATTGTGTCGCCAGTTTTTTAACACTTTATTAAAGAGACTGTTTATTTTTAAGGAACAAATAAAATTTTTAATAAAAAACGTTTTTGGCTAAAGTTAAATATAGTAAAATTAATGTCGACTCTTGTAAGTTCAACTTTAACTATCACATCAACACTTAGAATTCTTTAAAAGTAGATTTAGCTACAAACGTACAAAACTATAAAACAGTATTTACTAATGTCTCTATAATGCAGAAATAAACGATAAGGCACTGATAAATAATATTCTGCACAATTAACAAACACTTTTGAGTACATATTTCCGGACAATTTTCGTAAGGCAAGTATGCGCGGATTATTTAACTGTTTATTTGATTGTGTACTCAGAAGTTGTATGATGCTTCCACCTGCGCTGATTACTAAATGAAAAACTAACATCTAAGGTAGCGAGATTAAGATTACCAACCCCAAATACCCTACCTACCACCGAACGGGCCTAACAGGCATAGAATAGAACATTTAATGCGAAGGTGAAAATCAGAACGGTAATCATCTGTACCGTTTACTATGTGCGTACGATAAGAATGGAATTACGATTTAAGAACTTCCTTCTATGTTATTTATATACTGTCAACAAAAATAATATAGCAGCATAGTGAAAGTAGTAGTTGCACCGTGTTAACTATGACGCACCGGGATATTAAAGTCGTAGTGGCTAAATTTCAAACTTACTATCTGACGGAACAGGCAAAATAATGCGACACAATCAAGTTAATAGCAATTGAAATTAAAATATAACAACGTAATGCGACAAAATAAATTACCAATTGAAAATAAAATATGAATATATAACAGATGAATTTCTTAAGAGAATAACCGGGCTGTGTTAAGTCCATACAAAAGTATGTATTTCTCTGTTTCCTCTCTGCATAATGACACATGAGCAAATATTTTCTTACAATACATTCTGCATCTAAAGCACTGCCTGGTTTTTTTTTTCATAATATAACTTACAGATTTGAAAACTAGGAAGCAATCTTCTAAAGTTACTAATACTGCACAGTTATTAGACATCCGGCAAGCAAAAGACAATGGCGAACTCTCCCAAACAAATTTTTGTTGACATTTTTTACTTGCGTCTACAAATGAAAAATAAGTAAAAATATAGTGATTATAATATTGAACAATTTTTTCTTCAGCCAGACTACTGCAGGAAGTCACGAATTAAAGAATATTCTAGTTTGTTCAAAATTCACATCAGACTACGCTTTATGGTACAAGACTTTTGCTTGCCTTAATTGGTAAATCGTTACAACAACAACTAGTCAATATAATTTTCAATTATGATTATATAGAATAATAACTAGCAAAGAGGAAATTCTAAAATAACGCATAAATATATTGAGAAGAGTTATGTGAATAAAATACACATCAGACTAGGCTGTATGGTATGGTGTAAGGCCTTTGCCTGCCTTAATTGTCGGATAGTAACAACTACAACTAAGGTTGATTAGATAACACATAGTAAATTACTTTATTGATATTTGTAATGGTGGCATAAGTAGTAGACGCTTAATAATTCCATCAATAATTTGCCACATCAACTAGCCAATTTAGTTTTAAATTAGGTATGTTGGTTTATTCCAGACTTCGATAGGCCATAAGCTTGATTAGATAAAAAATAGTAAATTATTTTATTGATATCTCTGAAGGTGACATAAGTAGACGCTTAACAGTTCCATCAACAAAGTTTTCGCCATTGTCCTTTACCGTACGCAAAAAATCAAACAAATACATATAGCTATAGTCACAAACCACAATACTTCTTATGTTTTAAAACAAAAAAAAATCGGTGTAGTTACGGAGGAGTAAACAGGGGAATACGCAATGAATATTCTGACAATTTTTCATAGGTATCATCAGTCCGAGCTACATTTGTAACTCGGTTATCTTTCGGTTGTCAATTTAACACGTTCGGACATAGTGCGCCACCAACAGATCGATAACCTATTCTTCAAATTTCTTGCAGTCCCGATATCCTCTTAACTTGCTTTTTTTGCGCACCCCACACTACATTAGACGTAAGTAGGCATAGGGGCATAGGGCAAAGGGATATATATCAGTTAGATAGGCCCGTTCTTACGTGCGCGTACAGTATATGACTAAGTCTATGAGTAAGGTTTGCAGAGGTCAAGATGGGTCGGAGTGTGTGTTCGCGTCGCACCTGCGGTCGCTGGCGGGCGGTGGGGCCAGCGCAGCGGCGTCGAGGCGCGCGGGGAACGCGCGGTAGTATGCGGCGCGGTGCGGCAGCCGCTCGCCCGGCGCGCCCACCTCCAGCTCGGCACCCGCCCCCGCCCCCGCACCTACCCCCGCGCACCCGCCGGCCCACACGCTGTACCCACGCGTCGCTAGCCCCCCCTCACCTAAGCGACGCCTGAAACAACACTCGCTTTTACTATGGGTCCTTCGCACCCATAGCTAGTCTTATAATATCATTTTGTTTCAATCTTTTGAAGTAAAATCTTCTTAAGGCACGTTGGGCACTTTTGCGACGGGGAGAAAGTACTGAACTAGCGTGACCATCACGCTCACACACGCACAATCGCGCGCAACGCACTATTATTTATAGTCCGAAAATACGAGTATACTTCAATATAATATATATTGAAGTATACTAAAAGACCACACAAGTAGTAGGTATCAATTGTTATATTTTTTTTTGATAAGTGAAAAGAATCTCGAGAAAAGGAACACTGGGATATTTATCGCATGGAAACAATGTTATACCTTAACTTAGCCTAATAGAAAATACTATATAACTATAGTCAACCAAATCTAAGAAATACATTTTGACAGCTGTCAGACTTATTGCACCAGGCATGCCAACCAAAAAATGGGAACGTACAATATTCGATTCTTAAAAAAAACGATATCGATTATTTGGAGTTGGTAATCATTTACAGTGTGGTTTGAACTACCAGAATAACTTAAAAACGGATAATTTAAAACACAAGATTTATCAGTTTCTACGTATTTGTTGTACTAGGTACTGCTTATTTCTAGAGAGGCACAGTTATAAAAATTTAAGATTTTAAGTAAATTAAAAATAAATTTATTCAATCACTTTCAGAACAACTAGTTGAACTGTCGTTGTTTGATTTTCAATATTAACTTCAGTCAAAATTAATGTCTCTTTCAAAGTCAGCCATAATAAAAAAAAATGTTTTTTCTACTACTTTTGCCCAATGATCCTTTGTGAAATCGGCACATGCTTCAACGAATATTGAAGAAACAGTCCAAAAAGCTAAAGCCGAGTCACAAAATAAGAAGACAAACACAATATAAAAAAAATACGCACAGTAAGTTCCCGAAAAGGCGTCATATTGAAATTACGTAGTGGTTTTTATATCGCGGCCTTGTATACGCGTTTTTTGCCTACATAAATTTACGTTGAAAATTTAAAAAAAAAACTTGTTTTATACATGATTCATGTAATTTTTGGAATTTTAAAAATTAAATTAAACAAATTATACATCAAAAAAATTAATTATTCGATTATTTTTACCGATTATTAGAATATTTTTGCCGATTATTCGCATAACAATTAATTTTAATCATCCAAGCACTACGGTAATGTACATAGCGACATATCAATGAAACGACGTCAAGTACAAAAAGTTGATACTGGTTATTATTTAATATTTTGCTTTCTTTGAAAGATTCAAATTTAAATTTATGATAAAAAACTATACACGTGTAATGAAATATAAATAACTATAACTCGGACAAAGGTTATTTTATGTTGGGCTGTGTTTGTTTGAAGGTATTTCTTAGATTTGGTTGACTGTAAATAGCCTCCAAATGGTGAAGTTATTAAATAACTTTATTATTGTTTTTACAAAGAATATTTTGTTTATGTCATATCTAAAAGTCGTAAAGCCAATACGCCTAGTTTTAGCCAATATCTAGTTATTGGCGATTGCAGTTGGTAAAAATTAAAAGTAATCGATTTATTCATAATACGGGTCATTCCATAAGAAATAATATGTAATAGGTATATTTTGAATTAATGATTTCTTATATTTACGCGAACACTACACATTGATTAAAACAACTTTTACGGATTTTATCGCGTTTAATTTTAATTATTTTTAATTCATGACAGTCATCTCAGTCCCCCGTGACCATGGGTGCTGGAAAGCACCCCAAACGTCGGGAATTAAAAATAATTAAAATTAAACACAATAAAATCCGTAAAAGTGTTTTAATCAATATTTTGATTTACTTAGAAATTGACTGTTTTTCACTGACATATCATTTTTTTAAAACTTTTTCACATAAAATTCAAATATACAATGTTCATTACTAGATATAATAAAATATCAAATTGTATCAATAAATATTTACTACTAATTTGATGTACATTTTTTACCTACGTAGTTTGATGATAACAACAAATTCATTGAAAGTGCACCCTTCGCATGTTTTGAATTTCATTCTTTTAAATGCTTATTTATTTATTCATAAATATAGCTACCATAAAAATATCAATTTCAAAGACTTCTACTTCGTTCATCTACTACACTCTCATGGTATAAAAGTCAGCCAGTGTTGCGTTCTATAAATCGAAGTCACAAATGACCCGGGTCCATCAAGTTTGAATTTGAACGGACGAGCATAATCGATCATAACGGTTCAATATTTAACAATATTATAATAAAACGTTACACAGTTAGTTCTTTGCCTTTTAAGGCGTTACGTTGCGGAAATCCATTACATTAAAGATATTAAAATATAGTAGCAAAGAACCGCGTAATAAAATAAAAAAATAAAATGGTTTATCTTACCTAGCCTGAAGAGCACCTCCCGCCCTGCCCAAATTGCGTGCACTATCCCCGTCACCACTAATCCCAACAATACTACACCAGGAAAGACAAACCACAGTCGCCAATATGACACGTGTTTCGCCTCTAAACGGGGCATCCTCAGGTGAAGTACACTTTTTTATAGAATAAGGCTGGCAAACGAGCACACAGTCCACCTGACGGTAACTGCATGCTGTTGCCCATAGACATCTACATTTATCTTTAATTAAGAATCAAAATGCAGATGCGTTGTCACCGCTGAGGAATGAGATGGAAAGCTTCGTTTCCAGTAAAGAGGGATTCTGGTTCTTTACACTCACCATACGAAACGCAGTAGTTTTAAGATTCTAATTTTACGCTGGTATTCTGTGAGAGTGTGGACCTACCCCGGCCGAGCCGACCAATAGGGTAATACACCCATTTTCAAAAAGTGTTTTAAATGAATTCTATAGTGATAATGAACCACTATAAGTTTTATATATATTTTTTAAACGAATAGTGCCATAAAAATTACTTTTAATCTATCGTTTTAAATTTTCGGGTGAAAACGCTAGCCGTCATGCTGCTCAACTCGTGACGTCACTGTCCTCGGATTCTACCGATTTTGCAAAGGAATAAGATACTTTACAATGTTAAATAAGGAGTTATCATCTATAATTCTATATCATTGTTGTGTTGTGCCTGAACGCAAAAATACGAGCATAAGAACGCCGGGAAAGGTATGAATTCAAGTGCCAATGACTTTAGTGTAAGAAATACTTGGTTAAAACTAGCAAGAAGATACATTGTCTACAAAAACTGGACTTTTATTCTGTGAAGTTCATTTTGATGTAAGTATGACTTATATTTAACTAAAACTTGTATATATATATATATATATATATACTGCCTACTAGATTGCAATGCAGTGGACGATATGAATGACAAGCTCGTGGAAACTGTCCATGCGGTCGGAGCTAAGTTCTGCAAGACCCGCCGCAGAAGAACACAAAAACTCTCCGATCACACTCTTAATCTCATGGCTGTTAGACGGGAGATGAGGCTGCAATCGTCAACAGATTTGACAGCATACAGGCAACTGAACAGACAGATCTCCAAATGCATGCGGCGAGACTTACGCAACTTTAATACTGCTCGTATTAAAGAAGCGATCGAGCGGAACCAGGGCTCCAAAGTCTTTGCCAGAGATCTATCTGCCAGAAAGAGCCAACTGTCAAGGCTGAAGACTGAGTGTGGCAGCATCGTTTCCGGGACACCTGAGATTTTGAGTGAGATTGAGAGGTTCTATGGGCAGCTGTACACATCATCGTTGGAGCCACACGCAAGTGTGAGTAACGATCCAAGAGCAAGTCTTATCCGACACTATTCCGATGATATCCCGGACGTCAGTCTAAGCGAGATTAGAATGGCTCTCCAGCACCTTAAAAACGGCAGGGCCCCAGGCGAGGATGGAATTACAGCGGAGCTTCTGAAAGCGGGTGGAACACCGGTACTTGAAGTCCTTCAGAAGCTCTTCAATTCCGTCCTCCATGGTGGCACTACTCCAGAGGCGTGGAGCAGAAGTGCGGTGGTCTTGTTCTTTAAGAAAGGCGACAACGCTCTCTTGAAGAACTACAGACCGATTTCCCTTCTGAGCCGCGTCTACGTGCTGTTTTCGAGAGTCATTACGAATCGTCTCGCACGCAGACTCGACGACTTCCAGCCTCCCGAACAAGCCGGTTTCCGAAAAGGCTTCAGTACCATAGACCACATACATACCCTGCGGCAGATTGTACAGAAGACTGAAGAGTACAATTTGCCACTTTGCCTGGCGTATGTGGACTATGAGAAAGCCTTTGATTCCGTCGAAATTTGGGCGGTGCTGCAGTCCCTTCAGCGGTGCCAAGTTGACTGTCGGTATATTGAAGTGCTGAAGTGTTTGTACAGTAGGGCTACGATGGCTATCCGAGTACAGAACCAGAGCTCGAAACCTATCCAACTGCAGAGAGGTGTAAGACAGGGTGACGTTATATCCCCGAAACTCTTCACCGCTGCTTTGGAAGACGTTTTCAAGCTACTGGACTGGAAAGGATACGGTATTAACATCAATGGCGAGTACATCACTCACCTTCGATTTGCCGACGATATAGTCCTTATGGCAGAATCGCTGGAGGACTTAAGCACTATGCTCAATGACCTCAATAGTGCCTCCCAACGGATAGGTCTTAAGATGAACATGGACAAAACAAAGATTATGTTTAATGTCCATGTCACACCTATGCCGGTAGTTGTTGGGAGCACTATGCTCGAAGTTGTTGACGAGTACGTTTACCTGGGACAAATAGTCCGACTAGGTAAGTCCAACTTCGACCGAGAGGTCAATCGACGGATTCAACTCGGCTGGGCAGCGTTCGGGAAATTACGACATATCTTCTCGTCAGGTATACCTCAATCTCTGAAAACTAAAGTGTACAACCAGTGCGTGTTGCCAGTGATGACTTACGGATCAGAGACGTGGTCCTTCACTGCTGGCCGTATGAGGACGCTCAAGGTCGCTCAGCGAGCTATGGAGAGGGCTATGCTCGGAGTTTCTCTGCGTGATAGACTCAGAAATGAGGATATCCGCAGTAAAACCAGATTGACCGACATAGCCCAACGGATTAGTAAGCTGAAGTGGCAATGGGCCGGCCATATAGCTCGAAGAACCGATAACCGATGGGGAAGAAAGGTTCTCGAGTGGCAGCCTCGTACCGGTAGGCGTAGTGTAGGGCGACCCCCCACTAGATGGAGTGACGACCTGGTAAGATATGCAGGAAGTCGATGGATGCAGGTGGCTCAGGACCGTGCTTTGTGGCATTACTTGGGGGAGGCCTATGTTCAGCAGTGGACTTGTGAAGGGCTGTGATGATGATGATGATGATGATACACTTATATACTATACAAAACAAAACATCACGAAAAATATATGTTAGTTATATACATAGTTAAATTATGTTAACTCATATATTATAACTACTGATAACTAATGATTGTAATTATAGATAAACTAAACTGTTTTATGAAAATACACTCTGACCAGGTATTACGTTTTTGTAGAAACAAAAGTTGGTAATAGGTACTTACATTGATGTTTTAACATTCCTCAACTCAGCACAACAAAAATAGGAATTGCATGCAAAAAATTTTCACACCAGCAATTTATTTATCGTTGGTAGATTAATTAGTACTTGCTGATTTTACGAATTCGTCTTCCGTGATGCCTTTTCAATAAAATTCGAAATAAAGCTAGTTCTCTTAATCAGTGACACAGAAAACTAATAACCCTAAGGCTGGATTTGACGTCACGACAGTTTCAATATGGCGGGCAGCGTTTTGCAGATTTGAGGCACACCCAAAAAATATTGTTAAAATTGAAATATAAAATTTATAATGCAATTTTATAAATATAAATCAATATTTCTCGTTTACTTTCACAAAATCTATCATAAATATATATTTTTTATCCTTTATTACATGATGTAAAATACCCTATTCGTGTTGCAACTACAATATTGCTGCAGCATGGCTCTACCATGTAAAAACACTCTGCGGTGGCTGACCGCTGAGTGATGATTTATTCCTTCCTAGTGTAGCGGTGTTGGCGTTAGTGGTGACTGCGATAGTATAGTGCACGCAATTGACGGAGGGCGGAGGTGCTCTTCAGACTAGGTAAGACAAACCATTTAATTTTTATTTTATTACGCGGATATTAGCTTATTAATTTTTAAAATCTTTTTCAATGTAGAAATTTTATTGCACCTTTTAAGTCCTTAAAGTATATGCAATATGCAAATACGATTAAAAGTAAGGTTTTCATTTTTGTATTAATTAAAATTATTATATTCATCACTCAAGAGCTCCTGTCACATCCAGTACACTTGTGTTTATAAGTTTTGAGAAACGCGAGATGTGTCGCAATCTTTCGAACACATTAGTATTTTGATTCTTAATTGAGGATAGATTTAGATGTCTATGGGCCATATCATCTGGTGAACCGTGTATTCGTTTATCACAATTGATTGTAAACACATTGTTTCAGTAACAACACAAATAAATCTGTGTTTCTGAAACAAATAATTATGTTTCTAAAACCGATGCTGAAAAATACCATCAGTTTTAGTTTATAATTAGTATGAGGGGCACACTAAAATGATCGGGAATAAAAAAAACCACATGTATACCGTGCATGTGGTTATTGTATTTTATAATTGCTAAATTGTATTTTATTGTTTTTCGAAGTATTCTCCGTTCAACTTAATGCACTTTTCCATTCATAAAATACTCACGACTGTCACCCAGAGGGGTAGGCAGAGACTACAGACTTCCATTTGGCACGATCCTGACACACCTCTCTCGCCTCCTTCACATCCATACACCTCCGCATACATGCTCGTCTGTTAAAGGTACTCCTAATTTGGCCCGTTTTCAATGAATCGCCAATTTGGTCGATAAATTTTCGCCTAGGACGTCCCTTTCCGACTCTGCCATTCACTTCTGAAACATAAATTTTCTTTGTCACTCTTTCCTCATTCATTCTTTCCACATGACCAAACCACCGAAGCATTCCTTTCTTAATCCTGGTCACAACATCATCTTGCAAACCACACTCTTCTCTTATCACACAATTTCTCACCCTGTCATTCAGATTCAGCCCTAATATACTCTTTAACGACCGCATTTCTACTGCGTTCATTCTACTCTCGTGCTTCTTCTGCCACACCTAACTTTCACTACCATACGTTAAAAAACACAGCATTGTGAATTGCCATACGTGCCTTTTTTGACACATTTTGACTCTTCACAATAGAGTGTAGGGCCCCATTTACTCTATTGCCTGCATTCATTCGTCGTTCTATATCCTTATCACATCTCCCATCCCTGCTAAATACGCTACCCAAATATACAAACTCATCTACTTGCTCAATTAACTTTTCCATTTCCATTCGTGCAAACCAATCCTTAAAACTGTAATTCCAGTCTGAAGTTGATGTTGACAAAATGGCTGATTTGTACACTTCCACAGCTGCTTCAGGGTCTTCAAACCGTTGACCGAGTAGTAAAGCTTTTATTCTAGGTAATGTAAAGAAATCGTTTGGGCTCAGGTCGGGACTGTACGGAGGAAAGCTGAACGTTTTCCTGCTTCAAAAAATCATTTGTCTTCCGAGCCGTATGGGAGCTCGCATTATCGTGATGTAAGAGGATGCGACGTTTCGGGTTGTTATTTCGGAGTTCGGCTTATCAAACCGTGATATGTCACTCAGCGGTAACTGTTCTGCGTTCCTGTAAAGGAATTGTATTTTCTTTGACACGCTGCGGGAGCGAACCACTTTCGTTGGTTTAACCTCGTCTTCGAAGACCCAAACTACTGACTGACGTTTTCTTTCAGGTTCGTATGAATAAATCCATGATTCGTCACCTGAAATGATATTATAAACGGCATTTGACTTCGCTCCGTTGAAGCGTTGCGGAGTATTCCGGCACCAATCTACACGAGCCGCCTTTTGCTCTTTGGATAAATTGTGGGGAACCCAGCGGGAAACTAGCTTTCTTACACACAGCTCATTATGTAATATCGACTGAATCGCAGTCATTCCGATACTGATAACAACCCGAATCTGATCATATGTCACACGACGGTCATCTAATATAATGGTTCGCACAGCTGCGATGTTTTCAGGCGTGACCGCTGTTCTTGGTCGACCTGCAGAAGAAACAGTGCTGAGCGAAACACGATCGCGTTGGAACTCGGCATACCAGGTTATATTGTCGTTTGACTCGTTGCTTCAACGTCATAAATCGGAATACGATCGCTGAGATAAACCGCGACGAAAATTGTAATAAATAATGGCACGGAAATGTTCACGCGTGAGCTCTATTTCTGTTAACGACGTGTCAACTTTAAACCAACATAGTTTTTGTTTTTAAACATTTTTTTAAATGTTTGAATGTCATTAAGATTCTAAGAGGCCAGTATTCAAATTCTAAAAAAGGTTTTATTGTAACTCGATCCGAAATATTCTATTCCCGATCATTTCAGTGTGCCCCTCGTATTAGGTTTAAACTAGAATCAGTTTATAAAACAAGGTATAAGTGTAAACACCGTAGCCACCAAAACCATAGTTGTTATCCGAATATAAAAAAACGCTATTTTCTTTCATAAAATTTAAAAAGCTTCTGTCCGACACCGTCCGTAAATTCATGGATACCCTATGCGCCCGAGTGACGTAATCACTGTAAAGATCACCGCCCGCCCTAGGTAGCTACCTACACAACATTCCAATAAAAACACAATAGGTACACATAACCTGTGATGGAACTTTTCCTTCATACTTTCACCCTGGCTTAGGACAGGCAAAAATTCCTACCCTTTGTGTTTTTTTGAAAAATTGTAATTTTACTTAAAAAAAGTAATTATTTTCCATTGAATGTACGTTCTATAAGTGAAACCAAACCACTGGTTTCAAGGATAACGGTGTTTACACTAACATCCTGTATATATATAATTTTTCAATACTTTCGTGAAATATATATAAGAAATTTAATTTTAATTTTAGTCTTTGCTTTGTAGCATGGTGCGAATCACAGCTCACGCCTATGAAGTTTCCTATTTTTTTAGATAAACTGTCATACAGATATTGTTGTACTTCATGGATGGGTACCGTCCACTTACGATAGTAATCTGCTACGCTAAACTATGCCGTGCTATAACGAACAATCGTAATCAATCAATAATCAGATTTGAAATAAATAAAATATATAAACATCACGTGAATACGTATATATATAATAGGGATTGGAACTAATCGTTGAACAAATTCTGATTTACGAAAAAAAAACGCACATAGACGAATACGCATTGTTTCCGATGCATGGACGATAAATTATTAATTGGTCAGCTCAGGCAAAAAATAATATAAAGCAAATGCGCGCTGTGTCAAAAATATTTATAATAAAAGAAAACAATTTTTAAAATGTTTGCCTGTCCGTCTGTTTGTTCCGGCTTATAGCTGTCATTGGCAGATAGTTGATGTTACAAGAAGCAACACAGTCTACTTTTATGTTAGAAAAAGAATTAGGATTACGCGCAATTAAAAAAATAAAATCCTTCATGGGTTTTAATTTTTTGCGCGGAATCCTCCGTATCATATATACCAATCGTAATAAATACCACGCGGGCGAAGTATATATGTTTTAGCTTTATTTTTTATATCGATAGCCATTGAGTTATACAACTAGAGGAGCAAACCACATTACCGCGCGTCGAAAAATGTGTAACCACTATCCAAACGCGACGACGTAGCTTTGAAACTAATAACAATTTTAAATAAACATATATCTATCTCACTTACACAAGTTACGTAAACAATATCGTCGCTAAAATTAGATAAAGATAGACACACAAACATGCAATGGCGGGTTGGTGTGGCTTACTATATAAAATTTTACCTAAAATACGCAATAAAAATGAGTTTTTTTTAAGCTTCAGTTAATTGTTTTTATATTAAGAAAGTATATTTTATTTTAAAATCTTTATTGCGTCCCCTTAGAAAAAAAGAATACAAAGCTTATCAGATGAGTTAGAAGTACATAATGATGAAATAAAACATATTTTTATAAATATTTTTTACTGTACTAATAAATCAAGTAATATAAAATAGGTAGTGAAATATAATTAATATAAAATTTATATGAAATTTTAATTAATATAAAATTATTAATATAAGATATAAGGTAGTAAAATATATTTAATAGATAATTCATGAATAAAATAAAATAAGAATAATTATTTTGTATAAAGGTTGAAACATAGTTTTTATTTTTAAGCAATCAATTTTACTTGTTTATTTTAAAACAAAATTAACTTATTCCATAAATTATACAGTCTCCCATTAATGTGGAAAAATCACAAAGGCGGAAAAGTGGCAACATTGAACCTAAATTGCAATATTCGATATTTTATTTAATTTTTTAGTGTTTTAAACGTTAATATGAATATATAAATTAAAACTTACGTATGGAAAGTGATTCCGCTTGATTTATTATGTTTTTGTGACCTTGAAACGCATTCTTTCACTACGCATTTACCCATTTTTTGTTGTGAATCGTTCGGCTTAACTCGGACGGCGTCACCTTGAACACTGAACCGACGTTCGCTGAGTATAAGGCTGTGGCCTTATGTGAAGTGACAACGCTTTGGCGCGGAAATTACTTATCTAGTGTAACATATAAATCAATGTCGATAGCTAATCGATAATTTTTGCTTTGCTGTGGGTATCGTCAATCGCCTTTTTTAATCCGATTTAACATTGTTCCATCTCTAGACGCACACACCAAACTATAAGCTATCAGCCGCAACATGCTACAACGCAATAATAAATGTCGTCAGACTGTGGACCCGCGGCTAAGGGACTTATTTCGCGAGAAAAATTCAAGCCAAAGTTTAAACCCGAGACAATCAATATACCACGTGTAGTAATAAGATGGTATGTATTTTCGAAACAGTTGTCGTGCTCCTTCTGACGTTGGGACACTATATATATAAGATAATATCCTAAAAATACTAGACTTTTAGATTTAATCTTGGCGAAAATAACAAATCAGACAGGAAAATAAGACGGACAACATACAAAACAAACAATGTCTTATTTTTTATAATCTTAACAACGTTTATTGAAATCAAAATTGAAAATTTCAGTTTTTTTATAGTAATTTGTTTGGTTCGCAAATTGTGGATAAGAAATAAGCTTTTAAAGACTTGTTTTTAAAAGCTCTATTTCTTATCCACTCGAATGTCAGGGTCATTTTGGCCAATATGGCGCATCTGTCGAGCACTTTCCGAAGTACTTAGTATTTAACAAGTATACTATGTATATATGTATATATATACTAAGTAAGTATATTGAAATCATATATCAATGGAAACGTTATTAAATAAGCTATCAGATTATGCATAATAGATATATATGTCGTTTATGGCGTTTGGTTACAGACGAGGGGTTATGATATTCGATTTCTAAAGAACATTCTCTAATATAAATTTAATTAATCTCTAATATAGAATATTTGCGTGCATTTAAATGCAGATTAAATTAACTTATGTACGTGAAGTGTTATGAAAATTGTTATTTTCTAGCGGCTGTATTATTCAGAATGATTAAATTTGTTAATACTAACCCACCCAGGCCTTCCACGCATTTGCAGGTGCACAGGCAAAAAATATTTTTTTACCAACCTTACGACTTTTATCCGATGCTCGAACACTTGTAAGTTGATGTCGTATTCACCCCAGTTGGCCATTATCTTGTTGTCTATGAGCGTTGCGAACATTTGCGTCTCAAGAAACCGTGATAGAAACGGTCGATGCCGTTGGGGCTGGTCGGAAAGGAAAGACGCTTTGTCGAAATTCACCATTGACTCGCGCGACGATAGCCACGAATCTCGGTCCTGGAAAATGAAATAAAACAATAGTACAAAAATATCTTATTTAAATTCTCTCTCAATTTAGATCAAAAGGTGAAAATTTTCGCTTTATTAAAATTAGATTCTAACTAAATAGACGATCAAAGGGTGAGGGAGGCTTAAGGTAAGATTGTTTTGTACTATTATTTTATTTAAAATAAAAAAATGTTACTTGTTTTAGTGATCAAAAATACCATTTAGTTTTGAATAAAGTTTTACTTGCGTCGTGTTTTTTCCGTTCACAATTTTTAATGAAAAAGGCTAAATAGAAAAAAATTAATATAAGTTTCCAATTGTGACACATTTTCTAAAATTTATTTTGGTAAGCGTATTTTCTCCTTTCTAAAACACAAATTTTAATTAAAATACACTAATGGCGCACGTGTAATGTGCCCTAAATAGGTAAGAAAAATCAACGAACGTACAAACCTGATCTGGCATGATCACAAAGTTTTCGTACATAAGGAACATGTGTACAAATCTGTTAAGGAATGTTTCTCTAATGGCAATGTTGAAGCGAATGTCTTCGTTGTACTGCTCTTCGTCGTTGAGTGTTTTCTTTTTTGTCGCTGGCATCACCGTATCCGAGTCTACGTCATCTATGTTCACACCTGAAAATAATGACAAAATAAAAGTACAAACTCATTTCTCAATTAAAAGTTAGTGAAAAACTGCAGTTGCCAACTCACCTGGTAAGCTATGGGAAATATCCCCCTACGAGGCACTCTATGGAAGAGGCCTATGTTCAGAAATGGACTTTATATAAATAAACATCCTATGAAAGCCTGCTGCTGACCATAGGCATCCCCAAAGATTGCCACTTAGGGAAGATTTTGTCATAGTTGCCGCAAGAATAGTGTATATGTCTTGGTTTTCAAACTTGGCAGGCGAGCTGATTATCATTTTCCATTAATTTTCTTAATATGAACCGGTGTAATGTTGTCTTAAATCTTGAACGATTTAACCACTGGACTTGACATAAAACACAAATGTATGAAAACTCGTTCAACCAAGTGGAGAATAACGCGCACGAAGATTTTATTACGTTAATATAAACACAAATACGAAATTCGTAGAAGTTTACTCTATTTCTAGTGCTTGATCGTAGTCGATAAAATATATCGATGAATGAATGAGAAAGAAAAGTAAATAAGCTGGCAACAAAGGAAATAAAGGGATAATGAAGGTGAGGTAAGCTTCCGGTATTTAAATTTTAATTGAAATAAAAGAAGCAGGATATTTCTATGAACTTTTTATTCAATTGTAGTTATGATAAACGTCAAATGTTTTAAGTTTAAATTATTTTAGTAGGTTTACTGACTTTTATTATGTATCATCTTTCTTAAAATGTGTTTCTTAGAATTTGTTGTGTTCGCTTGTTTTCTTATATAAGCAATTCTAATGATTAAATACTTTTCAGCAATGGCTTTCGTTAATTTTTCGACGTGATTACCGTTATCGTTTTCAAATTTATGGAAATGAATGTCTTCGTACAACGGAAGTTGCAGCAATGTTTCTGTTACTTTCGGCAGAAGAAAGTCTATTGTGTAATCTTTTTTTAGTCTTTTATTCTGAACACCATTCCTAAGTTCGAGTTCGCAGTGCTAACAAATAGCTATGGTATCACTTGAGGGAAGTATCAGTTCTCCCTTGTCTTTATGGGCAATAAGACTGCCGTCATTGGTGTCATTTTCTGTTTCTTTGCATTAGTATTAAACAGGCAGTATCGAAATGTACACTGCATATGGCGCTGTGTTTCATCTTTACGAACTGCTTCTACCCACTTTCTCTTTCGAGAAGGGTCACTGGGAATTCGTGTAAAATATGTGTTTAAATATTTTAAGTACAGATACTGATTATAATTTTTGCATTTATAATATTTTTATTTAATTATAAAAATATTATCATAAATTTAATGACATCAGATTGTAGGATACCGTTATATAAGTATTTTTAAGTGTTATGTATGCAGGGAATAGAGTGAATGGGGCACTACACTCTATTGTGAAGAACCAGAATGTATCAAAAAAGGCACGTGTGGTAATTCATAATGCTGTGTTAGTCCCTACTTTAATGTATGGTATTGAAAGCTGGGTGTGACAGAAGAAGCACGAAAGTAGAATAAATGCTGTAGAAATGCGGTCTTTAAGGAGTATGCTAGGGTTGAATCTGAATGACAGGGTGAGAAATTGCGTGATAAGAGATAAATGTGGTATGCAAGATGATGTTGTGACCAGGATCAAGAAAGGAATGCTTCGGTGGTTTGGTCATGTAGAAAGAATGAATGAGGAAAGAGTGACAAAGCAAATTTATATGGCAGATGTGAACGGCAGAGTCGGGAAGGGACGCCCTAGAAAAAAGTTTATCGACCAAATTGGCGATATTTTGAAAATGGGCCACGTTAAAAGTACCCTTAACCGACGAGCATGTATGCGTAGATATATGGACGTAAAGGAGGCGAAAGAGGTATGTCAGGATCGTGTCAAATGGAAGTCCGTAGTCTCTGCCCACCCCTCCGGCTGACAGGCGTGAGTGTTTATATTATGCATTTAAGTGTTACTGTATTGTACAAATAACATCATCATTCATTCGGTCATATCGTCAATATCGATATATTTTTCGACATGGTCAAGCAACAGTCGATGTCAAATTGACTCACTCCATAGTTTTAGTCACTCGTTCTGAATGCTGAATTCGTTCTGAATCCAGCCATTTTGTGATGGTTGTCAGATGTCAACAATACATAGAAATATCGACTATATTTAACATAGTTGGATAATACAAAATTTTATTTTACATTTGATTAATTTTTGTGATAAATAACCATAAATGTAATAAAATAATTTACAAGTAAAAAGAAATAGTGCTGCTTCTGCCGCTATAGTTTTTACACCATTTAACTGAACATTTAGTCATTTTTGGGAGATGTTTTGTTGTGCTTGAGACTGACGCAAAAATAAACGACCAAGGCTAGATTTTCCTGGTTACGGACAAGACCGGTATAGGTACGTCCGCTTATATGTCGGGTCCAGTGTTTCATTCGTTCAAGTCTTAAATACATATTGTACATATTGTAGTCTAAAAACTATTAAAATGCAAAATATGAAAGTTATGGTGACAATATCAAAGTGTCATTACAAGTATAGGCTATCATTAATATTTGTACTAAATGAAAAATATGACAAAACAAAAAAAAATTGTTCATTTTCCGTCCATTTTAATATATATTAAAGTATTGCAAGGAACTCACTGCCTTGTATGTTTTGCAATTTCAACAATCTGCTCACAATTTTCAAGGTAACTTTCAATCCAGTTTTGGACTGTTTCTCTAATTCAGGTCCTTTCGATTTTTGTAAAGCAAAAGTACGTGACACCTATTCAAAAGCTTTGTTCCCTTTATGACAGAAAGGATCACAAAATATAATAACAGACTGATAATGTTTGTTGTATGGTGAATGATGAGCACCGAAAACCCCTAACTAATAGTCACTTCAACTTATCCCTTGGGGTGACGACGCATCGGTATTTTGCTTATTAATCTAGAATAGGTAACTATGGGCCACAGCTGTCACTATCAGTGGACTGGATGCACGTTCGTCACTCACACTAGTAAAAATAATCCATATCTAAATTAAATTAATAAAATGTTCCTTTGCCGATATCTATTAGAATAATTAGCTAAGATCTGCGTGTGAAAAATAAAATTTGTGCGCCTTACCTATTTTGAACAGCACCTCCCTTCCTTCCTTAATTGCGTGCACTATCACCGTCACCACTAATCCTAACACCACTATATTAGGACACACCGCCATCGATAATAAGTCATGTGTTTCGCCCCTAAACGAGGCATCATCAGGAGAATTAGCAGTTAGCCATCTCAGTCAACGGTCGCAGAATCTTTATTCGATGCAAACATAAGGGTGTTATAATACGTTTAACGTGTGTATCTGTGTCTCTGTGTTCGTATCGTAGCTCCCAAATGGGTGAACCGATTTAGATTTAGTTTTTTTAAAGGTGACTTTATTGAATGTTCTTCGCTATGATTCAAGAAAATCTTTTCAGACGTTTGAAGATAATTATAATATATAAATTTTTTCCTTTAATATATTTGTATTATATATATACATATATATGTATGAATGTATGTGTGTATATATGGAGGTTTGTATTTGTATTTTGTTTTAGTGCACACTTTGACTACCTTTATTTCCTTCAACTATCCTTCAATAGGAAGGCTGAAAGAAATTTATTTAAAGAATAAGCAGTGCCTTTGTACATAATTTTGTTTTTACCATTTTCCTATCTAAGTATGTGTGTACATAAACTGTAAAATAAATAAAAAATAAAATAAATAAATAATCATCTGTTTGTTTCAGGGGCTTTTAAAATTTAGTATTATATGATCTTAAAACTAGTTTAGATGCAGCATTTTTATTTTCGACATGCGGATCTTAGCTTATATTTATAGCTTAATTTTAACATGCTTAATCAATATCTTAATCGAGCAAAATATATACGTGTTGTTACCGGTTCGTTTGACAATGTCGACAATTCGCTGCAAGGCGTCGAGCCTGCGCGGGCCCCGGCGGGTCGGTGACGCGGGTGCTCCCGGCGACCCAGGTGGAGACGCGTTCAAAGGCCGGTTTTCGTCCCACTCTAACACATCGTGAAAGGAATGCTTGCGTCGCAGGCCACCTGTGTCGGATAATTGGGAACTTAACAATAATCAATTGAAATACTTATTAAGAGTTGTCAAACAACCATAAAATTTGTAATGGCGTCATATTTTTATAGTAAAATAACCATCTTATTTGGAAATAAAATTTGTAATGGCGTCATATTTTTATAGTAAAATAACTATCTTATTTGGAAATAAAATTTGTAATGGCGTCATATTTTTATAGTAAAATAACCACCTTATTTGAAAATAAAATTTGTAATGACGTTATATTTTTATAGTAAAATAACCATCTTATTTGTATATTTCAAATAGGTACTATAAATTAGTTTAGCTTAAAAATAGATCAAAGTACCTGACTGAATGATGTAGTTACCACCTAACACTTAGGTGTAAGGAAATTATTTTCATGCTGTGCGACTAAGGTAAAGGCTCTGACGATCAACTGATTGCGGAAAATCTATCCATTGATGATGGGGAGTATCACCACGAATGACTAGAACCTACGCTCATCGAATCGCCTGCTCAATATAGCGAGAAATGGCAATACCATGGGCAGTGCTCCGAGGAACTGCTCGCATCAGGGTGAACCGTCTTTGTATAAAGCTGAGAAATTTGCACACAATCATAATTTAGTCTTTGTGTCGTTTGGGGAACTAAAAATAAAGCGAGAAAAGTATATCACTGTACATTCCTTCACGTTGTTATAGATTACCGTTTTAAAAATTAGACACAAAAATAATATAATTACGCCAGAACTAACTAAAAAAGCTAATTATTTTTTTTGGGTAAATTGTCACAAGAAGCCATAAATAAAAGAAAAGAGAGAGAATGACATTTGTTTGTCAACTTCCAACATGTTGAGTTCACGCATAGTTTTAGATTTTATTATTAGGTATTTTCTGTTTAGATGCTGTAGTTATCGGTTGAAAATACTTAATTTTTCTCGTTTGTATGATTTCCAGTCGTAAGATGTTGACTGTGTATGAGATATTGAATATTTAATTCATTATTTTAAAATGTTATGCACGTTGTGTGATCAGAATCAAAAGCGTGATAAGTGTAGTGCAGACAAGAAGTGCAAAATCATCTTATCACTTTATCGCGTATTTCCTAAAATAAGAAAAGAAAATGCGTGGAAATATTATGTGCAAAAACAATAAAAAACATCAAAAATAATGTAAAGATTGTAAAACCATCTGCATTTCAGAAAATAAAATTATATAACTATACAAAAATAATTTTTATTTTTATTTTACCCCATATTATAATTTAAAATAGATTTTTCGACTAATTTCTGTGCAAACATTTCAAACGTACGGTGGTAATCCACCAAATATGTTTATTTGTTGGAACGCTTGAATCAAAATTACTTCAATTTACTTAGTTAAAAAGTTACATAAAACTAAGGTTTGAAATTCCCGTAAAAAAAGTAATACACTCATAAACACGTGTTTCATTTTTTCAGTTTTAAAATAGCATTCTTCTCTCGGTAGAGAGTAATAGTGTTCTGTTGTTCGAATTAACTGCAGCCGCCGTTTCTCCGTCGCACGCTGCAACAAAATTCTTAATTCCATCCTCACCATCCCCAGTCCAGAAGTATCCAATAGACCACCACCGCGCGATTTTACAGAATTTTTCATTCTCGCACGACTACTTACAGAGCCTACTTCTGCCTCAAGGGCCGACATACGATTCCTCTGGTGTCGAATATATTCGTGAACAGCGGTTATCACTTACCATCAGGTGAAACCACAAGCTCATTTGATCCCTCTACTCTCTGATATCTGAAAAAAAAATCTATACGATTAATTTCAGAACAATTCCTTACCCGATGGCAATGTACAACTACTACTCATGCCGTCATTCATATGTTTATATGTAGTTCCATTAATTGGCACTCCAAGTCTTGCATGTTCTGTTTCTGGTCTTTGGATCTGTTATAAGAAAATAATAAATAGTATGAATAAATTTGTACAATAATATAATTATAATGTTAACTCATATATTTTAAATTATTTTGATAGTCTTAAGACAAATTACATTTTAGTTTCAATACATATATGTAACAAACGCTATAGTTTTTAGAGTTCGTTAGCAAATCCGTTTATGGCCATATATTTAGGAAATAAATTTATAGTAAACGAACTGACAAATAAACGAAGGAAAAAGCAATTAATAATAACGAAGTAAAACCAGGTATTCAACCCCGAGACCTAGAGATTAGCAATCTCGTTTACAACAAATATACCAACGTGGGATTTAGTCAAATAATTAAAGTAGCGATATAAGGATGGCATTCTTCTTAAACAGTGCAATAAGAATAAAGCTAGAAAAATGTACGGTTTTACCCCCGATAAATAATAGTACTACGTACAGAAGTTACACATCTGCGTCGTTGTAACAATTAGATAAGTCGCGCACGCAAGCTAAATTAAAATTTATCGCTGCGCGCGGATATTTTCCCCTTACTACGTCACGGACAATATTGCGTGGCTATATATAGGGCTTTCAACAATGAATACAGTAAGTATAGAACATGTTTATTATTTATTTAATTTACAACTGTTGTCACACTAATATAATGTCACATATTTTTTACCATTTCTAAAATATGTAGTTGTTATTAAATTTAAATGTGGGAAATACTCTAAATCTGACGTACTGGAAAGGAAAACATGGACACGGAGTGATAAATTAATATTAGTTAATAATTTCAGTAGATTATTTGCTGTTTTTTTCATTGCGTGTTTAAAATTGTCCATAAATATAAATTTTATTGAAAGTAATTTATATGTACATATTTTCTATAATGTACATATAAATTACTTTCAATAAAATTTATACAACTATTTTATCTTAAAACATTTTTGTATACTATGCTTACTACATATTATACAAAAATGCTAAACGCGGCCTTTACAATTTCCAAAGTTATAGTGTAAGAGGATTTCCGAGGAAAAATAATGTTCAGAGCGGCAAGGATATCATATACATCCATTACAACCTATGAAAGTCCCACCGCTGCACATGGGCCGTAGATTGTATTCGAGGGATTTTACCACAGTTGCCACGCTTGGCAGGCGGATTGGTTAGAATATACAACGCATACTTGTTGTCTTTGTTGAAGTACCTTTATATTACAATATATTTTGAAATATTTTGCATTGCGTGGTATACGTGGTTATATTAGTAGTATAGTTGTAGCACGAATGGGTCGGCTCGACCGGGGAAGGATCACGCTCTCACAGAATACCAGCTTGAAATAGTAGCTGCTGTGTTTCGTATGGTGAGTGTAGAGAACTGGAGACCCTTTTTACTGGAAACGAGGCATTCCATCTTGGTCCTTACGGGTGACAACGCATCTGTATTTTGATTTGTAATCGAGGATAGATGTAGATGTGCATTTGTTACATCAGGTGGACTGTGTGCTCGTTTGTCACCCTATCCTATAAAAAAAAAACATTTTCTGTAGATTTAGTAATGATCTTTTAAATAATTTAAAATTCGAATTTTCGATTTTACAATGACGAAGTTTGAGCACCTATGGTATGAAAAAACGTATGGTGACCAGGGTGGCCACCCTGGTCACTATATTTTCTGGCCGATGCGCTCCCCACTAGTACCTGCAGCGTTATCCATTACTTACCGGACACCTGTATGTATAGAATGTATACATTAATAATTTTTTCATTTAATATTTTACAACACCTGCTTAAATATATAATTGGGTAAAGTTATTAAAAAATAAATTATTGTTTTTACAAACATTTACCTGATGCTTATCTAAAACATGATTTAGCTCCTCTATAAATGGCGTTCTATGAGGAAGAATTGGCAATTCTTCTGGCAGCTGTATATCTGGTTTGTCGATGTCAACTAAACAGAGTGCCGCTTCGGAGCCAAGGGCGAAGTTTCTTGGTCCGCTAGGTCCAATACTAATTGCGGCACTATCGGCGTGAAGACCTGAGTATAATATCAATATTATTATTACACATTTTAATATTATAGACTGGCGTTCGTGTAGTAAAATAAGCAATGAGCTACTGATTGAACTACTACGTATAGAGAAGACAAAGCCTTGCATGATTGTGCGCCATGCTTTGCGGTACACTGTAACTGTAACTGTACCGCAACTGTTTAGTGAGTGTCCAACGCCCGCACACGCACAGACGAGTAGTGCTCGCTTCGCATAAATAACAACTTCTGCCTGGTTGTGTTTTTAAAGACTGCAGTAAACACTCCAGAACATCAAAAAAAGTGATGGTTTAACATTTCATCGGTAAGCAGACATTAAAACGTTTAAAACTCTTTGATTTAAAGATTTTCTCATTGTTACAATGCAAAAATGTAAAATCTATGGGAGCGACTTGTTGTACAGTACGTTGAACGATACGCGTAAGCGCCATGAAATTCCTGGCGCTTATGACGTTTTGGTGGCGAGAAAACTAATCCCTAATGCAAATTAGCGCTGCATGTTTTAATAGTTTGGTTAGATGACGTAACTATTATTTTAGCGCTGCAGCGAACTTTAGTTCAAACTCTTACCAAAATGAAGCGAACTATTGGTTCGGAGTGTCTGTTATATACGCTAGTAATATAGTTCGATGAAAATAAGTTATAAAATCTGCTAAAATAAAATGAGAAAATCATCAATCTAGTCGAATTCAATTAAGTAAACATTACTAAGGATAACTCTAAAAAAACGACCACAAATTTATCCGATATATGATTGATTATATGATCATATTATATGCAACCACATGAAAAGAAACGACTTTCAAATAAAAAATAATCATCAAAATTGGTTCACCTAGAAAAAAGTTCTGAGGTATAGCACACATAAAACAATACAGTCGAATTCGTTAAAAATAATACCTGTAGTCACCGGCATTGATTTAAGATAAGGAAATACAAAAAGGAATTCCAATTAATTATAATGAACACTCAAATATCATCATCATCATTATCATTACAGCCATTCACTAGTACACTGGACTATTTTATTTGCAGCTCGACGGCCCAAGAAATACCCTGACACATGGTCTAGAACCACCAGCATCCATCGATCCTGCTTGCCTATCCAGGTCATCACGTCATCTAGTGGAGAGCGGCCTACACTTAAATATAATAATCAATCAATAAATAGTATTGTTAAGAGAAATTACCCATTACAAACGGCACAGGAGCATCCAAGAAATGATACAATGGCGCCGGTAAAATCGGTACGTACACATGAGCCCAGGAGAAAGGAAGCAAAAGCGATACTATACACTCGGATACTAGCATCAGTTTGTTATAATCTGTGGATCATAAGTTATAGCATAACATAATTGATTTTTTTAAATTATTGTGCATTTAATACGAGGGCTAATCCAATAGTAATGATAATTGGATATTGGTAATACCACATAAAATATATTGAATAAAACTAATTTTACGGATAATGATTTCTTATATTTACGCGAACACTACACATTGATTCAAACTACTTTTACGGATTTTATCGCGTTTATTTATGTTATTTTTAATACCCGACGTTTCGAGTGCTTTCCAGCATCCATGGTCACGGGGGACTGCGGTGACTGACGTCCCAATGTCGAAGTTAACCCGGAGTACCTTCAGCTTTTTAATTATTGTCTTTGGTCCCATCTACGCAGACTGAACTAACTGTGTTTTGAAGTCTTTCAGTGGTATGCTTTGTCCATCATCATCCACAGACAGTCCACCTGACGGTAAGTGGTTGCTGTGGCCTATAGACATCTACATCTATCCTAGATTACCAATCAAAATGCCTCGTTTCCAGTAAAAAAGGTCTCCTGTTCTCTACACTCACCATACGAAACACAGCAGCATTAAGCTACTATTTGACGCTGGTATTCTGTGAAAGCTTGGTCCTTCCCCGGTCGAGCCGACCCGCTCAACTATACTACTAATATAACTGCAGCATGGCTCTTCCACGTGAAAAAGTTAATTAATTATAGAGTTTTTAGAACATCTTAATTTCATAAACTCTAAAATTCAATTTACTATGGAATTAGAGGCAAATAATTCCTTAGCTTTCCTAGATGTGTTAGTCATCCGAAATCCTAACAACACCATAGGTGATACTGTGTATAGAAAAAAGACCCATACAAACCGACATTTAAATGGTGAATCTCACCATCATCCTTCACAGTTAGCTACCGTGGGCAAATCTTTGTTACAGAGAGCACGAGGGATCTGTGACAGCAAACACCTGGCCGCCGAGCTTCAGCACGTCAAGCAGGTTCTGCACGACAAGCTTCGAGTCCCGCGCCAACGTCACAGTGATCGAGTGAAGCCAGCCACAGTCGAGCGTGTACCTGCTGTACTACCATATGTCAGAGATGTCACAGACAAGATTGGCTACATCTTGAAGCGAGTTTCTATTAGAACATTCTACAAGCCGCCGAAGAAGATTGGTCAGTTCTTACCATCCGTCAAGTGTCATATTCCTCTACAAGATGCAGGAGTGTACAAGCTTGATTGTGAATGTGGTCTCTCATACAGAGCACAAACAAAAAGATCAATTAGAACCCGCGTAAAACAACATGTAGCTGACGTGAAGTATCAACGTTCTGGAAAGTCTGCAGTTTGTGATCATAACTTGGGGGCCCCAACCATTACATCAGATTTGATAGACCGCAAATCCTCGCGAAAGAACATCGATTCCTACCAAGGATGATACGTGAGGCTATTGAAATCAAAAAAACATCCTAATTTCAATAGAGAAGGAGGCTGGTACTAACACCTGCTTGGGACCCTATAATTAATAAAATTAAAACTAAACCCAAGCATACCACTGCAAAACTTCAAAACACAGTTAGTTCATTCTGCGTAGATCGGACCAAGGACAATAATTAAAAAGCTGAAGGTACTCCGGGTTAACTTCGACATAGGGACGTCAGTCACCTCAGTCCCCCGTGACCATGGGTGTTGGAAAGCAATCGAAACGTCGGGTATAAAAAATAACTTAACTAAACGCATAAAATCCGTAAAAGTAGTTTGTGTGTGTTTAATTAATCCTATTTTTAATTTTAATATTTCGGGTGCTTTACAACAACCATGGTGGTCACGGGACTGAGGTGTTTGACGTCCTAATGTCATAGTTAGCTCAGGCTGCCTTCAACTTTTGTATATTATATATAATTATATTACATGTAAAATAATAATATGATTTTAGAACATAACCTGTTTACATACTCTGTATTTATGAGATATCCAATATGTTTTATGAAATTCAATGAACTAAAGAATATTATGATTTTATGTAGTAGTAGACCCATATATACTTTTGAATGTGTCTTAGCTCAATTTTTAAAATTCAAATAATAAAGTAAGCTTGCGCTTAAATTTTATACATTACTTTTATAAATTATTTAAAAACTGAGCGATGGTAAGTGAAGGCTAGGCGCTCGCTCAAAATTTTATAGAAAACACCCAAGCTACATAACTGATATTATCACAAGTTTTGGTGCTGATTTACCAAGTGATGAGAGATAAAGATATTGTGAGCAAACCTGCATTTCGGAGAAATTAAAAATATTGGGAGTACATGTAAGGTTCGCCAACATTCATAATAGAAGCGCAACGAAAACATGAGACGAGGACAGTATTTTTGTAAATATTGCTATTACAGTATTATTGTAATTGTAAAGTGTGTCACACACTACGCAGATACGACAAGATATCTGTATCTGAGCGCATATCTTTCAATATCGTTCTTATGAAATTCAATGAACTAACACACACAGCGCAGATTAATTATAGATTTTATCGTCAAGTCAACAACAAGTCAAAACTCTATCGATATATGTTGGTGCTTACGTTGGTAAGCACCAACATCTATCGATAGAGTGACAACATTATCTGCTCATACAAATATATCTGCAGATACAAATATGGCATAGGATTTTACCTGCATATAAATATAGGATGGACGCTGAAAAAATTCGATTAAATTCGCCTAGGTAATTTTTTTACTTTATATGATGTTCTATTCAAATTCTTCGCCTTTTAGTAAAAATGCTAATGCAACACGTGCATCAAAATCAAAATCTGAATCCTTTTCTGACGAGCTGTCTAGTAAGTAAATACTATAAACTCTATACGCCAACACATTGTAGGTAACACTGTATAAGCAACCCGCTTCAAAAAACACGACTAGTAAGTTAGAAGGATTTCGAGTGAATGTATAATTTCGTATATTATCGTGTCTGCGTAGTGTGTGATACTTTCAGATAATTAAGGTTTTACACGCAGATAAAATATTATCGTATCTGCGTAGTCTGTGACTCGCTTAACAGATGTAAAGAAAGTTGTATAGAGAATAATCATTCTTACCACTGGATCTTAATAACACTTGGTGCTCTAAAAGTACACACGTAAACAACTGCACTACACATTCAACACCTATAGTTGAGAACATCACACGTAAAGGATAATCAAGAAGTGGTAACTCATCTGGCGGATTTGGCATTCTTATCACCTGAAATAAAAGGCCTTTGTATATTATGGATAAACATGTGAAGTAGAAATGTATAAATATACTAAAGACGGTATTTTGATAAAGGTAAGAATAGTTAAAATTTATAATAATGATTAAATCCATTTTAGTGAACTTAAAGTTCATTGTAAGGGAGAGGATCCATTGGTCGGTTGAACATAAACCATGTTCAACCGATAAGTTGGTGAACAATATTTTGGGTTTCAAAAATCAAAGATAAGATCCCGAATAGTGTTTACAGTTATCAAAGATAAATATTTGATTATGTAAGTACAACAAGAACTCTAAGTACACCGTAAGTGCTACTAGTCCACCACTCAACGATTTCCAATAGGAAATTAAATAAATTCGATGAACAATGTAATGTAAATAGTACAGTAACAGCATAATTTTTAAAAGAAAAAAATAAATGAATACAGTTCAAAGAATGGTTCATATAAACAAAGCCTGTTTTTTTTTAGCCGTATTAATTTCCATGAGATACTTACAACTGGAATTGGAACAAGATGTGGTTCAGATGGTGGCACATACAGTCGCAGGGATTGCCCAGGAAGTGGTACAGGTACTTCATATAACAGGTTGTAGACATAAGATTCGGGGCTAAGTCCTGGACCAGGTTGTCTTGGCAATGACCTTAATTGGAAATAACATTAAATGATATTACAAGCAAACCATTAAAAATCTCAAAATCTCTTCTGCAGTGATGTATTGTTAAAAATAATTAATAAAATATATAATTACCTATAAAAATATAAAATATATATTTCATCATCATCATTACAGCCCTTCACAAGTCCACTGCTGAACATAGGCCTCCCCCAAGGTATGCCACAAAGCACGGTCCTGAGCCACCTGCATCCATCGACTTCCTGCATGTCTTACCAGGTCGTCACTCCATCTAGTGGGGGGTCGCCCTACACTTCGCCTACCGGTACGAGGCTGCCACTCAAGAACCTTTTTTCCCTAGCGGTTGTCGGTTCTTCGAGCTATATGGCCGGCCCATTGCCACATCAGCTTACTAATCCGTTGGGCTATGTCGGTCACTCTGGTTCTACTGCGGATATCCTCATTTCTAAGTTTATCACGCAGAGAAACTCCGAGCATAGCCCTCTCCATAGCTCGCTGAGCGACTTTGAGCGTCTTAATACGGCCAACAGTGAAGGACCACGTCTCGGTTCCGTAGGTCATCACTGGCAACACGCACTAGTTGTACAGCGTAGTTTTCAGCCGAGTTGAATCCGTAGATTGACCTCTCGGTCGAAGTTGGACTTACCTAGTCGTCTATTTGTCCCAGGTAAACGTACTCATCAACAACTTCGAGCTTAGTGCTCCCAACAACTACCGGCATAGGTGTGACATGGATATTAAACATGATCTTTGTTTTGAACTTAAGGCCTATCCGTTGGGAGGCACTATTGAGGTCATTGAGCATAGTGCTTAAGTCCTCCAGCGATTCTGCAATAAGGACTATATCGTCGGCAAATCGAATGTGAGTGATGTACTCACCATTGATGTTAATACCGTATCCTTTCCAGTCCAGTAGCTTGAAAACGTCTTCCAATGCAGCGGTGAAGCGCGAAGGCGTCTTTCAATGCAGTTTCGGGGAAATAACGTCACCCCGTCTTACACCTCTCTGCAGTTGGATAGGTTTCGTACTCCGGTTCTGTACTCGGATAGCCATCGTAGCCCTCCTGTACAAACACTTCAGCATTTCGATATACCGACAGTCAACTTGGCACCGCTGAAGAGACTGTAGCACCGCCCAAATTTCGATGAAATCATAGGCTTTCTCATAGTCCACATACGCCAGGCAAAGTGGCAGATTGTACTCTTCGGACTTCTGTACAATTTGCCGAAGGGTATGTATGTGGTCTATGGTACTAAAGCCTTTTCGGAAACCGGCTTGTTCGGGAAGGCTGGAAGTCGTCGAGTCTGCGTGCAACGATTCGTAATGACTCTCGAAAACAGCACGTAGACGCGGCTCAGAAGGGATATCGGTCTGTAGTTCTTCAAGAGGGCGTTGTCACCTTTCTTGAAGAACAAGACCACCGCACTTCTGCTCTACGCCTCCGGAGTAGTGCTACCATGGAGGACGGAATTAAAGAGCCTCTGAAGGACTTCATGTACCGGTTTTCCAACCGCTTTCAGAAGCTCCGCTGTAATTCCATCCTCGCCCGGGAATTTGCCGTTTTTAAGGTGCTGGAGAGCCATTTTAATCTCGCTAAGACTTGCTCTTGGATAGCGTGGCCACAATGATGTGTACAGCTGCCCATAGAACCTCTCAATCTCACTCAGAATCTCAGGTGTCCCGGAAACGATGCTGCCACTCTTCACTCAGTCTTCAGTTTTGACAATTGGCTATTAGTGGCAGACAGATCTCCGGCAAAGACTTTGGAACCCTGGTTCCGCTCGATCGCTTCTTCAATACGAGCAGTATTAAAGTTGCGTAAGTCTCGCCGCATGCATTTGGAGATCTGTCTGTTCAGTTGCCTGTATGCTGTCAAATCTGTTGACGATTGCAGCCTCATCTCCCGTCTAACAGCCATGAGATTAAGAGTGTGATCGGAGAGTTTTTGTGTTCTTCTGCGGCGGGTCTTGCAGAACTTAGCTCCGACCGCATGGACAGTTTCCATGAGCTTGTCATTCATATCGTCCACTGCATTGCAATCTTCTAGGCACTTAAAAGCGGTTACGTAACTCGAGCTGAAATGTTTCGGGGTTCTGGATCAGAGCACGAGGGGGACGGAGCGTTGACTTCATTAGACGAGACCTCTCCAACTTAACGTTTAGGTTCAGTGTGCCTCTAACCATTCGGTGATCGCTGCCAGTTTTCACCCTTGCGATCACTGAACAGTTGGCGTCTGGTCGTCATAATGAAGTCAATCTCATTTTTTGTCGAACCGTCGGGGCTCGACCAGGTCCACTTCCTGTGGGGCCGCTTCTGGAAGAAAGAGTTCCTCATAAAGAGTCCCTCTTTCTCCATAAAGTCGGCCAGCTGCTGGCCCCTACGGTTCCGTTGCCCTACTCCATATTTCCCTAACTTCAGCTCACCGCTTTCTCTTGTGCCTAAAGTGCTCATCAATACCGTGTAGTAGGTTTTGGAGGAATGCATGGCTCTAGAAATATCCTCATACATTTCCTCCACCTCCTCATCGGGATGTGCCGAGGTTGGTGCGCAAACCCGCATCAGCGAATACCGTTTGGTGATTCTGAGTATCAGGTACGCGACCCTCGTCGACACACTCCCAATTTTTACAACGTTGTTGACGAGAGACTTGTGGACGATAAATCCGACACCTCCTTGGGACAGATGGTCGCCCTCCCGGTGATAGAACAAGTTGCCGGACTCAAGGATTACCGTGTCCTCCCCCTCTCTTCGGACCTCGGATAATCCAATAATATGCCAGCGCAACTTGTCTAACTCTTCTTCCAACTCCAGTATCTTTTCGTCAGTCCTCAGCGTGCGTGCGTTATATGTTGCCAGGTCGAGTCGTCGTAGGTGGCAACCGAACCTCCACCGCAGATTCTTAGCACCCCCTGCCCCGCCGTTACCATGGTCGCCACCGTAGCCAGGAATAGCGGGGCCGCCGGGGACTGGGGGCCGTTTGTTTGCGTCGCTATTCATGGGGGGATATTTGCCATAGTTGCCACGCTTGGCGAGCGGGTTGGCAACCGCAGTTTTTTATTATATTATTTTTGTTATTAGGAAGATGCTGCCGCCCATCTCCTGCCTGTCTCCCTGTGTCGCCTCTTACGACACCCACGTGAAGATATGGGGTAGTGGATATTCTCAACCGCCACTACACGGCATAATATATATTTAGAATGTTTAAATTAAAACCTTTCAAGTAATATCATAAACAACACATTTACTTATTTTTTTTAGGTTAGTAAAAACCATCAGCCTACCTATCTACCTAGACAAGTAGATTAGGTACTACAGACAGACATAAAAAAGGACATACATATACATACATACCAACTAAAAATAATATTTTTTTTCTTTTAAGCTCTGCCATAGTCAGGTAAACATTTAGATAATAGTGAAATATAAAATTTATAATGAAATTTGCACAATATTACGGACTTTACTTCTTAATATTTGATGATTTAAAACATGTAGTAGATATAATATATTTAAATATAATAGTAATAACATATTATAGAATAACCTATATTTGATGTGTTTGAACTTAACTACAATTTTCTTACCTGAATAAATTTTCTAAAAATAATTGTGCTACCCTAACATAGGGATATTGGCATATAAGAGCTATACTTTTAGCTACATATAATTTATCTTTGGTTATGTCATAGTACGTAAGTGCGGCACCAGTGTGTGGGGCAAGTTTAAATGATCGAGGTAAGGATCTAGAGCTTTCTTTTCCAGAACTCTTCCTGTGACCAGGTGGTGTTTGTCCACTTGACAGTTCTGTGATGTACATTGCCTGAAAAGTAAATATGATTCATTTTAAAACATACTTAAAAGTAAACTTTACTTTCATAGTAGAGTCTATTAAGGTTTCATCAGTCACAGGCTTCTTTACATAATAAGTTGGTTACAGAAGTAGAAAGATTCCATCGTGCTGTTCCAGTGTAAGTTTGTAAATCAAGCATTACCTCAAATAATTCTCAGGGAGATTCTCAATTCAACTGATGTTTTTTGTATGTACAATATGCAGTAACTTCGTCAACTGAGAACCAATTTTAATCATTATTGTTTATTAAGGAGGTTATATTTCAGAGGTGGTTCCATATGAGGTTGGAGAAAAAAATAAACCATGAAGTTTTTAATGTAACTGTTAAGACAACATTTATATTTAACCTTAAGCTTGAGATAATCCAAAATTCACCCAAAAGGGGTGCAAAAACTTCACATAATAACTTTTAAAGTCGGTGCTATTATCGGTAATTTTGAATATTATGTTTAGTTCTTCGAAATCTACTATAACTTCTAATTAAAAGTTGATTTTTTATTTCTTAAGCACGCAGGTTATTCACAACAAGGAATTGTTTTTTTTTAATAGAAGTCTGTTTTTTTCTAAGAAAAGGATGTGATGTCTCTGCAAATTACTTTAGAGCCATATGTTCTCAACCTTACTTTGCCCTCTGCCCACTTTGAGGATATTTTTTTCTAGAGCCCCCAATTCTTTTTTAACTTAACATGTGTCGCGAATCAGATACAGCTATTGCCACGATTATATTTAAACGTGTAATATTTTTATATTCATAAGATAGGAGATGAACGCTAACCTATTTTTTAAATTTTAAGAAGAATGTTTCAATGAGAACACATTAAACACATTCTAAATTATAATGAGAAGTATTTTTATTAACATTCAAAAGTCATTGAGTTTATAACTTATCTAATGGGAAGGGTGAATTTGATGCATTTTAAAGATTTTGTTAATACCAGGCTCGATTTTACTTAAAAACATCCATAAAACGATTGCAATGTTCTCAAAAATCGTTGATCGGCTTCTGCAGCCAAAATTCTTAGTAGCCATTCTTAAATATAAATTTGAATTACTCATTTGTCGTCATTTCTATTAGTTCTTCTTCTTTTACTGGGATGATCCTGTTGTGTTGACATTTGAAAAAGGATCCAATACCCAGTCTGTTATGTCTATGTCTGATATGTCTACAGTAAACAAGCAAGTCGTAGTTCGTGAATGATACTGCTAATAAATTTGAGAAACCATTGCATTCCTGTCTGGCAATATTTTTTGTATAATAGCAGTTTGGATAAAAAAGCAGTAATCAAGTTTAAGGGTCAGCTCACACAGAAATGCGACGATGCATGAAGAGGCCCGTGGTTTCGCACCGCGCAGCTTGCCGGCTGCGAGGCGCATCGTGAAGTCGCTAGCAGCGCGAAGCTTAGTAGTAATAGTAGGGCGGGGGTTAATCTATTCCTAATTCTAACATTTTGACATTATCAGTAAGACTAGATTAACACTTATACTGCTCTCCTGTCGGCGAGCAGTTTGGCGAATGGCTTTGGGGGAGAGCGCAGGTCGTGTTGATCCCCAGGGCAAGTCTGAGGAGTTCTTCCTTCACGTGGTAGCCGCCTGTTATTTGGTCTGGTTCAATAGGAAACACACAGAACACAAATACTCAGAAGATCTTCTTTTTCTTTTCTTTTATCCCAACCCTTTTTTCCTATCCTAATTCAATCCAAGGTGTTTAGCGTACCGTGCCGATGGAAGCGTGGCTGCGGGGGAGTTCAGTCGCAAACGGTGCTCACCAGAGACCAGAGCGTTTCGGGTAGTATTTTAACCCTTCCCTCGGCACGCGGGGCTCTGCCGGGGGTGACCGAATATTTCCCTAGCTAATCGTGGGACCCAAATGTACGAAAATCGACATTATGCTAAAAAATAATGTAAAATCTCCTTTAATAGAACTATCTGCAGGTTTGGAAGAGGCTCTTTTAGCCTCACTAATACCTTGCAACACCGCGCCCCAACCTGGAACCACAATCGGAAACGAACCAGGAGGGGAAATGAAAAATTTCGCTAGGCCTTTTAAGCTTAGCGGGTCAGCAAGGAAGAGGTACCGAAGGCTGATAGCAGCTGAGATATTAGCCGAAGAGGCCCTCTCTCTCTTTGCCTCTGCCCTGGGACGAAATCCCTCTGCCCAAACCTCCCCTAGTTTCGAAGACGGAAAACGCAGTTAGTTTGAGAAGGAGTCCCGCAAAGACAAGCACAGGAAGTGTGTGAGGCTGGCAACGTGGGAGAAGAAGTTCAGCTTCAGTGCCGTAGCTGGCAATGCGCGTGTAGGAATTCGCCATTCGAGTTCTATAAGCAAGGAGCAGATGCAGCTGGTCTTACGGGCACTAACACAGGCTATCGCTAAGACAGTCTGTGGGACGCAGCCGGAAATGGGACCAAAATTTTCTGGTTTCACTCACAAGCCAGATTTTGGTAACGTGCCTGAATAAGGCAAGTCAAGATTGGATTGTGGGTGAAATCTAAAAACTTAAACCCTGGCCGGAGGTAGATCTCTCGATAATACCCAAGTGCGACTGCCTAAGCCTCAGCTGGGTATCACCTATCTGCCCCGCAGCGAAGCTGACTCACTAGAGGAGGCTGCTGTGATTTTGAGGGCACAAAATGAAGGGCTCCATACCGATCTCTGGAGAATCCTCCACCGTAGGGACGAGGAGAATGGGTTCCTAGCAAGCTTTTCTCTGGACGACCCATCCATCGGCGGAGGCTCTTCGGGAGGCAGGCGAAACTAACGTGGAACTCTCACCTTAGCAACGTATGCCATAAGGAAAAAATTGCTTTAGGTACGTGCAGTCGTTATATCGGGAACAACTAGAGCTTGTGTCCCAGTATGGGCCTATGGTAGTACAGCAGCATAGTGAAGCCGATTCTCACCTACGCCTCCACTGTCTGGTGCACCAAGACCAACCAAAAGACGACTGCGGGCAGACTAAATAGTCTACAAAGAAACTATCTGCTTAATGGCAACTGGAGCTATAATAACGCCCCTTGATTTTTATCTGGACAAGGAGGCGAAGACTAGTTTGTATGGGATTAACGCCCAGCGCGGTTTGAGCTTGCTCTCCTACAGATTGAGATCCATGCTAGACTCAATTAAAGAAACACCGGTCTTATGCATGATCTCAGATATCATGCGTCCACTATACACTTTTAATAAAAGTATATAGTGGAACTACCCTCCAGAAAAGACTGGCTGAATGGCCAGGTTATCTGTGAGGTCGGTTGCCTCATATGGTATACCGACGGCAGTGGCGAAGCCTACATAGAAGCCTAGAAGCCGGACTTGCCCTATTAAACTGCTCAATCAATAATATCATCTAATAAAATAACTCTTGAACTGTTTCAAACTATTTCAAATTTCACGCGCGCTCCTCTGTTCTACATAGGTCATGACCTCGTAGCCGTATTATTTAACGTCCACACTTGGCAAATTGCTTTCAATTCGAAATACACTAATTCGTGTTCTGTCTCAAAGCAAACACGCAATGGACTGCCAAAATTAATGAAAGCAAAGAGCTGAGTGAAGCGATTAGTCGTCTCTCTCGCACGCGTGGGCTTTTTACCGGGCTATCGAGAAGACGATCGCTCGATTTCTAAACTGTGGCAAAATGTTCTATAATGAAATATAACTACGATTATTTACATAGCAATTTAGTATAGAGCGTTAAGCCGGGCTTTTGGTATGAAGTTGATGAAAGTGAAGCGCAGGCGATACGTTTGCGTTCACTTCACATTTCAATGTTTAATCTGTGTGTTTAGCTTGAGCGAATGAATATTGCGAGTTGTAAATGTATGCTTTTTTAAAGATTTCTAGTGAAAACGGAGGATAAAAGTGTTCCTTGTGATGAATTGAAGTGTGTTGAAGTCATTGATATAGAAAAAAGTTAAAGTGCTAATCGGCGAGGAAAAGATAAATTTTTAAAAATGAAATTTTATTTCAATAAACATTTTTTCATACTTTAACCCTTCAATCCCCATAAAATTCCCATGCAGTCGCATGCGCCTGGATACCGCTCGGTATTTGCCAGGCGACCGCATCCACCCACAGCACTTAAACCCATTAAAACTTATATTTAGAGACTACTTTTCTATGAAGAAGTTTGGTATTATAAAATCTATACAAAATTCTCTATCCTGTGGTTTAAACAAGTCAGGTTTTACTTCATTACAAAAAGATTTTATTGTATTTTGATACCAAAAAAAAAAAAACATACGAAGCAGATGTCGGCAGCGTGAAAATCACAATTATTTCTACATATTACTCGAAATTATTTACGTAAAAAGGTTAGTTATATTCATTATATTCACACAAAAACTTTTATAACAATTTTATAATAAAACATTAATAAAACACTAGAAAAATCCAAAAATCAACACAACAACATCCAAATGAAAATGGCGTCCGTAATGTACGTAAAATATGAATTAATATCCATAGACTAACTGTTTTTTTTTATTCCACTAGAGGGTAGAAAATTTCATAATGATTCTATGCCAAACTAGAAAAACTTTGAAAAGTAGTCTTTAAACATAAGTATTTATGGGTTAAAGTTCTGTGCGTGATTGCGGTCAAATTTGACCTCTTGAATTTTGACGGAATATCAAAGCGGTCAAATTTGGACGCTTGGCGTTTGAGAGGTTAATAGGTACAGGACTCTTTAGTATTAAAGTTTATTTCATCATCATCATTACAGCCCTTTACAAGTCCACTGCTGAACATAGGCCTCCTCCAAGTAATGCCACAAAGCACGGTCCTGAGCCACCTGCATCCATCGACTTCCTGCATGTCTTACCAGGTCGTCACTCCATCTAGTGGGGGGTCGCCCTACACTACGCCTACCGGTACGAGGCTGCCACTCGAGAACCTTTCTTCCCCATCGGTTATCGGTTCTTCGAGCTATATGGCCGGCCCATTGCCACTTCAGCTTACTAATCCATTGGGCTATGTCGGTCACTCTGGTTTTACTGCGGATATCCTCATTTCTGAGTCTATCACGCAGAGAAACTCCGAGCATAGCCCTCTCCATAGCTCGCTGAGCGACCTTGAGCGTCCTCATACGGCCAGCATTGAAGGACCACGTCTCTGATCCGTAAGTCATCACTGGCACACGCACTGGTTGTACACTTTAGTTTTCAGAGATTGAGGTATACCTGACGAGAAGATGTGTCGTAATTTCTCGAACGCTGCCCAGCCGAGTTGAATCCGTCGATTGACCTCTCGGTCGAAGTTGGACTTACCTAGTCGGACTATTTGTCCCAGGTAAACGTACTCGTCAACAACTTAGAGCATAGTTCTCCCAACATACCGGCATAGGTGTGACATGGACATTGAACATGATCTTTGTTTTGTCCATGTTCATCTTAAGACACCATTGAGGTCATTGAGCATAGTGCTAAGGTCCTCCAGCGATTCTGCCATAAGGACTATATCGTCGGCAAATCGAAGTGGTGCAAATCGAAGGTGAGTGATGTACTCGCCATTGATGTTAATACCATATCCTTTCCAGTCCAGTAGCTTGAAAACGTCTTCCAACGGGTTCTATCGAAGTGTCCTGAAGTGTTTGTAGCATCGTAGCCCTACTGTACAAACACTTCAGCACTTCGATATACCGACAGTCAACTTGGCACCGCTGAAGGGACTGTAGCACCGCCTAAATTTCGACGGAATCAAAGGCTTTCTCATATTCCACACACGCCAGGCAAAGTGGCAGATTATACTCTTCGGTCTTCTGTACAATCTGCCGCAGGGTATGTATGTGGTCTATGGTACTGAAGCCTTTTCGGAAACCGGCTCGTTCGGGAGGCTGGAAGAGACGATTCGTAATGACTCTCGAAAACAGCACGTAGACACGGCTCAGAAGGGAAATCGGTCTGTAGTTCTTCAAGAGAGCGTTGTCGTCTTTCTTAAAGAACAAGACCACCGCACTTCTGCTCCACGCACCATGGAGGACGGAATTGAAGAGCTTCTGAAAGACTTCAAGTACCGGTGTTCCACCCACTTTCAGAAGCTCCGCTGTAATTCCATCCTCGCCTGGGGCCCTGCCGTTTTTAAGGTGCTGGAGAGCCATTCTAATCTCGCCGGGATATCATCGGAATAGGGTCGGGGTAATATTCAAACAAAATACACTCAAAATCTCAGGTGTCCCGGAAACGATGCTGCCACACAGTTTATTTAAGCTAGACGTATTTAAAGGTTTATAAATTCAATATTTATATTACACACACACACACACACACACACACACACATATATATATATATATATATATATATATATATATATATATATATATATATATATATATATATAATATGATAATATCATTTTGAACAGCAGCATAAAATATGAGATAGGTATAAGTTTAATTTTATAGCAAATGATTGTTACAATCTTTTTTTAATGTAAAGCCTAAATTTTAATGTAATAAATCAAAAGAATACATGTATGTATTGATGTTTTTAAAGAATATTTCCTTTAGGCCTTCGGTATAAAAATTTTTATTTAAAGCGCCATCTACTTAATTCTATAGGTGGTCATTTTGTCGAACGAAAATTGATTGACTCTCACGGTGGTACGTAAAGAATACGCTAGATGGCACAAATACGGCTATCAGCTAATTTGATAATTCAATATTTATATTACCATATGAGTTAAAAATAACATTATTAAAATTGAAAATGAATAATAATATAATAAACAGTCATTATTTTACGGAAAAAAAAATGTTATGCTTTATCTTTTAATTATACAATATCTAATTCCTGTCGTAATCTATTCTTCTATGCATATAACTTAAACAAAATAATTTCGAAGTTTCACATCTGCCAGGCATCTCCTTTTTAATTTTGTAGATCGTTTGTTTGTACTTTGTTCATGCTTTTCTTTTGTTCAAGTATTGTATTGTAAGTTAATATCTTTTTCTTTCGCTCAAGCAAACGGCTTTTTTCAAATCCACCGAAGGTATGTAATTGCTGATATGTCATACAATCTATGATTGCGCGGAAAAGAATCGGGTACTCTTATATATTTTGTTCGGTTGATTATTGTTCGCCAGTGTCTCTCCTTCCTGTATCCACGCATTGCTTCCGCACGCACTGAAGGGGGAGTCTAGAAGGTGACGCGACTTTTCGGCCAATAAGAAGCGCGCCCCGCCGAGAAGGAAGTGGTAGAAGTGGCCTGTCCATATAAGGACGCCCACTGCCGTCACTCACCCCTTCTCGCATCGTAGTTCGAAGACATCGCTAGTTGTGATCGCACCTCTGTAGCAGTCAGCCATAGAACCGCTAGAAGTAACCGCCTCGTATAGTGCGAGTTGTCATCGCCCACCACCTTCTTCCAACGCACCACACAACTAGGAGCGTCATGTACGAGGCACCAGATGAACTTCACCCCGGTAAGTGAGTTTTCCCCTTTTTATTCGGATTTGAGCCGTTTTTGTTTTCCCCGTCACATTTCTCTCCCCTACCGGCTCAAGTAGACCTCCATCTAGACACTGATGAAGTAGTAGATTTGGAAGAGCGAGTGCATCGTCCAAGGCTGTCGCGTGCCATGTCAGCCATCTTGTTTTGGGGTATCAAGAAACCGCACATACAGCCCACTTAGTAACATCTTGCATAACAAGGTCAAGGCCCGACCTGGGATCTGACCCAACAACCCCTAGGCCTGTCACACCACCATTCTGGTTCTTACGAGCCGGATAAGAATCGGGGCAATTGGCCCCACCAATCTATCTAGCATTAGTATGCCTTCTGTGTGCTTTGTCAAACACGTCCTTGACAGCACTGAATATGAAACTGAAGAGTAGAGACTGATCAAGATTGGTGTATTTTTATAAAACTGCTAAAAACAACAAATCTTGGGCTTGCCCTAGTTGGGAGCCATAGCTTCGCCACTGACCGACGGGTCAAAAAATGGGCCATGACGTAGACTTTGGAATTTATGGGGAACACCCCAAATTCAAAATTTGGTAGATTCACCTCTCTTCCAGGTAGAAATTTACGCCATACTTCTGTGTGCGGAAATCAATCTGCAAAAACACTATGTCAACCATATAATTTATAAAAAATCTGATAGTCAAGCAGCGCTGCTAGCGCTCAGGTCAAACTTAGTGAACTCGAAGATAACTGGAGACTGAATCGTTTAAACATCCTGGGATGTAACAACAGGGTCGTCTTAAGATGGGTTCCGGGTCCCGCGGGTATTGTAGACAATGAACTTGTCGACAAACTCGCACGGGAGGGTTCAAAGAGTACAGAATTTGGACCTGAGCCATTTTTTGGAATCTTAAGAAGCCTAGCCCGATTGACCCTAGAAACTCTTTATCACAATAATTCACTCAAGATCTGGTCTGATACACCAGGCTTAAAACATTCTAAAACCTAATCCTGGCTTTTGATCGTAAATTCGCTTCAGAAGCCCTAGGATTAAGCAAAAAAAGATAAGGCAAGACAAGCCCTAACTGTACACCGTAGTCTTAAAAATCATCATCAAAAATCATCCTGGGACTAAGCAACTCAAGGATGTGCCGGTTCTGTTCCATAACGGAAGAAACACCACTGCACATCCTAACTGATTGTGGACCCTTAGCGTACAAACGTATCACTTATCTGGGAAACTATATACTTCGCCAAGAAGAAATGAAATTACTCACAGCTAAACAACTCCTATTCAAGTAGGTATTCATTGAAGACATAGGGCTTAGCAGTGAACTTTAGCCATAGCAGCAATTACAATAAATATTTTAGGTTGCAGTGATACTGGTCTTTTTCCCTATACCTAGCTGCTTGCAAATAATATTAAAAAATAGTACCAGTAGAGACAAGTCGACACGACGGCTTTAGTTATGTGCCACGCTCACTGCGTTAGGCATCTTCACGCTACGCCACGAGGCATCAGAGGCGCAGCGCGACGCCGCTGGCCATTTTTGAACTATCTCAATAAAATTTATATCTTTTTATGTAGTAAATAAAGTTCTATTTTGTATCACAATCTTAAATCGCGACGCGATAAACTGACCATAAGTAGTCGCCGTTCTGCTTGAAATTTATGCAGATCCAATTTTAAAAAATTCTCGATAACTATGCGCCTTCCTCCTTCTTTTTACTCCCCTCCGTGGAGTTGTCATTTAAAATTGTTGTCAATTAAAATTATATATCATAAAATAAATATGGGTACTTATACAAAATTTAATATCCAAAAAGTTATTTACCTGTAAAGTATGCATTGCACTGCAAATGTTTCTGTTTCTAACTTCTTCATAGAATATGAGACTGAATCCATAATATCGAGATGCATTTTCCCTTGTTACAACAAAACTGTGAAACTTTGGTTCTAAAGAATGTTTCTGAGTTCTAAACTGCAAACCAGCTGGCAAACAAAGCTGTAAAGATATATTTGATTATATCAGTGTTAACGAAAATCAAAACCTATGTAATCTATTAAGTTGAATAAAACCAAATAGATATTTAGTTATATATAATAATAATAATGTCCTCCAGACCGAATATCGGTCACGGCGGTCAGCCTCAACTGAGACTAGCCACTGGGGCAGGACAGGATTATAGTGCCCAAGTGTATGAATAAGCACAGGTGCACTTCTATACCCCTACTCTCATGGTCCGATGGGACCATGACTCATGACTCCAGGTTGCTACTGAGAATTTCTTAATGGTAAAACTCAATAACTGCTACATATTTTATTTATTTATTTAATCTTCATTATACACCTTATATACTAAGGGATATATAGGGCGGACTTAATGCCTTATGGCATTCTCTGCCAGTCAACCCTGGATGATTTGAGAAACTGTGGCAGGTGTAATCAATCACTTCATAAATAAATAATAATGATACAAAACAAAATAAAATGCAAATGAATAGAATAGATATATAGTTAGTAAAATATACATACTTACTTAATATATAATATAGGATAAATAATAAATATATAAACGGGTACTTCTATACAAAACTATAAGTAAATAAAATATTATGAGACAAAAATAAAATAACACAATACATATTAAAATACATTATACAAAATATCACTTATAAAGTGAAAGATAGAAAAAAACACAAAAACAATAGTCGGATAGTCAGGTGGTATTATTCTTACGACAGAATTCTCGAACTAGTCTTTTAAAATAATTCTTGTTATTAGTTTTCTTGATATAAACAGGCAAGGCACAGTAAAAGAGGAATTATAGAAACCACTCCTATGTGGTGGAATACGAATTTTAAGACAATTTTGGGAACGGAACGAAGTTAGGGGAACGTCGAACGGAAGAATTCCCCACTCTATCGTTAGTAGTGTTACGAGTTTAGGGTTCGTGACAATAAAAATTGTCGATTGAATTACCAAAATTAACACTTTAATTCACTTTACACTAATTAAACTTAAAACACTAATAATTAATCACACTGATTCACTTTATTCCGCTCCGAAGCTTCGCTTCTCTCGCCAAATTCAATACTTCCCCCGATCGCACCTTGCAGCGCCTATAAATACACATTAGCACCGAAACATCCAGAACATTCAAGTAAATTTGCGCACCAATCGACAAGGCGCCGAAAGTTCGAGTGTCGGCTTCTAGAAGCTTAGTTCTTCGTTTCGACACCAGATGGTGCTATCGGTTGAAAGATTAGTGATGTCATTTTCTGGAAAGCTCCCCCCTCCCGCTCTCGTCCCTGACACTACATGCTACCTCCTAAGACATGCTCGTCCCGAGCATTATCGGCCCCATAATAACGCGCCAAGCGATCCACATGGACGATCTTAGGAGTCCCTCTTGCGCCTTTCTGTATCCGGTAGGTTACATCGTTGATCCTGGTTACAATCCGGTACGGGCCGTCCCATTTAGCTTGAAGCTTAGGAGATTTCCCTTTGCTGCGGACTAGATTGTGCAACCACACTAGTGAACCTTCGTCGAACCCTTTATTGTTCATTTTGCGGTCATACCGGGTTTTCATCTTCTCAGACATTTGCTGGCCCGATTGTCTGACGTGCTCATAAATGTCATTCATTTTATTCCGCAAGTCATTTGCATAATCGGTTATACTGCGTGGGGCATCAGGTGGTATCCCGGTGATCAGGTCTGCAGGCAGCCGTAATTCTCTTCCAAAGTTTGCGAAAGCTGGTGTCACTGCTGTACTTTCGTGAACAGCGCTTCGATATGACAACAAAAACGGTTGTATGTGCTTGTCCCAATCTCGTTGCCGATTGTCTACAACTTTTGCTAGGTACCTCTCCAATGTCTGATTAAATCGCTCTACCATTCCATCAGATTGCGGGTGATGAGAAGTCATTCTTGTTTTATGAGTACCCATAACTGGGCAAGTTTCCTGGAATATTTGAGACTCAAAATTCCTTCCTTGATCGCTGTGAATTTCTAAAGGTACTCCAAAACGACAGAAGATTTCATGAACTAGTTTATCTGCAACTGTTGAAGCTTCTTGATTTGGAATGGCGAAGACTTCTGGCCACTTAGTGAAGTAATCCATCACAACCATGAAATACTTGTTAGCGCTTTCACTCTCCGGAAACGGACCCACCACGTCAATGGCTATTCTCTCCCATGGTGCACCAACATTGTACAACTTCAATGCACCTCTACTACGAGTCTGAGGTCCCTTTACTGTCGCACAACTTGTACATTTGCAACACCAGTCCTCGACATCGTTTCGACAGTGGACCCAGTAAAACCGTTCTCTGATCTTCAGTAGAGTTCGTTTAACTCCCAGATGGCCTCCTGAATAATAATTATGGTACAGCTGTAGAACATCCGGTACTTTAGCTTTAGGGACAACCATTTGCAAATGACAGCTGTCTCCCCGAACATTTTCCCATTTACGGCACAGAACTCCATCCTGAAGCAGCAAGCTGTCCCACTGGGCCCAATAGCTTTTAGTGGTCGTACTCATCCCTGAGACGTCGCTCCACTTGGGCTTGGGAGCACTGGCCTTCATCCATTCCAGAATCGGCTTGATGTCTGGATATTCCTGCTGTGCACGTTGTAAGCTGTCCTTCCACTCGTTGCTGAGGTGGTCTGCCCTGAGCATCCTCACGGATACCACTTCCTTACTCTCTTGCCTAGTACAATGTTTGCAATCTTCAGGACAAGGTCTTCTTGACAATGCATCTGCGTTGCATGAGATTTCCCGCTGCGATGTTCGATCTCAAAGTCGTATTCCTGCAGTAGTTCAATCCACCTCGCAACTTGTCCTTCTGGATTTTTAAAAAAGCATAGTCGGTTCGTAAGTGAAATTTCCGCCCCAGAAGATATTTGCTAAAATACTGCAACGACTTTACCACGGCTAGCAATTCGCTTCTTGTGACACAATAGTTCCTTTCCGGTTTTGACAACGACTTGCTGAAGTACGCTATCACAACCTCTTGGTCACCATTCCGTTGGGACAACACACCGCCAAGTCCTATATCACTTGCGTCTGTGTCAACTATAAATTCTTTGCTTGAATCAGGGTATCCCAAAATAAGTGTTTTGCACAGACGGTCCTTGAGCTCCTGGAATGCGATATTGCAACTTCCATCCCAGCAGAAATGTCGCTTCTCTTCGGTTAGCTTATGCAGAGGTTTGGCTATATCTGCAAAGTTCTTCACAAATCGCCGGTAATAGGAGCACAAACCCAAAAATGCTCTAACCTGCGTCTTTTCTTTTGGAACCGGCCAATCATTGACAGCTGCGATTTTCTCTGGATCCGTGCGGATACCTTCTTCCGACACTACATACCCCAAAAAGTTGACTTGCCGTTTGAATAGTGAACATTTCTTCGGACTCAACTTGAGGTTGGCACTCTGAACCTGCATGAGCACGCGTTCCAGGTTTTGAAGGTGTTCCTCAAACGTACGGCCTACGATGATGATGTCATCCAAGTAGACCAGACAGGCATAGCCAATTAGCCCGGTAAGTACAAGTTCCATCAGCCTTTCAAACGTTGCTGGAGCATTGCACAACCCAAACGGCATTACTTTAAATTGCCACAGACCCTTTCCCGTCGAGAACGCAGTTTTCTCCTTGTCCTTAGGGTCAATTTCAACTTTCCAGTAGCCACTTTTTAGATCCAGCGTGCTAAACCACTTTACTCCTGTAAGCATGTCCAGCGTGTCATCAATTCTTGGCAAGGGATAGCTGTCCTTCGTTGTAACGTCGTTCAGACGGCGGTAGTCAACACAAAACCGCATGCTGCCATCCTTCTTCTTTACCAGCACCACGGGTGAACACCATGGACTAGAGGAAGGTTCAATAACACCATCCTTCACCATTCCTTCAATCATGGTTTCCACTTCCTTTTCACGTGCTACAGGCAATCTTCTTGGCCGCTGACGGATAGGCAATTCTTCTCCTGTGTTTATTTTGTGTTGAACTAAGCCAGTCTTTCCTATGTCAGCATCGTTTGATGAGAATACATCGGCATACTTGAGTAACAACTTCTTCGCCTTGACCATTTCGTTTGGGGAGAGAACGATGCGACAGTCTTCCAAAAGTGTGGTCACTCTTGTTTGCGCACCCTTGCTGGGGGTCTCACTCGATAGATATGGCACCGACGTAACCAATCCACTTCCTCACAAGTACCAACCAGCGTGCCTTTTTCTATAATCTGTTCCCGGTCACAAAGGTTCAGCACACGTACTCCTGAGATGTCAGTGGTTCTGACCAAGGTTCGAGCTACTTTCCATCGAAGGTCATTGTTTACCCTTTTCACAAGTACACAACGGTGAGCTTGCCCAACGTTTCGAGGAAGACTAACCGGAACAATCGTTTCCGATCTCGGCGGAAGAACAATATTCTTAATGCTGTACACGTTCCCTGGTAACGCACCTTCCATAAAAAGTTCCTCCTGTCCACATTTCAAAACACCTTGCTTAACGTCGATCTCACAACAGTTATTCCTCATAAAGTCTAGGCCCAGGATGCAGTCGTCCATTATATCAGCCACGATGACATTATGCAGGTAGATCACGTTGCCTAGCTTCAACTCTATCTCCTTCTCTCCACGGACGGGTATACGCTGACCAGTGGCTGTTACCAAATTAATGCGTTCTCGGTTGTATGCGGAGTCCCCAAGGAACTGACTTATAAGTTGGGAAATAACAACCGTACGAGAGGCTCCAGTGTCTATGGTCAGTTTACACTGTTTGATAATCAGACTGTTCCCATCATGGGTTTGTGAGATCGAGATCCTTGGGGCTCTTTTAACATCAGCCAGCATCCGCCCCGCAGTTCTGGGTTTTACTCGTTTCCCTGCTGCTGCTGGGCGGTGCTGTTGGCCGCACTACCCTCCCGAGATCGATCAACTTCCCTTTCTACAGTTCGCTTAGGGCAGCTGGATCGAAGATGGCCCCTTTCCCCACAGCCATAGCACCTAGGGCTGTATCCTTTGTTGCGGTCGCGAACTGTAGCTGCTGCAACCTCCCTGACGCGATGGGAACGATGATCCTGCCGCACGGCTTCCACCTCCAGTGCATGGGCCAAGGCGTCCTTAAGCGTCTCGTGGTGCCCGAGCCTCACAGCAGCTCTGACTTCTAGGTCGCGGATGCCGTCGATGAATGTCTGCACCAGGTTCCCTTCAATGAGCGCAGGTACAGACCGGTATGCTGTTCGCACCAGCTTCTCCAACTCTAGAGCCCACTGCTGCAGGTTTTCGTTGATGCGCTGCACACGATCTTTAGGCTGCGCACGAAAGACGTGTTCCAGGTGAGCGTCACCATATCTCGCGTCCAATGCCTCAAGGAGTTACTCATAAGTCACTTCCTCACCGAGAGCTTCCAGAACTGTTAAGGCCTGGTCGCACAGGCCTAGTGTGAGAGCAGTCATGGCCTGACTTTTATTCCAGCCGTTCGCCTTCATAACAGCCTCGAACTGGATTTTGTATTTTATATTCACAACCAAGCTACTTTACACTTCCTGAGCGTGGGTGCTTAGGCTGCTCCGCATATTCTAGGGGAAGGGGGATCAATAAGACCAAGGCGACCCCTGTCACGCTATCCGTGAATTTTTGCAACATCAGGACACTTCATTCCAATCTTAATGCTGTCCACTACCACCTGGAGACGGCGAAGCCGGCCTTGCTCTTTTTAACCGAGACACAGGTGTCCTCTCCGGCTTATACTTTATATCTTTCTACCCGGGGTACAAATTAGAACACTCGTTTGTGCCCTCCTCGAGTTTGTACTATTTTACATTTACTAAAATATACTTTTTTTCATTTAGAAAAGTATATTTTTAATTCCATGGAAATTTATTTTTTATTCCAACTAGTTTTTTTAGTATTAAGTTCTTTTTTATAATAAACATGTTTAACATTACATATGTTGTATATTTTATCGATGCTTACATGCTCACTGGACAATCTATCAAGAATTTTTTTAATGATCTACAGACGCCTCCTACGTGCATTTTTTTTTGAATTTTCAAATTGTTAAAATTTATTAAAACAGACAGATATACTTTCACATTCCCATCGGACACTACTCTTTAGTTGTAGTATTGTATCATTTCAGGGACATATTTATTTATTATTATTTATTTATTTATTTGATAATAATTTTACAATATTTAGATTTGTATATTACAGTATAAACATAAGCTATACAGCTTTACCATATACCGATGCCATCAACATACATAGCGTGATAATTATTATGCCTAATAATTATGTCATACATCTTATTATTGTGATGCACGCATTGAACCGCGCTCCCCGTTATAGTCAATAAACTGGTTTGCTCTCTGTGGCGTTATTTGCCTACCTGGCTTGATGCGTTGAGTTCGCATGTACATTCTATTCTATAATAATCTATTCTATTTATAATATTCTATTATATTTCTCCATCAGAATACTGACCGACAGTATGGCGGTACTATAAGCTCTGAGTTGCAATGTGACATACTCGGGACTGATATACGAGTGCCATCAACGATTGAATGAGGTATGTAAGCACAACAATGTGACTCTGTAATGGATCAAGGGACACAGTGGATCTAGAGGCAACGATGCAGCAGATGAACTGGCCAAAAGGGGATTGGCCCTAGCAACTATAGGGCCGGAACCAATAATACCAATCCCCTTTGGCTACATTCGTTCACTGGTACGTAGATACTTCAATAATTTACACACTCAGCTTTGGAAAAATTTAGTAGACTGTAGACAAGCGAGGGAGGCCCTACCTGAAATAAACAGTCGTCTAACCAAGGTTCTAATGAGACTGAACAAGCCACAGATCAGGATAGTAACAAGTGCTATCACAGGACATGGCTCTTTTAACAAACATTTGTTCACCATAGGTGTTACTGACAGCCCCCTGTGCAGGGCATGCATGGGAGAGGAAGAAACGGCGGCTAACATATTGCTGACATGTCCAGAAGTCGCTTCATACAGGGCTAAACATCTCGGCACGCCGGTATTGCTCCCCAAAGTTGCTTGCAACATCAAGGGACTGCTGAGCTTCTTCGGGGATATATCATGGCTCGAATAGGCATATTATTCCTGCCCACATGCAAAATACGCGCTTAGACATGGAGTTGCGAAAAACAGCCCTTCATAAACTAAACTATCCTATTCTATTCAATTTCTGTGGGGCTGTAGTTCTGCCCTTATCAGGTGAACCATAATCGTCCATTTCTTAAATAATGGAGAAGTACTTAACAGGTAGTTTAACAAAAACACTACCACCTTTAATAGGATACATGTGTATCAACCACCACTATTACAGCCAGAGTATTCCGATTACATATTTTATAAAGACATAATAAAGAATTGAAAAATAATTACATCATGTTACAATAATTCCAATCATCATCATTACAGCCCTTCACGAGTCCATTGCTAAACATAGGCCTCCTGAGTCACCTACATCCATCGACTTTCTGCATGTCTTACTGGGTAGTCACTCCATCTAATGGAGGGCTATCCTACAATTACTATTATTCCTATGTAACATACAAATTAAAATTTAAAAAAGTAAAAATTTCATGTTGTATTATAAAATAATATTTTCTTTGGATATATGTTACTTATACTTACCATACAAACTGCATGTTCATCGAAAGGATTACTGTGTATATTATCTGGATAGTGAGCAAGGATTTTTCCTTTATACGAACGATCTAACGGTGATATATGTAAATTGTCACCTATAATAAAACATTGCAAAACTTAATTTAACGCAAATTACACAAAAGCACTGTTTTAAATTGTGATATTCACCACAGAGCCTATCGGGTTCCAATCCAGAATCAAAGTCAAGTCCGCATATCGCAAAATAATCAGCAAAACGACATCCCACAGATAATTCTGAAACGGACATATTCGTATCGACCCGTTATTTATTTGAGACACTTTCTCTTCCAGCAACAATTTAGTGGGTTTTGACTCAGCATTTTTATAAAAGACAATTTTTTTTTTGGTTAAAATCACATATTTTCGTAAGTATATTTATTATATTATATCTTATAATTGATTAGAATATGGAAGTAAACAAGATTTTAAATGTGAATTTATAATCCATTCATAGCCCATTCGTATCTTATCACGTCACTGACAAAGCAATGACAAGTTTACAAGTGAGTGATTGTTGTTGTTTTTATTATTCGCTCGAGAGAGCAGGCAAAGGAACTAAGCCATACAGCCTTATCATTTTTTTAATATATAGAATTTTGAAATGTAAAGTTCGGAACTAAGCTTTATTTTTCTTCTTTCCATCTCTTCAAAATCCATAAAGGCCGAAGCCAAATCTTATTTTCTTTAATTCTTCATATTTTCAAAAACCATAAAGGCCAAGTCTACTTTATATTATAATCTTTATAAATTTCAATCCATATAGATTTATCAGTCCAATATTTACAAAAACAGGAATACCATGGGTATGTTCCGAAATACAATCCAGTACACTGTCGAATGCGAATGACGTCATGAGTCGACGCTATACTGGTGATTCGTTCCAAAACATAGGACAGTATATCTGCCGTCCGCAAGCTATAATGCCGCTATCCAACAAAACCATATTTAAAGTTAAGGACAAAAAAAGCGCGGAAAAATGAAAAATGGATGCCATTTCACAACTATAACTTTTATGCGAGAGTTATTAATATCAAAAATTAGATCTAGTTTTGCGCTTTCAAAAAGCTATACTTTTACTTGTTTAATAATGATTTAACCTTAACAAAAATAGCTTTTTGCGTTTTAGTTTAGTATTTTTACAATTTACAACTTATGAAACAACGACTATAATGCCGCTAAGCCTACTATAACGGCACTTTAGTGTTTGATTTTCATTTAATTTTATTGACATTAAAGTCTCAAAAAATATCTTCATTACTAAACTATAATGCCCCTAAATACTTTAACGTTGTTATAGCTTAGCATTATGACTCCGAGAACAAACACTATGCAAAGCCATAATGCAGCTAAAACCACGTAGCCGCACTTAAGACTAGTGACTTATAGGGATATTTTTTCTGCATCTATTTTTTAGGTTGATTACATGGCTTAAATGCCGCTAAATACAAAACATTAAAACGTAACGGCGTTTTAGTTTTGAAACTACCACACGAAAGTTGAGGAAATCAAATAAAGTAGTAGTAACCTATAGAAATAAAAGAGCTTATTATAAAATATAAATCAATCATTTAATGACACAGTCTTCTTTAATTTTAACAAAGTTACTTTGCGAGGACTTACTTACAATAATTGAAAATGAGATCTTAACAAATAACTAAAAAAAACATAAAAATAATCTTCACCTTATATATTATATATATATAATGTTATCTTATGAAAAAACTAAAAATATTTCAAAAATACCTTTTTAAAGCAAATTTTGAAATTATTTCACAGTTGATTAACTAGACAAGTAACGAGTATGATGACCAGTTTTTATTTTGAGCACTGCATTTATCGAGCCATATATTCAAATTAGTATCGTCTCGGTTACATAAAAGAAAATGGTAGAAGGCCGTCATGGTGTCCTCTTGTTTTCTCCCTGCAATACCATCATGCCATATGACTTTGAAGAGGAACTAATTTTGCCTAGTAGTGCAAATGTCTGATTGAATACCGTAAGGCTTCTGCAAAAAATTGCAGCTTTGAATCTGGGCAACATAATTTCTCTTTCTAGGTCTGCGCTGTAATGTATTTGGAAATAATTTTGGGGTAATTTTTTGTGTTCATTGTAAAGCTCCTGCTTTTTTATATTTTTGATGATGCTATGCCCACTCCACACATACAGTACAGTCTAAGTCAATCTGGTTACCGGCATCATGTGATGTTTCTTTTTTATGCAAAGTATAGGCTTCACACATTTCACACTCTTCATTACCCAAACGAGTAAACGAAATATTTATTTTTTTGCGTTTTTTTATGGGATCGGGTGACAAACGAGCACACAGTCCACCTGATGGTAAGTGGTTGCTGTGGCCCATAGACATCTACATCTATCCTCGATTACAAATCAAAATGCAGATTCGATGTCACCCGTGAGGACAAAGATGGAATGCCTCGTTTCCAGTAAAAAGGGCCTCCGGTTCTCTACACTCACCATACCAAATACAGCAGCATTAAGCTACTAATTCACGCTGGTATTCTGTGGGAGCATGGTCCTTCCCCGGTCGAGCCGACCCATTCGTGCTACAACTATACTCCTAATATAACTGCAGCATGGCTCTACCACGTATGAATAAAAAATAAACGTGTTGCCTATATAGTAAATACGAAACGATCTTATCCGGATATTTCTTACGGAAATGTCTATGCATGTTAGTTATACAATATCATTTGAAAAATATCCTCGCAGTGAGCATGTTCACGCCTGTAGTGGGGTTCTGATGGGTGAAACGATTCAACTTGCTGAGTCAACAAATTACGATCATAAGCAAGTGTTTTCTGGTGCTTTCCTCCTTTATCAGTAAATCGGGGATCTATATGAGAGCTATGCAAGATTCTGTCGTTTGTTTTAATATAACATAAAGTAGTAAAAAAAAGGGTTTGCATACCTCAACTCTGATGTCGTCTAGTTGTTTAAATGTAAATACCCATCTTGGTTTCCTTTTCGGGTCACTGGTAATTTTTCTCTTTATAACTGCTACTGAAGTGTGTGCATTCAAGAATAAATGCTTTTCTCGCCAGGACAAGTCCCAGTACATTTTATTGATTGCTTCTCGCCCGTATTGACTAAATATAGAAGTACATTTTTTAGGTAGGTTTCGTTACACCCCGTTTTAACATTATATTCTAACTTTTTTGGCATCTATTTTGTGCTGAAATAAGGCAGTGTCATATTTTTTACGTTTTTGTTTTGGTTGTGAAGGTTCCAAAGTGACTGCAACAGATTCATTGACTTGATACAATGTTAGATACGCGTAGCTTACGTCAGTGGTGTTCCTATGATTGCAAGGAAGTAGCGACGCCGCAATATATTTATCAGCACAAGGAAAACTTATTGAACTTCTGCGTTTATTCCGCAATTTTTTTCTTTCATGAGTAAAAGTAACAGTGTCAAGAACGTCTGAAGTTAAGCTCTTCGTGACCACACACTTGACTACAGCTGGTGTAAATATGGATTGTGAACCCTTTTTTTAGAACTTTTGTTTGTTTGTAACACTTGGGACTTTTGGCTTCTTGGTTTAACTGATTCAAAATTGTCACTTGAATCACTACTTGAATCAGATGGGAGATAGTCTTTATCACGCACAGAGTCGTCGGAATCAAAACCACATTGCAACGCGTACGTTGATGAACTAATATCATTTTGTTCAGTTACATTAAATGTGAGTTATTCTAACGGTATCACTTCGTTGCAGATTAAATCGATTTACACCTGATCAGAATTTGGTAAAGCGTCATGGCTCTGAGCAGGATAAGTTTTAACATCTTTATTCAAATTATTCAGGATCGATGAAAGCACATGTGAATTTTAAGTATTTTACGTACCACAAAACATTTCAAAAACATTGCACCTCATCGAATAAGGCCTATTATAGTATAATGTATCAAAATGCAGTAGCTTGCGATAAGGACTTTTATTTCTTCTGATAAAGTTCTCAAGGTGGTGTCTGTACTATCTTTCTCCTTAATGATGTCTAAAATGTTTTTGGATCTTTGTGAAATAGTTGTGCGCCTGTAACAATTAAAATGTAGGTTTACATTATCCTCTACAATGGTCTCTACAGTATCTTCAATTAATAGTATTTATGAATCAAAATAATTGGTTAATAATGTCGACGAAATGTAACCATTTTATCTTTTTACTTTAATAGAAAACATTTAGTTACTTGCGAAGCTATTTTGAACAGTATAGTATTAATACGTATCCAGTAAAATGTGCTAGTTACCGAAAGCATTTATGTAGATTAACAGTGTAATTTATTTTATATCATTTAAATTAATACTTTTAATACATCACAGATTCAAAATGATTCAGAAAAAAGTTGTTTGCGTGACGAGACCGAAACTTTTTGGACCGACATACAATGAATGTTGATCCTATCTGTATTGTTTACTAAACCGGCAATAATAATAATCGTAATTAAATAATGTTTTACCTTGAGTAGTTGTCAGCCATCGTAACAATTGGCGGGAATGCGGTGCGTGACACGTCCTTCCCTTTAAACCACTGACTTAGAAGTATATTACGAGTATATTACAGGTATTATTATCTCTATGCTTTAAACTTTGGTGAACTGCTTCATCAATGGAGAGAGACAGCTCGGGAGACCGCGGATCGAGAGCGAGCGATTCACTGTACATAACCGCGTTTTAGTATAGTATGAGGGATACCTGCATTTATGCGATCGACGTGATAAGCAAAATATTTATATTTCATATTGATAATGCCGTTATTGGCGTATTTACTACAAAATCTCTTAATAAAAACACATCTAAGTACTACGCATAAACGCCGCTAAGTGATATTAGCGACATTTTTGTCTAGTATTTTCATTTAACGGCTGTTTAGCGTTTGATTTAGAACACTGTAATTTGAAACAAAGTATTACTATAAAACCGTTAAAGTACCTACTTTAACCCCATAATGGACTAGAAAATTCTATTAACGGCAATTTAGTTATGCAACTGATGGAAAATACTCTGGGAAAAAGTTAAATTATCAGCCCTTAGTCACTTTTTAGTTTAATAATGTTGCTTACCTGCGTTTTAGCGTAGTAAACATATCAAAGAAGGCAACTTAACGGTGTTTTTCTTTTTTCTATCTCGGGATCCATAAATAGTAGAAAAATACTCCTTAGACAGAATGATAGAGATTTTTTTTCTGATTATGGTGACATCAAAAAACGAATATCGACCAGATGCGAGATAACGGCATTATTGCTTATGGACGGCAGATATGACGTCATACATTTACGCCATATTGGAAAAGTATTGGCGATTATTTTGTCATTTTGTGCTTCAAAAATCATTATATCTTCCTAATTCCGAAGATACCAGCAATTATTCTATAATTTTTTCTATTTGAATAAATAAAAACAAATTCTGGCATGCTTCATTCAGCGCACACACAATTAAAAATTGTTTTATTGGGGCGGGATATCCGACGCAATATGGCGGCGGCACGCCAGTACAATATAGTATCTGTTGAGTCAATTGATGACGTCATTTGCATTTGCCAGTGTACTGAGTTGTATTTCGGAACATACCCCATATTTCATATTTCTTTTACAGTATTATGAATAAAATTGCAAAGTGCTAAATATGTCTTAGTATTCCTAAGAACACTTTCTGAGTTTTCATAAATTTGTATAAGTTTTTCAATGAGTAGCAATCTTTCTGTGGCATACGCTGGGCAGTTAAATATTATATGTTCTGCAGTCTGATCTGCTTCTGTATCACAAAAGTTGCATTTTCATCCTTGAAAGAGGAGCGTTCAGTCGATAGTGGCCAAATCTAAGTCTGCACATTATTGCATAAAATTTTCTGCTATGATATCTCTCGTTGCGAGAAAACCAAGGAATACTTAATTCTGAATTAATTGATGCATACCAACGACCTTTTCCTGTCTCTAAAACAGCATTCCAATGCATTTTCCATTCTTATTTTAACTGTTGCTTTAAAATTGAATATAAATATCTATGTGGTATTGCAACACAGGTTATCCTATCAATATCAGCCTGTGACTATACTTTTAAATCGTCTGCGCTTTTACACCTTGTACACCATTGATTTATATATTACACTATAACAGTAATAACCGCGCCAAAGCGTTCCCACTGCACATATGGCCACAGCCATATGCCTAGCTAACGTCTGTTTGGTGTTCAATGTGTCGCCGACAGAGTTGAGCCGCGACAAAAAATGGGTAAATACGTAGTGAAAGAATGCTATTCAAGGTCACAAAACGTAATAAATCAAGCGGAATCACTTTCAACACATAATTTTTAATTCTTGTTTTCATATAAACGTAAAAAACCTCAAATAATTAAATAAAATTATCGAATATTGCCATTTAGGTTCAATGTTGCCGCTTTTCCGTATTTGTGATTATCCTACATTAATGGGAGTGTAAGTTAATTTGTTATCTCTGATTTTAAATATTTTGGAAATTATAATAAAAACTACGTTTTAACTCACACTGTCACACTGCACACTGTGTATAGGAAAAAGACCCATACAAACCGATATTTAAATGGTGAATCTCACCATCATCCTTCACAGTTAGCTACCGTGGGTAAATCTTTGTTTCAGAGAGCACGAGGGATCTGTGACAGAAAACATCTGGCCGCCGAGCTTCAGCACGTCAAGCAAGTATTGCAAGACAACAAGCTTCGGGTCCCGCGTCTACATCACAGTGACCGAGTGAAGCCGGCCACAGTCGAGCGTGTACCTGCCGTACTACCATAATATGTCAGAGGAGTCACAGACAAGGTTGGCTACATCTTGAAGCGAGCTTCCATTAAAACATACTACAAGCCGCCGAAGAAGATTAGTCAATTTTTACCATCCGCCAAGTGTAAACGAGATGCAGGAGTGTACAAGTTAGATTGTGAATGTGGTCTCTTCCATAGGTCAAACAAAAAGATCCATAAAAAACCCGCGTGAAAGAGCATACAGCTGACATGAAGCACCGACGCTCCGGGAAGTCTGCAGTCTGCGAACATGTTCAAGATCGTCCCCACCATTACATTCGATTTGATAAACCACAAATCCTCGCAAAAGAACACCGATTCCTACCAAGGATGATACGCGAGGCTATTGAAATTAAAAAACATCCAAATTTCAATAGAGAAGATGGATGGGTGCTGCCACCTGCTTGGGATCCTATAATTAACAAAATTAAACCCAAACCTAAGCATACCACTGCAAGACTTCATGATACTATAAGCTCGTTTTGCGTAAATCGGACCAAAAATTAATATTCATAAACGGAAGGTAGCCGGACTAACTATGCCATTGGGACGTCAAACATCTCAGTCCCCCCCGTGACTATGGGTGCTGTAAACTTTGACTAGAGAAAAAAGAAAGGACATGACATACCTACGACAAAAACGTGTATACCTGAACTGAGTCTGGCACAAAGATGGCGGCTTGACGTAGTGCTGCGCACTATACTTAATATCGATAATGTGGCGCTTATATAGAAAAAGATTCTTTCGTGAGATTCGTCTCAAACATCCGTGTGTTTTTAGATAGTTTTTTTTTAAACCAATAGGACGGATTTTAGTCGCCGAATTGTAAGTCCTTAATTTTTTTTACTCAAGCTATCGATAAAGGTACCCAAATAAAGGAAATTAAAAGGAGATTACTGAAGTATATATAAGTTATACCTATGTTTTCAGTTCAATACTTTTAAGCAGTCGTTTTTTTTATTTTTATAATGAAACTATCTATTATTAATGTTACAATTATTTCCCGGGAATTACTAAACAGGAAAAACTAATTAAAGAATTTTTATTTGTTTGTTAGACAATAAATTAGACTCAGTCATAATACTCACACTGATTGAACTATAATAAATGCAAAAGTTTGAATGTTTGTTTAATTTTCTCAATCACGCCAAAAGTATCAGACCAGTTTGAATGTAATAATTTGTCACGCAAATAGTTTATTACCTGAATTAACATATAGGATACTTTTTATCCCGATTTAGAGGTCCCGAGGAATAAAATAAGAAATTTCGTAATAATCGAATTCTACGAGAGAAACATGTAAAAATAACACACTCCCTCACTAAAGTCGCTATGACAACTGATATAGTTGTCATTGACAGTGACGAAACCGTAGACAGAGAAACCTATAGACAAATTGACGCCTTCTTTCGCATTCGCACACGAAAAAGATAGATTTATGCATACGTCTTGCATATAAATGAGATAGAGCGGTGTGATTGTTTGTCCCTTTCACCGTGCCGGTTTTTTTGTTTAGCAAACTCTACAGTTTGCTAAACAACTTTGAAAGCGTAGCGATTTAAGGAGTTTACAAGTTGGTTTAAGTGAGAAAAAAGTGTTTTGTGAGCCTAAGATTGGTGAATCTTGTTCAGCTCAGTTCTTAGAACAATTAAATTGTTTATCTAAATGTGTTTAAAAGTCATAAAGATTATTGTATAACCTAAAAATTCGTTATCGTCCTTTCTCACTCGAGGCCATGCCAATCATTAGTCTATAGGTTTCTCTGTCTACGGACGAAACACGGCGCGCGGCCGCAGCGAAAAAATTATTGCCATATTCGGTAATGATAAAACTACTGTTCTCCTTTTTTTAATACGAATATACTCGTAAGCTAAAAAGAGACGCCGATATTTCGTTACATTCTTACAAATAACGATCTTTATGTCATGTCCTTTCTTTTTTCTCTAGTCAAAGGCTGTAAAGCACCCGAAACGTCGGAAATTAAAAATAAGTAAAAGTAGTGAAATAAACGCGATAAAATCCGTAAATTTAGTTTTATTCAACTACGTTTTAACTTTCATACAAAATAGTTAATTATTCTTATTTTAGTTTATTCATGAATTATCTATTAAATATATTTTATTACCTATTTTATATTAATAATTTTATATTAATTATAATTTCATACAAATTTTATATTAATTATATTTTATTTCCTTTTTTATATTGTTTTATTTATTAGTACTATAAAAATAGTTATAAAAATATGTTTTATTCCATCATTATGTTAACTTCTAATCATCTGATAAGCTTTGTAGCCTTTTTTCTAAGGGGATTCAATAAAGATTTTAAAATAAAATATAATTTTAGGTAATTTTTTTATAGTAAGCCACACCAACTAGCCATTGCATGTTTGCGTGTCTATCTTTATCTAATCTTAGCGACGATATTGTCTTCGCAACTTGTGTAAGTGAGATAGATATATGTTTATTTAAAATTGTTATTAGTTTCAAAGCTACGTCGTCGCGTTTGGATTGAGCATGGGTCATTGACGGTTTTTTAGTTAATGTAATTTAATTGTTAATCATTAATGGTCAACAAGTTTAAAAAGCTGTTAAATAAATAACAGGTTTTAAAACTTCAATTGTTAGCGTTTATCGTCAATTTAATATTTCAACGTTTTCGATAAATAACAGTTTTGTTGTAGATTAAGTTAAAGATTATTGATTTGATTCCTCGTACTTTTTCCAGGCTTAGAACTGACTGAGTATATACAATATTCATGACTTTTTTTCCTTTACAGTAACATATAAAAGCTCATAAATTGCAAAACGGCCTACATCTAAGTTAACATTTCAAAATAGCATTTTGCTGGTAGTTAGTCTTGTTCTCCTTTGATTTACAATTAGCCCCGATTTGGAGTACGTTCTATCGCATTGCACTGATGTTGCAGTCGTAGTACATTTTTCAAAGTAAACTTTGGCTAAGTTTGGATAAAAAATTATGAGTTCTCCATCATTCCAAAGGATTCGTCCAGTCACCAGTAGTATTAGTACTTGGTAATATGTCGTCGACCAAATAGATGTCCACTTCGCCTATGGCTTTTGATAATAACGGAGTGCCTGTGGTGGGAGGTGCCCATATTATTTGATCAAAAATATCCCGTGGATTGAATTCATTCTAGTTCTTGTCAATTCATTTTGATTTGAAGTTTGGGCCAGTGTTGCAGCATCAATTTTGAATATTTCGGTGTCGACGAGCATTCGTACTCTATCTTTTGTTTTGACAATTTCAGCGTGTGAATTTTAGCCTTGAACGAAGCTCACGGATTGTTTACACATACTAAATACAAAATCTTAACTAATAACAAATTAACTTTCTTTACTTGTTTACGCTCACACACGCACCTACAAGACGGCGTCCGATGTGTTGATGCGGTGGTGTTCGGTAACCTCCGGAAGTAACGAATATTTCCGAAGGAGACTAAATTCACAGAAATGAATAAAATAATATCGAAAAAAAGGCGTTGAGTGCGTTGCCGTAAATTGAAAGCTAATATTTTCAACCTATTTTTTCATTAATGATTAACAGTTGACAGGTTGACGAATGAAAAGCCGTTGAAAAAAACAGTTTATTGATTCATCACCCACTTCTAGTTTGGAATATTACTTTCCTCTATGATAGTGGCTACACTTTTTTCGACGCGCGGTAATGTGGTTTGCTCCTCGTGTTGGTGTTGTATTATACCAATATGTGAGTCCATAAAAATTTTACTTCCAAATTATTTTCTTTCAATTTCCACCACAAACTTTTGATTTCATATATGATGAAAGACGTTTTAGCGTCTAAAGTTCTTACATTCATTGCCTTCAAGACAATCATGCTATGCGGAGATCAGTAACCATTTATTAGATACATGTGGATGTTCTTCTACTACGCGTTCATTTCGAGTTTGCCGTCGTAGACCGTTACGACGTCACAGCTGACGGTACCGTAGACGAAAAAAGTCATCATGTTTATGTTTTTTAGTATTCATATTTTCAATAAAGTTAAATAATAACGTGTTCGATGAAATAAAATATTTTTTGAATGATGATGATGATGAAATAATGTGTTCGATAAAATAAAATATTTTTTTTACAGTTTTATTTTACATTTTAAATATATCAAATTAAAGATTTTTCATTGTAAAGCGCATAAAAAACGAGCATAAAAAACGGACGTAAGTACACTTCGACGTTGCTATCGGTACTAAAAGGGCGACGCTTGAGGCGCGGAATGAGGGGGCGCGGCGGGAGGTAACGGCATTCTTGAAGTGAAAGACTAGTATATATTTAAGAGCGATTAAGACAGCATAACGTATGTGCATAATATACGTATATGCTTGCTAATTCAGGAAGGTAAAGGCCACGTCCAGCTTTCAGATGAGGTATGTAAATGCACAGGCTACTTTATTTTCTACTTTTGAACCATCTGTGTAAATTTGTCGATATTCATCATATGTAGATATAAGTTCATAAACTTATATCTACATATGATTCTTCTTTTCTTTTCAATTTTTCATCAATGTTTATGTGTATATCACTGAATTTACTTTCATAATTCCCCTTATAATATATAAATATATTATATAAAATAAGTTTTTCGGCGGTAGGTGATAAAGTTAACACATACGTAAAATTTTAATTTGTATTTTAAATTAACTTATACGAGGGTGGATTGAAAAGTACTCGGCCTAACACAGATCCATTCAATTCTAAAAATCAAATCTACTCACATTATTTAGTTCAGTTCAGACTAGTTCATTGTGTGAAGTTCGAAACGTGTGCGATAATTAGTTGTGTTTTTATAAATTTATTAACAAAGTAATCGGACATAATTTCCGCGAATGGAGCAAATCGAGCAGCGTGCCGTCATTAAGTACCTCCATAAGAAGGGGCTATCATCAAAAGCCATCCATGATGACATGGTCAGTACATTAGGCGATTGTGCTCTGTCATATTCATCCGTCAAAAAATGGATAGCAGAATTTAAGCGTGGTAGAGAGAGTGTGAAAGATGAACCCCGCTCTGGAAGGCCTTCGACGTTAACTACTGACGAAAATATTAAAAAAGTACTTGATTTAATAATGGGAGACCGCAGATTAAAAATTAGAAAGATAGCCGAGATTATAGGCATCTCTTATGAACGAACTCAAAACATCATTGTCAACGAGTTGGGTTTCCACAAGGTGTCTGCGAGGTGGGTTCCGCGACTGCTTTCAGTTGAACAAAAAAGGACGCGATTGACTATTTCACGCGACTGTTTGGAGTTATTTGAAGCCGATGCAGATGATTTTTGAATCGTTTTGTTACTATGGACGAAACATGGGTTCATTACTGTACACCGGAAACAAAACAACAATCAAAACAGTGGAGAAGACCTGGTTCACCACCCCCTAAAAAGGCTAAGTCGATTTTGTCGGCAAATAAGGTGATGGCTTCAGTATTCTGGGACTCGAAAGGTGTGATTATGATTGATTATCTTGAAAGGGGTCACACTATAAACTCTGATTACTACTGCACCTTACTACGTCGTTTACGAGAGGAAATAAAAGAAAAACGTCGAGGAATGCTCAGAAGAAAAGTCCTGTTTCATCAAGATAACGCCCGTGTTCACACGTCAGTACAGTCAATGGCTGAAATTCACAACTGTGGCTTTGAACTGTTACCGCATCCGCCGTATTCACCTGATCTGTCACCTTCAGACTTCTTTCTATTCCCTAACCTAAAAAAGCACTTGGGAGGTCAAAGATTTTCGACAAACGACGAGGTCAAAGCAGCTGTAGACGCATATTTTGACTCTAAGGAAGAATCATTTTTTTTCAACGGTCTAAATGCTTGGAAGGGGAGGTGGCAAAAGTGTATTGAACTTGATGGTGATTATGTAGAAAAATAAAAATATAACTGATTTAGTATGTGTTTATTTTCTTGGTTAGGCCGAGTACTTTTCAATCCACCCTCGTACAATATTCTACATAATTTGTTACATATTTGAGTGCTAATTAACACCATTTTATTGGTAATTTCATTTGTACAACTGTGTATATGTGAATTCATTCCATCTAAATACACCACCTGCAAGCATATTACACACACTTGGATTTTATATATATCTTGGCACAACACAATGTCTCAACTTGATGAGATTAGAATTGCACAGAACAGTTTGGAGGAATGCTTTTGAAAAAGGATGGCCGAACTGGAAGCACAGTTACACACGGGGGGGATCCACCAACGACACGGTTGCAAAGGTGGCTGAGGAGTTTCGAACCTTCTGTGAACTCATGTTCTTTACGCTTGGTATGCTCAGTAAACAAATTAATGAGTGTTCCCATATGGTTGACGTTATTGAGACCAGGCATCGACGAAAGGCTCTCCTTTTCTTGGGTGTTGCTGAAGAGGAGAAGGAGGACTGCAAGGCTACAGAGCTAAGTATAATCCACAAAATGGAGTTGAAGGACATCACATCATCTTGCTTTAGTGTCTGCTACAGGATTGTAGTAGCCACCAAAAATCGTCTCCGGCCAATCCTAGTTCGATTTGTTAGCGTTGACTTCAGGTCATCAGTATGGAGGGCGAAGTCTAGACTGAAAGGTTGTCCAGTTTCAGTAAAGGAGTTCTTGACAAAGTCTCGGCAAACTGTTTTTGGCAAAGCCCGTCAGCATTTCGGCATGCGTGCATGCTGGACCCAAGATGGAGTAATTGTGGTGAAAGTTGCAGATGGATCCCGGCACAAAGTCACTACCTTAGATGAGCTGACTACTCTTACGCAAAAACACCCTAAGGCGACTGCTGAATCCTCAACTGGAGGCGAGCGCATTGCAGGAAGCAATTTATCGTCGCAACCATTGATGTATATGTTATCACTAGATCAGTAATAAGCGCACCAAAGCGTTGCCACTTCACATATGGCCACAGCCATATGCCTAGCTAACGTTAGTTCAGTCTTCAGTGTGACGCCAACAGAACGATCCGCGACAAAAAATGGGTCAATGCGTAGTGAAAGAATGCGATTCAAGGTCACAAAAAGATAATAAATCAAGCGGAATCACTTTTCACACGTAAGTTTTAGTTCATTTTATCATATAAACGTAAAAACCACACAACAATAAAACAAAATATCAAATATTGCTATCTAAGTTAAATGTTGCCACTTTTCCGCCTTTATGATTTGCCCACATTAATGGGAGACTATATAATTTATGAAATAAGTTAATTTATTACCTCTAATTTTAAATATTTTGAAAATTATAATAAAAACTACGTTATAACCTAATGAATTATTCTTATTTTAATTTATTCATGAATGATCTATTAATTATATTTTATTACCTACCTAAAGTACCTAAAGATGCAACACGCCGTAAGAAGTGGGTGGAAATAATACGATTGCTGAGAAAGGAGACTGACTGGGTGCCTTCTAAATCTACTCTCATTTGTTCTAAGCACTTCAGGGATCAAGACAAACTAGGACCAAAAAGCGATTGTGGCCGTGTTTATTTGTCTAACGAAGCAATTCCAATGCTTGTTGTAAGTAAAGATTTAATAGGCTCGTTAATTAATATTGTGACCAATGTGGGAAGTTTATCAAAAGTGTGTAAAAATACCTTTTCATAAAACTCCCAAATAGCAAAGTGTATTGCAAACTAATTTTGTACTATTATTATTATATACTCATTTATTTCGAATTAAATTATACTATGATGAATATTTATTTTATCTCATTAATTAGTTTTCATAGTGCTGTTTTGACTACAATAATTAATGGTCATTTTTCAGGACGAACCATATTTTGAAAATCCGGTGGAATTTTTAGTAGAAGAAAATATGGACGATGATGTTATGGAAACCGATGAAGAGATAGATGAAATAACTGAAACACCGCGAAAGCATAAAATGAGAAAAACAATTCAACGTTTGAAAATTGTATCTACACGAAGACTAAAAACATTAAAAAAATATGTCACAGAAAATTAAAAGACTAAAAACAAAAACTAAAAAATTAAAAGACGTTATCGAAGAAATAAAAAAAAACGTATGTTGAGCGAAGAAGAAGAGATGCAGCTAAATTTGAACGGAGAAACAGAGCAATTGATGGAAGAATTTAAAAAGTGCTTCAAACAGGAGAGGTTTTTTTTAAATAAATTTCCTTATTTTATATTTTTGTTGTTAATTTATATTTTTGTTTGTGTACTTACTTTATATTTTTGTTTGATTTATTAGTACAATAAAAATTATTAAAAAAAAGATCTTTTATTTCATCAGTTAGGCTTACTTCTATTAATCTTATAAGAAAATATACATATTTAAAATAAAAACAATTAATTGCAACCTTAACAAAAACTCCTTTTTATGGCTTGATTTGGGTAAAATTTCATATCGTAGGCAACACCAACCCGCCTTTGCATGTTTGTGTTTCTATCTATATCTAATCTTAGCGATGGCATTGTTTTCGCGGCTGGTGTAAGTGAGATGGATATATGTTTATTTAAAATTGTTATTAGTTTCAAAGCTACGTCGTCGCGTTTGGATAGTGGTTACGGTTTTTTCGATGCGCGGTAATGTGGTTTGCTCCTCTAGTGTTGTATAACTCAATGGTCGCAACCCAATTCTAAGCCACGTAAATAACTACGCAGTGTTGCGTTTTACTGTCTTAATTCTCCTTTTTCCTTTTACTACAACTTCAAATTTATTCAATATTGTAGTATTACTTAGTATTTATTATTACTTTCTATCCACTGTATTAAAACTTGTTTTGCTTTTGTGTAACCTTCTTTCTTTCTCATTTATTTACATTTTTAAATTAGTTAATTTCTAATTTTTAATATAGATTTTCGTTTTACATCATTTATTAAAACTTGTATATTTTCACTTTAAATTTAAATTACATTTTAGGTTAAGTTCTACTTTGTTTTGGTATTATGTTGTTTTGCTTTTGGTTATATTTTGTCCATAGATTAATAAATTCGTAGCAAGTGCATAGTGCAAGTTAACTTTCGGTCACTGGGAAGGTTTTTTTTATTAATACATGATCATGGATACAAAGTTCTTTGGACACAGTATATTTGTTGTCTATGAGACACTTCTCTATGATACTTTTTAATTGTTCTAAGTTCTGCCATTTATTATTAGTAATCTTAACGTAGTTTAGTTGTAGTTGTCTTGCAAATCATTTTTATTTTTATTGTTTTGAGTATTATATTTGTCATTTAATTTTTGAGTGTGTTAGCAGGGAATAGAGTGAATGGGGCACTACACTCTATTATGAAGAACCAGAATGTGTCAAAACAGGCACGTATGGTAATTCATAATGCTGTGTTAGTCCCTACGTTAATGTATGGTAGTGAAAGCTGGGTGTGGCAGAAGAAGCACGAAAGTAGAATAAATGCTGTAGAAATGCGTTCTTTAAGAAATATGCTAGGGTTTAATCTGAATGACAGGGTGAGAAATTGCGTGATAAGAGATAAATGTGGTATGCAAGATGATGTTGTGACCAGGATTAAGAAAGGAATGCTTCGGTGGTTTGGTCACGTAGAAAGAATGAATGATGAAAGAGTGACAAAGCAAATTTATATGGCAGATGTGAACGGCCGAGTCGGGAAGGGACGCCCTAGAAAAAAGTTTGTCGACCAAATTGGCGATATTTTGAAAATGGGCCACGTTAGAAGTACCCTTAACCGACGAGCATGTATGCGTAGATATATGGATGTAAAGGAGGCGAAAGAGGTATGTCAGGATCGTGCCAAATGGAAGTCCGTAGTCTCTGCCTACCCCTCTGGGTGACAGGCGTGAGTGTTTGTGTATGTATATGTATGTATGTATGTGTTAGCTGGCGGGTGGTGCAGGGATGGCAGTTTAGCAATCGAAATTATTACTATTTTTTTTACGTTATATAATTATACTAATTTATTTATTCTTATTGTTTAGGTCTATAATATTTATTTATTTTTATATATTCTATTACATATAGATGAGTTCCGATGATGATTCTTTTCTTTCTGCCAACGAGTTTTCTTCATCAAAAGACAGTTATTGCTCTATTACTGAAACGTTAGGGGATTTTGTGCGACATAAATTCGATGAATCCCGCTCATTGTTTAATGTTTGCCACATTAATGCACAAAGCGTACCTACTCATTACAGTGATCTGATTGATGCTTTCTCTGACGCTGATGTTCATGCCGTCTTGATTTTTGCTTCCACTACTTGCCCTATCTCTGGCTTCAGTTTGATACGCAACAATCGAATTGATAGGAGAGGGGGTGGGGTCGCTATATATCTTCGTTGTAACTTTTCTTATAAAATTCTAGCTATTTCTTCCCCCCTATTATACTGCATTTGCAGAATATATTTTCCTTGAAGTTTGCGTAAAAGGAGCCAAATTAGTACTTGGCGTTGTCTACTGTCCTTCTTCTGTCGATTACTTCTCCAGTCCTGAAACAATTCTGGAATCCTTGGGGTCGGAATACTCACGTCACGTCATCATGGGCGATTTTAATACAGATCTCCTCACTCCGCACTTAACCCGTTCCTCTAAGCTCCTTCAAATTGACGAGTCGGTTGGCCTTCACATTTTACCTTTACAAGCCACACCGCAATATTCATGTGGAGGACACCTGGCTTGACTTAATCCTTACCTCTGCTCTTTCTCTTGTCTTCTGCTACGGTCAACACTTTGCACCTGCTTTCTCCTATTTCTCATTTCTCCTCATTTTCCTTTCTTACGTCTTTAAACCTCCTAAACCTCCAGCTAAAACTCTACACATGCGTTGTTTTGGTCGCTTGGATGTTGAAAAGCTTTGTATGGATGCATCCAAAATAAACTGGAACAGCGTGGTTTCTGCACCCACTGTGGACGAAAAAGTTGAGGCTTTGAATGAAGCTATCCTTAGATGATATGACGTACATGCTCCCATCAAAAAAGTGAAGCTCAAGCGTCCACCTGCGCCTTGGATGACGATTGGGGTTCGAATTGCGATGAGACGTAGGGATCGCGGTTTCGGCAAATTTAGAAAAGATCGATGTGATCAAAACTGGACGCTTTATAAAGTTGCAAGGAATCGGTGCAATCAGATGATACGCAACGCCAAACGCCGATTTATTCTTAGTAACATCTCATCTTCTTCCCCTGCTAATATGTGGAAGTTCCTTGGAACCATAGGTATCGGTAATCGACACCGTTGTGAGTTTCAAAGGACGATTGGTCTGGATGATATCAATTTTCATTTTGTCTCCAACAGTTCTCTTGATCACCAGACCAAGCGTCTTACTGTTGAACACTTAATGGGTTTACCTCATCCTGACATTAATCTGTTTCAATTTTCTCCAGTAGCTGTGGATGAGATCAAGAAGATAATCCTTTCCATTAAATCTAATGCTGTAGGTTGCGACAACATCAGCCGACGGATGATTATCTATATACTTGACCATATCCTCCCAGTTATCTCGCGCATCATTAACTTCTCCTTGGATTCTGGTAATTTTCTCTCACTGTGGCGTAAGGCTTACGTTATTCCTTTACAAAAGATCCCAAATCCCACTTTACCCAATCATTTCCGACCTATATCCATCCTTCCCTTCTTATCCAAGGTCCTTGAGGCCTGTGTCCACAAGCAACTTTCGCAGTTTATCTCTCGTAATAACTTATTAAGTCCCTTGCAGTCTGGCTTTAGGCCCGGTCATAGTACCGTTTCCGCACTCCTGAAAGTAACTGGTGATATTAGGGCAGGCATAGAGAACACTAAAGTCACTGTGTTGGTTTTGGTTGACTTCTCAAAAACCTTTAATACCATTAGTTATGATATTCTAATTTCCATCCTTTCCCTTTCTATGATCTCACCCCTAAGTACTGGATTGGTTTTCATCATATCTTCGAGGGCACCAGCAGTCGGTTCGCATCGATGAGCTATCATCTTGCTGTCTTGACATACATGCTGGTGTCCCTCAAGGCGGCATATATCTCCTTTGTTGTTTTCTATATTTATTAATCTCGTTACTCAAAACCTTCAGTCTGCGTATCATCTGTATGCTGATGACTTGCAATTGTACACACAAGCGAGTATATACGATATTTCTACAGCGGTGGACATACTTAACAGGGACCTTGAGTACATTAAGAACTGGTCTGATTCATTAGACGATTGTCTAGACACTACATCTCCTCTTTTTTCTTAATATTTTTTATTTCTGTTTCCATGCATGATCAATAGTTGATTTTTCTGTTCCAAAAATAGTTTAAATTAGTCTTCAATAATCATCCTAATTTCATCAGTGTTATTTCTCTATTACTTCTTGATGCAAATTGGGTAAACTTTCTTCTTGTTCATCATTAACTACTCTCCACTCTCCTTCAAATTTTTCTAAGTGAACCACATTATGTTGATACTGTTCATTTGTATAATTATTGCGAATCACTACGTCTCCAGTGTTAGTAGTTTTTACAATAGTATGTATCGCTAGAGAAAAGGTTGGTGTAAGCTTATTTTCTTTGGCGAAATTTTTTACAACTACCTTATCGCCTTCATTTATGTTGTGGCCTTTTGCCTTTCTCTTGCGGTCACTGTAAGTTTTTCCTGCTTCTTTTGTTACTGCGTCTCTGTCTCTAACTTCTGAATCTACTTGTTTATTTTCAATATCTATGTATGACGGAATTTTATCCCGAAATTGTCGTTTGTAGAATAGTTCGGATGGAGTTTTACCAGTTACTGAGTGGGGTGTGCTATTGTATCAGATAGTATAATAAATCTTCTTTCCAATTTTTTCTTTCAACCTGACTGATTTTTAAACGTTTTAGGATACTTCGGTTTTGTCTTTCCACTTCTCCATTCTGTTGGGGCCAATATGGTATTGTGTTGTGAAGAGTTATACCACATTCCTGCAGGTAATTTTTAAACTCTTGACTAACAAATTGCCTGCCATTATCTGCAGTGATGGTAACTGGATAACCAAACCATGAAAATATCTCTTTTAATAACCTAATAATATCATGTGAAGTTACACTTTTTGTCACTTTTACTTCCTTATAAGGACTGTAATAATCAACGATAACTAACAGGAAATCTCCAGAGGATAAAGGTCCCATTAAATCGATAGCTACATCAATCCATGGTTCGACCGGTAGTTCACGACGCTTCATTGGATTAGGTGGATTTGGTGTAGATACTAATGTGCAACTTTTACAGTTTCTTACGTTTGTTTCTGCGTCTTTGTCAATTTTAGGCCACCATACTTTGGTCCATAATCTTTGTTTCATACAAACAATACCAGTCTTAATTTTTCAGGAATAACAATTTTTGTACCTCGAAGTAAAATATTATTTTGGAAACAAAGCTCCGATTCAAATACTTTATAATTTGCGATGGTAGGATCCCAGGTATACGAGTATAAGCCTTGCCTTACTTTAGCGATTTCGGAATCCTGCTTGGAAAATTGTTCAATATCGTTGAGTGATACGGCTACGGGTCTTGAGTATTTAATTATATGCCTGATATGTTCCTCATCAAAATTACGTATTGTATTCACTGAATATTTCGGAAATATTAGAAGTACAAAGTCTTGAAAGGGGGTCAGCTATATTCGATTTACCTGGTCAGTACACTATTTTGTAATTATAGGCTTGCAATCGAAGAACCCATCTTTCGATTCGGGCGCAATCTTTCGATTAGACCTTCTTCCGAAAATAATTTCTAATGGTTTATGATCGCTTATCAGTTCAAACTCACTTTTACCATAAAGATTCTACAGCCCATACTAAGGCTAGCGCTTCCTTTTCAGTTTGGCAGTAACGCTTTTCACAGTCTGTTAAACTCTTATTTCCAAATGCTATTACTCTAGGTCCTTTTGAATTAATTTGGATAAGCACCGCCCCTAACCCAACAGGACTAGCATCGGCAATAACTTGGGTCTTGTCTGCCGGATCATAATATCCTAATGACTGCATATTGCATAGAGCTTTCTTTTTTAAAAATTCATTTTGTAAAATGCGTTTTCCTGGTCTGTAGTCCAAAATTTTCCAATGTCGGCATGTTTCCCCAGCTTTAGCCTTAGTATTTTCCGGAACGGCTCAGTGAGTGTCGCCAAATTTGGTATCCATTTCTCAACAAAATTTACTAACCCCAAGACACTTTGTACTTCCTCGATAGTTGATGGAGCTCTAAACATTCGGATACTGTCAATGTACTTTCTTAAAGGTCTTACACCTTCACTAGATAACTCAAGAACACTATTTTGTTTACTTTGTAAATACACTTATCATTGTTTAACAGAACATTGTTCTCTTTCAAAATATTTAGTGTCCGCTGTAATCGTTGATCATGCTCTGCCTCATTTGATCCAAAAATGACAATATCGTCAATAAAATTTACTGTACCTTCACACTGTATAAGAGTGCGTTCCATGATTTTCTGAAACATTTCTGGGGCACAGGAAATACCAAACATAAGTCTCTTGTATCTAAATAACCCTCTGCTAGTTATAAATGTAGTGATGTATCGGGTATCCGGATGGATTTCGATTTGGTGGAAAGCGTTTTTAATGTCGAGGCGAGAAAATAATTTCGCATCTTTAAAATGTGGTAGCAGCTGGTCCATTGTTGGTAGTGGATGATTTTCGCAAATTATTGCTGCGTTAGCTCTTCACATATCAATACAGATTCTAATATCTCTATTGTCTTTTAAAACAGGCACCATAGGTGAAACCCATTTTGACGGCTTAGATACTTCTTCGATAATATCGAGCTCCAAATGTTCTTGAATTTTTTTATTAACTTTTGTTTCTAGGGGTATAGGTATTCTCATGTAAGGATGGCTTACTGGCGTTATTTTCTCATTAATAGGTATCTCGACAATAACGTCTTTAAATTTTGGAAATGCTGCTATATTTTTATGTGATGTGGACTCGACGGCGTTTACACTGACACCTAATCGCAGAACGCCTAGTGCTAAGGACGTTACTTTCCCTAAGATATCTTTACATATACATCCGGAATTGATCAATAGTGACGTCTTGACACCACCTACCAAACAATTAATATTAGTGTCGTCATCTATATGAAAAACATAATCGATTTCTTCCTTTTCGTCCCTTCTTGCTTTACCTAAAGCATGTCCATGACTGGACCTCGCTTTAGTAAAACTTGGACCGTCACCAATAAGTGCCCATGCTCCTGGACCGTCTCATTGGGTGTCCATTTGATTTTAACAAAGATAAATCACGACAATTCAGCCTTTAATAATTTAAACCATTTTCTGGTACCTAAAGATGTCCATGACTGGACCTTCACTTTAGTAAAACTTGGACAGTCACCAATAAGTGTCCATGCTCATGGACCGTCTCATTGGGTGTCCATTTGATTTTAACAAATATAAATTACGACAACTCAGCCTTTAATAATTTAAACCGTTTTCTGGGACCTAAAGCATGTCCATGACTGGACCTTTGCTTTAGTAAATCTTGGACCATCACCAATAAGTGTCCATTGCTCCTGGACCATCTCATTGGGGTGTCCATTTGATTTTAACAAAGATAAATCACGGCATAAACAATTAAACTGCTATTGCTAATTGTCTCCAACTTTAGGCTCCGCATTATAACCTATCTTTTAAAAGAGAATACATCAAATCCTTACATAGAAATTTTCCAGTTTATTTAAAAACATTTGTAATTACTTACAGTATTTTTTCCTTGTCGCCAATATACAATACGTTGCTTTATTTTGCACAATGTACAAGGTATCACTTATTACACAATGTCACTAACACACTTCACTTTGCACGGTACACACCTAACGGTTATACGTGTTAACAGAGATGTTGTCTGCTCGCCGGTTACAATCCAACTGCCTGATGTTCCTTTTTTTTTTTTTGCGCCCGAAGCAATTAAAGGGCTACCCTATACGTAGGGAGGCGGAAAATGCATTACGCATACCACGATAGCCGGTCTATCGTGGTTATGAGGGGCTCACTGTCCTACCGGGGACCCTAAGTGATACCCTCTAAAAACCGCCTTTGGGGACAAGCAGCCGGCTGATCAAGCTGTATTGTGCCTTATCATGAGCGACCCTCTTTTGGGAAAAGAGGGCGCAGGCGGCTAAGTGCCGCTGAGGGAGTGCCCACGAAGGCAAATTCATGTTAGTTATTACAATAATTTAATTTAATTAGAGTTGGCCTGAGCCGCCAGGAGACAGTTCAGGTCGTTTGACAGTTTATTAGGCGGGTCCGAGAGAGAGTTTCTCGGCCTGCGGACACGATAGCGAGAGGGGGGTTGGGGCTGCATAAGAAGCTGCCTCACGAATTAAGTGGTTTGGGTGCGACTCTGAGGCTTTGAAGAAGTTCTCAGAGAGTTTTTTAAAAAATTGTTGAATTGTTGGGAGCTATAAGTCCCGATGAAGGTCGGCATTACGGACGTACCAAGGTGCGTTCGCAGCTCGACGACAGAAGAGGTTCTGAACTATTTGGAGTTCATTTAAAATATTAGGGTTTGCGTGGGCAAAGACGGGGCCCGCGTAGGACATGACTGGTCGTATACAGACCTTGTAAAGGGTACGCTTGTTTCGAAGGGACATTTTACTGTGTCGGCCCAACATACTGTTGAGCCTACTCAGATAAAATCGTGCGTGACGGGTTACTCTTTTGACGTGGGGCTTGAAAGTGAGCCCTGTGTCTAGAGTGACACCTAAATATTTGGCGGACGTATGCCAGGGGACAGGGGTCCCTAGCATACGTATTGGTGGAGTGTTTTTGAGACGGCGTCGTTTATAATCGAAGTGAACGGCGGAGCTCTTCTCCGGGTTCACATCGATGCGCCATTTTTTGAACCAAGCTCCTAGGTCATCAACTGACTTTTGGATCTTGTTCCGTATGAAGGGTAGTGAGACACCTTTGCAGTAGATGGCAGTGTCGTCTGCGAAGAGGGAGAGAGTTGAACACCTTTCGACGGGATGGGAATGTCGTTGGTGAACAGGATGTACAGCAGAGGAAGCAAGTACTGAGCCCTGAGGGACACCAGCCTTGATAGTTCGCTGTGAAGAAAGCGTGCCTTCGTGTCTAAAACGAAAGGTACGATGTTTTAAATAGGAGGCCACGAGACGAACTAGACGATCGGGGAGACCTATTTTGTAGAGCTTGTAGATGAGGCCTGTGTGCCAGACTCTATCGAAAGCTTTAGCTATATCGAAAAAGACCGCGATGGTCTTATGACGACGAGGATAGAAACCGCTGAGGATATATTCCATAATGCGGTGAACTTGTTGGGGACATGAGTGTTTGGCTCGGAAACCGAATTAATGGGGAATGATAAGAGGGTCGCCGTCTGTGGGAAACAGATAACGCCTCATACGCGTTTGGATGACTCTTTCGAAGAGCTTGCCCATTGCCTTGAGGAGGCTAATGGGGCGATGGCTGGAGGGGGAGGTTGAGAGGCTTGCCTGGCTTGGGAATTCCAATCACAGTAGCCTCTTTCCACGTAGTGGGGAAATAACTGAGGTTGAAGCAGGCGTTGAAGATAATAGATAAAAAGGTTAACACCTGCTCAGGAAAGTGTTTTAGGGCTTGGTTGGAGATGCCATCCGCGCCCGGAGCCTTTTTGGGCTTAAGTCCTTTGATGAGGGATGAAATCTCATCATTGGACACAGAGATAGGTTCGGAGGCCGTAGGGGGTGAGTTCCGGCGGCGGAACTCATCCTCCACTGCCTGGACGTGAGAGGGGTCGACGGGTTGAGAACTAGGAGAGCATTGAGCGGCAATGCTATCTGCAAAGCACTCAGCCTTTTCCTCGTCCTCGAAGGCAACCGTGCCGTCGGGACGGGAGAGAGGGGGAGTGTGGGTAATAGCGTCTATGCGGAGGGCTCTAGCCATCTGATAGTACGCTGTGTGAGATGGAGAGATGTTCTCCATGAGCTTACTCTTTTCGAGGTCTCGAAATTCAGAGAGGCGGAAGCGGAGTTCTCGTTGAAGACGATTGGCCGCGCGCCTATATTCGGGGGTGGGATATTTTGCTGCTCTCCGGAAAGCAGCTTTTTTGGCTTTTAATAGGTTGCTAATATGTAGGGGAAGCCCACTATTGTTAGCAACCGAGACGACCCTTTCGTTCTCCTTAAGGGAGGATTTAATAAGGGTAGAGAGTGAATCGACCGCGGTGTCGATTTTTTCGGGACTATCTAAGTCCGACGGTAGGGAGATGGTAGAGTCCTGTGAGTCCAAAGCTTTAGCTAGGGACTCCTTGAATCCCTTCCAGTTAGTGAAGGTTTTCGTGTGTGTTGGGGGAGGTGGCTGATGGCCAAGAATGAGGGAGACCGGTCGGTGATCTGATCCTAGATCGTCTAGTGTCTCGATTGCTCTGAGGTTGAGAGAAACTCCTTGGAGTAACGCAAAATCTAACACATCGGGGGGCGTGATCGGTGTTATCGGGAAAGTGAGTAACACCGAGAGGACTATGGACGGTAATATCAAGAGACTGCGTGATATCGAGCAGTATCTTGCCACTAGGGGACGTAGTGCGGCATGTCCATTCAGTATGCTTGGAGTTAAAATCTCCAAACATAATGACTGAATTGCCTAAAGATAAAATGGCCTCAAAATCTTTTTTGAGGGGATAGGTTCCTGAAGGGATGTAACAGGAGGCTATGAGGATGGACTGATGTCCAGTCATAGCTAGCCTGCATACCGTGGCTTCCATGTTGGTAAGCTGCGGAGTAGAAATGGGCGAGCAATGAAGTGTCTTCTTGTAATAGATGGCCGTTCCGCCGCCTCGGCGGTCGGGTCTGTCGTTACGAAGAAGAGAGAAGTTTTTAATAGAAAGGCCTCTAGTGTCCTTAGCTTTGAGATTAGTTTCCTGTAGGAGGAGGAAATCGACTTCACGATTCCGAAGAAAGAGCTTAAGCTCTGGAAGGTTATTTCGCAAGCCACGTATATTAAATGTTACAAGCGATAAACCCTTAGGTTTGATACGACCGTGAGATTTAGGTAAAGCGATTTGCTCAGTCATTGAAGTTAAGTTAATTAAGTTAACTTAACTTACAACGCTAACAGAAGGTTATTGTGTTCTGCAAGAACGAGAAGGCGTTCTTGGGGGGACTTCGCCGCGCGCAGTTTGCGTGCTACTACGGTTATTTCCCTAACATCGATATTCCTATAGCGGAATATAGCGTGTTGTAGTCGTCGGGTGTGGGCTCTGCTTCATGGGCGTACGAGGTTGTCCGCGGTGGGTCTGCCTTTTTGGGCCCCCAGGGAAAGACTGGAGGCTGCATTGGCTTGGAGAAGCCCGGAGGGGGGCCGAATTATGCCCTGAGGGGGTCTAGGGGGACCCTGAGAGGGTCGAGAGAAGCCCTGGATGGGCTGAGAAAGGCCCTGACGGGGCCGTTGTTGGAGGGCCGGGAATGAGCGGTCATTCAACGGCGGTGGAGCTTGCCTACTGGGGCGAGGTTGAGGTGCGCGTGGGCAACCCCTGTAGTTAGCCGGGTGTCCTGTCTGGTTGCACAGGACACAGGCGGGCGGGGATTCGGCGTCTTTGGGCCGGGGACACTCTTTCGTGTTATGTGGTTCGAAGCACTTAACGCACCTGGGTGGGCGGAGCAGTTGGCCGCCGCGTGACCATAAAGTTGGCAGCGGTGGCACTGCGCCGGGAAACCGGGCCTATGTGGGGGCTCTACCTTCACCCTCGACAGGCCACACACTGTGCGTACCTGCCGGAAGATGGCTTTAGCCTCCGGCACGTTCGATAGGATTACTAGGGCAAGGTTGTATCTCTTGCCCGTTCTGTTGTGCATTTTGTGCACTGCTTCTACGGGGAAACCTTGGGACTTAAGGTCCTCAAGGATTTCCTCGTTAGAGAACTCAAATGGGACGCCTCGGATGACGGCCCTGACTTTACGCTCTTCAGGGAGAGCGTACGTGTGGTAGGAGATTCGTTCGGCTGTGAATAGCCGGGTGATCTGACGGAAGTCCTCGATCGAGCTTGGGATGATTTTGATCGCCTCCCCGAGGTTGACGGCATGATCATACTTGATACCTGCGTCGTAGCAGGTTTTGGATAACTGGGTGAATTTTGCCTTGTCTCTTAGGAAGACAGGGGGGCGGGACTTGCTTCTTAGCAAGGACTGGAGCACAACGAGAGGCTGGTTTGGTCGGTGTGGGGATGTCTAGTGACATCAGTGGGACGGCGGCAGCGCCGAGGGCTGCGGAGGTTGTGGGAGCGGCAGGGGCCGCTGAAATAGGGGGAGTGCGTTTTAACGCGGCGCGCTTACCGTTGCGCTTGGAGGTGACGGTGGTGAAAGTGGACTCCCCGGTTCCGTCGGAGTCAGAGGACTCCGATGAGCCGGAGCCTGAAGTAGTGGCGGGCCTCTTCCGGGAGGTCGGCGCCGAGGACTCGGAGCATGCGTACTCCATTTCTAAGGGGGGCAGATTCAAGGGGGGCAGAGGAGTTCCTCGTTTCGAGGTAAGACGCGATTACCGGCGGCGGAAGGTGTGCCTGAGGGGCAGGGAGGGGAGCCTGGGCGGCGATGGTGGTGATGGCGGCGAGGACCGTCTCATTGCCATTTAAACCGAATTGGTTAATGAGGGCGGCGAGTGACTCAGTGAAACTGGATGTGGCCATTTTGGGTCAGTAAGCTAGGCTAGGTAAGGGTGAGGACGGGTCCCTGTTCTCGGTAGAACAGGGACTAGATCGCGAGACGTACTACGACACACTATACACGTAATAATAATGCAAGAATAACAAGAAAAACAAGAAAATAAAGGAGACAGAAAAAAAATTGAAAAAGATAATGAAAATGATAATGAAAAGTGAAAATGAAAATGAAAAGCGGAAGTCAGTCAGACCTCCCTGCCCGTAGACAGGGGGGCAAGAACTGTAGCGTGAAAGTGACTCACCGGCAGCCTCGACGCTGTTCCGCGTGAGCAGGACAGCGGAGGCGCGTGAGAGCGTGACAGCACTACCGTACTGTACGGGAGCGCGGACCACCTGGAGGCGACCGTCCGAGAACGATGCCGCCGGCGGACTGAGCACTGCGTCGGCGCTGTACAGCGCGAGCGGGACAGCGGGGGCGCGAGAGCGGGAGAGCACTACCGTACAGGAACGAAAGCGCGGACTGCCTGGATGCGACCGCTCGGAAGCGATGCCACAGGCGTAATGCTGCCTGATGTTCCCAAAGCGGGGGGTATTTATACACTAGTAGCGATGACTCATTAGACGATTGTCTATACACTACAAATATGTATAAAATAAAGAAAAGAGGACTTAATATTCCTCCTTGACAAACACCTTTATAACTGAACCTGGGACCAATAATTGTATTATTATTATTAACTTTAGCAAAAACTCTTCTTTCATGTAAAAAGTTAAATATCTATTTTACATTTTTTTCAGGAATGCCCAAAGACCTCAACTCTGCGACAAGTACCTGAAGATTAACATTATTAAATGCACCAACAATACCAAGGAATATACTAATTAATAGTTCATTATTTTCCGTAGCTTTAAAAATGTCTAAATGAAGAAATGCAATACTTTCTTTAGATGACTTGCATCGTCTGAATCCAAACTGATTTGATGGTAAAAGACAATTTTTTTCTAGATAATATTCTGATCTAGATTTTATAAGTTGCTCAAATATTTTTCCCACACAAGATGTAAGTGCAATAGGTCTATATGATTCTGCAATATGGGTTTTTTCCAGGCTTTAAAATAGGTATCAAACAATCTACTTTCCAATAGTTAGGAATAAGTGAATAAAACCATAACATACTATTTATTTTCAAAACTAGTTCTCTGCACACATATTTTTAAAGCTTTATATGGGACAGAATCTAAACCACAAGTAGTGTCCTTTCTAGAATTAACAGCTGAATTGAATTCGATCAAGGTAAAAGGTTTGGTGAGATAATCACAATGATTATCGTTGGAGGAGTGAGGAGTTAGAGGTGATTCATCCGTTTCTGGAGTATATTTTTTTAAAAATTCATTAGCCCAATTGGAATCTATGACTGATGTGTTATTATGTACAAAAGTTTTGTGAAACTTTTTAACGTAATTGCATACTCTAGTCAATGGAGAAGATCTATTAAAAGTTTCACATAGTGCTTTCCAGCTGAGCTGTCTTTCAGTCTTCAAAGTAATTTTTTATCAGTTTCTAGTCTTTTAAAATTAAAATAATTTTGTTCTGTGGGATCATTCTTAAATACTAAACATGCATTTTTACAATTTAATACTGCCTCTTTGCATTTTAAATTCCACCTCTTCTTTTAAAAGATTGCAAATTGATGTTAACATTTTGATTAGAAGACTGATTGGATGGTGTGGATTCATGCATGACTTGTTTAACTAGTTCTATTAAATCTGTAATAACATTATAATGGGTTCCTATGATCAAAACTATAATTTTTAATTAAATTATCTATTAATTTTGGATATTTTGACTTATCTACCAATTTTAAGTTTATGTTATTTGATACAGCTGTTTCTTGAAAACTTTGATTATTGATCGTAATTTTTGTCTACAGGAAAATGATAGCTGTCTAGAGAATCATCATCACATACTTGCCACTCACAAGACAGAGCCAGTGAAGATGAAACAAATGTCGAGTCTAATGCATTCTGCCTCCATCTGTGAGATCCTACTGTAGTAATCTGACCATCATTCAAGATTACAAGATTGTTGTCATCTATACTTGTAAAAACGTTCCTACCTTGTGAATCCAATTTAGTACATCCCCATAATGTGTGATGGGTGTTAAAATCACCAGCTATAAAGACTGGCTGTGGCAAATTTTGGATTAAATTATCTAATTTGAATGTATTGATTGTAATTAATTGATTAATTAGGAGGGCAGTAAACACTAACTAAAGTTAATAATTTATCATTATATTGTATTTGATATTTTGTAATGAGTCATTAGAGAATGTATTGATAACACGAAATCCAATTTTGTTATGTAGAAGTATTGCTACTCCATCATGATCATTACCTGAATCTAATCGTATAATATTATAATATATATAACCTTTTACTCAAAAATTGAGCCTAGGTTTAAGCCAAGTTTCACATATAAGAGCAACACCTATAGTGTTCTCATGTAAAAATTGTGTAAATTGAAAGCGATTTTTAATTAAACTCTGTGCATTCCATTGTACAGTGTTAAACTGATCCATAAAATATTAAATGCTAAATAATGAAATATCTATTTTGGTTTCATTGTATCTATGAGAACATCTTTAACAAGCTGAGAAGATAAGGTGGTTTGTTTGTTTGATTTATTAAGAGTTAATATTTTAATTACTGTATTAAAAATTATATTAATAATGTCATCATTATTTAGCAGTGACATAAGAGCATCTTTAGGGCTTTTTTGTTTCTTGACAGGACACTGTCCAGAAATGCTTAGATGATTTCCTTTGCAATGTATACATATTGCTTTATCTGAAGAGACTTGACAATCTTTGTAGCTGCGATTTTCAGTACAAATTGAGCATTTCACAGAATTTTCACAGTACTTTGCTAAGTGGCCATACCTCAGACAGTTGTAGCACTCAGCAGCTTCACTGGTGTAATATACTGATTTACCACGAACTGCTAACCATGAAGATCGACGTGGTCCGGCAAAACATTAGAAGCGAATGTGATGGCCACGGTGCCCATCGGCTGCATCAAACTGCGTCCTGCATCATTTTTAAGTTTCCTCATTATCCTTTTAACACATATTATTTTCCTGTAAGTCGTTAACATACCAAAAATTCTTGAATTAGAAAGGTTAGTGGGAACATTAGTTATGACTCCTGTTATTTCTGTTCCTACAGCTGGGATAGATGCCTTCATTTTGTATTCATTAAGAAATGTAACATTATTTAAAATGCATTTGCTAGAGAGGGCTTTTCAAAATGAACGCCTATTTTTTATTTATTCATAGGTTGCAAATATTTAATGCCTTTATTGAACCTCTTCATATGTGTGGATAGAGACATTATGTCCCGCGTGCTGATTAGCCTTCTTTCATCATTTGATTCGATAAAGACAACGAAATCAACAAGGACAGAGTCCTCAGGGTACCTCGTGTTGTAGTCAGATACAAAGTACGGCTTATACTTGCGCTGCTCTTTCTCAGTATCTTTCTCAGTACTGGTGCCAGCTTCTTCCTCCTCAGTCGTTTCTTCAAAGACTTATTCCTCTCCCGACAACTTTATTTTCTACGTTTCCCCATGATGAGGTTACCCAGTAACAATAAAACAATAAAAGTTTAGTGCCTTTTAACTAAACAAAATTAAAATTTTAATTTAAAAAAGGCGTCTATCACGTTTCAAGGTTCCCGCGTTTTTTTTCTCAAATCGAGTGACTATATACATATACTATAGATGTTGTTGATGTTGTTTTAATTATTCGCTCGAGTGAGCAGGTAAAGAAACTAAGCCATACTGCCTTGTCTTTTTTTAATTTGAATATATAGAATTTTGACGTGTAAAGGCCGAAACCAAGTCTTATTTTTTTTCCATCTCTTCAAAATCCATAAAGGCCGAAGCCAAGTCTTATTTTCTTTAATTCTTCATATTTTCAAAAACCACAAAGGCTAAAGCCAAGTCTTCTTTATATTATAATCTTTATAAGTTTCAATCCATATACATTTATCAGTCCAGTTTCAAGGTTCCCGCGCTTTTTTTCTTTTCTTCACAATATGCTGATGCGTCACATTGCGAAGCCCTTGGAAGATTTTGACGACAGCTCAACCCAGCGGACAGTTGATGACGACAGCCACTCAAGTTCATAAGGTGCCTAAGTGAATAAAATAACTTGAGGTTTATGTCGACATCAAAGCACTTGTTTCGTCGTTTTCTCTAATAGTTCGCACACGCAGACCATTAATTCACAAAATAACATCACTTTTACGAATTAAAATCCACTTCAAGCCATTATTCAAGCGACAAAACAGGAGCGACAGTCCGTCGTCGGCCAAGTTCCCGCCAAAACCATAGATAAATAAATATGTAGAAAGCTAGAAGGCCAAAACTCGAGTGACTAATGACAACTGACAGCAAGGAATTTTCGGGTATGTTCCGAAATACAACACAGTACACTGTCGAATGCGAATGACGTCATAAATCGACGCCATATTGGTGATTCGTTGTATCGAATATGGTGGAATACTACGTCAATTAATGACGTCGTTCGCATTCGACAGTGTGCTGTGTTGTTTTTCGGAACATACCCTTCTTCTGTGGAAATGGACTCGATCAGTTATATTTTTGCCAGTTGTTGCGTCATATTGTGAAGTTATTGAGTGGTTTTGACGGCAAATTGAGTTAAAATATATTCCACTATAATAGTTTCTCAAGGCAACCAAGCAGATAAAATAACTTGGGCTTTATCAATATCTAGTGGGTGATCAACGCCCAACATTTCGCTTACCGGTACGAAGCTGCCATTAGATGGGGTGATGACCTGAATATGCAGAAAGTCGATGGATGATGACTCAGAACCATGCTTTGTGGCATTCCATGGGTGAATCCTCCGTTTTGTGATTAGCTGTGATGATGATAACGATTATCAACATCAAAGCACTTGTATCATCTTTTCTAATAATATACACTTGCGCAGACATTTAATATACAAAAAAGTATCATCTTTACGTATCAAAATCTATTTCAAACAATGGAGAAGTTACCATATTTTCATGGATTATTTATAAAAGTTTAAGTAAAATGAAACAAAAATATGAAAGAATTATTACAAAATTTCTAGAAATTATTAAATTTTTTTGTGTGTGGTGCTGGTGCGCGAGCGGAGCGTGAGATGTTAACGTCTAGTCCGTGATAAAAAATAATTTAAAATTGTAAAACCATTGTAATTCTTACTTTATTTTATCAAACTGTAAATAAACATCCAAAGGTATAATTGACAGTGTCGTCTACGTAATTGTGATATCCTTACACATTAAAATAACAACTTCAAAAATCGTTTTATTCTGCCATAAGTTTCAGTGAAAGTAATTAGAATTAAACAATAGTGTAAAAAAAGTGAACACAGTGTAAAGTGACCATATATAGCGACAAAAAACGTTACAAACGTTAAAATACACACAAAATCACATCAGTGATTAGCGAAATAAGACAGTGAAATAAATTTTTGTAGCATGAATCATAATAACGATCTCGGTGCATTTTAAATAACAGTAAGCGTCAAGTACTCGACAATTTCAACATTTTAATCAAAAGTCGCCGTGGCGTGGCGGTATATGCCCAAGAACATCTGTATCGTATAAGAAATCGTGAGTTTGCATCCCGGCATTTGAAGGATCTTTTTGTGTGTCTTGAAAATATACAATAAAATAGATTGAATATAATTTCGCTTGCTAAACATTAAGATTATTAAGAGAGAACCCTCGACTTTTCTTCATAACATAAGATACAAAACACATAACATAAAAATAATTTCGTAATTTAATACTAGTAAAAATTATAAGAGTTAATAAAGAGCACAGAAATAAGCATGGAAACTAGTAGTATCATAATGTTGCGAAGAAAGTATCATACAAATGATAATTCTTATTACTCTTTACCCTTTCTCAATGAAAGTCCGTTGTCATCAAATAACTCTAGTATAAAGAGTATGCCAGACTTTTCGATATTAAACGACAACGAGGTAGCTCAATTAAAGGATACCATTAATGAGTTAAGATCACAGCTGGATAGTGCACATAACGAAGTTCAAAATCTACTGACGGAAAACCATATCCTCCAAAAGATTATTAAAGACCAGCAAAACAAAATTAATCAACTAACAACAATCTGCACTTCAAATAAAAAACAACCAAGGAAAGTCAACAGAAGTAATAATGTGGCTAAAAAGATAGATTTTTCTGAGAAAACGGTCTCGCTCACAACTATAAAGAACTGTCCTGCAACTTCACTAACATATAACCAACCGTGCGAGAATCACTATGAAGTAAAAAGTGTAGAAACCTCTGCTTCTTGCTGTTCATCGAAAGAAAACATCGACATATCAACCACTAAGAACACATCAAGTAAGTCACAAGACACATTACCATCCACAAATCAAACCAAGAGTGAAACTGATAGCGTCCCCAACCAAGGGAGTAAAACTGATAGCGTTACCAAAAGACGCTTATTAATATTTGGAGCTCAACTTTGTAGTAAATTAGCCTCTAGATTGATCAAATTACGTTATAACACTAAATATGAACATTACGATATATACGGCTGCATTAAACCTTTTGCAACAACTGAGGAGATTGATTAAAACTACTTTTACGGATTTTATCGCGTTTTATTTATTTTATTTTTAATACCCGACGTTTCGGGTGCTTTCCAGCACCCATGGTCACGGGGGACTGAGGTGACTGACGTCCCGATGTCAAAGTTAACCCGGAGTACCTTCAGCTTTTAATTATTGTCCTTGGTCCGATCTACGCAGAATGAACTAACTGTGTTTTGAAGTCTTGCAGTGGTATGCTTGGGTTTAGTTTTAATTTTATTAATTATAGGATCCCAAGCAGGTGGTAGTACCCAGCCTCCTTCTCTATTGAAATTAGGATGTTTTTTAATTTCAGTAGCCTCACGTATCATCCTTGGTAGGAATCGATGTTCTTTCGCGAGGATTTGTGGTCTATCAAATCTGATGTAATGGTTGGGGCCATCTAGGATATGATCGCAAACTGCAGACTTCCCGGAACGTTGATGCTTCACGTCAGCTATGTGTTCTTTTATGCGGGTTCTAATTGATCTCTTTGTTTGCCCTATATATGAGAGACCACATTTACAATTAAGCTTGTACACTCCTGCATCTTGTAGAGGAATATGACACTTGACGGATGGTAAGAACTTACTAATCTTCTTCGGCGGCTTGTAGCATGTTCTAATAGAAGCTCGCTTCAAGATGTAGCCAATCTTGTCTGTGACACCTCTGACATATGGTAGTATAGCAGGCACACGCTCGACTATGGCGGGCTTCACTCGGTCACTATGACGGAGGCGCGGGACCCGAAGCTTGTTGTCGTGCAGAACCTGCTTGACGTGCTGAAGCTCGGCGGCCAGGTGTTTGCTGTCACAGATCCCTCGTGCTCTCTGTAACAAAGATTTGCCCACGGTAGCTAACTGTGAAGAATGATGGTGAGATTCACCGAAACGTCGGGGATCAAAAATAAATAAAACGCGATAAAATCCGTAAAAGTAGTTTTAATCAATGTATAGTGTTCGCGTAAATATAAGAAAAAAACTGAGGAGATATTAAGAAACTTCGAAACTCTTACACTAAAACCTGATGATAAAATAATATTAACTATAGGAGAAAACGATTTTAACCCAACAAAACTATTCATAGAACTATCAGCTGTCCTGACAAAATTACGTTCTCACTGCGTAATAGTTCTAAATTTTAATTATAATAATCACTTAAATATTCAATTACTTAACAACAAAATAAGACTAATATGTAATAATTTTTCTAATTGTTATTATGTTGACACTAAAAAATATGATAAGTATATTTATAATAATAACATCAATTATAATTTATGGGAAAGATTGAATTCTTTTATAGACTGTATAGATTATAAAACCACCTATTTACATGGGAATAAAACTGGTGTATCACGCATTTTATCAGAAAAGTACAATCGAAATAGTTATTTTTCAAACACTGTTTGTTGCCCCTATCTAAAGAATACCCCTACACTTAAGCAGAAAGTATTCTAGATTATTTTTCGAAAGTCCTACCTGAAAACATATCTAACCCCAGTTTTAGCCAGCCTTTTTTTCGCTCACAATGATGAAAATACTTTTGCTACAGTAACATTACTTTATCAAGATATCGCGGGATTATTGAACAAAATTTGTATGTTAGAATTGTGTGTCAATGAATTGACGAAAAATGGTAAAGAAATTATTCTTATATGCCTTACTGAAACATTTGTAAAAAAAGGAGAAGAATCGAACATTAAACTAAAAAATTTCAAAGTTGCTTCCACATTCTGCAGATCCAAAGAAAGACGGGGTGGCGCGTAGACAGAGAAACCTATAGACTAATGATCGGCGTGGCCTCGAGTGAGAAAGGACGATAACGAATTTTTAGGTTATACAATAATCTTTATGACTTTTAAACACATTTAGATAAAAAATTTAATTGTTCTAAGAACTGAACTGAACAAGATTCACCAATCTTAGGCTCACAAAACACTTTTTTCTCACTTAAACCAACTTGTAAACTCCTTAAATAGCTACGCTTTCAAAGTGTTAGCAAACTGTAGAGTTTGCAAACAAAAAAACCGGCGCAGTGAAAGGGACAAACAATCACACCGCTCTATCTCATTTATATGCAAGACGTATGCATAAATCTATCTTTTTCGTGTGCGAATGCGAAAGAAGGCGTCAATTTGTCTATAGGTTTCTCTGTCTACGGGGTGGAGTGTGTATACTCACAGATAAAACACTTCTCTCTAAGCCCATAAAATTATGTAATGATATATCGGTTGAAAAATATCTTGAATGTTGTGGAATTGAAGTACCGGCCTACAAATGCAAAATAGTCTGCGTGTATAGGATACCGAAATCACCGGCTTCAGTATTTTTTAAAAAACTAGACACACTAGTATTTAAGCCAACGACTACGAGCAACATGAAATTTATTCTATGCGGTGATTTCAATATCGATACGCTAATAGAAAACAGCACTACCGATCACTTAATTTATAACCGTAAACTTCACATTAATAAACTGACTCGTCAAAACACATGCATATCATATAGCTAGTAACATAGAACGTCCCTATAGTTACTTATATTTAATATGTTAGACCATAATAATAGTCAATTACTAAGCTTTCCGGTAGTAAAACAAGGAAAACTTATATATATATATATATATATATATATATATATATATATATATATATGTTATCAAAAGAAATTACAGCAAAGAGAACAAACAGAAGTTCAAAACGTCAATGGCAGCGCTTTCCTGGAAGGAAACCGGCGTAGAAGATCTTAATTCAGCATTCAATAATTTTCATGAAATGTTTTGCTTACTATATAATCTCTGCTTTACTATTCAACATTGTAAGATAAATTTTAGCCTTCAAGCACCTAAATGGATTACTACGGGTATTAAAATATCAAGTATTACCAAAAGAAAATTGAGATACTAAGTATTGCACGTACGCTAAGTATTCAAAATTACTCAAATCTTGTATTATTTGGTCAAAAAAGAAAATAAATAACAATTTAATTACAAAATCCAAGAATGTATGTAAGACGACCTGGGACATTATTAAAAATAATGAATATGACTATACAAACAATAAAGAAATTGATTGGATAAATAGTGACGGTATAAAAATTGTAAATCCTAATGACATTGCAGAAAAATTTAATAACTATTTTATTAACATCCCTGACATAAAAATTGATAAAAAATACAGAAACATAGAACGCGTTTAGATAACCTCGAAAATAGCACATTTTTACGACCATGCTCCGTAAATGAAGTTATAAGAATAATTAAATCCTTTCACAATACAAAGTCTGTGGGTAATGATTCAGTTTCCACTCATATACTAAAGGATTGTGCTGATATTATAGGTCCTATTTTTTCAAATCTCATAAATCTATCGTTCACACAGGGTATGTTTCCCGAAAAACTAAAAACTTCAATTGTGAAACCGCTCTATAAAAAGTTGATCATCACGAACTAACCAATTACAGAACTATTACACTAATACCAATTTTTTCGAAAATATTTGAAAAGGCGATGCATACTAGAATTTACAACTACTTATCTAAATATAGTATTCTCCGTAAAAAACAGAACGGATTGCAAAAAGGAAAATCTACAACAAATGTCGCATTTTCTTTAATACATAGAGTAACTGAATATTTAAGCAAAAAAGACTGTGTTGATCATATTTTTCTAATAGATAAGTGTGAAAGATATGGAATTCGTGGACCAGCATTAAATTGGCTAAAATCCTATTTAGAAATCGACAACAATGTGTTGAAGTGTCACGCATTGATGATAAGTAAAATCGCACGTCATTTAGATCTTCTTTTACTCACAATAAAAGTGGCGTGCCACAGGGCAGTGTATTGGGTCCACTGTTATTTCTATTATATATAAATGATTTACCGACTGCGACACCTCATCAGTCTATACTTTTTGCTGACGACATTTCCATCGTCATACCAAAACTAAATAAAGAATCTACCGTAAGTGATTTCGAAATGACGTTAAATTCTTCTATAGCATCTATAATGACCTGGCTAGAAACCAATAATCTGCGTGCGAATGTCTCAAAAACAAAATTTATTTCGTTTTCGAATTACAGTACACCAAATGAAATATTAAATATTTCATATAATACCACTGCAACTGGAAGTCGCATGTAAAACATGTCTGCACCAAATTAAATAAATTTGTATATGCACTGCGTAGGTTACAATGCGTTGCTGGGAAAGGAGTTGCGCTTACTGCATATTACGGATACATCAAATCTGTGTTAAGTTATGGTCTGTTGGTATGGGAAAACTCAACTGACATAAACAAAGCATTTATCAGTGAAAAGATATGTATACGAGCTCTATGTAATAATAGTAATAATAATAATCCTTTATTGCAGATACAAAGATCCATATTTACAAGAAAATATAATATAGCATATTATATATAGTATAGCAAGAATAGACATGTTGCAGTATTTCCAAAAGTCGAAAAGTCAAAAGTCTATCGTCACCCAGCAACTTTCACCCAACATCTGTACATTGCAGTCTGTATCTGCCTATCTGCCAAACTACGCACAATAGAGTTGTTACGCAAGTCAACTCTGGACATAAATGATGCTATCCTCTTTCGATGGATAGCATTAAAAGAGTCAACTCGGATTTTCACGTACATTTCAGAGGCGATAAAATAGATAGCGATTAAATCCCATTAGAAGTCTAAAAATATTATTATAAGTCACCCGTATACTATCATGTGTTTTCTTGGTATAGTCTACCAAGAGTTGATTGGCAGAAAGATCTAAAAAGTGTAATTTTCACGTCCGGCGACGCCTTGCAGAATTTTCGCGCAATCATATTGCCTACTACACACAGAGATCTACGTTGACATTCCACATCCGTGTCATCTTTTAAGTCTGAAGTAACAATAATGTTGGCCCTCTGGAATCATGTAGACCTTTATTAAAAAATAATAATTTGTCAAAAAAAATCAATATTTATTATTATTTTTGGGGTATCTATATAATTTTCTCATCTGGTTGGGTTCTATATATATATAATTTTAAGTTAAAACGAAAAGATAAATATGCATAAATATCAATAACATAAAATAAATACAAAAGATACATAAATAAATAAGATCCAACCAGTGGACCAGATGGAGGCCCTCGGCAGGGGAGACCAAACGGCCGAGGGTTAGGGGGAAAGGGGAAAGAAACCGGCGGACGATGCGGGCGGTATCGAGGAGCACCGCCTTCTGCATTTGAGCCTGGAGCGGTCAGCCACGTAGTCCCAGTCGCCTCAGATGACCCGAGAGGCTGACTGGGATTAGCCCGTTTGCAAAGACGACTACAGGAATAATTTCGGTCGGCAGACCACCCCACATGTCGGTCACCTCGTGAGCCAGGTCCAGATATTTTGTTTGCTTGTCTGTTTCGGCTTTCACGAGGTTCTCGTCATACGGAATGGTAATGTCGACCAAAAATATCCTTGACTGTGCCCGGTCCATCAGCACAATATCAGGCTTATTCGCAAGAATAGTCCTGTCTGTGATGATGGCCCGGTCCCAATAGAGCCTGGCGCGATCATTTTCGAGCACGGCTTCCGGCAAGTACTTGTAGTACGGCAATTTCCGGTCCACGAGACCGTATTTCAGAGCGAGCTCCTGGTGTAGAATTCTGGCTACTAGGTTGTGCCTGTGCAAGTACTCAGAGTTAGAAAGCGCCGAACAACCGGAGGTGACATGCCTAAGTGACTCACCGGGATGGCGACAAGCTCGACAGATGTCCACGGTGCCATCCTTTAGGATGTATCTCCGATAGTTGTTGGTCTTAATAACCTGATCCTGTATTGCACAGACAAAACCCTCGGTTTCCCCGAAGAGATCACCAAAGCGTAGCCAGTGGAGGGAGGCTACTGTGTCTACGAAAGGCTCATGTAGAGCCTTGTAGAACCTCCCGTGGAGCTCCTTCTCCTTCCATACGGTCTCCCGGTCGGAAATGCTAAGCACTGCTGGGTCCTGCCATTGTTCGTTGGCTAAGGATAGAGGGGTAAGCCCTTTATCACTAGAAATGACGTCATTATAGAATGGATCATCCGATCTCGCCAGGAAGTAATCACGGAGGCTGCACACTTTGCGATTATGCATGGTGAGCGCGCTCAGAAAACCACGTCCACCATGCTTTCGCGGCAAGTACAGCCTCATTACCGACGATCTCGGATGATGCATCTATGACGTCATGGTAGTGCGGACTTTTCTATCCAGGGCGTTAAGTTCAGTCTGGGTCCATCTGAGTATGCCAAAGGTATACATGAGGACAGGCATGACCCAACCGTTATATGCGTGTGTCTTATTCACTCCGGACAAAAGGCTGTTAAGCACTTTGGTCAAGCGTGCATAAAACACGTCGCAAACTGACTGTTTCATACCAGCCTCATCGATACCGATGTTCTGTGACATACCCAGGTATCGGTATGTTTCAGCCTCGGAAAGGGTCCTTAAGTTGACGGTCATAGATAAGTCTATGCCCTCAGAGTTAGCAACCCTTCCCCTTTTAACATGGAGGACCGCACACTCATCCGTTCCCAGCTCCATTCCAATAGAACTGCTAAATTCACAAGCGATGTTTAGCAATTCCATAAGATGGGAGCGACTGGAGGCGAATAACTTGAGGTCATCCATATAGAAAAGGTGGGTCACTTTTGTACCTCCTTTCCGAAGCTGAAATCCCCTCCCGGAGCCCTCCAGTAAGGTACTGAGAGGGTTCGGGGAGAGGCAGAACCAGATTGGACTCAGACAATCGCCCTGGAAGATACCCCTTCTTATCCTCGAGCAGTGTATGGGGCAATGGATCGTACTCCATTGCCCCATACACTGCTCGAGGAAGTCTCCAACTGTACAGTCAATTTTGTACAGCTGGAGGACTCTCTTTAGCCATGTATGGGGCACCGAGTTGAATGCCTTTCTGTAGTCTATCCAGGCGGCGGAGAAATTCCGATTATTATTATTATTATTATTATTGTGGGGTATCTATATAGTTTTCTCATCTGGTTGGGTTCTATAAATATATAATTATAAATGAAAATGAAAAGATAAATATACATAAATATCAATAACATAAAATAAATATAAAAGTACATAAATAAATAAAAGCCCAACCAGATGGGGCCCTCGGCAGGGGAGACCAAACGGCCGAGGGTTAGGTGGAAAGGGAAAGGAACCAGCGGACGATGCGGGCGGTATCGAGGAGCACCGCCTTCTGCATTTGAAGCTGGAGCGGTCCGCCACGTAGTCCCAGCCGCCTCAGATGACCCGAGAGGCTGACTGGGATTAGCCCGTTTGCAGAGACGACTATAGGAATAATTTCGGTCGGCAGACCACCCCACATGTCGGTCACCTCGTGAGCCAGGTCCAGATATTTTGTTTGCTTGTCTGTTTCGGCTTTCACGAGGTTCTCGTCATACGGAATGGTAATGTCGACCAAAAATATCCTTGACTGTGCCAGGTCCATCAGCACAATATCAGGCTTATTCGCAAGAATAGTCCTGTCTGTGATGATGGCCCGGTCCCAATAGAGCCTGGCGCGATCATTTTCGAGCACGGCTTCCGACAAGTACTTGTAATACGGCAATTTCCGATCCACGAGACCGTATTTCAGAGCGAGCTCCTGGTGTAGAATTCTGGCTACTAGGTTGTGCCTGTGCAAGTACTCAGAGTTAGAAAGCGCCGAACAACCGGAGATAACATGCCTAAGTGACTCATCGGGATGGCGACAAGCTCGACAGATGTCGACGGTGCCCTCCTTTAGGATGTATCTCCGATAGTTGTTGGTCTTAATAACCTGATCCTGTATTGCACAGACAAAACCCTCGGTTTCCCCGAAGAGATCACCAAAGCGTAGCCAGTGGAGGGAGGCTACTGTGTCTACGAAAGGCTCATGTAGAGCCTTGTAGAACCTCCCGTGGAGCTCCTTCTCCTTCCATACGGTCTCCCGGTCGGAAATGCTCTGCACTACCGGGTCTTGCCATTGCTCGTTGGCTAAGGATAGAGGGGTAAGTCCTTTATCACAAGAAAGGATGTTCTTATAGAATGGATCATCCGATCTCGCCAGGAAGTAATCACGGAGGCTGCACACTTCGCGATTATGCATGGTGAGCGCGCTCAAGAAGCCACGACCACCATGCTTCCGCGGCAAATACAGCCTCATTACCGACGATCTCGGATGATGCATCCTATGGGACGTCAGGTAGTGCGGACTTTTCTATCCAGGGCGTTAAGTTCAGTCTGAGTCCACCTGAGTATGCCAAAGGTATACATGAGGACAGGCATGACCCAGACGTTATATGCGTGTGCCTTATTCACACCGGACAAAAGGCTGTTAAGCACTTTGGTCAAGCGTGCATAAAACACGTCGCAAACTGACTGTTTCATACCAGTCTCATCGATACCGATGTTTTGTGACATACCCAGGTATCGGTATGTATCAGCCTCGGAAAGCGTCCTTAAGTTGACGGGCATAGATAAGTCTACGCCCTCAGAGTTAGCAACCCTTCCCCTTTCAACATGGAGGACCGCACACTTATCCGTCCCAAGCTCCATTCCAATGGAATTGCTAAATTCACAAGTGATGTTCAGCAATTCCATAAGATGGGAGCAACTGGAGGCGAATAACTTGAGGTCATCCATATAGAAAAGGTGGGTCACTTTTGTCCCTCCTTTCCGTAGCTGAAATCCCCTCCCGGAGCCCTCCAGTAAGGTACTGAGAGGGTTCAGAGAGAGGCAGAACCAGATTGGACTCAGACAATCGCCCTGGAAGATACCCCTTCTTATCCTTATGTGGTTCTCCGCAGCCATCATCCGCTCGCCCAGATGACAAAGGATCGTACTCCACTGCCCCATACACTGCTCGAGGAAGTCTCTAACTGTACAGTCTATCTTGTACAGCTTGAGGACTCTCTTTAGCCATGTATGGAGCACCGAGTCGAATGCCTTTCTATAGTCTATCCAGGCGGCGGAGAAGTTCCGACGGTTGCGTTTCACCACTTTGCCAATCACCGCATCAATGAGGAGTGGTTCCTTGGTTCCACGATCACCGCCCCGACATCCATTTTGAGCGCGCGACATCACCTGATTTGAGTCCAGGTGACAAGTGATTCTCGCGCTCAAAATGGATGTTAGTGTCTTGTATATGGTCGGTAGACACGTGATGGGGCGGTATTTGCTCGGGTCTGTGGTACCCTGGTCTTTAGGAACCAAATGAGTGATCCCAGTAGTGAAGAGGCTTGGGAGCGACTTCTGGTTGAGATCCTCTTGAAACTGTCGGGCGAGCACAGAATGACACACCATGGACCCCTTCAGCCAGTAGTGATGCAGCCCGTCAAGCCCCGGACTTTTCCAGTTCGGGGCCCTATGGACCGCCTCAGCTACGTCATCCGGCGTTATGATGACGGGGTCCATGGGCGTAATACCCGCACACTGACTCGCCACAACTTCCGTCCAAGGGCCCTCGCTGTGGTTTACGGGCTCTGACCACCGGTATATCGCCGAATCCGCTTTCCCCAAGCAGCGATTCTCTGCTTCAGATCATCTATGCGCTCCGTCAGTTTTTGCGTTATATCCGGCTGGGACAAACTGACATTTGTCCAAGCAAACGCCATCCTGACGGTGCGCACAATTCTTGGCCTGTTGTTGCCTGATCTGAAGCATATCAGTCTGCCGATGAGAGCTCTAGCCTTTGCGATACGTTCCTCAATTCTTCTTCTCCATGCTGGGATAGCGCTACTATGCCCAGTAGCGCGTCCAGCCGTGGAAACCTTGGCGCCTATGATACGGCAGACTGCCAGCGCGGCGCCAAAAAGAATTGAGTCCGTCTCGCAAAGGTCCCGGCTGGCTTCCAAATAGGTCACCAGCATTGGGTTCAGAGCCCTCACGACAGCCCGATTCCGCTTGCTTAGGGCTATGCGGGGAAGTCGCGGTCGATTTTCGAGAGGCGTACTGCGCGTTTCCACAATCGCCTCTTCCAATGTACTCCTCATATGCTCTAATTCCAGTTCCTGGACGACTGTTACATCATCGTTTGAATCAACCACAACTGGGGTATTCACGGCGGCATCCACGTTTGCGGGTTGCTCTACCATTTGTAGCGCCGCATCCTCAGCCGTAGCATTCTCATCCGACGAGGGAACAGCCTCACGTCGTAGCCGTTCGAGTTCGGCGACATCAAATATATTTGAGCGCAAGATATACCGAACTCGGTCTGCCAGGTTTTGCTCTGTGACGGTTAAAGATGGCTCCAGCTCAGCAAAAAGACGATGCATCCTAGCCCGATACGCCAAACATCCAGTTTCTTCCCCTTTTGCCCTAAAGTACGCCCGCAGTGCGTTTGCATTCATTGCTTGTGACCAACGCATGCGACGTGCTCCACCAGCGGCGGGTGCCGCTTGCTGAGTCCGAGAAGACCCAGCCGACACCAAGCCTTCTGGTGGGGATGATGGATGCGGAGGGCTGCTAGGTGACCGTGCAGCTCCTCGCGCTCGGCTGGCGGCCCGCACGCTGCCGCGTCCAGCGCCAGCTTCAGACGCGCCCCGGCGACCCCCAGGCAGCGGCCCTTTGCGCACTATCTTCTTATCCGTCATCCATTATTTGGGCGTCCATTAACGGGAGACGCCCAGGCCCGGCACCGTTTCGTGTGTAGCCATAAGCAGAAACGGGCCTCTGCACCCTAAATTCTGCCGAGGCACGGCGCTCACACCTCTCGCAAGGAGCTGACTGACTGCGTTGACGTAGCAGTTTTGTCACTTAACTGTTACGTCAGCGGGCGATGGGGTCGTCAATTCCCTACGCCTTATTATTATTATTATGTGAAAATTTTTCTCATTTTCTCATCTGGTTGGGATGTATAAATATATAATTATAAACGAAAATGAAAGGATAAATATACATAAATATCAATAAAATAAAATAAATACAAAAATACATAAATAAATAAAAGCCCAACCAGATGGAAGCCCTCGGCAGGGGAGACCAAACGGCCAAGGGTTAGGAAGAAAGGGAAAGAAACCGGCGGACGATGCGGGCAGTATCAAGGAGCACCGCCTTCTGCATTTGAGCCCGGAGCGGTCCGTCACGGAGTCCCAGTCGCCTCAGATGACCAGAGAGGCTAACTGGGATTATCCCATTCGCAGAGACGACTACAGGAATAATTTCGGCCGGCAGACCACCCCACATGTCCGTCACCTCGTGAGCCAGGTCCAGATATTTTGATTGCTTATCTGTTTCGGCTCTCACGAGGTTCTCGTCATACGGGATGGTAATATCGACCAAAAATATCCTTGACTGTGCCCGGTCCATCAGCACAATATCAGGCTTATTCGCAAGAATAGTCCTGTCTGTGATGATGGCTCGGTCCCAGTAGAGTCTGGCGCGGTCATTTTCGAGCACGGCTTCCGGCAAGTACTTGTAATACGGCAATTTCCGGTCCACGAGACCGTATTTCAGAGCGAGCTCCTGGTGTAGAATTCTGGCTACTAGGTTGTGCCTGTGCAAGTACTCAGAGTTAGAAAGCACCGAACAACCGGAGATGACATGCCTAAGTGACTCCCCCGGGATGGCGACAAGCTCGACAGACGTCGACGGTGCCATCCTTTAGGATGTATCTCCGATAGTTGTTGGTCTTAATAACCTGATCCTGTATTGCACAGACAAAACCCTCGGTTTCCCCGAAGAGGTCACCGAAACGTAGCCAGTTGAGGGAGGCGACTGTATCTACGAAGGGCTCATGTAGAGCCTTGTAGTACCTCCCGTGGAGCTCCTTCTCCTTCCATACGGTCTCCCGGTCGGAATTGCTAAGCACTGCTGGGTCCTGCCATTGCTCGTTGGCTAAGGATAGAGGGGTAAGCCCTTTATCACTAGAAATGACGTCATTATAGAATGGATCATCCGATCTCGCCAAAAAGTACTGACGGAGACTGCACACTTCGCGATTATGCATGGTGAGCGCGCTCAGAAAGCCACGCCCACCATACTTCCGCGGCAAGTACAGCCTCATTACCGACGATCTCGGATGATGCATCCTATGGGACGTCATGGTAGTGCGGACTTTTCTATCCAGGGCGTTAAGCTCGGTCTGAGTCCACCTGATTATTATTATTGTTATTATTATTATTATTATTTGAGAAAACTTTGAAGTTGGGCGTGTAAGAATAATTTCGTTACACTCAATGCTTCACTGTATAAGATCACTAGACGTAAATTATGTGGCTCGTATTAGGGCCTATTAAAGTCCATTGCTAAACATAGGCCTCCCCGTAAACTGTCGCATAAGGCGATATTTGCCATAACTATCTCGTGGTTCTTTTCCTCACTCGCCTTTAATGACATCAATGGAAGGATATGGGGTAGTGGTTATTCTTACAACGCCATTACACGGTGACGTATTCACAGACTTATTTACTTCAATCATCATTGGTGTCACGTTTCGTTTATTAGACAACGATTGAGATAAAAATACACCTATAAATATTTACTGTCCCTATATGTCAAAGCACGTCAGTTAAAAACCCCCATAAAATATTTTCCGAAAAAAATATCGATACATTTGATATTACGTCAACACTACATGGCGGGCAATAGACGTACTATATATTTTAAATATGACAATATATAACAACCAATACTTCACTACAAACTGTATATAAATTTTTTTTTGTATATCGTACTTCTAAAGGTCAAAAGAAACTCTTATAGGATCACTTCGTTGTCCGTCTGTCTGTCTATCTGTCTGTCAAGACCCTTTTCTAAGGACCGCCTGGAGGTATGAAGTTGAAATTAATATCAAATATTTAGGTCTACAATCCCTTATAGCTGTTAAAAAATTAAGCTAGAAGTAAACGCAATAAAAGAATAAGACTATTTCTGCCACATTTTTTTATAGAAGAGGGGGCAAACGTGCATGCGGCTCACCTGATATTTAGTGACTACCGCCGCCCATGATCAACCGCAACACCAGGGGAATTGCAGGTGCGTTGCCGGCCCTTTAGAAAGGAGTAAGCTCTTTTCTTGAAGGTCCCCAGGTCGTATCGGTCCGGAAAAATCGCCAGTGGTAAACTATTCCACAGAGAGGTCGTACGCAGAAGAAAACTTCTTGTGAAACGTACAGTGGTGGACCGCCAAGCATCCAGATGGTGTGGATATATGTGGAGTATTGGGACGTTTGCCGCGTAGTGCGTTCACGAAATTTGTCGGCTGGGATTAATCTGAACAATTACTCAGAGAAACGTGTTGAGCAAAGTGTTCGAGAGGATCGTACACAAATTTATCTATCCTGTAATATCGGTCTCAATACCAATAGAGCAGCATGGTTTCATGAAGGGTCGGTCCACAGCTACCAATCTGGCAGTATTTATTCATTACGTATTAATTAACATAGATGGTGGGTCTCAGGTTGATGTGATTTACAAGGATTTTGAGAAGGCGTTTGACCATGTGGATCACATTATTCTTTTACGTAAACTTTATGAACTTGTTATCCGGGGTAGCTTGCTTAGATGGATGGAATCTTATTTACGCAATCTCAAGCTGTCGTCATAGGAGGATTTTGCTCAGATTTTATTGCAATACCTAACGGCGTCCCACAGGGATCCGTTATGGGACCACTTCTGTTTGCAACATATTTGTACGACGTAGGTGCCTGCATCGAACATGCTCTATTCCTTATTTACGCTGATGATACCAAAATATTTATGAAAATTAAAAACGATATGGATTGTACTGGCCTACAAACTGATCTTAACCGTCTAGAACAATATTATAGTGATAATCGAATTGGTATAAATATAAATAAATGTTCTTTTATTTCGTTTACTCGCAAGAAACATCCGATCAATTTTGAATACTATATTAATAATGTTAAAATTGCAAAATCGGCTTGTGTTAGGGATCTTGGTGCTCACTTTGATTGCAAGTTGACATTTTCTGATCATACAGAAATGATTAAAAACAAAGAGTACTGAAATGATTAAAAACAAAACAAAGCGCCTGGGTTTCGTATTGCGTGTTAGTCGTCCCTTCTCAGACATAGGGTGCCTAAAAGCCTACTGTATTACACTTATGTTAGGAGCATCCTAGAATATTGTAGTATAATTTGGAACCCTCAGTATATCATTTGTATTCAAGATTTAGAAAAAATGCAAGAAAAATTCATAAAACATCTAAACTATCGGTCGCATTGCCATTTCAAAAATTATGATGAATCCTGCCATTATCATAATCTTACGACTCTCAAAAATATGCGTGTACTTGCTGACATGTCCTTTTTACACAGAATATGCAACGGATATATAGATAGTCCTGAACTATCAACCAAAATACTGAGTTTCTGCGCCCCGAAAGTTAGAATGAGACACACAAAATTATTTGCTGTAACACGATCAAAACAAACTACGCACAAAACGCATTGGTCACTCAATTGCATAGAACTTTTAACAACCAATTTAATGCTACTGATATTTTTCATATCAGTAGGAATCTGTTTAAGAGGGAAGTTCTTGAAGTACTTGAAGGAAATTGTTAATATGTATATTGCACACACACACACACACACACACACACACACACACACACACACACACACACACACCCACACACACACACACACACACACACACACACACACACACACACACACACACACATACACACAAACATACACACGCGCGCGCGCGCGTACTCGTATATACAGATCAGAGAGAGAGAGAGAGACGCACCGTTTTTAGTTTTTAATTTTTAATTCTAAAATAATATGTTTTGTAGCTCAAACTTATTGATTGTCGGTCGATTAATATAAGTAAAAAAAATGTATAAAGTAGATCCGTTATTGGCTGTAAGTTTATTTCTTAAATTTTATGTACGTTGTAATTAGAGCTGTGGATCTTGTAATAAATAAATAAATAAAAGCACTCCCCATGGTATATGCGAAAGAAAATGCAGAGAGATGCAATATCTCTTCGAAGCGCCAGTGAATCGAGCCGATCGGAAAGCACTCGGTCGTCTACGATTCGAGCCACTCTGCGCTGGATGCGGTCAAGTGGAAGGAGCTGGTATCGGGGAGCTCCAGCCCAGAGATGGGAACAGTATTCCATGTGCGGCCGAACCTGCGCCTTGTAAAGTTGCAGGCGGTGTGCCGGCATGAAATACTGTCCCGCTCTGCTGAGCACGCCAAGCTTTTTAGAGGTCAATTTGGCCTTCTCTTCCAAGTGACCACGAAACTGCACGTCACTCGATATGTCGACGCCGAGGATTCCGATACTGGCTGAGGCAACAAGGGGAGTGCCTTGAGACTGAGGAGATACGACAAAGGGGTTCTTTTTAGCGGTTAACGCGAAAACTTAAACATACTTAAAACACAAACATAATTTGAGAATCAAAAATAAATCAAAACATATAGAATACTTTTCGTCGATCTCCTCCTGCCTTCCTTCACGCGCTAGTTTCCTAGTTTCAAATGTGGCACAAGGAAAAGTTCTATTACAAAAATGTGAGAAATTTTTGAAAATTAATAATTATTGCCTATTTAATCGAGAATTTAAATATCACAAACGCAATCTATGGGGGAGGCCTATGTCCAGCAGAGGAATTTCATAGGCAGTGATGGATTCACGGATTTTGGCGCGTAACGTCTGTGGTCTCTGACTAGCTTGTGACGTCAACTGACCTATCTGAGATCGTCGTGCCATAAATACCTTATTATCGTAGACAGAGAAACCTATAGACAAATTGACGCCTTCTTTCGCATTCGCACACGAAAAAGATAGATTTATGCATACGTCTTGCATAGAAATGAGAAAGAGCGGTGTGATTGTTTGTTTCTTTCTCCGTGCCGGTTTTTTTTGTTTAGAAAACTACAGGTAGGTGCGAAGAATCTCCAGGAGGAACACCGGCGACGAGGTTCGCCACCCGTCACGTTCTGTCTCCTGGAGAGGCGAAAAGTGGATTTCAGAGGCCCGTCTGGCTACGTTGAATGTATGTGGGGCAATGAATGATAAAATGGATGAAGTATGCGATATGATGTATGATAGAGGAATAGATGTGTTATGTGTAAATGAGACGAAAAGGAAGGGGAAGGATGTCACTACACATGGCATGTATACCGCATACTGGTCTGGTGTAGACGAGATCGAGCGGGCATGCCAGGGAGTAGGTATCATCCTTTCAGAAAGAATGGTCCAATGTGTGAAAGAGTATGAATGTGTAAGCCCAAGACTGTATACGAATGACAGTGGGCTTAAAGAAGTTGTTTGTGTTAGGGATATACGCCCCAGACATGTCTAAGCCCACTTATATCCGAGAGCAGTTTTGGGAAATGGTAAGGATGGTGTTAATGAAGTGTAAGGGAAATGAAAATATTATTATGCTAGGAGATTTTAATGGAAGGGTTGGGATGAGGAGGCTTGGTTATGAAAGAATATTGGAAACGTTTGGTGATGAAAGTATAAATGAGAATGGTGAAAGTCTTCTCACCGTATGTATGGAAAAGAATCTTTTTGTGACGAACACTTGCTTTCACAACAAGAGGATTCACATGTATACTTGGGAAAGAGGTGACGATAGAAGCATGATAGATTTAATAATTGTAGATGAAAGATTGAGGGGCGCAGTGGTGGATACAAGGGTTTACCGTAGGAACGGATCATTATTTGGTTTTATGCCGAATTAATGGTCTATTCAGGCATTGGCGCCATCGATCATCTGTGTCTACCACTGCGTTACAGCGTATTAGAACAGATAGGCTACAAGATGAAGGTGAGAAAAACAAGTTCAAATGTAGACTGAAAGAAAATATAAGTGGTTTGGATGAATTATGTATGAAGGAGTTAGACTTGGAGAATGTATGGCAAAATGTAAAGAAAAGTTTAGTGGATGCAGCTACCGAAGTATGTGGTGTTAGTAAGAGAAAGAATGAAAGGAAAAATAATACGTTATGGTGGGATGATGAGGTACGTATGGAAGTTGAAGCAAAGAAGAGAGCATGGCTAGATTTACTAGCAACAAAAGCTGGTAATTCTAGCGGTACGAATGATGATATTGAAAGAAAAAGGGCAGTCTTTAGACATCTTAATAAGAAAGTAAAAGAAGTAGTTGAAAGAAAAAAGCAAGAAAGAACGGATAAGAATGATAGAAGAATATCGGATAATTTCCAGGCAAATATTAAAATGTTCTGGAAACTTGTAAGAACTGCCAGGGGACATTCGAAACAGCCTATGATGAATGCTATAAGAGACGAGAATGGCTATATTCTGAATGATGAAGTTTTGAGTTTAAAGAGATGGAAGGAATATTTTGAAAGCGTGTTTATGAGTGAGGACACAACGTGTGTACTAAGTGAAGTAGAAATTCCGAAAGTAGAGGAAAGAGGTAGAGAGATAAGTATAGGTGAAATAATGAAAGCAATGAAAAGCATGAAAGCAGGTAAGGCTGCCGGATATGATAGAGTTTCACTCGAAATGCTAAGGGCTGGAGAGGAAGTGGTGGCAGGCCTGCTGCACACCTTGTTTAATTTATGCTGGGAACTGAAGCGGGTACCGGTAGACTGGTGCAAAGTCGTGATAGTTCCAGTATATAAGGGAAAAGGGTCGCAGCAGGACTGTAAAAACTACCGTGGCATGAGCCTTCTTAGCATTGTGGGAAAACTGTATGCTAAGGTACTGATTGAAAGGGTCATGAAAGAAACTGATGGAAAAATTTGGGATGGGTTTGGATGACAGATCAAGTCTTTTCCATGCGCATGATCGCGGAGAAGTTTTTGGCCAAAAACCAAAAGGTTTTTTGTGCGTTTATGGACTTGGAAAAGGCCTATGACAGAGTGAATAGGGATGTGCTATGGCAAACACTGAACTCATTTGGGTTGAGCGCTGGCTTGATACAGGCATTGGAGTCTCTTTATAGGGACTCTAGTGCTTGTGTTAGGATCAACGGGGTCTACTCGGACTGGTTTGACATCCATAAAGGTGTCAGACAGGGCTGTGTGGCTTCCCCGTGTCTGTTCAACCTATTTATGGACAGTTGTTTGCAAACTTTGAAAGTTGAAGAATGCGGATTAAGAATGGGTGAGTTAACTGTCAAATGCCTTTTGTACGCCGATGATCAAGTTATTCTTGCGTCGTCGGCGGCCGAGTTGCAAATGATGGTTACATTAATGAAAGGATCATTAAAATAAAGGGGTATGGAAGTGAACGCAAGTAAGACGAAGGTTATGGTTATTGAAAGAGAAGAAAGTAAAACGATTTGTGAAATAAGAATAGAAGGGGAGTTGATCGAGCAAGTAGATGAGTTTGTATACTTGGGCTACGTATTTTGCAGGGATGGGAGACATGATAAGGATATAGAACGACGAGTGAATGCGGGAAATAGAGTAAATGGGGCCCTACACTCTATTGTGAAGAGTCAAAATGTGTCGAAAAAGGCACGTATGGCAATTCACAATGCTGTGTTGGTCCCTACTTTAACGTATGGTAGTGAAAGTTGGGTGTGGCAGAAGAAGCACGAGAGTAGAATGAATGCAGTAGAAATGCGGTCGTTAAGGAGTATGTTAGGGCTGAATCTGAATGACAGGGTAAGAAATTGTGTAATAAGAGAAGAGTGTGGTTTGCAAGATGATGTTGTGACCAGGATTAAGAAAGGAATGCTTCGGTGGTTTGGTCATGTGGAAAGAATGAATGAGGAAAGAGTGACAAAGAAAATTTATGGTGCAGACGTGAATGGCAAAGTCGGAAAGGTACGTCCTAGGCGAAAATTTATCGACCAAATTGGCGATTTATTGAAAACGGGCCAAATTAGGAGTACCCTTAACCGACGAGCATGTATGCGGAGGTGTATGGATGTGAAGGAGGCGAGAGAGGTGTGTCAGGATCGTGCCAAATGGAAGTCTGTAGTCTCTGCCTACCCCTCTGGGTGACAGGCGTGAGTGTTTATGTTATGTAAAACTACACTTTGCTAAACAACTTTGACAGTTCGTAGCGATCTAAGGAGTTTACAAGTTGGTTTAAGTGAAAAAGAAAGTGTTTTCTGAGCTTAAGATTGCTGAATCTTGTTCAGTTCAGTTCTTAGAATAATGAAATTTTTTATCTAAATATGTTTAAAAATCATAAAGATTATTGTATAACCTAAAACTACGTTATCGTCCTTTCTTACTTGAGGCCACGCTAATCATTAGTTTTTTTTAGGTTTCTCTGTCTACGCTTATTATAGTGAACCAAATCTAAGAAATACATTTTGACAGCTGTCAGACTTATTGCACTAAACATGCCAATCAAAAAATGAAAACTTACATTATTCGATTCTTAGAAAAATCGATATTGATTTTTTAGAGTTGGTAATCATTTACAGTTTGGTTTGTATAATACTAGAATAAATTAAAACAGTATACTTTAAAACACAAGATTTATTAGATTTATAAAAAATTAAGATTGAAATCAGATTAAAAATAAATTTATTCAATCACTTAACGTAGGTACAACTAGTTGAGCTGATGTTATTTAGATTATTATTCGATTTTCAATCGAAAAAGTCATCCGTAATCAACTTTTTTGTTTTTTCTACCACAAAACTTTTACTATTCAATAATAGAAGAAACAGTCAAAAAGATAAATCCGAGTCACAAAACAAGAAAACAAAATCACAAAATTACGCACAGTAAGCTCCCGAAATGGCGGGAGATTGAAACTACGTAGTGGTTTTTTCAGCGCGACCTTGTATATAAGTTCTTTTGCCTACACAAATTTTCGTTGACAAAGTAAAAAAAAATATACTTGTTTTATTCATGATTTATGTAATTTAAGGAATTTCAAAAATAAAAAAATTAATTAAACAAATAGAACATAAAAAAAATGATTATTTGAATATTTTTACCGATTAATTGAATATTTGCCGATTATTCGCACAACAATGAATTTTAATCATCCAAACACTACGGTAAGGTACATAGCGACGACATGTAAAAATGCTGATATTGGTTATTTATTTAATATTTTGCTTTGTTTGAAAGATTCGAATTTAAATTAGTGATATAAAACCATAAACGTTGTAAAGAAATATAGATAACTTCATAATTCTTCGGATTTACGTAAAAGGTTATTTTAAATCGTGTGAGTACGCTTGTGCAAAGTTATTGCAGAATGATTAATGCGAAACGTCAAAAGGTATTTCTTAGATTTGGTTGACTATAGTTTTTTTTGTAGAAGAGGGAGCAAAAGGGCATGCGGCTTACCTGACGTTAAGCGACTACCGCCGCCCATGATCAACCGCAACACCAGGGGAATTGCAGGTGCGTTGCCGGTCCTTTAAAAAGGAGTAAGCTCTTTTATTGAAGGTCCCTATGTCGTATCGGTCCGGAAAAATCGCCGGTGGTAAACTATTCCACAGAGAGGTCGTACGCGGAAGAAAACTCCTTGTGAAACGTACAGTGGTGGACCGCCAAGCATCCAGATGGTGTGGATGGTATCGGGACGTTTGTCGCGTAGTGCGTTCACGAAATTTGGCGGCTGGGTTTAATCAGAACAATTCCTCAGAGCACTCCCGGTGGTATATGCGAAAGAAAATGCAGAGAGATTCAACATCTCTTCGTAGTGCCAGTGAATCGAGCCGATCGGAAAGCACTCGGTCGTCGAAGATTCGAGGCGCTCTGCGCTGGATGCGGTCAAGTGGAAGGAGCTGGCACTGGGGAGCCCCAGCCTAGAGGTGGGAACAGTATTCCATGTGCGGCCGAACCTGCGCCTTGTAAAGTTGCAGGCGGTGTGCCGGCATGAAATACTGTCCCGCTCTGCTGAGCACGCCAAGCTTTTTAGAGGCCAATTTGGCCTTCTCTTGCAAGGTGGGAACACTATTCCATGTGCGGCCGAGCCTGCGCCTTGTAAAGTTGCAGGCGGTGTGCCGGCATGAAATACTGTCCCGCTCTGCTGAGCACGCCAAGCTTTTTAGAGGCCAATTTGGCCTTCTCTTGCAAGGTGGGAACACTATTCCATGTGCGGCCGAACCTGCGCCTTGTAAAGTTGCAGGCGGTGTGCCGGCATGAAATACTGTCCCGCTCTGCTGAGCACACCAAACTTTTTAGAGGCCAATTTGGCCTTCTCTTTCAAGTGACCACGAACCTGCACGTCACTCGATATGTCAACACCGAGGATTCCGATATTGGCTGAGGCAACAAGGGGAGTGCCTTGAAACTAAGAAGATACGACAAAGGGGTTCTTTTTAGCGGTTAACGCGCAAACATATGTCTTCTGAGGATTAAACTGGACTAGATTTAGTCGCCCCCAATTTTTTTTTTTTTTTCTTGGGAAGCCCATAGGAAGGGAGCTTCGAAAGAAGCGCTTTGTGCCAAACCCGATCGTAGGCCTTCGCAATGTCCAAACTAAGGGCCAATACTTCCCCCTTGGACTCTACTGCCTCCGCCCATCTATGAGTTAGGTAGACCAGAAGATCACCAGCTGATAGACCACGACGAAAACCGTCTTGGCGATCACTAATTAGCTGGTGATCCTCAAGATACCTCATGAGCTGGCAGTTTACAATAGACTCCATTGTTTTAGAGAACAAGGCGGTGATGGCGATGGGCCTGTAGTTGGACGGGTCTGAGTGGTCGCCTTTTGTATGGATCGGGTGGAAGAAAGCCATCTTCCATGATTTTGAGACTAGACGCGTTTAAACCGGTGCCTACTCTGGAGCACACGTCCGGGGGAATTCCGTCAGGCCCTCTCGACTTGTGGATGTCCAGGTAGAGGAGTGCTTTGCGAACCGAGCGCTGTGTGAAGCACACCTCCGGCATGGAGCACTCACACCGCGGGATGGTCGGTGACGTATTGCCCCCGTCATCGAGGGTCGAGTTGGATGCAAAGAAAGAGCCTAGCGGATCGGATTTCTCCTTTGCGGTATAGGCCAGTGAGTCGTCCTCCCTGTGCAGAGATGGAAGAGATGGCTGACAGAAATTTTCCTGGACAGCCTTGTCGAGAGACTAGAATGCACGGGTTCCAAAAGGAAGGCGAACTAGTTTCTCGCCAATTCTGCCTATGTGCTCTGACTTTGCCTTGGCAATGACACTTTTGAAGGACCTAGAGGCGGAATTATACTTCTTTTTTAGATCGCTAGTGTTTACATCTCGGGACGTTGATGCGTCTGCTTATAGCATGATGCTATTTTAAAGGAGCGACCAAACCATGGCTGAGATTTGCCTCCGATGGGCACAATAGAGGAAGGAATAAAAACTTCCATACCCTGAAGTACCACATCAGCGAGAGAATCCGCAACAACGTTGGGATCGTCCTGCGAGAAGCAAACCCGCCTCCAAGGGTAGGATGCAAAGAAATACCGCATCCTATCCCGATCGGTTGACCTATGGTACCAAACACGGCAGAAGCCTGCAGAAAACAACTGCGATTTCAGCGTGAGTACCACACTCCGGACAAGACAATGGTCCGAAGAGCCTAAAAGGGCGTCGATGGAAATCTGATATCCGTCCGGGTGAGTGGTCAGCAGAAGGTCCAACAGGGAAGGTGCATGATCCTCCACATCTGGAATCTGCGTAGGCGAAGTAACCAGTTGTGTCAGTCTACACGCCAAGGCAAAATCATGAACAGATCTCCCGCATGATCGGTTAAACGTGAACCAAGCCATTTGGCGTGATGGGCGTTAAAATCGCCGAGATTCACGATTTTTGCGGAGGGGATCTGCTGTAGCAACGAATCTGTAGCCGGACATGGACGAAGAGTCGATCTGTATCGGCATTACCGCTATGGGACCTATAGAGGCACCCGTAGATGCGCGGATGATCGCCGCTGTCTATGCATAGCCAAATGTTGGATAGATTCGAACCTCCAAGACTGCCGAGGCGTCGAGAACAGATGTCCTCTCTGACGTAAACGCAAAGTCAAGCTCGAGGCACAAAGGAGTGTTCCAGTTTGTACCCCGAGCAGGATAGATACGAGACATCAGTCGGAGAGGACATCTGCGTCTCGATCAGAAAGAGCAGAGCCAGCCTCGCCGTCTCGAGATGGTAGTGAACGGCGTTTAGGTTAGAGTGAAGTCCCCTGATTGCAGAAATTCACGGGTAGCGTGGCAGGGGTCGCCTTGGTCTTGTTGCTCCGTTTGCTCCGAGCAGTTGTAGTCTTGAGCGGAATTTTCCCAATAATCCCTGTCAATTTACACACAGTTTACTGCACACAACACAATTGCTTTCTACCGAGAGGCCAGGGCTCTCGCAGGGTTTGTATTTATTTACGTACGTTGCGTGTTTTTTTAAAGGTTAAACTTCTTTAGAATCATTGTGATTGGAAACTCGATGAAACGAAAAAGCAACACTAAAAGAGAAACATATACATCTATAGGATTCAGCCAGTGAGAGAAAGAGATCGAATACAGTATGCAGTGTTCACTTATTAATATCCTACTATTATCCTTTTTTGCCATAGATAGTTTTGCCATTGTCACCACGCTTGACAGGCGGGTAATAACTGCAGTTTCTTTTTTTTTGAAGATTCTGCTGCTCATCTCCTGTTTCAGTTTCCCTTTGTGGCCTCTTGCGAAACTCACGGAACTAGATGGGGTAGCGAATATTCTAAGAATTCCACTGTGTACTAAAATGCGTAAATTTAAATAATCTGAGAAATAGATATAATAGGATAATAACTAGCCATTTATGATGATGATGGATTTAAAAAATCAGTCATTTATTAGTTTAGATTTTTATTATGTTAAATATAGTATCAATACCATGAAACTTCTCCATTATTTAAAGAAAAACAACGAAAATACGTGGTAGAGCCATACCGCATCTACAGGATATTTTTGAAACGCCCCCGATAACGAAGACAGACGATAGTATTGAGGATACCTTTATTGATGAGTTGATGCGACAAAAAGACAATCGTTCCCAATGAAAGAAAAATATCTTTTTTTTTTACAACGTTTAATTACCTTTATTCACGCTCTATCATGTTAGTACAGCTAAACGAAACGATTTTTTAATTTCCTAAAAAAATCATGAAAATACCTAACCATAAAACCAGCAGTGAAAGTTAAATACCTGAAATCAGCTGATAAAGGGTCAATAAACGCGCGGAAGCTGAACTCTTTTTATTGAGCTCGGTACGAAGAAATACATTAGGTATTACTATATTTACGCTCACTCTACCCTTCCCTTTCACACACGTGTTGCCAAACCGATATTTACTACTAAAATTTGCAGGAAAAATTAGAATTAGAGGCGACAATCACAATAAAACTTGTAATTATTTTAATGGTTATAGCTTACCTCTTTTTAAATTCAAAGTATTGGACGGATTAAAAAATGGACAGTCAATTAAAATAAAGTAAAAGAATTATTTTTTAGAGTAAATGTGATAGATTAGTTAACTATCGATCATAATTGCAATTGATTTTAACTATTAAATTATTCAGTACCATTTCATTTCTATTTTCTTGTACAAAATCAAGGATAACGATGAAATTTTGTTTATAATTGTGTGAGTATCCAATTAGGTACCTTTATTAATTTGAATATCATTTTTGTAATAATAATAATAATAATAATGTCCTCCAGACCGAATTTTGATCACGGCGGCCAGCCTCAACGGAGACTAGTCATCGGCGCAGAACAGGATTAGTCATTGAGGTTGTAGAACAGAAGAACGATCGCCGTAGAAAATAGTGTCTCAGAAGTGTCCCAGAGGTGCTGCGATCGCTAAGTTCGCTCAATAAAAGTCATTTTCAGTCTATTTTTCCGATCAGATGCTAAACAACTTGCACATCCACGCTCAATAAAATATTTCTCTATTTTGTAATGTTGCTTTTTGTCAAAAATTAAAATATTACCTTTTTAATTTTTGACAAAATTCATATTATCTCCTTTCCTATTTTATGTATAAGTTTTCAGATTAGAAATGTAAAGGATTTCTAAAAAATATATTAAACAGGGTTTTTTTATAGGTACATATTTTTTGTTGAATATCATCAAGGCCTATTCATATTCCACTTTTGGTACGCCTGATCTTACTTTAAGCCAGATGGGTTGGTGAGGCATAGGGATTCGAGTTTTCGGTCTTTTGTAATAATTCTGTTCGCGTAGCTCAGCCCTTTACTCGTACTTTAAAACACCTGCAGGTTTGAATGGGGTGAAGACATAAAGAATATACGAATATTAACGAAAATTAGAAAATAATTCGCGTAAGTGGATGCTATGGCTCATAAACATAATTTATCCCTTATTATCAAAAGCAGATGCATTGTCAGTCCTGAGGACTAAGATGGAATACCTTATTTGCAGTGAAAAGCGTCTCCGGTTCTCTACATTCACCATACGAAACCTACCCCGGTTGAGCCAACCCATTCGTGTTACAAACGTAACATAGCTGTAGCATGACTACCATACTGACGTTACTGTAATCAGTCACCCGACGGTACAACTAGAGTTGGCAACAACTATATTTGTATTATACATATACCTAGTTGTTGCCGTGTAAAGTACATTTATGGTAACATCTACAGGAAAAAGTTTATATAAAATAAAGACGTACCATTTTTTTATTCAAGTACAATTAAAAATAATTAATACTAAATAATTTTATTGTAAAATTGTCGAATGCTGTCTTTATTTACATTTTTCAATTTGTGTTCATACCAATCATTTCAAAAGGAAGGATAGGCCCACCTAAATATTTTACTCACAACTTTTTCATACAAGAAAAAGTAGCGCATCTTTCATAATACAAACGTCATATCAAAACACGACGTCGTCAAACCAGGGTCGGGTTTCGTAGTATAATTACCCTAATAGTTCCTTTATTTCATAGTTTGTAGGACGTAGTATCGTAATAATACTAAGCGAAAATACTAATATAATTTTACCTATAGGACGACTTGTATTATTATTGGGTCCTTTTACATTTTAATATTAACCCTACGATATCGAAAATTTTTGTATTGTACATGAGTAACGTGTTTTTATTAGAACTAGTTCATAGGTTAGTATTAGAATTAGCTCCCTTTCTGGTCAATCGATGCTCAATCGATTCATTTATGTTGCATCTTTGATACAACTATAATGACGGGCTACCACGATAAAAACTATATGCTCCAGAAGCAATCGGTTTGAAAACATCAAAATTTCAAAATATTTTATGAATCAGATTTTCGGATTCAATTAAGCAGATATGGTTTCTTTTGTATTCTTTTCGTTTTACCCTTATTGAATATAAAATATATTAGGTACCAATATTCAAAATGTAACTTACACTAAGTTCTTTAGACAAAAATTATTATAATGTTATTTACCGATGATACGATATCCCATGTTTTGTTTTAAAACTTTGTATCGTAATTTTTGCATTATTTTACCACGCAACTAGACATATTTATGACAGGCAAATCTGTCGCACTACTGTCGACCGATTCGCGTTGGCCAGAAACTGTAATTTTAGGGCCAGCGCACTGGTCCGTTTTAGTTGCTCGGTCGGCCCGGTCCAAATCAGTCAACTGACTTTTCATGTTTATTTTTCCCATGCGCCGGGATTTTGGCGTCACGCGTCCAGTTTTCGTTTATGTTTCGTTTTGTGATGGTTTTATTTTTATTTCTGTTTAATTTTTGTCTAAAGAACTTAGTGTAAGTTAAATTTTCAATATTCGTACCTAATATATTTTATATTCAATAAGGGTAAAACGAAACGAGTACAAAAGAAACCATATCTGCTTAAATGAATCTGAAAATCTGATACATAAAATATTTTGAAATTCTGTTTTCAAACCGATTGCTTCCGGAGCATAGAGTTTTTATCGTGGTAGCCCGTCATTATAGTTGTATCAAGGATGCAACATAAATGCATCGATAGAGCATCGATTGACGAGAAAGGGAGCTAATTCTAATACAAACCTACGAACTAATTCCAATAAAACGCGGTACTCATGTACAATACAGAAATTCTCGATATCGTAGGGTTAATATTAAAATGTAAAAGGACTCAATAATAATACAAGTCGACCTTTAGGTAAAATTATGGTATTTTCGCTTAGTATTATTACGATACTATGTACTACAAACTATGAAGTAATGGTACAATTAGGATAATTATACTACGTAATCCAACCCTGGTTACGTCGTGTTTTGATATGACGTTTGTATTGTTATGAGTAAAATATTTAGATGGGTTAATCCTTCCTTTTGAAATCATTGGTTTTGAATTAATTACGACAAATAATTGTTATGAGTGCATTTAATGCATTAACTAAAATGTTATGTTTATATAATATTCAAATCTATGATTTTAATAAGTCGGAACCATCAGAAGAAAACAAAAATCATGTTTAAAATAGTAAAAAAATATTTATAAAGAATAATACAAAGCATTGTTCTTATTTTTTAGTGGTATTGACTTAACCTTTAGGGTAAATATGTTTTGGAGCTGGCAACACTTATTAATCTGTGGTTTCGTCTTTCGTAGAATAGATACCAGTAATCTATGAATAGATTGGAATAGATGGAATAGATACTTATTATGAATACGATAGTACATACATTACATTTATTAAAATTTATTTTAAAGTATTGTTATACCGTATGTACACTTTAAATTTATTTTTGAGTTAGTGTAGAGCATAGTTACGTTTTTGTTGAAAGTTTAGGAAGTTTTGTGCTAGTAACAATTGTAAAAGGTGAATTATTAGCGTCTTGCTCTTGTATTATAATAAATTAAACTTATTACATTATTATAACAAGCACTAAATTAATGACTCATTAAAATGACTGACACACGTTATTTATATATTTTATCATTTACTTTTTGTTGGTACAGTTATTGATTTCTTAATAATTTGGTGGTAAATAATTTCCAAATATATCTAATCGTATGATAAAATTTAGTTTAAACTATTATCGTTGTTTGTCTCAGGTTTTAACATGAGAGTTACAACTAAAGTTATGGAGTTATTATTTTTATTGTTTCAGAATGTTTAGAGGAAGAGTGCAACATTTAATGCATTGCATGTTTTTCTTGACATTCATATTTATTTTCTTAGTATTTGCGGGTGCTATAAGTTTAGATGATAAGGAGAAGAGAATTATTGATCCTTGGGAAACTTATGGAATTTATGGAACAATTACTCTATATATTCTTAGGCTTCTTACCTTTCTAACAATTCCACAAGTTCTATGCAACTTTGCAGGATTAACATTATTCAATGCTTTCCCTGGAAAGGTAAAATTAAAAGGATCACCATTATTAGCCCCTTTTATTTGTATCAGAGTTGTTACAAGAGGCGATTTCCCCAAACTAGTGCGAGATAATGTCACAAGGAACATGAACACTTGCCTTGATGTTGGGATGGAAAATTTTATGATTGAAGTTGTAACAGATAAAGCTATTAACTTGCCAAAGCATAGGAGAGTCAGAGAAGTTGTTGTTCCACCTGAATATAAGACCAAATCTGGTGCTTTGTTCAAGTCCCGTGCATTGCAATTCTGCTTAGAAGATGAAGTTAATATTCTGGCTGACACAGATTGGATTGTTCACTTAGATGAGGAAACATTGTTGACTGCGAATTCAGTTCGTGGAATATTGAATTTTGTATTTGATGGCCAACACCAATTTGGCCAAGGCCTTATTACTTATGCTAATGAACATATTGTTAATTGGCTAACTACCCTGGCAGATAGTTTCAGAGTTGCAGATGATATGGGCAAGTTAAGATTTCAATTTTATTTTTTTCACAAACCACTTTTTAGTTGGAAAGGTTCTTATGTGGTGACACAGGTTTGTACGATTGTACAATGACAACTTAACAATATTATGTATGACTATAATAAACGAACAAAAATTATTATGCTTTTCCAGGTTTCTGCAGAAAAGAAAGTATCTTTTGACAATGGACTAGATGGATCTGTTGCTGAAGATTGTTATTTTGCAATGAAAGCCTATGTCGAAGGTTATACGTTTAATTTTATTGAAGGAGAGATGTGGGAAAAATCCCCTTTTACTTTATGGGATTTCATGCAGCAACGAAAGCGCTGGATTCAAGGTATACTCTTAGTAGTGCATAGCAAAGAAATTCCTTTAGTTAATAAGATTTTACTTGCACTATCCTGTTATTCTTGGGTTACACTGCCATTATCAACTAGCAACATTCTTTTAGCCACCCTATGCCCAATTCCATGTCCACAAATTCTTGATCTCATTTGTGGTTTCATAGGGGCTGTGAATATTTACATGTACATTTTTGGTGTCATCAAGTCTTTCCCACTTTATAGATTTGGACCTATAAAGTTCTTAATGTTTATATGTGGAGCTTTAGCTACTATTCCATTTAATATTATTATTGAAAATGTAGCTGTAATTTGGGGTGTTTTAGGTAAAAAGCACAAATTTTATATAGTAAATAAAGAAGTCAAGATACCTGTAACAGTATAGCTTTTATATTGTATAATTTAAAAACAAATTAGTCATTAGTTAAGTGCACAAATTACTTAATAACTATAATAGAAGAAAAATGGTGTATGGTTTGCATGATAATGAGAAATTTATGCTTTTTGTTCTGTTAAAGTTGTGTTTATAAAGTGAATACAATTATAGTATTGTTTTAACCAAAGAGATTAACACTAAAGGTGTGAGCAGTGATTCATATGATAAAGAGATATGAGTTAAACTAATGTGTGTCATTCATTCCACATTTAGTAGTGAATTTACAAATCCTGAAAATGTGTAAATTATAAGTAGCTTATGACAGCTTATTAAGTAACAAGCACAAATACATATAAATTGATTACTATTTTCTTAATTTAAAAAGTTATTTATTTTTTTATAATTTTGTACTATGAAGAAATTCTTTTGTAAGTTGTATAGTTTTAAATTAAAACAATTAGACAGTCAAATTGCAATAAATTTATAATATTTTATATTTGTCGTGGTTGAAATTTTAAATAAAATCATTTATTTTCAGTAACTGTGTACCTATATTACTAAATAATATTTACAAAAAGTTTAGTAAAAAAATACATAATTAAATTGCCCACACATGCATTTTAATTATGTCTCAAACTTAAGTTTTCGTATGTCTTGATTGCTAAACAAAATGTAGAAATGTTCATTTTTGTAATGCGGTAATGTAGGTTAACGTAATAAAACTAAATTAAAAACAGCTTTAAAAATTTTGACATTTATATGTGTGTTGTGTCTCATTTTGCATATTTTTGATTTTGATACAAACTGGTTATTATTACTTTATACAATATTTTAAAAACAACCTCTCTAAGGGCTGACATTACAAATAAAATTAAAATATATTGAATCAAAAATGTTAGTTATTTAAAGTACTTACATGTTTTTTTACAGCAAATTTATAAAAACTGGCAACAAAGTGTAGTCTAAAGTGTGGTATGTGGCAAATTGAGTAAACTTACAATACCGCCGTATTGGAAGTGTACTCAATTTATTAAAAAAAATTTGGGGCACTGTTTTTAATTTTTCTTTAAATAAGATTTTTTGTCTAAATAGGATTACACATTAACAAAAATTTACTGATCCGATTGGTACCGATCTTTATCTTTAATGTCAATTTAATATTATATACATAATGTTTACTGCTGTGGAAATAATTTTGAATATGTTATTGTTCTAATTTTTGCCATATTAAGCCATAATACTATTTTTATGTAGACAACATATTTGCACAGGCACAATATATTTCAAATGTCTACAAAGTAAATTTTTAGTGTGATATGTCTGTATATTATAATGTCATGTGGTAAATATTTACATAAGTGAAGTATTCAACTTTTTAACTGTGTTTAATTAAAATTATGTAAGGTAAATATACTTACTGATCTATTTTCTCACTACAAATAAGCTGTAAAGACTAATTAACAAAACTAAAACTAACAATTATTGTAATTTGCGGTGGACTGAAGCCTTCACCAGAGTATACCTATAATATGAAGTATTTCAGGACTTTAACTATCTTGGTTCCTTGAGTTAGTGACTTATTTGTGGAATATACATTTAGATTGTATTTAGGATAAATACTATAGTTTTATATTTTGTTTCATGCTCGTCAATCTTCTAAATTTTATGGAAAATATTCAGTTTATTTTCTTTTTTCTTCTATTAAGAATAATATTCTCTTTACATTTAGTCATTATGCAACAGTGCAGAAATTTCAATTCCTTATTATTAATTAGATCGGTGTTGTCACCAGTGTGTATGTATTCCAGTCGGTTTTATTAACCTGGCGTGAATGAGGTGAGAAATTGTTACACCAGCTATGAGGCGGGTAGGAGATACCCAAAATTTTGATGTTCAATTTTTTATACTATAATTATGTAATTAGCATTTATGCTCAAGATATATTAATAATAGTACTCATTCAGCAAGATTAGTAAATAAAATACAAGCATTAAGTACAAAAAGCGTTATTTTTTATTGAAATTAAAAAGTATCTAAATTTTCTTTAAAAAATTACAAGTTAAGGTAGTTAACTTCTTTTCGCATCAAAATCTAAAAAAAATCCCACTTCTTTAGTCAATCAACATAACAATAGAGTCTTCAAGTTATTATAAATAAAAAAGGCACTGAAAAGTCTTGTGAGATCATGTAACAGAGCACCAAAGTTACACCTACAAATCAGTACAATTTCCGCACATAAAAATCGCGTGTTCCATACATATTGGCTTCTCACATTTTGTACAGCAATGTTTTGTTTTTCTGTCTTTTTTCTGAGTACACTCACCACATCTTACATATTTACCAGCCATTTGTTTTGGAAATGGTGGTGAGGGTTCCCCTAAATGATCGGCAACCCTCTTTCGTGTTTCCCTTGGAAGATGTACGTTCTGTTGCCTGTTCCAAAGACTATCATTTATTAGATTCAAACCTAAATTACGAATGTAGTCTCGGCGCTTCATGCGTGTTTTGTCAGTCGTGTTATTTTCTCTGTAGATTACGATACCATTTATGGCAGCCATATTGAGTATACCATAAAAAATCGTCATGGGCTAACGTTTGCTATTGCGTGAAACATCATAAGTGGCACTCAGTTCATCTGCGACATCGACTACGGCTTTAGTTTTATTATAATAAGTAATCATTTCCGGTTTTCTTTTATCCCCTGTCGATTCGTCTATATTTTTGTCATGGTGTAAAGTTGACATAACCAGCACAACTTTATTTTTGTTAGGTACATAGGACACCAAAGTAATATCGTTTTGGAACCCGAATCGAGAGCTATTGACTTCTGTTCCCTTTTTGAAGATCTCAGGTACACTTGTCTTGTTTTTACGGACTGTGCCGACAGAAGTTAATGAATGGTCTTTCAAGAGATGAATCATAGTGGATAACTAGTAAATCAGTTATCGAATGTCAAGTTCCTGTTCGTTTTTGTTATTGGCTCCACTAAACGGCTCACAATGTCAAACGCTTTGTTACTCAATTGGTAAGGTCCTGGTGGTTGTTTTCCTGCGTATCTTTCCAGTTTGAGAATGTAAAACTTCTCCGCATCTACAAGAGCTTGAATTTTTATCCCATATTTGGCTGGTTTGTTGGGAATGTATACGCGGAAAGGACATCGCCCTCGGAAAGATAACAACATCTCATCAATAGTAAGATTCTCGGAAGGCACATAATGTTTTTGAATATTTACAACAAAATTTTCAAAAATGTCCCTTATTGCAGCTAGTTTATTGTCACTCTTTTTTCTTTGGTCCCGAGTGTTTTTATCATCGAATCTTAAACAATTTTGAAGGAAGTAAAACCTCTGCAGTGACATTGTAGTCCGAAAGATTTCAACTCCTGTACCATCTGTACGCCACAAATCGTTCAGGTTTTGTCTATTTGAGCGATTTAGGCCAGCTATATACAAAAGTCCTATAAATGCCTTCAAATCCTCCAAAGTTACATCTTTCATGTGATACTGCTCATTATTTTTGAATGTTTTCCCTTTTATCCTTTATTTGAATATTTGTGCATGTTAGTACGGTATTCAACATACTGTCTGTTATGGAGACTCCCAAGATTCAATCTCAGTTTTAGCAAGTTTTGCAGTACCTTTTACGCCTGTAGCATTAGTAATTATATTCTCAGATCGAACTCGAACGCTTTGTCTAGGACAATCTTTTGACCATTTTGTACCTCAGCCGACTGACTATTAGACGCCGGCACAGATTCCGGCTCTTCCAAATTATCCAAATTACCCTCTTGTTCGGAATCACTTTCTTCACTTCTCTGAGAAACGTTATCAATTTCTTCTTCGCTCTCGGAGTCACAGGAGCTAGCACTTGAGCAGTTTTCTAATAGTTCTTGTAGCCGACGTTCATTTCCTTCATAAGACATCTTGAAAAATCTAAAAATAAATCATAAAATACTATAAATAACTATAAATCAAAAACTGTCAACACAAAAATGTAACACCGACAACGAGGTCGGGTGTGACGTACCCCAGCCACGTGTACACATGTGTATCTACCGTCGCCGCCGGCGCAACACTAAACTCGATACTGTACCCCGCCTCTCGCATCCTTACCTCCAGCTACTGAAACGACAGGACTCGCATGGCAACAGTAACATTAAATAATCTGCGTTTAAAAACTTCTCGGGTATCACATACCCGACCTCACTCACGCCGGGTTAAAGAACCATATATAATTGAACAACGAAAGTGTTATACTCATGGAGGTACATAGATAGTCCAATTGAATTAAAAATCTTTTAAATTTAAATCATTCCACTACCAAATTTTGAAATTCTTAACAAAAAACCTAAATGCTTAGATGATCTAAAATAATGAAACACCTTTTTGAAATATGTAATACTTATAATGGAAGTTCATATGAGTTTAGCGTTTTAGGAAAATGCACAACTTCTTGCCACGCTCGTTCGCTCGCGCGCGGTCTTTAATTCTTTATCAGCCTATAAATGTTTATAGCTAGATAATGATCACATGCGCCTAAAATCATGTTGTCAGTTGCAAATGATTTTAAATGGATTAATGTCTATGACTGTGTGTTATTACAATATTATGTTGAGCATGATTTCGGCTTTACCTGGATGATTATTGTACAGTGTTCTATCTTTCTTTGTTAGTTTGAGATGTTAACTATAAAATCTTTAGTTGTAAGTACGTATTAATGTTATCTTTATTTTGGCAAAAATTGCTGTATTAAATTGAGATTTCGTTACACGTCTAATATTATCTACAAAATTTCTTAAATATAATCTTAATATATATAAATTACGTGTCACGTTGTTTGTCCGCGATAGACTCCTAAGCTACTTAACCGATTTTAATCAAATTTGCACACCGTGTGCATTTTGGTCCAACTTGAGAGATATGATAGTTTTTTTGCCCGTGAGTGACCCACAATTTTTTTTTTTGCGAATTTAAGGATTTTTAATAGGACATGACAAAGGTTCGTCGAAAAGGGCAAAATAACGTCTGCCTGGCAAGCTAGTTCTTAGTATATTTTACTGAAGAATAAGTATTTGAATCTCAACTAACAACCTTATGAATCTACATAGTCGCCATTATTCTTGATAACGTCTAACATTTCTAATCAAGAAATTAATATTGTTTATATGAGTATTTATATAATTGTTTGAAGTTTGCCGAAAACCGTTTTTAATGAAAGAAAGGACGATAAGTCGGTACGAGATCGAGAGAATATAGAGGTTTTTTTTTTATAGGGCCAAACGAGCATACGGCTCACATGTTGGTGATAAGCACCGCCCATGAATACCTGCAACACCAGGGGAACTGCAGATGCGTTACCGGCCTCTTAAAAAGGAGTAGGCTCTTTTCTTGAAGGTCCCTAAGTCGTATGGTTTCAGAAAAATCTCTGGTGGTATAATATTCCACAAGGAAGTTGTGCGAGGAAGAAAATTTCTTTTAAATCGCACAGTGGTGGACCGCCAGTCATCCAGATGGTATGAATATTATCGCGAGTTTTGTCGCGATGTGCGATGGTGAAATTGTGCGGCTAGAATTAGTTCGAACAATTCCTCAGAGCACTCCCCGTGGTAAATGCGATAAAATATGCAAAGAGATGCAACATCTCTTCGCAGTGAGTCAAGCCGATCAAAGATGCGATTCAATGGAAGGAGCTGGCACTGAAGAGCCCCAGCCCAGAGATTTGAACAGTATTCCATGTGCGGTCGAACCTGCACCTTGTAAAATTGCAGGCGGTGTGCCGGCGTAAAATACTGTCCCGCTCTGCTGAGCACGCTAAGCTTTTTAGAGGCTAATTTGGCCTTCTCTTCCAATTGACCACGAAACTGCACGTCACTCGATATGTCGACGCCGAGGATACCTATACTGCCTGAGGCAAGAGGAATGCTTTGAAACTGAGGAGATACGACGAGGGCTTCTTTTTAGCGGTAAACGCGCAAATTGTGTCTTCTGGGGGTTGAACTGGACTAGCCCCCAGTCTGAGACTTTGTTCAACAAAGTATCGACTTTAGATAAAAGTTAGTCCCGGTACTCAGCAACGTTTTCCCGAGAAATATTGGCACGGCCGGTGCATAAAGCATCACCAGTGCTGTCGCCCGCATAGCAATGAATGTTACCGTTTAACAACATGCCATTGATATGCAGAAGAAACAGCGTTGGTGATAGATACTAGTCATCCAATTACATGATTTCTCGGGAAGCCCATAGGAAGGATGCTTCGTAAGAGCGCTTTGTGCCATACCCGATTGAAGACCTTCGCTATGTCCAACGACCGACGCCTCCCCCTTGTGACTCTACTGGCTCCGTCCATTATGAGTTACATAGGTAACCCAGAAAATCACTAGCCGAGCGACCGCGACGGAAGCCATACTGGCGGTCGCTAATTAGCTGGTAATCCTCCAGGTACTGCATGAGCTGGCTGTTAATAATGGATTCCATTATTTTAGAGAACAAGGAGTGCACGAAAGCTGTCTTCCATGATTTCGGGACTACGCCTAAAGAGTAGGAGTACCGTAAAAGACGCGTTAGAACCGCTGCCAACTCCGGAACACACGTCTTCAGCATAATAGAAGGGACGCCATCAGGCCCACTCGACTTGTTGACATCCAGGGAGAGGAATGCTCTGCGCACCGAGCGTTGGGTAAATAGCACATCCTGCATGGAGCACTCACACCGCGGGATAGTCGGCGGTGTGTTCCCCCTGTCATCAAGAGTCTAGTTGGACGCAAAGAGAGAGCCCAGCAGATTGGATTTGTCCTTTGCGGCATGGGCCAGTGAGTCGTCCTCACTCGAAGTCGAAGTTCTCTTGGACAGCCTTCGCGAGAGACCAGAATGCACGTGTTCCCGAAGAAAATTTAACTAGTTTCTCGCCAATTATGCCGATGTGCTCCGACTGCCTTGGCAATGACACTTGAAGGACTTGGAGGCGAAATTATACTTCTTTCATAGCGCTGATATTTGCATCCCGAGACTTCGAGGCATGCGCCCAGGCCTGATAGCACTCTTGCTTATGGCGTAGTTCAATTTTGCAGGAGCGACCAAACCATGGCTGGGTTCTGCTGCCGTTAGGTACCACAGATTAATCAGTAACAACGCTGGGATTATCCGGCGAGAAGCAAACCTGCCTCCAATGGTAGGATGCTTAAAACGATCGACATCCCGTCTCAATCGGCTGATCTGTAATGCCAAACACGGCGGCAACCTGCAGAACGCAACCGCGAAAGGAGCGTGAGTGGCACCGTACTCCGGATCAGACAATGGTCAGAGGAGCCAAGAAGGGCATCGATGGAGGCCTGATATCCGTCCGGATGAGAGGTCAGCACAAGGTCCAACACATCTGGAATCCGCGTAGGCGAGGTAATCAGTTGTATCAGACCACATACCAAAGCAATGTCATAAACAGATCTACCCACGCATGATTGGTTAAACAAGCTACCCACGCATGATTGGTTAAACAAGAACCAAGCCATTCAGCGTGGTGGGCGTTAAAATCACCAAGAATCATGAACTCTGCTGATGGGACCTATTATAGCACTGAGTCTGCAGCCGTTTGGACGTGGTCGATGAGTCGGTCTGTGTCGACAATGCCGCTATGGAACCTGTAGAGTCTGTCTTCGCTGTCTACGCGCAGCCATAAGATGGACAAGTCTGTACCTTCAAGGCTGCCGAGGCGTCTAAAACAGATTTCCTCTCTGACGTGCACGCAAACTCTAGTCCAGGGCACAAAGGAGTGTTCTAATTTGTCCCCGCTTAGGAGAGATACGAAGTATCAGCCGGAGAGGATACCTGTTTCTAGGTTAGAAAGAGCAAGGCCGGCTTCGGCGCGGCACGGTGTTAAGGTTTGAATGAAGTCCCCTGATATTGCAGAAAATCACGGATAGCGTCGGAGGGGCTGCCTTTGATTTATTGCTCCGTTTGCTCCGAGCAGGTCCAGTTTTATAGTATGGGTGTCCAAACACAAAACTTTTGTTTTTTCTCCCTCAGTGATTTGTATTATCTTTAACTTTTATAACATTCGAATTCCTTTTTCAGATTATTGTGTTTGTTGTTTTTAAGACGAATGATTGTTAAAAATGGGACACAATATATAAAGCACATCGAAATAGAAATAAGTACTTGCTTTTAAACTATTTTGGAATTCTTATGTTATTGTATTATATATAATTACTTTTCTTTTTATACTTGTATTTTATTAGTAATCTAAGCTATTTTGTACCTGATTTTAGAGTACCTACATATTCCTTTGTAATTGTTAAATAATTCGTCACGGTGTGTTGGTAAGTTGCATACGAGAGGTAGGTCGTTCGTAATTTGATTTAGATTTGCTCAGTAATTTATTGAGAAATATGTTTTTTTTTTATCATTATGAATGTAATTTTTTGTATATATACCCCTTTGAAAAAGGAAATACTGTTTGATAATTATCACCCTACATTACAAACATTTGTATTCTTGTGGAAATAACGTAATAAACATTATTGTCAATAACTAGTGTTAATGTTTTTACATTTTCCTAGCTTTCCTTAATACGCTATTTCTATTAACATTTGTTTAAGAATTAAAATACATAGTTAAATTTGCTTTTTTATAGAATAAGGGTGACGAACGAGCACACAGTCCACCTGATCGTAAATGAATGCTGGGGCTCACAGACATATATGTACATCTGTTGATTAAGAAACAAAATGCTAATGCGTTGTCACCCCTGAGGACTAAGATGGAATGCCTCGTTTCTAGTAAAAAAGGTCTCCGGTTCTCTGAACTCACCATGCGAAACACAGCAGCAATACGCTGCTGTTACACACTGGTATTCTGTAAGAGTGTGATCCTACCCTGGTCGATACCACAACCATGATATAGCTGTAACGTGCTTAAGCTTTAGTTATGATAAATCTTGATGGTAAGTAGCCACTACCTCGGACCATGTAGTGTAACGTGCTTAAGCTGTATGTATTTGAGGTAAGTAGCCACTCCAGCTCATGCACACCTTAAATCAGTTCGAAACAAAAACCAGGTTTCCAGCTATATATAATAAAAATAAATAACTTTATCATTTCATATTGTAGATATCTAATCAAAGAACTTCTATCGATAAGTATAATTTTAAACTCGTGAGTTATTTTAAAGTGAATACGCAGTGATTACTGAAACTGATAACGTAAGGACACTGAAAACTTCCATTGAATTACCTATTATCTATTCATATGAGTCACTAATGCTTAGACTCACAATGATATCACAAACGTGTGGCTTTGACTTTGAAATCACCTGTCAAATTACCTGATTGTATAGTCGTGGGCTTGGGTTCAAATTCTAGCCAGAGCAAATATTTGTGTAGAAACATCATTGTTTTCGGGTTTGATTGTCCAAGTGTCTATAAAGATACATCCTAGTCATATCATATCTATATTTTTTAAATAATCATTGGGATAAGTGTTTGCCTCTGGTTGTATCCAATTTTTCGTTGAACCGTCTCTTATCTTGTAGAAGGCAAAAATTGCACAATAATATCTGACGAATCACTCAATAAAAAAACCAGCCAAGAGCGTGTCGGGCCACGCTCAGTGTAGGGTTCCGTAGTTTCCCGTCCGTCACAATAAGTGTTCCTACTTACGAGTTTAAAGGTGGGTATCCATTATGCTCGCGCTCCAGCAGCGCTCCGCGCTCCTGCAACTGCTCCCGGTAGTGGGTACTGTTGTTTCCATCCAAGTTCAAAATGATTTTCCTAGAAAGTCCTTATAAAGTTCTACTTTTCAGTTTTTTTTTCATATTTTCGAAACTTATGGTTCAAAAGTTGGAAGGGGGACACACATTGTTTTTTACTTTTGGAGCGATTATTTCCGAAATTATTGACATTATCAAAAAATGATTTTAGTAAACCCCTATTCATTTTTAAATACCTTTCCAACAATATATCACACGTTAGGGTTGAATTTAAAAAAAAAATCACTTCCCACTTTACATATAGGGGGGCTACCCTAATAAAACATTTTTTTCCAATTTTTATTTTACCACTTTGTCGGCGTGATAGATACACATATTGGTACCAAATTTCAGCTTTCTAGTGCTAACGGTCACAGAGATTAAGCGAGGACGGACAGGACGGACAGACAGACATGGCGAAACTATAAGGGTTCCTAGTTGACTACGGAACCCTAAAAACTTGTAAAATTTACCAGAGATAAACGTGTTATGGCGAAGTAGCGACAGTGCTGCCCATGTCGAACAATTGATAAACTAACTCAATAGTCAATAGTAAACTAGATCATTAGTAAAGTAAAAGTAAACTTACAGCCTATATACGTCCCACTGCTGGGCACAGGCCTGCCCTCATTTCTGAAAGAATTTTTAGGGCAAGGAACTGTCCGCTGCGCTGCCCCAATGCATGTTGGCGAACTTCACATGTCTTCGAAATATTTTTTTCCTTATTTCTCAAACATGCAGGTTTTCTCAGAATATTTTCCTTCACCGCCGAGCACGTGGTAAATCAGCACTTAAAATTGCAATTAACAATTTCATTGGTGCCGGCGGGGATCGAACCCGGGTTACTTGCATTCTGTTATATATTTTTTTTATAGGATAGGGTGACAAACGAGCACACAGTCCACGTGATGGTAAGTGGTTGCTGCGGCCCATAGACATCTACATCTATCCTCGATTACAAATCAAAATGCAGATGCGTTGTCAGCCGTGAGGACTAGGATGGAATGCCCCGCTTCCAGCAAAATTGGTCTCCGGTTCTCTACACTCACCATACGAAACACAGCAGCAATAAGCTACTATTTCACGCTGGTATTCTGTGAGAGCGTGGTCCTTCCCCGGTCGAGCCGACCCATTCGTGCTACAACCATACTACTAATATAACTGCAGCATGGCTCTACCACGTAAAGCACGTACGCACGTACCACGTACAGCGAGTGTTAAGCATCTGAGCTACCGCGGCTCTCAATAGATCACTATGTAGCATAAATTATTATTTAAATATTTGAGAATCATTATTCACGCCATAATAGGAAACAAGTGCTAATTTAAATGGCGGTTATCTCCACATGCTATTAGTTTCGTTTGCTTATGTAAATAATAGGTATGTCTATCAATGATATTATCAAATTAAATAGGTTCATAAAGCAAATCTAACGGTTACATTTGTATTTGACTTTAATTATTTAGATTCTTTTTAACTTTGCTATAGGAGCCGTTACTCTTTGATAGAATTGTTAGAAATTCCAAATATGCATCATAAAACTCGTCAAATAGTGAAGTGTTAGAAACGGAAAAAATAACAAGAAGGGGCTATTCATGGCAAAATTTCCCGAAGAAGAAAGGTAGGTGGTGATTTCATCTTCAATTTCAATATGATAACTATGGCAAATACATTTTTGGACCTTCATTTGTAGCTATGTCCTAATCGAATTTCGATCACCGACGCGAGTGTCACCGGAGACTAGCCATCTACGTAGGACAGGGTTATAGTGTACGATTGTGTGCGCAAGCACAAATACTCTCTCATGGTTGGATGAGATGGCAGCAGCGACACGATCGGAGAGAGATTAGGCGCAGGACCAACAGTTTCACGTACTTTCCGAGGCACGGGGGATGTAACACCGCCAACTTCCTGACTCCAGGATGCTTCTGAGAGTTTCTTGATAGAAGAATCCAGTAATTGATTTGGACCACAAGATCAACGAAGTAGAATGAATAGATATACTTAGAAACTATATTATCGATTGCGACTGCTTACGTCGAATCAAGCGCGGCACACCCACAGATCTATCATAAGACGCAATACAGTAAGGAGCAGTAAGCATCAATGCAGCTGTCATTCGGATGGCGCCCCCTCACAACACATTCTCGTGATCCCTATCAGCGTTGGTAACAAAATTGATACTGTTGTTAGCTAAAAATAGCCCCAACTTATCGTAGTAGCACGCTCATAGGACGCCAGTAGCCAAAAATCCACGTATCATAGCGCTATTGCACTAAGACATGGCGTTAAGTATGCTTGTTGCACTTAAAAGTGTTACCAAACACACTCCCTAATCCAAAAGGTTAGAAAGCTGACGTATATAACGCTATGCGCTAAGAAGTCACCCACAAACGGTAGGGGTGTGCGAAGTCCACGGGCAAGTCGTATTGTTACAAGACACCTGCGTACCATCGGCACTAAGGTGATATGCCCAGAATACATATATATCGGTTAGCGAGTCCAAGTTCACCTCGGTCTCGGACACTGTGAAGCAGTTTACACGCCACTATAATAATCCTTTTCAAGTCCCGTTTCTATCAATATAATGATTTCACATATTTGTGATGTTTTGTATTTTTGTTGTTTTGTTATATGTATGTCTTTTACATATGGGACTTCAATCCACAACTCTGCTATTATAATGCTTATGCATCTAAGAGACCTTCTATATTAATGATTGTATATCATAGACCTTACTATCATAAGACCCTAATATAGGAATAATAATAATCTCCTCCAGACCGAATTTCGGTCACTGCGGCCAGGCTTAACGAAGACTAGACATCGGCGCAAGACAGGATTATAGTGCCCAAGTGTATGCGCAAGCACAGGTGCACTCTCTATTCCCTCACTCTCATAATTCGATGGGACGGTAAACCAACACGACCGGAGTGAGATCAGGCGCAGGACCAAGGGCTTTACGTGCTTTACGAGACACGGGGGTGAGACACCGCCAACTTCCTGACTCCGGGCAGCTATTGAGAATTTCTTGACGGAAAAAGTCAATAATGGATTTTTTGGCCCAACCCGGGATTCGAACCCAGGACTTCATGATTAGCAGTCGCACTACTACAACCACTAGACCAACGAGGTAGTCAATTAAGTTTAATTTCCAGTTCATTAATTATTTAATGAAAGTCAAAACGGTTTCCGCAAAAACAAATCAACAGTTCTAGCAATTTATAATTAAATTCAAAAATACATAATATAATTAACGATAGAAAATATGCTATAGGAATACTACTAGATATGTCAAAAGCAATATAACATATTACTAAATAATATGTTATATTGCTTTTGACATATATAAAACATATTACTAAATAAATTATATGACATAGGAATCAGAGGCCCGTGTTACAATCTGTTAAAATTATATTTACACAATAGAACGGAAATAGTAGAAATTGAGTATTTTAATGACAAATTACACAAAATTGAAAAAATTTGATCCGATACTAAAACTATTAACATTTGTACATGAATTTATCAGTTTAATTTTGTTGTGCTTTGTATTATTTTGTGTGCAATAAAGAGTATTTTTGTATTTGTATAAATGCCTCAATACCTCAAGGCAGCGTGCTGGGATGTTTTATGTTTTTAATTTACATTAATGACTTTGCAGAGGCTCTGAAGGAATACTATGTTATGTTCGCGGACGATATTTCTATTCTTATATTAAGCCAAAGTCCAATAAATCTAACAGAAAAAATTAAATTTAGGAGCTGACTCCATATGGGTGCCTATTGGTGACCATAATGAAAGATGAAATCTTTTACTAATATATTTATTATAGCGGAACGTGCCATACAGTTGGCGGGCAACTAGTGACTGGTTGAAAAATCTTATTCACTACATAATATAGTTACAATACAACATTGCGAAGTTTACATGTGTGTGCGCAGCACACCTACAATACTTCCCCCCTTTACAAAAAAATGAATACAAAAAACTTAAAACTATACAATGAATATAAACTTAAAACTAACAACAAAAACTTGCTAATGCGCTTGTGCGCAGGGCTGTACGGAGACCCCCGCGAAAGGGGTGGCGGCCGCGGCGGGCGCGGGCACATGCTGCAGACTGGTGCTAGAAGCACCTATCATCTGACCCATATTCTGGCCCGATATCGGAACGCCTGTCATTAACACCTGATGACGAAGCCAGCTTTTGAACTTCTTATTAAACTTTACCCAAATAGTGTACAGGATTATCGCCCCCATAAAACTGGCTATCACATATAACCATGTTTGAAAATTATCCACTTTATTCTCTACAGTATTTTGAGCCTGAGAAACAATAACTGGTTTTTCTTGAAAATTACCCATAGTAAAAATCGTAAAACTTATCGCGCTAATGCTATCGTAAAGGAAGTATTTCGAATGAAATTATATTAAATACATTATAACTAAACTAGCTACCTGGAACCTATATGAAAGTGCAGTATACGCAAAATACTGAACACGATACCTCTACAATTACATTCAACTTAAATAATGTAACTTGAATATCCTGAATGAAAATATTATGCACTTGACAATGCAAATAATACTTTCACATCCATAGTAACTAAACCTGATTATCATTTAGACATGTAATTGTATAATATATATTTTATATTAACACTAGCTTATAAATCGTGAAGGTAACTTAACAATCCGACCACTTCGCGTTGTTTTCACGGTTATCGGGTTGCTCGGGCCGGGTAACAACGACGTCAGCGGTGTGGACGGTGGTAACGGAAACCGTACATGCGCAGGTGCCACATCCGCTGCGTTGTCAGCGTTACTTTGGCGTGGCGTTGCTTCGTTACCATCACATTCCTTTAATACATATGCAGGCTTTAATCTGTCGATAGAAATATGTACCTGTCTATCGGGTAATTGAATTAGGTAAACTTTTGAGCCCCTTTTTTATCACGCGGTATGGACCGTCGTAGGGTGGTTTCAAAGGTTTACGTATTGAATCGTCCCTAACAAAGACATATTCACAGTTACGTAAGTCCTTGTGCACAAAAAAACTATGACAGTTACGTGAATCGTCGGATGTAGGCTTATAACTACGAATAGTATCTCTAATCTTATCCACTAAACAATAATCATTGACGTTACGGTTGTTCGAAGAGCCGTCATAAAAGTCTCCCGGTAGACGTAAGTTTCGTCCGAACGTTAACTCGGCGGCGCTAACCCCTGAGTCACTGCGGGCGGCCGCGCGAAGCCCAAGTAATACTGTGGGTAGCTCTTCCACCCAGGACCCATGTGACAGGCGAGCTGAAAGTGCTGTTTTTAAAGAACGATGCCAACGTTCAACTGCGCCATTGCTTTGCGGATAAGGAGTAGTTCGAATTCTATTAACCCCCAACATTTTTAACAGCTGGTTAAAAAGACTACTCTCAAACTGGCGACCTTGGTCGCTAGTTAACTTTATCGGGCAACCGTAACGACAAATCCAACCTTCATATAAATGTTTGGCAACAGTTTCTGCCGTAATGTCTCGTAACGGAAAAGCTTCAGGCCACCTGGTCCTCCTATCAATTATCGTGAGTAAGTATCTATAACCATCTGGTGAGATCTCAAGAGGGCCAACGATATCGACGTGCACATGCTCAAAACGCTCTACTTCCGGAAACTTAGTCAGATTCGATACCGTATGTCTGTTAACTTTAGAACGTTGACATTGTATGCACGTTTTTGCCCACAAAGAAACATCACGATTCATACTAGGCCAGAAATACTTTTTGGCTAACATCTTTCGCGTAGAACGAATTCCAGGATGGCTCAAATTATGTAAACTATCAAAAGCTAGGCGTCGAAACTTTTCCGGTAGGTACGGACGAGCTGTATCAGTAGACATCTCACAAAAAATAGACTTATTTAACATAGGTATAACTAGTTCCTTTAACAAAATATTATCGGTATTTAAACCAGACATAACATTCATGATATAACTGTCGCTACGCTGCTCATTTGCAATGTCATCGAAATTCAACGCAGTTGGCATAGTCACGGCTTCGATGCGCGATAAGGTGTCAGCTACGATGTTATTCGTACCGGTTATATAACTTATATTTGTAGTGAACTCACTTATGAAAGCTAAATGTCTCGTTCTCCGAGGCGTTTCGCTTTCATCGCGTCCTACCTTTTGAAATGCAAAAGTTAAAGGTTTATGGTCCGTATACACGGTTATTTCTTGCCCTTCAAATAATTTCCGAAAATGTTTTATAGCTAAGTATATAGCGAGCAACTCGCGATCGTATGTGCTATATCGCTGTTGGGTGGTGGTCAATTTTTTTGAGAAATAGCCCAATGGTTTCCAGCTATCTCCTTCCTTTTGTTGCAAGACTGCTCCCACGCATGTATTAGATGCATCAGTCATTAAAGCGAGTGCGGAACCCACTCTAGGGTACGTCAATGTAGCGGCCTGTGTGAGACCTGCCTTACATTGCGTAAATGCTTCGTTCGCACTATCCGTCCAGACGATGGGAGTCTTATCATTTTTCTTTGAGCTTTTAAGATAGTTATTTAATTCTGTTAGATATAAAGTTGCGTTGGGAAGATGAGCTCGATAAAAATTGACCATACCGAGAAAACGTCTTAGTTCTGCAACAGTTTTCGGCTTCGAAAATTCCACAATTGCCTGAACCTTATCTTGCAACGGCCTGACGCCGTCGGTACTAATCTCGTGTCCTAAAAATTCTAGTTTAGTTTGTCCGAAACGACATTTTGCCAAATTAATTGAAATTCCATATTTATTAAGCCTTTTAAAAATAATTTCTAAATGTTGCCTGTGTTGAACTTCGTTGTCACTAGCTATAAGTAAGTCGTCTAAATAACAAAAAACAAAATCAAGACCTTGTAAAATGGAGTTCATAAAGCGCTGGAAGGTTTGTGCTGCTCCGCGCAAACCGAAGGTCATTCGAGGAAACTCGAAAAGTCCGAATGGTGTTATGATAGCGGTTTTCTCCACGTCACCTGGTGCGACAGGTATAAAATGATAACTTCTATTGATGTCTAATTTTGAAAATATCTTTTTATCCGGAAGAATAAAAGTAAAATCGTTCAAGCGAGGAATCGGGTATCTGTCGGGCTTTGTTATCGCATTCAGCTGGCGATAGTCCCCACAAGGTCTTATATCTCCATTCTTTTTAGGAACTACATGGAGCGGACTAGCCCACGCGCTCTTTGAAGGACGACAGATGCCCAGTTCCTGCATGATGCGAAATTCTTCTTTAACTTTTTTATACCTGTCAGGTGGCAACGGGCGCGCTTTCGCGTGCACGGGCGGGCCAGAGGTCTCGATATAGTGGACGACATCGTGTTTCGCAGTTTCTCGGAATGACGCTGGTTTAGTGATGTCCGGATACTTTAACAATAAATCCTGATATGGATGATTTACATCAATAGTTTTAACACTAGGTTGAGATACATTGACAACAGATGCCGAAACATTCAATTCTGTAGTTTTATCTATTAATTTACGCGCGTTTAAATCAACTAATAGTTTGTGGTACGCTAAAAAATCGGCGCCCAAAATTGGTTGTTTGACATCTGCTACAACGAATTCCCAACGATAAGGTCGGCGTAAGTTTAAGTTTAACACTATTGTCTTGGTACCGTAAGTTGCGATTTCATTGCCGTTAGCTGCGTATAATTTATATTCACTACACTGATTTAGACGATCTTTTCTCACGGCTGGTAAAACAGACACATTGGCACCGGTGTCAACTAAAAATCTAAGTCCGGAGTTACTGTCTGACACACACAAACGATTGAATGGAAAAACGGTACAGACCTGAAGACCCTCGGACTGTACCTCGCTGCTCAGTTTTCCGGCTGTGTTGTTTTCCACGCGCAAGGCTTCGTACACCTGTTGGCCTTTTCTCGGAACCTGTAATGGTAAAAGCATAAGTAGTTCTCCTTCCGGGGACGGCAGGGACTGCTACGGCGCCTGGACTGTGAACGACGCCGGTTGCGATCAGGGGCGCGGGACCGCGACCTCTGCTGATCGATCCGGTCCACGGTAGCCTTTATTTTAGCCACCTCAGCTCTCAACAGGGCCAAGTCATAGGCGGTAGTAGATGCTGGCGCTGGCACGGTGTAAGTAGCGGTGGCGGCATAGGAAGGCCGCACAGCCTCCATGACGTTATCTGTGACTGCTGCTAGGTTGTCCAGGTCCTTGGAGTCAGACGCAGTGAGCACGTTAACAGGCGGCACGTTCTGTGGCGTTGGCGGAAACGGCACACTCATGTTACTATATAAATTGTCCTTCCGATCACAACCACGCGAATATTGCCCACTACTGCATTAACATCACATAGACCACTTCGGTCATCTTGATCACGTCGGGGTCACCAGTTTAGGAGCTGACTCCATATGGGTGCCTATTGGTGACCATAATGAAAGATGAAATCTTTTACTAATATATTTATTATAGCGGAACGTGCCATACAGTTGGCGGGCAACTAGTGACTGGTTGAAAAATCTTATTCACTACATAATATAGTTACAATACAACATTGCGAAGTTTACATGTGTGTGCGCAGCACACCTACAAATATATTATTAAACAGCGGACTGGCTAACTAAACATAACTTGCGGATAAACTAAAATAAAGTCTTTTCACCCGTATCAAAAACCAAAATTAGATATAAAAATAGATAATGACGGCTTCACTATAGATACAGTTAACGCGCACACACTACTAGGTGATAATAGATACACATATTACTTGGAAACCACATAGTATAGAAAAGTTACATAGAAAGTTAAGCAGCAGCAGCAGTTATTTTTTACTTCTCGTAAAGACCGATTTACACTTCGACAAGTACAGTAGCGAGTTTAGTTACAGGGCAGTTGACAGTAAACGGTTAAGTGGGCAGTAGCGTTCAAACAATGTCTTCGTGGCGAGTTTAGTTAAGGACATTAGTTCATAGAGTTCGTTGGAGTATGACGTTTCAAGACTACAGAATTTTTTCGGTTTTCGTTTAAGATGGTTCTAGGATTACGTCAAGAATTATATGATCCAGTTAGAGAAGTATGTTTGTTGTTAAAGAAATTTTATGAGTGCAGCATCGCGAGCAGGTTTAATTTTACAATTTGAACTTCTGCTACTATATAAACATTCGTGTTCTAAATACTCCTGTACGAATTTATAGGTGATATCTTCCGTCCATTTCATTATTAAAACTCAATATAAAACGTATAAATATTCAATAAACAGTATGGTACAAACTTTGTGGCGAGTTTCATTATAAAAGTACAATTGGTCGTTTTGGCGCGCAAACGTTGCGTCCTGTCAACTTATGCACTGAACTAAACTCGCTCGTTTACACGAACGGCGAGTTTAGTTGCGGGTGGCGGGAGACGCGCGGGAGGGCAGCACTTCGCACTTAACTCGCCGAAAAATAGCTCGGCCGGCTATCCCGTTCAACTTAATCGTTAAAGTGCTACTTAACTCGCTTATTGCCGTTCAAATGAGGTTCAAACTTAACTCGCCAGGTTCGCAAGTTAACTCGCTACTGTACTTGTCGAAGTGTAAATCGGTCTTAAGTAAAAAAACAACAGATATAACCACCGCGATAACAACCTACTACGCGTATGCATATGCATGGCTTAGCTACGGCATTGTCCTATGTAGATGCAGTACTGATGCCTCAAGTATATTAACTAAACAAATAAAAACTAATACGAATTATAGCTAATATACAAAACACAGAAAGCTGTAAGCCTTACTTTAAGAGGTATAACATTTTAAGCCTGCCCTGTATCTATATTTTGGAACTATGCAAATTTGTCAAAAAAATCCTAGCTTCTACACAAAACGAGATGACATCATATGTAGGAACGTAGACAGAGTAGGATTCTCTGTCTACGTCTAGGAATCTATATAAGACAGAGACACAAACTAGTGCTACAACTTCAAAACTAAAATCTCATTCTTCCAGCCCATTTGCCATGTCTATAAAAGTATATAATAAATTAACCGAATATATAAAAAAATTAAAGACGAAAAACCATTTGTATAAAAATTAAAGCAACTGCTTAAAAACAAGTGCTACTATAGTACTTCTGAATTTTTAGAAGATAAAAATATAACATAATATAGATATGTAAATATAAATATGTTAGGTAATAATAAAATGTCATCCTAGTAAATAAGTTACAATAAAAATTCTAATAAAATTTAAAATGATTGAAATAATTTAACCTGTATGCTCGTAAGGCTATATTTAATTTTTTTCAAAATACCATTTATCATATCAAAATTTATTTTATATAGAAGAGGAGGCAAACGAGCATACGGCTCACCTGATGTTAAGTAACTAACGCAGCCCATTAACAACCGCAACACCAGGGGAATTACAGGTGCGTTGCCGGCCCTTTAGAAAGGAGTAAGCTGTTTTCTTGAAGGTCCCTAGGTCGTATCGGTCCGGAAAAATCGCCGGTAGTAAATTATTCAACAGATAGGTCGTACGCGGAAGAAAAATCCGAGTGAAAAACAGTAGTGGATCGCCAAGCATCCAGATGGTGTGCATGGTATCGGGAGGTTTGCCGCGTAGTGCGTTGGATTAATCCGAACAATTCCTCAGAGCACTCCCCGTGATAGATTTGATAAAATACGCAAAGAGATACAACATCTCTTCCAGTGAATCGAGCCGATCGGAAAGCACTCGGTCGTCGACGTTTCGAGCCGCTCTGCGCTTGATGCGGTCAAGTGGAAGGAGCTGGTACTGGGGAGCCCCAGCGCTGAGATGGGAATAGTATTCCATGTGTGGCCGAACCTGCGCCTTGTAAAGTTGCAGGTGGTGTGTCGGCACGAAGTACTGTCCCGCTCTGCTGAGCACGCCAAGCTTTTTTGAGGCCAATTTGGCCTTCTCTTCCAAGTGACCACGAAACAGCACCTTACTTGATATATCGACGCCGAGGATTCCGATACTGGCTGAGGTAATAAGGGGAGTGCCTTGAAACTGAGGAGATACGACAAAGGGATTCTATTTAGCGGTTAACGCGCAAACTTGTGTCTTCTGAGGGTTAAACAGGACTAGATTTAGTCGCCCCCAATCCGAGACTTTGTTCAGCAAAGACTCGACTTCAGACACAAGTTTGTCCCGGTACTCGGAGACATTTTCCCAAAAAATGTTGGCATGGTCGGTGTACAGAGCATCAACAGTGCTGTCATCTGCATAGTAATGAGTATTACAGGTTTACAACATATCATTGATATGTAGAAGAAACAGCGTTGGCGATAGCACGCAGCCTTGTGGAACACCAGCATTAATAGGTTTGTAATCGGAGCTTGCACCATCTATAACGACCTTGATGCTCCGATCTGCAAGAAATCTGGTGATCCAATGCACAATTTCTCGGGAAGCCCATAGGAAGGGAGCTTCGAAAGAAGCGCTTTGTGCCAAACCCGATCGAAGGCCTTCACAATCTCCAAACTAGCGGCCAATGCCTTGGACTCTACTGCCGCCGCCCATCTATGAGTCAGGTAGACCAGAAGATCACCAGCTGATCGATCTGGCTGGCGATCACTAATTAGCTCGCGATTCTCAAGGTACCTCATGAGCTGGCAGTTTACAATAGACTCCATTATTTTGGAGAACAAGGAGGTGATGGCGATAGGCCTGTAGTTGGACGGGTCTGAGCGGTCGCCTTTTTTAGGGATCGGTTGGACCAAAGCTGTCTCCCAAGAGTTCGGGACTACGCCTTGGGAGTAGGAGTACCGGAAAAGACGCGTTAAAACCGGTGCCAACTCCGGAGCACACCTCTTCAGCACAATAGGAGGGACTCCATCAGGCCAAATCGACTTACTGACATTTAGTGTAGAGAAGACTGCTTTGCGAAACGAGCGCTGTGTAAACCGCACATCTGGTATGGAGCACTCACATCGCGGGATGGTCGGCGGCGTACTTCCCCCGTCATCGAGAGTCAAGTTGGACGCAAAGAGTCACCACTGTCAATATTAATAAAGACCATGAAATTAAACCTTATTCCTTTTTTACTGGAAACGAGGCATTCCATCTTAATTCCTTACGGGTGACAACGCATATTATGCATTTTGATTCGTAATCGAGGATAGATGTAGATGTCTATGGGCCACAGCAACCACTTACCATCAGGTGAACTGTGTGCTCGTTTGTCACTCTATCCTATAATATATATATATATATATATATATATTGTATGTCATATGTAGACTTTGTATTGTAAATATAGTCAATACCAGATATACCCAAGGCGGCGTGGCTTACTCTTTTAAATTATAATAAACCTTAAAATTATAGTAAAACTAACAAATATCTACTTTGATTTTCTTATCATAGTAACAACAGTAATCTCTTTTTATATATTTGGTGAGTAATGACAGTCTTTATGTTGACTTTATTTTTATAAAATTATTGGATATTTCTAATGATTTTGACGAATACTTAAAGTAGTCAAATGTAACTTTACTATTTTCTTATGAAGTTTGCTTTTATCTAAGAAATATTCTTTTGAGAAATCAGTAAATACCTTCAATTTTTAGTAATATATATATATATATATATATATATATATATATATATATATATATATATACAAATTATAAAATTCAGTGGCTAGTCTTAGCACCGACTTCATAAGCTGTTACGTGGAAATTATTTTATTCCTTTAGTTCCAATAAATAGTATCAAGATGATTCGTGCAACTAAGGGCAACTCGAGCTCGCCCAAAAATGCACACAGAGAAAACAATTTTATTGTGCGTCAATATTACGCCGTTCCAGAGCGATCGCGTAAATTTTGACTTGCGCATATTTGAATATACGCTCTTGACTCAGATTTGAAGACGCGACACCATTGAACTTTATTACTAGCGTATGTAAAACGGACAGCTTATACCGCGAGAACACGGAGTATTTACTTATGAGTTTGAAATTATGAAGTAGTTCTTAAGATTATAAGTACTATGTTTATGATTTAGGTAATTTTGTGTACATGTTATAATTAGTATTAAAATTTTTTCTCAACCGTATTTGTTGTTATTGTATTACACTTTAAAAAATACATTTATAAACGATTTATGTGATTAACACAGTGTTCATATGTTTTCACTTTCGTTTTTCTTTTTGTTGTTTATTATCACTTCTTTGAACTTCTCTAGATAATTTCACTCACTTTAACAATGGGTTGATATATTTTATTGTATATTTATTACTAATTTTATATATTTATCATTTAAAACGTGTTCAGTCGTTTATTGATGTCTTATTACCTTATCACTGTTTTTATGACACTGATGCACGTTTAAACTATATATTTTTAAAGTTAAAATAATTACAGTTATGTTGACAGTACGCAGGTACTTCCTTCCGATGGGTTTCCCTATAAAATGTGGAAATGGATCACCAGTTTTCTTAGTAAAGGGTGCATGCACCGATTACAAGATCATTAATGCTGGTATTCCTCAAGGCTTCGTGCTATCACCAACACTATTTCTTCGCCATATCAATGATATGTTGCTAACCGCTAACATTCATTGCTATGCGGATGACAGCACTGGTGATGCTCTAAACACCGGCCGTGCCAATATTTCTATGGAAATAGTCGCCGAGTACCGCAACAAACTTGTGTCTAAAGTCTAGACTTTGTTAAACAAAGTCTCGGACTGGGGGTGACTAAATACAGTCCAGTGAAATCCCCAAATGACACAAGTTTACGCGTTTACCGCTAAAAAGAACCCGTTCGTCGTATCTCCTCAGTATCAAGGCACACCCCTTGTTGCTTTAGCTAGTATGAACTGCAACTGTAACTGCACGTCACTCGATGTCATATCGAGTGACGTGCAGTTTCATGGTAACTTGAAAGAGAATGCAAAATTGGCCTGTAGAAAGCTCAGGCGTGCTCAGCAGAGCGGGACAGTATTTTATGCCGGCACACCGCCTGTAAACAAGTTTACTGTATACTGTACTGTTTACAAGGCGCAGGTTCGGCCGTACATGGAATTATGTTCCCATCTCTGGGCTGGGGATAACTAGTGACAGCTCTTTCCATTTGATCACATCCAGCGCAGAGTCATTCGAATCATCGGCGACCGAGCTCTTTACTATCGGCTTGACTCACTGGAACTGCGGAGAGATATTGCACCTCTTTGCGTATTTTATAGCATTTTCCACGGGAAGTGATCTGAAGAATTGTTCGGACTAATTCCAGTCGCACAATTTCACCATCGCACATCGCGACAAAACTCGCGGTACCATCCATACCATCTGGATGTCTGGCGGTCCACCACTGTGCGATTAAAAAGATGTTTTCATCTTCGCACAACTTCCCTGTGGAATTGACTAGCACTAGAGATTTTTTTGCGCCGGTACGAGTTAGGGACTTTCAAGAAAAGAGCCTACTCTTTTTTAAAAGACAGGCGACGCATATGCAATTCCCATGGTGTTGCAGTTGTTCATGGGCGGCGGTAATCACTTACCATCAGGTGAGCCGTACGCTCGTTTGTCCCATCTCCTTAAAAAAAATTCAATACCCCATATTATCCCGTGGGTGTCGTAAGAGGCGACAGGAGGAAACAAATCAGGAGATGGGCAGCAGCGTCTTCCTAATAACGACTGAAAATAAAACATTAGCGATTGACCGCTTTGAAACGCTTGCTAAGTGCGCGTACTAAGCGTGGTAAGTAGGCAAATATACCCCTATGAGCCTATGGGGGAGACCTATGTTCAGCAGTAAACTTTAATAGGTTGTAACACATACAACTATAAAAAAAACTGCAAAACATACAACCATCAACACTTATTATTAAAATTACATATTGAAACTTATTTTGTCATTACATATAACGTAAGCAGCAAAATTAAAAATATATTTAAGTATAGTTTTTTTTGTGATAAGTGGATACTGTGGCCCATAAAAGTCTACACCTAGCCTCGGTTAAGAATCAAAATGCAGATACGTTGCCACCACTGAGGACTATAATGAAAAGCCTCGTTTATAGTAAAAAGGGTCTCCGGTTCTCTACACTCATTATTCGAAACACAGCAGCGTTAAGCTGCTATTTTACGCTAGTATTCTGTGGGAGCGTGGTCCTTCCCCGGTTGAGCTAACCCATTCGTGCTACCAGCGTGGCTCTACCACGTATAAACTGTACTAATTAGGTAAATATTGAAATACAGGGTATTTAATAAAAGGTGTAATACAGAATCACAGTTACCATACCTTCAAAAGCTATTTTTTGTCTATATGTTACGCCATATATTTTCTTCTGATGGTTCCGACTTATTAAGATTATACATTTGGATATTAAATAAATACTACATTTTAGTTAATGGATTAAATATTATAAAAGATGCGCCATTTCATTGCAATGTGAACCAGACTATCGTCACACTTTATAGCATGAAATAGATTCCCTCGTCTGACGGTCCCGCCTGGTACATTGATTAATTCACTGTGTTGCCGGTTACATCACCCATTCAATATTTATGGAAAGGCTTGTTGATAAACAATTAGAAATAACAAATAATTTTTAATCTGTAATTCGTTGTCAAATTTGAATATATTGAGAGTTTTGGCGGGAACTCGGCCGACGACGGACTGTCGCTCCTGTTTTGTCGCTTGAATAATGGTTTGAAGTGGATTATAATTCGTAAAAGTGATGTGATTTTGTTAATTAATTGTCTGCGCGTGTGAAATATTAAAGAAAACGACGAAACAAGTGCTTTGATGTCGATATAAACTTCAAGTTATTTTGATCGCTTAGGCGCCTTATGAACTTAGGTGGCTGTCGTCATCAACTGTCCGCTGGGTTGAGCTGTCGTCAAAATCTGCCAAGGGCTTCGCAATGTGACGCATCAGAATATTGTGAAGAAAAGGAAAAAAAGCGCAGGAACCTTGAAACTGGACTGATAAATCTATATGGATTGAAATTTATAAAGATTATAATATAAAGAAGACTTTGCTTCGGCCTTTATGGATTTTGAAGAGATGGAAAGAAGAAAAATAAGATTTGGTTCCGGCCTTTACACTTCAAAATTCTATATATTCAAATAAAAAAAAGACAAGGCTGCATGGCTTAGTATCTTTGCCTGCTCTCTCGAGGGAATAATAAAAACAACAACAACAATATGAATATATTGATGGGCGAAAATTCAGCGCTTGTTCAGCGGCACTATTTTATCTCATATTTAGTTTTTCTTGTTTATTATTTTCTAAAAACATCAGAATATCGAGAAATATAAATTATTTTTAATATTTGCATGTAACTTTGTGTGTTTTCATTCACTAAAAATAGCCTATTTCTTATACGAAAATTAGGTACCTTCATATTTAAACGAGTTTGCTACTTCGCTTTTAGTACTATCGTTATATTATAATATAATAAACTTAAGCGAGAAAAACGTTTTTATTATATTCTCCTGTATAAACCATGTCATTATTCCCATGTAATATAAGAAAACACGACATAAGTAAAATATGAATCTTTTTGACAAGGGCTATCAAAACGGCCTACAACACAGAGTAGGTACTTTTTTTATATAGGGAAGCCTACAAAGAGAAAGAGAAAAAATTTCAACCGTGATAATTAATGCATAGCATACAGTTCGAATTTTGAGACATTTTTAAAACGTTTATAATCAGCAGCAAAGAAATAATCGTTATCTTCTAAACAAATATCAGCTAAATGGAAACAAATCCAAAAGTCCCTAAAAATATTAAGCCTCTTAAAAAATCCAATTGCATTTATTTTCCCCCTAAATTTGGGGGAAACCCTTAGGTTGTAAACCCTATATGTACAATATAATGGAGACAATAATGATTTATAGACACTACATACGATTAAAATAACAGTTCGGAGTATTTTGTAAACAAGGTCGAGTGATGTTTCTAGACGTTTGATAATACTTAGCTACTTAGGTTTATAGCAAAACAATCGCAAAGCTATTACGGTAAGTGCAGGCTGGATCGAAGGCAATCTATTAAAAGTTTGTGGATAATCACATTGATTGAACAGCTATATTAGTTAACTTTCGTCTCAGGGGTCCCACTGGCATAAATTAATAGCAGATGTTTGACGTATTGTTATAGGTACTCGTGCCAAAGCTAGGAATATATTCTGCCAGTATGCATTTTATATTGTTGGCTATAAATTATAAAACAATGCAGCGGTTACTAAAATGCATAGCATTCGCTTTTAATTTCCGAGAGAAACCCTTAAGTTCCTCGATAGCGTCCTTGAAATTGTTACTTGTATTTTCAGGTAAGGATTTAGTACTGCTTAAAGAGGGGTTAAAATAATTCCTTCCTATATTTCAGAATTTAAAATATTAAACATAATATTCAAATATATGTAGCCAGCAGCTCGCAATGAAGCAATGAGGCGAACTTCTCTCTGGTATATTTTACTCGTAGAGTTTACTTATAAATTATCTTAATAATGCTTGATCAAACCAGAGGTTCCCAAACTTTTTTTTCTCGTGGACTACTTTCAAAATATCACCACAAATTGGAGGTGTTAAGAAGAAAAAAAGGTAGCACATTTTCTTGTGTCCTATTTATTAAATTAATACTTATGGTTATACAAAATTATAAATATTTATTATTACAAACAATCAACAATTGACAAAAAACCAACAATGAACTCTGTAAAAATGTAAATCGACAGTAAAAAATAGTCACACTTTTGAGACGGATGTACTTGATGAATTGATAACAAATTATCAATATTTGACTTCAGTTTTGTAAGAAGTAATCTCAAATCTCCCCGTTATGTGATGTTCAATCTGCTCCTTTTTTGTTGACTGGTTGGTAACGACACTAAAATTTCTTTCGACGGATATGACGAGAGAAACGCTATCAAACAATTTTTCGCAATTTCCCACAGCCCAGGATATTTTTCGAGAATTTCTGCCTGCAGCCAAAATATTTGATAGCCTGTTTTAAATGTCGCCTTCAGTTCTTCGTTGGTGCTGAGCTCAAATAGCTCCTCTTGTAATACCACATTCGCCTCTTTCGTTTCATCAAATGGGGTTATGATCCATGGTGGCATTTTCTTTGTCAGAATATATTCAAATCTATTTTTGAAGTCATCATGCAGGGTATTTAAATGTTGACCATATATCTGAATATCCTCATCAAGACATTCTATCTGTGAAAAGTGCGGAAACTGAGAAAATTCGCGCAGACTAATATTTCGCTTCATTAATTTCAATTTACCAAGAAAAACCGAAATTGCAACCCTTTGTTTTTATTAAATTAAGGCTCCCCTTGTAACTGCAAATTAACGTCATTGAATTTTATGAACAAGTTTTAAAGTACGCAATGTCCGCTTTATATTTGAACAGATTTTCTTCTAAATCTGGTGTTTCAGTTTCCAGACATTCTATCACTGATTCGAAAAGTGGGTAAAATCTCGATAAGTATGCACCTTTCGACAACCAGCGTACTTCAGTATATAAGAGCAGTCGTTGGAAGTCTGGATCATTTTCATCGCACAATAGTGCAAATAAACGGGTATTCAAATCACTCAGGACATTAAAATATCGATTTGCCTTTAGTGTCCGACTTCAAAGTTTTTGCGAATAGCAGCTCTTTATGAATTTCTTCGTCCATAACCATAATAAATCGAACATATGCCAATAATAATGCTTCATTACCAGGCAAAGTAGACTCGTCCAATTGAATAGAAAAATGAGTTGTTTGCAGATAATTACACAAGAAGCTTTCTATATCAGAGATTATTTTATCAACACGGCTTTGTACAGTGTTGTTATTTAAAGTAATTCTTTTGAGTACGTCAAATGGTGGTCTGTGCAGAACAGTTTTTAAAATCTCTTCAATAGCGGGTAAAATTAACTCTTCTCCGATGGTGTGCGGATTTCCAGATTTCGCTATAAGCAACGAAATATTGTAAGATGCCCGCAAGCCATCATCGTTACTTTATACTTTAAGACGTTGAAGCAAACATACAATTTACAGTAGGTCTCTTTTCATACTTTTCTTTCAATGTTTGAAAGTATTTCAGATATTTACCTAATTTTTCAGGATGACACCTTCTTAGATGGTCTTTGAGCTTCGATGGTTTCATGGGGTCATTGCTCAGAACTTTGTTGCATAAAAGAGATAAGGGCAACCGTTTGTCTGCCGTTGATGGAAGAAAACCAAATTCCAAATAATCAATACCGTACTGTCGTCATTTCTTCTTAGATTCGGCCATTTTACGTATCAGTTGTGACCTGTAAAAGATGTTTGTTTTTGAGGCGATTTTACCGTAACATGGCTATTAACATAACAGAATTGAATTATTGCATAAAAAAAATTGCCCGCGGAAACACTGCTCTTTTAATGAATCGCCGTCGTCGCGTAAATAAATATTTTTAAATAAAAAAGTACCGAGGTACTACCTAAAGTTTAATCTTGCCTGGCTTTTTGTTCATTTATAGAAGTTTTGAATAATCTCTAGTATTTAAATATTACTACACAACTAACTACCTACTACAATCAAAGAAATCTTCTCGCCTTTTCGTGGCGGGGATTGGGGGGGGGGGTGGCTTAGTAGCCGTGGCTTGGACACCCACGGTGAACGAAGAGGAGCCCACTTGGCTGGCCCGAGTTGACCACTCTGAGTGGGCTTGGCGAGCCCATTTTGGATATGTGTTGGAGGTAAGAGGGGTATCCTCTCCCCTAACCGCTCCACTGCAACAGAGGCAGAGAAAGGCGGGAAAAGAAGAGTGTTGGTACTGCGATACGCTACTCGCCCTATCCTCCGCGACTCTAGGCTCTGAGACCCAGTCTCATCGTTGATGCGGTGATGGTGAGGCCGAAGGGGGAGAAGAGTGTCGGTATTGCAGGGCGCCGCTCTCCCTACCCTCCTCGGCCGAAACTTGCTTGACGGTGGCGTCAGAAACCATCAACCAGTTCCGGCGCTGGGGTCGGGAAGCTAGTGATTCCGAGTGCTTGGTTTTCCTGATCAGTGGCCTCCGCGTATTGGAATCTGTGGAAACCGTTACGCAGGTGGAGTTGGAGGTAGCGGATGAAGACTCGCCTTGTATTCCTGTTGTGCCTTGCCTGAGAAGTAAAAGGGGGAGAAGAAGTCCTCCCCGAGGAGGAGCAGCCTTTGGGCAGCCGGCACTGGTGGGGCTGCGGATGTGTGCAAAAGCGTTGCCGTGACCCTGCCAAGTCAGTGCCTAGCACTGGGACGAGGTTGTTATTTGGTTTTAGCAGACTTCAAAAAAGGAGAATGTTCTCAATTCGCTTGTATGTAATTTTGTATCAATGTAACTTGATGTTTTCATGTGTTTTTATTAAATAGGTTTTAATTTAGAGATGGTACTTTATGGATTTTGGATAAAAATTCCACCCGTAGAGGTTACAAAAACTTTTGGTAAATCCAAATTTGCATGTGCCTTAGGCGCTCATGTTATACGTAATTTTTTAAGTATTTTAAATACACACAAGTTTTCACGAATAACCAAATTATTATTACTTCTAATTTTCTGATAATTTTAAGTCAAACGTTAATAAAAAGTTTGAAAAATCCAAAAGCGCACGACTCATACGACGACGTAATGCTCATACGATCGTGAAAAAATGTAAAAAAATATTCTCAATCAACAATAGAAAATATTTATTTTTAATTTTACTACGTAATTATTATTTATTATTGATTTTTAAAAACTTTTTTTATTATTGTTAATTGAAAAAACTTTTAACAGAATTATCTTAAAACGGTCAGAAATCAACCTTAAATATTACCTAAATTTTTAGGTATTTGCAGTCAGAAATTATCGTAAAAACTAGTCTTTCTTACCTGACTCGTTAATAAAAAAAATTCTCATGAACTTCGATTTCGTTTTCAAAAAATTTTTCATTTAGTCATAATCAGTATTTTAATTTAGCATTCACCAAAGTGCGCCTTCAGGTCACTCCTTAAATTCCAAGACGTATATGTATATTTATATATAAATCCTATGTACTTTTAGCGAAACAGTATATTGTAATGAAAATCTGTGATTATAAAAATGATAACAAATTCTGACCTTGGTCAAATATGTATCAAATTTGGTTTTTGGAATACTTTGTATTTCTACAGCGATCGATATTTTTCATCACGAGCCGCTGTAAACAAACGATACAGTAACCCACTCACGACGACGGCCGTATTTAGTAAAATATATTTTTACAAGGCAGCTTAAACACCGAAAATTTCCGACTTTTTCAGCCGAAAAAAATTTATCACTAAACAAAATTAAATTAAGCAGCCATTTACATTCCATGGCTTCCCACATGATAGGTGAATGGATTAAAAAATAAATTCAGTTGAACAATTGATATTTTCAAAAGTTATCGTGTCCTACCCTCCATGGGGACGTGATAAGTCTACACCATAAGCCACGAAAACCACTTTTTAATGTAAAAATAGCAAATAATCGATTTAAAAAGAAATAATAAATTCAAAAATATCTATCGTTCTGACAATGTGCTTTTTATATCATTTATTTGTTTAATATGATTGTTAGATACGATTTCATGCGACAAAACGTTGGATTCTTGATTTTTAGGCGATAGTAGAACATACCTAAGCGCTTTGTGTAAGGCATGCAAAAAAGGATGAAGTTTTCAATTATTATTATAACTAAAAAATACTTTGTATAAAAATTAAAAGCCGAGAACTGAAAACAATAAACAAAATTATACAGACTACTAAAGTAAAAGATTCAGGTCTTTATACACTATATGTGAGCTACATATACTATATTATAATATATGTTTTTTAAACACTACTTTAGCCCTAGCAAATTGAAGTACTAACTTTATTTTTATTTATATAGACCGAACAACCTGACATAGACCCTAAAGACTACGTCATTTGGAATAATCATGATAAATACTAGAAACTTTGAAAACATATACAATCCAGTCTTATTGGTTTGAGATTTGCATGAGATTCGCTACAATCACTGTACTTGATGTATCTTTGTTTTTCTATATATACCACTCTCATTATTAACGTCGCTGCCCGACTCCTCATAGTCACAGAATAAATAATAGTACTACGTATCATAGCTACGACTCTGCTCGTCAGCCGATGCGTTTTTGGTACCAATGTATACTTAATATTATTTACCTACATTTTTAAGTCGCGAAATTTTTTTCCGACCTTTCCCCTAAGTCGATTTTCCGACGTTCACGATATCTCGTGATAACGTGAGATTTTGGTAAAAGAAATCCAAAGTGCACACCTGAAACTCTCATGTAATATTTTAAATGGATTACAGTAGTGATCATCAAAAGGAATAATCTCTATATGATTCTGAAGGTAGTGAAAAAAAAAAATTAGGACATTTTGTTAAGTAGTTCGGAAAATTTATGTACCACAGACATCATTGTGGACGTTAAAAGGTATAAATTATAGATAATATAATAACAGATTTCCATACTATCGATACATTTTGCATGTAGGTAGGCAAAAGTTGCGTGTTTGTTTCTAGGCCTTCATATTTTCATAGGATATTCAGTTGGCGACACTACTCTTTAAAGGGATTAGTAAGTAGAAGCCCCAACCGTGCGTTCGTGACCCGTTTGCTGCCCACGGCGCATGCTTATGCTTTATATTGTATCTACTTTAACTTCGCTTAATTTAATAATATTACTTGTAGTATTAGTAATCTTTTACCAAGGGCGAACCATGACAGTTTACGGTATTGACTTGAAGAGTTTAGAACCTGCCGTGACTTGCCGCGGCGCTGTGGCCTATATAGTTCAGTTTTGTGAATGAAGTTCCTCAAGTGTTTGTGGTAACTTGGCTATGGTGTAGAGGAATTTAGTGGCGTAATTATGGGTGACAGCGAAGATGAAGGGTGGGTAGATGGTTAATGGCATTCAAATAGCCGTATATTAATACGTGATAGTAATAGTGCAAATTATTTCAGATTTTAATATAATAATTTTTGAGTAGTGTTAATTTTATGCGCGACGGTAAATGTACATTATTTTAATTATTTTAATGTTAACCTTACTGTAAAAGGTGAAAATGCTATATCATGTTGAAACGTAAAATTGAAGTTATTATTTGAATCAAGAACTGCAAAATTTAACAGTATGAAGCAAGATTGTTTTTTTTTACCTATGAAACATTGTAAAGAGAATACAAGGTTAATGGTAGCCGAAAAATTCATTTATTTTAAGACGAACATAAATTTCAATTGGGTTTTTCTATTTGTAGATTGGCCATTGATCCAAAACTGGGCTACCGGGTTCGGTTCCCCAGTCACATCATGCGAGAAACGTGAGTTCTTTTTACTCGCAATCAACTTCTCTGCATGCGTCACTGAATCTGTGACGTCATTTACTATTTCTATCTTATTCCATTACCTTAACACACTTAGAGCTTTGCATGCAAGATATCACTTGCGTCTTCAATTATTTATAACTAATATTTTTACTTTTTATTTTCTTTTATTATTTTTTTCTAATTCATATTGTGTTGCACCAGTTTTAACGTATCACACTTGTGCTTATTTGTATTTAACAAGTTGCTTGCGGGAATAGTTCAAATGAATATTTTGTTTGGTTAACTCTTGACTTTTATTTTCACATTGTAATTAAGTCATTATTTAAAATACCTGCAAAACTTTTAAAATATTCTGTTATGCTCCAGCTGTCGCCGTATTTTTACCAAAGTTTTTCTGAAATGAAATGAAAATGAAAAATGTTTTTATTTACACGAAACGTGATAACAAGAGACAGTAAATAAGTACAATGTAGCCGAACACATTCCACCGTTTGTGGTACGTTAATTAATATCATATACACAGAGTCTAAGAAATCATTAATTTTCCATTCTATTAAATAAAGTTGTAGTGACAAGCAAGTCAACGGACCATATTTTCTAATTTCTGATGGTAAGTGGCTAATACAGATTATAAATAAGAAAGGCTATAGATGCATTAATTTTGAGGACTAAGATAAAATGCCTTCCCTCCTGTAATGATACTAGCTATCTGCAGGTTCAGGGGCACTGTTGCATGGTGGTAGGAATATGTAAGAGTGTGATACCAACCCAGATTCCCAGGTTGTAAAAGAGTCGTACCACCTAATATTTAAACGTTACTTGTGTCGAATTTTCTACTACAAAGTTAGAAATAGTCTCTATCTGATGACAAAACGCATAAAATCTTATACATATCGTAATGAACCTATGACGAAAAGCAATTTGAGGGGTACTGATACTGGCTACAACCACTTGACCTCGTTGGTCTAGTGGTTATAGTAGTGTGACTGCTGATCATAGGTCTTGGGTTCGAAACCCGGGTCAGGACAAAAATTCAATTATTGAGTTTTTTCATCAAGAAATTCTCAGTGGATACCCGGAGTAAGGTAGTTGGCGTTGTCTCAACCCCGTGCCTCGGAAAGCACGTAAAGGCGTTTGTCCTGTGCCTGATCTCTCTCCGGTCGTGGCGGTCGTTGGCGAGGGAATAGAGAGTGCACCTGTGCTTGCGCATACACTTGGGCACTATAATCCTGTCCTGCGCCAATGGCTATGCTGGCCTATATTCGGTCTGGAGGAGATTATTGTTATAATTATCCAAGTGAAGCACAAACAAAAGTGAAGAACAAATCCGGTAAATTTTGCGAATTATGCCAACTTAGGTATGGCTTTGAAGGGTAATATATTTATTAACCAAAGTACCACCAAACTAATTACACGTCACGTGGGCGATAAAATTACAGAATGACGGAAATGCTAAATGTCACTAATCTTCCACAACAATCGGTATAGATCTGATCTGCTTACTTAACGAATGTCAGCATTTGTAGTGAAACATAAATTACATAAAATGTATTTAAAAAAATAGAGGTATTGCAAGGGCATTTTTTTACAGGATAAGATTAACAAATGAGTACACAGTCCACCTGATGGTAAGTGGTTGCTGTAGCCCATAGACATCTACATCCATTCTCGATTACGAATCAAAATGCAGATGCGTGTCACCCATGAGGACTAAGATGGAATGCCTCGTTTCCAGTAAAAGGGTCTCCAGTTCTCTACACTCACCATACTAAACACAGCAGCATTAAGCTACTATTTCACGCTGGTATTCTGTGAGAGCGTGGTACTTCCACGGTCGAGCCGTCCCATTTGTGCTACACCTATACTACTAATATAAATGCAGCACGGCTCTACCACGTAAAAAATCATCCGTGCAAGCATCCGTTTGCATTATTAAATTAGCTCCACGGTATCTTATTTTCCATTATCATCGTTGTTACATAAGTCTGCTAAAAGTCAATCAGCTGTCTGTAAGTTCTTCATTTGAACTAGAAATATATACCTAGCAAGCAAGTTAATAAAAAGCTTTTAAAAAAGAGCCTATGAGCGACAGCTCTCACTGTAGTAGGATTTAAAATAAAAATAAAACAGTCTGAGAGTTATACTGAGACGACGTAGAAAAGAAGCCTTATGAATGTATTTTCATACTTTATCGTATGTATTTCTGGTTCGAAATTCGTAATCGATTTTTGAAGCACTTGCATATCCGATTGAGTTGAAATTTGTTATACTAATATAACTTCAATCGAAATACAATAATATGGTACAATGGTGCTGATATACTAACAATGTCCATAAAGGCTTGTTTTTAAGTAGATTTTATAATTAATTAAGTTAATTAATTCTTATATATTTTTATTTTTTACTTTAAGAGTGTTTGCCTGAATGGTAAATCTTTTCACCACAGTCACTCTTTCCTTAAAAAAGCTCCGATTGTAATCAGACGGAAAGATAGGCGACAGCAGATTATTCTACTCCTTTGACGCGAAGGATACTCACCGATTCTGAATATGCAGACATAATAAATAACAACATAATTTAAAAACTCCGGAAACAAAAATAGCTTGTATTATGATCTTCAAACGGATGAAAATATTTTTTTGAATCATTGCTAATAACACTCTCTACCTAAATCGGTTCATCCGTTTGGGAGCTATGATGCCACAGGCAGATACACAGATACACAGACACATATACACAGACACAGATACACAGACACAGATACACAGACACAGATATACAGACACAGATACACAGACACAGATGCACAGACACAGACACAGACACAGATACACAGACACAGATGCACAGACACAGATACAGATACACAGACACAGATACACAGACACAGATACACAGACACAAATACACACACACACACACAGACACAGACACAGATACACATACACAGATACACAGACACAGATACACAGACACAGATACACAGACATAGATACACAGACACAGATACACAGACAAAGATACACAGACACAGATACAGATACACAGACACAGATACATAAACACAGATACACACAGACACACAGATACAGACACAGATACACAGACACAGATACACACAGACACACAGATACACGACAGACAGACACAGATACACAGACACAGATACACAGACACAGATACACGGACACAGATACACAGACAAAGATACACAGACACAGATACACAGACACAGAAACACAGACATAGATACACAGACACAGATACATAGACACAGATACACAGACATAGATACATAGACACAGATACACAGACACAGATACATAAACATAGATACATAGACACAGACACACAGAAACAGATACACAGACACAGATACACAGACATAGACACAGATACACAGACACAGATACACAGATACAGATACACAGACATAGATACACAGACACAGCTACACAGACACAGATACACAGACATAGATACATAGACACAGACACACAGACACAGATACACAGATACAGATACACAGACACAGATACATAAACACAGATACACACGGACACACAGATACAGACACAGATACACAGTGTTGTCTGTGTGTCTGTGTCTGACACAAATTCCCCTACGTCACCACTACACAAAATTTAATAATAATAATTAGTGTGTTTAATAGATCCTAAATTAATGAGAGTAATTGCAATTATTTAAATATTTTCTCTTATTAACCTACTTAAAAAAGGAGGTTAACAATTCGAATATATTGTTTTGTATATATATATATATATATATATATATATATATATATATATATGTGTAACGCGACATCTTTGCCGATTGTGAACAACACACTCAGTGGTGATGGGATGATGGATTCTCTTAAGACAATACCACCACGCGGCAATTATATATTTTTTTATAGAATAATGGTGACAAAAAAGCATACAGTCCACCTGATGTTGAGTACATGCTTTGGAACACAGATAACTACATCTATGTATTCTCAATTAAGGATCAAAATGCAGTTGCGCCGTCAGTCATGACAACTGAAATAGAATGCCTTGTTATCAGTAAAAAGGATCTACGGATCTTTACAGTCACCATGCGAAGCATTAATCTGCTATTTTTGTTGATATTCTGTGAGAGCGTGGTCTTTTACCGTACGCGCCGACCCTTTCACGCTACAACTACGATATTAGGGGTACCTTCTATATGATTTATTAAGGCGGAATCCTATTTAACATTGTCATCGCCGGATTTAATACTCGGATCCGCCGACGGGTCCGAAGAGTTCGAGTGCAGAGTGCATCGGCCGCAACCAAGATATTTTATTCTGCACGCCGCTTTAGCTTGTATTGGTTGATATTGACACGAGTTATATATACGAGTTATGTATATAAAGTTTAAGTCAAACTGATGAACAAGTTTCAGCAGCTAGTAGACCCCGATGGCTGGTATCAACCAACTGGAACTCGTCAGAAATAATTCCCTATGAATTTCACAGGCTGTTTGAAGAATATTTCCGACACATGGGAGTCCGGACTGAATTACTATTTTCTGTTTGTTATCGATGAAATAATAAACTTGATGGTGACTATGACTAACTGTTATGCCAATAAAACGAAGTTACTGACAGTTTTGAAACAATCTAGTAAACTAGTATTTACTAGACTTTGGAAAGACTGATGTGTGGTGAAGACGAGATGAAGAAATTCCTGGGTCTGCTCTTATGGAAGGATCTCAAGAAGCTGCCTAGGATTACTGATTGCTGGACCCAGAATATATTGCTCAAAAATTCTGTGGCAGCATCGATAATGAACTGAAACCGCTTTGAACTGCTACTGTTTTAAAAGTACCTTTTATCACTCGTCACCTGGCACTGACAGACTCAACAGGGTAAGATTTCTGGTTGAAATGATTACTCACAATTTTCAGAACTATAAGACCCCTGGAGAATACCTGACAGTGGATGAGACAGTGGTTGCCTTTCGTGGCAGAATTATTTTCATGGAGTATATTCCTGGTAAGACACACATATGGTATAAAATTGTTCAAAATATGTGCTGAAGATGGTTATGTACATGACCTTGTAGTATATGACGGAAAGAAAACTACGCCTGGTCAAAATCCATCTATAGATGTGGTTATGAAACTAATAATAATAATAATAATATATTTTTTATTTACTCTCACAATTTAAATTAACAAGTTAAAGTATAAACAGTATACACTATGGGCTGAGAGTCTGGTGTCTATACTAGGCGGAAGCCTGTGTTACGGATCACCAGAGTCTTCCCTCAGGATATTATCAACATAACTGAACAAGTTATTTGTTTGATTAACAATTGAGACATATTGTATTATTAGTTACTTTTGTGTTGTATTGTGTTGTGTGTGTGTGTGTGTGTGTGTGTGTGTGTGTGTGTGTGTGTGTGTGTGTGTGTGTGTGTGTGTGTGTGTGTGTTGTATGTGTGAGTGTGTGTGTGTGTGTGTGTGTGTGTGTGTGTGTGTGTATGTATGTGTGAGTGTGTGTTTGTGTGTGTGTGTGTGAGTGTGTGTTTGTGTGTGTGTGTGTGTGTGTGTGTGTGTGTGTGTGTGTGTGTGTGTGTGTGTGTGTGTGTGTGTGTGTGTGTGTGTGTGTGTATCTGTGAGTTGTGTATACTTGTTGAAACTGCTAAACTGTGTGTGAAATATTTAGATGCGGGACGAAGTAGTGTCACAGATAACTTTTATACAAGCGTGGAGTTGGCAATGTCTTTGTTATGTCGATCTATGCAATTGATGGGTGCACTTCTAAAAAATCGGAGTTACGGATAGTCGTAGTTTTCTCAAAGTTGCAAAAAGATAAGATGATCTCAAAGGAAAGTGATGATGGTATTTTTGTATTGAAGTGAAAAGAAAAGAGGGCTGTCCTTGCAATATCAAGCAAACGTTCAGTTGGATTTGTCACACTCAGAGCCAAGCGGAACAGAAGACAAACTTCTCTGAAACTTACTGCAATTGCCGTATATAACAAACACAAAAGTGCTATTGACTTTCTGACCAGACGAAACATTCGTTGGTTTCAAAAATTGGCAATTGCATTGTTGCTAACTACATCTGTCGTGAATATATAAGGTTCATAAGTGCATTTCTTTGCAAAATTGTTGAAAGACGTGTGTATACTTTAGAGGAGAGTCCTGCTAACTATCGCGAAATAATTTAGTGTATACACTGCTACTTAAAATAGTATTATTTTAAATGCTGATTTACCTCGTGCTCGGCGGTGAATGAAAACATCGTGAGAAAACCTGTCTGAGGAATAAGAGAAAAAAATATTTCGAAGACATGTGAAGTTCGCCAACACGCATTGGGGCAGCGCGGCGGACACTTTCTTGCCCTTAAAACCTCTCAGAAATGAGAAGAGGCCTGTGCCGAGAAGTGTGACGTATATAGGCTGTAACTTTACTTTTTTTCACTTTTATACACTGATATGAAAGTTTTCGACAAGGAGGCAAATTAAGTGAAGGGGCCAAAAAACTCACAATAAAAACAAGCATATGTCTACTTATATATGTCTTTACTTGTCCATCGGACCCCAGTGTTTGCACAACTTGTTTTGCCAATAGACATGGCAAAAATATTTCTTTTCACTTTTTTATGTTATTCTCTCTTACTATCATGGTATAAAAACAAAAACTTGTCAATTGAAAAAAAAATTGTTTACTTTTTTCGACTATACTGAAATATTATTAATCGATATGTTTATATGTCTTTATGAAGTTCGTTATATATAACTTGTATAACGAACTTCATAAAGTTCGTAGTTACGCCGATATACATGTAACATTTTCCACATCAGAAGGCCAGATCCCCCGGTGTACTCACAGCGTTGGATCTCAGGCCGCAGGCGGGCCCCAAGGCCTGCTGTAATAATTTTATATTTTGAGTACTAGCTTGCCGAAGTAGAATATTTGGGAATCGATGGCGTACTCCTTGGTCTGCTGAACAGAAACAATGCTATATGGGCTGGCGACTAGAGTCTGAAGCATACTTTTGACCTTATACGTAATCCAAATGTAACTAAGTTTTATCGTGAAACGGGCCAAGTATTTTATTCCTTATGAAATATTGACAAATAAAACACCAGTGCTATTTTCGTGTGTGAAGATGCGTATATTGAAAGTATACAAGGAAAGTACACATTCAAAGTGTTCTTACACTGTATGATTTCAGAATGTGTAGCAAATAAAATTTTCAGATTATATACACGATTTCTGCTTACTAGTCGCATATACTTTCTAACGCTGATTCAGTAAATAAGTAAAGAGATTATACAAGGCTAGAACCGACATGTTCTGAATTCATTGTCATAATAGGACGGTGGCAGATGATATATAAGGAGCTATGTGCAGACAATGTCCGAATTCGTAAATTATTTAAATTAAATTATTATTATAATTATAGTACTACTAACCCCCTTACTATTAGAATTAATTACTAACCCTTATGGAATTATGTTGTCCGTAAATAAAGTGATTTGATTTGATAATTAAATATAATTATGTATACTTTATACATAAATTACAGCCTATATACGTTCCACTGCTGGGCTCAGGCCTCCCCCTCATTTCTGAGAGGGTTTAGGGCAAGGAAGTGTCCGCCGCGCTGCCCAAATGCGTGTTGACGAACTTCACATGTCTTCGAAATATTTTTTTTTCTTATTCCTCAGACATGCAGGTTTCCTCACGATGTTTTCCTTCACCGCCGAGCACGTGGTAAATCAGCACTTAAAATTGCAATTAACAATTTCATTGGTGCCAGCGGGGATCGAACCCGGGTGAGCGTTCTGTTATATTTACAGCGAGCGTTAACCACTGAGCTACCACGGCTCTACTTTATACATGTCGTAGGATAATATTAAGATAAACCGAATTTTCGGAAAATATCTATGATCGCGAAAACACGGTTAATTAGATGATTGGTCGAATCATTTCGACAGATTCAAATAAAAGATAAAAGCGTAATAACCATGTATAGTTTCTAAAAATAGTTATGTTCATAATATATTGAAACTATATGCGATCAGTCCCGACCTCTGCGTACTGTTGTATACTTTTAATATTCGCTGTGAAGATGTAAGTGAATAAAAGCATTCTAGAGAAGTTTTGTCATTGGCGCTTTTTGATGTAATATGGCGCAAAACGAAGGATGTGTGCTTAGCAATAAACGAGTCGGATTTGAGTTCGTTAATATGTTATTTATTTTCAACGTCTTTACACGTTGTTCATATAATGTTCCCAATGCTTTGAAGTATAACATCGCAATAATTGGTTATTACATATTTACGGTTATTACATACATATTCATTTTTATTTTTTAGGTGTAATATAAAAGACTACATTTAAATGTTATTATTTTTAAATTACCCTTAATTGTAATTATCAATAAAATTATTTTTATAAAATCTAGTGAATAACAAAACTATCGTAATATTAAAAAAACGTATCGAATGGAGAATATTATTAAAAGGGAATCAATTTGTCGACGAACACATTAGTTATACATAAGGAGAGTACGTAATAAGACGAATAATATTATGTATAATGTGTAGGACATAAATTTAAAAAGGTTTTTTAAATCCTTTAATATTTATTTTTAATCCTACTCTAATGTACATTAATTATTGTAATTGTTAGTTTAATTTAGTAGGTAAAGTTTATATTTCATTGTAATTAATTTCCTTAAATAAACCTGAGCCACATAATGGCTAGTATTAAACCTAAATTATATAAAACTAATATTAAAGCATATTTTACTTGTATGAAACACGATATAAAAATCTAAAAATGGGTCCATTTATATTCACTTATAATTACGTAGCTATTTTGCTTTGATCTACACATAATTACTTATTCGGTTTTAGTTGATAAAAAATGTTTGTTATTTTCAAATTTAGTATAGGCAGCTATAATTTTTAATTTACGCAATAAAATTACGTAAAGAAAGTAATTTTTCTAAATTTCGTTTGTGAGGTACATAAAAAAATTATTTATTCCCTTAGATATGAGGACATATTAGAATAGTGATGCACAAATTAAAATCTTCTGGACATGGGAATCTCCCATGGAAGGGATGATTTGCGTTAACGCCCGTTCCCGTTGACGGTCCGGGTAATTTAAGTCTGGTGTAAACGAGATGTACAAACCGCCAGCTATCGGAATACATGAGATAAAATGGAAATAATAGTATGGATGTGTTTATCTAAAGTAAAGGTTTTCACTTTCCGAGACGTTGACTATAAAAGGTGAACATTTGAATGATGACAAGTACTGCCGGATTAGCGTTTATCGCCAAAGTGGTGTTGGTGTGCTAGATGAAGTGAACCGAACCGACGAAGGCGCTTTCGGTTCGAAGGAAGGAGGGAGCGTTATGTGTAAATGACTAATTGGAACAATTCTGAGTCCTGAATACGACGATGAAGTACTTCGATCAATTATAGTACTATTGATCGAAGATGAAGTGAAACTAACATACCGATTTACACTTAATGTGTGCTAATTAGGTTGCTAATACAGAAGAAATAACAGTGATATGTGATAATAAGTGCAAATTTGTAGTCATAGTACCTAAATATTTTGTATAGCCTGTCAAATTGAAAAGTGTTTTAAAAAGTTAATATAAAAAAAGCGTGTTTTTTCCTTGGGTAGCCATCAATTTGTCCACTCCCTCGTGTCCGCTTAACGTTGAATTTTGGGACATGTTGTATAATTAATTACTGAAACGTGGGTGATTCTGAGATTATTGCGTATGATTGGAAGAAAAGTGTTGGAGAACTTTTTTTTCTGACGTGTTAGAGCCGTGATGCAGCTTTATTATAGTTGTAGCACCGATGACTCAGCTAGACCGGGGAAGGACCGCGCTCTCACAGAATATCCGCGTAAAATGCTATTTTACGCTGATATTCTGTTATGATCTGTTTCGTATGGCAAGTCTAAACAACCGGAGACCCCTTTTTACTTAAAACGAGGCTGTCCATGTTAGTCCTCAGGGTGACAACGCATCTGCATTTTGATTCTCAATCGAAGATAGATGTAGATATCAATATGCTACAGTATCCACGTACCATTAGGTGAAGTGTGTGTTTTTGTCACCATTATTATATATATTTAAAAAAATCTAGGATTCCTCAACGCATATGCTTGCGGTATGCCTAGGGTTGGAACCGGATTGGCAACCCTATTTTTTTTACACGAGGAAATGCCTATGCATACCCGCCTCGCGGGGGGCAAGCACGGGTTATGTCGGACTCGCACCGACTAAAACCTCATGGTGTTCTTCCTTAACCTTCGTCGTATATTGGCAAGGCCACGGGACGCTTTCGCACCCATCCGCGGCTCCACCAGCGCTGGCCGTTTTGGGTTTTGCGGGCGCTAGCCTCACAGCCTCGTAACGCTCCGTCTAAAGCCCGAACAACAACGTGGAGAACAGGCTGGGGCTACTACAACCCGGTTGAAATGACGAGGGCTACGTTCGAATCATCGTTAACAAGGTCTTCCTAGGGGCTTGTGGGTTCCCCTGAAACAAGTTAGTTCACATCATAGTGGTTGAGGAGCTGCAGTCACTTTTATCTTCTCCTTGTTGACTTTTGTTTGACTTAGGGTGAACATGATGGGTTTTAGTCAGCAGGAGTCCGACATAACCTGCCTGTTTTCATTAGAGTCGGGTATTCACGAGGATTTCCCTATTTTATGCATTAAAATACTTTTAAAAATTATTTAACGAAAAAAGAAATACTTCTCATAATATCGCATTAAAAAGAAACTTATAGAATAGCAAAGTAAAAATAAGATATATGCCTCTTATGTAATTAACCAAAGAATTGATGTTTTCTCACCTATATTTTATTATGTGCTTGATACTTGGCATAATTTTTAACTTCTCATTTGGAAGTCGTTTACAGTTGCCTAAATTATAGGATCTATAGAAATATGCAACTTCAAACTCATAACGAGGTTGGCATCTGCTCAGATCTGAATTGAATAAATAAATAAATGATCTGATACTGAATTTTATTCACATTTACGTTTTTGGTGAGATAGTTGTGTAATGCAACTTTTTCTCTTGAATTACATAGAGGCTTCGCGCTACCTTAAACAGTAATAAGGCGAGTAGTACTATATCCAAGCTCTGAGAAAAAGATATATACTTTGTAATTTTTGCTACATATGTCGTAAGAGCCGTAATATGTATTATAATAATATATTAAGAATTAAGAATAATATATTAAGAGCCGTGGTAGCTCAGATGGTTAGCACTCGCTGTAAATTTCACAGTACGCGAGCAACCCGGGTTAATTCCCGCCGGCACCAATGAAATTGTTAATTGCAGTTTTAAGTGATGATTTACCACGTGCTCAGGGGTGAAGGAAAACGTTGTGAGTAAACCTGCATGCGAAGACATGCTCCATGAAGACATGCGAAATTCGCTAATACGCAATGCATGGGCAGCGCGGCGGACACTTCCTTGCTATAAAACCCTCTCAGGAATGAGAGGAGGTCTGTGCACAGCAGTGGGACTTATATAAGATGTAACTTTTTTTAACTTTAAAGCATGAATTAGGGAAAAACATATTTTCAGTATACATTTTACCCTATTTATGTTTTTAAAATAGCTTTTTTGTTTTCAGGTAAGTTTCAAGATACATACATCGTGCACACAACGTCCATGGTACCTCTTATTAAGGAACTAAAGACTAGTAATTATAAGAATGCCGTAATTATATTATTTACCATAATGTGGTTTTAAGTTTTTTTGTGCGATATTTTTAATAAATACTTCAAAGTTAAATTCTAAACTATACGAGATAATGCTTAAAATGATTTGAGAAGTTTAGTAAAAATGGTTTTCATTATTTTAAGAAACGATGACATTTGCTGATATACAGTTATTCTTCAGTAACAAACCGATATTGGATTTATCAGTTTAAGCTAGAGATAGAGGTAAAAATCTACATATTATTACCAATATAATGTTGTTTGAGCCTTCAGAAAGAACTATATATTAACTACTAAATTAGGCATACGGTATAAAAGTAATAAAACGTGTATAATCGAGAGCGAATGAAACATGAGGTGATATCTACATTGCATATTATTCTTTATTAAAAATGTTTCTACGAAGCCGACTTCAGGTACAATATTCTTATAGGATTGTATACACTATTATTCCTGGATTGTGTGCATATAAATAGATTGTTGGCAAAGAACAGGTAATCGTAAGCTACCTACGCCTCAACTATCAAAGAGCTACATGTAAACAACGGCACTAACGGAGATGTCGCGAGAGATGGTATTATTGCCCGGATTTTAGGTTACAGGGAGACATATTCCCAGAGGCGACAACGGATTGAATAAACTATCTTTAGGATGGCTAATTTAGTATCAGTAGCATGTAGTTTACTTATATGAATAGGGTGGAGCAGTTCAGCCTGAATGACGTTGGTGCGTTTGATAGTTTTGGTACCTAAGAAACACACCGACGTCATGCACGCTGACCGGCTTCATTCCATTCACATAAGTGATCTACCCATAGAATACTATAATACATACATAATAGAACGGGGGGTGGGCGGAGCCCGCGTAGCAACTAAACGCCACAAGACGTCAATTCACACGTATAAAATGTCAACAAGAGATATGTTTTGACGTTACAATCGTTTCCAAATTTCGCATGCAAATTAGAAAATGCCATATTGCACGCTATTTACAAATAAATATGTATTAAAATCCTCGTGTCAACACAGCGAATCGGGTTTGTTTGATTAACTGATAATACGACGTAATTGCTTGTATGTATGTTGGTTGACAGCCATTCTATTGTGTATATTGTTGTATATTGTGATACTAAGTCAAAGTCAACTATCCTCACGATAGTTTAGGCAATCCGTTGTTGCATTTTATACAAATACTAATGAGTATACCTCGGTTTATTTCGTAGAATTATTTTTGTATTTATGAATATAAACATATAGCCGCGGGTGTCAAATATTTTCTAATGGTGACACTTACATTTTTGATATCGTTTTAATATATGCTCATTATGGTTTGAGGCTAGCTATTTAAGGAAAATAAAAGGAGTAAAAACCTTCTGAAGATACTTTATATACATATTTTTGCCTACTATGATTTTTCATTTTGAAAATGTTTCACTATATGAATATATCTAGGTGATCAACGAAATTTTTGTTTTAGTGATATTTAGATAATATAACCACTAATTGAACTTTGAATAAAATATTTTATAACGAAAAGTAGACGGTATAAATAAAGCAAACCAATCTAACAACGATTCGATTATCGATGTTCAATAATTTCCCAGATACACGGTGCGATACCTACTCGTTAGATTCGTATCATGTATTAAATGAGAAGCAAATCTTATGGCTTAACGCTAGTAAAGCTACTTCTTTTTTAATTCCGTTTTAGTTGGTGAAATACTTATCTGATTGAGATATCTACCAATATAATTAAAAAAGGATGAAAAAAATAATATTTCGTTCGTTAAATCATACATATAGTAGTTAACTAAATCAGTAACAGTCAGAATACAGAAGCAGGTTTCGGGCCGCTAAGCCTGCCAAAGTCTGAATTATTTAGATCACTCCGTTTCATTTGCCCTTGAATATGCATTGACCTCATTAATTACTGATTGAAAGCAGAGTTATTAATATTGTAATAATACTAGCTCTAATAGCTTATTGATTTGTTATGAGAGTAAAATACAATGTAACGCATTTTTAATATGAGCAGTTCTTCGTCAGTATAGGTACTTATTTCTTTGATGAATGGTCTGATTTAGAAAATACTATCATTTTTTTCTATATAAACACAAGCTTAAGCGAATTTGCATTTCAAGCAGCCTTGATTTTGAAATCCATTCGAAATTAAGAAAGCAAAAGCTAAATATTGAATATAAAATCATTATTGTCCATAATTTTCTCATGTGACACGAATTCAATGTCAGTACAAATAAAATATAATAAAATATATGATATGTTTGAAATTTTAATATGCAATCTTGATAACATTTTTATTAAAATATAATAACAAGATTTCATACGTGGTAGAGCCACGCTGCAGTTATACTATGGTTGTAGCATGAATGAGTCGGCTCGACCGGGGAAGGACCATGTTCTCATAGAATACCAGCGTAAAACAGCAGCTTAATATTGCTGTGTTTCGTACGATAAGTGTAGAGACCCGGAGACCCTGTTTTACTGGAAACGAGGCATTCCAGCTTAGTCCTCAGGGGTGACAATGCAACTACATTTTGATTCTTAATTGAGGATAGATGTAGATGTCTATGGGCCACAGCATCACTTACCATCACTGGTGGACTGTGTGCTCGTGTCACCCTTATTCTAAAAAAAAATTAAAAACTTATAAAAATTTATGCATTTTTAGACAAAAATACAGAGATGTTATTATTATTTCTAGTCTATGCGTAAATTATTTTTGAAGAAAATCCTTGCAAAGTTCTATTTAAAGTTTTTAGATTTTAAAAATAGCGTTCATTAGGACGCTAGGCGTATTATAAAAATATAAGGGCTTATATTAAAAATACATATTATGCTTTTTATGTTTAAAGAGTTACTCGAAAAGTTTTGGATTAATTTTATTATATTGATAAAGCTTTTAAAATGCGTTAAATTAAATCTTTAAAACTTAACATCACAAACCGGAGTTTCAAGATTATCTTAATTAGGTATTGTTTTCTTTTGGTGAGTTTTTTTCGGAGAAATTCCAAACGAGATATGAATTTGTTGAAATGGAAGATGAAGAAGAAGCAAATAAAGTAAGAATTGCTTAAAAAGTATATTGTATAGCTTTCAAAATATACCAAAATATATTTTTGACATTTTTATTGTTAATATTTACAAATAAATATTATAAAAGGGAAAAGACGAGTTCATGCGACGTCACCGCTAGCTTAGGTAAATACTTAAACAAAGCTTAAAGTGTGCCACAGAATGTGAAGAATTTTTAAGGCAGTGGAGGGCGCGGGGCGAAGGTGCAGGGGCGCGGCCGCCCGCCCAAAGCGAGCGCCAGTTGGGTCCAACTTCGTGGACGGATGCGGCGGTCTGGAATCAGTCGCGGTTCGCTTTACAAGTAAACATCGTTACTTCGCTTACGCCGCGTACAGACCCGGGCAATAAAACTAAGTGGCTTCTCTTTTTTTCGAGTTCTATATAGTGAAAAATCAAGTGGTTGGTGCTACCGTCAAGTTCTGTTGGTACAGAGCCTGCCATGTGCGACAGTCACCACACGGCTGGTGCCGCCGGTTGACCGCCTGCATATGCACGTAGATCTACCACGTGTATCGGTAAGTATTGCATTCCATTTTATTCAATATTACTTAAATTGTTACTTATCTGTAACGGCCACTATGTTTTATCGCTAAAATTGCAGTATTTACGCGTGTTGTTTAAACTATTTACCTATCCAAAGAAATAAACATTTACAACAAAGGGCAGAAAATATTTGACAATTAGGTACAACTTGCTTTAAATTGTACGTTTTGTTTATTTTTAAGTGTTTTTACGTAAATAGTTATACAATTAAATATTTTTTATCTCCAAAAGTATAAAAATAGTTCAAATGAGACTGTAGTCAATTATTGCTTTGATGTACTATGTTAAATCTATAAAACTGAGTTTCTTTGTAAAATTAGTGTTTACGAGAATTCCTTCGCAACAGTTTTGTATGAAGTATAACTGTTGAATCGTACGATTGTTTTCTGTGGTAGGTAACAATGCAAAGCAGATGCCGACTGACATTAATCGGCGTCCCACGAACTATTTTATAACCTTCGCGTGAATCAAGACGTGAATGATAACACGTTATTTTGGCTAATTTATTTAAATAAATGCATAGTTATTGTTTGATACACGAAAATAATATAGGCATGCAATTAATTACTTAAGTGAAAAAAGAGCTCCGGTAGCTCAGAGGCTATACACTCTTTGTATATTTATTTCAAAGTATGCGCGCGGGTTAATCGATTTACTTATAACTCGCCGGCACCAATGAAATTGTTAACTGGAATTTTAAGTACTAATTTACCAAGTACTCGTCGTTCACGTCGGCAAACACCGCGAGGAAATCGGCATGTCTAAGTATTAAAAGAATGTGTGGAGTCCGCCAACAGGCATTTGAATAGCGTGGTGGACTATGTCTTGTCCAGTTGTGGGACGTATACGGGCTGTAATTTTTAAATTACTTTAATACTTAAATATATTTAATTATTTTAAGGTTGTCTTTGTAGAGCCTTATTAAGAAAGCATACAATTAATATTTTTAATAATTTGTTCAACCGACTGTGCTCATTACTATTTAGTAATCGCATTATCGATACCATCTTGGCAATGTTCCTTCCCATCATCAGTTAGAAGGGATTAAATTTGGCGTGTTATTTGTTAGTTTCTTAAAGCTTCATTTCTTAGCAGCAATGCACACTCGTGTAGGTTAGGTTCACATACGAGAAAGACTTTGTAGGCACATCTTCCATTGTAAAAGAATGAATAAACGGAGATGACCAAGCAAGCAAAGTGCTAATGTTTTACTGTGCTTGCTTAAATACAGAGATACAAACATAAGAAGAGCACAAGTCTTACCGTTAAGCTACAAAATATATTTTTTAAGTAAATACGAGTATACGACATGGTTTTCAAATGGGGAATTTATGTCTATTTTAAATTATAATTCTTGCGTTTCAATGCATTACAATAAAATGTTCCCAATAATATTAATTTCTCTTAAATATAATTTAAAGAAACGAGCTTACACCTTTTTAAAACACCGGCAACGCACCTGCAATTTCCCTGGTGTTGCGATGTTTACGGGCAGCGGTCGACATTTGCCCTCAAGTGATCTACACGCTCGTTTGCCCATCTTCTATAAAAAAACCCAGTGTTTCGAGAAGAAAGAGACGTAATGCAACGCTCATTTCAACGAAGATCAGACGCCAGACGCGAATGACATACCTACCTCTACCTCTACCTCTCTTGCTAATTTCATCATCAACTTGAGTGAGACAGAGGAGGCGAGAGAAGTCTGTCAGGATCGTGCCAAGAGTCGTCTCTGCCCCTCTGGGTGACAGGCGTGAGTGTTTATGTATGTATGAGACAGTTATACTGCCATCTATTCATCATCAAATGGGTACTATTTGTTTTTTCTGGCATATCCCATAGTCGCCTTCTACACATCCAAGGAAAGGAAAAGACAAGGAAAGAAATGGGCTTGTGGGTTTTCTTACGCTGTGACCACACGTGAGATCTCGATAGTAAATCGCTTTGAAACGCTAATTATAAGTGCCGTGTTCGTGCTATCGTGGAATGCAAGTATGAAAACCCTCTCGCAACGAGATACATAGAAACTGCAAGAAAAAGCTGATCTAACCTAAAATGGTGTAGGTTTTCGGTATAATAAGTCTATGAGTATTTCGTAGAATTTTATCGCAAACCCATCAAATATATCAACAAGGTGTTTAAGAATAACTTCGTCCTTTCGTTGCTTCTTTCCTCTCTTACTAGTCCTGTCCTGCCATTATTGACTCCGGTTATGTATTTATGTGCAAAACTTTTTTCGCGGTTATTGTTCAGTTCACCTAAAGTTAATAATACGAATAGTATAATTACGTAATACGTTTGTTTTATTAAACGTAAAAGCAAACGCAGTAAAAAACAATAAATGCACAATTCAGTATTTGATTGCACTTAACTTGAACGGAAAATAGACTTCATAATATACTTACCACCGACACAATGTAATACAATACAAATTTTAATATACTTATAGGTATATATATTTATGGATTCTGTTTTTGGATTAAGAGCAAACTACCAAAATATGGTACGAAAATCGTTGTTTTCTCATTGTTTTTAAAATAACGACCTGACCCAGCTTCTCACGGGTGCTATTTATAAATATGGTATTATCTTTTACCTACGATTCGTTTACAAAACGCCAACATTTGTATACTGTGTCTACATAACAGCTCTCCTCTCAGCACAAGTCTCCTCTCATTTCTTAAAGGATTACGTAGAATTAGTTAGTCCGTTTCGCCGCCGCAGCGCAGTGCCTGTTGGTGGTGCTCCATAACCCACGCAGAAAAGAGAAGGCCCATACCCAGCACTAGGCTTCTTCCAAGGCAGTTGTTCTAAGCCCGATCTTTAGCTTCACTTTCGGGCATCCCACATTATCGACGATAAACAGTGCATTATATATTATGTTTAAACCGCACTATCCATTCCATAACACGTCAACTCCAACGTCACTTCTGTCAACTATAGTGTCACTTCTGTCAGCCTATGCGTTGTAGTATATAATTTAAGTATGTTTAATACCTGAAAACGACTGTTTAAAATATTCCTTTGTTGCGTGAGTAGGCGTAATCCGTTGAAGGTTAGCGTAATATAACAACAGGTTGGAATAACCCCGTTATACAGAGTTTTAGTATCGCATACGCAATACGCACAATAAAGATATGTTTTACGACTACATGTCGAATATAACGCAGGATTTCGACTTTAAGAATACCAGCTATGTTTCAGCTAAATATTTACTCACCATAAACGTGCTGTTAATTGTTATTGCATTCAACACGCGCGTTTAACACATTCTTACTTTATAACATTACGTTATAATTAAATCATGGAAATTTGATTTATGCTTCTAAAAGTACTTACGTTTACATTCTATAAGTATATCAAAAGCTACAGAAAAGAATTTGTTTACGTAATTTTGTATTTATCACTTTTCACTTCTTGTATTTTCACAAATACTACACATTGTATAAAACTAATTTTTAGGATCGTATCGCGTTTACGAACTTTAAAGTACCCATGGTCAGGAGAGGTCCAAATGACCTTGGTTGTTATATAGGGCCCAAAACGTAAAAATAAAAAAAAGGTAAAATTATGGGTGATAAATTCTATAAAATTAGTTTTATTAAATTTGTTGACGTATTTGTACAATTGCATTATTGGTCAAAATCACGTGTTGGACATAGGCTTCCCTCGTAAGGGGGATACTTGCCATAATTGTAAGTTGCTCATCATCCAGGTTTGTTACCCCTGTCGCCTCTTACGACAACCAGGGTTGTGGATATTCTTACACCACCCAACACGGTTAGTTACATCGTAACAAAATATCATTATATATACGGGCTATTTATCGAATCAGTCGTTTGTTAGTTCAAGATTTGACTTGAGAACCTTTCTTTCCTAACGGTTGTCGGTTCTATACGCTATATAGGAACATGAGATTACAGATCAGCGAGCAACGGTAAGAACGAATACTCCAAGCCTCGCTGTATTTTGTAACCTGTAAAGACCATATATATAGTAATATGTAGACGAAAGAATAGATAAGAAGTAGTAGAAGGAAAATTAACGTTTTATATTAGAATTATAGCACCATTGCCTAAAATAGTTAAATACCGCTTATATGGCTTTTGATAACTAAGCCATTAGAGATGCATCTAAGTAACTAGTGGAAAGCAAAAGTACGTCGTTAGATTCATATGAAAATATATGTAAATAAAAATATTTTAATTTGTAGAAGAAATAATAATTAGAAATAATTGCAAATTAAAAAGATTCATAATATTTTATCTGCCTACCGTCACAAAAGAGGAGTTACATATTGTTTTATCGACTGTTATACAATAATAAATTTAGATTTGTTTTGGATAGCAAAGATTTAGTTTCTTAGCACAGTTATTAAAAAAGCTACCCTCACCCTAGAATTTTCTCCTGTATTGTGGAAGCAGTTTACATACATGAATTGGAAAGGAGAAACATCCAGACCCGGCACAATTATTTTTAGGCAATACAAATAGTTTTTCCATGCGGGATTCTAACCCGTAATCCTCAGCGCCGCCACTGGGCCACGGAATCACGCAGTAGTAAGCTAATTTACTCAAGGCCGTGAAGTGTGTCATTTGGCCAGCGAATTTATAAAACTATTACGTAGTTACAACTATTTTTTTATTGATTAACTTTTTATTTGGCATGGAGCTACAAATACCATTAAACCAAAGAGTCGTTTGATCTGTCAGTGACTTCGTTTTTCATAGTCAAAGGCGATTTTACTTTGTAGTTTTATTTCAGAGTTGTTTTGTGAGCGACAGTGATTCCGTGTGAAACATTTTGCTTTTACAGGTTTACATAAATATTAAATACATATTTGTTTGTTTTTATTTGTCATCGTGTCGAAACAACGTGTTTCGATGAGGCGTTAAAGGAAAATCGATCTTAAAATTTGAACTAGTACACAGATAGTAAGGAGGATGGAGATCGACATTGGCAATTTAAAATACGCAAAGAGATGCAACATCTCTTCGCAGAGCCAGTGAGTCAAGCCGATCAGAAAGAGCTCGGTTGCCGACTAATCAAACCGCTCAGCGCTGGATTCGATCAAATGGAAGGAGCTGGCATTGGGGAGTCCGTGGCCCAGAGATGGGAACATTTCGGCCTTTTAAAGTTGTAGGCGGTGTGCCGGGACAAAATACTGTCCAGCTCTGCTGAGCACGCCAAGCTTTTAAAGGCCAATTTAGCCTTCACTTCCAAGTGACCACAAAACTGCACGTCATTCGATATGTCGACGCCGAGTATTCCGATACTGGCTGATGCAAGATGCCCTGAATCTGAGGAGATACGACAAAGGGGTGCTTTTTAACTATAAACGCGTAAACTTGTACCTTCTGGGGATAGAACTGGACTTGATTTAGTTGCCCTCAGTCTGAGACTTTATCCAACAAAGTCTTGATTTCAGACACAAGTTTGTTCAGGTAGTCAGCGATGTTTTCCCGAGAAATATTGGCACGGATGATATTTAAAGCATCACCAGTGCTGTTGTCTGCCAAATGTAAACATGTGGAATGAATGTTACCAGTTTGCAACATGTCATTGATATGCAGAAGGAGACATATTTAGTCACCTATAAAATAATGTCGTTTTTGTTTCGTTCGTTATTATTTATTTGCCTTGTATTTATATATATATATATATATATATATATATATATATATATATATATATATATATATATATATATATAAAATTCAGCTGAAACTTTCTGATAGGCGAGGCCATACTAATTACCAGAAAAATATAAAAAAAATCTAAGTCATGTATTTTCAGAAATTACAGTAATTTTTTCGATAATATGTACACCATGAGACAGTTTTTTCTTTCCTGTTGCTACAAATATTTACTTTTTACCAATTTTTTTTCTCTTACGTCATCCTGAATAGTGCTTCTGTAACCTGTAATCCTAAACCCTGTGCCAATCACTCCAGCTGGAAAGAAAATGTAATTTTATACCGAACCAAGTTTTCAGAATTAGTTTTTCGCACTTCTTCAACTGACCGTTCTGGGAAAAAATTGTACTACGCCAGTTTGGCAAGTAGCTTTAAAAGTTAGCGTATTTAATAAGGATTCTAACGTGGTATAACACTTACTCCATTATTTCTTAGATCAGCCATAATTTTTTTTTAAACAAAGTCAGTTTTTAAAAATTTTTTGGAACTTACATTAAAACCATTTACAGCGTGGTTTAAATGAGATAGAGAGAGACATTCCATAAAGTGTGAGCGAGACAGATAGTGACGCTTATGAGACACAGACGCAAATACAAACTAAAGTAATAAAATAATGGTTATAAAATTAAGACTGTCAGTTTCGATTACTTATTTTACAAAATATGTTCAAATTGCCGTCCTTGAGCTGCAATACAAGCCCGACATCTTAATCAGGCGGGCGAATCTTCCATTATTACAAAATTCAACTGCTTCCGCTATTCTCTGTCTAAGCTCTTCTACATTTTCAATCGGCTTGGAATATACTTTTTCCTTCACTGCTCCCCAGTAAAAAAATCTAGAGGATTTAAATCGGGTGAGCGGGCAGGCCACGAGATCGGACCAGCCCGCCCTATCCATCTGTCCGGATATTCCTCGTTAAAGTGTTCTCGAACTAAGCGGCTATAATGCGCTGGACAACTATCTTGTTGGAACCACATATCTCTGAAAATAATAAGCGGCACGTCCTCCAGCAAATTGGGTAAATGATTTTGTAAAAAAATCTAAATAAATTTCAGCATTTAAAACTTCTGGCAACTCGAAAGGCCCTATGACTTTTCCGTTTAAAATTCCAGTCCACATGTTTATTTTGAAACCGTACTATGATCTATCTTGTCTCATCAATCGAGGATTTTCGACGTGCCATTCGTGTATATTGTGAAGTATCATGTAGCCGTCTTTTTTAAAGGTTGATTCATCCGACCACAAATTTTTTTCATTAGGGTATCTCTCGCGATACCGTCTAGCGGCTTCACTGGCATTACATTGGCATTCCCCATAAATTAGATGCATGTTGGCATATTCCTGTGTGGTGTACACAGCCATGGTATGGTACAAATACACAATAACACGTTAGTCCATGGAAAAGCAAAGGTCGTCGTAAAGAGATCACCAATGTCCTAATCCAAATCACACGCAAACAAGTCCAGTAAACGAAGCCAAAGTAGTAAGAACACAAGATATCACCAGCGAATACGAAAAGATGCGTAGTAAACGAAGTAGCGTTGTGACGTTGTGCGTTGTACTGATTTCACAGAGTACTTGACTGATTTGTAGTGCGTGTACCAATACCAATAAGAGGCGTCAATACCTGTCTTACTCACACTTAGCATGGCTTTTTGTCTTGTTCACTCATTTGCGTCTGTGTCTCATTAGCGTCACTATCTGTCTCGCTCACACTTCATGAAATGTCTGTCAACCACGCTGTGGTCATTAGGAACGCTTTGGTTGCACTAGAATCGTTTTAATGTAAGTTCCAAAAAATTGTTAAAAACTGACTTTGTTTAACAAAAAATTTTTTATGGCTGGTCTAAGAAATAATCGAGTAAATGTTATATCACGTTAGAATCCTTATTAAATGCGCTAACTTTTAAAGCTACTTGCCAAACTGGCGTAGTACAATTTTTTTCCAGGACGGTCAGTTGAAGAAGTGCGAAAAACTAATTCTGAAAACTTGGTTCGGTATAAAATTACATTTTCTTTCAAGCTGGAGTGATTGGCACAGGGTTTAGGATTACAGGTTACAGAAGCACTATTCAGGATGACGTAAGAGAAAAAAAATTGGCAAAAAGTAAATATTTGTAGCAACAGGAATGAAAAAACTATCTCAAGGTGTACATATTATCGAAAAAAAATTACTATAATTTCTGAAATACATGACTTAGATTTTTTATATTTTTCTGGTAACTAGTATGGCCTCGCCTATCAGAAAGTTTCGGCTTGACGTTGACTTCTGTATATATTTTCCTGTAGTCAACCCAACTTTGCATAATGCTGAGTTGGATGTCTTTTTTCATTCTTTCTAAATGTTGAGTGAATATTGTAATCACCCAGAATAACTCTATATCAATTAAATCCATATATAATAATGGGATTCTTCACTTCGGAATTTTTACGAGGTAAATATAACATTTGTTATTAATTTGACCACAGCTTATAGCAAATTAAGCCACATATAGCTTATAGCAATTTAAAGTTTAGATTTACTTAGTGACGAAAGAAGCACAGCTGATATAAATGTACATATCGATCTATTATTTTTAAAATTTACCGTGCGTGGATGCATGATTTTTTAAAAATCTTAGTCTATGTTTTGTTTTTTGGTATACTTTGTTTGTTATGTCAAACATAGACTTCTTTAGTTAATATACCGATTAAGTTTCTTTTTAAATATATTTTATGTAGTAATACTAGCTGTCCGCCCCGGCTTTGCACGGGTGATTTCTGGATTTCGACAACTGTGCCACCTACCGGGTCTAAATATACTTTACGACTGATTCTCATACCTACCAAATATACATTAAAAAATTCATAAAAACCGGTCGTGTCGTTCCTGAGGAGTGCGACCACAAATACTGTGACACGAGATTTTTAAATTTAACATAAAGAAAATAGTAATCTAAAGAAAATGTATTTAAATAGTAATATATAGAAAAAATATTTATATAGTAATATAAAGAAATGCCCAAGTGTCTAAGAAAAGCACAAATGTCTTTCCTTTTAACTTTAATAATCAAATATTAAAACGGTCCATGACGTACGTGATCTTGGCGTTTGTTTCGACTCCAAGACGCTCCTTAAATGCATTATGATAATATTTTGCGTATGTAAGAAGCATATTGGAGTGCGCTAGTCTTGTGTGGTCACCTTCATATGAAGTTCATAAGGCACGCTTAGAGCGTATTCGGAAAGAGTTTTTAAAATAAGGTGCGAAGTCTCCCCGGACGCATTCATGTCTTACAGTGATAACTGTCGTCGTAATCTTCTTACGTCGTGAGATGTTAGGAACGCGTTTTTTTATTTGATATTTTACTCGCTAGACTTGATTGCTCCGTTCTGTTTCACAAATCTCCTTTATAGTGCCGTGACGCGACGTAAGACTAGAGACACCTTTATTCAGTGTTCTCTCTATTAATTGTGTCCTCACCAGAATAGTTAAAAAAGTTAACATTAAGTTCTCTCAGATTGACGACCCCTTTATTCATTCATAAATACGTTTAAACTAAAATTTGTGACGACTTTGATAGGAGTAGACAATTCTATTGTTTATGTATATTGGTATATATATGCGTACGAACGATATATGATTAATATATTTGTATTATATTCTCTTATTGAAGCATAAATATTTTTCTAGGTCAGCCATGACAAATCGATTCAAATAACTATTGTTTTTGATCAATAACGAGTTTTGTTAGATCCTTTTTTATACTTCTGATTCTTGCTAAATTGTACAGTTATTATTGCCCTATGTAAAGAAATAAAATAAGAATAATCTATCGCAAAAAGAAGGCTGTCGTTATTCCTAATAAAGTAAATAAATAAATAAATACTTGATAGTGACCCTGTAGTAGCGGACTAACAAGAAGGCAAACCACAAAGTTGCCGAGTTTTCGACTATCCTGGTTCTACACGAGAAAGCTTTTTCAGTTTGTTAGTGAGTGACGTGTTTAATTCAAATTGACGCCACGAGGCGGTAGTCGGAGCGTTATTTTAAACTTGACATCGGTCACTTAAATACATTTCTTCTTGTCATTGAGATTAGCAATGTACATTATTTAGCTTAGGTTTGATAACTTTTATTTATAAAAGAACGTCTTATTCCCTAGGCTGGAAGATGACAAGTCTGCGTACGAGACTTTTAAATAATACGTAGATGTGCCTTAGAAGGAAAATCGGTCCATATGTCTACAGTTGTTCAATAGCGTTTTGTAGCCATTAGTGAGGATCAAGACCACTACTCGTCGTACTTTACGTCTTCTAAGTAGCACTACTATGCAGGGTGGAATAAGAAAGTTTCTTAAGAACTTTAAGTATCCGTTTTCCAACCGCATTTAGAAGCCCCCAAGTATTTCCATCCTCACACGGCCGCTTTCGTTTTTTAAGGTGCTGGAAAGCAATTCTAATCTTACTCAGACTGACGTCGAACCTCACAATCTCACCCCTAATTTACTCCTAGCCTATAGCCGGATTTCTATTTAAATAGGCGGCTCTTTTCGGCAGCCAGATTTTTTCAACACGGGATGTATTGAAATTGCGTAAGTCTCGCCGCATGCATTTCGGGATCTGTCTGTTCAGTTGTATGTGCGCTGTTATATCTGCTGAAGACTGTAGTTACATTTTCAAGTTCCTGGGTTCTTCTAAGGTGGGTCTTGGATAACTTAGTTCCGAAAATTTCCACGAACTAGGCAATAAAAGCGATTTTGTATTTCGAGTTGAAAGTTTTTGGGGCTTAGGATTAAATTACGAGAGGGACGGAGCTTTGACTTTATTAGACGTGACCTCTACAACTTAACGTTTAGATTCAGTGTGCCTCTGAACATTCGGTGATCGCTACAAGTTTTCAACTTCGCTATCACTAAGAGATCACTGATCAATTATTGTAATAATGTACTTCAGACCGAATTTCGATCACGGCAGTCAGCGTCAATGAAGACTAGCTAGACAGTACAGGTTTATAGTGTCCGCATGTGTGTCGACGGAACGGCTATTTTAGATGACCGGAGAGAGGTCAGGCGCTGGACCAACGGCTTTACGTGCGATTTTTACCGACATCATTTACGGAACCCGACCTTTCTTTCTCAATATACCGCCTTCTTAAATCTACCACCCAGGAGCGTGGTTCCCGGCCCCCTCCTCACACCTTGCTACGCCACTCGTCTAGAGGTTTCAGAATAAAGAAGCATTTCTTTATAGAAGCCTGCATAATATATTGATATTAAGTTAATTTTAAACATAAAACCACTATTGAATAATAAGAAAGTGTAAAAGTGCACGAAGTGTTATATTGATGTACAAATTACTTCGCCTTCTGATGTCAAAATACAGAACATTCGTGAAGGATGAGACCATGTACAATATAGAATAAACAAACATGCACCTCAGTTGCTGCAATGCAACCGACACATTGGAATGGATTACTTTTTTGACACATATACATTGGCCAAAAGACGTGATTCCAGACCGTATAAATAAAGCATGAATGAATACGTAATACAATGTCAACAGAACGTCTTATTTTTTTTATTTTTTATCCAGTACTTCATATGATTTAAAATTAACAACATAATTCTAGTTTTTATTTATTAAAGCAATCTTGTAATATACTTTATCTGGGCATTTCTGGGGCACAGATGGGCATTGTTATTTGACCACATAATACACCGTACCGTACCGTAACCACATCATACCGTAAACATATTTGAATAAAAGTTAACATAATTTAATAAAATGCATAGTGGATTCATGTCAAAGCTACAAATTTTTTAATATTTATAACGATAGTGATTTGTATTTGTCGCAGGTTTTATGGAAGGAATGTGAAAGGATCAAGAAGAAGACAAAATTACTACTTTATGCTATCAAACATCTGAGAAAATCCAGTTTTTTTTTAAATCAAAATCCTGGGCTGATTTAGTGTTATGATAAAACGGACCTTTTTAACATGGGGAAATGCCTACATCGCACTGACTACAACCCCACGGTGTTTTCCTTACGTCGCATATTCAGCAAGCAGGGCCACGGGAACGCTTTCGCACACATCCGCGGCCCCACAACCGTCGACCTCCAGCCGCCAAGCGGGCTTGAACCGGCCCTTCACCTCGATACATCCATGTGGGATCCTCTTTAAGTCACCGCGGGTGACCATTCCACGGCTACTAAGTCCCCCCGCCACGACAAGACGGGAAACCATTCGCGGGGGATGACAAAATAGACCTAACCTAATAAAAACAGAAACTTTTTTATTCAATAAAGATTATAAATAATACTTATTAATTGTCACTCTTTTGTTTAATTAGCACAGGTTCGGAAAAAAACTTCTGTCCTGGAAAGAACCAGCAAGGAACCCAGCGGGACTTAAAAAAACAGCTTATAATAATGTTTCTTACACATTATAGCTTGGTAGCGATCACCTCATTCCCAGGGGTTATTATCATCCTTAATATTATAATAACCCTTTTTATACATTTAAGTTTTTGAACTTTAAGCAGGTCAAATTTTGTATATTTTCTAGGATTTTGTTACACATACATGTATATGTAGATCGAATTATTGACTCGGTGGAGTCGAGTAACCGGTACTAGTAACTTGTGTTTGTTCCTAGTATTTACAGAATGAATATTACTTATTTTTGTAAAACTTCTTTTTTTTTTGTGTACGCAAATTACATTTTAATTAATGTATTTGAGATGCCAAATTTAATATGTTAATTTCATTAAATTTTTGTTTGAGCGACTCTTTAGGTTTTAAATCATAAATTGCTCTAATGGCCCTCTTCTGTAAAACAAATATGATTTCAAGGTTAGTCGCGTGACACAATAGCGAAATCTAGTTGATTAAACATTGGTAAGAATTCTAATATTTTTTACAGCAAATGCAGCAGTACTAGTCTGCTTGCCAGTTTTGATATACACTAATCTAAGCTTAAGTTTTATCGTAAACCTAAACAAGTTCAGGTTTTTGATTAAAAACGACCAGATTTTTTTCAGGTGAATGTTAAGATTAAGTTATAACTTTGTCTTCCTCCGGTTGTTGATTAAAAACCTATGTTTTTGATCATGAAACTGATTTTACCATAAACCTGCGACATACAGGCTGGACCAAAAGTCCGTTAACTTTTGAATCGGTAGCTGCGTCGGGCGGCGGCGGGGCGGGTCGGCGGGGTTACGAAATGAAAGAGCGGCCGATGGAAATTTAGTGATTAGTGCCATGGCGTCCTTCACCGGAGCACAACGTGCGTTCTGCGAGGAATATTAAGAAATAAATTTTTGCAATATCGCAACGAAAATATTGTAATCATTACAATATACGCCATAAAAATGAAGCTCCATCGATTCAGTTGATTAAGAGTTGGGTAAAGAAATTCGAAAAGACAGGTTCAAAAACGACAGAAAAGAAACAGAGTTTTTTTTCAAAGACAGGTTAAAACAACCAAGATCCGGCCGACCTAGGACATCAAGAGATCCAGAAAATGTGGAACTTGTAAGAGCATCTGTTCGTGAACAACCGAGACTCTCTACTCGAAAGCGGTCTAGCGTCTTATATGTGCCCAGAACGTCTTTAAACCGCATTCTTCATAAAGATTTACGTTTTCATCCGTACAAAATCCAAATGGTACAGGCATTAATGTCTCAAGATCACGCTACCAGGCTGCAGTTTGCCAACGAAATGCTAGAGAGCTTTACCAGCTTTACCAACATTTTTTTCTCAGACGAGGCACACTTTCACGTTAACGGGGATGTCAACAGGCAAAATTGCAGATATTGGAGTGATAATAATCCAAAATTGAAGCATCAAAACCCCTGCATTCACCCAAGGTTATTGTATGAGCAGCTTTGTCAGCAAGAGGCATTTTTGGTCCCTACTTCTTTGAAGACCAAAGGGTACGCACTGTTACAGTGAATACAGAGCGGTATTTATTGTCATGTTACAAAACTTTTTTTCTCCCTCGCTACAAAATTTTGATAGTTTTAATCAACGATCGTGGTTTCAGCAAGACGGGGCAACATGTCACACCTCCAATAGCTCATTGAGTGCGGTTCGAGAAATTTTCGCCCAAAAAGTGATATCCAAAAGAGGCGACATTAACTGGCCTCCTCGCAGCCCGGATCTGTCCCCAATGGATTTTTTTCTTTGGGGATACCTTAAAAGTAAACTTTTTGAGACCAACCCCGTGTCTGTTGCGGAATTGCAGCAACGTATTCGCGAGAAAATACAAAACATTTCTCGGAACACTTGTCAGGCCGTCATTGACAATTTTCGCTCCAGGTTACAGCAATGCCAAAATAATGAAAGAACACACAAACACATATGGATGATGTAATTTTTAAAAAATAAATTCCCTTTTTATGTGTTTTCATAATTAATAAACGCTTTTCACCTGATGTAATTAGTTTTCATTTTAATTTAGTTTGAAAAGTAAAAAAACTTATGGCCCATCCTGTATATACACTCGCACACCTGAACAAAAAAGTAAATAAGTATTATAAAAGTACCCGTTGACAGTCACAATATTTATCATCTAATTTTGATCAACAATGTTATGAGAGAATTCAAGGTTACTGGGTGGTAGAACTTGTTTTCTGCCAAGGAGTCGGTAGATACCACTCACTTACCTTCTTCTGCAGGGTGTAGAGTGCTAACATGATTACAGGCTCTGAGAAATTACACCTTAGTTCATAGAGCCGACGACGTATCTGTATGCTTCGTTGTAGCCGGTTGCAGGTGTCCGTAGACTGCAGACTTACCACTAGGTAGGTTGTAACTTCGTTTATCACTCCAATTTCATACTAAAATAGAAGTACCGTTCCCCTGGTGTTGCGGTTGATCATGGGCGGCGGTGGTCACTTAACATCAGGTGAGCCGCATGCTCGTTTGCCTTATTAATGCCTCTGCCCTCTTCTATAAAAAAAATTAAAGCGTTAATGGAAGTTCCACGAAACATTGCGTCTTATACAGTAAAAAGGTTTACATGAAATTACTTACACAATGCCGTTGTGTAAAGAAATAAAATAAACTACTAGAATAGTTACGTAAAACTTTTTACAAGACTAAAATAACAATATAAAAGGGAAAAGGACAATTTATGCTAATGTAAAAGCCTCTGCAAACCGTGAACATCTGCACTAAACTTTAAACAAAGAAAGCCACGTGTACGCCTCACGTATAGGGCTTACCGTCTTTAATCTGAGGTAACAACTTTACCGATGAAATATTCAAATGCAATATCAAAATTCCGAGTGTATACTGAAGACCAAAAATTGGATAAATTCAGCAATTTTTTAAGAAATTATTTCAACTGGGATCTATATGCAAATAAACCGATATAATTATATACCTTCTGTGTACTAAATATCGGGAATTTGTCAATAAAATAAAAAATACAAATTATTCATCTAAATTTATTTTATCGCCTTCAAGGTAGGCCCCATCGCTTGCAATACAACATCTCCAACGCTTCACCCAGTCTTCCATACATTTTTCATAGGCTATTTGCGGTATGGCCTTTAGCTCATTCAGCGAATTTTTTGTTATGGCTTCTATCGACTCAAAACGTTTTCCTCGAAGTGGTAATTTTAACTTGGGAAATAAAAAAAGTTAGACGGAGCCATATCAGGTGAATACGGTGCTTGGTCGAGAACTTTTGTTGAATTTTTTCGCTAAAAACTCTTTCACTATAATGGCTGTGTGTGATGGTGCATTATCATGGTGCAGCATCCATGAGTTGTGTTGCCACAAATCTGGACGTTTTCGGCGGATACTCTCACGCAAACGCTTCATGACGCCTAAATAATATTGTTACGCGCTCCAGTCAACGATACACTAGCGCCATCTAGTGTCAGGAACGAGAGCGAGGGGAGCATTGAGAAAATGACATCACAAATCACTCAACTGACAGCGCCTAGTCGAAACTCGAACGCTCGGTACCTTCCGCGTGTTTACTTGAACATTCTGGATATTTTTTTGCTAATTTAAATATATAGGCGCTGCAAGATGCGATGGAGTAGTGTTGATTTGGGCGAAACAAGCGAAGCTTCGGAGTGGAATTAAGTGAATTAGTGTGTTTAAATTATTAGTGTTTTAACTTTAATTGTGTAAAGTAAATTAAAGTGTTAATTTAGGTAATTTTATCGGCAATTTTTATTGTCACGAACCTCAAGCTCGTAACAATATTCTTTATTCACTGTTTCTCCCTTTGGGAGGAATTCGGAGTGAACCACACCACGGTAGTCAAAAAAAACTGTCAGCATCACCTTGATTTTGGAGCGACTTTGCCGCGGTTTTTTTGGGATTCGGCTCGTTTTCGAGACGCCATTCTGAAGACTGTTGGCTTGTTTGCATGTCGTACTCATAAACCCATGTCTCGTCGCCAGTTATTATACGTTTCATAAAGGTCGGATCCGTAGAAGCTCGGGAAACCATGTCTTCAGCGAGATGCTTTCGCTGCGCTCTTTGAACAAAATTGAGCTCTTTTGGAACTAGTCGAGCGGCGACGCGTTTCATGCCTAAAATGTCAATGAGAATGTTGTGGACGGACATAAAAGATATGTTCACCTCACTACCCAACTCTCTCAGACTCATACGTCGATTTTCGAGCACTAGCTTCTTGATTTTGTCGATGTTTTCTTTGGTCGTAGCGGTTGAAGGTCTACCAGAACGAGGCAAGTCTACTACTACTTCTCGGCCTTCATTAAAAGCCTTATACCATTCATAAGCCCTTGTTTTCGATATACGCGATTCGCCGTAGGTATTTCGCAACATTTTTAGTGATTCACCACATGAAATATCATTCGAAACACAAAATTTAAGGCACACTCTTTGTTCAACAATATTTTCCATTGTAAAAATCGCCGAGAACTCAAAACTATGACCAACAAAAAGTGTAGTTTAAAACAAATTAAATGACAGATCCAGCTCAAACTTTGCGCGCTAAATCAGTACAGTGCTACCAACATGCAGTAAAAAAATTAGAACGACCTCTTTTACGCGGGTCTTTTTATTGACATATTCCCGATACTTTTTACACAGAGTAGTATTCAAATTTTGTATTACTACATCAACGTCTGTCGGTGATCGATTCGTTGAAGTATTACATAGGATTCTCCCAGCGTGATACTAGTAGGTAGAAATAGCGTATTGAGTAGTAATAGATTAAGCAAGCAACAACAGTGAATGCGTGTTCCGGTTTAAATAGAGCCAGTAAAATTGTTACTCTTAGCTTTTTGTATGACCCATAGGAAAAACCTGTCGTTTTCACCACTTCAGGTGATTAGGCGATTGCTGAAGAAAATGCAATTTTTCTTGGAAATATAATTATATTTGCAATGATGTCATAATAGTAATAAAGTAATTGTAGTTGTTTGCAGTTAGTATTGACAAAAACCTAAAACTTTGTATTACATGACCCACCTGTAGCTAAGTAGAGAGCCGTAGTTTCGATTCCCAGCCAAAACCGCTGACTATTGGCGTAGATTATTTTAAGGTTAACGCAGTATGAAGTATTCTTGTACTGCATTCTGAAGTCCTTTTGCTCATTTCTGAGAAGAGCTGAAAGCAGGGAAAAATTTGCAGCGCTGCCCCAATGCATGTTGGCGAATTCATATCTCATCTTATAAATAAGTACCTAGATGATTTTTTTGAAATTACATTTAGATACAAAATACATACTGATGAAATATGAATAATATTTTTTGATCTTATTGACATAATAGAAAAAACTGAACTGGTTATTTGAATAAAAAATCATGAGTGCAATTAGTTTAATTTAAATTTTCGTATTTTTAAAAAATACTAAAAAAGGGCTCGAAATAATAGATTTTCTTACAAAAAGGGAACTTGAAAAAAAAAAAGGAAAAAAGTCGGACCGAAGACAGGACGCGAACCAAGACATTACGATTTCGCGACCGCTCGATATCCACTGGAGCTATTACGATCATTAACACAGTGTCAAAATTTACCTTCTTATATTGTAGCAGTTTTTCATTGCCTGAAAACACGGACAAAAAGACAATATCTAAAAATAAATCCTAGCTAGATCGATTTATTGCCCCCGAAACTCCCTGGACACCATATATTCCGATTATATATATATACGAGGGTGGATTGAAAAGTACTCGGCCTAACACAGATCCATTCAATTCTAAAAATCAAATCTACCCACATTATTTAGTTCAGTTTAGACTAGTTCATTGTGTGAAGTTCAAAACGTGTGCGATAATTAGTTGTGATTTTATAAATTTATTAACAAAGTAATCGGACATAATTTCCGCGAATGGAGCAAATCGAGCAGCGTGCCGTCATTAAGTACCTCCATAAGAAGGGGCTATCATCAAAAGCCATCCATGATGACATGGTCAGTACATTAGGCGATTGTGCTCTGTCATATTCATCCGTCAAAAAATGGATAGCAGAATTTAAGCGTGGTAGAGAGAGTGTGAAAGATGAACCCCGCTCTGGAAGGCCTTCGACGTCAACTACTGACGAAAATATTAAAAAAGTACTTGATTTAATAATGGGAGACCGCAGATTAAAAATTAGAGAGATAGCCGAGATTATAGGCATCTCTTATGAACGAACTCAAAACATCATTGTCAACGAGTTGGGTTTCCACAAAGTGTCTGCGAGGTGGGTTCCGCGACTGCTTTCAGTTGAACAAAAAAAGGACGCGATTGACTATTTCACGCGACTGTTTGGAGTTATTTGAAGCCGATGTAGATGATTTTTTGAATCGTTTTGTTACTATGGACGAAACATGGGTTCATTACTGTACACCGGAAACAAAACAACAATCAAAACAGTGGAGAAGACCTGGTTCACCACCCCCTAAAAAAGGCTAAGTCGATTTTGTCGGCAAATAAGGTGATGGCTTCAGTATTCTGGGACTCGAAAGGTGTGATTATGATTGATTATCTTGAAAGGGGTCAGACTATAAACTCTGATTACTACTGCACCTTACTACGTCGTTTACGAGAGGAAATAAAAGAAAAACGTCTAGGAATGCTCAGAAGAAAAGTCCTGTTTCATCAAGATAACGCCCGTGTTCACACGTCAGTACAGTCAATGGCTGAAATTCACGACTGTGGCTTTGAACTGTTCTTTGAACTGTTACCGCATCCGCCGTATTCACCTGATCTGGCACCATCAGACTTCTTTCTGTTCCCTAACCTAAAAAAGCACTTGGGAGATCAAAGATTTTCGACAAACGACGAGGTCAAAGCAGCTGTAGACGCATATTTTGACTCTAAGGAAGAATCATTTTTTTTTCAACGGTCTAAATGCTTGGAAGGGGAGGTGGCAAAAGTGTATTGAACTTGATGGTGATTATGTAGAAAAATAAAAATATAACTGATTTAGTATGTGTTTATTTTCTTGGTTAGGCCTGTATACAAGAATTGCTCATTTAAAGGTATAGGATTTTGTATAATTCACTTTACTCTCTGATTTTTCTTACGTCAACGACATGACTTATTTCGTCACCGATGTGACAAATAATTTATTTCTTACATAACCTAAATTCAACATTAAAAAACACCCGAAGCAAAAAGAGTTGATGTTCTTCAAACGGCGGAACCGAATTTGATAAAACATGTCTAAGAACCACAGCTAGAAAACTTGCTTTTAAATAAAAAGTACCAACAACGCACCCAAATATATATAATATAAAATATATATAATCGACACAAATAAGAATACGTGCAGACCGCATAAAGTAATAAATTTACGATATAAATGTGCTAATTATTACGGTAAAAGAACGTTCTAACATTTAATAACAAAAATTTATAACAATTTAACAGTTTAAAAATAAGTAAAAAAAAAAACTTTATACTTATAAATAGTAAAAATGGAATGTATCATGACGATCCATTGTACAACATCATAGGTAAGCTGTAATAGTTATGTGTGCATATATTTGTATGCATGTATGTATGTATATGTGTACGCGTACATGCAAAATTTATGCATATATGTAAAATGCCGGTACTCTTTAAATTACTGATTAATGTTATATTAATACTATTGGTTTGTCATATTAGTTGTAGTATATTTGTATTAAGCTAGTTCTTTTTTTCTCTACTTTATTTTTTGCATGTTAGAAAGTAAGAGAGCATTTTTACTGCCAACAATCTGCTGAGCAGTTTGGCAGACTGTAAAACTGTAGTTGTATAATTTTTTATGTTAATTAAATAAACAAACAAACAAACAAATCGGTTCACCTGTTTAGGAGCTACGGTTCCGCATACAAACACACGGACAGATTAACAGACACACATAGTGGTCAACCTTAAACAACCCTCATTTTGCGTCGGGTGTTAAAAATTATTTATTATTACATAGTTAATGAGCGCCCAGCTTCGGAGTTATTAGAAATTAAAACGACTTTCTAAAATCTTGATAATTGCGAGGTAGATTAATTATAGAATAAAGTAAAACTTACGGATTTTACCGCTTTTAATTTTAACTTTTTAATTTTTATATTGAGATCATTTAAGGCATATTTTTAGATCGCCTGTATTTAACAGAGTAAGAGCACAGTTCAACACCGAACCCTATTATGAAATAACATTGACATTAGCAGAAGAACTATTACATAATAACGTTTTAAAATATCGATAAGTAAATTGATGCCTTTTTGCGTGGAAATAGATAATACGAGGGTGACACTGATAGTTCTTAGAAAATCAAAAACTGAACAAACTAGCAAGTTATTAGTTTTATTATATCTTTTTAAAATAGTGTCCATTTACATCAATACATCGCAGCATCCGGTGAAACCACTGAGAAAAGTACTTTTCCCACTCGTCCTTAGGGGTCTCTTCGACGGCATTTTTAAACGCAGCCACTGCTCCCTCGGCGTCCATAAAACGTTGTCCTCGACGTTTTTCTTTTATTTTCGGTAATAAATAAAAATTGCAAGGTGTGAGGTCAGGGCTATAGGGCGGGTGACCCAGTATGAGTAATGCAACGTCTGACGTCGCCAAGTAATCGATTGTTTGCTTGGTGGTACGCGATGAGGCGTTGTCGTGGTGAAAGAGGATCCTATTGCGAGGTCGTTTCTCCTGAACTTTTTCCAAGACAAGTGGTAAACAATTGTTAGTGTACCACTCTGCCAGTAACTGTTTTTCGATCCTCTAAAACAATTGTTGCGTAATGACCTGTCCTTCCGAAGAACGAGGCCACCGTCTTTTTTTTTCACGCTTCGACCTCTCTTCACTTTAGTTGTACTTTAGTCACAACTCCTCGCAAGGAAACACCCTAACGGCAGGCTGTCTCTTAATTTCAGGATCATAACAATAAATCCAGCTTTTGTCACCCGTAAGTATATCGAACACAGCGTTTGAGTCATCACCGTCAAATCTTTGAACCATTTCACGACACCAATCAACATGACGGAGTTTTTGGGCCTCTGTCAAATTATGAGGTATCCACCGGGCACAAAGTTTCCGGACCTTAGCGTTCATGTTCATGGAGGATTTTGTGCACTTGATTCATACCGACGCCTGACCTTGTCCGAATCCGCTGATAAGTCACTCTTTTGTCAGTCTCTATCATACGCCGCACAACACTGATGTTATCTTCAGTCGTCGCTGTGGGTCCGTGGTCCAGTTCAGTGAGTGAGTCCGGAGTCCGAGTACCTCGCCGCATACGGTCGCCTGCGACTCAACCATGAAGTGCTGTTAATCGGTTGAGCCCATGTGCTCCCAGTGCGTCTATTCAAGAAAGAAGAACTAAGACAAAGACTTTCTACCTGTTCGCGGAAGTGCTTCAGTGTTGTTGTGCGCCTTTACCGCCGCAAGGTGCATCGGGCCGCCGGCCCATTGTTCTATTGTGTAGTGTTCGTTTAGTGCCCCACGTTCTGCCGATTTCAAGTAATACTGTAAGTAGTTTAGTTTAGTTTACGACGGGCTGTTTTCCGCAACTCCACGTCTAAGTGCGTATTTCGCGTGTGGGCAGAAATAATATGCTTATTCGAGCCATGATATCTCCCCGAAGAAGCTCAGCAGTCCCTTGATGTTGCAAGCAACTTCGGGAAGCGATCCCGGCGTGCCGAGATGTTTAGCCCTGTATGAAGCGACTTCTGGACGTTTCAGCAACACGTGAGCCGCCGTTTCTTCCTCTCCCATGCATGCCATGTACAGGGGGCTGTCAGTAACACCTATGGTGAACAAATGTTTGTTAAAAGAGCCATGTCCTGTAATAGCACTTGTTACTATCCTGATCTGTGGCTTGTTCAGTCTCATTAGAAACTTGGTTAGACGACTGTTTATTTCAGGTAGGGCCTCCCTAGCTTGTCTACAGTCTACTAAATTTTTCCAAAGCTGAGCGTGTAAATTATTGAAGTATCTACGTACCAGTGAACGAACGTAGCCAAAGGGGGATTGGTATTATTGGTTCCGGCACTATAGTTGCTAGGGCCGATCCCCTTCTGGCCAGTTCATCTGCTGCATCGTTGCCTCTAGATCCACTGTGTCCCTTGATCCATTGCAGAGTCACATTGTTGTGCTTACATACCTCATTCAATCGTTGATGGCACTCGTATATCAGTCCCGAGTTCGTCACATTGCAACTCAGAGCTTGTAGTAGTGCCATACTGTCGGTCAGTATTCTGATGGAGAAGTCTTTCACCTTCCTATCATCTATTGCTAAGGCCGCTTGGATGATATCCATGCATTCAGCCTGAAAGACTGTGTTGTGGGTCCCCAGCGGTGTGCATATGTGGATATTAAGGTCTTCAGAGAAAGCCCCAGACCCCACACCTTCATCTGTCTTAGGGCCATCCGTGAAAACTTTGAGCTCTCTTGGACCCAATCCTTCCAGATGGTCAGTTTCCTTCAATTGTATCCTGTACTTCTTATCAAATACAAATTTTTTTGGGATCCTATCATACTTGGCTTGTAAGATAGGAATTTTTGAGTAAATTCTATCGATTATATCTGTATGGGGACTCTACTCTTACTTAAAAGATTTAGGGTCTTGAGTCTAATGGCAGCTAAAGTTGCTTCTTGTTGTATATATAGATGAAGCGGTGTTAGCTCCAGCATAGCCTCCAAAGCTGCTGTTGGTGTTGTTCTTATGCAGCCCATGGCAGCCATACAAGTTAATCTCTGGTAACGCTGTAGCTTTTGTATAGTGGTGGCTTCATTGGTTTTGGTCCACCATACCAGAGAGCCGTATGTGATCATGGGCCGAATTACAGTTTTGTACAGCCACAGTATAATTTTTGGCGTTAAACCCCATCGTTTGCCAATCATGTTTCTGCACTGCCAGAAAGTTAAACTAGCTTTGCTGATTTTGTTTTCTATGTGTTTGTTCCAGTTAAGTTTACTGTCCAAGGTAAGACCTAGGTATTTTACCTCGGAAGAAAGTTGGAGTTTTGTGCTGAAAAGACTTGGAAGATGATAGTTATTCAGCATTCGTTTTTGTGTGAACATTACTATAACCGTTTTATTTGGATTAACGGTTAGGTCATATTCCCTGCACCATCTCTCCACAATACGGCGAGCCGCTTGGGTCAGGTCGCACACAATGCTTGCTGTCTTACCGGAGACCAGTATTGTCAGATCATCTGCATAACCGACTGTGTAGAAATGAAAAATGTAGTTTATTGCACACCCGCTGCCTCAAAGGCAGCAATTCTATTATTTTAAATTCGGTATTCGCTTGTCGCATTAGTCGACAGCTAGGTACACACCCTAGCGTACCAACGCGCTAGTTGTATAAGCGTTCGTTTAGGCACACACCTCCCCCGCCGAAAGGTGGGGGGGGGGCTTGATACACAAGTGTTTATTTTCATTCACTAACACGATGGCGGCTATCTCAATAGCCGAACTCACCGACTTTTTAAGTCGAGTGTGCCTCGAAGTTTTGGCTACGTTCTTAGCTCAACGTAATGTGCCCACCGCTGAACGCTCCGTACTACGCATCGACGACCCTATGTCGCCGAGCACCAGGCCCTCGACCCCTGTGTCCATCGACACCGTTTACGACGCCGCGTTCCCCGCGCCTTCTGTGCTCGCCACCCTCGGTCTGTCCCCGTTGTTTTCGGACGCCGAATCAGGCTCCAAGATGGAGACGGATAACCACCGACCCGACAAACCCGAAGACGAAGGCTTCACCCTAGTCTCGGGTACAAAGAGT